>CM024713.1:22666074-25552324 GCA_014182895.1 Angophora floribunda
AAAATAAGATATGTGTGCAAGTATGCACGTGTACGAACACTACTATCGAACTGACACTTGAAATGATAATGTGCTAATGGGATCCTCAATGTTGCGATGCAACAGACAATATAAGAATTAACTAATACATTAGACTAGAAAGAACAGGGGAGTAGCCGGGGTGGCTAGAGTAAGAACAGGAGCTACGAACGCCCCATAAAAAATATCTAAACCCTTGCTGGTTAGTATTTACCAGAACAACATACGCATTCGCTTCCGTCATTAGTGTCTTATCTGTCTGTCGTTGCATGCCGTCTTTATCTTTCTACAGGTTGTCTTCACCGTCTTTTTGCCTCTTTTATCTTTTTCATTATGAGAGAAAGAGAGAAGAGGGGAGAGAGAGAGAGAGAGAGAGAGAGAGAGAGAGAGAGAAAATCAAGCTGTTGACTCATGGAAGCAGTTGAAGACATAGTGATCGTTGGTGCTGGCATAGCAGGCCTCACTACGGCTTTAGGACTTCACAGGTGATTGTGCTGGAATTGGAGCTGTCGGAACTCGAGAGAGTAGTTCTCCGAAAGCTTCTTGTTCTGCTCTGTCCCGTTCTCACCCTCTTTCTGTTTGTTCGTATGTCTCTGATATTCAAGTGAGTGCTGATGATCTGTTGTGTGTTGCAGGCTTGGCATTAGAAGCTTGGTTCTGGAGTCGTCTGATGGGTTGAGAACCACGGGGTTCATCCTCACAACATGGACAAATGCTTGGCGGGCCATGGACGCAGTCGGCATCGGCGACTCGCTCCGCCAACAGAACAACCAACTTTTTGGGTGACTGATGAAATCCTCCTCCTCTCGCTGTGACTCAGATGAATATATTTCTTATTCTTAGGATTAATGTGATTTGATAATTACAATTAATTTGAATGGGTAGTGCGACATAGCATGGAACCCACAAAGAAAGATATGCACTTTTTAGTGATTGGATTGGCCTACCGCCCCAATTGTTTTTAACTCGGCTGAGCCTGCATCAAGGGTATAGGGCAGACAAGCCATTTTAATTTGCAATGATCATGGAGAAGCATCCTTACATGATCATGAAATGGCTTATTTTGACTTTCCTTTGGAATTTGAGCTTGTCATCGACAAAAATAATTTCCAAGCCTCATGTTCCCAGAAGCGTGAGTGCCTATGGATGGTGATGTTTCCTCTAGAGAGTTAGACATTTGTTCGGGTTTTAAACAAGGAACGCAATAGGAGAGGGATTAGACACATCCTGATATTGCTGAGTTCCACGCTAAAATTGAGTGAGCATTTTTACATGACATCTGATATGCAACATACATCCATCAACTCTAGATGAAAAATATATTTGCCATGATATTAATCCAACAGCTAGTTCTTTTTATTATCGCTTTGTGCCCGATTTGAATTGATATTTGCAAGGTTCTGGTTCAGGTTGCAGACCGCTTCTTCAAGTTCTGGACTTCCTACAGCTGAGATACAATTTGATGCCCTAGGGACACAGTTAAGTCATTTAAATTCATGACAATTTATGTGACTTGAAATTGCTTGTCAAATTAGCCCTTCACATAAACCGGATCAATTCCTCACATTTCTTGCGTAAATTTCAATGGATTCCTAATTTACTTGGTTGATGGTGTGCATTATGGATGGCATGTCTTTTCAACTTTGTGCATCTATTACAGACGAGGCCATGAAATCCGTTGCTTGCAGAGGAGAACCATGTTGGAAACTCTTGCAAATGAACTTCCTAGCAGCACTATTAGGTATTCATCCAAGGTTGTGTCTATCAAGGAATCAGGCTACCTTAAGCTGGTCCATCTTTCTGATGGGTCAGTTCTCAAGGCAAAGGTATTGCATCATATTAACCATTAATTAGGAAAATCTGCCAAGAGTGAGATAGAGATATCTTTTCTCGAGAGAAGCCCCTTTTTCTATGCAAAATTTGCTTGCTTGTCTGAACAAGATGGCCATGGTTTAACTTATCATTATGCTTATGCTCTATGTAAAAATGCTAGGTGTTGATTGGGTGTGATGGAGTGAACTCAGCTGTGGCAAAATGGCTAGGCTTCAAAAGCCTTCTTTTGTTGGCCGATCTATCATCAGGGCCTCTGTGTATTATGAGCACGGTCACAGTTTCGAGCCTAAATCCTTTCGGTACTTTGGTGAAGGAGTTAGATCTGGTGTCATCCCTTCCGATGACAAGTCTATTTGCTGGTTCTTCACTTTTCCTTCCTCCAGCAAGCGTGAGTTTCTGTACTTTATCCGATTTGAGTTGGCTATTGGTGACCATTAAATTATTTTACTCTGTTTTTCATATTATCTACAAGCAAACAATGTCACTTTCCTTAATGCAGATGAAGAGATGGAAGAGAGTCCGGCCAAGATGAAGCAATTCGTGCTGGGCAAGCTGGGAAAAATACCCGACAACCTGAGAGCTGCCATCGAGAAAACAGAACTGGATAACATTGTACTGTCACAGCTGAAGATTCGACCCCCATGGGAGATTCTGCTGGGAAACATAAGCAAAACCAATGTCTGTGTAGCCGGAGACGCATTCCACCCCATGACGCCGGACATCGGCCAGGGAGGCTGCGCAGCTCTGGAAGATGGGGTCGTCCTAGCAAGATGCCTGGGGGAGGCCTTGAGGGACAAGCAAGCCATGAGCAGTGAAGAAGAGTACAAGAGGATTGTGAGGGGCTTGCAGAGTTATGCCAAAGAGAGAAGATGGAGAGCATTTGAGCTCATAAGCACGGGTTACATGTTGGGATACATCCAACAGAGCAATGGCAGGGTATTGAACTTCTTGAGGGACAGAGTACTGGCCAACTTCTTGGCTGGGCTGCCGCTGAAGATGGCAAGTTACGATTGCGGGAAGCTGAGAGCTTCCTGAACTACCCTGTTTGTTTACCTATCAATGTGTTTCGCGCGGGCATTTATATGGGCGGACCTCATCATATACGCAATACTAATAGGGGAGATAGTCGTGTCAACTCGTGACCGGTTTGCTTTGCCTCTCAATTACCAGAGAGAGGGTTCTTGTCTATCCAGAAGACAGGTCTGGGAATTACAGAGTCCCATGAGGGCACTTTTTACATCTGGTTTCAGGAATGTTGCGAAAAAACAGGCCCTCGAACAATAAAATAAATAGAATAAAAAAATTTAATGGATACCAAATTTACGTGGTTCAATTATAGTGACCAATGTTTACGAGAAAAGTAGCGATGAATTCTACTATCGGCTAGTGATATTATGTTTCTGAAGTCTCAATTATACTTGATAACTCACACGATATTCAGTTTTATAATTTCGCACTAAATAATCTCTTAATCTCACATATCTTATCATAAGATTTAATAAGACTACAAATATATTTATTCTTCTTCGATTCCACACACGAAGAAAGACACCCATGATGTAATCATCACGGATTTCTCTCTGCCAAGCCTCCAGTAAGTCTGGCGTCCATCAACGACAGCCGCCCGAGGAGCCCACAATAGAATAAATGCAATAGAATGAATTTATATGTGTCCAAGCCGTGATGTCCATAAAAAAATATCAACCAAGAAGGAAACCCCACCACTAAAAGACATTAACAATTAGGTTCGATTCCGAATACATGTTGGACTTTCCAACTTCGGTGGCCGAAGACTCCAACACATGTTAGCAAATGAAATTTCTGAAACTTGATCCCTCATTAATTTAATTTTAAAAGTTCAGATTTTTGCTTTAAGCTTAAACTCGCAATGTATCTTAACATGGAAAAATTTATATTCACATAAATATCATCAACTACCATTCATAACTCAAGATTTTGTATGTTTTTTTGGCAAATTTGCTAGTTCTTCATTGTTGAAAAGCCCGAACTCATCGTTTTATATGTTAGGCGGCTAAAAATTCAACAAATTGAATCCACCATTCAAAATTTCAATTCTGCAACTAGAGAACTTCTTCCACGAAACACGAAGTCTCGTGCAATGGGGTCAAATGTGTGAATTTTAGTTGCATGTAGAGATAATACATTTGTCCCTATTAAAACATGACATAAGTATTTGAAAAGGCCAAAACAAAGACCACAAATTTGACAATTGGAGATAAATTTATTGAAACTGATAAATCGAAAGCATCCTCCGTTCCATTCCACTTCTCTTCACATCACTTTGAAGCAATTACCTTCATACCAATAAAATAAAATAAAAATTAACTTGATTACTCCATTTATCAAACATTAAAGTTACTTAAAAATATTTTAAAATTGATTCGTGTAATATATAACGATGTCATTACTAAATTATTATAAATGTGGAATAATTTTTAATTACTTAATTCTGTATGCTGGCATTAAAAAAAAGAGATGTGAAATCTTTTTAGTACTGAAAACAAAGAAACATCGTTTTTTTTTTTTTTTTGGTCTTATGTATCGCCTAAAAACACACACATAAATATATGTATGTATTAATTTTCTTCCTTATTTATCTCTTAAAAAAGCTTTGCAACACATATTAAGATAATTTACTTGGGGGTGGGGATAATTTAGTTTCGGGAGTGGGTTTCAACTCTCATGCTCTGCAAGGAGGCAGAACAAAAATCTAATCATCAGATTAGGAGTAGAGTAGGACCGACAAAAAAAAAAACTCACAACCACATTAAAATAAAGAGGAAACGGCCCAAAAAATCTAAAAATTATTTTACGGCTGCCAATTCAGTCATAAATTTGTTAACTTGGCCAATATAATTCTAAACGTTTTGATAATTTCCAAAAATAGTTATTTCGGTCAATTTTGTCTAGGTGGCAGTCCAATCGGCATTGGCCATACTATATGGTATGGTTGGTGTTAATGTAGATGATTTTTGCAAATTTTTTAAATACTTTGAGCTTTTTTTTTTCTTACCATTTTTTTCCATATTTCTATTCGCCAAGGACTTAACAAGGGCCACGACACCCTTGCCTATGGCCTACCAACTATCATCAAGGCTCCAACGATTGATTGAGGTAAATGGGGAAAAAAAAGAAAGAAGAAAGAAAAAACTTTGAAAATTTCAAAAGAAATTACAAATATCATTCACATCAATATCGATTGTGTCATGTAGAATATCTAGCATTGATTAAACTACCATGTCAATAATTTCGGGCCAAAATTGGAAAGGAGAACTACATTGAAAAATCATCATAAGATTTATGATTAAATTAGTCAAAATAGAAAGTTTATGACTGAATTAGCAACTGTAGAATCGGTTTATAACTTATGAACAATTCTCTATGAACATTAGTATTGGACTAACACTTGACATGACAATGTGCTAATGAGGTCCTCAATAATGCGATGTAATTGACAAAATAAGAATTAGTAATCTTACTAGTTTAGTCTTCCTGAAAATGAGATATATGTGCAAGTACGCATGGGTATGAACACTAGTATTGAGCTAACACTCCAAATGACAATGTGCTAATTGATTCCTCAATAATGCGATGCGAGGGAGAAAACAAGAATTGATTACTATACTAGTTTAGACAGAGATTGCATTGATTGAATTCAAATCAAACACATGCCCTAGTCATGATTGCAAGGAAGAAAAGAGCACATTTGGTTTTGATACCACCTAATACAATATACTAGAAAGAACAAGGCAATAGCCGTGGCGGCTAGATGCCGAACAAGAGCTACAGATACGGCATACACATTTTGACATTCGCTAGTTACAATTTGCCAGACAAACGTTGCAACTTACGTCATTAGTGTCCTATTTGTCATTGCATGCAGTCATCATCTTTCTACAGTTTGTCTTCGTCGTCTTTGCCTCTTTTATCTCTATTTATAAGAGACCTCACCCGATTGATAGATGGATATAGAGAGAGAGAGAGAGAGAGAGAGAGAGAGAGAGAGAGAGCTGTCGATTCATGAAGGCGGTTGAAGACAGTGATTGTTGGTGCTGGCATAGCAGGCCTCACTGCTGCTTTGGGACTAGACAGGTGATTGTACTGGAATTGGAGCTGTTAGAACTTGAGAGAGTTGTTCTCTGAAAGCTTCTTGTTCTGCTCTGTCTCATTCTCACCCTCCTTATGTTTGTTCGTATATCTCTGATACTCAAGCAAATGCCAATAATCTGTTCTCTTGCAGGCTTGGCATTAAGCTGTTGGCAGTTTGTTTTACAAACAAACTGAGAGATGTCTTGTCCTATATCGAAAAGATGTGAGTATGCATGTAACTGACCAATGATCATTATTTTTTATTTATTGAAAAATTGGATTTATTTTTATAAAAATTAACTATAGTATACTATTATAATAGTGCGAATATTTATGAAAGAGTTACGGTTATTTATTATTTATTTATTTCAAAATTTATTTTTCTCCCAACGGTTATATCATATTTTGTACATGTTCATATATAATTCCTTAATCCTTGGAAGATTGTGTATGTTCAAATACAACTTCTTGTTTTTGTTATTAATTATTGGATCTTTTCAAATTAGAATCTTCTTCTTCCATTTTTTTTCGTTTTCTTTTGAAATAATATATAGTTATTGTTTTCAATTATTCCTAGAGAAATCCTAGAGATATACTGGAATTGCTATTTAGTATTCTTATTTAAGATTTTGTTTTATCCTAGAGGATATTTGCCGGTGATCATTAGCAACTTTGTGGAGCAAATAAGTTCTTAAGAAAAGTGATATCATGCCTCAAAGTCCAATTTGGTTATTCTATTGATTCGAATTCATGTTGATTTTATTGTTCTACCCAAGTTCGAAGATATATTTTCCCAACAGAAGCTTGGTTCTGGAGTTGTTTGATGGGCTAACCTCATCATGTGCGCAATACTAACAGGAGAGATAGTCCAAAAAGCACCGACACTTTTCAAGAGCATTCATGTTGTTCTGGAGTCAGTTGATGGGCTGACCTCATCATGGGCGCAATACTAACAGGGGAGATAGTCTGAGAAGCACCGACACTCTCCGGAGCCTTCATGTCATGTTTGACACTTTGACATGTGTTCGACACTCTCGAACACTATTCAACACTCGATTAATACGTGTCAAAATATCCGACACTCGATAAACTTTCCCCAACACTCTTCAACATTTGTGTTGGAATTTTGAGATGTGATTTTGACATGCAATAGGTCAATTTTAAAAAATTTCAATAAATTATAAGTCAAAATGTAAAAATGTAAAAATAGTAAAAATTATAAATAGGAAAGATGAAGACCCTAATCTTTTCTTTTCTTCTGATTTTCACTTCTTGTGACACACTTTCACCCTCTCAAGTTTATTTTTCTTTTCTTTTCTTCCAACACACTTTAACATGAGAGTCTAGAATGTGGATTTTTTTCTAGTTTTATGGATTATTGAAGTTGAGTTAAATTTGTTAAATTGAAACAATGAATGATATTAATAAATGGTGGATTAATATTTTTAGTGTGAATTCATTCGGTACTCTTTTTTATGATTTATTTATTTGTGAATTTGAATCAAATTAATTTGATTAAAATAATTATAAACATGATAATTTATAATTTATCATGAATATATTAAAAATATATTTAATAAATAACGTGTCCCAACGTGTCAGAATTCTCTATTTTTTGATAGATAACGTGTTGACATGTCGTGTCATGTCGCATGTCATGTGTCCGTGTCGGTACTACTTAGGAGATCATAAGGGAACTTTTATGTACAGTTTTAGGAATGCCAAAGGAAGAGTCTTATTCGCATAAACATCATCAACCAACTCATGATTTTGTATTTTTGGCAAGTTAGTTAGTTCTTCATTGACGAAAAGACTTAACTCATCTTCTTCTCTATCGGGCCGCTATAAAGTCAACGCGTCGAATTAACCATTCCAAATTCCAAATTTGCAGCTAGAGAACTTTTTCCCCGGACATGAATTTTGGTGCAACGTATCAATTGTCATTCATTACCTCAGACAGCATTTGGTTTAGAGTTTGAAAAATGGAAATGTTTTTCACCATTTCATATGGGATTGAGCTAAATGTGTAGTTGGATGAACAGATTATACGTTTGTCCCCATTAAAACTTGACATTAAGTATTTGAAAAGGCCGAAATAAAAACGAGACCACAAAATAACAAAAAAAATAATATCTAAACATATAAAATTTTAGTCCAATAAAAGGATGACGAATTGGAACTTGAGACCGCTCCATGAAAACGCCAAAATAAGGGAAAGATAAAAGAAAATGGAACGTAAATGTACAAACCATTTCCTCCACTCCTCTTCACATCACTTTGAAGCAATTACTTTTATTCTAATAAGATAAAAATAACTTAAGTATTCCATATATCTAACATTAGTGTTACTTAAAGATATTTTAAAATTGATTCATGTAATATATAACGATATCATTATGATTTTATTATATATGTAGAATAATTTTTACTTATTTAATTCTGTATGTTGACGTAAAAACAGAAAGGTGTGAAATTTGTTAGTACAGAACGCAAAGAAATATCGTTCTTCTTGTTCTTATGTGTGGCCTAAAAACAATTTGCAATAGATATTTATATGAATTCTCTTCCTTATATATCTCTCAAAAAAATCTTTGCAACATAACATAAATAATACATATTAAGGTAATTTACTTGGTTCAATGATGGTAGACTATATAAGTCATACATATCAATGTAGTTTCTGATGTACATGAAAACACAAGTTTCAACTTTTGAAATTTCTTAACATTATATATCTTCGAAATACTTAATTTTGAAATAAGGGGAAAATTATCCAAAAAGTGTTCCACCTATTGCTTAGTCATCAAATCAATCATAAAATTTTCAATTTGGTTAATATAATCCTAAACATTTTGACAATTTTCTAAAGTAATCGTTCCAACCAATTTTGACTAGATATTGCCAATGTGACAGTTAGTCAATGTCAATAGTTTTATGTGGTATGGCTAGCGTTAATGTAGATGACATTCGTAAATTTTTAAAAAGGAAAATGTCACCAAAAATCCTAAACTATGCCACTTGTGACAATTTTATCATGAATTTTTTATTGTGCCTTCAAAAACCCCAAACTATGCCAATTGTGATAAATTTATCTCAAACTTTTTGACTAAGGGGCATTTTTGTCATTTTCTATTTTTTTCCTTTTTCTATTTTTTTCTCTCAATTGAGGGAAGCCGGAGAAGGCTGCCCAAGCCTGGGCGGCCAGATCCGACGAAGGGCCGTCGTCGCTGGATCTGGCTTGGGCGGCCCTCGCTCTCACCAGATCCAGCGAGGGCGACCCTCGCCTGGGTTGCCCTTGCCCAGCAAGGCTTAGGCAGCTCGAGTCAGATCTGGCCTGGGTAGCCCTCACATGACTCCGACACCGATGAGGATGGCCTCACTGGCTTCCTCCATTCAATAAAAAAAATGACGAAAATGCCCTTCAACCCAAAAAAAAAGGGGTAAATTTGTCATAAGTTATATAGTTTAGGGTAAAATTATCACAAGTGGCATACTTTAGGGTTTTTGGTTGTACAAAAAAAAGTTCGGAGCAAAATTGTCACATGTGGCATAGTTTGGGATTTTTGGTGACACAAAAAAAAGTTCATGATAAAATTGTCACATAAGGCACAATTTAGGGTTTTTGGTGACATTTTTCCTTTTTAAAATTTTATTCTTCTTTTTTGTTTTGTTTTCTTTCCATTTTTATTTCCTATTTACCTTTGTTAGGGCCTTTGCAATGGCCAACGAAGGCCACGATGCTCTTGCTTGTGGCTTGCTAGCTATGGCAAGGCCTCGACGATCGTGAAGGGAATATTAAAAGAAAAAGAGAGAGAAGAAAAGGAAAAAAAAATTAAAATTAAGATTTTTGTAGAAATTATAAAAATCATTTACGTCAACACGTGTCATCTTGGTTGGACAACTAAGATGATTGACATTGACTAAGCCATCATCAAAATATTTATATATAAATCGATCGAACCGAAATGTTTATGACCGAATCAAACCGTATGATAAATTTAGCATTTTATGGATAATTATACTTGAAAATAAGATATGTGTAAAAGTAGATTCAAGCATGTACACTATTATAGAACTGACATTTGAAATGATAATGTGCTAATAGGATCCTCTCATGCGATGCGACAGACAAAATAAGAATCAACTACATTACTAGTTCAGACAAACGATTGTATTGAATTGAATCAACCGCATGCTTTGCTAATGACTACAATGGGGAAAAAAATAGCACGGTTTTGGTACCACCTAACACATTGAACTAGAAAGAACGAGGTAATAGCCGGGGTAGCTAGATGAAGCACAGAAGCTACGGACCCACCATAAATATCTTTAAAAATCGCTGGCTACTGTTCACCAGTGAATTTTCGTGTTTACCAGTGAACACATTTATATTTGTTCAAGAGTTGACCAAATCATGGTCAAGCGGCAGACTCCAACACTGGACTTTTCTGTTTCAAGCCGTGAAGTCCATTAAAAAAAAATATCTACCAATAAGGAAAACCCACCGCTAGAAGATAGTCACAATTTGGTCCAATTCCGAATAAATGTTGGACTTTCCAACTTCGGTGGCTGAGGACTCCAACACATATCAGGAAACCAAATTTGATCATTCATTAATTTAATTTTTGAAATTTAAATTTTCGCTTTGGGCTCAAACTCAATATATATTTGGGAAAATTTCAAAAAAGGACGAAGAGTGAATCTATTTTCTCAAATAAGGACTCGGAATGGCCATTGTTTCAAATAAAGATTTAAATTGACTAAATCAGTCTCAAATAAAGACCTCAAATCGCCAGGTAGCCAAATATTCGCTGGCTAGCAAGCGTGTGGCATTTCTAGTGGTTAGAATAAGGGCAATTTTGTCAAAAAAATTGATAGAATTTAACAAACCCTAAAAACAAAACCTACATACTCTTCATGTTTTCATGTTTTCTTCTTCTCCGTTCACGTTGTAGAGCTTGTCGCGGTCGGAGAAGTTGAGCTCGCACGTCACGAAGGCCGAGCTCGCCATCACTGATGACGTCACGGTGCAGCTCAGTATTACTGTGAGGAGAAGAATAAGCAATAGCTGCGGCGGCGGCGGCGGCAAATTGTCTCCATTGCCTCTGGGCAAAGAGATCTTCGGGCGAGCTCAACTACTCGATTCCGTCATAGGAGTTTTGCAAAGGATCATGAGAAAGGAAACCCTAAAAGCCGAGAGATTGAGGTGGAATGCAAATCCACTTCCACGGAGAGAGAGAGGGGCAGGCGAGGGGGGTGCTGGCACGTACCTTTAGAACTCGAAGAGTCAGGGATCTTGCTCCATTAACGAAGAATTTGGGTTCTTTGAGTAAGAAGGGACAAAGAACCTAGAATATGAAGTGTAGAAGAAGAAGAGCGTGAAGAGTTTGGGGCTTCTATTTTTAAAGTTTGTTAATTTCTATCAATTTTTTTAACAAAATTGCCCTTATTCCGGCCACCAAAAGTGCCACACACTTGCCAACCAGCAAACTTTTGGCTACCCGACGATTTAAGATCCTTATTTGAGACTGGTTTAGTCACTTCAAGTCATCATTTGAGACAATGGCCACTTTGGATTCTTATTTGAGAAAATATGCTCACTTTGAATCCTTTTTTAAAAATTTCCCTAAATATTTTAATAAGGATGAGTCTTTATTCACATATATATCATTAACCACCATTCATAACTGAAGATTTTGTATGGTTTTGGCAAATTTGCTAGTTCTTCATTGTCGAAAAGCCCGACCTCATCGTTTTATACATTGGGCGGCTAAAAATTCAACATATCGAATTGACCCTTCAAAATTCCAATTTTGCAACTAGAGAACTTCTTCCACGAACATGAAGTCTTGTACAATGGGGTCAAATGTCATTTAAAACTTGAATTTGAATGTGAATTTTAGTTGGATGAAGAGATGATACATTTGTCCCAATTTAAAACATGACATAAGTATTTGAAAGGGCCAAAAGAAAGACCACAAAGTAAGGAAGATATAATATCTGAACTTTAAAGTTTTAGTCCGGTAAGTGGGATGATGAATTAGAACTTGACATCACTGCATAAAAACGCCAAAATGAGAGAAAGATAAAAGAAAATAATACGTGAATGTACAAATTTGACATAAATTTATTGAAACTGGTAAATGAAAGCATCCTCCATTCCAACATCCACTTCGATAGACAATTACGGCCAAACAAAATACCATCAATGGTCTCCATACAATAGAAAAGAGAGATCAATATGCATTACTTTGGAGTGCGATAGCCGAAGGTTCCCAATTTGATAGAATGAAGGCGAACAACCATGTCAAGTGCTTGAATTTTGGCTTTGAATTCCTCAAAAAGAATTTTACTCATCTCTCTCTCACGGACAAGAAGAGAAGGTGGTGATCAATATGGACTGTGAATTGGTGATGTTTGTCAGGTTTCTTTTATTGTATTTTTTAATTTTCCTTTTGTTTTATTTTCTTGCTTGTTTTGTAGTGCGAGAAACAAAAAATATCAAAACTTTCGAGAAAAGAAAGATAAACAATTGCTTTGGAACTTTAGACTATCGGGCAATTTGTAGCAAATTTTACAAAATCGTGAATTTTATGAAGTGTGATGAAGCTTGTCATAAAAGACCACTACAAATAAGAGATATCCTCAAATACAATATTACATTACAAGAGTTAGGATGGGAAATCCTCAAATACAATATCATCTTACTAGAGTTAAGATAGGAAGTCCTCCAATATAACATCACATTACGAGAGCTAAGATAGGAAATCCCCAAATACAAAATAATGAAAATACATTACAATAGTCGAAAACACAATTTCACGGAATCTGCGTGATCCCTTGCCATTTTATTGGCAAGACTTTTCCTAAGCATATTCATCTCAATTCCCTCCTCGGTCGATCTATTCCCTATAACCTCATTTTGTGTAGGTCCAAACAGGTATTATGGATCTCCATATGACACCACGAAATACCAAAACATGAATCAAGCACAGCACAAGTGAGAGGACGGAGTCAACGGTGATGAGGGCCTTGTGAAGTGAGGGTCAACAAGGAGATGGAATTGAAGTCGACGAGGAGGACGGAGTTGATGGTAGTGGGGACATCGTTGGAGTTGACGACAATGTTGAGCTGAGGCATTGATCTGAGAGAGGCATCAAGGCAAGCTTAGGGCTTGATGAGATAGAGTCGACGCCAATGAGGAAGACAAAGACGGCAAGGGGGACAGAGACAAGTGAGGGGGGACGTCATCAAAGTTGACGACAGCTCGATATGAGGGAGGCATCAAGCTGAGCGTCGATTTGAGGGAGGCATTGAGTTGAGCTTAGGGCTCGACGAGCAAACGGAGCCGACATCGGTAAGGACGATGATAAGGACAGAGATGATGAGGGGGATGTTGTCAGAGTCGACAACGGCGTCAAGGTGAGCGAGGAATTGAGAGAGGCGTCGACCTTGGGGCTACGGGAGGAGCGTCTTTAGGCTGAAGAAGGAGATGTAGAAGGAGCCTTGAAATTGGGGTTTGGTAAAACAATTTCGTAGAAGGAGGTGTGAATACTTCTCTATTAGGGTTGAGAGAGTCTCTGGTTGAGAATAGAAAGAGAGAAATAATTTATCATTTCTGTTTCAGAAATAAAAAAATAATTTTTTTTTGTTTTTTGTTTCTATTCTAAACCTATTTCAAAACCGTTTCAAAAATATAAAACTGAAATTATTTTACCAAACGGATTTCTGTTCCATAAATAGGTTTGAAATAGAAAAATAATTCTGGAATAAAAATAGAAATAGAATAGTTATTATGTGTAGACTTAGTGCCCACACAAAAAACATTGACAAGTAAAATAGTTCAGGAAGCTCTCAGCTTCCCGCAATCATAACTCGCGATCTTCAGTGGCAGCTTGGCCAAGAAGGTAGCCAGTACTCTGTTCCTCAAGAAGTTCAATACCCTGCCATTGCTCTGTTGGATGTATCCCACCATGTAAGCCGTGCTTATGAGCTCAAATGCTCTCCATCTTCTCTCTTTGGCATAACTCTGCAAGGCCATCTCAATCCTCTTGTACTCTTCTTCACTGCTCATGCCTTGCTTGTCCCTCAAGGCTTCCCCTAGGCACCTCGCTAGGACGATGCCATCTTCCAGAGCTGCGCAGCCTCCCTGGCCGATGTCTGGCGTCATGGGGTGGAACGCATCTCCAGCTATGCAGACATTGGTTTTGCTTATGCTTCCCAGCAGAATCTCCCACGGGGGTCGAAATGTCAGAGGTGGCAGTATTATGTTATCCAGTTCTGTTTTCTCAATAACAGCTCTCATGTTGTCAGGTATTTTTCCGAGCTTGCCCAGCACAAATTGTTTCATCTTGGCTGGACTCTCTTCCATCTCTTCATCTGATTAAGGAAAGTGACATCTTTTGCTTGTAGATAATATGAAAAGCAGAGTATAATAATTTAATAGTTCCCAAAAGCCAACTCAAATCGAACGAAGTACAGAAACTCACTCTGGCTGGAAGAAGAAAAAGTGAAGAACCAATAAATAGACTCGTCATTGCAAGGAACGACACCAAATCTAACTCCTTCATCAAAGTAACGTAAGGATTTAGGCTCAAAACCATGACTGTGCTCGTAATACACAGAGCCCCTAATGGCAGATCGGCCAACTAAAGCAGGCATCTTGAAGCCTAGCCATTTTGCCACTGCTGAGTTCACTCCATCACACCCAATTAACACCTAGCATTTTCACATAGAGCATAAGCATAAAGATAAGTCAAACTATAGCCATCTTTTTCAGACAAGCAAGCAAATTTTGCGTAGAAAAAGGGGCTTCTCTCAGGCAAAAATATTTCTCTGTCACTCTCGGCAGATTTTCCTAATTAATGGTTATTATGATGCAATACCTTTGCCTTGAGAATTGACCCATCAGAAAGATGGACCAGCTAAAGGTAGCCTGATTCATCGATTGACACAACCTTGGATGAATACCTTATAGTGTCACCAGGAAGCTCATTCACAAGAGTTTCCAACAGAATTCTCCTCTGCGCACAACGAATTTCATGGCCTCGTCTGCAATAGATTCGCAAAAGATAAAAAGACATGCCATACATATCGCAAACCATTAACAATGGAAATTAGGGATCTGTTGCAATTTGCGCAAGAAATGTGAGGAATGGATCTGGTTTGTTTGGATGGCTAATTTCACAAGCAATTTCAAGTCACATAAATTATCATGAATTTAAACGACTTAACTGTGTCCCTGGAGCATCAAATTGTCTCTCAGCTGTAGAAAGTCCAGAACTTGTGGTAAGTGTCTGCGACCTGAACCAGAACCTCTCAAATATCAATTCAAATCGGGCACAGAGCTATGAGAAAAAGAATAGCTGCTTGAATTAATATCTTGGCATATATCTTTTTCATCTAGAGTTGATGGATGTGTGTTGCATATCAGATGTCATGTAAAGGCGCTCACTCAATTCTAGCGTGGGTACTCAGCAATATCAGGACGTGTCTTATCCCTCTCCTATTGCGTTCCTTGTTTAAAACCCGAACAAATGTCTAACTCTCTATAGGAAACATCACCATCCACAGACACTCACACTTCTGGGAGCATGAGGCTTGGAAATCATTCTCGTTGATGACAAACTTAAATTCTAACGAAAAGTCAATATAAGCCATTTCATGATCATGTAAGAATGCTTCTCTATGATCATTGCAAATTAGAATGGCTTGTCCGCCCTATATCCTTGATGCAGGCTCGGCCAAGTGGAAAAACAATAGGTGGTAAGTTAACCCGGGAGGCCAATTCAATCACTAGAAAGCTCATGTCGTTATTTGTGGGTTCAATTCTATGTCGCACTACACATTCAAATTGCAATTGGAATTATCAAATCACATTAATCCTAAGAATAAGAAATATATTCATTTAGCCACAGCAAGAGGAGGAGGATCTCATCAGTCACCGAAAAAGTTGGTTGTACTGTTGGCGGAGCGGTTCGCCGACGCCAATTGCGTCCAAGGCCCGCCAAGCATTTGTCCATGTCGTGAGGGCGAACCCCGTGGTTCTCAACCCATCAGACGACTCCAGAACCAAGCTTCCAATGCCAAGCCTGCAACACACAACAGATTATCAGCACTCACTTGAATATCAGAGACATACGAACAAGCATAAAGAGGGTGGGAACGAGACAGAGCAGAACAAGAAGCTTTCAGAGAAAGCTCTCTCAAATTCTAACTGCTCCAAATCCAGTACAATCACCTGTGAAGTCCTAAAGCCGTAGTGAGGCCTGCTATGCCAGCTCCAACAATCACTATGTCTTCAACTGCTTCCATGAATCAACCACTTGATTTTTTACCTCCCTCTTTGTCCCTGTCTCTCTCTCTCGAGTGAATTCTTTTATAATGAAAAAGATAAAAGAGGCGAAGTCAACGAAGACCACTGTAGAAAGATGATGACGGCATGCAGCGACAAATGGGACGGCTGAGACAAAGTGTAGAAAGATGATGACGGCGTGCAACCCGAGATAGGACACTAATGACGGAAGCGAATACGTAAATTCACTGGTGAACAGTAAGGAAAACCCACCGCTAGAAGATAGTCACAATTTCGTCCAATTCCGAATACATGTTGGACTTTCCAACTTCGGTGGCTGAGGACTCCAACACATATTAGGAAACCAAATTTGATCATTCATTAATTTAATTTTTGAAATTTAAATTTTCACTTTGGGCTCTAACTCAATATATATTTTAATAAGGAGAGTCTATATTCACATATATATCATTAACTACCATTCATAACTCAAGGGCAAATTTGCTAGTTCTTCATTGTCGAAAAGCCCGACCTCATCGTTTTATACATTGGGCGGCTAAAAATTCAACATATTGAATTGACCCTTCAAAATTCCAATTTTGCAACTAGAGAACTTCTTCCACGTCAAATGTCATTTAAAACTTGAATTTGAATGTGAATTTTAGTTGGATGAAGAGATGATACATTTGTCCCAATTTAAAACATGACATAAGTATTTGAAAGGGCCAAAAGAAAGACCACAAAGTAAGGAAGATATAATATCTGAACTATAAAGTTTTAGTCCGGTGAGTGGGATGATGAATTAGAACTTGACATCACTGCATAAAAGCGCCAAAATGAGAGAGATAAAGAAAATAATACGTGAATGTACAAATTTGACATAAATTTATTGAAACTAGTAAATCGAAAGCATCCTCCATTCCATTCCACTTCTCTTCACATCACTTTGAAGCAATTACTTTCATACCAATAAGCAATTATTCCATTTATCAAACATTAAAGTTACTTAAAAATATTTTAAAATTGATTCATGTAATATATAAAGATGTCATCACTAATTTATAATATATGTGGAATAATTTTTAATTACTCAATTCTGTATGCTGGCATAAAAAAAAAGTGAAATCCTTTTAGTACAAAACACAAAGAAACATTTTTTTTGGGGGGCTCATATGTAACACCTAAAAACATTTTAAAATGGATATATACACACACACACACACATATATATATATATATATATATATGTATGAATTTTCTTCCTTATATATCTCTTAGAAAAGCTTTGCAACATAACATTGATAATACATATTAAGGTAATTTACTTGGTTCAATGATGCTAGACTATATAAATCATACGTATCAAGGTAGTTTCTAATGTATACGAAAACGCAAGTTTCAACTATCGAAATGTTTTCAATTATCTTTGAAATACTTATCTTACAACCACATTAAAATAAGGAGGAAATTGTCCAAAAAAAATCTTAAAATTATTGTCCAACTGCCAATTCAATCATAAATTTTTTAATTTGGCTAATATAGTTCTAAATATTTTGACAATTTCCCAAATAAGTCATTTCGGTCAATTTTGGTTGAATATTGCCAATGTGGCAATCCAATCAGCACCATCCATCTTATATGGTAGGATTGGTGCAAACATGGATGCTTTTTGCAAATTTTTTAAATTACTTTGAGCTTTTTCTTCTTCTTTTTTCTTTCCATTTTTTCCCTATTTCCCTTTGCCGAGGACTCAACAAGGACCATGACACCCTTGCCTGTGGCCTACCAACCAACTATCATCAAGGCTTCAACAATTGATGGAGGAAATTAGGAAAAAAGAAAAAAAGAAGAAAAAACTTGGAAAATTTCAAAATAAATTACCAATATCGTCCACATTAGTATCAATCGTGTCATGTAGAATAATTAGCGCTGACTGAACTGCCACGTCAATAATTTCGGGCTAAAATTGGCATGAAGAACTACATTGAAAAATTGTTAGAAGATTTAGGAATAAATGAGTCAAAATATAATGTTTATGATTGAATTGACGGCAATAAAATAAATTTAGGACTTATGAACAATTCTTCCTAAAAATAAGATATATGTGCACGTACGCACTAGTATGAACATTAATATCAAACTAACACTTGAAATGACAATGTGCTAGTGAGGTCCTCAATAATGCGATGCCACTGAGAAAATAAAATTAATAATATTACTAGTTTATTCTTCCTGAAAATAAGATATGCGTGCCAGTAAGCATGGGGTATGAACACTGTTATTGAGCTAACACTCCAAATGACAATGTGCTAATTGATTCCTCAGTAATGCGATGCAACGGACAAAATAAGAATTAATTCCTTTACTAGTTTAGACGGACGATTGTGTTGATTGAATTCGAATCAAGCACATGCCTTAGTCATGATTGCAAGGGAAGAAAAGAGCACATTTGGTTTTGATACCACCTGGTACATTGAACTAGAAAGAACAAGGCAACGGCCGTGGCGGCTAGACGCCAAACAAGAGCTACAGACACAGCATACATATTTTGACATTCGCTAGTTACAAATTTGCCAGACCAATATACGTAGCGACTTACGTCATTAGTGTCCTATTTGCCGTTGCATGCTGTCACACCCCAAAACTGCAAGAGAAGGGAATATGACACGGCTGTCCTTCCACACGAAAGACGCAGCCTCAATATAACCAACAACCTGATATCAACATATATGAACTCAAACCCATATAATTATATATATCAGATAGACCAACACGTTGGCTACACATCAGAGTTTCTATAATCCTCCAAAATAATATTAACAATAAGAACTCAGTCAACTCAAAAGATAACAAGCACTAAATAAGTTCCTTCCTTAAGTCATACCAAAAAAATAAAATCAAAAGTTTCCCCAAACAACGCTCTCGCTTTACTCGCCGCTAACCGAGGAACATGAAAACATAAATGATGAGTGGAATGAGCAACCACCGCCCAATGAGTAATACATATCTTCTAAGCAGATCGAGCAAGCACTATGCATGGATTCAAAGCAATTCCATATCTTTTAAACTCCATTCAATATATAAAATACATAATAAATCATATAGGAGTTACTCTTATACTCATATGAAAACTCATTTAAACCACCATAACAATACAAGAATCAATGGTCAAGTCCACTGAATAATCTCCATTCAAAATCACGCGCCAATGGTCCATCTATTGACTAATCTTACCATGGTCACGACACAACGCCCTGTGACAAGGCGACCAAGATTCCCCCCTTGGCAAGGTCTCCACCTATAATGCCGGTGGCTCGGCCCAGAAGGATATCCTACCCAGTATGCATACCAACATGCCCCTCAATGGGCTCACGGCAATATTGAGCAAAATAATCATCCTCCAATACCAGAAAATCAATCCATGAATAAATATAATAAACCAAACAAAAACCTTTTTGCAACATTGTCATCCACCATTTCTCAAATCATCCACGTACTTTTCCATAAACCATTTACAAAGCAATTATAAATATATTTTGCCTTCCAAAACTTTGCATAACATGCTTTCCAAATCTTTATAAACAATCAAAAGGTAGTCTATGCCCGATCCGATTTTTATGCAATAATAATGTAATTCCATAATCTCATACTATATATAATCCATATAATTTTCTCAACATGAATTTTACAAATTCAAAGAAGATATAGTACCACTCACCTCGTCGCCTACGACCCAATAAAATGATATTTGAATCGTCAAATTTGCGGTCCTAACAAATAATTGAGGAATGAGTTAAAACCCGATAAAACTCTACCTCAATTATTAAGACAACTAAAGCACGCCTTAACACTAATAAAATGACCCCTAAGAGCTAACAAAACGCCTAACAAAAGCAATTTATTCAAAGCCGTTCAAGAAGCGAGGCTAGGGTGCAAAACTTGATTATACCATAACTTTTTCATCTGAACTCCGATTCAAACAATCTTGTAGTCAAAACGAAGATAATTCCAAGCACTAGAAGACCCATAAGTTGGACAACCCAATTTCGAACCGAAACTGACAAAATCAGACCCCACAGTCACCTCGCGCATACTGTTCATCCAGCGGGCAGAAGTTCAAAATTCCGTTTCGGACAAACCACAAGCTCAAATCCAATTCCGTAAAATCTCACGGGTCCATGACATCCTAAACTACCATTCTTATAAATTTTCATGACTCAAAAACTCAAAAATCGGACTTCGCCACTCAATATTCCCAATATTCCGAATTTGAGCCATAAATTGGAAAAATGCTTCGATTGGAGGAATAAGAGGCACGTGTACTCACCGGGTGTTGCATAAAATAATCGAATCCGCTTTGCGAGGCTCCCGCGATGCGCGCGTGCAAAACCCTCTCCTTGTTTCCCTTTCTTCTTCTGTCCCTCTCCTCTTTTCTCTCTTTTTCTTTTCTCTCCCGATTGGTTCGGTTTTCTACGAATGAAAATGTAACCACTTATTCTCTCTCCTCTTTGAATTTTCAACTCTCTTTCTTCTTTTTTTTTTTTTTTAAAACCCAAGTGGGTCCCACTACTTCCAAAAGACCTGAATATTACACATGCAGTCATCATCTTTCTACAGTTTGTCTTCGTCGTCTTTGCCTCCTTCATCTCTTTATAAGAGACCTTACCCGAGAGAGAGAGAGAGAGAGAGAGAGAGAGAGGGAGAGAGAGGGAGACATCAAGCTGTCGATTCATGGAAGCAGTTGAAGACATAGTGATTGTTGGTGCTGGCATAGCAGGCCTCACTACTGCTTTGGGACTACACAGGTGATTGTACTGGAATTGGAGCAGTTAGAACTTGAGAGAGTTGTTCTCTGAAAGCTTCTTGTTCTGCTCCGTCTCATTCTCACCCTCCTGAAGTTTGTTCGTATGTCTCCGATATCCAAGTGAGTGCTGATAATCTGTTGTGTTGCAGGCTTGGCATTAGAAGCTTGGTTCTGGAGTCGTTTGATGGGCTGAGAACCACGGGGTTCGCCTTTGCAACATGGGCAAATGCTTGGCGGGCATTGGATGAAGTTGGGATCGGCGAATCACTCCGTCCACGGCACAACCAACTTTTTGGGTGACTGATGAAATCCTCCTCTTGCTTGCTGTGGCTAAGATGAATATATTTCTTATTTTTAGGATTGCCAATATTTGATAATTCCATATAATTTGAATGTATAGTGCGACGTAACATTGAGCCCACAAACAAAGACATGAACTTTTTAGTGATTGGCTCAGCCTACTGCGTTACTTGACCACCTATTGTTTTTCACTCGGCCGCCTGCATCGAGGGTATAGGGTGGACAAGCCATTCTAATTTGCAATGATCATGGAAGGAGAAGCATTCTTACGGGATCACGAAATGGCTTATACTTACTTTCCATAAGAATTTGAGCTTGTAAGAATTATTTTCAAGCCTCGTGCTTTCAGAAGTGTGTGTCTGTGGATGGTGATGTTTCCTCTAGAGAGTTAGACATTTGTTCGGGTTTTAAACAAGAAACGCAATACGAGAGGGATTAGACACATCCTGATATTTCTGGGTACCCACGCTAGAATTGAGGGAGCACCTTTCGTGACATCTGATATGCAACATACATCCATCAACTCTAGGCGAAAAAGATACTTGCCATGATGTTAATTCAACTGCTAGTTCCTTTTTCATCACTCTGTGCCCGATTTGAATTGACATTTGAGAGGTTCTGGTTCAGGTTGCGGACCACTTCCACAATTTCTGGAATTTCTACAGCTGAGAGACAATTTGATGCCCCGGGCAAACGGTTAAGTTGTTTAAATTCATGACAATCTATGTGATTTAAAATTGCATGTGAAATTAGCCATTCAAATAAACCGGATCCATTCCTCACATTTCTTGCACAAATTTCAACGGATTTCTAATTTCCTTCGTTAATGTTTTGCGATATGTATGGCATGTCTTTTAACTTTGCGCATCTATTGCAGACGAGACCAGGAACTTCGTTGCGTGCAGAGGAGAGCCCTGTTGGAAACTCTTGCGAATGAACTTCCTAGCGGCACTATAAGGTATTCGTCCAAGGTTGTGTCAATCGAGGAATCGAGCCACCTTAAGCTGGTCCATCTAGCTGATGGATCAATTCTCAAGGCGAAGGTATTGCATCATATTAACCATTAATTAAGAAAATCTGCTTTTGAGTGCCAGGGAGATATTTTATGCTCGAGAGAAGCTCCTTTGTCTGTGCAAAATTTGCTTCTCGTCTGAACAAGATATCTATGGTTTAACTTTTCTTTACGCTTATGCTCTACGTGAAAATGATAGGTGTTAATTGGGTGTGATGGAGTTAACTCAGCAGTGGCAAAATGGCTAGGCTTCAGGAAGCCTGCTTTTGTTGGCCGATCTGCCATCAGGGGCTGCGTGTATTATGATCACGGCCACAGTTTTGAGCCTAAATTATTGCAGTTCTTTGGTGAAGGAGTTAGATTTGGTTTCATGCCTTGCGATGACAAGACTATCTATTGGTTCTTCACTTTTTCTTCTTCCAGCAAGAGTGAGTTTCTGTACTTCCTTTTACAGATTAGATTCTTCTTCCATCAATGCTTGCTTTTGGCAAAGATTAGATTCTTTTACTCTGCTTTTCGTATTATTCACAAGCAAGCAATGTCACTTTCCTTAATGCAGATGAAGAGATGGAAGATAGTCCGGACAAGATGAAGCAATTCGTGCTGGGCAAGCTTGGAAAAATACCCGACAATGTGAGAGCTATTATCGAGAAAACAGAACTGGATAACTTTACACTGTCACCACTGAGATTTCGACCCCCATGGGAGATTCTGCGGGGAAATATAAGCAAAAACAATGTCTCTGTAGCCGGAGACGCATTCCACCCCATGACGCCAGACCTTGGCCAGGGAGGCTGCTCTGCTCTAGAAGATGGCATCGTGCTAGCGAGGTGCCTGGGCAAAGCCTTGAGGGACAATCAAAGCATTAAAAGTGAAGAAGAGTACAAGAGGATTGAAATGGGCTTGCAGAGGTATGCCAAAGAGAGAAGATGGAGAGCATTTGAGCTCATAAGCACAGCTTACATGGTGGGATACATACAACAGAGCAACGGCAAGGTATTGACCTTCTTGAGAGACAGAGTACTGGCCTCCTTCTTGGCCGGGAAGTTTCTGAAGATGGCTAGTTTCGATTGCGGGAAGCTGAGCGCTTCTTGAATTACCCTGTTTGTTTAATTATCAATGGGTCTTGTGCGTGCATTCTTATGAAAATGGTAGTAGGGGAGATAGTTAAGTTGTGATTGGTTTGCTTCGCCTCTCAAACATCAGAGAAAAGGTTCCGGTCTATGCGGAGACATCCCGTATAATTGGAGCGGCGACAAACGAGTTTGTGAAGTGGGGATAAAAAAGTATAATAAGGGCACTTTTATGTTCGGTTTCTGGGATTTTAAATAATGACAACGTGCCATAATTGTCTTTATTTGGGTGACCTGCATTTCTATGTATCAATTTTCATATGGAGAGCCTGCCCGACTCTTCTCTACTCGTGGATTCTCTCTCAAAGTTTTCTCCTCTCTCTCTGATTCTCGTTTACAGACTCATTTATCGTCGAAAGATTTTTCTAAAGGTCCAGGAGGCTTCCTCTGCTCGTTGTGTGTAAGACGGCTGGTGCACGGAGGTTTGAGGCAGCCCGAGGCAGGTCATAGAACTTGCGCATCAACATGCCTTTTCAACCCGTGACTAACCAATAGAAAATGTAGAATTTTAATTGAATGAAAAGATAGTACATTTCATCTCAATCAAAGCTTGACATAAGTAATAGAAATAAGGCTGAAAATAAGAACGAGACCACGAGATGAAAGAAATAATATCTAAAGGTGGTATAGTTTTAGTCCGATAAAAGGATGACGCATTAGAACTCGACACCACTGCATGAAAACACCAAAACGAGAAAAAGATAGAAGAAAATGTACAAATTTGACAATAGGAAATTAAATTATTGAAACTAGTAAACTGAAGGCACGGGGGTTTATGATTCCAATTCTCTTTGTATGCCAAAGTCTCAGCTGATATTAGTGCTCTTGATGGGTGTGGCAAGGAGCTTGATTTGATGAGCTTGTCTCTACTCCATCAGCAATTTGTGGAATTCTCTTTCGCTGTTCTGCTATGAAGGACAGTGTCATCTGCATTTCTTCATCCTCTGGTTTTTCCTCAACTGCAGGTGCTTCGATTGTAGTTGGGAACAAAAGGCACCGAAATCGCGTGGCATTGGCTGGTCTGGTTTTTAACTGACATGCCCAGATTTTGTTTTATTTCCTCGCCAGATTCTTGATAGGCAGCCTACCTTAGAAAGAATTGGTCAATGGTGTTACACCCCAAAACCACTAAAATGGGATGACACGACCATCCTTCCATCCGAAGGACACAGCCTCAAACCACCAAATCCAACTCCCAAAAGTCCCAATCGATAATGCTGTTGCTTTATTGCTCACTAACCGAGAACCTGAAAAGGTTTGGAAAGAGAGAAGTGAGCAACCATAAGCTCAACGAATATCACATATCTTTTCTAAGCAAATTGAGCAATCACTATGCATATATGTATATATAAAGCAATACCATAAACTCATTATCCAACTCTTTAATATACATATTAAATCGTATATAAGTCGTTTCATATCAAGAATGTTTTATACTAATAAGAGAAACTCATTTAAACCATTCTCACAATTCGAACATCAATGGTCAAGTTCATTGACTAATCTTATTCATACAATGTTAATGGTCCATCCCATTGATCAGTTTTATATCAAAACACACGTCAATGGTCCATCCATCAACCAATCTTTTGCTCAATATTTAACCATGGTTATAACATAATGTCTTGTGACAATTTGACCAAGATTCCCGCATTAACAAGGTCTCCACCTACAATGCCGATGGCTCGGCCTAGAAGAATATTCTAAACCTAGTATGTATACCCACTTGCTCCTCAATGGCTCATAGCAATATTGAAGATAAACAACTATCCTCCAATACCAACCATTAAATTCACAATCAATATCAGCAATTGATTTCACAAAACAAAATGCATAAGTTTTCTAAACTCCATTCAATAAAATGAACACATTTCACAAGATATCCCTCACATGATTTCAAAGTTCTTCATAAACCAAAATATAAAATCTTTCGCCCCATTCAATAAACATAATGCATTTCATAAACCAACACATAACCTTTAACAAATCAACTCATTCGCTACAAATAATTTTTGTAGAATATTTTTCATGTTATTTCAACAATCATTTCATAAACCAATTCTCGGTACTAGTTATATAAATATCCTTTCATAATGCATTTCGTAAAATCATTCTCAAATCAATCTCAAATATTAAAAGGTAGTAATTGCCAGATCCAAACTTTCATGCAATAAACATGCTTAATTACTCGTATGATACGCAAATCTTTGTCTCTTTCAAAACATGAGTTTACAAATCCATAAAAGAGATAGCACCACTCACCTTATACTCTATGACCAAATAACAAACGGTACTCATATCCTTAAACTCGCAGTCCTAACAAATAATTGATGAATAATATCAAAATTAAATAAAACTCTACCTCAACTACAAAACAACTTAATTATGCCTAAACACTAATAAAATGACTCCTACGAGCTAACAAATCGCTTACCCGAAACAATTATTTAAAGCCATTTGCAATGTAGAGCTTAAGTGCAAAACTTGATCACGCCATAACTTTTTTCACCAAACCTGATTTCAAATGTTCTTATAGTCAATAGAAAGGTCTTACAACATAATACAAGAACCCCCATTTAGCCGACCAAAAAATAAGCCGAAAATCGATTAAATATGATCCTGAAGTTGCTGGACGTGCACTGTTCACATGCACAGGAAACTTGGAAATTTCTTTTCGTAAGCTGAAATCGTGATGTGTAAAATCTTATAACTCCACAATATCCTACACTACCATTTCTATAAAAATATGCAGCTTAACAACTCAAAAATTGGATTTCGCTACTTGAATCTCCAATAATTCCGAATTTCAAGCTTTAATTTCAAAATTACTCCAATGGAACGAACAAGGGACGCGAACACTTATTGAGTGTTGCATTGTGGAGTCGAACCGGCTTGGTGAGGCGTCCGTGGCAAGCACACATGAAACCATCTCTCTTTCCCCTTTTCTTTCTCTCGAGCGTGCGTTTCTCTGTCTCTCCAAGTTGCTGCCTCCTTTTCTTATTAAAAGGGGAGCACCCACGTTTCTTCTCTCTTCTTTGACTTTTCAACATTCCTTTTATTTTCTTTTTTTGTGTGTGTGTGGCCCACCAAGTCAAACGTTACAAATGGTCTGCACCTGCTGTGTCTCTGTTGTGTTTATTCTGTTAGAAGTGTAATGAGAGTCGATCTCATTTGTTCTATGAATGTCACTTTTCTGCTCAAGAATGGTGCAAAGTGCAAGCTGAATTTACTTGTCTTCTGCAAGTAGTGAAGGCCATGGGGGCTGCAGAAGGCATTGGTGAAGTCCCTTTCGAATGCTTGCATTTATTTCACTTGGAAGGCAAGGACCGCTTTGCTTCGTGATGCTGCATCTGTGATTGGAACAACTTGATCTGACAAGGGCAGGAGTAGTCGCCTGGCCAAAGGGCCTAGACATAGAGCACTCCCAGCAAGCTTATAGGATGGCAAAGGGTAAGGAGTGAATCGAACTATGTATCAAACAGGGAGAGAGCGATTATAAAAATTATGTGTACAAATTGTAATTAACTTATGAAATGATAAGTTTTGTTTTGGAACTCCACTGTTAAACGAGTCCAACTTAGAGATGGATGACCTTCTAGGAAAATGCTTGTTGGTACATCAAAAGATAAAACTTAGTATGAGATAGATCAAAGCCGACAATAGCTCGAGTAAATTAATCCGAGAATGTCACGGTGATGGAGAATGTTCATTTGATTAGATTTGCTGTAAAAGATCTCTTTGAGGCTGTGTTCGCATGAAGAGAAATGTTACGTAAGATTTCTATAGGCTTTTGTGTTCTAGTTGGAATTTTTGTCTACGACAGTCCAGGACTTGCCTTTATGAAGTACTCGTTATGCAGGTCTTCAATTTACGTCGCTGCATTCCGCAGACTTAGGAGTTTGCAGTAGTAGTGTCTTGCTCGATTGCTATGCTGTGCTCGTTGCGGGAGTTGATGCAATAAAATAACATTTCCAAAATCAGATAGACACGCACGCGCACACGTAATGGAATCCATCACCCCTCATCGCTTCAAAATGTGTATTTGATAGCTGACGGCTTTTTTAATCATATACGGTGTTCACTTGTCGTTTGTCTTTGCCCGCAATGCATTTCTTGGGCGTCATATACTAGTGGCCCCTGATAATCACCTTGGCCCCTCTTATCTTTATATGCTTTATGTTGCTGTCTGAAGGGGAACCGCGCTACCATTTGAAACCTCAGTCGCAGATACTTTTAAAGCACGAGACTCTTGTCTCCAGTCAGACTCTGTCATGGGACATTGTCATTGTTGGAGCTGGCATAGCAGGACTGGCCACAGCTTTAGGACTTCATAGGTTTTGTACTTGAAGCAATTACGAGTAGTTTTTTTTTTTTCTTTTTTTTTGGGTCTAAATTCGCTCGGGAGATTCTTACTCATCTTTCCCACCCTCTTTGTGTTTGTTCATTTGTCTCTACTACTGATAATGCTGTGGGTTGCAGGCTAGGCATAAGAAGCTTGGTTTTGGAGTCGCATTACCATTTGAGGACCACAGGGTTTGCGTTGGGAATATGGACAAATGGTTGGAAAGCCTTGGACGCGGTTGGGGTTGGCGAATCAATCTGCCAGCAGCACAGCTGACTTCTCAGGTGACTAAGAAACTCCCTTCTCTAGCTGTAGCAATGTGGAAGACACGTTGTGGTAAATTATAATAGATTCAAACAAATAACGATCCGAATGAATAGTGAGATATATGCTGCACCCGCAAAAAGAAGACGTGATGAAGTGATAGCTAATATGAAACATAGGTACCATAAAGTGCTTTTTTCCATCTTTGTGCCTGTTATTTTAATTGACATGTTAGAGGCTTTGGTTGCAGGGTGATGACTTCTTCTACAATTTCTGGACTTTGTAAAGCAGAGATACCATTAAGTGCCATGGGACTGCAGTTAAGTCGTTCATATTTGAAATTTGCCAGTCAATTTTCCAAATGTACTCCTTGTATCTTTCGCGGAAAGAAGAACATTTTTTTTTCCTTATGTAATCTGGTCCATGTACTGCAGAAGAGACCATAAATTTCGTTGTGTGCAGAGGAAGATCTTATTGGAGACTCTTGAGAAAGAACTTCCAAGTGGCACTATTAAATTTTCTTCGAAGGTGATTTCAATTGAAGAATCAGGATCAGGCTGCCTCAAGCTTATTCATCTTTCTGATGGTTCTATTCTCAAGATGAAGGTATCGCATTGTTATCTACCATTGATTGGGAAAATTTGCTTAGAATGACAGTAAGAATTAATGCTTGAGAGGAGCCCCTTTTATCTACCGAAGAATTCTCTTGCTCTTTGAAACTGGAGGTTATCTGTGGTTTAACTGGCCTTTATGCTTATACTCTGTTTGTACACGCTAGTTGTTGATTGGGTGTGATGGAGTGAACTCTGCAGTGGCCAAATGGTCTTCAAGAAGCCTGCTTTTGTTGGCCGAATCGGCATCAGGGCCTGTGTATATTATGAGAATGGACATGCTCTAGAGCCCAAAATTTCCCTGTTTATGGGTAAAGGAGTAAGATATGGTGTCATTCCTAGCGATGATAAGACAATATACTGGTTCTACAGTTTTTCTCCTTCCAGCCAGGGTTCAATATGCTTTCTTTTTTTTCTCTTTCCATCTTTTTGCTATTTCCCTTTGTTGAGGACTCCGCAAGGTCCACGACACCCTTGCCTGTGGCCTACCAACTATCATCAAGGCCTCAACGATCGATGGAGGGAAATTGGGAAAAAAGAAAAAAGAAAAAAGAAATAAAAAACTTTGAAAATTTCAAAATAAATTACAAATATCGTCCATAGCATCATCAATCGTGTTATGTAGAATAATTAGTGCTGATTGAACCGCCACATCAATAATTCCAAGCCAAAATTGGCATGAAGAACTACATTGAAAAATTGCTAGAACATTTAGGAATAAATTAGTCAAAATGGAAAGTGTATGATTGAATTGACGGCTGTAGAATAAATTTAGGATTTATGAACAATTCTTCCTAAAAATAAGATGTATGTGCAAGTACGCACGGTTATGAACATTAATATCAAACTAACACTTGAAATGACAACGTGCTAGTGAGGTCGTTAATAATGCGATGCCATTGACAAAATACGAATTAATAATATTACTAGTTTATTCTTCCTGAAAATAAGGTATGCGTGCAAGTAAGCATGGGTATGGACACTAGTATTGAGCTAACACTCCAAATGACAATGTGCTAATTGATTCCTCAATAATAGGGGTGTGCAACCGGACCGGGTTTACTCGGAACCCGGACCGGACCACCCGAAAAACAAGGTCGGGAATTGGTTCCCGGTTAAACCGGTCCGGGTACAGGTTCCAATTTTTGGGAACCCATTGAAACCGGTCCGGGAACAGGGTCCAAGCAAAGGCCCACCCAGAACTGGACCGGTTTTGGAACCGGTTTGTACCCGTAAAAAAATAAAAAATTGTCTCTCTATATAATGCTTTTGAGTCTCTTTGTCTTCGAAGAAATGTTAACAAAAGAAAAATTTTCTCTGAATCAAATTAAGAGAGAATTGTTTTGAAAGAATTGTTAAAAAGAATTGTTCTCATGAATTTTTTTTTCTTTTTTAATGATCCCACTTTCAACTATTGTAGCACTAATTCTCAGTCAAACTCAAGAAAGATGTTTTTTTAATAAGAACTCCGCCGCATACACATAAGTAAGCACATTAGGTCATATTAGAAGTATTTGTGAGAACGAGACTAATATTAAATCTATATTTGTTGCTAATACTTATGCATTCTTAGGATTTTTGCTTTATCTTATAATGTTAGGAGAATTACGTTGTTGTTTTTTCGCTAATTAATGTAAAATTCGAAGCCATATAAAAACAAGTTTCAATGAAAACAGGGTTGACCCTGTTCTCAGACCGAAAAAATAGGGTTGGGTCTAAAACAGGGTCCAATAAAAATAGGGTAGGGTACAAGGTCCAAAAAAAAGGAACCGGTTATAACAGGGGTCGGGTACAGGGTCCAGGTCTGAACCCTACCCACCCTGGACCCGATCACCCCTACTCAATAATGCGATGCAACAGACAAACTAAGAATTAATTCCTTTACTAGTTTAGACGGACAATTGTGCTGATTGAATTCAAAAAGCACATGCCTTAGTCATGATTGCAAGGGAAGAAAAGAGAACATTTGGTTTTGATACCACCTAATACATTAAACTAGAAAGAAAAAAACAACAGCCGTGGCGGCTAGATGCCAAACAAGACCTACAGACAGAACATACATATTTTGATATTCGTTAGCTACAATTTGCCAGACCAATATGCGCAACGACTTACGTCATTAGTGTCCTATTTGTCGTTGCATGCAGTCATCATCTTTCTATAGTGTCGTCGTCGTCTTTGCCTCTTTTATTTCTCTTTATAAGAGACCTCACCCAAGAGGTAGATATCAATAGATAGTGAGAGAGAGAGAAAGAGGGAGAGAGAGGGAGACATCAAGCTGTTGATTCATGGAAGCAGTTGAAGACATAGTGATTGTTGGTGCTGGCATAGCAGGCCTCACTACTGCTTTGGGACTACACAGGTGATTGTACTGGAATTGGAGCACTTAGAACTTGAGAGAGTCGTTCTCTAAAAGCTTCTTTTTCTGCTCTGTCTCATTCTCACCCTCCTTAAGTTTGTTCGTATGTCTCTGATATTCAAGTGAATGCTGATAATCTGTTGTGAGTTGCAGGCTTGGCATTAGAAGCTTGGTTCTGGAGTCGTTTGATGGGCTGAGAACCACAGGGTTCGCCTTCGCAACATGGACAAATGCTTGGCGGGCATTGGACGCGGTTGGGATCGGTGAATCACTCCGGCCACGGCACAACCAACTTTTTGGGTGACTGACCAAATCCTCCTCTTGCTTGCTGTGGCTAAGATGAATATATTTCTTATTCGTAGGATTGCCGTGATTTGATAATTCCATATAATTTGAATGTATAGTGCGACGTAACATTGAACCCACGGACAAAGACATGAGCTTTTTAGTGATTGGCCCGGCCTACTGCATTACTTGACGACCTATTATTTTTCACTCGGCCGAGCCTGCATCAAGGGTATAGGGTGGACAAGCCATTCTAATTTGCAATGATTATGGAAGGAGAAGCATTCTTACGGGATCATGAAATGGCTTATACTGACTTTCCATAAGAATTTGAGCTTGTGATCGACGAGAATGATTTTCAAGCCTCATGCTTCCAGAAGTGTGTCTGTGGATGGTGATGTTTCCTCTAGAGAGTTAGACATTTGTTCGGGTTTTAAACAAGAAACGCAATGGGAGAGGGATTAGACACATCCTGATATTGCACAGTACCCACGCTAGAATTGAGGGAGCACCTTTCATGACATCTGATATACAACATACATCCATCAACTCTAGGCGAAAAAGATATTTGCCATGATGTTAATTCAACTGCTAGTTCCTTTTTTCATCACTCTGTGCCCGATTTGAATTGACATTTGAGAGGTTCTGGTTCAGGTTGCGGACCACTTCCACAATTTCTGGAATTTCTACAGCTGAGAGACAATTTGATGCCACGGGCAAACGGTTAAGTTGTTTAAATTCATGACAATCTATGTGATTTAAAATTGCATGTGAAATTAGCCATTCAAATAAACCGGATCCATTCCTCACATTTCTTGCACAAATTTCAACGGATTTCTAATTTCCTTCGTTAATGTTTTGCGATATGTATGGCATGTCTTTTAACTTTGCGCATCTATTGCAGACGAGACCAGGAACTTCGTTGCGTGCAGAGGAGAGCCCTGTTGGAAACTCTTGCGAATGAACTTCCTAGCGGCACTATAAGGTATTCGTCCAAGGTTGTGTCAATCGAGGAATCGAGCCACCTTAAGCTGGTCCATCTAGCTGATGGATCAATTCTCGAGGCGAAGGTATTGCATCATATTAACCATTAATTAAGAAAATCTGCTTTTGAGTGCCAGGGAGATATTTTATGCTCGAGAGAAGCTCCTTTGTCTCTGCAAAATTTGCTTCTCGTCTGAACAAGATATCTATAGTTTAACTTTTCTTTACGCTTATGCTCTACGTGAAAATGATAGGTGTTAATTGGGTGTGATGGAGTTAACTCAGCAGTGGCAAAATGGCTAGGCTTCAGGAAGCCCCCTTTTGTTGGCCGATCTGCCGTCAGGGGCTGCGTGTATTACGATCACGGCCACAGTTTTGAGCCTAAATTCTTGCAGTTTTTTGGTGAAGGAGTTAGATATGGTATCATGCCTTGCGATGACAAGACTATCTATTGGTTCTTCACTTTTTCTTCTTCCAGCAAGAGTGAGTTTCTGTACTTCCTTCGATATGAGTTGGCTTTTGGCAAAGATTAGATTCTTTTACTCTGCTTTTCGTATTATCCACAAGCAAGCAATGTCGCTTTCCTTAATGCAGATGGAGAGATGGAAGAGAGTCCGGACAAGATGAAGCAATTCGTGCTGGGCAAGCTTGGAAAAATACCCGACAATGTGAGAGCTGTCATCGAGAACACAGAACTGGATAACTTTACAATGTCACCACTGAGATTTCGACCACCATGGGAGATTCTGCGGGGAAATATAAGCAAAAACAATGTCTGCGTAGCCGGAGACGCAATCCACCCCATGACACCAGACCTTGGCCAGGGAGGCTGCTCTGCTCTAGAAGATGGCATCGTGCTAGCGAGATGCCTGGGCAAAGCCTTGAGGGACAATCAAAGCATTAAAAGTGAAGAAGAGTACAAGAGGATTGAAATGGCTTTGCAGAGGTATGCCAAAGAGAGAAGATGGAGAGCATTTGAGCTTATAAGCACAGCTTACATGGTGGGATACATGCAAGAGAGCAACGGCAAGGTATTGACCTTCTTGAGGGACAGAGTACTGGCCTCCTTCTTGGCGGGGAAGTTGCTGAAGATGACTAGTTTCGATTGCGGGAAGCTGAGCGCTTCTTGAATTACCCTGTTTGTTTACTTATCAATGGGTCTTGTGCGTGCATTCATATGGAAATAGTAGTAGGGGAGATAGTTAAGTTGTGATTGGTTTGCTTCGCCTCTCAAACATCAGAGAAAAGGTTCTGGTCTATGCGGAGACATCCCATATAATTGGAGCCGCGACAAACAAGTTTGTGAAGTGAGGGGATAAAAAAGTCTAATAAGGGCACTTTTATGTTCGGTTTCTGGGATTTTAAGGAATGACAACGTGCCATAATTGTCTTTATTTGGGTGACATGCATTTCTATGTATGAATTTTCATATGAAGAGAGTCTGCCCGACTCTTCTCTACTTGTGGATTCTCTCTCAAAATTTTCTCCTCTCTCTCCTGATTCCTCGTTTACAGACTCATTTATCGTCAAAAGATTTTTCTAAAGGTCCAGGAGGCTTCCTCTGCTCGTGGTGTGTAAGACAGCCGGTGCACGGGAGGTTTGAGGCAGCCTGAGGCAGGTCGTAGAACTTGCGCATCATTATGTCTTTTCAACCGGTAACTAACCAATAGAAAATTTAAAAGTTTAGTTGAATGAAAAGATAGTACATTTCATCTCAATCAAAGCTTGACATAAGTAATTGAAAAAAGGCCAAAAATAAGAACGAGACCACGAGATGAAAGAAATAATATCTAAAGGTGGTATAGTTTTAGTCCGATAAAAGGATGACGCATTAGAACTCGACACCACTGCATGAAAATGCCAAAATGAGAAAAAGATAGAAGAAAATGTACAAATTTGACAATAGGAAATGAAATTATTGAAACTAGTAAACTGAAAGCACGGGGGTTGTTTATGATTCCAACTCTCTTTGTATGCCAAAGTCTCAGCTGATATTAGTGCTCTTGATGATTGATGAACTTGTCTCTATTCCATCAGCAATTTGTGGAATTCTCTTTCGCTATTCTCCTATGAAGGACAGAATTATCTGCATTGCTTCATCCTCTGGTTTTTCCTCAACTGCAGATGCTTTGAATGCAGTTAGGAACAAAAGGCACCAAAGTTGCGTGGCATTGGCTGGTCTGGTTTTCAACTGACATGCCCAGATTTTGTTTTATTTCCTCGCCAGATTATTGATAGGCAGCCTACCTTAGAAATAATTGGTCAACGGTCTGCACCTGCTGTCTCAGTAGTGTTTATTCTGTTAGAAGTGTAATGAGACTCGATTTCATTTGTTCTTTGAATGTCAGTTTTCTGCTCAAGTCTTCTGCACGTAGTGAAGGCCATGGGGGCTGCAGAAAGCATTGGTGAAGTTCCTTTCGAATGCTTGCATTTATTTCACCTGGAAGGCAAGGACTGCTTTGCTTCATGATGCTGCATCTGTGATTGGAACTACTTGATCTGACAAGGCGGGAGTAGTCGCCTGGCCAAAGGGCCTATACAAAGAGCACTCTCAGCAGGCTTATAGGATGGCAAAGGGGCAGGAATGAATCAAACTATGTACTGAACAGGGAGAGAGTGATTATGAGAAATATGTGTGCAGATTGGAATTAACTCATGAGAACTCCGAAGTTAAACGAGCCCAACTTAGAGATGGGTGACCTCCTGGGAAAATGATTGTCGGTTTGCCAAAGGACAAAACCAACTCAGTATGAGACGAGCCAAAGCCGACAATACCTCGAGTGAATTCATCCAAGAATGTCACGGTGATGGAGACTGTTCATTTGATTAGATTTGCTGTAAAACATCTCTTTATGGGCTGTGTCCGCATGAAGAGAAATGTTACGTAAGATTTCTAAAGGCTTTTGTGTTCTAGTTAAAAAAAATTTCTACAACAGTCCAGGACTTGCCTTTATGAAGTGCTCGTTATGCAAGTCTTGCTCGATTGCTATGTTGTGCTCGTTGCGAGAGTAGTCCACCCACTTGGTCGGGAGTTGATGCAATAATATAACATTTCCAAAATCAGATAGACACGCACGCGCACACGTAATGGAACCCATCACCCCTCATCGCTTCAAAATGTGTAATTTATAGCTGACGGCTTTTTTAATCATATCCGGTGTTCACTTGTCGTTTGTCTTTGCCCGCAATGCATTTCTTGGGCGTCATATCTTGCATAATTTACTAGTGACCCCTGATAATCATCTTTGTCCCTCTTATCTTTATATGCTTTATGTTGCTGTCTGAAGGGGAACCGCACTACCATTTGAAACCTCAGTGGCAGATACTTTTAAAGCACGAGACTCGTCTCCAGTCAGACTCTGTCATGGAAGCAGTTGAGGACATTGTCATTGTTGGAGCTGGCATAGCAGGACTGGCCACAGCTTTAGGACTTCATAGGTTTTGTATTTGAAGCAATTACGAGTAGGTTTTTCTTTTTTTCTTTTTTGGGTCTAAATTCGCTCGGAGATTCTTACTCATCTTTCCCACCCTCTTTGTGTTTGTTCATTTGTCTCTACTACTAATAATGCTGTGGGTTGCAGGCTAGGCATAAGAAGCTTGGTTTTGGAGTTGCACGACCATTTGAGGACCTCAGGGTTTGCGTTGGGAATATGGACAAATGGTTGGAAAGCCTTGGACGCGGTTGGGGTTGGCGAATCAATCCGCCAGCAGCACAACCGACTTCTCAGGTAAGTAAGAAACTCCCTTCTCTAGCTGTAGCAATGTGGAAGACACGTTGCGGTCAATTATAATAGATTCAAACAAATAACGATCCGAATGAATAGTGAGACACATGCTGCACCCGCAAAAAGAAGACGTGATCGTGAAGTGATAGCTAATATGGAACATAGGTACCATAAAATGCTTTTTTCCATCTCTGTACCTTTTTTTTTAATTGACATGTTAGAGGCTTTGGTTGCAGGGTGATGACTTCTTTTACAATTTCTGGACTTTGTACAGCAGAGACACCATTAAGTTCCATGGGACCACAGTTAAAGCTGTTCATATTTGAAATTAGCCTGTCAATTTTCTGTAATATTCAGGATCTTCTGTCGGCCAGTGGGCTCCACTTGGGATTTTTTTTTTTTTAAATAGAGAAGAAGAAAGAGAGTTGAAAAGTCAAAGGAGAAGAAGAGAGAATAAGTGGGCTTCTCTTCCACTTTCGGAAGCCAGAACCAGTCAGGAAGGAGAAAGAAAAAATAGAGAAAAGGGAAGAGAGGGGGAGAAGAAGAAAGGGAAAGAAGGAGAGGGTTTCACACGTACACGCCGTGGGAGCCTCACAAAGCCGACTCAATTACTTCATGCAATACCTGGTGAGTACACGTGCCTCTTGTTCCCTCAATTGAAGCATTTTTCCGATTTAGGGCTCAAACTCGGAATATTGGGAATATTGAGCGGCAAAGTCCAATTTTTGAATTATTGAGCCATGAAAATTTATAAGAATGATAGTTTAGGACGTCATGGACCCATAAGATTTTACGGAATTGAATTTGAGCTTGTGATTTGTCCGAAACGGAATTTTGAACTTCCCCGCGTATGGTGAACAATAGGCGCGCGGTCACTTTGAGGTCTGATTTTTTCAGTTTCGGCTCAAAATTGGGTTGTCCAACTTATGGGTCTTCTAGTGCTTGGAATTATCTTCATTTTGACTGCAAGATTACTCGGATTGGAGTTTGGATCAGGAAGTTTTGGCATAATCAAGTTTTGCACTCAAGTCTTGCTTCATGAATGACTTTGAATAAATTACTTTTGATAGGTGATTTGTTAGCTCATATGGGTCATTTTATTAGTATTAAGGCGTAGTTTAATTGTCTCATAGTTGAGGTAGAGTTTTTTCGGATTTTAACTTATTCCTCAATTATTTGTTAGGACCGCGAATTTGACAAATCAATGATCGTTTTATTGGGTCATAGGCAATATGATGGGGCAATATTATATTTTCTTTGAATTTGTAAAATTCATGTTAAGAAATTATATGGATTATATATGGTATGGGATTATGAAATGTCATTATTATTGCATAAAAATCGGATCGGGCATGGACTACCTTTTGATTGTTTATAAATGTTTGGAAATCATATTATGCAAAGTATTTGAAGGCAAAATATATTTATAAGTGCTTTGCAAATGGTTTATGGAAAAGCATGTGGATGACTTGAGAAATGGTGGATGACGATATTGCAAAAATGTATTTGCTTGGTTTATTATATTGATTTTTGGTATTAGAGGATGGTTATTTTGCTCATTATTGTTGTGAGCCCAATGAGGAGTATGTTGGTATGCATATTGGCTTTAGGATATCCTTCTGGGCGGAACCATCGGTATTATAGGTGGAAACATTGCCAAGGGGGAATCTTGGTCACTTTGTCACAAGGCGTTATGTTGTGACCATGGTAAGAGATTGAGCAATAGATTGGTCAATGGATGGACCATTGATGTGTGATTTTTGAATGGAGATTATTCAATGGACTTCACCATTGATTCTTGTATTGTGATGGTGGTTTAAATGATTTTTTCATATAAATATAAAAGTAATCCTTATATGATTTATTATGTATTTTATACATTGGATTGAGTTATAAAGCTTTGGTATTGCTTTGAATTCATACATACTGCTTGCTCGATCTGCTTAGAAGATATGTACTACTCATAAGCTCAACCCTCTTTCCCAATCTTTCTAGGTTCTTTGATTAGCAGCTAGTAGAGTGAGAGCGCTTTTGTGAGGACTTTTGGGAGTTGGACCTTTTGTGGTTAGAGGCTGTGTCCTTTAGGTGAAAAGGGCGGCCATGTCACCTTCATCCCTGCGGGATTTGGGGTGTGACATTTTCCAAATGTACTCATTGTATCTTTCGCAGAAAGAACATTTTTTTTTTTTCCTTATGTAATCTGGTCCATGTACTGCAGGAGAAACCATGAATTTCGTTGTGTGCAGAGGAAGATCTTGTTGGAGACTCTTGAGAAAGAACTTCCAAGTGGCACTATTAAATTTTCTTCCAAGGTGGTTTCAATTGAAGAATTAGGATTAGGCTATAGGGGTGTCAAGAACCAAACCGAAAACCGAACCGAAATAGAAAACCGAACCAAACCGAAATTTTGTGCGTTTTTGGTTTGGTTCAATTAACCGAAAAATAATCATTAACTTTTCGATTCAGTTCGGTTAACCGAATCAAACCGGAATTCTTAATTAAAAGTAAACAATCACTTTTCATCATTATCTCTTCTTCATTTAGGTCTCAATAAGTAAAGCAAAAATAGAAAAACCTGAAAACCGTCCTGTCCTGAACTGAACTGAACCAAACCGCATTTTCGATTCGGGACAATTTCGGTTCGGTAAAAACCGAACCGAACTGAACCATTTACACCCTTATCAGGCTGCCTCAAGCTTATTCATCTTTCTGATGGTTCTATTCTCAAGGTGAAGGTATCACATTGTTATCTACCATTGATTGGGAAATTTTGGTTAGAATGACAGTAAGAATTAATGCTTGAGAGGAGCCCTTTTTATCTACCGAGGAGATCTCTTGCTCTTCGAAACTGGAGGTTGTCTGTGGTTTAACTGGTCTTTTTATGCTTATACTCTGTTTGTACATGCTAGTTGTTGATTGGGTGTGATGGAGCGAATTTTGCAGTGACCAAATGGTTAGGCTTCAAGAAGCTTGCTTTTGTTGGCCGAATTGGCATCGGGGCCTGTGTATATCATGAGAATGGACATGCTCTAGAGCCCAAAATTTCCCTGTTTATGGGTAAAGGAGTTAGATATGGTGTCATTCCTTGCGATGATAAGACAATATACTGATTCTACGGTTTTTCTCCTTCCAGCCAGGGTTCAATATGCTTTTTTTTTTTTCTCTTTCCATTTTTTCACTATTTCCCTTTGTTGAGGACTCAGCAAGGGCCACGACACCCTTGCATGTGGCCTACCAACCATCATCAAGGCCTCAACGATCGATGGAGGGAAATTGGAAAAAAAGAAAAAAGAAAAAAGAAATAAAAAACTTTGAAAATTTCAAAATAAATTACAAATATCGTCCATAGCATCATCAATCGTGTTATGTAGAATAATTAGTGCTGATTGAACCGCCACATCAATAATTCCGAGCCAAAATTGGCATGAAGAACTACATTGAAAAATCGCTAGAACATTTAGGAATAAATTGGTCAAAACGGAAAGTGTACGACTAAATTGACGCTGTAGAATAAATTTAGGATTTATGAACAATTCTTTCTAAAAATAAGATATATGTGCAAGTACACACGGTTATGAACATTAATATCAGACTAACACTTGAAACGACAATGTGCTAGTGAGGTCCTTAATAATGCGATGCCATTGACAAAATAAGAATTAATAATATTACTAGTTTATTCTTCCTGAAAATAAGATATGCGTGCAAGTAAGCATGGGTATGAACACTAGTGCTGAGCTAACACTCCAAATGACAATGTGCTAATTGATTCCTCAATAATGCGATGCAACGGACAAAATAAGAAAAGAGCACATTCGGTTTTGATACCACCTAATACATTAAATTAGAAAGAAAAAAACAACAGCCGTGGCGGCTAGATGCCAAACAAGGGCTACAGACACAACATACATATTTGAACATTCGCTAGTTAGAATTTGCCAGACCAATATACGCAGCGACTTACGTCATTAGTGTCTTATTTGTCGTTGCCTTATTTGTCGTTGCGTGCAGTCATCATCTTTCTACAGTGTCTTCGTCGTCTTTGCCTCCTTTATCTCTCTTTATAAGAGACCTTACCCAAGAGATAGATATCGATAGATAGTGAGAGGGAGAAAGAGGGAGAGAGAGGGAGACATCAAGCTGTTGATTCATGGAAGCAGTTGAAGACATAGTGATTGTTGGTGCTGGCATAGCAGGCCTCACTACTGCTTTGGGACTACACAGGTGATTGTACTGGAATTGGAGCAGTTAGAACTTGAGAGAGTTTCTTTTTTTTTTTGTAAAGGTAAGTATTATAGATGATTTACAACCATACAACTATACATGGAGTGAAATTCGGCACCATCCACACTCATTTGGACAACATGTCACTGGAGTGGGGGTGCCAAGATCACAAAGAAATAGTACGTACAAATCCAAACTAAAAACAAACAAACGAGCAGTAGAGGAATCCGCTCACAACATTAGCCAAAAATGATAGAATCTATTCCCTAACTACGTTGTAGACGCCTATTCCTCGGGCTATCCACGACCGAATTGAAAGCTAGTGCTTTGTCTTTGATCACCTTGATGAGATGTAGCCTCATAGAAGGCACAAAGAGGTTGGAGGATCGGAAGACAAGTGACTCCTAGTCTTCCAAATCACATAACAAAGGGCGCCAAACGAGAGAGTTGTTCTCTGAAAGCTTCTTGTTCGGCGCTGTCTCATTCTCACGCCCCTTAAGTTTGTTCGTATGTCTCTGATATTCAAGTGAGTGCTGCTAATCTGTTGTGTGTTGCAGGCTTGGCATTGGAAGCTTGGTTCTAGAGTCGTTTGATGGGCTGAGAACCACGGGATTTGCCTTCACAACATGGACAAATGCTTGGCGGGCATTGGACGCGGTCGGGATCGGTGAATCACTCCGCCTACAGCACACCCAACTTTTTGGGTGACTAACGAAATCCTCCTCTTGCTTGCTGTGGCTAAGATGAATATATTTATTATTCTTAGAATTGCTGTGATTTGATAATTCCATATAATTTGAATGTATAGTGCGACGTAACATTGAACCCACAAACAAAGACATGAACTTTTAGTGATTGGCCCAGCCTACTGCGTTACTTGACCACCTATTGCTTTTCACTCAGCCGAGCCTGCATCAAGGGTATAGGGTGGACAAGCCATTTTGATTTGCAATGATCATGGAAGGAGAAGCGTTCTTACGGGATCATGAAATGGCTTATACTGACTTTCCATAAGAATTTGAGCTTGTGATCGACGAGAATGATTTTCAAGCCTCATGCTTCCAGAAGTGTGTCTGTGGATGGTGATGTTTCCTCTAGAGAGTTAGACATTTGTTCGGATTTTAAACAAGAAACGCAATAGGAGAGGGATTAGACACATCCTGATATTGCTGAGTACCCACGCTAGAATTGAGGGAGCACCTTTCATGACATCTGATATGCAACATACATCCATCAACGCGAAAACGATTTTTGCTATGATGTTAATTCAACTGATAGTTCCTTTTTCATCACTCTCTGCCCGATTTATATTGACATTTGAGAGGTTCTGGTTCAGGTTGCAGGCCACTTCCACAATTTCTGGAATTTCTACAGCTGAGAGACAACTTGATGCCACAGGCAAACAGTTAAGTCGTTTAAATTCATGACAATCTGTGTGATTTAAAATTGCATGCGAAATTAGCCATTCAAATAAACCAGATCCATTCCTCACATTTCCTGCACAAATTTCAACGGATTCCTAATTTCCTTCGTTAATGGTTTGCGATATGCATGGCATGTCTTTTAACTTTGAACATCTATTGCAGACGAGACCATGAAATTCGTTGCATGCAGAGGAGAGTCCTGTTGGAAACTCTTGCAAATGAACTTCCTAGCGGCACTATAAGGTATTCATCCAAGGTTGTGTCAATCGAGGAATCGAGCCACCTTAAGCTGGTCCATCTAGCTGATGGGTCAATTCTCAAGGCGAAGGTTTTGCGTCATGTTAACCTTTAATTAAGTAAATCTGCTTAGAGTGCCAGGGAAATATTTTATGCTCGAGAGAAGCTCCTTTGTCTATGAATAATTTGCTTCTCGTCTGAACAAGATATTTATGGTTTAACTTGTCTTTACGCTTATACTCTACCTGAAAATGATAGGTGTTAATTGGGTGTGATGGAGTGAACTCAGCAGTGGCAAAATGGCTAGGCTTCAGGAAGCCTGCTTTTGTTGGCCGATCTGCCATCAGGGGCTGCGTGTATTACGATCATGGCCACAGTTTTGAGCCTAAATTTTTCCAGTTCTTTGGTGAAGGAGTTAGATTTGGTTTCATGCCTTGCGATGACAAGACTATTGATTGGTTCTTCACTTTTTCTTCTTCCAGCAAGAGTGAGTTTCTGTACTTCCTTCGATATGAGTTGGCTTTTGGCAAAGATTAGATTCTTTTACTCTGCCTTTCGTATTATCAGCAATGTCACTTTCCTTAATGCAGATGAAGAGATGGAAGATAGTCCGGACAAGATGAAGCAATTCGTGCTGGGCAAGCTTGGAATAATACCCGACAATGTGAGAGCTGTTGTCGAGAAAACAGAATTGGATAACTTCATACTGTCACCACTGAGATTTCGACCCCCATGGGAGATTCTGCGGGGAAATATAAGCAAAAATAATGTCTGTGTAGCCGGAGATGCATTCCACCCCATGACGCCAGACATTGGCCAGGGAGGCTGCTCTGCTCTAGAAGATGGCATCGTGCTGGCGAGATGCCTGGGCGAAGCCTTGAGGGACAATCAAAGCATGAAAAGTGAAGAAGCGTACAAGAGGATTGAAATGGGCTTGCAGAGGTATGCCAAAGAGAGAAGATGGAGAGCATTTAAGCTCATAAGCACAGCTTACATGGTGGGATACATACAACAGAGCAACGGCAAGGTATTGACCTTCTTGAGGGACAGAGTACTGGCCTCCTTCTTGGCCGGGAACTTGCTGAAGATGGCCAGTTTCGATTGCGGGAAGCTGAGCGCTTCTTGAATTGCCCTGTTTGTTTACTTATCAATGGGTCTTGTGCGTGCATTCATATGAAATTGGAAGTAGGGGAGATAGTTAAGTTATGATTGGTTTGCTTCGCCTCTCAAACATCAGAGAAAAGGTTCCGGTCTATGCGGAGACATTTCATATAATTGGAGCGGCGACAAACGAGTTTGTGAAGTGAGGGGATAAAAAAGTCTAATAAGGGCACTTTTATGTTCGGTTTCTGGGATATTAAGGAATGACAACGTGCCATAATTGTCTTTATTTGGGTGACCTGCATTTCTATGTATGAATTTTCATATGAAGAGAGTCTGCCCGACTCTTCTCTACTTGTGGATTCTCTCTCAAAATTTTCTCCCCTCTCCTGATTCCTCGTTTACAGACGAGACCATGAAATTCAATTCTCTCAAAATTTTCTACTCTCATTTATCATCAAAAGATTTTTCTAAAGGTCCAGGAGGCTTCCTCTATTCGTGGTGTGTAAGACAGCCGGTGCATGGGAGGTTTGAGGAGGCCCGAGGCAGGTCGTAGAACTTGTGCATCAACATGTGTCTATTCAAGCCGTAACTAACCAATAGAAAATGTAGAATTTAAGTTGAATGAAAATATAGTACATTTCATCCCAATCAAAGCTTGACATAAGTAATTGAGAAAAGGCCGAAAATAAGAACGAGACCATGAGATGAAAGAAATAATATCTAAAGGTGGTATAGTTTTAGTCCGATAAAAGGATGGCGCATTAGAACTTGACACCACTGCATGAGAACGCCAAAATGAGAAACAGATAGAAGAAAATGTACAAATTTGACAATAGGAAATGAAATTATTGAAACTAGTAAACTGAAAGCACGGGGGTTGTTTATGATTCCAACTCTCTTTGTATGCCAAAGTCTCAGCTGATATTAGTGCTCTTGATGATTGATGAACTTGTCTCTATTCCATCAGCAATTTGTGGAATTCTCTTTCGCTATTCTCCTATGAAGGACAGAGTTATCTGCATTGCTTCATCCCCTGGTTTTTCCTCAACTGCAGATGCTTTGAATGCAGTTAGGAACAAAAGGCACCAAAGTTGCGTGGCATTGGCTAGTCTGGTTTTCAACTGACATGCCCAGATTTTGTTTTATTTCCTCGCCAGATTCTTGATATGCAGCCTACCTTAGAAATAATTGGTCAATGGTCTGCGCCTGCTGTGTCTCTGTTGTATTTGTTCTGTTAGAAGTGTAATGAGACTCGATCTCATTTGTTCTTTGAATGTCACTTTTCTGCTCAAGTATGGTGCAAAGTGCAGGCTGAATTTACTTGTCTTCTGCAAGTAGTGAAGGCCATGGGGGCTGCAGAAAGCATTGGTGAAGTTCCTTTCGAATGCTTGCATTTATTTCACTTGGAAGGCATGGACTGCTTTGCTTCGTGATGCTGCATCTGTAATTGAACTACTTGATCCGACAAGGGTGGGAGTAGTTGCCCGGCCAAAGGGCCAATACATAGAGCACTCTCAGCAGGCTTATAGGATGGCAAAGGGGCAGGAATGAATCGAACTATGCACCGAAGAGAGAGAGAGATTATGAGAAATATGTGTGCGGATTGGAATTAACTCATGAGAACTCTAAAGTTAAACGAGTCCAACTTAGAGATGGGTGACCTCCTGGGAAAATGCTTGTCGGTACGCCAAAGGACAAAACCAACTCAGTATGAGACGGGTCAAAGCCGACAATACCTCGAGTGAATTAATCCAAGAACGCCATGGTGATGGAGACCGCTCATTTGATTAGATCTGCTGTAAAACATCTCTTCGAGGGCTGTGTCCGCATGAAGAGAAATGTTACGTAAGATTTCTATAGGCTTTTGTGTTCTAGTTGGAATTTTTGTCTACGACAGTCCAGGACTTGCCTTTCTGAAGTACTCGTTATGCAAGTCTTCAATTTAAGTCGCAGCATTCCGCAGACTTAGGAGTTTGCAGTAGTAGTGTCTTGCTCGATTGCTATGTTGGGCTTGTTGCGGGAGTAGTCCACCCATTTGGTCGGGAGTTGATGCAATAAACTAACATTTCCAAAATCAGACAGACGCGTGCACAGGTACTGGAACCCATCATACCTTATCGCTTCAAAATGTGTATTTTATAGCTGACGGCTTTTTTAATCTTATCCGGTGTTCACTTGTCGTTTGTCTTTGCCCGCAATGCATTTCTTGGGCGTTATATCTTGCATAATTTACTAGTGACCCCTGATAATCACCTTTGCCCCTCTTATCTTTATATGCTTTGTGTTGCTGTCTGAAGGGAATCCCACTACCATTTGAAACCTCAGTGGCAGATACTTTTAAAGCACGAGACTCGTCTCCAGTCAGACTCTGTCATGGAAGCAGTTGAGGACATTGTCATTGTTGGAGCTGGCATAGCAGGACTGGCCACAGCTTTAGGACTTCAGAGGTTTTGTACTTGAAGCAATTACGAGTAGTTTTTTTTTTTTCTTTCTTTTTTGGGTCTAAATTCGCTCGGGAGATTCTTACTCATCTTTCCCACTCTGTGTTTGTTCATTTGTCTCTACTACTGATAATGCTGTGGGTTGCAGGCTAAGCATAAGAAGCTTGGTTTTGGAGTCGCACGACCATTTGAGGACCACAGGGTTTGCGTTGGGACTATGGACAAATGGTTGGAAAGCCTTGGACGCGGTTGGGGTTGGCGAATCAATCTGCTAGCAGCACAACCGACTTCTCAGGTAAGTAGGAAACTCCTTTCTCTAGCTGTAGCAATGTGGAAGACACGTTGCGGTCAATTATAATAGATTCAAACAAATAACGATCCGAATGAATAGTGAGATATATGCTGCACCCGCAAAAGAAGACGTGATCGTGAAGTGATAGCTAATATGAAACATAGGTACCATAAAGTGCTTTTTTCCATCACTATGCCTGTTATTTTAATTGACATGTTAGAGGCTTTGGTTGCAGGGTGATGACTTCTACAATTTCTGGACTTTGTACAGCAGAGATATCATTAAGTGCCATGGGACCACAGTTAAGTCGTTCATATTTGAAATTAGCCAGTCAATTTTCCAAATGTACTCCTTGTATCTTTTGCGGAAAGAACATTATTTTTTTTTCCTTATGTAATCTGGTCCATGTATTGCAGGAGAGACCATGAATTTCGTTGTGTGCAGAGGAAGATCTTGTTGGAGACTCTTGAGAAAGAACTTCCAAGTGGCACTACTAAATTTTCTTCCAAGGTGGTTTCAATTGAAGAATCAGGATCAGGCTGCCTCAAGCTTATTCATCTTGCCGATGGTTCTATTCTCAAGGCGAAGGTATCACATTGTTATCTACCATTCATTGGGAAATCTTGCTTAGAATGACAGTAAGAATTAATGCTTGAGAGGAGCCCCTTTTATCTACCGAAGAATTCTCTTGCTCTTCAAAACTGGAGGTTGTCTGTGGTTTAACTGGTCTTTATGCTTATACTCTGTTTGTACATGCTAGTTGTTGATTGTGTGTGATGGAGTGAACGCTGCAGTGGCCAAATGGTTAGGCTTCAATAAGCCTGCTTTTGTTGGCCGAATTGGCATCATGGCCTATGTATATTATAAGAATGGACATGCTCTAGAGCCCAAAATTTCCCTGTTTATGGGTAAAGGAGTTAGATACGTTGTCATTCCTTGCGATGATAAGACAGTATACTGGTTCTTCAGTTTTTCTCCTTCTAGCTAGGGTGAGTTCCAAAATGCTTTTCTTTTTCTTTTTCTCTTTCCATTTTTTCCCTATTTCCCTTTGTCGAGGACTCAGCAAGGGCCACGACACCCTTGTGACATGGCCCAAGAGTTTGGTGAGCCTCAAACAAGTCCAGAATTCGGCCATGGCCCATCCACAGGACCAGCCAAGTCCCTCTCTTGAGCTCGCGACTGTTCGACTCCAATGGCTTGTCCTGTCCCGTTCATCCTATTCCGTTCATCCTCTTGTGGCCAAAAGATCATGCAGGTTTCCAAGGCCTGGCCATGTAGACTGGCCATGGTAGGCGGCCTTGAGCTTCCCCCACATCCTAGATCTTACTGTAGCCTTGTAATGATTGTACATATTTGAACTCGACTGTTGGATCGACGGATCAAATTAGTCCGGCCATTGTATAAATAGGGGACCCTCACCCCACTTGTAAATGCTTGATCAAAAAGTGAATGAAACACTCATTTACTCTCAAACACCTCTTCTGGTCAAGTGAGTGAGCGAAAGGCTGACTTAAGATCGTTCCTAAGGCCACACGGGCATGAATTGATCGATGTGAATTGACCGGCCCGTGACAAGTGGTATCAAAACCTCATTTGTGCCTTGGTCGTGCCTCGGTTGTGCCTTCATCAAGCGTAATGGCCGATTCACGTTCCAGTGTCGCGAATGCCCAGGGTGAGAATTGCGAGGATCGTGGAAGGACAACTAAGCAGGTCGGCGTCCAAACCAAGCATAGTCGTGCTGCATCTCGTTCGAGAGAGTCGAGAGAGATTGGGAGCGTCGCATGACGATCCTGGAGGAGAACGTCTTGCACATTTGCGAGCTGGTGAACGACTTAACCTACACCATTGACGGAGTGGACGCTGACTGAAAGAGGTTCCTGGCCGAGATGCAAGAGCTAAAAGGCGGCATGGGAGAACTCTACAACGAGCTACTAGGGTCATTGGTCCATGAGTTGTAGCAACAAGACAAGACCTGGGATGCTACAGTAGCAGCCATGCAAGCTTAGATCAGCGAGCTCAAGGGAAAGCTCGTTGAGATAGAAGCTGCACGTGTGAACGGGGTGATCACCGTGCAACCACACATGGACACCCCCAAGCCAAAGGAATTCAAAGGCTCACGGGTAGCCAAAGACGTGGACAACTTCTTGTGGTACATGGAGTGATATTTCCAGGCCATAGGCATGACCGACGACATGGCCGTTCACTCGGGCAATGTACTTGAGCAAAAATGCCTAGCTTTGGTGGCGCCGTAGGTCCAACGATAGGAGTGGCGACCTTATCATAACGTGGGCTAAGTTCGTCGAGGAGTTCCGGCAAAACTACTACCCCACATATGCTGAGGAGGAAGCTTGTGATGTGCTCAAGCGCCTCAAACAGAGAGGTACTGTTTGAGACTATGTTAAGCATTTTTCGAAGCTGTTGCTCCAAATCCTATCCATGAATGATATGGAGGCCTACTATCAGTTCATGAGTGGCCTCAAATCATGGGCCAAGCAAGAGCTCAAACGGCACAGTGTGAGAGATCTCACAACAACCACAACCGTGGCTAAGTCCCTGGAGGAGCCTAAAGTAGCATCCACAACCAAACCCGACTATAAGCCGAGAGAAATGGCCATTGGTGGGGAGATTGGAACCGATACGAGGCGTCCCAATGGAGGAAGATCCCCAGCGGTATCGCCTAAGGCCCAATCGGAGTCGAGTGGCTGGGGACAACGCAAGAATCGCACGTACAAATGCTTCTTCTGTGATGGGCCACACATGGCCCGAGATTGTCCCAAGAGGGGCAAGTTGGCAGCCCTTTGCTGAAATGATGAACCGCGAAAGGAGGCGTGGTTGGGATCTCACTAAGGATCCTAAGTTTCATCAAGGCCAAGAAGCCAATGAACCAAAGGGAATGATGTTTGTTGACGTAAAGATCGGAGGTACCATGGTCAGTGTACTAGTGGACACAGGAGCGTCAGATCTCTTCATCTCCCAAGAGACCGCGAAGAAACTGAATCTTCGAGTTGAAAGAGGAGCTGATTGGCTCAAAACAGTGAACTCAAAGGAAGTCCCGACTAGCGGCGTGGCTAAAGACGTAGAGATTCAACTTGGTCCCTAGACGAGCAGGGAAAATATTGAGGTAATCCCTTGTCACACCCCAAATCCTGTAAGGACAAACGAGTGACACGGTCGTCCTTCTTGCCCGAAGAACACAGCCTTAAACTACCACAAAATTTCAACTCCCAAAAGTTCATGCGCTATTGCTCTTGCTCTATCAGTTGCTAACTAAGAGACTTGAAAAAAACATGAAGATCAGAGGAGTAAGCTACCACGGCTCAATGAATAACACATTTCTTCCAAACGGAGCGAAAATTCACTATGCACATTTACAATACCAATGTAATCCACTTTAACATAATATATACATACTAAAAATATCTCAAGAATTAATAAAATAGACACCAATGGTCGAATCCATTGGTCAATCTTAGCAAACACATGCCGATGGTCTATTCCATTAGCTAAACTCGTCAAAACACAGGTCAATGGTCAATTCCATCCACTAAACTCAAATCAAATGCCAATGGTCCATTCCATTGACCAAACTCAGGCTCAAATGTCCAACCATGATCACGCTTAACGCCCGTGACAAGACGACCAAGATTCCCCTTTTGGTTAGGTCTCCACCTATTATAAGCCAATGGCTTGGCCCACAATAATATCCTAAACTAGTATGCGCATACCTACACACCCCTCAAGGTTCACAGAGACATTGAGCATCAACCAACAATCACAAATCCCCAATAATCCACAATAGAATCAGAATTATCTCACAATTCAAGCATTTAATAAATATGAAAATGCTTTACATAAACCATAAAATTTCCAAGATCATTTGATAAAGGTTTCACAAACCACTTTCGAGGCAAATATTTTAATTAAAATCAAAGGACAATTCTCTCGCTCCAATAACAAATGGTAGTAAAAGCCCGATCATATTTTATGCAACAAAGAATACTCATTTTCAACTAATAACATATATTACCCATAATATCTTTCGAACATGAGTTTAAAATATAATGAAGAAATAATATCACTCACCTGAGATAAGCCAAAAACCAACTAAGTGCTTACTTGAGTCGACGCACTCGAATTCCTAATAATTAATCCAAAAATAATATCAAAGATAGAGTAAAAGAACATTCTAATGAATGACTTGGCTATACTACGCCTATTTATCGATAAAATGACACCTACACGCCAACGAAAAACTCGAATCTAAAGGAAATCTATTGTTATCCGCAAGACATGAGTCGCGCGCTCAACTTCATCATGCCATAACTTTCTCCACAAAATTCCGTTTTTGAGCCAACTTATAGTTTTTAGAAAGCCATTTTGATATACTACAACAACCCCAACTTAACCATCTTAAAATCTCACCGAAAACAACTAAAAATCAGTCCCGAAGCTTTTGTTTGGAACAGTATCAGAATGCGCGCCAAACTTAAAAATTTCGTTCCGAACGAACCGTAAATTCAAATTGAAATCCACAAAGTGCTATTTCCCACCCTCTTTGTGTTTGTTCATTTGTCTCTACTACTGATAATGTTGTGGGTTGCAGGCTAGGCATAAGAAGCTTGGTTTTGGAGTCGCGCGACCATTTGAGGACTACAGGCTTTGCGTTGGGAAGATGGACAAATGGTTGGAAAGCCTTGGACGCAGTTGGGGTTGGCGAATCAATCCGCCAGCAGCACAACTGACTTCTCAGATGACGAAGAAACTCCCTTCTCTAGCTGTAGCAATGTGGAAGACACGTTGCGGTCAATTATAATAGATTCAAACAAATAACAATCCGAATGAATAGTGAGACATATGCTGCACCCGCAAAAAGAAGACGTGATCGTGAAGCGATAGCTAATATGGAACATAGGTACCAGAAAGTGCTTTTTTCCATCTCTGTGCCTGTTATTTTAATTGACATGTTAGAGGCTTTGGTTGCAGGGTGATGACTTCTACAATTTATGGACTTTGTACAACAGAGATATCATTAAGTGCCATGGGACCACAGTTAAGTCGTTCATATTTGAAATTAGCCGGTCAATTTTCCAAATGTACTCCTTGTATCTTTCGCAGAAAGAAGAACATTATTTTTTTTTCCTTATGTAATCCGGTCCATGTACTGCAGGAGAGACTAGGGGTGAGCGTGGTTCCCGGGTAGAACCGGGAACCGGAGAACCGAACCGGAGGGTCCGGTTCGGTTCCCGGTTCCTCATTTCCCGGAACCGGGAACCGGTCTACAACCCCCCAAAAAAAAAATTCCTAATTCTAAGTTTCTAACCCTAATTTTCCCTCTCTCCCCAAATCTCACTGCACATACATCTGAATCTGATTTCTTCAACCAAGCTCGTCCCGCCACGCCGCCGCTGCTCGCTGCGCGCCGCCGCCGGTCCGCCGCGCGCGCGCCGCCGCGCCCGCCGCGCGCCGCTCGTCCGCTGCTCTGCTCACCGTGCCGCCGCTCGTCCCCGCTCTGCTCGCTGCCTACCCGCAGCTCCGCCCGCTCGGGACTCCGCCCTCCCGCAGCTCTGTCCGCCCGTGACTCCGCCCGCCGGCACCTCCGCCCGCCCGCGACTCGACCCGCCCGCGACTCCGCCCGCCCGCAGCTCCGCCCCTCGCCCGCGACTCCGACCGCCCGCAGCTCTGCCCAGTCGCCCGCAACTCCGCCCGCGACTCCGCCCAGTCGCCCGCAGCTCCGCCCCTCGCCCGCAGCTCCGCCCACCCGCCGCTCCGCCCCTCGCCCGCAGCTCCGCCCGCAGCTCCGCCCGCCCGCCGCTCCACCCCTCGCCCGCAGCTCCGCCGGCAGCTCCGCCCGCCCGCCGCTCCGCCCCTCGCCCGCAGCTCCACCCGCAGCTCCGCCCGCAGCTCCGCCGGCAGCTCCACCCACCCGCCGCTCCGCCCCTCGCCCGTAGCTCCGCCCAATCGCCCGCGACTCCGCCCGCCCACCCACGACTCCGCTTTGCTCCGCCCAATCACCACTCCGTATTGGTAATCTTTCCTTATGTTTTTGTGATATAATTTTCATGAGAAGTCTGGAGAGATATTGGTACTTCCCAAACCAAGCAAAATGGAAAAAATGTGTAGTCATGACTCATGAGATCATACTAAATTTAGTTGATGAGGCTTCCATTTTTGCGGTACTCAATACTTTTGGTGTTGATTGCGGCTCCGAATTGTGGAATTTTGGTTGCTGAATGCTGATATTTAGCTTCTTTTTGACTGGCTCTGTTGTTTTGCTTACTAAACGGCAAAACCTGAAATTGATCTAGAAAGGGACTAGAGAACGGTTTTTGCTTACTAGGTAAAAAAATTTTAATATGTTTTTCTTTAGGTAGCTTAGATTATGTGAAATTGTCATCGTGTGACCTTATTTCTTATTATTGAGATGATTAAATGGTTGTTTGGCAGTGTTGTTTGTTGGACTTATCAACTTAACATGTCAATAGAAGAGGAGGGATATGACTATGAGAAGATGACTCCTATTATAGAAATGGAAATGTCTGGCGATGAAAATGAACAAGAACAAGATCCATCCCCAAACATGAGTGGGACAGACAAGGTACTTGGTTCTTCTCTTCCTTCTCATGATAAGAAATATACATCCGAGTGCTGGAATCATTATACGAAAATCAAAGATAAGGATGGAAACCCACATCAGGTGAAGTGCATTCATTGTGGGTCTTTGTTAAAGTACCGTGTTTCTAATGGTACTTCCGCCATGAGGAAGCACTTAACAACATGCAAGAAGTTTCCTCGTAATGTAGAGAAGAGGCAGAAATTCTTTGTACCACGTAATGTAAGTGGAGCTAGCAAGGCGAAGGAGAATCCAACACCGGTAATGTCTTATCAACATGGTCATTTAATCAAGAACGTTGCAGGGAAATGCTTGCCCGGTTCATCATTATTGATGAACAACCTTTTTCTTTGGTGGAGCGTGTTGGATTTCGTGAGTTTGTCTCTGAGTTACAACCTCTCTTCAAGCATTTATCACGTTTTACAGTGGCTAAAGATTGCATGAACCTATATTTCCGCGAAAAGCTTGTTTGAAGACTTACTTTGGTAAGATTAAGTCTAGGATTGCACTTACAACCGATACCTGGACTTCTATTCAAAACATGAATTATTTGTGTATCACTGCACATTTTATTGATGATGATTGGAAATTGCATAAAAGAATCATCAATTTTGTAGTGATGCATAGTCATAGAGGTAAGGAGATTGGAAAAATGATAGAGAAGTGCATTAATGAGTGGGGAATAATAAAAAAAGTGTCAACAATTACTGTTGACAATGCTAGCTCCAATGATGTTGCAATTGGTCATTTGAGGGAAAAGCTTTTAAAAGAAAGGGTGGCGATATTAGATGGTAGTGTTTTGCATATGAGGTGCACAGCTCATATACTGAACTTGATTGTGAGAGATGGCTTGAGTATGGTACGTGACTCTATTTCACGTATCCGCAATGTGGTTAAGTATGTGAAAAGTTCTCCCTTAAGAGCCAAAGCATTTCAATCTTGTATTGAGACTGAAAATATCACTTACAAGGGTTCGGTTATTCTTGACGTAGCCACTAGATGGAATTCTACTTATCTTATGTTAGACACTGCTGTGAAGTTCAGGAAAGCTTTCGAAAGATTGGAAGAATATGATTTATCTTTTGTAAGTGAGCTTAACCATGATATTCCTCAAGATGATAATTGGGAAAATGCTGTTATTCTTTCAGAATTTCTAAAGGTGTTCTATGATGCTACAAATCAAATGTCGGGAAGTTCATATATAACTTCCAATGATTATTTTGAGGGGATAGCTCTTTTGTATAAATATTTGAAAGATACAGCGGATGAATCGGATCCTAAACTTCAAGCTATGGGTTTGAAAATGAAGGAAAAATTCGACAAATATTATGGGAGCTTAGACAAAGTGAATATGATGGTGTTGATTGCGGTTGTATTGGATCCTAGAGCCAAGTTGAGTTATGTGAAATTTTTGTATGGACAAATTTATGACGATGAATCAAAAGTTAATGACATGCATCATAAGGTGAAGAACGCATTGGAGCGTTTGTTTGAATTTTATAAGCAATCTTCTTTTGATTCAAGTGATCAGAATTTTTGTATCCAAAATTGGAGTGCTAGTAGCAGTGGTTCCAACGCCGATGCTGGTAGCAATGGAGCTAACAAAAGGAAGTATGACGCCCAAGCATGGCGGAAAATATTTATGAACTCGAGCCAACAATTGTGTGAGCTCAATAAATCTGAGCTTGATGAATATCTTGAAGATAAAACTGAAAAAGTTATTGATCTCGACATTTTGATGTGGTGGAAGACTAGTAGTTCAAAATATAAAATCCTATCTTTGATGGCTCGAGATGTTTTGTCTATTCCCGTAACTACTGTTGCTTCGGAGTCGACTTTCAGTACTTCGGGTCGCGTACTTGATGGCTTTCGAAGTTCTTTGACTCCCAAAGTAGTAGAAGCTTTGATTTGCACTCAAGATTGGTTGAGAGCTGTTCGTGTACCTATTAATGTTGAAGAGTGCATTGAGAATGCAGAAAAATTTGAGTTGGGTAAGTAATATTTCTAGTTTTATATGTTGTAAATCTTTATATATGTCTAATAAATGAATGCTTTATTTAATCTCTCTCTTCTTCTTTTTAAAGATATGGATGGTCTTAGTGAGGAGATCACCAGTAAATAGAGTTTACCAATTAAAGCGAAATGAAGCTACGTGGTAAGGTTTTCTAATAATTATTTTAGTTCAGTGGATAGTAATTTAAATTTTAAACTGGGGTGATCTTTGTTTTCTTCCTCTACAGTTTGTTTAGCATGGATGGAGGCTTTGCGCCAAATGGATGAACTTGTAAGATTTAAGAAAAAGCATGATTTTCTCTTAGTCATTAATGATGTAAGTCCCTCATTTTGTAGATAATCTTGTTATTTAATTTGTGAGACTTGTGATGTACCTCTTGCTTTGCAATATGATGACATGATTGTTTTATGACTTAGGAGATCTTCATAGAAATTGTGTCGTTATCATTAAAAAAACTATGTTGAAAGGGATGATCACGGTTCCCGGTTCTTCTTTTTTCATAACCGGAACCGGTTCCACTTAAATGAAAAAAAAAAAAAAAAAAACCTGTAGGAACCTGGAACCGGAACCGGAACCTGTAGGAGGGTAGGTTCTAGGTTCCAGATTTCGACGGGTAGGTTCCAGGTTCCAAAATCTGAGGAACCTGTACCCGAGGGTAGGTTCCAGGTTCCAAGCGGAACCTGTAAGGAACCTGGAACCGCTCACCCCTAGGAGAGACCATGAATTTCGTTGTGTGCAGAGGAAGATCTTGTTGGAGACTCTTGAGAAAGAACTTCCAAGTGGCACTATTAAATTTTCTTCCAAGGTGGTTTCAATTGAAGAATCAGGATCAGGCTGCCTCAAGCTTATTCATCTTTCTGGTGGTTCTATTCTCAAGGCGAAGGTATCACATTGTTATCTACCATTATATGGGAAAATTTGCCTAGAATGACAGTAAGAATTAATGCTTGAGAGGAGCCCTTTTATCTACCGAAGAATTCTCTTGCTCTTCGAAACTGGAGGTTTTCTGTGGTTTAACTGGTCTTTATGCTTATACTCTGTTTGTACACGCTAGTTGTTGATTGGGTGTGATGGAGTGAACTCTGCAGTGGCCAAATGGTTTGGCTTCAAGAAGCCTGCTTTTGTTGGCCGAATCGGCATCAGGGCCTGTGTATATTATGAGAATGGACATGCTCTAGAGCACAAAATTTCCCCGTTTATGGGTAAAGGAGTTAGATATGGTGTCATTCCTTGCGATGATAAGACAATGTACTGGTTCTTCACTTTTTCTCCTTCCAGCCAGGGTGAGTTTCAATATGCTTTTTTTTTTTTTTCCTTTGAACACAAAATCTTCATCTTTTTCTTTTTTTTCTGATATGAACCAGCCTCGACATATATTAAATCCTTCACGACTGGTATGCATATTTTGTTCAAGCACTTGTGCCATTTTCCTTGATGTAGATGGAGAGATTATAGATGATCCGGCCAAGATAAAGCAATTAGTGCTAAGCAAGCTCGGAAAAGTCGCCGACAACATAAAAGCTGTCATAGATGACACAGAATTGGATAACATGATGTTATCTCCACTGAGATTTAGATACCCATGGGACATTATATGGGGAAACATAAGTCAAAGCAATGTATGTGTAGCTGGAGATGCATTCCACCCCATGACACCAGACATTGCCCAAGGAGGCTGTGCGGCCCTAGAAGATGGCGTCACCTTAGCAAGATGCCTGGGTGAAGCCTTGAGAGACAGGCAAGTCATGAGAAGCGAAGGGAAGGTTATGGAAGAGGAGGATGAGTACAAGAGGATTGAGATGGGTTTACGGAATTATGCCAAAGAGCGAAGATGGAGAGCATTTCAGCTCATAACTACAGCTTATATGGTGGGATACATGGCACAAAGCGATGGCAAGATATTGAACTTCTTGAGTAATACAGTGCTGGCCGGGTTCTTGGCTGGGCAGCTGCCAAGAATAGCAAGCTACAATTGCGGGAAGCTAGGAACTTCTTGAATTCAGAACTTAGTCCCATATGTTGCTAGTTGCCTTTCCGGGTTACATATTGTGTTCTCATTTTCTCATTTCTCTTTGTCCCATGTAAAGGAAAATAAGGGAATGTTTGTGTCTGTGCTAGTAAAGTAAGGATGATGAACGCGTGAGCTACAGTGATGTCATTTTGACTGCAAGAAAATGCTGTCCTCTTGAGGCATCAATTTTAGATGCGTGAGTGATTGAATTTGCTTCTTCGGATATATATAAGTTGAATTGCTGGACTTCTTTGGTTGCCTTGTCAGAAAATTCTACAGTCCAGATTCACATTAATTCCTTCCTCTCTAGCTATTTTATTCAGCACTTAAAACAAGCACCAACACCAGGAAATTACCATGTCCGCGTCTGCTGAACAATCCGATTTAGCCGATCACAGAAATGTTTGAGATTAGGATGATGAGATGAAAATTAGGGGATTAAATCATCAATCTGTAATATTTCGACTTTTCCATTCAATTCCTGAGGAGAAAAGTACCCTCCCAGGCAATGATTCTTAAGGTCATGTTTGCGGATAAGAAATATAATGCGGAAGAGAGAAAATGGAATTTCTACATATATTTTGATGTATGTTAAATAAGGACAAGGAAGAAGAGTCAAATGAGTCTAGGAGTCTTCTTGAGATATTGCAAGAGACTATGCGCAACATCCAAATAAGTCTTTCGAGGTTGATGCATGAATTGACCCAAAACCAATCCTCGTCCATGACATCTATCTCACCAACAATAAAACCTCATTGTTGATTTGTGGCACTGGCGTTTAGATCGTCCAAGTCTGGGCCTTTCCTCGTATTTTTTCTTCTATAGGTTCTAGCGTTTATTTTGCATACAAGTGCAAATGCAGCATTCATCCCTCGGCTAATCAATTCTCATCACCTTTTCTAGTAGTCAAGTTAACTGTCTGCTTGTTTTGAATTAATTTGTGTTGACATTTGGGGTGCATATGCGTGTTATGGTTTCATCATTAGTGATGACTTTTCTCCCAGCGCTTGGATATAATTGTTACAATTCAAGTCTCGAGCTCACTTATTTGCAAAAATATTTTGCTGTGGTTAAAACAAACTTTAATGATATCATAAAACAGGTATGCAGAGATAATGGTTCTGAGTTCTTTATCCCAAAACTTGGGGATTTTTCAGCTCTCTGGGCGTAATTCATGAGCACTCATGCACTGAAACTCTCCAACGAAATTGGATTGTTGAGCAAAAACTTTGCCATTTAGTCAACATTGCACGTGCATTACGTTCTCAAGTAATCCTCCCGTTACTTATACTGCTGCCTGAAAGTGAAGTCTCATTTGCCATCCAAAACCTCACAGTCACAGGCACTTTTAAAGCACAAGACAGAGCATCAAGTCATACCGTATCTATAATGGTAGTAGCTGAGGACATAGTGACTATTGGAGCTGGCATAGCAGGAGTTGCCACAGCTTTTGGACTTCATAGGTATTGTACTGTACTTGAAGCAATTAAGAGGAGATCGCTAGGAAGTTTCTTACTCTTACTTCCAACCCTGTTTTTGTCCGTTTGTGTCTAGCTTGAATGTGTTACTGATAATGCTGTGTCTTGCAGGCTAGGCATAAGAAGCTTGGTTTTGGAGTCACATGACCATTTGAGGAACATCAGGTTTCCGTTATGAATATGGACAAATGCTTTGAAAGCCTTGGACGCCCTTGGGGTTGGCGAATCACTCCGTTGGCAGCACAATCGACTTGTCCGGTAACTAAGCGACTCCCTTCTCTGGCTGTAGCTATGACGAAGACATATGTTGCTGGTAAATTTTAATAGATTTGAGCCAACTGCAATCCCAATGAATAGCGTGACATACACTGCACCCGCAAAGAGAAGACGTGATCATAAAGTGATACCTAATGGGTAAAGTTCTTTTTCTCATGTCTCTGTGCATGTCATTCTAATTGACTTGTCAGAGGTCTTGGTTGCAGGGTGATGGGGTCTTCCACAATTTCTGGACTTCGTACAGCGGAGATACTGTTGAGTGCCATGGGGATGCAGTTAAATCGGTTGCATTCGAAATTAGCCAGTTAATTGACAAGATGTACTCCCCGTATCTTTTGTGGAAAGAAGAACGTACTCTTTACTTTTATATGTAAATATGGTCTATATATTGCGACAAAGACCACGAAGTTCGTTAAGTGCAGAGGAAGATCTTGCTGGAGACTCATGAGAAAGAACTTCCAATTGGCACTATTAATTTGGTTCCAAGGTTGTTTCAGTTGAGGAATCAGGCCACCTCAAGCTTATCCATCTTTCTGATGGTTATATTCTCAAGGCGAAGGTATCATGTTATAACTTACCATTGATTAGGAAAATTTGCATAGAATGACGGTGAGAATTTCTGCTTGAGAGGAACCCCTTCTGTCAACAGAAAAATGCTCTCGCTTTCGCATACTATGGGTTGTCTATGGTGTCATTGCTTGCGATGATAAGACTAACCAGTTCTTCAGTTTTCTCCTTCCAGCCAGGGTCAGTTTTAATATGCAGTTTCTATTTTTTATTTGAAGATGAACTCTTTATCTCTATTTTTTTTCTCCAATATGAAACGGCCTTGAGTTATGTAAAATTCTTCTGGTCTGTTTCATATATTTTGTTCTCGGATTTAGTGTTATTTTCCTATGTAGATGAAGAGATCTTAGATAAGACGGCTAAGTTATAGCAATTTGTGCTAAGCAAGCTCGGAAAAGTCACCGACAACATAAAAGGTGTTATAGACAAACATGGAAATAAATAACATGATGGTATCTCCAATGAGATCCGAACACTCATGGGAGATTTTATGGGAAACATAAGCAAAAGCAATGTTTGTGTAGGCTGGAGATGCATTCCACCCCAAGACACCAGATCTTGGCCAAGGAGGCTGTACAGCTCTAGAAGATGGGATCATCTTAGCAGGATGCCTCGGTGAAGCCTTGAGGAATAGGCAGGAAATGAGAAGTGAAGGGAAGGGCATGGAAAAGGGGGAGTATAAGAGGATTTGATAAGGGTTTGCTGAACTATGCCAAAGAGAGAAGATGGAGAGCATTTGAGCTCTTTAGTACAGCTTATCCATCCAACCAAGCAATGACAAGATATTGAACTTCTTGAGGGGTAAAATACTGGCAGCGTTCTTGGAGAGGCTACTGCTTAGAATAGCAAGTTACGATTGTGGGAAGCTAAGCACTACTTTAGTTCAGACCTCATTCCAATATGTTGCTGTTGTTTCTTTATGTTACAGAGTGTTTTCTCATTCTCTCGTCTTTCCTTTTCCCATGAAAAGGGAAATGAGGAGCCGCTCAAGTCTGTGCTGGAAGAGTTAAAGGATGATGAATGCATGGACTCCAGTTTCACTTTGACTGCAAGAAAAGCTTGTCCTCATAAGGCATCAGTTTCAGATCTGAGTGACTAAATTTGCATCTTTGGATATATATGGATTGCAGTAATCACATATGTCAGCAAAGAATCAACGGAGCAATCATCTCATTGAAGAATGAAAAGAGCATTGATGCCAATGAAGAATCATAGGGCAATCATGACAAGGAAGAATTAAAAGGGCAATCATCACATATTATAGCAATCACATGTAATTTAAATTAGGATAGATTCTCACTTTTATCAGTAGAACTTACAATCGTGTTTTAACTTCTTGTATCCATCTGCACACTGTAAGTTTCTCAAAAGTATATGCTAAATTCTGTGACTTATTGGGGATCAGATGTGGCCATAATTGCCTTATCGGGTAATTGTACGTCCGAGTTCAGATAAGTTCATTCCTCTCTTACAATTCTGTTTACTTAAGAGAAGCAACACCATCCGAAAATTAGCATGCCTGAGTATGCTAAACTATCAGATTTAGTAGATCACGGAAATGTTTAACATTATAACTCCCATATGCTGCATTAATCAAAGATATCGTAAGCACTTTGGCAGCTGTATGAATGCCTCCGACCCAACTCGATGGAGTCCATTCCGGGGGAGAGAGCTTGAGGGAGGTTGCAGATGGAGATGAAAAAAGCATCTGGTCCTTGCCTTCATTTTCACTGGAGATGCAAATCCATCCATAAAATAAGAGGAGGGGAGGATGTTTTGGATGTACAGGAGGGAGAGTAGTGAGATTGTAAAATTGATGCAAGAGGACTTCGATTTTTTTAAGAGAAAAAAGCATAAAAATAATTAGCATTATTCCAATGAATCCACATGCTAGGAAATTTCCAACATTTATCTATACTATCTAGTCTAATCATTTTATATTGAAATGATTTATTACAACTCACACAAAATGACTATTAATCAATAACCTAGTAATTTAATATAATGATGTTTGATCCAATAATCCAATGACATGTAAATTTTTGGGCATTCTCATGCACTAATTGCACCCTCATCAATTTCATGAAGTGATAGGACAAACAATTCTCACGCCAACCTCCGTCAATTTATCTATCTCCAAATAATTTCTATTTATTTACTCTATGTCAATATGATCTTAATTTTTTATTTGCTTTACATCCTACGAGATTAAATTCGTTATATACCATGATTGAAAATTTCGTTTCTCCCCCGAGCATAGCACGGGCCATGATACCAATTTATATGAATAGAAGGTTCACCACTGTCCATTTAGATGTAGCTCAAACCTAAGAGCAAAAGTAAATCCATTTATGAAACAAATAGGATCATTAAAGCATAGAATTAACAGAAGCTCGACCCCTTTCTGAGTAAGCAACCCAATGCAGTTCTGACAACAAGAAGAAAGAGGACAAAAAGTGTAATCGTTCAGTGATAAGTTGCTTCAGCCAGCTGAACTTAAACCAAATGCCTTCACAATGGTACTGACTCTCTCTGCGAACGTTCTGGAGGTTATCTTTTTACCCGGTACATGAAACGGATTTGAAACTGCATCCACGTATGCTGCATGAAACCTCCGGAAGAACTGTTCATAAACAAAGCAGTGAGACAGATTTCAATCATAGCCAAAGATGACACAACTACCAGCAGGAGCAGAATATAACTGCTCAAGCATCCCAAGGATATAATCTGCATATTGCTCCTCTCCATGTTACGTGCCAGAAGAGATCATCATTACTAACTTACAACACCAGCTATGCGCTAGTGATGCATAAGCAAGCTAAACCTTGTATCATTCAAAGTGCATCCGTATCCAGGTATCGGCAAATACTCTCATATATAGCCTTGGATAATATGTACACTCCCCCAAAGGAAGTAGATTTTTCTACAAAATATGGCAAGGAGAAGGAGAAGAAACAGAAAGGAAGACAAAGTGCAAGTGTTGCAATCTTATTTATCACTTGTCAAAATATTCCGTTTTCTCTATAATCGAAGTTAAAAGATGCTTCTTGTGCTTTAGACTACTTCAACGACTTGCAAAATGATGAGGATCTCCACTCAAGTGAGTAAACTCTGGTTTATCAAATACCCTCACTATCCTCATGAGCCATAAACCAAGTAAACCATGAACTAAAGCTGGGTAGATGATGGTTCACAAATACCCGACTACCCTCAAGAGAATTGTAAGTTACTAACAAGAACGAGCATGAAATTCACGTTATTGGCCTACTCCCTTAGGCTCCACAAATATGCCTGCCCCCATTCTGTAGCCCTGTATAGAATCTTTACTCTGATGCTTACAAGTTACTACCATATTCAGAAGATCCCTGATTCAGTATCAGCAAACTCAAACCTCTATTAACTACAATCACCTCCAGAATACATTTTCTACTTGACAACAATGGAAAGCTCATGGCAATCAACAGCTGACATGGAACTGTTTAAGGATACCGATGCAGGAGTTCACTGAAAATTTCAGAAGATTACACCAGAAACAATTGTATTCGCTCAGGTTTACTCACATTTCTCACATCGGCATCTTTGACATCTAAATCTGTTGTGACTAGGATAAATTTCACCTTCGTATTAGTCAAATAGCCATACCTGCAAGCAGAATGAACCGCATCAATCAAAAACATCACTCACAAAATCACAGAGCACTAACCAAGACTGGTCGGCAAAACTTTCCACTGATCAAGTAAGCAAAAAGAAGACCTACACTTTGTAGTTTTCAGTCGGATAAAGAAGACCCAGAAAAGTCTCGTTCAGCAGTGGCCCGGATTTTTTTGGATTGTTCACTGAACATACTCAAATGGAATGAGAGATTAGCCTTTAAATCATACTATGTGCCAAGATCTAAACTAGCTATGAGAAATGTCCGCACTTCCTACCACTACCAAAAGAACAAATGCAACTTTCTGCATCAGCACTAAAATTAAAATCAACCGGATGCTAGCAAACTCGCTATTGCAGTAGAAAGAAGAAACCATTCTCGACATTAGCCAATTGAAGCGACTCGGATCAAAGTTCAGACGACGAACTGCGCGTGCAGATACATGTGACAGGAGCTGCGAACTACCTCGCTCGTCGACGACGTCGAGAGAGCAGTGGACTATGTGGTGAAGCTTGAGCGCATCGTCCGCCTCCGTGAAGCTCTGTATGTACAGCGGGTTGTTCTGATCCCGATCAGAGATCGAAAGCCGCGCGAATCACCACAAAAAAAAAAAGGCGAACAGCTTATAAGATTCAGGCGATCTGGAGAAATCGAAGACGAATCGCACGAGGACGCATTTCGGGCGCGCGCCGGCGGCATGCACGCCGCGAGGAGGAGGCGTACCTGATGGCCGACGACGGCGACGCAGACGATCATCTTCTCCGGCTTCGCTGCTTCGACCGCTGAAGCTGACGCCGAGTCAAGCTCTTCATTGCAGGTGGGACGAGTCGGGCTCGGGTTTTGTTCGGGTCACGCCTGATCGGGATGGGTGGACGGCCCGGTCAGGCCCGTTAAGGCATATCCCGGCCCGGTAAATCAAAAATGGGCCCGACCGGCCCACGGTTTTGGCCCAACTGATTATTGCGCCGTCATTCGGGGGGTTTCCCTTACCGTGTCCCGCCAGGCTCCTCTCTTCTTTCTCTAACCCAAGAAAGCATCCTCTTTTTCTTGACTTCCACGATGTTTCTATTCATTGCTTAGTAATCTCGATAACCCCCATCCCACCAAAATGGATCACGAAAAGGATAAATAAAATACATGCTAAACTCTCGAATAAGGATATGAATTGCTACCAATTTCTCAAAAGAAAGTTCGAACCGAATTTTATTTTAAATAGGAATATGGAATAGGGTTGTTTTCAAAATTCAAGTTGTTCTCCAAACCCTTTTCCAAGGATAAGGTTCAATCCAAGTCTTAATTTAAAATACTTACCCTAAACACATTGGTGCCGATTATTTTTGGCTGGAAGTAAACGGAAGGGCAATCTGGGTCTTTCGCCAGCGATTCCGCTCCCCTGACAGCCTCGTCTCCGGCTCCAGGACAAGCAGGTCGCCAGGTTCGAATTACGGTTGTGCCCCTCGGTCCGTAATCCGGAATCCAGCCATCGAAGCTCCCTCTGTCGAATTCAATAATATTCCGATTTCACCACCATCGCTAAAGAAAGCCAGGGAGCCGTTCGTTCGAGTATATATATTTGAGCACAACGGGTCTGGGACTTCCTTCTCAAAATTCAATCTTTCTTTTCGCGAGGTGACTATTCCTTGTCTGCTCGTTATCTTCTCTGATTTTTTATTTTATTTTTTTTCCTGTCTCGCGACGTGATCTTACGTGGGAGCGGTGGATTTATGTGTAGCTTACTTTGGATCAAGCATGTGGGTATGTAGGATTGGATTTTTGTTGACGATCGATTCGATGGGTAGCTGATTGGAGCTTGTTCGCAGGGTTTTTTTTTTTTTTTTTTTTTTTTTTTTTGGTTTTCTTTTTTTGTTATTTCTTGCTCTTCTGGGTCTAATCTGCGGCTGGTTCTTCAGCTGCTTTAGGTTTTAATACCTGGGATAAGTTCATGGGCTGAAGATGGGTAGCTCGTTTAGTTGATATCTTGCATTTATTTGTTTGTGTGCCGATCGGTCATTTGGTGGGTTCTGTTTAAAACTGGTGATCGTTCGTTGTTCATTGAAGGCGTACTCGTTTGCGCCTAATGCCCGATTGAACGCCGTTCTGGGGGCTGATGAGATTTAATCTATTTGAATCTTTCGAGGGTTTAATCCGCTTAATAGCTTCCTGTTGCTGGAAGATTTTTTTCTTTTTTCCTTTTTTCTATTTTAAATTCTTACGGATTGTATCTTCTCATTTGTGAAAACGCTAAGGTGATGGTATTCTGTAGAGAAATCATTTTTCTTGTCGCTCCTGTATCTCAGAGGTTTGGAAGACATGGCCTGTAGATTTGTAGGACTTTTTGTTCCATTGTGACAATAAAAAGAGCTTATGTTTGTGATCTTGTTGTGAATGAACGACATTGTCTGGGAGTTCGACCCTCTGAGAGCATACGGTGTGTACTACTCTTGGTTTAAAAGGGTATATGATCTTGTTTCCCTGGATTCACTCTTTCTGCAAATCCTTCTGATGCCGTTTCATATGTTCTTTTGGCAGTGTTTATAAGATATTATGATTGATTCGTGAGATGGGCGACAGTTTGTTTGATGGTGATGTTGAATTTGGATTTTATGAATGTTCAGATGGCATTGCGACAGAAGAATATTGCTGCTGAGGAACCAACCATAAGTGGGCATGACATGACTGGGAAGGAAGCTGATTCTGCTATCAGCGGTGGTCTTTCTGATGTGAATAACAATGGTGACAGCGATGGAATGGCAGAAGCAGATAAAGATGTCAAGGAAACACAGAGTTTCCCTGGCATATACAGACAAGATGTGGTGAGGAGCAAGAAAAATGGAACAATCGGTATAGTAACTGAAGTTGCTGGGGACTCTGATTCTGATGGCAGCATTACTGATGAGGAGGATGAAGATGAAGATGAGGAAGATGATGCTGAAGACAGTGCAAATGAGGAGACGGACGGTGATAGAATCAAAATGTCTCAGGAGAATTGTGCTGGAAGCCAAGGTGGTGATAAACCAGGTCCTCTCTCTGCCGACCAAGTTCGAGTGCTTTGGATGAATGACACGTGGATTGAGAGTACTCAAAGTTTTAATGAAGTAGCAGTCATTGATCGGGGATTCTTACATGGGGATTATGTGGCTTCAGCCATAGACCCTACGGGTCAAATTGGTGTCGTGGTGGATGTTAGTATCAATGTGAATGTTTTAACTTCTAGTGGATCTATTATAGAAGATATCCCATCCAGAGAACTAAAGCGTGTGACAGAATTTTCTATTGGAGATTATGTTGTCCTCGGTCCGTGGCTGGGTAGAGTAGATGGTGTTCTAGATAATGTGACTGTGCAGTTTGATGATGGTTCTGTCTGTAAAGTAATGAAGGCTGAGCCACATCGCCTCAAACCTATTACCAAGAATCTACTTGACGATGAACATTGTACTTATTTTCCTGGTCAACGTGTCAAGGCTAGTTCTTCTTCGATTTTCAAGAATTCGAGATGGCTATCTGGGTTGTGGAAAGCTAATAAGTTGGAGGGTACTGTGACCAAAGTCACAATAGGGTCGGTGTTTATATATTGGATAGCTTCTGCTGGACACGGGCCTGATTCTTCTACTGCTCCAGCAGAAGAACAGAGCCCAAAGAAGCTGAAATTACTGTCTTGCTTTTCCCATGCAAATTGGCAGCTAGGTGACTGGTGCCTTCTTCCATCTTCAACACCAGCTTCGTCTCATCTATTATTCAAGGGTCTGTCAAGACTAGAACTTGATGATTCGCTCAACAATGAACCGGAAAAGGAGGTTGCATTGGAGGAGTCAACTGACCACAGAGATTTAATGGATACTGATGCAGACACTGTGTTAGACCCAAAGGCTCCACTAGAATCAATTACACGGTACACTGCTTCATCTGAGTCTAGCTCATGTAGTAGTTCATTGTCAGTTGCCAAGGAAACTCTTCATGAACCTTGGCCTCTTCATCGGAAAAAGATTCGTAAAGTTGTTCTGAAGAGGGACAAGAAGATTCGAAGGAAAGAGGAAAATTTTGAAAAAGCTTGTCAAATTGTCAATACCAAAACAAAAGTTGATGTGGCGTGGCAGGACGGTCAGATTGAATGCTGTCTGGACTCAACGAAATTGATTCCAATTGAGACGCCTGGTGATCATGAATTTGTTGCTGAACAGTATGTGATCGAAAAGGCTGCTGATGATGAGGATTATGCTGGTGAAGTTCGGCGTGTTGGGGTCGTGAAAAGTTTAAATGCCAAAGAGCGAACTGCTTGTGTCAACTGGTTAAAACCAGTTGCTAGGCCAGAAGATCCTCGTGAGTTTGAGAAAGAGGAAGTTGTTAGTGTCTATGAGCTGGAGGGACATCCAGATTATGACTATTGTTATGGTGACGTTGTTGTGCGTTTGTCCCCTGTTTCTGCTTCTTTGCAAATGGATTCTGGTACGAAATCTACCGAGACGGGAATGCAACAAAGTGTGCCAGAGGATGATACAACAGATAACGAAGAAGACAGCTTGGGGACTCAAAAAGTCGAGGAAGTCACTGATAATGAAGCCACCTCTACCTTTACAGATCTTTCATGGGTTGGTAATATAACTGGGCTTAAAGATGGTGACATTGAAGTTACATGGGCTGACGGGATGGTTTCGACGGTATGCATGACAGCCTATAGCTATTTATATCTTCCTTTATTTATAGTTCCTCTTAAGTACGCTTTTAGCATCAGTCTGACAATGGTATGTGCACAGTCAGCATGCTTACCATTGTCAACATTAGCACCTCTGTTGTTTTTGTTCCTTTTGCTTTCTACCACAAAAGCAAATGATAAAAGAAGGTTGGAGCCCTTCTATCTTCTGGCATGGACTATGTCAGTGTGGTGGTAAATCTGGTGATAAACAGCTTGAAACTCAACTTGAACTATAACAACTGCTGGCTTCAACAAGTGAGAAAATACTTGTGAATTATTGAATAATGAGCTAGAAAAGAAATAATTTAAAACTTCTTCATGTCTAAAATTCCATGTGTTACTAAGTTCGATACAAGCGAGGCTTAAATCTTTATTGCTCTGTTCCTCCCTCTGGACATAAAATGGCCTTCAATAAATTCCACTCATTTATTCAGTTTTGTTACAATAATGTGACTCGTTCTCGCTTGCTTTCTCCATTGCAGACTAGATTTAATATCTGGCCGTTTGTTGTCTCTTGTTGGTTTCTAGGTTGGACCGCAGGCCATATATGTTGTCGGTCGAGATGATGACGATGGGTCGATTGCTTCTGGCAGCGGGGTTAGTGATGCTGCGAGTTGGGAAACTGTAGATGATGATGAAATGGACACTGTAGAAAATGACAAAGAGGTTTGTTTCTCCTTATGCCTAGAACTCAAAATGTGATGAATGTAAATGCAGAGACAACCTTCCTGCTTTGCGATTTCAGGCATGTGCACTTAGCACGATTGTCACAAAAGTGCAAGGAAGAGATTTTATCATGAACGATTTGGACACATTTAATTCAACAATAACCCAAGTTAACATGCTATTAGAATTATCTGGTGTAATTGATGATATTCGCAATGAGTGGAGTGGATATTGAAGAGAAGAAATACAAAGGTTGGTTTACAAAACTGGCTTATAACATCATGTAGCGGAACCCTGTCAGGTGTTTTCACGTGGCCTAGTTGTTTAATGATCCACTAACAATTTGCTGTTTGAATTCATAAATATTTCTAGCACTGAAATGAAGTTACTTGGACATAAAAAAGCTTGCCATGCTGAAATAACAATCAATTTATCACTAAAGTAGATGGCTTACTTGGAAATCAACTTTTTTGTTTTTATAGATTTCTTAGGTGCTTTGCATGGTCGCAAAGTTGATGTTTGGGATGTCTACCTTGAACATATCTTGAGCCAGATTGTATTACAACTCTGTTCAATATTTTAGAACTTCCACAATTTATTGAATCAAGAGACGTCTAGGATCAGTGTTAGCTCTGATGAAACAATCTTGTAAATAAACTGTCATTGAACTTAATTTGTACTCTTGCTGTAAACATTATCTTCTGGAATTTTTCCTTTATCTGGTGTATGTTAATTGCCCCATCTCTAATTAATGATGCCGAAAATTATTTCTAGGAGGTTGGACTTGCAAATGATGCTGACAATGATTCTGCAGAAGAGAGTGTCGAAAACCATGCTGGAATGAATTCGGCACTTTCTTTTCCTATGGCAGCAATTGGATTTGTAACCAGATTGGCGACTGGAATATTTTCACGAGGCCGGAAAAATCTGGACTCTGGATTGGATTCCGAAGGTGAAATTGACAGTCATTCCCAGATGTTAATGAAAAGTTCTGAGAATTTGTATTCTAGTGATGAGTGTAGCTCGCAGAAATCTAATATCATGGACTGTACAAGTACAGACACGACTTATCTTAGAGGGGATCAAGATATTTCCGGGGTAGTTCCTGATCCAGTGGATGCAGCTGAAAGTTTATGCAATATGAGGTCTCAGGAAGTAGATGCTCCAGCCTCCTATGAAGAAATTACTTGCACTTTTAAACGTTTTGATACGGCGAGAGATCCTCTCGATCACTATTTCATTGGCACGAATGGACAGGTAATGCTGTAAGTCTCATTTGAAAAAAATTGTGGTTCCATTAAAAATATATGATATTGACGGGATAAATGAAAGGTTGATACTCGGTGCTTAAAAAGGCAGTCCAAATGTAGAACCCATTGCTCCCTTTTTCTCATCCAGTGAGAGAATAACTGGAGGCGTTGTTTTGTTTTGGGGGAAGAGGGGCATTTGGACCTTTATTTTCTGATTTTAATCCCATCATGGATAGAGTTGAAATCTGAACTTTGCTATAATGTTATCTACAGGTCAGTGGTGGAAGAAAGTGGTTCAAGAAGGTACAGCAGGACTGGAATATCCTTCAGAATAACCTTCCTGGTAAATCATAATTGTGTTAGATGTGTAGACTCGCTGAAATTTCTAGCTATCATCTCAAGTCAAATGGCCTTGCATCTCATTGTAAATGAATTCAACAGATGGGATTTATGTACGAGTCTATGAAGACCGAATGGATCTTGTGAGGGCAGTAATTGTTGGGGCATATGCAACACCCTACCAAGATGGTCTTTTTTTCTTTGACTTTCACCTTCCCCCAGAGTATCCCGATGTTCCACCAGTAAGAAATTCTGAAATTCTTTTCACAGTGCATTTCTAGTTTCTGAAATTGTCTCTTAACTGGTTATATTAATGGTTTAATTTTCTGTTCCTTTGAAAAGAGCTTTTCTGTAACATGTGCTTGCATTGTACCTCCAACCTGCAGTCAGCATATTATCATTCCGGTGGATGGCGGATTAATCCCAACTTGTATGAGGAGGGGAAAGTTTGCCTTAGCCTTTTGAACACCTGGACCGGCAGAGGGAATGAAGTGTGGGATCCATCATCTTCTAGCATTCTTCAAGTGTTGGTTTCACTCCAAGGATTGGTGCTCAATTCCAAACCATACTTCAATGAGGCAGGGTATGATAAGCAAATTGGGACAGCTGAAGGAGAGAAAAACTCATTAGCCTATAATGAGAACACTTTCTTGCTGAATTGTAAGACAATGCTGAATCTAATGCGAAAGCCCCCCAAAGTAAGTTATCACATTCAACGCACCCTTAGATTCTATTTTCTTGTTCATATTGAATCTATTGCCCACTGATATTCACTTCGCACTTGCATGGTCCTGCCGTCTTTTTCTGCATTAAGGGTGAGGACATGGAACCAACTATGATTGGTTTATCCTTTGCAAACTTTACAGATTCAATGGCTACAGCATAATTGACGTAGGAGATTGATGCTTTATCCAAGAAAAATTAAATTTATGAGATTGATGATACTTCACTGTTCTCTCTGCAATCCTCCTCACCGGCTTTGATGCTGTGGGGTCATGGATACCTTGAGGATTAACTTTTAACTCATGCATCATGGATTATCACTTAGCATGTAAGCAATGCGTGCACCTTGTTTCGGGGACTTTTGGTTACTCATTAAAACCTCTAGAAGTTTGTCCACGGTCATGTATTCTGAGAAATTTTGTGCTTAACTGGTTGATGTTCTTTCGGGCTGCTAGGCCGATGCTCTGAATATTTTCTATTTAGTGTTAAACCAGAGAAGTTGCATCTGAAAACAACTCAGGCAACTCTTATATCAAGATAGGCTTCCTCGTTCTCTAATCATAGTGGCATTTGCTGCTAGAAATGTCATAACCGGAATATATTTGAACTTTTTCCTGGAACAAAATTAGGACTTCGAAGACCTCGTCAAGGAGCATTTTCAGAAGCGCGGTTATTACATCCTCAAGGCATGCGATTCATATAGGAAGGGATATTTAATTGGATCTCTCACTAAAGACGCCTCTGTAAGCAGTGAAAACAATGCAAATTCAACTTCAGTTGGCTTCAAGCTTATGTTAGCCAAGATCGTACCAAAGCTTCTCGTGGCATTGGATGAAGCTGGAGCTCATTGCCATGAATTCAGACATTTGGGAGGAACCATAGCAGATTCTGAAGTCTAAGCCTCTGCCTCTTTCTAGTCAAAGAGGTTAGCTTTGCGATACATTATAATTTTATTCACCATCAGATCTTTCTTGATGTAAAAACTTCCATTCCTGTGCAAAAGAAAAATCAGACGATTTGCGCAGCAACATTCTTTGCTGATTGGCAAATGACATGTTTTAGAAGCTTGTTCCTTTTGAGCAAAAAATGTGCTTTTCCTTATGATTTTTCCAACATTAGTGACAAATGTATATTTTGGGGTGGCCATATCATTTATTTTTTCTGGCAGAATTTGGCCTCCGCGTGTACCGACTTCGATTTTTTTTTTTTTATAGGAAAAGTTTTGGATGTTGGAACATATCATTCATCTTATTCATTATCAAGTGTTAAAAGTGTACATTTGATTTCCTACTTTACTAATCACAATAGTTGGCACCTGAGTATACATTGATCACATGTTTACCGGTTGAGCCCTGATAGGCTAATACTAGTGGTAATTTGGCTTTCATGGCCGTCCATGAAGGCTATTACAATTTTCTTGCGATTGCTCATCAATAAAATGGAACTTCAAACAGGCTGGGCAAACCTAGTACAGAGTTACTATTATTAGGAGTTGAGTGGTTTTAGATTCCTTACAGATTTCATCTGGAACTTGGAACTTACGGAACCTACCTATTGGAATAGGTTCCTCATTTTTTGGAATCTAAAATTTACCATGGATACCCTAGAATTCCGAACTTATCTTGTCGCAGGTTATATAATCAGTTATAAGATTTGCCCATACTTCATTTGTATTATTGATTGAATAATTGCAATAAATCATCACCCTTAATGATTAACATTGACTTCTACAATCTATTGATCACCACTGATATTTAGATATATGAATAACAAAGTAAAAGTCTCAAATCATAAAATGAAAACTCAAATTAGTGGTTTCAAATTATGACTTTCAAATTATACATTCATTATTAGATATTATGGAATACCATAGGATATTGTAAAGACATAAATCAAGAAAGACAAAAAAAATTGTTTTTAAGTCATAGGTTCCTACTAGTCAAAACTAGAATCTGGAACCCATTCTACACATCTTGGAATCCATTGATCTAGTTTTAGGTTTTATTTTGGAACCATGCTCAACCTTAACTATGATGGACAAATTGGCTATTCATTGCTAAGAACATCTTAAAAGCAACAACAACAACAACAAAAGAAAGTGATCGCAGAGGGAAAATCGCACACCAACCGGGCCATGAGGAAACGGAGTGAAGGCCTTCTTAAGGGTGAGTTTCGCAGTCCGCCTTGACCCATTCACCGTGACATGCCTGCAAGTATCTACTCATATAGATTTGGATATAGTTGGACTTTGTGTATATTCATGAACAAAAAGAGACTCGGTCGTGCAGTTTGGGTGGTGCTGTGAGGTGAGAGCAGACTTGGGGTTTAATCATATTTGGGGTAGACTTTTGCCGGTGTGAGACCCAGGTGATTTTAATATGCACGCAATTAATGCACAACGTGCAAAGAGAAAGCGATCTTCCTCCATTGCTTGCTCAGAAGTCCTTGTCACACTTAACTAATATAGACCACTTGCCTGGGTAGTTCTGATTTCCGGACTAAGTCCAATCTAACTGTGTATAAGTCGGATCCAACTCATTGGCCGGCACTCGATACAGAGCAATAATCTACAAGAGACCGGAGATTTTCTCGCCTCTTTCCAATTTTTTTCCTAGAGCAAACATGGAGGATCCAAAGCTGCGCGGGCACTTCAGCTTCTGCATGATCCTCGCCGTCCTCAGTTTGCTTGTGAATGGTGCCGCATCAGAGGTTTTCATAGTTGGCGACAGCGACGAGTGGAACACCGGCGTAGATTATGGGGTGTGGTCTCAGAAATACAATTTCAGCGTCGGCGATGTGCTTGGTGCGTCCTGGATTCATCTCTCTTCTTAGCTGAATGTGTCGGTATAGCGGTATCTGTTGAACTGCTATCATTCGAATCCTGAAGAAGCTTATAGATGCGTGCCCTAGAATTTTGTACACGTTCTTGCATGATGGATTGTGATATATTCAACAAACAGTGATTTAACTCCTAGGAAAGATGGTGACGTGATAAAAGAAGGAACCTTTGTCTTTGTCCTTGCGAGCAAAGAAAGAATTGCTGTGAGGTTTCTTGATTAAACCAAACTTTGAAGCTCGCCTATCCTGCTAAATGGCAGAACATGTCTCTCGACGGTGACATTTTATCTTGCGAGCCTACGGCTTGTAATCTTGGCTTGTTTCCTTCCCATTGTCAGTGTAGTCTTCAAGTACATAAAGAGCCAACATGACACGTACGAAGTGACCGAGTCAACGTTCCGGTCATGCGACACAAGCACCGGCGTGCTGGCCAAGAACACGAGCGGCGATGACCAGGTCACTCTCGCCGAAGCCAAGAAGTACTGGTTCGTCTGCAGCGTTCCAGGTCATTGCCTCGGCGGAATGAGGTTCGGCATCGTCGCGAAAGGATCAAACGCCACAGAGAGCCTGGCTCCGGCTCCACAATCTGGGTCTCCGGCGCCTCCACAAATCAATAACAGTGGAGCTCAAGCCTTTCGGAGATTGAGCACTTGGGATTATCTGATCCTGGTTGGTGGTTCGATTCAGTTGTGTTTGGTATGGTAATCAAGATTTTGGGACCAAACGGTGGTTGTTCCTTAAAAATGTTTGATGTCTTCTTTGAGCTTACGGGTGACTCTTTCCTTTTTCTATTCTTCTCTTTCGACGAAGTTCATAATTTCATTCAACAAGAACATGCAGCAACCACCACCAGAAGCTCACTAGTTAAAGCCTTTTCCAACCCGCCAAACACACCCGTTACACCAGCTCACATGTTCCTTCCCTTGTCCAACATGTTTTATCACGCAATCAATCCTCGCCTGCCTTGTTGCCACGGCCACCCCATCTTGAAAGACTCCTCTTTGTCTCGATGGTCTTAACACTTTCTCTTGGCATTAGCCCGAATCGATGATTGCTTATTAAGCTCATCTCAAAGACATCAAAATTGGCATTTCCAGGATGTCAAACAGTTTTCTCAGTGGGTTTTTTGTTCTTGTAATGAGGGTCATGGCTTGTGCTTCTGGTTGCGTTGCTATAGTTATGGGCCTCCATGGTCTTGTTCTTGCTAAGTTGTTCTGCTGGGCCTTTTCGCTCTTGGTCATGTGTTTGGACACCCTCCTCTGCCTATGAACAGAGGTCCTTCTTTGCTTGGGTTTCTACCAATTACGTCAAATTTGTCATCGTCCAAGGATTGATCAAATCCAGCAACCAGCATGTCCATTCAAACGGACTAGCCAGCTGCAGAAAAAAAGGGTACTCAAAGACTGATAACCAAAGCTACAGAAATGACCTCTAATTGCGAACTGAAAGCCCATAATCATCTCCTTATACACATAAGCCCAATCTCTTGACAGAACTCCAACTTTAGATTCGATACTAATTCTGCCCCAAACTTATTTTGTCTTTAAAAAAAAATCTCAACTTTAAGTCCAATCCAAATTTTGCCATGAAATTTTCTTTTATCTAGAAAAGAAATCTCAACTTAAGGTTCATCTCAAATCTACCCTAACTACAATCTCAAATCTACCCTTGTAAGCCCTTTGTCCAAAAATCACCTTATACCATTCCTAATTTCCCTAATTTTTATATCAAAGAACTGTTTTATTTTGGAGATAATTTATGCCATGTCAAACAATTAATGGTGAGTTTTGGACGGAGGGTTAACGGAAGCAAATTTGAGATTAGATTGAAAGTCGGCGGTTTCCTTTTAGACAAAAAATAAGTTGGTGATAGATTTGGAAGTAAACCTAAAATCCGAGGTACCTTTTTTAGACAACAAAAAGTTCGGCATATGATTGGGACCAATCTTAGAATTTTTTTTAGGGGATCAGGCCTATTTGCATAAGGCCCGGTGTGGTCCTCTATCTTGTTCAAGAATGGGCCTGAAAGTTTCGTCTTTCGGAGAAAGCGATGTCGCTGTCCTCTAACTAATTGGAAGTCCATTGCAGAGAGAGAGAGAGAGGAGAGACAACAAATGAAGCAAGAAAGTCTTTTTTTACCAACTGGTGGATTAGTGCGAGATGCCGTAGACACTCCATTTCTAAGCACTCCACTGATTGTCAATTTATATCATTTTGTCAACAATAATAACGTCTTTCGGCAGCTGATGGCGCGCTGATTGCGATCGAAACAAAATAAAAAGTCTCTGTGCAAATGCGCATATCCGTGTCTCTTGAGAGAAAGACTATTTCAGGATCAATTCTCAAGTAATTACAAGATGAATTATAATTTCCCAGGCATAAAAATCCTAAAGATCGCATCTCCGTGTCCCAACCCTCGATATTCTGATAGAAAACAAAGACGGCGAGGGCATTTTTTGGCGTAAATGTTTAGCCGGTAGCGAGTCAGAGAAGATGGTTTCGACTGGTGGTTGCATTCTCTGTACTTTTCCAGAGGAATCGCCGAACTTCCGGGAGCCATTTTTGTCAATTATCATTTGGATAAAAGTGGTGGGAGTTGGAACCTGTCAAAAGATGCTCGAGGAATCTTCCAACGCGAAGTCTGCAGATCCTAAACCATTTTCAGATCTCTTACGGACTCTCTCTTCTAGAACGATCGGCGAATTCCTATGCTATGTCCTACCTTGACGTTGGCGGTAACCCCATGCGATGGTTTCCAGCTTCGACAATCCATCCTAGATTGTCTTCGTCTTCCTTGGAAACCGGCCCAGACAATCCCATTACAAGACGCCAAGCGTCAATCAAAGTCGTGTCGCGAAACGTTTTTCACTTTCTAATGGGAACGAATTGGAGGACGTGAGGAAACTAAATAATGACGAATGACATTGATAAGAACCGTGTGGCGGAGAGGTTAAGCGTACGAGGCACTCCTCGCGGAACTCGACCAATGGTGATCTGCTGTTTCGAATGACAGTCCTAGAGATTTTTCGAGCAAACTCTTCCGTTCAAGTCTGAGCTTTGTCCATATCGTGATAGGATGTTGACAACTCATTTAGCGTACGCTTCTTCAAAACCGTTGAAATATAGTCTTAATATTTTGTCGTATCGCTTGACAACGAGTCATATATGATCTTTATATTAAAGATGATCGGTTCCCAATCTGATTTGATTCTAAAATAAAATCAAGAACCGATGATCGGACTAATTGGTCTTAGGACTAGGAACTAAATTAAACCACTAATCCGGTTCAATTATGGTCCGATCCAATGGAACCGGTCACTTTTTTTTTAACTACTTAATGCTTTATATTATGAAGAAATTTAAAAAAAAAACAATTACCCATTTTTTGAAATAATTAAATATATATATATGTAGTTGATCTAGTTTGGTTTGGTTCCCCCTTGGAATCGGGAACCGAACTGCCCAAACAGTGGTTTCACTTTTAATAATCGGGAACCGAACCAATATCCTCGGGAACCAAATCATACAGGCTGGTCCGGATGGTTCCCAATTCAAGCAATCTATTTTGCACTTCTATTTTGTATTCATATAGTCTATCTCCATCTATTAGTTTAAGTTTTTGAGATGGACTCGTTAAAAATAATTAGGAATTCTCTAAAATAATTTTCTTTGTTAGAGATAATTTGATAATTTTGTCGATTCTTTATATCTCTCGAGATTGTATATATCATCTTAGCCTAGGCTCCACAATGTGTGGTTTATTATGCTTGTTATATCTTTCAAAAGAACCAAGTGTCTGTGGCACCGTGAAAAATCTCCTATGTTAGAGATATATATTGATTGATATATTTTCTTAAATAGTCATATAACAAAAGGTTGGTGTACTCTTTCCTCCACGTGAAAATACACGGAAGTTTTTCAAATCTGTCATCCACGTTATTATTTTCGTAACTGAACTTTCTAATTAAAACCTAATCCCTCGTAACCCGATATTTCGTTTTCCGATGAGTTGGGAGTTTTCTTCACAAAGGAACAAGAGCGGGTGAGCAGCCTGCTAAATGAAGCTAAACACATCGTCCTAACGTCAACTTTGACAATCATGACAAAAGAGTTTGGTTTCTCCCAACCTAAAAGACAATAATAATGCAACCTCCCCCTAACCGTAACAGCTGTTTTTGATCCTCTGTCCAATCACATCAGCATTCACAATGAAAGAAGGAAGAATCGCGAGTGCATTTGCTCCGAATGTGACTACGGATCCGCATTCCATGAAAGCTTAAGCAACGGACATGGAAACGATGTTCTTCCGACCAGGTCTTCGAGAGATTCAAGTTCGATCACAACACGACAGTCCGCACTGCTGTCGAAACAGAACAGCCGAAGAACGACCGCTGTCTGTCTTCTGACCCCACGTTGCGCAGACGACGAATAGGACAGACTCGCCATCAAAGATGATCTGTGTTGGAGCTGTGTCTCAATGCTGCTGTTGATTTGCTGTCATTTTAATTTATGTGCTATCATTTTAGTTTCTTCTTTGACTCAGTCAAGTTATTTGTTAGGCAGTTAGTTTGTTAGCTATTTTCTAGGAAGTGGAACAAGTTTGTGTGCAGTTATGTGTTGCACGTTTGTGTGCAGTTCAAAAGTTCCTCTTATTTAGTTTTGTACAAGACAGTTTTTTAAGTCGATGTAGAATACATGCTCTGTTCTCTCCTTCTCTCTTTGCGCAAAGAAAGAAGTTTTTTGCTGTAAATTGTTACTTCGCTATAACGGTGGTATCGAGCCTCTCGTGGGATCTTAAGGGACTGTGAAGTCGGGGTAAGTGAGTCAAAATTGCTTCCAATCTGCGAAGAAAAAGCTGATGGAGGCGGGATCGAGTGGATTCTCCGCAATGGCTGCTCCGCTTTTTCGGGAAAATTATCAAGCTTGGGCTGTCAAGATGACAGCATTCTTGGAGGGTCATGATTTATGGGAGGCTGTGGAGAATGATTATGAGGTTGCTCCACTTCCAAACAATCCGACCTTGAATCAGATAAAGCACCATAAAGAGAGAATCACAAGGAAGGCCAAGGCAAAGTCTTGCCTGTATCTTTGCCATTGTCTCACCCCCTATCTTCACAAGGATCATGAGATGTGATTCTCGCAAAGGCAATATGGGATTTCTTGAAGGATGAATACGAGGGAGATGAGAAGATAAGGAGCATGAAGGTGCTGAATCTCTTGAGGGAGTTTGAGAGACAGCAAATGAAGGATTCGAGTCGGTGAAGGAATATTCGATAGGCTGATTGAAATAGCCGAAAAAATTAGAATCTTAGGGACTCGACTTGAAGGATGAAAGACTGGTTCGAAAGATCCGGTGTCTCTTCCGGAGAAGTTTGAAGCCACTATAGCTTCTCTGGAAAATACAAGAGACTTGGCGACATAAAGCTTGCGGGAATTGTTAAATGCCCCGCAGGCACGGGAGCATAGAAGATTGATGAGAAGAGAAGAGCATGTAGAGGGTGCACCGCAAGCTAAAGTGAAGTCCAATGATGGAGGCAAAGGGAAGAAATGGAATCGGTTCAAAGGAAATGCGGGTGACTCCAAGTTTGTAGCAAAAGAAGGGAGTTCTAGTGGGTCAGCGAGATGGAAGAAGAACAAGAAGCCTTGTCAACACTATGGTGGAACTAATCATCGAGTCCTTTAGATCTTTGGAGAAAGCCCGATGCTAAGTGCGAAGATGTCACAAGGTTGGTCACATGGAAGCGATCTGCAAAGAGAACAATTACCAGCAAGCAGGAGAAGCACATATAGCAGTGAACGAAACTGAGGAAGAACACTTGTTTGTTGCTTCCTTTTCTAGTTCCTCTGTTGAGAATGATGCATGGCTGGTGGATAGTGGCTGTACCAATCATATGACTGGCAATTTGAAGCTGTTTAGGAGTCTAGACAGTCGATCGGGTCCAAAGTCGAAATCGGCAATGGACGGTATATTGAAGTGCAAGGGAAGGGTAGTGGCTATTGAAGGAAATCGGGAGGTGAAGCTGATCAGTGATGTTCTCTTTGTGCCAAAAGTTGACCAGAATTTGTTAAGTGTTGGTCAATTAGTTGAGAAGGGCTATAAGGTGAAGTTTGAAGGGAAGGAATGCCTTATTGATAATGCAGACAGCAAAGAAGTGCTGAGAATGCCAATGAGGGACAAGAGCTTCATGTTCAAGCCACAAGAGATGCAACAAATGGCTTTAAAATGCAAAGAAGAAAAACGCAGAACTTTGGCATAAAAGGCTTGGGCATGTTCATAGGAAGAACATGTTGTTTATGCGAAAGAATAGCTTGGTAGATGATTTGCCAAGTTTGGAGGAGGAATTTCCACAAAGGCGCGAGAACTTGTCTTCTTGGCAAGCAAGCCGATTTCCTTTCAAAGGAGGAGGCTGGAGAGCATGTGAGAAGCTGCAATTAGTTCACACTGAGACTTATGTGGACCTATGTCCGAGTCATCTCTCAATGGTAGCAGTATTTCATTACTTTCACGAGATGACATGACTAGGATGAGTTGGATTTATTTTCGCAAACCAAATCTGAAGTTACTTGATGTGTTTGTAAAGTTTAAAGCCTTAGTTGAGAATCGAGTGGGAAGAAAATTAAAATGCTTAGGTCGACAATGGTTACGAGTATCTTTTGCTCACAAGTTTAAGTTGATTTGTGAGCAAGCGAGGCATTGTTCAGCAATTCACTGCTCCCTATTCACCTCAACGAATGGAGTTAGTGAGAGAAAAAAACGAAGCATTATGGAGATGACCGGATGTATGATGCGGGAGAAGATGTTACCCAAGAAGTTACGGGCGGGCGGCAAAATACTGCGGTGTTCCTATTGAACAGTTGTCCACAAAAGCCTTAGAGAGGTCAACACCTTTCGAAGTCGGTATGGTGTTAAACCTTCGTGAAGAATTTGAAGGTTTTTGGGTGTTTGTGTTACACTCATGTTCCTCGGGTTAAGAGGGATAAGCTGGATAAAAAGGCCGAACTTGGTGTCTTCATTGGGTATAGTCTCCAATCCAAAGCTTACGGGATTTTTCAGCCTATGACTCGAAAAGGTGATTGTGAGCAGAGATGTTGTTTTTCTAGAGGAAGATGAGTGGAATTGGAAGGAAGAAAAGATTGCGGGACAACAAAGCAATCGCAAAACAACAACCCGCAAAAATTGTAGAGGTTGATGAAGTTATGGATGGATTGGAAGATAGTATGGATAATCTGCCAGTAAGAGGCACAAGGTCACTTGCTGAAATCTATGAAAGAAGCAATGTGGCGGTGCTTGAACCATCTAACTTTGTGGAAGCTAAGGAGGATCGAGGGTGGATTACAAAGCAATGCGGGAGGAGTTTGCAATGATTCGGAAAAACCACACATGGGAGCTTGTTGACGGGCAGTCGATAAGAATGTGATTGGGGTTAAGTGGGTGTTCGAACAAAACTTAATCCCGATGGTTCTCACAATAAACACAAAGCTAGGCTGGTTGTGAAAGGCTATGCTCAAATATGGGGAGTAGACTATTCTGAAACATTTGCTCTGTTGCAAGGCTTGATACAATCAGTTACTATTAGTCATTTGCGACGAGAGAAGGGGTGGCCTATATTTCGGTTAGATGTCAAGTCTCATTTCGAATGGAGAGCTCGAGGAGGAGATTTTCGTTGAACAACCCGAAGGCTTCGGTATCAAAGGGCAAGAAGAAAAGGTATACGGGCGAGGAAAGCTTTATATGGATCAAGCGAGGCTCCAAGAGCTTGGTATGGGAAGATAGATCGATATTTGCGGGATTTTGGTTTTGTAAGAAGCGTGAGTGAGTTCACTCTTTATGTCAAGAGGGTGAATCACGGTGTTGTAATTCTGTCACTCTATGTAGATGATTTATTGGTGACGAGAAATGATGTGGAACCCGATAGAGAGGGTGAAGCAAAGTCTTTTTTGCGGTTTTGAGATGTCGACTTAGGAAAAATGACTTATTTCTTGGGTCCGGAAGTCAAACAAGCTTCACATGAGATCTTTATCTATCGAAAAAAATACACGAAGGAAATTCTCAAGAAGTTTCGAGATGGAAGATTGTAGAAGTGTAAGCACTCCTATGGTCGCTAAGGAGGAAGCTGCAAAAGAATGATGGAACGGATGCGGTAGATGCTTCTATGTATAGAAGCTTGATTGGATGTCTCATGTATCTTACGGCAACCTGACCAGGACATTCTATTTGTTGTAAGTGTTCTATCCAGGTTTATGAGTAGTCCTAGTCAGTTACATTTGGTTGCTGCAAAAAGGGTCTTGAGATACCTCAAAGGAACATTGTTCTTTGGTGTGAAGTTTAGGAAAGGTCAGAAGTTTAAGTTGCAGGGTTTTTCTGATAGTGACTGGGCTGGCTCAGTGGATGACATGAAGAGTACATCTGGGTACTGCTTTACTCTTGGTTCTGCCTGTTTCTCTTGGTGTTCTAAAAAACAGGAGATTGTAGCTCAGTCCACTGCAGAGGCTGAATTTATAGCAGTTACTGCAGCTGCAAACCAGACTTTGTGGCTGAAGAAGATAATGAAGGATTTGTGGTTAAATTCTGGTGATTGCATTGAAGTTCATGTGGATAATCTGGCTGCATTAGCAATATCACAGAATCCAGTTTTCCATGGCAAAACCAAGCATTTTAAAGTAAAATTTTTCTTTCTACGTGAAGTGCAACAAAGTGGTGAAGTTAAGTTGGTCTATTGTAGATCTGAAGATCGCCTTGCGACATGTTCACAAAGCCACTACAAGCTGGAAGATTTGAGCTGTTAAGAGAGAAAATAGGAGTTTGCAGCAGCAACTGATCCAAGGAGGAGTTTGTTGGAGCTGTGTCTCAATGTTGCTGTTGATTTGCTGTCATTTTAATTTATGTGCTGTCATTTTAGTTTCTTCTTTGACTCAGTCAAGTTATTTGTTAGGCAGTTAGTTTGTTAGCTATTTTCTAGGAAGTGGAACAAGTTTGTGTGCAGTTATGTGTTGCACGTTTGTGTGCAGTTCAAAAGTTCCTCTTATTTAGTTTTGTACAAGACAGTTTTTTAAGTCTGATGTAGAATACATGCTCTGTTCTCTCCTTCTCTCTTTGCGCAGCAAAGAAGTTTTGCTGCTGTAAATTGTTACTTCTGCTATAACAATCTGCCGTGGAGGCGTGAAATAATGTCGCGGGGGACTTCTTACAGATCAACGGCGGAGGAATGACGCCAAGAGAATCTCCATGGCCTTCGGTCAAGCTGTCTAATGTTCGTAGGATACGGACGCTTCACTTCGCGACGTCTCTTTGCAATGCATCGCATGGTCACGAGATTAATAAATATAGTGCCGAAGCTCGAGCCTCTTTCAAAAGACGGTTCCAGCTTTGCGTAATGACTAGGATACAAAGAGATGTGGACCACACTAGAAGGACGAATCTTAGGTAGAACCTTATGAAATCCAGATTTTTCATTCATGGTTTTCTTGACCGTTGGATAGTCAAAATAGAAGAGCCAGTTTATGTCTATGAAATATGGATATCCAATTATATTGCAGCAAAAATTGACGGGCTGATTTATTTGGAGATTTATAAATGAGATATGCTCAAAACCAAGTTAATTATCATAAAAGTTTTAAGCATTTTAATTTGGTCAATTTAGTTTTAAACCTTTTGGCAATTTGCAATGTAATCATTTCGGTTAATTTAAGTCAGAAAGACATAAAGGCTGGTCATCCTACGTGGCAAGGATTGCGCTAATGTGAATAATTTTTCAGATTTCTTAATAAATATTTAGAATATTTATATATTATATCTTTTCTTTTTTTCTTCTATTTTTTTTTTCAATTGTGGCTAGGACCTTAGCAAGAGTCGTGGCCCTTACCCACACCCTCGCGAGCAACAAGCAAAGGCATAGGTGAGGACCGCAAACCTCGCTAATGGCTAGCAAGGGAAGTTGGCCATAATGAAATAAAAGAATTAGAATTTTTTAAAAAACAATTGTAAAAACTATCCATATCAAAGGGGGGAGTGCCGCGTAGGACGGTCAATATCCACATTAGTGATTATGGCTAAAATTGATTTGAATGACTACAATGGCAAATTGTTAAATGATTTATGAATAAATTGATTAGATTAAAAGATTTAAGATTTAAAAAAATTTGGTAGTTTTCTTGCTCAAAACCTACCTTATATAGAAGATATATCTAACTAGCCAATCAATTTGAAGGCTTAAAATATGATTTGCAAGGACTTTCCACCACATTTTTCACCAATAAAGAGATGAACATAATGATGGGTAGTAGATGCAAGTTTTAACGTTTGAACTTAGGCCTATTAATCACAAGAATTTGTTCCAATGACCACCCTTTTCGTATGAGAAAAGAAATGTGCAAGATTTAAATCCCTATCTTCTGGAAAGGTTGGGATATGGATAATTTAGCTTCAGATATGAATTTTCATTTTTCACATCCTGCAATGAAACAAGGCAAAAAGCTAAGAATAATAATTAAAATAAAAGTAGAGTAGAACCGACCAAAAAATAAAAACTTAGAGACCTATTAAGAAAATTAAACAACAAGCAGAACCAAGCCTTTAGCCAAATTCTTGAAACCAAGAAATTGAAGAATTTTTCGAGAACTATGGAGCCTGTCTTTGTGTTTGTGCATTCTTGTCGATTTGAGTGTTGCTCAACATAGTTAGCGAGAACGACAAACTCATTTGTAAACAAACACGAGGGCGATTGTGCTTAGGAAAAAGGCATTCGTCGGAGCGAGAGAGACAAAGTGCGCGGAAGGCCACTCGTATTCACTAGAGGTGCGGTTTGTACTTTGCTGAAAGCGACTGCCGGAGGGTTCCAATAGCGGCTAGATCCATAGCGAGGTAGCCGTGGCGGTCGAATTTTGCCCAACCCTAGCCTTCCTAGCTGTAGCAGCGAGGCGGTACTAGACACTTGGAATAAGTTGTGGAGTATAGCCGGGCCACGACAGCTAGAATAGATGACGTCGGCACGCAGTGCTAAAACTCAATAAATTGGGCTCGCAATTTCTCTTTCCAGAAACTTTTTAATTGTTAGTATTAATATTGCCAGTTCACTTGCACGTAAAAGCGAAGTCTTTTTTAAAGCCGTGTTTAATTTTGCAGTAAATGAATGGTTTGATAAATATATTTTTTTAAATAATCACTTGTATCGAGGCTTTTAAATGCATCTAAGTAATGGGTATCCGATTGAAAGAAGTCGGGTATTATAAGCGACGGATATTTTCAATGTCTACGAAATGTTTAGATGTAAGTTGTTTGTCAATAATAAAAATATTTTCCATCGACTAATTATTTCAAGCAATATAAATAATTAATTTATTTTCTGCAAAACAAAATGAGCCTAAAAGGATTAGTTCTACATTTTTAGGGCTCGTCTATTTGAAAGAAAATTGTTTCCGAAAAATTATGTCCCGACTTTCCGATGTTTCAATGATAAAAAAATTAATCGATCCCCATAAAATTATTTTCATAGATTGAAAACAACAATCTTAGGTTGGAGGGAAATCACTCCCCATTTTGACTAAAAGGAATCACTTTTCCTAAATAACCAAATAAATGCAAACTGAAAACTTCATGACAAAGGCAAATAGATAGGGGTGTGCATGATCCCGGGTGGGCGGTTCCCACCCTAGACCGGAACCGCCCACTAAGGACCGGTTCCAAAATTGGATCCGGAACCGCCCGTTGGTTCCATGGATCCACCCGAGAACCGGACCGCCGGTCCCGGTCCGGTTCCCCGGGTGGATCTATGGAACCGTGCTTTACAAGCGGGCGAAGAAAAAAACTCCACTGACACGTATCAAAAAGATGGTCTATTTGAGATTTATGAAATGTTCTCGACTTTTTTCTTTACCTCTCTTGGTAGGTTGCCTCAAATAGAACAATAAAAATTATAAACATGGGGCTTCAAAATTTTAATTTTTTTCAACTAAAAAAATTATTTTTTATAATAAAAATTAATATATATTATTATTATAATACCTGGCCCGGTCGGATGGGTGGGCGGGCGGATCCGCCCATGGAACCGGAACCGGGACCAGCACTCCACCGGTTCCAATTTATTGGAACCGGAACCGGACCGGTCCTTTAGGAACCACCGGCCGGGCCGGTCCGTCCCGGCCGGTCCGGTCCGGCTTCCGGCGGTCCGGCGGTTCGGTTCCTGCTTCTTTTGCACACCCCTACAAATAGATATTGAGTTTCTCTTTGTACGGTAAATCTTTGCAATTACAGCAAAACACTTGACTAATTAGAAAAAGAAATAGTTTTTTTTGTCAATTCTATATTACTCCTACTCTAACTTTCACTTTTAAACTTTTGCCGTGCTTTTTTCCAGGACATAGAAGTTGAAATCTACACTTGAAACTAAATCGTCATCATCCCAACCCTCTTGAAAATATCGAGATTCAAACCCCACATATTTCCTTTCCCATGAAAAAGGGTGAAAACCCCAATGGTTAAATAGTAGACATTAGCTCGACCAAATAATTTGACAGTAATTTAATGGAGGGTCAAATTAAGAACTTTCGAAACTACCTTGTCTGAAATCATTCTAATGAATATATCAAAATATCAGAAAAATCACACGATCTATAGTAAATTTCATTTTATTTTTCCTATTATCGCAATTAGCCCTATACATCTTGTGGTCTTGTTACCTAACTTGATGAATAGCAAGCAACGTGCAAAAGCTGGAAACTTCACGAAAAAGAAATTGAAGTTCGCTTGAGAATTTTGAAAACCTCGGATGTCAAAAATGTCTACGTTTTCATCACGGGGATCTACAGATACGGCACCAAAGTATGCTCTTGACCTTTCATAATCCTGCGTTGACCTTTTTCCTTGGCCATTATTACACCTTGGCCGTTGGACTCTCAACCATCCACGCAAGTGTCTTGGACCTTATCTTTAGAGAGATTTTCGTCCATTCAAATTAATCACTGCTCATTTATTATTGACGAGGATCGATGAGGGAATCAAATAAACATACATAATAATTAAAAATTCTAATTTCAATAAGCTAATTACACACTTCACCAGAACAATTGATGTTTTGAAAATTGTAGTAGTTTTTAATTAATCACTTTAAATGTGCTCCATAGACACCCATTAACATATAGTTTCAATAGGTAAATATTATTTTTTAAAATTCTTTTGTCTAAATATCGATAGCATGAGATTCCTTGATCACAAATCGTGAAAAAAGTAACTAACAAATTGACACCACCACAATATAAAATGCAAGATGAAGTTTATGGGTGGATTAATCATGCCACAATTGTAAGTCAATTGTTACTAAAAGGTCATCATAACAAGTTCCCTCTCGAAAAATGTGCATCATAACAAGTTCCCTCTCGAAAAATGTGTTTAAGTATATTAAATTTGGAATTATTGGATTTTGAAAAGACTCAATGTGAATAACATCTCAATGCACGTGATATGGCAAGATTTTTCTAATCAGTTGGTTACCCAATGCTTAACATTTCCTTGTCTAACATACTTACAAACGTTCAAATATGTGCATTGGCATGATCCTGAAAAAGCATACGTTTCACTAACATTAAAAAGAGAAGGATTTCATCTAGCTACCAAGAGCAAAAGAAGACATACATCATTCTTTACAAGAATCGAAAGATTCGATGAGCCTTGTTAATAAGTGACTTGATACATCTATTTAAATATTTGACTCTTAAAGTACTGATTACGCATAACACAAGTTAACTTGATACATTAAAACTCGTAAAGATATTATGATTGGTAATAAATTCACAATTAGCTTAGGCTCCATATGTTTTCGCAAAAAAATGAATAATTCGGAAAATATTTTTTTAAATTATTGTTCTTATTACTTAATATAATTTATCAAATTTAAATATCTTCATGGACAGCGGGAATATATTCCGTTTAATAAAAAAATTATTTATTAATTTTTATTTTATTTTTTGGGAAAACACGCGGAATCTTTACTCATGGATCGATGTCCGAGACCATCTGAAAGTCGTACGCATCCGTGGTATTTCCCGCCCCCACCGTCGGCCACGGTGAAGACCTTGGGATGCAAAACTTCGTGTGGCGCCGATTCGTCTCGGCAGCTCGGCGCGCGCCGTGAAACCGTGCTTCCCGGCTTTCGTCCACACATATGACCCGCCCACCACGTGTCAACGTACGGCGACCCCAATAAATTTTTTTTTTTACCGAGATATTTTATTTTATTCTCTCTTTAAAAAATATATTTTTTTCTTTCCCATTCGAGGCCGTGCCTCCATTCCCTTTTAACGGAATTTTCAAAGCTTCCAGACTGCTCGTCCGCCTCCCCTCCCTCCCTCCCTCTCCTCCTCCTCCTCCTTACCGTCGCCATTTGCACAGTACAAAAGCAGAGCTTCTTCTGAGGAAGAAACCGCGCTTGGGTTTTGTCGCTATACTCTTCAAAGTCCACCCCGGATAACAAGTCGAAGTGGGTCTATAAAAGCCTCGGGACTAGAGGGCGCCACAGGGAGCGGCGGTGATACGGAACTTCGCTTTCTCGACAGGTATGGTTTGATGACTTTTGTTACTTTTTCTGGCCTCTTCTTTTCTCTGTCTTTGGCTTCTGGGTTTCCTCTTCTTCTTCTTCTTTTCCTCTTCTGAGTTTCCCGTTGAATTCTTGCGCTTCTTGCGTCGGCTTGATCCCCGCCTGCTCTCTCTGTATTGGCAAGTCTTGTATTTCTTCTCCAGCGCGTGCCCATGCACGTCTTCCGTTTCTTGCTGGAAAACGAGTCGTGTCCTCCGCAAGTCGCGAGTACTAGAAAGCTTTTTGGGACGTATCGATTCGGGGCGGACGATTTCATGTCGTTAAAGCATGGAATTGGATCAGTAGAAACTATAAAAGATATATATATATTTTTTTGTGTGTTTTTGGCGATCCTTTTCGGATGATTATAGGTTCGAGATTATTAGTTTTTACTTAGAGCTGCCCAGCAGAGCATGAGCAGATAATAATTTCATCCCCCCCCTCCCCCACCAAAAAAGAAAAGAAAAAAGAGTTGCTGATCTCTTTTTGTTTCTTGCGGTTCTGAAAATGATACAAGAAAACGTACTTTGGAGGGGTTGAAATCTTTTTTTGATCTAATATTCAATTAAGAGGTTTTTCTTGAATTGCAGGGTGGTTTTCCTATTCCTGTTACTTGCTGAACTAGCGAATTCGAACGCGGCGACGGTATGGCCGAGAGGAAAGTGCATCCGGATTGCGTGAACGCCTCCAATCCGTATCACGAGTGCATCGAAGCTTGCTTGAAAAAGATTGCCGATGGACAGACGGCAAAGAAGTTAACTAAGAAGAATTCCGGTTAGTATCCTCTGCGAAATTCGATGTTCGGTCGCTGGTTTGATTGGGTTAAGTTAGTACGGCAGTATTTTCATGCTCCCTGATTTTCATCTTCACTTTTTACATGGATCCACTGATACTTCATTTAGTCGATCTGAGGAGTGGCCATCTTCGGGTCGATTGATTAATTTATCTGCTCTCTTGTTCATACGACGCTTTCAAGAAAACAAACATGGTTCTTGCTTGTCATGCCAGGATCCTTCATTCTCGTTCTTCCCAGAAAACTCAGCATGACGAAGAAGAAGGAATTGGATCGAAAGCCCTCCGGCGACCCCGTCCTGAAGAATTTCGACAACTCCGATAACTTATCCCCGAAAGATCTGTCTTTCAAGAAGGTGGAGTCATGGGATGCCGAACTCATGTTTCCAAAGGCTCGTTTCAAAGCAAATCAGCTTCGAGATTCAGGAGACCTCCAATCTCCTTCTTCTGAGCCTCCGCAAAAGCCCTCGAAGCATGAAAAATCTCTTCAACAATCCAATACTGCAGAGCTCAATGGGGACCAGGTGGATTCCGCTGCAATTGACCGTGCTGCAGAATGCAGAAGGCATGCCGCATTTGGGTCCATGGCTTCCACCATCACGGTTGCCGACCATCCTTCTGAAGTGAGCGACGATGTCAATGATGTCAATGAGCAAGACCTGCAGCCTGTTGTTTCTGATTCGCACGTTCTCGGGAATTACCATGTGCAAGAAAGCCTCTCCTCAGTCCTGAAGTCGGTTATCGACAAGTATGGAGATCTAGCAGCCAACTGCCACCTCAAGTCGGCTGCAATGCGCTCTTACTTTTTGGAGTGCGTCTGTTCCGTGATTCAAGAGCTGCAGTGCTCCGAGATCTCAAAGCTGAGCAAGTCAAAAATCAAAGAGATGCAGGCCATCGTTAGGGATGTGGAAGCTGCAGGGATCGATGTGGGCTGGCTCCGCAACGTGCTTGATGAGATTGCTGAAGCGATCGAGCTCAAAAAGCAGTGCCGTGAAATCGAGGTCCTGAGGAGAAACCGTGATGCGGACATAGGATCGACTAGGCAAGAGCTGGAACTCCAATTGGAAGATTTGGCTGAGAAGGAGAAGGCACTGGAAGCTGCCAAGGCGCGAGTTGCTGAAACCAGAGCCCGGCTAAGCGAGCTCGAGGAAGAATCGTCCAAATTGCAAGAAAAAATGCTTTCCATCCAGTCTAAGGCCGATAGCCTTGACTGCAAGTCTCTGGTAGCCGAAATCTTGTAAGTTAGTAACCGGTAAAACTTTGAACGCATCTTCAAGTAGCTTAGGCGTGTCCAATTTGCTTGCTATGGTTGTTGAAGCATTTACTACTGTACATGATGACATTTGAATCATATAGTCTCTAGGTGAATTCCGAGGCTCTTTCCAGCGCTGTACCTGGAAAAGGATGAATCTATGTACCCAAAAAGTCTTTGCTTTAGCGCGCTTGGAGAGGTGTTTCGTACGAAATGTGCTCTTCTATGTTCCAAGTCAACCGAAAATCACTTAGTGTTTCCATGACCAAGCGCACTGCGAAATTTCAATTGTCACATCATTCTAGAATCTAGGGACCATTACCTGTGATTTTCACAGAACGTGAACCATGAAAATGTGGACAGAAAAAAGAAAAAAATAAGCATATTCGTGTGTTTTTTTTCTGGCCAGCATCCACTAAGAACCTGTTCAAGGTGGTCCAAAACGGATTGCGCGGTAGCAGAAGGGGTTTGTGAGGGAGGTAGCTTTCATGGAAGCCGATGCATCACTTTCCGGGTCAAGAAAGAGCAGCTGCTTCGGCCCCTTATTAAAATCCATGCTTTGCAGAAAAGTTTAGCAGCTATAGGGTTTTCCTGTCCTTGTCGACCACCATCATCAACGGCCGAAACATTGAGTGATACCAAAGACCGAAAGCAAACCCACGACCAACATGCGAAAAATGCTCCTCCTCGTACTGAAATTCGAACTATTTCTATGGATGAGCTTTTCATAGTTGTACCCCTTAGCACATAGGTTTGGTTTGCAACGTCTTGCTTTGGTAGCTGTGGGTGGTGAATGCACTTTGTCATTAAGCAGGCTCGATGGCCCCGCCCTGGCCCGATTTGCCCGAGGAGCTATGTGTGCCGGCTCAGGCAAGCTAGTCCTTTTTTGAGCTCGGCCCTCCCGAACCTGCCTAAATCCTTTCGATATGTGTCCAATCACAAGCTGACGTGGGCCGAGATTTTAGGCTCCGGTACTTGGCCCGATTAGCCCATCACTCCGGTCTAGCTGTGTGAAGACTTGTGTGTTTGGACTATAGGGACGCATGCTTTAAAGCCGCTGTACCTTAAAACTGAGTCATTCATAATTTGCTATGAGCTGTTATGACTATGAAGGTGTCGTGACCGTGCGACGCCTACTTGACATCTTACAGATATGAATCGGTGCAAAAAAAGCGATATCAAACCATATTCAATGCCATTCGGCTATTTAATTTGAGTGGCTAGAGTCTTTTAACAAAAGATGCAATGGTGAAATATGAAAATTGAAATTAATGTGTGATGACACACTTCTGCATCTGAGAACAGAAGGGGTTAGGTAATTCTTTTTATAAATAGACCGAACATAAGCTACTGTACAATGGCATATATTCTTTCTATCTTTGACCAAAACCGATTTGCTGTCATGTAGATCCGCTAAAAGAGTTAGGTGAACAGATCCAAATAAGGAGGAGTTGAAACGATTTGGTCGACAATTCCAATGTAGAAGTCCAACGTGGGCTATTTGCCACCATAAACTCAAAGATGTCAGTCATTCTCATTTTGGTTTATTATAAATTGATAGGTGCCCTCGTGACGACAAGCATAGAACTCGAATTGGAAATTGTGTGGGGAACCGGAGCATAAATCTGATAAAATTTTCTATAAATTATAAATTTTTAGATGATACGATTTTTCATGTTGATATTTTGTTTTAACTCAAAGTTGCGTTTGGCATGGGATAGAACTCAAGATGGGATCACATGTATCCCCTCTTACATTTAATGCCAGCTCAAAATAGAATAAAATCTAATATAAGAATAATATAGTTATGATAAAATTATCTCATAGGGGACGTGGGATAAAGGTAGATAGGATTTCTAATATTTATAATAATTTTTTTCAAATAACAAAATTTTTAAATTAATAAAATCAAAGATATCTTTCAATATAAATAATATTTTAATTTTAATATAATAAATTTCAAATAACGAAAAATAAATACAATTTAGTTTTTAATCTAATCTTATTTTTTTTTATATATTTGAATAATCTTATAATATAAAATCAATGTATAAATATAAATATATATTTATATCTCGTACATATTTTAGGTATTTTATTATTTTAGGTATATTAGTACAATTTTCGATTTAATAAATTTTATTAGAGAATGATGGATGTGGAAAAATAAATAAAAAAGAAAATACTTGATGAGAGAGCCAAAAAAAAAAAAAAAAAAAATTGAAGTAGGGAAGAGTGTCATGAAAAATTTTGATCACCTTCATTTGTGCAACTTTTAAGCCTATTTACATTGGTATGTCGTTGATACCAAATAATAAATATGTTATAATGTGAATAAATCCAAATTTATTATTGCAATTCACTAAATACTTGGGCAAAATATAATAAAATCCTTGGATTTCATATCCTATCATAATTTGAAATCCAAAGAGATAAGAGAAATAATACCATGTGTTAGATAAGCAGAACAAGTCACCCAACAAGACATGCCATTTTCAAACTTCTTGACAACAGCATTTCATTAAAAGATTTCAAATTGTAGTCCAATCTCAATTCTACCCTCCAAAAAAAAAAAGAAAAAGAAAAGATCACGGCTTTTACTTTAGTTCCAAATCTATTCATGCATTAAAAATTCATTATTGATTTCTTTAAAATTATCAACATTAGAATTAGTTAAAAGTTCATTATCAAATTCATCGACATCCTTGCTTTCATATGAAATAACATCGGTCTCTTAATATTTATAATCTCGAAAAGAACTAGTGGTGATTTTTGGACTCGTGAGCAAATTCAGGATTAGAATGAAATTTCAAGATTTTTTCATATAAAAGAAGTTTCGAATAGAATTGAAATAGGACGTGAAGTCGAGGCATAACCCACTTTCTGCCAAAACAAGAACGGTATTTACGTGGGACAACGGGAATTGCTGTTCTGGACAAGGATTACAGACGTGCCTAATGTGAATGACCCGCTTCAGCAGAAGATTGAGAAATGGGACTGAGCCAACCAGACCGGATGCGTCCGAAAACGCAAACCGGAACGACAACCGAAAAATGTCAACTAAACGAAATTCCGAACGAGCGGGGCCCACACTTCGCATGCCCTTTTTGGCCACGTGTCTGAATCTGTTTCGAAGCTTCTGTCGTGGCGACTTTTTTGTCAAAGCAACAGAAAATTCTTTTTTTCTTTCTTTCTTTTTTCTCTGTTAATTTCCTCGGCTGTTGTTAGAGGAAAATCTTCTCTTTTTTTATTCGTAAATTGCGAGTAAAATATTAGATTTTGTGATGAAAAGGGTCGACGTTGAATTATAGACCCTTCAACGGCCGTCAGTCAAATTTCGCAAGCCCGGAAAAAATACTTAAAAACCAGAAAACCTTTTCCAGCACCAACACTTCGAGATCGAGAACCCCCCTCTACTTCGTTCCTAGCTTTCTCTCCCTCTGGTAATCTCCTCGTCTCTGTTTTCCTTTTGGCTCTCGTCATTCCTCTCGCAGTGTACGTGTCCGTTTCGTCTCTCTGTTTCTGCCTTCACGTGGGTTCTCTTCTATTTGACTGGAGTTGGCCTCTGGCTTCTCTCACCGCCTCCTGTGTTGTTTCCGGCGAAAATCGCGGATTTTTGTGTTTTGGGATGTTGTGCGCGTGCTGTGACGATTTTTCTCTCTTCTGGGTCTATGGAAATGAAGATGTTCTTTGTTTTTTGTAAATTTGGGGCTGTGGTGTTTGCTTGTTTCTGATCAGTTGGATTGACTGCTGAGTTTGATCGAGCAATTTTCATTTGGGTGGGCAGTGAAGGAGAAGTGTTTGATCTGGTGGCTTGATCATATTAGTGATTCTCTGCGTGAAAAAAAGATTTGGGTTTCAACCCGATGAGAGTTATCTCCAGGTCATACGATGCATATGAGATTTCTTCTGTAGATAATGAAGATGTCTGGGAGTCTTAATCATGCTGTTGGTAAAGGAAAGCAGGCTCACTGGTTAATTATTCAGCCTCCTCTGCATGCACTCCCGATTGATGGAACGGGGCCATTTGATATGACCCCAAAGGAAAAAAAGTGATTTTTTTGGCTGCTGTGAAACTTCAGGATAGCCCTTTCGCTTCAATTTCAGTAAAGTTCAAATTTATTCAGGATAATCATTGATAGGACGAAACCCAAGCCTTTGTTTGTAATAGCTGGAAAACATAGTTATGTACGTTGACTATAATTCTTAGCGTGATCAGATATTTATTGATTTAGTTCCTATCCTGCAGTCGCCTTAGTGATCCCTGACAAGATGTCCGAGAGGGGAAGAGTGCACCCAGGTTGCGTAAATGCGTCGAATCCTTATCACCAATGTGTTGAAGAGTGTTATCAGAAGATTGGCACAGGCAAGCCTCACAAGAGCAAAAATCAATCAGGTGACTTATTTTGTTTCTTTTTCTTGGTTTCATTGGTTTTTCTAGGTAGAGCGTGTAAACTTCAAAATTTGTTTGTTTCATCCTTTTCCTCAATGGGCTAATTGTCTCTGAGTTATCATTGTGCATGCTAGATCAGGAAAGTAATGCCAGGTAAACATGTGATTGTTATATGCGAAATATGGAAGGGAAGCCTCTTCATAGTGTTGTTTAAAACCCTGTGGGAATTTATATTTATTGGATACTTGTAAAGATATTCATGCTTGGCCACAATGATATAGAACCGTTGCTCTGTTGCCTGATGATTCTTTAAGTGAACATGCTGCATATCATGATTGAGCAACCAATAGTGATGGAGATAAATAACTATGACTCTATCACATGATAAAGTTGGCAAATCGATGATATTGTGTCCATAAGACACTTGTCAACTTTGGTGAGAGTCGAGAAACTGTAGATGGATGTAATTTTGCATATTTGACCAAAAGATTGCAATCCAGTCTTTTTGTCTCTTCCTTACTGCCTTTGAGGAGGGGAAATGTCTAGAAAGTTAATCTGACACCTTTCAATATAGTTCCCTGTAAAGGGATCATGTTTAGCTGCTTTGAACTTGTTTTAATGTTGTCTTGAAAAGATATACCTCTTTAATGGTAATTTGAACACACCATCTGCACATTCTGTAAAATGCATCATTTTCAAATAGGCAGGCATAGTCTGACCAAGCAATTCAAATAAAGTAAGTCCTGCCTGTTAATTTGCTATTAGTAACATTTATGTTTGGTAACAATGCTGTCACTTCATCTCAGTGAACTTCAAAAGTAATCGATTATGACCTCCAATTGTTTCAGTCAAATTCATTACATGGTGGATATGTCTATGTCTGAATCACATATCATTTTTTCTTATCTCTGAAACTTGCTTTTCAGACTATCGTAGTGCTGGAGAGGAACGTGGCAAAAATATGCAGAGAGAGAGAAGAGTGAATGGTGCTTGTCCTAAGGCCGCAAATCCTTACCATGAATGTGGTGAATCCTGCTCACAAAAGGGAGCTCACACAGAGGCCAGGCGGTACAAGAAAGAAGCAGGTTATTCTCAGTATAAACAACTAGCGCTCCAGTAAAAAGGAAGAAATCTAGAAGAAATATGTCTTTTTTTCCCCTTGCATAGCAGAGCAGCTTGTTTTTTCATTAATCTGCAATATTTGAATATTCGAATACGACACAAATTCCAAGTGTCCAATTTTACTGCTGCATGGCTGAATCCGGAGATATCTTTTTCAATTGCAGGATCTAATGGGGTTGATGCTTCCCAGACTTTGAGCAGGAGAACAAAAACGGCTCCAGATCCTCGGCCCAAGTCTTCCCACATGCAGGACAAAGTCACTAGCCCTGTTGTTCCTACAATCCCGACTATTGCTCCATCATCTCCTCTAAATTATTCTTCTGAAAAGAGGGACTTGGAGGACAAGAACACGATTTCTCCTATTCCGTATTCCGGAGAAATTCATGCTGAAGATTTCTCTTTCCTTAAGGGACAAGTCAGGTCTTCTCATTCAATACCAACTTCTGGAAATGTCACCCCAGTGCTTCACCTCTCGGTCCGCCCTCTCTCTCTCTCTCTCTCTCTGTGGATGCATATGTATTTTGTACAGGTGATTCTTTCTGATACTATGGATTTATTTTCTTTCTCCTTCCTGAGCAGCCCGATCGTGCCAAGGACCCTCCAACGGAAAGCTTAGAATATGCTGCCAATTCTACACCCTCCAAAGAGATAGAGGAGGAAAACTTTCATGGTTCACTTTTGCACGAAATTGTTCCAAGTACTGTCATTGATGACCCAGCAGAAGGCGCTCCGCACTCCAATCATGGTTCAATGAGCTCTAGCATCTCAGATGCGGGTCACTCTCTTGAAGACAGCGATGAAGATGATGTCCAGTCCGTGATGTCTGAAACCCGTGTCCCAGTTGGTAAATACCATGTGAAGTCCAGCGTGTCCTCCATTCTGCAAGCGATTCTCGAGAAGTATGGAGATATAGCAGAAAATTGCGTGTTGGAGTCAATCTCGATGCGGTCTTATTATTTGGAGTCCGTCTGCTTCATCGTTCAGGAGCTGCAATCCACTTCATTCTTGCACCTGACGAAGTCCAAGGTCAAAGAGATGCTGGCTATTCTCAAGGACTTGGAGACTTCACATATTAACGTTGGGTGGCTGCGTAAGATACTTGATGAAATCTCAGGGGTCATTGAGGTGATTTCTCAGCATCAGACAGTCAATGCAGCGAAGACCAGGTGTGATCAAGGCCTCGAGTCCATGAAGAAATTACTGGAGTTCCAGACTGAAGATCTGGCCAAGAAAGAAGCCGAGCTTGCTGAAGCAAAGTTGAAACTAGCTGAAACCAGAAACCGCTTGCGTGAGCTTGAGGTCGAGTCCTTCGAGTTGAGCAAATCCGTTTCGTCTGTGAGCTCCCAAATCGATAGCTACCATTTCAAGTCATTGTTGGAGGAACTCCTATGAGCATGCAGATTCCTGCGACTAGCTGACTAGCCCAAATCGACTGGTACCATTTCAACTACTATTGTCTGCATAAAACTACTTGGGATATAGGTTAAGCCTTCAATCTTCTGATTTTTTTTCTTTATACTTATGCCGTAAAATATACAGCATCATTGTACTTAGAACAACGTTTCCTTTCTGGTTCTGTACTGTTTTGTGCATCCGGTTACTGCTGCATGAATAAGTGTTTTCATTCGTATCTTTCTTCTACTCTCTCTCTCTCTCTCTGTGGTTCACTCCAATCGCCTTTTTTTCTTTGCGGTTCTCAATCTGCGAAATGAAGATTCCCTCATGAATTATGAACTATGCATGATTATCACATAATAATGATTTGCTCATGGTTACGGAGCATCAGAATGCAAAAGCAAAATGCCGAAGTTAAATTCACGGCGCTAATCTGCATGACTGGTGCACAAAGCATCAGGTGCTAACAGATTCAGAAGCTTTGTTGGCGCTTCTAGGACTCGGAGAACGGATCCAAAATGGAAAAATCTTCCCATGATGAATTTTTCTGAAACCCTCTTGAATTTGATTGAAACAGGATACCCGCTGTATCCGACCCGTTTTCTCGGCCTATATCCAACCCATTAACCCAAGCCAAGAACTGTCCCTCTCTCATGAGCGAACCAGGTATGGCAGCTTGGGAAGAAGAAGATAAAGGAGCAAGAGATTTTTAAAGAGAGAAAAATTACATCTTTGAATTATATAGAAACGATATTTAGAGATGATCGACGGGGGAGCGGGTGGCCCGCCCAAATCCGAGAAGACCGAAAGGAAAATGGGCGGGTTGGCCCGTGCCACACATCAAACTTCACCTTCCGCCCGACACCTGCCCGCCCAATGACCATTTCTGGTAGCAACAATTTTATCTATTTACATAAGATTATCGTACTTGCTTATCCGGTAAAATCAGAATTAGAGTTCTGATGTGGTGTCTATGTTCATTATCGAAGACTCCTTAATTCCCAATCAATCTTTTTCTTCCCGATTGAGAGAAATGCGGGAATGTGACATTCATGAGTGCCTCCCACTTCGAACGCAGATCTCCCGCCGATTCTTCCTCTTAAGCTTTTTTATGACCTACTTAGGTCAAAGTGTTCATATAATATGAAAATAAAATAAAAGGCATATAAATGGCAGTGATGTGATAATGCAATAATTAACTTTAATCACAAATTTTTGTTAACATTAATACAAGATGTTTTGCTGAATTAGGAAAATTTTCAAATAATTCTCCAATAACAATCTGAAATAGAAATTGTTTTAAATAAGGGTCTAAAATAATTATATCAATCTCAAAGAAAAGCTTGAAGTGGTTATGATTATTTCAAATAAAAGTATAAGCTTTGCCGATCGCAAAAAATTTGCCCATTCAAGGAATTTTTGTCCAAACACAATTTAAACTTAAATTAAATTAGATTAAAAATATAAAAATAAAAATAAAAAGGAAAAATACAAACAAGAGTGCTCCCTCCTACTTGTGGCCGCCGCCCTTTCTATCTCTGGCAGTGGCTGCTAGCTATTTTTGCAACCCCCAACTAACAAAGGGGCGGCTGCCTGCCCATATTTTTCATTTTTTTTAAGCTTTAGTTTTTTATGAAAAGAAAAAAAAAAAAAAAAATTGAAAAAGACAAAATTATCCTTCACTAACCAATGAGTTCAGGCCTTTCATTGATATTGATATGATTATTTAAATTCTTATTTTAAATAAAATTCACTTCATATCCATTTTATTTGAAAAAATAATTATATTTAAATTTTTATTTGAAAGTTTTCTGCTAAATTATATGAAATTTTAGTGGACGTTAAGGTTATATCATTTTTACAAGATTGAGTGAAATTGGAAAAAGCAAATTTCGAATGGATGCGGACGCACGATCTTCAATTAGAGGAGTCCAATGTTTGATTGCAGAATAAGAGATTTTCTGTATTAATTTTTTTTGTCAAAGAAAAAGAAAAAAAGGCCCAATTTTATTTTCAACTAAAAAATGCAATAATTTACAATTCTTATCTTAAGACTAAAATCGGAATCAGAGAGCCCAAACACGAGAGGCGGTCTTCCTCTTCCTTCAGCTAGGGCTTCGAATCACTTTCTTCTCTCGCTTCCAACATCGGAATCGCTGGGCACAACGCCGCACTCGGCGATCCAGATCGGCGGCGGTCACCGGCCGACGAGCACTTTCGGTGTAGCCCTGCGAGTCTTGCTTTAGAGGGGAGTCCGACAGGAGCCCAGGAGAATGTCGGAAGAGAGGAGGGTCCACCCGGACTGCCGGAACGCGCCGAATCCGTACCATGAATGCAGCGAATACTGCTTCAGGATCATCGCTGAGGCCAAAGCTCGTGACAGGAGAGATTTGGGTAGGTGTTCTCTGTATATGCTTCCGAGCTTTCCGCCATATCCACTAGCTCACTGTCAATCGCTCTTCTTTTGAGCTCGTATCAAATTAAAATCCTTCATGGTGCAATCTTTGCTGACGAGGTTGCGCAGGTATATAGGGTTTTGTCTTTTTGGAGGATTTCGGAGGCGTCATGTTTTACGATCACTTGGGCGATAGAAAGTTTTCGTGCGCAAGTTAATTTTTTTTTGAACTCATGGCTAGGGATTGCACGGTGAATGATCATACTTGTTCTAGTAGTTCCGGTTTTTGAGTCTCCGTAACTTTGAGGGTCATTTCGATTTCTTCAAGAAGTATCAAACTATATCTATTTGATTGCAGAAGTATCAGAAGCTACTAGCGCAGAGGGCAGCCATTCCAAGCTACCTCGTCATGAGGTTGCAGCTTCGTGTGATGAGACGGATGATGCTGAAGAGCCTGCCGACGATGATAACAAGCCACCAGTTGAGGAAAATGTGGAGGGGGATATCACTAAACTTACAGGAAGGAAGAAGAAATTGTTTGAGCTAAGGCTTAAGATGGTGTGTAATTTAACTTAAACAAGAGCCAATCTCCTTTCTAATGTAGATGGTCTAAGTTTTGTTTCGTTTTATTTTTCAGTATTGTACTCTAAGGAAATCGATAGCCTCTCTTATGTCTTTCTTTTATTTGGTAGAATGAGGCGAGGAAGGCTAATCAAACTGCAATGGTGGCTGAAAATAAAAAATGGAAGCTCCAACGGAGTCGAGGGGTATCTCTAAGCAAAAGTGGCTTGAGGATAGGAAGAAAAAGATTGGGAAACTCCTTGATGCTAATGGACTTGATATGTCAAAGGCATATATGCTAGATACACAGGACATGGCTGAGACTAAATATAAGAAGTGGGAAAAGGATCCTGCTCCTTATGGTTGGGATGGTAGGTATTCAATTTGCTGATGGACCTGTTATGTTCGTGCTTCTCTTTGTTTGTCACATGCATGTCTTTGTAACATACTAGTTTCAATCCTACGTACTCTAGTAGCTTCCTTCCTTTTGTTTTTGTTGCTGTTGTCGAGCCACTGGCTGGTTGCTTGGTGAAATTTGATGTATGCAGTACTAATAAGGGTGGCTGATGTACTGTATATCCTTTTCCCTATGAGTTTTAGTTGAAGTACATAACTTTGTTTTACCTGCATTTGCATGAAATGTCATCAGAGTTGTTTCCTTTACCTAGAGCATTTAGGCTTGGTCATTTGTCCTGATAAGAGGAATTGGCACTAAAAAAACAAAATGTTGTTATCAAGCCACAGGCTGGTTGCTTGGTGAAATTTGATGTATGCAGTACTAATAAGAGTGGGTGACGTTCTGTATATCCTTTTCCCTATGAGTTTTAGTTGAAGCACATAACTTTGTTTTACCTGTGTTTGCATAAAATGTCATTGGAGTTGTTTCCTTTACCTAGAGCATTTAGGCTTGGTCATTTGTCCTGATAGGGGGGATCAAAAAAAAAAATGCTAGATGGAGCATTTTTATTATGGAGAGACATGTCCTAGCTAGATATGATGTATTTGTTCTTAAAGGACTAATGCAGTTTGTCCAACAGTTTTCAACCAGAAGGCTCTGTATGATGCATACAAGAAGCGCACGAAGAATATAGATATTGACTTGGATGAATATAACAAAATGAAAGAAGCTGATCCTGAGTTCTATCGTGAAGCTTCAAGTCTTCAATATGGCAAGGTAAAGTTTCATCAAGGATGTTGTTGCCTTTTTCTCTCCCTGCTTCTACTTATATGCTCATTTGAAGTTTAACTAGCTCATGTTACCTAATCGTGCAGGCACCTAAGGCTTCAGAGGATAAGATTGACAAAATGGTACAGGAACTCAAAGATCGGGATGAAAAGCGCAAGTCCTTTAGTAGGAGGAGGAGATTCTGTGATGAGAAAGACATTGACTCTATCAATGACCGCAATGAGCACTTCAACAAGAAGATTGAACGTGCCTTTGGTAAATACACCCTTGAGATTAAAAACAACCTTGAGCGAGGAACTGCTTTGCCTGACTGAAGTACTTAATGGCTGTTGCCTTGGATTCTCTCCTGGATCTTGTTCCTAGTGGTGTAAGTGCACTGAATCGAAGCAAAGAACTTTTGCTGCTTTTCTCTGCTATGGCAGAGTCATAAATTGTAGAATTATCTTGTGTAAAAGGTTCATTTGTAGATTACTTCGCTGCAGCTTGACGTGAATGGCACTTAGGTTCTGTTCATATGATACAAAAAAAGTTGCCCATGGGGGTCGAGATTCATTCTGGAAATTTAAGTTTCACAGCAACTTGCCTGGCGGGTGATTTTGCATCTGAATGGAACTTGGAAATCCCTTTGTAGTGCACCTGATGTTGGATTTTGAGTTTAAGGCCCATCTTTTGAAATGAGATATTAGAGCATGTGAGAGGAGAAGTTATATTTATTATTCTATAATGTCTAATATATATACATGAAAGAAATAAACCCTAAAAGTCCTAAAGACTATTTTACCCTACCTTTTTAACACTCCTTAAGTTGGAGCATAGGTATTAATCATGCCTGGCTTGTTACAAATATAATCAATCCTCCTATTATTTAGAAGCTTAGTAAAAATGTTTGTAAGTTGTTCATTAGTTTGAATATGACTGGGAAGAATCAATTCACTTCTTTTGAATAAAGTGATAGTTGACCTCAAAAGTGTTTTGTTTTCTCGTGAAACACGAGGTTGGAAACTTTATGCACTGTAGCTTTATTATCACGCCATAGGGTCATAGGTACTGAAGCTTTAAAGCTTAACTCAATTAATAGCTATTGGATCAACACTAATTAACATGTTGTGCTATGACTTTATATTTTGACTCAACACTAGAGTGAGCAACAACATTTTGTTTCTTACTCTTCCATGATACCAAATTTCCTCCAATCAAGGTATAATGGCCAGTAATTGACCTCCTAGACATTGCCCAATCAGCATCAGAAAATCTTTCAACCTTGCTATAATCATGGTTTCGATAAACAATCCTTTTCCCTGGAGTCTTTTTTCAAGTATCGTAATATTCGAATAACTATATCCTAGTGAGATGTATGGTGGGGAGAGAGGAATTGGCTTATCACATTAACTGGAAAGACAATATTTAAACGAGTAACTGTGAGATAATTCAACTTATCTAGTAGTCTCTTATATCTCTTGGGATTATCAAAAATCTCTTCTTCCTCAACAGTCAGTTAGCCCCTTGTTCCATCGGTGAATCAAGAGGTTATACCTATCTCAATAAGTAAATCTAGGACATATTTTTGTCGGGATGAGACAATACCTTTTTGTGATTGTGTAACTTCAATTCCTAAGAAATACTTCAATTTTCTCAAGTCTTTAATCTGAAATTGATGCTGAAGATAGATCTTTAGCTCTGCTATACCAACCAAGTCATCTCTCGTGATGATAAGATCATAACATACACAACAAAGAACAGTTTGCCTCCCCTTGACCTTCTATAAAAGAGAGAGTGATCATTTCCATATCTAGGTAGTTCAAAGAAAGTATAGCCTCAGAAAATCTTCCAAACCATGCTATAGGGATTGCTTCAAGCCATATAAAGATATTTTTAATTTGCAAACTAGCCCCTCATACTCCCCCCTAAGCAACAAGCCCCAGAGGTTGCTCTATATAAACTTCTTCATTAGAGTACCATGTGGGAAATCATTCTTAACATCAAATTGAAACAAGGGCCAGTTATGTGTGGCAGCAAGAGAGATCAAAATTCGAACAGAAGTAAGTTTAGCAACAAGAGAAAATATGTCCAAATAGTCAACCCCATAGACTTGACATACCCTTTAGTGACAAGCCTTACTTTTAAATGAGTAAGAGAACCATAATTCTTCTTCCATTGCTATCCATGGGGGTCGAGATTAACCTTCGCAACATTTATCCATTGACAACCAATAGTAGTTTTTCCTAAAGGAAGATGTACCAAATCCCAAGTTTGATTAATCTAAAGAGCCTTTAATTCTTCTTCCATTGTTGTCCTCCAGTTAAAACTTTGTAATGCCTCAGCTATAGACTTAGGGACGGGATGTTGTTCAACAATAGATAAAAAGGATTGAAAAGAAGGAGACACTGAAGAGCAAGAGATAAAGTTTGCAATAAAATGTTGAGTACAAGCACGTGTACCTTTGCAATGAGCAATAGAAAGATCAAGATCAAATACAAGAGAAGCATTTGCAGCAGCAGACAACAATGTAGTAGTGTCAGGAGGAGAGGAGGGAGCAATATCTACTCAAGGACGTCAAGTATAAACTTTAAGAGGACGTGGTTCTTGTGGAGATACTGGTGAAATAGTTGGAGTAGTTGATCGAATAATTGGCACGTACAAGTCTTCATCCAATTCAAACACGGTAATTGAAATATCATGATAAGGAGTGAATTCAAAGAAAGAGATATTAGCAGTTATAAAGTCTTTTCTCAATGATGGAGACTAACGTTGATATCCCTTTTGAGTACGAGAACAACCCATAAACATAAACTTGATGGCCCTGGGATCAAGTTTTGACACTGATGATCACGAATAAAACAAACACAACCAAAAATTTGGGATGATAAGACAAATAGTGACTCTTGTGGAAATAAAGTAGAAAATGGAATGCCACCTTGCAAAACAAAAGAAGGCATGCGATTAATAAGATAGCATGCAATTAAAACATCATCCGACTAAAAGATTTTGGGGACTTTCATCTCAAATAACATCGATCTGATAACTTCCAATAAATGTCTACTCTTCCTTTTAGCAACACTATCCTATTGTGGTGTATTAGGACATGAATATTCATGAATCATACCATGTTGAGTTATAAAATCATAAAAGGGTGCAGAAAAATACTCCTTAGCATTATCAGAATGCAAAACTTTAACATGCACACCAAATTGAATATGAATTTCAAATATAAATGCATGAAATACAGTAAACAATTCTGAACGATTTTTCATTAAATCCACACGCCTTGGTGGGTATGAAATAGAGTTACATGTCTGACTGGTCCTCAAAAGTGGTCTAAGAAAGTACTTTGGCAAAATATAATGGGCTAGTTGAGCAAAAAGACTATTATCAAGCATCCGCAACTAGAATCTGTATTCTGTCACAAATCATTTTTGTGAATCAATCTTTAATATCTCTCATGTGACTCGTATAGGCGTAAGTCCCAAGTTTCAGTATAGTGAATAGGTCGCTGATCTTTGTCTTTGCAATAAAATGTAAATGAAACGCTCCGAGTCCAGATTTTATAAATTAATCGTGTGCGCAAGTCACTGTGAACACATTTCAGCTCAGTTGAACTGGGTCTGGGATTTTGAAAGTGGAGCCAATTTGAGGTGATGTCCAGACATTGATCTTTGAAATGGACTTCTGTCCAAAGTCGACAAATTGGGAAGGAGTCATCGTGCAGAGGCGAGCCAAGAGTGTCACCAAATCGGGGGAAATGAACAAAAGTTTTTCTCTGCTGTAGGAATGGGATTCGCATGGTGGATAGGGAATTATTGGCGAAGGGTTGGTAAAAGCTCTTTGGATCTTCTCTCTTCTTCACTTACCAACGTGTGTGTGAGCGTGGGTGTGGAACCGAAACAAAAATCATACAGAACCGAATGAACTGGCGTGGTTGTCCGACACAAAGATAACGCTGCCTCTCCTCTTGTAACCGGACAGCCCCACTGCATCAGAGAGACTCGAACGAACGCTTACCGAACAAAGAGTCAGGTACGGGAGCACTCTTTCTGCGAAGAGGTCACAAATTTGAGTCAAACTTTTGGCTCTTTGGTTTTGGGACGAATTGGCCCATTGATGAGGATGAGAGCCCCCCGCCTGACTTTTATCAGAGAAAGGGCCACTTCACGCACATGGTGGTGGTGGTAGTCACGACTGTTAGGTGGTAAAACGTCGCAAAAAGGAAAGGGAAAGAGACCCCCGTCTCACCCATTTCCTTCCACCTCTTCGTACCCACTGACCTGAACAACAGAAAGAAAAAGAGAAAGAGGATTTGCAGGTAGAGAGACTGAAGTGACTCTCTCTCTCTCTCTCTCTTCCTCTGGCCCTCTTCCCTCCTCTTCGGGCAGTGCACCGTCTGTAGGGCAAACCCAAGAAGAAAAGAGGGGGGGGGGACCGCAACCCATGTGATGAAAGGGCCTGCGACCCCGTGAGTGGAGTACGCGTGGCGCATGAGTCGCTGGCGGAGCTCATCGGATCCCCTTCTCCTACCCCTCCTTTTCTTTTTAGGGTTTTGTCCACTTTGACGTCCTATACTGGCCGGAGTTTTGAGTCCCAAAGTAAGACCGACGCAGCACTCGTCGTTTCACTTTCCCCTCACTCTATCTCGTCACCCTTAGCCTTTTTCCAAGATCAATAGCGATTCCCAGCCCCTCACTCACTCGAGACACACCATAATTTGTGTGTCACCCGAAGAGAGAGACGCCAACTCCAAACCTTCATCCGTACTATAATTACATCGTTCGAGCATCTTTTGCATCCTCCTGTTGATCACGCATTTTCCTAGTTCAATTCTAATCACGCTGAATGTCTGCTCATCGTTAAGAATTTAAGTCCCCTACAGTCTACACTTGACTAGATTAGGGTTAGCGGGTGTGGGTCTTTTCTTGGAATTATCGGTCGGGTTGGTTGTCACAGGAGGTGCGCGCTGATCATAGGGGATGATAGAATACGAGAGAAAAGAAGGAAACAACTTCCACCACTAATCATGAACAATAATAGCAGCAATAATAATGATAAAAGGTCCAAACCCTACCCACCCATAGATAGATAACGAAGCACCAATAAATTAAGAGGGGGGTCCATCATCACCACCATCTCCATCCACCATCATACTTCTCTCTCATTCACACAAACAAACAAATGAAATAAAAAGGGAGAAAACGCAAAGATCTTAGTTGGTTGGATTGCTGCGGAAGGATCCGAGGGCCTTGATGGCAGCTGCTCTGAGGATGTATTGGTGGTATGCTGCTGCTGCTAGTGCCCCCACGAATGGTCCAACCCAGAAGATCCACTGCTCATGAACATGAACATCCACATCCGCAAACATCAATTAATACTAGTCTAAAATCAATGTGCCCACAATATCTTTGAATAAAAGGGGTCATCAAACCAGAGGAACCAAAGTTCTCGCCGCCATAAATGCAAATGATTCGCACGTTGTTTTAGCTAGCTCTTCATGAAGTAAAGCTCGGTTAACAGTGACAGAGAGAGGGGGCTTTACCTGATCATCCCAGATTTTTTTGTTGTTGTAGATAACGGCAGCACCAAAGCTCCTAGCCGGGTTGATGCCGGTGCCGGTGATGGGGATGGTGGCCAAGTGAACCATGAACACTGCAAAACCAATTGGCAATGGAGCCAAAACCTGCACATCCAAACACAAACCTCATTTCATCAGAAAAGTTGCTTCATTTGTAAAATGAACAGCTACTCCGTTCGCACTTTGGAAAGGAAGAGCATGGTTATCAAGAGTAGCATCAACTAGTAAGTTGTACATACCGGCACGTGAGAGTCACGAGCGCTCCTCTTTGGGTCAGTGGCCGAGAACACGGTGTAAACCAGCACGAAAGTGCCGATGATCTCAGCACCTAGGGCAGTGCCAGTGCTGTAGCCCTGAGCCACCGAGTTGGCACCACCTCCGAGCGAGTTGTAGTAGGGCTTCATGAATGCCTTCACCAACCCTACGCCACAGATCGCGCCCAAGCACTGGGCGATCATGTACATCACTGCCCTGATCAAGCTCACCTTCCTTGCCAAAAATAGCCCGAATGTTACTGCGGGGTTGATGTGTCCACCTGTGTTGAAACAACAGAAACGTTACAAAAATACACGTAAACATGTAAAAAGACCCACATAGTAAATTGCGAACTTCCATGAGTTCTTGGACTACCACTTAAAGGAACGAACTTTAAGAACTAGAACATGAAAATGAGCGAAGGGCTGTGAAAATGAGAGCTACACGAATGAATCAGGAAGAACGTCTCAAACCCTATCAACAAAAGATGCAAACTTTGAAGGGTTCTTGAACTACTACTAACCACAAACAAAACAAAAAAACAAAAGGAGCGAACTTTGAGGACCAGAGCATAAAAATGCCAGAGAGACTGCAAGTGTGAGAGTCGTATAACGTACCAGAAATGCCGGCAGTGCAGTAAACGAGGATGAAGATCATGCCGCCGAAGGCCCAGGCGATGCCGAGGAGGCCGACGCCGTCGCAGGGCCCGGTCTGCTTCTTGTGGCCGATGACGGTGGCGACGGTGACGTAGAGGAAGAGGAGGGTGGCGATGAACTCCGCAATGAGGGCTCTGTAGAAGGACCAGAGCTTGAGCTCGGCCATGTCGAGGAGAGGAGCCGGCGGGGGGTCGACGTAGTCTTTGCCATGGTGGTGGGTCTGTCCTTCCTCGCTCACTTCCTTCGACATCTTCTTCCTTCTTCTTCGAAGAGCTCGGCTAACAGCAGAAGCAGAAACGACAACAACAACAACAAGAGCTCTTGTCTGTCTCTTGGCTTCTCTGCAGCTCTGCGAGGTGGATGGGGGTGTGACTCCAAGCGGTGTCCTTTTTAAAGGGCGAGGAGGAAGAAGAAGAAGAAGGTGGAGGAGAGATGGCGGATTCCAAGGATAAGACCGGGGGTAGTTTCGGAAACGCAGGCCTTTTCATTTTCTCAATATGTATCATTGCTTAAGAAAAGAAGAAAAAGAGGGTTACCCCAAATTTACCAATAACGAACAGGACACTCGCTTCGTTTCGAAATATTACATGATGTCACGGCAAGAAAAGGGGGCCACCTCATTTATTTTCGATTTCTCGACCGATTATTAGTTATTTAATTCCTATTTCTTTCCCATGCATTAGGTCATGACATGTATGATGATAATGTAGGAACAGTGAATGAGGAGGAAAGGGGAAGGCGGGGGAGGAGTACAGCGCGGCCATGTGAAGGTGGTGGGGGATCCAATCATCGGGGGGTCGGCCCGGATGATGAGAAATGAGTAATGAGTGTCTGGATTGGTCAGCCTGGCACGTATCAACCCACCCACAACTCCAACGGTTATGTGTTGTCCCCCTTTTGTTTTGTTTTGTCTTGGACGGGACTTGTTCATTTTCCGAGCAACGTTCGGAAGACTTCGCTGCTGCGTCGACTAATCCTAGAGATTACCAAATATAATATCCTCTCGATTTGAAACGATACTACGCCGGGAGATTAAGGCGACACGTCGCATTATAACAATCAAATATCAAACTACTTTCTCATATGATAATTTGAATTATTGAGTTGGATTTTCTAACACGATATTGAATGGAGTTCTATCTAGTTTTAGTCTCTTTCATTCGCCATATTCCACATGCCATGCCTAATCTGAGTTTGCACTTGAGATGAGGAATTGAAATGTTGCACGTCGCTTTATTATGTGATTTATATGCTCTTTAAAAATATGCGGTATCACATATAGGATTTGGCTCAATTTATTTCGTGTGAGTATTCGTCCTGTTTGTCAAAATTTCATGTGTCATTTCTGTATGTTCCGAACAAATCATGCCAGAATTGGAATAATCGGTTACTCTATTGGACAGAATGTTTCTACCTATATTTAGAGAACTTGAGTGGCGGTAAAGGGACTTATTTTCTTGGTAATGTGTGGGCTCGAAGGATGAAGCGGTCACGTTTGCATAAAGTGAAGTTAAGTTTTAATGGAATAACGTCAGTGAAGTAATTATGTTAGGGGACCGAAGAAATAATCTCAAGTTGTAATAGTAGAAAGAAGAATGTGTATTATTAACTTTCCATTATTGACAAAATTAATCCACTCACGAGGGCCATCGACGGTAATCCTTTCAATGAGGGTATCCGGCTTGGTTGTGTTCCTTTATTTTAACATATTGATAACTGCACATTTCACACTATTTGTTCCAAATTATATAGTTTTTACCCCTATATTTTACATTCTAGAATTTCAAAAAAATAGTTTAAAGACTTACTCAGATTCAAGAGTAGTTACATTAAGGGCCTAAAGAAATAATTTCAAGTGGTAATAGTAGAAAGGAGAATGTGTATTATTAACTTTCCATTATTGACAAAATTAAAGGCCTCGAGACATTCGTCCTGTGCATCGCGTGATTAATTAAAGCATCTTGGCTTTTGGTGGGTGGGGACTTGGGATGTCCTTTTGAGTTGTTGAGAAGAATCAAATCATGTCTGTGACACTCTTTGATTACTTGTTTTCAGGGACAATTGTAGAAATCATTATCAACTTTGCACTCCACATCAAACGTATGTTTTCTTTATATTTTGAAATTTAAATTTTGCATCTCTCCAATTTGAAAATCTCTCTCTCACTCTCTCTCCTCATACATAGGAACACAGAACGACAACCACCAAGAGCCATCGCCCCAATACTGAGCCATTAGTCGACGCCATAGCCCAACCTCAACGTTGACAATGATGCCCTCCCCACCACCCTCATCCCTTTCTTTGCTGTGACAAAGATCATTCACAATTCGCGTGGGTGTGGCTAGGTGAGCTCGTCCTGAGCTCGTGACTCGCGATTGCCGAGGCATACCTTAAGCTAGTGAGGGATGCAGATAGATGTGAGCCTCTACAACAAGCTTGAAAAGCCGTGCGAGCTCTGTCACAAAGCTAAATCACTATTGTTGGGACCTCAATCCGGCCTTGAGAAATTAAATTGTGGTTTATAAAGTATAAGAGTAAGAAATGCAATTCGAATGAAAACTTCAATCGTAAATTTCTAATCATGAAGACATTATTCAATATGAAAAATAATATTATCCATCGAGGATTCTTTGTCTCTTTCTTTCTACATTCCAAGAGATGCACAAAAGGAGGAAAAAAAATAAAATAAAATAAAAGAAGAGCAGTTTGATAATCCACTGCACTTTCGTTAGCTGTCATGACTTATGTCCATAACGAGAACTCGTCTAACTTATAGTAGTATCGCCGGGAACGCAAGGGACATTCTCTGAATCCGGGATTTTTCTACCAGTATTCTGAACTTTTCCACTAGTATAATGATGATTGTTGTTAATTTAGTATTTATAAAGTTAATGTAGTTTGGAAGAAGAAAACAATGACAAAAAATGCATGCGGGCGACAGGGTCTTGTCAGCAGTCACGTGGAGCCAGCTGGCAAAAGGATCTCGCTTTCGATTCCGACGCACATTCCGGCGGTCCTACTTCCTGCTCAGGCCCTCCATGCACGCCCATTGCCCACCTCACCAACCCTTCTTCTCCCCCTTTTATTCCTTTTGTATTAACGCCTCAGGTATCATGCCGATTAAAGAAAATAATCATGAATTCTTGAAATTTCACAAGACGGGCGAGGTAAAATCGCGTGTAATTGGATGTCGATTCGAGGGTCGCGGTTCTCCGGTATCTAGTTTGTGTTCGAGACTTGCTCATTTCGAAAAAGGAACGTTGTCCAATTAAGTAAAAGATCCGGTTTCTTTTTTAATTAATAAGGACCACTTACCTATTTGTCTTTTATCTACCAGGGAATGAATGGCATTGTACTATTTATTGAGCAGAGATGAGAATAAACTAATCCGATCCCTAATGAAAGCCAAGGGAACAGGAAATCATAAATGACCCGAGATTTAAATTCTGCGTTGGGAGGGTTTGGTTCACGTTCACTCGGAATCATCTTCTCACCACACAAAGATGTTTCCAGACTGTTCTTGCAATTATTCAACCGTTGGAATTGGAATTGGCGACGGCTCTTTTTCCTTTGTTCTTGCCTGTGGTGGCCCTCTCTCTGTCTCTCTATCTCGTGCTGTCTCTCGTGCTGTCTCTTTCTCCCTCTTATGTTGTGAGAGCTTTATCCGTGACCAACGGTCAAGAATGTGGCCATGGCCAAAAGCTGCCAACTTAGCTGCGTGCCCCACCACCTCTCGCCAACACTTTCGAAAGCAACCCTCCGTTTTCCCCGAATAGTCTTTTTCTTTTTCTTGATTTTTCATTATTTTCTTGAAAGAATTCCCCGAGGACACCGAATCACTCAATTACAGTTCTTCGGCCTTCGAGAGATGGGACAGACGGTTCCCCCATTTCTCGAGGAAAAGCGGTGTCCTGCTCCGAATTTTTAAGGTGATCTTATCGTTATCCCTAGTCACCGTAAATCTTTATCTTTCCTTCTAAGACAAATGCCTTCGGATCAGGATGACTTCGCTACCATTCCGAATTCCCAAGCATGTCGAGAGACGAAAGCGAGATGGACAGGGCATCTTCGCTTACCTACTCTCGCCGCTTTGCTTCTTCGCATCCTCTTTTGCCGCGGTGGGATTTGCAGGTTTGTGAAGAAACCTGAGGGCGAGAGTTCTTTAGTCACAAGCGAAAAGAGCCCATGTCATGTGCTGTTACTTGTGCTTGCTTGAAGATTCGAGATGTTGGAACATGCTTGTACGTGCAACGAAAGTAGAAGTGGAGAGAAAGTCCTGTTTGACTAACCGGTTAACACGACCGTAGAAGCCAGGGAGCGAGTTCGATTCTTGTCAAGAGATATGCGTGAAGCACTGACCAAGGAGTTGCTTTTATCTGTCACGCAATGTCGCCTAGTGATTTATGAATTCGTTATTCAGGGATGAGCCCCGAAGAAAAAATAAAGCTCAAAACTCTCACGGGACTGCTGTCTATGTCAGGTCAATATGTACTCAACCTGCATAAACAAAGTCCCACATGATATGTCATCCGTATCATGGGCACGGTCCATCTGCGGCGACCCGTGGACAATGTCACAGAACATTAGGACCCGTTCGTCTTCGGTATGGTTTTAAGCATGGAGGTTTGCAGTATTTAGACCGGCATTTCGTTAATTTCATTCGATTACCCTCCCGGCTCTTGCTCGTTACACCAACGGATGGCCCACGTAGCTTTCGGGAGGCGCATGCAAGTTTAAATTCGTTGCATCAAATTTTGAAAACAATGTCAAATCCCTAGATGAACTTTTTACTGTGTTATAAAGGACACGAATGAACCAAAGAAAAAAAGAAAAAAAAGCCTTGGAACCTTTGCTTTGCTCGGCTCATGTCAGCTTACTGCCAAAATTTTTTGAAGAGCAAGACAAAGTCGGAGGGTACGGTACCACGGTTCGCGGGGTTGATTATCCAGCGTTAATAAGCCAAGACGAAGTACAAAAGCATCACGATTTTATTTTTTATACTTTTTGGCCAAGTACGACCATGAAAATTTGCCCCCCAAAGAAGGTACAAGCATCACAAATTCCCTCACTTCTGAAACAAAAGAGCCAGGTGAAAAAAGGACACAACAGCACTGCCATTAACGTGAAAATGCAAACACCATGAACATCTTTAAAAGCTAGATAATAGTGCTACCCATGGAGATAAGCGAGAACAGGAGAAATAATAGTTACACTAACCTCGACAAATACAATATGGAGTCAAAGATGGTACAGGATATAAGAGCAGCCCGGTAGCATCTGCTGGTCGTGTGAAAGGATTTCACGAAAAAATGATCCTTCTCCATATGAAAGACTAACTAGGCTATAACATCACCGACAAAATTGCACCTACTTCAATGTTGGCCGTAAAGAAGGCAATCCATCGCTTGATCAATACATTGCTGTTGCAAATTAACATATATAATCAGTGGAGAGACTCTAGTTGTCCATATTTACTTGGGAAGCAAGTCATACGACATAAAAAAAATCTTACCATGGAGACAAGCTCTTGGAAACATCATGCACGCACTACGAGTTTCACAATCCAGTGAATCTGTCATACAAGAGTGTATTAGTTCACTGGGAAAAGGCTTCTTTGTCTAGCTAGTTATATGAATAAACTAGCTCTGACTATGAATTTTACTTCTCCACCCATGAGAATGCAACTTCAAATGATGTATCTGGTATGTCCTGAATGTAGCAGATTGGCACTCACAATGTTATTCTCCGGGACCTTCCAGTAAAATCCCTGAAGGGCTATAACTGCTATGTTTGAAGTTACAAGAACAAAGATGCTCAGAGAATGCTTTCCCATCCACTCTAACCAAGAAGTCAACCGCCTGTAACCATAAACATCCACCTGTCCAAACACATAGGATATGAAGTTTTAAAAGGTACAACAGCACTTTGAACAAAGTATTGTTCAAGTATAAGTAAAATTCATCAGAAATGTGTCTTATAAGAGTCATGATAAGTATTCAGATATGGTGACACCTGTTGCATCACAGATGACTGATTAACAAAGTTTGAAGCATAAGAATCACATATAACCACATTTCCTTCACGCCCTCCACCCAACCAAAAAAACAAAAAAACTCACCAGCAGATATAAAGCACAAAATGTGACTCCTGCAGCTGAAGAAGTGATCAACATGTAGCTGACTGTATACAGTGCTTTGTTCACTGGAACTCCTGTAATGACAGATTTTCCCAAAGTAGAGAAGCACATTTATTCAGTGCCATCTCATTCATAAAGAAAAAAAATGTTTCAGAAAGTGATCGTCCTGTGCATCAGAACTTACTGAGGGTCCTAATTTCATGTACAGTTCACTTAAACATAAGTTCAAATCATTTCTATCTAGTTAGTTCGGAGAAGCATGCACCATTAAAAAAAAAATTCATACCTACTACAGCAAGGAAAATCCCTGGAACAAACAGTGTAGCTGAAAACAGGAACCAGTTGTCTAATCTCCTTTTAGAATCCTGACAAACACATGAACAAAAATTGCTCATCAAATACACACTTGAAGGATTAAAAGCTCTAGAATCGACCAAGAAACAATCATCATCAATGAGATTTCAGACCCTCTTCAAGCCCTCATCATGCTTGCCCAAAGGAACAGCTAATAAACATAGAATGATTAAGAAATTGACACCAAGAAAAATTTTTATGGGATATATAACAATAGCGTCTAGTGTATCGAACATATAAAAGAAATGTGATGAGGAATAGAAAGTACACTGAGCAACGGATGTGCGCCTGAAGCTTACCAATAGGTTTGCTAGGACATGACCATATTGGAGTCCAATAATGCAAGTTACAGCAGCAGTTAGGGAGCTGTCAGTAAGAGATGATAAGTACATAGGATGTCGCAGAACTTTGATGGAGAAAGGATGAACATAAGGAAATCTTTAAAATGAATCAGATGCAAGATCTACCGAGAATTGTTTACCTTGTTGTAAACAACTGTATGGAAGAGAAAGTGAAGAAGATACCAGGGTAACAACAAGTTCAAATTTTACATTCTAAACAACATCTAGTAGACCTAAAGATTGTTGAGCTGACTTTGTGAATTTGCTCTTATAGCTTTGTTAGTTAGCCATGTTATTGGTTACTCTAATGCACAACCCTTCTCCAAAGTGCCTCATTATTTCTCCCAGTAGTCAAACTACTAAATATTTGACCTAGCACCTTCCATCACAAGATGGGAAAGAAGGCATTTGCCAACTTGGGATGCAGTTTTGATTTTTCAAGTGCAGATTGCTCCTTCGCAAGCCTTGCATGCACACTCGTCAATACCATTATAAAAAAATAAATCAGCTTTTTTATGTTGCCGTGTGTTGAATATTACTAAGATATACGGTTGCACATGGGAGATGGAAGAATCCGTCATAATAAAAAGCTGATATTGAGGTAAATGCTAAGACATGACATGATAATGCTGTATACAAGACCACTATAACAGGATACACCAGAAAGGAAAGTTGGGCACCTTAAAATACCTTCAGGGTCAAAAGGAGCGTGGCACCATGATGGTGAGTTATCAGAAACTTGGCCACCAGTAGATATGTTACAGTCCTGCATTTAAATATTACAACAAGGCTATAATGCACAGTACAATTTAGTCTACAAAGCAGCATCAGCATGCAGATACCTTCAAATTCCGGTAAACAGGTTTCGCATAAAGATGATTATTGCCAATAACATATCGGTCAATCATTCCGGCTGCATTGCAAGCTGGTCCAAGATCACCTCTCACTGAACATTTCACCTGTGTAAGACAAAGCCAGAGTCATGCAAGAAACAGTAACAGCAGAAAATACAGTGAATCACTACTTTCTTGAAAGGTTGATTTGGCAAGGTACTGTGTTTTGACTTTTATCGAGTATAAGTCTACTCACAGTATGCACCTAGAGTGCAAGAGTCGGGCAAACAACCAGACTAGAGAGCTATGCTGCTTGTAAAGATGAATTTTTCCAACCAAGTCACATAAAGAACTCTGACTAACTATCGTATAGAGGCTGGAAAGAAAACCTTCCATAGACAATCAGCTAGTCAAACTAAAACTGGTCTAGACAAGATATGGACCTTTCCTCTTGACAAAAGCTGGAAAACAATTTCCAGAAACAAAAGGGACATCTAGGGGCTGTCTGTCTAGAGAAAAATCTTCTAATTTCCATTTTCAATTTCAAATGAGAAGGAACATCGCATGATAATGCGTTTGGTGCATTTTGTTTTCATATTTGAAATAAAAACACAGAAGAGGTGTTTTCCATTTTACAACTAGAAAGCTGTTTTCACTTTTCTCAACTCAAATAAAAACACGGCTTTTCTCCCTGATCTCTCTCTTCAATAATTGATCTCTTCATTCAGACTCCTAAAACTGTTCATTTCATGATAAAGCTTCACTCAATGTACAGGAGCCTCAAGCTTCAATGAAACTGTAGATCCCCTTCAACCAATGAAGTTTCAAGCTTTGACGAAGTTTAAAAGCTTTGCTGAGGTTTCTCTTTTTTTCTGGTCCAATCTGAAGGCTTCGTAAAGCTTTAAAGAAGCTGGAGCTTTGCTGGAGCTTCAAGAATCTTCAACAAAGATTTTCTGAAAGGGTGAGGTTGAACCAAAAGACAGTTTATGAGAAAATAGATACCTGGTTTGTAATTTTCTTTTTTTGCAAATCTTTTATGTGGGGTTATTAATCTTGGTTCGGTTGGACATGCCACGAGTGTGTCTTAATGAAACTGTAGGTGGATTAATTTAAAGATGGAGAATAGAAATTTGAATTTCAAAAGTCTGGAGATGAGCTTATATGAAATTAAGGTTAGTTGTTAGGTAACTTTGATATCAGAGTTTTTATTAGTAAAATCTAATGTATAATTTGGTTCTTTATAAAGGGATAAAAGAATTTTGGTAATTTGAAGGGTGGATATGTATGCTTTACATATAGCATAGATATATATATTTACATCTATCACAATTCTTGCACATTGAAAATAACACCACCAAACATGTTTTCAAAATTCTCTTTCCTTTTGGAAAATTTCAATTTTACACAGCAAAAGGGTTTTCAAGAACACAGAAAAAGGAAAGCGAAAACTGTTTGTTTTCATATTCACTGAAAACAAGAACTGAAAATGTTTTCGCCTACCAAAGCAGCCGTACATATCTCCAAAAGTCAGTTTCAATTACCATTTTAACAAGCTAACAGATTCCCCACGACCCAAGAAAGCTGTTTTTGAGAGTGAGAATGAGTCTGTGTGACTCCGTGAGGCAAAAACATGAAATGCTTATATCCATGCTTGCTATGAGGCAAAATACATGTAATAAGTAGTAGAACTCTTCATCCGGATAAGTTGCTTCACCTATATAGATATCCAGAGACCTTGAACTACCAAACCTGCTTACAAGAAATGGCCTAACGATGAAAAGGTTTCTATGAACTTTGGTTCAATATTAACAAATTGTCGAAGCTGAATAAGACAAACAAATGACCAAATGATAAGCTGGAAGCAGTCTCACTGCAGGGAATGGAAAGAGAAGAAAGTGAAAAGGGACAAAGCATACTCTCACCGAGTATAAAGTGCTAGCATCCAGCAAAGCATCCGATGAGGATGTAACCTCAAACTGCCAATCTGGAACATATAGACCATAAGACAAAGCCACGTATATCACTGACAGAAAAATTGCAAGAGACCTGCAAGACACATGGAAAAGTTACTTCCTCATTTAAGAAATTAAACCATGCTTTCTTATTCAAAAAATAAGGGAAGAAAGATATAGAGAGAAAGTTCACAGACAGAAAATTTTCTGAGGCCCAATCAATCCACATCTCTATAGGACACTAATATTGGCTACTTAAATCTGACTGGCTGCTCTTATTGTACTTTTATTGTGAACTATTTGTCAGGCTAATAGGCTATAAATCTGCCGATTAATTGCTCTCAGTTAAGCAGTTTGACCAGGTTGTAAAATCCACATGCTAATTGAGAGAACGCCATTTATAAACTTGCCATTCTAACTAATGCAGGAATGAGTATATTCAATATTCAGGCAGATGCATTTGTCTCCAAAGTGCCAAATTGGGCAACTTTCATTTATAAGAGAAATGACTATTAGGGAATCTATTTATTGTGAAATTATACAAACCAATTACATAACTTTCAAATTAGCAGAAGCAAAGTCAAAGTGGGCAGAAAATCTATTTTTTCTGCTATTAAGGGCTTGTTTTCTATGATCCATTTAGGCCACTCTATTCTGCATATATTGCAATGTGAGTTCAATGAATAGATATTATGTAGGAAATTTTCACTTTTGAAAGAGTCGTAAGTTGGTAAAAGGGCACGACATTAAAATCAAAAGAATGGACCTTACCAATGCCAATAATAACTCTTTATGATATGCCATTGTTGCAACGTCCTTTGTGAAAGCCAAATCTCACATAGAGCTGTGACAACGTAGCCAATGGAGATTCTCTGATATTGATGGCAATTGAAGATAATGCCAGTTCATTAGCATATCCCTCCAATACACACTTTACAGAGGTTCTGTACTTAAACTTATCTTACTACAAGCATTGTGATCATCGATTATAAATGGCTTCAATTTTTCATAGAGACGATTGGAAGACCTATCAAAAAATAAAAGTCTTAAAAAAAAAACACTTGCTACAAATATTGAGCCAGATTTTTCCAGCCAGCTTTATATATTTTCAAAGCATTTTTCCCTAACAAACAGTCATCAGTAAAACTAGCCCAATATGGCAGAGCCATACTCCAAGAGAAAAAGCAGTTAAAGCATTTCTAGATGAATGTCAACTGCATCAGACAAGTGACAAAGGTCCCAATAAGTTCAACCGTCCAATGATTAGATCCATATTATGTTCATTCCTTTCTAACCTAATAGAATCATACAACTTAAAGAGCATCCAACAGGCAGACCTGCAAAATCCCAAACCACCGTATTCTTTCAATGTCGACTCCATATGTCAAAGAAGATATCCCATGCAAATAGCCACCTGAAAATTAATCACATAATTTCAATGCTTTGGCATGTGAATCAACATTAAGTTTTTTGCATTCCCATCAGCACTCTTACAAGAAGTTTTTATGTTATCATCACCCGGAAAATTTCAATGTACATTAGCTTAAATCATGAGTAGCCCCAAAGGCTGTCAACAAGCTAACGTATTTCCCCTGTGCAATGGGAAGCTATAATGTGTTACCTTGAAGAAGAACGCCCAGAAGAAAAAGTTTCGCTGTTCTTACAACTGCCTTCCATGTAGCTTCTACCCGGTTTGTTACTTTCTGGAATCATGAAAGTGGCACACTCTCAACGCCAATTTGTATATTGAGGAATGTAAAATCCATAAATGCAACCACGGACCACTCGGTCCAGAATTACTCAGTTTTTCAGTACTTCGGCAAAGAAGCCCAGTAATTTGCTCGAGAGAATCAGTCCCGTTTGCGGGAGAAGTCAGGGTGTGTACCTTATAGACAAGAGCAAGAGACACTCCGACAATGAAAAGGAAGAAAGGCATCACAAAGTCGGCCAAGTGAACGCCATTCCATGGAGAATGAGCAATGATTGGGAAAATCGAACCACCATAGTCAACCAACATCATTAGCTGGAAACGAAAGACAAAAAACACAATCAGCACTAGTGCTAATTCTGATACCATAATGCTATAAATAAACAGAAACGCCCCTGGGTTACCGAAACAAAGAAAATCAGCGCAGTCAAACTAAAGTCCCAAGCAATCAACAAACGCTGACCGGAGCTGGACCTTCATTTCCTCAGCGGAAAAGGAGAACGCGACGACGAAACGAAGCAAGAATTTGCGACAAAGCGGCTAGAAAGTGAACATTGACGCCACTGCTAGTGTCGTAGGGCAGACCAGAAGAGAGAGAGAGAGATGGGGGGAACTCACGAAAACGCTGAGACCGCGAAACACGTCGAGCGAAGCGACGCGTGGAGTGCGCCGGCCGGCGGGTGGCTCTTCGACGTCATTGTTCAGAAGCGGAATGCGATCGGCCATCGGTCGGCCGAACAAGCGGCGGCGGCCACGCGATCGGAGGCGCGGCGGAGGTGGGAACGGGAGCCTCTTTCCGCCAGAGAGAAGCGTGCAGGGGAGGGAGAGAAACGGACAAACGCTACGCGCCCGACGATGTCGAGCTGTTGTCTTGCTCCCGGCGGAGAAGAGAAAGAGAAAGAGAGGGGGTGTGGGGATCGGTGACGTGGCGTCAGTGGCCCACCATTTGGGCCAATGAGGGAATGAAGTGGGGTCCACGCGCGCGGCTAGGTTAGGCTTGGACTATCGGATCGACCGAGTCTCGTCTTGTTGTCTTAAGGCCAAGGGCGCGTTGACTTTGAAAGGCCGTTGGACGAAGGCGACAGGTGCGATTCCGATCTTCGGGTACAAAAAATTGAAAAGGGACATATGCTTAGGATATGTCCCCTTTTTCTCATTTCTCGGCATCTGATTCACTTTAAAAAATTGAGTCGACCGAAGTTATTTTCCCAAAACTCAAAAAAATTGATTTTTTTAAATCGAAATATATATTTCAAAATATGACTAAATATTGACATTTAAACACGAAATTTTTTTATGTTAAGGTATGAAAACCCTAATATTGATTCCCAAATCTTGATGTTGAGAATCTAGTCTCCAGTGGCCAGGCCCCAATTTATCAATGTTAGGCTTAAGACCAACCTCGAGTTTATGCCCCTGGCACCCACACTCAAATTCATTGAGGCTAAGCCCAAACTCCTAGTGCTCATATGGTACTCCGACACCTGAGATCAAGTCCATAAAGGCCGTGCTTAGGCCTTGATGCTCAAACTCTGGTCCCAACCCTCATGCTCGAGTTGGTCCTCAACACTTGACCTATGAGACACTTATTCTTACAAAAACATTTTAAAAATTTTAAATGTTCTATTATTTTTCATTTTTTAAATCTGAATTTTTAATTTTGTTTTCCATTACTTCCTTTTTCTTTTTGCTTATTCCTCAACCGATTAATAGTCATGACAACAATCAACAACCGGCCCTAAGTGAACTCAAGCCTCAACAGCCTCGAGTGAGTCTCCATCTCGCTACATCCAGCAAGGTCAAGCTTGCTCGAGGCCTCACTAGAGTTTAGCGAGTCACGGTGAGCTCGAGGAGGAGTCGATGAGTCATGGTGAGCAAGCTCACCAACCACCCTTGCTAGCCTATGACAAATCTCGAGCTTACTTGTAGTAGATCGCTAAAACATATAGAGAAAAAAGAAAAGGAAAAGAATATATAAAAATAAAAAATAAGAATTTTTTTTTTATAATTTTCTCCATCACAGAAAATACTTTTTGGGTCTTTTTTAGGCTTTAGTCAAACATAGAAAAATAAAATCATTTTCTAGAAAAATGATATTTTTTCCATAAAACATACGGACCCTTGAGACTTCATTTTGTAACCAAATTTTTCACAAGGGCACACTTCTTCGCGCACGGACTGCATGGTCTATGCACGAAATACCTCGAAACAATCACTAACCTCCAGTGGGCTTGCATCTTAGAGCTTTATCGAAGATAATATATTCGATAGACTTATTTTATAGACGTGCTATCATATTTCATACGCACAAGGTGAGAGGCGCCACCCGATGCATGAGGCACTCGGTCGCCAACTCGCCATCGATCGATCGCGGGGCACTTGGGAAGTGGAGGTCTTGAGTTTCGAGTCATTTGACAATCGGTAAGTCCTCAATGCTACTTACTCCCAATCCCAAGATGCAAAGAATACGCTGGAAGATCAGACCGTCAAGTATCGAACCCATGAAATTTTTTGTAGTAAATTCAGCTTAGTTGTACGAGAAGAAAACCGTTTCTTCGGGTTTATCAATTTGGGGTTTGGTGTGGGAGTAAATAGAGTGAAACCATTGGCTTGGCTTGGTTTTGAGTCCCGTTTCCCCATATTCAATCAGAACACTATTTCACGGCCACAAACATTTCAGCGTTTAGTTTACATTGCCATGATCATTTATCAGAACACTATTACATTGTGTGAGATTCTCTCTTTCTGTTCAAAGAAGTGGGCGGGATGGCAGGATATTGGAGAAATTGAACGGCTAGAGTTCACAGGCAACGACACTTCAGCAAGGTACACTCATAGCGAATAAGCAAACGCGTTACAAGAAGGAACGAAGCAAAGGTGTAAACAAACTGAGATTCCTATCAGGACATTCTCAATGGAATTTGCAGGTAGGAGCCTCATCCTTCGCCGACTCAGCGACTTACCCTAGTCTTTCTCACATAATCACCTTCGCTCTGGCGTGACCCTTGACTATTTGGAACCGTTCACTCAAGCCAAGATGTACCGTCAATAACCAAACCAAGGTGACAAGTTCTCCTCCTCTACTGAGTTGCTGAGCATGATCATAAGGTCGGCAATGAATCGCAGCATATGCCAGCAATTCCACCCAGACTTCACTAATGATCTCCCACTGGTCTCCCAAATCTGTCCAGCCTTTTTGCGAGGATACACCCATCAAACAGCACAGATTTGCTTCTGTCTCCTTTCACAGCAATAGGCATCACATCTGTAGGAACAGCAAGGAGACTTTCACACGCACTTGCCTTCGTTTTGCTCCCTTTAGAGAGTTTTTCACTGATGAACACGTTCAACTCTGCACAGGTGTCTCGGAACCTTATTTGACCAATCCTATCCACTGCAGACATCATATTAGGTTGTTCGATCATAAGATAAAGCATGTAATCTGACAAGACCATACTGGTTTTACTGTGGTCGTTCGTACTCTCATCCTTGTTGTAGCAGAGTTCGGTGGCAATGTGCCACAGTAAAAGGCTCTTGCCATAATCAACATCACTGACGAATCAAAACTAGTCTAGGCAATCTTGCCACCGCTCCAGAGCCCATATACCTCGAGAAGCACACCTCCCTTTCATGCTTTGTGGATCACTTGCATTGGATGACTTCCGTTTCAGCACATTAAAAATCAGTCCACCTAATCCATCGGTGTATGGTTCTTCTCGTCTAGACTCCAAGTCATTAAAAAATTCCCTGAGAGAGATGCGATCAAGGAGTTTCTCGATCCATTTTGGCCCCCTTCTTAGCCGAGAATCAATCAAATTGTCCTGGAAGATAGATTTAGACCATCTAGCATGGAGTATACGCAATGCAAGTGACGAACCTTCAGATTTGAATTTTAGGAGGAACTCAATCAAGGCGCTTCCTGGACGACATTTCTCATATCTCCCCAAAAGTGCAATTGTCCAGTCGGAGCAAATGAGCATACTAAGAGCTACAGATTCCAGGCCAACAGCTCCAAGGAGCAAGGTGTATGTAATCCGTATATCATATTTGTGAAATCCATGCTTGTTCAGGACATAGAAAAGTGCAAAAGCAGTAATGACGGAACCAATTGAGAGAGCTCGGAAAAGGCACCCCGTTAAACAGCGAACCACAGCAGCCTTGGTAAAAAGAACATCATAAAAGAAGCTGAGCTCAGCCTCAATGACCCGGAAAGCATCCTTCGCAGTTCTGCTCCTAAAAAAATTTCATGCTTTCATCACGTTCACGGAAACTGAAGATTAGATCCACAAGGAGTCCTTTGAAGGTTGTGAAGTAAAAAAATGCAGCTTCTATCACTTGTCTGTCGTCCAAAATCTTTTCATACGTCTTTCCACCATCTGTGGATTGAATAAGGGACTCTGCCATAATATCTATTGAAGCAGGGATATTAGCTTCCTTCTTAGAAGAGTATTCTTCCATGAGCTTGGCATAGTTCAGCCCTGCATCAGCAGGCAGGAGCAAGGAGCGACGGAATTTACTAAAGCTCGCGAGACACAGAGCACGTGTTCGCTCTATGCATTTGATGATTCCACCAATAAAAACGAGGATGGTTGGGACAATTAGCTTGTTACCAGGCAGCGATTGATAAAATACATAGCCTGCAGCGCCTAGCTGGAACAAGAGAATAAGCAAGCGCCTCCACCACAGCTCATTATCCTCGAGAGCGCAAAAACGGTGATGGTGTCTGGTCCTCCGAAGTGTAGCAGAAGAAATGGAGCCCAAAATGCCCAGAGGTCACCATATGCATCACCTTCGGATTCCGAAGCACCACCAGTGAATTGGGCCTTGGCAAGGAGTCCAAAGGCATATGCAGCGACCCAGTCAGCAACCAAGTAAGCTGACCAGGTGAGCGTCATTATCCACCGTTTTGACCTCCTCTTTCGAACGGGTGCCAAAAATATGAGAATGATTTGCAGAGTTAGGCTCATAATGATCATCCCGCAGAGATAGGAAGGAAATGTTTCGGTCAGCATGAGTATTCCAGTAAGGCAGCAATTATGGAATCGATATATGCAAGCAGAGAAGGTGGCTGATGAGGGCAGAGAGAGTTGATAATACCGATAAGGATGGATCTTGCTTCATGCAGCCGAGTGTCAAGCAATGCGTAGTTATAAAGGAGTTAGAAGCGCACAGGCCTTGGAGATGAGGTCAGCATGGAGCAGAACAGGAGTCCGCGAGAAACTCGCGAAAAGTAAATTAAAAGTATGAAAACCAGAGCACTATGGCTGTTGTCAGTGGCGGACGTTGTATTCTTAGTCACGCTTTAGCCTTTTTTCTTTCTCTTTAATCTCTCTTTAATACCGTTTGTTTTCCAATTTTAGCTTTAGCCTCATTCACATTTCTCTCTTTTTGTTTGTCTCGCAGATTCTTATCTTCCTGATGAAGAAGAAGAAGATAAGCCAAAGACTTAACAGCAAACAAGAGTCTTTGCGACCACACTTCAGACATTGACGGCTTATTATGATAAAGCATCGCACAGCAAACAGAGTCAACAGAGTTCAGAACATCATCCAAGCCGAGCAAAGCGACCCGGGGAAGTCGGCGGACCTGAAATTGGGCAAGCAATACAAGAACGTGGTTTCCTTGATGCAACCGGAGGTGTTGCTGGGATGGGGTCGGTGGCTAGGGTGAATGTGTGTCCCGCGGGAGATTCGCCTGCAAAGTGGAGCGTCCGTACGTCATGTTGAAGGCCTAAGTGTTCCCATTGGACGTGGGGTTCGGTACCTGAAAATTTCATGTGCGCCTTAATTAGCTCATGAGAGCGCGATTTATGAAGCCGAATTACTTTTACCTATCATTTCGGAACGGCAAACTTGTATGATTATTTTGCTGAAGTACATTCAAAGCGACTCGTCGAATGTATTAAGCGAAGACAGCTCCAAGACACAATGCTCCAAAATCAAGATATAAAATCAGTAATTGAATTGGCCAAACCCGACTAACAGAATCGCCACATGGGCCGAATCAATTAATGGCAAAATGGAGACAAACCCAAGAAGCAAAATACCGAATTCCATTCCGCAAATAGCAAGAACGACAGCAGGGAATGACCGAACATCAAGCGATGGAAGGAATGCAACAGAGCACATAAGCCACGGGTTGAAAGAAAAGGACGACAACCATGATCGCACCACTCGAGGATCGAAGATTTAGGTGGTCGGACGTAGAAGAGATTACCTCTGCTGTCAACCGCGTTGAGAGAACCAGAGAAGAGCATCGATAGAGAGAGGCAGAATACGCACAAGAGAGTAGAAAGGAAAAGGAATATGTAGAAACGTAAGAGGAGGGAACCACTTTCGATTGTACATCAAATTGTTCCATTCGATCTTAATTGTTAATTTCATGTAACATTTTTACCGAACAAAGGGGAAAACGAAGAATGATGAACTCAAATGGACTTGGGCCAGTCTGATATCTCGGAGGCTTCGGGTGTCGGGTTTCACTCCCTGCTGGCTCGTGTCGACGAGCAGCACCACCGTTACACGAGGGGGCCTGCCCTAGCCGGCGGTCTGTCCTTGTCCCTGGAGGAAGGGCGACGGAGATTCGGTCTAACTTTTTCTTTTTCCAATTTTTTTCTTCTCTTCTTCTTTTTTTTCCCCTATTTCACTTTTCCTTAATTTTTTTTTATTATAAATTTTGCTAACGTGGAGGTAACGTGTGCGGTGGCACCAGCAAAATGAGAAAATATTAATCACCTTAAAAGTGCCACGTCATCTATGCCCTAAACCATTCAAAATCCACAGGTAGGAAAATGGCTCCCACAATGAAGTTGAATGGCACCATCAAACATCAATTTGACGAACTTAGCTTGAAGAATTAATTTCATCGAGTTCAAAATTTAAGGATCAAATTCAATATCGAAAAAGGGTAAAAGGACTAACTTTTGACATTGTCATCTTAGGGAAAATTGATTGTTAACATAATCAAACCTTTTGTAATCGTGTCATTATTTTATTACTTTTTTTCATATTATATAGTTATTTATATATTTTTCTTTGACATTTTGTATTTATGTCAATATTCTAATACTTTTTTTCGTATCATTTAGTTATTTATTTTTCTCTTTCTTCATCATCTCATCTGCCAAACCCAAACCAATCAATATATCCAATTGGGCCCATATTCACTCAAAAAACTTTAACTCAATAAGTTATGACCAACATGATATTAACTACTTCACACCATACTAATTATCAAATGTGAGACTTTTTCTTCTATCACAACTCATGCATGCATCTCAATATTTCTACTCTCAATATTTCTACTCCTCGTATACAAGAATACATTGGAAGATCAAACCTTCCTTTAGTATTGAATTCGTGAAATTTCACTTGAACATTCATCCATATCATGTCAGAAAAAATCACCAAAGAGTACGCTTTGCCAGAAGCAAACATTTAACAAGCCAATGTCTCCCACATAGCAAGCCAGCAAAAGAAACAGCAGTCCCTCACAATATTAACATAAGACAAGATCCAGGAATTCTCCGAGTCTTCATTCAAATGCCCACTGGTTCTCCATACGAATTTCTTCTTCCTCTTCCGGTGTGAAATCGTTTTTGTAATTGAAAATTTTGGCTATCTCTGCCGGAGTCTTACCCTTGATCATGTCTGCCACAGTCTGGCAGCCCAATTCCAGCAAAGTTGGAATATCTAGGAAATTTGCCGCCTGAATGGATGCAAGGATAAACCGATGAGCACCAACATAAAAAAGCAAGCTTTAACCATCAAGTCATGAATCACATTAGAAGAGCTCTTTTGAAGGTGCACGCTGATTGGAAATAAGCCTCATCTTGCACCTTATGTTGGCCATTCTTGTTGTGTTATCTAGGTATAAATGCTCGTACATTATAAGAGCAAAATATAACAAATAGATCCCATTGAAGATCAAACTACTTACCTTGATTCAGCTGCCAAACAGAATGAGATCCATTTCAAACTAAGCTGATGCTGAACTAGAATAACCAACTATTTGAGGCATGGTGCTGCCCTCAAGGCAAAGCTCATGGATTGTGCAGATGATAAAAGCAAGATCTTTAGTAATGTCAGACCGACCTAACTGAATTTGTGAGCAGCAATGCCGCACCTACCTAACAGAATTTGAGGAAAAGGAGACCTGTCGGCATTGACAAGGCCAAATCGAGCACTAACCTGACTAATCTAAAGCTGAATCCGGATCCAATATCCTGTCTGCTCATATGGGCATTGAATCTTAGAGTTTCAAAGAGGGCCTCAAGGCAATTTAATGCTCTAAAATAAATCAAGAACTTAAAAATTGAAAGGAAGTTGTAAGTTCAAGAGAATTTGTTCCCCTAACTCGAGGTTTTGCAGGAGCAGAAGGCGTGTTTTTAAAAGGGATAAAATGATGGGGTTTTTCGTTTTTTTCTCTGTTTGCTCCATCATCAAGCAGGCAGGATTGTAGCCCTTCGGTTTGGACTTAACCATCTATGGCGTTCGGGTTTTAGGAACATCATAGTCGAATCGGACTCTCATTGTTTAGCGGAGCTGTTCAAAGGGACGACAAGAGACGGAGAATGCAATGCTCATGAGAGGAAATTCATCAGCTGAGCCGTGAGTTCATGACCTCAGCAAATGCAGATTCGGGGTGTTTACAGAGAAGGGAATAAAGCTGCCAAATGGCTTGTTATGCACGCAATTGAGCAACACTTCGCACTCTTAGAAAGAGAGACAAACAAGAAATTCCGAGATTGAGCATGCATCAATCCTCGAACCAAAAAATGCAGCAAACCAGACATCACTGCTAATACGAAATAGAGCTCCACCGCAAAAGAAAACCATCGAAATCGAGACCCGGGGCGGGTAGAAAGTACGGACCTGGATGTAGTCGAAGAGAGTAGATTGATCGACGGCGACGAACTCCGCGTCCCAGGCGCGGAGGCTATCGGCGTCGGCGCCGGCCTCGGCGTGCTTGCTGCAGAACTCCACGACGCCGGCCAGGATTTTGCCGGTGATGTTCGGCAGCGGGATCGGGGTGCTGGCGCAGTTCTCGTCGATCATGCTCTCGAGGGTTTTGGACAGCAAGGCGGCGGCCTCCTCGATCTCGAAGGTCTCTCCATCGGAGCTCTTCAGGGTGATCGTCTTCTTCGGGCACGACGCCGAGGAGGAGGAAGAGGAAGGAGGCGACGACATGGTTCGTTTGCTTCGTTATTGAGAGAGAGAGGTGCAGAGAAAGGAGATCGGAGAGAGACTTGCAGAGAAGTTGTTTGACACACAGAGAGACCGACTTCGTGGACAAAATATTGGGCACGTGAGGTGTACCAACGTGTCAAATAAGAAGACCCCTCGAAACGCGACACGTGTCAAACGTGGGCCCCAATTTGCAGGTTGACTTTTCTCTCTCTTTTCTCTCTTCCCAGCACGCTCTCTCTTCGCGAGCGCGGACAAACAGCCGACCACCTTCGTGGCGACCCCCTCCTCTGGCGTGCCCAGAAAGGCGCACGAGTGCTCGATCTGCCACAAGAGCTTCTCCACCGGCCAGGCTCTCGGCCGGCGCAAGCGGTGCCACTATGAGGCCCCCCAATCCCGCCTCCTCCGCCGCCACGGCTGCCAGTGGGGTGAGCATCTCGGAGGGGCATGGGGTCCACGCACACGCAGAGCCAGGGGCACCGCGAGTTCGATCTAAACATCTTGGCGTTCTCCCCCAAGTTTGTAGTCTCCTACAGCGTGGGTGACGAGGTGAAGAGCCCACACGCCTCCGAGAAGCCCTAGTTGCTGGCGCCGATAAAGACAAAAGCGGCTTGAAATGGATCAGATCGAAAACGCACAGAAACCCACAAAAAAAAAAACTGGCGATCGAAACGAGAACTCAGTCAAGTTTCGGATAGGAATAAAGAAATACTAGAAATGATTGTTCTTGTTCGTCTCTTCTTGTTTGCTGGGCGATGAATTCAATTCATTTTTCACATTATTTATATGGCGAAGAGTAAAAGTCAAGCGACAAAGAGTGTGAAGGGGAGAGAGGAGAAAGAGCCCGTGCAAGGTAGGCAGAAGAGACAGAGCGTACAACGAGAAAAGAGATTTAGCCAGGGTGTTAAGAGCGATCGATTTTTTATCCGGTTCGATTTCAAGATGGAATTAAGAATCTGATTGAGAGGACTGGTTCCCCATTTCTAGGATCAGGGATCGGACCGACCGGTCCTAGAATTGCAAACTGGACCGATCCCAATGAAATCAATCTCTATTTGACTTTTGTAGGAAATCACAAATATGAAAAGAAAAAAAATTGTTAACAAAACCCCTCCCTAGCCTCTCTTTCATTCCTCTAAAGACAAACCAAACTATCAAACACCATGTGAAACAACAAATAAGAGTCGCACATCAAGAAAAAAAAAAAAAATCGAGCTAAATACAAAATCAATCAGAGAATTATACATTGTCCAAAATCAAGAGGAAGAGAGTTGTCATTGTCGAGCACAGGACAAACGTGAGAGGGAGGAATTGAATGATTGAAGGAAATTGAAAATTAGGACTTATTAAGAAGTAAAAAAATATAAAAATATATAGTCAGTCCGAACTAAATTCCCATCCTAGAGTTGGGAACCGGATCAATCGACCATCGGTTCCAAGAGTAGGAACTAGGAATCAGGAACCGAACCACCACCCATAGGAGCTACCAAAAATCGATTTGAGCGATTCCCGACTTAGGCAATTCTTGTTTCACACCCCTATGAGGTGTTTGTATTATCCTATCTTTTTGTCAAAATATAAAATTATAAATTAAAAAATTACTGTTGTTTCGTTTCAAAGCTTTTCAAATTTAGAAAAATTTAAATGCCCAAGTATGGAAAATTCAACTAAGCAAAAGATAAAAAATAATATCAATCATATTAGACGTCTAATTTACCCTCTTCTCCTTTTTTTTTCCCTTCCTTTTTAAGTTCAAACTTATTGAGACCATATAGAATATTGTGAGAACGATATGTGAATCATGTATTTTTCAGTTATGCATCTAATTCTTAATGTCGCAGTTGCACAATTCAATTATATTTCAAAGGAACAAAACTTTCGAAAAGATATATGATGACGTAAATTTCAGATGAAGGTCATATAACCATATTGATTTTACGGGAAAGATGAGAATTTCAATTCTTTTTATGTTATGGTCCATAAATGATTTAAACGTAGGTTCATTTTTCTAGTTTTAGGTTCTTTTAGAAATTATTAGCACCTTTATTGATTGGATCTTTCAACCCTTAAGAAATACGTGAACCTTGAAAAATGATGCACTTAACGCAATCTCTAAAGGTTTGGCGAGGAGAACTCCATTGTAATACTAGAGGTGTGCAATTTAGGTAGAACCTTTGATTTGACTAAAGATAGAAAATATATAAAATGATTAGCATTTATTTTTCTTGTAAGCTATGCCCTAGGAGATCAAGAAATATATTTGATAGGCTTATTTTATGAGCGTGGAATGCGCATTAGAGGCTATTTATTTTTCATATGCACAAGGAAGAGGCGTCATCTGGTGCGTCGGGCACTAAGTCACGATCTGTCACGCGATACTTTCGTCGAATTCTTTTAGTCTTTCTGACTCCTCACTCTACAGTCAGTAAATTTCCATACTCATTCCCTACGCTTATCATGATATGGCCCCCTTTTCCAGGGATTCTTCTAGCTTTCAAGTCTTGCTCAAGGCAAGGGACATCATCCTTTGCTCAGGGCATCAGCAGCAGCACCGACCAGAGCAGCAACGTTCGTGGCTTTCCTCTGGCAAAGTAGCTCATATTCATCCTGCTTCCTGAAGTCCTCAGTGAGGTGCAAGCATACGCTGGGATATCAAACCTTCACTACGTATTGAATCTGCTGAAATTTTCACTTCAATATTCGTCCGTGTCTTCACAGAAGAACTCGCATAAGAGTCCCTTGTGTGAGAAGTATACATTTTAACGAACCAATCTCTGATCCGTAGTAATGCAGCAAAGGAAACGGCAACTCCTTTCACAATATTAACATACGATGGGACCCGGGAATTCTCCGAGGCTTCATTCAAATGCCCGCTAGTTTGCCCTATGCACCTCTTCTTCCTCTTCCGGAGAGAATGTGCCACTGATATTGAAAATTTTGCGTATCTCATCTTGAGTTTTATCCTTCATCATGTCTGCCACAGCCACAGAGGCCAAGTCCAGTAAGGTCGGAATTTCCAAGAAATTTGCTGCCTGAATGGATGCGAGAACTGATGAGCAAAAACATAAAAAAGCAAGCTTTTGCCTTCAAGTTATAAATCACATTTAAAAGCTCTTTGAAGGTCCAGGTTGATCGGACCTAAAGCACATCTTGGACCTCATGTTGGCCATCCATGTCGAGTTATGTGGGTATAAATACTTGTAAATGATAAAAGCAAAAAATAGACAATCGATCCCATTGAAGAACGAACTACTTGACTTGATTCATCCGCCTAATGGAACGAGATCCATAACGAGCAAAGCTGATGCTAAACTAGAATAGCCAACTATTCAAGGCTTAGCACAGCCCTCAAGACAATGTTCATGGATGGCGCAGATGATAAAAGCAAGATTTGTAGTAATGTCAGACCGACTTAACTGAATTTGTGAGTAGCAATGTCAAACCTACCTAACAGAATTAAGTAAAAAGAAACCTGTGGGCATTGACCAGGACAAAGTGAGTACTAACCTGACTAAATCCAAAGCCGAATCCGGATCCAATATCCTGTTTGTTCATATGGGCTTTGAATGTTAAGGTTCCAAAGAGGGCTTTAAGCCAATTTAATGTTTTAAGGTAAATCAAGAACTTAAATTAAAAGGAAGGCATAACATCAACAGAGCTATTTCACCTAAGGTGGGGTAATCCAGATTCTGCAGGAGCAGAAGGCATGATTTTAGAAGGGAGAATACGATGGGGTCTTTTGGTCTCTTGTCTGTCCCTCCATCATCATGCAGAGAGGATTGTAACTCTCCATTTCGGACTTAACCATGTCTGGCGTTTGGGTTTTATAAGTGTTATTGTCGAATTGGACTCTCACTGTTCATTGGATCTGCTCAAGGGGAGGCAAGAGCCACAGACTGCAATGCTCATGAGACGAAATTCAACAGCTGAACCATGAGTCCCGTGACCTCAGCAGATGCAGATTCGTGACGCTTACAGAGAATGAAATAAAGCTGCCTAATGACTCGCCAACCATGAAATAGACTCTGAAGCAGGGGATTGCATGCTTCTGCAAACCCGTCAAGGCGTATCTGATCTCATGACCGGAGACAAAGTTTCAGTTTAGAACGTCTTGATTTGTGATCTCCTTTGGCTGTTTTGCCCTCTTATCTACCAAAAGAAAGACGCGTCTTCATCATTTTCGTTTTTACTGTCGCCCCATTGTCAGCTCCTCTGAGTTCTGGTTGTATTTTATGCCCCAAGAGAGGCATGGACAACCAAACGACAGTCAGGAAAATGAATCAGATGCATAGAAGTCAGCACTCAGAGAATGCACGTTGCCAATTCCTAGCACCCAATTGAACAGTGCTTGGCAGGCTTTTGGAGAGATGAAAAAAATCAAAATTTTCCAAGATTGAGCAGGGATCGTTCCTCAGAAACCAAAAGAGCGGCAAATCAAACATGGATCACCAATACGAAGCAGAACTCTAACCCAAAGAAAACCATCGAAATTTGAGAGAAGGAGATAGAAATACGGACCAGGATGTAGTCAAAGAGAGTGGTGTACTCTACGTTGACGAACTCAGCATCCCAAGGGCGGAGGCTCTCGGCGTCGGCGCCGACCTCAGCGTGCTTGCTGCAGAACTCCACCACTTTGGCCAGGATTTTGCCGTTGATACTCCGCAACGGGATCGGGGTGCTGGCGCAGTTCTCGTCGATCATGCTCTCGAGGGTTTTGGACAGCAAGGCGGCGGCCTCCTCGATCTCGAAGGTCTCTCCGTCGGAGCTCTTCAGGGTGATCGTCTTCTTCGTGAACGGCGGCGAGGAGGAGGAGGACGAGGACGACATGGTCGGTTCGTTTCGTTGACGAGAGAGACGGAGAGACTTGCATAGCAAGTAGTCGAAGAGTTGCTGAGGAAGTCTTCAAATTTAACATAAAAAATAATAAACCCCCCTGAAATGTTATCCCCCTTTCTTTCCTTACTTTGTTCTTCAGCTTCACCGTCTTTTCTTTTCTTTTCTTTTTTTTCTATTTCATTTTTCTTTAATTTTTTTTTAAAGATTTTGCTAATATGACGATAATACGTAGGGGTAAGCATGATTTCAAGATAAAACTTGAAACATGAAAACCATATGGATAAGAACATTTAGATTCCATGTTCCAAAATATGCAAGATAGGTTCTAGATTTTAAAATTTTTGCTTGTCTAAAACATGTTTTTGGAAATATCAAGTTGAGAGGGCTGGTCTAGCCAAAGATCAAACCAAAGTGAGGTCGATTCACCATCTCCTATTAGCCACTTGAAATGAGGTTGGAATTCTGTCCTCAATTCAAAGGGATGGGGCCGGGGCGTCTTTTCTTTTCTTTCCTTACTTTGTTCTTCAGCTTCACCGTCTTTTCTTTTCTTTTCTTTTCTTTCTATTTCATTTTTCTTTAATTTTTTTTTTAAGATTTTGCTAATATGACGATAACATGTAGGGATAAGCTGATTTCAAGATAAAACTTGAAACATGAAAACCACATGGATAAGAACCTGTAACCCGTAACCCTAGAACATTGAATAAGTTTTTGTGTTTTTCTTAATTCATGTCTTCATACAATTATGAGGTATTTCATGTCTTTTAATGATAAATGTATAATCCAAAATCAATAGTCTAAATTTTCATTTTATAACCGAGAATTTTATTTTTGTAGGCCATAAAAATAGTGGAAGCTCTAATTGCTTCTTTGATATAATTATGTTCGGGCAATTACTTCTTTCAAGATAATAATTCTATATAATATAAAAGTAATCGATTCATTGAAAACCATAAAATTTCCTTAATACTATTCGATATGTGCATATGGACACTCATTCTTAGGTAATCGTTAATGAAATCCTTGTTCATTTTTGCTACTATGTTTATTTTTGTTTTTCTTAACTAAAGATGAAAAAAAAAAAACTAGATAGGTTCTAGGTTCCTTCAAGAAGGTTCTAAATTTCAAAAAATGATAAACCTATATTTGAAAGTAGATTCCAGGCCCAAATCTAAATGGACGTAGCTTAATCAAACTGCTTCATTTCTAGTAATGTGTGCAACAGCACCAACAAAATGGCCCGCATGGCATGGCAGAGTTGAATGACCACATCCGACGTCAATTAGACAAAATTATCTCAAAGGACTAATTTTGTCGAGTTTAAAATTTAAGGATTAAATTTAATATTGAAAAAAGGTAGAAGGTCTAATTTTTGACATTGTCATCTTAGGAAAAATTGACCATCGACATAAGCGTGATAATATTCGCATAATCAGACCTTTTGTATTTGTACTACTATTTTCATACTTCCTTTTGTATTATAAAGTTATTTATTTATTTATTTTTCGCACTTTCTTCATCATCTCGAGTCATCAAACTTTTTATATTTGTGTCACTATTCTAATACTTTTTTTCGTATTATTTAGTTACTTATTTATTTTTCTCTTTCTTCATCATCTCATCTACTAAACTCAATCACCAAACCTAAATTAGAGAATATATCCAATTGAACACACCTTCACTTAAAAAACTTAACTCAATGAGTTATGAACTAATTAGAATATTAACTACTTCTCATACGTGCATCTCAACACTTCTAGTCCTCGTATACAAGAATACGTTGGCAGATCAAACCTTCCCTTAGTAAAATTTTCACTTGAACATTCATCCATATCATGTCAGAAAAACTCAGCAAACAGTACGCTTTGCCAGGAGCAAACATTTAACAAGCCAATGTCTCATACATAGCAAGGCAGCAAGAGAAACAGCAGTCCTTCACAATATTAACATAAGACAAGATCCAGGAATTCTCTGAGGCTTCATTCAAATGCCCACTGTTTCTCCATACGAATTTCTTCTTCCTCTTCCGGTGTGAAATCGTTTTTGTAATTGAAAATTTTGGCCATCTCTGCCGAAGTCTTACCCTTGATCATGTCTGCCACAGTCTGGCAGCCCAATTCCAGCAAAGTTGGAATACCTAGGAAATTTGCTGCCTGAATGGATGCAAGGATAAACCGATGAGCACCAACATAAAAAAGCAAGCTTTAACCATCAAGTCATGAATCATATTAAAAAGCTCATTTGAACGTGCAGGTTGATTGGAAATAAGCCACATCTTGCACCTTATGTTGGCCATTCATGTTGTATTATCTGGGTATAAATACCTGTACATTATAAGAGCAAAAAATAACCAATAGATCCCATAGAAGATCGAACTACTTCCCTTGATTCACCTGCCAAACAGAATGAGATTCATTTCGAACGAAGCTGATGCTGAACTGGAATAACCAACTATTCGAGGCCTAGCACTGCCCTCAAGGTAAAGCTCATGGATTGTGCAGATGATCAAGGCAAGATTTGTAGTAGTGATGTCAGACAGCCTAACTGAATTTGAGGAAAAGAAAACCTGTCAGCATTGACAAGGCCAAATCGAGCACCAACCTGACTTATCTAAAGCCGAATCCGGATCCAATATCCTGTTTGTTCATGTGGGCATTGAATTTTAAAGTTCCAAAGAGGGCTTCAAGGCAAATTAATGCTCTAAAATAAATCGAGAACTTAAAAATTGAAGGGAAGGTGTAAGTTCAAGAGAACTAGTTCCCCTAACTCCAGGTTTTGCATGAGCAGAAGGCGTGCTCTTAAATGGGACAAATGATGGGGTTTTTCGTTTTTTTCTCTGTTTGCTCCATCTTCAAGCGGTCAGGATTGTAGCTCTTCGGTTTGGACTTAACCATCTCTGGTGTTCGGGTTTTAGGAACATCATAGTCGAATCGGACTCTCATTGTTTAGCGGAGCTGTTCAAGGGGACGACAAGAGACGGAGGATGCAATGCTCAAGAGAGGAAATTCATCAGCTGAGCCATGAGTTCGTGACATCAGCAAATGTAGATTCGGGATGCTTACAGAGAAGGGAATAGAGCTGCCTAATGGCGTGTCATGCACCCAATTGAGCAACACTTCGCACTCTTAGAAAGAGAGACAAACAAGAAATTCTGAGATCAAGCATGGATCAATCCTCAAACCGAAAATGCTAAACATCATTGCTAATACGAAACGGTACTGCGCCGCAAAGAAAACCCTCGGAATCGAGAGGGGGGGGATAGAAAGTACGGACCAAGATGTAGTCGAAGAGAGTGGCCGGCTCGACGTTGACAAACTCGGTGTCCCAAGCGCGGAGAGTCTCGGCGTCGACGCCGGCCTCGGTGTGCTTGTTGCAGAACTCCACGACCTTGGCCAGGATCTTGCCGTTGACGTTCGGCAAGGGGATCGGGGTGCTGGCGCAGTTCAAGTCGATCATGTCCGCGAGGGTTTTGGACGGCAAGGCGGCGGCCTCCTCGATCTGGAAGGTCTCTCCGTCGGAGCTCTTCAGGGTGATCATCTTTCTTCGGGAACGGCGGCGAGGAGGAGGAAGAAAACGAAATGGTTCGTTTGCTTCGTTAGAGAGAGAGAGAGAGAGAGAGAGAGAGACGTGCAGAGCAAGAAGTTCGGAGAGAGACTTTGCAGAGGAAGTTGTTTGACACAGAGAGAGAGTTTTCGTGTCGTTTTGTTTTTTTTTTTTTCTTTTTGGTCGGTTGACTACGTGTTGTTGACTTGGCCGACATTGCCCAGGATGAAGGATTTTTTTAAAAATACGGAAATTTTCCTCCGATACGCTCGATAGAGAGATTAGCCGGAGGTTTTCGTATTGTTTTGCCTTTCCGTAATATAAAAAATTATAAAATTATAAATAAAACAAATTACTATTGTGTTGATATTTGTATATTTCAGGAGTTTCAAAGGGTCTCAAATTTAAAAAAATTTAAATGTGTGAGTCAAGAAAATTAAACTGAGCTCAAAATAAAAAATAAAATCAATCACATTGGACATATGGTTCATTTTATCTTCTTCCATCCCTTTTTTTCCTTTCCTTTTTAAGCTTAAACTCATTGGGATCATATAGAAAACTGCAGGAATGGTATGTAGATCGTGTATTCTTAGTCATGTATCTAATTCTTAATGTCGTAGCTGCACGATTCAATTATATTTTGAAGGAATAAAACTTTCGAAAAGATAAATAATAACGTAAATTTCAGACAAAGGTTGTTCAAATGTAGGTTCATTTTTCTAGTTTTAGGTTCTTTTAGATATTATTAACAACTAATTGATTGGATAGACACGTGAACCTTGAAAAATCATGCACTTAAACATTAACCTCTTAAGGCTTGGCATGGAGAAACTTCGTTACTTGTGGCCACCAATCTTCAAATCATAATAGCAATGGAGCGCGATTTAGGTAGAACCTTTGATTTGACTAAAGATAGAAAATATATACAAGGATTAGCATTTATTTTTCTTGTAAGCTATGCCCCACTAGATCAAGAAATATATTTGATAGACTTATTTTATGAGCTTGGAATGCTCATCGGGCCCTTAGTCACAATCGATCACGCCATACTTTCGTCCAATTTATTTAGTCTTTTTTATTTCTCACCATACAATCAGATTTCAATACTCATTCCCTACGCTTATCATGATATGGCTCCCTTTTTTCCAGGGATTCTTCTAGCTTTCAAGTCTTGCTCACGGCAAAGGGACATCCCATCCATTGCTCAGGACAGCACCAGCCAGCAACGTGCATGGCTTTCCTTTGGCAAAGTAGCTCATATTCATTCTGCTTCCTGGAGTCCTCACTGAGATGCAAGCATACGCTGGGATATCAAAACATCACTGAGTATTGAATCTGATGACATTTTCGCTTCACTATTCGCCCATATCATGTCAGAAAAACTCGCATAAGAGTCCACTGTCCAAGAAGTATACATTTAACTAGCCAATGTCTGATCTGTAGTTAGCAGCAAAGGAAACAGAACTCCTTTCACGATATTAATATACGACAGGACCCCGGAATTCTCCAGGGCTTCATTCGAATGCCTGGTTCACCCTACGCTCCTCTTCTTCCTCTTCTGGAGAGATTGTGTCGTTGATGTTGAACATTTTGCGTATCTCATCTGAAGTTTTACCCTTCATCATGTCTCCCACAACCCCAGAGGCCAAGCCCAGCAAGGTTGGAATTTCCAGGAAATTTGCTGCCTGAATGGATGCAAGAACAACTGATGAGCAAAAACATAAAAGAGCAAGCTTTTGCCTTCAACTTATAAATTGCATTTAAAAGCTCTTCGAAGGTTCAGATTGATCGGACTTAAAGCACATCTTGGGCCTTATGTTGGCCATTCACGTTGAGTGATGTGAGTATATATACTTGCACGTGATAAAAGTAAAAAACAGACAATCTATCCCATTCAAGAACAAACTACTTGACCCGATTCATCCGTCTAATGGAATGAGATCCATAGCGAACAAAGCTGATGCTAAACTAGAATAGCCAACTATTCGAGGCTTAGCACAGCCCTCAAGTCAATGTTCATGGATGGCGCAGACAATAAAAGCAAGATTTGTAGTAATGTCAGACCAACTTAACTGAATTTGTGAGTAGTAATGGCAGACCTACCTTACAGAACTAAGTAAAAAGAAACCTCTGGTCATTGACAAGGACAAAGTGAGTACTAACCTTACTAAATCCAAAGCCGAATTCGGATCCAATATCCTGTTTGTCCATTTGGGCTTTGAATGTTAAGGATCCAAAGAGGGCTTCAAGGCAATTACATGTTCTAAGGTAAATCAAGAACTCAAATCAAAAGGAAGGTGTAAGATCAAGAGAACTAATTCACCTAAGATGGGGTAATCCAGGTTCTGCAGGAGCAGAAGGCATGATTTTAAAAGGCAGAAAACGATGGGCGTCCTTCGGTTTTTTGCCTGTTCCTCCATCATCATGCAGGGAGGACTGGAACTCTCCATTTCGGACTTAACCATGCCTGGCGTTGGGTTTTAGAAGTATCATTGTCGAATTGAACTCTCATTGTTTACTGGATCTGTTCAAGGGGAGGACAAGAGCCACAGAATGCAATGCTCATGAGACGAAATTCATCAGCTGAAGCATGAGTTCATGACCTCAGCAGATGCAGATTCGCGATGCTTACAGAGAAGAAAATAAAGCCAGCTAATGGCTCGTTGGTCATGGAATAGTCTCTGAAGCAGGGGATTGCATGATTCCGCAAACCCCTCAAGGCATCTCTGATCTCATGACCGGAGACAAAGTTCCAGTTTAGAACGTCTTAATTTATGATCTCCTTTGGCTGTTTCGCCCACTTATCTACCAAAAGAAAAAGGGTTCTTTATAATTTCCGTTTTTACTATCGTCCCATTGTCAGCTCCTCTGAGTTCTGGTTGTACGTTATGCGCAAGAGAGGCATGGACTACCAAAACAACAATCAAGAAAATGAATCAGATGCATAGAAGTGAGCACTCAAAGGGATGCGCTGACTGCCAATTCCTAGCAACCAATTGAACAATACTTCAGAGACTCTTAGAGAGAAATGAAAAAATTCAAACTTTCCAAGATTGAGCATGGATCGTTCCTCAGCAACCAAAAGAGCGGCAAAGCAAACATTGACCACTAATACGAAACAGAACTCTACCCCAAAGTCAACCATCGAAATTTGAGAAAAGAGGAAGGAAATACGGACCAGGATGTAGTCAAAGAGAGTGGTGTACTCGACTTTGACGAACTCAGCATCCCAAGCGCGGAGGCTCTCCGTGTCGATGCCGACGTCAGCGTGCTTGTTGCAGAACTCCACCACTTTGGTCAGGATTTTGCCGTTGATACTCCGCAACGGGATCGGGGTGCTGGCGCAGTCCTCGTCGATCATGTTCTCGAGAGTCTTGGACTGCAAGGCAGCAGTCTCCTCGATCTGGAAGGTCTCTCCGTCGGAGCTCTTCAGGGTGATCATCTTCTTTGGGCACGGCGGCAAGGAGGAGGAGGAGGAGGAAGAGGACGACATGGTTGGTTCGTTTCGTTAACGAGAGAGACGGAGAGAGTTGCAGAGAATGTAGTCGAATAGTTGCAGAGGAAGTCTTCAAATTTAAAATAAAAAACAAAATAAACCCCCCTGAAATGTTATCCGCCTTCCTTTCTTCCTCAAATTCACCAGCTCTCGATAGTACATGAAAATATCTTGCTTTGTTGCTGTAATTCACCAAAGTGAAATATAAAAAAGCCCTGAATTCTCACATTTTATTATATTCAGATTAGAAATTCAGACAAACAAGCATAACGTTAATTTCATTTTTTCTAAAATTCTTTCTTTCTTTGAGGAATTTATTTCTCGAAAGAAGCTGCATCGCAACTTCCTTTCATTGCAACCTAGGTGGTTTTGGTTTCTTCTTCTAACTGTGTTCATCAGACATTCGTTGATCCTAGAGATCAAGCCCACCGTCCATAGTTTTGGGAATTAGGCTCCAGTGAGATGAGTCACGCCAGCCACAGCCTACAATCCTCGGTGGTTCTGAATTTCTCCATCACAAGACGGCGGCCATTAGTGCACCGTGACATCGGCAGCCACCCAAGGATGTCCCCATGCTACCAATTGCAGAATCAAGAATCTCAAGACTCAATTGACCTTCCACCGGCAACTCTTCAATAGCTGGTTATCTAGTCCCGTCTACGTAGAGACTGTCCTTACCAGGCGCTTCGGGATTTATTGCCAGTCGCAGTCCCTCATTGCGAGGTGGATTTTGATGACAACTAGGGGTGTGCAACCAGACCAGGTTTACCCGGAACCCGGACCAGACCACCCGAAAAACAGAGTTGGGAACCGGTTCCCGGTTAAACTGGTCCGGGTACAGGTTCCAGTTTTTGGGAACCAGTTGAAACCGGTCCGGGAATAAGGTCCAAGCAAAGACCCACCCAGAACCGAACTGGTTTTGGAACCGGTTTTTACCCTATAAAAATAAAATCGTCTCTCTTTATGATGCTTTTGAGTTTCTTTGTTTTCGAAGAAACGTTCAAAAAAAAAAGATTCTCTCTGAATTAAGTTAAGAGAGAATTGTTTTGAAAGAATTGTTAAAAAGAACTGTTTTCATGAATTATTTTTCTTTTTAATGGTCCCACTTTCGACTATTACTATAGTCGCAAGACAAATACTATTAACTATTATAGCATTAATTCTCAGTCCAACCCAAGAAATATGTCATTTTAATAAGAGCTCCGTCACATACACATAAGTAAGCATATTATGTCATATTAGAAGTATTTGTTGCTAATGCTTATGAATTCTTAGGATTTTTGCTTTGTCTTATAATGTTAGGAGAATTACGTTGTTGTTTTTTCGTTAATTAATGTTATATTCGAAGTCGTATAGAATATTGAATGGTTGTAAAATAGGTTCTAATGAAAACAGGGTTGACCCTATTCCCGGACCGGAAAAATAGGGTTGGGTCCAAAACAGAGTCCAATAAAAACAGGGTAGGATACAGGGTCCAAAAAAGAGGAACCGGTTATAACAGGGTCCGGGTCTAGACCCTACCCACCCTGGACCGATCACCCCTAATGACAACCCATCACCGTGGGGCATCATCGCTCAATAATGCAGTTTAGTCCATGATTGGAGAAGTCGGTACTCAAAGGGCTACATGGGGTTGCCGACCGTTCCCAATGTGTCCTAAGACCCGGACCTAAAACACTAGGATTTCATAAATTAGTTGCCTGGGTAGTTTAATTTTTCTATAACCACTTAGGTATTAAAGTGCTAGTCAGCCTAGGTCGTATAGAATTGATTAGTGCCAACTTCTTTTTTTATTAAAAAAAAAATTATTCAAGGTAGTCTAGTAGTAGCCAACTCGAATCCAGGATTAGAGAAAATGCTAGGAACTAAGGTGCCTCGACAATCCCTAGTTTGCTAGATTGGCTGTGACGTACTTGACCTGATACGTAATCAATGCGTACCCATGATTATGGTACCCTAAGGGCGTATATGCTAAGATCGAAAATTAAGTTGTGAAAATTTAATTAGAGAATTTTAAGTGCTGAAAATAAAAATAAGATGTTATTTGATGACAGTTGAATATCGAATATTTTAAATTATACATTTTCCCAAATATAGAAGTGTAACTATGATTGGTAGGTTTTAGGCTTTTATCAATGCAATAGGCAATTTTATCAAACAGAAATAATCAGATTAATCTTAATAAATTTACTATTTACCATTGGATAAGTGGCATATTGTTAAATTTAATTTTATAACTGCATTCCTCAATATGCCAAGCATAAACGGTGATTGGATTATTTTTTTCCTTGTCGGTAAGTTTAATAGAAAATCCTCAAAACAAGTACTAATCCGTCAAATTTGATGAAACTCATAATATTGTATTCGTATGGAATCCCTCATTTTTAATGATTCAAATTCAATTATATCTATCTATATATATTACGGAATAATTTTGTCGATCTATGGAAGCCGAAAAAAGTCAGAAGCCGATCAAGAGTCCGAATCTTGAAAACTGAAACTGCATATGGGCATATGCTTCTCTCTACGTCCTAAAAACTTAACCGCTGTAATCTCCACAAGTCTCTCCTCTTCATCACAAGCCCCAGGTCAACAACTACCATCACCCTCTAGCTGCCTTACATCTTGATCTTATTGAAGAAATATATGCGATGGGCTTAGTTTATGAATATGGAATGCCCATGAAAGACTTATTTTTCCATATGCACAATGAAGAGGCGCCACACGAGGCACTCAGTCGCCATCGGATCACCTGATACTTTCGTCTTGAGTCTTGAAATCTCTGACTTCTCACCCTACAATCAGCAGATTGCAATACCCATTCGCTCTCCGTACCATGACATGCCTCTCCTTGTTCAAGGCAAGGGACATCATGCTATGCTGATGGCATCAGCAGCACCAACCAGCCACGTTTGCGGCTTTACTTTGGCGAAGTAGCTCGTATTCTTCTATTTCACAGGATCCTTGCTGAGATGGGAAGAATAGGATGGAAGATCAAACCTCCACTAACTATTAGATCTGTGAAATTTTCGCTCGAATGTTCGTCTGTATTCCATCAGAAAAATTCACATGAGAGTCCACTATGCGGAGTAAACAGTTAACAAGCCAATGTCTGATCGGTAGGTAAGAAAGGAAAAAGAAATCGGAACTCCTTCACAGTATTAACATAAGAAAAGACCCAGGAATTAGCTGAGGCTTTCATTCGAATGCCCACTGGTTCTCCCTTCGCACCTCTTCTTCCTCATCTGGTGTGAATATGGATTTGATATTGAAAAATTTGCGTATCTCCTCAGGAGTTTTGCCCTGATCATGTCTGCCACAAAATTGCATGCCAAGTCCAGCAAGGTCGGAATTTCCAGGAAATTTGCAGCCTGAATGGATGCAAGGAAAAACTGATGAGCACAAACATAAAAAAAGCAAGCTATAGCCTTCACATTGTAAATCACATTTAAAGCTCTTTTAAAGGTGCAGGTTGATTGGACTTTAGCACATCTTGGACCTTATGCTTTCATGTCGAGTAATCTGGGTGAAGATACTTGTACTTGATAAGAGCAAAGAGTGACTTGATTCGTCCTCCAAATAGAATGAGATCCATTTCGAACAAAGCTGATGCTAAGCTAGAAAAACAAACTGTTCAAGGCTTAGCACTGCCGGCAAGGCAATGTTCATGGATTTTGCAGATGATAAAACAATGACGTGTAGTAATGTCAAACCAACCTAACCGAATTTGTGAGTAGCAATGTCAGACCTACCTAACAGAATTGAGGAAAAGGAAATCTGTCAGCATTGAGAAGCACAAAGTGTGTACTCACCTGACTAAGTCCAAAGCTGAACCTTGATCCAATATCCCATCTGTTCATATGGGCTTTGAATCTCAAGGTTCCGAATAGGGCTTCAAGGTAATTTAATGTTACTTAAACTAAAAAGGAATGTGCAAGTTCAGCAGAACTAGCTCACTTGACAGAGTAATCCAGGTTTTGCAGGAGCAGAAGGCATGTTCTAAAAGGGAGAAAATGATGGGACTTTAAGGTTTCTGTCTGCTCCTCCATCATCGTGCAGCCAGGACTACAGCTCTCCAGTTCGGACTCAACCATGTCCGGCGTTTGGGTTTTAGAAGAGGATTATTCTCAAACTAGACTCATTGTTTAGTGGAGCCGTTCAAACAAGAGCCATAGAACGCAATGCTCATTTGACGAAATTCATCAGCTGAGCCATGAGTCCATGACCTCAGCAAATGCAGAGTCACGAGGATTGCATGGCTCGCCAAGCATAGAATAGCCTCTGCAGCCAGGGGATTGCATGCTTCTGCAAACCCCTGAATGTGTATCTCATCTTTCGTCCGGAGACTAAGTTGGTATCCTTTTAGTTTTAGTTCAGAACGTCTTGATACGAAATCTGCTTTGGCTGTTTGGCCCTCTAATCTACCAAAACAAGAGAAGGGGTCTCATCATTTTCTTCTTATTACGGTCCCATTGTCAGCCCCTCCGAGTTCTGATTGTATGTCATGCACAAGAGAGGCATGGACAACCAAACAATAATCAAGGAAAAGAATCAGACGCATAGAGGGTAGCACTCAAATGATGCGCTAATTGCCGAGTCCCAGCACCCAATTGAACGATACTTCGCAGGCTCTTGGAGCGAAATGAGAAGAAAAAAAATCAAAACTTTCCAAATTTAGCATCAACCCTTCCTCAGAAACCAAAAGAACAGCAAAACAAACATCGATCACCAGCACGAAACAGAGCTATACCCCCAAAGAAAACCATCGAAAATCGAGAAAGAGGATATGGGAATACGGACCAGGATGTAGTCGAAGACAGTGGCCTGCTCGACGTTGACGAACTCGGCGTCCCAAGCGCGGAGGCTCTCGGCGACGCCGTCGACGCCGGCCTCGGCGTGCTTGTTGCAGAACTCCACGACCTTGCCCAGGATCTTGCCGTTGACGTTCGGCAAGGGGATAGGGTTGCTGGCGCAGTTCTCGTCGATCATGTTCTCTAGGGTTTTGGACTGCAAGGCGGCGGCCTCCTCGATCTCGAAGGTCTCCCCATCGGAGCTCCTCAGGGTGATCATCTTCTTAGGGCACGACGGCGGCAGCGAGGAGGAGGAAGGAGACGACGACGACATGGCCGATTCGTATCGTGGCTCGTTGAGATAGAGAGAGAGACTTGCAGAGAAGAGAAAGTGGTTGGCAGAGGAGAGAGAGTCTGAGCTGGCGTTAAATAAAATCAATCACTGAAGAAATGTACTTGCACAAATTTTCTTCCAATTCGCTAAACATAGACGATGGAGAATTAGTCGGGTCTGTTTGAGATTATTCTTATCAGAAGGAATTCAATTTTATTGCATGAATGCAATTTTTAATATGTCCGTTAATTATTTAACTCCTATATATTAGGAAGGGAAAAAAGTATTTTCTATCTATCTGCTTTTTTATTTTGGTTGGTTCTATTTTAACACTTAATTTAACCCTCATGCTCTAACTTTTATGTGTGAGAGTCGAAATTTAGCCTAAAACTAAATTATCTCTCACCCTAACCTCATAAAAAATGGAGATTCGTACCCCTACATGGAAAAAAGGATGGCCACTAAAGTAAATTTCAATAATTATCAAATCTATTTTGCATATTCGAGAAACTTGAGAAAACATATTTTCCATTAAAACTTTATTACTTTATACTTATACTTACTTGTAATTTTTTTCTTTTTTTGTGAAATTTTTAGATTTTTCATATTTAAAATGATTTAATAATCGCAAGTCACAAATTCAATGAAGCAAACATTAGAAAGTAGAAAAAATCTAAATAGACATAAGACATATTCTTTCTTTCTTTTTCTTTTTCTTTTTTTTTTCATTTAACCTCTTCATGATCTTGTAAAGCGCCGGAGGATTGATACATAATAAATCACATAAATCTTAACTATGCATCTAATTCTTAATGGCACAACTCCATGATTCGATAGTATTTTGAAAGAGCAAAACTTTTTGAAGAGATATCCAATGATGTAAATTTCATATTAAAGTCATAAAAGAGCTATTGATTTTTAATGAGAAGATGAGATTGTCAATGCTTTCTGTGAGGGACAAGTGTCGAAAAAGTCTTAGTCATTTTACATTAGTGTCGATTTAATCTTAAACATTTTTATTAGTATCAATTTAGTTAAAATATTTTTATTGATGCCAATTTAATTCTAAAACTTTTAATTTACTCTAATTTGATCCTCCCGACTAATTTTGGCTGGATTTTGCTAACGTGGATGCCGTCGACTGAAGTAGCACGGCAAGTGCTGATATAGACAACTTTAATAATATTTTAATATTTTTCGAATTATTTCTTTCTTTTATTTTATTTCCTTTTCTTTTCTTTTCCCTCCACCTCTTTCCTCTAGCCAATTGCCAACTAGGCGACCAACCAAAGGCTAGGGCAAGAGGTCAAGGTCGACCTCACCAGCCTTTGGCACACCTAAGGTGGCCTCGCGCCGAGCGAGCGAAGGCTCGCCCTCGCCAAAGGGTCAAGCCTTGACAAGCCACTGGCAAGGCTCAAGCCGTGGCAATCCCAACCTCGTGGCCTCTGGAAACGGCTCAAGCCCTTGCCAAGGGCTGGGCAAGGCTTGATCTTGCTGGATCTAGCAAGGTCAAGCCTTACCCATGGTCGGCGGAGCTCAACTCTCGCCAAATCTAGCAATGGTGAGCCTCACCCGCCCTCGCAATTGCTAGCAAGGGCTCAAGCCTCACTAGCCTCGCTGCCCTTGCCTCTAGCCAATCATCCAACCGACAACTGGCTAGAGGAAGGAGGAGAATGGGGAAAAGAAAAAAATAAAAATAATTTAAAAATATTAAAATATTATTAAAAATTGTCAATATTAGCCAACTGACGTCAACATCAGTAAAATCCAGGCAAAATTAACCAGAATGACCTAATTAGCATTAAGTTAAAATTTTTAGGACTAAATTGATAACAAATCAAAAATGTTACAATTAAATCGATACCAATTAAAGGTTTAAAACTAAATTGACATTAATAAAATGTTTAAGACTATATTCACACTAATGCAAAAGATTTAAAACTTTTCTAACACTTTTCCCTTTTTTTTTTTTATCTACGTATGGCTCAAGGGCGGACTCACGGTTTCTGGTTATTGGTCTTTAGAAAACATTAGCACCCGAACTTGACTCAGTCGTTCATCCTCTGGAAATATATGCTTCAAAAAGAATTACACTCAACGTGGCCTCTCGAGGTGAGGTTAAGCCATTGCTTGCCGTTATGAATCTTCAAATTACAGTTCTAGACGTGCATAATTTAGTTACAACTTTGATTGGGTCAAAGCCAATGAAAATGTATGCAAATGGCTGACCAAAAAATAAAAAAAGCAAATGGAATTGGTGACAAGATCAGTGCAATGCAAGCTTGGTTGAACTTATTAATGATGACGTGGATTTCTTTGTCTCCACAATGATGATATGGACTAAAAACATGGGAAAATAGAAAAAATATAAGGAGAGAAACCCCAACACACGGCGAGAGAAGATGTGAAGGTGTAGACTAGTATGCGGTGGCGACAGCAGGCCCGCCCAGTTACCGGCGATCAGACGCACCTCGCTGGGCTCGGGCAAAGCCGCCATCATTGTTTTTCTTTTTCACTGCTTTTGACGGAGTTCCAGAAGTGATTTCTTTTGGCTCATTCGAGTCTTAGATCTTTGACATCATGCCTTAGAAAGACATGCACGCTAGGAGAAGTTGAGTAGTAGTTTGGCAGCACTTCATTGTTTATGTTAAGGATTCGACTCTCTGTCCATGACATGTTCAAACTTTACACAGCATTATTTGAGTCGTGAAGATCCACAACCTCAGGACAGTCATCGCGATGCAGTCCTGTGCCATGAACAGAAAAAATGCCATCTAATGGGATCGCATGACGGTAAATGATAATACCAATCAGTCTATCACAAGCTTCAATTGTGTGCGCCATGACATGATATGACAAAGGGCCAAGCATACGTGACTCCCTAAAGAACCACGACTTCTATGTAAGGATCAACTGGATCAGAAAAAAGCATTTATAAGCTCTTGAATTGACAGAAACTCGCATCTGCATTACAGTAGAAACGGAGTATATGCTTATCAGCCCTTCCACGATAGAGGACTCATATGCAACAACATTCCCCAGCACTGTGAACAGTCATAACCTGTCCATCATATGGTTCTCTCTGGAAGGCCATCAAGGTTCGAGCTTCAGGCTCATAGCCTTGAAACAGGCAAACCTGCATCAATTTACAAGACTATCAGCAGACTAAACTTAAAAAAGGTACACCTTTCACCAGAGTTCCAAAGAAGGTGACTTCATACTTAAGGCTTTTGCATTGACGATGCTTGGACATGCGGCCGGAGGTGGCGCATTCTCGTTCAGAAATGGTGCAACCCGGTTTGGATCCGACCAAACTGGATACCCTTTAATCTTTCCCTGAATGCATAGAATTGGTCAGCATCTCAGTTAACTCATGGAGTCAAATGCGGTCAAGCAAGCAGATAGCAAGGTTGTGTCACTAGTTTACATACCAGGACGTTCAGAGCAGCCAAGGTAGCCATGCCTTCACGAGTCCACTGCACAATTACCAGGAAAAGCCTTAGATGGTCATTGCAAAAAAATAGGCGCTGGGATTTGTCGTTAGCGGTCATTACCTTAGAAGCGGAAGCAATATGAGGCACCACAATAGCATTCTTCATGTCCGAAAGTCCTGGCTTCATGTAAGGCTCATCCTACCCAGACCACGTTTACGAATGAATAGTGCATCAGCATATCAGTGGTGATGATGATAGAGAGCAGAGATGGAGTTGAGGATGAACGAGGAGGGTTTTGTTACCTCGAAGACATCAAGACCAACCCGGAACATGGGATTCTGTTTCAAATGCTCCACAAGCGCTACTTCATCAACAACTGGTCCCCTACTACAGTTCACAAGAATTGCTTCCTGTAATGAGGGAAGCAATTAAATCCTCGCATAATTGAATTATAAGAAGAAGAAGAAGAAGGGGATAAACAAACTAAGTAACCTTCTTCATGGTCGCGAGGCTTTCCTTGTTGATTAGATGATAAGTGGTCTTGTCCAGGACTGGGTGAAGACTTATCTAGAAACACAATCCAACTTCATGATCAAATGCAGATTGATGGAAACAAATACAAAATCTGGAAGTAAAGTTTTTGGCAACAAAATCCCACCACATCAGCTTGCCGGAGAACCTCATCCATGGTTGCAGCTCTTCTCCAGGTAACTGGCTGTTCGCCATTAGCTTTTAGAAACTCACCATAAGCTGAAACCACAAATTATGTTAGCAAAAATTAGAGTCTAGGGATAGAACTTGACCAGCATCAATAGATTGGCCTGCTACATGCCTGTAACAAACTTCTCGAGGCGAGTGGATTGGTAAAGATCATAGTAAATGAGGTTCATCTTAAATCCTTCGATCTGTAAAGGAAAAAAAGCATGATAAGCTAAGTAAAACCATCCAAATGACTTCTCATATTATAGACGAGCGGCTAAGACCACTTCATAGTTGAATAAGATTAAGCAGAAAACCAACTCGGTGATGGGACCAAAACATTCGGAAAAGAATTCTATCTGAACTATAAAGAAAAGGGAAGATCAAATCCATTTTAAGAGGTTAGAAGAAAAATGGACTAATAAGAGGAATTAAATTAGCTGGATACCATCATTCTTGCATATGCAGATCCAATACGACCAGCTCCAATCACTCCAACAGTCTGCCCCTTAAGCAAATTGCCGACAAACCTACCACATGAAACAAAAACTTTGAGGATGTGAGTCAATATTAAAAACTCTGAGAAGTGAGGATCACAATATTACAGATTAGGGAGCCATCCATCGTATAAGCCCGCCCTCATGAATTCATCTGCCTCAACGATTCTTCTCGCAGCTGCTAAAGAGAGTGAAGCTGCCAGCTCTGCAGTCGTCTCTGTAAGCACACCCTATCCAAGAAGTGGACAAATGCTTACGTTGCATTGATAAGCAATAATTGGCAATCACATTTTGGAGGAGTTCACACTGTGTAAGGTGCCTTGCTTATATGAATAACTCTAATCACATAAACTTCAAAATATATCATTTACCCTTTGTATTGTATGTCTAAAAAATCACACCCATAGAGGCAGAGCCAAAGTTTTTAAAGTCCGGCAATCTGATATATGTTCGGGTATTTCAGGACATAGCAGCCATTAAACATATCACAGCATATGAAGAAGCTTCCCTCAAGTAGATGCCAAGAGAGTCATACTCATACTATGCTCTTATTCCATGATCCAAGCTTTATTAGTCTAATCCTCATATTTTAGCTTTGAAAAAACATGTGCTGATTAGTAAACCCCAATCGCAACATTGTTTTTTTTTTTTTTTGGTCGAACAATTTCAGCATTCTTAACATGCTCCATCTTGCAACTTATTTCATGAATTGCCGTCTGATGAAACCAAGGATGGTGACAATAATGCACAACCATTTCCTACGATTAATCATCAAGCAATGAACACTCTATTAAACTAGTACCTCATCCAATCAGACAGTCGAGAAGAAAACGAAGGGAGATGAATAGTCCCTCGATCAAATTAGCAACGTAAAACTTACAGGAGTGTTCCCAACAGCAACACCGTACTTGTTCGCAGCATTGACATCCACGTTGTTGTAACCAACCGCCATGTTACTAAATGCTTTTCCTCCTGCCCTGCTCAGCGCAGAGAACAGTGTCTCCCCCAATCCTCCGTCAACTTCAAAACAACAAAAACCAAAAAAAAAAAAAAAAAGAGACCCATTTCAGAAAATTTACGGGGAAGACGCGAACAACCTCGACTTTCTCTGGGATAACCTCAAAATCGACCCAGACACAGAGACAAATTACCTGCCCAATGACTCCATCGCACTTATCGCCGATGAGGGCGATGATGTCTTCCACGGACAAGATGGTCTTCTTCTGCGTGCATATCTGGTCAAGAACGCAAAACAAGAAATGCCCGTTAGTGACGGAAACAGAGTTATGAAGGTCACAAGCTTCCATCGGGTTCAGTCTACCTCGACGCGACAATCCTGCTCGATCAAGAGATTGATCCACCGAGTCCCGGGCATGGACTTCGTGCTGACCACCCTGTACTTCCCATTCGGGTTCCACACCTCGATCGAAACTGGCTTCGCCATGCCCGACCTCTCTTCTCCGCTGCTTCCCCACTTCAGCTCCTCACCGCACTGCGAAGCAAGAACAGCAAAGCCATTCAAATGGCTGGCCACCCGGTTTTATAATTTCGCGGCTGAACCCGCGAGACGCAGCGTTTCGCGCTTTGCTCGGCGCTCGCGAATCGCAGCCGTCGATCGGTGAGACCGTTGACCCCGGCCTCCGGTCTGATGGCGCTAACCGGGTTTATACTTGGGCGATGGTGATTGGACGGGGGTTTTATCAGAAATGTGTGATGAAATCGAAAGGGGCTGCTTTGGTGTCGGGGTGGGGGGTTGGCATTTTTGGACCTCACGTTCCCGCAAGGGATAGGAGCTGAAGTGGCTTCGCGCGACGGCGACACGTGTCGGGGGCGTTTATCCTTCTTTTGTGATCCGAATTGTCCTTGTGGAAGCCATTGATAGAGCAAGAGCGCCGTACCATCCATGGTCATAATTGATTCCAATATCGAAGATCCGTTTAAACTAAACAATCATCGTGCACTGTTCTTTATAGGGTTTCGACGGCCCATATTTATGCATTTCACCGAGGCATTCCACCTTCAAATCAAAAAATTATATGAGATGTCTAAACGAAAAACCCTCTAAAATTTTTATACAATTGATTGATGGAATATTCTCATTCACTCAAATTTCAAGCTAGCTTTATTTCCTTTTTGATGTAAGTAATCGGGATTGATTGGGGACCTAAGTAGACTTGGAATTGAGTTGCCATCTCATTAATGGCGCCCGAATAGTTTAGATCGACCCGATGGTGTTCGGTTGTCCAATACATTCGGTATTTGGCTAAGGAAGTTTGGGCAGTTCGAACTTCAAAGCAATTCGGTCCACCTCGCCCAGATTACATAAAATGTCTGAATAAGAGACCCTCTGAAAACTTCACGTGATTGGTTGATGGAATTTTTTTATTACTCGAGTTTCCAGCTGACTTTATTCCCTTTTTGATGTAAAGTAACTGAGGCGGATCAATGACCTAAGTGGCCTGACCTGATGGTGTTCAATTGCCCAATGCATCCAGTCCTTGCCCAAGGAAGTTTGGGCATATTGGGCCATTCGAACTTCAAAGCAATTAGGTCCACCCGGCCCAGATTACATAAAATGTTTGAACGAGAGCTCTCTAAAAACTTCGTGCAATTGACTGGTGGAATATTTTCAATTACTTGAGTTTTAAGCTGACTTTATTCCCTTTTTGATGTAGTAATCGGGGTGGACCAAGGACCTGAGTGGACCTAGAATTAGGTTGCCATCTGGTCTGTGGTGCTCGAATAGTTTAGCCCGACTTGATGGTGTTCAGTTGCCCGATGCATCCAGTCCTCAGCCGAGGAAGTTTGGGCATACTGGGCCGTCCGAACTTCAAAGACATTGGGTCCACCCGGCCCAGATTTCTAAGGAAAGGGGGCCAAGGCCCGTATATTGGGCTTGTCGTTGGAGCTCATAGATTGTTCACCCCCCCTGCTCATTCATAGACGGGCCCTATGCTTCTCGAGCAAGGCCCAACGAACGAGGCCCATGAACAGCCTCCGTGGCACGTGTTGGGCACAAGCCAGCACGAAGGGTCCACGCGTTTGGGTCGGCCGAGCATGCGAAGGTCACGAGCTCTTGGGTCCGGCCTGGTGGTTGTGGTTGGTAAGAGTTCGTGGAGAAATAGGCTTTGCCAGAAAATGCCCGCGAACACTAAATTCATAAAAATAAAAATGAAATTCTACTTGAACCTCTCTTTTTTTCATGGAAAAAGTCCGAGGAAGATTATTATCTAAATCCTACAAAATAATGATTAAACAAAGAAGATAAATGATGATTATCATCTAAATAATACTAGCAGGTGATTACATGAAGAAGATCATCCAAATACATGAAAAATTATATTCAAATGTGATTTTCAGTTGGTGTCTTAATCGTTTATAAAAAAAAATCAATACAAAAGCATCTCGTAATTAAATCGATGTCGGGGATTTCCTTTTCAAGCAAAGATTGTCCATCGGAAAACTCGGGATGATGAGAATTGAGACGTGGAAGGCTCGATTTTGGTGTTGTGGCTTTAATTGAGACCGCAAGTTTTTTTTTGGTCAATAGACTAATCGATCAATGTGAATGGACAACAAGCCTGCCATGTGTTCGGGTATTGACCTTGACCAAAACTTTTTCACCAAATATGGCTTAAACGTGCAATCAACATGCTCATAATTGAAGTGTGATTCGCTGGAAAGAGGAGGAATTCGTCTCCCTCGCCAACCTTTACCCCAAGGAGACCCAGCAACGAGTCAATGGCAAACGGATGATTTGGGAAAAAGAAGACCAAGCTCTGGACAAGCTAGAACAACTTGCTTGGAAAGACAATATGCTCCAAAAATTCTGCAGCAATTTCAAAAGTTTGTATCGTTAGATCATTAGCTCGTGAGATGACATGAAAATCAATAAGACTCATACTCGTCACGATCCAATGCGGATCATTAATGCATACTTTGTATATGTTGTTTATGTTAACAACCCATTCGTTAACGTCACCATTTAAGTTTTTACAGTTGACAATGATCCGTGATTTCTCATGAAATTGTTTGTATCGAGTGCTTTAATGTACAATCCTAACTCGTATCATTCTATCTCTTTTAACATAAAGAGCATAAGGATTGTGTAATTATGCATTGTATCAGTATTATCATCCGATTGAAATTAAAAATATATATAATTATCGTTGTGTAGGAATAAAAAATACAATGAACTCATACTTTCCATCATGGCATACGATATTTGGAAAATGGGTTATTTTCCTAATGAAGTATTTCCTAAGTACCTAAGCATTAGCGAGAATATAAACAATACTTGTTAACATTATCTATTTACCCAGTGGACCACTATATGGTCACGTGAAGACAATTTCGTTGGTACTTCCCTTTAGGCTGAGCACGGCACATTCCATCTTCTGGGTCAAAACAGACAAAATGAAACTCAATCTCTAAATCCAAGTCCTCCTGGTCTCAAGATGCCATATGCTCCACCTCAGCCAGCACTAAACCTAATCAACCAAATTGCAATTTAGCTACAAAAACGCACGCACGCACAATTACAAAAAAAAAAAAAAAAACCTCTGTCATCATCGATAATCACCACAACAACCAAATAGGGAATTCAAGAAGAAAAGGAAGAAAGATAAATCTATTTTTATCGGTAACTAATCTCAGATTAGGGCCAAACTAATTATGCTTTTGATCCAAATTTGATGAGTTGCTAAAAGCTCAATCCCTCCCCTCCTCCCTCATTTTTTATTTCTGGTAAAATCTCAGATTTGCCAGAAGCACTTTTATCCTCTCCCTCTCTCTCTCTCTCTCTCTCTCTCTCTCTCTTTCTCTCTCTTTCTGGGAAATCTGCAAAAATCTCTTTTTGACCTCTAAAACCCAACTTCAGAGAGATAACACGACACAAGAGAGACAGATAGAGATAGCCATGGAGAGGCTTCTCTACTCCTCTTCCCCTTCCCCTTCCCTCCCTTCCCGGATCTACCGCCGCACCCCTTCCCCCTCGCTCGGCCGGCTCGGCCGCTCGGCCGCTTCGACTCGGTCAGGCCCGGCCCCTCCTCGCCGGCGCGGCCCGATTCGAGGCCGGTGGGCTTCGTCTCGTGCAAGGGTGGGAATTCGCCTCCCTCCCCGTCCCTTTCTTGGAAATCCCTGGAGAGATTGCCGTCTCCGTCGATCCGATCGCCGGAGGAATCGCCGCCGCCGGCTCCACCACGGCCGTCCGAGCCGACCGTGGTTGGAGATTCTCAGAAGCTCAAGGTAATGGCTTTTTTTGGCGGAGATTCATGGTTTCGCTCGCCCTATCCCGTTCGATTGTCTCGTAAATATGGTCAATTTCAATCTGAATATCGTTTGATTTTTGGAAATGGCGATACCATCTCAGCCTTCCTTTTCTGTTCTACCGTGTAATTTGTTGTGTGCATCTCTGTTCATGTTTGAATGAAGGAAGAAAGCCGTAATATCTGATTTACGAAGGACAGAGTTTAAATATCTTTAAATTTTTATTGGAAAGAATTCTGGGGTGTACACATACCAAGCTGTTCGATCAGAACAAAGTGCTGTGTGGAATTGAATTCAGAATAGGTAAGAATTTTGGGGTGCAATGAAGGTTGCTGTTGTTTATCTTTGAGAAGTGAGGGAGGAGCGATAATTGCTGTGGAAGTGAGGTGAAGCAATGAGCCCGTAGAAGGGAGTCCTTGGGCAGTAGTTCCAAGTTTGTCTTTTTCACACTCCTTTGTTACAATTAGAGTTGTGATCGGATAAGATGATTTGATGCTATTAATTTCAATGGAAAAGATTTGAGGTGGAAGCTGGGACTCAAGGCAGTGATTAGTAGATACTCACCAACAAATATGAGCCAGCATTCAGCTAGCCACAAGGAAAGGAATGTGGCCAATCATTTCAGAGGCTTGTTTTTCATGATTTTCTGTAGCATTTTGGACAATGTTGATATCTGCTCTCGCACAACCATTATGATACAAAAAAGAATTCTCTGAACTTCTGGAGATGTCATGCAGTTGATTTTGAGGAAGTTTATGCCAGATTTCTCTCAATAAACATGAAAAGATCCTGTGGTTATCTGCAGAAATTAATGGGGAACTGCTCTGAGCTATCTCAATTTATCTTTTAATCCATCAACCCATCATTCATAAACTTTTACAATTTATAACTCGAAAAAGGAAGCAGATTAGAATGGAGAAAATTGTCAATAAGGTCCAGAAACTTGGTGTTTTCCAATTTAACTGCTATGGGAACCAAGGATGAATTATAAAGATATTAAACAAATACTACAGGTCATTCAACACCTCTCAAACCTTCTTATTTTTAATCACATCATAACTCCTCCAAAGAATATATGGCTATGTGGAAAGTACTGACTGTCGTGAAATTCTTGCTCAATTCCCAAAGGAACAAGAAAGGAAGTATATTCTGATGTCGGCATGGTGCTAAATGCTACATTAGCTTCTAATTTGGGGTGCTCTGGTTGTTTCAGCTAAGATTATAGCAGAAATGGTTTTAAAAGAGTGGGCTGCTTTTACTTGTCGCCTGTGGTTTTCTCTATAATGATACCTTCTGGTCAGGAGGAAAAGATGTTCACAATAACTTGTTTGGAACTATATTTTCTTATTGATTTCAGGCTACTCTAGAGTAATGATTTCCTTTTGTTGTGTTCTCATAAAAAAATTTAAGGGGGCTGAAATCTTTGTTATAGACTGTTTGAAAAAAGCTCAAAATCATTTTCATTTTTTCAGGGATTAACTGCTGGAACTTTTGTGCTACTCTCTGCCCTTATTGTGGCCTTAATTCACCCATTCTTTGCATCACCTGCCTTTGCAACCTTTCAAAGTGCTGCTAAGACAGGAGGACCTGCAGCAGCTGCTGCTGTTGGGTCAAGACTTTTTCGCACGGAATTACTCAGTAGTGCCTGGACTGGTTTCTTTGCTGGGTGCTTGCACACTCTATCAGGGCCTGACCACCTTGCTGCACTGGCCCCACTCTCTATTGGTCGAACCCGTATGGAAAGTGCTGCTGTTGGGGCCCTTTGGGGCTGTGGCCATGATGCAGGACAGGTACTATTCGGCTTGTTGTTTCTACTACTGAAAGATCGGCTGCATATTGAAATAATCAGAACATGGGGCACGAGAGTTGTGGGCTTCACGCTACTTGTTATTGGTGCTATGGGTATTAGGGAGGCTTCAGAAGTCCCACCCCATGCGTTGCCTTAGAAAATGGGGAGTGTGATGTTAGTCTTTATGAAACACTCGAAAACCCCAAGTTGGGGAAGAAGAAGAAGATCGGATTTGCTACTTTTGCCACAGGGATCATTCACGGTCTACAACCTGACGCATTAATGATGGTCTTGCCCGCACTTGCTTTGCCTTCTCGCTTGGCTGGTGCTTTATTTCTACTCATGTTCTTGGTCGGGACGGTGTTTGCAATGGGAAGTTACACGGTGTTTATAGGCTCATGCAGTCAGGCGCTGAAGGAACGGATTCCTAGGATAACTGAAAAGCTCACTTGGGCCTCTTCCCTAGTTGCGATTGCCCTTGGACTTGCAATTATCATTAGCCAGTTTTTTGGTTACAGCCTGTATTGATCCATCAGTCTCATAGTGACACGGGCTTAGAAGCTTCTTCTGTAGCATTAGAAAGATCTGAGAAAGGTTCAATTTGTTTTTCGGCGGAAATTCATCATTGCATCACATTATTTAACAAGCATTTACATCCTTGCTTTTGATTGTTGTGATCTCAGTATAGAACAAATTTACTAATCTACTGTTATTTTCTTTGGTGTGTCGACATTTTTGGTTGTAATTTTATTATGCCTCATCTCTGAAGATGGTTTTATGTAACAGCAAATGATTGCAGTGCAATCTACTTGGATGTCATTTTAATCAATACCCATTTAATTTAATCGGCCGCAGATTCCATATGTACAGAGACATTCAAGAGCAAACTCTGTGGTGTTCTGTCTTGCCACTAAACTCAAGCTTTACATGAGCTAATCCTCCACCTATCTGACGTCGCTCTTATACCATGGAAAATGTAATGTACTAATTTTCTGCACAAACCCCGCGGTTTAAACCAACCTAAAAAATTGCATTGAGAAAAATAATTTTGCTGTGGATGGTTCAGTGGCGGTCGGCTAGTGTCATAAACGGAAGGTTTCTACGTAATTATGTTGTGTTAATTTGCGCCAGTTTCTCGTTAGCCGTGGTGGATTGGGCTAGTGTTTCTGTTAGTAACTTTGTGTCAGAGTGGGAATGGTCTCCAAAAAAAAAAAAATCAAAAAATCTCAAACTTATTATGTTTTTATCAATTCAATTTAAACTTTTCAATTAGATCAATTTAGTCCAAAATATTTTTGTATTGATACCAATTCAGTCTATCCGACCAATTTAAATCGGAAATTGTTGATGTTGACGCTAATCATCCCATGTGGCAAGGTTAACACTGACGTAGAAAGGTTTAAGATTAAATTAGTCTAATTTAAATATTTATAACTGAATTGATACCAATGCAATAAGTTTATAACTTTTTTAGTACTTTCTCTATTTGCATCCACTTCATTCAACAGCAGTTCCCACTTTTCTAAAAGTGCTGTAGTCTTTCACAGAAACGACATTTGCATCTCACATATCATCTGATACAACTGAAGAATAGCATCTGCAGAAGGTTTGAAATCAGTGTGACCTGACTTTCCTACTGTGAGCGCTGGAAGCATACGATATTGTCTAGTAGGAGCATTTTACTTGCACTCAAATCTCCAAAATAGACGACTTAGTCAAAAGAGCTCACAAAGCGATGAGACAATGAACCTACGCACGAGGATTCAAATTGACTGAACCTAGAAGGGCCTTCAACTATTTAGAAAGGGGGTAAGATCATAAGACGTTTGATTAATCATGTGACCTACAGAATCTGAGCTCCCTAAAGCAAAAACTACCAACAGAGACTATGCAAAAGGTGCAATATAAAAACGCCTCAAAAATTTCAGTTCTCGATACTATTGTAAGTTCATAGGGTCCCAGACTACAGAAGCAAAGAAACACACAACAGAGGAAAGTTCCCAATTGCGATATCAACAAGGCAATTAAAAAGATGACTATCCTCATAAGTCGTAAGAACGGGAACTTGTGGCATCTGTACCACTTTTATCTGGTCATAATCGTTTGTAATTGAAGGATAGAAATATAGAGCATTCCAACAGGAAGTTGAAACAGCAGATGCTTCCAAAAAGAAAGGAATCTGTACCAAAACAAAGCTCAGTATTCACAACAATGGACACTGTCCAGTTGCTAATCATGCAATTGGCGGGCTATTTTGATTACATGAGAAAGGCATGTATTATGCGAAACCAAGTAATCTGTTTCCGAAGCTTTTTGAAGCATACAAGTTTGCTGGCCAAGCAAAAGCATACAAGATAAACAATTGTTACAAGTCTGCTCTCTAATGGGCAAAATTGAGCACGGATCAGGTGTAAGCTTTAGAAAGCTGCTCCCATCATGCAGAGAAAAGAACTAAGAACCCTGCTTTTTGTTGATATCATAAAGCACACAAATGTCTGCTGCTGTCTTCATCTACATTGGACAGAAAAAAGGGCAAGAATTATAAATGACAACGATTAGTCAAAACTACCATGTGATTTCTCATATCATGCTATCACAACTTAAATACAACCAGATTAGAGCCACAAAAAGGAAAGGAAAGAACATAATATACTGCCAGTAGAGTTGGATCATGACTGCTAAAAAGAAACTCCACTTAGCTGCAGAGTCAGGTGATGAAAATTGACAGGGAATGTGCTATTCCATTGTGATGCTAGTCCAGGACCATGTATACATGCATAGGTCCATAAAAAGGAAAGAAAAAGCCAAACAAATTGGATAACGCTATAACTCCTGGAAATTATCTACTTAGGATTGTTCAGACTTTGAGAAGAAAACAGAAATATTAACACTCAGGATAAAGTTCTGGCATGATGCAAAGATACCAAGGAACTGAAAATAATGACTAGCGCAGTCAACAAACAAGAATAAAGTTACATTACTTTATCATTAAACAATTGCAGAAATCATAAATGTATTGGAGAAATCCTATACTACCTGTATTACATTGACAGTTTGTTTAATTGTCCATCCAAATAAGCTTAGAGCCAGTAAAAGCAAGAGAAAGGGACTTTGTCTGGCTGAGGTCATAAGTACCTGAAAAAAAAAAAAAAAAAAAAACCAAGGCTGGGAAATAAAAGAATGGTGTCAAGAAAATTTAGTGCAAACTGATGGGATAAGAACTTACATCTATCAAATCTTCAGTTTCCTTCTCCGCACGAAGGAATAATATGATGTAAAGCACCTGCATGATTTTGCAGAAGCAAATCAGGAAATTCAGGTATTATATGTCTAAATCAAATTACAAACCCATCACAAGTACCTCACATGCCACACAGCAAAATGCCATAAACATTCGATTTCCATAGTAAGCTTTGAAAAGCCAGTTAGTGCTGTCTTTCACATCCTTGTGACTAACTTTTCCTGTCAAGAAAGTACTGCAGTCCAAAGAATGAGAAAACAGCAAAAGCAGACAACCCTTGCACAATACCATAAGACATGTCAAGGGACCCCAAATTAAGAAGATGAATAATTACCTGTACATTTGCAGCCAATGGCTACCAACATCTAGTGCAAGCAATAGCAGGAAACTCAAACCAGGCCTGCATAAACATCCCACCAGTAATCACAATGCTTCACCCAATTAGTCACTCATAGCTTTTGTAGCAAAGAAAATCAGAACAAAGAAAGTCTGCTTTTCCTTTATTTATCACAGTGAGATGTTTGGCTTCAATTACCTGTACACTTGGGAAAGAATTACCAGCAGACAAGCAGTGCTAATCCTGGAGTGAAAAAGATGATCAAGCCAAACAGCATAATACAGTTAAATGAAGAAAAATAATCAGACCTTCCAGTCTAAGGACAGGATGGGGCAAAATTAGTGATTTAGTAGCTCAGAAGAAAATTGCATCATTAGAGGAAAAAGCATTAACCTGTCTGTTACCATGTCCAAAACAGCTCCAAAAGTCGAGACTGTGTATTAACAGAGAAACTAAATTCAATGCACTATTAAAGGTAGTGTTTTAAGAACTTCTGAAGCATGTAAAACTCTATAGGCAGGGTGAGATCATCATGATAAGAGCGTTTCAGGAACATGCACACTTGGCCGCAAGCAAACATGCAAAAATAATAAATATAAAGGAAAAAGGGAGTAAAATAAAGCCATATCCACATGGTGAGACTTTGATACCGCAAGAAAATGCTCTGAGTATGACCATTCAAAATGTATTGGCAAAAAAGCATATATTCAATCTTAAGGCTGAAAAGTGTCTATTATACTTCAAAACAAGACCAGGAACTCCATTCCAAGGTTCATGTATGAAAGATTTTCTTAACAGGGAATAAAGAGGGAAGAAGAAGGAAACTTTCCAAGGGCAGATCCTAATATAAGTAGCAGTTTTAATAGGCAACATGGCAATCACTTCATCACTCTGAAATTATATTGTGCAAACATTATATCTCAAATTGCAATAATGGAATAATAAATAGAAAGCAGGAGACTCAAAAAGCGAGCACCTTGGTTGAATTTGCGAGCGCACCAACCATCCACGCCGTCACATACAAAGCTGAAACAACTTGCTTGTCAATTCACTCCAACCTTTTGATCTCCATTTAGGTCATCAAAACATACACATATCATTTAAATTCAAGAAGGCCAACCTTAGAAAATAGAGAACAGAGAATAGCTTTTTGTTGGAGAAGCATATCGCAAACGCCACGCAGTTCATGAGCACTCTTATATAACCTGGCATTTGTACCAACAGGAGTCACTCAAATAAGTCTACTCTTCCAATCTCCCACAGACCCACTTCAGACTTAGAATTTAAGCAACCAATCAAAATTAACCGAACACCAAAATTGACAAAAAGCGACAACCACCCACCGATTATATTCGGAATGTAAAGGTACACAGACAATTTCCGAGGCCTCGCCGCCGACTTTCCCGCCATCGGAGCTTCTCCGCCGTAACCAAGACAGGCATAAAACGGACCCTGCACGAACACCACTCGCGTTACGGCGTCCTCGTCCTCGACACACACTTCGGTATCGATATCAATCACGAAGCACGCGACCACAATACTGCGAACAAATGCAGATAAATTTCACGCATCGGCATAGAAACCCATCAGGAACTCCGCAAGTGGATGCGAACCCACGAGCAAATTCAAATTACGCGGTCCAACGGAAGCAATCGAAGCTCGTTTCGCGCTCGATAGATGCCGTAAAAACACGAACTTTCGCGCGGCAACCCATTGGGGAGATGGCGTTGAAGAAGAATGAAAGTACCTGAGACGGAGAGAAACTCGATTTCAGGAATCGATCGAGGAAGAACTGCTGAGATGCCCCTCTCTCAATCTCTCTCTACTGCGCCAGTATTTGTTTATTTATTTAACCCTTTTTTTCTTGAAAAGCTATTCTCATTCCTTGCGTAAAACTTAAAAATTCGCTTCATAACCCACGATTCCTCGTTATTTAGAAAATATCCCCAAAGCGAGAGATGAATTTTGCAAACATCGCCCTCCCTCCCGAGGAGGAGGTTTTTACTATTTTTTAGCATCGGGGCATATGTGCAAAAAGCACGCCATGTCCTTCGTCGGTAAGAGCTTTTATACATTCCACCCTAAAATTGATTATATGTATTCATTTAAGTAATCATTAAACTAATTGGGAGGCATCTAGATCACGCAACTGATTTATTACCAAAAAGAGATCATGCATTTAGTAGACAGATTTTAAATATCTGGATTGAATAACTTATCTTTGATCTAATTTGTTTCCTCTAAAAAAAATAATCTTGATTTTTTTGTATAGGGCCAAAAAAGATTTTAGATAATTGCATTTCTTTTTTCAAGCCTATTAATGAATATATATATATATATATATATATATGCAAAGGGAAAAAAAGTGCTTCTTAAATTGGAGAGGTTAGGTGTCTTACTGAGTTATGTACATGATATAAATTCATATTGTAAATATTCTCTGACATGAGAATGCTTCTTAAAAAAACAAAGGGTTTTTTTGTTAAGGTTTGGTCCAAGGAAAAAACAAAAATTGCATGTTTGTCCACTCCCACTAGCCCAAATCCATACTAGTGTAGAGAAATAAGATCAACATAGACAATGGGTGTTCTTGATTTTTGGGGGCTATGATGCAACCATGTCATTACTTTAAGGACCACCACTAACCCGAAAGTCTTATATATGTTTTGGAGAAATTTTGGTGGTTGACGTGGCAATCAGGAACCCTAGGTAGTGCCTGAAATTAAGAATTGAAGACAGCGGGAGCATCCTGAATGCTATTCTGGCAAATGACAGTGCGCTCCTGCCATCATGACGACGCTGAGCCTTGCTTGAAAACTGAATATGATGTCGCGAGAGGCGAAGAGATGCACGTGGTGGGTGGACGCAAAGCTTGGAGTTGGGTACGGAAACTTCAGACCACTTCCAAAGTGAAGGAAATTGTCTGGTAATAACTTCACGATGTGTTTTGTAAGCAATGCAACCAGGTCGAGGAAGACATTTTGCGTGTCTTTGGGAGAGCGTAATGAGGACGGGAGGTTATGCAGAAGAGATTGGCTCGAAATCTGCCCAGATATACTCTGGCTCGCCAAAGCTGCAGAATCTCGCGACCGTTCGCCATGGGAATAAACATCTCTTGGCATTGGAAAAGCTTCAATGCTACCAGCTAAAGCCTATGCGCGGCAGAGATGGTGAATTAGAGCAGTGCTAAGGGCGTTCTATGGACTGTTGAGAAATCGAAAAATTCTGATTCAATGTTTGGATTAGTCTTCGCCGAGTTCCATGGCTCATTGAGATGATTCTGATCGAACGAAGGGCATTGCTTTGGAGAATCGAACGATGGAGGCCGATAATGGCTCTTGCATCAAGTGCCAACAGAAGCTGGAACGAACGAGCATGTGGGAACATGGCCTAATTGCACAGCTCCGTCCTTTCTTAATCCTTTACTGCAGCTGCTGCAGGTCTTACGAGAAAATATTGGGTACAGGTTTTACAGCTAGTTGCATCTGACGTAAGAGCTGAATCAGCAACCATTCTATTCTATCGATCTGGACTTTTTCGCGGGTCTATTTTGGAAACGATATCGGATCGGGTCTCGCAGCCAGTTTCCAATTGGGCCACGAGGAGGCCCTAATTGGTTTCCTGAGATTTCTCAAAATTGATCTCGGGTCAAAATTAGATACACGAACAAGCCTCTCTGGATTGCCACTTTAGATCTTTCATTAGTCAAATCTAGAACTCCCTATCTGAAGATCTCGTCGTGCCAGACATGCATCCACTTGAATTGGGTCCATGAATGAAATCACTACCACAGACGATGGTATGCATTTTAGTCATGGCTGTGCACAAATTTATATCTTGATGACACGTCAATATGATATTATTTGTGCGATGGATTATATTAATCATCTCGGTAGAAGTTTATTGGAAATGGTTTCGGCTATTATAACATGTCACGGAAGCCGCAGCAGATTATACAAATTTTAAAAGAAAAACCCGAAATTCGAAAATATGCTTAAAATTCTGCAAGCATCCCACGTTCCCACCACGCAACACGCAGTAATATAGGGACCGCCTACTAGTTATCAGTTCAGAGAGACGCTTGGCCAAGACATTTTAGGTTCCCTTTTTTACTTTATTTTCGTACTTCGAAGACAACCGACCGACCATTAATGTCTCCACCGGATACAGGTTTTAATATCGGGGTGCTGTTCTCAATAGTAGGGGATTCCCATTAAATTCCGAACTTGCCGGGTCGCCGGCGCGGCGTTTCCCGAAAGAATGACTAGTCCTGCTTCCCCGCCGGACGCGATTTCCCAAGAATCCCTCCTTTGCCATCTCTCGCCCATACGCGGTGGAGAAAAAACAGACATCACGAGGAAACGCTACCCCCACCACCGCCGCCACCGCCACCTCCACCTCCGCCGCCACTGTTGATCAAAGCCACCGCAGAACAATCCAAATTCTCGGCCTGAAAGAAGAAAAACTCCAAAACCAGTGGGCCTGACGGAGAACGTGAGACATCATCATTAGGCCACGTAGGATCGGGAAAAAATATATATTCTAAGAAAAGGAAAAAGGCCAAGAGATTGAATCTTCCCCTGTCCTCTCTATCATCTCCCCGCACCACCACCAAAACGAGGAACGTCTCTCTGTCTCGCCTCGAAAAAATCTCAATTCAATGCCCCGACAGCTGATCGATCATAGCCCTGACGGGATGGATAGGGCGTTCGTAGGGTGGCACCCGATAAGGACCTTCAAACCCCCCCATTAATGGCTGCTCTGCTCTGTCCTGTAAAATATCACCTGGGCTCCGCCAGAGCATACTACCCTCATCGATCCGGGTACGGCGTGCGGGATTTCAATGGGGAAACAAGTCTTCTTCCGCTCCTCTGGCCATTTAAGGAGGTCGGGTCAGATTCTAGCCGCTCTTTGGCTATCGCGATGGGTCTTCTTCATTTAATTAGGGGCGCAGCTCGGTCGTTTCCTTTTCAGATGGGGATCACGACTTTTCTTCCCACCCTCCGGACCAGCTCCATTAATGGGGGATGCGAGATGGCAAGAAACTTCGCAGGAGCGAGAAAAAGATCGAAACTTTTTTCGTTTTGGGAGCGTGATTATTTAAGTGGGGGAATGGGGAATGCCATGATGACGTGCCTCTCGACACACCCGCGTCTGGCGCGCATCTGGCGCTGTTTTTGCCTGTTTCCCTGTTTTGGCGATTTGCCCATCTTCCGTCCACTGAGAAAGACGAAAATGTCGACGAGGGACGAGTAATCAAATCGCCTCCGAAAACGTCAAAAGAAACCAGAGTAAAGAAATGGCAATGAATCCTGGAAAAGGAAAAGATGCTCTCTGTCCTAGAATTCTGTTCATTGATTTTGTCCCCTTTCTTTTTTAACTACACATTTTTTTCACTCCTAGAAAGCAGTGACATCAAAAATTTGCCTCCCCTCTCCTCAAAGGATTAAAACAAAGAAACAAAGAAAGAAAGAAAGTAGAAAAAAAGAGAGGTTAAATCCACGCCCTGCACTATCGCCACTGAAATTGGATGGGGGTTCCCCTAAGCACCCCTCTGTCACCCGTCGTGGTCGTGGTCGTCGCTTCCGCTTTTACCTTTCCGAGGGAAGGGGCGAGAAAATCAGAGCAGAGCCTCCACAGTACCCTCCTTAGCCGTTCCGCAGAGAGGGCAGCGATCGAGGAAGCGATCGCAGGCGTTGCATGAGCACAGGTGCCTGCAAGGCAGGAACAATACGCACGACGCTCGAGAATTGCACGCCTTACAAGCCGAAGCCGAAGCCGTCGCCGTCGTCGCCATTCTCTCTCTTCTCCATCCTCCTCCTTCGACCCCACTGGTTGTCACTGCCCTGTTCCCTCGTTGCTGCACCTCCTCTGTTCCGGTCCCGTCCCTGTTCTCGCCGCAGCAATAGGACTCCGCGTCTTCCGCTCCGTCGCCGTCGTCGGAGCCGCGAGAGGCCCTTTCTCTGAGCTGTTGCTCCAGGGCGAGCTTGAGGGACCCGACCACGGCCTCGTTCTCTTGCGCTATCCTCTGCCACGCCTGGGACTCGTACTCGAGCTTCCTCAGGAGCTCTTCGAGCTCGGCCGTCTTCTGCGACGCTCGCGCCATTTCTTGATCCTTCTGGAGCAGGAGGACCTGCGTTCTTGACTCGAGCCTTTTGATGAGCGCCTGCATCTGGAGCCTCCGCTGTTCGTGCAACACCAATCCCAGCCTCTCGTTCTGCGAGTAGTCCCCAAAATCAGAAATGAATCCAGACTTTCTTTCCAAGGAAAAAAAGAATTACGATAGAACGAAACAAACCGTCAGGCTTCAAATCAACCAACCTGCGATCGTAGAAACTGCTGGATTTCTTGACTCTGCCGATCAATAAGCGTCGCGATGCCCTGAGGATGCGCCATTCTTCTCTCGACCGAGCTCTTCTCCATGCCGCCCTCCGACGCGGGCACGCCCTGGAAGCAAGGGCCGTGATGATACTGCAACAACTGCTGCATGTAGAGCCGCTCCTGCTCCTGCGACTGCCGCCGATGCAGCTGCACTCTCTGTTGAATGCCGACACCAAACTGGCCGAACCCACCACACCCACTCTGACCCTCGACGCCATCCTGCGATCCGAACAACGGAAGCCCAGATTTTCCTGGTACACCTGCGCTTGAATCGCCATGTAGTAACCACCCCCCACCCAAGAACCAGAACCCAAGGAAAAAACGAAAGCAACCACCGACCGATCCCACCCCAAATCTTCGCTTCAAAGCGAGAGAGCCTCCTCCTCCTTCACATGCATCGCCTGGTCCAACTATCGATGCGTGACGACGTATTCGCAAATGACAGTCCTCCGAAGAACGCACGAGGATCAAGCCGGGGGAGAGGAAAAGGTGAGGAGTGTGCAAGTGGGGGGAATGCGGTATATATAGTAAGAAGCAATGATGTTCGGATTAAAGAAAGAGGAGAGAGAAAAAGGAAGAAGAGGAAATTAAATGTTTTATCTTGAAAAATGGCGAAGAGAGATGGAGAGAGAGAGAGAGAGAGAGTGACCACCTCTGATGTGCTGCTTTTTCGTCCACTTTTTTCTGCATTGTGGAAAAGGAGCGAGGCCAAGGAACGTACGTACACACACATGCAGAATTCGTGACTGAACTATCGGGTCAGAGATTGAGATTTCGCAGAGAGTGGCTTTCTTTGAACGGGAGAAAATTTCCTCCGCCTTCGATTCAATTCCAAGTGGGTGAGCGAGAAAAATTCGTTGAAGTCCGTCCGTTCTTTTTTCCTCTTTCCCATAATTCCATTCTTCCGCCACGTCGGATCGCCCCAAAAATAAATAAATATCTCCAAAAAATATTTCTGGAGTATTTTATGGGGCAAGGAGGGCATTGGTACAAGGTTGTCCAATAATTTTAGGACAGTAGGAAACTGGTGCCCCCATCGTTAAGTAAGGTAAGACAAGAGAGAGAGAGAGAGACAGGGCCCCTCGGCAGGTTTTTGTCAGTTTCCCTTTTTTGCTTTTTTTCCAGTCCTTTTCGAGTCTGAATTTCTCTTCTTTCTCCCCTCCAAATTCATTGTTTTCGCTGCATCAACCCACCCTTCTTTTCCCACTCTCGGGAAAAACCAAGTTCAGTTCAGTCGGGGCGCGTACCCATCGATAAACATTTTCGGGAAAATCGAAATTACCCTTTTTTCTCTTTTCTTCTTGGCTCTTTCCTAGGGCAGAGATTTCGGGGCAACTCTCCTTGTCGGTCACGTTGCCGATTTTTCTTCCTTCGAAACAAGCTAAAAGCGAGTTCGAGATAATGACGATGATGATAATTAGCAGTGAATGGTAATGAATGGGGGGCCACCACCGTACGGTTTTTCCCTAGGCCATGTAGGGTTATTGATGGAGAATAGTTACGGCTGGAGAATAATTAGCATTAGGGATCGGACCGAAACGCCATGGAGCCTACGCCCCTTAGTATGACAAATTTGACCTAATTATTAACTCCCCACCCTTCTCCATTTCTAGGGGTGATGAATTAGGGAACAAGATAATGTCAACATGGGCGTGTGCTTCCTAGAACGTTGCAACTTAACCCCTAAACGGGCACGGGGTTAGCATGGAACAGGTTCTGGTCAAAAGACGATTCGGTTGTTGCGACCGAACGGAGGAGAAGAAAATCAATCGATTTTGCTTTGCTTGTTCTTCGGGAAAAGCTCGTTTTAGCGATGACGGTCAACCGCATCGTCCTCACATCATGTCTAGATTTGTGTGTATGAAGTGATTAACATGTGACTTAGCTAACGGCTAGATGGTTATAATTGTTGAATGAAACGTGATCCAAAAGAGTAGGTTAATCGGGGCTGGATTTGGGCTTCCGTCGGATCTTTCCTTTTGTCTCGATATTAGGTTGATCGGATCAAATTCCGAAGCACATCATTTTGGCACAGATTTCTCCATAAATGAATCTCTTGTCTTGTTGCCTAGGATTCCTTTCCTTCGCACAATTTATTCCGCATCGATGGAGATCCTGAGTGAGGTTAGTGCTATTTCGACTCGTTCTTCGTGGGTTTTCACGTCAGTTTATGATAAGATATTGAATGTTCGTCGTGTATTTCTAATGAGATATGCATGTTGCATTAGAAATATGAAAAGAGATGGCGGAAATTACATATACTTCAAACCTTTTTCTCTTAATGCACGGAGCACCTAACTGAATAATGGAAAGAAAAGAAAGAAGTGGTTCCGTGTTGCTTTTCTTTTATAAAGGAACATAGGGTTTTTGATGAACACAATGATAGGTCAACGAGCATGCCAACATCGCCTTCAAACGCGGGTGTCTCTCTGGCAAATACTTATTCAAGCCCCCATCGATCTGAAGCAGCTCCGGAAACGACCTGGCAACTGCAGATGGCGATATTCAAGATGCTTGTGAGTACTTCGTAAAGAATAATAATTGAAGTTGGAAAGTCGGGGCTAGGAGCTAACCCCTTTGACCAGCAATAATCACTCGTGTGGAGTCAAAACCACAGGACGAATCCAATCTCTTGCAGCTGGAAGTTTATAATATAATGTCCGGTCGTAATTATAAAAGGCATCAAAGGATCCAACATACGCATCTAGCGCGATGACAGTACGGTCTGGCGTGGCATCTGTAGAGCAGTTTTGTATGGCCTACCCGTGCTTAATAATGGCATTGATGATTCACTTCGTATACAGGTCGACGATCATAGTTTTATGGCAAGAAAGGTAACCTACGCTCCCTTGCCACGCCGTGATTTGTAGACCTTTAGGAAAAGAACACCATCCATCCAAACTATTTTACAAGAGTCACGCCGACGGCATCAAAAACATGATAGAGGTATTGGAAATGATGTAAGAACAAGTAATAATAGTTATCGAAACCAATGTGCACCTTCCGGGACATTTCTTGACAACATCCAATTTTTTTATTAACAATATCGCATCCTATCCAGAGGTTGATGACTACTGGACATGCATTGTAGCTGCATTGATAGTGCTCGTAATAGATAGGGATTGGACCTAAATAAGTCTTTAAATTATTTTGTCTAGACTCTTGGACGTAAAATTCAAGAGAATTCCCAAATTAAAGGGGAATAAAAATATTCTCTTATCAATAAGAGGTGTAAACATGCGAGTACTAATATCTTAAAATAAGGAATGTAATCTGGATAGGCGCCCTCGCTGAAACAATTATCACAAACGACTATCATAGGTAGCAACACCTCTGAAGGAGGATAGATCGATAGAGTTGCCTTCAATTGCTCTTCACTATATGCTCATAACCCTTTAATACGATAGGGTTATTGGAAATGATATTCTTGAAAAACGAGTAATAATAGTCATTGAAATCAATGTGCACCTTTCGGGACATTTCTCGACAACATCCAATTTTTTTTATTGACGATATGGCATCTCATCTGGAGGTTGATCACTACTGGACATGCATTGTAGATGCATCGATAGTGCTCGCAATAGATAGGGTCAAGAACCACTTTTTGGAACTTTTGAGGATCCTAAAATCATGGCAGCATCTCCCCCATCAAGCCAAAATGCTTTATTAGTCCGGTCGAAATTCCTATCCCACACTTTACTTTTCCAATGTTTTTCCCCTTTGCTTTTGGAAAGCGTACGAAGAGAATAGACCCCTTTTGATTATCTGACCATAAAAGCCAAATCTCAGACATACATTTATTCAAGCGGCATCTTGGAAAGAGCAATTCTTGCATATTCGGAAGCGTACGAGAAATTTCTGTTCCACCCACCCCCTCTCGATCCTTGGTTACAATTTCCCCATCTACTTTGAATAAATCTTCTCTTTTATTGCGCGTTACCTTTTTCTTTATGTCCATTATCTAATGTCAAAAGCCTATCAAAATTTGCGCATTGACACATGAAATTTCTAACATTTGGAAATGAAGCAAAAATTGCTTAGAAAAAGCTTGGAATATAAGATCGATAACTGGTCTAACTATTCCACGACCCTGAAAACAAGTGGTCAATTATTCCGCATTGATTTTTTGCCTAAAACATAGAAATATACAGACGAGTGTCATAAGAGCTTATGTTAATGACGGTACAGTTATGGAAATTCTGGAGCACGTGCATCACAATACTGTTATTCAGGAGTCCAAAAACATTACTCGCCAACGAAATTCAGTGGATCATTATTTCGTGGATGAATAACTTTTCAAGTCTCCCTAGCGAATTCGAGAAGCACACTGGAAGATGATGGGTTCGTGTCGTGAATGTGGCAATGATGGTGGTGGTGGTGGCAGTGGTGGTGGGCCATGCAATGCCTCCATCAAACACCATAACCACCACAGTCGTGGGCGGCGGCTCCTCCTCGGCGGCGAACAGCACGATCCATGTGAACGCATGAAAAGGGAACCTCGCTACAACCACCTTCACGTTCCGTCCATCACCTCTGGCCCTCGCTTAGGTTTCTCTCGAGGGCGCAACTGCAGCTTTGAAAAGGAAAACAAAACCACCCCCGATTTCAAAGGGCACCCGAAAGTCTTTCCTCGTGCAACTTCCCAACCACTTTCTCGTTGACGCCACATTACTCGAGTCTTTCCCTCGAGCCTCCATCCTCATCATCCGCCCAAGTGACGAAAGTCGAGAAGAATCCCCGCGAAGAATCACCCTCCATCGCATGATTGATTCCCATGTTGCTCACTTGCCCATTTGACCGCACGAACCCACGAGGAAATAATGGTTTATGATGCGTCTAACTCTCTCTGTGTCCCTCCATTGTGAATTTGAAAGAGAGCGGTTTCGAATCAACTTTCGATTAAGTCTTTGATTAGGAAAAAAGGAGGAGGCATTGTTTCCTCACGAGCCGCACTTTGCATGGCATGACTCGTCGCGTCACTCCTATAAGACCTAGTTTAAGGAATCAAAAGGTTTGCACAGACGCGGGCTACCAAGAAGATTCGTCTTTTGCGATGGTCGAGAAAATCGAGAGTAGTCGATTTATGTCGTAAGCGTTCGGTCATGCACACGATGCCTCATTCTCTGTTTGCCCTTTTGCTTTTTCTAATACGGGCAAGGTCCATTTTGGATTATGGTCTTACGGCTTAGCTGGATTCTCGCTCTCGGCCATCACCGTGGAAAGGATAGGGTCGGCAGGTTTGACGGTCTTCAGATATCAAATGCAGCTTGCGAACAATACTTTCTTCCTCCGGCATGATCCGCGTTAAACTCAAGGCGCTACCTAGTTAGCATCATAGAGCGGGTCTTACAAGTTATGTAGTAAAACCCTAATTATTCCTTGTGAAAAATTCTTGATATCGGCAGTTCTGCATCTGCCCATTACTGTCCTCGAGGGCTGCATTCTTTTGCTTCCCCACGCACCACCTTCCCCCTCTCCTAGGCTGTCGGTTTCTTGACTCGAGACTGTGACTTTGATCTTCCCGGATTTCACTTCACACACGGATTTTCTCGGCGCTCGACAGGACTAGTCGATTGAATCTAGGACAAGGGTTGACCCTTGACCCAATAAAGGAGAAAAGCTAGAATCAAAAGAAGAATGCACGGAATTCTCCTTCGGGTCCAAATAACGCGTAGAGACTAAGTGATTTACGATTTGTACGTCTTTCTAACTTTTTATATAAGGCGAGCTGTTCCATCGGGTTGACGTCGCTCGACGACTTCGGTGTTAGACCGTAGTCGTTTTTAACGTGGCTCCAAATGTAAGAGACGGAGGCGGAGGAGGGAACGGAGGAGAGTCGAGGAGGGGCTCACAAGCCGCAGCCCGTGTGTGGTACAGAGTTTGATTAATGCACCGAACGACGTGACGTCGGTCTTTTTTCGTCGGTACACAAAATTCAACGGTGCCGTGCAATTTGTTTACATGCATCATGATCATATGTTGATAACAGCAACGCCTTAAAGAAATTAGCATATGGACTTTAGTCTATGCGGACAGGGAAACATTGATCGTTTGGGATCAAGCTGTAGAGCCATACATTCAATGGCTATAGCAATGTTCATCCTCACAAATTATGTTAGAATATGTAAATAATAAATTAAGCTTAGTACTGGACAAAAGGATCGATCAAGCATGAGAAGAGTGTTAAATGTTTAAAGAATAAATCATGCATTCATTTTACAACTTAAATTTTTAGAATAATTAACAGTAATTCTACATAATCTCACAAAATTGATGTAACATTTTTCTTCATCAAAAAAATTGCAAGTTCTCGTCGAGTTGCAGGCTTAGACTGGTCGAACGAGGGCTTGCCCATGCCCCGCCCACCCGACCCTACCCCTATCACAAGGTTCTAATCCCTATACACACCAAACTAGTCAACCAAGTTAACACAATGTTCTCACATCATCCGTGAACTCGATACCACCATAAAAAGCTATTCGTATTTTGTCGGCTAAAGACGGAAAGCGCCATGGACATTGAATCTATCTATATATTTTTTAAAACTTACACGAGCAACACGAGCCAACGAAGATTTTGGTTTTCCTATCCTTTCGAATGAATCTGGATTTTTATAATGCAGCGAGCCGAACCTAACTTATTTTTCCTACCGCCCATCTTTAATGAAGGTTTTAATCTCGCGATCTTTGTGGGTGGGGGTCCGTCGCCCGGGAAGAAAACGAAAGGAAGACGGGACGCGAGAGACAAGACGTGACGCTCGACCCACGTACTGCCGAACCCCGCTCGACGGGGTGGGGACGATGGTGCGTGGAAATTATTCTCTCTCGTCCTCTTCTTCCACGGGGTGGAAATTATTCGCGACGCGATTCGCTCGATCGAATCGGAAAAGAGTTTCGCCTCGTCCTCGTCCTCGTCGTTCGTCGTTCGTCTCGCCTGCCTGCGAAGCGCGCACGTGGAAGCGATCCCGCGTTCCGAGCCTCGAGTTCGCAGGAAGGAAAGTGGACAACAGAACCTCCCACCCACCCACTCACTATCTCTCCCCTAACTTCCTTCCATCGTCTCCTGTTGCGTCGAATAATGAAATGGGGTCAACGAGGTGATGGGGAGGGGGGAAGCCATGATGATAATGGATTAATTTAATGGGAGGTAGTGCATGTGGATCGTTTGAGGATCACGAGTGAAAGTTTCAATGATAGGGCATGTAAGTGTGATGCCATTAGCTGGAGAAAAAAAACCACCAAGAGGGCTCTCCTCCACATGTGGCTATCGTCGCCGCCGCCTCGCACTTCCATGATTTCAGAGAGAAATTGTTCAAAATGTTCTAGGTTTATCGTGCGGTCGTTAATTCGATCCTATATAATTTTATTTGATTAATATAATCTTAAACTTTTTAATGATTTTTTAATTTAGTCTGTCAAATCAATTTAAGTGGAGAATTGTTGACTTTACAATTTAGTTAATGTTGGCCATCTTATATAATACAACCATTTTAGATGAAATGATGTTATTTTATGATTTTTTTAGATTCTTTAAAAAAAAAAATTTCTTTTCCCTTTCTTCTTCTTTTTTTCCTATTATAGTGTTCATCTTCTTCTTTGGTAGTTGATAGTCACAAGCGAGGCTCTTGATGCTCATCCCCTAGCATTCCCATCGGTTTGAATATTGGAAGATGAAGAAAGAAATGAAAAAAAAAATCAAAATATTATAAAAGGACATCGTTTTGAGCTCCATCGGATATGAACAACCAATTGGAATACGTAGAATTACCGGCACTAATTAAACTACCACGATAATGATTATTGGCTTAAATTGGCCAAAAGGATTATCATGAAAAATCGTCAAGTGGTTTAAATTTGTAAAATTATAAATTTTAGGATTGACTCTTATAACTTTTTGGATAAATTTTCTTCCTGATTTTCAAAGCATATGCATCGCGCATGTGCATCCAACCAAGATACATCCGTATCATTATTATTATCACACGACCCATCGTGCTGCTAACGGAGGAGACGTGGCTTTCCATTTCCCATTTTTTTCCCTTTCGGGGAGGAGGGCGATCATGACAAGACGGGGCAAAAGAGGAAGCGAAAATGGCGACGATACTTCCTTCCGTCTTCCAAGTTCCAACTCACATCATAATTGGCCCAAGAACACGGACAAACAGACAGACACGTCCCTAATTCGACGATCGACGAAAGGGGAAGAGGAGAAGAGTCAAAGCAGCTGGATCGACGTGTGATGCATGCGAACGTGACTTCGGGGGGAGTGAAGAGACCCGCATCGTCATCGTCGTCATCCTTCTGAGTCGGACACCACCACACGCTACAACCCACTACGCCACTGTTGGTCGTGCACCCGCCATCTTTCTTTTTTCTTACTTTGACAGTCGATACAGGTATTAACTTTTTCCTCCTTCCTTGGCTCCCTCTTTCGTTCAACCTGTACGAGAAAGCAGCGAGCGAATCTGTTTCCCGGTTTCTTCCCTTTTTGACCGCTTTGGGTTTTGGTAAAAAGACCGCGTGGCTGACCCCCCAATAGTGTGCAAGTCTTCTCGCTTTTCGGTCTGTCGTTGGGGACGGTTTGTCTGGACTGGTTCTGTGATTTCTTTTTTCGCCTTTGGCTTGGCTTGTCTTTGAAGCAAAAAATTCATCACGGAGGAGTTTTCCCACCACCTCTTCGTGTCCTCGAACCTGCCGTGCTGTTCATGCGTCGTCAGATTCCTGAGAAAGCGAGGAGCTCGGTCCGAACTCCACTGTACATATGCTAAGCCGTTTCACTGTTCTCGTCCCCGTTTCTTGTCATTTAGGAAAACCCAAAAGCTTTTGCTGCTTCTGGTTTTACAGAGGGAGAACGGATTTTTACTTGCGATTTCACCTCGTCGTGTAAGAAACGGAATGCGAATACCGAGAACTGCAAACCGGACGACGATGATCCCACGGATCGAATTTAAGTCCAAAATGTCATCGTAGATCTTGGAATATCAAGCGTGGACGGGTCGATTCGTGTCTGAAATTTACCCCTCGAATGTAGTAATGTTTCGATCGGGTGGGCCGAGCAAGCTTGCGCAGACTTTCCCGAGGCTTTTAAGACCATTGGTTGGGTCGTTTCTTGGGCCTGAGATTAGGCCTGGCCTTCTTTGCTACAGAATTCCCTATTTCCCAACCGACTGACTAACGAGGGATGAAAGAAAGAAAGAAAAACTAACGACAAATGACAACTGTTTTCCCCATAAATGGGCCTGAGATTCCGCTTTTAAGCCCATTTATGGGAAAGACAAAGTTTAAATCAAAAAATGAAAAGCCCTTAAAAAAACACTAAGGAGGAGCATTCACTCGACCACATTCTTCTGGCCACGTGCTAGACCCGTTCGGCCCAATATTGGATTGCTGCTTAGATTTTTTGCCCCTTAATTTTCACGTGGAGAGGAGGTGTTATAGGACTCAATCCTAAACTTAGTTGGAGTTTGGCCCCTTAGATTTTTTGCCCCTTAATTATCCGTTCACTGGGGCCTAAGTCCGAAACATAAGTCAATGAATTACAGGACAATCGAGATATATTAACTATTTCATATCACACTTATTCTCAAATACGAGACTTTTCTAACACAACTCACATTTGTATACAAGTCCGTACATAGTTAGTCTTTCTTAATTTAAATATGTCATTTGTAAGTTCCGCTAGAAATTTGAAGTATGGTCGACTTGTTTTGCCGAAATAAAAGGTTTGAAAGTAGAATTACCTCCTGAATTTAAACGAGGGTCTTTAAATTCAAAGCAATTGCAAAGTTTTAGGAAGACTACGGCAGAAAAGCAACGGAGGCCCCATGTAGAGTCGTGATTGCAGAGTATGCGATGCATGTGAAGACAAAGGCTCGTTCGTTAGGGACGGTGACCGCTCCGGCATTGACTCCTCCCGTCCTTTCTATCTCTCAGTGCTAACCTCTCGCATTTCGTCCACATATAATCTATCTACCAACAGTAAGTGCGTAAGTGCTGATCCCACCATCTGCAAGATCGATGTGACCATTTTGGTTTATTAGAGTCGACAGTGGAGAGAAAATATCTGGTGGGAAAGGAAATGGTAATCAATCAAACTGAGAAAATCAAACCTTAAGATAAAGGTGTGAAAGGAGGCCCAATTGACAAGAAATGAAAGGATCGGATCAATTCACACCGATAATTTTTCAGTGTACAATAACAACAATCGTAAGCATAGTTATTGTCGGCATCGTCGTTACTAAACTAATGATTATGAATACGTGAGATTCGGTCGTGATGATCAGTGTCCTAAGTTACCAATTGGGTTTGAGAAAGAAGAACCATTTGAAGATGATAATGGTGGAGGAGGGGCAGGGCACTGAGATAATGTTGGCGACAGCGCAAAGTCATAAGCAGTGTGCATGCTAGACACTGTTCCGAGAGCTATTTCCTTGCTGTGAAGAATCTAGCATGTGTTCTTATGCATTTTCTATTTCGTCGTGCGCGTGGGAGGGTTTGACACGATTCGGATCCGATCGCAACGCGTGAATGCATCCACTTGGAATAAATATATGGGGAAATTGATTTAATGTAAGAGTAATGGCTAGATAACGAGAATTTAGTTGCTAGTGTATCACGTAAAACAACATGTGATGATCGGATTGTCACGTCAACGATTTTCCAACAAAAATTTATTGGAATGGTTAAGAATGGAATTTTAGGCTAAGGTTTAAGACTAAATTATTAAGAAATGAAAAGTTTATGATTAAATTGATATCTGCACAATAAATTAATGATTGTTTGGGGTAATTTTTCTTGAAATAGTGCATGCATCTAATTTTGGTGATGGGTTCTCCAATAACTTAGTCAAAGTTAGGCAATGGGACTTAGCTACTTGAAACATATAGGTTGGGAGTGATAACAAGTACACCTATTGAAATGGGTGCATAACTCATTTAAATATTAAATGGGTCATAAATAGGTTATGTTCATATTTTGACATGTGTACCTATAATGGGTTTAAAATTAAAAAGTTTAAAATACACGGTCGTTAATGGGTAAAAACACAATTACTCCTCAATCCTCAGAGATGACTCATCCTCTATTCACTTTCAAATCAAAATGAACAAACATTTCTCATCGCACGACAACGCGTTGTCTCGCTCCCATTGCTTGTACAACAGCTCCACCCCTCGTCACATGGTCGCCACCATCGTCGGATGGTGGCTTTATTAGCTGTTAAAACCTTGATGAGTCTTGTTTTCCCATATGTACGTGTGCTTTTGAAAAAATAAAAAATAATTTAAAATATTTAAAATATAAATTGTTAATAATTCGATTTGTTTAAAAAAACAAACCCAAATAAGTTTAAAATCTTTTAAAAAGATTACAATAATAAATTTTCCTAAGTTTAGTTTGATATGGAAATGTTTTAACAATATGGGTCTGGTCGGGTCGGGTATGTGTTGAGTTAGGTATGGGTCAAAAAATTTATACTATACTTAAATGGGTCATAAACAGGTTGATGGGTCAAGTTGGATCAGACCATTTATGACCTAACCAAAATCAACACGACCCACTCATTTAACAAGTCTAATGACAAGCGATGACTTCTCTACCGTGTTAATTTTAGATATCTCATGGTAGGTACACACTCTCCTGATATCCCCAAATAGAATGACCCACCTGTCATCTCTCTTTCCCCACCTTTTTCAAGGGATAATAAAAAAGATTACGACGAGAAAGTTTTGCATAATACGTAGGTCACGGAACCTTTCTTTTTCGTCACAAACCATCTCTGACCATCGTGGACATGCTCAAGCTAGTTAACTACTAAAAAATTAAACTATCCATGTCTCGTTAACAGAGGCTACATTTGTAGTTTAAAAACTAAATAATGTTTATTTATCTAGAAAGGTGATCATTGATGTCTTTGAAAATGAAATAATACATTTCTAAAGATAATGAGATCGATTCAAGTACAAACGTTACCCCAATTGAGGGCACGAGAAAGAAGTGGCGCTGTAAAATACTCTATGGGACCTAGCAAATATTTCAAGATTATCTATCTAATGTGCAATTAAACTCTGTCAAATCGAAAAAGGATCCTGAATAATCAGAGGGCCCGGCCGAAAAGTTAGCAGGGTGAGACGTGACAGTGACCTTTAAATTTTCAATTTTCAACCGCAATTTCAATTCCGACGAGGACCCCCGCGGCCCGGAAGGAGCCGATCATCTCGAACGCGCGCAACGGCGAGCGTGCACGGCACCTTCCATTCCCCCTCCGCGTCGACCGCGGCGGGCCCCACTGCCGCGGCTTGGGCGGTGCGGGTGTGGACATCTCGAAATCCATCCCTCCGAGGCGGACACGTGGCGCGCGGGCCATCAACCCGGCCGGGAAAGGACCGACGGCCCAGATTCGGGCGCGTTCCCTACTCGAGAGCGCGTGAAGAGCTCTGGACTCTGTATAAAAAAGGGAGGGGACCACCCTCAGAATTTAAAGAGCCAGCGTCTTCCGTTCCATAATTACTTCCAGTTTTGCACCTTAAGCTGTGAATCGACAAGCATTTGAAGATAGTTTTCGTTAGCGTTGGTGGGTTGTGAACGATTTCGTCTCGTGTCGAGAAGTAAGATTTGCGCAAACACACACGCACGCACGCACCAGCATTTGAGCGGAAGAAAGCGAGAGAAATGGGAGCTCTGGATCACTTCTCCAACCTCTTCGACTGTTCCAGCGGCGGCCATAGCCACAAGAAGCGCAAGCAGTTGCAGGTAACTCGCCTCAAAACCACTCGACACTGTCTTTCTTGTAGACGAGTTTTACACGTCTTCTGTTAATGACCGATGTTATGGAAAAAAACCAAGAGCTCAGTTCGTCAGTTTCTTCGAGTTGGGTTGATGGATCTTGATGAGCTTGAGGCCCCACTTTCGCTCTGCGAGAGTGTTCTTGACCGGTAGATCTATGGATTGAAACGATCTAGTGGGTCGATCGTTTTGATCATCTGCGTCGTGGAGAACAGTGGTCTTGCTGATCTGGCTTTGTTGCGCCAGTGAAGCGAGTCCAGAATCTTCACTCGCCTTTTTCTGGGTTCGATCTTTCGGTTGCATCTGAGGCCAACTCATTAACGCGAGAGAAACCACTGCCAACGAGTTTGCCACTTTCCACTCGGAAACTCAAGAGACTTTCCGACTGCATTGCTGGTCTCAGATTGGCTTTTGGGATCAACTGTGTGGGGAAAGTGCCGCTTAGATTATGTTTTTCATGACCTGAAGAAAAGAGAAAAAAAGAAGCAGGAACACAAAAACCAAAGTAAAAACTGTAGAAATTTTCTTCATAAACAACTAATTAATCACGAATAATTAGATTCGTATTTCCAACAAAAACTGCCGCTGCTCAGGATGTTGCCTCCCCTGGACAGAGCCTGAAACAGTGAGCAGAGTCAAATTTGATGGAATTAGATTAACTTTCTCACCAGTTTTAAACATATATTACACAATACTAAAGTCTCTTGTGCCATGTGCACTTGTGGCCCGGGTTGCTGTTCTGTTCTTGTTTTGGGAATTATGAATGCTTCTCGTCCTTACGTATCTGTAGCACACCTGTCAGACACGACGACCTTGGATTCGAAAGTTAGTTCTTTTCGATTAACCATGAATCCCAAACACATCGAGCACTCCACTAGCGTTTTGGCATTGGAAGTTCTTGCGATGTGGAACTCGGATGCAACATAATCGCTGGCATTCGATCTGTTCAATGTACTGATCTGCAATTTGTATCAGACCGTGGAGCTCAAGGTGAAGCTGGACTGCGAGGGGTGCGAGAGGCGGGTGCGGCACGCGGTGGAGGGGATGAAGGGCGTCCAGCAGGTGGACATCGACCGCAAGGGGAGCAAGGTCACGGTGGTCGGGTACGTCGAGCCCAGCAAGGTGGTACGGCGCATCAGCCACCGGACGGGCAAGAGGGCGGAGCTGTGGCCATACGTTCCATACGACGAGGTCGACCACCCATACGCGCAGGGCGTGTACGACAGGAAGGCGCCGGCGGGATACGTGAGGTACTCGCAGGACCCTCGGACAAACCAGCTGGCCCGTGCGAGCTCCACGGAGGTCCGCTACACCACCGCCTTCAGCGATGAAAACACGGCTGCCTGCGCCGTCATGTGAACGCGATCCCCAAATCAGAGGCCGCGGGCATCGCCATCAATCCTCGAGGTCAAGCTGTAAATCGGGATTATATCTGTGTAACGTGTGGTTGGTTTGTCTTTTTGTCCTTTTGTTTCTGTTCTATCGTTAGGTCGTCTAGAATCAAAATACAGGAACAAAAGCTTGGTTTTTACTACGTGGGTTTCTCTGCAAATAATATCTGTTTTGGCATTATCTTTCATTTTGTCTACATTCAAAGATTTTACGTGGGAGACGATCCTGACCGGCATAAAGAAAGATGAGGATCGGGTATCTGTATCTTTCCTTTTCCGAAGATGGCCACCTCGTGGTATTTTCGGCAGCGATGGAGAAAAATATCCTCTTGTCGCTTTTCGTTCGGCCAAATCTGACTTAAAAAACCCGACTATGTCAACCCTCCTCAATTTGGACATACGTACCTCTTAGAAATCGCCACGACGAATTATGTGACGGATGTGTTCGATTTCGTGTTGGGTCGTCCAAACGAGGCTCGCAACGTTTGGTAAGATTAAAGAATGTTGGTTGAGAGATTTACTTGGAACATAAGCGTTTCACCGATGATGGTGACACTTTTGCTCTAGCGGATCGCTTTAGGAGGTCCCAAAAATTGACGAGAGACGTTATTTTAGAATTTTAAGTACTCAGAAAAGTGCGAGTGATTCCCTAATATAAATGCATAAGAGTCACGACTTAGATTTTAAGTCCTCGATTAAATGAAAACAATCACATGAAGTAATCACGATTTAGTGTTCAGAGTATTGAACCAATTGAAGATAATCAAAAAGTTTCCTATGCTAGAAGGTAAGGGGAAAAATAATATAAATAGTTCATGAACTTTGACCTTATGTGTAATGTGATCTTTAAATTTTAACCTAATACACAGTTTGTTTCTAAACTTTTAAATATGTAGTCCATGGACCTTTGAGACGTACTTAATTTAATTTTTAGATTATATGAAAATATTCAATATTATCTTTGATTTTAAATTGATGGAATGATAACATTGAACATTTTCATATATTTTAAATACCAAGCCAAATATATACCAAAAGTTTCGAGACTACATTGAACAAATTAAGAGTTTAGGAATCACATTACATATTAAACCAAAGTTCATTGATTATTTATGTCATTATTTCAAAGTTAAAGAAAAGGGAAAAGGGAAAAAGAAGAAAAAGAAGATGACATTGGAAATAGGGGGTGAACATTGATTTAGAGTAAATCCTGGACCGACGCAATTTGATTGGCCCTAGTCCGATTTTCAAGGGGATTGGATTGGTTTTTGGTCCTAAGACCTTTGAACCTTGCACTGTACTAGTTGGTCATTGATTTTGGGAGTTTTAGGTTGATTTAACTCGAACTAACTCTATACATAATAGACACGCGCGCGCGCGCTATTTTCTATTCTAAATTCTAGTGCCTCCTTTTTTGTTCACTTCACAATTTCAATTTGTCATGTAAATTGGAAAGTAAAAGAAACTCAACTCTAATTTGACAAAATAAAAAAAGAAACCTTCTTCACTTGCCTCGGCCTCGCTTGCCCGCTCATGTCACACATTGCCTCTCTTTGCTTGTCTTGTCTTTGGCCTTGCCACTTGCCTTTGTTCTCTCACCTTGCATGTCCATTTTCATGGTTTGTTACTTTTAATAAGTGTAGATTTCTATTGACGTTCATAATTTGGTTGTCAAATATTGCATCATTAATGAATAATTTGAAATATTATGTTTTTCTTTTTAAGGAATATGAAAATTGAAATCCATGGAGTTGGTTTGATTCTAGGTCCCAATTTCAACAAGTCGGCCCTTAGTCCCAGCTTAATAAGATTGGTCCTTAGTTCTAAAAATTGGGGATCAGTACTATGTGGGTTGGTTCTTGGGTTAAGTGTAGGACCGGCCCAATTCAAATCATGCTTACCCCTAATTGGAAGGGCCTTCGATATTGGGCTTTAGTAGCCGAACAGCCGGCCCATCTCCGGTCAGCATAAAGCCTTCACCGACAAACTTTGGCGGGAGAAAGCAGCGCCACAAGAGCACGAACACAGCGCCACAAGAGCACGAAGAGAGAGAGAGAGAGAGAGAGAGAGAGAGAGAGAGATCCGTGTCCATGGCGGAAGAGGAGAGCACGGAGCTCGAGCAGCTCGAGGAAGAGTTCGCGGTGTGGAAGAAGAACACCCCGATCCTCTACGACCTCGTCATCTCCCACGCCCTCGAGTGGCCGTCCCTCACCGTCCACTGGGCGCCCTCCTCTCCCCAGCCCTCCGCCGGCGACCCTTCCCTCGCCGTCCACCGCCTCGTCCTCGGCACCCACACCTCCGACGGCGTCCCCAACTTCCTCATTCTCGCCGACGCCCTCCTCCCTTCCGAATCTGATCGTTCCGGCGAGAGCCCCGCGCTCCCCAAGGTCGGTCCCTTGGCACTGCAAGTATTTTTCCGGTTATTTTTCAGTTGTATAATTATGTGGATATTGCTTGCTGAATCACATGGTACGGTGAAACTGTTGATTTTGGGTTGTTTTATCTGAAGTTGGTTGATGCGTTCTAAGTGTTTGATGTAATTCCCAACTCATAACTCCTTTCGTTGTTCTGATGAGTATCGAGCTTCTAAAGTTTTGCGACCGTTTCTCTATGTAAAGCTCCTGTATGCCACCGGTTTTGAAAAATGTGGTCAATCTCGCTGTCGACCATGCTGGGATTCTTGAACTGCTGTCTGATGTTTTCCCTGTCTTTCTTGCTGGTTTTAGGTGGAGATATCGCAAAAGATTCACGTGGATGGGGAAGTGAACAGGGCACGATTCATGCCACAAAATCACAATATTGTGGGTGCAAAGACAAATGGTTGCGAGGTTTATGTTTTTGATTGTTCTAAGCAGGCTGTAAAGCAGCAGGAGGGTGGGTTTGATCCGGATTTGAGGTTGACGGGTCATGATGGAGAAGGCTATGGATTGTCGTGGAGCCCCTTGAAAGAAGGTTACCTTTTAAGCGCTTCCCACGATAAAAAGATTTGTCTCTGGAATATATCTGATGTGGCACAGGATAAAGTGCTCAATCCAATGCATGTCTTCGAGGTAATATATGATAGATAGGAGTTTTGGCTTACCAATTGTCGTAGGACTTTGGTAGGTTTACCAAGTATTTATGTGGAGATGGAACTGTCATTTTAGGCTCATGAGACTGCGGTTGGAGATGCGTCTTGGCACTTGAAGAATGACAGCTTATTTGGGTCAGTCGGTGATGATTGTCAATTGATGATCTGGGACTTGCGAACGAATAAACCACAACAATGTGTCAAAGCACATGAGAAAGAGGTTAGACAGCCATAAATTTTCTTCAATTCATCGGTTTTTGCTCTTGTTTTTTTTTTCCTTCACAAAACACCTTATGTTTATTGTTAATACCCTGACACGTGTAATTGGATTTCTGAGGGACTATACACGTCTGCATCGTGATTGTTGCCAGGGCTAATAGATTTGCAATTAAAGTGCCTTTTGCATGCTTTTCTCCCAGGTGAATTCTGTATCTTTCAACTTGTATAATGACTGGATTCTGGCAACTGCGTCTTCAGACACAACAGTTGGACTTTTTGACATGCGGAAGCTGACCACGCCATTGCATGTCTTTAGTAGCCATGAGTATGTTCTCTGCCTATGTGATGGATCTTATATTTTACTGTATCATTAGCTTTCAAAAGATTGCAGTCTTTATGCGCAGCCTATGGAACTTCTAAGCAGATTTAGATACTTTGTATTGGAGCTGAGGATGTTATGTTTCTTTAAGATTGATTTTACCATGACTAGCTTCATCCCCGATATACTAATGTTCTACGTGATGGCAAGAGACTAGTGCTTGATGTCTTCTTTCCACTTGCAAATGTTTCTTGCAGAGGAGAGGTCTTGCAAGTAGAATGGGATCCTAATCATGAGGCTGTGTTAGCTTCTTCCTCGGAGGACAGAAGGGTGATGGTCTGGGACCTCAACAGGTACACCATCCACGTGTTGGTTCTTAACCTAAAAGTTACTCAATTCCTTTGCTTTCATTTTACTCTCTCTCTCTCTCTCTCTCTCTCGCATGCACATGCGCGCAAGCACACACTCACAGACTCTTCCCGCATGAGTTTAGAAAATTCAAAGAAGAATACTAATTTGTACATCTACATTTTGCTACTGGTTGCTCAGCTATTATCAGAAGCAGCAGCAACTAGTATTTATCTAATTGTTTTGAATGAGTTGTGCAAAATTGTCACATTTTCATGTTCAATTTAGGATTGGAGATGAACAGCAAGAGGGAGATGCAAGTGATGGCCCTGCCGAACTGCTATTTTCTCATGGGGGTCATAAAGCTAAGATCTCAGATTTCTCATGGAACAAGAACGAACCATGGGTGATCTCAAGTGTGGCTGAAGACAACTCTGTTCAGGTTTGGCAAATGGCTGAGAGTATCTGTGGAGATGATGACGACACGCAGGCCATGGATGGATATGTATGAGATTTGGCAAGGATGCTTCATAGAAATTTCTCGCTCTGATTTTGTTTTGGGGCCGATGGAGAATTTGTACTTAGCTTGCTAATTCTACAATGCTTCACAAAGCATTTTCTTTCAGTCTTTTAGCAGTTTAGACGGAAGATATACTGAATGGCATCGATCCGTTTAGTGTAAATGAGCTTATTTGCGAAAGGACGACCTCTTTGGATGTGGTTGAAGTACGTTCTAGACCCTTTTCCGTAGTAATTGATTGAGTACGGTGGGTAGCTTGAATGGTGATGCATTTCCTTTGAGATGACCGGAAGGTGTTATTGTCTCGGACAAATGGGATTTAATGAGTTAGGTGGGCCTTATAATTAACCTCTCTCCCTTGATTACCTAAACATAAATTTTGCTAGGGAGGCCATGATCAAATATGGCATGATGGAGCCGCCTTCAGATTAACGTGATGAAAAAGGATCTAAACAAATTTCTTGTGGTTGCTTGAACTTAGCAACATGTCCAATGAACTGATTGATAAACTATTTTGAACTCGACTGGCCACCCAACCCGACAAGACCTCTGATGGTTAGCGTGAAGGAGGATGCATCTCATGCACCGACTTTGATAGCGTTTATCGTCACAAAGAAACTGACAGACTGCCTCCAGATCAAGCAAGAGATATGGTACAAAGAATTCTTCCTACGCATTGGCACTTATGATCTGCGTCAAAATAGTTTCCGAGTTTGTAGCAAGCAAGAACTAAAATGGTTTTTTACTGTGTTCAGATAGTTCCTATGTCGGACATAATCCAGTCAACACTTTCCTGCATTCACGCTCAGTCGATTCAACACGCTGTACCCAGTCATAAGCCATACCACTAGTATTTTAGTTCCGTCACCAGCCCGATCAGTCATGTAACTGAACTAAAATCTTGGGTCGGAGTGAAATAGATCCCATACGACCCTACCACATAATGACTGGCTACGCTAGTTTCTATACGCCGTTGGATTGATGCCAACCCATTTCTCTAATTTCAACTAATTATCGCACAATCGTAGTCCTTGAAAAAACACTTAGGGAGTATTATTTAACCTTCCAAAAATGATCTATCTATAAACCATGTTGGCTCTTCGCTATTTGTCAAATTTCACCATAGAATGAGAACGAGCTTGAACAAGCTCCTCACCCTACCAAGAACGGCAAAGAAAAAATTTAACCTCCCAAGATGATCTAACCATACACCATGTTGGCTCTTCCCTATTTGTCATTTTTCATTATAGAATGAGAATGAGCTTGAACAAACTCCACCCTACTAAGAACGGCATAAAAAACCTGTCAGACATCAAGATCACCCCCCCACAGCCAAAATTATTAAAAGATTTCCTATACAGTTCAATGACTATATACACGTTCTTTTTTTCTCGGTTCTCTCTTTGCTAAAGTGCCGGGCTTGCACCATTGCCAGCGGGAGGTTCACCAGCTTAGCTCCACCATAGAACTTAGAAGATGTACATCATCATCATTTGCATACTGTCCACGTAAGGCCACTTCTGGAACGAAATAGATGATGTTCGTCATACATTACCACCCCCCCAAAAAAAAACCAACCATCCTCTATAGCAAAGCAAAGTACTGCTCACAAAGATCATTCAGAAGATTCCCATGCCAACTAAGTTTCTTCGCTGTTAAACAAGCAAACCTAATTTCAGTCCACAAATGGAAGAGCTTGACCCCTCTAGAGCAATAGATTTCGCCCCTCCACATTAGGAGATTACTAATTCTTGGAACAACCCCCATCTTCACTGAATTTATGTATTTTGAAATCAGGAATTCATCAAGCATACAAAAAGGAAGCATTTCTACTAATCAGAAGAAGCACTACTCGCTGCCATGGAGAAACTGTTGTGATACTGCACTGCAAACATAATAGGTCTTAAAGCCTCATACGAAACCAAATTGTCCTCCATTGGACGGTCCACTGGCTATTCATCCATCAAGGTCCAGCTTAAGCAACAGTCTAAAATGTAGCATATTAAGACAATACCCTTTGAAAACACAACTAAGCCATGCCAGCTGTGCCAACCCAAGTTTGGTAGAGAGACTGAATAATGAACAATCTGACAAAAGCCACCTCTACCGCTCATGAAGACCACTTATTGAATTATAGGTCTTCTTGAAAGAAGAAGGTGATTATACAAAAAATTCTCATCCAGCTGTTGCTGCACGAGATCCTCCTATAAGAAAAAGCAAGATGAAGTCAAAAATGGTAGCAAAGAGATATATTCAGCACATTTCAGAGAAATTAAATACCAGAACACTGATGGCATCGAAGCCAACATTATTATGATCATCTAGCAAAGGGAGAGAGACATAATCATAAAAAAGAACTTGTCCTTAATTCAATAGAACCCATTGTTTTAAACTACTACTATAGAAACAGAGTGGACCATATTTGTAAGATTAACGTTATGAATACATATATGCATTTCCAAAATAGATCTACAAAGTGAAATGACTAATTGTAAGTGGGTAATCCAACTAGTGGAACATATTCATACATTCAATAAGAACACACCAAATAATTCTGTACACTATATGAATCTCTAACATTTTCCTCTCTACAAACAAACAACACATGGCATAAATGCTGCAGAAAACAGAGGAACACAGACAACATATACAACCAGGTTGAATAACCAACAGATTATGAGCTGGCAACAAGAGCAAACAAGCAATCTAGTTTTCACCTTTTTTCTTACTTCCACCAGAAGAAGCTGCATTTGGTGCTATGTTCTCATTTCCACATCCAGGAAGCGTTTTGGGCCCTGAACCGTTCTGATTTGCTAGGCATTGAAGATTTTCAAATTCACAACCACCATAGCCCTGCCCATCTATGCTTGTACCATCCCCACTCCTACCCTCTACTGTTGGATGAAGGCAATAGACCTGATCGTTACACTGCATGTTACAAGGATTCACCACATAAGCACCGTTAGGCATTGCCGTTCTCTGGTATGGGAAAGCTCCGATCTCTCCTTCAATCCTGCCCCTTATATCCACAAGCAAACACTTCAATCTAGCAATCTCAGCCTCCAATGCAGCCTGACCCTGAAGCCTCTTCATCAATTGCTGATTCACGGCCCTCAATCTAACGACCTCATCTTCTAAAGAGGCAGCACGGGCCTTCTTCTTTTCACGGTATTTCCTAACTGCCTCCCGATTGCCGAGAGGGCGCTTCTTCGATTTCTTCTCCGTCGACTCCGCCGTATCATCAGTAGAAACCTTCTCCTCACTGGTAGCAGGGACAATTTTGGTGTGCACATGAAAACAGGTGTGAGTATGCGAAGAGTCGGGTCCCGGAGGATTGCAAGTGTGGGTGTGAGTACAAGCATGGGTGTCCCTGAAAATTTCATCGAGGAAACTATCCATCGAGCGACTACCACCAGGAACTTCCCCTAGCGTCGAACTTGAAAACATGTCGGGGTTTGCAAACACCTCCTGATTTGAGAAATCCAGCTCCCCGTCATCCATCCCGGAGGAGAAATCAGCTCAAAGAACTGCAAAATTTGATGGGCAACGAAAAAAGGGCGAAATTTTTCGATTCAGAACCGACAACACCAAACGCGTCCGACAAGCACACCGAATTGGCACAACCACTCAATGCCCTAGATTCCTACGACCACAGCACACGATAAATCAAACTCAAAAATCACATGCCCGCGCTCGCATACGCACAGGCAGACACAGCAAATTCAGCTGAACCCATCACATGCAACAGCGTCGGGCGTCAAAGCAGGACCCAATTGACGACGAGAATCGGAGATTTAAGAAAACGAAACGAGAACAGAGCATGGTGGAGACAGAGCAAGAAAAAAACCCGAAACCCTAGGAAATTCGAGTGACGTCAAGATGGCAGCTTTCGAGAAGAAACCAAGAAAATACCACCGAGGCGAGTCGATTACGAAACGAGCACCTTCGGCGGTGGAGGAGCGAAAGCGAGCGAACGAACGAACGAGCCAGGATGGATCGCTTCGAAAGATTCCCCTTTCCACCGGAACTCGCGGAAAGAAAAGCCGCGGCGTCGCCTCCGCTTTTCCGCTCGAGCGGTGGTGGCTGAGCGAGAACAAAAGAGACGGGAAAAGTCTTGACAGTGACGGTGTCGCGATGCGGAGTGATGTACGACGAAGGAGCGATATTCCCTCCCCCCCATTTTAATTTTGTACTTTTAGTTCGACCCAAATAAAAAAAATGTAATTTTGTACTTTTAGTTGCAGAAATTAATTTTTGGGATTCGATATGAATTTTGGACCGACTTCGGACCCAGAGTTGGAATCTTGCGGCCGAATTTTTAGATCCTCTGATCTTGATAGTCCAATTTATTATGTTAAACCAGATTAAGTATATAAGATCTACTATTTATTGATAGAGATTTCTTAGCTAAAATCTGAATGCATTCACACTTGTTTTGACCATTTTTCATAATTTTTTGATAGAATTCTTTCGAATGTGATTTCGTTTCTCTACTGAAAAGATAATTGTTCGCGATCGAGAGAATGTATGGTTTCCGGGATCTGAGATGCTTATTTCCATGAAATGGTTAATGCCGCTCGCCCGTTTTCCTCTTTAAACAAATGCTTACGCGAGTGCTGATTTTCTGGGAAGTTGCCTCGGAGATTTCAAACCGAAAACAGAGAAAAGGCCAAGTACCTCAACGATGCTAATGACTGTCGTCATGTCGTGATCTTTTTGACGAAAACTGATTGAGTTGACCCATAAAACGAGGTGCCAAACGATTGTCGTTTCAATTCTCAGTGGAACGAAAGGGGACACAAATCAGATGGTTTCCCAAGGTCAAAGAAGTTTTCTTGGGATTCTTTTCAGGCAGTAGTTTGCTCTTCTTTGTCCTGTTCTTTGTTTTTCTTTTTTTCTTGGAATCCATCTGGGTGACCATGTATTAAACCGAAGTGTTCGAGAATATGAGCATCCTGCTCTGGCCCAGCACTGTTTATCATTAAAAATATGCAGGTTGACCCATCAATGTGAATCCAGGAAACGATCTCATGGGCATTTGGTTTTGATCCCCTGAATGGATCTGCCAATTATTGAAGCTGCTGGGCTTCCCTAACTTGTGTCGGATCCATTTAGGATATGGACATTCCCAGAATTGATTTTCACTTTAATGAACACCTATCTCTGGTTTTACTTACAACAGGGATTTTATTTTTTATCTCTTGTAATAATGTACATCATAAGTCAATCGAAGCTCGAGGATCGGCTCCATCTTCCCTTCATGTATTCTTCTACTGAAATGCTGCTGCGCTGTTCCGTGCTGCTAATCGATGTGAAATCATCGCAGACATCCAGCAAGGCAAGGCTCAGGTGTGACTCCGCACTTGAATTTGGATAAACTTCATCGTCGTTGTCATCCGAAATTTCTGAATCCGCCCAGTGATTGCCTTTAGAGTCGAGCCACTCGTCCACATTAATGTCCCCATTTAGGATCTTCAGAATCTGAAAACACGAAAAAGGCTCACGGTTCATTCAAATGAACTTTTTCTAAACGACTATAAACATGATATGCACCGGTCTCTCGAAAGGCATCGCCCAAATGTAATTATTTCGTTTACCTGGTTCATTTTAGGGCGAAGCCTAGCTGACCGTGTGATGCAAAGTCTAGCTGCAAGAACCATTCTCTGCACCTGAACCTCATCGACAAGTCCACCAAGATCTGGGTCCAGAATGCTTCTTGCATCCCCGCTCTCTATGATGGGCTTTGCCTAAAGTTGCAAAATTTGGGTGTTCATTCAACAAATTAATGCAGTGTGAGAATATGTATAAGGAAGGCTTCTTACCCACATGACCAAACTTTCTTGTCCCTTGGAAGCATCGGAACTTATCGGTTTTCTTCCTGATAAGAGTTCGAGTAACACCACACCAAAAGCATAGACATCGACCTTATCACTCAATTTGCCATACATGAAGTATTCAGGAGCAAGATACCCAAATGTTCCAACTACATCGACTTTGGTCAAAGAAGCCGAAGCCGGCGGTCCCCATATAGCGAGCCCAAAATCAGACAACTGCAACAGAAAGAAACCAGAGTCATTTATTACAAAATTTTATATTCTTCAACATTCTAGCTAATCTCACACGACCAGTAAGCGTACCTGTGGCTCGAACTCATTGGTGAGAAGAATGTTTGATGTCTTGACATCTCTATGAATAACAGGCCGAGCACATTCGTTGTGCAGATAATTTAGGGCTTCTGCAACTCCTGAGGCAATGTTATACCTTACGGCCCACGAGAGTGCATGTTTGTCTCTTCTGTCACCTGCATCGCATGCTAATGTCGTCTCAGCATGGAAGCAAATTGAGATGAAATAAACGATGGTGTTAATCTCTCTGAAGCATTACCGTGTAGGTTTTCCTCCAAGCTCCCCTGGGAAAGGAAATTATAAACGGATATTAAACTGTTAGTTTGGACACTGATTCCACGAAGGGGTGCGATATTTTTATGCTTCATCGAGGAGATAATGTCCATCTCCAGCAAAAAATCTTTCAAATTTGCTTCGACTGATGACCTCAAGACCTTCACTGCCACTGTTGTGCCGTCTGGAAGAATGCCTTTATAGACACAGTTTGAGCCGCCTTTTCCAATCAGATGCTCTGCTTAAAGGGAAAGAGAAGAGCTGAGGAATGGATCTTGCTTAAAATGGAAACTGGAGACAAAACGCTAAAAACCAACAGAATGAAAAGGTGAACCTGATGAGAAATGCAAAGTGGAGTCTCTAAGGGCTTCATAATCGAACAATTCACAATCAGACGATTTTGTTCTCAACGAAAGCTCTATCTGTTTCAGTAGCTTGCTTGCCTCTGGTGAAGTACTTTTATGGCTTCCATCCACAGTCTCGGTATGATATTTCGGCGGTGGGCTCTCTCTAGTATCTGGGTGTGGAGAATTCAGGTACAGAGACCTATCTGGCAGGCTCATGACCCACTGAACAACAGAAACACTCCTTCCGTTCAGAATCCGTGGAGGATCAAGAGTAGCTCTCCTTAGCAAGGGCCAACCAGGTCTCTGCTCCAAGTTGCTTCCAGCAAGTTCAGAAGTCGATCTTGAGAGAATTATCCTATTTTCGCATACGACACCGTTTTTCACATCTTTATAGTTAGCACGAGATTCCTCTAGCAAGGGCCAACCAGGTATCTGCTCCAAGTTGCTTCCAGCAAGTTCAGAAGTTGATCTTGAGAGAATTATCATATTTTTGCATACAACACCGTTTTTCACATCTTTATAGTTAGCACGAGATTCCTCTTTCAAGCTCTGAACCCTTTCCAAGGTTGAAATTTCAGACTCAGCTTCAGATTCACCAAATTCAGAGGAGGTTTCTTGAGTGCCGGCCTTGCCTGTTTGACACAGACTGGGTCTAGGATCCCCTCTGACTCCTGAAGTTAAACTAAATCAGATGAAGTTTGAAGTACTAAACTAAAAGGTATTCGTTTCAACAGCACCAGCGGCTAACCTGGAAGCTGAATATTGGTGCACCTCCTGAAGACAATCTTCCCGTTATGGATGGCCAGCACATCAGTAGAAGACGGCAGCCGCTTCGCACAATATTTGGCCGTTGCAGTATGCACCCTAAATAGATCAAATCCATTTAGAGCAATGACGAGAGGGAAAAGCAAGATCCCAACGACTACAACCACTTATTGAAATGAGTTCATCTCTCAATCATAGTACCCGAGAGCACCTTGCTTGTCTATCCCAACCAGTAGGGCCGCAGCAGCATAATTCTTGGCCTCTCTCACCAGGACCTTCCTAAACGAGCTCCCTCGCAGCACCTGGCCTGTGAGATTCACCTACAATTTAAAACAAACATCCAGCAACACTCCTAAGCACCAAGAAAGAGTTCCAAAAAATTTTACATATTAGATCCATACCTTCTTTGCATTGCACAAACCTTCATAAACCTCCAGATAGTTATCCAACATGGACTCATCTCGCGAAGCATCATCTGCACAGCATATTGTAAGTACCCCTCAACTTCAGATATTCGAGATTGAATTTAAACTAGCCTCTCACTCACTAACATGATACTGAAGAGGCTTTGTCCAACATACGCACCTCGACAAACATGGATAGCCAGTACTCTATCTCCTGGTTCGGCCACCTTCACAATCGCCCAACTCAGTAGCTCTCTGCTACGGCCATCGAGCCGAACGCCAACCAACACATACTTCTGCGCCACAGCCTCAACTCTCTCGACAGTCATCGTTCCTTTGCAATCACCTCACGCCCCCAGTCCTATGCGGAAACACTGGAGACTTATCCCGGCGCGACAACCCTCCGAGCTCCACCACTGATGATTCGGTTCTCTGCAGCATTTAATCAGGCACGTTAACCAATCAGTACCCGTTAACCACTCAGTACCCGTACCATAAAAAGAAAACCCACGAATGCCCCCACTTTCTTTTCTTATGCACTTGCAGAAAGCAACGCCCTCGTGGTCATGAATGATGCTCATTAATGGATTCCCCCATCAGCGAGTTCAAACCCCACAGATCCCCAAGAGAATTCGCATGCCCAGATAACACCCACGAAAAAGAATCAGAACACCATCCATCCCATTATTATATCCGCATGAGACGGGTAAAATCCACGAAGCGATAAGGGAAACAGGACAAGCAAGAAATAGAATTGTACCTAAACTCTGTAAGCACCCGTGGCTCAATCCCAACATGCTCATTTTAAAAATCGCGAAATTGCCGCCAACGCCACACCGGCCTACCTAACGCCACCTTCTTCTGGGCTCGTCAACGGATTAAAAAAAAAGAAACAGAGAGGGCGTTCAAAGCATAAAAGGAGGAGGAGGAGGAGGACGTGACGTCAATCCGACCAACCGTGAAAAACGAGGGCTGTGGAGAAGAATTTCGCTTTGTGAAGCAAACGGGTTTTGTCCGCTTTCGTTTGAACATTTGAAGGAGAGAAAAAAGATGGCAAATTCCGGACGGTCAAAATCCAGGGGGATGGAAGCTGTCGGCGAAGCAAAAGGAATTTACCCAGAAAAAAGCGGGCAGTGTCTTGTCGTTTGGGCAACACAAAGAGAGAGGACATGTTTTAGTGGAGCAGTTAACTTCGTTGGAGTCCTCGTCAACGGAAAACCGGCACTTTTTCGCGGGAAACCCCTGATGTCCGGTCGTTCTGCAGGGGCCGATGCGGTGGATTGGAGGAGCCTGCAACCGGTTATTGCGGGTTGAGGGACAGGAGGCGGCCTTCCATTCTCGTAGCGTGCGATGGGAAAGGGGGAGGAGGGGACCATGTTGAAGGGAAACTTTCAGTCAACGCCTCGTCGTTTGACTAAATCGGCGATAATTAGGACCGGAAACAATAATTAACGAAGCTTAATAAGGGTTTGATATTGAGTAAAAAATGCTGATCATTAATGAGGCGGATAGTGCCCAATACGATGACTCGGATTTAGTCCCCAAATCATGTGCTTGAGATTTTGTCCAAATTCGATGGTGGCGAATGCGTTACTGGCGGCGAGGTGCAAGCCATGAGTTTGTTAACAAACTCGATAAATGATGATTAAAATAACATGAATTATTGTAATTAATCGTGACATATCGATAATGCACCCTATAATCCGACTAGTTGCAATAGAATTACTCCACAGAATCGGCATACTAGCATCGGTTATTTTCATTCACAAAACACAATCCTTATAGGGAGTCTAGATTAAAGCCATGCTTTTTTTTTTCTACGTAAGAATAGTTGTTATGGTCGTGATTAGTGTGCTAATTATCTAGCTAGGACAAGAACCTTTCAATTGCTGATGTCACGCAAACTTGATATCATATTTTTCTCTTTTATGTAGAGACATGAACATTGTCATGACGTTATCAAGAAAATCTAGGAAGATTTCTACTCATGTCGACACCAATTAAAAAATAATGTGATAACTTCTGCAATGGCTTGAAGATTATTAGAGTTTCCACATGAGCACAAGGATATCCTTTTACTTAAAAATATGAATGTGAAAATATTAATGCTCTGTTTATTTAATAAAAAATAATGATTGTAAAACATTTTTCTAAAAAGATTTATTTTATCACTTACAAAAATGAATTAATGAAAAATATCTTAATTGTCCATTAAAATATTTAGACACGAATTGTTGTTAATAATAAATAAAATATTTTTTATTAGGTAGCTATTTCAAGCGATACGATTAATTATATTTAGGAAAATATTTTCTAAAGTATTTAATGTTTCACGAAATAAACACAAGTGAAAATTAAAGAAGGCGCAAACAAACCTGTTGAAACTCCTGGAGACTCTTTGAACGTCGACCCTCTAGATCTAAATAAGGCGAAATAGATCAAATCATATATTTTTATAACTTGTGAAATTTAAATAAGAATTCTTTTTTGGGCCAGAGGACTTAAAATAATTAAAGTTGGAATTCCTTCTTCCCCCCTTCCCCCCTGACCGATTAGCCAATCAATCGAAAAGACGTGTAGCTGTAGAGAAGCCGTAGCTTCCTTCTTCGAGAGGGATACGGTAGAGTAGATCCCCCACGTCGTACGGAAGGAAGTGATATTATTCTTGAACAGGTTCAATTTCAATACTTACCAATTAAATCAAGCGAGGGTAGATCAACTACGCGCAAAATTTATCATTATTGCGTAGTCATGCGATGCACTGATGTATAAATTGGTTGTCACGTCACATCGCACCACTAAAAAGTTTGATTCCATTGACATATCTTTTTAGGCAAAAAAAAACAATTTTAATCTCACTTTTTGTACTAAATAAATAGATAAATTTACGTAAGAATATTTTTATTCGTTTTGCTTTTGTTCAAAGATGCGAGCGGTCCAAAAAGGGTAAAAAGCAAGCCCGACTGGCCTGTCTGTCCGCCTCTCATTAGAAGGCATGGATCGGAGTCGCTCCAAAGTGAAGAATATTCAAGGCGTGTCAAATCCTCAAATTATTCCGATATTATAATCTATTAATCTTCTGGTCAAAAATTTGAAGCCCCACGGTACATTTCAACTTCCACCAATTTTGACCACCTTGGGTCGATTGATACCCCCACGATTCTAAACTAGTATATCTACAATAAATTTATTATTTTAATTATTAAAAATTCTAAATCGATTTGACAAATTTACCATTAATTGATGCATTTGTGATATATTTATATTCTATTAGTTTCTGTTAATTTTTTTTGTTAAATTGCAAAGCTCGATAACACATGATAGTTAACTATTATATTAGTTTGATATTTTACTCTTAATTGTATCGATTTTGTGATTTTTTGTGGTATTAATTCAATTTAATCAAGTGTGTATTTGTCACAAATGCATCAATTTAGAATTTTTGATAGTAAAAAAATTAGTTCGAGATAAATTTGTTACAAATGTATGAGTTTGAGGGAAATTTTGTGATCATTTGAGATACATTTGTCATGTGTGTAAGTTTGAGACTTTCTGTGATTAAAAAATTAGTTTTTGGTAAATTTATCATAATTAGATAATTTTAGAATTTTTTAAGGTATTACTCCTAAAAAAGAAACAAAAAAAATCCGACTCTTGAGTAATTGACGCTACAAAGAATCTATAAATTATCAAGAAAATATTAAAATTGACGATTACAATTTAGTGTCGGGCGTCATTAATTGGAACCCCAGATTTAGCCTATGATCGAGGTTCTTGTCTATCGTCTTGACACGTACGTGCGATCTGGGCATCAGCAAAATCTGCCGACGCATCCGATGTGGGACATTTTGGCCGAGGGGGGGATGGCATGGGATCGATGCTCTATTTTCTTGCGAGGCCAAAGGACGCTGAGATCACGGCAACCGAAGCATTTTTTTTTGTAATCAATGCCAAAACGGATCGAGACAACAGAATAAAGAGAGGGAGGAGAAAGAAGAATGCCCATCTTATCTAAAGTTGCCACTTTTGAGAATATAAATGGAGGGAGGACGAGAGGAGCTGATGAATCAGTCCTTTCTGTTTTAAATTTCAAAGACGAGAAGGAACCTTTTGGTGGGAAGGCAAACGCGAATGAGATCAATGATGGCCTACCACGCTCTCTACTCTCATTTCTTTTTTATAAAAATTATTTACATCAGTATTGATCATCGTTGTTTAATTTATAATCAAAATTGACCAGAATGACTATATTGACAAATCATTAATGACTAAATTAGCCATCATATAATAAGTTTATGATTTTTTTGAACAATTTTGGTCATCGTCTAACTATGCACGGACTTGTAAAGTGGAAGTAGGTCTCATTCCCTCACTCACCATCGCTCGCACATATCTACTCGTCACGGAGTGAGGAATAGTATCTCTCTTGGATGCGTCTAGGGCCATCGCTTGGCCAATGACAGCAATAAATCATCAATCTCTTGGCCTTCTCTTTGGAAAGATGCAGATATCCGCACTCAATTGCACTTTCAATTCAAGATGCTTCAATGATTGAAGTGGATGGGAAATTAGTATATGGTCCTTGTAGTCTTTGGAAGGATGTCCGCACTCCATTGCGCTTTCGATTCAAGATGCATCAATGATTGAAGTGGATGGGGGGGATTAGTATTTGTTTGGTCATTGGAGAGCGCTTTCGGGCCACATTTTTCCAGTTGCAACAATTGTTGACGTACCAACCACTCCGATTCAGTTGGTGAATTCCCAATCTGAACTGCCTCTTGGGAGGGCAAATGACTGGGGCCCTGCTGACATTGCTGATGGCGATGTAGATTTTGATGCAGGAGACGCTCCCATCCTTGCACACACTTTGAAACGTCGGTTACCCCCAGTTGGAGGGAGTCTACGTAGTCCTGACTCATTTGAATTTCAGAGACATAAGTTTTCATCTCCCTCTTTCCCACTCATAGTTATCATATTGGAATGCCGGTTGATTCGTTTCGCTGTACTAGCAATGTGCTTCGACGTGACATGGTGAGTTTCTTTCGCCGGCGATAGGGTGGAGGGATTGAAGTCCGCCAAATTGGTGCGGACTGTCTTTCGAGATGCTTCATGACTTTCACTCCAACTATTCAGTACAAGAAAGCTTCCAAAAGTTCTTAGACACCAAGCATGTACTCTGATCATCAATCCTTGGACTGCAGAGTCCCCGCTGGTGCCTGTTGCTCGGAATATTATAATTGGCGTACGGCCAAGCACATCTGTCCCATCTCACCACTCAGTTCCACATATGTATATTCAGACTTGAAGGTAGTGGGATGAAGTAAATCAGGAGTACAGACACGATCCTCCATGACAAGACAAGCACTAGGGACGGTAGAATTCCACCCATTATTGTAACGAAAATTCATGGATGCTTCGGGTGCGCTCATATGCTCCTGGTTCATGCAAAGTATTTCTCCTTGGCAAGCTTGGGATGCATTTCACGTATGGCCTCGGGCTTCTGCTCGACTGTTATGAAGTGCAGCCTAAGCCCGGTCTGGCCCGTCCATTGGTATTAACGATTCGTTATAGCCAACGGCTTTGGACCGTTCATTTCAATGGGACGTTCTAGACACGGATTGTGCACGGGTGGAGCAATGCCCGGGCACGAAGTGGCAAGATAAAAAGGACTTGATCAACATATGTGCACACAGCTCATCCTTTCGAACCATCCGACAAATTGCATCTTTCTCGAACTATTTCTTTAACAATTAAAGCTAAAGAAAATGAATGAAACCAGACTCATACTGCAAATGTTAGATGACATGAAGAGGACTAGTCTTGCGTACATGGCCATGGGCAATGACAGTAAACAAATTTTAGCCGCCTGAAGAGGAAAAATACAAGACAGGAACGACTTGATCATCAGGTCTTAGCAATCTGGGTAGAGTAGATTACATACCATGTTGTCGAGTTTCAAGATAGCTGTCTAGTGCAGTAGGAGATCGAATTACATAAACGCATATACGACCATGCCTTAACAATCTGGGAAACAGTAATTTTACGCAATGTGGAACATGAGCTAAACATGTGAGGTTACAGAACACGTAACCAAACTAATATACAGTCCGCATCATAAACCAACAACCATTAGACATACAAGTTCAGCGCCCATGGCAGACATATCTCCGTATCCAGTTGTCAGTGGAGATTCCTAACCGAAGCCAGCTTGCTAATCCAAATTTTGGTCCAAAAACTTCTAATATCTTCAGGATCGTGGCTTTGATTTTTTCGATTTTCTTCTAGATCATAGTATAGAGCACGCCTTCTGAGACTTTCTCTTCTTCTTCTTCCTCTGCTTCGGCGGTTGGAGAACCACCTTAATGGCAGCATCGAAGACAGCTTTCACATTCTGCAATAATAAACAAGAAAACAAGAGAACTAAGCGAGGATGGTATTGAAAGTTCTGTTCCGAGCATCCAAAAGATGGGGAAAATATCTAAACCTGCTGAGTCTTTGAACTACACTCAATATAAGCAGCAGCTCCAATAAGCTTCTTTAGTTCCTCTCCCTACCAAAGCAAGAACATTAACAGCTCCATTTTAGTCATGGGACACCAACCAAGACTGATGAGGAGGATATAAATGGGCAGTATTTAACAAGAAAAAATGATCACCCACCTGTGCTGTCGTAATGGGAACTGCACCAGGATGGTCTATGAAGAACTGCTTGTCATCTCGAAGATCTACAAAGAAATGAAATATACTTGTCGTAAGATCAAACTCCAGTTCATGATTCATGGGGTCACAAGAGATAACACTAGTTAAATAGGTACGCGAGTTAGTATCCCTAGACAGAAACCAATAATGCTTGGACCACGGACACAACAAGAAAGCACCTTTTTCCTGCCTAAACGTGACATTTCATTTCAATAACATGCTGATATAAGTATGGACATAGCCACATTGTTCCTGCAAAGCCAGAAACAGTGATAGAAATCAACGTGATATCTGAAAAAAAGTCTCACTCCCAGATCGGCTCAATACCTTGTTTGTCTCCTCATAGAAATCAATTTTTACACTCTTACCATTGGGCCAATATGCAGCTTACCAATGAACAGGAGTTCTTACAAATAAGAAATTGAACATTTGCATCGCCATGTAGTTTAGCATATGGTAAAACACCAGGGACACAGGGGGATGTAGATGGAATAGATCTCCAAAGAAAAAATTGATTCATATCTTCACATTATTATGACAAATTATATATCTAAACTCTCCTATGAAAGGAGTGAGGAAGAAGAGAAAAAATTTGTGTTCACCATGTCAATTCAAGTTACATGCCAGCCCATACAAAAACAGGAAATTTTGTTCTCCATGTCAATTCCAGTAGCCAGGAAACAATTTGGTCCTTTTCCTCTTATACAGGCTTTCTTGCAATGAAATTATTTGCAGCAGAAGCCTTAATAGAATGAAATGATTGTCATCCAAAATAACACTATCTACATGTGCAATTACGCAAGTCAAGAGCACCTTAAAATCATTATTTAGGCCATTAGTAAAACAAGCACCGTATTTGAGAAGCAGAAGGAAACTTCTCCTTGTTGAAGTTGATCAGAGACTGACAGCCTCAAGTGGGAAAAGATATGCTTTGCTAAAACGTCAGAACAAAGCAAGGTAATCCAGTTGTAGACACTAACCGAGTTTTGTACCAACGAGAATAATTGGAACGCCAGGTGCATAATGCCGCAACTCAGGAATCCACTAAACATCCAAACAGAAAAGGAAAAGGGAAAAGCTTTTATCAAAATTCTGAGAAACCAACAATGTGATATTATGCATTGGCTGAAAGAATACTGAAAAGGTGAAATGGATATGAAATCAATACAACTCACCTTTTTGGCAACATTTTCATAGCTGGCCTTGCTAATGAGAGAGAAAGCAAGCAGGAAAACATCAGCCCCGCGGTAGCTAAGAGGTCTTAGTCTATTATAGTCTTCCTGTCCTGTTAGAATTAAAATGTTATACCAACCCAAATGAAAACACTAGCAACATAGAGGAGGATTCATTTGAAATCAAGAGAATGTACCGGCTGTATCCCACAAACCCAGGTTAACAGTGCTTCCATCCACAACAACATTTGCACTGAAATTATCGAACACAGTTGGTACATAGTCCTGTCCAAAAAATAAATAGCAATCACGATTATCATCTCTCCAATGACCCATTAGAATGAAAAGGCACCGAAGAGGCTATCAAAAGATGCGTTCCCTCAGTTTGATTTGTAGAAACTATTATCATAACACAAGATCAGAATGTCCCACATGTCATGCCAGACAGAGAATTAGCGTCACATCCAACCATGCAGATTGGATAGTCCCTTGGAAGAGCACTTCAGAGACAAGAAATGCTTTCACAAATTGCTACTGCATATCCAATTGTCTCATGGAAAGACTAAACAGTGGTCTAGAGCTTTATAACAATAATGGACTACAAACATTAAAAAATAACTAGGTAACTCTTCTTTCTTCTGCATTATTTTAAAGCAAAGTCAAGGAGCTGAAGTTGCTACTAATAATGAAAGAATGAAAACGAATTTTAGCCACTTTCGGCACCACATTCCTAAATTCAACTTAAAGATTTTCCATCGTTCTTCACCTCACCCCACAACTGGGAACAAAAAGGAAGTTATGTACTCCAGGGCACTGAAAAGAATTTAAACTGCCATTGCAGCAAATCCTGAAAATACCCATATAGTCCCTTGAAAAAACTTTATCTAAAAAGAATGTCTAACCTTTCGCCGAAGTGGTTTACCACTTACATGTCTCTACTTTTGGAAATACCAAATACATACCTGAACTTTACCTTTGGAGACCAGTTTGTTCCTTAACATCAATTTCCCTTGTGTTTCAATTAACGAAAATGACCTTTCCTTCTCAAAAATGTCCATCCCAAATCCTGAATTCTCACACTCACTCAAGATGCTCAAAATCAACTAAAAATCAAACCACCCAAACCCTAAACAAGATACTAATGAGTTTGCAAGGAGAGTCAATTTGATCTTCTCAATGTGGAGTTTTGTTAAAGATACGTAAATGGTTTATGTAAAAATAGAGGTATGTGCGTTGGGTCTAAGGTTAGCAATGTTTTTCATATTTTCCCTTATATTTCACAAACCCATCACAAAAAGGTTTCGAATCAGCGGCAAATTTTTTTACAAGCCCGTCACAAGAAGATTTGACCTTTCCATTAACAATATCCCAAACTCCACAGGCCAGAAAGCAAAGTTTCATCTTCAAGAATGCTCAACTCGTTTTCAAGAACTGACCCAGAAAGCACTATCGATTTTTCTTGACCCTCTTTCTTTCTCTAGGTAAGGAGTGATTGAAATTGGGCACCAATTTCTTCACACAGCAACGAAACGAACTCAAGAACCGAACAGACAAGCATGCGATTTCGCCTCTCATCAAAAACCCACCACAGCCCGAGTCAACTCAGTCGCTCAGAGCCCCAGAAAGAAGTCGAATTTTTCCCAGCGGCCCAGCATTTCCTTGGGGGTAACAAGACGACAGGCAAGGCGCTCGACAGGGAGAAGAAGGCGTACCGTGGGGAAGGTGTTGCTAGTGTAGGAGATGAGCATGCAAGTCTTGCCGACGGCGCCGTCGCCGACGGTGACGCACTTGATGAACCTCGACGCGCTCATACCCTCCTCTTTCCCTGGAACGTCGGAAAACGTCTCCCCTGCCCCTGCACCGCCTAGTCTTGCACGGAGATGACGAAACTCTGCGACTCCGAAACGGGGCGCATTTAAAACGGGGGAAAGGGGAGCGGAAGCGAGACGTCCGGGAAAGGAAAACGTACTCTGACTACACCCAGAAGGAGAGAGAGAGAGCCAGAGGGAGACGGAGAGAGAGATTTTCCTGGTTCTGCTTTTTCTTTATGAGAGAGGGGCTGGATTGAGAGAGACAACTCTTGCCAGCTTGCGATAAAAAAGGGATTTATTTAAAGTGGTGGAGCTCTGCAGCAAACCAAGCCTAAGTTCAACTTGGACTAGCAAGCGACCCCCTGTTTCGCCTCTGTTCTCTCAAGGAGGCAAAAAGGTGCGCCAACTTTCTTTCTTTTTTTTTTTAACTCGTACCGCCTCATGACTCATCTCGACAAGGACGAATAGTTTGATCATCATTCGTATAATTTAATAATTTTCTTTTAGGATATTTTGACTCGTACAGTTTTTAGATCATGTAAAAACTTCTAGTTGTCGAGAGACTTAATTGAGCACACATGATGGTGATTCGTATAATTTAATTTTATGATATTTTGACTCGTACAGTTTTTAGACCCATATAATAACTTCTCATTGTTGAGAGACTTAATTGATCACATATGATAGAAAAATGACATGTGTATCGAGAAAAAGCTCATTTATTTGATTATTCAACAAGTTCTCGAGGGCCGTTCTTTAGCAAAATTCCTTATGAAAAGAGGCAATGAAAAGAGCCACGTTTATGAGTTATTAGAATCGCTATGTTGTCATGCCTACTAATGAACTGGGTGGATGTAGAGTTAGAATTGTCCTGCGCTCGATCCAAGCTGAAGAAACACCATGAATGAATTGAGTTTTTTCTAATATGAAATACCACTTGATTAGATCAAGTTGTGACAAAAGTGACTTCAATCCATAAGTGAGTAAACTCTGCACAATCAAGCCAATTACCACGATAGTTTTGAATTATCTCTAGCATGAAGCTAGAATTGCTAGTGATCATGAGTTAGCCACGTGGCTTCAAATTTGCCCTCATGCCTTGTACGCGTTGCCCATTGCTCAAATCATTGTCGCAATGATGAATGAAACAGTCGGATATATTAATTGTCAAGAGTAAGGTCACATGATTAGATTCTCTTGTAATAATTGTGCATTGGGATTAATATTAGTGCCGAGTAATTTCTCGGGCGGTCCATAATTTAAATTACACTAAGCATGAGACCCACAATAAATCTCAGTTTGAAGATGCTTGATATTTAATTCAGTAGCGAATCCGGTTTATGAAGTTAGTGGTGATGTATTTCATTAGCATGTCCAAGCAAAAGTTGAGCAATGCATGTTGCCAACTTGCCATCCCGCAAGCATATGGTCACTTGAATGTTGCGGCATGGCCTTGTGTAGAAATCCAGGAAACGAATCCAAACCACCATCGCACCCTGCGCAAGCTGCCAACAAAACACAAACAGATGGAGCATGTTCTCTCCTCGCTCCAATTCCCATGCCAGACAAAACGAGCATTGTGCAGGTGCTGGTGCGACACTTGACAGCGATTGATAATGACATCATAACATGCTGATGTTCTTAAAGTCTCATGTTCGCTTGCAAGAAATTGTTTATCTTTGATCGATCGAGACGTATGCCATAAAGTAATCGGACCGGAGGAGGCATGTAATGAAGTGGTATATATCCAATATAGGTTGACCTAACGTAACTGAAAAAATCTCAGCTCTAGGTGCAACGCCTAACAAAGCCATTCCCTGCCCTTTTACTTTCCCCATCCGAAAGAGAGCTTCGTGATGATTACGTGAACGAGCAAATCTAAGTTTGTTCAAATTTCAGATCACTTCTCAGAATTCTCTATTGAAAGAAATCAAGGTACTATAATGGTTAATTATATATATATTAGGGGCACAGGCATGGAGACTCGAGTTTCTAGAAGCTTGTGGAATAATTTATGAGTAAAAATGAAGTATTTAGCGGGATGTAAAATAAAAAGCAAATACCAAAAGCAGTTAAAGTAGATTATAATGCAAGATATGATGACTAAACAAAAAAGTCTTCGCTTAAATTTATATCATTGTTGACCCAAGCGAGTGATCTAGTCCCCCTTCCTTGCACGAGGGTTCGCATATGCTCAAAGAAGCTCTTATACATATATTAATTTAGCCTTAAATTTCTTAATTTTTCTAGTGTTAAACTTTTGTGCAACATTTTTAATGTAATTTTTTTGATTAGTTTTCATTGGAAGTCGTTGACATGGTAGTTCGATTTTCACCACTTATCTTACGTGACATACCATCAAATCAATGATTTCCAACGAAAATTAATTAGAATGACTATATTTGAATGTTTCATAAATGTCTAGGACTTGATTTATAAAATCTAAAAATTCAAGATTAAAATGGTATTCATATAATAAATTTAGGATTGATTGAATGATTTTTCCATCCTAACTTGGCGGCGAAGGAAGCAACGACAATAACAGAAATCCATAATAATAAGAACACAAAAATCAAAAAGATTTGTAGGGTGTGGGTCTCTTCTTACTTATTAAGTGACGGCGGGTTGGCACCAAGAGTGGACGCCTCGTTCAGAAGCAATTCATTTGGTGAAAAATGGCGGAAGGAGGGGCCCTACATCTTTTATTTGTCTACGGACCAAATCGATTACCTCCTCCTCCTCGCATTCATCATGCCGCAATAATGCAACGTACGTGGAAAAGAAATGAAAGTTGGTTGTTGCAGTAGTTGGTGAAGGAACCATCATCGCCCCTACCGAATCGTACCATTTAAAACCCCCCTCAAAAAAAAAAAAAGAATTTCGACCCCCTTGCTTAGGAACAGACATGCACGTTACATTACTTGTACTGATGGGCCAGGATTGGTCGGGTCGGTTTCCTTGGGGATTTTCTTAGGATTCGCATTGACATTTCGCGTGAAACTTGCTATCTTATTAATGGTCCGAGAAAAATATATCATATGAAGGTATCACGCACATCATTGCATGCATATGAAGACGGCAATTGCATTGTTAATCAAAATCTCGCCTTCACTGATTAAGCATTCCTCATTGATCATCTTCACGAAGATATTACAAGTAATTGAACAAATGTATAGTGGCACGTCATTGCCATCTAGTTCGTTTCCTCTCGACAGTGGCCTAATCCTTAGTTTGAAGTACTAAGACAGGAGTCTCATACTCTCTCTACAGGACGACAGCATCATGATCAGCCATCCGCTGCGCAATGCTGGGACCAGGAGTTTGATCTCACCGTCTTCAAGTCCCAAAAGTATTCCACCATGGCAGGCTGACCAATGGTTGTTTTCTCCGAGTCTCGGAGTTGTGGTTCCCAACCATCAAGAGTTCACATTCAGACATCCTCGGCATGCAACTAGACCTCGGCTCAATTGGCAGTGTTCATATTTCATCATCTGAGCTGAAGATTTCTAGTTCAATCAGCTTCCCAGTGCCCGGCTTAGTTTTGTTACCTGAATCTTCCCCAGTTTTGCTCCTCTTCACGCCCATTTGGTCGTTTCCTTGGACTAAAGACGGATCCACTTTGACAGCAGATGATCTCCTGACGAGTTAAACAAATAATATCAGCTGGACCAAAAGTTGAGCCTCGCGAGGCATGTTTTAGTAAATTCAAAAATCAAGACTTGAGATTGGTTAAAGTAAACCTTTTGTCCTTGCTGGCCAAGGAATCAGATTTCAGAGAAGCTTCCTTACTTCTTGGCTCCATTTTCGCTGGCACACGGGAGGGAATTGGCTAAGATTATCAGGCTATAGAGTCTACACCAAAGAGGCTAATTGTATCTAACCTGTTACTTCAGACAGAAATCTTATTCCCTGTGAATGTGTGTTTGTTGTCACCTTGCCTGCACCACTAGTTATACATGGTATTTATCAGCATGATCGCATTAAGTAGAAAAATAAATAACACACAATGACTAATAAGCTGTAGTATGCAAAGAGATCACGAAACTGCTTAATTCGGTCTCAAAATCACAATGAGCAATGCAACATATGAAACATTCAGCACTATTTTTTGTCTTCCCGACCATGTAACTTTCTAAATCGTCAGTCACACAGCATATTTCTCATATTATCGATGCCAGAATTTGGGTCATCTATACCCACAGGGAATCGAGTGATAAAATGTATTCTACTTTTTTCGAATGCCAAAGCAAGGTAAAGTCAATGCAAGTAATTTGACTTTCATGACGGATGGTTAAGGCCTATCAGGTTTAACAGGAAGTAGAAAGGCAGAGAAAGAGCACCCTAATTTTATAATTCTCAAAATTTGAGTATGCTCGTATGTACCTTAAAGCCCTTTTCAGCCCTTCCACCGATAACAATTTCACTGGTTGTGTTGCCTTTTTAACATTTGTTCTGTCAGAAAGATGATCAACGACATAGATTCCCTCAGCTTGAAGGTGATTCCTGATGGCTGTTCTGATATTCCTGCCAAAATAGGGAAAGCAGGGGAAAAACAGGAACATTAGTCGAAGTAGTTTAGTTTTCTCCCTTTCCTGCCATTTGAAACAAGTAGAAGTCATTGGAGTCATGTCTAAACAATTGGAAGTCTTGAGAGCTTGTTCTCAGAGAGGCTGTCGCTTACCCCCCAATGAGGTTAGTTCGTGTGCTGGAATATCTCTCTGAAGCCTTCTGTTGTATGTAACAGGTATGAAGAATCAGATATGGAGATTATTTTGAAAAAAGTTTGCTGAAGAAAATAGTTCACACAATCACTCACCGACTTATGGTACTGGCAATACATCCCACGGCGCCTGAAAATACACATTTATGAGGTTAAATGGCTGATGCAATTCAGGGAACAACAAAGAACTAGACATACCACACAACACATAATGCCATAAATTACCCAGTTCAGGGACAACGCCAGAAGAATTATAAACACACAAAAATTAGTCGTCTTGGCAAATTAAGCAATGACTAGAGATGCTTTGAAAGTTCACAAGCATCTAGAGTACTTCAAAATTCAAATTTGCTAGATTCTTAGTTTGAAAAACCTTTCAAGAAGCTATATCTGAAGCCTTTTCCAATGAACTGAAAAGACCGCGAAGACACCAATGGTAGCAAACCCCAATTCATGGTCAGACAATATGAGGCACAGAACAAAGCCACTGCAAAGCTGTTCCTAGATGTCTGATATGAGCCTTGACTGCTGCCCTCAATGGCAAGGAATACATGAGGGTTGAACCATGGCACAACTAATGAGCTAGTGGGATAAGATTCCACAGAATGCCACTTGGTTCATGAGTGCTGACAGTGGATAAGAAACTCATGCCTCAGCCTTATCCTCTAGGTCCATCACTTTGGTGATATGCATATCTGAATCTTGTTAATTAGAACATAGCAGTTCTCCTTTCTTCATGCTGCAGATAGCCTGCATTTCAGGTAGGCTATCTAGAAGATCACTAGCCTTTGAGAATGAATTGTCTTGCTTGTCTTGTTACTAGATTTATTTAAATACAAAGATAATCTAAGTTTGAAATATAGAATCCTGTTAGCAATGGAAACAGAATGAAAGAAGCAATTGTCACCCAGTGGGAGCGTTTTCAGGCTAGCATATAAGCAACCTAATTGGTATCAAACATCAAGTATTGGGTATCCATTAACCAAGAAGAATCAGAGAATCAGACAAGATTTTTTCAGATGATAGTAAGAATACTTATTAGCCTTTCCCTCAACCAGTGTCAGGGTGGGGATAATTAAATAATAACTCAATCACCATATATAGGAATTCTTCATTTCCACAAAGCCATCTGTGTTCCAGAATTGCTTTTGTTTGAATCCCTTATTTCTTGTTCCTTTTCCAAAGAAAAGAAATTTAATTATATAATGCTGAGATTCACAATGAACTATAATTAAAATACACATTTTACACATCCTCTTTCAGTATATGAACATTAGTCCGCAAAATAGGCCACAATTTGGACGAGGGAAAAGCCAGACACCTTTGGTGAAAACTGCACAACCTCATGGTTAGAAACCATGAAAGAGGATAAGACCACAAAAAAGTTGGAGACCTATAAAAGGAAATTTTAGCAATGTATGATGAACAAGAAAAATTAAGTGAAGATCATTTCCAGAGAAAACTGAAATGGCATCAAATATCCATAAATTTGACTGTTTGCATTATCTACATATTATAGGGAAATCACAGGACATGCATCATACTTGTTTATGACCAATGTACAAGCCATTCCATCCTTCCTTTTCCCCTTGCAAACTCCATAATCAGCCGATGTACCGATTTTCAATATTTGGCTAGGAGAAAAAATGCTTAGAGAAAACCCTCCCTGAAAAAACAGAAAAAGGAGAACAGAAAGGAGATGTGCCTTATACTACCCTTCTATTAAAAGAAAAAACAGCATGATGTACCAATCTCAAGATTCTGTACCATGGAGTCCTTTCGAACATTGCAGTTGAATAGGGCAAAAATGGCGCCGACCTTCTCATCTGAATTTCTTTGATAAGCATCACCAAACAAGAAAAGGGAAATAGCATCTTCATTTAGGCTTCCAATTTTCCATATACAATATTTCTTCCCTGCAGAACTAGTCTTCGGACTTCCCTTCTCAGTCAACACAGCAACAGTTGCCCAACAACCAGAAAGAGTATCCCCCACCAACAAATTCCTGGACAACCAAACACAGAAATTGCTAATTATGTGGCCCTACTAACTTGAATAAACCAGAAATCTTTAGTCAGCCTTCCAAAGAAAAAGAAGGGGAAATCACAAAGGTTCAAGGCAGAAATAGATTTGCTTCCAAAAGGGAATTGGAAAGATGTCATTGTATAGAATACATTGATAAGACAACACGTTACTTTATCACTGGTAAGCGAACAAATCTGATGTCTGAAAAACGATCATGAAGTTCTGTTGGGGTGACCAACTGATTCCTGAAGGACAAAAGAAAATGTTAATGCGGGAATATCTTAGAAGGAGACTTCCACAAATAAAAACTGAAAATCTCCATTCACTACTGTGGGGATGAAAAGTTCACAAAACACAAAAAAGAAAAAGAAAAAAGGGAATCCAAAATCCCCTTCTATGTTTTAGCAACACAAACAGAAAATATCCAATTAACACCAGTTCTTTTCCCAAGCGAGTAATGTACAATGTAAGTAACCATTTAAGAATTGCAGTTTAACAAATGTCTCCGGACTAAAGCTACGACTACACAATGCAAAGTCCAAAAGAGCTCCCAAGAGTAGTTATTTACAAAATAAATTGTACAACACGACAAATCTGAGTAAGAAAATGTCGAAAACGAAGACCAAACATGGAGGCGACGAAGCCACCTTATGCGCAGACCCGAGAACCTCTCAACATCAGGCTCAGCAGCCGCCCCCGACCGGTTCAATTTACCAGATCCTTTACTGGGTTCAGGCTTGTAATCCAAGCAATCTTCAACTGCATCTCGGAAAACAGACATATCCACCTGCTCCCTTCTCTTCGGGATTCCATCATCCGAAAGATATCCTGGGCAATTACTGATTAAGATGAGCTCAAAAAAGGGCTACAGAATTCAACTAAAAAAAAAATCGAAATTGCGAGAAAGCTCAATCATCACAAACATGACAAAAAAGATCGATTTTTTTGAAATCCCAGATCGAACCTGGGGAAGAAGGGGAGCGACAGCGAGGAGGAGAAGCGGGAGGGGTTTCCAAAACCCTATCTTGGAGAGAGAGGAGGAGGTCGAGATCTTCCTGGTTGCTGCTCTCCTTCGACATGGCGTCGGATTCACTTCTTCGCTGGTTCTGTGGAAATGTCCCCTAAAGCTCGAGCTCTTTTCCTCAGTGGAGAAGACGATCTCGGTTTCGATTTCCCCGAAAATTTGGTTTGGAGGGAAGGCTTCAGTCTTTCTGGAGGGAAATGGTGACCAAAAAGAAAACATCCATTTGAACTGGGCCTGTCTCCAGGCCCACCAATTTGAACTGGGCCAGGCATCCCAGGCCCGAGAAACCATCGAGAAGTGAAGAAACGATTCGTCAAAACTTACCCGCCATTCCCGAATTTCCGTTATGTACGGTTATCAGGCAATCCGTACCTGTCTTCAGAAGAGAGAGAACGAGGGACCAGGTTTCAGTTCAAGAAAACGGGAAGGAAGGAGAGGGAGGCGGAGAGAGAGAGAGAAAGAGAGCACAGAGAGGAACATCTGTAAGAAAGACAACCTCAAAACCAGTGAACTGAAACAACGGAAAAAGGAAATTCAGGAAAAAGGAAGACCTGTCTTCTCTCCGAGCTTTCCTCCGGATCGTTATGTTTACCAATTCATTCTCTTATAATACTGAGTTTCCATGGATTTCCCAATGCAGCTTCTGGGAACCTCCTCCCTGTAAAGGAAGAGGACCCATCTGAGCTCCAGTTTTTTAAGCTTCGCATTCATTTTCATCCCAAAAAAAAGAAAAAAAAGCAGCCCGATTCGCGAACTTGTTGTCCTTGTCGAATTTGGGCAAAAAAATGAGGATGGCAATGAAGAGACTAGTAATTTTGTCGGCCCTTTTCTCATTGTTGCTCTCGGTGGCATGCGCGAAGAAGAAGGTGCAGGGAGTCACGTATGACGGAACATCTTTGATCGTCAATGGGAAGAGAGAGCTTCTGTTCTCTGGGTCGATTCATTACCCTCGTAGCACCCCCGATGTATGTCCTTTTGGACGCCATGAACAAAAATTCTCTCCATATTCATGTTCTTTACACATGTTTCTTTTTTTTTTTTTTGTTTTTGTTTCCATCGGTTTCATTAGGCTGTTCTGTTGAAGAGATAACGATGCCATTGGATTTGTATTGCAGATGTGGCCGGACCTCATTCGGAAGGCAAAACAAGGAGGTTTGAATGTGATCCAGACTTACGTTTTCTGGAATGCTCATGAGCCTGTGCAAGGCCAGGTAATTCATGCTCAAATATCGACTCAAACTTTAAAGATCGTGACATGATGAGCTTGCAAAGTTTTTGGCCTTATAGACCAAGATGATGGAAGGACTATACGTTTTGATTTTGCAGTTCAACTTTGAAGGGAATTACGATTTGGTGAAATTCATCAAGTTGGTAGGAGAGAACAACATGTACGTGACCCTCAGGGTTGGACCTTTCATTCAGGCCGAATGGAATCACGGGTACATTTTTCTTCGATATGTCTTTCTTCATCCTCCAAGATATTGTGTCTGTACTGATGTGCATGCCCGTGGCTGACATTGTCCGTGTCGTCTTCTCATTAAATGGAATCCAGAGGGCTTCCCTATTGGCTGAGAGAGGTTCAAAATATCACATTCCGTTCCGACAACCCACCATTTAAGGTAATGTGCCTCACCAAATTCTGGAAACCATATGTCTTCAGGAAAAGAATCGAAAACGCTCTGCTAACTGGGTCTGCGCCTCTGATTCTGCAGTATCACATGAAAAAGTATGTCAAGAAGATCGTAAAAATGATGAAAGATGAGAAGCTGTTTGCTTCTCAAGGGGGTCCCATCATTCTGTCTCAGGTATAGACCTTACTTCAATTTCGCCACCTAGAAGCATGTAAGGCTTTTATTGAAGATAAATGCCAATCAATTTCCAATTTGCAGTCGTAGTGAGTTTCTTGCCTTGTCTTGCAGATTGAGAACGAGTACAATAGCATCCAACTCGCATACAGAGATGCAGGAACCCGATATGTTCAGTGGGCTGGAAACATGGCCGTGGGGTTAAAAACAGGAGTTCCGTGGATCATGTGCAAGCAGAAGGATGCTCCTGATCCAGTCGTACGTATTTGAGTGCATTCATGACATTTATACGCTCCCTATATATGAACGGGCTTGCTTATTGTTTACTCTGTGTCCTAAGATCAATCACGCACCTGGGTTACATTGTCTTTGTAGATTAATTCATGCAACGGAAGGCACTGCGGTGATACCTTCACAGGCCCAAATAAACCCTATAAGCCTACTCTCTGGACTGAAAATTGGACTGCTCAGTAAGCATACTGCACCAATCTCATCTCAAACATCCGTTTGATCATCAACAATATACTTGACAAATATATGACAGACTATGTTTGTTCTTCATATTTGGCTAATGATGCCTGTTGTTTGCTTTATTCTTAAATGATTGCAGGTACCGAGTATTCGGAGATCCACCATCCCAAAGATCAGCAGAAGATCTTGCGTTCTCGGTTGCTCGTTTCTTTGCAAAGAATGGGACTTTGACCAACTATTACATGGTATGGGGTGGCTTCTCCGCTGCTCTGTCACCAACCTAAGCATCTAATTTCCCCACTATTCGTTGACAGCATTTGTCACATGTAATAAATCTGTCGTTCATATGTTCTGCAGTACCATGGCGGAACAAATCTCGGTAGAACAAGCGCTGTATTCACGACGACTCGCTACTATGACGAAGCCCCTCTTGATGAATATGGTAGGAATAAAATTTTCCTTGTCCCTGCGAATTATCTCTGGTGATTGATCTTGTGAACATCTGACTGACCGATGCTGCTTAAAGGCCTCCAAAGGGAACCTAAATGGGGCCATCTCAAAGATCTGCACAAGGCTTTAAGGCTATGCAGGAAGCCTTTGCTCTGGGGAATCCCCAAAGTCCAACGTTTGTCTGAGGATCTCGAGGTAAGAGCCGAAGATGATGTTAAAGCAGGAGCAGCACTAGGGAGTTCGATCAGTAACACAGTCTGCTAGAATGGTTCTTCTCATTATTGACCAAAAAAAAAAAAAATTGCTCCATGCAGGCCAGGTACTACGAGATTCCCGGGACTAAAATCTGCGCTGCTTTCTTGACAAACAACCACACCGTGACGCCTCAGGTGGTTAAATTTAGGGGACAGGAGTACTATCTTCCCCCACATTCTATCAGCATTCTTCCCGACTGCAAAACCGTGGTTTTCAACACTCAAAGGGTGAGCGTTGCTTGTCTATTCTTTATCTCCGGCCTCGCACTGACTCATAAATAGACCTTGTATACTTGTTGCTATTAGCCTTAGAACCACCGAGCACCTGATGTGTGTTTTTCTGTTTTTGGCAATGAGTAGATTGTATCGCAACACAATTCGAGGAATCTCGTCAAATCAGAGAAGGCAAACAAGCTCAAGTGGGAAATGTCACCGGAAATCATTCCAGACACCAACCGAGTGCCTGTCAATTCCAAGATACCGGCTGAGCTCTACAGTTTGACTAAAGATACCACAGATTATGCATGGTATACGACAAGGTGAGTATTGATGCCTTTCCTTCGGTCAAGAGAGCAAAAATCTTGGTAATAGCAATTTACTGAATCGAAAAATCGGAATGCTGTGCCGACTCATTGCAGCTTAAAATTGGGAAGCCGTGATCTGCCAATGCGAAAAGATATAAATCCAGTTCTCCGCGTTGCCAGTCTCGGTCACACAATGCTTGCATTTGTAAATGGGGAATTCGTCGGTAACCAATCTCACTCTCAGCATAACAACTGACTTATTAGCCACTCAACAACAGAGAATGGCAACCATTAGCCATTCCTAGGCAAATTAATAGAGCGTGTCGATGATATTGTTCAGGATCTGCCCATGGTAGTCACATCGAAAAGAGCTTTGTCCTGCAAAAGCCTATCAACTTGAAGCCTGGAGTGAACCATATTAGTCTGTTGGGTTCAACAGTGGGATTCCCCGTAAGGAGCTCTAATCGATTTCCGATTGTGTTTTTTTGTCTAACTCGAGAACTAGGCTGACGAATCTTGCCCGGCCGTGCAGGATAGTGGAGCCTACATGGAGCACCGATATGCAGGGCCTCGTCTAGTGACAATCCTAGGTTTGAACACCGGGACACTGGATGTAACCCTTAATGGCTGGGGTCATCAGGTACAGATAAAAATTTCGAGACGGACCTTATGTCGAATATTTCCCTCCAGAAAAGGAACATCGGCTGTGGTCAAAAGTAAACGAACCATCCTGCTTTCGTAAATGATACTGATTGAAATGAAATTGGATTTGTGATGCAGGTGGGCTTGGATGGAGAGAAGGTCCGCCTGTACACACAGTCGGGGTCGCACAGAGTGCAATGGACGGAAGCTACTAAGGGAGTTGGGCGTGCTCTTACATGGTACAAGGTAAGGCATAAATGATCTCTCTCTAACAACATACCACGATCGTTTCGCAGCATCCTGATTTATCACACTTCAGATCATCGTGAGATTGGAATTCACTAGTAAATGCAGAGAATATGACAATAGATCCAACATTAGCATCCCATCACCACTTGGCTAGTTTCTGAATTCCTAAGGAGATCCTATGAGAACTTCAATGTAAATTTGACTAGCTACGTCTTTTCAAATCATCTGAAAACTTTATTGTCATGCATAATAATGCGTCACCTATTAATCATTGCTTTTTGCAGACGTACTTCGATGCTCCAGAAGGAGATCAACCCGTCGCCATTCGCTTGCCTCAAATGACCAAGGGAATGGTTTGGGTCAATGGCAAGAGCATTGGCCGCTACTGGTACACTTACCTTTCTCCTCTCGGACAGCCAAGTCAGTTGGAGTAAGTACTTACAAGACTTCACCCCAAGAAAGATACTGCCAAGTAAAATGTAACACGATTTTGATTTATCCGGTTTACTCTATGCTTTATCAGGTACCATATCCCAAGATCCTTCATAAAGCCGACCAACAATCTACTCACCGTGCTTGACGAAGATGGTGGCAACCCTGAATCGATAGAGATCTTAAATGTCGACAGAGACACGATCTGCAGTTACATCACCGAGAACCATCCCCCCAGCGTGAAGTCATGGGCAAGAAAGAACAGCCAGTTCCACACGATCTTGGACGATGTGAAACCAGCGGCCCACTTGAAGTGTGCGAACCATAAGAAGATTGTGGCCATTGAGTTTGCAAGCTTCGGCGACCCGTACGGCATCTGCGGGAACTTCAAACAAGGACAGTGCACTTCACCCATTTCCAAGGACGTCGTCGAGAAACATTGCCTGGGGAAAACTAGCTGCACGGTTCCGATCGAGCGAGGGGTCTTCAACAAGGGCAACGACGGCTGTCCCGATATCATGAAGACATTAGCTATCCAGGCCAAATGCTCCCACTAGAAGCACAGAGTGGCCTATAATTTTTCTCTACAGATGGTTTTAAAAGCATTACTTAGCCAACATTTGTAATTCTTCACGACACATGAATAAATTTTCATCCTCTGTATTCACCCAGAGACTTCATCCTGGCTGATATTAAGTACAATCCATGCTCCACGCTTTTCGAGATGCATCCGTGAAGATTTTGGAGGAATGGCGCTATATTGCATCAGATACTGTCGAGTAATGTATCATATATTTGAGTTTGATGTATTCAGATGAGAGTTTACGAAAGAAAAAAGGCTGGCATGATGCTGTTCATAGGAGGAGACCGAAGACATCCAAATCCTTCTATTGGGGGGTACAATGGACTAGATCTCGGGTACAAAGTTAGATCTTTTTCACCTCCAGAAAGAAAATTTGCTAAGTGGACCAACGTAGGCCAGGACTACCCAAGCACCCACAATCCGCGAATTTATATAAACATTTATTGGTCAATCCTAGTCATAATCGTGGAATTGGGCTAAATTATGGCGTGGGTCTATGCATCGTGGGTTGACTATCAGAGAGAGAGAGAGAGAGAGAGGCCGTATTGGCAAGCACTTCCTTTTTGCCGGTATTTTTTCAAGAAGCTGGTTATGGAAACAGGGATTCATTCAGTTCATTTTCATGTATTCGACCATAAATTTAGCAGACAAGGTGTGATCAGGAGAAGTTCGATTATGCATGTAGCAATTTTGCTAACAGCAAAGGCCGGGAACAACAACTTTTGCTCCTGGTACCACGAAAATCCCCAGAAAATATTTGTTAAAGATGATCTCCCTTACTCGCGAGACGCAGTGACACGGTGTAGTGCCTGAAATACTTCCCCTTCGCTTTTTCACTTCCAAATCACCAATCATAATTGGCGTTGCTCGCGACAAGAATCCTTTGACAATCTAGTGACGGTGCATAAGTGGAAGACTTCCACATCTTCAAACTGAGATGGACTATCCTTCCTTCAAGGGCCTACTACCATCTAGGGGTGTAAGTGGTTCGGTTACTATTTTCTCGGAAAACCGAACCGAACCGAACCGATAAGAAATACAATGAACCGAACCGAAATCCGAACCGAACCAAACCAAACCGAACAGAAATTTCGGTTCGGTTCGGTTCGATTTTTTGGTTTTCCTTACTATTTTTTTTGTTTTTTTTTGCAAAAGAGAAAACTCAAAAATCGAGCATAAACGTGTCCGGGCGTGGAAATCATATCACCACCGTCACCTGAGTCAACGTCAACAGCGGCTCCTCGATCTTGGATGGCCAGTGGAGTCGGTTCTGGAGAGGAGGGAGCTGAGGGATGGAGCAGATCTGAAGGGAAGAGGGAGCAGATCTGAAGGGAAGGAAAAAAAATGGAGGAACGGAGGCTGGTCAGAAGGTGAGAAGGGGGGACGATTTTCGGTGAGCAGGGACGGTTGGCTGGGGAGAACAACGAAGAGGAAGGAGGTTGTTTTTCTGGTGCTGAACAGAAGAGGAAGGAGGCTGTTTTCTGACAGAGTCTTCTTCGAAGGCGGACGGCCTCGATTGCGCCCTCCGATGGCCCGGGAGGAACGATAGCCACGACGGCGAAGGGGACGCACGGCAAGCCCTGGGATCCGCATCGGAGGAGTCCCGATGGTGCGGGTGGTGGGGCTGGTGGTGGTCGGATTTCCGGCGAGAGACGTAGAGAGACACGGAGTGGGGAACGAAAGGGGCAGGGCAAGAGGTTGGTGGTGGTCAGATTTTGTTTTGTGCCCTAGAAAACCGGTTCAATTCGGTTAACCGAATTGAATTAGGAGATATAATTTGATTTTTTCGGTTAACCGAACCGGAAACCGAACCGAACCGAAAACGCATGAAATTTCGGTTCGATTCGGTTCGGTTTCCGGTTTCCGGTTCGGTTACTGACACCCCTACTACCATCTACTCATTACCTCGTGCAGACATCCTAATGCAAAAATGTCGAGAGCACACCACCACAAAATGGTTTAAAGATTAGACCTTTTGGCTCATCGGAGAGGATACGAGCAACGTATTCTCTCCATTGGAAACCACAGAAGCATCTCAGAAAAGAACAGTCCACACAAAGATTAAACTCGCCCACATTACATTTTTCGAACATGAAACAGCATAACATTCAACATAATTAGCACGGATGGTTCCCCAAATCCTCGTGGTTCCACAAAACTAGATATCCTTTCTACATTAGAAACCACAAACGCAGACACTACATATCCACAAGTAAACCAATTAAATGAAATCGCTTCCATTCGATTATGCAAATAATAGAATAAAAATTGAAAGTAGGTGTAGAAGAGGATAATGCTATTTGTGTCGTTTCTTATTCCCTTCAAATCCATCTTTTATGACATACATGTATGACAGTTAAACAGAGCAAGTTAACAGGAAAAGGGGCAAAAACAAATGATCACTATTTATTTACACGCTCTAGCAGGCTGCAAGGGCAGGCTTCAAATTCTCTCTCCTTACAGCTCCAGGCTTCCTGAATAAAATCCAATCAAAATCTGAAAGAACAAGATGCAAAGACTTAGCAACAGTTGTCGAGAAAAACAGAAGCTGCCAACAAAACCAGACTGCAAAACCTTACATGGGATGACAGAGCTGACCTTAGGATTGCCTCTATTTAGGACAAAAAATGATGCCATTTCTTGGGAAAACTGCAGAACATGATGCTACTTCCAACACCAAGATCATCAAAGACCAGACATTGACCCTATGTTCTAATATACACAGACCGTTTTGTTAGTCTTAAAATCTCACGACAAATCAAAAGAACCTTGCCCTTCATTGATAGCGTAAAGCAATTTCTTGTACATAATCTCCTGTTTAATTTGCAGCAAATAGTTAGCAATAGATGTAAATGACTAATGACAGTGAACAGATAAAACAATGAACTTCTATGATTATATATCGTACCTTTGAAGAATATGGGGGAAGTTTTAAGTAATTAGCACAAGTCATCACACTTGGCAAGTCATCATCTGCCGACTCTGAAGGACCAGTTCCATTAGATGGTACAGTACTGGCTGTAGAAGAATGCTGCGTGAATGAGAACAAAATTATTACAGCTCAGATTACTTGGTGATCCACAACTAAATCGGCACATGCAGCTAGATCTTCATAAAATTGAGTTAGCACGCACATAGAATTCCAAATAACACGACATCCACATGAGCTAGGAGCCTAATTACACCAAATGCTAAGTGAACTTGTAAATCCATATCTGATGCTACTTGGCAAGTTCATAAAGAATGAAAAAACCAAGAGTATCCATTCAATTGGATCTATGATGTTATCTAATACTTTTCATACCTTCCGCACAATTGTCAGCTTTGGATTCAGTACAGCCAGACCACCTGGTGGAAGTCTAGGAGCCCCAGTAACAAACTGGCAGAAGGCCCGCTGCTGCTCAGGTGTGAACTCTCCCATGATCTCAAGTAACTATGGTTGAAAACAAAAAAATATTTGTGAGCTATTAAGAAGAAAATAACCACAACCAAAACAGAGCTTCAGATCTACTGAAGAAACACACATATAAAATTGCTGGGCTCTTAGCAGTGTAGCCATGATCAAATTTTATGTGCTCTGCAAGTGTCTCCACCTGGGATAGAAGAGAAGGAGAGAGAGGTGAGACAATTTCTATGGACAATTAAAATAGATTTGCCGCGTGGCTAGTAAAGCTTGATGACAATGCCAAATTTACCTCCCACATCTCTCTACGGCCACAGAGCAGATAGTCCAGTTCATGTGGAGTAAATATTTGTAGAGATGAGACGTCAAAAACCTGACCAATGTGAACCACAAATAAGGTACAATTCTAAAGCGAGAAAAGAGAATCATGCTCACCATTATATTTTTAGATTTAAAGCATGAGTCAACTTAGTTGCCATGCAAGAATAAAGCCATAACAGAACCTTCAAATCAAGATGTTTGATACAACTGCACAATACTTTATGCCATTCTTATCAAAGCTGTATGGCCTAAAGCCCTCTTGTTTTCACATCACATTTTTTTTATAGAGGATTATCCCTTTCAGGCAATGAAGTTGATGAAGCTATAACAACAATGGTTTCATTGCACATGAACTTATTTCATCAAAGACCATGAAGACGCTTAACCTGATTGAACCCTGCTCTGAATGCTTCCATCTGTCGAGCAATTCCCGTTTTGACAGTCGCATCAACCACTAAGGATAAGTATTCCTCCAGCTTATTTAAGTCAACCTGAAAAATAAGAAGGAAATAAATTCCAGATAAAGAACAAAAGCTCTAGACACAATTAGTAATGTAAGTCAAAATCCCATACAGTTTCATCCCCCGACTTCAGGACATAGTCCGGATAACCAGGAAGTGTAAAATCTAAACAGAGATCTTCTATTCGAGTCCCACGAAGACATAAATCAGCAATTGCATCATGATTGTTGTCACTGCTTGATTCCAGAAACTGTTTACGGCAAACAAGAGCATGCAACTCTTCCAATACTTTCCCAACCTCGGCATCAAAAGAGATGATATCATGCAAATCAAGCTCCTGGATCAAATGAAGCAGAATTATAGTCACTTTATGCAAAAAATGTAGCTTTCATGAAAGAGTTTATAAGGATGGTGCCTACTTGTCCAAGCACGAGCTTATAGAATGCTGGAGACATTGGCAAGTCCAAAAGCCGTCCATCTTGAAGAGCTTTAGCCATTACACGTCCCACCAACCGGAAATACTCAACTACCTTAGAGAACTTACTGCCATCGGAAATATCAGCATTTGGAGGCCAAGGACGAGGGAACAACCCAAGAGGAGCCAAGACTGTATCTCCATCTTCCACGGCAGAATCTGTACTGGTGCTTTTACCATTGCTCTGTTCATTTAGATCAACATCCACTACATGCTTCTGTGATGAACTTGACCTCCACATCTCCAACCCAACTTTTTGCAGGTCATGACTTAGGAGAGTGTAGAACTCCAGGGTTGGACCCAAACCAGTTCCAACTTCACCAAAATACTCGACTTCAAGCACAGCTTTCTGGCTAGAATACATCTCCATTACTTTCGCAGCAGAATCCAAGATGCGGTTCCGAGATACACGAACCTTCTGGCGTTGTAATCTCCCAACTCTTACCTCTCGCTCATTTGCTGATCCATGCCCATCAGCACCTTGTTGCTGTTGGAGACGATATAATGCCCGGGATAATCCAAAAGCAGTTGAATAGAAGTACTGCCTACGGGTCTCAAAAGGAAACAAGAACGGGCATGCTTTTGTCAACTGGGAGCACCATGATGGAAGACTCCCACTACATAATGCAAGGGCGTCTTGTATTTGCCGTGACAATTTCGGCGTAAGTTTGCTATTAATAAATTCTTCAGGAGAAACTTTGGCACCAGATGAATTAAGTCGATCTAGACTAGATGTTCTTCCTTCGGCAAAGTCGTTGCGAACTATCTCAGCCCTCAAACGAGGTGCTAATTGATTTAATCCCTCCAACACCCGTAAAAGTGCCAGAATGTTGTATGTCAGATTAGATTTTTCTAGATCACAAGGAAGCTCTCCTTGCAATATGCTGTCCAAAAGGGACATTCGCTGTGATTGGACATCAGAATAGGAGGTGGAAGAACCAGATTTTGCAGACTTCGAAGGAGCACTACCACCAGATGCCCTGTCAGCTTGCCCATCTGCTTTCTGGTAGGTAACTGTGTATATATCACTCCACAACCTGCTTCCATCACCAGATGCAAAATCACTGCCAGCAAACCTCTCATCGTCATCCTCGTCCAACACAAGCTGTCGTTGGATGGCCTGATAAATGGTCAAATGCCTATTAAGCTGCTTCCCTCCCGCTGTGAAGATCAATTTTGGAGGTTCACTATTACTTGGGAAAGGACGTCCATGACGGTCTCTGCCTCCCCTAAAACCTCTACCATTAGCAGATCCAAGCCCAGCCATGGCAGCAGCAGCGAAAGACATTGCTCCTCTAGCACCAAAGGTACTACCACCCCTAAAATCAGCAGAATCAGAGGGCCGAGAAACGGCAGCTCTACTGCTGGAACCTGAAGCTGGGTTGGTCTGGCTATCACTTGTAGCTGGGTTTGTAGCACTATCCTCAGCAGAATCACCCAGTTTGACATCATGTACTTTGTCAGTCAAGCAAACAGGAAGAGAATCATCTCTTAGAACCTAAAACAAAGGAAATGGCTGCCTCAGCACAAAATTGGAAAACTAATTAATGAGCCTCACAATTGCAAGTACATTATTGCATCATTAAGGTGCCATCTTTCGCATGCTGTGAGTACAGACCCGTAAACATTACTACATTATTCTTTGATAAAAGGGCTTGTCTTTTCTGTGGAAACAAAAGGCTAATTCAGACATTAATAATCAAGCCATAATCTGGTATGCAAATGAGAAAAATTAACATCTGCGAAGAATAACAAGGATGAACAAATGAAAGATTCAGATGACATACATCTTCATGGTCATCATCGTCATCATCAGATATATCATCATCTTCAATAACCAATGCATCATCAATCTCAACTGGGGATATGTCCAAATCCTCATCCTACCAAAAACCAAGGCATTAAAGTAGAAATTAACAAACTGAGGAATTGCAAAGATTCACCAGTAAATAATAAATATCAAGATGTTGAACATCTAAGAATAATATAAGATAGTGTATAATCTTGAGAAAGAGAGGATCAACAGTCTTAACCTCACAAACTTCTTGCAAACCACTTGCATGTCAATTTTGCAATAAATCCAGAAAAGAAAAATAACAGACAACCCGCAAGCTCTGGCGAAATTACACCAACCCCCTCTATTTTGAAAAACTAACAAAATATTTTAAGGAATTACTAAGAACATTAATTTAGCAAATACTGGATGTGGCCAATCAGCCCTGAAAAGCAAAATATGAAAGACCAATATCAGACTTGACTAAAAAATCATAAAAAAGAAAAGAAGTAAAAGAAGAGGGGGGAGGGGAGGAGCCCCTCCATCCAAGGTCGTGGAGGGTCATGCCACCCTCTGCCCAACATGGCATTGGGTTGCAATGCCCTCTGCCATGGCCATACAGCATCGCTTGACCCTCTGCCTCCATTGGACCAGGCCCCATGCTGCCACTGTGAGGCCACTGTGAAAAGGATAGCACATCTCTGTGCCACTGTGGAGACAGCACCACGTCAGCAGGCAACTCTACCCTTTTCAGACAATTTACCTTTCCCATGTTTCTGATGTCTATTTGATTCTTAGATTAAAGTTGATGTGGCCACAACATCAGCACCATATTGCGACTGCATCAGCCATTTGCCACACCAGCATTTTGCATTTAATTTTAACTGTCAACAGGATCATAGTAAAATTTCAGAATATAAGGTGTGTGGGAGTACTTCTCCCCAACCTAGGGGACATCCCAAGTGTCAACGGACCAAGAAACTCATTTCACTTCCCATTCGTGGAAATGATTTCCGAAGACGATGCTTGTTCAAATGGTAGCTATGCCACAGAAGTCTATTTTTTTCTCAAGCCAGCTGCCCCTAGATATTCTAAGATCATAAACAGAGAGAAAGGGCAGGACTAATCGGTAAATAGAACTCTGACGTAAATTCTAATGATGAGGTTCAATTAGCCTCCCTGCAAGTCATCTACAGTCAACTATGCTAGCCTGCACAAACTGATTTCCTCCAGGCTTTATTGAAATGGCTTTCACTACTCAAATATTAAGAATATATCAACTGCATAATAGAAGACAAACCATCCACTGCATAGGAACCCAAGAACCTCAAGCTCGAGACTATGGCACCTTGCATCCATAACAGATGGAAAAATCTTAGTGTTTTTTACCTCAGAGCTAGAATCCCCATTTTCAGGTTTCATCTGAGCATCTTTATCCAAAGCAGCCCTCCTGCGAGCAGCATTTCTTGTTTGTGGTCCTCTTCCCTCCTCTTGAGTGGGCTTCAGAACAGCTTTACCTTTCCCCTTTGATGAACTCGAGCTTTTCTCTTGAGCCATCTCTTTTTTGGCTGTGTCCCCTATATTGACAGATGATCTAGATCTAGTTGAATGACGACGAGTGGCAGGTGTAGAAGAGGAAGGAGATGCAGCACCAGCACCAGCAGGAGTTGCCCCTGATTCAGAGTTACCTCCGGACGGCAAAGGCTTCTGACCAGAATCACTTCGCTGAACTCGAGGCCAGAGAAATTCCTCAACAGCTGCCAAACTTGCTAAGGGATCGATGAGCACCACATTGGAAGAATAATCTCGAAGAGATTTTTCTCCCTGGGCACGGCAAAGACGCAGCTTGAATGGCTGAGATAATGCACTGAGCCCAGAAGAGATGCGACCACTTCCACTAGATGACCTTGATGAATGACTTAGGACCACTGGAAAGCGTTCTAAAGATGACAGAGCATTTTGAAGCTTCTGAACTAAAACAGTCATAGGAGCTACAGCCGCCTCACCATTTGGAAGAGCAACTGACACAAATGACTTATATCTCCTTAATGCTTGCGGGCGAAGTCTGGAAAGATTAGCTTCTGTAATTCTGTCCTTCGAATAATAGCCACAGGAGAAGTAATTAAGCAAAGCTCCAACAACACCACTCCCTATAAACTCAAAAGTAGATACACCATCTCCTTTGCCTAGCTCTGCCAGCATCTCAGTTATGATCCCAGTCAAGTATTCATCCTTGTTAGCAGAATTATCAGGTAACCGAGATCCAGAATTTTTTGATTTTCCCTTGGCTTTCACCTTCTGATCATCAATGCCAGCATTTAGTTTCGTACAAAGATTTTTCAAGTGCAAGAGATCATCCGTAACTCCAACATCAGTGGCTCCAGGATCCGAAGGGAAGTATTTGTCTTTAAATGCTTTTGCACATGTACTAACTGTCGTGCGAAGATTGGAATTAACATTCGGAATTTCTATAGAACCTGGTGGTGATCCGACATTAATGGAAAGTGAATTTTTAGAATCCTCAACTGAAGTCCCCTCAGGGTTCGAGCTACCACTTCTGCGTCTATATCGCCTAGAACGTGATGATGTTCCGGTAATAGAGTCATTGTCCTTCTCAGCAGAAGCAGAACCAGAATTTGGATTACCTGCCAAGATCAATTGATCTACCGCATGAACAACGCCTTCCCTGACAAACATCTTGGAGAAAGTCTCGGGAAGCTTCTCCATAAGAATGTCAGCAATCTGTAATGAAGGAACCAAGACATGCGGATCTTTCCATGCTAGAATACCAGCTAGAAAACTACAGAAGGTGTAAAACTCTGTGTAAGCATTACTCTATGAAAGAGAGTATTGGAAATCCTCTTATGAAAAATAAAATACCTTGATATGTTGGTCACACTTAAAAGTGATTGGATCATCTCGGAAGTACTGAAGTACATCAGCTTTGCTATGACTGAGAGACACTTGTGACGAACAGGACCATTCACACTAGAACCATAGATCTGCTAAGCATGTCAAAGCAACTATTTATTAATAACCGAAGCAAACATTATCCAAACAATAAGTACACCAAAAAACCGACCTGTATCATGACAGGAAGCAGATCCATCCCAAATTGCCTCAACAGCTCAGGCTGCTCATTCAATAATTTCTCTCGAGTTGAAACCTCCACAGCATTACCATTAGATTCTTCTTGCTTCCCCGAATTGCTGGTAGGGGACTTTCTCAACACTGGCCCCTTCACAAATAAGTACGAACTAACAGGAAGGGAAATTGTTCCTAGAGGCAGCGGTGGAAGAAGCTCATTGGCTAGGTTTACAATCTCAAAAATCTGCACAGCAATGTAAATCAGCAGGACCAAATGATAATAAATCTGTACATAATCAAATGATCCATATACAAAGATCATAAAAATTTGACAAGTAGAAAGGGCACGACAATCCTCCATGGGGCCATGTCCAATGCCAAGAACACCCAAAAGTAGCACAGAGCAGAACCTGCCCTTGTAAAGAATGAAAGGGAGGAGATCCCAGAAAAGCCATCATTTGGACAACCAAGATGTAAATGATAATAAAAAGAAGACTTGTAAGTCAAAATTGACAAGGAAAACAACATCATTAAAACAATTAGCGAGATGATTTTTCGGCTATAATTGCAAATTATTGAGGAGTCCCTTAAAATATAAATTGGATTTCAAGCTATAAAATGATGTTTAGACCACATAAGGCTGGACTGACTCGTTGTAACATAAGTACCTCCCTATTTTGCCAAGCAGCTGACATACAGGTTTTGAGTAAAAAAATTAAAAACCTTCTCCATCCATTTCTCCAACGTGAACTTCCACATTTTTCTCCAGGTACTAAAGAGTGGGATGGTTACTCCACTGACTATCACGCTTCAGCACACCACCCCGAGTAAAGTACTGACCTCGCAGCACAAGGGCATTACACAAGTTGATGCATTGTCTTGTACTGAGACAAGTGATACCACAGTGAAACCGACTCAATTGGAGTATACTTTAGTTATGCAGATCCTATACTTTAGTTATGCGGATCCTATATCCGTAGGGAAAGCAGTAACTAGAACATGTCTATGGTTAACTTATTGGAAGTCATGAGAAACGGCAGAAATCATGCTCAGTCTGAAAAATAAACTCAAAATGACCAATCGAATGGGAACCTTAAACTAGGATGAAATTGAGACAACCAAATATGAACACAACACATATGGATTACTATTTTAGAGTAACTTCTACGTGAAACTCACGAGAACCAGAAGCTTATTTTGGGAAATGTTGAAATTTACCTGCTCAGGGGGTCTTGTCAAAGCAGGCGGAACAGACCCATTAGCAGACACACCAGATCCCGACAAAATATCTCTAAGTATGCCACTTATTCCCAGGAGAAGCAATGTTTTAGCTCCTAAATGGGAGCCACTTGAACAAGTTGAAAGCAGCCGGATCAATCCCTGCACACGGCATAGATCAAGATTTGCCCAGACTGAGCATAGAAAGTGGAAGAAAAGGGTAGTTACTGAGCTAACCGTGTACGTTGGCGTGCTGAGAGATGCCTGGGCACCACCAGAATTATTAGTCGAAATAAGTGACGCAGCTTGTGTTACTAGTCCATGGTTGCACAGATCGTCTAGCTTATCTGGAGATGAGGCAAATGCTTCAGCAATCCGAGTCAAGCATACAGAAGCATGCTCTAGCACCTGTTAGCATTAAAAGTGGAAATGAATGAACCGACCATGAACACTGTTGAGGTACTTCATATTCTTTCATTATGCTACCTTGTTAAAAAGAATAGAAAATGATGTAATTGCCAATTGAACAAAGACTCAACTTTCTTCACCTGTCATGTGAAGAATAAGCCATTACCTTGGCATCATGGTATTGAAGAAGGTTTGTCAATAATGGAACAGCTTCCATCACAAAATCAGCCGCATCAGACGGGAGTTTCTTACACATGTTGGCAGCAGTAGACAGTGCCACTCGCTAAAAATCAACACACAAAGAAGCGTTTTGATTAGATCTGAAGAAGTATATGGCACCACTATCACCTCAAAGTTAGAAGCTTCAGTTAATCAATCACCTGCACTCCAGTGGAGAAGAAATCCAGATATGAAAGCACTGCCATGAGAGCACCGGCTCGTAAACAGGCAGTAGGGTGCTCTTGGGAGATCTTCTTAAGAGCTTGGAGAGACTGCCTCGTTTATAAAGACCATTGTGTCAATTTATATTACATAAAAAAAAAATTCACAAATGTAAAGGAAATTATCAAGCAGACTTAATTAAGGACCTAAACAACATGGGCGGCACAACAAATTACAAGACGCGATCCATCTATTAATGCTTTTATGAAACAACAACAAACCTGCTCAGCCAGGTCCATGTACTCTATAGTAAGTAGCCTGGCACAAAAGCATGAAACAGCACCATAATGCACAACAGCTGCGCAAGATGAGGGCAGCACATCACATAAATGCGTAAGAGCTCTCGCAGCAAGGAGCATTATGTCTGGATTACTCTCGTGATTAAGTAACCCGACAAGTACTGGAACAAAAGAATCCACAGAGAAAGTGCTGAGCGAGTCCTCGGTCCCAATTGACAGCATCTCACACAGCTGTGTCAATGCCTCCACCTGCCTCCCTTCCTCACCATCCGCACGCAACCCAGATAAAATCTTCTTGAGCCGACCGCTCTGGTGCGATGAAGAAGCAGACGCAATTGCAGATGACGGGAGCAGGTCATCCAATCCAGCACCCAATTTCCTTAAAAGCCCTTGAAGGGCACTGCTGGCCGAAGTCAGATTCTGGTGCAAAATGCCGACTCCGCCCTCACTGTCGTTATCATCATCCTCAACCCCACCGTCACGGTCCATATTCAGCCCTAGGCTTCTCTCGGCATCCCTCTCCCGAACCCTGACCTCGTGCTCTTTCTCTTTACCCTTATCAGAATTATCCGTATTGTTCCTCCTGCGGTCGCGTCGGGACCCTGAAGATTCAGTGGACTCCATCGGAGCTGGTGCAGCGGGAGGAGGAGGCGGCGGCGGCGGTGGGGGAAGGGCGTCGCGGGAGCGGGTGGTGCGGGAGCGGGTGGAGACGGAAGGGACAGACGAGGAGGAGGACGAGGCTGGGGCAGCACCGGCGTTGGCGTTGGAAACGCGGGCGCGCTTGGCGGAGCGGGTGGCGGGACCGGACTGAGAAGACGAAGAAGGGGCTGATGAGGTGGCCTCCGCCCGCTTCCGGCTCCGAGTTTCCATACAATTACAAAACCACCCCTCAAAGCGGATGGCTCGCTCGATCACCCGGTCGCGCACGATCGGATCCCGGCCTGCATCTCCACCGCACTGGATCCTCTAGAAACCACCGAAAATGAAAAAGAGAAAACCTCAAACACCCAACAACAAGAACAACAATCACGACTCTCGTCGCATCAAAACCCCAATTCCCCAAAACCTAGAAAAGTCGGGGAATTTCGGCAATCGCCCACCAATCGAAAAGGAATCCCGACGAATCCCGCAATCCCTTACCTGCGAATCGGGGAGAGCACGAGGCGCTTCGATGAAGCTGATGCGAGGTGGTGGGTGGGCGAGAGCGTGCAGGAGTTCGGGTGTGTGGGTGAGTGAGAGAGAGAGAGAGGGGGGAGGAGGGAGATGGGGAGGTGGAAGCGAAAACCCTAACTGGGGGAGGGGAATAAAGGAGAAGAGAGAGAGAGAGGGAAGGAGGAAGAGATTTATTCGCTTCTCTCGGAGGAGAGAGAGAGAGAGTGGAGAATATAATAAGGCGAGGGAGCTTCCATGGCGGTGAATCGCGCTTCCCACCCCCTCTCCGTCTCCCTCAGCCTTCGGTACCGTCTCTTTCGGGGGCGTGGTGGGGGTGGTGGCAGGCGTCTGTAATTTCGTAACGTGCTGAATGGTGTCCCCCTCCTCATTTTATTATTATATTATCATTTTACCCTACATCGGTTCTCTTGTCACGAAGTACAATCAAATTTTTAAATTTTTAAAAATATTATCAATAAAAATTTTAATTTAACTAATTTTAAAATTTAATTATATTTTTGAAAATTTTAAAACTTAATTAAATTTTTAACAAATTTTAACACTTTTAATATACTTATTAATTATTTATTATTATTTTTTTATTATTTTATTATTATTTTACCCCACCGGTTCTTTTCTTCTTTTCTCTCTCTCTTTTCGCCGTCGCTTTTCTTCTTGCGAAGGTTAGCGTTGGGTCGTGGGGTTTATTATTCTTTTCTTTTTGGTTCCGCCTTTTTAACTTTGTCCGTGGCTCTTTTTATTCGTCAAGGTTTTCACACTCGTCTCGTCGACTTTGGGTACTCGGGAAATTTCTCTCCTTGCGGGGGAAGACTTTGATGTCGTGTGGACATTGGTCGCTTGAGTAGAGGTGAGTTTTTGTACAGGCGGATCGTCCTAACATGAACTTGTTGTCCGGATGCTTTTGAAATAGGGATGGAGACGCTTCTAAATCGAATCTCTAATTGTTTTGACTTAATTAGGTCCCTATTTGATTTCTTTTTTTTATCTATATTATTTCTTGTATAAAAGTATTGATGAGAATATTGGTGCGAGCTGCTAGGTCGAATCAACGCAACTTTCCTATCGAGCTAATTTATTCTTATTAATATGGGATCCTTTTTAGTGGCCATGATGATGGCTCGATCACAATACGAGAAAACTCTAGGAAAACACCAATTTAACGAAAGTGTTGTTGGGCATGATTGCAACGGTAGTTTGCCCAATCCCTAGCAAATTTCGGATGTCCCTTGTCGAGGTGTCATATGAAACTATCGTTGCCATTAAATTGAGTGATGCATGGTCATAAAATGCGACATTGAAAGTGCACGAACAATATTCAAACTAAACATACTAATTGAGTAGGCTCATCTGATATGAGTCCATTTTTGGCCGAAACTCTCTATCTATCGTTAAATTATATATTTAAATTTTAATTTAGGCCACACTTTTTCTTACTAACTACCATTTCCTAAGCCCGCCAAAAATGTCTTTTTACCCATATGGCTTGGATTGCACCTAGGTAGCCTCATAGTTAAGGGTGATCGATTTTAAAGTGGACAGTCCCACTCTAGAACTAAGAACAACCCTATTGAGGGCCAATTCCACGAAACGGGAACAAGAACTAGACCTATCTACCCGGTGGCAAAGAAGATTCAGTGATTTTTTAGAAGTGTTTTATATTGAAAAGGTAGACTAAATTGACCCATCTTCTATATTTTGAAACATTAACTTTAATACAATCCACCTCGGTTTTTTCTTGAGTTTTCAGAATATGCTCAATATAATCGACAATAAAGATCGAGGAGCAACAAAAGCAACAACAAGGACTGATCTCGAACCAAAATTCAAGGGAACTCCCAATTGATTAGACAAAGACAAGTGACAGTAAGAAGTATTGGCAAACATACATCAAGCAACGGGAGAAAGCAAGAGACTTGTGAGTCCGAGTGAGACAACAAGAGGGAGGTGAGGCCGCACCTGTGATTCCGCAATAAAGGGCCGAAGGCGAGACTTAGAGCTTGGCTGACTCATTAAGAAGCAAGGCGACTAATGGGCTGAGTGGCAAGAGTGAGATTAGGCGAGAGAGTCGAGATCGCTAGGATTTCTTTCTTTCTTGGAAGAGAGTGTGCATGAGGGGGTGGAGGACTAACTAAGACGAGAGGTCTAAGTCTAACCCCCCGTGGTTGTATTTCGTTTACCCATCAATATGAAATATAAATCTCTAGGGGATTTGGAGAATATAAAGATATCTTTTTACCAAGTAGTCATTCTTATAACAGATTGCAGCCAACCCTTTTGAAAAGAAATTTATTTTGTTGGTATTCGTGGGCTTATAGGAGAACAAGTTTGCAATATGGTAAGAGAATAATATAGCGAACAAATCCCACATAGTCCCATTTCTTGTGGGGAACCAGCTTTCTATGTCTATAAAATTTGAACATACTTGTGTACCAACATACGTCTTCAAAAATAATTAAAAAGATAACAATAAAACTTCAAATAAAGGATTGAGAGATTTTTGTGCTCAATACGATTCCTCTTTTATAAGTTCAAAAAATTCAAAATCTTCTAAATTTAAATGTTCAGGCAAATGTTTAGAAAATTGCCCCCAATGCTTTTTAAAAAAATCTAGGAGAATTTCAATAAAAACAAATCTTATAAAAAGGATAGTAAAAAGCCAAGCTTTAGAAAAGATTTCAATAAAAAAATTCTTATAAAAATATTAAATGTTACAATTGTGGTAAAAATAGTGATACTTTGGAATTTTGCAAAATTAACAAAAATTTAAATGAATTGAAAATGGAAGAAGAAACATTAACGGTCTTCTTCAAATTGATGAATCTATTGGAGCAGATGAGATCTTCAGGTCAATTACATTGACGCCTCTTTGGAATTAGAGGAAGAAGATATTTGAGAATCTTTCGAAATGTTTTCCCTTAATATGAAGAGATCATTTTGCAAAAAATTGACCAAATTTCGGACCCGGGACTAAGATAAAACATCTTAATGGTCTCAAATCTTCCATGACACCCATACCTCAATCCAATATTCCTTATAACCTTTCTACTATTTTGGAAAGAGGTAAAAAAGTCATTTCTTGACTTATTTCTATAAATAACCTCAATCACGAAATCAATAACCAAAAACAATAAATCCAAAATCTCAGAATTATCCCTACTAATTCTCTCAAATCAGCTTATGGCAATAAACTTCAAATAAGTTATAAAATCCCAAAGGCAGAAATTATAAAGATAATATTTCTCATAAAACACCTTTTATTTTGGTCAAAAATATTTAACAAAATGTCATATATCATGAACCCGTTTCATAAGATTAATACAACCATTCATGTTTTCGAATTTATTAGTGGACCACAAACCTACAATTTGAATACCTTCCATGAACATTCCATTTCCGAAATAAATTGTATAATTTGAGACAAAAAAAACCATCTTCGATTTTTAAAAGAAGATCTTTAGTATAAAAGGATTGAGCAAAACATTTCCAAACCAAACATTCAGAAAATGATTACTAATCTTAATTCTTATATAGAAAATTCCATCTGCTCTACCCTTCCAAATTCTTTCTGGTCATGAAAAAAAGTCACGTTATCGACTTACCTTATGAACTATAGTTCCCTGAAAAAAAAAAAAAAAATTCCGACCAAGGCATGGCCTTCTCAAATGAATCAGAGCCAAGGGGGTTTCATATGCTAAAAATCAGAGCAGAGGAGGATTATATAGAAGAAATTAATAAACAAAATAGATTTGGTCAATTGTTTCTCCAAATCTCATTTTACGGTCATTAAAAGTTACGATCAAACTGGCAACGGAACCACAAAAATTCTCATCGTGCTTTAAAACGAGGCGTTCGTAAACCCGCGCTGAATTAATTTGCCGTCGCTGCTACTCATCCTCCTTCTCTTTCCGTTTTGCTTAATTTTTTCTTTCGAATTTCTCTTTTCAAACATTTTTTTTTATAGATTTTAATGGCGGCTACGGACCAAATATTTCCAATAGCCATTTATGATGGTAGTGGGGCACTTAACAACGTCTCAATAATCACATCAGCATTTACTTCATTAGGAGAAGTCCTTGAGCTAACAAAAATACATATATCTCAATCGTCTAATCAAACAAAGAAAAATGAGTAAGGAACTTGATGCATTTGGAAATTTTCGAGAGTCCAATGGCACTTTTACCTCCTAGAGAGATGAATTTATAAAGATTTAAGTGCAGACTTAGTTCTTTAAGTTTCAATCTATATGAGTCTCTTTTAACTTTTATTTTGTTTAGTCAAATGTTCACAAAATTTTGGATCCTTTTTTCATCTTCGGTTGCTCAATAATTTCCTCTAATTTTTCAGTTTGTGTGATCGAGGCTTTTGACTCTATCCATTTCCTTGAGGAGAGATGTCAATTGATTTTAAATCTATTGTACGGATAACAAATCAATCATAAAATCTTCTGATTTGGTTGATAAAGTCTTATACATTTGCACAAAAATCCAATATTGTCTTTCTGCCCAATTTTTGGTAGAAAACATAGTGGTGCACCACATAGAACAGTCATCGATAAACAAATTATCATGTTAACGATTTTGGGCAAAAATTAATTAGAAAGAACTTCATTAGAAATTGCACAAGTATATAGGATTGTAGTAAATCGAAAGTTTATGATTGAATCGATATCCATACAATAGATTTATAATCAATTGAATAATTTTCCCACATGTGCAATTAAATCATTTAATAAACCACTTTGACTAAATCGTCAAATTAATTAACAATGTGACATTACTTATACAATAAAAGATGACACGTGATGCTATTTGGTTCCAAATAAGCAGATTATAAATGGGAACAATGAGAAAAAAAAATCTCAACTTGAAAAAATTAGCTACGGTGTGTAAACAAAGCACTTGATTGTACAAATCAATAAAGTTAGGGCATTTGATTGCACAGAACAAAACTCAGCCAACTAAATTTCACAAACCTGAAAAAAAAATTAGAGGATTTAATTGCACAAATTAGAAGTCCAAGATCAAATTGCATGAACCTTTAAACTTAGAAGACTTAATCCGTGCTTGACCCATTTCTTAATTAGATGGTGTGTTTTGATGGGCTTAACTTAGAGCATGCCTATTCGTATTCACCCACGTAGCCTAACATTAATCAAAATCGAGGATGGATCGCTGTCCGGAATTATGAGATTATTGTCTCGGCCACATTTCTAGTCCTAATTTTTCTGAAGATTATTATTAGTTGCCCCCATTAAATTCCTCACGATCTACGTGGCCAAGATAATGAAACCTGCTCCGCATGACCGCACAACCTATGAACCGAAATTTCTAATTAGGACGGCTTAACGAATTTTACTTTTGAGGAACCGAATTTGCCTCGGAAGAAAAGTAGAAAAGCGTGTCCGGCCGACATACGAATCGGGCGGCATTTGGAAAATTGTATTTGACCGGGCTGCACACTTTTCGAGTGCTTTTCCGGTGGGCGAATTGAATAAAAAAGCCACGATCAGCTCCCGGATCTTGATCTACAGCCCGACCCGATTATTTCGGTCCGTGGATCTCGTGCGGACCGCATCTCCAACGGAGGGGGAAGACGGAGTAACGGGCCTGAAATCGACCCCAGACCATTCCCACCTCAGCAAAATTCGAATTTCATCCGAACGGGCAATCACCTTTCCGCTTTTGTTTCCGCTTCGTCACTTGTTGCGTTGGCTTTGGATTTGCGATTCGTAGGGGAAGATTGGTCCGCTCATCTTCGCCCCTCCAGTTTCGAGTGCGATCGGTTGTTGCCAGAGGAGTTCGATTTTTGGTGGATAGCGAGAGCAGTGGAGTTGGCGGGAGCGAGGAGCTCAATTTTGGGGAATGGGGTTCTTCAATACCCATACGGGGGTTTCCCTGGGTACGGAGTTGGAGTTTCTCTTGACCTTGTGATCAGATGCTATATTTTCATCTACTTCTAGCCTGATGATATTAAGACTTGTTCTGTCATTATTAGAGATGTTACTTTTGAATTTTCATGACAAATTATTTCGATCGCTGAGTTGAATAGATGTTCGATTGCATTTCCTGGTCGGTTGACATGCTTGCTTGCTGCATGGTATTCTCTTGTCGATAGTCCCTTCTTTTCTTTCTTTTGCTACATTTTTGGTGGAATTCTAGACTTGTTGGTTTAGTTTCAGCCGCTAGAGATGGTACGGGTGCTCATATGTTGTTATGGGGAATATTTGTGCTTGAGTTATACCAAATTCAGCAAGTCCGAGATTTCCTACCGAGATTTTTTTCTTTTTGTTGTAGGAAACCATAGATGAAATTGAGCTATGGAGTTTTGTTACGGGGCCTCTTTTGATTTGGATTGTATATTAACGTGCAGCTTCATTCTTGCCGAATTGGCCCCGGTGCCAAATTGAAACCCATGAGTTTATAGTTTATTAGGTGTGAAAGATTTAAGTTGCTTAGACCGGTTGCCATATCATGGAGAAAGCTAATGCATGCTTTGAGGTTGATTTGTCAACCGGAGAGTAATTAATGGAATTTGGATGTTTCATACAACTTTTTATTTTTATTTTGAGTCACAATTGAAATTTGAGCTTATTGCAAATAGATCATATTGTCCGAACAATCGGGTTGCATGAAGAGATTAATTTTCATTGTCTTCACTCTAAGAAATAGATATAATTAGCGGTTGAAGAGAGTTATATATGCTACAAATATTTGAATTGGGCGCTCACTTTTCGAAGTGCTTTTCCATGTAAGAAATTATTGTGGTCCACATGATATGATTTATTATATGGTTTAATAATTATTGAAATGCTATAAAATAAATTTTGGTTACAAAAAGTTGCGACTCTAATAAAACGAAATTGTATAATCTTCAAGGGAAGTTACTGCTTTTTTGAAGAGGTGCGACTCTTATGAGAATTAAAAGGCGTTTTGATGGAAAGCACTTGTTGAAATAACGTATAAATCGAGTCTGGTCCTCTCCCTACCCATATGAACAACAATAACTAAAAAGAATCTCCTCCATCGATAGAATGCATAAAAGAATAGTGGGTTAAGGAAGAGAAATCGGATTTCTTCATTTAATTCAAGTTCTTCCGTTTTTCATAACAAAGGGTAACGCGATGGATAAAGATACGTTCTCATCTATTTATGGAAATCATGAAAATTCACTGATTTTTGAATTTTCGTATTAAATAATTATATGTATTTTTCTAACATTCCGGTGAGCGAAACAAAAAGCTACAATGAGCTCATAGATCTTAAGCCTCGTCCCGAACATTTCGGTCCATGGATCTCGTACGGACCGCATTTCTAACCGGGTCCATCCCCCTCTCCTTACCCCCTCCCCGGGCGGCGGGGGTGGGAGGATGTTCTAACGGGCCTCAAAATCGACCCCAGACCAATCCGACGTCAGCAAAATTCGAATTTCATCCGAACGGCCAAATCGCCTTTCAAATCCACTAGGGCCCGACACCGCGTCAGATGCACCGCCACGCGTCGCGAGGAGCAGCCCACCACGTATCGTATCGGGTCATGACCCGGGCCCACCACCGAGAGGCGAAGGGGGAGGGAAGGTTGCGAATAACGAACCGAACCCCACGTCGCCCAACTCGATGGAGGAAAAGTATAATTATACAAATCCCGCCGCATCGTCCTTTGCTTTCTCTAGGCGTCAGCTCCTTTTCTCTCTCTCTGTCCAAAGCTCGCCATCTCGATTCTCCCTCCCGACTTTTCCGCGAAAAGCCGTCGAAGCGACCTCTCAGATCCACGACGACGCCGGCGATCCCCGTCCGTCGCCGGAGCACTTCAACAGCCAAATTTACTTCGCTTGCTATCAACCGACACTACACTTTCGCCTTCTTCTTCTTCTTCTTCTTGCTTTGCCGTTCTCGCTTCTGTTTCCGCTTCGTCGCTTCGTCGCGTTGGCTTGGATTTGCGATCCGGAGGGTGAGACTGGTCCGCTCATCTTCGCCCCTCCAGGTTCCGAGTGCGATCGGTCGTCGCTGGAGGAGTTCGGTTTTTCGGTGTATAGCGAGAGCGGCGGAGTTGGTGGGAGCGAGGAGCTTGATTTTGGAGAATGGGGTTCTATAGTACCATACTGGGGTTTTGCGGGTTCGGAGTCGGAGTTTCTCTTGGCCTCGTGATCGGATACTACCTTTTCATCTACTTCCAGCCCGACGATGTCAAGGTCCGTTCCTTCGCTATTAGAGATGCTGGTTTTGAATTTTTATGGCGGATTACTTCGATCGCTTAGTTGGATAGATGTCCAACTTGCATTTCGTTGTCGGTTGACGTGCTTGCTTGCCGCTTGATTTTCTCTCGTCGACCGTCCGTTTTTTCCCCCTACATTTTGATGGAGTTCTAGACTTGTTTGTTTCGTTTCAGCTGTTGGAAATGGTTCGGGTGCTCATCTGTTGTCACGGGGAATATCTGTGTCTGAGTTATACCAAATTCAGCAATTTCGAGATTTCGTTCCGAGTTTTTGCCTTTTTGCTGTAGGAAACCATAGTTGAAATTGAGCTATGGAGATTTTAAATTGGGCCTCTTTTGATTTGGATTGAATATTGACGCTTAGCTTCATTCTTGCAGAATTGGCCTCAGTGCCAAATTGAAACCAATGAGTTTATAGTTTATTTGGTGCGGAAGATTTTAGGTTGCTTAGACTGGTTGCTATATTGTGGAGATAGCTAATGCGTGCTTTGAGGTTGATGTGTCCTAGACATTGCACGATGCCGGAGAACAATTAATGGAATCTGCATGTTTAGTAGATTGTTTTTTTTTTTGGGTCATGTTTAAAATTAGAGCTTATTGCAAACGGACCATGCTCTCCGAACGATCAGGTTGCATGAAAAGGTTAGTCTTCACCCTAAGAAGTAGAGGTGGTCAGCAGTTGAAGAGAGTTCTGCATGCTACAATATGTACCTTTCGGGGATAAAAATGGAACACAATTGATCGATTAAGAAATTTTGGCAAGTTTAATTTTGTTGATCTTTGTGTGCAACATATTGTCATGTTCAGGATCCCATTGTCCGTCCACTGGTCGAGCAAGATACAGAAACTCTGCAGCGATTGCTTCCTGAGATACCCCTTTGGGTGAAGAGTCCTGATTATGAACGGGTAAGATCTTGGATAATTCAACAACATAAACTGCTGAAGTGCGTTGGACAGCTTCCCCCGATTTTTCTTTTTTTTTTTAGAAGAAGAAGCATTCAACGACTATAGTTTCACTGAGTTTCTTTCCATAGGTTGATTGGATTAACATGTTTTTGCAACATATGTGGCCTTATCTTGACAAGGTTTGTTACCATTATATTTGAGTTCTGCATTTCGTTTTCCTGTTGCTTGCGTTATTATTTATCTAACTTCTCTTGCCTCTCATGTCACTTCAAGCAGGCAATCTGCAAGACTGCAAAGATTATTGCAAAACCAATAATAGCAGAACAAATTCCCAAGTACAAGATTGACTCTGTTGAATTTGAAAAACTCACATTAGGGACACTACCACCGACTTTTCAAGGTAAACATTATATACTTTGCATATGTTTACTTTCTGGTGCAAACATGCATTTTCAGGCTCTTGGCTTTCTGAGAGATAAGTCCTTTTGTTAACAGTCACTGCTGGAAAATTCTCACTTAGATGTTATTTGTACTCTTGATGCTTTCAGCAATTTCCACTGTGAATCAGGGATTTTCTTTTAAGTTTTTCTTAAAGCATGACCTATGGGAAGCAGCTAATTTACCCGCTAGGTTGCTAGATTCGTGCTTATGAGAAATCATATATCCTATGCTTTTACCCTTACCGAGTTATTTTTTAGGGGAATGCTTTACAAATATATAGCGTGGCAAAGAGAAAATAGGGTCCTTCGATAATTATTGATTGGTCAGATGACTTTTGTTGGCTTTTCTATGAAAAGAGACTTACCAATGACTAGTATGTCTTTTATTTGTTTATTTATTTATTGTAGTGTTAAAAATCCAACCCGTCAATGAATCTGTGCTATGAAGAGGCATAAAAACATTTCTGCGGAAGGAGAGCCAACTGGCAATGATCTGTTATTGGAGAAAATTACACATCCATGTAACTACAAATGTTTTTTCTGTGTTATTTTCTCATCCTTGGCTGTTATTACCTGTTCAAAAGATTCTTTATGGTTTTTTCTATACCGAAGAATAGGCATTTCCTGTTAATGAGATGATTTAGCAGCTTTTTTGCCGTAATAGATCAAGTTAGCAATTCTTTGGTCCAATCTGTTTTCTTGTATTAATTATTCTCAGAGGTTACTTTTGGAAGTTGTCAATACATTTTATGTTTTCTTTCCATTGTGATAATCTATCCCTTTAGGTATGAAAGTTTATGTCACTGATGAGAAGGAGCTGATAATGGAACCTTCCTTGAAATGGGCTGGAAATCCTGATGTCACTGTTGCTCTTAAAGCATTTGGCTTGAAGGCCACTGTTCAGGTTAGTGACTTGTCTTCATGTGGAGAATATATTAGTTCCATAAAGGCACATCTCCTATCTTTGTTTATTTTACCTTTGATGGTGCTGAGAAATTGATCCTTTTGTGGTTACCGTACAGGTAGTTGATTTGCAAGTTTTTGCTTCACCACGGATTACTTTGAGGCCCTTGGTTCCCAGCTTTCCTTGTTTTGCCAACATATTTGTGTCTCTCATGGAAAAGGTTCATTGATGAATTGCTTTGTCCTCTTGTAGGATTTATTGTGAACATGCAGATAATTGGGCACATATAATATTGCTCTTAAATTATGTCTTGACTATCTCTCTGAAATTTGTTTTCTTTTGCAGCCACATGTTGATTTTGGGCTAAAGCTTGCCGGTGCTGATCTCATGTCAATACCTGGTCTCTATAGATTTGTTCAGGTGCTGTATAATGTCCGTGCAAATTTTATGACCCCATATGATCAAATCTCTCCCTCCCCTACACCCCCAACGAAAACAGAGAAAAAGGGAGATTTTCTGTTTGTTCTTTTTTCTGTTGGGGGGTGGGGGATTGGAACCCTTATTTGTTTTCATACACGAAGTGATATTTCGGATAAAAGACTGCAACCGTTTGGTGATCTAGATGGCTAGCATTTCTTTGCTGTATGCACTTCCAGTTGCATGAAAACAGATAAGTTGTTTTGGAATTAAAAAAAATGCAGATAGGCAACTAATGTCAGAGGACTAAAGTTTAATTCATTGACAATAACCTTACAAAAGAGTAGAAGGCTGTTATCTTCTGATATTTTCTGTGGTTTTCCAAGTATTCTTTCACTGCTTCTCCACTAGGTGGCAACATTTTATCCATGACTTTGAGCTTTTTATCTCGACTTGGAACACATGCTTTTTTTTTTTTTTGAGCAATAACTTGGGACATATACTTGACTAAGTAATAAAGTGAGTTACTTTCTGTTGTCGGTAACCTAACAAAGGCTTTGTGACATTTCTTGCAGCTTGCTTTTTGTTGCTGTTTGTTGTTCTTGTTTTGTGTATTTGTAAGTTGTACCTATCGAATATAACCATTCTTTGTTTCCCATTCAAACTTCTGTCCTTGACAAGGCACATGGAAATGTAATTTTGCCCTTTTTTATTTTATTTTATTTGTGAGACAGAATATAATGCAGTGTCCACATGTTGATCTCATTCTTTAGAATTTTTTTTATGCTTATCTGCAGGAGCTAATAAAAGATCAGGTTGCGAACATGTATCTTTGGCCCAAGACACTTGAAATACCGATACTGGACTTAACAAAGTATGCACATCTGAGCTTATGTGATATGCATATATGTGAGCATGATTAGGTTGATTTAAGGAAAGTTGAATTTGTAGGGCAATGAGAAGGCCTGTAGGAATTCTGCATGTGAAGGTTGTGAGGGCAATGAAGCTGAAGAAGAAAGATTTGCTGGGTTCATCAGATCCTTACGTGAAATTGAAGCTTACGGAGGATAAGGTTCCTTCAAAGAAAACCACTGTGAAACATAGGAACTTGAACCCTGAGTGGAATGAGGAATTCAATTTGGTTGTTAAAGATCCAGAGTCTCAGGCCTTGGAACTTAATGTATATGATTGGGAGCAGGTAGAAATATGTGGAGATACGGTACTCATTTATCCTTTTATCTTTTATTATGTGCTGGATACTGAAACTGTATAGCATCTTGTCTAGGTAGGCAAAAATGAAAAAATGGGTATGTATGTAATTCCACTGAAGGAATTATCCCCTGACGAGCCGAAAGAGATGACTCTTAACCTCCTCAAATCAATGGATCCTAATGATCCTCAAAATGATAAATCACGAGGGCAGCTTGTTGTGGAGCTGACATATAAGCCTTTCAAAGAAGAGGAGATACCTGTGAGTTTTGAGGAATCAAACATTGTTCAGAAGGCTCCTGAAGGTACACCTGATGGTGGAGGTCTGCTTGTTGTTATAGTTCATGAAGCACAAGATGTTGAAGGAAAGCATCACACCAATCCATATGTGCGGATAATTTTCAGAGGAGAGGAGAGAAAAACTAAGGTGGAATGCCCTTCCCAACCTCATTTGAAGTACAGTTTGACTTTGAGAGTGAAGCATGTTATAAGTTTCTATTGTTGATTGACGCGATTCACCTGTACCTTGGAAATCTTTGTCTAACTTTCTTGTGCTCTGTGGAAAAGTAAGACTTGCAATATTGATACTGAGGCAGGAGACTCTCTTCATGAACAGAGAACTCCTTTCTGTTCAGTGCAACAAATTATGAAGTTCTACATAGCTGCACTTATTAACTGGAAAGATATTTCATGCCTTGATTAATTTTCTCAATCTTACCGGTCCCCATTTAGAATTACAATGTTCATGTTTGACTATATGTGGTCTGTAGATACTGATTTTAATTGGAACTTGCACAGCCTGTGAAGAAGAACAGAGATCCGAGGTGGGAGGAGGAGTTCAATTTTGCACTGGATGAGCCTCCTACCAATGAGAAGATGCATATTGAAGTTCTCAGCGCCTCATCAAGGATAGGTCTACTACATCCTAAGGTATACATGGACTACAAACATTTACCGGGGAATTCTATAATTTTGTCAAATCATGACCTGGAAATCCTATTTCTGGCTATGGTGCTTTTAGTCTTTGAAGGATATTTAAAGTTGGGGTTGCAGTCTCCTAAAAATTGGCAATAGGAGATGAGAATAATGTTGTCTCGTGTCAGCTTCATATCATGATCTTAAAATTGGAGGATGCCATTATAATCTCGAGCTTAATTTAAGCGTTTGAGTAGCTTCATTTGAGTACCTTCAATTAAAAGCGTGGTTGAGTATGGGATACTTATGCTGTTGAAGGCATTTAACCTTCTTCTGGAAATGTGATTTTGATCATTATCCAAGGAAGGAAGAGGCAAAAGCCCTATCTGTAAGATGATTGATCTCTCAGTAGTATTTTACTAACCTGAATATGTGGTTGGAAGTACATGAGCCATTTAAAGTCTCCAGTTAAAGGTAATATATGTTAAGTTAGTCTTATTCAGTTGTTCCCTTGGCATCACCCACAGCTTCTGCTTTACAGGAAGCTGCACAAATGTGTAATAGTGATTTATCAGGAGTCTGATTCAGCATAATTCATGGCTATGGTCATCTTATTCTGAGTTTGCCATATTGCATGTTTGAGCTGAGAAAAAGGATTGTAATTTTGTAGAAGGTTTCCAACTGTAGGCAGTGGATAGCTTATGTTGGAAAATTGAAAAGTTTTATGCAGTTTGTGCATCCTAGCCTTATATGCTGACAGAATCAATGAAAATCATCTGTTAGAAGTAGTTGGAGTATCTTGGCAGATTTCTTCACTGATCTTCATCTATCACTATTATATGGGACTGACCTTGATCATCTGGCTAATGCGGTTGAATTGCTCGCTTGTTTTCTTTTATTTCTTTTATCTTACCAGGAATCGCTGGGCTATGTTGACATAAGCCTTGCAGATGTCGTGAGCAACAGAAGAATCAATGAGAGATACCATCTCATTGACTCGAAAAATGGGCGGATCCAAATAGAGATGCAATGGATAACTTCTTGAGTTGCTGTTCGTTTCCTGTTCTCTATATGCTTTGGCTTCAGGATTGCAAGACAGCAAAAACAATTTCAGAGTCACCACAGAAACACATACAGATTTGTTTGTTGTTGTACATCATAGAAATAAAATCTGCAAACTACATGCAACCCTTAATAGTAATTGCGCAGCACTCTTTTTTCCATGTAAATTTGCTCTGTGTACCGGGCAGGCTTTTCTAGCTGGTGAAACGCAGATTATGCTGCGACGTACTCTGCTGTTACCTGGAGGAAAGGAAAAGGAGGAAGTTGCAATACTGATGCTGTCTTTATGCTTGTTTGAGGCCTCTTGACAGATGTCGCAGTTGCAATTGCAGCTGGGCAGCGTACTACGAGTGTGGCGTACTACGAGTGCCTGTTGAAACGGTTGTCGACTTATATTCAAGAACAGATCGTGCAGGTCTCTTGGATTATCGACAATTTGTTGTCTATGCCCTTGGTCCTCTAAATTCTCGAAATGGTTAAGGATTCTCGAAATGGATGTGGTCAACCTCCAGATTACTCTATAATCGTGAGACTAGAACTGGTTGCCGTTTCATGCGCTCCATCTGTTACTATCCTTTACCGACGTTCTTCCAGCAGGATGTCTCTTAAATAAAGGTGTCAAAATGGATCATAAATTCATATTATGACTTACTTTTAGTTAAATAGGTCAATATGTCAAGTTAAATATAAATCAAATATGAGTTAAGTAAAAATTAAATATGGGTCAATTATGGATTATGTGAGTTATTAGATAGGGTTGAGTGAGTTATTAGGTAGGAGATGTTGAGATAGGTCATGGATCCATTTTGTGAGTCATGTTCTATTTTAATGGGTCGAAAATGGGTCAAAATGTGTAATCCATTTTTGATTCATTTTCAACCAAACTATAAAACGTATGAGTCATCATCGATGGATGGTGGTAACCTACTAGTGACTGCGACAGTCCGCCGCTCACCTCCACCTCATCTCAATTTATAGGTTTTTTACAAAGATATATTTAATTGGTGAACTTCTTTAAAAATGTTTCAATTTATATGTTTTTTACAATTTTTATTTTATTTACTACTTTTTATTATTTTTATTTAATTTGAAGTTTTATTTTATTTAGTTTGGGTTTTCCTATAATAATAATAATAGCTTTTAGCAATACGGGTCTGGTCGGGTATGTGTTGGGTTGGATATGGGTCACTAGATCTACATTACATGAATATGGATCAAAACGGGTTAAATATGTTAATATGGGTTGGACCATTTTCAACCCGACCCAACTCATCCATTTGATGAGTCTACCGCTAAAATCATGATCCTAATGATGAACACCCTCGCTTATGCCTCTCCATGATTTGTAGGTCTCCTTACCTCATATCTATGCTACTTTAGCACCAACTAGCACCAAAGGTTAATGTGCCATGCCCTCTATCTTAATTTCCTTTCCTGGAATGCATTTATATGTAAGACTGTCAAATGAGTGAGTCAAGTTATGTTTTGGATTGAGTAGGAAATTGTTCGATCCAAATGGACCCATTTAATCCGATTTGGTCAATTCATATGTAATGCAAATTTAGTGACTCATAAATATTTATTTATGAAAATACTTTCATATTTAATCCAACCTATTAAAATTTTATAATTACGCAATTAACCCATTATACAACAAATATGTTATGAGGATGAAATCGCTATTTACATTATAACAAGGTTAAAGAATTGGCTTTCAACAATGCATAGAATTTGCAATTTTGTATTGATTCACAGTGAATAATAAGGGAGAGTTAGTACTTGGTAGTGAATTTACAAAATTACAATAAAAAATAATGTGAAGGGATTGAAATTTTAATTAAATGAAATGTAAAATATCGATGAATATATCATGGATTGCAATGATAAGAATTAAGATTTGAAAATCATGTAAAAATAACAATGCTAAATGCAATCAAAGAAAAATATATTCCAATAACTAATGGATGAAACTCACAGGATTAATAATAATAATAATAAAAAGTAATGGGAAAAAAAGGAGTCATTTGATATTTTTAGTGAGGGAAAATTACCAAAAAAGTTGTAAACCTATTGTAATTGTGTTAATTTAATCATACTCTTATTTTTTTTGTCAATTGAATCATAAACTTTTTACAATTGTGTCAGTTCAGATCATCCGGTCAAATTTGGCCAGCTGGCGCTAACTGGCCATCAATGACTTTTTTTTAATTAATATTTTATTTTTTCCATTATTATTATTATTTTTTTCTTTTTTTCCCTCCTCCTTTCTTTTTCCCTTACTTCAACAACTGGCTAGAGGGGAGGGTTGGCCGATCATTGGCCTGGGGCAGCTAGGTGAACTCACCTAGCCGCTAGCGAGGCAAGCCCTCGCTGAATTTGGCTAGGGCTTGCCTCACTGTCGCTAGGCGAGGGCGAGGGCGAGGGGAGGTTGAGGTTGAGGTCGAGGCAAGCCCTTGGATGGAAAAAAATAAATAAATAATTCAAAAAAACAAAATATTAATAAAAAAGTCTCTGGTGTCGGTCAGTGGTCATGTTAGTATTAGCTAGCCAAATTTAGATAGATGGACTGAATCGATACAATTGCAAAATGTTAAGTTTATGATTAAATCAACACAATTGTAAAATGTTCAAAATTTTTTTGATAATTTTTCCCTTTTAATGAAGGTGAAGTCAAACCTTTCTTGCAGATCCACTAAGACTTCTTTGAATTTGGAATAATCTAATGAGTCCATTACTTTCTTATTAAGGGGTGAAGAGAAAGTTATAAAAGCATATTGGGTTTGGGTAAACAAAAAATCCAGTTTAACACCTATGTAATAGTTGTTCTAAATCCATTTATTAAATAGAACTAATCCTTGTTATAAATCGACGCTGGGGGGGATAGATAACGTGTTGATTTTGTCCACTTGCGTGCCCAATCATACACTCATTCTGTCAAGAAATAGATATAATTATAAATCTCGTAGATTTTATTTTTGTTGCTCTTCCGAGATTAATAATCTAATATTTCACTAGTACACACTATATCTTTTCTCTCTCTCTCTCTAAAAGATACGTTAATTAGAGTAAGGATCAGCAGCACACACAATCCTAAACTAATATACTATGATAAATTGACTCAAAATTAATTTTTTATCATTAAAAACTTCAATATGATGTACCCTTAACAAATTTACCTTCATTAGTTTGCATTAAATTTTATCGTCAAATTGTTGAGTTGGATGATGCATGGTAGTAAATGAATATATTAATTTGGAGTTTTATTTTATTTTATCAGAGATGTAATAATTTGTGATTTTTTTGTGATATTAATCCAATTTAGAAGAAATAAATAGAAGGTAATTGGTTAGAAATGTTTTGACAAAAGAAGATTTTGTTTATAAATGTATCCGTTTAAAATTTGTTGTAGTAAAAAAATATTTATGATAAATTTATCATAAATATATGAATTTGAAGTTTTTGGCGGTAAAAAATTAATTTGAATAAATTTGTAATAAGTGCAGTAATTTTAGATTGTCGTTAATAAAGACAGACGCCTGAGAAGTTGGGACGTTGAAGTGCGTGCAGACCTTCTGAAAAGATAAAAAAAAATAAAAACAAGAAAAACCAAAAAAGAGACAACCTTATCTGGCGACTCATTTTTCTCAGCTTCCTCCACGTGGCGGCATCGCGAGGGAGGAGCACATGTGACCGCCAGCACCAAAAAAATGTCCCCGCAGCGCCGTTATCCCGTAGCTGAAAAAATCGCAGGAAAAAACAAATAAAACGAATTTAAAAATCGCAATTGGTTTATCTTTTCTTTTCCAAGCCTGCTTTCTCTACCAATCACCCCGTCTCTCCCTCTTCTCTTCTCTTCTCCTCGCTTCCTCCACTTTTGAGCTCCAACTTCGCTCCCCACCTACTCAAGCACGCGCGCACGAACGCCGGCGGACGGAGGGAGGGGGACAGTCCGGAAGCTCGCTCTTCAATGGCGCTGCCGGTGGTCGACACGGAGTACCTGAAGGAGATCGACAAGGCTCGCCGCCATCTCCGCGCGCTCATCGCCTACAAGAACTGCGCTCCGATCATGCTCCGGCTGGCGTGAGTTTTCCTCCCTCTCTTCTCCTCCCGCCTCGGTCGGCGACGGCGTTTTTCCTTCGATCGGATTAGCTCGGCCGGTTTTCTGATGTCCGGAGGTTTTCCGGCGATTCGTCTTTGCAGGTGGCACGACGCCGGGACTTACGACGCGAAGACGAAGACCGGTGGCCCGAACGGCTCGATTCGGAACGAGGAGGAGTACTCCCATGGCGCCAATGCCGGCTTGAAGATCGCTCTTCAATTTTGTGGTGAGCGCTCGGCTCTTTCTGAGCTACCTGTCTTAGGTTCTCTGCCTTTGCGTTTTCGGTTCCTTTGGCGGAGCGCTGTCTTCACCTCTCCAGCATCTGTGCTGAAGTCGCGTTGCTGGAGTTCATCCATTCATGCATTGACAGCAGTTTGGATGACGAGCATGCAATTGTAGCTTGTGATTGTGCGAGTTCCTTTGCATGCTCATATGATGCTATATGGATATAGGTGCTTTGAGATTTGAGAGTCCAATTTCCATGGACGTCTGTCTTCTAATACAAGAAGTCTGCTTCAATTATAGCTTTCCTTCACTTGCTGCTGTAGGAGGCCTTCGCTTTTGCTCATGTTTTGTGTTATTTGATAAGTAATGTTTGACTTAATCAATTATCTCATGATGTTTAGTGCCCGGGGCACGCTTTGTCTGTTATATTGAAGACAATTAACAAGTTTGTTAACATGATGCTATGTTCTTACAAGTTCTTGAAGGGCCAAGCAGTGCATTTGCCATTTTATTAGTTGGCTTAACCATGTCCTCTTGACTTATCAACGGGACTTAATCTGCGTACTCTGATTTACTTTTGTTACTTGCCTGTGGCTTAGTGCTAGGTTCATTAAACCAAGGTTAGAATATTTGTGATATTTATCAGTATAGAATGCGTGAAGATAATTATTACTCCAGACGTCGATATTTTCTTTAAAGAAATCCCTACAGTTTTCATAAAGTTGAGGTATATGTATTATCTTATGTTCAGTTTATGATAGCATGCTTAAGATGGATGCTTTAATATTCTGTTTGAATGCTTCCATGATTGTTGACCAAGGAAAACTCAAGACTGTTGCATATGTTTTACACAGTCAACCTGTACATATGTTATGATTCTAAGAGTTTCAACTATACAAGTGTAGGAACCCATTATGGATAAGGTCATAGCTTTGATGAATAGAGTTTTTTGCAAATGGAGTTGAGACATAACTTCAGTAAGTATATTAAGTATATTTACATTTGCTTTTCTGTTGGATGCAGAGGAGGTGAAATCCAAATGTGCGAGGATTACATACGCAGATCTATACCAGGTGAAAAGACTGTTTAAAAGATTGGTTCTTCTGTCTTACATATTACGAGTTGCCTCCCCCAATAGGTGGACAAAATCTTTGTTGATATAACAAGCTTAGTTTGAAAAAGACTTTGAATTCTTGCCATTCAACTTTGAAGTTTTCTGCCCTCTAGCCTGCAACATCTTCAAAGCTAATACGCATGCGTGTATTGAAGCGCTTAATTGGCATAACCCACACATTCTCTATATTCAGATGCTTTAGGAGTAAAACTTTATCTATCTTATTTTTAGTCCTCTGGGCATTTAGTTCTCAGTTGCTTACTGGAAATCTCCTCTGTCTAGTTCAACTGGTACTGTTCTTGGTTGTTTAGTGATTGAATAATGTTATATATAGCTGATCGATTCTAGTGGTTACTATGAAAAATGGTTTATCAATATGCAAGTATTTATCATATGAGCGAAATGCCTCTTTTCAGCTAGCAGGAGTTGTTGCAGTAGAAGTCACTGGAGGTCCCACTATTGACTTTGTTCCCGGAAGAAAGGTACTCTGTTTTAGCTGTATGCAAACAAGATAATTCTTACAAATGCCTTATTCATTAAGTTTTTTTCTACCTGCAGGATTCAAAAGTTTCTACAAAAGAAGGAAGACTTCCAGATGCTAATCAAGGTATTTTGTTGTGTCAACTTTCCCTTTGTTGTTTGGCCTCCCTTCATTTCCCTCCATCTCTCCCTCCAAATATTATGGCCCACTGTGCTTCTTATTGCTCCAGGAAAAAGTAAAATAACTATTTATGGTTTGCCTTGAGGTTGTGGCCTGTTAATTTTGAAATGTATGCTGATCTCATCTGAATGTCAATTAGTAAGTTTCCAGAGGAATGATTTGAATGAGATAAGAAGCACAGTGAAAACAAGGTATCGGAGCTAGCTGACATTCAGATGTTGTCCATCTCATCTGAATGTGAGTTAATAAGTTTCCAAATTAAGAGCGTCACATGCAAAATGGGCACACCATGCCTATTTCAAATGAGTCAGCTGTTGTGAACCCACCATGAGGAATGAGTTGAGAGAGAAGTGCTGGGAAATGATCTGTCATCTGAAACGGAGCTAGAATATTCAACCTAAAAGTTTAAGCTGTGATATGGAGAGAGACAACATGTATATAAGAAAACTTGAGCCATTAGATGAGAGAGACTAGATGTGTGTGAGACTCATTATAACCATGTATTTAAGTGATGTGTGATTATACTTAAGAACAATATTACTACTCATGCAAACCCAGTTTGATATTTTACGTGATATTTTACATCTGCAACTCACTCTAGCTGAGTGAAAGGAGGCTCAAATGAAAAGGAGGCCTTCAACAGCAGCTTAGTTAAGCTCATCAATTTGTGATATTCACCTTTAAGTCCCCACTGCCTACCCATATCTTATCATAGCTCTAAATCCATAGGAGATTTTTCATGCATTATAATTCTCTTATTGGAGAAATACATGTACATTTTGCTTAAAGGGTTATTTCAAATTTTTTCTAAACTTGTCATTGCTGGATGTAGGTCCTCCACATCTAAGGGACATCTTTTACAGGATGGGTCTCTCGGACAAGGAAATAGTGGCTTTATCAGGGGCTCATACACTGGTAATTTCTATTTCTGCTTGGATTTACGTTCAAGGTCAGCTGGGGATGCATATCTACACTTGTTATTATTATTATTATTATTTTTATTTTATTTTTGTTTCTAGGGAAGGGCACACCCAGAAAGATCTGGATTTGATGGTCCTTGGACTCAGGAACCCCTTAAGTTTGATAATTCCTATTTTGTGTAAGATTTTATCTTTTCACCGGATGCATTTTCTAAGTTTCTGTCGGAGCATTATAGAGCCAGATACTAATTGATCATTTTTGACACAGCGAGTTGTTGAAAGGGGAATCAGAGGGGCTGCTGAAACTGCCAACCGACAAGGCATTGCTGGAAGATCCTGCGTTTCGCCCTTATGTCGAGTTGTATGCCAAGGTAATATAGGCTTTTCGTTTTGTCTGGTGACTCCATGAATAAATCTATAAAATTGAATTGCAGTTACATGGTTTACTTTTGTAAATTAGTTTTTGATGAAACTAAAACTTTGGCTGCCCCCGCCTGCACCACTATTTCAGTTCCTTGTGCACACTGGTCTACAACCCTTTAATGCTACTCTCCTTGGTTTTGCCAAGACTAAAAAGAGATGGACAGTGTTTTTCATAGAATTTATGCTGTATACTTGTGATGCTACCTAGTCGGCATCCAGCCAGTTCCATCATTATCTTCTATGTAGAGACCTGGAAATCTTCTTAATGAGACAGCACATTGTAGATATATACATGTTTTGGGATAGATATATTATGTGGTTCCCTGAAACCTCTAGGCTAGAGCGTCATTGGTGTGCAACTGGGAACACCTGATTCGATATTTGAATTGGTTGTTGTTCCCACAGCTCCCTCACGGTGGTTGGCGTGAATGCAAATTTGATACTCTGCTTCTTTTCTTGATTTCTTTTGCTATACTCTCTCCTTTACCTAATGTTGTCAAGCATGTGGCAGGATGAGGATGCATTTTTCAGAGATTATGCAATCTCGCATAAGAAGCTCTCTGAACTGGGGTTCACGCCAAGTTCTTCAGGCAGCAAGGCAGTAGCGAATGGTGCTGTATTGGCACAAGGGGCTGTTGGAGTGGCAGTGGCAGCGGCTGTGGTGATCTTGAGCTACTTCTATGAAGTGCGCAAGAAAATGAAGTAAATGCTGTCCTCCAATTTCCCTTTGTACCGTGCATATATTTTAGCGCTTAGCGCTGCATGCACCATATATCTCCATCCACAATAATGGTCAAGGCATTGCCCGTGCTTGGATGGAACAAACCAGCAAACTCTTTGTAAGTCACAAGAAAAATCTATGCCCATTTTCAGCACATCTTTTGTCGCGCGATACTACCTTTTCCAGTTGGTTAGTAGGCAACACCTTTGAGTGAGGAGTTGAATTATGCGTATAACGCCTGGCATTATGCATTTATGCGATGCTCGCCTGACTTCCTTTCACTCGAGCAATTTCTCCAACATAAGAAAAAATGTTTATCTAGATTGTGATTTCATTCGTTATATAGCAAGTCCCATCATCCGAGCTCGGATTTGAAATTTCCGTGTATTTGATTTTTTCTTCGTGATGATTCTCTGTTTGAAAAAGAAAAAAAGAAGATTCGATATAAATATATTTCAACTCGTAGTGGAGCTTTTTTTAATGGCTTTCATTTACGCGCGTACTTCAATAAGGACTAATTCATGATAAGCTGGAGATTCACAATAACCCTTGATCTTAGATATATTAAATAATATCTTTTACTTGTAAAAGTAGATATTGAGAATTAAAGAATATCATTTATTTTATACTGGACATTTCTCCTGATTTGAAAGCAAATAATTCTGTGGGTGAATTAAGGAGATTAACATGAAAAAAGAATAACGAATTATCAAACCAAAATAAAAGTACCGTCCATCTCTAGTTCTCTCAACGAGAACACATCAGGTATTTACCGGACTTGAATCACCGCACTAGTTTCTTGGGCAAAAGAGGGGAGGGAGCCCCTTTCTTCATTTCTTCAGAATCTCTTTTTGCGAATTCTTTTCTCATGGCTGCATTGTTTCGCCTGCTTCAACTGGGAATCAAGTCGGAGACAAGGTTCCGACCTCTGGTGAAGTGGTATGGGACGTGCATGCCTCTCATTGACACTATGGCTTTGGTAAATTTATATTTTCACCTCTCGATGATGGCCTCGTGTGTTCTCCCAGAGAAGAATAATGCGTTAGCTTGTTTTGAATCCTTGAATCTCGCGTTCAATTAGAAAATAGTCCTGGTTGCTTTAGGAAACTAAGTTTCCCTTTTCTTTTATCTATGGGTGTTAATTTTTCTTCTTTTAATTTCCACATCACTAGACACTTATTGTCATTTTAATGGATCACGGGTGCAGATGACATGGTGGTTTATAATCACTAAATATTTTCTCCTTGTTCGACACATTAGATATTTACCTTATGTGAATCACCGCACTAAGATTCCCTTGGTTAGAAACCAGCTTTTGAACAAGAGGAGCTCCTTCATTGCACGTTAGGGTTTTTTAACCGTAGTTAAAAAAAGCTAGTTTCTTAAGTAATAGAGGGGAGGGAGCCCCTTTCTTCATTTTGTTCAGAATCTCTTTTTCGAATTCTCCTCTCATTGCTGAATTGTTTCATCTGCTTCAACGGGGAATCAAGTTGGAGACGAGTTTCTGACCTCTAGTGAAGTTGTATGGGACGCCCGTGCCTCTCATTGATACAATTTATGTTTTCACCTCTCGATGATGCCTCCTGTGTTCTTGCTGAGAAGAATAATGCTTTAACTTATTTTTGTCGGTTCTGCTCTACTTCTAATTCAACTCTTATTATCAAATTTTTGCTTTGCTTTCTTGTAAGGCGTGAAAGTCGAAACCCACATTTAAAGCTAAATCGTCTCCACCCAATTTATTGAGTATATGAGGATTCAAACTCCCCACTTCCCCTTCCCACGAGGAAAGATGGCCACTAGGGCAAACCTTGAATCTCGCGTTCAATTAGACAATGATCCTTGGTGCTTTCGGGAACTCTTTTATCTTTTATCTTTAGGTATTAATTTTTTTCTTTTAACAACACGTGCCGTTATTTTAATGGATCACGCTTGCCACGCATGCGGATGATATGGTGGTTTAAAACCACCACATATCTTCCCCTAGTTCAACACGAGGTATTTACTGTACGTAAATCACCGCACTATGATTCCCTTGGGTTAAAAACTAGTCTTTGAGCGAGGAGGGGTTCTTAACCGTGGTTAAAAACTAGTTTCTTGGTAAAAGAGGAGAGGAGCCCCTTTCTTCGTTTCTTCATAATCTCCTTTTCGAGTTCTCCTCTTATGGCTGCATTCCTTCGTCTTCTCCAACAGGGAATCAAGTCGGAGACGAGGTTCCGACCTCGGATGAAGTCGTATGTGATGCGTGCCTCTCATTGACACAATGGCTTTCGTAAATTTATACTTTCACCTCTTGATGATGGGCTCCCGTGTTCTCACCGAGAAGAATAATGCGTTAGCTGGTTTTTTCATTGAATGCTTGAATCTCATTGCTGGAGTCTTAATGACGTTGAAGAGTCCAAAAAATCAAGCTTTTATTTGGAACGAGAAGCTGAAGACACAAGACTTTATACAATATTGTTAATTTATGGCATATTTGGTAACATTTCTAGGAACAACTAATTATATTATTTTGTTCATGGGAACAGATTTGGAACAAAAATCTGTTTGGTAAATTTTTATTCCCGAAAACAAATTTGTTCTTGAGAATAGATTTAGAGTAAAATCAATAATAAAAAAAAATTGCTTATCACTCTTAGGAACAATTTTGATAATCAATTTTTTCCTCTCTCTTTTCTTTTTTCCCTTCCCTTTCTTTTCTTTTTCATCTTCCTCCTCCCAACCCATTGCCACCCATCACCGCCCCATTGCCGCCTTTGGGCCGCCATTGGCAAGCGGCTAGGTGAGGTCTGGTGAGCTCATCGGAGCCTCATCAGGCCAGGGCGAAATCTAGACAAACTCGCCTAGGCTTGTTTGGCCATCGGCGAGACTCAGCCTCGCAGATCTAGGCGAGGCCAAGCCTCACTAGTGGCCGAGTGAGGCTTGCCCTGGTGGCGTGAGGCTGAGCCTCACCGGTGGCCAGGCGAGCTTGCCGGACCTCACCCTAGCCTAGTGAGGCTCTGGTGAGCTCGTCGGCACCACCGATGGTAACGTCCAAGAGGAAGGAGAGAAAAGAGAAAAAGAAAAAAAATTATAACAAAAAGTATTAAAAATTAAAATAATCAAAAATCAAAAACTCTTACTAAATGCATTTTTATTCTTGGAATAAAAATTTTAAATAGTTTATCAAATACTTTAAATACTCAGAAATTGTTTTTGGGAACATAATAAAGAAAATTATTTTTGATCAGAAATTGTTCTTAAGAGTAAAATTGTTACCAAACAGACCCTTAGTCATATCGTTTCTTTAATATTTTCAAGAGTTGAAGGACGATCAAGAAAACGTTGGCTTTGGTTATCATCGTCTAGGTGCAGAACATGGGATATATCTTTAATGTTGCAGGTAAGAATGAGGATTCTTGAAATTGCACACCTTCCCCTCTTAGATTGTGGTCTAAACGCTGTTTATTCTGCCTAATCCCACTAGACTAATTTCAAATATTTGAAAGATAAAAAGATATGTCCTCGAGTTGATGTTTGAAGGAACAATGAAACACATTGAGGTGAATGCATATGTAAGTCATCGAGAAAATGGCATGTTCTTTGATGACGAGAGAATAAGTAAGGGATATGTGGCCAAAGTGCTTGTATTCGGTGGCTGCGTGCAGAAGTGCTAGGCATTCTTCCTCCACGTGCCTCTTATATGGATGTTCCTGAAAATGACATGGTTGGCGAATCTGCTCCAAAAGTTCCATTTGCAAAGCGGAATGATGTGATCAGAATAATGCTGCTTAGAACTTCGGGACTTGCTCGTTTCCATTTAGACGGTAATTCTTGCCTTGTCTGATGGCAGCTGGAGAGAGCCAATGTCATTCTCATTATTACTACCACCGTTTGTTCTTTGGGTTTACTTCCAGCTTATGCTCAGGCTGCTGGCTTTCGTGAAGGAAATGGAGAAGTTTCTTGAAGTAAATGACATCACGAATAATTTTCAATCCGACGTTAAGCAAGTATCTCCTAAGGATTTGAACGGAGGGCCTAGGACTTCTATTGCAACCACATCTCCAAGGGAGAGACTACGGGGTGTCCTATCGGTCTTTGATGCGAGAGTATTCTCTGCTTTCCTTTTGATGGCAGAGATGATATAGCGAGCTATTTTGATTGGGATCAGTTTATTGCTTTGGACTTTTATTCTCCTTTTTCTGCAAGAGAAGGGACGGGTGATAGTTCGACACCCTTCTGCAATTCAAATTCCAAGAAGAGGTCTTCTTCAATGGTGACAACTTCTGTGCATCTGAGTTACTGTAACCTTGACATGCATCTAGTCAGTACTGCATGTGAGGTGGATGATGATGGGGGTAAGTCCTGCCGCACTGCTAAAGGGTGTAAATTTTCTTCTCTGGAGATTCTGTCCATTACCAACTACACACCACCTTCCATACTCAGCATGATTTGGCAGGAGGGTCCCGTTACTGGTGCTTGGGTTGCCGAGAGAGCGAAGTCTTTAGCTGTTTCAGAGGAGAGGAGCAGAAATAAGTTCATGGGAAAAGGGTTTGAGTTTGTCTCCATAACAACTTCGAGAGATTCTGGTGATCCTGCTTCTGAAATACATCAAGAGATAATAATGAGCTCTAGTTTTTGAGAAAAACTAATGTAGGCCAGACATCAATACATATGGAGTGTGATTGTGTAGGGATTGTTATTCACCCTGATAAGATTGACAACATTGGGGGGGGGAGACGACCAATGCTTTAACACTAACGACTGGCCAGAAGTTATGACTGGCCAGGGTTGGCCTCACCAGAACTAGCAACCAGCAAAGGTAGAAGAGAGGGAAAAAAAAAAAAGGAAAAAATTCAAAAAATTCAGAAAAATAATAAATTTTGTTTACGTTAGCATTGATCATGCCATGTAAGATTGACTGGCATTAACGTTAATGAATTCTAGACAAAATTAACTGGATAAACTCAATTAGCAAAAAGTGAAAAAAATGTAAAACTCAATTGGCAAAAAAAAAGTGTTAAAAAAGTCATAAACCTATCGCATTTATATCAATTTAATCCTAAACCTTTTAATTGTATCTATTTACTCATAAACATTTTGATTTTGTACCAATTTAATTTTAAAACTTCTGATTTGGTGCCAATTCAATCTTAAACCTTTTAATGATACCGATTTAGTCATAAACCTTTTGAACTAATACAAATTTATTCATAAATTTTTGACTTGGTGCAAATTCAGTATTTAGCCAAAATTAGTCAGAAAGACTAAATTGGCACCAAGTCAAAAAAATTTGAACTAAATTGGCACTAATTCAAAATGTTTAAAATTGAATTGACATTATTAAAAAGTTTAGAACTGAATTGGTGCCAAATCAAAATACCTATGACTCAATTGACATCATTAAAATGTTTATGATTAAATTAGTACAAATGTAATAGCTTTAGGATTTTATTGACACTTTTTTCCAAAATTGAAAAGTTTAAAATTGAATTACCAAAAGTGCAATAGGTTTAAGATTTTTTGGACAATTTTTCCGATCGAGTAGTGACCACTCATGAGATTGAGTAGTGACATACGCCCCTAACATGTATAATTCACTTTGGATAAATACTTCTTTTTTTTTTATGGGAATTTCCTTTTTGTGGCCCATAAACTGGGTACAATATAGTATACGGAAGGTTAATTTAACATGACTAAATTTTGGAACATTTGATGTAGAAACTTGTTGCGTGATGAGAATGAGAAACTCCGTCGTGAGTTGGAAAGCAAGATGATTGAAGTGCAGCCAGACTACATAGCCAAATGCACCGCGGCAAAATCTGACATGATTAAATTCTGTTTGGGTACTCTTACTGCTGCATCTATAGTAATGATGCTCATGGCAATTGAGGTTGACTGAGATCGAGATTGGAAGTAGAGAACACTAATTGTTCTTTCCTCCGTACATAAAGCTTAGAGCAGCACGCTCCATATCTCTTAGTTGGGTCATTGCCGGTGCTTGGGCAGAACAAACGACCGAACTTTGGAAATGAGAAAAATCCTTGCAATGAGGGAAAAAAAAAAGATTGGAAATGAGATGAACCAATTTTTTTCAGAGCATTTTTATCCCTCCAAATCATTTGTCGGATATATTCACCATTCTCCAGTTTCAGCATGGTCAATTATTAGGAAGCAAGCCACTAGGGTCTCCTGGGCATCTTTTGTTTGGAACAAAGCTATTGTTCCGAGACATCAATTTCTTCTTTGGTTGATACTACGAAATCGGCTTCCCACTCAGGTATTTCTCATGTCTCATGGAAGAATCCCTCCTAGGCAGTGTGCTTTTTGCAACTTATGTCCTGACTCTATTGATCATTTATTTTTTGAATGTCACGTCACAAACTCTCTTGCTACATTTTGGGCTGCCAAATGTAATCTCCCTTGGAGGAATCGAGGTTGGTCTGAAAACCTTAGATGGGCTATTCATACCTTTGATGGTAATGGATTCTATTTTGACATGATTCGGTTTTTCCTTTGCCGCCCTCTGCTATGTGATTTGGAAGTCCGAAATGATATTATATTTCGGGCTTCCAACTTATATGTGCCATCCATGAAGCTTCACTTGATCGAGTAGTCAAGGACAAAGCACTCACGTTTAAATCTGTTGTAGCCTCTTCCCGGATAGAAGACTACAAAGATTCTTTGGGGATTTGACCCTCAAGTTTTTGTGAGGAGACGTGACGGGGTGGACTCGTCCGTTCTAACTCTTTTGTAAAGCTACCGCGTGTAACGGTTGTGTCTTCCTTAGTGAACTTGGCCCCCTCCACTCCAGGACATGTTGTCCTATTTGAGTGAGTGTTGGTGCCGGGTCCCACCAGGTTGTATAGTTGATTTGCTGATTTATATTACTTACCTTTACCAAAAAAAAAAAAAAAACGACCGAACTTGTAGAAAGTGACCAAAAAAAAAAAAAAAAATGAACCAATTTTCAGAGCATTTTTATAACGCGATATTACCATTGGTTATTAAGGGTGCGAGATAACGATTAAGGGTGTGCGTGATAACGAACAATTTTCGTGAGAACAATTTCTGCTCATAAATGATTCTTTTTTCTTTTACTCCCAAGAACAATTTCTAAGCATTTAAAGACGTTTTGTAACTATCCAAAATTTTTATTTCCAAAATAGAAATGCATTTGGTAAAACTAAAAATTTAGGCTCCGTTTGGTAACGCTCTAATTTCTTTGTTTTTCTGTTCTTTTGTTCTCTGGAATAGAAAAAGAATAGAAATCCATTTGGTATCGCAACTAATTTTTCTATTCTCGAAAATAGAAAGTTGTTCTTATGAATAGATTTGAAGTGGAAATAAGAAATAGAAAAAAATAGTTTATTATTCCTGAGAACAATTTTTAGAAACTATTTTTTAGGGACTACTTACCGCTTATAGCATGTTGCCACTTGCCCACTGCCCGTTGTCGCCACCACCGACGCCGCTCACCGCCTACCGCTGGACGCCGATCTTTGCCACCTGTTGCTAGCCGCCCCCACTTGCTTGCCATTGATTGATCGCGCCGATCATCGGCCTCTCGCGTCATCCTTTGCCTTGCGGTTGATGATTGGTGGCGACCGGGGGTGGGGCGGCAACCTACGGCGGGGGTGCACACGGCGGCCGGGGGCGGGGTGGCAACCTGCGGCGGCGGGTGCACACGGCGACCGGGGGCGGGGCGGCAACTTGCGGCGATGGGGTGCAAATGGCGACCGGGGGGGCGGGGCCGCCAATCGCCGGTCACCGTCCGCACCCCGCTGCCACTAGTTGCCGCCCCTGCCCCTCAGTTTCCGCCGTTGTTGGGAAAGAAAGAAATAATTTTTTTTTGTTGGTATCAAACGCATTTCTATTCTTTTTTTATTTCGAGAATAAGAAATTTTTGTAATTATCAAACGCTCTATTTTACTCAGAAATTGTTCTAATGAGTATAAATAAAAAATAATTATTTCTCAAAAGAAACTGTTTTCAGGAGTAGAAATATTACCCTTATTATCCAAAATATTTTCTTTTAATTTTTTAATACTTTTTTTTACAATTTTCTTATTTTTTTGTCTTTTTTATTTTTTCCTACTTCCTCCATTGTAGCTAGTGGTTGGCGACTGACTGGGCGAAATCTAGAAAGTTTACCGAAGCCTCACTAGACCAAGGCGAGGTCCGATGAGATTGGTCTCGCAAAGCTAGGCAAGGCCGAGTGGCCGACCTTGTGCCTCCTAGGCAAGATCAATCGTTGCCAATGGCCTGGCGCGGCTCGCCTGGCCACTGGCGAGGCTCGACCTCGCCCAAATCCACGAGATTGAGCTCGACAATGGCCGGTGGGCGATGATGGGGGCGGCAGTAGACGGAGAGGTGGAAGCAGAAAAGGAAAGAGAGAGAAAAGAAAAGAAAGAAAGAGAGAAAAAACTGATTCTTGGAATTGTTCTCGGGAACAATAAGCAATTTTTTTTTTATTCTCGATTCCATTCCAAATTTATTCCTCGTAACCTAGATAAGTTTGCTAGTGTTTGGATAGCTTTGTGCTGGATAGTGATCGATAACTTCAAGTGCCAAGGTATTATCTGCGCATGTTTTGGCAGAATTTGAGTTGCAGCTTTATTTACTCCATGATAGTTGTCAACATGTCATGCTCAAGAGTTTAAGATGACTGCTATGAGCCTATGGATCGGTTTACAATTTATTTCAGAGAGCCACCAGCCTTTTGATTCTCACCATCACTGTGATGGATTGTGAAAGGGTGACTCTTGTCTAAGGATTCTCGTTTCCGTGAGTCGAACTGTTGAACTTCTGTTTTACTGGGAAGTTTTAGACCGTAGAAACTAGGGGTGTCAATGAGTCGGGTCGGGTCGGGTTTTTATGTTATCCAACCCGACCCCATCGTAAAGAAGCCATCGGCTGCCTCACTCTTCGTTCCCCCGGCCCGACCCGACCCGAAACATATAAATGGCGACCCAAACAAAAGGGTCGGGTTGGGTCGGGTCGGGTCGGGCCGTCAAACGCTTGAACGAGACCCTTTACAGCTGGTTTCATTTTTGTTTAGCTCAAAAAAATCTGAGGTTGAGAGTCAAAACGCATAGAGAGATGATTACTTCTTTTCTTTTTTTATTTTATCCTACTTTACCATTTTCTCTCAATGGATGAGGACCAAAACGCACGGATGGTATCGGTGTCAAAAAATACTTGTGCGCGACCGTTTTGACCCGACGACGACCTAAATTTAGGGTATTTTCGGGTCGGGTCCGAGTATGGAGCCGGTATCGGAAAATACCCTAAGTTTAGGGTCGGGCCGGGTCGTGCCGGGTCGGGCTGAGCCGGGTCGGATCGGGTCGGCTCAGGTCCTTTTGACACCCCTAGTAGAAACTCATCGCACGATTCTCATGTGAGTACCAAACACGAGGAATTCACATACCCCATCTCGTGAAGCCATCGGCTGCCTCTTCTCTTCGTTCAGGTTGGCCGAACATTGCGGGGGTGGGCAGTGCGTGTAAATGGCGACGCTGAAACTTGACTCGCTTTCTCGAATGGGAAATCCAAATCCTCGCCGTCAAACGCTTGAACGAGAAGCAAGCTCCACCCCACACGCCCAGCGGAAGACACCGCGTTTGGCAAAAGACCCGAAATTGGCTAAACCTCAAATCTGCCAAAACGATTTTCTTATCGCAAATGAAAACACCTCCAACCATATCGTTCCTATCATCCCCTAATTCTCCAACCCATGTCATCGTGGGTCCTTGAAAACAGGCCTTGAGCTAAAAGGCATTTGCTTTTAGGTTCTAGGGCTACCACATGGGACTATACGTGAGGGCAACAAATCAACTCAATCCCCCCATAAAAGAAGGTAGGTAGAAGGCTTTTTAGGATACTGTTATCATCAATGTTGGCTATTTGTTTCCAGGAGCTTCAGTTGTTTGTCTCGCACGATAAGAAATTCCGTTTTGCACCTAAGCACATGATCGCCCCCGTCACCACGTGTTTGTGAGCTGGACATCACCTTCTCATTTTTTATTCACATAGTCTCCCTGCCAAATCCTAGGCTAAAGGCCATGAATCCTTAAATGTGGTTGTTACTTTTGAAAATTTCGAATCCTTAAATGTGTCTGTACTACATTCAAGTAATTAAAATTTGGTTGGGAGTAACTTTTTTAATGTAAATTAGTAATCCGATCCACACAGTTAGATTTGACCTCCGTACGTGGCACCTCAGTTGGGTATTTTTCTAACCCACTGGTGAAATTCAACATAACTTGTGGTTAAGAGAATTGAATATAGTACCATATGAGTTTTGGTCGCATCAGTGAATTAGATTGAAAAGATTTGTTTTTCGCAAATAATATTCACATAACAATTTCAACAGTATTAAGGACAAGTTGGCGAGATAACGAGAGTGGTAGTGAATCTCAACAAAACTCATAAGAACCTTGACAAGGTTCATTCATTGTCTCATCAGTTAAGACTATCAAGTCACTTTGGGGAACATGGTTAGTGGATAAAACCACTTGTTATGGTAAACATCTACCGTGCCGTGATCCCTGTTCCTACATTGCGTGCCCCAGTCGCATTGTCCGTGGTGTAGATTAGGTCCCCTTTATGTGGCATCTTTTCGGCGAACCCAGATTGAACCAGGTAGGATTTGACGGAATCACTATGAGGGTCGGTCCGCGTAAAAGTGTTGATAGGGTTGGGGACAAAATGAGGGATTGGTGTAAAAAGTAGAGGTAGGTAAAATCATATGCCAAGGAAAGCTTTAGGATCTTCCCCTGGGGAATAATTGCTCCCCAACACCACCCACTTTTGATGATTTCAAAGTGGTAGGCTTACTGAACCTTTTAATGCGAGCGTCATAGGCATCATGAATCATCATTAGGAAAATGTACACACTTCTTAGTTGGTTGATATGAGGAGCTTCTTGTCAACTGATTCATGGTACTTCCTTCTAAGTGTATGGGAGTTGCTGAGTTTTGTCTGACAGACTAGAGAGAGAGAGAGAGAGAGAGAGAGAGAGAGAGGAGAGGAGGGGTTGTGTGGTGATAGCAACTGGAGAGAGATGTAATTTGCCTTGTCCATTCCTAAAAACTCAACCCTTTCGCCTAAACTTGAACCGCAAGGTTTGTAGGGAGGGGAGGGGAGGGGGACTAGTGGAAGGTGAACCAAAGCCCACATACAACTACAACCACAACCACACTATTCCCTTCGCTTTCTTTCTATTTTTATTCTCTTTTCTTACATCATCCTCCGCCTCGTACCCAACCTCCCACACCATCCCCACCTTCTAGAAACACCTCTCTCTCTTTCTCTCTCTCATGTGCATTATAAAGAGAGAGAATACCAGCAGTAGAATAAAAAACCACAACTACCATCTCTTTACTTACGGACAAGAATAGACAAACCACTACTTCCTTTTCTTCCCCTTCATCTCCATTATGCCCATTCCAATCAACTTACTCATCTTGGAAAAATTCATCGACCTCATCTAGCTAAGACTAGCCCCAGTCGGTTTTTTCTTCCAACAAGTTGTTTCTCTTGTCTTGTAAGCCATTACACATGTTTGAGACAACATATTCATGGCAACTTTGCACTCGAAACAAGATAAATTTTTCTTGTGATTATCAAATTTAAGCATATTTTGTAATCAGATCATTGAATTCTAATTTTAACCATGACACAGATCGCTTGAATTTACTTTTCATTTAATGTGTTTCGATTGATCCATGACCAATTTTTCCTGTGAAATATTATCATTGGTTATGTGAAAATAACATGATATTTGAAGAAAAAGATAAATTTGTATATGGCAATGCATTTCACTAGAATATTAATCGGACTCTCACTAAATTGCATTGAATACAAAAACCAAAAAAAGGAAAATTTGAAAATTTGTTAAATCAGACTATCGCAATCAAACTTTAATAATTTGATAACGAAATCCATCGTGGGAAAAAACTCTATATTAGCACTATGAAACATAATAGTTAACTATTATTATAAAGAATAAGTATTTCCAAATATAGGTATATCGATCAAACTGAGTAACAACCCACATCTAAGTAAACTAGCTAAGCATTTCTGAAGGTTTCAATTCTATCAACTTCTTTTGGGGTTATTCAGCTGCAAGATGCGCCCTCATGCTTTTTCCTTCGGTCTCCTCCATATGAGTATAATAACCCAGCAAGAGAGCATTGCATCCCAGACCAACTGGTCATCCGAAGGCCATCATGGTGGACCAAGCTGGATTTACATATAAAAACCCAAGATTGGTGTTAGTTCCAACAGCACTGCAAATAATAATAATTATTGTTATGCCCTCTCTCTCTCTCTCTCTCTCTCTCTTTCCTTCCTCTTTCTCTCTCCCTGCACTTCATATTCTGGTACTGTCTAGTGAGTTGGGGAAGATTTTGAGAGCTAACCGAAATAATTAAACCAAGAAGTTGGGCCAGTGCTTAGGCAAGCAGAGGGCCACAGATCATATTCTTGTCTTTGCTCCCACTTTAACTTAACACTATACAAACGTTGACACCTACATGAAGTTTACCCTATATGCAGTTGATACATTATATAAATTATATGTAGGTAAATGTTTTTGCCTTCCTCTCTTTTAACTTATTCCCTTGTGATGATGCAAGTATCATCACAAGAGAGTGGCTGCCACCAGCCACTCCCTCTAACCTGTCTCACCAACTCACATCTAGAAGCAAATATTATTACCCGCTCTCTCCCTCCCTCCCTCTCTCTCTCTCTCTCTCTCTCTCTCTCTCTCTCGAGTCAAAATGCTATAAAATCACACCTTTAGCGTTCGCAAGGGCCGGCCTTAATGGTTTGGCAGCAAGAAAACAATACCCTCTCTCTCTCTCTCTCTCTCTCTCTCTCTAAAAGATTTCCAAAGTTCTCATCCAAGTACCCAACTATATATAAGAACAGTAGTTACAACTAAAATAGCTTGAGCTCATAGCACTTGGGGGAAAATTTCGCTCCTTTTTTCGGTTTCCTTTCAAGTTTCTGCCATATACTGAAACATGGGGAGGTCACCTTGCTGCGAGAAGGCTCACACGAACAAAGGTGCATGGACCAAAGAAGAAGACGAGAGGCTCATCGCGTACATCCGGGCCCACGGCGAGGGCTGCTGGCGGTCGCTCCCGAAGGCGGCGGGCCTCCTCCGTTGCGGCAAGAGCTGCCGCCTCCGGTGGATCAATTACCTGAGGCCTGACCTCAAACGCGGCAACTTCACCGAGGAAGAGGATGAGCTCATCATCAAGCTCCATAGCCTTCTTGGTAACAAGTAAGTGGGTTGCAAAACCAAACCCGATACATTATATCGTGATCACGCCACTAATTTGTTCCTATGATGAACACACAAGAACAAGAATCAGGAGAAAGCATATCTCCTAATCTGTGTTCTCTAACTAAATGTTCTCAAAACGTTAATTTTTTCCCCTTCTTGTTAGATTAAGTCAAATGGGTTTTACTTTGTGTCCATACAGGTGGTCTTTAATTGCCGGGAGATTGCCTGGGAGGACGGACAACGAGATAAAGAACTATTGGAACACGCACATAAGAAGGAAGCTCTTGAACCGAGGGATCGATCCGGCAACGCACCGGCCATTGAATGAGCCCGCACAAGACGCAACCACTATTTCGTTCTCAGCCGCTCCGTCGAAACAAGAACCGCAAGACGACGCCATCTCCACCGCGCTCGGCTACAAGAACGAGAACAAGCCGACAATAACGAGGACAGCAGCGGTTCCAGAAAGGTGTCCGGACTTGAATCTTGAGCTCAGAATAAGCCCTCCTTATCAGCAGCATCATCAGCCTGATGCGTCGATGGGAATGGTGGAGAGAAATCACTGCTTTGCCTGCAACCTGGGGTTGCAGAACAACAAGGAGTGCAGTTGCACAAGAGGAGCAAGCGGGGGGAGCAGCGCCCATGGCGGCTACGACTTTTTGGGGTTGAAGACAAGCGCTTTGGATTTCAGAACTCTGGAGATGAAATGAAATCGAAACTCATATAATTGGGTGGTTTTGGATGTTCAAGCAGTTTTACAAAGAGAGATGAGAAAGAGATTTGCTATTAGTTTTTAATCTCTCCGGTGTTTCTCTTTTGTTTTTCTTCTCTTATGGGGGTCTAATTTGTAATGATTAATCCTAGTGCATAGTTCTATATACTTAATTCAATTAGTACAGATGGCCATTGCTAAAACTTCATCGCGATCTTGTCTGTCTACTTGCTTTTGGTTCTAGACTGCGTTTTGGCAATCCTTGCTTTGATATGGTCAGGGCCTCAGCAGCGAGAACACAGTATAGCTCTTTTTCCAGGAAATTTTCGGGTCTTCCAATTCTCATATACCAGAATTTCAGGAGGGTTCGCCAGGAAACGGAAGAACTTTTTAGAAGACCATTTCTAATTCCATCACATGCATACATGTGTATACGAAAATGAGCGTGTATTAGAGAACTTTTTGTGCTGACTTTAAGTTTATTAAAGTCAATTTTGCCGCACATGCATTTGGAAATCTACATATATATACGCCTTGTTGGCACCTATGGTCTTCGATCATTGATAATGTTTATGCATAGCACATGATCATCTGAAGTTTCCTCCTCCATGAATGAAAATCCTTCTATCCTCAAAGCTGATCCGGTAAACACCGAACAAGAAAGTGTTTACACAAAAGACACGGTCTTCCTAGAACCAAAGCTTTCCCTTTAAGCCCTCTATATATCTACTAGGCCTCTTGATACTTAGTGATTAGAAAAAAGGGGCATGAAAACATTTGCTTCTTCCAATTTCAACATGATTAGATGCCCCCCTTTCAGATCTTTTCGGTGGGTTTTTTGTCCTCTTGACACAGGGCGCCAAGAAAGAGAAATGATAAAAGTTTTTTTTTTTTGGTAACCGAGAGAAATGATAAAGTTGATATCGATAAATGAAGGAAATGGATAAGCCGTGAGAGAAGGAGATAAGAAAGAGAGGATGGGGTGGTGGGTGACCTATCAATAGCATCACAATAAAAGCACAAAGCGAAAAAAAAGAGAGGGGGGAGGAGCTATTAACCTTATGACATCTACTCATATATATAAAAGGCGTGAAGGAACTGAACAGCTGCGAACTGTCCTTAGTGCAAAGCGTGCCATATATCTACCTACCCAAAAACATTTATTGTCTGTTCCATCCTCTGCGAACAACCACCACTTTGTCTTCTTTTGTACATCCTTTTCTCCTTCTATTTTCATGAAGATGGCGAGAAATAAAACGACTGAATAGTGTTGTGTACTTGGAAACTCGGATCGGAGTCTCCTTAGCGGAAACTCCGCATCCGATATCCCCCTGAATAAGCAAATATAGTTTCCAAGGGATTGATAAGATCCTTCATCCACCGGGTGAGTTACTAGTAGAGAGAGAGAGAGAGAGAGAGAGAGAGAGAGAGAGAGAGAGAGAGAGACTTATCTTATATGTGAAGCTTAGATAATGAGCACAGCATCAGTCACGATTGAGTCCATGATCTTATATCTAACAAGAAATTGCATCAGGAAATCGGCATGGACTAAGAACCGGAAGCCTTAAGGCAGCTTAAATTCGACGAGGAGATTGTTGTTACTTAGTAATGCGGGAAAATCTAACCTATATTGGTCATGTACTCCACACATACACGTCCGATCTTTTACCTGGTAACGCCGGTCTCCTGGAATTAGGAGCTGCAGCTTGATTTACTCCTCTGATCTTGACTTGTTCACGGATATCTTGAGAGACTGAAACACTACTCCATTAAACCAGACACCTAGGGCTCCCTTCAATAGCTTTGCTTTAACTAAGTGACCTTGAAACTTTCTACCTTGACGTGTGTACACTCGTTCAAGATTAAGACTCTTTACACGGAGTGGGTCATTAACTTAGCCTACGTTTTCTTGGAGAAAAGGCGAGTCCGCATCCTCGACCCCCTAAAAACTCTTTTTATCTTTTCATATTTTTGACAAGACGCTTTTTCTTAGGTCAAGGTGCCACATCTCCATCTTCCGATTTAATGGCAAGCTACCGGCACTTACAATCTGTGAGGCGCTGTACACCACTGGGGTCCTATCGCATTGACTCGTCCTATCATTGAATGGCTTCATAAAGGCAGCATAAAAAAGAGCGATGCGCCTACCAAACCCTATGGTATTTGATTAAAATATATAAAGGAGTTAGACCCAGATGCCCGAATTGCAAGCTAAGAGAGGCACTTAATAGGAGGAGCAAAATCAAAAGTATCGCTCAACTAAGAAAAGCGAAAAGACCAGCCCAGTCAGCCCTCCAATTGATGATTCAGAAGCCGTGGAAGATCCAAAAAGGACACATGGATGTGGGGTGGCTACTTTGATGAAAAAGATCCAAAAGATAAGATGGTCCTTGTGGCTTCCCATATTGAAAAAAGGGACTGGCTCTTTTCCCCATCTCACTCACTCTACATTAAACAAATATTCCCAACAAATATTTTTCAATGGTGTTAGGTAGAGATTTTGGAAGCTTCCATGGGATATTTTTTTTCTCTTTCTCTCTAAGAAAATTGCGGAGCAAGGGTGGTATAGTCGATCCGCGTTGCTTCTCTCGCCATCAACGAGGGAGTAATTATTGCTCTTGCTCTCTCCCTTGATAGTTCGAATGGATCGACTCCAACCAAACATCACATGCAAGAAACTGGAGGAAAGGAAAACCCTAATGGTGGTGGGTCCCTGTCTTATGTACTCCCCCCATTCTGGATCTTGATCCCCACCCTTAACTAATCAATGTGTCCCTTCAATTATTCAATAATTAAAGTGGAGATGCCTTAGATCTGATGGATCATCTTCCTGTGTTTGGTAGGAGATTACATGTATCCACTGGCATGTTTTATGGCCCTTCTTTTCTTTCCTCAACGTGCATATGTCGTATCGTGCATCTAATCTCTCTTTCTTTTATGGTTGAGAAACGACGAGGGGGTGTGCATGATAAACCTATGGCCATGTATGCCTTTGCTTGATCACTACAGATTCTATGCTTTGATATGACGTTCAAACATAAGGAATTATTTGAGCTAGTAAGGTAACTGAAACCCTCCCTCGCTTTTTTTGGAAGGTTAGGGTTTTTAGTTTCGGTTTCGATTAGATCCACATGAGTTCTTTTGGATTTGGAAGAAGAAGAGATGATAACCCCCTATTGATTTTCTCCTAGTGCATGATCTACTAATCTCGTCTTGGTTATGACATGATGAAAGCACGTTGCTTTTGGAAGATACCAGTTGAAGGCATTTGTATATCGAAAAGTTACATATTAAGTACCAAATAAAATCTTACAATTTTTAATGTTCAAGAATGATAAAAAGGGGATGAGATAATCTTCCCGACTTTTGATCCGTAGTATGTTCTTTAAAAAGAGAATGGACATTTTAATGGCGAGAACCACAATTGCTTTCGTAGTGTTAAGGAATTTCTTCTTACACTTCTTTTCAAGGCATATTTGATATTTAGCATCCATTTTATTGTATTTACATTTCACTTTCTCCTCCACAAATTAAATGTAGGAATTATTGTATTCATCGATTTGCTTCCCGATCCTATTTTATGCCACCTAGGTTTCCACGAAAGGTAGAGAAGGAACATCATATCATGAAAGCTTGTTTCTTTTTTTGCACAAAATGGACATCATATTAACATAAATTAACACGAGAGAGAAAAGAAAAGAAAAGAACCAATGCGGCTTACCTCATATAAAGCACATTAAACATTACAAGCGCGAATTTTTAAGTGGAAAATTCGAATTATTCAATGAGAGTGAATTGGAGGGACAGTACAAGATTTTCTACACTCACCGGCGATTTGCTTCTCTCCCTTTCCCTCTCTCCCCTCTGCCAAACAAAGCATAAATTTCGGTAGTGGGGCAATTATTTAATGACCCTCCTAAAAAGGAGGTACCTGTACCAAAGGGTAGGTGTACCCTCTTTTCCTGTGGCACCATCCCATTCCTCCACGCAACACTCCAAACAATCAAGGAGAGAGAGAAGGAATTTCCTAATTTGAATTTAAGTTCCCACACAAAGTACCTAGAACATAAGTACAAAATACGATACTTATGATAAAGGGCCATAAGCACATCCATTATTGATCCGAGCGGTTGGATGATAAGTGGGGACAGGGATATGGTAAATCCTAAACGTATCACATATATTAAATCGCATCTAATTTGTCCTACGTGGGATCTTACATGCTTTGGGATCATAGTAACGCTCCCTATCACATTCTCATTTACCAAATCGCTTGACAATTGATATTGATGACATATCCTATTTAGAGTGTCATTTAGATTATATTTTGTTGTCGTGCTGTTGAAGCATTTCCTAATATCCGTGGATGGGGTTCGGCTTATGTTCATAGGAGCTAAAAAACAATTGGAAAAGGCTTGAATGTTACGTCTAATGAAGGGGAAAATAAAATAGTTTTATAGGCTCGTAGAGAGTGTAACTTCGGGGGACGGATGTCTAATGATTAAAAATAAATAAAATCGGAGTGACAGTGGCATGTCTGTAAATGAGGGCGGAGAGGGAGGGGCAGAATAGGGAGAGGAAACGTCTGCATCACCCACGCTACCAACTCCACTCTTTCGGGGGGGGGGGGCGGTAGTTGGCAACAGTCCGACGTAGGCCCATGTGCGCAGCTGCGGCTCGTGGGCCCCCCCGCCCCGGAACACGAGCATGTCGGGCCCACCCCCTTTCTTTAATCAAAACTAATCTCTCTCTCTCTCTCTCTCTAACCTTCCCTTTCCATTTCTCCCCCATTGACTTTCTTTCCTTCTTGGTGGCAAAGATTGTCGAATTCATTGTCCCAAAATTTCTGAATTGAGGCTTCACATGTCCTCACTCGACGATTCGTTCAAAACCTTGGGAATTTTCCCATTCAACGCTAGGAAAGTTTCCAGATCGAATGCTCCACTGGCCCTCTGCATCGCTTAGCCAAAGGACATTTGCAATTGCGATGGCCCTCGCCAGCTCTACACGACCCATCCTGCTCGTGGAAACGGGTCATCAACAACATGACATTTCCATCACGCTCGAGATTAGGAAATCCGTACAAAGAGAACAATCCTCAGACCCTAAGTTTAACTTCATATGTACTCGAACCTTGCAGCCAAATGAAGCCACTTAGTTGACAATTGACAAGGCGAATTAGAACATATTGCGCACCCACTTGGAATTTTGCTTAGGAAAACAATGGGAAAGCGGGGTGCCCTGTGGTCTTCCTCCTTTCTCGGGGTGGAAAAAGGCTACGAATCGTCGGAGAAATCACGAGAAGACCCCGCCCACGACACGACATCTCTGGCTATCGTCACCGGCCCCTTTCTTTTCGGATTTCGGCCACTGAATTCACGTCGAGTCGAGACCTCGCGGAGCGAAAATTTCACAACAACCACGCACGTTATTTGCAGAGGCTTTTTGACTTCCGAGGTGGTACTGGAAAGTTCAGACATGCGAAAAATAAAATCTTTTTTCTCCTTTCCTTTTCCTTTTTTTTTTGAGAGAGAGAGAGAGAGATGGGAAAGAATAGTGACGTCTCGTGGAATAGATGGGCGTGAGAACATGGTGGGGGATTTGGTAGGTGGTTTGGGATCTAACTCTCTCGCGCACTCTCTCTCTCTCGAAAGGGATCAACAAAAGCGAAAGTGTCAAGATCTTCACGTGCAATTAAGTGCGACGTTGTACGAGGCAACAGCCTCCTCCTTAACTCCTAACAACTCATGCAGCTTACCTAAATCTCTCTTATTTAACATATACTAATAATAATAATAATAATAATAATAATAATAATAATAATAATACACAACATGAAGTTGCGGATGAGTTGGGGTCGGACGATTGGAAAAAGGGCTTCTTTGCTTGTGTGAAGTGATGACGACATTGGGAGTACATTTGACTACCCCCGCCTCAATTATCGGTAGGCCAACGTGGATAGGATCATGCATGTGTCCCCTCCTCCTGCTTTCTAATCTCCGCAGCTCAACTGGGGGCGAAATCGGATTTCACGAGAGCCCGAGAGGCGGCCCACGATGTTTGAAAACCTTGGCGACTCGTGGAGCTCTGATCGGATAAAATAATTTGGAAAGAGGGATGTCTAGCCTAGTTAGGGTTTCGCTTGCTGCCTGTGCAGCAGCTGATGGATCCCCCCAAGTGTTCACCCGAGTCCATCATGTACGAGTCAACTTCTTGCCTTGTTCCCACTTCACACCCTATATTTATTTGGTTTTTTGTTCCCTACGCTTATCCTATTATGAATTATTTAATTATTAGGCCTTGCCCATGTCCCCAAAAAGGAGGAAAAAATGAAAAAAGAAAGGAAGAAATCTTGGCACCAATGGTGTACAGTAAGCAAATTCACCCATCGCCACCTACCTTCCCAACATCATCATTTATGTCTTGTCATATGAGGGTAGCCCCTCGTCGAGTCATTGAATGAACATTGAATTAGGCTCCTTAGAAAAAAGAGCAGAGCGATGAAAAAATTACACAAATAGAAAGCGTAAAGATGTGACTTTTTTTTCTTAAATTTCATTGAGAAAAAAGATGAAAGAGACGGGCGTCTCCCATCTCGTCATAAGCTGCTTAAATCGAGACCTAATTCTCCAAATCACATTTGCTCTAAAGGTTCGAGATCTAGAATTTATTATTGCCACAATATGAGTACTGGCGTGTCCCAAAATAAGACTTTCCACGAGGATCAAATCGGGACCGCTCACGAAGTTCCTCCCCCTCTCGAATTCGTATCAATGAGTAGGGCAAACAAGTGTGAGTATCACATGTTCGAAATGACGCAACAAATGATTTAATGTCGAGTGAAACTCATGTGGAATTAGTCTTTAACTAGCCGTCCATGAGTGGGCTTGCCAATCATGCAAGTGGGAGAAAAGGCAAACTCCACACGAGGAACATAACCACTCGGCTCTCTCAAGTCGACGAAGTCTAGCTTAAAGATAAGTCACTGGGGTTGGCCAGGCGCGAGATCAAAAGCACATGCATTCAATTCCTTCATCAACTTGGAAACATCGCACCTCGAATTTCATGTTTCCGAGGTGGAGCTTTCACCAACTTGGACTATCAATGCAACCCGTGAATGGACAGATCAGTGGACCTCTCTATAGGCGCCATACATCGTGGATAACGTCATGTATTTGCACAGGTGAGATGATTGGTGTTAGGTTGATAACAAAATTTACGAAAGGGACGGTTACACATATAATCCTAAAACCTTTAATTAATATGCAATATGGTTCATAGATTTTTTATTTATTTAATGTGATTGTTGAACTTTAGCCTAATATATAATATGATCACTGAACTTTTAATTTGTTAAATATGATCTATAGACTTTTAGTAAATATTCAATTTAGTCTTTGAATTATATGAAAATTTTCAACGTTGTCATTCCATTAATTCAAATTTAGAGGCAACATTATATATTTTCATATAGTTTAGGGAGTAAATTGAATATGTACTAAAAGTTCATAAATTATATTAAACACATTAAAAGCTTAGGAGCTACATTGTATATTGATTCTATAGTTCATGAATCACATTGAATAAATTAAAAGTTTCAAGGATCACACTGCATATTTAGTCAAATTTCATAGATCATTTGTAAAATTTTCCCTTTACAAAACAATTCGATTAAGCAAGGGTTTGCTACACATCTTGTATATATGTACTTGTTGGAATCTAGTCAGCGTACTTTCATCGATCGAATGGAAAGGGAGACGAAGCGAGTTGAAGTGCTCGGCAATCATGCAGTGAACTAGATGTTTCCGTGATATCAATGATTGAATTGGAAATGCAAGTTTCCATTAAGGGAAAGGGTGAATTCAGGTTGGAGATTTTCAAGACCAACAACAATTCTGTTGTCCCTAATGATTAGGTGGGCCTGTGATAATTGCGTGTCCAAAGGCAACGGCATCATTGATCTTACCCATATTTCATGATCCAAGTTAGTTAACCGGCAAATCCTACAGGTTTGATTCTAATTTTAATGGTTAATGATGCCCTGCGGGCCCTAAAACATCTTCACATCGACATGTGGCATTTAAGATTTCGACTGCTTTTTCGAAAATTTCTTTTCAGTCTCGAATGGGATAATCACTTATTTGCTAAATCATCAAAAATCACACTCGTCTTACCCACCAACCGATGCATCATCGTAATGGATGCAACCATAGATTAGTTTCAAACCAGCTCCAGGGGAGCTTTGCTTGAGATCTTCCAATAGATTCATGGTGATCGGATTTCTTATGTCAACTCAACGGCTCGAAAGGCAATTGACCGAGATCTTACCTTCGAAACCCTCCTCCGCTTTTCTTTATTTGACTTGGATTCGCAGAGCTTGACATGTTGAGTTCCATTCTAATTTCACATACACAATCTAAGCAATAAAGATGGAATCCATTATTGAATTTCAAACTCACGGAATGTGAGGATAAGGCTGAACCTCACATTACACCAGCTTCCAACTTCTTTCATCTTCCCAAGGCCCAACAAAAACACAAACGATCCTAGAACAACCTCATTCGAAGCAAGCCTATGCCAAAAGTAAGTGGGCTTTTGTCAAGGCCGCAAGAGCCCGACCGAGCCACTGGAATGACTTGGCCCATGATCAAGCAGGGTCGACAGTTAGCTATTCAGTTCTTGCTGCACGACGATCCAGCCCACTCTGTCGATCCATAGAACGAGGAGCAGCGTTGTACGTTTGCCTCGTGAATGACGAACGCACTCGCGTTCCACGTATCTCTCCGGTCGGGTCGCGGCACGCGGAGTCAAGTCAACTTCGTCTTCGCCAAAAGAGACGGCCTGCTTTCTCTAGCATCGATGGATGTCCACTAACTTATTAGGTGGTGCTTTATCTTTCACCAAGGCAATGATTCTAACTTTGTCGTTTCCCACTGTACGTGTGCTTATCTGAACCCTAGCTATCCATGTACGTGCACCTTTTTCTTCTCCCTCTGTTATACGTATTTATTCCCGCGGAAGGGTTCTATGCTGCTAACCAACGTCATTAGAAAATCATGAAGTAATTGATGACGACATTCCCATACAGAGACAGTTCGTAATAAATGGCAGCAGCGTAAATTTCACGTGACAGTAGCCATGTAAAGAAGCATTATAAATGATTGTAGAGATCATATGAGTGATATATTGAACCACCCTAGTGAAAAATCACAAGAAGGTTGTGTATGCTCATCTCTTTTCAACACTTTTCAACAGACGAGGTCTTGTAGCTTTCCAGTGGTGGTGCTCCAGAGGATACTCTAGAACATTAATATTCTCTACAGATAAGTGTCTCTCTTCTTCTGCACTAAGTAATAAGAATCAATCATGATATCATTGGAAGATATGTATTGCCTCAAAAGTTATGACCATTTTTTCTTTCAGTGCACTCATGTCATTTTCATCTTTCCCGTACATGATTCTATTTTGATAGAATAGCTAATTGCCTACATGTCTCTCTCAAACACATAAACACATATAAGCACGCATGACACGCACGGCACACACATTATTGAGATATATGTTAATTCTCGTTAGCTTCATCATGATTTGAAATATATGCGTCTGATTATTAGAACCAACATTGAAATCTAGACCCTAAGTTGCACAAACTCTCATTAAAGATTGATTTCATCGATCTAATACTATTATATATTCACGCACATAGATGCATACATAAGCATGTACCTATATAGATTCTTGACTACACCAATTGTAAACGAACACCGATTCACATGCATCATTGGTTGTGAGACCCATTTAATATAACTTTACATATAAACAAGTGATGCACTAGAAGAACCCAAAAGAATATCCCATTGGTATGAATAAGAGAGGTAGGTATAGAGAAGGAGGGGGGATGTTGGCTTCGAGGCAACCATCGATTGTGGTGGGAGAGTCAGCAAGCATTGCAATTTTGGAGTGGAAGATGAGCGAACCCCCCCGATATGTCTCTCCTTCTTTAACGATGTCGAGTCGTGCCCGTTCGCACGAAACCCCAGTCCACCAGTGGAAAGACCCCACTTTCCTCTTATTTCGCAAAAAAGAGGTAACCAATGATAGTCTCCCAGGCTTATTGAGACCTAAATTTGGCCGTCTGTCCCCAACCCTCCTTTTGGCCAAAGCAGTAGAAAGACCTTTTCCTTCATTTGGAAGTAGCTCGTTTCTTCTGACATTGCAGACAATGCAATGCTCAACTTTGTCATCCCCCTTTTTGGCCCTGTCAGACGATGAAATCGGCACACAAGACAAAAAGTCACTTGGTTAAACCTTTGGGTTGATCACTTCTAATGGTTAGGGCTGCAGATTCCCGATGGACTTCACTCACACTAGTAAAAAACTCCCGCGAAAAGGGAGAAAAATTATGGGATAGGTTCATTTTTTAAGTTCGGATGATCATACAGTGGACAATCGTAGTAGAGGGATGGCATGGCAATTGGCAACTCAGTTTTTTGGTCACATACTTTTCGATTCACATGACGCACTAGATTTAACAGAATCAATCATTAAAAAGCATTGCTCAGAAGAAGAAAGGAAAGAAAATGGGAAACCTTTTGAATGCTTGGCTTGCATGCTCTCTCCTGTAACCTATATTAGAAAAACCTTATATAAAAGAGAGAATTGATAGCGTTTTTTTTCAACATAATATATAACACCTGCGTTTAACGGGATCAACTTAGCGAGGGTCTGGAATAGACAATTGACAAATGAATCATCATTAGCTCCAACTAGGAGTGTGTATGGTTCAGGTGGGCGGTTTTCATCCTAGAATCGGGAATCGCTCACTAAGGACTGGTTCCAAAAATTTGGATCCAGAAACTGCTGTTGGTTTTATGGATCCACCCGAGAACCGAACCGCCGGTCCGGTCCGGTTCCCAAGTGGATCTATGGAACCGATCTCATAAGCGATCACGCCTACTTAATATGCATTAATGAACCGGTTTCTTAATCTTTGTTATGCTCTTTAAGACTTCGACAATAAGAATTGCAAGGACTATTCAGCAAATAAGAAATTAGGACTCCAAATAAAACAATACAAATTCTAAACATGGGGCTTCAAAATTTTAACTTTTTTTCAACCAAAAAAAATATTTTTTATAATAAAAATTAATATATTATTATTATAATACCGGTCCAGTTCGGGTGGACGGGCGGGCGGATCCGCCCATGGAACTGGGAACCGGACCGGTCTGGTCCGGGTCCGGGCGGATCCCAGTTCTTTTGTACACCCTAGCTCCAATGAAAGAAGAACAGCTTGGGGAAGAACTGTTCCACGTGGGGACAACCCGAGGCCTTGTCCCCATAGTGAGCTTGTTTCACGATCCGCACTCGAAACGCGTCTCTTTGCCCACCATCTCTCTCTCCAACTCCATACGGAATACGCCTTTGAGACTCCTCTTTACCACGTTATCTTCCTCCTATAAAATCCCCTCTCAACTCCCCCCATTTTAAAGCTAAAACACATCATCTACCGCTCTCTACCCCTCTGTCCAAGAAGAGAAAAAAGGAGGAGAAAAAGAAAGAGAGACGACTTTCCTCCATTTACCAAATCGAGTATAGAAGCCATCGTGATCCCTGATAAATAGCGAAAAGGGTCGAGTTTCGTCCATACAATATGTTGCCGAGGAGCCGAACTCTTCCATCGAGAATTCACAATGGAGTCGTAAAGTTGTAAAGTTCAAAACTATAAAGCCTCTCTTGCTTTGAATGGAATCGCTGCCTATTCCTGTTCTTCTTCTTGTTCTTTTCAGTATTCCATCATTGTGGCGCGTTGAGCAATGTCAGTGCCTTACCATAAATATGATACAGGTGGAAGAGAGGCACGACGTGAGGTCGTACTTTGAAGTGGAAGCCCAGCCTAAGCCCCACGCAGACAGCGAAGCCATAAACATTCAGGCCAACTACTCCAAGTGTTTCGACGATGATGGCCGGCTGAAGAGAACAGGTAGCTCTAGCCTCGGCTACGTTGTCATGAGATTTTAGCTTTGCATAACCTTGCTTTTGTTCGTAGGTAGATTTTCTGAATACAGGCAAGTGATGTCGTCTCCATGATGCTCCAGAGCACTGTTCTGTAATCTATAAAGTTTTCTCCTCTCATGCAGAACTGTATTTTATTTATTTATTAAATAATGGGAAAAGAGGCTGTTCGTCCACGATGTGTAGAAGTCTTAGGGACGAACTATAGCATAAATTCATGCGACAATAGACCTTGCTGGCTAGCAACAAAAAAAAAAAAAGTCTGTCCCTCTTACAAGCCTGTCACATGAAAAGGGACATGGACCTTTTATAAGTCTGTCCCTCGTATATCCTATTGGAAAGAAATATTACAGCATATATGCCAAAATATTCATTAGATGGACCTCAATTTATAGCTAACCAAGTCTGTTCAGCATATGATCGTTCCATCCAATGTTAGATAAATTTTTTCGTCATAGAGAAAAAGTTATCATATCCTTTCTTAATATCTGTTGAGAAATTGCAGGGACATTTTGGACGGTATCATCGCACATAATTACGGCAGTGATAGGGTCAGGGGTGCTATCGCTAGCATGGGCCATAGGGCAACTGGGGTGGGTCTCGTAGGCCCAACGGTGATGGTCCTCTTTGCCTTTGTCAATTTCTACACCTCCAATCTTCTCTCGCAATGTTACCGTTCTGGTGACCCTGTCACCGGCCAGAGAAATTACACTTACATGGATGCCGTTAAGGCCAACTTAGGTAACCCTTTTCTAACACCATGCACCACAAATATTTTGCAGCTTCTTCTCTCTAGAAGAAATGGGATAAACATGTTTTCTTGAAATGATTTTGAGTATTGAACACACCTTGCAGGGGGTAAAAAGGTTATGTTATGTGGGTTAATCCAATATCTCAATCTGTTTGGGGTCGCGATAGGGTACACCATTGCTGCATCCGTGAGCATGATGTGAGTACCATTTTATTATTTAAGTATTTAGTTCACTTGTTTTAGTCAAAACTTACGTACCCAACTGAATTTATAACACAACATTAACATGTCAGGTGATATAAACTTTACTTAATAAACTTTCCCTTGCATAGTTGCCTGAAGCTCTACTTTTTTGTACCAGCGAAACAAAACTGACTGCCATGCTCTTCCACCTGATTTTAGGGCCATAAAGAGATCGAACTGCTTCCACAAAAGCGGGGGGAAAGATCCGTGCCACATGTCAAGCAATGGGTTCATGATCACCTTCGGAGTGATGGAGATTTTGCTATCTCAGATCCCAGATTTTGATCAAGTTTGGTGGCTCTCCATTGTAGCAGCCATCATGTCTTTCACATACTCCTCAGTTGGTCTTGGCCTTGGTATCGATAAGGTTGCAGGTGAGCTAGCTCTCTTATGTTCATAAAGCAGACACATATATACAGTTATGCATATATGTGTATACACACGAAGTCATAAGATACGAATTGATGGGAACCGTTCTGCTTTATATAGTAGAATTGGTATCTCCGGGTGTAAATCCTAACCCTTCAGAAATCGCAGAAAATGGGAACTTTAAAGGAAGCCTGACCGGCATAAAGATAGGGACTCCAACACCAGCTGGACTTGTTACTTCGACACAGAAGTTATGGAGGAGTTTCCAAGCTCTGGGAGCTATCGCTTTTGCATACTCTTACTCTGTCATCCTCATTGAAATCCAGGTATCCAAAAACGTTCCCTAGGAAGGTGATGTTTCATTACCTTTTTCTTCATCGATTTGAGCTGGCTCCAGAAATACGATTTAGTGAGCAGCAACAATTTCCTTTTCTTACCACCCCATGTGGTAGCTGCGTTGAATGCGCTTAAACTCTCTTCAAACCCCCGAGTTAGCATACCAGCGCAGCCATTAGTGGTCTTACGTGTGGCGTCGTGGTGCGTTAGCGCCGCCTCGGGTTTAGCTCTCTGGCTGTCGGCCGTGCGGGGGTTCCCAGGTCATTAAAAAAAAAAAAAAAATTTCCTTTTCTTCTATTGTCAGTTTGAAGGTGTTGGTGCATGTGCAGGACACAGTCAGGTCACCTCCAGCTGAGCACAAGACCATGAAGAAGGCTACTCTGTTCAGCGTCACAGTAACCACTGTCTTCTATTTGCTCTGTGGATGCATGGGCTATGCTGCTTTCGGAGATCTTGCTCCCGGAAACCTCCTGACTGGGTTCGGGTTCTATGACCCTTATTGGCTTCTCGACATTGCTAATGCTGCAATCGTCATCCACCTCGTGGGTGCATATCAGGTAAAATTTCTACAGAAACTCTAATCTGAACATAAAGTATATACATGATTATATTATAAGCTGACATGTACAAACTTTCTTGGCAACTACTGTCGTGAAAAGGTCTATTGCCAACCATTGTTTGCGTTCGTAGAGAAATGGAGTGCACAGAAGTGGTCGAAAAGTGACTTTGTGACTGCGAAGTACGACGTACCGATCCCTTTCTGCGGCGTGTATCAGCTTAACTTCTTCCGACTAGTATGGAGGACACTGTTTGTTATCCTCACCACGGTCATAGCCATGCTCATGCCTTTCTTCAACGACGTTGTCGGGATCCTTGGGGCCTTCGGGTTCTGGCCTTTGACGGTGTATTTCCCTGTGGAGATGTACATATCCTCGAGGAGGATCAAGCGGTGGACGACCATGTGGGTGGGACTGCAGATCCTAAGCATGACGTGCCTCTTGATATCTGCAGCTGCTGCCGTTGGCTCTGTGGCTGGAGTCGTGCTTGATCTGAAGACATACAAACCTTTCAAGACTACCTACTGAGATTACGGATCGATCTGTATACAATGCAAGCTTAGAAGGTTCTTAGAAAAGCATAAGTTTTGTACTCTTGATGTCGTTAAGCAAGAGAGAACACTAAAATAAATGTCAAATTACGCAGTGATCTTTAATCGGGTCACCCTTCTCGAGTCACTCAAATGTTATAAAAACTGAATTTAAAATAATTTCTTAGATCATGATAAGAGAAGGTACGCCGCGACGCTAATAATTGCCTAAACTGCAAAAGACAAAACCAAGTTCTGCGCTGGTTTTTAATTTCCTTGTGTTCATGATACCATGAGATAAAAACAGAGAACTTCATGCACATTCACCAAATACCGCCAAAGAAAAGCAACGAACAGATTCCTGAATAAACTGCATTATCCGTCTATTGCAAACCCTATGAAAGCATCATCCCACTAAATATATTACACATAAAAAGGAAAGGCAGAACTCTTTTTTACACAGATCATGCTATGTTTCATCCACCCCCCCTTCTCTTTTCTTCTTTTCCATACAAATGTGCCTGTTCTCCCTTAAAATAAGCATCCATAAAGAAAAGAACTCCTCAACTGCCACTCTTCTTGCCTTTGGCCTTCACTTCAGCAGAATTGGCCTCCGCGGCAGTTTTTACAAGAGTCGTCGGTTTCAAAACGCTCTTTGGATTAATGGCCTTTCTTATTTTAAACACAGCCCAAGCAGTCCCGATAGCATGTCCAGCAGCATCTAGGCCTTCGTTTGTTGCATGAGCTGCTTGTTCTCCATACCTGCGTTGAACAACACAACAAAGTTAAAGTGCTATAGAACTAAACCTTCTAACTTCATTTTGTCGGAGTAAAGAACAAAGAAACATTGCCCTGGGGAAAAATATCAAGTCTTACGCAGAGCAAATCTACAGATATGTTGAGCAGCAACATGTTCGACTCATATCAAGTTAGCAACTAATCTTGGTACTCCTCATTGGTCGTTAGGTCCACTTGGTCTTTATGTGATTATTAGCCAAATGATTACGATTAGGAAAGGATCCATCTCAAAAGCAAAAACATAGTTATTGCCAAAAAGACAATTCCACAAAGATGGGACGCTAGTGCTATGCAGCTTGCCCTACAATATGTATGATTACCCCAAAGAATATAGCCCCAATTATTCTAGCAACACCTCCTACTATTTAGGTAACTCGATCATATTGCGCCAATATACCTCTGTGAAACAAGTCCCGTTGTCACCACTGACGTTGTTGACATGACATTCTTTCCAGCAACTTCAACTGCATCGCAAACCTTATCTGCAATAATACCAACAAAAGGATAAATGAAAATGACCAATCAAAGAATTATAGTATATAGTCTCCAAATGATTAAAGATGTCAAAAAACTCCCACCCAACCAATTTCTCAGCAAACGAGACTATGAGTTCTGAATTCTTACTACATAGAACTTTCACCTCCAGGTTGTAGCTGCTTCTACTTAGCAAAAGGTAAAAAGGAGAGAAAGTTGAAACTACTACTGATCAGTCCTCCTTCCAGGCAACTAATACATACTTTTAGTCACCCTTTTATCTCTATTAAAGTCAATTCCGCAAACTCAAAGTGCGTTTTATCAGTTGCTAGTACCTGTCAAACTTGGCATCTTAAATTGTTTCCTGCGAAAAAAAAAATGTGACAAAAGGTGACACAAATCCACAGATATGGAATTTAAATATGGTGCCTGGTGATGATAATCTATATAAAGCTCGCGGACAAGTGGGTAGCAAAGGCCAAATTACGAAAATCATACTAAACAGTAAACATCCATTTAGTTGTGTCAACATCGTGATAATTGTCAACTTTTTATATAACTGAAGTGTGAAAAATATGAGGACAGAAGGGGAAAAGGCAATGGTGATCTCATTCAGCAAAAGGACATGTAGTAAAGTTTGTGAAAATTGAGAAATACAGTAATGCTCCAGATAAAAAACTTATTTCAATTTATGATAGAAATAAACACCAAAAGAAGATGGAAGACTTACTAAACCCATCCAAAGAAGCAAGCACGATCTCTCCTGGAAGGAGGCTGAAAAATTTCTTGCCGGCTTTGGAATTTACAATTGAACCAGTGATGAAGCCGGATACTTTCACAACTCCAGAAAGGATCCCACTTGCCACTTCCTCTGATTTCTTTGTCAGCTTTTTAACCCTGAAAAGATTTAACAGCATTACACACTCCATCACAGAAAGAAAGTAAATATACTGACGTGTCAAGATCCAATATGGAGACTAAACAATTTAACAACTCGTCTGCTATCGAGTAGAGACAAACAAATTATCAGAAGGGACAATAAAGGTCTAAGAAATCCACTTTGACTTTCACAGAGATCATCAAACTTCCAAATAGGACAAACTATCATCAACCTAGGAATTATATAATACTGCCGACTGTTACGTCGTCACCCGCTTCTTACTAAAATGGAAATATTTTTGCATGAAACCAATCATACAACAACCCATATTTAACCTGATGTAAGTCAGAAATCAAACAGCTCCAGATTACATCTCAAACCAATTTAGTCTAAACAGGTTAAGCGTGTTCACAGTGCAGGGAAACACGAACATTGTCATTGAATCCATGCCAATTGTCCACAACTGGCAAGTCCCTAAAATTATGAGGAGTCCTTCAACAGAGTCTGTAAGCAGAGACTACAAAGAACATTCTGAAAAAGTAATCTTGCAACCTAACCCTAGAATATTACAATGTCACGCATCTAATAACGTTGATCATGTACAAGCAACACCCATATAAAAGACCTACATCCCTCTTGTTGATAGAACTTTCGGTGCATTCAGTGAACCATATACAAGCAAGCTAGTAGAAACAAAAGCATCGATCGTGACATTACCAATATCTCAGTAACCATTAACTCGAATCAAGTTAATTGCTTAAAATTTATCTTTGAAAGAGTAAAGGAATCGAAGAAGATGAAAGAGACTAAACCAACATGCTAAGAGGACTTCTATTACCTTTTAATCCTCTCCATGGTTCCTGCACTGATCTCTGACTTAGAAGCAGGGCCCAACCTCCTCCTAAGGAACTCATCTGCCCACTTCAATCTATCCACTGTTACATCACCACACCACAGAATCCCCTTGATCAGTTGCCCTGACCCGGCTGCAATCAGCCTTGCGACCCGCCCACTGTATTCCTCCACGTTGGGCGCCAGCGCGGTCCAATACGCGGCCGAATTCTCCTCCACCAACTCCTTCTTCTCCTTCGACCTCAAGTCGTCTGGCGACAGCTCCCTCGCCACCATCTCCCATTTCTCCATCTCCTTCACCTCCTGCACCGAAAAGCAACTGTACATCTCCAAAACCCTATCCAACTCCTTCAGCAAACCATCTTGCCCTTTCGCCGCGAAAGTCAATCCATAATTCAGCATCTCGAAATCGCCATCCTCCGCGCGGTCCGAAGCCCCATCCGCCGGTACGCGCAGGGTGAAGAAATAGTGGGTATCGTCGAGCTTAACCGCCGGCTCGTCCTTGGCCAGAGGCCACTGGATTTCGTCGCCGACGCGCGCGAGGACCGCGATCACGTTTTCGCCTTGCCGTAGGCCGACTATGGCGAGCTCCCCGCAAGCAAGTTCAATACTTTTCTCGGTTTGGATGAGGTGGACCATCGCGCCGGGGACCTTAACGAGAGTTTCTTCGGACGGTTGGGCATGAAGGTTGTCGCTTTCGGGGAAAAGGTTCTCGGCAACGTCTTTCATGTCGACAGGAGGGTACAGAGACGAGGAAGAAGAAGACGAAGTGGCGGGGTGGCAGAGAACGGCGGGTCGATTCTGGGTTGGAGAGGATCACTTCTGGGTAGAGCGGGTTCGTGGGATTTGCAGAGCGCTTTGGGGAAGACATGGCAATGGAAAGATTCTATGAGCGTGCGTGCGTGGGATGAAGATTGATCGGGTTAAGCAAGGTGACGAAGAAGGTGCTTATGAAGATGGTGAAACTTAAGAGGGAAGAAACATTGTGGGCTTGTCGGTTGAGGATTGAATTACAGAGAGAGAGAGAGAGGAGAGGAGGGAGAGAGAGAGACGTGTCTGCAAAAGAAGAGACCGTGTGACAGCGGCGTTTTTACTGTTTTTTTTTTTTTTTTTAAGAAGAGACTCCGCCCGCGCTTTCTTATGATTCCCAAGTCGGTTTTTTTTTTTCAGAATTTCAGGTCATTTTCAAAATTGGAGAGTGTGATTTTTGCAGATGATTAAGAAAGAAATAAAAAAATTATTTTTTCATCGGATTGATTTGTTTCGATTCGATACCAACGCTCACTAGCAATTTGCAGTTTTGATTCTCGCAGTTAAGCGGTTGGACTGAATGAGGAGGCGAAGAACTTCAGTGTTTTGAAGGAATCCAAAAGTCACGTCTTTGACTCTTCGTTGTGCAATTCTATGATCTTCAGGAGCAACCGGATTCGTTTTCAACTGAAGAACATTTGCACTCTGTGCCCACCTTCCGTTTCTAGCATCGCCAGTCGCTACGAATCCACGAAAATCTTGAGCAGCCACTTCAGGTTGGGTAATATCGGTGAAGCAGAGAAGCTGTTCGAGAAAATTCCTGAGAAAGATGTAGTTTCCTGGTCGATCATGGTTCATGGGTACGCTAAAAATGGGCATCACGAAAGATCTGTGGAAGCTTTTTCTCGAATGAGAATGTCCGGTGTTGTCCCAAATTCTTTTACCATGGTTGGAGTTGTTATCGGTGTTGCAGGTTTTAGTGAGTTGGGGCTCCAATGTGTTCATGGATTGATTGTTAAGTATGGGCAAGAGCATAATTTGAATGTTGGCACTGCATTATTAGATGCTTATGCTAGATGCAGAAACACTGGTGGCTCTTACAAGGTGTTTCAAGGACTAAAGAACCCTGGTTTGATTTCCTTTAATGCGGCCATTACTGGGTTTGTGTATAATGATCTTTTCAAGGAGGCCCTTGTACTGTTTAACCAACTTAGGATGGTTGGCATTGTACCTGGTATAGTGACAATGGTGTCCGTTGTCCAGGCATGTGCTGCATTTGGATCACTGCAACTAGAATCTGTTCACAGCTTGATCATGAAGGTTGGTCTCTCATCATACGCATCTGTAAATAATTCGATTCTGAACATGTATTCTAGTTTACTGGATTTATCTGGTGCTTCGAAAATTTTTCATTTGATGGAAAACAAAGATATCATTAGTTGGACTACAATGATGAGTTTATTTATCCGCCTTGAGCGTGCAACTGATGTGATGAAGCTTTTCCATGAGATGAGAGACGCTGGTGCCAATCATGATGAAGTAGTTGTCATTAACCTGATCTCTGCTTGCGCACTATTAGGAGATTCAACTAAAGGTAGACAAGTACATGCTCAAGTTGTTGTTCGTGGTTTTGCTAATGAGGTTTCTGTTATGAACTCTCTTGTTGCAATGTATTCGAAGTGTGGTCAATTGGATCTTTCAAGAATGGTTTTTGATCGCACATCCAAGAAAACGGTAATTTCTTGGACAGCAATAATTTCAGGATGTGCACATTTTGGACGTCCACAAGAAGCTTTGCGCCTCTGGGTAGGAGCACGAGAGGAAGAAAGCTTTCACCTTGATTCAATTTCATTGGTTGGTGTTCTAGTTGCTTCTGCAGAGCTCGCCGTACTATATCTTTGCAAGCAGCTTCACTGTCATGCATTTGGATCTGGTCTTTTGCCATGTAGAGCAGTCCAGAATAGTCTTATGTCAGCTTACTCAAAATGTGGGCTCATGGAACCAGCACTCCATATGTTCGAGGAGATGGGTTGTCTTCGTGATATAGTCTCCTGGAATGTAATATTGAAAGGTTATGGACTTAATGGTGCTGGAGAACTTGCAGTAGGTTTCTACAATGAGATGAGGATGCAGGGGGTGAATCCTGATAGTGCGACTTACTTAATTGTTTTGAATGCTTGTAGCCATGCAGGCCTGGTGGGAGATGGACTAAGGATTTTCAATCAAATGGTTGAAGAGAGCAGAATTAGGCCTCACAAGCTGCATTTGCGGTGCTTAGTTGACTTGCTTGCTCGTGCGGGATGCTTGTCAGTTGCACATGGCTTTGCCAACAATGTTTTGGAGCAGGCGGGCCCAGATGTTTGGAAGGCTCTGCTTGGTGGGTGCCTAGTTCATGGGAATGTGGAGCTTGCGGAACTAGCAGCAAGAAGATTGTCCAAACATGAAATGAGAAAATGGGATCAAGTTGTGCTTCTGTCAAATGTTTATGCATCGGCTGGGAGATTTAAGGATGCTGAAGTTCTGAGATCCGGCATGGAAAATGAAGATTTAACAAAGAACAAAGCTGTCAGCACAATCCATGGAGTGGCGATTGATTTTGGATGAGATTGCTTATGTGAATAGTTCATCTTCTCAGCGTGCATGGGTGGGTTTTCATGCACGAATTCATTGAGGAACCTATCTCTTGTTTCTCGCCAATCAGCAATTTGGTCAGGGAAGACACCTCCGGCTATAATATTTTGCTACAAGTCGTCTTAAGAGAAACATTAGAGTAAATGGCAGAGTTACTTGAGCAAGTTTGCACACTCCATCTTATTGAATGCCGCTCAAACGTTCCTTCCTCAGGCTTCTAAACTACAAGCTACTGATGCAAAACCTGGCCTGATGCTTCCTGGTGGTTCGACTGAACTATGCTTCTCTAGCAGAGAAGCGTCTGTCCAGCCCAGATTGTGAGGCTTTTAACCTGAAGATGGAGTAGGGCACTTAAACTGCTCAGGAATCGTTTATTTATCAGAACTGGGGGCAACGTATGGAGAAAACGGTGGAAATCGATTTGAAAACTCCTGTTACATTATCTGGTGTAGGAGGACGCCTTGAAGTTTTAACCTCTCTAGTAAGTAGAGCTGTTAACAATCTGAATGAGAAAGAGGGTATTCCATGGCAGACTATGATGATGATGACTGAGTTTGATCTAGTATTACCTCGCCAGGTACTGCTGCAGCTACAATTGCATTATTTCTTTTGGGATTTGATTCACTATAGACCTGAAATTACAGAAAAGCATTAAAGCTGAACGAGTGGATCAGAACTCGTGGTTTGAATTGCCAGATCTATGCGTACCGCATTTGCTGTGGACCCGGAACAGAGTGTTCTTCTGGTGGATGGTGCGAGAGCAAACCATCGCCATGGGCTTGATGGGTGATAGAGATAATCTTCAGCTCGGATTAAACATTGGCTTCTCAGAGACATTTCTGTTTCCTTAACAACACATGGATCTTTTCTTTCATTTATGTAAATCTCTCTTTCAAATTGATGTCAATGCGAAAATTCATTGAGGCGCTCTTTTATTCACTTTGCCGGGTCGTTTATCTCTTGCAGATTTTTCACTTTTATCAGTGAAACTGTGGAAAGTTGGTTGAATTCATATCTAGATGAGATCTGGCCAGCCGCTTCTTGCATGTTCTAGATAAGGCAGTACACTGATTTTGATATGTGGTGCCCAACTCATGTTGACATTGATGTCACGAGTTCCATCTCTCTAATTCTTGAAGTATAAAAAGATTTTTCTCTAATTTCATTAGTCAGCACATCTCTCTCTCTCTCTCTCTCTCTCTCTCTCTCTCTCTGTGTGAATGAATAGGAAGTCATTAATGAGAAGCCACGGCTAGATGGTTCCTTGGCTTTCTAGCTCCACAATTATCTCTCTCCCTTCAACCTGCAGCATCTACCCCCATCATTCCAAGAGGTATAAATGCTCTCTCTCCATCTTTCAAATTGCCCAAAGTTCTTTTTCTTCAGCATACCGTTAGGTATGAGGATATCAGATTATCTAGCATCAAGCTGGAAATGTCTCTGGCTCTGTATCCTGCTGATATTGAAATCACTGGAGCTGGTTGGATTGTTCTGTTCTTTGGGAACCAGATGGTCTTCTCTGGCTCTTCTCCTTCTCTCCGCAACTTTGACCTTCACGGTAGTATCTATCGCTCTAGCCATCGACATAGCAGCGGTCCTTCGACGCGACTTTGGCCCCCGATGGTCGAGGAGCTGCCGAGGAGGCATATGTTGGCACGAGATCACTTGTTGCAGAATCCTCTGCGATGAGTACCATGTCATGATGGAGTCGACATGATATTCAAGCCTCCAGAAATACATGTTCATCCTCAAATTCATTATACAATTCAAATTCAAGTCACAAATTTTCTTGTGTACGTGCTTCCAATAATGCATGATTGTGAATTCTCTTGAATAACAATAGTTAGCATGTACATGTTCAATGTTAACCAGGTACAACATTTTTTTTTGCTTCGGTTAATAATTTCACATGAATCATGCACTCGCTAAGAATAAGTAGGTTGAATCGTTCTCAAAATTCTAAAGTCATAGCGAAGCCTAATTATGTCGTGCATAAAATTTTATCATGTCCAATTTTAGTCCCCCACTCAAAAAGAGAATCGAAGTTCGCTTTAAGAAAGCAAGATCTTGCAAGTCATGAAAGATTCTCTCTCGATCTCTCTCGATTCTAAACTCTTGTTTATTTTTTTAACTTTACGATATCTAAAATATAGTATAGGCAAATTTTATAAAAGTTAATGATAGTATCTTATATTATGAGTCTTAAGTGTCGTTCTTTTTAAGCGAAAAAGAGTTAATAATTTCATTTAAATCGTATAAGCACATATAATAATACATGTGTCGTTTCAAACTCTCGCGAATTAAAAGTGCTCGACCACTTGTGTGTTTGGCGAAATTGCATCAGATCGTGTGCACCTTTTTTCAGCATTGAATGATTGGTGGGTGGAACACGAATTATTGCACTGTGGGGTTTGTCTTGGTCGCCTTAATGCCATGTAGCTTCGATTAGATAGATATATGGTGGATGGAAAAAGGCTAAGGCGAGATCCTACCAATTCCATCATCTTTGCTTTAGTGCATATATGGGACCGATCTTTGGTCCCTCTCGATGGACATGATTCGATAATGGTCCTAGCATCCACACATCCATCAATGCATGAACTTCATATGCCTAAAAACTAACATCTATGGAGAACAAGAAGAGGAGTTACCTCTTTACAAACATTTTATTGTACTAGAATGTTTGAATCGTTTTACTAGAATTGATGCCCGTCTTGCTCAATTCACGAGGCTAGCGGAATCTACTATGGGTCTAGAATTTTTGCCCCTGGATTTTCCCGTCATTAAAAATAGCAAGAGGATAGGGAAATGTTACATGGGCAAGGACGAAAACTCAAAAAATAATGTCAGAAACCGGACGAGACAATCAAGAGGCTCTCAACGGCTAGTTAATCTTCTCCTCCCGAGTCAGCAGACCAGACCATTGTTCCATACCAGACAGCGAGACATCGTCTGTCGTAATGCAGAAACGATTAAACAAATCAGCTTCCGTTTCGCATTCCACGACAATGTTTCGGACTCGAGGCTTCTTCACGCTCATCAAATCGCCTTGTGCTAAACTAAAGGAAAATGGAAAGAAACGCCCACTTCGAATTTCGCAGCGAGTTCGACTTCGAAAGATAGAAATCTCACAAGATTGGGTTCTACCACTTCTTGCTCGAATCAGGTTCGAACCTCCTTCATAACGTTTACTAAGAACATGATTTTATAGACTCTGAAAGCCCATCATCTCTATATGCATCACTAGAGTGGGCAAAAAACACAAAAGAGATAAAAAAAAAAAAAACTTCAAGATGCATACTTTAAGACTACGGCACAAAGACTAACAGAGCTCCTCTCCATGAGAGGGCCGAGTGCCTACCCTTGAAGACGGTCCTCTCGCTCTTACTTCACACTTGCACTTTTCCTAAGCAGCTCTTCTCCAACTATATGACATAGCTATAAAATATCTCCTGATCATCAAGAACCGCCATTTGATCAGAGCATCAAATCTACAAGGGCCTAGCCATTCAAATCATGGTTATTTCCGTAACCACGATGGGGCTCCTCACCACGTGCTTCCCATCGGTCCAAGCGAGCGACCCAAAGACCGCGCCCGAGTCCCCGAGCTCCAAGTTCCGGGTGTCTGCCGTCACTGTCACCACGTAGCTCTGTTTCTTGACGGCTTCCGTGAACACCAGCTTGGCTGGCTTCACGCTTATGGTGACCCCTTTCGGCACCGACTCGACCCTCACCTGGTAGACCGCGTTCGGTTGGCCAACATTTGTCGCACTCCGGACGAAGGTCTTCCTCTGGACCCCGGTTGACGATGTCAAGAAAAGGGCGGACATTGACGGGTAATTCAGGTTCTCCGGTAAGGGCTTCCTGGCAGGGCAATTTGCCGGCGATCGAGTGATCACCTGAATGATCTTGTTGGAGTAACCAATCCCGCACAAGAAGCTCACATAGTCATCGTTAGTAATGTCGTAGACTAGTCCTGGGTCCATAGCAAGATCAAGATGTAGATGCCCAGTACCAAAATCATAAGAGCTCGCAGTCTTCCCAGTGGATTCATCACTGATCAGCTGGTTCCTGTTATCGACCAAATTGGCCGTGGTCATCATGGCCGATCGGATTGCGGCAGGGCTCCAATCTGGGTGAGCTGACTTGAGCAACGCAGCGGCGCCACTCACGTGGGGGCAAGCCATCGAAGTCCCAGACAGGATGTTAAACTCGGTCTTCCTTTTATCTGAGGGCAGCCCAGTCGGACCGACCGCATCGGTCCAAGCTGCCAAAATGTTCACCCCGGGGGCAATCAAGTCTGGTTTCAGGATTTCTGGGTTTAGCCCGTTCGGGCCACGACCGGAGAATGAGGCCACCACTGGAGCTGGCTTGATCCCGAGCTGGGTACCACGGAAATTGATGGTGGCAGTCGGGTTCGCAGTCGATGAAATATATGACTTCACTGCATCACCCTCGTTAGCACCGATCGCAGCAGTGGGAATGACATGAGCATCACCAACTAGGCCTTCACCATTAGACATTCCATTCGCAAGAATCATGCCAACACCACCGGCTTTCTGCACCACCAGGCCTTTAGCAACCCGGGCGCTGCTGCCGCGGTCGCAAATTACGATCTTGCCCTTCACGAGATTCGCATCAAGAGAATTCTCCATACACAATGAAGCAGATAAAACCCCTGATTTGCCAGGATAGACCAGGGGATACATTTTTCCCTCCAAGGGCGGTCCAGAGTAGAGGGACACGCCGGATAGCTTGACTCTGTTGCCGAGGGTCACGTCAGCCGGGAAGTTCCGGTCGATCGTGCCAGCGCCCACTGTGGTTAGCCACGGGGCCAGGTTGGTGACGGACATCTCGTTCGGCCCGTCATTGCCGGCCGAGGCCGAGACGAAGACCCCATTCGCGACGGCCCCATACGACCCGATTGCAATAGGGTCGAGATAGTATGGCGAGGAGACTCCGTCTCCGCCTCCGATGGAGATTGATATCACGTCGACACCGTCCTTGACGGCCGCGTCGAAGGCCGCGAGGATATCAGAATCAAAACAGCCAGAATCCTTCCAACAAACCTTGTAGGACGCAATACGTGCTTTCGGTGCGACCCCCTTGGCAATCCCGAGAGCGTAACCGGCCATTGAAGCTTGGAAGGAGTGTCTTCCAGCAGCCGTCGACGCCGTGTGCGTCCCGTGCCCGTCGGCATCTCTCGGCGACCTGTATCAGAACATTTTCAAAAATTACTAAAATCAGCTCAGCTTTGCACAGTTACGGAACCAAATCAGCTCAAGAGCTGCCAATTATCAGATGAACCACCTGAACTCGACCGTCTCGTTGATGCCAATCGCCGGACCGGCGGACCTCCCGGCTGCCTCGTTCCCTTTAGAGAAGAATCTCGCTCCGACGATCTTCCGATTACAGTTCTTGGCAGTGAACCCGACCCCCACCTCGCACACCCCCTTCCAGCGCCTCGGCACGGGCCCGAGGTTCTGGTCTGAGAAGCTGCGCCGATCGGGGGTGATGCCCGTGTCGAAGACGCCGACGATAACGTCGGACCCGTAGTCGGACTCAGACCAGAGGCCACGCTGGTTCCGGAGGCCGAGGAACTGCGGGGAGCGGGTGGTGTGGAGGTGGCGGCGGCGGTCCTCGAAGGCGGCGAGGACGTTGGGGTGGCGGAGGAGGGCGGAGGCCTGGGACCCGGAGAGGGAGGCGGAGAAGCCGTGGAAGACAGTGTCGTAGGTGTGGAGGATGCGGGCCGGGTCGGCGAACTCGGAGGTGTACCAGTGGTAGTGGGTGGGGAAGATGGAGGGCTTGGAGCCGGCGTCGACCCGGATGATGTAGGTCTTCACCGTCTCGCCGTCGGCAGCGGAGCAGTCGCCGGAGCCGACGAAGAAGAGGAAGACAAAGACGAAAAAGAGCGAAGGAGCCGCCATCAGAGGAAAAGAGAGAGGGTGGAGTGAAGTGAGCGTAAGTGCCGACAGGCCAGTGGGAGTGATATAAGTAGAAATTATTGTCCTTTTATTATTTTATTTTTTTCAAATTTGTTGATTTTTTTGATCTTCGGAAATATTATCTTTTTATTTTTATTTTTTTAATGATGATTTTAATTTCGATTAAAATTGATTTTTGTGGGGGGAGTGGAAGGAGGATATGATGATTTTGTCGCTTTGGGAAAAGCTTGTTTTTTTGGCGGAGTCGGCCTAAATATCTGCGGGACCTCTTTGATATTTTTCTTTTTTCACCCCCTTCATTTTTACTTTTTTTTTTTTTAACTTTTGGCTGTCTGCTCCAGAGGGACCCACCCCCTCTCGGTCGGTTTCTTTTTACCATATGCAATTCAATTTCGATTCCGGGGGGCTCGTTTCGTTTTCAAGATAGGCATGTCTTCGCATCTTCCCACCGAGTGCCGCCACTCCACATCCGTCCTCTATCGGCCACGCACACGCATATTCTATTATTTGATAAGTGACGCGGACGACAATGTGATTTTTGAATTTCAAATTTATTCAAATGTGATTCTTGACAAATCAAGAGATCGGGAGCAGTATTACACGTTGAATTAATGTTCGGGGACTATATTTGATAAAAAATTTCAAAAATCATTTATATAATTATTTCTTTTGTTATTTCATTTCATCGACATGGGAATTGGGATATTCGAAATGTTTTGTGATTATTATTATTATTATTTGCTTAAAAATGCGATGAATCATGGTTGGCGAATGTAACGTGCATGCCGTTTGAAAGGGGCAACAACTTCAAAAAGGGAGGCAAAGAAAAAAAGGGTTGGGGATAAGGGGGCGGCAATATTTCATGTTCACGCAGATTTGACCGATCGATGTTTGATTTCGCGCATCTCACGAAGTTCTCATTCGGTGCCGGACCTCTCTTCGTCTCCGTTTCCGGCCACGTGCCTCTCAAGCGCGTGGTCCCCACCCTTCCCTTTTGTCTTTTTGTTACAAATAATAAATATTTTTCATAGCGGGGCCCATCTACGGTTTTCTAACGGTCTGTATTCCTTCCTCCTTTTTTTTTCTCGAAATTCTTTAAAATTAACCTATGACAAATTTATTTTTTTATAATTAAAATCTTAAATTAAAATATTTCGACAAATTCACTTTCATTAATGTCTATTAAATTGAATTAATAATATTATAAAAACAACTACACATATGATAAATAGAGAAAAAATTTCAAATTAATATATCTATTAATTGTCATATTTTATCAAACTCAGTAATTTAATATTAAATTTAACCAAAATTAATGAAGAGTAAAATTTGTTGCGATATAAAAATTTAAGGTTTTTCATGATTAAAAAATAATTTAAAGTATATGTGTATCGATTTTATGTTTTTCTTTATGATATTAAGTTAATTCCTTAATTCATAAAAATCTGTTTTTTTCCAGCATGTACTCGAACCCCCAAGCTGATGTGATTGCAGCCATTAATCACGTCAAACTTCGGAATCCAATTCATTGCATTTGGATATAGACTTAACTTTTCTTAAATAAAAATGGAGATATTAATATTTCTCATTGCTCATTTTGGATTATGTTAACGAGCAACTGATTAGGAGAATTCATAATTTTCAAGTCATTATTATACTTCATATCACACCGCATATATAGTTACTGCTTTAAGAATCGGATTATATGCTTCATGAATAGGGAATCTTTCTCTTTTTCTTTTTATTATTTATATATCATCATATTGCCAGTGTTGTCATTATCGTTATCTTTTTGCTTTCCATGAGAAAAAAGCGAGGGGAGCAACTCGAGGGGCCGACGAGTCGTGGGAAGCTTTTTCTCCTTCTCCTCCTCCTCCAGCTTTTCGGGCCCCACGCGGGGATGATTGGCACAGCTGGGAACCGCGAACCTTTAATGCCTTTGATCCAGCGGCGGGGAACCCATCCGGGAGACTGGCCCACGGTCACTGGACGGTCGGATGCGCGCGTGCACGAGGGACGAGACGACGGTGATGATCACGGGATCGCGCACTGTGGTCCGATGCGATTTGGGGTTTTGATGGCGTTGGACTGTCAATGGGCTATGGTAGGACGGGGAGGAATTGGGGGCTAATGTTGGCGGGATTGACGGGGAGCGGGGAGAGCATCGAAAGGGACAAGGGCAGGTGCCTACGTTTCCTTAAATTATTTTTCTCATTAGTCCGACGTGGAAATTTTGGTTTGACCACCCTTGCTCTTTATCGAAAAGGAAAAGGAGGGCGACAATGCCTCGTACGTTCGCTTCGAGAATGAACTGGAGTCCCGCTAAAGTCGGTGATTTCTACGTTTTAAAGTTATCCTCCGATAAGACCGACGCGTAAACTCGACACAATTTGAGCAGCCCGGATCGAATCTGGTATTCCTTTTTCCAATTCGCTGTCGCCGTCGCCGTCGCCATCGCCATCGCCCCGTCGTTCCTATTGGACCCTACATTAGTTATTGTAAGTTTCGCTGGTCATGTTCGCGTTCGTTAACAACCCTTTTACCCCTGTCTCATGCACTCCCTCTACCTCTTCATTCATATGTTCGATTGAGTTTGCCCCGAGACACCTTGATCACGGACCTAAGGCTAGCGAGGTCACACGCAACCACTTTGTCTTCTTGGACGGAGGTTGAAGACGGGACGATACGTGATAACAGCAGGACTTGAACAACGATTAGAGATGATGGCGGTGCGACGGCTAGGCTAGCGACTCCTTGTTATTGGAGGGGAATTAAAGGGGATGTGTGCTATGATTTTCCAGGTGTCTAGGGTAAATTTTTCTGAAAACATAGGGATATTTTGGTCCAATGGGTAACTATAACCCACCTCGTTCTTGGATTTATCATTCCTTTCAAAATATTACCTTCTTGTCCATTTCATTCTATCGCTACTCATGGTCAAAAATCACCCTTAAGAGCATTTTCAGTTTTCTTCTAGTTTGGTGTGTGAAGACACAATGTGCTAAGTAACTTTCTCATGAAAACATGGAAATAAGGGGACTATGGAAACTTACATCCCCCATTGCATACTCGGATTATAAACTTTGCATCGTCCATTAAATTGACTCAAAAGGAGTTATGGCTGCCACGGTATTCATCTACATTCATTGCAAAGTTAGAATATGTGTGAAATTTTGCAAGTCTTACAATCTCTATCGTGATTTTCATTCTATGAATATTTTTCATTATATAAGAAAAATGACCATAATTTTATCTTGATACTCACATCAAAAGTCCATAATTTCAACATCTCACAACTATCAAAAAAATAGTATTTTGCGTGTTAAAATCAACTCGCGACACATTTTTTTTTGGTAGATTTGTTTTTAGAATAACCTCTTTACTTAATCACGACCTGAATAATACGACACGACAACTTGAAGATTTTCCATAATCTTTATCATCCATCAAAATCACATTGATAATCATTGACTGTAGTCTTAACCGACCCATTATTCTCAAGGACTTTTCTCTTCGCCTTTGCTCAAATGGCCCCAAAAATGACATCATTCCACAAATTGCAATCCATGACAACATCCCAAGCCCTCCATTGATTCCGTACAGATTCGTGCAATTCCTGCAGATCCGACAAGCATCGGCATCGAACATCGGCGACTGTTTTAAGTTTTTATGGTCGATTACAGGTGAAAACGGTGGTGATTTTTGATAGGTCTCCCCTGTATTTAATTTGGAGAACATGCGGATTTCCCGCATTGATTTCAGTAAATATCTCTCTTTTTCAAGAATATGTCTCTTGGATGGAATTTGGACTTTGTTCTGCCGACATCATTCGGTGGTTGAGTTGGTGCCGAATGTCGCAGGGAGCAATCAAGGTTACGACTTTGCTCCTTTGCTCCTTTGCTTCTTGGTTTTCTTTTCTTCTTCTTTTTCCCTTTTTATTGTGCTAATTTCCCTTTATCCCGAATGCGCATGGTTAGACTATAGCTTTCTCGTGGTTGAAAATGTAGGTTTTAATAATGACTAGATGTAGCAGTTTACCGTTGACATGGAATCCTTAATTTCCTAACAAAGAAAACGAGAGAGTTTAGGTTGGTAAAGACATATGAAAAGAACAAATAAACATAAAATATAGTGAAAAGAAAATTAAAAATTTTTAAACATGTCACCGTATTTCCAATTAATGATAAAAAGCAAAAATGCGAGTGCAATTTTAAATATGCCCGAATCGGGGTTACTCAAAACTAAATAGGGAATTCATGATTGAAATTATCACTTATTTAGTGGTGCGACTTTGTTTTTATTTTTTTTGTTCTTTTAATTTTTCCTCCTAATTTGGGAAATCATCATTATATAAGCTGGGGAGATGATGGGATTGTGTCCTTGGTGATGGGCCAAAATTAAGATAATGCTCCTCACATCATCAATGGCCAGTGTCCAATCCATCTTTTTTCTAGGTACGGGCCTCGTTAATAGATGGGTTTTTTTTCTATAAACAATCATCAAGCATCATTATGCATCTAGGCCCTCTTTGTCGGTCCCGAAACGATGCTTTTCTTGTCATTCTCACCCAATAATTCGCATGTGTCGTAATCACTTTCCCTTAAAAAAAATTAAAATAAAAAACGAAAGCGAGGCAACATGTAATCGGGGGCCCAAAAGAGCCCAAAAGCCCAGACCGGTCAATACGGAGAGCCCAGTTCACATCTCCGTCGAATCCACTCTTGCAGGATTTGCCCTCTCTCGGTTAGGAATGGGACTGGGGCATCTACCGGGTCACATCGCCATCGCCTATGCCCGGCCCGTCTTTATCGGAGGCATCCCATGACGTGTACGAATGACACGTCATCTGAGCGAAAATTTAGGACAATGATATATAGAGAGCGGTGTCGTTTCGTCCGGATATCGAGCTACCATTCAGCCTTATAGCTTCCAATCGCCTTTTACCACGCCACTTGCCATGTCATCTTAATTACAGGGAAAAAGTTAAAAGGGTGGGTTTTTTTTTTTTTTTTAACCTACAAGTGAAAGTTAGCGGGTGCTTATTATTTAGCATATCGTAATTTCGATGTAAGGTGAAATGAGATTTAGGCCACACCTCCAACTTCAAGGACAAATGTTTTACCTTTGTTGTCAAAAACGCCTTTGACGAGAATAATCCTAAATAATTTACAAGATCTTTTCTTTAATCACGCTCGAAAAGAAAGAAATTACGCACCAATAGTCAACGCATAGATCATGATTAAGATTACCTCCCCACCACCTAACTTAAAAGACGAAAAAATCTTACCAACTTCAGATTTACTTTGTCTTTGCATGCTATTCTCTTTTTATAGTCCATTGTTCATGCACATTCACATTCACAGGTCCAATCATTTCTCGGCTTCACTTAATTGGGGTTATCCGCAAGGATCAAAAACCTTTCGCCATTTCGATTGTCGCTACTTTTTGCATCAATCGACAGTGACAAAAGTCGAAAAGGGGCGTGTCGCTTCCGACAATTAGTGAAACACAGATAAGAAAGGCGATGGTGTTTTTCGTCGTTAGGTTACCAAATGCCATTAGCGAAATGCTTATTACGAGATTAGATTGGGGGTGGGGGAATAACTTACATCGGTGCGCCAAGAACCCTAAGGGAGGTGAGAGGCGAACATCAGGGGAAATCAAACCGGCATCTACTTGGAGTTATTAAATAAGAGAAGGGGTGGGGTGGGGCCCAAAAAAGGTGAGGATAGGGACACGGCATCATCATCATCATCATCATCATCATCATCATCATCGCATGATTAAGGTGAATTAATCAGGATGCTCGGGTCGGGTCGGGTCGGGTCGGATCTACTTGGCCCGGTCCTGGATCACATCGAAGCCCATCTCAGTCGGGTCGGTCGCCTGGAGCTCGTAATGGACACCCTCCAGAGCTCTCCTCAGCCCGGCTTTGGAGGTCGCGTACAGCATCTTTGCTCTGATCCTCGATGCTGTCGGTGACCTGCCAAAAAAAAAAAAAGAAACAAAAAAGCAAAAATTTAGGGAGTCGTCAGCAAACTATAAAGTGGGAAAAATTAGCTAATCATCGATCGACATGATGCAAACAATCTTATGTTCAGATCATTCATGTTCAGTGTATCCGTTCATCAAACTCGATCATCATGCGAGCAATTTTCTACAGCTCGTTGGAGCAGTTTCGATGCCTTTTGAACCCGTGCCAATGACCTCACATTGAACTTAAGCCCCCGACAAGAGTCGATGGATTGGCGTGATGCAGTCGGATTTGATCGATCCACACTTTCAGAACGGGAAATTCACCAATGGTGGGATCCAACTTTACCATTACTGAAAGTTAATAATGGCGAATTAGAAAACAATTGAAAAGTGGTTGCCGCACTTCCAAATAAAGCCAGATTAGCGAAAGCGCAATCTGCCATTACCACCCACCTTTATACTCTCTCTCTCTCTCTCTCTCTCTCACATCATAACTAGAAGACAAAGTAAGGTCGGATTTGAGATCTAACAATTTCCTTGGGGCAGCTCTCCATCAAGTTTCTTAATCAACCGATCTATCTAACTTGCAATAAATCTCAGGCATTTATATCTTTGCCATCTTCCCTAATCTTCCGATTAGGATTCGGTACATGCAATTAGTGCATGCACCATTACGTTGTTATGACGATCATGGGAAGCTTAATTTTATGCGCCGATGTCAATTATTGACATTCTCAACACAGGTCGAATATCGGGCAAGAGACTGATTAATTTTGTCCGACTTGATGTTGTTTAAGTACTAATCAAATGACAATTATAAGCTAAGGAAACGATATTTAAAGATGGGTCTTGATCTAGGAGCATTAATATCATATTATATGAAGGTGTTGACGTTTTGGGAGAGAGAGAGAGAGAGAGAGAGAGAGAAGAGGTAGTGGCGGACGGACCATGCAATGAAGAAGATCTTGCTCTTCCGGCAGTTGTCGACGGTGACGAAGTCGAAGTCGAAGACGGCGTACCGGCAGTCGTCGTCCGGTAGGGACGCGGCCAGCTCGTTGAACCCCTCCCCGGGTCCGCCCACCTTGTCGACGGTGACCAGCCTCGACTTCTCGTCGATCTTGAACACGATGAACCGGTGCACCTTCTTCCACTTCATCTCCATGAACGAGCTCTTGCACTCGTCCGCGACCCACATCCCCGTCGTCGCCTGCCGCTCAACTCAATCAGCCCGAATCGAATCGAATCCAATCCGACCGACACGACCAGTTCGTGGGTCGATAAGAAACGAACGAAACGTAAGAAGAAATCGAAGATCGAATTTACCATCTTGAAAGCCATCGCCATGGTTGATTGATGCGTGTGAAGTGCTTCTGCTGCTGCTGCTGCTTCTTCTTTCTGCTGTGCTTTTCTCAGGAGAGAAAAGGGTCTGACCAGGAGCGGGGGCTGCTTTGATCTTATATAAAGACGTGGGGGGACTACAATACCACTAAGTTTGGGGCATAATTACAAGTCTGTCCAACCCCCATATGGTCATAGATCTCATGCTATTACATCTTTCCTCGTATTTATCCTCTCTTTACTTTTTATTTTTCAACGTTAAAAAAAGTCCAACTTGGTCTCTACAATCTGGTGGGCTTTGCTTTGTCTTTGATTTGGCATCACCCGGCGGGATGTCTCCTCCCCACCCATGGCATAGTACCATCTCTCTCTCTCTCTTCAATGGACCCCCTCCTCCAATTCAGCTCACATTTCCCAATCTGCACCCCCACCAAATCAATCAAGAATTTGCTTTGTTTTGGCAAAGGAGAACCGGATTAGGGTTTGTCAATATAAAAGATCCTAATTGGAAAAATCATCTCTTCTTGTACCGAATAGTGTACACCACCATGCTTAAGTTAGATTTGACAATGCAAAAATCAATCGATTCTAATTGGACACGGTATCGTGTACTCTCTTCTCATTTTCCCCCCTCATCATGTTTTGAGAGTTTAAACATCGCAGACTAAGCATGATTAGCACCGCTACCAGAGCAGCAAACCCATCGAGTAAAAAGCCTCAGGGAATCATCTCGACCGCATCTCAGGAACCTTTTTCTTGAAACCCCAAAAGAGATTAATCCGAGCATAGGAAATGTGAATGGGATTATGGTTATATGGAGTGGTCCCATCTCGGATCTTACACCCCCGCACCCGACTCTCCTGCTTTTCTGCTCCCCTCCCCTTCTCCAAAAAAAACCATAACCTTTGCGTAAAAGCAAAGTAAGTTTAAAAAGCAAAAGGTAAAAACGAAAAAAGATCACATTTTCTTTTGCAATTTCGAGCATGGATAAGATGTAAGACAAAGGGGCTGGTTGGTGTGAACGAGTGCTGAGGCGAAATGCTGTGAATAGGCCAAGCCTCGGTAGAAGGGAATCAGTATGCATTGCAAATTGCATGTATATTTCTTGCCCCCCGCGTACATTGCCTCCGATCACCGTCTACCCTTGATTTGCCATGATTGCTCCTTGTTTCCCTATACTTCAACACATGCATTCAGTTTCATCCCCCAAGATTCCACATCCCTATGGATTTGTGACCATTCCCATGATAATTCCATGTGGAAAAAGATGAGAGGGAGAGAGACATTCATTCTCTTTTGATCATGGGATTAAAAAAATATTAAATTAATATATTTGTAAGAATGGGTCTCGGAATACATGGCGGCCGTCCAATCAGAGCTCCCATCCTATCTACAGTAGGATGGGCCTGGTAGAGTTATGGATATGTGCGCATACATATCTGTTATGCGAGTCGAAAAGTCAAATTTCGATTGATCATATCGTTCTAATAAAGAAAATCCCTTTTTGGAGTTTGACAAGTGATGCAACTTGTTCGATGTATATGGTAATGCGTGCTCGAGAGCTTGAGAGAGCTTGAGAGAGCTTGAGAGACAAGCACGAAAAAACAAGTGAGAGGGAAGGCGTGCAAGCACAAAAAAACGAATGAAGGAAGGTGAGCGGATGAGGTTGTGGGAAAGACAATGCATTCATGTGGATCGTGCCACCCTTCGACAAAAGCCACGATCGACAGGTCCACAACCGACTGAGCAGATTGCATTTGTTCCTAGAATCTCACAAAGTTCTTTAAATGGTCCAAATCCCACAGAGCAGATTTACCTGTTAAATCCAGGGTGTTATCATATGTGGTCATGGTCGATCTGCCTGTATCTGCTACAAGTTTAGCTGTTTAGCTTCTTCCTGGTGGAAGCACTCCACTTCTAGTTCTGCTCCTTTCTACTTAAATGTCCCTACCGTCTTTCACAATCACTTGGAGTTGCTGGCCATCTGTTAGTGATTCTACAGGTTTCTGGGCAATCGTTCTTGATGGCATAGTAATATCCTAATCTGTAGATAAGTCACGGCTTGACATATTAACATCCGAATGCTATCTCTTTTTAGCGGTGCTGATCAGCAATGTGAAGTCCTCTGCTGAATGCCAGCTTCTCTTGATTGAATCGACTTCGAGGAGTTCTCTGGTTTTTTTTCACTCAGTTCCTGCTTCGATCAGGACGATAGATTCTTCCCAACTTGGAATGCCAGGATGACTGGTTTGAGTTAGACCCCAAGACATGCTTTCCTACTTACGAAAGAAAAGAGAATCACCATAGCTCATGATATGTGCGTAACCGTGCACATTATCAAGAAATCCGAGCCATCCCCCGCCTGATTTTGGGAGGCGATGCCCAGGACACTTCCTCCTCAATATAGCAACAACCGACGAAACAATTTCATATCATTTTTCCACAGTTTTGTATTTTCCTTCCAAAGGAGAAACGAATTTATATTCATGAATGGAGATGAAATCAGCTAATGCTCCTGTTTTCTTTTGTAAGCCAAACACGGCATGACAAACTCAACCATCCAAACCTTGCCAAAAGAATCACTCTCTTTATTGACAGCCTCAAAATTGTACAATCCGACAATTGAAGGTCTGAACTTGCCAACTGGGCAGTCATAACTTCATAGAGAACAAATTGGAATTACAGAATCACAGGATTTTGACACATGATTACTCACACAGCAAGGGTCCGTGAGACAACAGATGACCTACTGTTTCTACTGAGGGGAAGATGAACATAGACCTCATGGACATCCTGTTTACAGACCTCCCCCCTATCCCTATCTACGGCATAGCACACGTACACAGTGTCTATCACATTGTCCAAAACATGGATAAAGAAACCCAGCACCACAATCAGCAGGACCCATGCCAGAACTGCTACCAGGTAAGAGCCCACTCCAAGGTCGCTTACGCCTTTTAATATGGCCCAGACCTGAAAATTCACAACATCAGTGTAGGAAAATCTCAACCCAAACCCAAAGCAAACCAATAAACTAACAACTCAGACCAAACCAATAACTTATGTTTGTTATCGGTTTGGCTCTGTTTCAAACCACTACCATCATGTCAATGTACAAGTGAGAAGTTTAATACATACTCCAAAATCATCAAACACAAAAAGCATCTATTTTTACACACATATTGAAAAAAATGAATACAATCCAATTAATTATCAATAACATTAAAAACATTATCTATGTAAACATAAGAACCACAAAAGATAATGGAAAACTAACTAGTAAGTACTATTTGAGATTAATAATCAATCAATAATGGGCAACTTGAGAACTAGAAAACTTTCATGTAATAGTTTAGAGCAAACTTTGATGGGAAGAACTTACTTGGTTAGGTTAAATTACCATATTTTATTGATGGAAAGGACAATCAGTTCACTTATGAACTTATTAGTTTGGTTTGATTTTATCGGTTTTCAACATTATAAACCAACGACAAAAAAGAAGAAGAAGAAGATATGAAACAAAACTGAAAAACCGATAAACAAAACTTACCAGTTTTATTCAGTTTGGTTTGATCAGTTTATCGGCTTATTGTTTTTTTTATGAACACCCATCATCAAGAGCAAGCATTTCAACTGTTATGAACATCAGTGTTGGTGCCACCAATTTTGAAGTCAGAGGAGGACTACCTATGTTGAAGCAAATCAAGCGAGATTCCACGATCTACACCAAAATCTACTCTTCACAATTCAATATGATTCAAGGGCAATGGTGAGGGTAGTCCGTACATTCAGATTTCTATGCTCAAAAGAAACTGGGGTGTTTGGTGCTGACTTGGTTGATCAGATAGGGCAATAAAAAGGGGAGCCATTCAAAGGCTCAATATATATGTTCTGAATGCCTTGAGTAGCACATAAGTCATCAGATAGGAGATGGGATTGCAAAGGTGACAACTTGAACAAACCCAAAACCACTCCTTCGATATGGGATGTTCAAATGAAAGACTTAAATCTGATTTCAACCACTTACCACAACTGCATATATTGCTGAGAATACAAAAACAATCCCTGCCAGTAATCGGGTTGAAATAGTCTCCACAAAGACAGCAGAAAGGAGATTGCGCTTCAAGAGCTCATATGTCATCCTGGCAGATGTGCAGTAGGCTTCACCTGTTATGGCTGCAAAGTTTATGGTGAACTTATTTAAAAATTCAATTGTCCATAGTAAGGTGTTAACGCAGCAACGTAGCACAAGGTTCACAATTCCAGGGGCATCTTCCCGTTTTGCACCATCAACTACAGTCCGCACCATACGGACTACACAAATAAGTAATCCAGAGAGACATATTGTTCCTGAGGAGGGACCGAAAGCATTCCTGTATGATCACAAAGAAAAGGCATTTTAAGTTAAAATGCCATAACATTTTATCTTTTTGTATGGAAAAAATTGTCGCTGGAGACTCCTAATATATCTCTCCACCACCTTAGAGGAAAAATGTAGGAACAGCTTATCTAAGATAATAGTTATAAATTTATAATGCTAGAACTGCTAAGGGCTAACCCACATGTGAGTACGTTAACCAGCCATTCATGCAAGCTTTTAAAAGATGCAAATCACAGATCCTGCTCAGTAAAACTACTAATGAAACAAGAGAATCACATGGGAAGTAGTGGTACCTATAAAGGAGAGAGATAAATAAATCCAAGAGAAAAAAGGGTATAATGAGATGCAACGTCAGAATCAGAACAGAAAATGGCCAGAGGACATTCTATCAGTCAGACCATTCAAGAAGAGTTCAAGGCAGACATAAAGTCCATATTTTCAGAGGTCAGCAAATGAGTACCCAAGATAGTACTTCCAATGCTCTTTGGTGGCTGGTACTAGAAAAAGAGAGAGCTGCAGTCAGAGGTTGTGTAACTTAACACTGTTTATTGCATTTCTGCAATCTACAGGGCTGAACTTGCTAGAGTCTCCCAAAGCATAGATCACGTGCAACCAAAATTTTATATAGCATATTTCAATTAGCTTCTCAAGAACAGTGACAATGAGCAGAGCTGTACCTCACAATGGTCATGAACATTAACATCAGGGATAAAAATTTACCCATGCAATCATCCTTGAAGTAATATGCCCCCGAGTAGGGCAGTATCATACGAAGAAGCATGGGTGACTGAAAATGGAAGGTATTAGAATGTCGCCCTAATGTCACATGAACTAGAGTAACGTTGATGAGTAAAGCTTTGTAAGAGGGTGTTATAAACAATTATAGATAGGCTAAAAGCATAGAACAGTTACAGTGAGTACAAGTCCATCCAACAGCCCCCACAAAATGTTGGAAACTAAGTGAAAAGAAGAGTTCACACAACCAAAGGATAAGACCAGCACTTCAAGCTGATCGATAACCAGCAGATACTTTTTTCTTCCCCAATTTCTATTGTGGATATATTGTAAATTGTTCACATTGATGTATCTACGAGGGTCACTTGGCATGCATGCATTGACATCTACAGCAATATTAAACAAGTCCCATTCTAGTTCCACTGTCCCCAACAATATCTCGTAATGACTCAAGTCAGATCGACAGAATCTATGCGTGACGGTTATTGCTAGTAATTCTAAAATGTTGCTTAGTAAATATTTCCCAGCTAAAAGAATATGCAATCAAGAGCGAATCCACTCTGTACTAAAGTTGGTGCACCATGTGTCTATAACTATGGCACATGTGTAGCATTAACCATCTGAATTGTGAACATCGACAGCTAATCTGTGTACAGTATGAAATATTGCTGCATATAATCTTCCGACCTAGTTAGGAACCAACTTCTTTTCCTTGAACAAGAGAGAGCCTGCAAGAAACCGCATGAGGACTTGTAGGAAATTACCTTAAAGAACTTCTAATACTCTTCCTTGGAGTCGTATCCTCCTTGGAGAAGTACCACTGGGAAATGGTTCCGCTGATCACATAAACCTGAGCTTCGATCGCCACCGTCAAAGACCACAGCATAGTAAGGATGGCCAATGCAAAATAAGCAGGCACCCAACTATCTTGCTTCCATTTACAGGTATACTCTCCATCCGATTCGCTCGCGACAATTTCCCCATTTTGCCTGGCGAGCGCCAGGAACACAACAATGGGAGCATAGTAAATCAACAGACCCAGAGTCATGCACGGCAACACCCAAAACAAGGCCAAATTCCTCGACAGAGCATCAGAGGCGACCCCAATTATCCTCACGGTGAGCTCGATTCTGTGCCGATTAGCCACGAAAATCCAGACGATCACCGCAATGACCAAGAACACGAACACCAGCACCAAAATCCTGTAAACCAAGGGGAAATCGTCGCTGCAGCTGGAGCTGACCGTGCAAGCAACGAACCAATAGACATTCAAGAAAACCGGCATCAGCACGAAGAAGGGCAGGGAGGCGTAGACGACCTGCTTGGTGTAGTGCTTGAGCAACCGGAGGAGCGAAAAGCAGATGGGCACGCTCAAGATCAGAGTAATGACGAGAACCCATATCAAATCCGTCAGAGTACTGGAAGATAAAGAGGACGAGACGTAGAGTGCGTTCGGCCGGGCAAGGGAAGTGGAGTTCTTGACGCAAGACGAGGAAGTGGAGCTGTAGGAGTAGGAGGAGAGGTCGGAGTAGTCGGCGTTCCTGTCGAAGCTGGCGAAGATTCCGAAGGCGAAGGTGAGGAGGACGAGGAGGACGAACAGGACGAGGAAAGGCAGGTCCTTGAAGGGCCGAGGGCCGTAGTTGTAGGTGATCTGGAGGTACTGGGTAGGGTCGGAGTCGGGCTGCCCGTCGGACTCGGGCGGGGGCGTGGAGAGGAGGGGCTGGGAGGGCGAGGAGGAGTCGTAGATGAGGGCGGTGGAAGTGGAGGAGGAGGAGGCGGGGGGCCTGTTGGGTTCCTCCGTGCTGGCCATGGCTAGAGAGAGAGAGAGAGAGAGAGAGTCAGAGAAGATGGAGGTGGAGGAGAGAGAAAGAGGGAGAGAGCGTCTGCGCTGTTGTGCTTGCGTGCGTTGACTGGTACCACCACCACGACGGAGGTGCAGAGACGAACATGATGGGGTTCGCTGGCAAGGTCGGCAGGACAGTGCGAGGTGGTGAAAAATGAGCGGCGGTTTCTTCTTTTCCTCTCGATCTCTCTTTTCTTTTTCTCGTGTCCTTCTTTGTCATCTACCGGTTCGATGGTGGCAGCCGAGGTGGACCATGAGGACGTCAGGTGAAAAAGTTGAACCTTTGTTGGAGGGGTTAAAAGAAAGGAGCTCTGAGGATATGATCAAGGCTATGCTTTTTTATAGTTGAGGCTAATTACAAGTGATTAGGTCTGTGCTGGGAGGAGCATTCTCTGTTTAATTTGTCGCGAAAGAAACCGGCTTTCTTTCATTAAGATAGAGAGGGGGGCTTGTCGCACGACGTGAACAAGAGAGTATTAATGAAACATATCTGGTTCTTAAGTCAGAACCTTATCTTGTCTTTACTTTAAGCCAAATAACTAGTACCCAACAAAACCATTTGCCAACCAAACAATGTCGGCATGAGACTTTAAAAAGGCAGCATGCGCTTCCCCAGCGGATCATGGACTTTTTCCCCCCATTGAACTCGTTCTTTTTCTTCTGCGCAGTTCTCCATTTGAAGAGGGTATCCCTTTTCCCTATTTATCGAATTTCTTCTTTCTCTTCTTTCTTGTATCAATAAGAATCATTTCAAATGGATCAATCTCGGATCACGAAGTAATGAAATCAGATAAGATACTAGTCGAAGTCTGAACGAGTGATCCGAATGTAAAATTGCTTGCATGAGAAAAAACTAAACGGCCTACGTTTTCCTCCACCATTGATCGGAGAACTCTGCCACCTCGCACCTAATTGGCGGATATGTCAAGCACAGAAAGGTTATCCACTTTTGATTTTAGTTAGGTTTGCATGCATACGAAATCCATACTTTATAACCCATCACTCAAGGTCAAGGTTTTAGGAATCCTCCAACCAGAGATGGATCGAGAAGAACGCTAATTTCCTCAATTACCTAATGAACAGGTTTAACGTGGTAGTTCCTCTGTTCTTGTGAAGGGCTGGACTACAGCACCGGCTGCCCCTGCACACATGACGATTTCCAACTAGACAACTGTACGCAAAACTGCCCCATAATATCACGTCCTCATCACCATTCCATCAGATTTTAAAATTCTATCGTGTCTTCGTTTGTATCATACTTAAAACAAGCACAGCGAGCCCAAGTCAAATACCAAAACCAGACAAAAAATAATTCCCCTCCGGCGTGCGCTTTAATCTGATCAAACTTTGTATCGATCACATCAATTGGGAGGTGAAATTCTTATCGAGACTCGTATGTTGCGTATTGACTGATGAAGACCAAACTCCTGTAGATTAGCCTATGATTGGAAGAGCAGACCCAAGACAAAAGGCTAGACAAAAAGTTGTGTGAACCTATTCATCTACAAAGAATACATCGTAGAAGTTGGGTACAGAATAACAACCTATGGCATTTCCAAGAACTGTAACATGATGGACGTGAGCGTTGGAGTTAGCTGGGTAGCCAGCTTCCAGGACAAAAGACAAGGGGCAAAGAATGTCGACCAAAGGAGAGAACCTCGCTTCCAAGTCCTATATATGTGATTGGGCTTTTGTGCTAATTATCCTAACTGCGTGTACCCGAGAACAAAAAGTGGTCACCTTTCCTCGTCCCACTTACTTTTCGGAATCTCTCCAGAGTCGGCGATTATGACTTTCTTTCTGGGCTTTCCGTTGTATGTTCCAGCTCCACCTTCGATTACATAAACAGTGTCCATGCCTTGAATAACCTTGCCAAAAACAACATGCTCTCCATCCAACCTGATACATTCAGAAGAAAAGAGGCAAATTAACCCAAGAAAAATAAAAGCCAAGAATAATAAAAAGGTAAAATGGAACCTCAAGAAACTCATGCAAATTACTTAATTTTAGAACATCATGAAGTCTATTTGTCTCTTTGAGTGCAAGTGCAGTGTCTCATTCTTAAGTAAATTCAAGAAGAGAAATTAGAAGAAATCAGATGCCACAATATGAACTTGGAGAGCGAATAAATATCTAGTGACAACTATTCAAGTCTTTTATTTCACAAAGCCACTTTTAGGCCGCAGGCCATAACCAGATTGACCAAACGACCTTAGGATCCAACCTGCAGAGTAATTGAGATCTTGAAGGACTACATGAAACCCACAAGGCACTAGGAAAATGATTTTTCTGAATCATATTTATTAGGCAAATAGAATACATATTATAATCTAGTTAATCCACATAAAAGCATACCAGCTGGCTTTGACTGTGGTGATAAAGAATTGTGATCCATTAGAGTTAGGGCCCGAATTCACCATGGAAATGACACCTGTTGTTTAAAAAGAGCAAAGATATTACAATTTTTCAATCTCCGTGATATTCAGAAACAAGCAAGACTTACGACTGTAATGACCCAAAAAATGACTACTCAAATCAAAAAAGAACTCACACCTGCGTGGGAATGCTTTATCCTAAAATTCTCATCAGCAAAGGTGCCACCATATATAGATTCATATCCTTTTCCATCACCGTAGATTATATCTCCACCTTGGATCATGAAGCCAGATATAATACGGTGAAAAGGTGTTCCTTTGTAGTGGAGTTTTTTTCCACTGGCAGTATTGCCCTTTTTCCCTACAATTATAGAAATTAGCAGAGGTTAATTAAGATGACGTCAGAGTGCTCTTTTCAGCAGTTCTTGGTGCACTAAACAAAATGCTGTCAAACTGCTAGTAAGAATAAACCACATACCTGTGCACAAAGCCCGGAAATTTTCTGCAAAAGAAAAAACGAAAGTCAGGCAAAGCTATTGCTAGAGCATATCACGAATGCCCAAATACGAGAGAGATACAAACATCTGGCTCTTTCATAAAAAAGAAAAAAGTACAGAGCCTTGGAGAAGAAGAAGATCGGGGTAGTTGGATACAGATCTAAGTATCTGTCCTCTAAGCAGTACTGTTTTTCAATTTCCAGTTCATCTAGGTAAACTAGTTAAAACAAACATTTCCATATTTCTGGCTTCCCCAATGCTATCACAAATGCCCGAATACGAGAGCGATACAAACATCTGGCTCTTTCATAAAAAAGAAAAAAGTACAGAGCCTCGGAGAAGAAGAAGATCGGGGTAGTTGGATACAGATCTAAGTATCTGTCCTCTAAGCGGTACTGTTTTTCAATTTCCAGTTCATCTAGGTAAAGTAGTCAAAACAAACATTTCCATATTTCTGGCTTCCCTAATGCTGAAACTACAAATGGGAAATGGTTACTCTCAAGCTCATTAACAAATGACAAGACAACATGACTTTGGAAGAGACAAACTAAGTACTTACGAACCTACAGTTCTTGGTACCACCTTGCCATATAATCCAATCACAATTCTACCTGCATAAGAGTGTAATCTCAAGAAGGTTAGATCATTGACAAACATCATGCACTATAGCAAACAGATTCTAAATTGATTATGTCATCTATACTATCACTGCAATTCAACAAAGAAGCCTATATAATTAGAAAAATTCTATATTGAGAAGTAAATGTCAAATTCCTACAGATATTGAACAAGTACTGCATAGAAAGGTGATTTGTTTTGCCTTCCAGGTGTGCCTTGGGAGAAACAAGAACCACCTAGAACCAGCATATTTTACTCAACACCAAGAAAAAATGATCTTGTTGTTTACCATGATTGTAAAGGAAGAAAAGGCTGTTTAAAAAAGGAGGGGAAGGGATTTTAAGAGAGGATTTCTAAAACCTTGTTTGGTTGGTTTGATGGGAGAGAAAAGATCGGATTTGGAAGGATGTCGTTTTTGCCTCATATAGTTGATTCCAGCAAGTTTTTAATCTCTCTGGATCCCTTCAAAAGTGATGGGATGATTTGAAGGATTTGAAAGTTGCTATTGTTTTCGGCTTTTTCTCATTTTCTCAATTCCTTCCTTTTTCCTTCAATTCTTTTCATCTCGTCCAGACGGTTAAATTACCCTTCCATTTGTTTTGTTTCTTTTTCTCTTCCAGTGATTGTTTGAATCATTCTTTCTCCTTTCATCTGCCTCCATCCAAACAGAGCGTAAAAAAAGGGAACAATAGCATTTTGCTCCAAAGAATAGAAAACAGATACAAAGAAGATACAGCATAGACACCTGCACTTGTGCTCACATGAATAGACATATAGGAGAGAGAGAGAGAGAGAGAGAGAGAGAGAGAGAGAGAGACGTACCTAAATGCTGCCCATCAATGTCAACATCCAAGTATACTCTGTGGGTAACTTCAGGCTCTTCTTCTACTTGGTCTCCTCTCTGAGCATTAAAGAGAAAGTAATTAAAAGTATTATCTATTAGTACAAGAATTACAAATAGCATTTTCCACACAAGAGGATTAACTAACATAAATGTAAAACACATAAATCAAATAATGCTGTAGCTGTATGGGGGTAATATCCTCGTATCTTTTCAATAGAATTTTGTTTATCTTTCAAAAATAAAATGCCACCGTGGGTGTTGAAGAGACTATCAGCAAAATAGGAAGCTGTACTACCTTCTCAAGTAGTTATGGACAGATCTAAAAAAGCATATTCTCATCTTAGTTCGGTAGCTTTTATTTTCATAACTCATAGCAAGCTGCATGATGCTCGAAAAGGTAGAATAGCCTTCTCACTTTTCCACTTCACAAGATAGGCACACTAGAGGATGCTCCAGCTGTTCAAGTAATCCAATGGGTTTTGAATACGTACCCATAAGACAACTCTTCTATTTGCAGGAGTACCTACTTCACACGCTCTACTTACCTCATGCTTTCTTTGTTCTCTTTTTCCCCTCACGGAGGGTCGATCAAAGGTATACCCAACGCAGTCCAGTCCAAGTAAACATCATATCAAGGGCTGAGATATGTGTTAATATCTAGAAGCAAGTTAGCAAGCAGCAAGATCAACTTCTTTCACCCAACCATGGATGTAATATCCACTGTTTGGTTAAGATATAGTCTATATATCAGATTCTCAGGTTTCATACTGAGCTAATAGCCTGAAGCTGAGTGCAAGCTCTACACCTATATAACGGGCTACTCCACTTATTTCCTCTCCGCATGTTCATCTGCAAGCATGCCCTTCAGATGCAATTGCCCTTAAACTAGATCGCTAAATTCTGCATACTCCTCCACTAATACATCCCAAACATGAAAGCGAAACATGTAATCAGTCCATCATCTTCCATGCCTCACAAGATCTTCCCAACTCCTGTTCTATGAAGCCAACCAGAGGCAGTTAACTCTCCACAGACCAAAAGCACCTGAAGCTCAGTACCCTCTGAATCCACATGGAAATCAATGCTTGCCAATCAGAGCAAACCGGAGCATCACGTAAAGTTCCACTGATACTCACATCTACCATACAAAAACATTAGAATACCAAAGTCATCTAGCATTTCAACAGCATCGGATCATCCTAACCTGGACGTTCAAAGAAAGGCTCACAAAACACGAAAGCATTCTCTATCAACTCAAAACCGACCTTCTCCTCCAAAATTAAGAAACCAAAAACCGAAAAAGAAAAGGCTTATGATCGGGAACAATTGCTAATCGTTGACAATGTCCAGAATATGCTAAACGCTCACTCCGCAACATCAAACACGACGCTCAGAGTTCCATTCGATAAGACCACTGCAACAGATAAGCTCCAACTCCCAAAATGCACGGTGCGAATCGACAATCAACGCACACAATCACCACGAGATCCGAAAAACTCAGAACCTAGATTCTCGCGAGATCAAATCACACGCGGACAGACAAAACCGTGCGCGCGGACAGGAGATCGCACCTGTCTGCTGGAGAACGGGAAGGCGAAGACGAGGAGGAGGACGGAGAGGGCGAGGAAGGCGAAGACGAAGCGAGGCTGGACCAGGACCGAGATCTCTCGACGCATCATTCCCGAGCAGCCGTCGCGGAAGAAGAAGAAGAAGAAGAAGAAGAAGAAGAAGAACAAGGAGGCATAGAAAAGGGCGCGCTCGATCGTCGTCAGGTCGCGTCCCCTCGCACCGCCATTGGAGCTCAGCAGGAGTCACGGTTCGCGGTATCCCTCAATGTCGATCCGTTGCTGCTGGAATCGGAACCGAGCGCATGCCGATTGAACGGAGGAATTCAGCGATGAACTTGGGGACCGCACTTCATCAGTGGCAGCAATACGAGTGAGATCGGAATGCAGATGAGAGGTTATTATTTTACCGTCGTTTATCGGTGGGTGTTTGGATGTTTATAATACAACCAAAAATCTCAAATTGATAAATTTTGATCATAATTTTATTTCGAAATAAATTTTAAATGCCAAAAATCTAAAGATGTATATTTGTGACAAATATATCATAAACCGATAGAGATAATGATACGATAATTCCAGAACTTTAATTAATATGTAATTTGATTTTCGAACTTTTAATTTGTTTAGGCTCATGAACTTTAACTTAATGTGTAATGCGGTCCTTAAATTTTTAGTTTGTCAAATATAGGCCATAAACATTTGATACATATTCAATATAGTTACTAAATTGTATGAAAATATTTAATGTAGTCTGGACTATATTAAATATTTTTATATAGTTCAAGAGGTATAAGTTTAAAGACTATATTCAATAAATCAAAAGTTCAGAGATCATATTGCATATTGGATTAAAATTCATGAATTATATTCAATAAATTAAAAGTTCATGAACCAAATTGTACATTCGATCAAATTTTATAGACTATTTGTATTATTTTCCCCAAACCAATATAGGTTTAAGTTATTATCACGTGTTATCTAGATCAATAATTTCATCGTAAAATTTGATGAAAGGGTAATTATGTTACGAGTGCAAACCCAAAAATTAATTTGGGATAAATTTACCAAAAGCATACCAATTAGGATTTTTGGCAACCTGAAAATTAATTTAGAATAAATTTAGTACATATACGTTAGTTTGGAGTTTTCCGCATTAGTAATCAATTTTAGTATTAGAATGGACGTACTTGTGAGGTGGATACGGGCTAACTGATACGGGCTCCCTTTTGACGATTTAAACGGATCAGGCTTGATTATATATATGGGCCCAGCGAAACTAACACTAACTTTCAGCCATTGGGCCGGCAAAAGTCTTTTGGATGCTTGACATGCAATTACAATTGGATCACCCAGCTTCACAATGATTTTTTTTTTTTTTTGGAAAGAAGGTAGTATTTTTTTTAACATATATTAAATAAAAACAATAAGTGCCCGTACCAACGCCACTAGTAATAACTAAAGTGCAACCCAAAATATCTGGCCCACTTATCATTGAATTGAATGTTGCGTGCTCCGTTTAAGACTTTTGATGTCGGTGAAGATCCTCCACCGTGCACTATGTTTCTATCGGTGATTCGACGGATTCTCGATCACCCATGCACGTAAATAAGGTGTGTCCACGGACGATCGACAGACGCTTAAGACAAGCCATGAGAGTACGACACCTGGTGGAGGATCCACATCCATTGGTAGAGATTGAGTAATTTTTACTTTGGCAAAATCTGCTGGGTGAACACATCATACAAGCGACTTAAACTTGGTCGGGAAAAATGGGCAAAAGAAAGACGAATAGAAATGTCAAAATCCAAACCCATAGATAGTCCTACGATGCATGTATAGCATATTTCTTAAACAAAGAGGAACAGTTACTTCCGTCGACAATCTCCAATCTCAGAATTTGCATGAAATCATGAAAAAAAGCAAAGTCCCATGGAGCCATGCAACTAGGTTGGTTCTATTTGAGAACTGGACCAAACCATTCTAAAAATCGGTCTGGTTCCCAATTTCGAGTGAAGAATCATCGGGCAGAGGACCGACCGGACCGAATTCAAAACTAGTTTCTCTCTTTCTCTCTCTTTTTTCTATTTTCTCCATCCTCACATTGATACTTCACTACTCTCTCTCTCTGTGGCTTGCCCTCACTCATTCCTGACTCACATTTGCTCACTTGCCCATGTTCATCTTTTAATTTGAACCGTTATGTTACTCATACTATTTTGTTGTAAAAAATGAAACCCAAAACAGGAACAAAAGAAAAACAAGTTTTAGGGTAGATTTGGAACCGTCCGAAAAAGCAAATAGGTTCTAGGATAAGTTTCATAGCAAACAAAATAGGTTGCCAAAAATTAGAATCGATCTTAACAAGAAATTTACCAACTATAAAGCCGATCACTATTAAAATCCCGAACTCTGTCTTTTAAACAAAGCACCACATTGCTCATGTCAAGATTTGTTTGTCCTTTATCAAGATCTGATGTGAGGGCATACTGAAGCAGGACGTTGCTTCATGATCAACATTAGACTAAGCGCAGTGATGACCATATCTTCGGCTAAGGTAGCGTATGGCAATTTGCCCATTTTTCTGTTTTCTTTTTTAACCGTTCACTAATGTTTCTATTCCTTGAAATAAAAAGTTATTCTAGGGAATAAATTTGTAATAGAAATGAGAAGTAGAAAAAGTAACTTAGGGCGCATATGATAACCATTATATTTCTGTTCCGGAACTATTTTCTATTCTATACTTGTTTCTAGAAAAGAAATCTATTTGGTAAAATAATTTCATTTTTATATTTCTGGAACCAATTTATATTCTAGAAATAGCTATAGAAATCAGAAGTAAAAAAATTTTACTTTTCTATTTCTCAAATAAAAATCGGAAGTTGTTTCTCATTTTTCTACTTCTCACCCAAAAAAGTCCCTCCCTAACCCCTAGCCATCTACCCCTTCTGATTGCAATCACCCACTAACGTCACCACCACCCACTCCCCCCGCTAGCCATCATGTCCGCCCACCGTTCGTTGCCCCCTCCCCCCACACTCCTCCTCCTCGCTGGCCATCCACACCGCCACCCCCAATCACTACCGGTTGCTAGCCACTTGTCGTCACCACCACCACCCCCTTCCCCCGCTGGCTACCCACCATTGTTGCCCCCGTAATTGTCACCACCACCGCCCCCTCCCTTCACTACCGGTTGTCGATTGCCAACCGCCGCCACCCTTCCCTAGCTACCGATGTCGATCGGCCGACTGTTGCCACCCCCCCCCCACCACCAATCGTCAACCATTGCCACCACCCCTTCCCCTCGTCGTCGATTGCCGGCCTCTGCTACCGCCCCCTCCCCATCATTGGCCACCGCCACCACCCCACCCCCTATCGCGCCCCACTTTGCCACTCCCTTCCCCCACCTCTAGTCACCGGTTGCCACCACCATTGCCTCCCCCATCGGTTGCCCACCACCACTTTGCACCATGCTAGTTGCTGCTAGCTACCATTACCCCCTCCTCCCCCATTACAACTCAAGAGGGAGAAATTTTGCGTCGTTATCAAATGCGTTTCTATTTTAGAAATAGAAATTTTGTGTCATTGTCAAATACGTTTTTCTTGCTCAAAAACTCATCCAAAAATAGAAATAGAAAAATTAATTTCTATTCTAGAAATTTTATTATTCGCGCATTTATTGTTTTTGTGAACAATTTCTAGAAACTTATTTTTCTTGGGTTATTACTCATGACCGACTATCAACCATTGACCTCCGCCCACCACTGCCCTGCACCCGGCGATTGACAACCAGCTTCTGGCAACTCAGCGTTCGGTGATCAATCTCGACCGCTATCGAGGAAAAACGAAATACAAATTTTTGTCAATCAAACGCATTTATATTCTTTTTCTATTTCGAAAATTAATTTTTTTATAATTATCAAATTTATTATTTTAGGAAGTAAAAATAATAAAAAACTATTTACTTTTATCTTATTTAAGAAGAGGAAGAAAAGAATTCAAAAAAAGTACTGCATGCCCGACAGCTAACCTTTCGCTCCATCATTTCCTGCCACTGTCCATACACCTAAAATTTAATGTGTTGCGGGTAGGCGATGGATATCTGAATCCTCTGATGACCAAATCCATGCATTCATCAACATATGGAAGCTGGCACTTGTTCTGAGCAGGTATTGACCGTTTGATCTAGAGGGAATCCAATCCAACTAACAATTTTCTGTTAGAAAAATAGTGATGAATGCCAGTTACATTAAAATCGATTTGCAAAGCCGGTATGTTAAAGTGATAAATTATGGGCCATCGTTGAATTTGACCCATTTATTTATATGCATATTTATAGTAGGACACATTGTATTACATATGACTTGTGTAAATCAATTATATTGTTGAATGTAGGGTTAGGATTCTATTCTGGGATAAAGACCTGTGCATGTGTAGTTGTTCATATGTAACAATCAAATGTAACCAAACGAACTATAAAATTGCGCATGAGCAGTTCCGAAAAACGCAAGAGAAAAATTGAAGAGGAACTTCATCAGGTTCGATTTTGATTCCAATAATGCAAACAAACGGGGAACACATAGCTTTACGCTAGATTATAGAAGATCAAGTCAGGTCGATTTCGATTTCGATTTCAATAATTGCAAACAAACGCGACACATGTGGAACGCACATGTGTCGCTGTCGAAAGAAGGTAATGGAGATTGTGACAACTGAGATCGAGGGAGAAAAAAATCGGTGACAATGAGAAGAGAACCGCGGGGACCATCCTCTTCATGCAAAAATCAGACGTATCTTTCGTTTTTCTTTTGCCGAGAATAGTCGCCGTGGAAAGTTCGGGGAGACGAAGCACGCACTGAGAAAGAAGCTTTGGAGTGTTGTGTGTCGTCGTCTGTCCTTTCGATGAAAAATCAAACCTAAATTCCGCATCGCAAGGATGTTCTTCCTCGTCAGGAAATGTCTATTTTGACCTGTTCCACGTCTCGAGATCGCACGAAAAATTGAAAGAGAAGAGCATTGAGGGTGGTTAGATCCTTGAATAGATGGATTTGTTTCGGTCCGACACGAAGTTATGGACGGCATGGACGGAAAATGAGAAGAGGACGGTCCCCTCGATCTGGAAAAGTCACGGGTCGATTTTAATTAACGATACTACTCCTCGAAAACCTAACGACTTGTTTGTCCGGTTGCAAAAGAGATCGATGAGGATGGCTAACGGTATCACATTGAAGGGGATGAATAGGTGATTTCAAAAACTTGAAAAAATATTGCAAAATTAAATGTGCCAAGTTAAAAGTTATTGTGACCGGGTAAAAACAAAGCGTTGATATAAGCAGATTCCAATTATATTCAACAATATAGTCTAGTGCTTCTATCAAATAGTAAGCGAATAAAAGTATAACGATGCACAAAAAGTTTATGGTGGTTCGAATTTGTTGTGAGTGTACATCCACTCTCTCGTACTAAGAATCTGCTAATTGGATTCCATTAGTCAATCGTTGAGAAATTACGGTAGTATGTGCTACTTATATTTAAGCACTTCTCCTCAAAGCTAGTTCTGCTTATATCCAAGCATATAGGCTTATTATTTCATACCTAAGCACAAATTTTCACGCTGCCAACACTTCTTGAAGATTGTAATATTAAAACTTGCTAAAGACAATTAAAAAGGATGTAGAGCTCTTTCAAAATTTGGAATTATGAATTCTATATCTCTCATTAAAAAGGATGATGACTTCTGTCAAAATTTGGAATTATGAATTCTATATCTTTCTCTTCAGCGTTGTGGTCTTTTTTTATACTCCTCCCATCCAAACTTCGTTGGACAATCTTTAAGATGATCAATTTTCAATCTAGTCATTGGACAATTCTTAAAAAGATTGAGGAGCTGTTGAGGTTGATCAATTAAAATTCCTATAGATTTTGTCTTCCATACAATCAAATCCGGGTTCCCAAAATTGGAGTGCTTCAGCTGTGAAAAAATCATGACTTTGAGATGATTGTAATGAATCAAGATGTCTAGTGTGATTGTATATTTTGTGTAGATAGTCGTTAAGATTTATAGTTAATCAAGTTTTTTTAAGTGAGGAATCCATATTTGAAGTTCATGATAATAATTGTAGCTACAAGTTGTTTAAATGCTCTGCTCATATTCCCAATCATTACTAATATTCAACTTTTCAATATGTTGTCGATATCAAGCGTATGCACCACCGATATCCACACGAGACTTTGTTTATATCCACTAGTACTCTACTTATATTTAAGCAATAGATATATCTAAATTCCTTGATATATTTAACTAGTCTTCTTGAAACACTTTGAATACAATAGTGATATAGATCCTATAGATTTAATACTTTGGCATATGTTCTCCATGTAGGTTCTTCAAATTAATTAGAATATTTTCACTAATTATATCGAAGCTCCGTTTCAACCCGAAATGTAAGCAATTCTTGTAACTATCAAGATGTATAAAACTATAGATAGTTCTATCAACTTCAAAATAAAATAAGAGGTTCTCTCAACATCAAGAGTTGTGCGGCCATAACCTTAAAAGAAGCACAGGGAAGGGAACCTAGCTAGAAATTTTGTTCAAGACATTCTTATGTAATTCATTTTGTATTAGATAGTTCTTTGACAATTTTTGGTAACTAACATTTGTATTCGTAGCAAAGAGAGCTATTTTCAGCCTTTACTTTACTAGCATAACAGTTTTTAGCGTAACAATATGTTGTGAGCCACAAATTTATAATAAAATAGACTCCATAATAATTTATAATTATTTGTTATTCATTTTTTGTGATTTAAAACATGATGTTATTCCATAATATATTAAAGACCATCACTCAACAATTTTTCTTTTCAGTCACTATTCAAAAATCAATCTTGTAGTTTATAATAAACTATTATTCAGTAATAGATTAAAGATCGTCATTTAACCATTTTTCTTTTCGGTCATTGTTCAAAAGCCAATCTCGATTGCGGAATCCCATGAATTAAAATGTTCGATTGGGAGGTCTCCGCTATTCCCCAAAGATAACGGAGGCCGTTATGCTATGAGATGACTTTTCACCTACGACTATAGCTACATATTCACCTAATATTATGATACCTAAGATAGGAGTGATCTTATTATATAAAATAGGAAGAAAAAAAAAAAGTGGGCCACTTTGTCTTGCCGTTAACTTGTGATGAATGCCTAGATTCTCCAACACTTGAAGGTCCTCCTCCTAACTTTCCAAACCGCCAGTAAAAGAAGAGCGGGGAGGACTAGCAGTTGCATCTAACTCATTCCTCATGTCATAATGATATAGGGTTCTTTATTTATTAGCTCAAACCCAAAAGTAAATTACAACATTGACTTGTACTAGGTGCTAAGTATATAAAGGAGGTTAATATTTTTCGGATCTGAGTAAATCTTTAAACTGCTTCTTCTAAACTTCATGACGTAAAACACGGGAGTATTCCCACCTTATAGAAGAAGCAAATATACAACTTAAAACAAGAGATATAAGACATGTGGATACCAGCACGTTAAAATAAGGAAAATAGCTAAACGGGTCACCTTCATTGGAAGGACTACTGCTAGTGACTCTCCAAGGTGGAAACACCCCTAAAGGAATATAGGTCGGTGGAGTCGACTTCAATTTTGTTTGTGAGCCCATGACCTTCCAACAGACCCCAAGTTGAGGCTCTAAGCATGTAAAGGAGCTTGCATTGAAACAAGAAGGGTTGTTCTTCAACATGATGTGCACCAAAATGAAAAGAGTGTAGCACATCGAATTTTCAGGATAATTGTTCAAAAATTTGAAACATATTATACAATGACCAATCGAACCCTAAATCCTTCGATTGTGTTGATTTAGTTCCAAATATTTTGATGGTTTGTCAATTTAGTCATAAAAATTTCAAATTGTCCCAATTTAGTACCTATGTAGATAGAGACAATAAACTAGGCCTATCTCATAAAATAATATTTTATTTATCCACCCACTAACCATTCGGACGATGCATGCTTTATGTTGAGTTTAAGCCAATAAGTTATAAGCTCGATGTGAAACTTCTCTAACACAAGCCAACCCAATACACACGTATATCTCAACAACCTTCATATCATGTGTAAGCTCCCTTTGCCGGGGAGATCAAGCCCCCAAGTCCCAACTTGTCAACACCCAGCTTTATTGAAAGGTTTAAATTAATGAGTTACAAGGCAATTAAAATATATTAACTACTTAATATCATATTAATTCTCTTATATAAGATTATTCTAATATGACTTATACATGTATCTTCACACCCTAGAACTCGGGTATTATATCCATCAAGACGTAGAGTTGACACAGAAAATTTACCGAAACGGAGGCTTTGTATCAATTGCTGGCTTGCTGCGTGATTAAAGTAACGCCGACCCCCCTCGGAGTCGATTCTCTCTCGATCTCAGCTTTTACTATCTATTACTTATCAGCTTCTTTTTGGTTTATCATTCACTATTATTGTATTAGCCTCCGGATGCCCACCGGCCCTCTGTCAGCTGCAAAATCACCTGTGTTTTCCACAGGCGTTGATCTAATACAAAAGGTGTGAAATCCCAAGCGTTGTGCTTATGGAATTCACGGGCTCGATACTCATTTTTTACTTTGATAATTCACCAGATTTATAATATGTAAGAATAAGGAAAAGTACTTTTACATATGTTCGTATATTCGGTGATATGATAACGCGGCATCGACAAGTGAAAAGATCACTCGTTGTCGATTGCTTATTGGATCAAGAAAAGCATGGACATCGAGGAAATATCAGAAAGCAAAAGATCATTGTGTTTTTTTCCAAGAATGGTGTTAGGTCAGCATATTACGGAATATACACATGACTATGTACACGTATACTCCTCAGAACGGGCTGACACACCCAATGGAATTTTCTCTATAGAAACCCTCTACTTTTCAAAGCCTCTCTTCGCATCTCCCTCTCTCTCTCTCTCTCTCTCTGAGAGGGTGTTGGCTTCGTCCCCTTCCGAGCGCTCCATGGGGCTCCAGCAGCACTCCAAGTTGAACGCCGCGAAATGGCTGGGCCTGGTCACGGCGGTGTGGGTGCAGGCCATCTCCGGCAACAACTACACCTTCTCCAACTACTCCGACGCCCTCAAGTCCATCATGAACCTCACGCAGCTTGAGCTCAACAACCTCTCCGTCGCCAAGGACGTCGGCAAGGCCTTTGGCCTCCTTGCCGGCCTCGCCTCAGACCGGTTGCCCCCGTGGGTCATCCTGCTCATCGGCTCCATCGAAGGGCTCGTAGGCTACGGCGCTCAGTGGCTCGTGGTCAGCGAGAGAGCCACGCTCTCTTATTGGCAGGTATAGGTAGAAGATAACCGATAAAATATGCGTGGACAAGCGCATTTGACTTTTGGGGTACTTTGCATTCCTCTTTGCGTTGATTTTTCTGGTTCTTGCTCGTTCCTGAATTTTGTGCGACGCAGCTCTTTGCGGAAAATTCTTGCATGAACCACGTCAAAAACATCATGAGAGCCACTCGATTCAAATGTCTACATGGCTTTAATATTGTCTTCAAGCAACGAAAATTCTGAATCCTTGTCTTGCCTCCCAACATTATTTTGCCGGGCCTCCTTTTCCCCTTTATTGGGATGCGATTTCTCCATCTTTGCTCTGAGTTCTTAGTAGCCAAAATGAGTCCCGAGACGGAAAGAATGAAAAGATTCTTTCTCCAATCTTCTGGAAAAGAAAGAATGAGAGTGACAATGCCCTTCCGTTTCCTGTAACAGTCATGTGATGAAGAATAGAAACCCATCTCAACAAAGCCAAATCTTCATATAAATCTCATTTTTCCGTCATGTAATCAATTGATGTTCACATATGCATCTTTAGAAAATCAAGTCAGTTGAGAAGGGAAAGGGAAATTAGACATATTAATTTCTCCCAAAATTCAGATTAAAACCGTTGGAATCTAATCCTAAGTAATGTCGTTCGTGTGTATTGTCTGAAGAATATTCGATGTTTCAATTTTCATGCACGCAGATGTGCATATTCCTGTGCATGGGGGGGAACAGCACGACGTGGATGAACACGGCGATCCTGGTCACCTGCATCCGGAACTTCCGGAAGAACCGGGGCCCTGTCTCCGGCATCCTCAAGGGCTACGTCGGCCTGAGCACTGCAATCTTCACAGACATCTGCACCGCCCTGTTCTCCGACAGCTCTGCCTCCTTTCTCTTCATGCTCGCCGTCGTCCCCTTCGGCGTCTGCCTCACTGCCATGCTCTTCCTCCGCGAGGTCCCGCCGAGTGCCACCGAAGAAGGAGGCAATCAGGACGAGTCCCGGTACTTCGCCATCCTCAATGGCGTCGCCGTCGTCATCGCGTTCTATCTCTTGACCTACGACTTCATCGGGTCGTCCCAGGGACAAGTCTTCAACCTCGCGTTCGTGGGCATATTGCTGGTCCTACTGGCCTCCCCGTTGCTGATACCTTTGTATGACTTGTTGAAGAGCTTCAAGAAGAGCGGCTCACCGGACGTCGAGAGCACCGAGGCCGTGGAAGCACCACTGCTCGCGAGTCAAGAAACGACAGCGGAGGTGGCCGAGGTGCAGCGCCAGCAGGCGACGGAGGAGGCGGAGGAGGCGGCGGCGGCGGCCGACGGGGCAGGGGAGGCGAAGGGGAAGCCGGCGATCGGAGACGATCACACGATATTCGAGGCGATGAGGACGTACGACTTCTGGATACTGTTCGTGTCGTTCCTCAGCGGAGTGGGTACGGGCCTGGCGGTGCAGAACAACATGGGCCAGATCGGGTCGTCGCTCGGGTACGACGACGTGTCCGTCTTCGTGTCGCTGATCAGCATCTGGGGATTCTTCGGGCGCATCATCTCGGGTACCGGCTCCGAGTATCTCATCAGGTAAGTTCCGTTCCTTCCCTGGCACGCACGACAGTATCCCGATCTCGTACTTTTGCGGTCGACTCGACGGGGACGAGGGGTTTGGAATTCTCGGTTTTGACGAGATAAGAGCGCGATAATCAATGCGAGATGGGAGAGTGGGGCCCACATGATCTCGTCGTTGATGATTCATGGGACCCAATCAGCTCGGTCCATAAGTAGGAACTACCAATCTCCGCCTCCCCAACTAAAAGTCCGCCCGGGCATGGAGTTATTGCACTTTCTTTCTCCCACTCTTTTTCGATCATCCGGTTGCAGAAACCCGTCAAAGTATACACGGAACGAAATACGATGTTAAGATCTTTGGTCGGCTCAATAGGCCGTGCCAGAACTCAAGAAACTTGCGCATCGCGTACCTTGTTTCCCGTACAATTTTTTGGAAAGTTGTTAGATTAAATGACTTCCATTGGAAGACAACTTTTCTTTCTTGCAAAATGCATTTTGGGTTTTCCTGCGGTTGACTAGCAATCTCACTCCCTCTAGTGCACGCCCATAATTACTGCGTTTGGTGGTCCAACAAACCATTGATCGCATGGAGATTTCACTGATTCCATTTAGCCCCGTCTTAATTTATCATGACTCGCTGCTCCTTGCTCTTGCATTTGAACCCGCTGAGAGCAGATCACAGTGAAAAAAATGAATAAATAAAAGAACCTTCCATCCTCTAGGCTCATCTGGAACGTTAATTATGTAATTATGTTCGCCCGAGGTGAATCTCATGAGATCAACAGTTCATATTGTCGTTAGTCGACGTCTCTATAATTTATGAAATACCAGCTAGAAAGAGTCGGAATCAGTCCATGTATTGTATTGAAACTTATCTTTCTTTTTTAACCTTCAGGAAGAACGGAACGCCAAGACCTTGGTGGAATGCGGGCTCTCAAATAGTGATGGCCGTAGGGTTCGTCGCCATGGTCTGGGCATTCCCGGGATCCCTATATGTTGGCTCCATCGTCGTCGGCCTATGCTACGGCGTCCGTCTGGCCATCACGGTCCCCACGGCCTCGGAGCTCTTCGGCCTCAAGTACTATGGCCTCACCTACAACGTCCTCATACTCAACCTCCCGCTTGGCTCCTTCCTCTTCTCTGGCCTCCTTGCCGGCTTGATATACGATGCAGAGGCAACGTCAACTGCCGGCGGCGGCGACACTTGCAGTGGGGCGCATTGCTACCGAATCGTGTTCATAGTCATGGCCGTCACGTGCCTGATCGGATGTGCGTTGGATGTGCTCTTGGCGATTAAGACCAAGGCACTCTATGCTAAGATTCAAGCTAGCAAGAACGCCAAGGAGAGTTCGAGTTAGAAATCGAGGTTTGCGAGGGCACTAATTGGAGCTGAAACCCCTTAATAATTTTCGCCATTCAAAGGTTTCTAGCAAGGGAGAGAGCATTATTTTTTTTAGTCAATCGAGATATGATTAGTTTGCTTGAATTTAATGTACTATTGATTCTTTCTAGAGATATTTTTTGGTCAATCGAGATATCATAAAGTTTTGAAGCTTTGGACGGACGGAATGACGCTGGGGCACAATCCATTCACTCGCCCAGCTTAGCTATTGCTGCTCCGTATGCCAAGTGCACTCGACATTTCGACGAGATTTGAAAATTGAAGAGACGTATGTTCTGAGAAAGATTTCACCAATGAGCAACTGATTAAGAAAATTTTACGGCTTTCAATACATTATTTTATCTCGTATTTTATTTACAGTCATTGCATGCGACTATTATTGAAGTTATTTAAATGAACAGCTTTGAAAATTCCAAACTATTCACTAATAAAGTATAATGCATTGTTTGTTTATGTAGTTTATATTTATTGTCTCTTTCCAAAGTATTAGCTTAACCTTTTGACTCATATATTCTAGCAAGTTATTAAAATTTATTTTTCTCCAGATTTATGTCACCACATGCAGGCTTCTTGTTCATTAGAAAAATCATCAAAAAGCCCTAAACCTATTATGTGGATACCAATGCAGTCCTAGACATTTTAATTTGGTCAATTTAGATTTAGTTTTTTTTATAATTTGCTAATTTAGTCCTTCTGGCTAATGTTGGCTGGAAATTATTGATATAAATGCCGACTATACCACTTTAGACAATCGGTATTAATATTGATAATTTTTGCAATTCTTTTAAACTCTTTTTTGAATTTTTTTGGATTTTTTAATACTCATTTCTTTTTTATTTTCTTTCTTAACTTTTCATTGTGGCTGGTGAAGGCACGAAACCAAATCAGGGCGAGGCCCTCACTGACCATAATAAATAAAAGAAAATTAAAAAAATTAAAACTTTGCTAAAATTGTCCATGTCAATGCTAGTCTTACCACATAAGATAGCTAGTATCTATGTTAGCAATTTCTGGCCAAAATTGGCTAGTAGGACTAATTTGACAAATTGTAAAAAATGTTTAAGTGGTTTAAGACTGTACTGACTCATGTACAATAGGTTTATTAGGGGTGTCAACAGGTTGGGTCGGGTCGGGTCTTGATGTTACTCAACTCGACCCAAACAATAAGGGTCATGTCATTTGACCCGACCTGACCCGACTCGAAATGCATAAAACATAAAGCAAAAAAAACGGGTCGGTTCGGTTCGGGTTTTTTATTAAAAAAATATTACAATTTTTAAATAAAAATATGACAAAGGGAATTCGAAATGCTCTTACGTGACACCGCGAGACCTCGTCCAACCCATCCGTGAACATTTTCACAGACAGATAATTTTTTAATAAAAAATATGACAAAGGGAATTCGAAATATTCTTACGTGACGCCGCAAGGCCTCATTCAACTCATCCATGAACATCTCTGCAGACAAATAATTTTTTAATAAAAAATATAACAAAAGGAATTCGAAATGTTCTTACGTGACGCCACGAGGTCTCGTCCAACCCGTCCGTAAATATCTCCGCAAATAGATAATACTCCATCCTCTAAAGTTTTGCGTCGGCCATGAAAAAGAAGCAAATCATATGGAAGATGGGGGGGAGAGAGAGAGGGAGAGGGAGAGGGAGAGGGAGAGAGATTGATGGGGGTCAACCTAGGGGCGATAACGACGAACCCGTGAGACGAGACATGCCGGATGAGTTGTGAGTAGAAGGAGTTGTAGAGGAGATAGCTTGGGTGGGTGTGTTTGGGTTGAAACATTTAATGTGTTTAATTAGAACAATGTTTCCACCCTAACTTGACCAAAAACATGTATTCTATTTGTGTTTATAATTGTTACCCAAACAATATTAAAATCTGAAACACGTACCATACTTATTTCGTGTCCGGGTCGTGTTCGGGTCATGTTTGGGTTAGGTTGGATGTGTTTTTTGGACACCCCTAAGGTTTATGACTTTTTTTGAAAATTTTCTCATCGTTCAACAACTCCATGTGGGTCCTTAGTCTGGTTTACACTTGATTGGGGTGCTGAAATATTTTCAAATCACTTGCCTATGGAATTTATATGTGCTTTATACTAATGTTGTCTCTCCTCGCCTATCAGATTAAGTTTTTAATCAAACCTTTTAATATTTCTCGTTTCATCATTTGTCAACTTCACATTTAGCTGATAGTTTGTTTCTTTGATAGAGAATTTTTTTTTTTATATACATAAGAAGTTTCAAGGAAATTTGAATGATAATAGAGAGGAAGTTTTTAAGAATAAGATTTTATTTATTTATTTATTTTACATCAGCTCTAAATAAGTCGTGTACTTTCGAGTCCTCTCATGTGGACCTATTCGGCTTATGCGAAAATGTTGCAATTTGATTCTATGTTGCCGACAATGCAAAAGAATTGCTGACGATTTGATTAACTTTAGAAAAGTATTCCAGAATCAATTTATTTTACTTTTGTTCGAGAAAGATGCCCGTTATATCTTTAGATGCCAGATTCTCTTTGAAAGATATATGCACGCGTGAAGAAAGATAGTTCACCATTAGGCGCAAAAAGACAATTCGAAAACTCTTTTATGTTCTTCCCATTATAAATAATGAGAACAATTCTTTAAGATATTTGCACAGCACTTTCGTAGCGCTTTCGTCGCGCGTTCTGGGCGATCGTCATCTACGTTGATTTAAAGAACGCGGACGGTATGGGGAACCATGGGGTCTTCGTCATGAGTGGGGGCCTCTAAGGTTTTGTCCATTCGTCTGCCAAAAGATTAAAAAAGAAGAAGAGAGATCCCCTTCGGCGAATGACGACAAATTGAGAAATCATGGCACATGAGAAGCTGACAGATCCCCTTGGGCCAATGAAGCTCGTTGCTCGTGCGTGTTCCTGTGGGCAAAAGTTGATTTTGCAGCTGAATTTATTGTGCGCGCCGCATCATTTACAGAGTGATTCTTATCGATATCATTTCATTATCGCCTTATTTATAGCAACTTGCATCAGGGAGAATAGTCATCTAACGCAGACCAATCGATTAATTATTACTCACGGGACACAAGCGAGCAAATTTAATCATATGAGTTCGACTAGGTAATGATCAAGATTGACTTGCCTAACTCTAGCTTGATCTCGAGTTCGAGTTTACCTAGATAACTTGTCGAGCTTGGGCTCAATGATAATTGAATCGATAAGCTCTCGCGAGTTTTACTGGGATTATTCGAAATGGTGTTTTGACAATAGCAAAATTAAGCAAAGCCCTCCAAATTATACGCTGTACATGGAGGTCGCTGGTTTAGGTACAGTCAATGTTTTCCTAAAGGTACTTGAGAAGAAACCAATTGGAAGACGGTAGCCACCGCGGTTGGCGGCTGGCGTAGCCACCAACATCTCGTCTCCAGCTTTCGGCCGTCAATGCTAATCAGTACAGCTGTCCGACACTCGAACTGATAAGTCGATGGTGGTCTTATCTGATAAGCTGATGTCTCTGTCTTGGAATGAAACCCGGCCTCCTCGCCGTCTTGGCCGCAAGTTGCGTACAGCACACAGTCTCCATGCGATGTTTTGTCAAAAGAATCGTCTTCCTCTCATTTCTTTATTCTTGCAACTGAAAGATCTTCCTTGATTTCCTGCGACGGATGGCCGAAGTTCGTACGAGCCTGTCTGGTTCGATCACATGTGTGGAAATCGATAAAAAAATATCAGGGGACAGGCTGTACGCAGACCGTACCTACCACATGCGATCTTATCAACTGGTGGCCTGGTGGGCTGCGTGTGGCTGTGGTGATAGCTGATAAGCGCAGGTCCCTCTCTGTTTGGAATTTTCTCCAGGGCCGAGATCACCCATCTTCAAAATTGAATTCCACTTCAAATTGAATTCTTCCCACCAGAGAACATAAAAATCAGATGTGTCTTGCCTTTTGATGATAATCTTTTCTCATTTTCCTGTTCATTTTCACTAGAATATTTACACGTAGAAAATCATTATCACGTTGAGGCAATTAATAAACATTATCTCGTGTTCGATGGTCAATTTTGATGGTCTTTGGGTTTTTTTTTTGGGGGTAGAAAAGCAAGATAGAGAAAAACTATCTATATCAACTATTCTCAATGATTGTCATTGTAAGAACTCCACGCTTATGATTGAGACATTTAATTTGAATCATAACTATTCATCGACAGTTTCTTATTAATAGCCTTTGTCGTTTACATAAAGAATAACATCTTACAATAGTCTTTTGATTGTGCGTTTAGTGCAGCTCAACTCAACTTTTCTTTTCTTTTCTTGTACAGTTTTGAATTTGATTTTTAATTTATTGATCACTTCGAATTTTTCATAATTTTAATATTTGGATGTTGAGTCATCTAAAAGAAAACTTCCATTATTTATAGTTTTAGTATATTCACGTGTTTCTCTTTTTTTTTTAAAGGCTTCACAAGTGCATTCAAAACACTCATTATTTTGGAGGAAAAGTGAGAAGTACTTTTTTAACTTTTTTTCTAAACAAACAAACAAATCTCACGGATCTGTATTATTGGATTCCTCTATATTCAATCATTCTCTATTTTCTCTAATTTGAAGGAGATTAAAACCTTTTCTCATCAGTCGTATCTTTGAAAATTCATGATAGACTATGCTTAATCTTCGTTGATGTTTAATTGGGACTTGTATAGTTGTTTCACATATTGAAATCACATATTTCTCCAGTGAGTGATGCGTAATGTTTCTAGAACAGCAGCATGGGAGCCAAATTTCCGTTCTAGATACGCGTCGCCTCGCACTCGATTCCTTATTCAGGTTGTTTGATTTCTTGAATGCTTCTCGTATTGTTTTGGTTCGATCTGCAAGCGAGAGAGGTACTAAAGTATCTCGTGCCCCTCGGATGCCAAGGCTCGTTTAACAATTGTTGTCTTGCATGCATGCAATGTCTCTGCAAATTCATCTACCCTTCAATAATAGAGCGGGCTTTTGGACGGTCCTCAGTTAGCTTCAGATTCAAACAAAAACTAGGGGGCATCTCTATGTCGACCCGCTCGATGTTAAATTGGAAGCAGCCAAGATGGTCGGCCATGGCAAAGCTAGTGCCTGCCAATACTTCACATACAGACAACGAACATCAACAAGGCCAGACAGGGGACCCCCACGTTCGTATCAATCGCTTTTCCATCAAACACCAGATCTCTAGCTAGATCCATCGTCCTTTCCATCAACCCACTGACTGATTCCAAGATCGATCTTACTGGCTACTTCGTGCGATCAGGTCCTGGGTAATTTGGACTGAGTTAGATCTTTCATTAGAGTCTCACGACAAGCTTAAATTTTATGGCCGGGGTTTTCAGATGAAATCTTCCATTTTGCGATCGTTACTGGAAATATGTGATACTATTGTTCGAAATTCTGTTTATTCATATGAAGTGTGCCTCGTTTTTGCGAGGGAGAAAACTCAATGATAAAGGAATGCAAAAGCAAGATTTTAATATGGAGACGACGTGTATGGTTTGCTAACTTCTCTAATGTCTGATTTGATCTGGGCACGCATCAAAGCATATGCTGTATTTGCTGTCTTATATCACTGAGACGACTTATCACCCATGTGAACGCCATCTTCCCTAGCGATATGTCATGTTCCCTTTCTCTTTTTTGACTCAGCAGGAAGATTCTTGTCGATTATATTTACATCGAAGGGCTTTTGTCTCTGTTTTCTCCAGTTCGATCCAGCTAGAAGGCGCAACCCGGACGCTTCATTGGACAAAGATTTATATGTCTATGTCCAACTTGCGAAGTGAATGGGTCTTAGTAAAGAGGAAAGTCTCGACTGATGGGACTGTAATTGATTATTGAGCTCTACCGTGTATCTAAGAGGTTAATTTTTGTATTAATGGGATTAATCGTAATCACACCACTAAGGTAACCTAGAAGCAGTTCGGTCTCTTCAGTATTATTAATCAAGTTCCTTAAGATATTTTCATTTTCAAGTGGGGAAAAACTCTTGTTTATCTGTTTAAAAGCGTATTTCATTTTCACGAGGGAGGACTCGATGAAAAAGGAGACAAAAGGAAGACTTTTTATATGGAGCTGATGTCTATGTTTTCCTACTTCCCTAGAGTCTGATCTGATCCGTACTGTACGCGCATCTAAGCATATGATGCCATGTTCGCTTTCTTGTATCACTGAAACGACTTTTCATTCATGTGAATAGCATCTTCTCTAGCAAAGATTTCATGTTCATTTCTTTGTGGCTTGGCGGGACGATTCTTGTGGATTATTCTATTCGTTTGATAAAGATTTATTCATTTATGTGTGATTTGGATCTTGGTAAATGGCATAGTTTCAACTGGAAGGACTGTAATTCATTATTGAGCTTCATTGTGTATTTCGAAAAGAATAATAGATAAAGTGGTAAACTTATTTGTTAATGGGATTAATCATTGGCACACCACTAAGGTAAACTAGATAGTGCATAGCATGTTATTTCGTCTCTTCAATATTATTTATTCAGGTGCTATTTGAATAACTTGTGTTTATTGAACTGAAAATTTTATAATAAAGAAAAATATTCTCCATAAAAATCATTTTTAGGGAAAATGATTAGTTTTTGTTTGTTTAATGGATTAGGGAAAGTGATTTTCTTTTTGTTATATGAGAAGTCATTTTCCCTCAATCTAATCTTATTGTTTTATAGTTCATGGAAAACGTTTTCTATAAACTAATTAGTTTTCCACCATGTAAATACCAGAAAATTGGTAAACAATTTTCTTTCAAACAAACGGGAACTTTACTATATCTCCGTTTTCAATTAGGACAAAACCTCAGTAAAATTGATAACAGTCCTCAAGATATTGAAGCATGTATATATGAATCAATTTTCGTCCGTCCATCGGTGGGTACCACATTTCACATCCAAAGTTGCCCTCATCTAAATTAAATATCTACCAACATATCATTTCATGTGTATCATGTGTATGTTTATCTTCTCAAAGATGTTCTTGCCCTACCAATCCTTGTCTTGTCAAGGTCCCTTCCGTAGAGTTAAAAACCCTTCGAGTGGTCGACGATGAAAACAAAAGATGTCAGTTTGGATTCCTCCCCATTCGGACAGAAAATTCGAATATGACTTGATGGATCCAAACGCATTCTATACTTGAAAATTTTGTGTTGTTTGAGGGGCACATGTGAGCCACCATCATCAAACAGAAGATGGGTGTTTTATGAATAACGGTGACATATACTATAGAGATTTCTTGCTCTCCATCTAAGGTTTATCTTTCTTGAATTTGCAGCAACATTTGCTCTATCCTTTTCCCACTTGAATACGATTGGGTCATAAGTAGCAATGTCCAAAGCTTGCACGGAAGAGACAATGACACACGACCCCTAACATGTCGAAAAGCAAAGCTTGATCGTCTTGTCTCGAGGGCACTCACGAATCATCTCTCTCTTATGCTTTAATGTGGTGTTGTAGTCATCCTCAAGAAACAAAGAACTGAGGACAGTGTCGACTTCGATGCCAAATCTAGCAATTTAGCCTGCCGAAATTGCTTCACAAAACCAACCAAGTGACATCGCCAGGAAATTTGGTTAACTTCGGCTATTTTCTTGCGATTGTAAGAGCGCACAGGTAACCGTTAGGCATTAGAACTCTTCTCATCTGCGCATGTGCATCGAAGTGTTTGCTGAGAATGTCAGGCCCCTCCAATTTCGGTTATTTGCAGCAGCTGACATTGCTGGTACATTGGACTTCCCTAAGCATGGGAGATCTTTTTAAAAGTTTTTATAGCTGATGTAACCAAGACAAGAAGAATGATATTGCCTCTACTTTTAAAGGAAATTTCTTTTTCTCAAGGCGATATGTATTGAGATTTAAATTTAAAATATAATCGATATCATTGTGGTAGCTTCGAGATATGAATGCACGTTTGAATTTGGAGAAAATTGTTCAAAAATTCTTTAACTTATTGCACTTTTAACAATTCGGTTTTAAACTTTTCGATTTTGGCAATTGAATCATAAATTTTTTTATGTTTTGTCAATTGAATTCATCCAATTAATTTTAGACAATTTCTATATTTTTTCTTTCTTTGTTTCTTTTCCTTTTTTCCTACTAAGCCTAGCAAAGATCATTGGCCAACCCTCTTCAATCATAGGTTGATCCTTTCTTGTGACTATTGAGGGTTGAACAAGGTAAAAAAAAAAGGAAAAGAAAGAAAGAAAATAAAAATTTCAAAATTTTTTTAAAAAAATTATACACATTAATGGCCAACCTACGTGGCACTATTAGTATCCGCATTAATAATTTTTAGTTAAAATTTAACAAATTGACTCAATTAGCAAAACATGAATATATTTAACACTCAATTGGCATAGCTCAAAAGTATAAATTTAGGACTTTTGAATAATTTTCCCTTTCGACTTATAAAACTTCAATGTCTCAAATTAGATTTCTCCTATCATGTTTTCATTCTACTTTGGTTTTCACCACAACAGATTATCATCTTCTCAAAATTTCCAATCACCCGTATGACCCTCGCTAACCTCTCGTCGCCACCTAGGGCGACCACAATAAGCATCGACACCGTCCGGCCCCCTCTCCAGCAAAACTCTCCAAGACACACGTGACCGGCAGGAAAGATATGGCTGAGCCGCGGTGGAGACGGCGACGAAACAACTCAGAGTAAATGGACATATGGCGCGATCTATTCATCGAGACTACAAATGGGAGCATCGAGCGTGGATGATGGATCCACGTCTGCATTTGAGAGTTTTCCCTCCTGTAGATTAGTTATTAAGTTCGCAAACATGTGGCGACCTTCTCTTGGCAATTCAAGCTTTTGGGCAATCGACCGGCGGCGGATCATGGTGATTTGCTGCGGAGCGCTACGATTCGTGCATGCTATGATTATAAATTTTAAATAAGGCCTCGCTCCCCTTATTTCTCTACATAGAAAGTGCAAACTTCTACGAGCATATTGAGAGAAAATCTAAGTCTCTCTATCAACATTTAATGAGGAAAATTACCAAAAATTAAACTTTTTACACTTGTACCAACTCAATCATAAACCTTTCAATTTGGTTAATTTAATATTAAAGTTTTTGAGAATTCATCAATTTAGTTTTAAACTTTTCAATTGTACAAATTTAATCTTGAATCTTTTGACGTTTTGCCAATTTAATTAGTCAAAAATTACTGAGATGGAAGTTTAGTCAACACTGACCATCTTACATGGCATTGTCGACACTAACGTGATCATTTTTGTAATTTTGAGAATTCATTATATTCTTTCCCAACCTTGAGTCAATAAGGTAGTCAGCGGATCCTCACCGACCATAGTTGAGGCCCCTCAAACTTTGCTTGGTCTGGGCACCCAAAGCCAGAAAAGAAAGAAAGAAAAGATAAAAATTAAAAAATGTCAACATTAGTGCTGATTATACACCACATTGGATGATCTATACTGACTAGATCACTACTTCCGTGATTTATGGCTAAAATTAAGTAGAAGGATTAAATTGACAAATCGTCAAAAGACTTATGATTATATTAATGCAATTGAAAAACTTAAAATTAAAATGAAAGTTTTAAGACTATTTGGTAAGTTGAAAAGTTTAAAATTGAATTTATACAAATACAATAAATTTTGAATTTTATTTGTAATTTATATGTAAAGGCACTAGAAACTTTTAATGAGTTCTCTTCCTCGTTATGTAAAGGGCAACTAGGAATAATTTTGAGTCCTCTAGTTCTCCAGTCGTCTTCCCTTTGTTTCTCACTCGGCACATCTCATTTCAAAGCCCATATACCCCCGTTTTGACGTTACTGTCGAGTCTTGACTATGAACAGCAAAAGAAAAAAACGACCTTCTTGATATTTTTCCGATGCTCCTGTTTCCAGTGCGGTCCCCCCATTTATTAAAACACCTTATACTTTTTGGCGCTACATATTTCATAGAAAGACAAAACCAAGCATACTATAGCCACGTTTGTCTATTTTTGTAAAGAAAAATTATAAATAATTCATAAACTTTATATTGATATTTTCTCTAAATTTTTAATCTTAATATGTAATATGATCACTAAACTTTTAATTTGTTCGATGTAATTCTTAAACTTCTAATACTTATTCATTCGATCCTAAAAGTCAATAATCGAGGGACTAAATTGAATTCAATAATTTAATAATTTAGGGATTGAATTAAATATTTAATAAAATTCAGGGATCGTGTTGGATATATTAAAAATTTAAGAATCACATTATACATAAATAAATTAAAATTTCAGACATCAAATTATACGTTGAGACGAATTTCATGAATTATTTATCTAATTATCCCTTATTTTTTTACCGTAGGAGAAGACGGAGACAGGGGCATCAATTGACGAACCGCCATAGGAGAAACATCTTATCAGGAACCTCCCACCGTACGTGTCGATTTCGCTCCCAGCGGTCACGAATCTCGAAGCCCTCGAATCGTGTATATTCACACCTTCCAAATAATTCATTAACTACTCGGAAAAGCAACAAAAAAAAGAAGAAGAAGGAGAAGGAAATTAAATAAAAATAACGTGGAAATTATACCTCTCTCCTTATATACACGGCAGTCGGCAGCCCCCGCATTCAACGCCACTAGCCACCCACCATTCAAAGTCCCTCCCTTCTCGCCGCCCCCACCCCCCACCTCTCTTCCTTCAACCCCTGCTCGGACTCGGGGCTCCCGCTCGGGCTCGGGCTCGGACCGTTCGTCGGGTTCCATGGCCTTCCGGATTCTGTCCTCCTCCCCCTCCTCCGCCGCGGAGGCGTGGAAGTGGCTGGGGTTCGTGACGGCGGTGTGGGTGCAGGCCATCTCCGGCAACAACTACACCTTCTCCAACTACTCCGACGCCCTCAAGTCCCTCATGGGCCTCACCCAGCTCCAGCTCAACAACCTCTCCGTCGCCAAGGACGTCGGCAAGGCCTTCGGGCTCCTCGCCGGCCTCGCCTCCGACCGGCTCCGACGCCCGTCCTCCTGCTCATCGGGTCCGTCGAGGGGCTGCTGGGCTACGGGGCGCAGTGGCTCGTCGTCAGCCGGAGGATCCAGCCCCTCCCTTACTGGCAGGTACACGTCACGACACGACACGCACCGCCCATCGGATGCTTCTTAGGATATTCGAGATAATAATGCTCCTTCTTGCCCAGAATACGACCTTAACAAATATGGCTCCTTCTTTCTTTTTGCCATAAATTCGGATTTTTGGAAATTTTCTGTTCTTTTCTTAGCGCACCCAAAAGCGGAGGTTTCTTTGTGGGCTAAGCGGGAAAGTTCCCCTCATCAAAAAAGGACAATTTTCAGTTCATGAGATCGATATTTTTCAAGTCATATACGATAAACTTTCTATTTCATTAATTGAAAAATCTTATTTTAGAGTTATCGCGTTATTCAGCGTATCTTTGGCCATATTTTTTATTATTATTATTATATTATATTCTGTATTTGCTTTAACGTAAAAGGGAGCTTTTCCCAACGAAGGTATGAACTTGTGGGCAAAGCATTACCCAGTTGCTTTGCTCCTGTGGGTTTGCTTAGTAAGCAAGCTTTTCTTCACTTCTAATATTTAATTTTAGTTCAATTGGACAAAGGCCGGTATGAACTCGAGAGAGGGAAATTCCCCCTTTTGCCCCTGTTGTTTTCCTTCTTCGATATTCACGACATTAATTCCGGTTGACCTAAGTCGAAAAGAAAATAGAAATAATTAAAAGAAAGAGAGGGAAAACCTACTGACAATCCACGTTTTCGCCCGTGGCTGAACCGCTCGGGGTGTTTCATGGGGACAGATGTGCATCTTCCTGTGCATGGGAGGGAACAGCACCACGTGGATGAACACGGCGGTCCTCGTCACCTGCATCCGCAACTTCCGGCGCAACCGCGGCCCCGTCTCCGGCATCCTCAAGGGCTTCGTCGGCCTCAGCACCGCCATCTTCACCGACCTCGCCGCCGCCCTCTTCTCCTCCTCCCCGTCCTCCTTCCTCCTCCTCCTCTCCCTCGTCCCCTTCGCCGTCTGCCTCTCCGCCGTCCTCTTCCTCCGCGAGTCCCCTCCCCCAGCCCCCTCCGACGACCCCAAGGACGAGCCCCGCTACTTCGGCGCCTTCAACGCGGTGGCCGTCGCCGTCGCCGTCTACCTGCTCGCGTTCGACGTCACCGCCCCACACGGCCCCACCATCTCCCGCGCGTTCGCCGCCGTCCTCCTCGTGCTCCTGGCCTCGCCGCTGGCCGTGCCGGCGTACTGCTTCTTGAAGAGCTGGAGCCCCTCCGGGGGGCCACCGTCTCTTGGAGGGTCCGACGTGGAGAAGCAACGGGGCGAGGGGGACCTGGCGGAGCCACTGCTGAGGCAGGAGGCCGTCCCGGAGAGCCAGCAGAAGCCGGAAGTCGCGGCGGTAGTGGAGGGGAACGGCGGCGGCGGCGGTAAAGAGGAGGCCGATGATCGGAGAGGACCACACGATATTCGAGGCGATGACGACTGTGGATTTCTGGATCCTGTTCGCGTCGTTCTTGTGCGGGGTGGGGACTGGGCTGGCGGTGATGAACAACTTGGGGCAGATGGGGCTGGCTCTGGGTTATGCCGACGTCTCCATGTTCGTCTCGCTGACCAGCATCTGGGGGTTCTTCGGCCGGATCGGGTCGGGTTCTCTGTCCGAGTACTTCCTCAAGTAAGTTCCCCCGCTGCTCCCTTCCCTCTGTTTTTCGATGCTCTCGCTAAATCCTAAAATCCATTAAAAAAAACCTCAAATTTAGCTCTGTCAATGAATCTTTTATTAATGCCGTTGTCGCCGAAATCGGGTCGGCCATTGGTACCGAGTGTATCTAGGGGAACGATTTTCGGGGTCATTGTCCGAATTTATCAAATGGGCCAACGTCGCTTCAATGTTGCTTTCGACTAGTATCTTTCTTTTTCGCTTTATTAACAGCCCGTTCGTACCGACTCCTAAGAACAGATCGTGCGTTTAATTAACTCTATAAAGATATCATTAGTCAAAAAGTGGGATTGCTCGAGATTGGCCGTTCAATATCCACTTTAACATATTCGTCATGTCACTTTGGCGTTTGAATTACTGTCTAGTCCCTTGTAGTTGCGTACTGTCAAGAGGAAAAGAACCGCACTCATTCTTGCTATGCAGATTGATTCTTATGAGTTGTTGAATGTTGTGGCTCTTTTCAGGAAAGCCGGAACTCCTAGACCGCTCTGGAACGCGGCGTCCCAGATCCTGATGGCCGTCGGCTATGTGATCCTGGCCATGGCCCTGCCCGGTTCCCTATACATCGGCTCCATTGTAGTCGGCATCTGCTATGGCGTCCGCCTTGCCATCACAGTCCCCACCGCCTCTGAGCTCTTCGGGCTGAAGTACTATGGCCTCATCTACAACGTCCTGATCCTCAACCTCCCACTCGGCTCGTTCCTCTTCTCCGGCCTCCTTGCTGGCCTGCTGTACGACGCGCAGGCCACCCACACAGCCGGGGGTGGGAACACCTGTGTGGGTCCCAACTGCTACAGGCTCGTGTTTGTGGTCATGGCGATCGCCTGCGTCGTGGGGTTCGGGCTGGACGTGCTGCTCGCGATGAGGACCAAGAAGGTCTACACCAAGATCTACGCCAGCAAGAAATCGAAGAGGGTGGGATCCGATGGGCAATGATCACGTCAGTGATTCGAAAAAAGCTGCTGGAGTCGTAGGGCAAAAGGGACCGTGTCCTGTTCCTGGGTTATTTTTACTTCGGCCCAGTGATTAAGTTTATATATAGAGAAATATGCAGATTCTTTCGAGAAAGTACCTTAGGCCTACCTACAATCTTAGAATCTTCTCGTGATGTTTGTCCTCGGCATCTGCGAAGCAAATTGTATCGTATTGCACGAGTAGAAGTCGACAAATAATAGTTTCGATTTGCTGATCTTTCCTGATTGGAGAATCTCCATTTCGTGCTAATCATGCTCAGACCAATGTGAGACCCTGAAGAATTCGAGTGTGACCCAGGAGGAGGAGGCAGCAGATGAGGAGGACATCTATGTACAAAATTGGTCGCGGAACATGTGCTGTTCCACTAGCTACAGGCAAAATTAAGAGTCGACTTTAGCTTGCAGGGATACAAGAATGGAGACCCTTTTCTTCGTCTACGCGTGGAAATGCTCCTGATAAAAACCTCTTCGAGATGATCTCATCTCCCTGGAAGTGTCCAGGCCAGTGTCAGTCGCGGGGGTCATAAATACGGCCATAAGAGCATAACTGATGTTAGAACAGAGATGGCAAAACCCCAAGCGAATTGCACTTGCACCAGACCTGAAAATGAAGCGCCGCTGGCATACTTGCTCATGCGGTACATTGTCGTCTTGTTCACCAGAGGCAGTAGGTGCGCTGATTCTTTGCGCGCGGTCAGGACCTTTTGGCTGCATATTCATGCCACATAATGGTAAAAAAGATTAATCAGTGAATTGAGAAGGTAACAAATTAACAGGTTGAACATGACTTGATTGAACAAGTGATGGCATTCTCAAACAAAGATGAAAGAGTTTTTGGAATCATTAAAGAGTACAATTATCACACTCTAAGCACACATACAGTAGTCATCAAGGGTGGATAGATGCACTTAAGAAGGACAATCATCTGCGTGGGAACCATTTGCTATTTATTTAAACAGTGACAAGCTCGGTTTGTTAACCTTGAATCCAAAGGTAACATATTGGCTGAGTATAATAAATGCCTCTCATAATTCGATCAAGATTAGCCCCTCTTGCTCTTTAACCTCCTAAAGCTGGTCTCAGAAGCTACCAGGAAAGATTTTCAAAGACACATTCTTCAGGGGAAATATCGTAGCTCTAACGCTGGCTAAGATGAAACATTTGCAATATTGACAGACAGACACAGCGAAGTTCTAGCTTTTTGTTACCTAACCACAACAAACAATATATGTGAGCTTTGAAGCACGATCGTGGCTACACAGAACTAGGACATTGTCATAAGCAAATTCCAGAGTTGCTTCTCCATACGAGTAAAAAAGAACACAGAAGGTATAATGGTAGAGGGAAAAGGAAACAGAGATAACCTCTTATTTACTCAAAGCAGAACTTAGAAGCCCCCAAATCAGACATCGTTTTGAAAGCCTGTTTTCTCATTTTTCACCTAAATTTGCCAGACACAACTTAAATTATGACTTGTGTCGATCCACTGCTATAACTCTTCAACCAACAGCATTACCATTAATCTAGCCTATAGAAAGGGTGCATCTACAGGTAGAACAAACAATTTCTCGATGAAAAATATGATATTTTGCCAAATCTGCTGAGCACAATATAGCTAATTCTACTGTGAATCACTACATATAACTAAAACAAGCAAGGATTCACAAAACTAAAATGCACAAGAATCCAAAATCTTTAAAAGCCCTTTAGAAAATCAACTAGACATAAAAAGAGATCCTAATGTCATTGACTCTCTTGCTTGGTGTTGCCAGAATCTGATTACTAGAATTCAGGCCATCACTTTAAAGTCCGATTCAATTAGATGGACCATAAACATGAGGACAGCTACAACTACAGTAGTGAGCTAAAGAAGCAGTGGGGACAGAATAGCAGAAGCATAGGCATTTCTTTATGCTGACAAACTAGCAACACTGAAGAATGAACAAGCTTGATTTGTCAATTGCGATGACTTCATCTTACATTTCGATGCCCATGTGCAAGCATTTTACATAATTATAACTGCTTTGATTGAAAGGAACTTTAGGTCTTCCTACACTCAAAAAGCATGAGTCAAGTCACTTCATAAGCCTCGTGATGGAAATAAGTCTAAGAATTACCTAACTAATTGTTTCTTATGACTTCTGTGATGATATCTCAGTGAATTACACATTACAGGTTAATGCCTAGAGAAATTCAGATTTTCATAATATTTTCGAGTAGTGGATCAAGCTGATCAATTTAGGCTTCGATTCTCTGAGAGAAGACACCAACGTCGAACTTTTCCTTTTTTGCCACAAGTGTAGCATAGGTAAAATCAAACATTGTTTCATAGATGGTGAGATTGATGTCATCTTGAACTTGATCTTCATCTATCCTACAGTCACGATGGAACCAAAATTGAATCATACAACTCGATGCAACCAAGCAGAAGACATGGCTTCTACATGATCCAGAAAGAATTTCATAAAACCCATCTCGCCACTTCACCTCTCACGTGAACAAAGCACCACTTTTTTTGGTGCTCAAACCAAATAGAAAAATAGACAAATCATCTTGAGTAATCAAGAATGCATCTCTCCACAGTGACACTCTCTCACACTAGTGTTCACAGTCTCATCCCAGAAATTCTCTTTTCTCAAAATACTTCAATTTCAAATGCGAAAACACGCCATCTTTCATAATAGCACAGGCTAATGAAATCAATTAATGACAGGCTAGTAACTGTAGAAACAGCAAGCGAAATCAAAATTGAAGCTTTGCAAAAATTTTACCTGGTGTAAGGCAAGGGACAGAATATGATCATATAATCGGCCCCGGCACACGTGTAGGTGCTCGTCTTGTCGTCGTACGCGTAGCTATACGAGCGTGGGCAAGCGTTCTTGAAGAAGAGCGAGTACGCAGACGGCTGACACGTGTCGGGCGTCGCGTACGCGCCGCTGCAGCAATACTGAGGGTCGCCGAACGCTTCGCACGCGCTTCGGCACGCCACGCCCCTCCCCGTCCCGTTCCCAGTCGCCACCTTCAGCTGCGCCGGGCACGCGCCGTTCAGGTCCACCAGGCACCCGGTGGCGCTGCACCCGCCGCTCTTCCCACCCTTGGCCACCACGAGCATGGGGAGGTTGTACCCGTCCACCAGGCTGACGTCGTAGAAGTCCAGGCCGTCGGCGCCGTTGAGGGTGAACTCGGCGAGGGTGGCCGGCGGCTTGGCGCCGCCGCCGGCGCACTCCACCTTCCCGGAGCCGCAGTCGCCGGTGACGCAGGCGAACCTACCCTCGGAGTCCTGGCCGCAGAGGGTCCGCCCCCAGATCCGACCCGACCAGGACCGGGGCAGGGGGACGGTCCGGGAGGCGCCGCTGGGAAGGGCGAAGCCGGTGGTGGGGAGCTGGGCCGTGTTGGCGCCGGAGAGCAGGCCAGGCCAGACGGTACGGCGGCACTTGTTGATGATCTTGAATGAAGTCGAGTGTACTCCTGCGAGCGCGTCGCCGGAATCGCAGAAAATTTGCAGGGGAAAAATCAAGAAATGATGGGTCGAGAGGAATCCGCGTAACGATGCGAGGGAAATGAAAAAGATAGCATCTTGCCTCTGGTTTTCCATGTTTTTTACCTGACAGGAGAGAGAGGGCGAGGAGACAGAGGACGGGGACGGCGACGACGAGAGCGCGATCCATCGCCGGAGTTTCGTACGCTCGAAGATTGCAGCTTTGGAGCCCCGGAGGAAACTCAAGAGGAAAGCTTCTGGGCTGGGCGTCGCGGTCACTCCAAGAACTTTACTTTTCTGGAGAGAGGAGTGAACTGAGCGCATCAGTGTCGCGCAACCGCTCTTGTTGAGCAATAGAACTTTTTATTAACATTAATAAAACCAAAAGCTTCGAATAAACCCTGAATCGATATATCTAAGATTAGTTTACCCTAATTTAATTTTTATATAACTTTATATTAAGTTGAATAATACTTGACAGTAGATGGACATGTCAATATGGATTTTTATGATTTTTCGCTGTATTAATTTAATTTAATAAAAATTAACAAAGATTAAATTTATTCACGATTATTGTAATTTGGAATTTTTTATGATAAAAAATTATTTTAAGTTAAATATATCAATATCAATTTAAAAATTTTCGTAATATTAATCTTAACATATATAATCTGTTTCTATCCTTAATTATGATGCAAAAATTCATTTTCTTGAGACCACCGTCAAGACCGAGGGGGCGGCATGGTCGAAATGTAAAGACTCCGCCCGATAGCGAAATGAATAACTTAAAAAAGTTTGAGTGCGACGTGTTAAAGACATCGGGGAAAAAAGGAAGGCCATCGCATAGGACAGGCTATCGAAATAAAGGGGTTAAAGTATCTTATTTCAGAATAGCGAAAATGACTTTTGCTCCTCGGTGATTTTTCTACGAGTGGGGACGCCACGTTAGCTTGAAGGATCAGCTAACGCCAGGACCACTCTCTCTGCCTGTTCCAGTACAGATTCTTTTGCATATACAGTAACCACAGTATCTGCCCGAGCCTTTTACCGAATCGCTTCCAGTCCGGCTCGACTTCGTGGCGGCTCGAGAGCCTCCTTGGAAAACCGGGTTTGCTCTCTGCAGATGCTGGAGGCCCAGTAATCGAAGCCCGTGTTTTGAATGTGGAGAGGCCCATGAAGGATGCTGCGAGTTTTTCCTCAAGCTGCGGAAGCCTTGGAAAAGAAAGCAGAGGCCTTCAATTCCCTTCTTGTATGGTAAGAAAATCCACTTTGCATAGATCAATTGCGTGTTGCTTGTCGGTTGTTTACACGACAGGGGTTTAGAGTCCCGGTCTCTGTGTTTTGTCCTGAAGCCATCTCTCGGAGCACGGGTAATAGTTCGGCATAGATTCGACGTTGCAATAAGATATTGATACCATATTAGTATGTCCAGCAAAACGAGATGCTGTGCAGAAAAGGGAAATCGATGCTTGGGTATACGGCATGGAAAATGATTTTGCTCATCAGTAGTGTCACATATGAAAACACGACTATTGGACCCCCGAATGATGACTAAATCTAACTGAAAAAATCAAATCGAGTAAAAGATTTTCTTTCTAACTGAAAGTATAATAAGAGATGTTGGAGACCATATTTTTTAATTGCTTCATTTTTAAGTTTAGTCGATCTCTCATCAGGCCTATTCATCACTCGGTTTCTTGCTCTATCGGCTTTCTCCGTAATCTATTCGGAAGATACTATTGTCACACGAGAAATTTTCAAGGTATAATCACCTCATGTTGAACCTTCCGTCCTCATCTCGAGTTTTCAACTTGGACCATTCCCATGAGATAAGGGGAATCCTGGTCACCGATCTCATCTGAATCATAACTTACTGAGATTAATGTGCAAAGTGCAGAGGAGCAAACCGCCCACCAGTCAGGAGAGGGGGCAGGGGCACGATGGAAAATCGTCGTGGTCGATCAGGGGTGGTCGTTGTCAGGTTCCGGTTCGGCGGATGGGCAGAGCACAATCAAATTTAGTGCACCACACAGACATGTCAGGACACTACTCACGAAATGTTACTAATGACGTCCTACCGACCGCCACCGGCTCCGCCACTCCGACCCCGCCACCACCACCTCCGCCGTCCCATCGCCCTCATGGTAACGCAAATCCCCATAAAGTTTCCAATTCAATGAGAGGCTTTAACATCCTAGGTTTAGGCTTTCGCTACAAAGGGGGCCATCGTAACTCTGATCAAAGGCCCATCTCTTGATCACGACGGCCAAAGACAGCGCAAAACAAGGGATATGAATGAAAATTTCGGAGATTCAAAGTAGCTTTCACCGCGGATAAAAACAAAAAGCATATCTTTTTACCGATCAGGAATATCCCGGGTGGAACCTGATGCCAACCCTATAATAATAAAGATAATCCATCTATTAAGGCGTGTCACTGTGCAGCAAATTATAGGTTGGAAGCTAAGTGACAAGAGGACAAGAACCGAATCGCCATCGACCGCATTCAATTAAAGGCATGGGACAGAGGATCGACAGAGCAGAGGCACTCGTTTCCGACTCACTCACCAAGTCCTTCACCTCCCCATCAAATGCCTAAACACCATCCACACACCATCCGCATTAAACACGGTCCTACCTAATCACCCACAACTTTAGCAAAAGCATCTGCGAAACCTAAGCTATACTCTCCTTTTCCCACCTTAAGTCGATCTCAATTTCTTGCCCTAACATCGTTCGATTATTGTAGCCCTAAGGGGAAAAAGATAGACTGACCGACCGACCGACCCCTTCTTAAGTCAATAAAGACAGAGAGAGAGAGAGAGAGAGAGCACGATGCCCTCCCCGAAACAGTGTGTGTTCCTATAATTGATGAGCTCTAGGGCTCTGGCAAAATTCCCTTAAATGGATCCCGTCCATTTACTCAACCTCCACGCTGTCCTGACCCTCGACCAAAAGTAATAATGGCGTTGATTCCCAAAATGGGTATCTGCCGATCCGCCATAACCATAACCACAACCCCCCACATGAACAACGCTTCGCATCAGACACAGAGAAAACAGGGGACGAATTCATGTCAATCGCACGGTGATGCATATTGAAAAGGACCTGAACCACGCCATTCTCGAGTCCTGCCTACCCTACACAGATCAACATCATCATCGTCGCATCACCACGCCCAACAGCATTTAGCCCAGGAAGAAAGAAGAGAAAGAGAAGAGGGATTGAAATGAGAAGATGATGATTTGCCGAGAGGAAAACATGAGAGTCCTAAACACAACAACAATGTTGTCACATGAAACGCAGGCAGAGCAGTAAAATCCCCAAAAAGATAAATTAAAAATTAAAACCCTAAGCAGCAAAAGTCGGGCACAGCACACAACCGGAAAGGATAGAGATGTAAAAAGGAGGAGGAGACTCAGACTCGGGGCGGAAGACGAGCTCCGTTCACCGCGCTTTACTCGCCGCCCTGAGGACACTCCCTCGCGAAATGCCCTGGCTCCCCGCACTTGAAGCAGTTCCCTCCTCCTCCTCCGCCGCCGCCGCCTCCGGATCCTCCGTACCGGCCGCCGCCGCCTCCTCCTCCGCCGCCCTGGTAGCAGTCCCTCGCCAGGTGCCCGGTCTCCCCACAGTTGTAGCAAGCACCGCCGCCGCCGCCGCCGCCGTATCCGCCGCCGCCGCCCCCATAACCGCCACCTCCGTATCCCCCGCCGCCGCGCCCGCCCCTACTGCCGTAGCCCCCGCCGCCACCACCGTAGCCGCCACCTCCGCCATACCCGCCGCCGCCGCGACCGCCCCTCCCGCCGCCGCCGCCGCCGCGGGTGCTGCCCTGGACGGGAGCCCCGTCGGGGCCGGTGACGTCGACGGCCTTGGTGCGGCCGCCGTCGGACTCGATCTGGAACTCAACGGACTCGCCGTCGCCGAGGCTGCGGAAGCCCTCGGCGCGGATGGAGGACTGGTGGACGAAGAGGTCGTCGCCGCCGTCGTCGGGGGTGATGAAGCCGAACCCCTTCTGGTCGCTGAACCACTTGACCTTCCCGGTGAGCCTCTCCCCCATCTCCGCGAAAAACCCTAACAACCCACAACCCTCCTTCACACAGAGAGAAGAAAAACCCACACACCCTACCTCTCTCTCTCTCTACTTTCTCTCTCCTCTTGTGAAGGCGAGAGGTTTCTCTTTCTCTTTCTCTCTCTCTCTCTGCAACAACTCAAGCAAGGTGGGGCGCTTCAATATATACAAAAAAAAGAAATGTTTTTAGGGGGCAGATCGACAGGGCACGAGGTGGGGGAGATGTGTAATTAAGAAATTGCCCTTTTCCGGAGGCCCTCGCGGGGCCCGCCCCGGCTGCCCTTTTTGGGGAATCCCGAACGACGGCGAGAATTGCGTGAAACTTTTCTGATCCAACGGTCGGGGCGTCGTGTCAGACTGGACCCTTCCCCCAGGAGATTTGAGCGCAAATTGAATGGGTCAAAGCAAAAGCTCCACATTATTTCCCCCCTTTTCTTCTTTTTTTTGGGGGGGATGTTTTTGCTGAAAAGACTATTTCGCCCATTTCAAGATTCTCATCTCTTGCGTGGGGCAATTTTCTCCGATCTTCGAAGTTTTTATATGGAAAATTACATGATATATATTTTTTTTGGGGGGTAATTTTGGAGTTCTAACTCGCTTATAATCATATACCAACGTTATGCCTTTTGGGGGACTTATTCAATGTAACTAGTAATCAATACGTGTCGCGAAAATAAAATTTCAATGAATGCTACGACTATCTATAAATTAAGTTGACGGTTCTGAACCATAACATGAATCTAATGGTCAATTACAAGTCGGCTAACATGTAACGCTCAACTAGACTTTATGGTGAGGAAATAAGTTCCAATCATGAGATGTCTCGAAAATATCGAAATGACGGGATGTTGATTGATTCATTATGGAGAAATAATGACGAATGCTTATATCATTTACTTTTTTTAGATAAATATAAATTTTTATGCCGATAAAGTCTACCTTATTTTCAACAAAAAAAATTATGTCTTATTAGCAAGAGGGGATAGCACATTCTCATTTCTCTCAAAAGAGTCGGGTCCGTTTTTCCAAATAACGACAAAGAAAAAAATATCGGATTTATCTTTAATCCCATCATGCAACAGTGAATGCACGCCATGTGCATGATCGCTTTCAATATGACACGAGATGTCTAAGATAATTATATAGTGAAAATTAATGAGATAAGACATGCGCGATCCAATGTAAAGTCATAAAATTGAAATGTGAAAAAGGAAATGAGTTAAGATGGATTGTGTTCCTCCATGCATCATGGTAATGAAAGTTAAATGAAGACTTAGAAGAAAAAATGAGTAAGGATGTATATAGTATAAATAAAAAAATTCAGAGATTTAATTGAAATTTCACATTTCTTACCTTTTCATGTAAATAGAAAAACATTTGTTTACAAAATTATGAGCATATTGCACAGAGGCCAATTAGCCATTAATGTTTCAAATTGGCTAATTTACTCTCAGACCTTTTTGACCAAAAAAATTGACTTTTAAATATTTTTATGATTTGTCGATTTACGCATTTTAATCAAGTTTGATTGAAAATCACTCACATAATGATTTAATATGTGTTGATGTCTTACGTAACATAATCGGTATTGACATAGATGATTTTTGCATTTTTACAAATTTTTATGATTTTTCTTCCTCTTTTTTCTTTCGTTGGCGCTAATCATGCTATATCAAATGAGCGATTTTTCATTTAAAATTAGCTAGCAAGACTATATCAAAAGTCATCAAGAGGTTTATGACATAATTAGTTAAATCGAAAAGTTTAGAATTAAATTGATCATGGTATAATAAATTTACAACTCTTTGGACAATTATCCTCGTAAATGCATGAAGATTCTCATGGACTTCACTAAATCAAAACCATTATATTATGTTGGTTTGTCTATAATGGGGTGTCTTTAAAAAACACACGTTCACCCTGAAGTGATTTTTTTGAGAGGCACTCTTAAAGAGGTGCCAATTATTATCTCTTAAGGAAGTTAAGGTAACTTATTCGTAATGAAATAAAGAGAAACGAAAAGAACGTTACAAGAAAGTAATCATTCCCCCCTTCTCTCTCCATCAAAGATGATACATAAAATTTTATATTTTCTCTTTGAGAGAACGATCAACATAAACGTCGTGGAGCGAGAATGTATTTTTTTGTGATTGTATTTAGATGATTGTGAAGTTGTGAATCTGTATATTGTGTACCAATAATTCAATGTATAGTTATGAGTAATTTATTTATCATGCATAGAAAATGTTAGTGGTTTCCTTCCAATACTTTTTATCCAATAAAAACCAACTGCACTTTAGACAAAATTGCAGCACTAAGCTTCCACATAAACATTAACATTCATGCGAATATTCAAGCGTCGTGATAAAATTTTACCCATTATTCATTGTGAAAAAGGTTATTATAGTAATAACGTCCTTATCCATGCTGCCAAACACGCCATAACACGAGGCCATCTTTAGGAGTATAAACTGGACACGGAGCAGGTCGTACCATATATCTCCGGATATTTCTTTTTTATTTTCCCTCTTATATCATTTCCCCCGCTGGGATTTCTCACTAATCATGACAATTCGAGATTTTTAAAAATAAAAATCCGAAAAAGCCTGGGGTTGGGAGACCGGTCAAAGGGTCAAACGGGCGGTCAAACTCGAAAGGGTCCCTCCATCCCTCCGGATGGGACTCCTCCATGGTGTCGTGTCCGAGAAAAAAAGTGGAAGCTTCCATGCGCCTATTGCTGCTCGCTCGAGGTTTGTGTCGGATGGCTGCCTCGTGTTGGAAATTTGATGTTCGCTTTACGATGCGCAATCTCGTGGAGGATAATCATAACCCTTCTCGTGCAAAATATCATTGGTCACTGGCTAACCAAAACCCATATTTAAGATTTTCCCGAAATTCTAGTGAACCTAATTTAGATAGACGTGCATTTTGAATTTTTGATCAAGGCGAGCGGCGAAACTAGAATTCGACATGTAGACATAGAATAGAGGCGGCTTCCGTGCGTGCCCTCCTCTTAGAGTTTATGGAAGCGATACTCTCGACCTACATTATTTCATGGTGTCGAGTCGTTCGACGTACTGTCTTCAAGACTTGAATGGACCGCCGTCGGCATGTGTCTCCCACATAGAATTTATGGAATTTTTTAATTTTTTGTTGTTGGTATTATTGTACTCATACTCTTATAGTTGGACTCTTCTATTTCAATCCTCACTATTTGACTTTTCTATTCCTATTCTCACCGTCGGACTCTTGTCCCGCCTTTATAGGAGCAAGGAAATTGAAATTCATATACTTGAAACTAAATCCACCCCTATATCAACTTCCTAAGAAGTTGGGGGTTCGAATGCATCACCTTCCCTTCTCATGTGGAAATGATGATCACTGGAGTCGACTTCAACCATTACAAAATGGCGTAAAAATCAAAATTCATACCTAAATTAAATCGTCCCCACCCTAATATCAACCTCCTAGAATATGGGGTTTTTCCCCTTTATACGCGAAAAGAATGACCATTGGAACAAATCTCAATAGTTATGGAATGATGTAAAAATCAAAACTTACAATTAAAACTAAATTGTGTTCTCATTTCAATCCCTAAAAAGATGAGGTTGGAACGCCCCGACTTTTCCCATTTTAGGTGAGTGGGCATCCCATGCTTTTGGTATGTTTCGATGTTTCCGATCTTATTCGATTTCAAAGGTGGGGATGGGATACGTGAAATGGAGGGCGTGGGGATGGTCAAAAAAGCACCTTTCGGCCCACGCAGGTTTGGTCTACGAACCGAACACGACTGTTAGCGAAAACCAGGCGGACCGAGCAAAAGCAGGAAATGCGCAGCGTCCTCTTGTCCCCCCCCACCATCCTCCCGGGGGATCAAGTATATCGTGTAAAAGTACCACCATCACCAGTCCCCAGTTTCCGAAATTTCCCTTTTGCTTTTTCTGTTTTTCTTTTCAATTTTTTTTTAAATTTCTTATTTATTTAATTTTCCTGCATCTTCCAGTTTCCAGCGAAGCCTTACTAATGCCCTCGATGCCATCTTCATTTGTTTATTATTTGAAAAAAAAGAAAGAAAAAGAAATTCAGTGGACTATCTGAAGTTTAGGAGATGGATGTTTTTTAGCTTTGGGTCCGGAAGCGGAAGCACTTTGGGCTCAGCACCAGCTAGATTGGGCTCATTTATAAACGGGCCCTCGCCGAAGGTAAGAGGACTGGGTTTCTTCTTTCTTTTAGCTTGGAAAAGCATTATCAAGAAACTCGTGAGTTGGTGATTGCAAAAAGAATGTCTGCAGTGCACCAACTTCTGTTTCATTGCGCTTCTTTTCTTTCGTTTTAAAATTTCGACGGGAAAGCGAAAAAAGTTAGATTCTTTCTTTTGGGGAATCCGAACAATAGGCCTACTAGTGTCGCGAGTTTCATGCCTTTTATTCTTTTATCGACCATGTCACGGTGGTTTCTGGAGGCAAAGACATCTAGGGATGGTTGTTGTTGTTGGCCGGCCGGCCTTGTCTTTTGTTTCTCTTTCCTCTCGGCTCGCTCTTTGGGATCTCTCTCTACGACCACTTCAAATGGTCTGTCCTCAAGCAATGATGGTGGTTCACCATTTCTGGCTCCTCCCTGTATTTATGAGATCTCTCTCTCATGCCGTGTCAGTCCTTCCAGATACGATGAATGGAGTAATTTCCTGGGTCCAGTACATTAGGCAATGTCGAGCCCACAAAAACATTGAGGTTACGAAGGTGGCAGTGACACCGAGGTGGTAGTGGTGAAGTCGAGCGATGGCTTCATCAATGTAGCCACGACGATAGGTTATTTGAGCGGGTTTGAATTGGGAGCGAGTCTGATGCGATGCGATTCGAGCGGTTAAGAAAACCGAGCTTTCCCAGGAAAACCCTCGTACATTTTCTGGGCGGAGCAAAGGTGGTGCGACTCGACGACTAGTTGTTGTGTAGCAATTGAATGAACCGAAAGCTAGAAAAAGAAGAAGGGTAAAGCAAAGGGCGTACCAACAAAAGGTAATTAACTACTCTTTTCTGGTCTCTGTTGCTGAAGCCAGAAGGGGGTCATTGAATGTGGAGAATTCTATTTTATATACATTTAATGTCGATCGCAGGCAGAGACAAACTAAACCAAAATTTATCCCCGCCCAACAGTTCTAATCTCTCTAAGCGTTTTTACGTTTGTCGTGCAGCTCCCGATCGAATCAGTGGAATCCTCTCGAGCCCCTGGACTGATAGAGCTCGAGCCGGCTCTTGGCCTCCGGCAGCAGCTCCTTGATCGTGGGCTCCTCGTTCAGGTGCGCCTGCTTCGTCGACCACTCTAGGACTATGAGCACCTCCTCCTGCGCGAGGGTCTCGCTGTCGGGGATGTGCAGCGCGATGTAGCACAGGAGTATCAGCGCCGGGATCTGGACCGCCTGTTCCCCGAAGTAGACGAGCTGGATCAAGTGCTTGATGCCGCCGGCGCTGATTATGGCCTTGCAGTGATTGACGTGGAGGAAGTTGTCGGTGCACGCGAACTTGTTGAGCGCGATGGTGGACTCCATCGAGACCTCGGGCTCCCTCTCGTCGAGCAACTTCACCAGTGGGCCGATGATCCTCGTCTCGGTCGCTCGGAATGTCCTCGCCAGGCTGCCGATCGCCTTGATGCAAGTCAGCAGGAGGTGCGACTCGCCCTTGTCGATCACCTTCAGCAATTGGTCCACGACCGCCCTGGCGGCCGGGGAAGTCGGCTTGAAGGCGGAGCGCCTGAGCTCCGTGTTCTGCTCGGCCACGTCGGCGATCTCCATCAGCGCCATCGCTGAGTAGGACTGCACGTCTTCGGGGCCCTTCTCGAGCAAGATGGCGAAGCAGAGGAGCGCCCTCGATTCCGTAATGCTCCGGCAAATCCCAACATTCCCCTTGGCGAGCTGCCAAAGGGCTCGAGCGGCCATCGCCTTCATCTGGGCCTTAGTCTCGGAGTCTTCGAACTCTCGCCCCTTGATGCTACTCCCGGCCAAGGCCACGTGCTCGGGCTGGTGGTGGTGGTGGTGGTGGGGCTTGGCGGCGTTCTGGCTGGCCTTCGCACCGTTGGGATGGTGATTCGGGGTGTGGCCCTGCACCGACGTGGGCGGCGGCTTGTTGTTTGAGGTTGTCTGGTGCTTCATTGCCATCGTGTTGGCCACCACATTCTGCATTTGGCTCGGGGTCTCATGGCCCATCGGATGAGAAATGTGGCCGGCCAGAGCTTGCTTGTCGTGATCGTCTTCATGTCCCTGCGCATCGTTGCTGTTACTCGCCATCACCACCGAATGTATCGACATCTTCTGTTTGCTCGCGATCGCGTACTTGCTGTGTTCTTGAACGGTCTCGAACGCTAGGTGGCTCACCAGCAGCCTGATCACGTTGTTCTGGGCGAAATGGTCCTGGCATTTCGGGTAGTTCATGGCCAGCTCCGACACTGCCCACGCCACCACGACCTGGACCTTCATGCGGCCTTCCTTGAGGATCTTCGCGAACACCGAGCACACGCCCGCGTTCACGATCTGCTCGACGCTCTCGGGGTCCCGCCCCAGGAGCCCGATCGCCCTGGCTGCATTCTCCTGCCCTTCCAGCCGCCCTTCCTTGGCGAGCTTCAGCAGCGGCGGCACCCCGCCTTCCTCGATGATCAGCTTCCCGTACCGGTCGTTGTCCCGGGCCAGCGAGACCAACGAGGCGGCCGCGTCGGACCGGTCCTCGACGGAGCCCGTGTAGAGGATCGCGATTTGCTCCCATATCAGGCACAGGATGGGCTCGTTGGAGGCAATGGGCGGGAGGCCCAGGTACTCGTCGTCTCGGTCGTCCGCGGAGGCCGACACCCGCAGCAGCCAGGACACGTCCCCGATCGAGTTCTCCAGCTGCATGGAGGTCTTCCGGAACGCGGCGGCGGGGATGATGGTGAACACGCGCTTCATCAGGCTGTTGCCGCGGCACTTGGTCACGAGGGCGAGGGCCTTCTCGAGGACCTGCTCGGTGTCGGCGACGATCCGGCGGGTGGGCCGCTCGTAGAGCTCGTTGCTGGCGCGGGCCGCCTGGCGGAGGAGCGCGGCCAGCTTCTCCGTCTTGGCCTTGATCTCAGCGCAGTCGGGCTTGAACGACACGTGGACGTCGTCGGCCATCTTGGTCACCTGATCGGCCAACTGGATCGGCCTGGCGAGGATCTGTTTCACTATGTCCGTCATGGCCTGATCAGCGGACTAGAGAAGAAGGAGAAACACGAAGAGAGATCCCGAGACCGAAGCCCACCACCACCGGCTTCTTCTCTGAACGATTTCTGGGCGAATTTTGGCTAACTCTCGAGACTCTGCGGAAGAAGGTATAAATTTGGGGTACTTCTCGGCGACGGTGAGGGCCCCAACGGAGAAGGTGTGTTCTTTATAAGTATGCGAATGTGGAGACCACCATCATCAAGGCGACGATCGAAGCTCGGAAATTGCCAAGTTTTGGCCTTTCTTGAAGCCCCCTTGCGGTGGTGGCGGTGGGGCCGGGATTCGGGTTTTGGCTTCGTTCGGCCGGAGGAGGCGGCGGAGCAAGGCGGCGGCCGTTGGCGATGGTGGGGAGGAGGGAGGAGGGAGGAGGAGGAGTGAGAATTTTGGGTGGGTTCTTTTGGGGTTAATCGGTCAAACGGGTTTGTCTCTCCAACTCCCTTGCAGACCTTAATCTCAAACAACCGTCGCCACCTTCGGTTATATATAGGAAAGTGAATTGGTTGGTCTGAAAAACCTCTCTCCGTTGCGATTCCCCCTGCCGGAACCCCACGCGCTACGGCGCCACGCGATCTCCATCCGACGGCTACGAGGTTTGGTGGGGGCCCGGGGGATCTCCGGATCGGTTCGTTTGCGGCGTCGGATGAGGGGCGTGGTGGTGCACGCGCTGGGCCTGGCGAGTGGGCGCGTAGGCGATGACGTCCTCTCCGCTTGGGGTGAAATCTGCCTTGTCACCACCAACGTCAATCGCTTCCATGCCGTGGGGGCCGCGAGAAATTTAAGCACTTCGCCAATTATTGCTGTACGCCTTCGACGCTTTCATAAAGAAACGTATATATATTATACATTACACGCTATCGTAATATTTTCTGTATTCAAACTTAGGTTGGGAAAATCATGCGTAATAAATCATAAACAACCGACAAACACAACCGGCGACCTCGAATGATATCTTTTCTGATTATTCCTAATGCAAATGAATTAACTAAGGATCTTGCTCGAGAGTGTTTTCCAGGTACTAATTTGTTATATTTATTCGCAATAATTTAATTTTCAAGGCAATGATTATTTGTAACATGAGAGCAATTGGGGAGTTGAAAACTATAAAACTTCATCAGCTAACAAATGTCTTTAGAGTGCTCATTAATGAAGTTCCATCAACTAATTAGGCATGCGTCGGAACCTAGTGTACTAATATCGGGTTTTGCCATTTAAGAATAGATGTTAAAAAAATCATAAAGTAAACCCGAATTGAAAGGTTCAAATGGTATGATCCTCCCTTCACTCATGAAATAAAAAAGAGGAGATCTCGTATTTGTCGATCCGTATGAACAAGCTACTTGCATTTACCTCTAAAAAAGGAGGAATATATATCAAATGTACGTACTGTTCCAGCTTGTCCGACACTCCCTTTTAGAATAATTCCTCCACTTAATTCAATATCGGTTTGATTTGACCCTTGCGCTTCCCAACTGATTTATTAGGCGGTCAGAAATGCGTATAAAAACCGTTGGAGTGACTAGATGTAATGCCCGATTATGTTACTAAGTCAGAGTCCAGCTTCATTGGATCTTTTCTCTGTTTTTTTTTTTTTAAGTATAACTGTAACCGGATTACATCATGTTTTCCCTTTGACCAAAGCCCTATTGATATGCATAAACGATTAACAATCTGAGTGGCACAAATATAACAATTCGCGATCCATTTCGAATTCAACGTTTAGACACCGGCGACATATGGGGAAGGGATTACCTGGAGGAACATATGGAGAAAAAAATGAGATGCCCCGCAACCATCGGTTGAGTATCAATTGCTGGTTTGGATACGAAGGTTTTCTTTATGCGGATGCAAGTGTCCCCCACTTTGAATGGATGGCTTTGCATGCATCGGGAGATTGATTAGTCCAATACACAAGATATAGATGCTCCATTTCATTAAAAAGGACAAGATATAAATCCTCAATAGTTGTATTAGCAAGCCCTTTTGCTTTTGTGTCCTATAATTTTGAGGTGTTTGGCGTCCGTGCTCTCTTGAATTAGGGTTTTTGCTAATTTTCCTCCTAGGAGAATCGAAACCCCGAAAAAGGAGAGCTGCTTATTTGTCATTTTCACTTATTGAAAGTAGTAGTACAATGTAGGGAGCATTATAGTGCATAGATAGGCTAGCCTGTTTTCAGACCAAATGTGGAAAAAGAAAGTTGAATTGTAATTTCTTCTAAGAAAACTGTCCAAACTAAATAGGGTTTTCTGATCATGGTAGTAGAGATTTCAAACTCTTCCTTATCTCTTGCAATTAATCATGATTGGTCCCCTTCCACCTCCTCTTTTTTATGTCTTTTCTCGATTTTAATGATTGGTATAGCATTTGGGACCAGCCCGTGTGTTCCTCTCGGAGAATACATACAAATTCCCTTCCTCCAAATCTTACAAAGAGATATGTGCTTTCCCATCATACATCACTACGTTACGTACAAGAAACTTTGCGTCGGGTGCTGTAGCATGCTGATTGAGACATTTGGAAATAAAAAAAACCATCCCATGCTTGCCTAATAGAATAGAATGAATGAATGGATGGAGGGAGGGAGAAAAAAAAAAAAAAAAAAGAGCTAGTGGGAGATTGCATCTGAAACTGTGGAGCATGATGCATATGTTCCTTTCTAAATATTGAAAGTGATTTCTCTACTGTGTCAGCTGGAGATGGAGATGCGAGAGAGCGAATCGATGTCCTTAAAATGTTTGAATTTGCAGGTGGCGCACCCGGGCGTGCGAACTGGTTTCATAGGGACCTTTTTGCCGTCATGCGACTAGAACATTTCATCTTTTTTTACGTTTTAGAGCATTATTTAGCATAAAATCTAGACGCATTCGACAGTTGAGATTTCACCTAGTTTCCCGTTTTGTATATTCGTTGTGACGCTCTAGTTGCCAAGAAGGAAAATCATTTCCCGGCGTGGATAAATGCAAGAGATCACATAAATGTACGCCATTCTTTTCTGACTTACATCATTTCAGCTTATCTTTTTTCTGAAGTTGATAGCAGCGAATTGCCATTTCCTTGATTTAGCCCAACCCGTGGAGATGGATTCTTTAAAATGGTTGTTACATTATTTGAATAATAATTTTATAGCATAGTCTTTAATACTACGGGATAAGATGATCTGGCCTTGTTTGTTAGAGCCTAGAGGGTAAGATAGATTGAAGAAGTCGATGTGGGGGACCTCCATATTCTTGCTGTGGTTGATGAAACCAGAAATATTTATCCAAGGCAGGTCGTTCCCCTCATATAGAAGTCAATTTATTAGTCTCCATCATGAACTTGGGACGGTGCAAGGGAAACTTTATCAGGTCGCCTCAAATCCAGATCGATCAGCACTCGTGCTCAGATCTCCTTATCACCCATTCATGGCGGTCTTGGAAGCTAGGTTGTACTGTGCGATGCTGCAATGGCGTTCTTCCGCCAACGTATCCCTGGAGTTTACAATCCAATCGCAGATTTGCTGAAACCAGCATTACCCGCTTTTTTTCTTTTCTTTATTCCTTACCTTTTTTCTTTTTGTTATCTCGCGGTTCAGCATGATGAAGCCATCAAGTACCTAGTCATCCATCAATCCCCCCAAGTATAACAACTTCTCCATCGAAAAACAAAACGAACCCGGCAGGTGGTTGGACAGGACACGTACGAATGTCGCCAGATGTATACTAACAACTGAAGAATAATCAAGTGCAAGCCTCCAAAAATAAAAGGCCCTAGCTCCTCTCTTTGATAGAAAAACTGGAGTGGCTATATTAACACGCCTTGATGTCATTCTAGTGTCAAATGCAGCCCCGCGTTTCACCAGCTTGTGTATGTTCTTTTCCTTGAGAAGTCGATGAGAAGGTGAAAAGTCAAATCCCCCAGTGCCCTGCATTATTGAAGATGGCATTCAGATGGAACACAAGTTTCTAGGGTTTTCGCTGAAATAGGGCACCGATGCTTTATATACGACGGAAAGGTCTACTGTATAATTTCCGTCTCTAGGTTTCTGTTTCCGGGTGGTCGTTGTATAGATTGCAGCTTAAGCAGGAATTAACAATGGAGCCTTCTGTATTGTTAATTCCGCCTTTGAATCTTGCGGAAGGTTGGTTTGATATCGAATCCAATAACTAGTGCGGGAGTCGAGTGTCCTTGAGGTCCGTATGATAAGCATGTGTACGTAGCTAGTTGCAAAACTATGGTCCATGCTATCCAATGTTGTTTTCTGATATGATGTGGAAATTGATGAAGACGGCTTAATTAGACAACATAAAATTATGAAAATCTACATCCGGTATTGTTATCTCGTAGTTATAATAGGCCAATCTATATACATTGTAGAATGAACCTAGGCATAACATCGGTTCTTGTTGGGTATCTGATCTTCCGTCCACGTCTAGGTTGTTGCATGGCAGATTAGTCTTGCACAACCTCAAGTTAGTGAGAAAAACTACCATAAAGTTATAAACATTTCAATTTGACCATTTGCCAACTTATTTCTTGTTAATTTTAGCCCAAAAATCGCTAACATGACAATCTACTCAAAGCTGGTTATCTTACATGGCACAGCTCTCACCGATGTGATTTTTTTAAATTTCAAAGCTTTTTATTATTATTATTATTATTATTATTATTATTATTATCTTTTTCTTTTCTAACCCTAGGCCAACGAGGTTGTTGGCCCTTGCACAAATCTAATTGAGGGTTGCAACCCTCATCCATTTGGCCAAAGAGGACCGCAACGCCCTTGGTTGCTTCACAACCCTTGCCCAGACTAGGCGATGGTTGTTGCTAGGCAAGGGTTGCCGACCTAGGGTTAGGAGAAAAAAAGAAAAGAAAAGAAATAATAAATGTTTCATAAAAAAAATAAAAAATTTGTTCACATTAGTGTCGATTATGTTGCGTAAGATGGTCGGCACTAGCTACACTACCACATCAGTAATTCTCAGTCAAAATTGGTTGGAATGACTAAATTGACGAATCATCAAAATGTTTATAACTAATTGACACAATTAAAATATTTAAAACTAAATTAGCAAATCATTAAAATATTAAGACTGAATTTACTAAACTGAAAGTTTTATGATTGAATTGGCACAATTACAATATATTTATGATTTTTTTAATAATTTTCTTTAAAATAGGAGACACATAATTCAACTTCAATAAATGAATTTATGGTTAAGTTTTTCCTGTTCTAACTCTAGGCAAAGATCTATGAAACCACGAATTGACATTGGTCAAAACGGACAACAGCCTCTGGCCAAAAAAGAAAAAGAAAAGAAAAGAAAAAGAAATGGACAGCAACCAAAGTAAAACGTTAGTGCTATGGCAAAAGGAGAAAAGGGTAAAAAATTAGGGCTAACTTCGCTGTGTTCTCTTTATTTATTCTTTCTCCACACAGTATATGTTTCTGCAGATGATGTCCGACATAACAACATTAAGGGGAATCAACCCATTCGACGCGGCAGTAAACAAATAAAAACAATATTGGGTATGTAGAGAGTGGTCTATATGCTTAATGACGATCGGAAAGAGTGTGGACGTTTAAGCATATGGAGATCAAATTGAACAACTCATGTACTTAAATGTCTGGGGAAGGGAATAGACTCATGATAAGCCCGGAAGCCGGTCCGCTTGGGAAAGGTCAGATCAAGACGGGACAACAGGGGGGCCACAGGTGCACGATCAGTTAGAAGCTCAGTCGTCTTAAGTGTGGAAAGGACGGGAAAGGTGGAACTTGTCGATGGAAGTGGAAGCTACGGCTCTTGCAGATTCGTTCGGTGCCTCGGTATCTGTCAAGTGATTTTTGCAAGTGACTGTAAGTTTTTAATTGATGTCATTCAATAAAAGGATATTCAGCCCTTAGAGTATTCCACTTTTTGTTCTTTGACACTCGGTTTCCATTTCGTAGCAACACCAGATGGACTTTGATGGGGACCCGTAGACCCAACAGCGGCACTGCTCATGAGCTTGCAGATTGCGCTTTCCATCAGTAGGAATCGATATTCTTTTCATTTTAACAGTTTCAAATCTAGAGTTAAAAATATAGTGTCAGTGGATCCGTATTTACTTTATCCCTATCTTACTTAGGCACCGGATTTCTTTGCAATGTTTGACTGCTTCCGATGGAATGCTAACTTTGTTCTAGCACTAAGGAAAAGCGAAAGAGTCGGCTGCACAACTTAGTACATCAGATCTGTACACCAGTCTCGGCCTACTTGTATTCTATCGAAACGCTTGGTAGACACACACGTAGAATCCCAGTGCATGCACGTGTAAGAGAAAGAAATTCACCCGGTGGTGAAAATCCTTCACGGGCTATAGATATCGAAACTCAAACATGTCAGTGCATTCGCACATGATGTGTCCGAAGACGATATGAGAGAGACATGGGGAAAAATGACTGGGAACGGGAGCGCGAGTCACAGGAGCTCGAACCGCAACTGGGTTGGAGTACTCTTTGTCCGCGTTCGCCCCGCACTGGGAATCCATGGAAACCGCGGTGAAGATTCCAAATGATACAAGGACAAGCTGACGTGAAGTCTCTGCTTCCGTACCACCTCCCCTTGTTCCTGCCAAGTGGCAAAACCCTAATTCGTCCTCTTGTTCTTCTGGTTCCCTCACTTCTCCCTCTCGTCCTTATCAACTGTTTCGGTAACCCTTCGAAAATTATCTTTTGGAAAGCCCCCCTTTCGGGTACGTTTAGTTTGTCGGGCTCGTTGATACGACGTTAGTTGTGTCATTAGCTCGAGATTAACCAGAGGGCGCGCGTTGAAATGGCGATCGCATTTCTGGTTTCACGCTCGGGTCGAGCGTGGGGTAAAGCAATATTTATTTATTTCTTTTTTGGAGGCTACCCGATTCACGTTTGCTAACAAGAACTCGTTTCTCTCGTGGAACTTTCCTTGTAAGCTTCATAGCATAGTAACGTACAAAGCTTCGAGTGACCTTGATCATAGGATGCTTCATCGATTGCTAAGTTGCTAACATCATCGAGCAGACTAGTACCGAGATCAAATCTATTTCTTTGTTTGTTCGAAAGATCAAATATATTTACTTCGAGGGGATTTTTGTCTACGTTCACTGCCGCTGAAGATGCACGGTGCTCTCTGTCGCTGTCTTAGAAACTACTGCTAGCGACGAAGCTACATACTTCAGTTATATAAGTAGAGCAATCATGGCATGTATATGGTGTTCTCTTTCAGATAAGCGATAACGAGTAGAAGACAAGTGCCGTCGACCACCGTCGACCAAATTTAAGAATAATCTTGTGCTTGTTTACATTGGCTTCCTTCATTTCTAACAAATTTTTAATCTAATTTCTTCTTTTGCCTCATCCAAATATGATGCAGATTATGCCTTTTTAAAGATTTATATGCATATCTTAAGTTTCTGGTCACGTAATTAATTTATAAGTAGTAGAATTATGGGTCTGTTCTTGTCTTTCTAATGGGTAATCATTGAAGTGATCGTGCCTAGAGCAATGGTTTAGTATGTAATCGCATCTATTGCTCGAGAGTATTGTGCATTCATATATCTATATGAATATGTAAACTTTTTTTTTTGCCATTCTTTCACGTAAAAATAATTTTCTTTTTATGAAAAATATATGTTAATGCCAATGATGCGTTGACGGCCTACTTAAGTGTCTTTAATTTTTTTTTTCAGGAGCCGGAAAAAGGAAGAAAGGGAGGTTGGATGAGGTTTGAGATTCATTACCCTAATAAAAAAAAAATTTGTTAGTCCTCTTCATAACGTCTTTCATGTTTGGCAAACTTATTTTCTTCAAAGTTTAAGCTATCACGAAGCAGAGACAACACAAAGATAAGGGGAAGTGCCAAAATTAACGTGCTTAGTACTATATCAGACACATTGATTTTCTGAAAATTTTAAGATGGGGAGAAATTAGCTAACAGTATAGGTATCGTGCTCTTCATATCCTACAAATTTTTTCGCCAGAATTTTTGTTCTACAATTTTGAATGTGGACTACACACATTAGAAGCACTCGCTGAGGAATTCAAGGAGTTTAAACAGTATCTAAAGGTAAAATTGTCAATTTTCATTTGAGTTACTCACCAACGTCTGATTTGCCAACTATCTTGTTTAGTTACCAACTTTTATTTCCTTTGGTTAGAAACCCCTTACATTACTAACTCTTAAAAAAATAACCAACATAAATTGGTTTGAGTCGCCGGCTTTTCTCCTATCGAATTCCCACCTAGGGTAACAAACTCTCATTTAAGTCACTCAATGATGATTACAAACTTTTATTTACATCTCTTAACACAATGCCTTAAATTTAATGTGTCTTCTTAGAAATCACCAACATTATTTGCTGTGATGGACCACAATTTTTTTTGATATTTTATGATACTCATTACTTTTGGGGTTACTAACTCTTATATGAGGTAGGAGAGTCGGTAAGTTCGACTCATCTTGATTGTTATTAAGATTTCTTATATCTTATTGACACCGAAAAACAAAAAATAAATTCCTTTTTCCTTTCGGCTGTTATAGAAACCAAACACGCGGACACAAATCTTCTTCATGCTCGTCGTTATTGTGACACCATGTAAATGTCCTTCTGATCCCAGTAAGGCCGTTGCCCCCTCCCAACATCCACAAGACCGCGCGATTACCACAGCAAGTACCACGAGAAAATGTTGCCCTGCTTGTTCACTTGAGGCCGGACATGTAGGTCGCAGTACGCAAGTACGTACAAATACGTGCATGCGCAGGAGAGATGGGTAATTAAGAAAAACTGACACTCTTTGGGAGTCTTCGTGTCGTGTCGGATACTTCGACACGTGTTTATTGCTCTCCGACGTTCTTCGACACTTTCCGGCACTTAATCAACACATGTTGGAAAATCCGACATTTGATCAACTCTTCCCAACACTCTCTAACACTCGAGTCGGGAATTCTGGCACACGAGTTTGGAATTCTAACTTGTATGGAATCAATTTTAAATTTTTTTAATAAATGAGAGATCAAAATGTAAATATATAAAAAAAAATTAAAAATTAAAATAATGAAAGGGGAAGAAGAAAAATTTAGACTTTTCTTTTCTTCATATTTACTTCTTGTGACACATAATTCACCCCTCAAATTTATTTTTTTCCTCTTATCTTTTAATTTGCTCTAATACATGAGTCCAAAATATGGATTGTTTGTTTTTTTTCCTCCAAATTTTATGGATTATTGGAATAGAGTTGAATTTGTTAAATTGAAATAACAAATGATATTAATAAATAGTGGATTAATATTTTTAGTGTAAATTTATTTTAGACTCTTTTTTATTATTTATTTATTTGTGAATTTGAACAAATTAATTTGATTGAAATAATCACAAAAATGATAATTTATCATGTATATATAAAAATATATATTTAAAATACAAGTGTTATAACGTGTTGGAATTCTCTATTTTTTGAAAAATAACATGTTAGTATGTCGGTAGTGGTGCTACTTAGATGGGAAATGAGCAATGCTTGTAGCACACGATCCGGCTGTCTCGGTTCGCATGCAGGTGAGCTTTCATTTTCGTTGTTACTATTAAATTATTTTTTGAAAAATAACATGTCAGTATGTCGGTAGTGGTGCTACTTAGATGGGGAAACGAGCAATGCCTGCAGCACACGATCCGGCTGTCTCGGTTCGCATGCAGGCTAGCTTTCGTTTTCGTTGTTATTATCAAATTATTTTTTGAAAAATAACGTGTTAGTATGTCGGTAATGGTGCTACTTAGATGGGAAACGAGTAATGCCTATAGCACACGATCCGGTTGTCTCGGTTCGCATGCAGGCGAGCTTTCGTTTTCGTTGTTACTATCAAATTATTTTTTGAAAAATAACGTGTCGGTATGTCGATAGTGGTGCTACTTAGATGGGAAATGAGCAATGCCTGCAGCACATGATCCGGCTATCTCGGTTCCATGCAGGTGAGCTTTCGTTTTCGTTGTTACTATCAACCCGGGCAAGGCGCGGAGCTCAGAGACAGCACAGTGGAGAAAGGAGGAATCTTGGGATGGCTCCTTCAGCAATCGGAGGGAGACGGAAGCTAGAGAGAGATGTGTGTTGACGGTGGCTGACTTGAGCTTCACTTTCTTCGATCTCTGTTTCTTTGGCTTCTCCTCATTCGGGGTGATTTCCAAAATGAAATCGGAAATCGACAGAGGGAAAGGGCATGAGCAGACGTCCAAATTCAGTGTTGCATGAGTTGCGGCAATTATAATGGATTCTTTGTCATGATCTCTCGCCCGTTTCTTTCCTGCACAGCCACAGGACTGTTTTGCAGTGTCTCGTCCCTGTCGTCTAGTGACGATTTCCGAAAGATTCCGCTCTCATCTCAGAAACCAAATTGACGATTGTCCCCTCTGGGATTTGGAACTTCTCTGTTATCAAATTTCTTGATCTTTTTCCCCCGTGGGGGTGGATTTTCCTGTATCGTATTAAAATGAGGGCCGCGATGAATCCGATCAACGAGCATAAGTTTCTCTACGTGATACACCTTAACGGGCAAAGCCACAAAAGATCTCCAAATTATGCCCATCGTGACATATTTATTCTAAACTTTTTTGATATTGAGAATCTCAAACTTATACTAATGCGAAACATTACCCTTTATTAATGTTCCATCAATGAGCACGGTTAAAAATCTACCAACATGAACAACTGAAGGCAAATGATATTGACATTGCGATCATGTGATTTGAGTGAAATAAGAATGATGTTGTTTTCATTGGAATAATGTTTTACAAAACCTTGACTTGGTAAATGTGTCACACAAGTACAAGTTTAGGGATTTTGATATTATAAGAAAAAATGTAAGATATATTCATCATAATGAGCACAATTTGGAGTTTTTGATGTCACAAAAAATGTTCAAGGAAAATGAATTATAATAATAGACATAGTTTAAAATTTTTGATAGCTTTTTCCCTAACATTAATGTCAATGAGATATATCATGTTAAACAATGCCAAAAACCATGCAATTTATCTCAAACACTCCCCTCTAAATTAGACCCGAGGTGCAATCATATCAAGCTAAGGATTCAATCATTCGATTCTAAAAACTTAAACTGTAAGTTCAAATAGCTATTAACTAGTATAATTAATCCTTTTTTCATTCGAGTAAAAACCATTGGTAGTGCACAAATTAGGAAGTATTGGTACAAATTTAGTCCTAAACCTTTTAATGGTATAAATTAAGTTCTTAATCTTTTGACTTGGTGTCAATTTAGTCCTAAATCTTTTGATTGTGTCAATTCAATTCTAAATCTTTTGAACTAGTGTCAATTTAGTCATAATCCTTTTGACTTGGAGCAAATTCAGTTTTTCTGACTAATTTTGGCTAAGTACTGAATTTGCACAAATCAAAAGTTTTAGGACTAAATTGACACCATTAAAATGTTATGATTGAATTGATATCGAGTTAAAAGGTTTAGGACTAAATTTGCATCGGGTCAAAAGGTTTAGGATTGAATTGATACCACTAAAAGGTTTATGATTGAATCGATACAGACGTAATAGATTTAAGACATTTCTACCACTTTTTCTAGCACAAATTATAGATAGTTCGTTTACTTTTATCCGAGAGCAATAATTCAAGTCTATTTGATTTACTCGTAAGATTTCCAATCAAAATTTTGCTCTTTCTTCTTAAACGGGTGAAAAGAAATGTATTTCACTTTCGGTACGTAGTGCTATTTGATTAACAAGCATCCATAATTAAGATGAGTGAAAACATCGTTTTTTAAGTGAAATTAGTCAACTAACTCGAGCTAATGAGAATACATGTCGGAAGACAACATTAACCGAGCGGACAAGAGTCGAGGACATAAACCCTGTACGAGTACGTCCAAATAATTGGTGTCGTCTAATCTCGTTCATACATAAAGCTAAATCTTTAGCAATTACTCCAAATATGATGAAAGTGTCTCGAGACTGTAGAGTTAATTTGACGGTAAAGCCAAAATGTGTGGCCAATGCATCTCATAAGAAAAAATAATATTTTTTGTCGGAAAAAAAGATATATTATATATATATTCATTTTACGAATGATCAAAAAATGGACATAATCAATCCCCGAGCATGAACCGCGTGCAAATTCATCTCATTTTTCTTCATAAGTGATTGACTTGATTTTGTAGTGATAACTCGGTTCTGTTTCAAAACTTTATTCCACCATGGGAGAACCCATGACGAGGAGAGTTTGGAGAAAGAGTCGATGCATCTTTCCTGCATTCGATATGAACTCTTTTGGGCAGTAGGTAGCATCGTCAAAATTAGTCCATGAGAAAACTGGGTTCAACAATTCATCGCCCAGTGGGCCTCATTTCGGCCCATGGGAGAGTCTGCGATGCACGGGCTCGGGGATGGGCCTGGTTGGTTAACTAGCGTCACTTTCAGTTCAATTCGACCTGTTTCGGTCCTTTCTTTTTCTTGGTCGAAGTTTTGTCCTTTAAAACTGTTACATTTTCATAGACATACAGACATTTGGAGTGCCAAAACTTGGCACGAGGGACACTTAAGTGTCAAAAATTCGAAAATGTACTCTTAAGTTCCAAAATCGGAACAAAAAGTGATCAGTTAAGTGTCAACGGTGAAAAAATCCGGTCAAACCGCCATGTATCCATTTTTTGGCGATTTTATTCGCTGATAGAGCATTATTTTCAAAATAAAAAATCCACGTGACAATTTAAAAAAAAAATTGTCCAAGTTAGATTAGAAAAAAAATTTAAAAATAGATTTTATTTATAAAAAAAAAAAAAAAAGGGGGGGGAGGGAGGGTTCAGCATCTTCCCTTCCTCTTTTTTTTTTTTAAATTAATCAATTTTATAATAATATATTTTTAATTTTTTAAATATTTTTTAATTAATATTTTTTAAAATGCCACGTTTGAGTTTTGGCTGAGTTTTCGACTCAATTTTCGGCAAGCCACATAAGCAATTTCTATTATTAAAATAAATCACGTCGAATTTTCTAAGGCTTTTACTGTAGAGTTAGTATTTAATGATCCAATTTTCAAACTTATCCTTTGCCCAATTTTTTCAAAACATTTACCCCAAACTTTTATTCGAAGGGCATTTTCGTCTTTTACTTTTTATTTTTACTTTCTTTTTTTTTCCTTTTCTTTTTTTTTTTTTTTTTTCCGCCGGAGGATCGCCGGCGTCCGGATCTCGCGGGGCCGCCCGCGCGTCGGGGCGAGGGCCGCCTGGCGAGGATCCGGCGAGGGCGCCCTCGTCGGCCGGCGAGGGTCCGGCGAAGGGCCCCCTCGTCCGATCCGGCTTTGAAAATAAGCTCGCCCGACGCCGCGAGGGTCGCCCGAGCCTTGCTGGGCGAGGGCGCCCTCGCCCGATTCAAGCAAAGGTCACCCTCGCCAGATCCGGCGAGGGCGACCCAGGCGAGGGCGGCCCTTCGCCGGATCTAGCGGCCCTCGCCGGCGTCGGGCGAGGGCCGCCCAGGCGACCCTCGCCCGACTCCGGCGCCGGCGAGGCATCCTCGCCGGCTTCCTCCATTCAATATTACAAGTGACATAGTTTAGGGTTTTTGTGGCATAAAAAAAGTTTAGGGTAAATGTGTCACACGGGCAAAGTTTGGGGTAAATGTGTCACACATGGCGTTTGGGGTTTTTTGTGTCACAAAAAAAGTTTAGGGTAAATGTGTCACGCGGGGTAAAGTTCAAGGTTTTTCGTGGCATTATCCCTTTTCAAAATAAGTGGCATCATAACTTTCATATGGCATTTATTTCATTACCATTACTTTTTTTTATAACATAATTTTTTAAGAAACATTCACTTAAGTATCATAATTTTCAATTGATTACTTAAATATCATAACTTTTTAAAAATATTTACTCAGGTGCTGGAAATTCAATGTGGTATTACACTTGTATAAAAAAAGTTACGGCAGTAAAAATTTAATATCATTCAAGTGATCTAATAAAACATTATAATATTTAATTGAGTGCTGTACATAAGTAATAGTACTTAAGTGATTGAAAAAAGATGATAACATTTTAGTAAATGTCATACAAAAGTTATGACACAATATCATTTTCTTCCATTCTCAATTATTGTTTTTGAGTTGGTCCCTGAGTCATTGTGGGTTCCACCATAGCTCGGTCCATGCCGGCCAGCAATCAAACTCCACCGGCTAACCGCCGGTCAATGAGGAAGCCGTATGCTGAATCGATCTACAGGAGTCACACAAAATTCAAATTAAAGATACAATAAAAAAAATGGCCCAATTTTCGGCTGGATGTCGATGAAAATGGGCCCATATCGTTGCCGATGCTTAATGTTTCTCATTCATTGCTTTATCCAGATTAAATATATATAAAGAAAAAGGAAAAAAAAAAACGTCACAGTCGGACAAAGAGGGTCGCCGACACGTGGCACGCTGCCAAATCTTGTTGTCCACAAGTGTCACCTCTCAAATGGACAAGCTTCGACACCTACACAAGTGTCTTCGGCTTCCTGAAAACCAAGGCATCTTCGTTCAGCGAATCGATGCGGGCAAGATGGGAGATGTCCGTGTCCCGATGAGGCTTGGAAATTGTTAATTTTCATATTCTAATACTAGATAATGGAGAAGGTCTCCGAGATTCGAGGCGGCTCATTTGATTGGGCACCGTTTAGGGACTGCTCTCTCCCTGTCGATTTTCTCAGAGAATCTAAGATCTGATCAAAACGACCATTTTGCCGCTTGACTGAACGGTGTCTAGTGTCTGATATTGTTGTTTTTGCACGAAAGGTGCAGCGTTTCGAAGGGATCCATGTCCAGCATGGCAGAATCGTGGTGATCGACAGAGTTTGAATCCAGTTTCGTAATGAGAGCTTGCAAGGAAATCCAATGCTTTATAACCAACTTTGTCCAGAGAGTAAAGAGGACATTGATTATAAGATACTTGGACATGTACATACATTTTATACTCTGGTCCGTGGTGAGAATGCTTATCAATTGAAAAAGAAAAGGAAGGATAATGAATTTTGTAATAAAATCGTAGTGTCCCTTACTCGACGTCTATCATCCCGTGAATCGAGCCATGTGCAATGGCATAGTAACTGATGTGTGAATATTATGATTAGTGAAGTTGATGATTTGCTAATATATTTAGAAAAAAGGAAATTTGTAACTCTTTAAAAGATTTATCATAATTGATGAAAATCTTTCTTTGCAAGAGAGATGGAAAAATAAGATTTTTATCTTACCTTTTTATAGATCACGAGAATTTAAATTTATGCCCAAAACTAAATATCTCAATCCTTATCATCTTGAAAAGATAGAGACGTTATATCATTCCCTTGTTTAGCTGGAATTCTGTTCACTCTCTCTCTCTTGTCAGCTTGCGCAGAGCCTGTCGCACGTGACCCACACCGGCTTTTTCCCGTCATTTCCGAGTCTTCTAGCCAGCACACGCACTGTTTTCATCGGTCTCCCCTCCTCCGTTCTTGTCTCGACGCGAGAATCCATTTAATTTAACTCCTGTCGTCGGAATTAACTAATGACTCCCTGTGCTCTAAGTTGTTTTGTCTCAGACAGTTTTCATGCAAGCCGGAGAACCTCGGAATCTAATGAAACATTACCCAGATTTTAGGCAGGATTTGGTCAGCTGTTCACCAGCAGATGAGTTATGCAATGTCCGGTAGCTTAACCCCACGGGTGGAGTTAATCGTTATGTGCAGATAGTGTCACGTTCGAGATTTGCTCATCTGAAATGGCCTTTCAATGGACTCTAGTTATGGTAATCGAAGGGAAAGAACTAGGGAAGAGAAGCGAGTTCTGAATACCGACAGCCAGTTGTCTAGATTGGAGAAGTAGTCCAATGAACTAGCATGGTCCATGCGGTAAGGGGAAGCATTTTTTTTTTTTTTTGGGGGTGGGTTTGCATTAATTAGCAAAGAAATCTACTCATGCGGTATTATGCACAACATCTATCTGTACGTAGCAAAAAGAAAGAAGGAATTATCTAGAGAACTGGAGAGAGAGAGATGGCCCTGAATTCAATTCACTGGGATATTTTTACTCGTATACTCGAAAGCCGATGGCACGTTACATTTCCCCTGTTTCTTCTACTCTGCTTTTCGATTGAAGAACAGGGTCGTCCCTTCCTATCTACTATGATATGCATTTGACTAGTCTCGTATCTACCAACACTGATCGGTCTCCCACTTCTTGCAAGTATACCCCGAAAACTGGGACATCGATGCCGCGGCCGCTGCCATCGTCGCAGAGCTGAGGGACGACCCGTACGGCCGGCGACGCCTGAAAAGATCCTGGTCGTAGTTTGCTCTCTTGTTGGGATCAGACAGAGTCGAGTACGCTTCGTGGATCTTCTTGAACTCGTCGGCCGACGTTTCTTTATGGGTCACCCCGACAACGTCGGGATGGCAGACTCTCGCCAGTCTCCTATAAGCGACCTTGATGTCGTTGAACGAAGCGCTCGCAGAGATCCCGAGAACCTCGTACAGAGACGATGCCGACGCCGCCATTTCGGTTTTCGCACTCGGTGGCCTCCTGAATTCTGTGGAGGTGTGAGCAGCCACAGTTTTGGGCCTTGAAAGTCTAGCAGAAGATGAGGATTGAGCGTAATGTGCGTGATTGACTTTGGGTTGAAAAGGGGATTGAGTGAAGCTTGGAGATGAGGACAACATTTGATGTTCGTTGCTGGGAATGGGAAAAGGAGAGAGCTTTTCTTGGGGGTGGCTTGAGAATGTTATGGCGTTTCATTGGATTATATAGAGAGGGAGAGAGTTTGGGAAGGGAAGCGTTAACCATGGTTAATTCGAATACGGTTGACATCGTTATTTTGAGGCCTCTTTTGAGAGGCTTATCCATAGAGGATTTTGTCCTGAAGGTGACTCAGCCTACTGTTTATGTGGATAGACCTGGATTTCTTCGACAGGTCCCACAATTTCATCGTCCTCCTTGATTGCAGGAATTCTGGGTCATCGTTAGCAAAATCCGCTCATTACATGTCCATCCTTAATCTCTCAATCAATCATTACATCCGAAGATCACAACTGTCTGCTGAAGAAGGACCTGATAAGGTTCATCCAGTGGACCTTCCACTTGACCTAGTTGCTTCTCTACTGTATTCTTTACATCTTCAAATTCAAACGAGAGGAGCCCTGTTTCTGTTTTCAGCTGCTCCGTTGTCTGGTTCTGCTGTTATCCATATGGATTAGGATTCTGCAAGACAAACAGCGACGGAAAAGAGATAAGCCCGCCAAAGTTTAGGACCCCGGAATTCAACTTGTCATGTCACTATCTTTATGCCTAGGATATGAAGGGGTTGTGTCGATCTACCACCTATGATGCCCCATGCCGAAGCAAAAATCAAATCAATCCAGTGCGTTCACTTAATCTGATGTCCATCTTTACAAAACAAATAGAACCATTACATATGGGCGAACATAAGGAATTCCTGAAATACCATCATCTGTCCTTCCTTTGCAATGGTGTGCATGACTATTAAAATAGGGACCGTTTTTGGTTTTCGCTTTCAAGGAATGTCAATATCTATGTTCCCTCTGTTCAGAAGATTCAAAAGGGAGCTGCTTAATATTATCCACTCTTTCTTTCCCTCTTCTGCTCATCACCTTTCCTTTTGTCCCCTCTGCCTAGCGCCGTAGATTATCAAGAATGAAGGGCCTTAGCCCAGATACACTGCATCAAGCTGATCTCACTTTTAATAGAGTAATGAACACTACACATACACGCCAACACAGTCAATTGCCGGCTTAGTATTATGTACTGTACTTAGTTGTTTTCTACAGCGCAAAAAGCGATTTTCTTCTTCTGATTCTCATCATCATCGCGGTGTGTTTTACGGTCAACGTATTGGTATTCATTTTGAATCCACAAAATGATTAATTTTTAGCTACAGTGAAGAGACGGTACTTGTCAAAACAAACGAGAAAACAGGACCCAACCGCCAGTCAAAACCACCCTGCCACCACAAAGAGCAAACAAGAGGGAAATGCTTCTCTCTCAAATGGATGGGCACGAACAGAAGGCCCTGACTGTACGCTAATCACTCAAATGTGTGCTCGGGTTCTTTTTCCATGATTACAAACCGCCACTCATATGGCCCACTGATTACGGCCCTTCACTAGCAATTACTATTCTAGTACAATTTCAACTGCACTCTTGAGATTCCAAGTCTTTTATTTGCACACCGACCTTATTTACAAATGGTTACAACTTCTGACTTTATTCGATTATTTAACTATTGCTATGTATCCCTTGCATTTAATTGACATCTTGATCCTCACATTCTCCTCTTGTCCTCGATACTTTGATCAAATTTCAGCATGGCTAATGTTGCATCCCAAATCCTATAGGAATGAGGGAGTGACACAGCTGTCTTTTTCCAAATGATGCAACCTCAAACCCAAATATCCAACTCTTAAAAGTTCCTGCAATAAAGTTCTCACTCTAAGGCTATTGATTGAGGGACTTGAAAAACATTATAAGAGGAATAGAATGAGCAATTACGGCCAGTGAGTGATACACATTTTCTAAGTGGATCGAACAATTACTAGGCAGATTTACAAAACCAAATCACAACTCATTTATACCAAATCCTGGATATATCAAACTTACAAGATCCATATGAGTTATATATTACTTCAATATAATTATAATGATAGAAGAAATACTCTTTTCCATCACTAATATCAAAACAAATAATCAATGGCTAATCCATTGATCGATCTCATCAAAATACATGTTGATAATCCATTTATCGACTAAACTCATTTTCAAGTATTTAACCATGGTCACAAATAATGCTTGTGATAAAATGACCAAGATTCCCTCATTGATTAGGTTTTTACCTATTATTAGCGAGTGACTCGACATAAAAGGATATTCTAGACTAGTGTATATATATATATATCCATATATTCCTCAATGTGTTCATAGAGACATTGTGCATAATTCATCAATCTCAGTCTATCAAATCATAAATCATTTCACAACTTAGATTTAATAGTCAAATCACAACTTTTCACTATCACAATTCCAATATTAATGGTTAAATCCATTGACTAATCTCTATTAAATCACAATATATATATCACAATATATTTCCCAAACTATCTCAGACTCCATTTCATAAATCAATTCACAAATTAGTATATAATATTTCATAAATCATATTTAAAATCAAGAACTTCCATAAGTCTTTCCCAAAAAGTTTCACAAGCCCCTTTGTAAGTAATCGGTTTAGATTATAATCGAAAGATAACATTTTCACATGTAATACACATATGGTAATAAATGCTTGATCCAATTTATGAAGGAAATATGCTCATTCTTAACTCAAAACATAACTCATCCATTTCATTTTTGGAATATGATTTTATAAACTCAAATAAGAAATAGTATTACTCATCTGGGAAAAGTTAAAAACCAACTTATGGTGGTTACTTGAGCTGATGCACTTGCATTCCTATCAATTAATCAAAAACTGATATTAAAAACCACAATATATAACTTTAACAAAAGATTTGTCTAAACGATGTTTAATCGTTGATAGAACAACTTCTATGTGCTAATGAGTCATCTGTTTAAAGCATAAGTTCATCCTTTTTCTTATTCGTATTAGCCGTTATGCGTAACTTGCACATGAACTTCAAATTTTCATTCCAATTAACTTGTACTTCGGAATCCATTTTTGTCATATCCCATTGCTCCGCAACCTCTAAAACTATCATTTCCACAAAAACCCTAGCTCGATAACTCCTCAATCAGTTCTCATTGTTCAAAATCAACATCACTTCTAACTCGTGCCCTTAATCAAAAAATTACTCCAATTAAACTAACAATCGGCTTGAATACTCACGTGGTGTTGCGATTCGAAGTTGATTTTGCTTGTCTCGTGGACGCGCGGACATTGTCTTCTCTTTATTTTCCTCTTTTCCTCTTTTCTCAACAATCGAGCTCCTCTTTCTTCTTGTTTAATCCGCCGCTTACCGCTTCTGCTTTCATTTCTTTGAGCTTCCAGCGTACAATTTGCTGAAAGGATGAAAATGGGCTAGGCTAAAGAACATGGGCTGAGCTTTGGAATTATAGGAGACACGAGCTTGGGCTTTTATGGGCCCATGTATTACAGCTAACCTCTTGCTTGTTTTGTCGATGAGTTTCACTTAGAATTTCTTGACTATGTGTAGATGCCGATTCCACATAATCGTTTAAAACTCTATGTCATAAACATCGAGATCCAAGCTGTAGAGTTGTCCATTGTTTTGTGGCCTGGACCACTTTCGTCGATCAGTCTTGTTTGATCGACCGACCTTTATCGTATTTTGATCAAAATGAGTTGGTAATGGTATTTTGTAAACAATCAGTGAACTAGTGAAAATGGGTTTTGGGCAACTGACTTCCTCTTAACTACAGGCAGAACTACATACATTTTAAAATAATTCCAACCAAGAGCCTCCATGCAAGTTCTTAGGCTTTCCCACCAATATAGTGCTCTTGACTTTTATTGATGCTGGCCAGTATCAGCTCATTCGAAAAAAATGCTGTAGCATTTAGACAATTAGGGATCGGATCGTGAGGGAATGAGTATAAGTAATCAACACCTTGCACAACCTAGTATTTGACCATATTCTGTCATCTATCCCGGAAGCAAGACTCCTCACAAGATAACTTGGTTCCTGCAGGAGTGGTTTTTGATGCAAGAACCGTTTAAACTGCATTTTGATGATGACCAGATGCGACATGATGACCCAGGAAGCCATAGCATCTGTAGCTGCAGACCCAGATGCTCGGTATTGACATTGTGCTTGCACTGTACCATTGTGTATCCTTAGGTTTCTAACGTCAGGCTTTGACATATTTACATCGTGGTACTAAATTCAAGTTTTAAGTGCAACTGTTCTTGAGGATATTGATGATAACCTCTCTTTGTGGAGCTCAATGTAGTACTCTTGGTTATGATTTTGTTAGCTTTCGGCCGTACATGTTCATCAAACTTGACTGCTTCTGTGTTAACCTCCTGTTCTTGCCATGCCCAGTGTTAAAGCAAATGGCCAGCACATATTTGGACAACATAATTGGTGCTGAGTTCTGAGTGTATCATGTGCGTTGATTCCGGCTTTCCGTCTCCATTTTCTGGATTGTGCAGAGTGAGGCAATCGATAGGACTTAGACTACCTTGACAGCACAAGCTCTCTGTTTCACCATCTGCCTATTAGAAGAACATATTTTTAGGAAGCACTTTCCTGTAATATTCTAGTAAACTGCAGGTTGTCTGCACTTCGAAGCATTCTTGTAGTCATTAGAACAACGTAAATACTGAAAACCAAATTCATTGCAGCAAGGGCTTTCATTTCAGGGCAGTTTCACAATGAAGGATCTGGTTTCCAAATTTCGGAGATAAGAGGACCTTCATCAGTATATGCATTTTCCTAAAGTTCCATACGAATCATCAGCCACAAAATCTTGATATGAACAGGATTCTCAAATCTCCAACCCAGTAAAATTTCAATACTAGATTTTCTCTTTTTCTCCATCTGGTTTAGGATCTTTATCTGAAACTGTTTAACATGCAGAATTGAATTCCTAGTTCTTTGTTGTTGTGACATGTCCTCAACCTGACTACGTCCCTTTAGTTTATCAGCAATGGGATTGTCTCCATTCTCCATGCAGATCGTCACCAATCCATGAAGTGATTCCCACCAGCACCAGTATTGTGAACTAGTCTCAACCCTATCACGATGTTGCATCATCTAGAATTCTTCCTTCTTCTGTCCGATACTAAAATTTTTTCAATATTAACTGGTGCTTCATTAAACGAACCTGGTGATTTGCATGGTAATTCAGCTGATTCAGTTTGTTCATGGATGAAGATTCGACCACCTTGACATTTTCGAAACAGAAATCTGAGCTCAAGAAGGAGGCTCATAGCCATCAGTAGAAATCATTGTTCTGACGACTCTCTTTCAACGTTTAAAGTTATATTTCTGACAGGAAATACCGGGAAAAACAAGGACAAGTCTAGGACAACTCAAAAGCAGAGGGATCTACATAGTCCAGGCACTCATCCCAAGTTTCGAAAGTTCAATTAGCATACAGAAAGACATCGTATAAGTTTAACTGTAACTGACATTTGTACATTCCAACCCTACTGAAAACAGACTGTCAATATCTCTGTAGACAATGAAGAATCTGTACTATCAAATGAACAAAAGTGAATACGAGACAAATGGATAATTGGCGTCACAGAGACAACTGAATGCATAAAATGGCGCTTTTTAGGCTTTCCCTTCAATCCTTGCAGATGTAAGGCCAATACAAGCATCTACGAAATCTCCATCTATAAAGTCCGTTGAGAAGATCTGCAACCTATCCACTAGCCCTTTAGAGAAGCACTGAGATATAAATAGCCTAGCATATCCACGAATGCGATTAGTGACCGGCTTTACACACACAATCGGATTGTCCGCTTGTGGTGTTACGGTGTTCTCGACCCTGTAAAAGTATTTCCTCACGGGAGCTGGCGGCTGCTCACCCAAATGCTTCATATTGCTGTCGAACTTGGTTGATGGTAAATCGGTATTGATCCAATCATCCTTCAGGTAGCCCTCACTCCACAGTGGGCTTCCCGCCTTTGGTTTGGGTGAGTTCCTAGGCTTCCAGACACAAATCACTCTCTTTGGCAACAGCTCCGCAATTGTCTTTCCAAAGACACTTTCATCCTGGCTGATCAGGTACTCCCCAAGTTGATCCACCAAGTACTGATCAAACTCAGGCGAGTCCTGATGACCAAACTCAGTTCTGACTTCTAGAATTATGATCTCGGACTTCGTCTCACCTAAAAATTTCTTGACATCGTTCAGGACGACATCTACACTATAAGTCGCTAAAATCCCGTGGCATACCCGGCGATCCTCCTGGACTCGAATATCAAATACCCGAGTGCCTCCCATGAGCTGATCGTAGATACTCAGCGATTGGCATTGGGCGAAAGGACGAGACATGAACGGGACTCCAATCTTGTTGGTCGCGGAATCATGAGTTCCTGGCCAGACAATCTTGAAAAGAGGGATCTTTTCGGGACCGAGGGCGTTCATCCAGTTCTTCCTATCCAAGCAGAAGTAGTCGCAACAGGGGAACTGCGTCCCGGAGGCCTCGCTGAGATCCCTCAGGACTTTCGCCTGTCGAAAACATCTTTCCGTCTCTGAATCTGCTTCGAGATCTCGGCACCCATGCTTGATCGATGCGAAGAAGAAGATGAACAGCAAGAAGTTGACTTCTCAAACTCTCCTTTCTTGCGACCTCTGAAACTATTTCTTGTTCCTAGGTATTACGCTTGTCTTAACTAGAGATGTATTCTATGTCCAATGTAATGCTGATGCAAGTGCGGATTAACTTACGGAGTTAGACCTCGTGGACTACGACATGTGGACTACGACATATCGTAGTTTATTTCATCGTGAAAGCTACTGCCCCGCATTCAATGTTATGTTTAAGCGCTCGAAGAGGAAAATTATTGATGATTAGTTGGGGGGGATTGGTCATGTCGTGTTGGACTATGATTGTGGTGGACCACCCCTGCTTGCACGATTGATGGAATATTACCCTCTGATTCTGGGGTAGGTGATTAGCTGTTATCCTTCTAATATCTTTTATTTCAATTGAGCTATCTCTGGCTTTCTTGTAAGTTGGTCAAGATTTGAAGCAACTAGGAAGAACACGCCTCCCGAGATTATATCCGGATCTTGGACGACCGTGAAATTGATGCTTTTCAATTGGAAGCTTCGTGTCTTGAAAGTATATCATATCATGGAGATAACTTTCTAACAATGAGTGATATATTGGGATTTTGTTAACGATTCTGCTAAAGAGTGTATTTGAATTTTCTGTTAGACAATTGAGTGAAGATCTTGGCACTTGCTCATCACTGACCGTTCTCAGACGGTTGATTGTTTTTCGATGTTGTAACAGATCTGGTTTTTTATGATGAGGGCATGCTTCTTGCTTTCTAGGTTTTGTTTTGTTTTGCAGCTCTTTTAAAATTTGCTTTGTTTGGAAGTTTTTTATGTTTCTCTATCTTGACAAATGAATTTTTCTTAATAAAGAAAAAAATCAAGAAAAACAATATCGTAATTCCTAATATAATAACTCTCCGCGAGATATCTATAATTAATAATTTGGAAACCGCATGATTCTTTTTGATCCAGGATGTTAAAAATCCAACTTGGGCTTAGAACCCATAAGCGAAAAACGAGGAATGATTTGTAAAGCAGAACGGCAACGAAAAGACAACCTTAGCGCTTGATTCCATGTCGTGATCTAAAAAGACAACCTCAGCACTTGATCTTATGTCCTGAGCTAAAGGGACAGAATGCAAATTTACATCATGGAGACTTCAACACCTGTCTGCTTGCTTTCTTTTGGCTGTGATGTTCACGGATCATCCCTCGAACTTTTTACCAAAAGAGTCTGAAAATATTAGGGCGCATCTTTTTTGGGCCTAGATAGTAAAGGGCATTTTTTATTTTTTATTTGACCAATATAAGAAATTTAACTCACGGATCAAAACATGTGCTCTTTACGAATTACTGCTGCTAATGCTCGATGAGACATGCCTAATCGAATAACAATGATTCAGCAAATGAATTCAGCCCCACTACAAATTCAGTGTAATAGGTTATAATCATAATTACATATATGAAAATTGATCCCTCATCTATTAGTTTAAGCTTTCAAGTTAGACTTATAACGAGTGGAAGAACGACACATAGTCCTTAAACTTTGGTCCTATAAGTAATTTCATTCTTGAACTTTTAATTCGTTCAATTAAATCCTAGAAATATTTCTAAATGTTCAATTTAGTTTATAAACTTTCAATTTGTATAGTCTTTCAACTTTCCAGAATAAAGAAAAATCAGTCTTTTGGTATTATAAACAAGTTCTTATTATAAAAAAAAAAAAACAAGTTCTTACAATTACACTATTACCCAGATTTTAGAGTATTTATTTTTTCACTCCAATCCATTTTCTAAGTCAACAACAGATACGCTATATTTTTATTTCCTTTTTACCTTTTGGACCCTAAAAATATTGCTATAATTCAATTTAAATATATCCTAACTTATGATCTCGATTAAAGTAGAAATATATCCTCATTTAGAGTTATATCAGATTCAAATTCCTTTTATTTTTTTTTTAAATATTTTTTCCTAAGAATATTTAATTATTTATATGTAATATTTAAATCTTGTTCCTAAATTTTTGATTGATAAAATTTTCAAGCTTTTCTATTTCATATCTTCTTAATTGAGTTTACTTAAATATGTAAATGGGGAAATTATAATAATATGAATGTCAATCCAATACAATTTTAAAGGAGGTTATACTTTTATTATTATAGAAATCATAAGCTAAAGTATACATAAATGGAAATCTCGTAATATTTATAGAAATAAAAGAAGAGTTAAAAAGTGATAAAAAATAGTCATTTTTTTTTGTTAATTTAGGAAGATTGAGATGAAAAGGTATTGTCAAATCCGAGCAATAATGTAATTATGAAAAATTTTAATTTTTTTTTATGAAAGTTAAGGGACTATATTTAATATTTAGGAATGGTTTAAGGACCGTATTAAATGGATCGAAAAGTTTAACGATGATATTAGACATGTGGACCCTTGAAGCATCAAAACTTGACGCGGGGGACACTTAAATGTCAAAAGTTCTACAAGTTACACTTAAGTGCTAAAATTGGAGAAAAAAATTAGTTAAGTACCAATGGCGAGAAAATCTCACCAAAATGCTGATGTGGCACTTTTTCGGCAAGTTGAGGTTGAAACGGTGTCGTTTTGGCGCTAACATAGCTAAATAAACCCAAAATGACGTCATTTTGGATGTTGACGTGGTTAGATTAGTCCAAAACAACGTTTTGGTTTTACTTATATTTTTATATAAATATTAATTAAATAATATTAAAAATGAAATACCAAAAAAGAAGTAGCACGAGGCAAGAGAGGCTCCCTTGCTTGTGGCCGCCACCCCATCGTCAATGGGTTGGTAGCGTTGGTCACTAGGGTTGCCCGGTGAGGGTGGCAACCCTCACCCAGAGTTGCTAGACCTGAGGCGAGGTCCGGCATTGTTGGGTGAAGGCTACAGCCCTTGCGCAAGGGCTAGCAACCCTCGCCCAAGCCGGAGCGAGGGTAGGCAACCTTTGCCTAGATCAAGGAGAGGGTTGTCACCCTCTCTTGGCATTTGGCGAGGGTTGCCGACCCTTGCCCAAGCGTTGGCAACCGTTGTTGTCCATCGCTACCGCCCCACTAGTGATGGGATGGCGGCCATAGAGGAGGGACCCCCTCTCGCCTGTGTTGTTGCTACTTTTTTAAAAAATATATGATTTAATTAATGTTTATATTAAAAATTAAACTTAGGCCGACATTGTGTCGTTTTGGGTGAAGGTAAGTTGATGTGAAATTCCGATGATTCACATAAGCATTCGAAATTATTTAAAAATACCACGTAGGATTTTTGGGAGAGGTTATTAGAATTGGTATTGAAGTGATCCGATTTTCAAAAAAAGTGGCACTTAAGTGTCCCTGTACCAAGTTTTGACATTTGGGCTATTCTTTTGCCGATGATATTGTGTATTGACCAAAAATTTAGGGACTATTTGGAGCTTGTTTTGCTTTGAAATTATCTGAGATTTGTCTTTTATCTTGATTTGCAATAGGATTGCGTTGTGCACCTATTCCAATTTTTAAGTTGGAAGAGGCGTACGACACTGGATATTATTGTTAAGGGTGATGATTGTGCTTGGCTAGCTTTGGCTTCCCGTAAGACAGTTTTCATACGGAAAACCAAATCCGGAAGTAATCTTGGGTTTTTCAGTAATTCTAGAACACGAAATCCCCAAAACAAAACGTTGATTTTCATGTCGATCACTTCAAATTTCAGAATTATCAGTTGGGTAAAATCATTGACGTTCTCCGCAAGTTCTATCTTTCAAGACGGCAAATTTTAAAGTATCACCCACTTTTTTTCTGGTGATGAGCCGAATCCAATTTAAATCACCTAAAGGCTCATGAAAGGATACCGTAACGTTACCTTAGCAAAGACTACGTATGGACCATGCGACGTTAAAATTAAGTTTCCATATTGCTTCCGTTGAGGTGAGAAAAAGATATCAACCCAATAGGAGGCGAGGGCAAGCGGGTACCGATATGATTAAGGCGAGTGGATATTGACATGTTAAAATAAAGAACACATGAGTGTAGCTCGCTTTGGCTGCAGAGTTGGCTGCCTAGGCCCCTAGTGGCGATGAACTCTCCGAGAACAAGGAAACAATCCTGGATCATAAAACTTGCAGATTACCTGCTATCTTGTAATGGTAAGCCCGGTCCAATTTAAGTCACCTAAAGCCTCACAAAATGATACCATAACATGACCTTATCAAGTCGTTAAAAGGCTAGGCTTGGATCACGGGACGTTGAAATTGAGTTTTTTTAGATATTGCCTCCATTGACGCAAGAAAAAGATATCAACCCAATAGAGGATTAGGGCAAGTGGATATCATTATATTAAAATAAGGTACGCATGGGTGTGACTTGCTCTGATTGTGAAGCTGGCAGCCCAAGCTCCTAGTCGCGATGAACTCTCTGTGGAAGAGGAAACGATCTTGGATCAGAAAAATTTCAGGTCTCCTACTTTCTTCTGGCGATAACTAATTCCAATTTAGATCTAAAGCCTCACAAAAAGATACCATAATGTCCAATTTCAATCTCCACCACAAATCAATGAAAATTGAAAAGCACGTAGAGAGAATTACCCAATGGAGGACAGCACCTCATCCACCCAAGCTACAACGATATCATTACGCCATAACCTTTGGCCCGCATAGAACTGAAAACGAAAGAAGTGGAGCATAACATGAGCCAATATCTACGCTGTCTAGTAATGCATAGCTATGGCCTTATATTCAACTACTGCATTGTCGGTGGTGAGGTTGTGAGAGTACGTCTTTGCCGTGGCTATTCCGCTTGCCAACCGGAAAACGCCGGTCCGCCAACGATGGGCAATTCCCAACAGGTCTCGAGTGCCGGGTTGCGGCCCAATATGCTGAGAGTACTGCTGTTGTACTTTGGACTCGTGAACACGGGGTTCATGTCCATGAGTAGGGCCACCAACTCGAGCCCAATTAAGCTATAGAACCCCTGAGCCTGGCCCATGAGTGGGGACTCTGGCTCGGGCCCCTCGGCCAATGGGTCGTCCATGATGTTGACCGCCCCGAATGGCGTTGGGGACTTCTTGGTCATCGCAGCCTCCCCGACGACCGCCGCCGTGGGGCTCTCGCCTGAGAGCCTGTCGTGTCGTGGAAGTGGAGGCGTGTGGTCTTGCGCTTGGTGTGGCTAAGCCTAGTGAACCATGTGTCCACCTTCTTGGGGTCATTTGGTTTGGCATGGGCAAGGGTCGTGGCCTTAGCCCCAAGAGCAAGAGCCACCGCCGCCGTTGCCGCTAAACCAAGCTTTGCCATCTCTGTCTTTCAACCTGAAATTGTTGGGAAAAAGGAACGATCCTATTGGAAAGAATTTATAGGCGAAAATGAACTCAAAAAGGAGACTTACGAAAAGAATGGGAATGCATGTTCAGCAACAGAAGCTGTTGTAACAGTGCGCCTTCACGTCTTCGTCGACGTAGCGGCCGAATCCATTATTTTGTTGACCATATTAAGCCATCGCCTTTGCGGTCAGAAATTTTGGAAATTGACACTGAAAATATCAATTTTTATCGGATATAATTGGGCATGTCTTCGCACGTTCTAGTTCAAAAAACATGCCATGCTTTGCACGAGAAGACATGTTTAAAATGTGGGGGAAATTTGATTTGTTGATGAAGATAGAACAATAACTTATAGTTTTTTGATACTTTGATGCGTGATAACAATCAAATGTGTTATTTTCTCCTACTATGTTGTTGATGGGTTAATGACAAATATATCTCCTAAATATATATATCAAAATCACAAAGAAACAAATTTAGCGATTACTCAATTTCAAAATTTCACTTCGAATGTGTTGTCAAATTTGCATGTGAAAAGAGAAGAATGGAGAATGTTGTGAAGAAGGAAAGTTATTCTTCTTTACCAGTTGTGTTAATTGATGTATGATTTAGTTGTATTTATAAATAACCAATCCAAATATGTTTTGTGACTAGGTAGATTATCCCCACTTTTCATGATCCACTATTACTTCTCTTCATGTTAACAATCACTCTTTTCATGTCTAATGGTCACCTCTTTTCATCTTAACAATTACTCCTTTTCACAATAACAAACTAGTTTAACAATAAAAGCATATAGTTTCTAAAGAAAAAAGGACACCAAAAGTGTCATAATTGCTTTGGTATTATAACTTTTCAATAGATCTCTTACATGCCATAATTGATAGAAAAACATTCACCAAAGTGTCATAACTTTTCCATCAATTACTTGAGTGTTATAACTTAAATTAAATGACACAAGTGTCACAAGTTTTAATACTATATTGGATTTTTGGCAAGGAAAATCTCTAAAGTCACTCTAGTGAGATTTTTTTTTTAAGTTATGGTATTTAAGCGATTGATTGAAAAATTATGAGTACTAAAGTGAGTATCATACGAAAGTTATGACATTTGTAGCGTCATTTCTTCAAATTTCTATATGTAAGGTATATAGAGGTATATTAATTTCATTTCGCCATTTTAATAGAAAATTTGAATGTAGAGGATGATTTATATTAACATGTTAAATTTTTTTTTGTCAAAATAGAAGGATTATTAATGAAAAACGCTCCGTAAGTAAGTGGCCGATCCAATATAAATAAAACATTCAACTCAAGGTCACTATAAGTTACATAGATTCCCAAAAAATCGACACCTAATTAATTAAATGGACAATGTGTGGAATCATCGAATTTGATTCTAATTGAGCTTCTTTACTTAGGTCTTCCTCTCCAATCTTCCTTTTGCCATGACGGCTCTCAATGGATAGAACAATAGAGTATGTGCGCTAGGAAATGGAGAGGACCTTAGCCATTTCTATATAGTCGCGTTTCATAAGCCCATTTATCAACCGTCACTAGTAGAACACTATGCTCATAGTAAGCCGTCCCACCACATTTCAACTGTCACATCATTCGTGGTAAAATGCACCTATTCCAATCATTAAGTTGAACAAACATAGAGCCCTAAATATTGGCGTTAGGCGGTGGTTGGCTTGAGCTTTGCGTGTGATGGTTTTCAAATTGAAAACCAAAAATCGATACATAATCTCCGATTTCAGTAATTTTAATATAGTAAATCCAAAGAAAAAAAAAATTTCTTGTCGACCGCATCAAATTTCAGAATCATTAGGTAGGTAAAATCATTGACGTTTTCAGCAAGCTTGGTTTCACTAGGTGGCAAACATGATTACACTACCCACTCAGTGATAAACCAAGTCCAACTTATAGTTAATCTAGAGCCACACAAAAAAGATTCCAAACCACCAAAATCAATGACAAATCACAATTGGAAACTCGATCTACACGCGACTACAACGATGTAATTTGCTTCATAACTTTGGACCGCACAAAATCAAAGGCCAAAATGAAAAAAAGAAGAAAAGGACTACAACATAAGCCACGATATATCTACTCACTGTCTAGTAATGCATAGCTATGACCTTATATTCAACTACAGCATCGCCAGTGATGAGGTTGAGAAAGTACGTCTTCGCCGTTGCCACCCCGCTCGCCAGCCAAAAAAATGCCGGTCCTGCCGACAATGGGCATCTCTCGATAGGTCTCAAGTGCCGGGTTGCAGCCCAATATGCTCAGAGTGCTGCTGTTGTACTCCAGGCTTGTCAATACGAGGTTCATGTTCATGAGCAAGGCCACCGACTTGAGGTACCTCATAACTTTTTTAGTAATTTTAAAGAAAAAAATCCTAGATCAGAAAACTTGCAGGTCACCCTACTTTCTTCTAGTGAAAACGGATTCTAATTTAGATCACCTGAAGCCTCAAAAATGGATACCATAACGTCCAATTTCAATCTCCACCACAAATCAATGAAAATCGAAAAGCACGTAGAGAGCATTACCATGGAAAAGACACCACCTCATCCAAACACAATCTACAACAATATAATTACGCCATAACCTTTGGCCCGCATTAAACCAAAGGTCAAAAATGGAAGAAGTAGACTATAGCATGAGCCAATACAATGTTCAAAGTGTCTAGTAATGTATAGCTATTACGTTATATTCAACTATCGCATCGCCAGTGGTGAGGTTGAGAAAGTACGTCTTCGCCGTCGCTATTCCACTCGCCAAACGAAAAATGCCTGTCCCACCGACGATGGGCAACTCCCGAGAGGTCTCAAGTGCCGGGTTGCGGCCCAATATGCTCAGAGTGCCGCCGTTGTACTTTGGAGTCGTGAATACGAGGTTCATGTTCATGAGCAGGGCCAGTGACTCGAGCCCAACTGCGCCATAGAACCCTTGAGCCCGGCCCACAAGGGGGGACTCTGGCTGGGGCCCCTCGGTTAATGGGTCATCGATGATGTTGACCGCCCCGAACGTCGTCTGGGAGTCCTTGGTCATCGCGGCCTCGGCGACGCGCACCGTCGTGGGCCTCTTGCCTGAGAGGGTGTCGTGGAAGTAGAAGCGGAGGCGTGTGGTCTTGCGCTTGGCGTGGCTAAGACTAGCAAACCATGCGTCCACGTTCTCGGGGTCATCTGCCTTGGCACGGCCAAGGGTCAGGGTCAGGGTCGTGGCCGTGGCCACCAGAGCAAGAGCCACCGCCGCCACCGTTGCCTTCAAACCCAGCTTTGCCATCTCTCTTTCAATCTGAAATTGTTGGGAGAAAACCCATCCTACTGGAAAGAATTTATAGGCGAAAACCTACTCACAAAGGAGACTTGCGAAAGAATACATCTTTAGAGACAAAGCAACGGACGTTGGGGAAACCGTTCACAAGTCTAGTGGTGCTTTTCAATTGGCGACCGAATCCATTATTTTGTTGATCTTTTTAAGTCATCGTCTTGGCGGATAGCGATTTGGAAATTGACACTACTACAGCCATGCTTTGCACGAGAAGACATATTAAAAATATTGAGGAAATTTGATTGCTGATGACGACAGAACAATAAATTATAATTTTTTGGTACTTTGATGCGTGATTATGATTGAAAGTATTATTTGCCTCACTATTGTTGTTGTTGGATTAATAACAAATATATTTTTAGAATATAAATCATATCACAGAGAAATAAATTCATCAATTATTCAATTTCTTGTTTGAAATTTCACTTTGAAGATGTTGTCAAACTTGTGTGTGAAAATTGTTTTAACAATTGTGTTAAACAATATATGATTTAGTCGTATTTACAGCTAACTAATCAAGATATCACTGGGAAATAAGTATCTTATCCCCACTTTCCATGATCGACTATTACCTTTTTTTCAAGTCAACAATCACTTCTTTTCATGTCTACCGATTATTTCTTTTCATGATAACGAACTACTTCAACAAAGAAGACATATAGTTAATAAAGAAAAAAGACACCAAAAAATCGCCATAACATTTATAGAGCTTATTTTGGTGTCATAATTTTTTAATTGATCTTTTGAATATCATAACTAATTAAAAAGTCATAATTTTTCAATAGACTCGAGTGTCATAAATTAAAAAAAATCGCCATAAGTGCCATAAGTTTTAATACCATACATGATTCTTTGGTAAGGAAAATCACTACGGTCACTCAGGTGAGATTTTTTTTTATAAGTTGTAGTATTTAAGTAATCGATTGAAAAATTATGGGTACCAAAATGAGTGCCATACAAAAGTTATGACATTTGTTGCGTCATTTCTTCAAGTTTCTACGTGTGTAAGGTATATAAAGATATTGTAATTTTATTTCACTCTTTCAATAGAAAATTTGAATGTAGACTATGCTCTATATTAACATGTTACATTTTTTTTTTGTCAAAATAGAAGGATTATTAATGAAAAACGCTCCATAAGCAAGCCACCGATCCAATATAAAATAAAACATTAAACTCAAGATCACTATAGCTTACCAAAAAATCGACACCTAATTAATCAAATGGACAATATGTGGAATCATCGAATTTGATTCTAATCGAGTTTCTTTACTTAGGTCTTCCTCTCCAATCTCCCTTTTACCTTGACGGCTCTCGATGGATAGAACAATAGAGTACGTACGTTAGGAAATGGAGAGAGGATCTCATTCACTTCTATATAGTCACGTCTTATGAGCCCATCTATCACCCGTTACTACACGCTATGCCTATAGTCAGCCGTCCCACCGCATTTTTACTAGACCGAGATGTGTAAAGCCGAATATAATCCAATTAATGTAATTATACTTTAAGTTTTCACGCATTGTCCAATATTTTGTAATAACCTGTTCAAACGCACCTATTCCAATTATGAAGTTGAACAGACGTAGAGCCCTGAATATTAGCGTTAGGTGGTGGTTGATTGAGCTTTAGCGTGTGACGGTTTTCGATTCGGAACCAAATCAATACATGATCTTGGGTTTCAGTAATTTTAAAATAGGAAATCCAAAAGAACAAAACAAAAGAAAAATTCACGTCGACCGCATCAAATTCCATAATCATTAGGTAGGTAAAATTATTGACGTTTTCAGCAAGCTCCATTTCACGAGGCGGCGAACATTGTAACATTTCCTACCCAATTTATAGTTCATCTTGAGCCACCCAAGAAAGATTCCAAACCACCAAAATCAATGAAAAATCACATTCGGAAACTCGATCCACACACACGACTACAACGATGTAATTTACTCCATAACCTTCGGACCTTGCAAAATCAAAGGCCAAAACGAAAAAAAAAAGTGGACTATAACACAAGCCACGATTTATCTACTCAGTGTCTAGTAATGCATAGCTATGACCTTATATTCAACTACAGCATCGCCAGTGGTGAAGTTGACAAAGTACGTCTTTGCCGTCGCGACCCCGCTTGCTAGCCGGAAGAATCCGGTCCCGCCGACAATAGGCATCTCCCGATAGGTCTCGAGTGCCGGGTTGCGGCCCAATATGCTCAGGGTGCTGCCATTGTGCTCCGGGCTTGTGAACACGAGGTTCATGTTCATGTGCAGGCCTAGCGACTCGAGTCCAGCTGAGGCGTAGAACCCCTGCGCCCGGCCCATGAGGGGGGACTCCGGCTCGGGCCCCTCAGTCAGCAGGTCGTCGATCACGTTGACCACCCCGAACAGCGTCGGGGACTTCTCGGTCATGGCGGCCTCAGCGACGCGCACTGCCGTGGGGCTCTTGCCCGAGAGCGTGTCGTGCAAGTAGAAGTGGAGGCGTGTGGTCTTGCGCTCGGCGTGGCTAAGCCCAGTGAACCAGGCGTCCACCTTCTCGGGGTCATCTGCCTCGGCACGGGCGAGCGTCGCGGCAGTGGCCACAAGAGCAAGAGCCGCCGCCACCACCACCATTGCCGTTAAGCCTGGCTTTGCCATCTCTCTCTTTCGATCTGAAATCGCTGGGAAAATGGATCCTATTGGAAAGGAATCTACAGGCAGAAATGAACTCAAAAGGGAGAGACTTGATGAAAAGTAAGTATCTTTAGGGAAAGAAGCAACAAAAGTGGTCGAGATCAATCACGTAATTGGTCGTGCTTTTTCACGAGCGACGGGCTTCATCATTTTGTCATATCGTTATCAAACGCGGGTGCGATAAATATAGGACGGACGTGAGAATAGGTCTTATCATTGATCATAGGACCAAGGTAACTTTTGAAAAATCAAAAGCTTCACGAGGGGCCACCGAGTCAATCACGCGTCAGTACCGACTTTGGATCATCCTTGCGTATTTCGATTTAGAAATTGACGCTGATCATTTCTTTTTAATCAGATGTTAACTGCTCGAGGGCATGCTTCGCACGAAAGAACATGTTAGAAAAAAGGCATGTGAGCTCCGCATATGCAGGCTACGTAAAGGCATAGTAATTTCATTTCACTTATTTTAATCGAAAAATTTGAATGTAGGGAAAGATTAATATCATTAGCATGTTACATCTCTTTAAAATCAAAGGACTATTGAGGACAAAGGCTTTGTGAGAAAATCGCTTATTCAATATAAACAAAACGTTCAAACGCAAGATCACTAAATATTAAATATCTATTGAGTACACCTAAAAGTATTAGGATGTACGTATAAATTATGTTAGAGAAATCTCATATTGAAGAATTAATGTGGTATAAAACAGTTAATATATCTTAGTTGGCCCATAATTCATTGATTTAAATTTTTGAGTGAACGTGAATCCAATTGCATATATTAAGAAGTTTGGAGTAAAGTTCCTTGTTGTCGATCTCTAAGTATCATACTTCTATAACGCGCTTCTAACAAAAAGACAATTTGAATTACACTTGCCCAATATATCGAATAGACAATGTGTGGAATCTACAAATTTGATTATGAACAAAAAGAGCCTCACTTTACCTTAGAATTCTAATCGAGCCTCGTTATTTAGGTCTTCCTCTCCAATCTCCCTTTTACCTTGACGGCACTTAGCCATTTGCATATAGTCGCTTCTAATGGGCCCATCCATCACTAGTTACGGTTAGGACATTATACCTATAGCAAGCCCTCTTACCACATTTCTATAATTTGGTCACGCAATCGTGCTTAAGTTTTCATGCACATTGTCTCGTATTATATGATAGTCTTATCTTTTCGCAAATATAAAGTAATCTGCAATGGATTGGCAATGTATATATTAATATAGAAATCTTTCAATATGCTCTCCTCTCTCACATGAACGTTTACTATTAGAATTGGCAGTAATGAAGTGCCGTGATTCACGTCACGGGACCCAATTATTGGATATTTTGGCAATTCCTTTGCAGTAAAGTTTCCCAAACCCAATCGAATGAATATGTCGGTGTGATGGGACTGTAGACGATACACTTTTCAAAGCAAATTTTGTTTTTTCTTTTTCGTTTTGGGGGTGGTAGGTGTGGATGCCGCCTTTAATTGGTGAATCTTGATAATAATTGTTTAATCACTTTTTTATGCATCGAATCAAGAATCGGTTCTTGTGAAGCCTATTCTTGGAGAATTCGGATTTAAGGAGAGTCATGACGATGGGTTGTTATGTTAATTCCCCTTTCAGATAATCGGCAAATTATGATCATACCTCTTAGTTATAATTAAAAAGAAAAAAAAGCTGAAAAAGTAGGGATAACACAGTAGCAAATTTAAAAGATTCTTAGTATACGATCTGCTTTAAGGAGAAGAAAGAGACAGAGATCAAAGTTTTGTTTTTGTTTTTGATGAATGAATGAGTAGCCACTTGCTAGGGCCGGAACAAATTGTTGATTTAATGTCTTGTTTCTTGGTCGAATTACATTGGTGTCGTAGAATACGAGTTCAAAATCTTTTTGTTCATTATCATTTGTTTTTTAGTGGATTATGTCATAAAAACAGATCCAATCGGTGGTAAGCCTATTGTATGTGAATTTTTTATCCTCTTATTGCGTTTAAACTTAGTAAAGGATAAACTTGAGAAAGCATTTTTAATCCTACTCTACTATAACGCGGCTTATTTTGATGTAGTTTCTTAAATATGTTTTTGGAATTCGAAATTGTTGAGCCAAACTTAAAAACATTGCAAAATGTTTTAATGCTTAACAATTGTTATATGCAAACATAACTGTCCGATCATATTAGGATATATATATTCATGGTATAGCAATTAAATTTGATTGAAGACATCGGTCGATTAGATAAGGCTAAATCAAATGAGTATATATCTATATCAAATTCAAATCGATTTAATAGTTGCCTAAATTAAAGTTAATGTTGATTGGGTCGCTCAAACTTTTCCCTAAAAGAGTGGGAAAGTATTTATCTATATCAAACTCAACATTATTGCTTAGTGGTTGCTTGTGCTTAGCCAGTTCAATTTACCTTAAGACAGTTTTCATACCGAAATCAAGTTAGATTGACATTTTCAGCAAGTTCTATTTCAGAAAAGCGTAAACCGTACATGATTGGTACATCACCTGCTCTCTTACTACTTCAGTTAGGTCACCGTATCTCTGCCCGCTGATGAAACCGATTCCAATTAAATCAGAAAAACACACAAACTGCAGCAATATAATTTCGCCATGTACCTTTGGATCCCGCAAGGTCAAAGGTCAAAAAGAAGAAAGAAAGGGACTACAACATGAGCGATGACTCGTCCAACGGCTGTCTACTGTCTAATAATGCATGGCTATTACATTATATTCAACTACTCGCATTAAAGGTGGTGAGGTTGACAAAGTATGTCTTCGCCGTCGCGATTCCACTCGCCAACCGGAAAAAGCCAGTCCCGCCGACAATGGGCATCTCCCGATAGGTCTCATATGCCGGGTTGTGACCCACTATGCTCAAGGTGCTGCCATTGTACTTTGGGCTCGTGAATACGAGGTTCATGGTCATGAGCAGGCTCAATGACTCCAGCCCAGCCGAGCCGTAGAACCCTTGAGCCCGGCCCACGAGCGGGGACTCCGGCTTTGGTCCCTCAGTCAATGGATCGTCCATCATGTTGACCACCCCGAACAGTGTCGGGGACTTCTTGGTCATCGTGGCTTCAGCGATGCGCACTGCTGTCGGATTCTTGCCCGAGACTGTGTCGTGGAAGTAGAAGCGGAGGCGCGTGGTCTTACGCTCAGCGTGGCTAAGCCTATTGAACCACTTGTCCACCTTCTTGGGGTCATCCGCCTCGGCACAGGTGAGCTGCGCCGCCATGGCCACCAGAGCAAGAGCCACCGCCACCACCGCCATTGCCATTAAACCTAGCTTTGCCATCTCTCTCTTTCAACCTGATATTTGTGTGGAAAGTAGATACTTTTGGAATGAATTAATGGAGGAAAATGAACCCGAAAGGAGACTTATAAGGAGAAGACACTTTGAGTTGTCGAAACCAATCAGTGATTGGTTTGTGCTTTTTTATTAGCGACCGCCTAACTGTTAGGTGACATCATTTTCACGGTTTATAGTTTGGATTTGAAACTGATAAAAACAATATAAATGGCATCTTTGCATGTTCTAGGGGTAAAAAATGGCACGCTTTGCTGGAGAGAATATGTTAAAACACGCATATAAATTTCAAATGAAAAAATGAACACCGCAAATATGATAACATCATAACACATATAATTTTCTAATGTGGCATCAAAATTCCTAGTACTTGTAGTGACTTTGTTTAAAAGAGATTAAGGGCACATGGGTGATTGGTCGAAAAGTTATAATACTAAAATGAGCGCTGTATTAAAAGTATGGAACTTGCAATGCTCCTTTCTTTAATGTGGAGCTTATAAATGTATATTAGTTTCTCATCACCAATCGAAACTTTGAATGTAGAAAAAGAATCACATTAGTTTCTTCAAATTATAAGGACCGTTGATGATGGACACTTTGTAAGAAAATTGTTAGTCTCATATGAACAAAATGTTCAATCAAATTCGTGTACATATTCATAACTTAAACTAAATGGACAGTGTAAAGAATCCACATATTTAATTTTGATGAAGCCTCCTTACTTAGGTCGCCCTCTCCAATGTCATTTTTTACCATGACAGCTCTTAATGGATAGAACCCTAGAGCATGTACATTCGGAAATGGAGAGAGGATTGTAGCCATGTGGATATAATTGCGTCTAATGGACCTATCCATCACCTGTCACTATTTAAACACTACGCCCATAGTAAGCCTACGAGCCGACCTACCACATTTCTACCTAAATAAGATGGAACCCTAGAGCATGTACATTCGGAAATGGAGAGAGGACTGTAGCCATGTGGATAAGATTGTGTCTAATGGATCTATCCATTACCTGTCACTATTTAAACACTACGCCCATAGGAAGCCGACCTACCGCATTTCTACCTGACCAAGATGTGTAAAACCCAATACAATTCGAAAATGTGCATTGTCTAATATGCTTATATTAGCCTGTTTTTGCAAATATAAAGTGATCTCCTAATCAATGCGATGCAAATTAACGGAGACACTTTCCAATAGGCTCTACTCTCTCACATCAACGTTCATGATTTCAATTGGAAAGTGATAAAATATCGTAATTCACGTTAGGATACCGACGCTAGGCTTGTCGTGAAGTTTCTCAAACCAATATTTGACCATACCAAATATGTCGGTCCTGCCTCTGGTCAAATTATTCGCTCTCCCCCCGACATCATCCAGTCGTGTAGTGTGAATACTCAATGTGAACAATACACTTTCCTTTGCAATATTTCTTTATTCTTAGTGCAGGGGTTGGTAGGTGTGTGTTAGGATTCGATGCACGATTAAAAAAATAGAAAGTAAAAATAAAAAGAAAATTTGAGACATAAAATTTTATCTTTGTTCACCCTAAAATTAAGGTTATGTTCAGCAGATTATTCCATTATAATTAGTATCTCGCAATTCTTTGTAACATTCCTCAATTACAAGAGAAGAGATTATATATGCTCAATAACTATTCATGAATTCAAACCTAAATTATCAATAAAATATGAGCTCAAAGTATAAAAGCTCTTTGGTGGCTCAAGGAGTATGAATCATACTCCAATAGTGTGGGAGTCATTTTTAATTAGCAAATAGTGATAATAAATATTTAATTACTTTTCTATACTTCAATTAGAAATAAGTGGTTACGGGTTCAGTTTCTCATAGAAACTCGGATTCAAGTGGAAAGTTGCGACGGCGAGTTATTGTGATATATTTCCCTTGAGCTAATCGGCTAATTAGGAATGTGTCTAGGGTTTATCATCTGAAGGAAAAAAAAAAAACGAACAGGCAGGGCAATCGCAGTGGCAAATTTGAAAGATTCTCTGTAAAAGATACGCATTTTAAGGAGAAGAAAGAGACAGAGATTAAGGTTCTTGTTTTCTTGTTGATTATATAAGTAGCTACTCGCTAGGGCCATGACAAATTGTTCATCCAATGTCTTGTCTCTTGGTCGAATCACACGGTGTCCCAGAAAAAATACGATATAAAGATCTTCTTGTTCTCTATCAATTTGTACAGCGCTTCCCACGGACACTCCAATTAGCCTTTGTGCTTGCCATGCGACGTGCATCCCGCCAATAAGATTTTAGCTTAATGATTTGTTGCATATCAGTCCCTATTTCTTATTGGATCTAAATTTTTCAAATGAATAGAGAGAAACTACATAAATCTTTTATCCTTTTATTGAGTTCAAAGTTAGTAAAGGATAAACTAGAGGAAGCGTTTTAAACCATTCTACTCTAACACGGCTTTATTTGAATGTAGTTTCTTAAATATATATTTTGAAAGGGGAAATTTTTCGAGCCAAACATAAAATGCTGCAAAATGTTTTAATACTTAACAATTGTTATTCGCAAACGTAATTGTCCAATCAAATTAGCATATGTACTCATGGTGCAACAGTTAAACTTGATTGAAGACATGGGTCGATAAAATAGGGCTAAATTAGACGAGTATTTATCTATATCAAATTCAAAATGGTTTTATTAGTTGTCTAAATCAAAGTAAATGCCGATGAGGTGGCTCAAACTTTTCCCTAAAAGAGTGGGAAAGTATTTACCTATATCAAACTCAATGTTATTGCTAAGAGGTTGATTGTGCTTAGCTAAGTTCAATTTACCGTAAGACAGTTTTCGTACGGCAACCAAATTAGTAAAAGATTTTTTTTATTTATTTATGTTGATCACTCCGAATTTCAACGCTGTTAGGTGGGTATAATCATTGACATCTTCAGCAAGTTCTATTTTAGAAACACAAAAATTGTTTATGATTTGTACATCACCTACTCTCTTTGTATTTCAACTAGGTCAACGTATCTCTAACTAGTGATTAAACCGAGTCCATTTTAGTTCACCTAAGTTCGCACAACAAGATACCATGCCGGACCAATTTAATCAGAAAGCATGTAGAGCATTACCAAATTAGAAAAAACCCATCCTCACACATACTACAGCAAAGTCAAAGGTCAAAAAGAAAAGAGAAATGGACTATAACATTAGCCATGACTTGGTGTTTTTTTTTTTTGTGGGTCGAAACTTAGTATCTAGTAATGCATAGCTCTTACATTGTATTCAACTACCACATCAAAGGTGGTGGTGTTGAGAAAATATGTCTTCGCCGTCGCGATTCCGCTTGCCAACTGGAAAAAGCCGGTCCTGCCAACGATGGGCATCTCCCGATAGGTCTCGTACGGCGGGTTGCGACCCATTATGCTCAGAGTGCTGCCGTTGTACTTCGGGCTCATGAATACGAGGTTCATGTTCATGAGTAGGCCCAGCGACTCCAGCCCAGCCGAGCCGTATAATTCCTGAGCCCGGCCCACAAGTGGGGACTCTGGCTTAAGTCCCACAGTCAATGGGTCATCGATCATGTAGACCGCCCTGAACAGTGTCGGGGACTTCTTGGTCGTCGTGGCTTCGGCGATGCGCACCGCCATTGGGCTCCTACCCGAGATCGTGTCGTGCAAATAGAAGTGGAGGCGTGTGGTCTTACGCTCGGTTTGTCCACCTTCTTGGGGTCATCTGCCTCGGCATGGGCGACCGACGCGGACATGGCCACCAGAGCAAGAGCCACCACTGCCATTGCTGCCACCGCCGCCATTAAACCTAGCTTTGCCATCTCTCTTTCAATCTGATATTGTGTGACAAGTTGATGCCAGGAATTAGCAGGCAAAAATGAACTCGAAAGGATACTTATAAGGAGACCTTTAGAGACGGAAGTGACAGAGGTTGTCGAAACCAATCACTAATTGGTCCAGGCTTTTTTATTAGCGATCGACTCCATTATTTTGGTGACCTTATCAAGTCATTTTGTTTTTGCAGCTTTCTGTTTGGATTTGAAACTAATAAAATCAATATAAATGGCATCTTTGCATGTTCTGGGGTAAAAAATTGCATGCTCTGCGGGAGCGAACATGTTAAAATACGCATGTAAATTTCAAAGAAAAAAACAAACACCACAAATATTTTAACTTTTATATATCGCTTATTTTTAGTGTCATAACTTTTTAAATGAATATTTAATTGTCATAACTTAGAAAAAAAAACATGTGTTTAAGTGACGTTGGCGATTTCCCTTGCTAGAAAATCTAACATGGCATTGAAATTCATAGTACTTGATGTTAGTTTGTTTAAAAGGGAATAATGATACTCGAGTGATCGGTTGAAAAGTTATAACATGAAAATGAGTGTTGTACTAAAATTATGAAAGTTGTGATGTTCTTTTCCCCCAAATTCTACGTATGCAAAGCATATAAAAGTATAGTAATTTCTTATCACTAGTTGAAACTTTGAATGTAGGAAAAGAATTACATTAGCATATTACATTTCTTCAAAATATAAGGATCGTTGATGACACACTCTGTAAGAAAATTGTTAATCTAATATAAACGAAACGTTAAATCCAAGACCGCCATATTTTGTACAAATTCGAAACATTTGAATGACAATTCGGATAATGCAAACCTATTAAACCAAATGGACAGTGTGAGGAAGCCACAGATTTAATTCTGATTGAGCCTCCTTACTTAGGTCGTCCTCTCCAGTCTCCCTTTTACCATGACGGCTCTTGATGGAAAGGGGACTTTAGCCATTATATAATTGCGTTTAACCAACCCATCCATCACCGGTCACGGTTAAAACTCTACAGCAATCGTAAGCCGTCCTACCACACATTTGTACCGGACCAAGACGTGTGAAACCCAATACAATTCGAAAATGTGATTCTACTAAGTTTTCGTGCATTGTCTAATATGTTTATAGTAGCCTGTTTTTGCAAATATAAAGTGATCTCCTAATCAATGCAATGCAAATTAATGTAGACACTTTCCAATAGGCTCTACTCTCTCACATCAACGTTCACGATTTTAATTGGAAAAGTAATAAAATATCGTAATTCTCGTGATGGGGTACCGGCACTTGGTTTGTCGTGAAGTTCTTCGCACCAATATTAAACCCTATCAAATATGTTGTTTCTGGTCAATTATTCGCTCTCCCCTTGGCATCACCCAGTTGTAAAGTGGGATTACTGAATGTAGACAATACTCTTTTCTTTGCAATTATTTCTTTACTCTTAGCTTAGGGGTTAATAGATGTGTATTAGCATTCGACTTATAATTACAAGGAGAATAGAGAGTAAAAGCAAGAAAGAGAATTCGAGATATAAAATTTTATCTTCGTTCACCTTTAAACTAAGATTACGTTCAGTAGATGATTCCATTATAATTAGCATCTCACAACTCTTTATAACATTACTCAAATTACAATAAAAATAAATTATATATACCTGGTATATATTCGTGAAACAAAACCTAAACTACTAATAAAATATGAGTTCAAAATATAAAATCCTTATGGGGGCTCTAGGAATATGAACCATATCCCAATAGTGCGAGAGTAATTTTTAATTAGCAAATAGCATTAATAATTATTTAATCACTTTTCCACGCTTCAATGCAGGAATAGATGGTTACGGTTCGGTTTCTCATAGAAACTTGGATTCCAAGTGGGGAGTGAGTTACTCTGATATTTTTCCCTCGAGTTAATAGGCTAATTAGGATTGTGTCAAGGGTTTATCATCTGAAAAAAAGAAAGAAAGATGAAAAGGCAGGGCAACCGCAGTGGCAAATGTGAAAGATTCGTGGGTAAAGATACGCATTTTAAGGAGGAGAAAGAGACAGAGCTTAAGGTTCTTGTTGATTGAATAAGTAGCCCCTTGTTCAGGCCGTGACGAATTGTTCATCCAATGTCTCGTCTCTTGGTCGAATCGCATGGTGTCGCAGAAAAAAATACTAGATCAAATTCTTTTTGTTCTCTATCAGTTTGACTTTTAGTGTAGGATTCCCCTTGGGAACCTCTTATGCATCTCCTTAATGGATTCAATGGAATAATGTTCGCTCGAAAAACTGAAAAAATTTCACCAATGACGGTTAAGTTTTAGTAGCAATTTTAAGTATATTGAAATCCCATGACACCAACGATGGCAACTCCACTTGACAACCGGAAAGCAGCGGTGCCGTTGGTTGTAGGCATCTCCCTATAGAATTCCCTTAGTCATGTTGCGACCCGTAATGCTTAGGGTTCTTTCATTGAAAATGAGGTGCAGGCCCGGCGACTCTATCCCCATCGAGGACGGGGGATGTTGGCTCGGGCCGTATCATTAGCGGATCGTTGTGCCGAAAAGAGTCGGGGACTTCTCGGTGGCTGTCACTTTGATGACATGCACCGTAGTCGGGCTCTTTTTAGGAGTGGAAAAGGAAGTGGAGGTGTGCGGTTTCGGCTTCGAATGGTTGAGCTTAGCGAACCAAGTCGCCACCTTCTAGGCGTCATCGGTCATGGCGAGAGCAGGCAAAGCATTAGCTATCATCGTAGCTAGAATCACCGCTAGTGATAAAACTAGCTAGCTTGATCGCTCGCTTGCTCTCGAATTAGTTTAAAACATAGTTCTAATGATGAGGATCTATAGGAGAGAGTGACGAGCAACGCCTCTAGTCACCACACAATGCTGACCTTGTTCAGCGTCTCGCTTTGAGTACTTATATGATATATATCAAGAAAATTATCCAAAAAGTCCTAAATTTATTGTAATTTTATCAATTCAATTTTAAACATTTTAATTGTGTCGATTAAGTCATAAAGTTTTTTTATGTGTAATCAATTGAGTTTATTTGACCAATTTTGACCAAAAATTATCAACATGGATGTTGACCATCCTACGTAGCATACCACTACTGATGTTGACATTTTTAAATAATTTTTTTTTATTTTTTGGTTTTGGAGTGAAGGTTAGCAAGGGTGTCATGACCTTAAATAGCTCTGAGTCTTTTAGCCAAATGGACTTAATTAACAACATGTGAAAATATGTATGCCTTAATTGACACCGTATTGATAAACATACAATGAGTTTAAGATAATTTGGAGAATTTTTCCAATATACATCTTAGTGTTCCTTTTGCAACGTCTTAGATTCTTTACTTCATGTGACTTTAAAAAAAAAAAAAATCTTTCTCTAAGGCTGACGTGTTAGTCCAAAACTTCTCAACCTCAAAATATTTATCCCATTATCTCAAAAACCATAAAAGAAAATTGCCTGCAAAAATTGGAATTAAGCGTTTTTTCCCCCTCTTTCGTCTTTTATATTCATCAATTCTGTGGAGAAGGAGCACTTCTGAGATTTTAATAGATCAAGCTATAATACATAATTAAAGCCGGAATTGAGATAATATTCGCTCTGGTGCTCGCCAGTGGCACTACATCCGACTGGTAAACTTTTAACTTAATAATTTATCATCCCTGAGGTAAAACTGAGGAATAAATTGGTCTCATCCATGGACGAGTCAAGATTCTAAACCGTTGTTGTTTTGCAGAGACGTTGTGATGGAGGCTTCGATAGTTGCATGTACGGATATAAGAATTGGAATGAGTGAACACCACATTCTAAATCGTTATTGTTAAGACAGTCTCACTGCTTAATCTTTGGTGAATGTGGCTCCTTATTTCCTTTGCTGCTTCATCACTTGGATCTAATCCCAATAACACACAGGCTACCGCACCCGCAAGAGCTCGGACCGAGATACAAATACATCGACTCGGTAATCACCGGCGCGTGCGTCACCGCTTGAATGAAGGAGGCTTCCTGACCTTGGTGGCTTGCTCAAACCCGTAAGCGATTTCAATGAGCGTGGGCTCGGAGCCTCTCAAGCCTCCAAAGCAAATCCCAAAGGGCACTCCGTTCTCGTCGTATCCAGCGGGCACGCTTATTCCTGGGAAGCCCCCGATCGCAAGGACCGGTGTCACCGTACTATCAGGTGTCACCAAGGCATCCAACTTGTTCTGCCTCATCAGCTTCTCAAACCCGTCTCGGCTCAATCTGGTCATGTTTTGCCACGCTGATTTCACGGTCTTGTCAATCCCATTAGTGGCTTGCGACGCGAGGAAAAAGTCCTGGCCATACTCATCGATCTTTTCCTGCAAGAACGACCATTTTCGTAACTGTAATGGAGTACTTGAACGTGATTTATTCACTTTGTTCCATGATATCTGTATTGTAAGTTGCAGATAGTGTAAATACGAGAAATTGTTCAGCGCATCCCTGGTGAGGGGTCTCTGCCCTCTTGCTTGATTCTGCTACATGTTTTGCCGAACATCATGTCATTCTACTTAATTTTGAGTCGATTAAAGATGGTGAAATAAATTGCCATGTGATGGTACTAACTCACCAAATGTTTGTGCCTGTTGTTGAAGGCAATTACATCCGCAAGATCTCGGACTGGTGAGACAGCCAAATCTCGAAGGTAAGCATTCAGGGCTAGCTTGAACTCGGCCGACATTGCTACTCCTTCACTGCTATCAGAGTAGACTTCATTGAAGTTGGCTAATTCCAAGTGGTCCACCAATACTGCGCCTTGTTTCCTGTCCATGAAAGGAGCAAAAATATATGTATGCATTATATGTCAAAGTAGTTCACTCCAAACTTTAGGAACTAATGGGTATTAATATCACTTTAACTACCTCAGTATGTTAAAATGGCTCTCAAATGCTTTAGCGACCGGAGATCCTGAGGAGAAGTCGAAGAAAGGTTTAACGATTCCAAAGTCTCTTGCCTTTGAGCCCATCGGCTTTGAGAAATTGCTTGTAGCCCCCTCTCGGGATGTACTTTGACGCTTCTCTAGTGGCTTTAGCATCATAAGGATCGAATCCTACAATTACATCGAGGACATCGACAGCATCTGCAACAGTCCTGCACATTGGCCTGAGAGATCCCACATGTAATGGTCAATACGTTTTGGAGTAACTTCCGTGAGTATAAAGAGTCTTGATGTGTTTCGCCGCGGCTTACCCAACAGTGTCCTGTCTGGGAGTGATGGGGACAACCCCACCTCGGCTCGTCAAGCCAAGGGTGGGTTTGATGCCCACCACTGAGTTAGAACTAGAGGGACACAAGATTGAGCCGTCTGTCTCTGTTCCCAGCGACACCGCCCCCATATTCGCTGCCACGGATATGGCTGACCCGCTACTTGACCCGCAAGGATCCTCTGATAGATTGTATGGATTCTGTGTTCATATGCATTAACTCTAGTCATCAGATAAATAGATTCAGAGGAGGTTTTCCTTCTATCATTATGTCGAATCTCTTTCTCTAGGACAAATAGCTCAAGTGCTTCATAAGCAGCTATCATGGCGCACTCACTAGCGCATAATTTTTAATATTTCCGACAGATTCTTGTGCTGATTTATCTCTGTGCCCCGTGGCACTTTCCGAATATTTTTCACAAAAAACGCAACTTTTAAGTATGGAGGTTCGACTAAATTAATAGCCTCACACGAAAGCGTTTGAATTGTCAAACCTTGCAAAGATAGACCAGAATAGAAAAGTGGATCGATTGTTTGGCTAACCTTTCCCTGGCCGCTCCTGGCACACCATCCACTTGGGGCACCAGAAGACCGATAGTGAGCCCACTCGCTCAAGCTCGCCTTCCCCAGCAACACGGCCCCGGCCCTCCTCAGCCGAGCCACCACACCAGCATCACGAGGCACAACCGAGCCGAGAAGTGCAAAAGAGCCGGCCGTGGTGTTCATCTTGTCTTTGGTGGCTATGTTATCTTTGAGCAGTACAGGGATCCCATGCACGGCAGAGAGCGAGCCATAGGGCTTTGCCTTACGTTCTCGGTCCGCTCGATCGGCTTGGCGCAGTGCATCCGGGTTCACCTCTATGACCCCTCTGAGGAGCGGGTTGAGCATCCGAATCCGGTTGAGGTAGAAGTTAGTCAGCTGCCGTGAGGTGAGATTGTTTTGCCTGAAAGCAAGTTGGAGATCGTGTGTGCTCGCTTCTTCGAGAGAGAGTGCTTGAGCTGGAGCGACTGTTCGGAGCACGAGTGACGCAATTGCTAAGAGAATAAGAAGCGCTCGTGATTGAAGAAAGGCAGGGGGTGGTTCGGTAGCCATAGTTTCACTGCTCTTCGAGGTTTGGGTAAAGTTGTAAGAGGAACTCAGAGCAGAACTCAGAGCAGAGAAGGAGAACAACATAAGAAGGGGCTTTTTTGGGTGACTGTAGGGTTCCGAGTCGTGATGGAAAGACAAAGGTAACAAGTCCACGAGACATGGGCTATGGGGGGAGAGAGAAGATGCCACCGGGTTCGAGTTCTGGGCCCTACAAGAGGTAAGAAGATAAAAAAAAAAGAAAAAAAGTACACATACATAAACAACAAAAAAGCCAAAGTTTTGGGTATTTCATATGTGTGAAAAAAAAAAACTTAACGAGGGTGATCATGTGACCATTTGTGTGAAAAAAATTAAATAAAAAATAATTATAAATTTTTATGAGGTTTACTTTTTTAAGAATTTGTGATTCTCATTGTAGTTTAAATATACTAACAAAATTTATGGTCAAATTACTGTTTTATTAGCTTACTGGATATGTCTGATATTGCATCATTTGAAAATGAGGATAATCAGGTCATTTTCTTTCATTGAAGTTGGGGCTTGGCATTTACATCACGTAATAAGAAATTGATGAAATTAGTACATTGGTCCATGTGAATGGTACGAATGCCTATAATTTGAGTCAATTCGGTTCAACGGCTTTAGGGGTAAACCAGTGCAGCCAAAGATTTTTATATTGAAAAAGCAAAGGGGATGCTCTCTTGACAGCCATAACATGAAAGGCATATTCTCTTTCCTTTTCAATAATGCATCTTAGTATGAAAACAAATACGAACGTGGACAAAGGATCATTAGCTCCTCCCCTCCACTAAGGCAGGGAAGACGACAACACTCAAGATGACCATGGTCATTGTACCACATGTCCTTGATAACATCAATCAATCTCAAAAAATTAAAGATAAATATGATTTCATGATAAAATAGAAAACCAAAGAACTGGATCAGGAAATCCGTCCAAATTTATAAAAAATCTTTCACCAAAAAGTTGGATTCTTGATTTTTATGGAAACGGGTTCTATGTAGGAAAGTAATTGGTGTTTTTAAAGCTGAAAATGAAACACGAGGATAATGAAAGTACTAGAAGTGAATGATAAATTCTGGAAATGAGAAGATTTGAAATTAACACATTCATCAATCATATTAGAAACTGGCATATGCAATGATGTTTTGTTATAATGAAAAGCGTAGATATCTATAACCCACTATGGCTCACTAACAACGATTATAACAAGCGTTTATCAATCTAAATAAAGTTACAAGTGCATGTCCTCCAAGCTTCCTAACATGTTATCTCTATGCTGGCAATCTTTATCCACAAGAAGTTATGAATACCAACACCAATGAATGCTTATCAGTCACTTGGTATTTGCGCCTCTATTCGACGTCTAATATGTTTATAGTAGCCTGTTTTTGCAAATTTAAAGTGATCTCCTAATCAATGCAATGCAAATTAATGTAGACACTTTCCAATAGGCTCTACTCTTTCACGATTTTAATTGGAAAGTAATGAAGTATCGTAATTCTCGTGATCGGATACCGGCACTTGGTTTGTCGTGAAGTTCTTCAAACAAATATTAAACCCTACCAAATATGTCGTTTCTGGTCATTTATTCTTTCGCCCCCTGACATCATCCAGTTGTGCAGTGGGATTACTGAATGTAGACAATACTCTTTTCTTTGCAATTATTTCTTTACTCTTAGCTTAGGGGTTGGTAGGTGTGTGTTAGGATTCGACATATAATTACAAGGAGAATAGAGGGTAAAAGACAAGAAAGAGAATTCGAGATACAAGATTTTATTTTCGTTCATCTTTAAACTAAGACTACATTTAGTAGATAATTCCACCATAATTAATATCTCGCAACTCTTTGTAACATTACCCAATCACAATAAAAAGAAATTATATTTACCCGGTATATATTCATGGGTCAAACCTAAACTACTAATAAAATATGAGTTCAAAATATAAAATCTCTCTGGGGGCTTTAGGAGTATGAACCATATCCCAATAGTGTGAGTCATTTTTAATTAGCAAATAGCTTTAATAACTATTTAATCACTTTTCCACGCTTCAATGCAGGAATAGATGGTTACGGTTCGGTTTCTCATAGAAACTTGGATTCCAAGTGGGGAGTTGAGATGGTGAGTTTCTCTGATATTCTTCTCTCGAGTTAATAGGCTAATTAGGATTGTGTCAAGGGTTTATCATCTGAAAAGAAAAAAGAGAAAAGAAAAAAGAAAAGAAAGATGAAAAGGCAGGGCAACCGCAGTGGCAAATGTGAAAGATTCTTGGGTAACGATACGCATTTTAAGGAGGAGAAAGAGACAGAGCTTAAGGTTCTTGTTTTCTTGTTAATTGAATAAGTAGCCCCTTGTTCAGGCAGTAACAAATTGTTCATCCAATGTCTCGTCTCTTGGTCGAATAGCATGGTGTCGCAGAAAAAATATGAGATCAAATTCTTTTTGTCCTCTATCAGTTTGACTTTTAGTGTAGGATTCCCCTTGGGAACCTCTTATGCATCTCCTTAATGGTTTCAATGGAATAATGTTCGCTCGAAAAACTGAAAAAATTTCACCAATGGCGGTTAAGTTTTAGTAGCAATTTTAAGTATATTGAAATCTGATGACACCAATGATGACAACTCCACTTGACAACCGAAAAGCAGTAGGGTGAGCATGGTCCGGTCCACCCCCTAACCGTAGGATCAACCCACACAGTGTTGGTTCTCAATTTTTGGGACCGAGGACCAACCCTATTGAGCTTAGGACCGAGGACCGGACCGACCCAATGAGTTTGGTCTGGTTCCAAGGTTAACCCAAGACCAACCGTTAATTTTTTTTTTTCATTTTTTTTTTGTATTTCTAAAAAATTAAACCAATTATTTCAAATTACATATTTATCGATATTGTGATTTTAACTAAACTATAAATACTAATACATATTCAACAAATTTAAAATAAGGTAACAATAAAAATTTCACACTTGCTAAAAGCAAAAAACCATAAAAACAATTAAGATTGCTTATAGAGCCGCAAGACAAGTGTTGCTCATGAGCGAAAATAATTTCTAATTAGAGCTTTATTTCCTTATGATTTACTCGGAATGAGCAAGGTTAGCAAATAGAGGTGAGTGGTACAAGCGTCAAGCGACAAGTGGGGTGAGCATGGCAAGCGTGGTGAGTGTTGAGTGGTGAGCGACCAAAAGTGAGCGAGGTGAGTGTCAAGTGGCAAGCGAGGCAAGATTGCTCACAAGTGAAATTGTTTCTTTCGATTTTACTTGGCAAATTAAATACTAGGAGGATAAAGTAGAAAAAAAATTGAGCAAGAGTACTGGAGGAAGATGCCATTTGAATTAGAGTTTTCTATTTAGAATAAAGAAAAATATATTATATTATATATAATATATAAGGTTTGGGTTGGTTCGGGTTGGACCAACCCAAAACTCCTAGGACTGAGGACCAACCTGCACAATACTGGACCAAGGACCGACCCAGGACCGGCAGGGTTGGGCTGGTCTAGGGTTGGTTCAGGATCAACCCTGGACCGATGCTCACCCCTAGAAAGCAGCGGTGCCGTTGGTTGTAAGCATCTCCCTATAGAATTCCCTTAGTCATGTTGCGTCCCATCATGCCTAGGGTTCTTTCATTGAAAATGAGGTGCAGGCCCGGCGACTCTATCACCATCGAGGACGGGGGATGTCGGCTTGGGCCGTATCATTAGCGGATCGTCTATCATCATCTTTATGCCGAAGAGAGTCGGGGACTTCTCGGTGGCTGTAACCTTGATGACATGCGCCATAGTCGGGCTCTTTTTAGGAGATTGTTGTGGAAAAAGAAGTGGAAGTGTGCGGTTTCGGCTTCGAATGGTTGCGCTTAGCGAACCAAGTCGCCACCTTCTAGGCGTCATCGGTCACGGTGAGAGCAGGCAAAGCATTATCGATCATCGTATCTAGAATCACCGCTGGTGCTACAACTAGCTAGCTTAATCGCTTGCTTGCTCTTCGAATTAGTTTAAAACATAGTTCTAATGAAGATTATCTATAGGAGAAAGTGACGGGCAATGCCTCTAGTCATCATACGATGCTGACCTTGTTCAGCATCTCGCTTTGAGTACTTATATGATATATATCAAGAAAATTATCCAAAAAGTCCTAAATTTATTGTGATTTTGCCAATTCAATTTTAAACATTTTAGTTGTGTCAATTAAGTCATAAGCCTTTTTCATGTGTAGTCAGTTGAGTCTATTTGACTGATTTTAATCAGAAATTGTTAACATAAATGTCTATTTTACGAGGCACGACCATTACTAACATTAATATTTTTAAAATAATTTTTAAATAATTTTTATCTTTGTTTTTCATTTTCTTTACTTTTTTTATTTTTTTGGTTTTGGAGTGAAGGCCAGTGAGGGCATCATGACCCTCAGTAGCTCTAAGTCTTTTAGCTGAATGGACTCAATTGATAAATACAAAAAATTTATAACTCAATTAGCATAATTAAGAGGTTTAAAATTATATTGACAAAAGTACAGTTCTAAGACATTTTGGAGAATTTTTCCAATATACATCTTAGTGTTCCTTTTGCAACGTCTTAGATTCTTTACTTCATGTAACTTTAAAAGAAAGAAAAAATCTTTCTCTAAGGTTGACGTGTTAGTCCAAAACCCCTCAACTTCAAAATATTTATCCCATTATCTCAAAAACCATAAAAGAAAATTGCCTGCAAAATTGGAATTAAGCGTTTTTTCCCCTCTTTCTTCTTTTATATTCATCAATTATGTGGAGAATGAGCACTTATGAGATTTTAATAGATCGAGCTATAATACATAATTAAAGCCGGAATTGAGATAATATTCGCTTTGGTGTTCGCCAGTGACACTATATCTGACCGGTAAACTTTTAACTTAATGATTCATCATCCCTGACGTAAAAATCTTAGGAATAAATTGGTCTCAGGACTAGTCAAGATTCTAAATCGTTGTTGTTTTGCAGAGAAGTTGTGATGGAGGCTTCGATAGTTGCATGTACGGATATAAGAATTGGAATGAGTGAACACCGCATTCTAAATCGTTGTTGTTTGACAGTCTCACTTCTTACTCTTTGGTGAACGTGGCTCCTTATTTCCTTTGCTGCTTCATCACTTGGATCGAATCCCAATAACAGAGAAGCTACCGCATCCGCAAGAGCTCGGACCGAGATACAAGTTCGTCGACTCGGTAATCACCGGCCCGTGCGTCACCGCTCGAATGAAGGAGGCTTCCTGACCTTGGTGGCTTGCTCAAACCCGTAAGCGATTTCAATGAGCGTGGGCTCGGAGCCTCTCAAGCCACCAAAGCAAATCCCAAAGGGCACTCCGTCCTCGTCGTACCCAGCCGGCACGCTTATTCCTGGGAAGCCCCCGATCGCAAGGACCGGTGTCACCATACTATAAGGAGTCGCCATACTATAAGGAGTCACCAAGGCATCCAACTTGTTCTGCTTCATCAGCTTCTTAAACCCGTCTCGGTTCAATCTGGTCATGTTTCGCCATGCTGATTTCACGGTCTTGTCAATCCCATTCGTGGCTTGTGACGCGAGGAACAAGTCCTGGCCATACTCATCGATCTTTTCCTGCAAGAACGACCATTTTCGTAACCATAATGGAGTACTTGAACGTGATTTATTGACTTTGTTCCCTGATATCTGTATTGTAAGTTGCAGATAGTGTAAACACGAGAAATTGTTCAGCGCATCCCTGGTAAGGGGTCTCTTCCCTCTTGCTTGATTCTGCTACATGATTTGCCGAACATCATGGGATTCTACGTAATTTTGAGTCGATGAGGTGAAATAAATTGCCACGTGATGGTACTAACTCACCACATGTTTGTGCCTGTTGTTGAAGGCAATTACATCCGCAAGGGATCGGACTGGTGAGACAGCCAAATCTCGAAGGTAAGCATTCAGGGCTAGCTTGAACTCGGCCAGCATTGCTACTCCTTCACTGCTACCAGAGTAGACTTCATTGAAGTTGGCTAATTCCAAGTGGTCCACCAATACTGCGCCTTGTTTCCTGTCCATGAAAGGAGCGAAAATATATGTATGCATTATGTAGTTCACTACAAACTTGAGGAACTAAGGGTATTAATATCACTTTAACTACCTCAGTATGTTAAAATGGCTTTCAAATGCTTTGGCGACCGGAGATCCTGAGGAGAAGTTGAAGAAAGGTTTAACGATTCCGAGTCTCTTGCCTTTGAGCCCGTCGGCTTTGAGAAATTGCTTGTAGCCCCCTCTTGGGATGTACTTTGACGCTTCTCTAGTGGCTTTAGCATCATAAGGATCGAATCCTACAATTACATCGAGGACATTGACGGCATCTGCAACAGTCCTACACATTGGCCTGAAAGATCCCCACATGTAATGGTCAATACGTTTTGGAGTAACTTCCGTGAGTATAAAGAGTTTTGATGTGTTTCACCACGGCTTACCCAACAGTGTCCTGTCTGGGAGTGATGGGGACAACCCCACCTCGGCTCGTCAAGCCAAGGGTGGGTTTGATGCCCACCACAGAGTTAGAACTAGAGGGACACAAGATTGAGCCGTCTGTCTCTGTTCCCAGCGACACCGCCCCCATATTCGCTGCCACGGATATGGCTGACCCGCTACTTGACCCGCAAGGATCCGCTGATAGATTGTATGGATTCTGTGTTCATATGCATTAACTCTAGTCATCAGATAAATAGATTCAGAGGAGGTTTTCCTTCTATTATTATGTCGAATCTGCCTCTTCTAGGACAAACAGCTCCAGTGCTTCCTAAGCAGCTATCATGGCGCACTCACTAGCGCATGATTTTTTATATTTCCGACAGGTTCTTTTGCTGATTTATGCCCGTGGCACATGTGCCACTTTCCGAATATTTTCACAAAATGCAACTTTAAGTATGGAGGTTCGACTAAATTAATAGCCTCACACGAAAGCGTTAACCTTGCAAAGATAGACCAGAATAGAAAAGTGGATCGATTGTTTGGCTAACCTTTCCCTGGCCGCTCCTGGCACACCATCCACTGGGGGCACCAGTAGACCGATAGTAAGCCCACTCGCTCAAGCTCGCCTTCCCCAGCAAGACGGCTCCAGCCCTCCTCAGCCGAGCCACCACACCAGCATCACGAGGCACAACTGAGCCGAGAAGTGCGAAAGAGCCGGCCGTGGTGTTCATCTTGTCTTTGGTGGCTATGTTATCCTTGAGCAGTATAGGAATCCCATGCACGGCAGAGAGCGAGCCATAGGGCTTTGCCTTACGTTCTCGGTCCGCTTGATCGGCTTGGTGCAGTGCATCCGGGTTCACCTCTATGACCCCTCTGAGGAGCGGGTTGAGCATCCGAATCCGGTTGAGGTAGAAGTTAGTCAGCTGCCTCGAGGTGAGATTGTTTTGCCTGAAAGAAAGTTGGAGATCGTGTGTGCTCGCTTCTTCGAGAGAGAGTGCTTGAGCTAGAGCGACGGTTCGGAGCACGAGTGACGCAATGGCTAAGAGAACAAGAAGCACGCGTGATTGAAGAAAGGCAAGGGGAGGTTCGGTAGCCATAATTTGGCTGCTCTTCGAGGTTTGGGTAAAGTCGTCAGAGGAACTCGGAGCAGAACTCACAGCAGAGAAGGAGAACAAAACAAGAAGGGCCTAGTTTCCACATCTAAATTCAAATAGAATATAATCAAGTGCAAACCAGGCCAGGTGCCTAGCGGCGTAATCGTTGGGTTCAAGTCCTGTACCCTACTAGTGATAGAAAAACAAAGGTAACATGCCCGGTAACATGGGCTTTAGGGAGAGAGGGAAGATGTCATCGAGTTGGAATTCTGTGCCCTGCAAGAGGTAAAAAGATTTTTTTTTTTTAAAAGTACACAAATACAAATTAGAAAAAAGCCAAAGGTGCGGGGATTTCATATGTTCACACTTAAAGAGGAGAAAGCTTAAAGAGAGTGATCCTGTAACCGTTTGTGTGAAAAAAAAATTAAAAAAAGGAAAATTGATTGGTCAAAAAAGATGGGCTTGAAAAAGAAAAGGAAGGAAAAAGCATATAAAAGTAGGGAACGATCTGAATAAAGGAAAGGAGGAAGAAAAAATGCTAAAGAGAAATGATTGGGGTGACAATTTCTAGTATATTATGAGAATATTAGTTTGTTTTGTAATATAAAAAAATTAAATAATAAATAATTATAATTTTTTGTGAAATTCATTTCTTTAAAAATTTATAACTCATGACATGTTATTTTCATTGTAGCCCAAAAATTATTATACTAACAAAATTCATTATCAAATTATTATTTTATTAACTTATTAGATATGTTTAAGACTGCGTCATCTGAGAAAGAGATAATCGTGTCAATTTTCTTATTTTTATTGAAGTGGGGGCGTGGCAGTTGCATCATGTGATAAGAAATTGATGAAATTAGGACATTGTTTGACGTGAACGGTACGAATGCCTATAATTTGAGTCAACTTGGTTCAACGTTGTTAGGTAAAGCTGTGCAGCCAAAGATTTTTATATTGAAAGAGCAAAGGGAATGTCCTCTTTACAGCCATGACATGAAAGGCATATTCTCTTTCCTTTTCAATAATGCATCTGAGTACCAAAACATATACAACGTGGACAAAGGACCATCATTAGCTCCTCCTCTCCACTGAGGGAGAGGGAGGGAAGAAAACACTCGAGATGACGGTGATCTTGTACCGCGTCTTTGGTAGCATCAATTGGTCTCAACAAATTAGGAATGGGCATGATTTCATAAGGGAATATAAAATCAAAGAACTAAATCATGGGAACTCGTCCAAAATTACAATAAATCCTTCATCTAAAAGTTGGATTCTTGGTTTTTATGAAAATGGTTCTATGTAGGAAAGTATTTGACGTTTTTAAAGCTGAAAATGAAACGTAAGAGTGAATGAATAATTCTGGAAATGAGAAGACTAGAAATTAATACATTCATTAATCATATTAGAAACTGGCATATGTAATGATATTTTGTTATAATGAAAAGCTTAGATATGTATAATCCAATATGGCTAACTAACGATGATTATAACAAGCGTTTATCACTCTAAATGTAGTTGCATGTGCATGTCCTCCAAGATTACTAAGATGTTATTTGTGTGCTAGCAATCATTGTCTATAGGAAGTTCTAAATACCAACACCAATGAATGCTTAACCGTCACTTGGCATTTGCGCCTCGATTCGACATCTAGATCTATGCATTCTCCTCTTTTGTCACCGATAATTGGGTCACCAAGATCTCAACCATTTTATATTTTAGATCAAGCCTTCAAATCCTTGAATCTAGTTCTTAAAAATGAATCAAAGGTTGTGCTATCTGATTCAAGATCAAGCACTAAGGCCCTCAAATCATGCTCAAGTGAAGAACCGAATGTAGTACAATTTGTTCTAAAATCTAGTCATCAAGGCTCTTGAATTGCATTCAGAGAAAATTAAAGTTTGTGCTATTCAAATAGGAAATCACACCATTGGAGCCCTCCAATTGTCTTTTGATCACTAAAGAGAAATTTTTTTTTTACTTAATTTATAATATAGAGATCATCCCCACTCATTACACTATGCGAATATGCTACACTATTATCCGTTCTTCATATATATTTTTGTGCAGTATTATTTCATGTAACTTTTTCATTTTGCAAAATCTCGTTAACCAAGAAAAGAACAAAATCAGTTAGAATAAAGGGAGCGCTTCCCAAAAAAAAAAAAAAGAACAAATGGAACAAAGTAAATACGTGTTTTTTAAAATAAATTATTGCTACTTTGTTGACACCTAAATTTTGACGATTTTTTTTTAGTATTTATTAATCGTTGGAAAATTAGAGATTAGTTTCTAATCCCTTAACAAAAATTTCTTTCATTATAATTGCATTGCATATAGACATTAGGAGCATTTGCATCACTGGTTTTAAAATTAAAAATTTTTAATTTTTTTTTAAAATTTTAAAAAAATAAAAAATAAAAATAATTAAATTAAAATTTTAATTAAAAAAAAAATAAAGACAAGGAGGCCGGGCCAGGGCTGGCCCGCTGGCCCCCCCATGCGGCCCTTTCTCTTCCCCCCGCATGGGCTCGACCCACTTTCCTTTTTCTCTTCTTCTCTTTCCTTTCTCGGCCCGGCCCGTTTGTCTCCTTCACTTCTTCTCCCGCGCGCAGAAAAGCAGCAACTCAGAGCAGAAGCAGCAGCAAGTCAGCAGGTCAGCAGCAGAAACAGCAGCAAGTCAGCAGCAAAAACTCAGAAGCAGCAGCAACAGCAGCAAGTCTGACAGAGAAGACAAGGCAGAGGTGTCGGGCGTGCTGCAATTGAAGGGCAGAAAGGCAGCGAAAAAGAAGAAGAAAAGAGAGGAACTCAGACAAAAAAACGGGGGGCAGAAAAGAGGACAGAAAGCCAGAGGGAGAGGGACCGAGAGACGAGAGAGAACCGGAGGAGGGAGGAGACCTCGAGGAGCAGCTAGCTGTCGCCGGAAGCTCGATCGCCGCCGTCGTTCGCCGCCGTCGTCCGCCGCAGCTCGTCCCTGAACAAGGCATCGCCTATGTCGTGTCCGCTGAACTTTCCACCGTTCGACTATAAACAGGGAGAAAACAAGTGAAAAAGCTTCAAGAAAGTAGATCTGAGAGAGAGGGACAGAGGGGAGGCTCGAGTGAAAAAGAGAGTGCCCGCCGCGTCCCAAAGGCGACCGACGAGCCGAGAGGAAGGTTCCGAGAACGAAGAGCAGGACGGAGGGGGAGCTCGAGAGGGGAACCCCGAGCGACGAAGAGAGGGACCCTTAGCGACGCACTTGACGACCTCCCCTGCGACGTCCTCGGGCTGACCAGGTAAGTTCGGCTCCACCCTTGCTCCGTTTTAGGCACACCGGGCCGGAGCTCGCGGCCGTCCGGCTCGCGCAAGCCCCGGCCCTTGCAGCCCTTGCATTTTGTTCCCACGTTCCTGGTATGCCATGTTTGAAGACCCCTAAAGCATGTTCGAGGCTCGGTTGAGCCGGAAACCTTCGAATTTGATAGTGCCCGCCAAGTGTTTGATGAAATGCCTTATAGAAAACCGAAGGGGTTCATACTTTTAGTCGAAAACCGATCTGTTTTCATGCTCTTTTATCTATAGAATCATTATGTATTCATTCATATTCGAGGTTCCATGATGATTTGTATGAAAAAACCGTGTGTCGTCGAATCGGTGAGGGTTTCGCGGCCACCGGAGCTTATGGCCGGCGGTGGCCGTTGTCGACGGGGATGAGTGGCTGATGAAAGGGTGGTGTCTCGGTGAGGAGAGACGAACCATGGGGTTTTCGGTTGGAGTCGAAGGTATTCCGGATAAAAAAAGAAGAAGAAGAAAAGAAATAGAGGAAGAAGAAGAAACGCGGGTGAGGGACGTCGGGAGGTTGAAGACGCTGCATGGGGGAGGAAGAAAGCTGCAGCAGAAAAGATAAAACAAGAAAAAGACAAAAAAAATATTAAAAAATTAAAACATTAAAAAATAATAAAAATTGTTAAAATTCCCTTTTTTAGGCCTATCGGGTCGGATCCGGGTATCCGGGTCAGGTTTTCGGTGCGGATCGGGTTAACCGGTGGACCCGTTACCCGAATATTATATAAAATAAAAAAATCATAAAAAAAAAAAAAAAAGGGCCAGAAATTAAAACAGGGCAGGGGCATGGGCCGAGGCTTTGTTGAGCGGGCCTAGACCCGCGCCAGACATAGGGGGAATGGCTGGGCCGAGAGGAAAACTTGGGAATGGGCTGTTTTAAATAAAATTTTGTGGGCTTTTAATTTTGTGTCTTTTTCGAGCGGGCTTTTGAGGGAGACTGTGGCTCGGTTATTTTGGCCCAACCCGGACCGACAGGGCCCGGGTCAGTCTAGTAGGGCCGGGTCCTTTGACCCGGTCCGAATTATTTATTAAAAAAAAAACAAAAACAAAAACAAAATCAATTAAAATTAAAAAAATTCAGAAAATATAAAAACATTAAAAAATCATAAAAAATCATAAAAAATTTCGGAATTTCAGAAAATTCATGGAAAATTCAGAAACCTGAAATTTCATAAAAATTTCAAAAAAGAAAAATAATTTTTTAATTAAAAAAATCAGAAAATATTAAAATATTGAAAATTCCAAAAATTTTTCAAAAATCCCAAAAACTCCAAGTTTGTTTTAGAGTTTCCTAAAAAGCTCTAAAATAATTCTTGAACAATTTTCTCTTAAAAAGTGTCGGAAAATCATCGGCCCAAGAGTGTCTTAAAATCGAATGTGCCCTTTACAGCTTTATCTTGGGTTTTAATTATCCTTGGATACAATTGCCCTTGATAGCTTACTTAGGATGCGATGATTATGGTCTCCTTCTTAGTTTAATTAGGATCGTCGTTTATTCATCTCCTAATGCTATGTGTTTATTTTCTCCTGCAATTTATTTAATGCTTTCTTGAATTGCTGATTATCATATTTTGATGATTGTGCACCCGCATGATCACCTCACATGTTAGTGGTTAAGTCTAAAATCAATCCGAACTGCCTGACCAAAAGTCTTTTGGAAATTAACAAGATTAGGTATCGAAAGGGCACTAATTGGTTAATTAGTGTAATCAAGTCCCCGACCCTAAGAATCTGCTTGCGTAGAAAGTGAGGCACACTCCCATGTCTCGCTTGGTTTCTAGCCGACCCCAATAGACTAGTGGCGACTCCTCATTTGAAGATTTTCATGAACACCCAACGTCACACGGGGTATGGGCTTGGGAGAGCCCATGTCTAATGAGGGTCTTGAACCCGCCCTTTGAACAATACCCCTAAACCTATTTATTTCGATATTCCATTTCCCTCATCGGGATGGAAAAAATAGGTCGCGACACTACTTTAAGCTATAATATATTATATTCAAATAATTTGACATCTCACGTGACAAGATTTACATTGCATAACAGATGACTATATTTGTCAAAATATGTCTTTACTTTATTTAAATTATTAGGGTTAGTGCATCAAGAAAAATTATAGTGAAGCAACACCTTCACTTGATGTGATGTTTTGAAATTATGGATACAGACCAAGTCCATTTAGGACAGAAAGAATCTTACACCCCATCACAATGGCTACAAGTATTCATTAAGGGTAAGCTTGAACTCGTAGTCATTTCACTACTCTGATTTGGATTCTAGTCATTTCATCAAGTAGTACTCGTTTAAGTATCATATGCCAATGCGTTCTTTCGAGCCGAGAAGTGCGAAAGAGCCGGCCATGGTGTTCATCTTATCTTCGGTGGCTATGTTATCCTTGAGCAGTATAGGGATCCCGTGCAAAGCAGAGAGCGAGCCATAAGGCTTTCCCTTACATTCTCGGTCCGCTCTATTGGCTGGGCACAGTGCATCCGGGTTCACCTCAATGATCCCTCTGAGGAGCGGGTTGAGCCTCCGAATCCGGTTGAGGTAGAACTCAGTCAGCTGCCTTGAGGTGAGATTGTTTTGCCGAAAAGCAAGTTGGAGATCGTGCACGCTTGCTTCTTCCAGAGAGAGTGCTTGAGCCGGAGCAACTGTTCGGAGCACGAGTAGTGCAATGGCTAAGAGAATAAGAAGCACTCGTGATTGAAGAAAGGCAAGGGGAGGTTCGGTAGCCATAGTTTCGCTGGGGGTTAAGTTGTAGGGGAAATCAGAGCAGAACTCACAGCAGAGAAGGAGAACACCACAAGAAGGGGCGAGTTTCCATATCTCAATTCTAGTATAATATATGATCAAGTACACACCATTGCGTGGGCCTTTTTTTTTTTTTTTTTTGGGGGGGGATAATTATGGGAGTTCGAGTCGTGCGCTCTGCAAATAATAGAAGACAAAGACAAGGGTAACTTGCCTAGTGACATAGGCTTGAGGCGAGGGGGAGAGGGGAGATGCCAATGCGTTCGAGTCCTGTCCTCCGCTTGAGGTAAGAAGATAAATAAATAAATAAAAAGTATACAAATACGAACCAAGAAGTTAAAGTTGTGGGAATTTCAAGAGAGTGATACTGTAATCATTGATTTTTTTTTTTTAAAAAAAGTAAAAGGAAAGTTGATTGGTCAAAAAAGTTGGGCTTAAAAAAAGGAAGAAAAAAACATATAAAAGGAGGGGACGATCAGAACAAAGGAAACGAGGAAGAGGAATTGTCAAATTACTGTTTTATTAGTTATATATATTGATAGCATGTTGACATTAGATATATTTGAGATTGCGTCATTTGGGAAGGAGGGCAATCATGTCGTTTTCTTAGTTTTGTTGTAGTCAGAACGTGACATATACATCACGTGATAAAAAAGGTGATGAAATTAGGACATTCTTGCATATGAATGGTACGAATCCCTTGAGTCAACTTGGTTTATAGTCTTTAAGGTAAACGAGTGCAACCAACGATTTTCATATTAAAGGAGCATAGGAAAGGCATATTCTCTTTCCTTTTCGATAATGCATCAAGTACGAAAACAAATACTCAAGGACATCGGCCATCATTAGCTCATCCACTCCACTGGGGGAGGAGACAACACGCGATATGAGAATGAAATGCAAAATGGCTTTAGTATTTGTTTATGTCAAAGTAACTGTTGATGAAAATCTCGATGGTGGACATATGATCTTAGTTTGAGCAATCATGAGAATCAAAGACTCCCCTCATTCTCTCTATAAATAAGAGACCTCTTTCATTCATTTAAAAGAGATGAAGAGGAGTAAGCTAGCATTGAATGAGGTCGGCTTTCGATTTGCTTCGGCATTATCTAAAGGCAGTGGTGGTGAAGGCTTGGATTTTTCTTATGCGATATGTTCTATTGCTAAATGAATCTAGCTATTTCGCTGAAATGGAATGTTTACCCAAATGATGAAAAATCCTTCACTAGAAAGTTGGATTCTTGTTTTTGTGGAAATGGGTTCTCTGTAGGAAAGTATTTGGTGTTTTTAAAGCTGAAATGAAATATAAGGATAATAAAAGTACTAGAATTGAATGATGACAATTTCTGTAAATGAAAAGGCTAGAAATTAACACATTCATTAATCATATTAGAAATCGGTGCTTGCAATGATGTTTTGAAACAATGAAAAGTATAGATATCCATAGCCCACTGTAATCCACTACCGACAATCACATGTAGTTATCACTTTAAATGTAGTTACAAGTGCACGTCTCCAAGATTCCTAATACACTATTTGTGAACTGGCAATCATTATCCACAAGAAATTACAAATACCAATAGCACTGGATGCTTATCTATCACTTGATATTTGCGTCTTTATTTAACATCTTGATCTACGTGTTTCTCCTCTTTTGTCCCCAATACCTATAAAGTTTTAATATAGCTAACTCTTTGTATGCTCCATCAATGAGTCATGATGCTTGCTGCATATCTTTCAACTGCTTGCATATTGTGCAGTTGTCGATGACCATAATGCATAGCTGTCGATGTCCACGTCGCATAATTGCTGATGTTTCCATAACATGAATTATTTTCATTAATCAACCATTCAGCCTCCCATAACTGATCAAACTCCATTGTCTGTCATAAACAAAGAGTAGGCTATTTTTTAGTGTATACACCAGCAGAACAATCTTAACTAAGCAAAAGATAAAAGAAAAGCCGAGACCACTTAATAGAATCAGGAGAAGATTTGTCATTCCTCGCTTAGAGAGGGAAAAAGCTAAATTACACGAAGAAAGAGGTGGCCATGATTATGGCGACCAGTATGAATTCAATGGTTATCAGCATTAGCCTCGCGACTTCTAATGGAATCTTTCCCCAGTGGGCGTTTTTGCACGATGACATATGGTCCAATCGCACTACTCAAGACCTCCTCGCTTAGGGAGGGAAAAAGCTAAATTACACGAAGAAAGAGGTGGCCATGATTATGGCGACCAGTATGAATTCAATGGTTATCAGCATCAGCCTCGCGACTTCTAATGGAATCTTTCCCCAGTGGGCGTTTTTGGACGATGACATATGGTCCAATCGCACTACTCAAGACCTCCTACCAAAGGCAATGGGCCTGCTTCTGTCTGCACGTCAAGATGCAAGAATGGCTGAATAGTGGAGGTGAGAAAAGCAGGCAACAAAATGTGAAACTCGGGTGCACTTTCAATAAGAAAGGGAAGAGAAGCAAAATCCTCTGGCACATCATGACCTTCAAGGACAAACAGCTTGAGTGCTTCTCAAGAAGCTAGGATGACGCATTCGCTAGCGCATGATTTTTAATATTTCCGACCAATTATTGGAATGATGTTTCCCTGAGGCACATCTGCCAGAAAAGCCAGGCACTTCCAGAGTATATTTCTCAAAATGCAAACAGACGGCTGACTTTAAATTTCATGGAATTGCTATCAAGAAGTTCTTGAAAATTGAAGAAACTTCACAAACCCTATCGAATTTAGTTCTCAAGACCTCCCTTCAAATTTTGGTCATACAAGATTTCAAACACACAGGTCATCAACACCTCACTAATATTCAGGTTGCCAAGACCTCGATCGTTTTTTTATTTTAGATCAAGCCTTCAAGTCCTTAAATCCAATTCGTAAAAATGAACTTGAAATTGCACTATCTGATTTGAGATTGAGCCATAAGGACCTCAAATCATGCTCAAGTGAAGAACCAAATATAGTACAATTTGTTCTATAATCAAGTCATCAAGGCTCTTAAATTGCACTCAAAGAAAATTAAGGTTTGTGCTATTCAATAGGAAATCACACCATCTGAGCTCTCCAATTGTCAAAGAAAAAATATCAGACGGATTCTTTACTTCATTTAGAACATAGAGACCTTCCTCATTTATTGCATTGTGCAAATATACTACACTGTTTTCCATTCTTCATATTGCAGATTTATTTTTGCGCAGTGTTATGTCATGTAACTTTTTCATTCAGCAAAAATCTCTTTAACCAAGAAAAGAATAGTATAAGTTAAAATAAAGGGACCCCTTACCCAAAAAAAAAAAGAAGAAGAAAGAAACAATGGATCAAACTAAACACGTGTTTTTAATAAATAAATTATTGCTAATTCAAGCTATAATATATTCTATTCATATAATTCGAAATCCAACACAGCAAGGTTTACGTTGTATAGAAAAATCCGTTTAATTTAATTTTTAAAAATATGCCTTTAGCTTATTCAAATTATTAGGTTTAGTGCCTCAAGAAAAATTATAGTGAAGCAATACATTTATGTGAAACGATATTTTGAAATATGGAGAAAGACAAAGTTCATTTAGGACAAGAAACAATCTGACAACACCATCACTGTTGCTACAAGGATTAATTTAGGGTATGCTTGAACTCAGCTAGCAATAGTCATTTCACCACTCTGATTTGGGTTTTGCTGCAACTAGTCCTCATCAGGTATTATCGGCCAATGTGCTCTTTCGATGCTCTATGTAATCCTTGACTTGTAGTTTTACCTTGGACTTAATTTGGCAGAACCTCGTATGCTCTTTTACAGTATCAAGTTCTTTTCAATTCCCGATGCTCTCTCTACACGACCAACTCGCAGTCATGTTACCAGAAATACCGAGTCTGTTTGCCTTCTGTTCCTTAATTTCTCCAACATTACTTTCCATAACTAAATATATAAAGATGAGTTTCATTGGACGGATAAGCTTCATTTTTAGCTTTGGCAGAAGAGCTGTGACATCTGTAAATCAACTCACTCGAGGTATTGTACATTTTGGCATGTCTTATATCGAGCCTTACGGTTTTGTCTTTTAGTGTAAAAAATGTTTGCCGTTACGTTAAAAGGAATTTCTGAGAGTTAATTCAGTTTTCACATATATATTCTAGAATTACTCTCTCTTAATTCGGTATATAGTTCGATTCAAGCCCTCTGGCCTCAACAACTACTCTTCACCCTTGTTGAACTGAGTTGTTACAAGAGTAGTGATGAAGGCTGGCAGACCGTGTGGGATTCGTTCGTAGTGCATCTGTGTACACGAACAGGAATAAACGAACACGACATTCTAAATCGTTGAAATTTTTATTCCCTGCCAGTCGGCATGAATTTTGACTGCTTATTCCTTTGTTGCTTCATTACTTTGGATCTAATCCAATTATAAAGAAGCACACACACGCAAGACTCCGGACCAAGATACAGGTATCTTAACTCGAAAATCTTCGCGGTCACCGCTTGAACGAAGGAGGCCTCCTGATCTTGGTGGCTTGCTCGAACCCGTAAGCAATTTCAATGAGTGTAGGCTCAGAGCCTCTCAAGCCACCGAAGCATATCCCAAAGGGCACTCCTTTCTCGTCATATCCAGCAGGCACACTAATTCCTGGGAAGCCCCCAATCGCAAGAACCCTGCTGATTAGATGACGAGGAGTCACCAATGCATCCAACTTGTTCTGCCTCATCAGCTTCTCAAACCCGTCTCGGCTCAATCTGTTCATGTTTTGCCATGCTGATTTTACGGCCTTGTTGATCCCGTTCGTGGCTTGTGCTGCGAGGAACAAGTCCTGGCCATACTCGTCCATCTTTTCCTGCAAGAACAGCCATTTTGATGACTAAAACCTAGAGTTAAACAGGTTAGTGTAAATTGATCGCGATCAGAGAACTGTAAGGTTCACAACTCTCCATTCACACGGAGTACTTGGACATATTTTATGCACCGTGTTCGACAATATCTATGCAAGTAAGTTGCAGATGGTGTTGAAATGAGTAATTATTTAGCGTATCCCTGGTAGGGATCTCTGCTTTCTTGCTTTATTCTGCTATATGTTTAAAGAACATTCTCGTAATTTTGAGTCGGTTAAAAGATGGTGTAATAAATTGCTATGCGATAGTTCTAACTCACCACGTGCTTGTGCTTGTTGTTGAAGGCAATTACATCTGCAAGGGATCTGACTGGCGAGACTTCCAAATCTCGAAGGTAAGTATTCAGGGCTAGCTTGAACTCAGCCGACGTTGCTACATCTTCACCGCTCGCATTAGAGTAGATTTCATCGATGTTGGCTAATTCCAAGTGGTCCACCACTACTGCACCTTGTTTCCTGTCAATGAAAGGAGTGAAAATATATGTATGTATTATATGTCATATTAATTCATTAAAAACTTGAGGAACTTATGTGTATTTACATCACTATTAACTACCTCAGGGTGTTAACATGGCTATCAAATGCTTTGGCAACCAGAGTTCCTGAGTAGATGTCGAAGTAAAGATGCCTAACAATTCCGAGTCTCTTGCCTTTGAGCCCGTCGGCTTTAAGAAATTGCTTGTAGCCCCCTCTCGGGATGTACTTCGATGCTTCTGTAGTGGCATTAGCATCATAAGGATCGAATCCTACTATGACATTGAGGACACTGACGGCATCTACAACAGTCCTGCACATTGGCCTGAGAGATCCCACATGTAATGTCAATGCGTTTTGGAGTAACTTCCGTGAGTATAAAGAGTTTTGATGTGTTTCACCGCGGCTTACCCAACAGTGTCCTGTCTGGGAGTGATGGGGACAACCCCACCTCGGCTCGTCAAGCCAAGGGTGGGTTTGATGCCCACCACAGAGTTAGAACTAGAGGGACACAAGATTGAGCCGTCTGTCTCTGTTCCCAGCGACACCGCCCCCATATTCGCTGCCACGGATATGGCTGACCCGCTACTTGACCCGCAAGGATCCTCTGATAGATTGTATGGATTCTGTGTTCATATGCATTAACTCTAGTCATCAGATAAATAGATCCAGAGGAGGTATTCCTTCTATCATTATGTCGAATTTCTTTCTCTAGGACAAACAGCTCAAGTGCTTCATAAGCAGCTATCATGGCGCACTCACTAGCGCATAATTTTTAATATTCCCGACAGATTCTTGTGCTGATTTATCCCTGTGCCCCGTGGCACTTTCCGAATATTTTTCACAAAAAACGCAACTTTTAAGTATGGAGGTTCGAGTAAATTAATAGCCTCACACGAAAGCGTTAACCTTGCAAAGATAGACCAGAATAGAAAAGTGGATCGATTGTTTGGCTAACCTTTCCCTGGCCGCTCCTGGCACACCATCCACTGGGGGCACCAGAAGACCGATAGAGAGCCCACTCGCTCAAGCTCGCCTTCCCCAGCAACACGGCCCCGGCCCTCCTCAGCCGAGCCACCACACCAGCATCACGAGGCACAACCGAGCCGAGAAGTGCAAAAGAGCCGGCCGTGGTGTTCATCTTGTCTTTGGTGGCTATGTTATCTTTGAGCAGTACAGGGATCCCATGCACGGCAGAGAGCGAGCCATAGGGCTTTGCCTTACGTTCTCGGTCCGCTCGATCGGCTTGGCGCAGTGCATCCGGGTTCACCTCTATGACCCCTCTGAGGAGCGGGTTGAGCATCCGAATCCGGTTGAGGTAGAAGTTAGTCAGCTGCCGTGAGGTGAGATTGTTTTGCCTGAAAGCAAGTTGGAGATCGTGTGTGCTCGCTTCTTCGAGAGAGAGTGCTTGAGCTGGAGCGACTGTTCGGAGCACGAGTAACGCAATTGCTAAGAGAATAAGAAGCGCTCGTGATTGAAGAAAGGCAGGGGGTGGTTCGGTAGCCATAGTTTCACTGCTCTTCGAGGTTTGGGTAAAGTTGTAAGAGGAACTCAGAGCAGAACTCAGAGCAGAGAAGGAGAACAACATAAGAAGGGGCTAGTTTCCACGTCTCAATTCATATAGAATATAATCAAGTACACACCATTAGGCCACGTGCCTAGTGGCATGAGCTTTTTGATTTTGGGTGACTGTAGGGTTCCGAGTCGTGATGGAAATGAGAAAATATTCAGTGGTTAGCAACCACCACGTCATCAGATGACGTGGCGTGCATGCTCCATTGAAAAAGTGACATCTGTCGAGTGACATGGAATATGTAGCTGAAATTGAAAAATTAAAATCGGAAGGCGCGGGTGCTCTTTTCTCTCTCCTCTGCCAGACGACTGACACAAGGAAGCAATAAATGCTTGTCTCCCGCTTAAAACCCTCTCTCTCGTCTTTTCAATTTTCAAGGGCTTGTTGACCCAGCACTCTCTCTCCCCTCTTTTCTTTTCCATGGCTTCTTCGACTGCTCTCTCTCTCCACAGAAAATATTCGCTGATTTCTCACTCGAGCAACAAGAAGACGACATTTTTCTTCATCCATCTTCCCCAGAAAATCGAACATTGTAGCGAGTTCCATCAACACGCAGATCAAGCAGAAAAGCCAAGAGGTTTCAACGAGGGTGCTGGGTTTGCAGCACCAGGCACTGATGAGCGAGGACATCTTTCGAACGCTGAGGGAGATGAGGAAGCGGAGCAGTGTAGGCGGGTTCGAGTTCACATCGTCGCCACCGCCCACGCCTTACCGGAACCTGAAGGCTCAGGCCGGGGACGTGCTGATGAACAAGCAGATCAAGGAGTGCGAGGAGGGTTCGAGAAGGGCGGGTCCGGAGGGCTCGAGAAGGGCGAGTCCGGAGGGCTCGAGAAGGGCAACTTCTCGGAGCTCTTCAAGTCCATCGAGGAGTACAAGAAAACGCTGGAAGCCCGGCGAGTCTTTGCGTACCATCTTTTGTTACCTTAGTGTGGGTTTCTAGTGGAAGCATAGTTTGTTGCTGTATATTTCAGCGCGAAGTATAGTGGAATAAACAATCTTTGCCAATGAAGTTGGGTGCGTTTGTGCTTCTCTGATGAACAATAATGAAGAAAACTCTATCGTCGGATGGGCGACATTTTACGACCGCTTGCCTAACAAATACGTAGTATTTTGTCAGTTATGTATATTTGTAGATCCAATTAATTGGCTATTTATGCAGTCCCAGCCAAGTCTTGATATTAAAGCTCTATTGCTGCTACAAGAATTCCGCTTGATGGAACTTTCAAAGTGGCGAAGCTTGAATGCAATAATAATGTGTATATATAGTCTGCAAAAAAAAAATTACAGAACAGCGAGAGAAAAGAAAAGGAAGGCATGATAAGTAACGAAGAAACAGGTATGCAATTTCTCTTTTGCATTTAAAAAACTATCAACCTTTCAAAGGATCCCAAAAAATGCATGACGGTTCACTTAAGATGGTCCCAAAAAATTACTTTGCTGGTACACAAATATAGAGCCATTAGTTGATTTCTATCATAGAGATGGGGCAATGCGTCTGGACACACTGCTTGAAATGTCTGCCCACCATTCCTGGCAACCTTCTGGCCTTCCTCGGTCGCGCTAGTCAATAGCTTCACCACCGGATCGTTCATGAGTTCTTCCTTGATCTGCTTGTTCATCAACGCGTCCCCGGCCTGAGCCTTCAGGTTCCAGTAAGGCGTGGGCGGCGGCGACGGTGTGAACTCGAACCCGCCTACGCTACTCCGCTTCCTCATCTCCCTCAGCGTTCGAAAGATGTCCTCGCTCATCAGTGCCAGGTGCTGCGAACCCAGCACCCTCATTGAAACCCTCTTGGCTTTTCTGCTTGATCTGCGTGTTGATGGAACTCGCTACAATGTTCGATTTTCTGGGGAAGATGGATGAAGAAAAATGTCGTCTTCTTGTTGCTCGAGTGAGAAATCAGCGAATTTTCTGTGGAGAGAGAGAGCAGTCGAAGAAGCCATGGAAAAGAAAAGAGGGGAGAGAGAGTGCTGGGTCAACAAGCCCTTGAAAATTCAAAAGACGAGAGAGAGGGTTTTAAGAGGGAGACAAGCATTTATTGCTTCCTTGTGTCAGTCGTCTTGCAGAGGAGAGAGAAAAGAGCACCCGCGCCTTCTGATTTTAATTTTTCAATTTCCGCTACATATTCCATGTCACTCGACAGATGTCACTTTTTCAGTGGAGCATGCACGCCACGTCAGCTGATGACGCGGTGATTGCTAACCACTGAATATTTTCTCGCTATGAGAAGAGAGAGAAGATGCCACCGGGTTCGAGTTCTGGGCCCTACAAGAGGTAAGAAGATAAAAAAAAAGAAAAAAAGTACACATACATAAACAACAAAAAAGCCAAAGGTGTGGGGATTTCATATGTGTGAAAAAAAAAACTTAACGAGGGTGATCATGTGACCATTTGCGTGAAAAAAATTAAATAAAAAATAATTATAAATTTTTATGAGGTTTACTTTTTTAAGAATTTGTTGTAGTTTAAATATACTAACAAAATTTATGGTTAAATTACTGTTTTATTAACTTACTGGATATGTCTGATATATTGCATCATTTGAAAATGGGGATAATTGTGTCATTTTCTTTCATTGAAGTTTGGGCTTGGCATTTACATCACGTATTAAGAAATTGATGAAATTAGTACATTGGTCCATGTGAATGGTACGAATGCCTATAATTTGAGTCAATTCGGTTCAACGGCTTTAGGGTAAACCGGTGCAGCCAAAGATTTTTATATTGAAAGAGCAAAGGGGATGCTCTCTTGACAGCCATAACATGAAAGGCATATTCTCTTTCCTTTTCAATAATGCACCTTAGTATGAAAACAAATACGAACGTGGACAAAGGATCATTAGCTCCTCCCCTCCACTAAGGCAGGGAAGACGACAACACTCAAGATGACCATGATCATTGTACCACATGTCCTTGATAACATCAATCAATCTCAAAAAAATTAAAGATAAATATGATTTCATGATAAAATAGAAAACCAAAGAACTGGATCAGGAAATCCGTCCAAATTTATAAAAAATCTTTCACCAAAAAGTTGGATTCTTGATTTTTATGGAAACGGGTTCTATGTAGGAAAGTAATTGGTGTTTTTAAAGCTGAAAATGAAACACGAGGATAATGAAAGTACTAGAAGTAGAAGTGAATGATAAATTCTGGAAATGAGAAGATTAGAAATTAACACATTCATCAATCATATTAGAAACTGGCATATGCAATGATGTTTTGTTATAATGAAAAGCGTAGATATCTATAACCCACTATGGCTCACTAACAACGATTATAACAAGTGTTTATCACTCTAAATAAAGTTACAAGTGCATGTCCTCCAAGCTTCCTAACATGTTATCTCTATGCTGGCAATCTTTATCCACAAGAAGTTATGAATACCAACACCAATGAATGCTTATCAGTCACTTGGTATTTGCGCCTCTATTCGACGTCTAATATGTTTATAGTAGCCTGTTTTTGCAAATTTAAAGTGATCTCCTAATCAATGCAATGCAAATTAATGTAGACACTTTCCAATAGGCTCTACTCTTTCACGATTTAATGAAGTATCGTAATTCTCGTGATTGGATACCGGCACTTGATTTGTCGTGAAGTTCTTCAAACCAATATTAAACCCTACCAAATATGTCGTTTCTGGTCATTTATTCTTTCGCCCCCTGACATCATCCAGTTGTGCAGTGGGATTACTGAATGTAGACAATACTCTTTTCTTTGCAATTATTTCTTTACTCTTAGCTTAGGGGTTGGTAGGTGTGGGTTAGGATTCGACATATAATTACAAGGAGAATAGAGGGTAAAAGACAAGAAAGAGAATTCGAGATACAAGATTTTATTTTCGTTCATCTTTAAACTAAGACTACATTTAGTAGATAATTCCACCATAATTAATATCTCGCAACTCTTTGTAACATTACCCAATCACAATAAAAAGAAATTATATTTACCCGGTATATATTCATGGGTCAAACCTAAACTACTAATAAAATATGAGTTCAAAATATAAAATCTCTCTGGGGGCTTTAGGAGTATGAACCATATCCCAATAGTGTGAGTCATTTTTAATTAGCAAATAGCTTTAATAATTATTTAATCACTTTTCCACGCTTCAATGCAGGAATAGATGGTTACGGTTTGGTTTCTCATAGAAACTTGGATTCCAAGTGGGGAGTTGAGATGGTGAGTTTCTCTGATTTTCTTCTCTCGAGTTAATAGGCTAATTAGGATTGTGTCAAGGGTTTATCATCTGAAAAGAAAAAAGAGAAAAGAAAAAAGAAAAGAAAGATGAAAAGGCAGGGCAACCGCAGTGGCAAATGTGAAAGATTCTTGGGTAACGATATGCATTTTAAGGAGGAGAAAGAGACAGAGCTTAAGGTTCTTGTCTTCTTGTTAATTGAATAAGTAGCCCCTTGTTCAGGCAGTAACAAATTGTTCATCCAATGTCTCATCTCTTGGTCGAATCGCATGGTGTCGCAGAAAAAGTACGAGATCAAATTCTTTTTGTCCTCTATCAGTTTGACTTTTAGTGTAGGATTCCCCTTGGGAACCTCTTATGCATCTCCTTAATGGTTTCAATGGAATAATGTTCGCTCGAAAAACTGAAAAAATTTCACCAATGACGGTTAAGTTTTAGTAGCAATTTTAAGTATATTGAAATCCGATGACACCAACGATGGCAACTCCACTTGACAACCGGAAAGCAGTAGGGTGAGCATGGTCCGGTCCACCCCCTAACCCTAGGATCAACCCGCACAGTATTGGTTCTTAATTTTTGGGACCGAGGACCAACCCTATTGAGCTTAGGACCGAGGACCGGACCGACCCAATGGGTTCGGTCTGGTTCCAAGGTTAACCCAAGACCAACCGTTAATTTTTTTTTCATTTTTTTTGTATTTCTAAAAAATTAAACCAATTATTTCAAATTACATATTTAACGATACTGTGATTTTAACTAAACTATATATACTAATACATATTCAACAAATTTAAAATAAGGTAACAATAAAAATTTCACACTTGCTAAAAGCAAAAAACCATAAAAACAATTAAGATTGCTTACAGAGTCGCAAGACAAGTGTTGCTCATCAGCAAAAAGAATTTCTAATTAGAGCTTTATTTCCTTATGATTTACTCGGAACGAGCAAGGTTAGCAAATAGAGATAAGTGGTACAAGTGTCAAGCGACAAGTGGGGTGAGCATGGCAAGCAGGGTGAGTGTTGAGTGGTGAGCGACCAAAAGTGAGCGAGGTGAGTGTCAAGTGGCAAGTGAGGCAAGATTACTCACAAGTGAAATTGTTTTTTTCGATTTTACTTGGCAAATTAAATACTAGGAGGATAAAGTAGAAAAAAAAAGGAGCAAGAGTACTGGAGGAAGATGCCATTTGAATTAGGGTTTACTATTTAGAATAAAGAAAAATATATTATATTATATATAATATATAAGGTTAGGGTTGGTTCGGGTTGGACCAACCCAAAACTCCTAGGACTGAGGACCAACCCGCACAATACTGGACCAAGGACCGGTCCAGGACCGGCAGGGTTGGGCTAGTCTAGGGTTGGTTCAGGATCAACCCTGGACCGATGCTCATCCCTAGAAAGCAGCGGTGCCGTTGGTTGTAAGCATCTCCCTATAGAATTCCCTTAGTCATGTTGCGTCCCATCATGCCTAGGGTTCTTTCATTGAAAATGAGGTGCATCTCCCTATAGAATTCCCTTAGTCATGTCGCCCAACGCTGGCGAGGCTTGCCCAGGCGTGGGTGGCCCTCACCCGACAATATTTTTATTATTTTTCAATTTTTTTAAATTTTTTTGTTGTTTTTCTTTTCTTTTCTTTTATCTTCCTCCCCTCCCCACCTGGCTGATGAAGTGGTCGGCCAGCTCTGATGAGGCTGCTGGCCACTACGCGAGGGCCGCAAAGCCCTCGTCGGCAACCTCGCCGAGACCTGGGGGCCACGGCGAGGCTGCCGGCGAGGGTTGCGACCCCAACGACCCTCACCGGCGGCCTCGCCTGGGTCTAGGCGAGGCCACCGACAGCCGCGACCCTCATCGACGACCTCTTCATGGCCTAACCGTAGGCGAAGGCTACCTCACCCACGGCTGGCAAGGCTATGGAGGGCCTGGGCGAAGGTCGTCATGGCCTCGCCAGTCGTGGGCGAGGCCGCCTTCACCCACGGCCAAGCCATGGCAAGGCCACCTTGCCCTGGTCTGGGCAAGGTCGCCGGCGAGGGCTTCACGGCCCTCGCGCAGTGGCCGGCAGCCTCGTCAGAGCTAGTCAGGCACTGCTACCGGGGGGAAAGGAGGAAGAGAAAAAAGAAAAGAAAAAGAAATCAAAAAAATTTTAAAAATAATAAAAAATCGAAAAATAATAAAAATATTATTAAAATATTATCGCCGGTGTCCATATCAACTTCGGCTGGCCAAATTTGGCCAGATGAACTAAATTGGCACAATTGCAAAAGGTTTATAATTGAATCAGTAAAAAAGAGAGTTTAAAACTGAATTGACATAACTGCAATAGGTTTAGCACTTTTTTGGCAATTCTCCCGACCAAATTGGGATATGTATTCGTGGTGAAACGGTTAAACTTGAGTGAAGAAAATAGTCAACTGGATGAGCTAAATCAAATTAGCATTTATCAATACCAACCAAATTCAAAATGGATTTAGTAAATGTTTGTCCAATAGTAAACATTGATCAAAATTTCAATTGTGGACGTACGATCTTTTAATTTGATCGATTAGGAGCAATCATGAGGATCAAAGGCTCCCCTCATTCCCTCTATAAATAATAGGAGACCTCTCTATTCATTTGAAGGAGATGGAAGAAGAGGAAGCCAGCGTTTGTGTTGGTGAAGACTTGGATTTTTATTCTGTAAGCTGATGTTTTGCTTGATATCAATCAGATATCAAAATGGGGTGTTTACCAAAATGGGTTTTGTAACAATTTTGAATGGGAAAGTGTATGGAGTTTTTCAAGCTGAAAATGAAATATAAGGACAATAATATTATTAAAAGTAAGTGATAAACTCTAGAAATGAAAAGACTAGAAATCAACATATTCATTAAATATATTAGAAATCGGCATCTGTAATGATGTTTTGTTACAATGAAAGGCGTATATATTTATAGGTCACTATGGCAATTACAACAAGTGGTTACCACTCTAAATGCAATTTCAAGTGCACGTCCTAAAAAATTCCTAATATGCTATTTGTACGCTAGAAATCATTATCCACAAGAAATTACATATTTCAACATCATTGGATGCTGAACCATCACTTGGTCTGTTTGCCTCTATCCGAAATCTGGATCTATGCGTTCTCCTCTTTTGTCCCCAACACTTGATCAGATTTTAAGATAGCTAATTGTTTGTGCGCTCTATCGATGAGCCATGGTGCTTGCTACACATCTTTCGATATCTTGTATATTGCATAGTTGTTGACGACCACGTTGCATAATTGTCGATGTCCCCATAACTAGAATTATTTTCATTAACCAACCTCTCAAGATCAATCAAATTCCATTGTTTGTCGTAAACAAAGAGAAGGGCCATTTTTTAGTATAGACATTAGCAGAACAAACTTAATCGAACAAAAAAAAGAAAAGCCAAGACTGCTCAATAGAATAAAGAGAGGATTTGTCATTCCTCATTTAGGGAGGGAAAAGGCTAAAATACACAAAGAAGGAGGCGGCCGTGATTATGGCGACCAATATGAATTCAGTGTTATCAACGTCAACCTTGCAACTTCTATTGGTATCTTTCCCCAGTGGGCGTTTCTGCATGATGATGCCATATGGTCCAGCCGCACTACTCGACCTCCTGCCGAAGGCAACGGTCCTGCTTCTGTGCGCACGCCAAGACGTCAGGATGACGTGAGGATGGATGAATAATGGAGGTAAGAAAAGCAACAGAATGTGAAACACGCGGGCACTTTCGATAAGAAAGGGAAAAGAAGCAAGACACTCAGGCACATCATGGGTTGGGGAAAGTGAGATAACCCCAGGTACCTTGTAACTGTTAAAAATCATCAAAGCTGGGTTGAATTTTCACTGTGACATGGATGCGACATAACGAATTGTGAAGCATTCCCAGGATTTTTGTAGAAGGGCCTCGTTTTACACCGTGACAGCCTGGATCATCCATAGATCAAATATATCGAGCATGGGCTAACTAAAACATGTGTCCCGCTTTATAAAAAAAAAAAATGATTACCGCAGCAAGTAACTAGAGCTTGTTTACATTGCAGTAGCTATTTGTCGAATATCCTCAAGAAATAGATGTTACAGATAGCGCTCGACAGAAAAGTCAGACCAGATAGTGGGTAATATGAAATTGTACCTCGTAACTCTACACTAGTTATAGACATTCTGAGTCTTCCTTAACCCCAGTCTCGAAATTTTGGCTCATTATCATCGGAAAGAAAGAAACTAAACCACAACAGGAAGACTATACCAGGAGGTGAGTTGACATGGAAAACTCATTCTCCAACCATTGCTTTACTCACAATATAGATAGTGCAATTCAGAAGAAAATGAAAGAGGAGGTCTACGAATCCTTGGAGCTCGTTCTAAAGAACAGGCGATCTCAGTCAAACTCGGGTTCCGATCCCTTCAATTCCCCAAGACAAATCCCAAATGGAATCCAGCGGGAACAGGAAGGGCTCCCTCTTTTGACGACTTTTGCATCATATGTTCCGCATTGACAACCTCCTCAAGTATGTTTGTCATCTCTGCTTCACTTAACTCATTCTGATAGTGATTATGCTCTTCCATCTTCTCCTTCAGTATTTGAGGCTTGAGTTGGTGAGTGTTAATGAGAAGGCTGATAAAACAGAAGGAAATTCATCATTTTTTATTTCTGGCCTAGACTGGTGCGATAAATCCTGTTATGTAGTGGAAGAGAGTTCATGGAAAAGCACCACACTCCCAAGAGTTGGGACTGTGGTCCAAGTTTATTAACTTGAAAATCATTGCGATCCCTGCATGAACGAAGGAGGCCTCCTGATCTTGGTGGCTTGCTCGAACCCGTAAGCAATTTCAATGAGTGTAGGCTCAGAGCCTCTCAAGCCACCGAAGCATATCCCAAAGGGCACTCCTTTCTCGTCATATCCAGCAGGCACACTAATTCCTGGGAAGCCCCCAATCGCAAGAACCCTGCTGATTAGATGACGAGGAGTCACCAATGCATCCAACTCGTTCTGCCTCATCAGCTTCTCGAACCCATCTTGGCTCAATCTGTCCATCTTTTGCCATGCTGATTTCACGGCCTTGTCGATCCTGTTCGTGGCTTGCGCTGTGAGGAACAAGTCCTGGCCGAACTCATCGTTCTTCTCCTGCAAATACAGCCATTTTGGTGACTAAATTTTAGAGTTGAACAGGGTAGGGTTGGTTAATCACAACCGGAAAACTGTAACTTTTGCATCTTCCCGCTCACATGGACTACTTGCCCGTATTTTGTGCACCATCTTCGATGATATCTATGCATGTAAATTGCAGATGGTGTAAAAACGAGAGATTATTTAGCGTATCCCTGGTAAGAATCTCTGCCATCTTCCCTGCTTCTGCTATTTGTTCCCCAAACATTCTGTGATTCTACTATAAAAGATGGTGAAATAAATTGCTATGCGATAGTTTTAACTCACCAAGTGCTTGTGCTTATTGTTGAATTCAATTACATCTGCGAGGGATCGGACTGGTGAGACAACCAAATCTCCAAGGTAAGTATTCAGGGCTAGCTTGAACTCAGCCGACATCGCTAGATCTTCACCGCTATTAAAGTAGATTTCATTGAGGTTGGCTAGTTCCAAGTGGTCCAACAATACTGCACCTTGTTCCCTGTCCATTAAAGGAACGAAAATATGCGCGTATAATATATATGCTATATTAATTGATTCGAAACTTGAGGGAACTAATGGGTTCTAACATCACTATGAACTACCTCAGGGTGTTAAGATGGCTCTCAAATGCGTTGGCGACCAGAGATCCAGAGCGGGAGTAAAGATTTCTAGCAATTCCAAGTCTCTTGCCTCTGAGCCTGCCGGCTTTGAGAAATTGATTGTAGCCCCCTCTCGGGATGTACTGCAACGCTTCTCTCGTAGCTTCAGCATCGTAAGGATCAAATCCTACAATGACATCGAGGACATTGACGGCATCTGCAACAGTCCTGCACATTGGCCTGAGAGATCCCACAAATGGTGCTTTACATGTTTGCAGTAATTTCCGTGCATGTCAAGAGTGTTGCTGTATTTCACCACAACTTACCCAACCGTGTCCTGTCTGGGAGCAAGTGGGATGACACCACTTCGGCTCGTCAAGCCAACGGTGGGTTTGATGCCCACCACTGAGTTAGAACCGGAGGGACCCAAGATTGAGCCGTCCGTCTCTGTTCCCAACGACACCGCCCCCATGTTCGCTGCCACAGATATGGCCGATCCGCTACTTGACCCCCAAGGATCCGCTGATAGATTGTATGGATTCTGTTCATTATAGTTAATGCATCAGGTAAATAGATCCAAAGGAGGCTTTCCTCAAACCATCACGTCGAATTTGCCTCTTCTAGGACAAACAGCTCGAGGGCTTCATAAGCTGCTATCATGGCGCATTCACTAGCGGCATGATTTCAATATTTCCGACAGATTCTTCAAATGATTTATCCCTGTGGAGCATTTGCCACTTTCCGAATAATTTTCCAAAATGCAACTCTAAGTATGAAGGTTCCATCAAATTAATAGCCTCACACGAAAGCATTCGAATTATTAAAAGTGGATCAATTGTTTGGCTAACCTTTCCCTGGCCGCTCCTGGCACACCAACCATTGTGAGCCCCAGAAAAACGATAGTGAGCCCACTCGCTCAAGCTCGCCTTCCCCAGCAACACGGCTCCAGCGCTCCTCAGCCGAGCCACCACACCAGCATCCCGAGGCACGACCGAGCCGAGAAGCGCGAACGAGCCCGCCGTGGTGTTCATCTTGTCTTTGGTGGCTATGTTATCCTTGAGCAATATAGGGATCCCGTGCAAGACAGGGAGCAAGCCATACGGCTTCGCCTTACGCTCTCGCTCTCGGTCCGCTCTATCGGCTTGGCGCAGTGCATCCGGGTTCACCTCAATGACCCCTCGGAGGAGCGGGTTGAGCCTCCGGATCCGGTAGAGGTAAAACTTAGTCAGCTGCCTCGAGGTGAGCTTGTTTTGCCTGAAGGCGAGTTGGAGATCGTGCACGCTCGCTTCTTCGAGAGACAGCTCCCGAGCTAGAGCGACGGTTCGGCGCTCGACTAATTCAGTGGCTATGAGAACAAGTAGCACTCGTGATTGGTAAAAGGCAAGGGGTGGTTCGGTGGCCATAGTTTTAACTGCTCTTGGAGGTTTGGGTAAGTTCGGACAGTATCTCAGAGCAGAGTTCGCAGCACAGGAACAAGGAAAAGGAGGGGCTCTCAACATTTCAATTCACTTAGGACATAAATGTTCACACCTAACAGAGGGATGCAGGGACGTCATTCGCGTGAACGGTACGAATCCTTAGAATAAACGGGGTGCATCCAAAGATTTTGATTATAAAAGAAGAGCAAAGGGTATGTTCTCACTCTTTACCGCGTGATTGGAGGATTTGATGAAGGGCATTAACAAATAAGTAGCCATGAAACCCCATTGGCTCCTCTCCATTAAGGGATCAAGACGACACCCAAGAAGACTGTCCGTCCATCTAATGTCTTATGATCTCTGTACTGCCGGTCGCCCACAACGAAGAATATTTAATTGTCAAAGTCGGTTTTTTTAAATACGACCAACAAAAAAAGTCGTTATTTTTTAAAAAATTTACTGAAGAAATTATTTTAAATTATGCCTTTCGCTATCATGACTTTTTTTTTTTTTTTTTGGAATGTAGTTTCTTTTATGTATTTATAAATTGCAAAAATTTTAAGCCAAATAGAAAAATTCTCGCATGAACAGTTTGAATGATCAGCAATTGTTATTTGCAAGCGTAATTGGTCACATTAAGATTGTTTATCCATAGCTAGAATTTTGATCAATATTTGCTTTGATTTAAACACATGCCAAAACTCCTTTCATCTTTTCTATAAATAGATGAGGAGGAGTGACCTGGTGTGACTGAGGTCAACTTTCGAATTGCTTCGGCAGGAGTTAAAGGCAGTATTGGTGAAGACTCAATCCTTGCCTCTAGGATTCAAGGACAGATGAATGGTGGAAGGGCTCTCGTATAAAGATTTTTGGATACCCTTCCACAACTAATGGAGTGTTTAATTACTGGGTCCTAAATTAGATTGGATAGCTCAACGGAAAATCAAATTAGTGGTTATGGAAATGGCTGAAGATACTTTCTATAGAGACTCAGCTAGTCCTCGGTATCCAATAACAATTCAATGGAAAATTGGCTTTATAAAATGGAAATGAAAAAAAAAATTTCTTTTCAACAAACCCTAGTAAAAAATCGAATAGGTAGTCCTCCGATTGTTTCGCAAAGACAATACTTAGACAGACTTTGTTTTCTTTTTTCTTTTGTGGTCTGATTTTATGTTGGCGTCGATCGGATGGATCCAGAACTCAGCTCAACAGTGAAAAAACCCAATTAAGCAAGAAAAGGAAAGGTCAGAGAACCACTCAAGTGGGATAAGCATATATAACATGTAACTGCTAAAGTCATCGAAGTATTCCATTTTCACTGTAATATGAAGACAGGAAAAAGAGATTCTGAAACGAGTCACAGGATGTCTGTAGAAGGGCCTTGTTTTACACTGCCAAAACGTAGATCATGTGTATCTAATTATCAAGCATTGGCTAACTATAACATGTGTCCTGAGAAGAAAAAATCACGATTAGCAAATCAACCAACAAGAGCTTATTTACATTGCAATTGTTATAAGTCAAATATCCTAGATGTTACAGACAAAGCTCAATGGAATAGTCAGACCAGATAGTAGAAGATACGGACCTTGAATCTCTACACTAGTTACAGACATCTTACCTTGTCTCACAATTTTGACTCACTGTTATTAATGGAACTCAACCACAACAAGAAGACTATACATGGAGGGGACATGAAGTGGAAAACTCACGTATCTACATGATTCCATAGCTTTGCTCGTAATACTTATAGTGAAATTCAGAAGAAAATGAAAGAGGAGGTTTACGCATCCTCGTGGCTTGTTCAAAAGAATAGGCAATCTCAATCAGCTTAGCTTCTGATCCCTTCAATCCCCCAAAGCAAATCCCAAATGGCATTCCATTGTCCTCATAGCCAGCAGGAACTGTAAGCGCTGGATAGCCTTCAAATGCAAGAACTGTGGCAGCACGTAAACCTAGTGTCACCATAGCATCCAATTCGTTTTCCTTCATTAGTTTTTCAAATCCCTCTTCTGACAACTTTTTCATCATACGTTCTGCCTTGACAACTTCCTCATCGAGTATGTTTGCCATCTGTGCTGCAATTAACCCATCCTGATTATACTCTTCCATCTTCTCCTGCAGTATTTGAGGCTTGAGTTAGTGAGCATTAATCAGAAGGTCAATGAAACAGAAGGAAATCCATCAATCTTTTTTTCTAGTGAAGACTGGTGAGTTACATCTTGTTATGTAGTGGAAGAGATTTCAGAGAAAATCTAAGACGTCCATTACCGTTGCTACAATCTAATCCTTACCAAATCTGGATTGTTGGAGTTGAAGGCAATAACTTCTGCTAGTGACTTCACTGGAGAGTTGCTCAATTCTCCCAAGTATTCGTTTATATAATGCTTGAACTGAGCTCGCAATACACCCATTTCACCATTCTTAGATGGATTCAGGATGATGTCAATGTTTTCAATCTCCAAATTATCCACTAAAATTGCACCATAGTTCCTTCAATTTACCAAAAGAAAAAAAATGATCAACATAATGTAAATAACAATTTGGATTAAAATTACTTCAATTTCAACTATTCCAAGTAAAGATACTGGTGCAGTAGGTCCTAATCCAGGACAGGTTGCGGTCTGCATTACTAATTTCACTTTACTCTCACCTGAAAGTCACAGATGTTGATCAAAAATTGAAGCAGCAGTGGATCCCCTAGAGTCTGAAAAAGGATTTCTTACTATGCCCAATCTTTTTCCCCTGAGACCATCTTCCCTAAGAAACTGCTTGTAACCGCCCATTGGTATGAATTTGGCTGCTTCCCCTGTAGCTTCATCCCTTGGATCAAATCCAACTATCGCATCAAGCACATAGACTGCATCAGACACAGTTCTGCTTATGGGCCTGTACCACAAGTAAATAAAAATTACAAGGTGACATACATATACTTCCATCTGTGAACATGGATTAAACAGACTACAGAACTTAAGCAACCAGACTACAGGATCATGGAACCACAGTCCCAGACCGCGAAACTTTACCCAATTGAGTCTTGGCTTGGTGAAATCAACATAACGCCTGCCCGACTAGTGAGTCCAACCGTGGGCTTGAAACCGACAACCGAATTATGATCAGCTGGGCAGATGATGGAACTATCAGTTTCAGTCCCTAATGACACAGTAACCATGTTTGCAGCCACTGCTATCGCTGAGCCAGTGCTTGAACCGCATGGGTTTTCCGACTTCACATAAGGATTCTGAACACGTGCAAAGTAAAAGTGAGAAAAATTAGTAGACAAAACTCTTACTTTGGACATAGTGGTCAAAGAACAGTATGTTCCTTTAAAGGACCTATTGGGAAGCATGGCTTCATATTATTCATCATATTGTTTTGCATGACAAGCGCGCTATGTAGAGAACCAAGGTTAATAGATAAAAGCATCTTTTTCAAGCTGGCGTAGTCAAAGATCACAGGGACAGCATGTAGTGTTGTGCAGTGGGGGCAAGTACCTCCAGTGAACTTCCAACGCCTATATCATACTTTGTGTATTTTGCTGGGAAGAATTGTTTTGACAATTTTTCTTTGGAGATTGAACCCACTGTCAACCACATTAATGACACTATAAGATATCTGCAATGTTGCCAAGAAAAAGAAAACGAATTTTGAAACCTCAAGCTGAAAGAAAGTAAGTAACCCAAACATTGAACAACATACAAAAATTATTTGTGTGAAAGATCCAAAATAAAATTACAAATCATATCATATAAACGTCATAGAGTATTTCTTAGTGAATGATTGTCCTGTTACTGGTAAAGAGGATCAATGGTTAACGACGAAATTATACACTTTTCTAGATGTAGCACAAACAAGTATGAAGAGAAAATAATGCATGGATTCCAAAACTACAGATCAGGAACTTAGAACAAGAGGTAAATTTGTGTTTTTCACGCAACTTGTGACAAATAACATGAAATGGTGATCCATAAAAAAAGAAGAAGTACAACATCACCAATTCAAATTGCAGATCATTGTGCTCAAGATTTTCTACATGTTTGCATCAATATTCCAAAGGAGCACAAGGAAAAATACTCACAATATCAACAAACTATGTATGCAAATTTCTTATGTTCTGCAATGAACCCACTGAGAAAATGTTCATCCGTCCCTGAGATCAGTATAACCCTTAGAAGGACTTAAAGAGAAGTAGGCCTTCACCTGAGTAGTCCCCATGATCTTATTCATCAAATCATTTCCCATGAGAAATGCCAACTAGCGAAGACATACATTTACCCGTTCTTGACAGGGAACACACCATGAAACTGAACATCTATGTCAACCTAAATGACTACACGAACAGGTATGCATACTTTGATACACGCACGCTCACCCGCATGTCACGATTACAAGTGCATTTATCCTCCAAACGTGCCACATCAATGTGGCCCTCTCTTCATCACAGATTGCATTATCAACATTAGACAGTCACCGGTACCTACATCTTACCCTCGAATCAGGAATAGATCATCAAATCATATCATCCGACACACGCTCAGATTGCACGATTCATTACAAGCAAGTTAAATTTCGCAGCAATCAAAACATTGTCAGAACTCAATTGCATAATTGTTGAAAGACGAACGATATACGCTTACCACGCCCTGTCCGCCTCGAGCGCACCAGCCCCTGGGCATCTTCCAGGACCGGATCGAGTACCACTCGCTCATGCTCGCCTTGCCCAAGATCACAGCCCCGGCGCTCCTCAACCTCTCCACCACGAACGCGTCCCTCGGGACGCGAGCCCCCAGCAGCGCGTACGATCCGGCGGTGGTGTTCATCTTGTCGTCGGTCCCGATGCTGTCCTTGAGCAGGACGGGTATCCCATGCAAACTCCCAAGGGTCCCGTTGCCGCCACGGGCCTCCGCTCGAAGCCGGTCGGCCTCGTCGGCCTGAGCGAGAGCGTCGGGGTTGACCTCGAGGACGCAGCGGAGGGAGGGGTTCAGGGTTTGGATCCTGTCCAGGTAGAAGTCGACGAGCTGGCGGGAAGGTGAGCCTGTTCTGGGCGAAGGCGAGGTGGATGGACTCGATGGTGGTCTCTTGGAAGGTGAACTCAGAAGCGGAGACGGCGGTCGTGAGGAAGGAGAGGGAGAGGAGAGCAAGTGAGACTGAGAGTGAGAGTGAGAAGAGGGATGTCATCGTCGCCGTCGCCATTGCCGCCGCCGCCGCCGCCGCCGTGTAATGGAGATCGGTGTCCGAAGCTCGAGCCTGCGGTCAACGTTGAAACTTGAAGAGAGAGAGAGAGAGTGTCTGCAACTCCAAGCGCAGCAGTGCAGGTGATGAAGGATGAAGAAGCTCCCTCCATAATATTTTTTAAAAATCTACGGTAGCGTGTTATTGGCAATGGCGGACTCAAAGGACGCAATAGATGATTAAAGCTACATTAATATAAATATAAGTCACAGGTGTTCACTAAACTTAGTGCAGAAGATACTTGTTGCTAGTGGTGGTCACAAACGAAAGCATGACCAAATTAGCGTTCGGAGTAAGTTAACTATGAAACGTGATTTCATATTGTTTCATGAACATTTCTTCATCTCTCCCTCCGATGCCTAGGTTTGACTTTACTCGCCACCTCAGAAGTAGGCTTTATTTGATGCGCATCAATGGGACCAAATGCAATGCATGCCTCTATAGGAATTAATCAAATTCACAAATTCGAATACTGCTTTTTTCTTTAAAAAAGTAAGTAAAACTTACAATACTTTTAAAGTATTTTTTATGATATATCCCAACCTTTTCGTTTATGATTTCGATCATTATTACTCACTGACTTTGAAAAAATAAATTTAAAAGTGTGCTATAATAATTTAGAACCCGAACAAATGCACAAATGAAGTAAAAAAATGGATTCGAAGAGAAGTCAGATAGCAATAACATGCGCCGAAATCCAATCGACCAGCACTGAGAGATAATAGTCAATAGCACATCTTGAGTCTCAGTGCATAAATGAGAAACAGATGAAGAGAAGTTAAACAGCACCAAAAGACATATCCCATTTATTTGCTCCCTGCATTAGGTAGGTTATATGGTCTTTTCAGCACCAAAAGACATGTACCATGATCGCCAGGCAGAAGTGAAATGTGGTTTCTGAAGAATGAGATGAGCACAAGTAAATTGGAACAGCTAACAAGCAAAATATCATTAAAGTTTGGTTGACTTCTCACTATAACAAGAATGCAGACGTAACAAATTCTGCAACATTTCCCAGGATAATTGTAGAGTGGCCTTGTTTTACCTGTCACAGCCTAGATCATCTATAGCTACTATATCGAGCATGGGCTAACAAAAACATGTGTCCCAACCAAACGAAAATTATGATTAGCAAGCCAATGAACTAGAGCTTATTTACATTGCAGTAGTTATTTGTCAAATATATTCAAAAAACAAATGTTATAGATAACGCTTTAAGGAACCATCGGACCAGATACTAGTCTTAACTAGTTAGAGACATGTTACCTAGTGTCACAATTTTGACTCATTCTCATCGAAAATGAAGTGGAAAACTCATGTATCCACATGATACCATTGCTTTACTCATAATATTGATTGTGAAATTCAAAAGAAAATGAAAGAGGAGGTTTACGAATCCTCGTGACTTGCTCAAAAGAATAGGCAATCTCAATCAGCTTAGCTTCTGATCCCTTCAATCCCCCAAAGCAAATCCCAAATGGCATTCCATTGTCCTCGTAGCCAGCGGGAACTGTAAGCGCTGGATAGCCTTCAAATGCAAGAACTGTGGCAGCATCTGCACCTAGTGTCACCATAGCATCCAATTCGTTTTCCTTCATTACTTTTTCAAATCCCTCTTCTGACAACTTTTTCATCATACGTTCTGCCTTGACAACTTCCTCATCAAGTAGGTTCGCCATCTGTGCTGCAATTAACCCATCCTGATTATACTCTTCCATCTTCTCCTGCAGTATTTGAGGCTTGAGTTAGTGAGTATTAATCAGAAGGTCAATGAAACAGAAAATCCATCAATCTTTTTTTCTAGTGAAGACTGGTGAGCTACATCTTGTTATGTAGTGGAAGAGATTTCAGAGAAAATCTAAGACGTCCATTACCGTTGCTACAATCTAATACTAACCAAGTCTGGATTGTTGGTGTTGAAGGCATAACTTCTGCCAGCGACTTCACCCCGGAATTGCTCAATCCTCCTAAGTATTCATTAAGAGTATGCTTGAACTCAGCCAGCAATAGAGCCCTTTCACCACTCTGATATGGATTCAGGATGATGCCAATGTTGTGTATCTCCAAATTATCCACTATAGTTGCACCATTGTTCCTTCAGATTACCAAAAGAGGAAAATGATAACATTAACAATTTTGATTACAACTGTCAACATCAAGTATTCTAAGTACAGATACGGGTTAAGTAGGTCCTAATTCAAAAGATGTAGTGGTCTGCATTGCCAATTTCACTTGATACTCACCAGAAAGTTATGAGATGTTGATCAAAAGTCAAAGCAGCAGTGGATCCCTTAAAAGAGTCCAAAAAAGGATTCCTTACTATGCCCAATCTTTTTCCCTGAAGACCATCTTTCCTAAGAAACTGCTTGTAACCGTCCATTGGTATGAACTTGGCCCCTTCCCTTGTAGCTTCGTCCCTTGGATCAAATCCAACTATTGCATCAAGTACGTGGATCGCATCTGACACAGTTCTGGTTATGGGCCTGACTTAACATGGAATAAGTAGACAGTATAGAGCTTAAGCAACCAAACTATAGCACCATGGATGAGTGACAAATAAAATACTGGCAGACCATTGGAACCACGGTCCCAGACTGCCAAACATCATTACCCAATTGAGTCTTGGCGTGGTGAAACTGGAATAACGCCTGCCCGACTAGTGAGTCCAACCGTGGGTTTGAAACCGACAACTGAATTATGATCAGCTGGGCAGATGATGGAACCATCAGTTTCAGTCCCTAATGACACAGCAACCATGTTTGCCGCCACTGCTATTGCTGAGCCACTGCTGGAGCCACATGGGCTGCCCGACTTCACATAGGGATTCTGAATACGTGCAAAAGTAAGAGCAAGAAGAATTAGTAGATAAAACTCTTATTCTGGACATGGGGAGTCAAAGAACAGTATGCCCCTTAAAAGAACCTACCGAGAAGCAGGCCTTCATCTTATTCATCATATCATTTTTCATGAGAAGCGAGCGACATAGAGATGCAAGTTTATTAAAGAAAAATATGTTTTTCAAGCTGATATAGTCAAAATCACAGGGACAGCGTGTAGTGTTGTGCAGTGGGGGCAAGTGACCCGCTGAACTTCCACACTATATTATACGTGAGTATTTTGCTGGGAAGAATTGTATGGGCGACTACTCTTCTGAATTGACCCCACTGTCGACCACATAACTGACACTAAAATATATCCACAAAGTTGTCAAAGAAAAAAAACAGAATTTGGAAACCCCAAACTGAAAGAAAGGAAGAAGTTTAAACATTGAACAACATAAAAAAACTTATTTGTGTGATAGATCCAAGCTAGATATACAAATCGTATGGTATAAACACCATGATGAATTAGTTAATGAATGATTGTCCTTTTACTTCTAAGAGGACGCACAAATGGTTAACCAAGCATATACACTTTTCATGGGGGACATGTCATGGATTATCAGTTTTGTAATATATGAAGCGCAAACAAGTATAAAGAGAAAAAAATGCATGGATTTCAAAACTCCAGATCAAGAACTCGCAATAAGACGTAAATGTTGTGTTTTTCACAGAAAAAAGAAATATGACATTACCAATTCAAATCAAGGATCATCGTGCTTAAAATTTTCTACATATTTGCATTAATATTCCATAGGAGCAGTAGAAAAAACACTAACAATATCAATATAACTATATTTGCACATCTCTTATGTTCTCCAATGAACCCGCAGAGAAAATGTCCAGGATCCGTCCCTGAGATCACCATACTCCTTAGGACTTTAACGAGAAGCACGCCGTCACCTGAATAGCCCCCACGACCTTATTCTTCAAATCATTTCCCATGAGAAGTGCAAAGTAGACAGGGCATTCATTCCCAGTTCTTGCAGAGGAACTCCCCATGAAATTGATTATCTACGACAAAGCAAGTGACTGCCTGAACAAGTATGCGTACTTTGATATACACGCGCTCACCCGCATGTCGCAGTTACGAGCACATTTCATCCTCCAAATGTCTAACATCTATGTGGCCCTCTCCTAATCACAGCTTGCGTGTCTGACATTAGTTATTCACTGGTTACATCTTCCTTCGAGGGAGGATTAAATCATCAAATCAATCTTCAGACGCATGCTTGGATTGCTCGATTCATTACAAGCACGTTAATTTCGAAACAGTCAAAACATTGTCAAAATTTCAGACGCATAGTTGCCAAAAGAGAAGCGATATACACTTACCAAGCCCAGTCCAGCTCGAGCGCACCAGCTACTGGGGATCTCCGATGACCGGGCCGAGTACCACTCGCTCATACTCGCCTTCCCCAGGATCACAGCCCCGGCGCTCCTCAACCTCTCCACCACGAACGCGTCCCTCGGGACGCGAGCACCCAGCAGCGCGTACGATCCGGCGCTGGTGTTCATCTTGTCGTCGGTCCCGATGCTGTCCTTGAGCAGGACGGGAATCCCGTGCAAACCCCCCAGGGTGCCGTTGCCGCCACCAGCCTCCGCTCGCAGCCGATCAGCCTCATCGGCCTGATCGAGAGCGTCGGGGTTGACCTCCAGGACGCAGCGGAGGGAGGGGTTCAGGGTTTGGATTCGGTCCAGGTAGAAGTCGACGAGCTGGCGGGAGGTGAGCCTGTTCTGGGCTAAGGCGAGTTGGATGGACTCGATGGTGGCCTCTTGGAAGGTGAACTCAGAAGCGGAGACGGCGGTCGTGAGGAAGGAGAGGCAGAGGATAGCGAGTGAGAATGAGAGTGAGAGCGAGAAGAGGGATGTCATCGTCGTCGCCGCCGTCGACGCCGCCGCCGTGGTGTAATGAAGATCAGTGTCTGGAGCTCGTGTCTGTGGTCAACGTTGAAACTTGAAGAAACAGAGAGAGAGAGAGAGAGAGAGAGAGAGAGAGAGCCTGCAACTCCGAGCGCAGCAGTGCAGATGATGAAGAAGCTCCCTCCATGATATTTTTTTAAAATTTACAATAGCGTGCTATTGTTGTCGTTGATGACAGACGAAAGCACGACAAAGTGTTCGGAGCAAGTTCATTATCGGCTTTCCGGTCTTGGTTAATTTAATATTCTAATTAGAAACATGATTTCATATTGTTTCATGAGCATTCCACCATCTCTCCATTGCTCAGGTTTAACTTTACTTGCCACCTTTAAAGTAGCTTTATTCGATGCGCATCAACGGGACCAAATGCACGCCTCTATTCGGGTACTCCATCCGCTAAAAAAGAAAGTGAACTCACAACATTTTTACAGTCTTGTATTTTCATGCTAATGCACAGCTATTATATTTTCAATAAATGACAATTTTCAGACTTTTCATTTATGATTTCAATCATTGTTTTCATCAACTCTGGGAAAAGAAATTTTAAGGTGTGCTATGATCTACACAAAACGAAAAACAGATGCAGAGAGAAGTCAGATGGCAATAGCATGCGCTGAAACCCAATCAACCAGCACTGAGAGATAAGTCAATAGCACATCTCGAGCCACCCAATCAACAGTGAACAGACTTAATTAAGCATGAAAATAAAAGCCGAGAACCACTCATCAGAATCAGGAGGGGATCTGTAATTCCTCATTTAGGGAAAGGCAGAAAGCTAAATCACACAAAGAAAGAGGTGGCCGTGGCGACCAATATGAATTCATTGTTTATTGGCACCAACCTTTGAACTTCTCCTGGGATTTTCCCAAGTCAGATTTACAGCATGAGGATCAAATATTCTGCTCTGCTATTCAAGACCTCCTCTCAAAGGCAAGGTCTGCTTCTGTGTGCACATCAAGATGCGAGAATGGCTGAACAATGGAGGTAAGAGAGCATAACATAATGCAAAACACGCGTGCACTTTCGATAGGAAAGGGAAAGAAGCAATATAATCAGGCACATCATGATCACCGGGCAGAAGTGAAATATGGAGTGGGAAAAGCGAGATGAGCACAAGTAAAATGGAACTGCTGAAAAGTTAAAAAATCATCAACGTTTGGTTGAATCTTCACTATAACTTGAATGCAGACATAACAAATTCTGAAACATTTCCTAGGATAATTGCAGAACGGCCTAGTTTTACACTGTCACAGAATAGATCATCTGGAGCTAATATACATGTGTCCTGACCAAAAAAAAAAAAATTATGATTAGCAAGTCAACGAACTAGAGCTTATTTACATTGCAGTAGTTATTTGTCAAATATCCTCAAGAAACAGATTTACAGACAAAACTCTAAGGAACAGTCAGATCACAACCAGATAGTAGATAATATGAACCTTGTATCTCTTAACTAGTTATATAAATCTTGCCTAGTGTCACAACTTTGACTCATTCTCATTGGAAATGAAGTAGAAAATTCATGTATCCACATGGCACCATTGCTTTACTCATAATACTGATTGTGAAATTCAAAAGAAAATGAAAGAGGAGGTTTACAAATCCTCGTGGCTTGCTCAAAAGAATAGGCAATCTCAATCAACTTGGCTTCCGATCCCTTTAATCCCCCAAAGCAAATCCCAAATGGCATTCCATTGTCATCATATCCAGCAGGAACAGTAAGCGCTGGATTGCCTTCAAATGCAAGAACTGTGGCAGCATCTGCACCTAGTGTCACCATAGCATCCAATTCGTTTTCCTTCATTACTTTTTCAAATCCCTCTTCTGACAACTTTTTCATCACACATTCTGCCTTGATAACTTCCTCATCAAGTATGTTTGTCATCTGTGCTGCAATTAACCCATCCTGATTATACTCTTCCATCTTTTCCTGCAGTATTTGAGGCTTGAGTTAGTAAGTATTAATGAGAAGGTTGATAAAACAAAAGGAAAGTCATCAATCTTTTTTCTGGCCAAGACTGGTGAGCCACATCTTGTTATGTAGTGCATGGGAGTTAGAGAAAATCGGAAACCTCCATCACTGTTGCTACGATCTAAAACTAACCAAATTTGGATTGTTGGAGTTGAAGGCGACAACTTCTGCTAGCGACTTCACCAGGGAGTTGCTCAATCCTCCTAAGTATTCATTTAAAGTATGCCTGAACTCAGTTAGCAGTAGAGCCCTTTCACCACTCTGATATGGATTCAGGATGATGCCAATGTTGGGTATCTCCAAATTATCCACTATAGTTGCACCATTGTTCCTTCAGATTACCAAAAGAAGAAAATGATAACATTAACAGTTTTGATTACAACTGTTGGCATCAGGTATTCTAAGTATAGATATGGGTGAAGTAGGTCCTCATTTAAAACATGCAACGATCTGCATCACTAATTTCACTTGATACTCACCAGAAAGTCACAAGATGTTGATCAAAAGTCAAAGCAGCAGTGGATCCCTTAAAAGAGTCCAAAAAAGGATTTCTTACTATGCCCAATCTTTTTCTCTTAAGACCATCTTCCCTAAGAAACTGCTTGTAACCAGCCATTGGTATGAATTTCTTTGCTTCCCCTGTAGCGTAATCCCTTGGATCAAACCCAACTATTGCATCAAGTACAAGGATTGCATCCGACACAGTTCTGTTTATGGGCCTGACTTAACATGGAATAAATAGACAGTGCATAACTTAAGCAATTAAAAGATCATGGATGAGTGACAAATAAAATACTGGCAGGCCATTGGAACCATGGTTTCAGACTGAAACATTATTACCCAATTGAGTCTTGGCATGGTGAAAGTGGAATAACACCTGCTCGACTAGTGAGTCCAACTGTGGGTTTGAAACCAACAACCAAATTATGATCAGCTGGGCAGATGATGGAACCATTAGTTTCAGTCCCTAATGACACAGCAACCATGTTTGCCGCCACTGCTATTGCCACATGGGTCACCCGACTTCACATAAGGATTCTGAATATGTGAAAAAGTCAAGAAGAATTAGTAGATAAAACTCTTACTATGGACATTGTCAAAGAACGGTATGCCCCTTAAAAGGACCCACCGAGAAGCACACCTTCATCTTATTCATCATATCATTTTTCATGAGAAGGGGACGACATAGAGAAGCAAGGTTAATAGACAAAAATATCCTTTTCAAGCTGACATAGTCAAAATCACAGGGACAGCATGTAGTGTTGTGCAGTGGGGGCAAGTGACCAACTGAACTTCCAAAGTCTATATTATATTTGAGTATTTTGCTGGGAAGAATTGTACTGACACCTAGACTTCAGAGATTGACCCCACTGTCAACCACATAAATGACACTATAATATATTTGCAAAGTTGTCAAGGAAAGAAAAAGAATTTGGAAACCTCAAACTGAAAGAAAGGAAGATAAATAAACATTGAACAACATACAAAACTTGTGAAAATAAGAGGTAAATGATATGATGAATAAGAGGAAAACTTCCGCTAGCACAAACAAGTATAAAGAGAAAAAAATGCATGGATTTGAAAACTCCAGATCAAGAACTCACAATAAGAGGTAAATGTGTGTTTTTCACATAACTTGTGACAAATAACATGAAATTATTGCCCAAAAGAACAGAAAAAAGAAATATGAAATCACCAAATCAAACACAGATCATCGTGCTTAAGATTATCTACATATTTGCATTAATATTCTATAGGAACAATAGCAAAAAAACTGATAGTATCAATTTAACTATAAAGGCATATCTCTTTGTTCTCCAATGAACCCACTGAGAAAATGTCCAGGATCCGTCCCTGAGATCACTATACACCTTGAAGGACTTAACGAGAAGCAGGCCTTCAGCTGAATAGCCCACACAACCTTATTCATCAAATCATTTCCCATGAGAAGTGCAAATTAGAAAGGGCATTTATTCCCAGTTCTTGCAGGGGAACATATATGACAAACTAAGTGACTACCTGAAATACTATAAACATGCGCTCATCTGCCTGTCGCAGTTACAAGCGCATTTATCCTCCATATGTCTAACATCTATGTGACCCTCTCCTAATCACAGCTTGCAGTGACAACATTAGTTATTCGCTGATCCCTTCATCTTCCATCGAGGGAGGATCAAATCATCGAATCAAATCTTCAGACGCACGCTTGGATTGCCTGATTCACTACAAGCACAAATTTCGAAACGATCGAAACATTGTCAAAACTTCAGACGCATAGTTGCGAAATGAGAAGCAATATACACTCACCAAGCCCTGTCCAGCTCGAGCGCACCAACCATTGGGCATCTCCGAGGACCAGAGCGAGTAGCGAGTACCACTCGCTCATGCTCGCCTTGCCGAGAATCACAGCCCCGGCTCTTCAACCTCTCCACCACGAACGCGTCCCTCGGGACGCGAGCCCCCAGCAGCGCGTACGATCCGGCGCTGGTGTTCATCTCGTCGGCGGTTCCGATGCTGTCCTTGAGCAGGACGGGGATGCCCATGCAAAACCCCCAGGCTTCCGTTGCCGCCGCCGCCGGCCTCCGCTCGAAGCCGGTCGGCCTCGTCGGCCTGGTGGAAAGCGTCGGGGTTGACCTCCAGGACGCAGTGGAGGGAGTGGTTCAGGGTTTGAATATGGTCCAGGTAGAAGTCGACGAGCTGGCGGGAAGTGAGCCTGTTTTGGGCGAAGGCGAGTTGGATGGACTCGATGGTGGCCTCGTCGAAGGTGAACTCAGAAGCGGCGATGGGGTTACAAGGAAGGAGAGGGAGAGGAAAGCGAGTGAGAGCGAGACGAGGGATGTCATGGCTGCCGTCGCCGTCGCCGTCCTAGAATGGAGATCGGCGTTGGAAGTTCGTGTCCGGGGTCAACGTTGAGACTTTGGGAGAGAGACTGTAACACCAAGTGCAGTGCAAGTAGTGAAATAGTTCCCTCCACAACGTTTGATTTTTCTTTTTATTTAAAAGTAAAGCAAGTGACAAGAATTTGCTTTTTTTTGTTAAAAATGGTGGACTCAACTGAGCTGACTTCTCAAGTAATCAAACATTTGAGCTACTACTATCAACTATTCTATTCAATTGTCATTTTTATCGTATGAATCTTATGTAGATTAACAAAGTAAAAGTCAAGAGTTCTTGGCTCACATGATACATGAATCCGAAATCACTAAACTTTAGAGGTAAAAGAAAATTGTTGAAGTCGGTCACCGGGGAAAGCATGACAAAAATCGATTTTTCGAGCGGGTTAAACTACAGTTCTGCATTCTTGGTTAATCTAATCTTTAATTGGGAAGATGATTTTATTCTTCGATAATTTTATTTTAGATTTCAAGGTTCTATCTGGGTGAAAGCCCAATAACTCTATCCGTCGGGATTACTCAAAGTCTAGAGATTCGATCACCATGCCCGTAGAATAATGGGCAAACCATCCAAAGAATCAACACTCGGGGCACAAATGAAAAACACATGAAGAGAGTATTAAACAGCGCGCGATGAAGAAACCCAATCGACCAGCACTCGGAGATAAAAGTCAATAGCACATCTCGAGTCTTAGTGCATAAATGAGAAACGGATGAAGATAAGTTAAACAGCACCAAAAGACATCCCACATTTATTTGGTCACTGTCTTAAGTTATGGTCTTTCTCATCACTGTCTGAACAACTACATCGCAGCCACAAAAATTAACCGTAAAGTCCATAGTCATATATTCGCCGCCACCAAACATTCAAAGTAACATGCGAAACCCAACCAAAAAGAATTCTCCACATAATTGATGGACATGAAAAATCACAACCAAAACACAAAGATGCGACTAAATAAAGCTTAAGTCGACCAGATCAAAACTGCCAATCAGCTATAAAGCAAGTTCTCTTCCTCTTCCTCTCAAACTGTCATGATGCAAAACTTCTCCACCATTTAGTTTCCCTCGACTCCATTGTCATCCTTCTCAACACTGCAAGAACAATAATGAATCCATGTGAGTTTCTAGGCTTTTACAGACGCACCACATGATGAAATAATCGGACGCATCTTATTGTCTCCCATGATATCCAAAACTTCCCAACCAATGAAGGGTAGACAAAAGTACTTCTATACAAATAAAGAAACACCGCTTTCGAATGAAGAGATCCGCAGCTTCGCAATAACCAACTAGTTGCTCTGCCTGGTCTTGGAGTATATATATTCTATGCATGTTAGCTTATACTGTTATGTGGCTCCCAGTAATTTCCATTGAGAACTTTACAGATGAAAAGGGCTGCATCATACTCAAAATCACAGTATAAATGCACCAAAATAACTAACAAATATGAGAAAACAATGGATGAAAGTATGAATAAATAATATTAGTTGCATGTAATACTACACCACCTCACAGCAACATGATGAAGCATTGAAAAAGATAATTTAGCATTATAAATCAAAACATAGACCATGCTTTAAAGGGAATAAACAAAAGTTAAAGAGCTTGCAAACAAAGTCATCAAATAAATTCACAAGATCCACATTAAATGGAAGAGAATGAGATGGGAATTGCAAATTTGTTCAGAGAAGTTAAAAACAATTGTTCCCTGATGTATTTGCAAAACATTTGTCCCTTTTGTAGAGGCAGATGTTAAAGAAAATAAGTCATCATGGATGAAGCTCTCACAGTATTCACAGTTTCCCCAAGACAGCAAGAAGCTTATAACAAATTAAGTTTAAGTCCGAGAGAAAAAAAGGTAAAGAAAAAAGGTAAAGAAAAAAGGAAAGGAAAAGATTTTCTGCTATAGAACTCCCAAGAAATGGCACTTTTTTTCCACCAGCGAAATCATCATGCCTGTGGAAGTCATTGAACACTCTCTATCATATCAAAGGTACAGATTACACCAAAGCAAGTTAACATGCTTTACCTATCGACTAACATCAACCATCCCTTCATGTTTGGCAACCCGCTGCTTTCTTCTTACCATGGCACAGCCAATGGAACCAAGCCAAGATTAAATGAACCGTGCTCTCTAAGTTCCTTTTGAATGCCTAAAACTATAACCATCTAGAGCTCATACTAGCAAGCTTTAATAGTGACAGCAGCAAGACATGCCATCGCCATATTTCTACTAAAGTTTACCATCTCTCTAACTTTCTTTTGAATGTCCAAAACTATAACCATCTAGAGCTCATACTTGCATGCTTTAATAGTGACATCAGCAAGACATGCCATCGCCATATTTCTACTAAAATTTACTATCTCATTGTCTTCATTTTTTAGGGTTATGATGAAACCTACCTACAAAAAGACACCATTCATAGGCCATCAAAAGATAGAATCCCTGTAATGGAACACACTAATATAGACAACCTAAATACTAAGTATCAGCTCGAAAACTTTTCTGATAAGTACCAATCCACTAAATCACACAACACAATCATCAATGCGAGAATGTTAATTTCCTCTTCAAAGCAAATACAGGTTAGTCAAACAACAAACTGAACCAACCTCGGGGAAGTTACCACGGTGACCTCATTGGAATCATTCTTCCTCCACGTCCCCTCGGTCCTGTCCTCCTGTAAATTGGCCCTTCCATTTCCACTCCCAAAGCTCCTCTTCCCAAAAGACCCTTCTGCCTTATCCCCTGTCTCCACTTCCTTGATCTTCATTGTATCCAACTTCTCATCAATCTCTTTCCAGTCCTGCCCCTTTTCCTTCAACACCTCCTCCCTCGGCCTTGCTTCTCCAAAGGGGCTCGATGCTTTCGGCTTTGCCACCGCGCCTGAACCTGACCCTGCTCCATCACTAACAGCCATCGTCCTGGGCTGCAAATTCAGTTTGGGCCTCGAACTCCCAAAACTACCCTCGTCTCCCTTCCTCTTGCCCCACTTATCAGCATCTGCACCGCTGCCAAAACTACCCTCATCTTCCTTCCTCTTGCCCCATTTATCAGCATCTGTACCACTGCCAAAACTACCCTCATCTTCCTTCCTTCTGCCCCATCTATCAGCATCTGTGCCACTGCCAAAACTACCCTCATCCTCCTTCCTTCTGCCCCATCTATCAGCATCTGTGCCGCCGTTAGAACCCTCAAAACCCCCTCTGCTAAACCCTCTCCTCTCTCTGCCCACTTCATCGCTGAACCGCCGCGGCTCAGAACTCTTATTTGACACCCAACTATCCGATTCATCAGCTTTCGACTGCGAACTGAAGAACCCGCCCCTCTCTCTCCTCTCGAAACCATTTCCCACCGTCGATTTCTTCGTAGCAGACCAGTCATCAATCTCATCAGCCCGCGAGGGCAAGGATTCCCTGCTCGCTTCCCTATCGAACCCTCCTTGCCTCCTCGAATCTTCCGAAACCCTAGACGGCCCCACCGCGAGCTCGAAGAATCCTCCCCGGAATTGTTCGATCCATAGCGTCCAGAGCCGTACGAATTGAATCCCCCGCCGAGCCGGCCCCGGTCCAGCTCCTCCGCGGACCGCTGGCGCGGGCCGGTGGGCAGTGACAGGAGATCCTCGCGCGTGAGGCCTCTGGACGGTTGAAATTTGGTAGCAGCAGAGCCGTAGGTGTTGAACTCGGCCAGCGGGATGGCCTGGCTCTTCTTCTTCTTCGGCTTGGTGGCCGCCGCCGCGGCTAGGGAGGGGAAGTCGGCGAGCGGCGCCGCCGCCGCCGCGGCGGGGGCGGCGTCGGATTTCTGCTGCTGGAGGAGCTCGTCCTCGTTCTCCTCGGAGTCGAGGGCCCACGCACCGGGCTTGGCGCCCCAGGGGGAGATGATGGCGCCATGGTTGTCGTGCTGACTGCTGCTGGCGAGCTTTCTCTCTCTTCTTCGCTCTGTTTTCTCTCTGTAGAAAGTAGGTTTCTCCCTCTCCTTATGTAACAGAAGATTGCGTCCGCTGGCAGCGAAGGCGAAGATAGGGCTTCTTAAAAACGGCGGAGGCGGCCTGTCGTTTGACGACCGGGATGATCCGACGGTGGAGAGCGACTCTGTCAGATTCTGTCGGCAGGAGGTTTGTCGGATTGGGCTGAACGGACGGTCGAGATTGGGCGATGATCTCGAATGCGGAGAAAGTGAGGTCGGAAACTTGGCTTTTCAATGGTTTTAACATTAGAGTCTTGCTCCGAATCAGGAAAGTTAATTTGTCTTATTATTTCAAATATGATCTTCAAATAATCAAATATGATCTCCAAATCCATCCCAGGCCTTCCAATCGGCCGAGGGTAGACATGCGCTTCCCACGTGGCACTTTTCCAAGCCATGATCAAAGACGTTTCTTCTTTCTCTTCTTTTTTTTCTCCCTTTTCTCTCTATTTTCTATTTCTTTTTATACATTTCTTTTTTTTTCTTTTCCTTATTTTTTATTGGCTGGCCAATGAGTTTAGGATGTATTTAGATAAAGTTGGCAACTCCATGATCTTCTATAAGACAAGACCCACTACGGGACAGTTTGGGAAAAAACAGCCCTGCTTCAAAGGCTCTAATTTAAACGTCTCCCTTTTTTAGGCTTCCATCAATCACGGGAAAGTATGGACAATGAATCAGTCATTGTTTATCGATTCGATGGCGGTACATTATTAAATATTCTTGGCTTTTTCTTAATTGATTTCATTTGAATCGAATTCGTTGACAAAATCTATTATAGTAAAAAAGCATTAGATGAGGTGCATTATGATAAAGATGCATCGATGCTTGGGGCATGGTGACTGTTGGCTAATGTTCCATTTGCCTGAATCAACAATCATGATGATGCCAGTCTTTTGATGATGATGCATACATGCAATAGTTTTAAAGAATATGAAAGATGAAAGTTTTATTTGATACCTAATTTGAAAGCTTGATTCCTCACAAACCATATCAATCCACAAAATACCTTTTAAAGAAATCCTAACAGTGAACTTATATCATTCTCTACAGCAATACTAAGATTTGTATAGTTTATATAAAAACTATTTTCCTAGGCTTTTCTTCGAACTAGATAAGGAATTAAAAAAAAAGGACATTCAAGAGTCGAAGTTGGCCTCAAGATACAAATCACTTTGATCGTGTTTGGTCGCTGGAAGAATGATGAGGACAAAATGGAACGGGATAAAATAAGAAATGTGAATGATTTATCATGCGACATATCTTGGTTTGTTGGTGACCGGATATAACAAAGGACATGAGCATATCCTATCAAACATTGTGGTTGGTAGACCTGGGTTAGGATTGAATAAATATTAAAAGGTTAGATAAACAATTTCCAAAAAAAAGGGAAAACATAAACTACTGTGCAAAGAGAGTGAGCACCACCCACGTTGGCCATCATTTTCGTCGGCAGCCACATCCACAGTGGTGGTCGCGTCTAATTGAGAAAATATTACTAAAAATTATTTACGTTAGCATCGACAACGTCATATAAGCCGGCTGCCGTCTAAATTAAAAATATTCAGCTAGAGCTAATCAAAATAACTAAATTGACATAAAATAAAAAAGTTTAGGACTAAATTGATATATATGTAACAAATTTATAACTTTTTTTACTTTTCTAGATGGATCTAGCTCCGTGTCAAGAATGTAGAAATGCATTGCAATTGAAGATTCTGATTGGAGCTATAATTTAGTGACGTACACAATCTCTCGGCCTAAACAAGCCCGGGGCCCAGATGGACGAGCACAATTACTTGTTTCAACAAAGCTTTTAGAAATGCAGCATTACACTAAAGATTGGAGAAAGGTACGGTTAAAAATTACTTTACAGCAATAATCATGCGACCAAGACAACGGTTGTCAATGTTAGATTTGGTTTGCCAACAACTCGAGCACTTTGCAAAAATTTTTTACCCAACATCACTTTAATTTTTACTAAATACAATTTGTATTTCTCAAAATCCGACTTTTGTATTTTCAAAACCGAATCAAATGCACAGCCTTCTTCTCTCTCTACTATTTTCACTGTAAGAATTTGCGACCTACGCTTGAATAAACAAAACAAGAACCAATGGAATGCACGGTTAAAGATAGATGATTTTCAAATAAATTCCATTAAAACAAATCTCTTGTCTTCAATGTTGATCATACCATGTCTTTTCCTCTCTTTTTTAATAGGTTTTTCTATCTCAGGAAGAAATGGCATTTTTGCAGTATCTTGCTTGGTTTATGATTTACTTATCATGTTTATTTTGATAATTCATGCAATTCTGATGAAGTTTTTGGTCGATTTCATTTTTTTTTATGCTTTTTATTTTTTTATCCATTTAGTGGACAATGTTCGGTGATTAATGGCTGCTCTAATTTTGCTATTATTTGGTTTCATTTTGGCTAATGGTTTTGTATTTGATTTTGGTTCGAGGTTTTTTGAATTTTTGTTTCGTTTTTTCTAAGCCATTTCTATAAGGTGAGTGAGAGCAAAGTTAAAAGGAAAAGGAAAATATATTTACATTCCCAAAAAAACATATTTCCAAAACATCTCTAAACATTGTCCTAAATGTAATTTGTCAAATGCTAAGAATTTTGGTTTCTAAAGGGTTGTGGCAATCCCAACCAAACTCACCCGGGAGTTTATATAGCAACAAGGGTGGAATGGACGTGTTCGGATTGTTTCAAGTGGAGAGATATGCACCGTTGAAAGATTAACTCAAGTTGGGTTAATCCTTACCAGGGTTTAGGCGTGGTACTGGAGGTCAAGCAGCGTCGGGCATATGCGCATTCAGTTGAAGAATTTCAATGTTTTCTGGAGGATTCATTAATTGGTTGGTACGCAAACACAACCCATGTCGTTCATGCTCCGGGGTCTCAAGTTTTCGATGCCCTTGATTTTACCACTTCCGCTACTTTCTTTGATAAGACCGGTAAAAATCAGAAAAATCCATGGATTTACAAATGAATAAAAACTCACACATCGTAAGACGAGAAGAAGCAGATATAAAGACCAGCATGTCAAAACGGAGATACAACATCTCAACAGAGCGCTTTCTAAAAAATGGCACAAGAAAGCCGCCAAAGAAACCCCCATTAGTTTTGACCCCTCACAAGAAAGCGGAAGATATTATATTGCATAAAGAAAATCAAATATCTAAAAAATGTTTTGTTATCAATAATAATTTATGACAAATTATTTTTATGAATAATAAATATTTTTCATTCATTCATTTTATAAATATTTTTTTAAATATTAAATCATGAATTTTCCATAAAACGAAATAGCTTCAACTTCGATCATCCCTTTTTCAAATGTATCGCCCCCAAAGGTGACCTCCTGAACGCAGTTTCGAATCCTCCTCCATCCTTCACTGTTAACCCGGTAGAAATCTTGGTTTCTCTTGACCCCCCAAGGTTCACAAGATATTAGAAAATGACGAAAAGGAAAAGAACAAGATCCACTTAATTTCGTTTATCATCATTCTTAACTTACTTGTCTTAATCCAGAGTAACATCGACGGACCCAAAATCAAAACGCGAGAAAGAACAGATACCGCATGACCCCTTCATCGACAATTCGTACACGCAGAGTTAGAAAAAAGAATCTGCACCGGAGATGTCCAAAAGAGCCGGGGAAACATGTCTCGGTAAAGATGCTCTAAATGTACCCAGCTAACGAATGGCCGGAACAGATTGGCAGCCATTGGACAAACGGGTGGAGACTGTACATGATCTATATATCTATTTAGCCTCAGATGAAAGGCGTTACAATCGAATATTCTAACTAAGCTACAATTTAGTAGTGTACATATGTTCATTTCACAACAATCCCTCAGCTTGTAACAAGCCCGGATAGACCAGCGCAATGACCTGTTTCAATGAGTTCAACGAAGCCTTTAGAAATGCGTGTTCCTCCGCCACTGCACAGAAGATCACAGAAGAAGAAGAAAGTTAAAAATTCTATAAGCAACAGTCTCAGAAGTTCAAAATCTAAATGGGAATAGTGGCCATCTTTTTACCTCTAACGAATGACTGGAGTTCTTTAGAGAAATCCTCCACTCGCCCTAGTACCGGCCTTATACCGCATATGTGCAAAACGCAAAGCTCCAAATACAAGGCCATCTCTAATATCTGCAGCAGTAACTCACACACGGTCTGGATTTCGGGCTGCATTTGCCTTGTTTTATTGGCATTCCCCAGCTCCGAAATGATTGAAAGTGCTTGATCCTGGACACCCGAGTAGTTGCAAGTCAAAAGCCAGCAGAAGCAATGACCACAAGCAAGTAGATAGTAAAGCAGGAAAAAGAATAATCTCCTACGTGGCACATCACTTCGAGAAAAGGAAAATAAAAAAACTGTTAAGAGCCACGAGAGTGGCTTATAGATCATGAATAGCTTTCAGCATATATCTTCAAAATATGAGGACTAGTTGCAGAGACTTTCATAATACCTGTAAACCATGCAAAATCTCAGGCATTGGAAGCTCTGGGAAATGAGCTAGATTGACAAACCCAACCTCCTCAGCCCTTTTAGCTGCACCCTTGGCTTGTAAACAAAGAAACTTCAAAAGAAGAAAGGCAACTCTATAGATCTGCAAGGCGACATTATCTGAAAATCTAGTCGCAGAGACTGAGTGCAAGTTTTCAGCAGCTCGATCCTTGACAATCAGAGCAGTAGAGACAGTAGAGTAGTTGGACTTAAAAACACATCCAAGAGGTGCTAGAGCAAACCATCCATTTTTGCTGTTGACAAATGACGGTTTCTTGCAGAATTCAAACTCAATTGTCTCAACAGGTGGACAAAGGAGAGGCGCATTTCGACTAAAAGATTCTCCAAGACGTTGAGTACCCCTGCTTATAAATGCCAACAGATGAATACTCCTCTCCCTAAAATGTGAATCCATTTCTTTCATAGCCTTAACCCATGAATTCCATTGTTTCACTAAAATACACATTAGCATGAGGGTGTGCTCGGTTTCTTTCAGAGCAGTTAGAGAAGTTTGTCTCCTTTGAGCACGGGCTCTCTTTCTGTCCGGATCATCAGACGGAAAGTCTGGAGCACTGAGATAATAGGTTATTAGATCAGCTTTCTCAGAGAAGAAGTAACGTACCTCATCGTTCACAATATCAATAAAAGAAGAACTGTCTCCTAAAGAATGAACCATCGCAGTAACAACAGCTAAACCTAGTCCCCAAATATGCTGGGAATCTTCCTTTTTGTCGGATGTGTCAGAAACATCCCTAACCCTATTAGTAACTGAGGAGCGCCTCCCATCTTCTATGTAAGAGAATAACACTCTGAGAGATGAAAAGAAACCAGCATTAAGAAGCAATTCAGCACCTCCTCTCACACGTGCAAGGGTTAAGAAGAATTTCAGCAATATGCAAGATGACACTGGAGAATTTTTATCCTGAAGCATGTGAACAATATGCTGCAATTGGAGATGTTCTTTTATGACAGGGAACCAACTAGTTGGCGTCAAGACTGTTCTCAGTATCAAATCTGCTGTAGTCAAAGAAACAGTGCAAAGCTCAGGCATCATAAGACAGTCACAGAGAACTGGTAAGTGGCCCAGACACAGATTAGAGAATTCAGGTCTTTCTTCGACAAATTCCGCATTTCTCTTGGAATCTACCCCTGAAAAGCAGTGACTGAACTCCACGACTGAAACCAAGACCAAAAAAGAAAAATTGATCATAGTCTTGAACCTTGCAGCTGCTGGCCTGGTGTCTTTCAACACTTTGATCGCAGGAACACATGTCCTTAATACAAGCAGACAAACCGGTATAGAGGGCCTTGTTTGCACTTTCCTGATGAAATAAATAACCAACTCTGCCTGGCTTGCAAGAAACTCAAAGACATCTGATGAAGCTTCCATGGTGGGGGCCAATCTCTCCAGTGTTGAATGAATGCAATTTGATACGTGAGATATGCATGAACTGATGAGTTTCTCAGAGATCATGCTTTTAGCGTTATTTTCACCAGACTGCATGAACAGATAGGTCAATGTCAAATTAATAATGCCCCAAATGGCTGAACAGATAGGCAAATGTTAAATTAATAATGCCCCAAATGACTCGAAAGAGTCTCTCATGAACAAGAAGTCTATTAGACATATCATAATCCAGAAGTAAGGGAAAAGAAGATCGCAAGTCTCTAGACTGAGTTACCTCGTCATCATGAACGCTCAAGAGAGTGATGAGTGCTTTCAGTGCAGAAAGCTTTGAACTCGAGAACAACAGCATCAAGTTTGCATCCTCTATGCACTGCACCATTGTTTCTGCAATTGCTTTAGATGCTCTCCAGCTTGTATAATTCCATAAATCTAGTCTGATATCAGCTTGTATGCGTACAACATCATACAAGTAGTTCCTACTAGTATACTCCACAAAGCTGCCACCTTGTTCTTGTCGGTAACTTTGCAAAAAATTTCGTTCCACAAGATGCAGGAACAATTCTTTGAATGGTCCGGGACTGATTTTTCGACCTTCAAACTCACCTTGTATTTGATAATAAAGGTCATTAAGTATTAAGGTTTGCAATTCCTTCCCTTCACTGAAGGAAAAAAAAAATAAAGTATCAGATGCTATATTTGTGTAATAGTAAGGTGAACTAGTAACCAAGAAATAAGGTAAACTGTAGTGGTAAAGAGCATGCTGTATCTACAAATAAGATCCCAACACATCAAGGATTGAAAGATGTGCCCAGACTTACCTTCTACACAACATCCAAACATGATATTCATTTAAGATCGACAAAATCGCCAAGACAGCATCTAATTAACAAGAAGATTTCACGCAGCATAATATAACAAAGACAGCAGCACTTTCTCCAATAGAAAGACCGATCAAATTTGTCTTGGCAAATCAACAGAAAGTAAGCTCAAACAACTCAAAACAAGAGGATAAGATTGTTCAGGTAAGTTGGTTAGGTCAACCATTTTGGACAACCTGCATTCTGTGAAATGGTTAAGTTTCTTTTTAAGGTCTCCTGCCAGCCATTCACTTCTTTAATTAGTGCAACTTGGACCTCAATAGATTGGAAAGATGACTTACAGTTATAATATCAAACGTGCATACTAGAGGGCAAGGTCCAAGTTTACCATGCTTCCAGCTTGTTTCATCACATGTGAGAACCAAGTGCCACAAACGCTGGGAATGGAACTCTTATGTGGAATACAAGCGAGAGCAATAGCTATTGTTTAACTCCTAATTACTCCCTTTTTGGGGCATGACACATAAATTTTTGGATCAGGTATTCACCAATAATCTCAGAGTTAAGGCCCTTGAGATGTGGTAGCCATGCAATATGAACATGCCTTGTAATTTAACAAGACAAACTCAAAAGGATTAAGATATCTAGTGTAGTGATGACTACTAGAATTCTTCAAATCTCCAAATCATATGTTACAAAGTTATCTTATTGCGAACCAGCCACATCTCGGATATATACCCAAGTCTTGTAAGTTGGCAACAAGACAATCAAAATGTCCAAAATAGACGTTGTCCATACAAGTAAGGCAACTAAATTGTGGTCATTGCAGAAAATATCCACTCTTGTTTTCCATCATTAAGAAAAGGAGGTCTTGTATTCTTACCTATAGCCATGTTTTCCATATAGGGCTAAAAGTTCAGAAAAAGGAGGTTGGCTGCTCATCTGCAACACAAAATTTATGACTTAGTGGAATCAGACCAAAAATCAGCTCAAAAAGATCAAGTGATAAGACAAAAGCTTTGTGCTTGGCAAGGTCAATAGGTCCTGTCAAATGCTTCTCTGAAATAATAAGAATGTTCAAAAATTTCACCATTCTCAAATCATCAGCATAGTGCCAAAATAGTAAAAACAGTACAAACCTGTTTACACATAAGTTGAATTTTGTCAATTAAAGATATGGACAAACTTCCTGTGTCACCAGCAGCTAATCTCGCCATGACATGCACTGCGAAGAGAGAGGCAGCAACCTGAAGAATTTCACAAAATTGTAAGGAGCCATGGTCATTCAGCAAAGAGAAAACCATAATGTTTATACTTCTAAAGAATGCCATCCCTTGGAATTTTTTAAATTAAATTATAGGATCAATTTCTCAGTGCACTGCGGTCCCGTGAAAAGTTTATTCCTGGAATGAGTTTGTAAAAGACCTCCCATTACTACACCGCTTCATTGTCAAGGAGGGTTTTCACAGCAAAAATGTGGACTATGAACCTTGAACAACAAAAAAGAGAGAGTACTAACACATCGAGGCAATACCCAAAAAAAAAATACAAAATCACTTTAAAATGAGATGAAAGAGCACTAATTTCAATTAGGGTGGTACAAACCTTCAGACGGAACCAGATTTCACCATCATATCCGCATGAAGCATATATCTCAACCAGGCTTTCTAAAACAGAGCTCTGACACCAGGTAGATAAAACACCGGTAGGATCTTGGAGATCAGATACTTTTGACTTTTCAGCAGTTACGGCTTTTCCATTGTCTAGTTGTTCCATAGGTAACTTGGCATGTGACAACTTCTTTTGTAAGAACATATCACATGCCATTATTTCCAATACTGCACTTTGACATTGATATTTGTTTGCAAGGCTTTGACCTTCACTTCCGGCCAGCTTTCTAGGTAGATGAGCTTCCATGCCTGCAAGAGATACGAAGCCAGATAGATGTTTCCAGAAGTCTTGAGATCTTTTGAGCCAGTCCAATAAATCTTTGTAGTGGCCAGCTCCTTCCCACAAAGCTTTCAGGAAGTTTAGAACAGCCAGTGCTATTTGTGGATTGCTGAGAGAGGAAAAACAAACATCAATGGTAGCAGGAATTTAACTCCATCAGGCATGGGAACCAAAACGTGAAGCCCAGTGCAAATTTAAAATGAAGTGATCAGATTCAAACCAGGATGAGAGATCATGATGAAGAGATACCTTTGGATGAGCTCACTAGACTTTTCAACGTGTTGAAGGAGCAATTGAAGTAGTTTTGATTTTCCAAACCCTGTCTGAGATGAAATATCATTTGTTGACTGCTTGGCACTTTCAGGGCTGTGCTCTTTGGCGGAAAATATAGAAAGAAGAAATGCTGGCTGCAAAAATAAAAAAAAAACCAAAGAAACAACGCTGTCAAAAGCAATAGTCAGCAATTGAGACAAACTAATTGGAAATTTCAAGGGCTCCTTTCTCAGATGTAGACAGTCCTCGATTGGGCACCATGTCAGAGCACCACATTTATCCAACAAGATTTGACCCAAAAATATACCTGAAAACGTGCAGCAGAAGTAAGCAGGTTTACTATTGCTAGGAACAGATCTTCATTCCTAAGTGCTTTTTCCTGCAGAATGCAATCCATGGCATGCCTTAATTCCATCATCTGCAACCAAATGATGGAAAAAGAGTCAACCAGAAGGGAAATTAAAGGAATTTGCAACTTGAGGATATAATGAAATAAATGCAAAAGCCATATCAACTAATAATATACCAACCTGCTTATCATCCACACTAAAGCATGCAATCCCAGATACCATAGGCTTCACATGATCTGCTACCATAAAAATCTTGGAAAGTAAACTGGCAGCAGCGATTTGTATTTCCTGCTCAGATGAAAGGCATCCACTAAATCTCTTACAATATAAAAGAATTCAATCTAGTGAACAGGAAAGAAAAAAGGCTGAATATCAACTGATCAACCAATTGATCAGTTTAGGGAGTATCAGGTGCAAATTAAACCATTGGCAAGGTAAGCTTTAGGACAGTTTTCATCCATGAAGACTCCCTACTGCGTAGCTTCAGTTAACAGGTTTTCATTCAAGTACATGCCCAATTAAGACAAACTTGTAAATCATACATGCTGCTAGCCAAATGGTCCAAGTTAAAGTTACAGTAATGTCATTCTGTAACGTTCAGAAGGTTAACAGTGACAAGTTGATTCTATATGCGACTCTTTTTTAAAATGAAAATCTGAGCAATCTAAGTCTGCAAGTACCAAAACTCCACCCTCGAACAATATCCTTTGTTTTTTGTCACTTGCCACATCTTGTTCTACTCAAGAATCAACAACTGTACTATATACAACATTGCAGACAATTTTCTTCTTGAAAAAAAAGAACTAGGAGGTAGAAAATAACATAAAAGATTATCTACAGCTGGGCACTTCAAGCAGTTGGAACAGTTCCCATGAACTGTCATCCATGGGAGTAAACATTAAAATAATGACATGCAGGAAATATGTGTATTTCCGAGAGATGGGCTACATGAAGAATCTGGAGGATATCTGCAGATGGCCAAGAAGCAAGTGATAGAGAATGTGGATAGAGAGCTGTCACTTGCCATAGTCCATGACATTTGTGTGCAGAGAAAGATCTTTAAGAGGGGCCAAGAAGCATTTATCACAATTTCTTATGTGAATAAAGTGTCTCCAATGGAGGAACAATCTCGCTGTGTTCAAGCATGAGACATGCAAATTATGATAGTAAAACAACGTTAAATGGATCCCATACACAGTTACAGAAGTAAGATTGTGAGATTTTATAGGACCACTGCCGACTATTCTAAAAACTTAAGCTATTAGATGATAACGTGATTTATTATTTATATATTCTAACATTCCCCCTCACGCTTAATCTAGTTTTTTGCCTAGTACTAAGCATGGAAATTTAATTGGGGAGGCAAATGGGGTCTGGTAAGATTTGAACTCAGAACCTCCAGTTCTGATACCATGTGAGATTTTGTGGGACCACTGCCGACTGTTCTAAAAACTTAAGCTGTTAGATGATGGCGTGATTTATCATTTATATATTCTAACGAAGATATCTATTTGTGGGGATAAAAGTAAAAAAGGTCAAGAACTTAAAAGGATCCCATACAGAGTTACGGAAGTAAGATATCAAAGACATAACAGCTGCAGTGACAGGAATTGGCTTGGTTGTAGATGATAGCACAGCCTGGTGAAAGACAGGAAGGCTTGTAGACAAAGCCTGAAAGAGAACATACAGAAATATTGGTATGAGAAAAGTCACACAAGCAATGTCAACTAACATAAGTAGAGAGAAGATTGCCATGGAAACACATCAAATGCAAAAAATTGCGCATGATTTGAAACTATACAAGAGGAAGTCAGTCATATAAATCACTTGCTTATCCTTCAATTTAATGCTCTGTTTGGATGACAAGGGAGAGAGGAAAGTGGAGAGAAAATTTTAAATGTCCCTCCTCTTCAAAAATTTGTCATATTTTCCACTGTCCTCCCCCCTCATCTTTTTTTCTTTGCCCCCGTCCCAAAAAAAGAATACAAGTCATACACAAGGTTTTGAAATTATGCAACTCATGATAAGCATATAGAAGAATGAAATTGTATATTGCTCTAAGTTTTCTCCCATGAAATCATTGGGGATGCAAAGCTTGAAGCAACAGTTCTTTTATAATGTTCACACTTTCTCCTATTTCTGGTTTCTTTCTATCAGTGATTTTTCCTCCTCATAACTCCCACCCCACCCCCTTTTGCAATCATGAGATGGACCCCTCCTCCATCCCACTGGCCTGCAAGAACTCTAAGAAAGCAGCCCTACTTCAGAAGATCAAATACCTAAGCATGCCATAAAGTAAAGAATATTTCACTAACCTTCATGGATCTGGAGAGCATGATAGAAAGAATGTCTAAAGCAGAATGGATGGCAAGCTGTAATCCTTCAATCTCCGATAATTCAAAGAGACGGCTCACATAAAGGTTCTGTAGAGAAATGTGATCAGATCAGTTAAAATACCCATAAAAGCCATCTCTTTAGTGTTGGACAGCAAATACACAATTTCTCACCTCCAAAGCTTGTGCCGTTGTACAAGCAACTCGAAAGAGCATGCCATGGATGGAAGAATCAGATAGCAGTAAATCCCAGACAACCTCACCAAATTTTGTAAAGTATGAAGTTGACATAATGCATGTCCGCATCAGTTCAAGCACCTAAATCAGCAAAAGCATGGATTAAAAAATTGAGGTAATCAGAGTATAATCCCCTACATATAAAACAACCTTGTGGCATACCATGTTCAATTTTATAGGCATTTCCATTTTTTATTGCTTAGTGTTGATCAGTCAATCAATATAATCAGAGGCAAATACAAGACAGTTATTGACAAACCAGGGTAACAAAGGAACATAAAGCATATTACCTTCCAGGAAAATATGACAAGTTCAAGATCAGAAGCTGCAATTTTGCAGAACACAGGCATACATCATCAGCTTGAAAAACATCTTAAAATGCACGCCTCTAATATCATATGATCACATCATGTGCCTTGGTCAAAGAACCCAAAATCTCCAACAACATCGACATTCTCAACCCTTCAATTGGCTTGTACATACATAAACAAACATTATTCTACTTAAGTCACAGATTTCGGTGAATCAGAAGGGATTCTTACGGGCATTTGGCACCATATATCTTGGTAACTAGAAAAATGATTTCAACAATGGGAAACAAAAGCCTTGCTATAAGATAGATCAATAATTTTGATTAGGCACCTAAAGAGTAAACTCAAGCATCACAACAGCAGCTTAAAGTCACATAAGAACAGGTAAAGATGGGAAAACCAAGATAATTATGGAGCACCTCCTTCTTCCGTTTTTTTTTTTTGGGGGGGGGGAGGGGATTAGAAAGCAACACCAGTTAAAGAGTATAATTTGAGAATAGCAGTTGGTTTTTGAGTCAATAACGCCCTAGTACACCAAATATGCAACATCATCACAAACCCATGCGGTTATCCAACATTGGATTTTCACCAACCATCAGTGACAAAAAGATTGCTAAAATCCCTATTCCTGAAACACCTGCACAGCCCAGAATCAAAAGAGAATTGAAATTATGACAGCTCAAACTACAGTTCATACCTTAACTGTCACTTTCCAACGAAGGTGCTTTGCCTTATATTTGCCAAACTCATGATTGACTAGAATGTACTGCAAGGAGAAAACAAGCAAAGCTAGGACAGTATCATTCTCCAATCCACTTTCCACAAGCTTCATAGTGAATTCCAGCACTGAAAAAGGTTCCAGAGTACACATCAGAACAAAGTGAATTAGGATATCGAAATATACACATAAGCATTGAAATGGACACTCTAACTATAATGCCCAGACAGATGGTCAATTGGGTGACTTTGTGATATAACCATTATACATATACTTGGCACAATTATCAAATGCTTTGCAAAACCAAGGTTCACAGTTAATTGCAAAGTCAGATTTGGTCCACAATCTCAAGCATATAACAATATCTCAATTGATTGACAAAAAAACAAACTGGCACACATCTAAGCAGAACATGCACTGATACAATAGTCAAGAAACATAAAACAGCTACAGTGAGCATTAACTGCAAAAGAATATGCCAAAGCAAGGGAAAGTCAAAGAAAAGAGCAGAAGAAAAGGCAAAGAAAAGTATTTAGAAAAGAAAACAGGAAAAAAGATGAACACGCCAATAATTTAATCTTTTCTTTTTACCTGATACGGTGAGCGAGCAGTCATAATCATTCTGCTCATAATCGAGGAATAGCATTTTTGCCAGTCTCCCAGAAAGCAACCATGATCTGCTAGGAGGAGTAAGTGGCGTGCAGGAATTAAAAAAAAAAAAGTCAAGTCAATATAGTCTTCGTAGGTAGAAGTAACAGTATCAGATATATGGGGGGCCCATTAATGGAGTTTGAATGACATTCATCCAAAAAAAAAAAAACTAGTGCAAGCATACAAAAAACTATGCCTATTCAACACAGCACACATGACCTAATTGCAAACACTTTTGGCACCTTGATTAGAAGAAAGAAGCATCAGGGCCAACAGGCCACTGGTCCAGTAATGCAACAAAATCTGAATCTAGTACTTCTTCAGAATTACAAGGAAAGCAGCTGTCTACTATTTACCTGGATGAACCATGATAGTCACCATCAAAGGAACTTCTACTTGAGGACACATCAAACATATCTGCCTTCAGAGCCACCACCGCAACACTAGATGGGGAACTGCCGTCAAAGAGAAGAGAATGAGATGCTTATGAACAGGTCCAACTAATGTTGTATGCAATGGCACAAGCACATGCAATCCAAGTTCTTGTTCAGTACATAAAGCATTAAAGTTCCAAACAAACAACAATTCTAAGAATGAGCAGATTCTTTAATCTATGATCAACTGTGGATAGGCATGAAGGTCATGAAGAGACATAAGGACAAAAGATTGGACATACCTCTCTATCATCTTTGCTAAGAAATTGACACCCATGCAGATGGTTGCAGCATTACTAGCGCTTGGATACAAGTGTCTGATCAAGTAAGAAATCACCTCAACCACCCTGCAGGATGGAGAGATGAAGTATTTCCAAGATAAAGAAGGAGAACATAACAGGAATAGAAGGAACAAGATTTCTAATAATCCTACGACAACAAAACCAATATGAGCAGATCAATTCAATGTACCAAATGTTATTTTCTGTCACGCCATTTGTCATAGTTGATTGCAACATATGATGTGTTCCTAATGTTCATCAAAGCAAAACAAAGGCCCTGCAAATAATGGACCAATACAAAAACTTTGTTATAAATGAATCCTAAAACATAGTAAAAATTTCATAACATGCATCACAAATGCGTTCATGAAATTGCCTGATTCACAAACAGCCTGTGCTGTGCCAGACTGACAACTGGTTTATGGACACCTAAAATAGAAATGGTCATGTTGCATAGCAGTCCCAAGGTGAGAATGTTGGAGACAAATTTATGAGGCAGGTAAAATCTAGACAACAGAAAACATGGCAACAGCAACTACTCTTTCAGGAAGAGAAAAGCACACATAATTGGTCAGCACATTCATCCCCATTAATGATTTGGGCATCAACCTAGAAAGGACCCATTCTAGGCTAATTGATAGTCAGCGACAGACTTCTTCTCACGTCCTCCTGACAGAAAATCCAAAACCTCCAACAAATTCATCTGAGAATTGGCAATGTACAGACTCTAGAAAGCCTTTTTTATGTAGTCCTTATAAAAGGAAAATGAAAGCTGATGCTTTCTAGAAGGAAAAGTTGTTGTAGCTTAATATAGTCAAGAATTTCTGATTATTATGAGGTATTACTGAGTACCTTTTTATGATGGCAAACCATCCCAAAGGTGTGAATAATAGACACTTCGCATGCACCAAGGCATTGTAGCAGCAGGAAATTCTTTGGACAGAATCAAGGCATTCAAGAAGGAAAATTTGTTCTAGCTTGATATAGTCAAGAATTTTGATTATCGTGAGGAACTATTGAGAATCTTTTTGTGACAGCAACCCATCCCAAAGGTGGGAATAATAGACGCTTAATACGCATCAAGGCATTGTTAGGAAAAACCATCTCAGTGCTTGCTCAATAAGCCTGCATCTCCTTCAACCAGATTTGCTCATAGTTTCAGTTCATTTGTCACATTATCATAGATCACAGCTGGTACTCTCAAACCATCAGTAAAAGGCATAACCAATGATATATCAGGCATAGACTAACAAGTCCAAGCAACACTTACTGCAACACCAGAAGACAACAAAAACACTTCGAAGAAGTTACCATGTTAAAAGACACCATCCGATTGAGCAGGTCAAGAATATGATTTATCTCCTCAGTGCATTCCCCGTATAGCCTCTGAGCCAAATGCAGAAGCAGCACAGAAATTCCTGATTGCCTATACTGTACCAATAATTGCTCTGTCAGCAAAAGGCAGCAACAACATCAATTGCCACTTATATAACAACAGTGTTACTTCTCGAAAACCAAGAGAGAAATGTTATCCAAAATGGCATTATCCTCACCAGTAGTTAAGGGAAGAATTTAATACCAGTCAGTGAATTATCATACTCATAGAATGTAATTGCTAAACATAAGTAATAGCAAAGTTTCAGCTAAGGAACCAAATAATGGGAAAGCAGTAACTGCAACCACAAGATGCAAAACCTTAGGGGCAATATAGGAACACTGTCTTCTATTCACACAAAAACTTAACAAAGCAAGAGAATACTAGCATCCGAATGAATATAAACACACCAAGTAAGAAGCTCAAAAGATCACAGGTTGCTTCAACCTATAAGACATTTCTCAATACCACTCACATCTTCCAAGGACTTGCCACCCTTCCATGGATAAAATATTTTCATGATGGCAATGTCTAGATTGACTTTTTCTTTATAGCTTTTTAATCTAATTTTTGAGACACGTATACTTTGAATTTTCCTTTTAAACCTGAAGCACCTAAAACTTTCACAGTATTATAAAGGGAAAATCCCAAAAGAGGGCCCCAAGTCTCCTCATTTTCTCAAATAAGGGCCCAAAGTGGACCTTGTTTCAAACAAGGGCCTAAAGTGGTCATGATTGTTTCAAATAAGGGCTTGACATTGCCAGTCGCCAGCCGGCTAAATTTTCCGATCAGTTAAAGGTGTTTTTGTCCATATTTTCTTATCTTTTTCATCTTTTTTTCGACCATTTTTTCTTTCCTTTTTTTCTAGTCCATCTTCTTTCTCTACACCAATGGCCAGCCTGCCCACAAAGGGCTGGGCAAGGGCCACCCTCGCCAGCCACAGGCGAGGGACGGCCTTGCCTAGGCAAGGTGACCCTCGCCTTGGGGGAGGCCACCCCTCGCCGCCATCCGCAAGGTTGGCCCATGGCCAGGAGGGCTCAGGGACCTCGCCGGCCATTAGTAATGGCCTGCAAGCCCTCACCAGCCTCACCTAGGGCCAACAAGGGCCCACCTTGCGGATGGCCGTGAGGGGTGGCCCCCCCCACAATGAGGGTGGCCCTCACCAGATCAAGCGAGGGTGACTTTCACCCAGCCCTCTTTGGGCAGCGCTGGTGGCTACTGCCAGCCACTAGTGCAGAGGAAGAAGACAGACCAGAAAAAAAAAAAAAAAAAAAGAAGGAAAAACAGGTAAATGGTAAATGACGAAAATGCCCTTAACCGCCAGAAAGTCAGGCCTTTATTTGAAACAGACATAACCAATTCAGGTCCTTATTTGAAACAAGATTCACTTCAAGCCTTTCTTCGAGAAAGTGATGGCACTTTGGCCCTTATTTAAAACAAGGTCCACTTCGGGCCCTTTTTGGGAATTTCCCCTCTTATAAAAGTTGACAAGTAGACTTCCACATAAGTTTTTCAAGTTTTTTGAAAATTGGCTAATATTTAAATTTTGGGAAAGCAAAAATGTACCTTTTATTAAAGTAGAACAAACAGACCCACACATCAACAAGTAATTTCCCAGTTAATACACAATCAATGTAAGAAGGGTGCACAATAAATAGGCTGAATGGTGTCTATTCACATCCAGCCTATACAGATACAAACCCTGCTCTAATTCATTGTAGAAACAACAATGTCCTGAATGACGGGATTTAGGTCCTCCAGATCTAGTTGGCAATGGCCATACTATATCCAAAAGTTAAATCTTTAGAATTATAACTGAATCATATGGAATATACTCCTGATGGAGCAATCAAGTCATGGAACCAATATTCCTGTTGCTATTAATGCTTCAAAGTTAGAACTATTTTGAAAGAAGAAAAGGCATCATCCTCACTAGATATGTCAGGACATCACTCACACATGTATTAACATGCAATGCTTCATTTAGTTACCTCCCAGCGTACAAGTGCAGTATTTCCACCAATTACTCTTAAAACAAGGCCTCGAGTTTTAGCAGGAATCAAAAGCCTTCAATACCAGGAACCTGCAATGGTAAGTGTGTCTCAACAGTCTGGGGGGTTCCATCCACCAGAGAATGGTCATCAATCTCAAAAAATGACGATATGCCAACAGATTTGTCCAGAAAGTTGAACCTGCCAAAGAATTGACCGTGTAAATTGGGATGATCTATGTGGCATGTTGATTTGAAAGTAAAGCAAATAAATAATGAGTAAAGAATTTATTTCAAATGATATTAGCATTTTTTACCAGCTTAAATCTGCAGTGATACAAGCAAGCAAAGTTCATCCTCAAACTAGGTTGCATTATTTGTGAGGTTACATTGATTCTGGCAGATTTCATTGCATCCAATATATTCTGAAATTTATGGAAAAGTTTACAGCTCACTAGAACTGAAATATAAGTGAATAGAATGAAAGAACTTTTTCTAATTGAGGCAAAGGGACAAAAGAGTAATAAGACTTGATTATAAAGAAAGTGATAAAAAATGGAGACATTCTCTTATCCCCTTTTATTTCATAATTTACAACACTCTCCCATCATTAACTTAGGGCATTCAAGTGAAATGAATGGAAACAAATGTCACGGTACCTGACAATGACACATATATAAGAATTTCACCACAATATTCAAGTCTCAAATATGCAGAAGGAAAATAGCATCCAATTGCAGATATTGTAAACCTGAAAGAATTCCACTCACACGCATTCTGCAGGCCAATGTCCTTCACAAAGAGAGGATAGTAATCGAACGAGTTCCACAGTTCTAAAGGGGAAGTCACCTTCTACTGTACAAAGAAGACATCGAATGGGACCGTCAATAAAACTCCCCCTGTCCCAGAACTGCATACAGAGGGACTCCTACAATAAGAAGAACTCTCAATCATGGACTGGTTAGCTTCATGCACTAAAATATTCACAAAGATTACAATACACATCCAAACCTCTCCGCGGTAAATTTTGCAAAGAATTTCCAGTATCAAACTTAAGGTGCTATCTTCTAGCTGCACATTAGTAAAAGTTGTATAAGTAAACCATGACTGACTATCTCACTTGTCATCAGCTACTAAACAATTACACAACCAATACCTGATTATTGATTTCGTACGAAGCAATAAAAGCAGAAATGAAAGTTCTCAAGACACTTCGATAGCCTGCCACTGGTCCCTACAGAAGGAAAATTTATACAGATAAGAATAGTGTAAAAGAGAGAAAGAAAACTTAAACATACATTTATTGAACCAGAAATGGCACCAAGATGCCACCAAATACACATCCAACAATATTCTTAAAAACAAACATAAGAGAAGTCTCTAGAGAGAAAATAGACAAAGCAGATGAGTAATTTGGTCCCAGTTTGCACTCACAGGACAATAACTCAGAAACTTACATCGAATTCTTTCAATATGTCATTTAAAAGAATTTCAAGAAAATATTCCAACGATGCAGCTCCAAAAGCTTGACGAACGTATCCTACGTCATCAATATCCTAAAATCAAATAAAAGATATCAGAGTCAAGATAACCATATGAATACATAGTGATCATGGTAAACAATTAAAGGGCATGCCTTTAGCACATTATCGTCCTCATTCCCAGGAAGTGATTGAATTAGTCGAAGAAACACTGCCCAAGTAAGGAATAGTGAGCCTGCTTCTTTCATTGCTAAGGAGCTGAAACTTGACACTAGCACATCCATCTCTTGAATATCGGTCAATGAGAAGACAGACGTACCCTGCCTGCATAGCAAAAGGATTTACAATAGATCAGGCAAATAGACCAGAAATTACACAGAAACTACACCAGAGAGACATTCAGCCAATAGAACCATCTAGAAGATGTACACTAAAATCCCCTTACAACAAGACATAACAAAATCAGTGGTAGCAAAAAGATAGACTTGTCAAGGCACTAAAACATATGAAAGAACACTGGCAGTAATGCGTCTAGATTCATTTTAAACCAATGGTGCCGTGTTTCACTACACCAGAGAGACATTCAGCCAATAGAACCATCTAGAAGATGTACACTAAAATCCCCTTACAACAAGACAGTCTCTTGTCACACAAAAACATCATTTATATTTTAAACCAATGATGAAACATTTCATTTATAGATGAAACATTTAAGAAAAAACCAACTTCTGCATGGAAAACCTATCATTGAAGAGATTTAGAACCAGGCAGTAGGCATTAACCTCAAAGGCATCCCGTCATGAACCATTTGAAGAACGCTTTCCAAGTCGAGGGTTTCTATGACTATTAGAAGCAGCTGAACTTTGGCATGGTAAGAAGAACGCACTGCTTCAGCTGACACAGCCAGCTTTTCGAAGTTATAAGACCCAGATAAGGTATCCTGTAGCAAAGTTTCACTGACTGAGAGAAATTACAGGAATTTGATTATAAGAAATTGTGCTATACAAGAACCATAACAAACCTTAAAGAGGGTGCACAACTTCTTCCATCTTTCACCATTACACGTGCAGAAAGACTCATAATACATAAGGAACAAGATGTCTAAAATCAGATTGACTTCTGTAAGTGTCTCCTCGGCCCACAGATTGAAGAGATCAACGTCCTAACAAAGACAAGCCATAATGCACATGAATTATCAACAAGAAAGAGTGTCATAAAACAGCTCTTGCCTTGTCAAGACAGTTAAAAAAATGGATGCATCTCCAACCATGGGTAACAAGTAATGAAGATGCAAAAGAGTGTAACAAACCATCTGCTCAGGGTGACTGGAAGATAAAAGTGTGTCCAAGGCTGATAAAGATTTACTCTCCAATCCAGTAGAAATCAATTCAAGTGCCTCTTCCCTAATAACATTGCTTTCCCCAGAGCTAGCTTTGATGCATACTGCACAAAAGGAGTAGAGTTAGGGAGAGAACATGCAAATTCCCAATGAAGCATGATATTACTGCTGCAATGCAATAAGCTTAATGCACCCTGATGTGGTTCTGTAAATCCATGTCATCCAAAGGTTGCTATATGACTGAGTCAGCCAAGAATTAGAGTCAAGCAGAGAATCAGAACAGCTCATAACGTACAGGCATGTGTCAGAACCCTCCTTGTGCATTTCAGCAAGCATTGCCTCTCAATATAATACTGAAGCAATATCTGCATATTAAAAGCAATGCTTGTGATTAGCAAGTGCAAGATGTTGAAAAAGCAGAGGGAACAAGAATATACTGTCAAGAATTTATGCTTTAGTAGCTTAAGTCCAACAAGCCTTTGCTCTCGATACTTAATACCTAGTACCCTAGTCCATTAACTATATGCCCTGTTTTCTCGTAACACCATTGTCACAGCTAGCTGATTTTTCATTGAGCAATTTGGCAGGCAGCCTAGCTAGGTAAACACATGCAAGAAGTTCGCATCATAGCTATCTAACAAGAAAGACTTAAAGCAAGGTAAAAAAAAGAAAATGGTGCACTATATGCGTGTATTTGTTTACGGGGATAAGGAGGGGTGAGAGTAAAAGTAGATCATTGGAAATTCAACCATACTCAAAATCGACACATACATATTTAAAAAGGAAAAGGAAATCAGAAGCAATGCTCTGGGGGTAAGGGATGCATCATCATTGGCACTAGCACATGAAAAAATCTCATCTACCATGTTCATCCAAGGTCGATAGACTAAAAAGTGAACTGAAACTGGATAAATTTTATAGGAAAAAGAACTGTTAAGTAGAAAATTCTAACAATTCAAAAGCCAGCGAATGCCAAATAGAGCAAATGATGACTGTACAAAAGGAGAAACAGCTAAAAGCCTCTCACCGCGTGTGGAAACTCTTGAACCAACGAATCAACACCCACATTCTGGTGCTCCAACGACCTCTCGAAGAGAATGTAGGATTGCACCTCATCCAAACCCTACAACGGGGAAAGTACAAACTCCATAATGCATCGACCGAGAAAAAGATTTCGCACCGTCCCGTCCAATTCTAAAATCCTAAACAATACTCGAACTGAAAAAATAACATAAACAAGGGCTAGAAAAACTCAATCGAGGAAACGCCGAGAATCAGCCCGGCCATCGCTCACCAAGAAGGAACTGATAGCCAAAGCCTTGTCTCTCAATTCAGGCTTCACACTCAGCTCATGAGTACCGATCTTAAGCCGCTGCGAGTCCAGAGCCTCCTTCGATTTCGCGCTCGGCGGCCTAAACAGCAGCACGGTGTCCAGGAACCAAGCGCGGTTCGCCTCCAGCTTCTTCACCTGAACAAAGCGAAATCAAATTTCCGGAGCCCGGTCGCGCGCGATAATCCTCGAAAACGCAAACGGGATGCCCCGCGAGAGGAGGAGGAAAGGGAGGGGGGGGAGGGAGCGGCTTACGAGAGGAGGCAGGTCGGCGGAAAGGGGAGCGTCCTCGAGCTCGGCGAGCAGGGAGGGGAAGGAGTCCCACCACAGGGAGGCGTCGACGGACTTGACGGTCGCCGCCATTGGAAGCGAAGAAGAGCTTGGCCCCCACTACTGAATCACATGAAGAGGAAGGAGAAGGAGAGAGAGAGAGATTGAGGTGGCTTGATTTTGGCGCTTCAGTGCTTGGAACTGAAGAATGTTGAAGACGACGACGACGACGACGACGACGAGAAGAGAGGGAGAGAGGTTTAAGACGTGGGTTTTGAAAATTGGACTTAAAGGTTTGGGCTTTTTGCTCTTCTCGGTCTGGCAAAAATTTGGGCCTTGAACTTCAGTAAGCATAAGCCCAGCTTCGGTTTAGGACAAAACTCATAGCTTTTAGTACATGGGCAACTTAACAGTTGTCAGCACTTGATTCTGTGCTAATGTATTGGCGAGTGGCATCGCTTAGGAAATTCGGTCGATGGAGAATACTTTCCATCATCAACATCGATTCATGCCTTCACATTTTCAATCGATGGTGAAAATATACTTTTCGTCAATTCACTTCCGTGGAACGAAAATATTTGATCTCAAAGCTACTATTTTCTATTACTACAAGATTAGTCGTTCATTGAACAATTGGCCATTTTGAATTCCAACACTTTGAATGGCAAATGTGACACTTTCTCAACAGGACAAAACTTCGTTCAAAGTGCTATTCCAGTTAGCATGGACCGGTCAAGTGCAACAACCTCTTATATGTCACGAACCAAATTCATAGATAATCGCGTCCGTGAGATATTGGCATTTCAGTTCTCAACCATGCGGTAGCTGTTTATAGTGAGCATGCTACATTTTTTATTCAACTGGCTCTTTTTGTCCAGCTTGTGCATGATTCTCGTCGATTTTTTGCCTAAGAAACCTCGCCAGACTTTTTCAGCCACCTTTGTCAGTAAGGAATGCCTTTCTTTCTTTCTTTTATTTGGCCTCAAATCTTAAATGCGCTTGAGAGAAAAACTCTGTACCTTATCTTTTTAAGCCTGCAGTTCTCCTTTATAACCCGATGCTATTGTTAGGCAATACTGCCGACCAACTTGGGAGCTAGGCGAACCGATTTAGGATTATGTGCCCGACGAGGGGATTACAGGCCATTGATGTTTCTCTTGACTGATTTATGCTAGTGAATCTATTTTTTACTTGTGCTTCTAGGCCAGTATGCTTGATGAACTCAAGACAATATCACTCCATCATATGATGGTGAAGAAGCAAAAGCTATTGCAACAGGCCAATTGGAAGATCATGACACAGTTGAAAATAAAATTGCAGAGACCATAGGTGATTGAGTTACCCAGAGAAGAATGGAGAAATGGATGGCTGATATCATTAGATAAACGGTGTTCAATCTCATCAACCGTCGTTGTAGGATGAAGGTGACACTTCTATTGAGGCACAATCGTTTCACAATACAAGGTTCAAAAGCCAAGGCACTACAAATGCAATATAGTCACACACAGACAACTCATTATTGGCATAGATACGTAACAACGGTACACTGGTTTTTCCTAGTCACTCATCCTCTCATCTCACTTTTTCCCAATAACACAAACTAATAGTGCTCTTATTATTAAGGCACCATTGCAGAAGCAAAAACTCTCAAATCAGCCTTCATTGGATCGAACGAAGTTCCTCCTCGTACGCCTGAAGATCATGTTTCTACACTCTTTAAGGATGCGGTACGAAGGGAGGCAGCTCTTTAAACTTGGGTTGCTCGGGAGGGATCTTGGGGAACGGCTCCTTATAAAATGGAGGAAGGGGATTGAAGAACGGGAAAGGCGGTGGCAATGGCTTCTTGAAAATAGGAAATGGCTGTGGTATTGGTTTCTTGAATGGCTTTTTCAATATAGGGATGGGATGTGGGAACGGATTCTTGAATATCGGCATCGGCTGAGGAAGTGGTTTCTTGAATTTCGGGACATATGGAAGAAATAGCTTCTTGTCCACTGGTATCGGCAGTGGAAGCGGATTATCGTAGAATGGGATTTGAGGCGGAAGCGGTTTCTCATAAACCGGTACCAGTGGAGGGAGAGGCTTCTTGTATATAGGAGGGAAGACCTTCGCCGGGAGAGGAGGAAGCTTCTTTGGAGGGAATAATGGATGACCGAAGCCCTTCACGGGTGGTTCGAACTTGGGCAATGGGTGCTTGAAGTAAGGCCACAAGAAGGCAGAAGCGCACGTTGCTGGGGAGAACCTCAGCTTATCGGCCAACCCATAAGTACGTTTTCTATGAGTAATGGACTTAAAAACTATCCTGGAGGACTTGGGACTGCCATAAGAGGGACACGGTGTGGCCGCTGCACTGTGAAGCTGTGCATGGCATTCTTCTTTTGACTTCCCATCTGCTAGGATCTCAGGAGGAAGCAGTACTTTGAACTTCCCTGCTTCATTCAGTTCTCCTACTCCTCTTCTCTTGTATTCTCCTTTGGGCGTGAGGCAATTGATCGACACACGAATCCCTGAATAAGAAAACATCATTAGATTGGCCATCTCATTAGCTTCAATCGCTACATTATGTGTTTATGATGGATCTGCAGTGAGATAGAAGTATCTGTTTTTGTGTTGCCTGAAGGGTTTTCTGTCTGCACGTCCTGTATGATCAATGTTCTTACATTGCATTCATTTGCATAAAGAAAAATATTTGGAATCCACGGTTTAGAAAGTAAACCAAGCAACAATGCCTATCATAGGACTTTTTTGCCACTGAGATTCCAGAATTTTTTACGCTTGGTTTACTTTCTTAACCGTATGCAGATGGCTCTGTCCAAATAAGGCTAAAATGGATAGATTTGATCAAAGAAGACATCAACATGATTGTACGCTGATGATATCTAATCATGCTCTCCTCCCTAAAAGATTGTTCATAATTCTGTTCTAGAACATGAAAGTATGGGACATAATATGACATGCGGATACCAACTTTATAGTATGCTTCGTTGGAAGAAGATATTTCTCAGAAATATGTGATCCGGTCATGAGCACTGTAGTAGGACACATGGGTGATTTTCTTGTTGCAGGGGCAGTAGAAAGATAGTTCAAACCAAATTGTAAAATGAATATCATCAAATAATTTGCTTGCAAGAAGGTTCAAACTGAATTAGAAACTTGCATCCAGCTTTGTTTTAGTTTGTTTCGGTAGGCAAAATGAACCCAAGCAATTCATGTCAAGCTTATCAGGTGGAAGCTGTTTGGCACAAGGCCAAAGTTACCACCATTGAATATGCGTCATGCAAAATGCTTATAGTGACACGACCAATTGATGTACCTGAAAAGGCTTGCTTGGCGTCAACATTATTCCATGCACAATCTGCACATTCTCCTATGCCAACAACCTCGACCTTCTCCTTATCTCCCTGGCAGAACCTCGCTGCAAACAGCAAAGGCCCCAAGCAGCACAGAAGCACCGGACAAATCCTCATGGGGACTTTATGGTTGAAGGGGCGGAGAAATTTCTAGTTATGGATGACAGAACTAGCTCCTCTAGGCCATGTTATATAATGATCCTGAGAGGCTAGAGTGCATTGCAGAAGCCTCACACCATGTCACAGTTATTGGCCTCACATGAGGACGGTAATGTGCACGTACCATTTCCCTTGCTTGCACCTAAATCGACATAATCTTTATTGAGTAAGCTCCCCAACTGCCCAAGAAAAAAGCTCTGCCTTTTTCTGTTGAACCAGCTCACTTTCTGTCATCAATAGTTTACTTTTTTTCTGGAACAGATGGGGTTCAGTTCGGGTGGGATTAATTTCTCACATCTCAACGTGTGACTCTGTATTTTTGTACTTTGCTGACCCAAAGCCAACAGCTCTCGAAAGTACACGACCATTTAAGGCATTTTGAGAGAAACAGATGCAGATCAACTTCATTCAAATGTGAATCCAGGGTATCATGTCGAACCGATGTTCTTGCCAAGTCATATGATTCAACACCTAACTGCCAAAATGACAGTTCATGCCTTTATGACCAATCACATGCAGACTACATCCGGACTAGGTTTCTGCATCCCAGTATGTTATTGGACCAACCGACAAAGGCTCAGTAACCCAAAGGTTCCCATGCATCATCAGCATGACTAAGTAAGGACCAACGAAATCTTAATTCAGCACCTCTATGGTCTATACCAGGCTCATTGGCCGGTTACCAGGAATGATAGCTGAGCCACAACTACACTAGGCCTAACTAATCATATGGCACAAAAAGAACACGTATTCTTCCTGCATAATGATTATGCTTATTTGTAGGATGAGTAGCATGTTTCGGACAACCAGAATCCATAAACTGGTGCCGATGATAACTTTCCTGTATCTTTTTCAGTCGCATACTCAGAGTCACATGAGCCATAAGTGCTACATCTACTACGAAACTGTAAGCTTTTTTGTATCAGCTGATCAATTTCTCCCCAGCTAGGAATTTATATAGCCCACTGCTTTGATCTTTACCGCTGGAACTGCGAATCCACTTCATGTGATTGTCCATCCTCAGATTGGTTGGCCAGTCACCAGTTCTTCAAATTTCTGGCATTGTGAGTGTGTACATGAAAATTTCGATTCCTTTCTTTCTACCATCATCTTTTCTTTTATTACTAGTTAAGCACGGTGCCCTCTCCACCTCACTTGAAAGATGTAAAAACAACATGGGACCATATTACAGAAAAACATCAAAACGATAAGCATGACACAGTTCTACACGGCCACAACTTTTGTTGTTAGGCGAATGCTGTTGAGAGATGTTGACTCCCCCGCTCTGCCAACCGGAAAGACTTGCACGAAAGGGGATTTAAGAAGAACATCCACCTGGTCTCCCAGTGCAGTGTCTGAATCGCAGCTTCTTCTTACTAGTCCAGTAATGAGCAACCGAAGTAGCTGGTAATAATGTGAACCGGATGAATTTGTCACCTTCAAGTTGGTTTTCTAGCTCAATTGCTCCTTGGCCCGGTCATCAGTCCAAAGTAAACCAGCTGCATTGTCATTCAGAAAGCAAGATTAACCACCAACATCAATAGCACCTCTTGGGCCATACTCAGAGAATACCCATTACCCACCTCCAAGATCGCCTGCCATTTCAACTTCTGCAGCTCTACCATCTTGTCATTTGCTAAGAAAGAACTTTTACACTGATAACTTCACTGAACAGCCCTAAAACTACAAATTGCATTGCTGGTTGTATTTTCGGCCGTGATTTTCAAAAAATATCTTCGTGGGATTTGCCAATTGGAAAACTCAATTTTTGGATCTTGGTCGCTACCTAAATTCTAATTTTCCGAAGATATGTCTATAAGGGTTAATACTACGAAAAGCCTCAAATTAATACACATATAACAAATTTATCCCAAACTAATTTTTTGACAATTAAAAATTCCAAACTCATAAATTTGTGACAAATATACCATGTTTCAAATTGGACTAATACCAAAAAAATCACAAAACCGGTACAATTGTGACAAAGGGAGAGTGAAATCTCAATGTGTTCCACCAGAAATTAATAATTTGATAGTAAAATTTAACAAAAATTAATAGATAGTAAATTTATCACTACCGTATCAGTTTGGGGTAAATTCGTCAAAAGTATATTAATTTTGGATTTTTCGTGATCAAAAAATTAATTTGGGATAACTTTATCACAAGTGTATCGGTATAATGTTTTTCACAATATTAACCCTAATTATAATTAGAGACCAACAGCTATTATAAAATTTCGTGGGCCAATTACGGAAACTTGTTCCGGATGTAGTAATTTTGAGTAATCAATAATACATGTTAACTCAGTCGACTAAAATAACAATTTTATTGCCCTGGAATCTAAATCTAAAATGCAAATTACCTCGTACTTTTAACATTTGGGCTTGTAATTCGCTAGTAGAGTAGTACACTTACATGCTTTATGTCGAGGCTATGTAAGTCGAGGCTAAAGTATGGTTGAAGTGCCAAAAATTCACTTGACAAAGTATGGTTGAAGTTCCAAAAATTCACACAAGCGGACACTTTAATATCAGAAACTCTGGGTTTGGTTTCTCGGAAGATTCGTAGGACCGGATTTAGGAATTGAACTCTTTCACTGCCGGGACAACTACTTGTCATGTTCAATGACGTCCAGGTCCCACAAGAAGTGACGCTTCATTTAACAATGCTTGCCAATGAAGGCGTGTTATAAGAGCAACTCTTCCGAGTCGTCTTCTCCGTCAACCATCTACATCAGGCATCCATTCCCTCATCATTATTGCTTTCCATATTTACAGGTGAATATAATTGGCTAGCACAAGTAGTCACGCTCACTTTTGCAGATTACAGTCAGAATTGATGGAACTTTTTTTCAGATCAAACACTTAGGAGCACGAATCCTAGAAAGTTTAATATGTAATACATTCTTAACCTGCTAGAGAAACAAATTAGTTGGCTGACAAAATGTGATAGCCACGGGCCAGTAGCATAAAAGTTAAAAGACTGACGGGAAGGCAATATGCGAAACAAGCATGTAACTACGAAAAACTCTTGGTTCAAGAGCAACAGTTTCCTCCCTATTTCAAAAATACAAGTTCCCGGTGAAAAGCCTCTAACTTTAAGAATATCCAATGATGAGAAAAGTTAAAAAGTATTCTTCAACATGCTACAACAGCTAGGCAGATCTTTTGTAATTCTAACTCCGAGGACTAGCTCAAACTCCTGCTCTCTCAATTATCCAAATCCCAATGCCTACTGCAAGTCTCACTAGCTCAAACTCCTGCTCTTCTCAAATTATCATGCTTCGTGCACCTGAAGTTGCAGGACGCCTATCTACTTCTTCTTCTTTGACTTGCTGGCTTGAGACTGAGTATAAGCAGTTCCCTGCAGAGAATTATTACAAGCCATTCAGAAAACTACATTGTGGTTAAAAAAAGTACATCAACAACAGAAGGAATACATTCATGTGAGGACGAATTTCTCATTGTAAATCACCCCTAAGTATTACTTCATGGCTCATGCGACTGGATAGATATGAATGTACAATACGTGGAGGGTAGATGAACAACAATTAAATGTTATGTTGTACTGCATCAGATCTGCCAGTCATTTTGGCAAATAGTCAGAAGATAGCTAAATACTTCCATGAGAAAATACTTCCATGAGACTCATATTCTTTGAGCACTCATTTCCTCAAAGTTCTGGATGAATGATTAGCATTTGCTAACGAAAGCTGTTTGAACCATTGGGCATTATCTGGTACAGCAATAAAATTAAGTCTATAGTGCACATGGTGCTAAATGAATTACTCATTTACTCATCCACCTGCCAATGCACCTATTCTGGCTCAAATGTCATTCACATAAAACCTACACAAACTTTCTGGAATAACTTTTCTGCTTTTGCCACATAATATTGAATCAACTTTTCTTCCATTTTATTTGTATGTTTAAATATATAGACATAAAAGTACAAGCGTTTCCTTGTCGACTAAAGAGTCCCCGTTACCTCTCCATTTAACAGACTTATGAAGTAAGAATGAGACATGGGCTTACTCTCTCCATCTCATTTTCTCATCCAAATTGTTATGTCTGCGCATGCCCTACTCTAGGAACATGCACTATTTTCCTTTTCTAGAAAAACTCACCAGCGTGAGTATTTGAATAACAGACTCATCCCTCAACCCCAGAACAATTGGGTTGTTGCCGTTGGTAACCGATGGAAACGACAAATGAAAATAATTTAACATTGTGAGACCACCCTTCCATACCATGAAAAACCAAGCCCAAAACAGTTCTGCTGATAGACAAAATGTTTACACAAAGTTTTGATGTAAGGGAGCAAGGTAAGGCCTCTTGTCTACATGGATATATGGCTATATAACACTAGTGAAGTTCATTAAGGGGTTTTGAGGATGAAATAGAACCAGGGAAACAAGGACCACAGAGCCTTTTGATCCAAGGAGAAAAAGAGGCTCTAAATTGATATGTAGGGAAGAGAGAGCAAACACGACCACATTAAGATTAGACAGATAGGCACACTACCGTATTAGACAAGATAACTAACCACATTTGATTTCACTAGCAAGAGTAGACCCAGAGTAGAAGAAGGGAAGGGAGGTCTACTGCATTCAGGTAGGGAAGATGGTTTGGCAATAGAACATAACACAATCCAAAGGTAACGGCACTTAAATGGCCATAATGCAACCATTACTATGTTCACACCCAATGACTAGCAGCATTGCTGTATGTGCTATCGAGACATTCCCAGGTTGATATATGCCCAAGATAGTAGCAGTTCTCTCTAGTCAAAATACTAGGATTATAGAAAATAATATCTCCAACCAAGGCAGGGTTCAAGTGTCTCAAATAAAAGACTATTGAAATGGAAGAAAAACTATTTATCGGGACAGAAAATGCAGCTATACAAATCAATGCAATCATGCAAAACGCACCTGAAGCCATTCATCCATTGAGGCATCAGTTGTCCCAGTTCCCACTTCAACCTTAGGCGCCCTCTTCGTTTTCTAAACGAACAGGAACACAAAGATCAATCAGTTAAACTGTTGGAGATAGTCAATAAACACAGAGACCTTAACGCACATATGGAGATGCAAGGATCATGACACAATTAAAAGAAAAAAGAAAACCATTCGTCACCCTTGGAAAAAATAGGAGGGGTCAAAACATACTCATAGCCATTTCCATTATCTCACACACCCACAAGCACACGTACATAATAGCATAGATAGCATCATCAAAGAGTACATGAAAACAAAACACGTAAAAGTCTTAGATTAAAAAAGTACATCCCAAAGGGACGAGGAGTAGATCAAATTTTGAACTCTTTGCATTATCCACGAACAAGACATATCCCATAAACAGATTGTGATTATCTATACACCATATCTATTGTAAAGGATAGAACATACTCCAATTTCTAGTACCTTTGAGAGTTGCTGTATCCGCCCACGAATCCATAAACCAAGGAGGACAAGAAGGGCAATCCCCAGAGTAATAAGAAAAACAGATTCAATGCTGAGAAAACCACCAGCTTCAACAACTTCAATTGTTCCATTGTAAAAGGTGTTTTGATATGGTTGCTGGTCTATCTCATAGATAATGGTGCCTACAAGATCAAAATTTCCAGCCTGCGAGGAAAAAATAACCACTTAAGCTCCCTATACATTCAAGTCATAGATTTTTAAGTGCTTAGGAGCACAGCCAAGATTTAACAATTGGATGGTAGAAAAGATATATACATAGATACTCCCAGATATCTACCTGCAAGAACTTGCTGACAGCAAAAATATAGGGAAAGGTAGCCTGAGCAGAAGTTGGAACTGAAGCATTGTTGAAACCCTACAATGGAAAGAAACCAATAAATGAAATGCCTGACCATTGAAGCAATTTGAGAGAAAGAAGCCAACAGAGAATTTTGCAAGGAAATTTCAAGTACAGATGAAAAGCAAATAAATAAACCAAAAGAGTATCACAAGTTCAAAATACAGCATTCTTCTTTTCTTAAGTGGCGGATTCCAACATGATCTTAAATGTTTCTCTCTTGTCTAATGAAAGCATACTGAAATCCAAAGGAACAAGCATAAATGCAGAATATTTATATGAAGGATTTGGGACAGACAAAAGTAATGAACAATTTATAATAAAAGGAGGAAAAGCAGCATCTACAGCTTTTCAGAAATTATCAGCAATCAGGATTTTGCTTTTCCCTTTGCAACTAAGCAAGAGTAATTCAGTGATGTGGCACCAAGGTGATTTCAAGTTCTTTACAAAAGCAGTTAATTGAGCCAAGAAGCTCTAAGATAGAATTGCATCGAGACTTGAGGCTAATGTTCCAGGTGAAAATCCACAATTCCCATTTGTACAACATGACTCCAATTTTCACATCAATACGTTTCAAGAGTTATTGAGCAACCAACCAGCAGCAACCAGGGATGAAGGGAAGAAAAATAAAAACAAAAAAGGGTTTCGCAATAATGAAACGGTCTCTTTCTACTTTTTCAGTCACTAGCAGCACAAACTTTTATAATTGTGCACACTAGAATCCAGTAGCAGATAGATGAGGAATGGGTCCATACAGCATCTTGCAATATTTAAAAGCATGCAGACATTTACCTGAGTAGTCAGATTTTGAACCAACAGGCGATGATCAAAGGGAAGATGGACACTGGCCTTGATAGCAATCACGTTGACATCTGAATCTCCTGTTATGATTCACAAAAAGAAGGTGAAGTTTAAGAAATGAGCTTAGGAAATAAAAAATAGGAGAATTCTTATATACAGTAAGACAACCCAAGGCCCCCAACAGAACACAACCTCCAGAGTGACTGCTAGGAGCCAAGAGTGTCCCTTGCATTGTGTGATCCACACATGGACAGTGCTAATTCGAAACAACTGACACAAGATAAAGCATATGATACATCAAGATGAAAAGCATACGATACATCAGAGAAAGAAATCCACTACCATCATTTTTTAAGCCAACAAGTAGTTCAGTCTCTTCTCCTGCTGGCACCACTGCAAGAGGGGTGTAATTTAAGATGGGTTATCTTGGTTGTACGAAAAAAAATAGAAATGCAATTATTCTAGGAGATTCTCACATTTTGCGCTGTTCTTCGGGAAAACAGTAACTGTGTTTATGCCCGGAGCTGGGCTGAAGTTTTCATCTCCAAACTCTTGGACATCTTCACCAACAATTCCAAGTTCACCCCCATCTTCAGCAGCAGCCTCTGCAACATCGACTTCTGCATCCGATTGACACCTGGCGACTATCAAGAAGACAATCCATGTGATAAGTACAAGAAGTTAAAGAAAGCTTTTGTCCTGAAAGTTGATATCAATCAGAAACGTGATCCCATGCAACTCAGTACCGCATTTGAAGATGAACAATTTGAACAGACATGCATCAACAAAGAAAAAGTCAAAGGGCAGCAAGTCAACATTATCGATTCTAATTAGCAACATCAACGCACCAACGGTTAAACAGGGATCCTAACGATTCAAACGACATGCAATCGCTACAATGAAGGCAGATGCCAGCAATCAACGATAATTCGAAAGCGCTATTCCTCTATAAAACTGGGAAACGAACGAAGCTCATGCACCAACGCCGCGAATCCACGCACAACAGAATAAACAGCAAAAACGAACTCGAAACCTATTCACAATTCAGCTCCCGGAGAACACGAACGCAACAAGGATCCGAAAAAAGCGAGCGAATTTCATCAAAAAACGAAGCCGAAAACACAGATCACGCCTCCCGCACAACAGATCGATGGAATCGCATCGCGCTACCGGGAGAAAACGTCGCACGCAGAGAACGCCGCGAATCCAAATCGGGAAAGAAAAAGAAAAGGGAGGCGAGATTACAAGGAAGGCGGATCTAGAACGGGGAGGGGAGGGCGATCGAGGCTAACCGTGGAGGAGAGGGGAAGCGAGGAGGAGGAGGAGAGCAGCGAGGAAGAAAACCCTAGAGCTCGTCATTGCCATCGGAGGCAGCTGCAAAACCAGTCAATGCTCTCTCGCTCTTTTCTCCCTCTTCTTTTTTTTTTTTTTTTTGGTGTGTTTTCAATTCTTCCAGGGCTTCTTCTCCTCCTGCCTTCTCGTTGCTATTTATCGAGGGAATCACACGGGTGTTTTTCTCCGTCTCAACCCACGAAAAGGTTGATCGAACCGAACACCGATTCTCGATCTGGGACATCATCATCGGATCGCCTCGGCTGCGCCTTTCGCGGAAACTGGGCTGAACCTAGGAAAAACTATGTTGGACATTGTCGTGGCCCGGCCCGGCTTTTGTTGCCTAATAGGCCCAAACTAATTATCACTATCAAAAGTTTAATTTTCCCCCCGCCACACCAGTCGAAACAATAGGACCGAGTCAAGCATGTGTTTCTTTTCTGGAAAATAAATGATTTTAAAAATATATGTTATTTATATTTATATATAACTAATATAAATAATTATATTTAGAAAATTATTTTCAATTATTTATTTTAAAATAGCACTTTTTTTTTAATTATGAAATCACTTTGAAAGCATCCATAAAATTTTCATAAGAATCTTGCTTGGGGTCAGAAGCGCGTTTACGTTCCTAGAACAGTTTATACTCGAAATGTTTTTTTGTTTTACATTTCCTTTAATCTGTTTACGGCGATTTGAGGGTGTTTGATAATAGTTGAAATTTTTACTCCGATAACGTAAAACACGTTTGATAAAAATTTTTAATCTTTTGATTTTCTTTTTTTTTTTTTTTTTTTTTTTTTTCTCCCTTCTTTTTGTTGGCCGCCGCCGGCAAGGCTCCGACAGCCTCGCAGATCTGGCGAGGCCGAGCCTCGCGCCGGCGCGACGAGCTCGCCGCGGCCTCGCCGATGGCGGCAACGCTCCGATGAGCTTGCTTGACCTCGCCGTGGCGGCGAATGGGGCGGCGATGGGGTGGGAGGAGGAAGAGGAAGAGGAAGAAGAAGAAGAAAAAGAAAGAAAAAAAAGAAAGAAAAAAAAAAAGTGTTTCTTAAAATTGTTCCCGGAAAAAAAATAACTTTTTCTTATTTCGATTTCTACTCCAAACTTGTTCCCAGGAACAAAAATTTACTAAACGTTTTATTTCCCCTAACAAAAAACGAAAACAAAGTGTTCACGGAGCGTTACCACGTACGGGCGCTTGGGTCAGTGCAACGTTTTCGTTCGGAACGATTTACGCCGTAAATGTTTTTTTTCCTTTTACGTTTTAACCTTGTTTACGAGCATTTGAGGGTGTTTGATAATGGTTCAAAATTTTTACTCAGGGAACGTAAACACGTTTGGTAAAAATTTCTAATTTTTTGATTTTTTGATTTTTGATTTTTTCTTTTTCTTTTTCTTTTTTTTCTCCCTTCTTTTTGTTGGCTGCCGCCGGAGCCTCGCAGGACCACCGGCAAGGCTCGGCCTCGCTGGATGCAGGCGGCGAGCCTCGGCGCCTCGGTGGCCGGGCGAGGCTCGCGCGGCTGGGCGAGGCTCGCGCGGCTCCGGGCGAGGCTCGCCGCCCGCCGCCCTCGCGCCGCTCGCGAGGTTCGGCCGGCGATCTGCGAGGCCGAGCCTCGCCGTGGTCGGGCGAGGTTCGGCCGACCTCGCGCCGCCCGGCGCGAGGTTCGGCCTCGCTAGATCTGCGAGGCCGAGCCTCGCCGGTGGCGGCGAGGTTCGCCCGCCCGCGCCGCCCGGGCGAGGTTCGGCGCTTACTAGATCTGCGATGCCGAGCCTCGCCGGTGGCGGCGAGGCTCGCCCGCCTCCGCCGGTGGCCGGCGAGGCTCAGGTGAGCTTGCTTGGACCTCGCCCGGCTTTGCGGCGCCGGCGGCGGCGATGGGGCGGCGATGGGGCGGGCGAGGGGTGGGAGGAGGAAGAGGAAGAGGAAGAAGAAGAAGAAAAAGAAAGAAAAAAAAAAAGAAAAGAAAAAAAAAAGTGTTTCTTAAAATTGTTAGAACAAAAACAACTTTTTCTTGTTTACCGTTTACTCCAAACCATGTTAGGGGAACAAATTTGTTCCTAACAAAAATTTACTGCAAACGCGTTTACGTTAGGAACAAAAAATTTTTTGTTCTAACAAAAGCAGTAAACAGTGTTCTGGAAATGCTACTACGCGGCGCCTTAGAATACTCAATTTCCTTTTCACAACATTCCTCAATTTCTTAACCGCCATTAAGTTAAAGATATTCAAAAAATGTTTTCCTAATTCAGGAGATAATGGATTCGCAATGCCAACAAAAGCCCCCAAAATTCTTTTGGATTTTCAAAATATAAATTACTTGGCTAAGTAAAAAATTTACCTATGAATGCAAAAAATTTACCTATTGAGAAACTATGTTCAAATGAATTTTAGACTCCATTTACTTTGTAAAAAATGAATGATTTAAAAAATAATTTCCTAAAAATAATCGCTAATGTCAATTATAAAAATGAATAAACGAACAATATTTCCACTTGTCACGAAAACATATATACACATAAATTACTGTCAATGATAAAAGTAATTTGCATTTGATTATTATCTAAAGCGATACAAGTGGACATTTTGAAGACCGCAAAACAAATGGAATTGTAGTAAGGAATCAAGGCGTCCAAATATTTTCCAATTTTAACCCTACGACGAAGAAGGCCAATGGCCAGCAGGTCAAGGGAATGTACATTTTTTATATCTACTCTTATAAATAAAATAAAGTAAAATCAAATAGGTCAAGGCAAGATCTCACAAGCAAACCAAAATCGAATAGGTCAAGGCAAGATCTCACAAGAAAACCGAATTATCATCACATCACTTACATAGGGCATGCAATCTTACTATTGGCAGACCCCGTAATGGCACACGGGTACTAGATACATGTCCAGTGATTTTCTTTCACAAGGATTAAACATGGGCTTTACCACGCGTGAGAAACGGTTAGATTACTCCATGATGGAAAGTAATGTTAAAGAGACATACACAAAGACGAACTGCCAAAGGGGCGGGACTAGATAGCTCAAACATCCAACTCAGGTACCCCAGTGACTAGAATGAAAGGAGTTTACCAGTGACGTATTACTGGCACCCCATTTAAAACATTTGACTCAAAGTCAACCCGATATCAATCTATAGTTGCATGAAATTGAGCCGAATAATCTAACGATAAGTTCGAGATTGCTTTGCCAAACAAATTTGATGCCCCAACAGCTATCCACCTTCGTTACATCAATCACCATGTATTGTATACCGTTCCCATTTCTTTGTTGGATCATATATCTGCACAAAGAAAGCACAACAGCAACGTCAGATGATAGAGTCAACCTATTTCGCATAGAGAGAGAGAGAGAGAGAGAGAGAGAGAGAGAGTGTGTGAACCTCCCATCTTGAAGCAGGAAAAATATGCTTGTTCTTTTCATACCAGTGTCTCTCCACAACTTTCCCCGCATGAGACTGCACACAATTTACACTATAAAAACCCATTCTCTTCCATGTTTTGCGCAGAAAAGTGTACAGACTTAACTTGGGGTTACACATAATACAAAGACTAGATTCTTTTCAGCAAATCTGGCTAATGATGAGGACAGACAAATAACACAAGGTGCCCCAACAATCAGAGTGTACGAGTGATTAATGACCACTAATATATAAGGATAAATTTTCTCATTTGATTAAGAATTAAGGCATTAAACAATTCAGAGACAAACTTCACATGATGCTGCCCACCTCAAACTTGCAATTGAACTCACCTAGTCTCTCGTTAGTCAAACCCAGAAGTCACAATTCACATTAGGGATTGTGAAAGAACTGACACAGCTAAAAATGATGCAACAGATGGCATTTGAGGGTGCCAGTCAAATGTTGCTAACTTCTAATGTTTTGATATCACATCCAAAAAATTAACACTAACCACTGCCAACCATTTGCCTCATGCTCCAAACTCCTACAATGGAATACAACAAATTAATAAAAGAAAGGCAGGGAATGTACCTCATCCTTCTCTATTGTTGCATCAGCGATGGTTCGCACATCTTCATGCACATCAAAATGAAATAGCTGTTTAAGATGACAAATAAAAGGGGTTATTCAAAACCAAAAAGACAAGGCAGAAGTTTAATTAAGCAAAACCTCCTCATAAATCACTTTAATAGCACACTTAATTAAAAAAGGGAATGCGGTGACATGCAACAAAAGCTCAATGCCAAAATAATCGCAAAGAAGAATTTCTTAGGTTCAAGTTAGTTGAAATCATTCCCATTTGATGTTTACAAACCATTTGTTCCCACAACTTATAACAAAGTCAGTTTAACCAAAAGAAACTACCCACTATAGAAGAGGAGCCAAATTGTGGATAAGAACAAAGGATGCCAGCATCATTTAAAATTACTGCCATGCAACTAAGTGCGCTCGATGGTCCTACACACCGTATATAAATCATATCTCTACCACTTTTCTAAGACCAACTGTAGAAACTCATTATCAAGCGATGTGGTATGAACTCAATAGTAAAAGTGAAAGGAGTAAGGTGTTACCGGTCCACTTTTGCCCCTAGCCCTATTCACTATCAGCTCATAGAAACTGTGTTGCTGTAATTCAACAAGAAAAACAGATCATAAATCCTCTTAGCAGTAGGAAGAAGCCAAAAGTAAATAGATACACCCTGAATTCCAAAATAATCTCACATGTGGAATGATTAGATCTTCTTTCACATAAAGCAAATTTTCCACTGAAGTCGTCCGGATTTCTCTAAATTCAGGGGCAAGTTGCTGCTGAACAGCACGAAGAAAATCCCCAATTTTATCACCCTTTCTAGCCTGAACACAAGAGAAGTTAACTTTTAGCAAATGAAAAATTCTGAAGAACTGAAAAATACAAAGAGACACAGACAGACGAACACATATAAAATGAAAAGTTTAAAGAAGGATCTACTAGCCTGGATCACTCGCCTATGTCCTGTTCCATCCCAGTAGCTGTAAGTAATTTCCAGGGGTTCATCTGGAGATGAGGACAACGTTTATTAACCAAATGCTGCTTTACAAGCAAGAGTTTAGTTGAAAATAGTAAGAACAAAAATTACTTCGAATTTGCTCCTGCTCACGGAGCCACTGTTTCCGCAGTCTCTCTCGCTCAGCTTGTTCCTCTGCCTCTCGCTCACTGAAAAAGCATCCTCAGCGTCCCTAAGCTTAAGTGTTAGCCAGCAGACCAACTCCAACAAACACACTCTACATATCCACTGACTCACATACACAGGCACAGAGAGAGAGAGAGAGAGAGAGAGAGAGAGAGAGAGAGACACCTATCTGGAAGGAAGCTAGTTTCAACTGTGGGGTCTTTGCCAAATTTACCGCGGCCCAACCTCTTTGTCTCTTGTGTTTCTGCAGGAAAGAAGTTTCCCTCATAGCACCTTGTTCTAACTCTTAAAATAAAAGAATCCCTTTTTAGGTAAAACTATATTGAAGTGCTACTTTGCTCCATCGTAATTTACATCAAATTTAGGTGACACTATCAATAACTACTCAGTTCTCTCCTCGACATCCAATCATGTGGCAAACAGGTGATATAGGTTGCTCAGCCCCTCCACAGTTTCTAGATGGCAATCATCAACATATTCTCCAGAGGAGGAATTCCAAGGTTTCAACCAAAATCCACTCCTCCCTTGTGACTTCTCATATACTGGATACAATGTTTGCTCTTTGTCATTTAAAGACCGAGATGACCCCAACGATATTGCTGTTAAATGAAGAATGGATGCCTACGTAAAAGATAATCTTGCCACGAAAGTCTTTGGTTTCTTAGCCTAGAAGATAGCATCCGCCAATCAACAGCATAAGTTAAATTGAATCTCAGTTTACATAAACACACACCCCACCACAATGATGATAGTGACAGCAGATTACTGCACACGTTACCCGCTGCCACAATTTATCACTAGACAACCATGTGACACGGCAAGCAATCCCCTAATCAAACGTTTGGAAAAGGTTAGAAAAATTTCTTACCGTCATCCCCATCATCCTCTTCACTTCCATTCTCGATATCATCCGTGAAAGACAATCGAGAACTTCCCTTAATTTTCCTCTTTTTACGTTTTTGTAACTGAAGTTCCTCCTCCCTGAAGCATACAAACAGGAAACCCAAAAGTAACTAAACTAGTTCATAACTAACCACACAAACTAGAAGAAATGGCGAAAACTGGACATGCGAAGAAATTCAACAATCCTAGAGTCCTAGCATCCGCACTTACTCTTGTTGTAGCTTCTGAAGTTTCTCCTTCTCTTCCTCTTCGAATTTGTTGCGGATATTCACCCTCTGAAGCACACAATTCAAATATCATCATCACCCAGAGGGTACGAATCAAACGCTAGCCAGACATGGATGAGCTAATAACGGAGCCACTCACCTTCTCAACGTACTGCTCTCTCGTGACCAAACCAATAGTCTCCTTCTTGAACGCGGTCTCGAGAATCTAAAAATCACCCAACACCGAACGAGCACCAATTACATCGAAACGCAAAGAAACGAGCTGCCTAAATCACTCCACGGAGAAAAAACGATAAAGAAAACCCTAGGAAGCGAAAAATGCGGACCTCGGAGGTACCGGAGCCGAACTGGAGGAGGCCGGGCTGGCCCTTGTCGGAGGCGGACTTGGTCTTGAGCTCCTGGATTTTGCGGCGCTCGGCTTCCCTCTGCTTCTCGAGGCGGCGGATCCTGACGGCGTCCTGGGCCGTCCCCACGTACCCGTCTCCCATTCCCGACATCTTCGACTCTCCTCCCTTCCCTCGTCGTCGCCTTCTTCTCCGGCGGTTCTCGCCGCTAGGGCTCGGCTGCGAATTCCCGCGATCGGTTCAATCGAGAAGTCGGTGAGTCCCTTGAACCGCCGGCGAAATGGGCGGTTTCCGATTTCCGGGTAGTCTTTATACGGAGCGGGATGGGCGGGCGTCGTCGGGTTCGGGCTTTTCCGGACAGGACTGTATAATGGTTCCGTCCTTAGGTTATCAGCGGTCCAAGTAAAACTTCATCGCTCGTACGATATTCATTGCATCCGGACTCATGGGCTTTACTTGGGAGGGAAAAAAACGGGGAAACAAATTCTCTTTCACTTCCTTCTTCGAGAAAAATAAAACCTTTTAATCTCCACTTATTTTGTAAAAAACATATTCCTCATTTTTCAACATTTAATTCGCTTAAGAAAATGAAGTACATCAACGGAAGACTTATGATTAAATTCTAAACAAATGATTTCTTTTTTAAAAAATTGAAGACCATTTTAAAAATATGATTGGATGTTAATATTTGGACTTGGAACTCTACTATTGAACACAGAATTCCCAACATTAATTCTCGGTCCTTGTCGTCCAAAACCAGGTCTCCAACGTCCTAGGTCTAGGTTCATTGAAGCTGAGCTCAAGTCCATTCCTAGTGCTCATGCCCGATGCTTTGGTACCCTGGCCCTAGTTCACAAAGGCCAAGCACGAGATCCCAATACTCAAGCTCAAATTCCCAATGCCTAGGCCCAAGTCCACAAAGGTCATGCTTGGCCCACAAAGACCTTGCTCGAGACCATCAAGGCTGTGCCTGAGACTTCAATGCCCATGTTTAAGTCCATTGAGGCCACGCCCAAGATCAAGTGCCCTATAAAAAAAAAAAGGTTTTTGTTAGTGGAACTCTTTCTACTTTTCTAGTCATCAACATCACAAACTTATATAGTTGCGCACCCCATAATTCAAGTAGTAGATAGACGAGGAATTGGTCCATACAGCATCTCGCATTATTTACAAGCATCCGGAAACTTACGTGAGCGATTAGTTTTCAAACTAGCAAGTGATGATTAAAGGGAAGATAAACACTAGCTTCACTGACCAAAAAAAAAAACATTGGCATTGATGGCAATCACCTTGACATCTAAATCTCCTGTAATGATTCACAAAAAGAAGGTGAAGTTGAAGAAACGAGCTTAGGAAAATAAAACGAACACAAGATAAAGCAAAGAGTGCTAATTTGAAACAACTGACCCGAGATAAAAGCAAAGAAAGAAATCCACTCCCATCATTCTTTAACCCAACAAGCGATTCAATCTTTCTCCTACTAGCACTGCTGCAACAAGGAGTTAATTTAAGATAAGCAATCTTGGTTGTCCAAAAATTGCAATTGATGCCATATCAATTTGGTTAGGCATTTATTCTTTCTCTTTTACCAAGATAATACCTATGTATTCCTCTCACGTAAGAATGTGCCATCCTTAACTTGATTCCGGCAGCATGAATTTGCAATCCTAGGCTCTAATTATTACCCTAGGCTTCAATGCTTCTATGAGGTTAGCTCTTCACTTCCCAATCTACCTTTTTTGCCCCGAACATAAGACAAAACATCTAGACCAGAATATCATGAATGGTTTTCTGTAGCAGCATGTGCTTTAGGTAACTTCACTCATGCTTTTGCATTCCTACAGTGTGCGAGTGTCCAATGAACTCGGTGCCGGAGACGCCAAAGCAACCAAGTTCTCGATATTGATTAATGTTTTCGCATTCACAGCAATAAGGATTATCTTTACAACAGTAGCAGCAGCAACTAGGAATGAGTTCCCTAGAATATTAACCAACCAAAAGACAGTCATAATAGAAACATTGAAGCTTGGATACTATCTCGCAACTACAGTTTTTATTAATAGTATCCAACAAGTTCCTTATGGTACAATTTCATTATGCCTACGTATGTAACCTGAATGTCACAATTATAAGATTTCTCTATGTAGCTTAATCATGAATACTTGCCTAGGGGTGGCAGTCGGTGCAAGATGGCAATCCTTGGTCGCCAAAGTGAATATAGGGAACTACTATGTTTTGGGGCTTCTAATCAGAGCATTGCTCGGATACAAATTCAAGCTTGGTGCACCTGCCATTTGGATCGGGATGCTGATGGGTCATGTAATATAGATAGCCGTGCTTCTCTTTATCACCTTGCGAGGGAATTGGCAAACGGAGGTACTGTATGCATAATCTTCCTTCTAACGCCCAACCACTTTGGTGTTCCTTAGTTCCGACATACCTTAAGGTCTCTTACAAAATGATGTTGCAAGCCCTGAAAGCTAAGATGAGAATGGAGGCCAGACCACATGAAGCACGAGAGGCTACATTAGAAGGTATCAAAATAAGCCGATTAAATGTTTAATATACAAATATGTTAGAGATACTTTGATACCATATCTCTCTAATTGCACGGGTCTTACAGGGGTCTTGTACATATATGGAATGCATATCTCATTTTCAATGTGCATATTTTGATTGAGATACATAACGTTCTTGTGCATATGTTAGAAGCTATCGAAATAAGTCGATTGAATGCTTAATATATAAATATGTTATAGATATTTTGATACCGTATCTCTCAAAATTGCATGGATCTTGCACGGGCCTTGCACGTATATTAAATGCATATCTCATTTTCAGTGTGCATATTTTGATTAAGATATATGAGGTTGTTCTTGTGCTCGACAAACTAGGAATTCCTACCAATAAGACTATGAAGCCTAAATTTACTGTCTTTGAGCGAATCAGTCTCTTCATTGCTAGGGCGGCCCTCAGGTTGGCTGGGGGACAGTGGACGACGATCAAGGCAGCGGCCGGAGGTTGGAGCAACAATTCCTCAAGGCTTACAGAGATAGGGAGAGAATAAAATGTGTCATCTCTATAAATCCTTGTATGGTTTCAGACAAGCTCTCACACAGTAGTATGCCAAATTTACCTACGCTCTCACAACAGCAGGATTCAGACAATCTAATTCGCTCCCTCTCTTGTGCTCGCGCCTTCACCCGACTCGCTCCCTCTCCCGTTCTCGCGCCCTCGCCCGACGGACGATGAGTTAGTGGAACCCTTGAGACCTTCCAGTAACCTCGACACACTCCCTCCCTTACTCTGCTTCTCAAGTTTCTGTTCCTGAGTTTGTTTTGTGGATCATCCCATTTTGGAAGAAGGGTCGGCAAATTTTGTCACTCTTTTGGGTGATTTTGGTGGCCTTATCATGTTAGCTTGTGTCTTATTACACATGTACTAGATTATTCATACATATTAGTGATTTTTGGCCTAAAAAAAAAGTCAATCTAGAGATTCCTCTAATTACAAATATTTAGAATTATAACATTTCTCTTCATCCCAATTTGAGGTTAGCTTATTTACTTCATAATCTATTTTTTTTTGCCTTGGACATGGGACATGACATCTAGCCCAAAACCCATTATCTAAAACACATGCTACTTTAGGAATCACGAAGCTAGCTAGCGACTTGAAAGCAAGCATAGAGAAATCAATCCATACCATTGGGAAGTAACCACCGACTGCATTTATTGCTTGAGCCATGACCAAGAACCACCTTGTTTGCATTTTTAGCTATGGCAACACCTAAAAAGCCATATTGAAGCTTCGACAGGAACACCCAATTCAAATGACCATGTAATGCCAGAGCTACTATGGAGATGGTGGTTATGACCCACATCTTACTTTGAAATTGTAAAACTTTTGAACATAAAAGTTTAAGATGTATGAATATAACTATGGAATTACCCACACAAAGTACTTGCCAGCAATGTTAGAAATATGCTTGTCTTGATGAAGGATTTGAAGTATTGGTGATACAAAGAAATAGACAGGAGTTAGAAGCAAGATTATGATACCGATGATCATACAAGATCTTTGCATGTAGATACCCAGTATGAGCAGTTTTCTTGCACCGACGCTTGATCACAGAGTGTCTTGAGGGTAAAACAAAAGGCAAACATTTCTCCAATATCCCGCAAGATAAAAATCTCAAGGTCAAAAGGCAAATCTCTCTCCAATGTTGCCTCAAACAATGTAATGTTTTGAGTTTGGATTCGATAGGGGAAAAGCAATGAGAAAGGGACTCACCATGACCCTATAGACAAAGCCTTCAAGCACATTCTGAACAATAGAGACAATAATCAACTCTACATCACTCACATATCTATTAAAAGCAAACGTCATAACATCAACAGGAGAGAATTATGCAACTATGGCGAGAATAGTAGGTGCAGCTATTCTCCATGTCTTTTTGGATTCTTTCATGCATTGCTTGGTCATGTTACCATCGCCCAAACACTTCGACATCTTCTTCTTAATCCCAGAAAAATCTTCTTCTTCTATTGCATAAGCTTTTGCCTTCTATTGCCTCTCATCCAATGTTGTGATTTTGCTTAGGCATGTCCTTTTGTTTTAAAGCATTGATTGAACCCTAAAACAAGGCTCATGTTTATTAATTTGTACAGAGTAAATTGGTTGCTATTGTGCAATGGCTTCGGCCTTCTTTTTATGTAAGTGTTGACTTTGGAGATATAATGAATGAATGATGATATTTGGTATTGAAATATAAAAAACTTATCCCTCCATATTTCATTAGGAATAAAGAATCAACGCATCCAATAGTAACAAACATCGATTTGAGATCGTTTTAAACTATCGCCCTTATTTTATTCCAAGTCTTTAAATTTTGGATAACCAAATCATCAAAAGGGAAGCTACAATGAGATTGTTGAAGTTATTTTCACTCTTTATAGAGACCGTTGATAATAATCTTGACAGAACATTTAATTGTCAAACCTAAGACTCAGGAAACCAATGATCCGAGCATTCACTATAAATGCAACAACTTGGATTATCTAATAAAAAAGAAAAATATACAATTGACATATTAGGAATCGTCATAACGAAAATGAACAATCTTAATTCTCCTCCAACCCCAATTGCCTAGTAAAAATAGCACAAAAATGTACACATATGAGCAATAATGGCAAAAAATAATAAAGAGTAACAAAAAACCTCCTCTAAACTAAAGTTCTGTACAATCTTGTAGTCAACTCATACATCTTAGAGATTATTCATGTCAGTGCTGATTATACCACATAGGACGGCTGTCGTTCATGTTAACGATTAATTGATGGGATGGACTCAATCGACAAAATGTGAAAATATTTAAGACTTATTTTTGCATAATTAAAATATTTATAAATGAATTGGCAAAAGCACAGTAGATTTAAGATTTTTTGAACAATTTCTCCCTCATTTTAAACATGGTTTAAGGTAGGATTTTTGAAAATTTAAAACATGAAAGTTATTAGTAACAAACCAAACCAACTTTCTGTTAAATTTGGCATGATTTTGAAATTTCTAGATTTTTCCCATGTTTCCAAACTCAAGATGTCCACTTTGAGTCTAGGAAATATTTGAGATAATTAGGAATTTCTTTAGAATAATTTCTAATGTTAAAAATATTTTGATACCGTATTTATTAAGATTGCACGTATATTGCATATATATTGTACACTTATTTCCATTTCATTGTGTATATCTTAGTACAAATATTCTTTATTAATATACAAATCAAATTATACTGAAATTTCTCAACTTTCTTTTTCACGTTACTCTTAACTAGGCAAAAGAGGGAAGTAAGAAAGAAAAAGGCTGCCCCAATGCATAGTGGGTTCGCATTGCATATATTGGCAATTCACACAAAATTTATAATTATCAAAATGTCTGCATGCCAAAAACATTGCATGAAAAAGATCACATTTTTCTAACCAAATTTAAAAAAAGAAAAAGAAAAAAAATCATCTTTATTTTGGGTTCAATCGATGCTTTTAAAAACGAAAGGACATGCATAAGTAGGTGAAAATCCCTCATATAAGACCTCTGTAATAATTCCTCATCAGGGAAGAGTTAGCATGGGGTGAGTGAGGACATGATTAACGTCGCTGAATAAAAGGCAATGAAGGCAAAAGCTTGTGAGGAAAGATCTCTGAGATTTGGAAGAAGATGGTGAAGTGTCTGAGCGGTGGTAACATGACCAAGCAATGCATGAAAGAGTCTAAGAAGATGTGGAGAATAGTTGCACCTGGTATTCTCACTTCTACATTTGTTGGGTATGTGGTTAGTGTAGAGTTGGTTGCTATCTCCATGGTTTAGAATGTGCTTGAAGGCTTTGTCCTTGGCATCATGGTGAGTCATTTCTTCCCTGCTTTTCCTATATTAAATTTAAACTCAAACATAACACAGTTTTAGGCAGGACTTGCAAAAATTTAAAACATGAAAGTTATTAATAACAAACCGAACTAACTTTCTGTTAAATTTGGTAGGTATAGGTATTTTTTCCGTATTTTCAAACTCAAACTATTATCTATTTGACATCAAATCATGTGGCAAACATGAGACGCTACTACCTTTTTTTTATATAAAAATTTCTTTTAATATTATTTAATCAATATTTATATTAAAAATTTAACGTTGGCCAAAACGGTGTCGTTTTGGACCGATCTAACCACATCGACACTCAAAACGACATCGTTTTGAGCTTATTTGGCCATGTTAGCATAAAAAACGTTGCTGTTTCAACCCCAACTTGTCAGAAAAGTACCATGTCAGCATTTTAGCCGGATCTTCTCGCCGTTGGCATTTAATTGATCATTTTCCTCCGATCTTGGCACTTAAGTATACTTTTTGTAACTTTTGGCACTTAAGTGTTCCCTCGTGTCTAGTTTTGGCACTCTAGGGGTTCGACTATCTACCAAAAACCAAACCATCCTTGAACAAGCCAAAAAAAAAAAGGCAATCCTAAACTTGGGGTTCAATCTAGGGTTCAGTTAATGCATAAACATAAAGACATGGGGAGGTAGATAAAAATACCTCATTTTGGAACTTGCGTACTAATTATTAAAGATTTAGTATGGAAATAAGGTTTCACATGTTCATTGTTGTATTAATCAGAGAGCTTATCCGCTTGTCATTTGCTTACACTTGAGTGTTGGCTTGCTTTTTTCTGCAATTGAATAAGCTTAGCATTTAGCACAGAAATTGAACTATTTTACTATAGGCTTCTTACAATAGATAAAGTAAGCAAATTTTATTTCAACACCGTAACTCCGTGGCTTGTGCATCCTTGAATATGAAAGTGCCAAACATCTCTATTTTCAGTAAGTGAGGACATTATTCAAAAGACTACGTTGTTGAATGAGAGCACAATATTCAAAAGCTCAATAGAAGTAGAAGAGCTCTGAAATTTGGAAGAAATGGCGAGGTGCTTGGATAGTGGTGACATGATCAAACAGTGCATACAAGAGTTTAAGAAATCATGGAGAATTAGCTGCGCCTGCTATTCTCACAGCAATTGCACAGTTCTCCATTTATTTTGTGACCTCTGCTTTTGTTGGCCATATGGGTGACATGGAGTTGGTCAACAAAAGCATATGAGAAAGGTTCTCTGAGATTTGGAAGAAGATGATAAAGTGTCCAAGCGGTGATAACATAACAAAGCAATACATGAAAGAGTCCTAGAAGATGTGGAGAATAGCCACACCTAGTATTCTCACTGCAGGTATGTGGTTAATGTAGAGTTGGTTGCTATATTTATGATTCAGAATGTGCTCAAAGGGTTTGTCCTTGGCGTCATGGTGAGCCATTTCTCCCATACTTTTTTTATATTAAATTCAAACCCAAACATAACACGGTTTTAGGCAAGACTTGAAAAAATTTAAAACATGAAAGTTATTAGTAATAAACCGAACTAACTTTCTATTATATTTGGCAGGTATAGATATTTTTCCTATATTTTCAAACTCAAGCTATTCACCTTAACTTTGAGGGAATATTAGAAATAATTAAGAATTGCTCTAGGGTAATTTCTTATGTTATAATGTATCCATTAAAATTACAAGTACCTTGCACATATACTGCACGTATGATGCATATATATTGCATGCTTATCTCATTTTCATTGTGCATATTTTAATTGAGATGTTACCTTAAAATGGTTATAGGATAAGTGTACTATAAATCATAAAACTTGTCACGGATTACAAAAAGTACAATTAAGTTTTAAAATTTGCCACGCTAATGCAAACAAGTCATAAAACTTTGAAAAAGTGTAATAAATAAATATTTCTAATTACTCTACTATTTCTTTCTAGGGTTGAGTGTACATGCTGGGCATCTACATGCAAAGGTCATGCATCATCACCGATGTCACAGCCTTCCTTTTAACCCCTATCTATATCTTCTTGTCACATATACTTTAAACGATTCATCAAGGCAAGCATATATCTGACATTGCTAGGAAGTACTCTGTGTGGGTACTTCCACAGGTATATGTTACGCCTTAAACTTTCCTGTTCAAAAGTTTTTACATTCTCAAAATAAAGTTTGGATCATGACCATCATCTCTATAGTGGCTTTGGCATTACATGGTCTTCGAAATTGGGTGTTTCTGTCGAAGCTTCAACATGGCCTTTTAGGTGCTGTCATAGCTGGAAATATAACATGGTGGTTCTTGGTCGTGGCTCAAGCTATATATGCGATTAGTGGCTTTTTTCCCAGCAGCATGGATTGGTTTCTCTATGCTTGCATTCAAGTTACTAGTTAGCCTTTTGAAGCTGTCGGTGGCGTCAGCCATTATGTTATGGTTAGATATTTGATGTACTATTTTTCTTTTTATTCTGTCATGAGAAGCATTTTACCATATTGATAGCATATTTGTGCTTATTGTAGCGGCTTTGAGTTATGGTATTACACATTCCTTATTCTTTTGGTGGGAAGCTTAAAGAATCCGAAAGTTGCAGTTGATGCCATATCCATCTGGTTAGGCATTTATTATTCCTCTTTTAATGAGATGATACCTATGTATTTCTTTCTTGTAAGAATGTCCTGTACTTAACTTGATTCCTGCTTATGGCAACATGAATTTGCAATATTGGGCTCTGATGATTGCACTAGGCTTTAATGCTTTTGTGAGGTAAGCTTCTTCACTTCCTGGTCTTTTTTTTTTCTTCAAACATGGGACAAAACATCTAGACCAGTTTATTATAAATGTTTCCTTATAGCAACATGTGTTTCAGATAACTTATTTTTGCATCATGTAATGTGTGAGTGTCCAATGAACTCGGTGCTAGAGACGTCAAAGCATCCAAGTTCTTGACATTGATCAATGTTTTCACATCCACAGCAATATGGATTATGTTCACAGCAGCAGTGGCTGCCACAATGAATGAGTTCCCCGGGATATTAATCAATCAAAAGGCAATTATAACAGAGAAGTCAAAACTTGGTTATTATCTCACAGCTACAATCATTGTCAATAGTATTCAACAAGTTATTTATGGTGCATTTTCATTATCCCTGCATATCTCCATGGTTTAGAATGTGCTCGAAGGGTTTATCCTTGGCGTCATGGTGAGTCATTTTCCCCCTACTTTTCTTATATTAAATTCAAACCAAAACATAACACGGTTTTAGGTAGGACTTGTAAAAATTTAAAACATGAAAGTTATTAATAATAAATCGAACTAACTTTCTATTATATTTGGCATGTATAGATATTTTTCCTATATTTTCAAACTCAAGCTATTCACCTTGACTTTGAGGGAATATTAGAGATAATTAAGAATTGCTTTAGGATAATTTCTTATGTTACAATGTATCCATTAAGATTACATGTACCTTGCACATATAATGCACGCATGATGCACATATATTGCACGCTTATCTCATTTTCATTGTGCATATTTTAATTGAGATGTTATCTTAAAATGGTTATAGGATAAGTGTACTATAAATCATAAAACTTGTCACGGATTGCAAAAAATACAATTAAGTTTTAAAATTTGTCACGCTAATGCAAACAAGTCCTAAAATTTTGAAAAAATGTAATAAATAAACATTTATAATTACTCTACTATTTCTTTCTGGGGTTGAGTATACATGCTGAGCATCTACATGCAAAGGTCATGCATCATCACCGATGTCACAGCCTTACTTTTAACTCCTATCTATATCTTCTTGTCACATATACTTTAGACGATTCATCAAGGCAAGCATATATCTGACCTTGCTAGGAAGTACTCCGTGTGGGTACTTCCACAATTATATGCTTACACCTTAAACTTTCTTATCCAAAAGTTTCTATAATCTCAAAGTAAAGTTTGGGTGATGACCATCATCTCTATAGTGGCTTTGGCATTACATGGTCTTCTAAATTGGGTGTTCCTGTCGAAAGCTTCAACATGGCCTTTTAGGTGCTGCCATAGCTGGAAATATAACATGGTGGTTCTTAGTCGTGGCTCAAGCTATATATGCGATTAGTGGCTTTTTCCCAACAGCATGGACTGGTTTCTCTATGCTTGCATTCAAGTCACTAGTTAATTTTTTGAAGATGTCGGTGGCGTTAGCCATTATGTTATGGTTATATATTCGATGTGCTATTTTTCTTTTTATTCTGTCGTGAGAAGCATTTTACCATGTTGATAGCATCTTTGTGCCTATTGTGGCGACTTGGAGCTATGGTATTACACATCCCTTATTCTCATGGTGGGAAGCTTGAAGAATCCGAAAGTTGCAGTTGATGCCATATCCATCTAGTTAGGCATTTATTATTCCTCTTTTATTGAGATGATACCTATGTATTTCTTTCTTGTAAGAATGTCCTGTACTTAACTTGATTCCTACTTATGGCAACATGAATTTGCAATCTTGGGCTCTAATGATTGCTCTAGGCTTTAATGCTTTTGTGAGGTAAGCTTTTTCACTTCCTAGTCTTTTTTTTTCTTCGAACATGGGACAAAACATCTAGACTAGTTTATTATAAATGTTTCCTTATAGCAACATGTGTTTCAGATAACTTGTTTTGCATCCTATAATGTGCGAGTGTCCAATGAACTCGGTGCTAGAGATACCAAAGCATCCAAGTTCTTGATATTAATCAATGTTTTCACATCCACAGTAATAGGGATTATGTTCATAGCAGCAGTGACTACCACAAGGAATGAGTTCCCTAGGATATTAACCAACCAAAATGCAATTATAACAGAGAAGTCAAAGCTTGGTTATTATCTCACAGCTACAGTCCTTGTCAATAGTATCCAACAAGTTCTTTATGGTGCATTTTCATTATCCCTGCATATCTCTATGGTTTAGAATGTGCTTGAAGGGTTTGTCCTTGGCGTCATGGTGAATCATTTCTCCCATACTTTTCTTATATTAAATTCAAACCCAAACATAACATGATTTTAGGCAGGACTTGCAAAAATTTAAAACATGAAAGTTCTTAGTAATAAACCGAACTAACTTTCTATTACATTTGGTAGGTATGGATATTTTTCTCATATTTTCAAACTCAAGCTATTTACCTTGACTTTGAGGGAATATTAGAGATAATTAAGAATTTTTTTAAGGTAATTTTTTATGTTACAATGTATCCATCAAGATTACACGTACCTTGCACATATATTGCACGCATCATGCACATATATTGCACGTTTTCTCCTTTTCATTGTGCATATTTTAATTGAGATGTTACCTTAAAATGGTTATAAGATAAGTACACTATGAATCATAAAACTTGTCAAAGATTGCAAAAAGTACAATTAAGTTTTAAAATTTGTTACGCTAATGCCAACAAGTCTTAAAATTTTGAAAAAGTGTAATAAATAAACATTTCTAATTACTCTCCTCTTTCTTTCTTGGGTTGAGTGGACTTCGGTACATATCCCAGAAACAAGGTTGTTCGTGGCGATAAATAAGTATTTTTTTCTCTAGCTTAAAAGTGTATCAATTCACCAAGTTCTCTTGATACCAAGAATGTCGTTTGCCTGTTCATGTATGCTTTATCAATTTGCATCGTGCAAATTTGTTGCTAATATGTAGTAGTTTTAGTCTTATTTTATGTAAGTGTTGACTCTTGAGATATAATGAATGAAGAACGACATTTGGTATTAAAATATTGTACATTGCCAAACTTGTTATTGTACATGCATGCTTTCAGATTTCAAATTAGATAGATCAAACAGTTCGTATAGATGCACTTGGAATGATCCACTTTATCCTCCTTGTTTGTCCTCAAGAATTGGTGCTCTTTTCTATTATAGTAAATGACATATTAACTTGTGAGGAGAAAAGTCAATAGGTCAAGAGAATTTGATGACCCTTTTCCTTTTAAAATTTGATAGCACAATGAAGCCATTTTAAACTAGTTTAGAGGAATTTGACTGTTGCAAGTTTTTCTTCATCAATGACCACATTTTTCGGACTTATCTTTTTACCATAAAAAAGATAATAATATTGTACAAATTCTCCTACTCAATATGATTGATAAGATGAAAAATGGTGGTGCACAAAGGCTTATCTCTTAGGAATCCGAAATCAACGCATCCCATGGCAGCAAATATTGATTTGAGATTGTTCTCAACTATCCTCATCATTTTATTCCAATGTTTTAATTATGGATAACCAATATATTAAAGCGAAGCTACAGTGAGATTACCGTGGTTATTTTTCACTTTTTATAGTGATGGCTCGTAATAATTCATATGGAACATTTAATTGTCAAACTTAAGACTCAAGACACCAAGGATGCATGAATTCACTATAAATGCAACAACTTGGATTATATAATAAAAAAAAATATATGATTGATACATTAGGAACCATCATAATGAAAATGGATAATTTTTAATTTGCCTCCAACCCCAATTGCCCAGTGAAATAGCACAAAAACTTACATATCTGAGCAAGAAAGGCAAAAAAATCAATAAAGAGCAACAAAAATATACTCCGGACTAAATCCTATACGATTGTATAGTCAACTCATGCCATCTCTTTTCTTCTTTTTGTCCTCCTCCATTGCATTTTACGCCCTCGTTCCTTGTTCTCTTCCTCGTGGAGTAGGGCCGCGTAAGATCAATGGCCTATAAATGAGTAAGTAACTATCTAAAATCTCTCCTTAAGTTGATCCCTGCCCCCAAGTCTAAAGAGGCCAATTGCTACATTGATGAATATGTTGAAGATCACATAGTCTGCATCTTAAAGATTATTCACGTCAGTGTCAACTGTGCCATGTAAAATATTTAGGAATAAATTAGCAAAAGCGCAACATATTTAGGATTTAAAAAAAAATCATCTCATTTTTTATGAGCAATACGATGTATCATTTTCAAAAAATGTTTTCCAAAAGTTGATTGTTTATATTGCTTACAAAAATGACCGAACAAAAATACTTTTATTATCGACAAATTGTTTAGATATAAATTATCACCGATAATGAAAAATAATTTTCTTTGGCTAATTATTTTGTGCGATACAAACAATCATTTTTATGAAAATGTTTTGTAAATCAATTATTACATGCGAAATAAACAAAGCATCATAAAAGTTTTATTTTTCTTAAAGAAGATAGCGAAAGAATCTGAGCTTGTGTTCAAGTTTAATGGAGTTTTAAGCTAAAGTGACAGTTTAATCAAGTCGAGTTAAGCTTGAGTGTAACGGAAGCTTATTCGAGCCAAGCTCGAGTATGAAAAATTAACTTGATTGACTTCTAGCAAAGCATCAAGCAATGGATACATAATTTTCTGAGTTCTTTAAAAATGGTTTCACAAAAAATTAGCCAAGCTTTGACTCGGTCGGGTCGAGTCGTGGGTCGGTGGGGTAATCTAGCGAAGGGCTCCAAAAGGACATCGTCCTAAGTTTAGAGTATCCAAATCCGACCGATGGGATACGAATTCTTACTATGATATCTGGTCTGTCTTCTTGCTCCGAGAGCGGAGACACATGCGAACTAAAAATGTCAACTTGCAATAAAAGCACGATGGAGAGAATTAAGTGAGAAATACAACTAGAAGTCACAGCCGGCACGATCAAGTTAGATGGGTTGCTTCCCCCAACGAACTCCATTGCCCTAACTAAGAATGATTCAAAAGCAAGAAATTACCAAGTGTACCCCTGTCTTGTTAGGTGGACAGCTCCCCCTCGGATGGCCCGCAGTCCACTTGATTTTCCGGTATAAAATCTCCGTATCCTGTTCATCAATTTATTAATTACTTAACGTTTTCATCTCTCGTCACACTTAACAAAAATCGGTACGGCAAGACCGATGACAGCAGGCTACCTTGGATCTCAGGCCTAGGGACCGCGAGATCGGCTCTGTTCGGCCTGACGGCGACACGTGTACGGTCATCCAAGCTGCTTCACATGAACTGCTTTGAGGCCCACGGCACTCGATCCGCATCCATCCGGCCGATTTTTTTGTTCGGTAACGTGACGTGGCGGAAGAAGAGAGAAACCCTCGTATTATCCGTTCCCAAGACTTGGCGAAACGGCGTAGTTTTTCTGGCGCTGTTTTTTTATGGGACAACCTTCGGTTTTCTTAGCTCGCCGGTTCGTCTTCGCGTTGAAGGACAGCGACCCCTACAGATGGAAAGTTATGTCCAAGCCCAGCGCCTTCCGCGGCGCGTCATGTCACTTTCCTGCCCTTTTTACCATTGAAAAAATTTCACACATAATTCTCAATTTTAACTCAATATATAATATCATCATTGAATTTTTAATTTATTTAATATAATTCTTAAATTACTACAAGACGCTCAATCTAATTTCTCAACTTTTTATTATCTAGATTTTAGGATTTTTTTATTTATTTCAATCAGTTTCTTAAATCAACAACAAATACGACTATCTTTAATCACTATTTTGAAGATAATACTTAAAATTTACTTAATCGTAACCATAATTATATTTATAATGATCAAAAAGTAATAAAAAGATGGCATGTTTTTTGTTTACTTATGAGATAGATTGAAATAAAAAAAAAATTCTCGAACTTATGAATGCTACTTCAATGACTAATTTGAACTTTTTTAATGAAAATTTGAGGGGGTAGAACGACCAAATCGAGAATTTAAAAATTAGATTGGCCGTTTAAAAATGATTATATTATATATTGAGCAAAATTTCGGGGTTTATTTGCGTCATTTTGCCGTACCGATTTTTCTACTCAAATTAACCCCCGAATCTGGAACGTCCACTACACCATACTCTCTCTCGCGTCGCGTGAACCGTCGATCGGGGGCTGTCTCATCCGGAACCAGAAATTCCAATAAATCTCGACGCCACTGGTTATTTCTCCTCCTCTTCTCTCCCCATCATAGCAGTTGGAGCACCAACCAGAGACAGGGACGAGTCACAGCCACCGCCGTCGCCACCACCACCACCACCACCACCACACGCAGAAAGCCAGACCCTTTCCCCTCCGGCCATGGCGGTGGTTCCCACTTCCCTCACCTCCCATTTCTCCGGCCTCCGCCGCTCCTCGAACCTCGACCACTCCCCCTCCGCCGCCCAGTCCTTCGCTCAGCACGTCAATTCTCGAATCAGCTTCTCTTCTTCTTCTTCGACTCAGAAGCCCTGCAGAGGCGTCGTTGCCATGGCCGGTACCGGCAAGGTAGATCCAATTGCTACGCGCATTGCGTTCTTTTCCCGCTCGCCTCGAGTTCGCATTCCTTTTTTTTTTTTTTTTTTGGATTGCTGGTGATGCTGTTACGTGTGGCGGGGTGTGATTTTGGCACGAGTCGTTGGGTAGGGCTTGATTATGTGGTTGATGCTCACTGGAAATGTCTGTTCGCAATGAGATTTACGAAATTCCATTGTGTGGATGGTTTCGTTTTCAGACGCGCGGTCGACTGATTCTTATTGATTTTGTTTGGATGATATTCCGACATTCGCTAATTAGTCAATTTCTAACGTCTCATTTCTGTTGTTTTTGCAGTTTTTCGTTGGTGGAAACTGGAAGTGCGTAAGTACTCTCTTATCCTGATGGCTTAAATGGAAAATTGGTGGTAGAATGAGGGTTGATGGATTTTGAAATATACTAAACTGAATGGCATTGCATAGACCTGTTATCTCTAGCTGCTTAGTCTAATTTAACTCGTGGTAGATGAATATGGATGTACAGAAAGATAATGAAAGTGGCCCCAATTAGACTTGCCTGCATTGGCACTTTGTGGGTACCCCAAACTCAAAATTTTTCTTTCGTCAACTTCTTGAGAGCTGCCCTTTTATGCTAACCATAGCGGCTTCCAAATCCGTTTTCTCTGTATACCATTGAATTTTAGCCTAACTAATTGTCGCATTTTTTAACATTTCTCTTATGTAGAATGGAACAAAAGACTCCATCAGCAAGCTTGTTTCTGACTTGAATGGCGCAACATTGGAGCCTGATGTTGGTGAGTCCCTGTTTCCTTTGACCTGATTTTATCATCATATCTTCTGTCCTCCACAAATGGTTATTTTTGCTCAATTAATGTTGAAAAAGTATTGAACTTTCGTGGAGTTTTAGGTGGAGTGATGCAGTAATAATTAGAAACTTAGAAAAGTTGTATGATGTCGAAATGGAATAACTGAATACCAGGTCAAACCTATTATCTTTCACCGTCTCGAGCTATTCCTCTCTGGTAGATTTATTCAGAACATTACAGTTGTATATCGACTAAAGCTTGTCTTAAATGCTACTGTTCTAGCTTTGGAATGAAGATGTGATTCATTAACACTGAATTCTGGAGTCATGCTGGCTCCATGGCTTAAATGTCTTTAGTACTTTCCACAGTTAAGGGATAAGAAAATAGAGCTATCTAATTTAGTTTGAATTCTAAAATTTGAAGGTAGATTTATCCGAGTTTGCTTAAATTTTTAAATTGAAAAATTGAAGTTCAAGACAATGAGTTTGCTTAAATTCTTAAATTGAAAAATTGAAGTTCAAGACAATTGCCTCAGTAATTATATCTACGTATACAGCAAAACTTGACTATCACTCCTATGGATTTGATAAATGATGCTCAAGTGTCCATCCTTTTGAGATTGACTATCACTAGTAGGATGTTAAATGCATAAGATTGAGTTATTTGGAAGCATCTTTTGCTCCTCTTTTATGGCCATAGTTGGTGGCTTACTGCCTGCTAGTAACTTGTAGCGAAGGGATGGTAAGAAGCTGATAATCAAGGGCATTGTCACATGCACACGCATATCACGCACACACTCATCACACGCATGCATGTGCACACGCATTCTGCAAAGCTGAAACTAGCATATGCGCTTCTCATTTTCCTTGATATTCTTTTTGTGGCCTGTGCAGATGTTGTTGTGGCACCTCCGTTTGTATACATTGACCAGGTTAAGAACTCATTAACACCACGGATTGAGATAGCTTCTCAAAACTCTTGGACTGGGAAAGGTGGGGCTTTCACTGGAGAAATCAGGTAGCTTGCCGTTACCTTTTTATACACAAGACACCAGAACCAAGATTTTCTCCATGTTTTTTCTTTACCTTTATTGTCTTTTCTTCCTGGAAGTTCATCCTGGTTGAAAGAATACTTGACTGCTAGGTACAATATCATATGCATAAGTGATAAAGTTGGAGCATCGTGTCTTGTGAGGGATAACTTCATTCATGTTTAAAGATAGCGCTCTAGGAAAAAAATTATAAATAATAAGCCTACTGCAAATTAATTCTGGGGACTCTTTCTGGTCAGGTAAAGGACTGACACCAATAGAGAGCATTTGAATGCCATACTGGCGTGACTGAATTTATTGGAACTTTTCTTGTGAATAAAATCTGTTCAGCTGCAATTTCCCGTTTGAAAGGGAGCACAAAGTTGCAAAAGATACTCTAGCTCCTCTTCCCCTGGCAAAAACATTGGTGATACCGCCAGCAGTGACTACCGATTAATTGAAAGTATTTTAACTAAACTAATGATTGGAAAAATAATGAGTTCCAACTAGGATACAATCACAGTTACTCTTAAAAACTAAGTTTGTCTCATTACTGGAGTACTTCACCAAAAAGAAAAAATGAACCAAATAGTGTCTAAATTTACTGTTTCAGTATATGCCTTAAAGTGAACGTGCAGGATTTACTAAATAGCTGGCATGTTTTGCACTTGACATTGATGAATGTGGATTAACGGGTTTGAGCAGCAATAGACATGCTGAAGCCTCATTTTAAAGAGGCCTATTGCATGTTGACTTAGCTCGCACAAACTTAAAAATATTCATAAGAATAAAAGGTCATATTTTGCATGGTGGACTTTAATAACTAACTAAGGTAATTAAAATTTACTGAGGTGGTTTCATTTTAAAAGTCAATAATGTGATTAAAGTTTCGTGCATGTATATGGTTTCATCCCTGCTTCATTTTACAGGGAAGGTAATAGGGGCATTGCATGTGATTAACAAATAACTATGGTGGTTTCTTTTGTTGTGTACTGCAGTAGAAATGCCTCATAATGATAGAATTATGGAAATTCTGTGAAACTAAGTTTCTTCTATTCTTCCCTATTTCAAAAAATCTGATCTTTCCGAGATGTGCATTTCTTGTTTCTTCAAGTTGGTTTGCAACAATTGTCAGGGAAGCAATTGATGTGTTGAACGCATGACATGTGGCTATTACAAGCTTTGCTACTCCTCCTCTCTCTCTCTCTCTCAAAGGCACATCTTTGATTAATATTTGGAATTACAAAGAATTTTGCTGATCTGGCTTTAGGTAAGGTAGGTGATTCAACTAGGAATTTGGATCTCCAGTGATCAATGGCCATTTTAGGGTACCTTTAGATGTTGACACAAGAGCTAGTTTTGAGGCAATTACATTACTCACTCATTGCTCCTTGATGGAACTTCACATGTGAAGATCATAGAATTACACAGATTAATGAAATTTTACTTCTAGTCTTGATCGCATGGCTACTTATCTTCTAGAATGATTGCTGAGTTTAATGTGGCCATTTTCAGTGTGGAGCAACTGAAGGATATTGGCTGCAAGTGGGTTATTCTTGGACACTCTGAGCGGAGACATGTTATTGGTGAAGATGACCAGGTAGAAGATCCTAACGTAAATGTAAAATTATTTTTTTTTGCATTTAAATGCAACTCAGCTAGTTACGGTATTTTTATGATGTAGTTTATTGGAAAGAAAGCTGCTTATGCTTTGAGTGAGGGTCTTGGAGTTATAGCATGCATTGGGGAGCTTCTACAAGAGAGAGAAGCTGGGAAAACTTTTGATGTCTGTTTTCAGCAATTGAAGGCTTATGCCGGTAACTTTTACCTTCGTGCTTGCTTATGTATGAGATGTGGTAAATTGTGAACTCATCATCCTCTTCTTGTCTGCAGATGCTGTGCCTAGCTGGGATAATATTGTTATTGCCTATGAGCCTGTGTGGGCTATTGGGACTGGTAAGGTGGCCACCCCCCAGCAGGCTCAGGAAGTCCATGTAGCATGCCGTGACTGGCTGAAAAAGAACGTCTCTGCAGAAGTTGCTTCCAAAATGCGCATCATTTATGGGGGTAGGTCAACTGAAACTGTATTCTTTTTCAGTTTTGCCATATATTGCAGGGTTTTTTGGTTTGGGCTTGGAGTGTACAAGTTGGGGACTTACTGCCTTTCTTGAGAATTGTTAACTGATGCAAGTTCATTGGCTAGAGATAAAGGTGTCCTCTATAAGCCTAATTTTTTGTTAAATCTTGTGTAGCTAGGTTATATATTTGTAAGATTAGGTGAAGAAATAAAGTGAGAGGGAAAGTATACTGCCACCCCACATCAAAGTGGGCATATCAAGTACCTAGAGCTGGCATCTATTGAGTTAAAATTTTGATGAAAGCTTGCGGATACATCTAATCCTCTTCTTGCTTAAGTATTTAGTTTGACCCTGCTTCGACGGATTCTACTATGATATCAAAGAGTTTCATTTACAGTATCTCTGGATTATTTCTGTTTCTTGGACACTGTACCATAGGCTGTTCTGGTTTTTGTCTGTTATCCTTGCATTTGAACAAGTATTTTTCCATTGCATTGTGTGGCCTAACTCATGATATTACACTGTGCAGGGTCTGTAAATGGAGGCAATTGCGCAGAGCTTGCAAAGCAGGAAGATATTGATGGTTTTCTTGTTGGTGGTGCTTCCTTGAAGGTATATTTCTGCTAAATCATTTCGCCCAAAGCTTGAAAATCACATCTTTTTGACATAAAAATATAGAATAAATTGATGATTATCACAAAGCTGCTCATTTATGTATGGTTTGACATGTGATGCAGGGTCCGGAGTTCGCTACAATTGTCAACTCTGTAACATCCAAGAAAGTTGCTGCTTGATGAATATAGTTGTGGTTTTTCACAAGAAGAGCTAATAAGGGGTGACCAGAACATATTCACACCGGAGCGTAGTGCATCAAAGTCATGAGCTGGTTCTACACAAGTCGATTTTTCTCAGTTGTCTGATTTGTTCCCTTTTAATGGGTCTTAGAAATCTGTAACTTGTTGATTTTTTATTACCGATTTTCTCGGAACTAGATGAATAGAAGATTATATGTCCCCTTGTTGTTGTATTCCATGAAAGGGTCAGTGTCCCTGAAACTCGGAACTTGTTCAGGAGTCTTGTTTCCCTTTTGACCTTCTAAAATGCTGAAAAAGGGACGAGTCTGGTGGATTGAACAAAATAATGTATGCGATGTGATGGTGGCTTGTGCTTTTTCTGATCCAACATGTATCAACCTCAAGTTCTACGAGAGATTTTAATATTAGATGGATAACAAATTTCCTTACCCGCCTATACGGGGAAACAGCCGCGCAGTGCAGCGAGCGGATAATGCGAGTATCCGAATCATTCTCAGTTTCTTCATATTGAGAGGAAGTTCCATTCTTTCACATTATCCCCTTTATCTTGAACTGTAAAATGGTCAAATTCCTGGAAAGTCATCGTTTTTAGAAGACAGAATCCCATAAGAACAGGCGAGGAAAGGAAAAGGAGGGATTGGATGAGGTTCGAGTAACTTGGTCTAATGTTCAGAGAACCGCGCTAAAGTTCTCGTGGATCGACCCGAAATTCATGTTAGCGATTAGGCCTGTAGACCTTTAGTCTAGAGATGCGGTATGCTTATGTAATTGGAAGGATTACATTTTTGTACGGATATTACTTGCATCAATCAGCACCAGTGGTCTAGTGGTAGAATAGTACCCTGCCACGGTACAGACCCGGGTTCGATTCCCGGCTGGTGCAAAGCCACGGAGAGCTGTAACGACTTGCGATCGTGATCGTTGATTCAGTCACGCTAGCTGATCCAACTGAGGATCAGATATTCTCGCTAACCCTGAGCTCTTATTTTAACTGGTGCACACTTCTTTTTTCCTATGTTTTACCACCAACTTTTGCTTTTGCTTTTGCGCCGTTATCGTTATTTGTTAATGTACTCTTCATCCATCGCACGCATAGTTGTGATTTCTTTTCTTGTCTCTTTCTTTTATTATTGAGACAGAAGGGGGAAGTAGCCCTTGCATGATATGAGACCAGCCAACACCGAGTCCTCGGAGACACGACATGATCAAACATTGGACCACGAGCCAACTTTTGGTAGGTTTGACGATTTGGACATACATCAGGGCAGCATCAGAGTAACTTTCACGGAATGGGCGCCATTGCTTTCGACATTTCGAACCATCGATTTCTTGCGCACTCTCCATTGATCGGATACAGTAGCTCCACCTATTAAAAAAAGGAGAAGAAACGGACGCGTCGTTTTCTTTGCGGACCAGAAAATAATGGAGACCATCACGTCCCGGGATATGCGTGGCGTTGTCTGTCTTGACCGGCTTCTTTTCCTATCTGAAGACTACTCAGACCCGGAGGACATTGGCATTGGTCAATGCTAATTCCACAAGTTTTTCCTGCCTGAAAACCATTCGTCATCGAACGAGACATGAAGAAACTTCAATGCTTCGGTGGAACTCGTATCATGGCATCGGCTTTTCAACTCGAAGCAGAGAAGATTCGTGTACACGGCGTGCATACGGTCCGATGAAATCGCCTTAGCTATTATTATGCCTGAGTCGGTTGCTTTGTTAAGTTTGACCTGTTGCAAGTTGAACTCGCAGGACTGGGAGCAGCATATTGGCACGTCTGGATAGCTTGCCATATCTTGTTCTCTTCCCTTCTACCAAGTCAAGTGAATAGAAATGATGCAGGGATGCCAATCTCCATGCTCGCGATTGAAATGATGAGATGTCATAATAATGTCAAATGGGTAGATCGAGTTTGGCACGCTGATTACCTCGGAGCGTCTTGATTTGGAAGAACGAGTAGGGGAAGGGTGGATCCGAGGTTAAACGCTAATCATGATCATAGGTCTAGATCATGAATGCCACTTCCATCATTCCGTGAGACTACTGGTCTGAATGAGTGGCTTTAACTGTAGCTTTAGGTGGCGGTCTCCATCAAAGCTTTACACGTACTCAACTTATAAGATAAAACAACCGAGCTGTTCAAGCGGAGCTCCACATGTATTCAAGCGGTTTCTTGTTCCAAAAGTTCCGTGTCGACTCGACAATAATTGACTTTAAACCTAGGCTGGCGGAAACTTGAGAAACATCGTCTACTCTACTTGCGAATCAATTAAACCAGATGAACCGTGCAAATGACCAAGAAATGAAATCCAACCACCATCCATCAAGTTCATCTTCAGTTTTACCCTGCCGGGTCGATCGGAAAAAGATGAAGAAATGAAGTAGTGAAGTTCGAATCCTTGGAATTAACATAGCCACTCGAGACAAAGTACAGTTGTTCAGAATATCATGTGCTCTTGCCTCATGTTTTTCATCAGCCCAACCGCCCAAAGCACTTATGGACATGATCGAAGTTTTCAAGCAGCAAAAACTTGCCACGAATCTCCATAGTATTTGGACAAACCGTAGAATCACATCTACATAACTAAAACAAGAACAGGTCATGCAATATATACACAGCAACCTTGGCACTATAATCTAAATACCGTTATTCCCCCTAATGAAAACAAATGGAAGACTTAGCATGAACCCATCTCGGTAAAGAAAGGATCTTACACTACGGAATGATTGTTCAAAAAGGGTTAAACCAGCTTTCTTGGAAGGCAGATTGGTATTGCAGCAAAACAAGCAGCAAAAGGATCAAAGCGGCGACACCCCACGGTGAGCTTCCCTCAGCAGGCTGGCGATACATCCGGCGCTGCCGGTCCCATGGTGACCCGCCAAAGAAGCCTGGCTGGTCTTCTGCGGACGTCGGCAGCCACCGGACCACAACAAGCAAGACCAGTGGCGCAGCCAGTAGAATCCAGCCCAGCTGCTCCTGGGCGCTCTCCATAATATCCTCGAAGCTGAAGTACCAATGTGCGCCCAGGAAGATGAAGATCACTGCTAGGATGAGCAGGACCGGGTATGGAACAGGATTGAGCGAGAAGGCCTCGGAGATTGAAGAAGCGGTGCTTCTTCTCCCATAGGCCATGCTTTATTTCTAGGAAAATAAGTTTCCCGGAAAATTAGTGGCGGAAAGAAAGTTTAGGAGATGATGGAATCTATATAGTCTTGAGTTTTATTTATAGGGAGAGAAGGGTTTTGTGGCATCTTTTAAGTTAGATCACCAACTACGGAGCAGATGTATGTTTTTTTCAATTACTTTTACCAACTTTCTTGACAAACAAATTTGACCAACCTGAATCCAGGGAAGTAAAGGAGGAAGTGAAAGAGAGAAATCCGGAAGAAGAAAACAAAAGGTCTGTCTAGTTGTGATAGGACGGGGGGAGAAAATTTTGTTGCCTGTGTTTATTGGCATGAGTTGGATTAAGAAAATAACTCCAAATTGAGAAATTATTCTAGATAGTACCTCAAAGATGTAGATAATATCGTATGACTAAATAAAATTAAGGAAACTAAGGAAATGACGTTAGCTGAAAGCATTAGAGTTACTGCCCGTAAATCAAAGTTTGTTACTTCGTTTACTAAATAATATGACAAAATGTAAGTTATTTCATAGGAAAAGCGGGCCCTATTCAATGATTAATAATAGCCTGTTAAATCGTTCAATACGTGGCTTTTGTATAGTAATTTTAGTAAGTAATATAATTAGTCTTTTTGGGTACACGGGAGAATTACATGGGCGATCGTGAAGTGAATTTTCCATATTTATATTTTATCATAGTATATCTGGGAGGGAAATAAAAGATGATTTGCAACCTTGAGCAATATTTTATCCTTCACTTTTGCTTTGATTCGAGTGCTAAAATATGTTATCGCCGACTATATTTTTCCCCCTTGATGGGTTTTTAGCACCGGGAGATTAACAAACCACACTTTGATTTGGATCCTTTTCAATGGATGTAATCATTAATGTTAAAAGTGAAGCGATCAGCCTATTTAAGGATTAAGATAATATGAGCACATCTAAATCGGTGCTGACACAAAATTTCCTTGTGGTTTAAGCATTTGCAACTTGGGCAAAACTTTATCCCATTTATGTACGTATCTTTGTAATTGATATATGAGATGGAAATTAAACAATGTGTAGCATGGACAATCTATATATTTTTGTTAAGATTATATGACAAAGATCTCACATTATTAGATTAAAATAAGAAGGTATTCTAATCATGAATTCAAACTAAACATATTTTATATTCATAAATTTATGCATGAAAATATCCTTATTTTAACGAAAGACTTTTATGGAGATATCGAGTAAGACAATTGAGTTTTATTGTTACTTTATATTGTCTAATGATTTATTAAAAAGAATTTTGTATTAACTCATGTGAACACAACATGATATAATCATATCTTGAGCATATATTTGCATATGATTAACTTACTAATAAAAGGTTAAAACATAAGTAAAATACCAAAGTACTTTTATCTGAGTATATTATAGAATATGTTTTACACGTGGTTAATATGTTTTTGCTTGAAAAAACAGAATTTTTTTCTAAGTTCAATGGATGCATGAATTGAGAGAGTTTTACGAAAATCGTGTATGTATATGTGTTTTATGTAAATTACGAGTATTTTACTCACACGGTATCATTATATATACGCACGTATATATAATCAAGACATCTTATTCACCTAGGGAACAGAAAAATCACTGAACTCATGAGTAAGTTACCATTGATGGCAAGATACCATAAAGAAAATAATTGTATAATTTTATACAATATATTAGGCTCATTTTTCTTTTTCTTTTTGGCCTTTTTCCTTCTTCTTTTTGGGTTGATTTTTGATCTCGGGCCAAAATCCAATTTCCTCTTCAAGACTTCAAAGCTCCAAATTCCTCTTCAACGGAACCTGAAACACACGGCGCCCCACCTTCTCTTCCAATCCAATCTTTTCTCGGCCGATTCAGTCACTTTCCCGAGAAAAGGCACAGAGAGAGAGAGAGAGAGAGGGAGAGAGAGAGAGAGAGAGGGAGGAGAACACAGTGCGAGATCGATCACTTGGAGAAAAGGTTCGATTTTGATGCGATATGAGGCCGCAGAACAGGCCGATCCACGCGGTGGCTACATGGGTGAGGAGGCAGCCCCCCAAAGTCAAGGCCTTTCTGGCCGTCGTCTCCGGTATGGCTGCTCTCGTCCTGCTCCGGTTCGTCGTCCACGACCACGATAACCTCTTCGTCGCCGCCGAGGCCGTCCACTCCATCGGCATCGGCGTCCTTATTTATAAGCTCATGAAGGAGAGGACTTGCGCTGGTATTTCTACGCAATTCCCCTTTTTTTTCCCCTTTAGTACGTGATTGGCTTGTGTTTGGGATGGTGTGGTATGGTGGGCATGAATCGGTTGGTTCGGTTAGGCTGTGGACGTTGCAGTGATTGCGTTGTTGTTGGACAGGGGCTCTTTCAAGATGACGTTTTGTCCCGATCAGGTTGGGTTTAATGCATGCTAGGGTTTTCTTTATTGATCGTTCGTGTGAACTTGTGTCTTCCCAGGGCATTGGGTTTGTAGAGTTCATAGGCGAAATGTTTTTTTTTGTGTGTGTGTGTGTTTTGGACATGCAGTATAGTTCTTATGATTGCTAAGGACCTTCGATCACGAGTTGTGCCAGAAAAGCAGAGAGAGAGAAGGTTTATCTTATCTGAGTGCTAACAGCTCTCTGGCATAGCAAGAACCTACTTAAGTTTCTGCTGGTGAAAATGTTATCAAGAGAGTAGAACTCGACCATTTGAGTCATCCTGTTTTGTTTTATTCGTGCATCCGTTTGAGTCATCCCCTTTCGTTTTATTTGCGCACTTTTTATTCGCACTGTTATGCGTGATTAGCAGGCATGTTGATCCAGTGTTTGCTCAATTGCCAGACAATTCGCTAAATTACTTTCTTTTGCTGTCTGTCAGTTATCTAAGCATTGCAGAATTGGTCTGGAACGCGCAAGACCACATTTTGCTGGTTAGATAGTTGGACTTGGAACACCACATGTCTTCTTTGCATTTGTCTTTGGTTGAGCATCATGCAAGCTGTTGTATTATTGAGCCGCTAATACAAATTCTACATTGCGAACCCAAAGGTCTACCTTTGGCACTGCAATTTTAAACACTATCATCAGTGTTCAGATAGTTGTCTCGCGTATCTACCGTCTATCGATTAGAACTGTAATTCATTGCATATTAAAAAAATTCAATTAAAATGACACATATATTATCATTTTTAAACTCTAATTTTTTTCGTGGTATTACAATGTTTTGCATATGTTGATGATTGGAACAATATTCATTTCAGGGCTATCACTCAAATCCCAGGAACTAACAGCTATATTTTTAGCTGTTAGGCTGTACTGCAGTTTTGTAATGGAATATGACATACACACAATCCTGGACTTATCTACGTTGGCAGCTACCCTGTGGGTTATATATATGATCCGTTTCAAGTTAAAGTCCAGCTACATGGAGGACAAGGACAACTTTGCTATTTATTATGTGGTGAGTTTGAGAGGTCATCTAATCTTTCTCGTGGGTAGTCCACAAATTGGATTTTTGTCCCAGGAACTATAGTTTTTTCAAGTTCTCTCCCTATTTGGTAAGGAAAATCACATGAATCAAAGGTATTAGTTCGAACTTTTCACATAAAGCAATTTCTTCTCCATACGGTTAAAATGGCTTGTGCATATCTTGTCTAGAGGGAAAGTTCACCATTTCTAAGTTAATTGGCAGAGTTATTGGGACAAGCATGGGGATTATCGTGGTTTTGTCATTTAGGTCAACAATTTTTCTGGTTTTAATTTTGGGAAGGTTGAAGAGAGCATGAAATGTGTTAATAACAGTATGCATATCACCTTGCCTAAAAGTAAATAATCTTTCTTCATTGTGGTTACAGTTGATACCTTGTGCTGTGTTGGCTTTGTTTATTCATCCGTCAACTTCACATAACCCATTAAACCGGATTTCATGGGCATTTGCTGTCTACCTGGAAGCTGTATCAGTACTACCTCAGCTGCGTGTTATGCAGAACACAAAGGTAAAAGGGAGGGTGTTGCTTTTCCTTTAATGGTACTATATAGACAGATTAAGGTATGACTTCTTTGATGAATAACATCCTTTTTCCATTCTTTCAGATCGTTGAACCATTCACAGCACACTATGTATTTGCGTTGGGAGTGGCGAGATTTTTGGCTTGTGCCCATTGGGTACTTCAGGTTTGACCTTCTGAAATATGAAATTTTTGTTCTTCTTGTACTACTATCTTTAGCATAGTAACACAAGAGGCTCTAAAGCTCTATGGATAATTTTTAGGTATTCTTTTTTAAAACTTTTACGGTACATATACTGTTTATTCCACTCTGGAATTCTAGCAATTCTCTTTTTAGTAAAATCTTTGTGAAAGCTGGAGATTTCTATCCAATGTTATGGGCTTCTTAGATTGCCATCTACCTTGTCACCATTGAATATTTTGAACCTATGTGTCTCGGATATTATCTCATGAAAGTCTTACTGAGGATATCAGTTATAGCTGGGCACATCTTTTGGATATTTTAGATAGCTTCAGTCCCTGTTCATAGGAATACTGTTCAAAAGAGAAATTAGTTGGCTATGGCTGAAGTCTGATACAGTTTTCCTTTGTTTAGCCATTCCTATTCCAGCTGAAAATGGGAACATTCTGGAGCAAAGCCCAAAAGTTCCATTTTAATGACAACAACCACCCCTCCGCGGGGGGCGTGGTAACTCTTGATTTATCACCTTCCACATTCTCCAGCTCCTTTTCTATTGCATATTCTTGGAATGGTTTGTAATTACTAAAGATATACTCTGTATGCTTAGTATGTTTTACCAGTTGTTGGTTCCAATGGTTAACATACTTCGCAGCCAATAATGATTGATTGTTGCATCATTGACTTTACGGTATGTTATGGAGTACTCATATCTTATATCCCACTTAAAATAGGTTCTAGACAGCCGTGGGCATTTACTGGTGGCACTGGGTTATGGGTTATGGCCTTCCATGGTTCTTATCTCCGAGATTGTTCAAACATTCATTTTAGCAGATTTCTGCTATTACTATGTTAAAAGGTGAGTTTGGGCTTTAATTTTTATTCAGCATGTACTTAATGTTTTTGTCAATATACATAATTCTCGAATCTTCTTACAGCGTGCTTGGAGGACAGCTTGTTCTACGTCTCCCATCTGGGGTGGTATGAGGAAATGGGGATGGATATTCACTGTTCTCATAGTCTTGCTCTCTCTACCTGGTTTATATTCCAGAAGAACGTTCTGGTTTACTTGTTATGGATGCACATCCAGCAGATTGCTTCTAGTGAGAATCAAGTATCAGCAGCTTTGGTTGGATGTTTTTAACTTTTTTTTAATGTATGCTTAAAATCAAGAATGATATAGGATTTTGCAGCAACAATTATATTCTCATGGAACTACTCCCTTTCTCTCTTTCTCTCTCTCTCTCTCAGCGCACCGGCACACAAATATCGGAGCTAATCTGCACAAGTATTAAGTCAAATGAGGACCATGACAGATGTTGAACCTGGAAATGCAATCTATTAATTTGTCTGAAGGCTCAACATTTGTTGTATAATTTCTCAAATAAAAGCTGTCATTTCTGATGAAAACCTGTCTGGCCGATGAAACTGCAAAGATTGGTAAGATGATTAATCCTATTTGTAATTTATTATGATATGAGTGTCCACAGTTGTTTTTTTTTTTTTTTTTTTTTGGGGGGGGTGGAGGAGGGGGTGTGGTGTTGCGCTCCAGGTTTTTACTCAAACGGTGAGGTTCCTCGCAAGGATACCTTCGAATGTAACCCCAGGCCCAAACGCCAGAATCAAGCCGAACTCATTATGACTCTGGTCTTCCTTTTTCTTCTTCGTGCTCTCTTCCAGCATATAATCAAGGACATACACAATGGTATTGCTACTGGCATTCCCATAGTCCTTTAAAGCTTGCCTACTCGCCCTTAATTTATCAGGCAACAAGTCGAGTCTCTTTTCGAGTCGATTCAAGATTGCTGGTCCACCTGGATGGACTGCCCAGAAGATTCTGTTATAGTCTTTGTCGGATAAACCAATTGGTTCCATCAACTTTGAGCAGAACCCCTCGATGTTATCTTCAATGATCTGAGGAAGCTCTCTCGCCAGTTTAAAGCTTATTCCCTCTTCTGTCAACCTCCCATCTATAATTTTTTCGGTATCTGGTAAGAATTGCTGAATGGCCGTATTAAGTTCAAATAGAGGCTTCTCAATGCTTAAATCTGGGTCAGCCCCAATTATCATTGCTCCAGCACCATCGCCAAATAATGCAACCCCAACGAGATCGTATGGCCTCTCAGCGCTTGGTGGCTTGTAACCTATAATGGTAGTTTCTGATGTAGCAAGCAAAACCCGGCTACCGGGATTGTTTTCTGCTATATCCTTTGCAACACGAAGTCCGGCAACACCTCCAGAGCAGCCAACGAAGTAGAGCATGACTCGGCGGGTTTCTGGGCTGAGCCTGATCCCCTTTGCTAGATAAAGGTCTCCACCTGGTAGCCGTGCTTCACTAGACGAGACATAGACCAAGTGGGTAATGTCTGAGACGGGTCTGCCCCACTTCTTGATGCAATCTTGCGAAGCCTCGATGGCCATCTCTGTCACTGCCTCATTGCAGATATCTAGTCTCTGCTTTATCGTGGGTAGGCCTTCCATGGCAAGCTCTGGATATTTCTCGAGGATCTCTTCGGACATGACCACATACCTCGTTTTGACCGTAGTTGTTTTGCCTGAGAGAGCCAGAGAGAAAAGTCAAAGAACATTACCTAGCATATGGCAACCATAGCTGGAGGCAATATATAATAACGTGAAGGAAATCAAGGAGGGAAGTGTGTTGAGAGTATCACATAAACGAGTCAGCTTCTGTTTGAGGTCAGGATCATCACAGTTGGTGTTCCTGAAATACCCATCAACCAGAAACTCCTGCATGACAAGCTGGTGAGGAAAAGCTTTGCCAAGGGCCAAGATGGTGGCTTTCCCAGGATCAGCCTTCTTCCATGCAAAAGTTCCCTGAGCTCTCTCTCCATTCTCCATCTCTCTCTGTCTTCGTCACCTAAGTTAGCGTTCATTCACAAGGAGGAGCTGCGTGGACGCCTCTTTACCTTGAAATGGAGCAAGCAGGGTGTGGTCCTATATATAGAAAACTAACGTAAAACTGGAAGTTCCAGCTTGAGCTGGAGCAAATAAAATAAGCAAAGTAGGAGTGATGCCCTGTGGGGGAGATATGATTTGGATATGGTTTTAGTTGGAGGCAAAATATTAGTTTTTTTTTTTGGGGGCAAAGGGGAAAAGATTAGTTGAGAAGCAAGGCATACATGGGGGGTCATGTTCAGTGATGTCGGTATGAATCTGTTAGAGGCCACGCACTTTCTTTAACATGAGCACCGATTCATACATGTCCCCTTGGAGTTAGCTACCACAGCTCTATCACCGGTTCTTTTTGAAATAACGAAACGCAATGTAAAGATTGCCAAGAATAAAAATAGATGAGCAGCCTATGCAGCTTCGCTTCTCATAGCAAGAAGAATTTCATGAACTGTTTTCTTATTTTTCAATCCTAATAGAGCAACCCCCCTGACTAAGCAGCTGCAGATTATCCAACGATCTGAAGGAACTTCTCCAACAATTAATGATATGCCTTTGTAATGAAGTAACTAATTGCGTCCTACCACCAACATGTAAAAAGGAAGAAACACCACCCTTTTTCTTGTCTTTGGTAATTAGTTTACTCACAAAAGTTTTGGTGTCAATATGTTATGCTGTTGCTACAATTCTTTTAAACTCTCTCTCTTAGATCAAGTAATCTTACTGCTAAATCATTATGCAACAGCATGACATATTGACAAATTCTGTCAGGAATTTAAGGAAATCTATTGTCAATCTCTTTCAAGATGTAAATCCCAATGGTTACAGGCAGTGATACAGAAGGAACTAGTCTCTTACATGTTGGATGAGAAGCATGGATAAAAAAGCTCAACACTCCACAACAATCCTGTGCAGATTTGAGCCATCCCTGATAGGATCTGAGATGGATAAAAAATTACTTAAGATTTGATAACCTGCAAAATTTATTTAACAGAACCAAGAATTCAATAGTTTGAGAGTTAAAGTGAATGTAAGCAAAAGGAATAAGTGAGGAATGGGATTAAGACTCGAGCTGCCATTAGGCAGCACCGGAAAATTGTTTGGAAGAGGCAATTGGCATACTGAAATATTTTCTTCAGTAGTAATTCCGTTGTGACCGAACCAAGTTGATCTTTGTCTGCCTGCAGAAGTTCAGTGTCGTAGCAGTCTATTCCCCAGAAGAGAGCAACCTCATCTGCAAATATTTTCCACGGATGCAAGACAAGCAATTGTTACATTATTATGGGTGTTCAAACTTCACATCCTTATGATTTCGTTATTTTTCTGATCCATGAAAGTTCATTTGGTAAATGTGGAATGTCCATTAAGTTATTCTATTGATTAAGATTTCTCTCCTGTCAATATGTGGTTATTTGGTCTCCTAGTTAATCTAACTAGTCTAGAGTAGTACCAAGACAAAAAGATTAAATTTCTCTCTGAAATGTCTCATAAATCATAATTGGCTTGCTGACAATCTTCAAGAAGGTAAGATAGCAGTTGCCTTCCAAACCGACAGTTGGAAGAACTGAACTGTTGAAGCTACATGTCGTCACAGACTGGCCAAAACCGGGATGCTGGACCAAGACATTCCAGTTGGAGTAGTTTCTCTTGTAATTGTCATTAGAGAATATTAGTTTCATCACCAGTGATCTAAGTAGTTGTTCTTAAGGTGCCAGTGAACACGAATTAGGCAGTAATGATTGGTGCATTGCACAGCGTCTGTATTGCTAAGGGCATCTGACTGAGGCAGGGTAGTTCCTTCACTGGTATATACTCATATAGTAAGATGCTCGAATTATCAGATTGGGGTGTGTTCTTTTTTTTCAGGGGGATGAGCAGTTGACAATGACTTATGCAGGAAGAAGTGTTGGGGCCCGCTTCTTTACATCCACAGCTGCATGTAGGACAAGAAGTGATGCGAGGGTTATAAAATGTTGACAGTGACACGCAGCAGACCGGTGCTTTGTCTGCCAAAAAGCTGGAATACAGGCAAGTTGATTTCCATGTTCCTGCACATCACAGTTTAGATGGCGAGACTTGAGGCAAAATCAGGTAGGATTTGGTCTAGAAGCAAAGTTACCAATGATCCTATCTCAAAATCTCTGTAACCAAAACTCCTCCACACACAACACACACTGAAAGCACAAGAATTCTCAACTAAAAATGTCGTTGATCATTTTCAGCAGAACAAGCAAATAGTCTTAACTTTTTGAGGCAGCCAGAAGCACGAAGAATGACGATACCTACTCCAAGAAGGATAAATTTTCAATCATGGTATCAACATTCGACCAAACAAAATCACAGTATCAATCATCAGACTCCAGGTGACTTCTCCAAGAAAGTGCATTTTTCATCTCATTTACCCCTTTTTCATACACAAAAACTAATTGCAAGGAATACTAATACTAATATGCCACACACACTGATAAGACTTGGAAGGGTCTATAGCACAACAGTCTACAGACCTGTTCTCTGGTGAATTCTCCGATATGAGATCGAGGATTGTGTCCTTCTGGCAAGAGTGAGGGATGTGGAACTTGAATGATGAGCAATTCCCTTGTTGGGAGGCAAAAGCACCCAAAATCAACCATATCACTTTGTCCCTAGCCCACGTCCATCCTAACTTCCAACCCCTTTTTTTGTTTGGTGATACTTGTGGTAGTTTGGATTGTCACTCTCGCCTGAACAAAAAGAACATGTTAGCTAGAGAGAGGAGTTTCACCATGTGAACTCTTGTGACATCTTTGAGTTGCAGCCTGCCTTTTATATGAAAAGTGACCCCATTGCATATCTATCATGAAAGTTTTCCCTTATGGAACTGTGACAGGCTATCCAGAAAAAAGCAGATGGTATCGCTATGTTGCTCCTTAAGCAGAAGGCAAAGTTTGTAGAATGTTAGCATCACTTCAACTATAACAGACCAAATAGTATTCCTTTTTTTTTTTTTTGGTCAGAGACTGACGACTTAATTATAAGTTTTTGGCATGTGCTCAGAAAAGTTCCTTGGAGAATGTCTGAAACTCAATCTTAGTAAGTGTAGGATAAATTACCAAGAGCAATGTTTGAGCATTGCCAGAATCCTAAGCAGAAACCAAATCGCAGTTCTTCAAATATTTAGTCTTTGCATGTGATCACTAACCATATATCCATCAGTAGTCCATCTATAAATGTCAAAAGTTAATGTGATGTTTCCATTTGGTTCCATAGGGTCATAGCAATCTGCAAGCAGGTTTCAGAAAGAAGAAGAGTGACATGATTAACTAACTATCAACTACTGAACTTTGAAAGAGTAACAAATCAAGAACAGGGATTGTTACCTGATAAACTACACAAAGTAAGTACCATTGCAGACACAAGAGCGAGTGGACTAATCCAACCGAAGATGGTTAGCTTCATCTCCACTAAGAAGATTACCAATTATCAAGCGGTGCTGTTTCGACTCAGAGGAAGGCTTTAGAGACTAGGTCTTTTTATCAACAGTAAGCAACCCAGCTTCTTTCTTGAACAGACCATGCCCAGATGGAGCAAAACAAGAATCATAGGGAACTTCGAACGTGATATCCCAGGCAAAACATAAAAAAAATGTCTCATCTAGAAGGATTCCTGATAGTCCCCACCTACAGAGCAAGCCCAGATGAGTTCTTTTTCAAGGCGTCTTTCTTGTCTTTCCTAGCATCCGGCATCCTTCTCGGAGGCACAGAGACGGAGTTGATAGTGATACCGCGAATGTTTTTTATACGACAGTTCGTTATCTATTGTGCAAAGAAAAACCAAAAACGAAAGGACACAAACGTTTTAGTGGATAAACATTGAAAGTGTACATGAATACCTAATTAGGCCTTGGCTTTTTTAGTTGATGAGATTAGTAGAGTATTTTATGAATTTAAGGTTTTCACTTGCCTAAGTTGATCTTCCTTGTTGTAAGAAAGGCGTCAAGATGAAATGTCTCTCTAATGAACATTTGAAATTTCATTTATCCAACATATATAATTAACGAACGCCATCTAATTTTGTGTTTCACAAAAACACCATAATATTATGTTTTTTTCTAGATTGCAATGTTGATGATAAATTCTTAATTATGTTGGTAAAATAGCATAGTTGACGACCTATTGTAATTTATATATGATATTAGGGACCTACAACCATTGGCATAGTTGTAACATACCATCCATGTTATATATTTTCTATTCAAATCTAAATCATAGGAGCGAGAACAATAATTCGGGAGTGAAATAAACCGTGCTATTTAAAAGGACTCGTTAAAATCTTAAGGGTCTGGAGCTGCAGCGATAGAATCGTTCTTCCTTTCCCCAAGTCATCATTATTCTTCTTTTCTTTTTTTGGGGGGGATCGAAAATGCCGGGAAAATTTCATTAGCTCAGAGCAAGTTTGCCAACATGAGAAATTATAATATCCAACGTAGATTTCGAGGGATGAAACAGCCAATCGAGCAAGGAGACAAAGTCCCATGATGGGCTTTTGCTCCCTGGCAGGTAGGCATTCGACCAAGAAAGCAGTGTCCTTTCCTCGGCCAGAGCGAACTCTGCTTCGACAGAACGAAGGAGGTTCTCAAGAACTTCCCGCCGGCGACCGAGCACTCCGGCGAGTCATTCGGTTTCGCGCGATCAACGTTCACTTTGAGGGTGCCCTCCGCCGCCGGTGGCCGCCGCGCCCGAGGTACCCGCCGCTCAAGAAACTCGCTTCGTCCCTGGGTTTCCGACGCTGCTGCTCGCGCTGACTGAGATTGACGTCGAGGACGATGAGTGGAACAGCCTTGGTCATTGAGCTCGCGAGGAAAAACCCGAGCTTCCATTCCGCCCAATCTTTGCACTCCTATGGGCATTTCTCGGCGGCCTCCTTCGCCGCCGCCGCTGCCGCCTCCGCTCCTTTCGCGGCGAGATTCCTCTTCGGGTACGCTCTCATTCTACACCCTCGATGTCAGGGCATCCGTCCAGTACGTTTTAGACACCGCTAGCCTTGTATATGGTTTCTTGCAAAAGCCTTGTTACTTTTTTCCGGATGAAATTTGTATTGCCCACAGTTGATACGGAGTCCACGTTGTGGCACCATAGTACGGTTCCTTGCAATATTTTAGGGAGCTTGGGAGATCAGGGCTTTTGGTTTTTCGCCTGGAGATCGGAGTGACGTGTACTTGAGCTGTGAAGGTTTTACTTTGGTAACCTCAAAGCAACGAAAGATAGTTACTTGGGGTGATTATCTTTTGCATCGCGATTGTTGTGTTCGTGGTATGCCATTAGGGTCTGACTGAGAGTGATTAGGTAATGGAATGTCCCCCATTCACTCTATCATGGATATGGAGTGATTCGGTATTATTTGCGATGCGGTTAACTTGGTGTCATGGGATATACACCAAATTTAGGGTCAGATTTCGTTGTCAGGCGTTTAGTATCAATGCAAAATTTTTGAGACCCTTATCATGTTTTCAGATGATATGGATTCTGTTTTTTTGGCTTGACCAAGTGTTGAGATGAAAATCTCCGAGTTCTCGGTGGTGGACTGCAGAAAGTTAGGACTGTTCGTTTCTTAATAATCGGTAGCTTTTGCTGTGTATGTTGCATGTCTAGTGCAAGCTGATGCTACTGACTTTAAGGTTGATTTAAACACAAGCTGTACCCTGATGGAGGTTTATCTTAGATAAACCGTCTTGTTGTCCTTCTCATATTTTCTTGAGATGGCGGTCAGTGATGTTTGCTTTCACTGGCATATTCTTTTTCTCTTGCCTTGGTATGATTATGAGGGATGAGCAGCTGTTGACCCCAAAAGAAAATGCATATGCATACTTTCTTATTATTTTGAGATATCAATTATTAAAAGTTTGACTCTGCTTGGCTACAATCTTTGTTAGTCTCTACTAGCCTTTTAGCTGAAATTTTCTTCCTTCTCTCCCTTATCCTTCATGATATCCGAATTGTCATCCTTGTGCAGCAGCTTTAAGTTACCTGTTGCATACTGTGATGCTGGGACAGCATGGTCTGAAGATGATGTTTCTAGTACACAAAGTAATTTCGAGAAGATATTGCGTGACGAATCTTTGAAACAGGGCACCAAGATATACAAAATAGAGATGAAGCCTCTCTTTTCAGCTTTTGAGTTTAGGACATTTGCCTTGACTTCGTTAAGGTCTTTTCTACAGTCCTATTTGCCACTTTTACAGTCCAGTATCCAGGAGGAAGAGGATGATAACTTCCTGCAGGATGCCATGGAGGAGCGCCAAGTAGATATGGTTGTTCCATTAAAAAATTCTGTCAAACAGATCATTCGGGAGGTGAGTTCGTAGATGTTCCAAAGTCTTGAATGCAGTTAAGAACACCGTGATAGCTTTCCATCCCATTCCTAAGTATGATTCTCTTTTACTGGCAAGGAAGCACACATTCCATGCAAAAAGATCTGGGGAAAAAGGGGGGCTTCAAATGTGTAAAGAAAGAAACATAATTGATTGAGAGATAAAATTAAGTTCTAATCATGAAACTGTGGAAGAATTATGGCAATGGCATTTTTATTTGGCTTTTTTAATAACAAACTCGAAGTTTTTCTGAAATTTTTGGTAACAGTTTGAGTTTGAATATCACTTCATTCTGCTTTATGGTAGATAGATCTTATAGTCATTGGACAGTTCTTTGCTATTAGGATTCTTCATCATACTTTAGTAGTTTCGTCTGGGCAGATATGGATTGCGGAGTACACCTTCCAAGCTTTAACGCATCATGTCTATGGTCTTCTCTTGTCTTCTCTTTCGTTTCGTTACACAGTAATAACAATGATAGTAATGTCAAAGTTCATTGTCTTGTAGGACTTTGCGGCGAGTTATTGTTGATTCACTGTTGCTTCTCTTTTGAAGGAACAGTTTGAGAGAAGGAACAAGAAAAACTCAAAACTTTGTCTCTAGTAAAATGAACTATTTTTTTCTTCTCCAGACTACAGTTGTTACTACTAGACGGGTTTTGGAAAGGCTTGCTGTCCAATATGTTTCACAAAGAATGGCATGGAAACTTCTTAAAGGTACTTTTCTCACAACTCAGCATATGCGTGAATGAATCCAGCGTCACCTGACTAATCTTTTCTAAACTATGTTCAGATGTTCCCAAATCCACTACACGCAAGGCACAAAGAGGGATGCCAACTCTAGTTTATATATGGAGTGTTAGCAGGACAACTTTTAGAGGTCAATTCCTTTATTTTTACAACTTTTTTCACTGCTATGATGAGTTACTTGACCATCTATCTTATCATTTCTGCCAATCATGTACCTTAACAGGGCAGTTGCTAGGAACTGCGGCAACATGGCTCGTTCGAGTAGGAATCGAAACTTACCGATGCTTGTCTAGTATATTCAAGTCCAGGGAAGAAGATGAAGTTGATCCAGTAGAACAAGTTATAATTCTCGGGAAGAAGGTCTATATTGTTACTGTGAAGTGTAGTGCATCCCTGATTTTTGCTTCAATTGGAGCAGGGATGGGTGCCACTGTTATGCGTCCTTCACTCGGGCAGTGGATTGGTAAGCACTTTTTCTCAAAAAAGAAAAAAAGAGAAATAAAGCTGATCATCTAATAACTGTCCATAAGCGGATGCATACATCTATATTGCTATATCCAAATTCTAATGTGGTGTATCTGGTTTGTAGGCTGTGCTCTTGGCGACTTAGCTGGCCCAATTATTGTGTCACTTTGCTTTGAAAAATATCTCCAGTTGGCTCTATGAAGTATTGACTTCCAATTCTCTTGCATGGAGCTACCCTTAACTCAGGCTCTAGCTTGACTTGAAGCATTCAGCTGGTGATGTTCGTTGGAAGATGTAGGATTCTGCTGCAACAATTATTATTATCATGGAACTGCTCTCTCTTGACACACACGCACGCACACAACTTGGAGCTAATTTGCATAACAAGTATCACGTCAAGTGTGGATCACGATCGATGGTGAATCTGGAAATTCTGTCTTTTAAATTGTCTGAAGACACGACCTTGTTTTTATAATATCTCCAATAAAAGCTATCATTTCTTATGAAAACCTTTCTGGCCGATGAACTGCAAAGATTGATAAGTTGATAATCTCTATATGTAAATAATCTCTATATGTAATTCATGAGGATATGAGTGTCCACAACTAGGGGGCTCTGGGTTTTGCTCAAACTGCGAGGTTCTTCGCAAGAATACCTTCAAATGTAACCCCAGGTCCAAATGCCAGAATCAAGCCGAATTCATTATGACTTTGGTCTTCCTTTTTCAACTTCATGCTCTCTTCCAGCTTATAATCAAGAACATACGCAATGGTATTGCTACTGGCATTCCCATAGTCCTTTAAAGCTTGCCTGCTTGCACTTAATTTGTCTAGCAGCGAGTTGAGTCTCTTTTCGAGTGGATTCAAGATTGCTGGTCCACCTGGGGGGACTGCCCAGTAGATTTTGTTATAGTCTTAGTCGGAGTAACCAATAGGTTCCAACAACTTTGCCCAGAACCCCTCAGCACTCGTAGGCTTGTACCCAATAATGGTAGTTTCTGATGTAGCAAGCAAAACCCGGCTACTGGGATTATTTTCTGCCATATCCTTTGCAACCCGAAGTCTGGCGACACCTCCTGAGCAGTCAACAAAGTAGAGCATGACCCGGCGGGTTTCTGGGCTGAGCCTTATCCCTTCTGCGAGATAAAGGTCTCCACCTGGTAGCCGTGCTTCACTAGACGAGACATGGACCAAGTGGGAAATGTCTGAGACGGGTCTCCCTCACTCCTTGATGCAAGCTTGCGAAGCCTCAATGGCCATCCCTGTCACTGCCTCATTCCAGATATCTAGTCTTCGCTTTTCCGTGGGGAGGCCTTCCATGGCAAGCTCTGGATACTTCTTGAGGATCTCTTCGGACATGATCACATACCTTGTTTTCACTGTGGTCGTTTTGCCTGAGAGCGCCACAGAGAAAAGTCAGAGAATTACCTGGCATATCGCAACCGTAGATGGGGCATACATAATAACGTCAAGGAAATCAAGGAGGGAAGGGTATTGAGAGTATCCCATAGACGAGTCAACTCCCGTTTGAGGTCAGGATCATCACAATTGGTATTCCTGAAATACCATCAACCAGAAACTCCTGCATGACAAGCTGGTTCCAAGATGGTGGCTTTCCCAGGACTGGCCTTCTTCCTTGCAGAAGTTCCCTGAGCTCTCTCCATTCTCCATCTCTCTGTGTCTCCGTCACTGGAGTTACTTAGTGCGCATTTGCGAGGGGGAGCTGTGCGGATGCCTCTTTACCTTTAAATGAAGCAAGCAGGGTGTGGCCCTATTTATGGAAAACTAACCCGAAACTAAAAGTTCCAGCTTGAGCTAGAGCAAATGAAATAAGCTAAGTAGGAGTGATGCCCTGTGGGGAGATATGATTTGGATATGGTTTTTGCTGGAGGGAAAAGATTAGTTGAGAAGCAAGGCATGCATTTGGTCATGTTCAGTAATGTTGGTATGAATTTGTTATAGGCTACACACTTTCTTTAACATGAACAACGATTCGTACATGTCCCTCTGGAGTTAGCTACCAAAGCTCTATCGCCGGTTCTTTTTGAAATCACCGAACACAATATCTCAATGTAAAAGTCGTCAAGAATAAAAATTGTTGAGCAGCCTATGTGCAGCTTTGCTTCTCAGAGCGAAAAGAATTTCATGGACTGTTTTCTTGTTTTTCAATCCTAATAGAGCAACAACCCCCCCAAAAAAAACTAAACAGCTGCAAATTATCCTACGGTCTGAAGGAACTTCTCCAACATTTAGTGATATGCCTTTGTAATGGAGTAACAAATTGCATCTACCAACAATATGTAAAAAGGAAGAAACAACAGTCTTAGTCTTGTCTTTGGTAATTAGTTTACTCTGAGTTTTCATGTCAAATATATTTGCATTACCAGAGGTGCCTTGGGTCACATATGAATGATTTAGCAGTAAGATTACTTGATCTAAGAGAGACGGTATAAAAAAATTGAGGCGACAGCATAACATATTGGCAAATTCTGTCAGGAATTTATCAAATTTATTATCAGTCTCTTTGAAGAAGTAAATTCCAACGGTTACAGGCAGTGAATACAAAAGGAACTAGTCTCTCACAATTAAAGATAAAATATTGGGTGAGGAGTAGGGGAAAAAAATCTCAACAGTCCACAACAATCCTGTGCAGATTTGTGCCATCCCTGATTTGGTCTGAGTTGGATAAAAAATAACTCGAGATTTGATAACCTGCAAAGTTTATTTATCAGAACCAGGAGTTCACTAGTTTGAAAGTTAACATGATTGTCAGCAGGAGTGACAAGTGAGGAATGGGATTTAGACTTGAGCTGCCATTAGGCAGCACCGGAAAATTGTCTGGGAGAGGCATTTGGCAGCTTTCACCATTGAAATATATTCTTCGAGGAAAAGCCCAACCATTTCCCAGAGTGAATGATTCCATGTCTTTCTTCAGTAGTATTTCTGTCGTGACTGAACCAAGTTCATCTTTATCTGCCTGCAGAAGTTCAGTGTTGTAGTAGTTTATTCCCCAGAAGAGAGCAACCTCATCTGCAAATATTTTCCACAGATGTGAGACAAGCAATTATTACATTATTATGAATGTTCAAACTTCACAGCCTTATGATTTCATTATTCTTCTGATCCATGAAAGTTCATTCGACAAATGTGAAGTGTCCATTAAGTTATTCTATTGGTTAAGATTTCTCTCCTGTCAATGTGGTTATTCAGTATCCTAGTTAATCTTAGCCCAGAATAGTATGAAGACAAAAAGATTAAATTGCTCTCTGAAAAGTCTCATAAATCATAATTGGTTTGCTGACAATCTTTGAGAAGGAAAATTAGCAGTCACCTTCCCATCTGACGATTGGAAGAACTGAACTGTTGAAGCTATATGTCATCATGGACTGGCCAAAACCAGGATGTTGTACCAAGACATTCCAGTTGGAGTAGTTTCTCTTGTAATTATAGTTAGAAACTGTTAGTTTCACCCGCCAGTAATCTAAATAGTTGTTCTTAAGGTGCCAGTGAACCCGAATTGGGCAGTTATGATTGGTGCATTGGACAACATCTGTATCACTGAGGGCATCTGACTGAGGCAGGGCAGTTCCTTCACTGGTATGTACTCCTATAGTAAGATACTTGAATTATCTGATTAAGGAGTGCTCCTTTTTTAAAGGGGATGAGCAGTTGACAATGACTTACCTTATGCAGGAAGAAGTGTCGGGGCCAGCTTCTTTACATCCACAGCTGCATGTAGGACAAGGTGTGATGCGAGGGTTATAAAATGTTGACAGTGACACGCAGCAGACCGGTGCTTTGTTTGCCAAAAAGCTGGAATACAGGCAAGTTGATTTCCATGTTCCTGCACATCACAGTTTAGACGGCGAGACTTGAGGCGAGATCAGGCAGGATTTGGTCTAGAAGCAAAGTTACCAATGATACTATCTCAAAATTACCGAAGGAGCAGGCCAAAAATTTCTGTAACCAAAACTCCTCCACACACAACACGCACTCAAAGCATGACAACCCTTGACTAAAAATGTCATTTTTAATCATTTTCAGCAGAACAACGAAATAGTCTTAACTTTATAAGGCAGCCAGAAGCACGAAGAACGATGATACCTACTCCCATTCGGGTCATTTACCTGTTATGAAGGAAGGGCTCAGGTATCATACAAAGGGATAAATTCTCAATCATGGTATCAACTTTCGACCAAACAAAATCATGGTATCAATGATCAGACTCCAGGTACCTTCTCCAAGAAAAGTGCATTTTCGTCTCATCTACCCCATTTTCATACACAGAAACTAATTGCGAGGAGTACTACTGCTAATATGCCACATGTCAGTAATCTATCACCAACACAGGCATGTCAGCCCTTTGGCAGTGGGATTCTTTCTGTAATAGTTGTGTATAGTTCTTCGCAGCAAGTAGGACTTACTGAAAACCTGAACTTCTCTCCTCCCACCAATATCTGAAGAAACTGTCGGATCAGTGTCGACGAGTGGGCCACATGTGTAACCTGGACCTGGCGCCATCAGAGTAAGATTTAGAGGTGCATGCCCAGTAGAGTTTCCCTCCAAGTTTCCAACTTGAATCTCAAAAGAAGAGAATGACTTGGAAGGGTCTATAGCCCATGCTGAAAGGAGGCCACCGCGGCAACAGTCTTCTGACCTGTTCTCGGGTGAAGCCTCTGGCATGAGATCGAGGATCACAGGATCTTTCTTACACGAGTGAGGGATTTGGAACTTGAATGATGAACAATTCCCTTGTTGGGTGGCGAAAGCACCGGACATCAACCAGATGACTTCGTCCCCAGCCCACATCCATCCTAACTTCCAACCCGGTTTTTCGACGTGGCGATACTGGTGGTAGTTTTGGATTGTCACTCTCGCCTGAACAAAAAGAACATGAATGCCAGCGTAAGAAAAGTTTCACCAGGTGAACTCCTGTAACATCCTAGAGTTGCAGCCTGCCTTCTTTATGAAACCACATTGCATATTTATTGTAACAGTTTTTTCATACGGAACTGTGACAGGCTATCCAGAAAAAAGCAGATGGCATCGCTATGCAGAAGGCAAAGTTTGTACGATGCAATTTCGTGTTCGCATCACTCCAACTATAACAGACCAAATAGTATTCTCTCTGTTTTTCTTTTTTTTAAGGTCAGAGACCAAATAGTATTCAATCTTAGTAAAAATGTGACTTAATGATAATTTCCTGGCATATACCCTGAAAAGTTCCTTGGAGGATGTCCGAAACTCAATCTTAGTAATTGTTGGATAAACTACCAAGAGCAGTGTTGAGCATTGCTGAAATCCTAAGCAGAAACCAAATCACAGTTCTTCAAATATTTAGTACTTTGCATAGTGATCACTTACCATATATCCATCAGTCGTCCACTTATAAATGTCGAAAGTTACTGTAACTTTTCCGTTCGGATCCATGGGGTCATAGCAATCTGCGAGCAAGATTCACAAAGAAGAAGAGCAACATGACTAACTAACAACTACTGAACTTTGAAAGAGTAACAAATCAAGAATAGGGATTGTTACCTGATAAGCTGCACAAAGCAAGTGCTATTGCAGACACAAGAGCTAGTTGACTAATCTGGCCGAAGACGAATCGCTTCATCTTCACTGTGAAGATTACAAAGTACCAAGTGGTGCCGTTTTGATTCAGAGGGAGGCTTTAGAGGCTCACGTCTTATTATTAACAATCAGTAGCCCGCCTACTTTCTTGAACAGACCATGCCCATTTGGAGAAAACAAGAATCATAGGAAACTTCAACTTGATATTACCAGACAAAGACTCATCTAGAAAGACTCCTGATAGTCCCCTACCTACAAAGCAACACCAGATGAGTTCTTTTTTAAGACATCTTTCTTGTCGTTACTAGTATCCGACATCCTCCTTGGACGGCACAGGGATGAACTTGATAGTGATACCCGCGAGTGTTTATAGTATGACAGTTCGTTATCTATTATACAAGTAAAAACCAAAAACAAAAGGAAAAAGAAAAAAACTATATGCTTACACTATAAAATTGTGGGATGTACACAGCCAAAATATATATATATATATATATATATATATATATATATATATATCTATATCAGATGCAAATTTAAATACACGACACATAAAATGCGTGTGAAAAAAACCAATGGGATTCATTAATTTAGTGGATGAACAATGAATGTGTATGTGTACACCTAATCACCCCTTGACTTATTTAGTGCATGACATTAGTGGAGTACTTCATGAATTTGAGCTTCACTTGCCTAAATAAATCTTCCTTGTTGTAGGAAAAGTGTCAAGACAAAATTTGTCTCTAGGTTATACATGAAACTTCGTTTATCCAGCACATATAATTGACAAAGGCGTCTAGTTTTGTGTTTCGTAAAAACAGAATAATGTTCTGTTTGGTTCTAGATTTGTCAAGTTGATAATAAATACTAAATAATGTCGGTAAAATAGTGCAACTAACAACCCATAGGTCAGATACACTAATGCAATTTACGTACAGCCTTACGAACTTACAACCATCAATTTGTAGTAACTTACTAACAAAAAAAATTGTCCAAAAAAAACCATAAATCTATTAAACTTTTGTCAATTTAGTTTTAAGCCTTTTAATTGTGCTAATAGAATTTTAAATATTTTCACGTTTTGCCAATCGTGTCCATCCAATCAATTTTGCTGGAAATTGCTGACATGGACGTTAGCCATCTAACGTGACATGGCTGACGCTAACACGGATAATTATTCTTTCGAATTTATTTATTTTTATTTCCTTTTCCCTTTTTTTTCTTCATTTCTTTCCTTCTTCTTCTAGCCTGGGCCTTAGGTGAGCCTCGCCTATCCTTGGTGAGGTTCGACCTCACCGTCATTGGGTGAGGTTGGCCTCACTAGTGGCTGGCGGGGTGAGCTTCACCTATAGCTTGTGAGGGCAACCTCGACAACCTCACCTCTGGCCAGTTGCCAAGGCTCGGCAATCGACTAGAGGAAGGAGGGAAGAAAAAAAAATGAAAAATGAAAAAAAAATTTCAAAAAAATGTTAAAATATTATTAAAGATTATTTGTGTTTGTGTTGGTTGCACCAAGTAGGATAGTCAATATCCATATTAGAGATTTCTAGCTAAAATTGGCAAGATAGACTGAATTTGCAAAATGTGAGAATATATATAACACAATTGCTACAATTAAATGATTTATGATAGAATTGATAAAAGTGCAATAGATTTAAAACTTTTTTGACAAATTTTCCTGTTTTCTACTCAAATCTAAATCATAGCAGCAAGAATAGTAATTTAGGAGTGATATTAAAATGCCATAAGAGGGAATCATAACTTCCAAAAAATCCTAATAAATTCTGTTATAGATATGCAATGGTAAAATATTTATTTTTTTCATAAGTTACCACTGTAAATCCGATACTAATTATAAAGATGTCAACATTTCGAAATCTACTATCAAAGGGACTTGTGAGTTTTGCAAATTTGATAATAATACTATGGATTTATAGTAGCAAATTACTTCTTTCTTTCATAAGTTACAGTGATCGATGTATACTACTATAATGTATATCAACATTTGGTTATCTACTATAGGAAGGGCTCATAAATTTGAAAGAAATGTTAATAAACTACCCGGAATTGAATTGGTAAATATACTAATCGACTTAGCAAATAAAGTGAGCCCACACAATGATTCCCGTATAAAGTTAAAACAATATTGCGCAAGGGGCATAGTGGAGCTTAGCTTGCTGGTCTTTCTTAGTCATTCTCGCTCGTATTTTCTATAGAAAATTGACATCCCTAGGAAACTCACCCCCACTTGTTTTCAAGACAAGTTTTGCAAATTTTAAAGCGAAGAGGCACGATTTGGTCGAGCAGATGCTTCCGGGATGATAAGTTTCATAAATCCTAGGAACCCTTCTCGATCTCTGGACAGAAAAGAAAGCCATTCGGGCTGGTGTCGTTCTCTCGATTTGAGGCATTTACGAAACCTAGCGTACGAATAAGTACAGGAATATCCCGCACATTCCCAAAGCCCTCCGCCATTTTCTAGGCGGAATAGACCCAATTATTCGGATTTCTCATCCCATCGGTTTTCCCTCTTGCTGGTACCCCGTTCAACTTTGCCAACTTGTGGGGAACATCTTATCCTAGGTCATAGTTTGATGTCTCCTAAGATTATTTACTTGATAAGATTTAAGGACTACGCATAGTCTCTGGTTTATCAAGAGCTAGGGTAACTTGTGCGGCACGGGAGTGTGTGGCAGAAGATCGAGACAATCTTCGATAGGGACGACCCACATCCTGGTCCCCTACAGGAGAGTGTGGTGCTCAAAATACATTCCGTTTATTGAGCCTGATCAATAAGGCTTCAGTGCTTATGGCTCAAAATCATCTGCCGTCTTTTCATGATTAGGACTGTGAAGATCATTATCTGGCATGTCAAGGATCTTATAATTTAAAACGTATAAAGTGATTATGTCCTCGTAAAATCAAGGTACCAAAAAGGTAGTAATTGCAAGACGGTCGACACCCAGTCCCCATTTTTTTCCCTCCTATTTATTGTCTTCTACCTTATTCGGCCAATCAATGGGGACGCCCTGCTTGTTGGCGAGCTTCCCGATTTCTGTGCCACAATCAAGCATGCTTCTCATGGTCATAGGTCCCTCCCAGAGTCTTTTGAATGTCTATCGACCACGTAGTTTAATGGTGTCAGCGACCGTTTTCAGCTCTCATCAGGTCCATGTGGGCGTATATACAGTACAGAAATTAAATATGCAAAGCAGAGGAGCTGTTTAGGTTTTGATTTATGTCATGGAGCAATAATGAAAGCCGAACCTGGTCTGATGAGCGTGGAGAGTGGTCTCTGTAGCCGAAGGGCTCAAGGGGCTCTTGATAGGCTTTTAGGATGGCGAAATGAGCATAAATGAACCGAATTATATGTATAAATTGAAATTAACTAATAAAAGTGTCTTTTGTCATAATGGCAACTTTTACTTTTGGAAATAGTGCACTACGGATAGGTAACCTCTTAGGAAAGCGCCTCCTTGTATGCTAAAAGATAAAATTGAGGCTAAGTGTAGGACGGGTCAAAGCGAACAATATTTCGAGTGAGTTAGTTTAGAGATATCACAAAAGCATGCAAACTTGTCATGAGATCTATAATCTTTTGTGCAATAATCTTTGTACAAAACCCATAAATGCAAGTTAAGTTGGGGTAATCACTAGTACCTCGGGTTTGACATGGGGATGCATGCCGAGATGGACAAACTAGCAGGGCTTTATTGGGCACCTAGAATGACTTACAAAATATGGTTAATACTCCTCAATTAAGACATAAAGCACTCAAAATTACACATTGGACCATGATATATGCAATCGAGTAGCCGAGTCGAGCTAGAGTTCATCTAGCTATTACCTTTTGAGTCAAGCTCAAGTAGGACATAGATTACTTATCAAAGCTCGACTCGAGTTTCACAGCGCCCTTGATAAACTGTCTTCATAGTTCTATTCATCGGACTTGAGATTTGGATTGAACTAGGATGAAGCTCTTTAAGGACTTATTTAGGTCCAAACTACTTTACTGAAACCAGTGTGGTGGCTCCTTGTGCCATGCGATGCTTGTCTAGGTAGCGAACACTTCTGACAGTTTGGACTTAAAAGCAACGGCAAAATGTCAACGTGAATGTAGCTGAGCGGAACCCTCGCGCCATAAATCAGCTGGAGACTATTCGCAAGTAGTTGCCGATAATACAGTTAGATGCCCATCAATTCATCCGAATTCAATGCCCAATTTAATGTACTCAAGCACGATACCCGTACCATCCAATCAAGAGCTCCTCGCACGCTTCATTTTTCGAGTCCATATATACACAGCCGAGGCGAAGACCGGCTTCGGGAAAGCGAAAGAAATCCAGGGATGGCTGGACCTGGAGTTGTTGCAGGAGATGAAGAGAACGTTCTCAGGGGAAGCAAAGTCCAGCCGTTCGCTACCCCAATGTAAGCATCAAAGTGTTTCCTAGCTACTCTCAAACATCAGTTTCAGCATTTTGGTCCATTCAATGAGCGTTTTGATGCGATCTTGCAGGGAGGAACGGAGGATGATGAAGGACACAGGAAGGCATCAGCCCACTTCCCTGGCTGAGATCTTGGGCTCGAAGGACTTCTTCTCTTTGGAGGTCAGTATGTGCTTGTATACTCCGACTTCTCTCCTTCAATATTCGAAAGAGAAACGATTCCCGGTACTTCGGAAATTGTGATTCATGTCGAGATTGCCAGGTATGGCGAGCGTCGCTGGCGGAGCTCGTAGGCATGGCAGTGCTCGTGTTCGCGTTGGACACCATAGCGATCTCCTCCTACGAGACCGGGACCAAAATGCCGACCCTGATCATGTCGTTCATCATCGCCCTCACCGTGGCCATCCTCCTCCTCGCCACGTCGCCCGTCTCCGGTGGCCACATCAACCCCGTCATCACTTTCACCGCTGCGCTCGCTGGCCTCATCTCCCTCTCGAGGGCCGCCATCTACATTCTTGCCCAGTGTGTTGGTGCGGTGCTCGGGGCGCTCGCTCTCAAAGCCGTTGTCAACAGCAAGATCGAGCAGACCTTCTCCCTTGGAGGCTGCACGCTCAACATCGTCGTGCCCGGCCCGGAGGGGCCTGTCACTCTCGGGCTCGAGCTGGCCCAGGCCCTATGGCTCGAGATAATCTGCACCTTTGTGTTCCTGTTCGCGTCGATCTGGATAGCCATCGATCATCGCCAAGCGAAGGCCCTGGGCCGGCTCGTCATCTTCGGCATCATCGGGGCAGTGGTCGGGCTCATCGTGTTCATCTCGACCACCGTCACCGGGACGAAAGGCTACGCGGGAGTGGGGATGAACCCGGCGAGGTGTTTGGGCCCAGCCATCGTGAGAGGAGGTCATCTCTGGAGTGGGCACTGGGTGTTTTGGGTCGGGCCGGCCATCGCCTGCGTCGCATTCTATCTCTACATGAAGATCATTCCGACGACGCATTTTCACCATGCCGAGGGTCACAAGTACGACGTGTTGAACTTTCTGAAGGCCTCCTTTGCTTAGAAGTGAGACAGGGTGTTTCACAGGACTCCAAATAATCAGTCTTTTTAATTTCGTGCGCCTAAATGATGAAAAAGTAATGGTAGTTGTACTTTGCATTAAAGACTCTTTGAATCTTAATGTCATGGTCGTTCTCTCTTTTTAATGAACTGCATATTGTTGTGAAGTTCGGAATTTGATGTGATTATGACTCTGGAGAAAACCGTTAGTTTTTTTTTTTTTTATCAAAAGAAAGATTCCATTCATTTTTCAAAATAATACCCGATAAGTATATAGAAGACTTTCAAGCATAGTAAATACCAAATAATTATTGAGCAAAGTAAATGTCATATTACAAATAATAAAGCATAATTTGCAACTAAAAGTACACTCATCCCTCGAGAATAGATCTATCATGGTAAAACATTTGGCAATTAATTATAAGATTCAATGATAAGCACACGCCAAGATCCCCTAATCCATCATGTGTTTAGGTTCAATGTCATTATTATCATCGCCATGTAGAGACACCAATACCAATATGTTGAAAGAATATAGATCAAACATCTATAAGGAACTCTAAAATCTAGATCTAAATCTACATTGGGAGAGTAAAACCCCCATAGCTAAGACCTAAATCTAAATTGGGAGAGGAGAGTGGTCTAATCTTGGAGAAGATATGGAGCCACATCATGAACACTCTCTTCAGTGACTGTCGATTGATGAATAGCCAAACTAGTCTCCACATTCACCCAAAGTTAGTCATGGAAATTTATTCACAAATACAAACTCCCAAAACAAATCGGGAAAGGAAAGAAGAGATAATCAAAGCAAAGAAAAAGAAAATTAAATATTGAGTAGGCTCTCATTAGAGATGTCAAAATGGGTTATTTATGGAATCACTTACATTTTGAAAAAACTAGTTAAATGGATTTAAAAATTGAAAGTTTAAGATAAATGTGCCTTGAATGAGTTGGACTTAGAGCTCATTTCCAACCCAAGCCTCACACTCTCTCTTTCCCTCTTTAACTTTACAAAAATAGTTTTTTTTTTTAAAGCTGAAATCATAATTATTTTTTTATATTTCATTTTTCTTTTCTTTCTTTTCTTTCTTTTTTCTTTCCTTTTTTTTTCTTCTTCCTCTTTCCTTGGCCAATGGCTGGCATAGTGATGGTTGGTGACCGGCTATGCAAGGCTCGAACTCATCGGCATCGGGCAAGCTTGAGTCTCGCCAAGGCCTCATTGACGACTAGCAAGCCTTGAGCTTGCCAACATTGGGGGAGCTTGAGCTTGCCTCATCATGGCCGATAGTTGGCCAAAGAAGAAGAAAAAGAAAAAAGAAAATAAATAATTAACATCTATATTTTAAAAAATAATAATTAAAAATTGGATTTTCAACGAAAAATAATTATGTTCGATTTAAAAAATATTAAAAGGAGTGATGAGGATAATTTAATCATATTTTTCATACCTAAAGGCAAAAAATATTTTCTTATTTATATTAATTTTCAAGCAAAAACCAAAAAATATTGTAATTTTCTTGAAAAAAATACTACTTGGAAAATATTTAAGAAACAAATGAAGGTTTATTTTTGAAAATAAATTATAAAATTGTTCACTAAATTTGTATTGCATGAAGCATTTTGGCAATATCATTTTTTTAGAAAATTATAAAAAATAAGCTTTTTTAGGTTTAGTTAAATAGATTGGGGATGTATTAGGTTATGTATGGGTTAAAGATTTTGTACTACAATAAATGGGTCATAAACATGTTAAATGAGTCAATTTGGGTTAGATTATTTATGACATGATCCAAACCTGACTGATCCTTTCATTTGACTAGTCTAGCTCTCATCTTCATAAACTGAAGTTGGGGGCCTACAAGAGAACTTCAAAAGAAGGATGAGATTTTGAAAGATGAGGGGGTTTGCCGATAGAAAGAAAAAAGAACAAAACCCCACCAATCGTTCAAAAATGAATGTACTATTTGCTAAATCAATTTATTAACTAATATCTAAAGCTACTGAATTTGTTTTCAGTTGTCGAAATTAAAATTGAGGACTCAAATTAGAGGTCACGAAATAAATGACTCTTGCTCGAGAAATCAGTATGAAGAAACCATCAAGAAGGGGTTTTTTTTTTTTCCATAAAGTTCTAATTTCAAGAATTACCTATCTGAATATAAGACTAAAATCTGCAAAACTAGCTTCATCGAGTTCTCACGTATTATGTCCTCAAGCACACAGACGTATACCCTATCACGATTGCAAAAGTTTGAATTTTTTTTTTTTCCTAGTATTATGAAAAACTCAAAGTTGATATACTTGTAATAAATTTACTCAAAATTAATTTTTTAACCACAAAAAATCCGAAATGATATACTTGTGCCAATGTGCCAAATTTACTCTCAGTTAATTTTTATTAAATTTTATAATCAAATTGCCAAGTTGACTAACATATAATAGTTAATGGGTATATTATGCTGGATTTTACTCTCCCATTATCAATTTGTGATTTTTTATAATATAAATCCAATTTAACGAAAATGAACTAGGTCAAATTTATGGCAAATATATTAGTTTGAGGTTTTTAGTTATCAAAACATTAATTTGGGGGTGAACTTATCACATGTGTATCGGTTTTATGGTTTTTTATAGGAAAAAAATAATTTGAAGTAAATTTATTACATGCATATCGATTTAAATTTTTTCATGGAATTAACCATTTGCTAAACATAGGATGGGATTTGGGGTCATGGGACACAATTCTGTCAAGTACAGGGGCCATTGCCAAAGACAAATAAGGTTCGGGCGTGATTGAGAATTGCCTAATAATGCAGGGGGCTAATTGTAACTGTCCCTCCTCGTCTACCATTCAACATCACTGTTCATCTTAGAAGCTCGACTTCATTATTCAGCTATGGCGTCATCTATTTCGGCACCAAAGGGTCCGCCACCAGCCACGCGCAGTGCCTAGCCCGAGAAGATGCACTCTTTAGCTATGGCGTCCTCCGTTTCGGCTGGGACCAAACTTTTAACCTCTGCCGTTTGGTTTTCCTCGTCGCCCGACGGTGAACTTTGCAGCTTCTGATTTCGAAGCTATTGAAGTTAATCGTCGGCTCTTAGACAGAGATAAATTGCGAACGACAAAGATCACGGATGAAGATAGAACGCATTGATCGCAACTTCATTGATGGGTCTGAGAAGGACGGATCGAAAACAAGATTAGAACCTGAGCACTTCCTGGGAAATCGCTCAGAGATGGAAGTTGGACGTTCTTCTGCAATTTCTCCTTCTCTGGGTTTGATTCTCGAGGCAAGTGAAATAACTGACGTTTTCTAAGACAAGGGTAATCCTCTTTTCTAGAAAAGAACTTCATTAGCACGATAATACAGACTACAGAGTACGTCATTTACGTCGACACACAGATATACGTTAATAGCATCATGCTGCTTCTCCATTAGAGACCTGACATCCTAAGAAGACGCCTGCAGAAGCGACGAGGAAGAATCAAGGGGCTCGTGAACGACGGAATTCGATGAGACCGAGACGGGATTGCCCTCGAGTTGCAGCATGATGCTCCCCAGTATCTCCGTGAGTATCTTCTTGAATTCTTCTTCCTTCACGATCTTCCCATCATCCGCGTCCATCATCTTGAATGCTTCGTTTACAATAGTGTCCATCTGCAGCATCATCATATGGTCAATTTTCCTCTAGTGCACAGAAACCAAGGCATTATGGAATTAGAATCTATCGTCGGCAGTGACAGAGCGGTCTTTCATTCAGTTCAGTACTCTGCAATCACACTTGGTTTATAGCTCCATTTTGGTATGGCCAAGTTAGGTTTCAGACGAAGGAATGTGCACATATATGTGAATGCACCTGTGTGCGCACGGAATTGCTAATTTTTGGGTCGATAGCCAAATCTCGGGTTGGCATTGTTGAATGAAAGGACAGTGTATTCTTGGTTAAATCTGATGCTATAACCGGACAACACATCCTGCAAACAAAAAGGGGCGGGGGGCCAAATGCAGGCATTGACTTAACAAGACACTTCACTGAAAAACATTGAATTCTCTAAACTAGACAGTCGATTCTATCAGTTTGCTTATTCCTATTTGGAGGTGATCAATTTGTTATGCTATTGCTTCATACTTGACGCAGTTGGCCCTACAATGGAGCCAGATAACTTGTGATAAGGGTTTTTGTATTTTGTTTTTATTGATTTCCAGTGATGGATCTGTCAACACATGCAATGGAAATGACATTTCGAGTTCAGAATTGGCGGGAAAGATCACTAACCTGATCTACTGCCCCGAATGGAGGTAATCCGGCTGAAGGGGCCAATGCATCCAACGCCACGCGCAGATACTCCTTCAAGATCTTCCCATTTTTATCCTTTGGCACATTCTCTATGGCTGCATTTAACGCCTGCAAATGGCAGAAACACAAGGTATGTCAATTTCCCGATTTCCATCCGATGACTAATTACCAGAAATTTAGAAGGGAAGAAATGTATATAGTAGCTTGTTTGAAGAAATCAGAGACCTTGTCTAATTCGAATTTGTTCGACAAGAGTCTCTTAATTGCACTTCCATCAAAGGTATTCTCGCTGTGAGCGACAATCACAGGCTGCTCCTTGAGACGTTGAGCCACTCTCTCTGTTACTTTCTTGAACTCCACCAAGAATGTCTCTTCAGATACAGGCTTGTCTAAATTATCATCTGCTCCAGACTGCAAAACTGGTTCCACAACGTTGCTGACGACCTACGCAAAATATAACTGTATGAAGAAAATTGTGCCAGCCCAGAAAAGAAGAATTTCAATGGCAAGAAGCAACTAATATCTCACAGCATAACTACATTTTCCGTATTTTCTTTGCACCTATCAGCCGGGGATGTTTTAAAGATATATCTAAGGCACGATAAAGTACGCTAGTCATTAAGAGAGCTATCTGGTGTATCTGATCTCAAATACCTCCACTGGATTCATTTTAAGTTCTTTCTTCTCTTGTTATTTTTGCCACTCCAGTTTCTTACTCGGCTGCACTTCACAGGAAAGAAAAAGGACGAAAGAGAACACAGGAGGAAGAGAAAATCAGAATAGAAAAATCAATTACCCAAGAGTCCCAACATGGGGGCATCCCTTGTTCAACTGTTAATTTCTCCAAGGCCTTGACAATGTAATCTCGAACCGATCCATCGGGCACTTCTATCTGCGAGTATATAGAGACCATTTCCGACTCAAAACTCGGGCCATTGACAAACTCTAGGAGGTCCTCCCCATCAATGCGGAGGATAACAATAGGGTCTCTCTTCAAGCCAGCAGCCATGCCCAACAGGATGTCAGATAGCACCTCCTTAAACTCAGTCTTGCTCACTTTCTCTTGTTTTCCATGGGTGAACTCATTCAGGACCTGTAACAGCAGCCAAACAAAGCTGAGCAATGGTTCTCCTTTCAAGTCAATCAGCCTTAACAAAAGCAGAAATCAAAAACACAAGCAGATTTTCGACCATGACACATGCCCACATTTTGTTTCCTTATTAGTTATGCTGCCATGTTAAAGTACAGCTTGCTCTTCTTTACAAGTTTCATTAGTTCTTCCAATTCCCAAGGCACATGTCTTCTCAACTTCATATTTTCGTAGGGCAAGGATCTTTTGCCTTAAGAAGTTAAATTGTTGCCAAGAGCTGCATGATCTTCCTTCTCCATTTCCCCTTTTGACACTACTTTTTTCCTCTTGAGATGTGTTGGGTCATTCGGGCGGGGCTGGTACTGGTTATGGCCGACCCAAGACTATTCAATTTTCGTCCTCCACCCGCATCATCCCTGACGTTCTTTATTTGTCCCGACCTGAGTTGTCATCCTGTCTTTGTAGTTCCCGATTCTCTCTTTGCCTTGGGCTAAAGCAAAGCCAAACACGTGCCCAGCCCTGCAATGGTTAGCAACCGAGCATGGTCGTCACGTGTCGCGATTGGCGTAAGAAAAGATGCCACACCGCTTCCCACGTTTATCATGTGCCTAACAGTAGTAGGTATACTGAAAAAGAGACGTGAATTGTTTTTCCATTTCTATTGTCTTTCTTTGCAGAGTCACTGCGTTCCCACTGTGCCCACCACCGCCACCGCCACCACCGCCACCACATTGGCTTTGGACCCAATCTTATCAATCTATCATGCGCAAGCACGTATTCAGGATGATGCTAGAACTTGCTCGTACAACTACTTTTCTACAACTTTCGTCACTAGATTCCTCGAGAAAGCGGTAGAAAAAGAATAGAAAAGTCAAGAAAATAAAACTCCTAAAGCCCTCCCAGCTCCAAAAGCTTAAGACCCCACCACACCGCCAGATGCAAGCCATAGGCTGGGGGGCGTGGATCTCTCTCGACCTACTCACCGCAAAGAACATCATTTCACAAGTTGTTAACAAGTATTCGGTTGCTAAGTACCAATTGCACCCGAATAACAACGACAAAAAATAATTACAATCTCCCGCCCACTGATATTTTTCTCATCTAACCATGTCTAGTTGCGTTTAACAAGTATTTCGGTGCACTTATTGGCGGAACCCTTTCGATAATATATAATTTCCAGAAGCAACCACTTGTGACCCTTTTGAGAAATATGAGTGTAGCAGCAGTCACATTGCAAAGGACTCATCCGAGACTCTTCCGTCTCGTCTGAAGCTTTGCACAGGTGACAACTAGTGCACGAGGGTCAACTTCGAGACGAAACAACAATTAGTTTCTATGGGAGATTAGCACGTCGACAAGATCAGAATGAAAATTCGTCGCCGTCATCATCAGCTGACCTCTCCCGTCTCCTTTTTTTCGTTTATTAGAAGAGACAAAGGGACTGGTCAGCATTTCGTATTCACCCCCACTACGAGCTGCAAAGTCCAAAATGCATACGTGACATTATCTTGATGTTTATCTCCTCTACGCTTCCTAAAAGGATCACATTCGTTCTCCCTCTAGACCGGCCGTCTGCGCCCATGATCAGCACTCAGAAGATACCTCAAAACCTCAAATTTTTCCACCGATATATTTTCGTCACGATTAACTAGGCAATTCTAGATAATTTTTATGACTTTTTATTGAATCGCCCAAAGCCAGATCCAAGCACTGATAACCACAAATTACGTACGCAAGGTACTAATCCTGAAATTTTATCGGGACCTGAAGATCGAACTCAGTTCGTTGCTCCTAGTTACAAAACTAAACAATCGATCTTATCACTTCGATAACCTCTTGAATGAGCTTAGAGAGAAAATTTTATGTTGCGGGAACTCTCCTCTCTATAGTCTCTAGAATCTTACCTGCCCGTTTGGTATTGACTAGGACATCAGTGTTATAAACGTGGGAAGTTCATGACTCTCGACAAAACACATCCGCTGGGAGAGAGACCTTGGCCTAGTGCATCGGGCCGAATCATTTACTCATGGATCATGAATGATAAAATTCTACTGTGAAACTCCTAGAGCATGATGAGCATGAATGGTTCCTTTCCCGGGACTGGTCTAAGGCTTGCGTGACGGAAGTCGATATGCATGAGCGAATGAGTGAAGAAGAGAAAGAGTGCAAGACCGGCTCTGACCTCGGAGTAAATGTGATCGGAATCAGGGGAAGCGCCCTGAGAAGGCAAGCCTAGAGCGGCACCAATGTCAGCGACGGCGGGCTCGAGCTCCTTGACCGAGAGTTGCCCGTCTTGGTCATGATCCAGCTGCTCAAACTTATGATCCACGAAGTGGGCGAACACCTCCTCGTTCCCAACCAACTTCATTATGTTGGAACCGTCCAGGACCTCCCCGCTGCTCCCGCTTTTACTCTCCCTTTCCATCGGTCGTCCTCAAGCCTTTCCTGTGAACTTGGCCTGCTCGTGAGGGCTTCTCGCTTTCTGCCGCCTCTCGAGCCTCCCCGTGAGCTTTTCGGGCTCGTGCGTGTGATCGGATGAACCAGGCTGCCGCTGAGTCTCAAGGTGTGAGGGGATGGATGGGATCAGTTGATGCTGTCACGGGGCTTGTCTGAGAAGAGAAGAGGAGAAGAGAAGGTTGGAGGGGAAGCTAAAGTAGAAGCTATCTGCTCTTTAAATAAGGAAGAGCTGAGAGAGAGAGAGAGAGAGAGAGAGAGAGAGAGAGAGAGAGAGGAGAGAGAGAGAGAGAGACTCGTTGACGTTTAGCCGAAAGATTAGGAGGAAGGAAAGAAAGAGAAAATGACGGTGGAATTGTCTGAATGGCTTGGTTGGCTGAGTTTTTATATCCCGTTTGGTTTTCTAAGAATTGCTCGTGCAAAAAAGAAATGTCAAACTAACTGATACCACGAAGCGCAAGCAATGTACGTGTACCGCGCTTTGCTTCATCCATGACATCGGCGCGACATCTTAAATGCCTAGGTCTCGCGCAATGATTAAGAAAGATGATGGTGTTTATTTTACTAGCGACCCCATTGGTAGAAATGCTGACCCAATGAAAACAATATAATAAACTTTCGGTTGATATTTGACTAATATTTGCTTTCTTAAATGTTCGCATTTGATTCTGTCCGTTGCATTAATATATGGATGAGCTAGTGGAATTGTCCATAGTAAAGTTATCAATCTATATGCCGTGACTTACTTTAGTTTCTAATGTGAAGGGGAGGAATGTCGAGAAAGAAAAGCATATATCATGGTATTTTGGACAAATTTTGTGAAATGGGTATCGAAATCGGATGCTCGGGAGAATTCTTGATCAATCCATCTTATCTATTGTCAATTGCGCTGGTTGGTCTAATGATAAGCCGACCGCCATGTTTAATATTACAATGAGCAATAGTTAACTTAGAGGGGGAATAGGTTCATGGGAAAAGAGTTAGGACCAAAGACCAAAGTAGGGGGAACCTTCGAGAGGTGGGGAGAACGTTAGGAACTTTGGAATCGAATAGGGCCACTAATCAAATGTGTGGCTGGGACACGTGGGACGGCTTGGAGGGTTGTGCACGAAATAAAGAAAGAAGCAGATGGAGACCCCGCTCCGAATGGTCGGTCCTCTCCCCTCGCACACCATTGCACGGCTCGAATCGTAGCATCACATCACGACCCGCATCTTTGGCCCCCGTCTCCGCTACGTGGCTCCTGCCTAATGACACGTTTGACTTACAGGACATTCGTTGGGACGACCCCGTCACCGCCACCCAATGGCGTTCGTACAACGTAGCCTCTGTTGGAAATTTAATAAGAACATGAAATTATTGGACGACGACCTGCTTTCGATGGTTACTTCGAATAAGTTTTTTAATTTTTAAGCAAATTTGTTTACGTGTAGATTGATTCTACTCTAACTCTCTGTGTAGATTTTTCTTGTAGTTGAAAGTAAATGGTTTTCTCTGTCAAAATGCCTCTAGTCTTGTCTTGGATTTACATCAACTAGCAAAAATAAAATGAGATGGTGCGTCATCTTTAACTGTGCTGACCTATCTATCTGCTCCTATGAGTTGCTGCTCTTCGTCGTTTCAGGCGATTCATAGCAAGCTCAAACATCCTCCATTTGGTGGAATCCTTCTCCTTGCGTAATGTCCGCTCCACATCTTCAAGTCGAGGCGGGTTCGATTTGCCATTTCCTGAGCATGACCCGTCTGGTGCTGCGTCCGGCGAGCTCACTCTGGTTTGGCCTGGAGAATCGCCGATGAGTTGACCCGCGACTGGTTCTCTGCTGCTGCTGCTGCTTCCGGCGGGCGGTGATGACGGAGTTGCTTTAGACGATGCGTCTGCTTCTATCCCTTGCTTAGCTTGGTCATTGCCGGCTTCGAGATATTCCTGCGCATTTTCAGCACGAGCAAGCGTGAAAAGCTTATTTCCTTGGACAAACTGCTATAATTCTTGGACTACATTAGTATGGTAAAACCGGGAAATTTGTAAAAAACTATGGCTACAACATAGTTTCCGTCTAGTGTATACTCAAGCCACTTGATCTGCCAGAACTGTTTCATACCCTCAAATCTAGTTCTGCTACGCAAACTTGACAGGGCAACTGGCGATGTAGCGATCAAATCGATCGAGAAATCACTTCCCTTCTCTCGGCAAAAGTTTTGCTAATCCATAATATACCTGATCAGGGCGTGCCGGTGACTTCGATGGAGAATTAGCATACTGCAGAAACTCGAAGAACCTTATCTGACCATAGTTCATCGCCTTTTGCCACATCAAAACTGCCGAATCCCCTGCCATCAACCTCAACTCCAGCAAGTTACGGTCGATTACTTTCTCGTGGGTCGCCAAGTATGGCCGAACGAAGTAGCTGTAGATGTCCTGTGTGCCCTGGAAATCCTCAAATATAAGCGAAGGGGGCAAAAGGATCATCAATTCGAAAAGAAGTTGTCGTATTCTGCGTCGGGATGAGACGTGAAGTACAGACATGAATTCTCAGCGCATACCTTCGTCTGGGGATGCCACAAATAGACGAATAAGGCGAACTTCGCTTCGCCGTACAACGGTAACCTTCAAGAAAGCAAGAAGACCCAAAAGATATCAGGGCAAGGATGGTAAGACGCTCTGTCGCCCCAGGTTTTTGGATTTAAAGCTTCTGCTGTACTGAGTAGAAACCATACCATGATATGAATGCATCGCCCAATCTCTCACAGACCGAAAGAAAAGCTACTAAAATCCTGCGGAAAATGATCGAAGAGAACGCGTTCAAGTGTAATTTCCAACAATATCATTGAATAGTACGAGGACCAAGACAAAAAGAAACCCAGACCAGTACTGGCACCAGAAGAGAAGTTGTTGGGTCTCCGGTTCGTTGTTCTCGATGGTTTTAAAACAGTGGTAAGCCGGATAAGCGTAGCCGAATATCATCCTGCGCTCGCGGAACAGAATTCCCGGATTAACGAAATTCATCGCCGAAAAAGAACCGAGAAACATTAATTGGAATGACATGATGGAGATTATGTTTGATCTATAGTTACATACAGCAGAGCCCTTGAAACAAAAGAACCCATCATTCTGGACAGTCAGAAGAAATCTTGCTTTGTTGGTTTTTCTTTTGTCAAACCTGAAACCAAGGAAAGAAACATGAACATGCTAAGAGCCTCAACACTGATTATAATATGCACTTTCCGACCATGAAACGGCGGAGAAACACTCGAGACGGACAACTTGACCATCTCACATCATCACTGTCCTGAAAATTACGACTAGGGCGGCCGTGCAAAAGAAAGCAAAACCAACTTGTTTCCTTTGCTCTTAACCGGGCGAAACTGATGAAATGCGCTGTCGGGTCTCAAATTAAGCAGTTAAAGCACACTACATTGCATCATAATATGCAATTCCAAACATAAAACAGAGGGGACACTTGAGACAGACGAGCCGACCATCTTGAATCACCATCATCCCGAAAATGACGACTCGGGTGGAAGTGTAAAAGAAAGCAAAACTAACTCGTTTCCTTTGCTCTCAAGCGGACTAAACAGATGAAATGCGCGATCAGGGGTCTCGAATTAAGCAGTTAAAGCACACCGATAATGCGTCATAATATGCAATTCCAGACATGAACCAGTGAGAAGACTCAAGACAGGCAACTCGACCATCCTGAATCATCATCTTTCCAGAAATGACATCTCGGGCGGCCGTGCAAAAGAAAGCAAGACTACTGGTTCTTCAATTTAGCAGTTATAAAGCACACCACATTGCATCCAAAGGGAGTTACCTGAAAGCTATCTGAGACCGAGGAACTCAAAGGAAACTAACTACTCACCATGACAAAACAACGAGAAGAGAGATGTGCAGGGAGACGAGGAGGATGGAAGGAGACACTTTCGTGGGGGAGCTGGTCCCGTTTGGATGGCGCGAAACCGTTCGCGAAGCCTCAAAAATAGGGCCACGAACCGGTGCACGTCGCGCGAAACGCCGCGACGCGCCTCAACGGTAAAAACGACAAGGGGGTTTCGCCCTCGCGACCGTTTGGGCTCGCAATGGCTCGCGCCTTGTCCTTTCGGCCCAAGGACCTCTTTTTTCGCTTGTTTTTCTGATTATAATTATAATTTCATTTTCCTTTTTTTGATATAATCCGGAGTCTTTAGTTTTTTTGAGGAGGCTCTCGAAATTTATGATCGGGTCTTGTTAGGAACGACTTTTGCGACTAGCTCGATTGGTTCGAAACCCATTCCACTGGAATCTTGGGTTTAAACTCTTGCATAAAACTTTCTTTTTAATGATTCAGATGGTTAGATGAGCTCTTTTATCGACACTTTTTTTAACATGGATTCATGATTCATGTTTTGATTTCACATAAATTGACTAGATTAAACATTGTTACGCAAGTCGTGCATGGTTTTATGCAAAACCATTTTAGGTAAATATGCTCATTAGTAATTTTCATTGCGTATATTGATGATAATCAGCATGGTTGGCATAAAAGTTATGCAATCTCCTCATTATTATCTTAATAACAATTATCAAAAAACCCACTTAAATATGTTCATTTTTGCATGTACCGCTCACATACCTCAAAGCAAAATCCCATGTTAATAAGTCCAATTTTCCCACATTAAGTCATTACAAACTCGTTTTAGCATCTTGTCTAGAAATTAAGCAGTATATTTTTTAGTTGATTTTGAGTGTTCTTAATGGGTAGAAACAATATGATGTTTTGATAAATCATGATGCATTGGACAACTGATGTAAAAGTGGAAACTATTTCTCATAGACAAAACTTAGGCATGTGCTTTGTATTTTAAAAATATAAAGGATAATGGCACAAATAATTTATAAATTTTGACTAAATTTGCAATGTGATTCTCATAATATCAATTTTTTCAATGTGGTATATGAACTTTACTTTGATGTGCAATATAATCTATAAACTTTTTATTTGTTCAATGTAATTCCCAAACTTTTGATATATATATTTAAGTTATTCTTTTAAAATACATGAAGATGTTCAAGTTAGTCGCTAAGATGACATTGAACATTTTTGTATAATTTAGGAACTAACTCAATATGTACTAAAAATTTAGGGATCACATTGAACAAATTAAAAGTTTAAGAACAATATTATATATTATGTTAAAGTTTACATACCTCATTGAATAAATTAAAAATTTATAAATCACATTATATATTGGGTTAAAATTTAGAAAATATTTATATTTTTCAAAAAATAACAATAAATGAGTCCTTTGGTTAAAAGTCGAAATATGTCTTTGACCCATCTTCTCTTATTTTAATGGATTTATTGGGAACATCGTTTGTTGTTGGGGCCAAAAATGCCGCGATAAGCCCAAAAATCAAGAATTGGACGGCGGAAAGGCCACGTCACCGGGGTAAACGCCACGTCAGCAACGGATCGTCAAACAGAAACGGAGGAAGCCAACGGATAAAAAATAGCGAGCGCACATTGTTTCGCTCGTCATCTCTTAACCTCCACTCCTCTTCCTTCCCCCTTTATCCACTCTCTCTCTATCTCCTCTGCAACTGCAACTTCAACTTCAACTTCAACTTCAACTTCGAAGCTCAAAAACTCCATGGAAGCGAGCTTCACCGCGAAGCCAAACACGCTGGTCCTCGCGCCGTGCGCCGCCCCGTCCCACCACTGCCTCCTCTCCCCCGCCGCCAGGCTCAGCTTCGTCCGGGCGCGGTTCCTCGGGAGCTCCCACAACTTGAGGCCCCCCGGTCCCTTCCTCCGCTCCAGGAAGACGTGGCCGCGGCTGCTCCAGTTCCGCTCCCACCCGCTCCTCGTCCGGGCGTCCGGGGCCTCCCACGCGGTGGTCGTCGTGATCGCCGTCCTCACCGTCTCCGCCGTTTCTTTCTTCTTCTTCGATCTCTACACCAGGAGAAAGAGTGACAAGCGGGTCAGTGTTCCGCATGCTGTTCTCGAGTTTTCAACTGATTTTGCTGCGATCGCCGCGAGAGGCGTGCTTGTTCTGATTTACGTGTTGGATTCTCGAGAGCGACGGTAGATTTTGAAATGAAGTTGTTGAGTTAAATTTGATCCTCTGGATTGATTTGCGTGGAATCGCCGCTCCTATGGAAGTTGCATTGTACTGAAGAGTATGGAAAAGCGTCCTCATGAAAGTTTTTCAAACGTTGAGAACATGCTTAATTGGATCGACCAACAGCCCGCTAAATGATACCGAGACCAAATTAGACAGAATATCAATTTCGTAAGTTAGTTTTAACATGCCTACCGTTGCTAGTGCTCCTAGTTTTTCAGAGACTCTGGTATGTCCTTGTATTATAGCTTGTTATGGTATTTCTTTGATGTATAAATATTCCATGCACGCTAAAGCAAATGTAGAGACATGATGAGTAGAGGTGGGCCACGTGTAGGTGTTTTTTTTACATTATTGGTTCTTCACAATTTGCTTGACTGTTCCTAGGGTAGACACTCAACTAACCCATCCTAGTCATTTTATTTGGAGTCAGGTTACCGGGGAAAGATATATTGCTGACGAGAAATGTGGAAAGATTGAAGGTCAACCAAAGGAAAAACTAGAAGAAAGATGTGTCCTAGAGGAAGAACAGCTGCTGAATTCTATAGAATCTACTTTAGCTGGTGAAGAGGTTCCTGTAACAAGTTTAAAGTCTCCCCCATCCAAAATTTTTTCCTCCAATGGAAATGTTGTATTCTCCAATGAAAGAAAATTTGAGGATTGCTCTCTTCAGCTGTGCTTACTGAGTCAAAGGCACTGCAACCTCTTGCCGTTGCTAGTGGGTTGATAGAATTGCAGTCACAAGAAGATAAAATGGATGAACAATGTGATGCAGACTCACCTGAACTGGTGGTGGACTCGCGGCTTGCTGCTGCTAATCATGGTTGTGATGTGCATGAGGCAGTTAAACAGAATGATCAAATAGAATCCAGGGAGCATGAACCTGGCAGCTACAAGAGCTTTTTCATGGAAGCTGCAAGAATGGAGCTGTATACATTTTACGAGCCGAAGCAGTCAGAAATGAGAAAACAAAGCAGCTTAAATTTGCCAGGAAGACCAGTGGCTTCACAAGGCACTGTTCTCGATGTAAATGGGCTCTCTTCATTGACAAGGCACATGATATCCAGAGAAGAGAAATTGTCATTGCAAGATTCTTTCATCCCCAATGGTCATGCCTTTTAAAAGCTACTTGTTGTTAATATTCCTCTTAAACCACTGAGTATTTTTAGTTTGCTTTGCATCACATTAGAATTTTCTAAAATGGATATTACATTTTTGCAGAAGATGCTGAAGGTACAGTACCTTTATCATGTTATAACGGAGCATCTTCAGGCAAGAGAAAAGGCATTGAAGATGGCAGAGAATTATCTAGTGGCAAGGAAGTTAAAAACATCCAACCAAACAAGTCCATAGAGCTACCTGCATTGCCTCACCCAAATGGAATTCGTGTCAACAAAAGACGCCATCTTACTAAGCATTCAAGTTCTTATACTCATTTACTGAAACAGGGCAGGTAGTTTCTAATTTTCTTAATTGAGAAAAATTTTAGTTATAATCTTCACTGATAATGTTCTACTAGGAATCTGTGACTTGTTGAGCACTTTGATCTCATTCATAAGTGATTCTTGATAGGATAACTGACTGCATAAACTTGCTTGAGGACATGGAAAAGTTGGGCACCCTTGATATGGACAAGGTTGGTGAGAGGATTCTGGGACTTGGTGGCCAGTTTATAACCTTTTTAGCTCCTTGTTTCAATCTTCTTCTGTGGATTTATTCATTGAGTTCTCTTAAATTTCAGATATATCATGCAAGGTTTTACGAAGTGTGCAAAGGTCGTAAGGCTGTTGATGAAGCCTTCCGCTTTACCAAGTTGATTTCTAACCCGACCCTGAGTACATTTAACATGCTTATGTCTGTATGTTCAAATTCTCTGGATTCAGAGGGTCAGTTGACTCTAACCTGACCTCGAGTATATATGTATATTGCATTTCCCAAAGTATCTTGTTTTTTGTTCCCCTTAACTCTTGTTAACATATCATAACTTGATTTTTTTATTGTACCTCTAGGTGCTTTCCGAGTTCTACAATTAGTTGAAGAGGCTGGACTGAAGACTGACTGCAAACTTTACACTACTCTTATTTCGACTTGTGCTAAGTGTGGGAAAGTAGACAGAATGTTTGAAGTATGCCAACTTCTTTACATTTACCGGAGTTTTTGCATGCTTTCTAGAGGGGCCTTTACCTTGCACTATGCATTTTTTATCATTTTTTTGACGTTTCCTCAATGTTACATGCTGCCTTAATCCCATCCTCAATAACTTAGTAAGACTGGTATGTACAAGTATCCAGCCCAGCCTTTCTTTTTTTTGCCGCGGGGGGTGTGGGTGGGTTGGTTGTCTAGAGGTCGGGAGGGACTTTTTTGAATAGGCAATCAGTTGTTATCTTTACCATTACCCTTTAATATTCTAGACATGATATTGTCTAATTAAGTTGTGTTTGTTTGTGCAACTCTGCATGAAAAAGCTCGCAATTCATAATAGTGATGTCTCCACTTGGCACCTTTTATAGCTGATATGTTATTTGAATTTTTTTGTCTACATTGAACTGAATTATTGGATGTCCAGTCTACAAAAAATTTTGTAATTTTTGACCTTGGCATGTGTTCACAGGTGTTCCACGAGATGGTTAATTCTGGGATTGAGCCGAATGTTCACACTTATGGGGCACTTATCGATGGATGTGCCAAAGCTGGACAAGTTGCTAAGGCCTTTGGTGCCTATGGTATTCTGAGGTCTAAGGTATGATGATTTAAATTGTCTTTCCTCCCTTTGCTGTGATCTTTCATTTTCCATTTTATTGTCTCTGGACAGATTGTGATATTGAAACCTGCTTTTCTTTCAGCAATTTTTTCACTGTGGAGTATGGTAGTGACTGTATTCTATGTGCAGTAGAATGTGAAGCCAGATCGAGTGGTATTTAATGCGCTGATTACTGCTTGTGGACAATCGGGAGCTGTGGATCGTGCCTTCGATGTCTTAGCAGAGATGAGGGCTGAGACACATCCAATAGACCCTGATCACATCACTGTAGGTGCACTGATAAAGGCATGTTCAAATGCAGGTCAGGTAGGGCAGCTGTTTGTTAGTATCATGGTTTCATTTGTTATCTTGCTTTTAGGACTTTCTTATGGGATAATATAAATTCTTGAATTGACAATAATGTGAATTCTTGCTGGTAGGTTGACCGGGCGAAAAAAGTATACAAATTGATGGATGAGTATAAGATCAAGGGTACTCCAGATGTTTACACTATTGCTATTAATAGTTGCAGCCAGACCGGTGATTGGGAATTTGCCCTGGGCGTGTACAATGACATGAAAAAGAAAGGCGTGGTTCCTGATGAGGTATTGTTAATCATATTTTGAACACAATTAAACTGGTTATTAAGGCTAGATAAGAAACGCAATCTTGAGTGTTTAGTCTCAATGTTGTTCCAGAGAATGCATTCGTGTTATTTTCCTGCTTTCTCTAGTTGCACTTAACTATAGAAAGGGAGATTCATTGATTATGCCTTCCAACTTCTATCTTCGGCCTTTTACCAAGAGCATGGAAGTAGCTTATTCTTTTCTCCTTCTGTGCAGATTTTTCTCAGTGCATTAATAGACGTTGCAGGGCATGCTGGGAGGGTTGATGCTGCATTTGATGTTCAAGAAGAAGCAAGGACTTGTGGGATGCGTCTTGGAATTGTATCATACAGTTCTTTGATGGGTGCTTGTTGTAATGTACGACTTTCTCTGGTTCTGAAATTTTTGACAAATGACGTCGTGGAATGGAACTAGTTATTAACTGAAGTGATGTCTTCATTGATTGACAAACTACCCTTGAGGACTACAGCTATCCTCTATAGGTTTCGATGGTCCCTTTTAGTTAATATATGTAGTAATTCTAACTTCTCACCACGACAGTCATGAGTGGTCTTTTCTGTCAATTATCTATGTGATGATCAGAAAAGTGAGCTTCTGAAGAATTTTTATGATGTCTCAGGCAAAAAGCTGGGGGAAGGCTTTAGAGCTATATGAGGATATGAAGTCTATCGGGATAGAGCCGACAATCTCAACAATGAATGCTTTAATCACTGCCTTATGTGAGTTTAAATTAGTTTATTTCTAACTTAAATAACCTATGGTTCACTATTTGTGAAAGTTTGATGTAATATTTAAGTGATTGAGAGAAGAGGATCAGCTTAACTTTTTCCACCAGCTTGTCATGTTAGTGTAATGTGTACTATAGAAGTGCAAGGGAATTTATTCTAAATGTAGTTCCTACCAATAGAAGAGAGCTCTCAAGCTATTATGTCTTTTTTATTCAATAAAAGAAGACACATGGGACTTGTTCTGCAATGAGAGTATTGGCTACCCTGAAGATAGATCCATTTCTATTTTGTTTGAAATACCAAAACTGCAATGAGACAGCCTTTTTACTGCAGGTGAAGGGGATCAGCTTCCAAAAGCAATGGAGATATTCTATGATATGAAGAGGCTAGGATTATGCCCTAACACCATCACATACTCAATACTCCTAGTGGCAAGTGAAAGGTAAGTAATTTGGCGCTTGCAAGATAGACCTTGTTTTAACAATATTCTTCAGATTATTTTGCTCCAAATTGCAGTCTTTATTATTTTCTTTGCAGGAAGGATGACACTGAAGTTGGCATTGCGCTGTTTTCACAAGCTAAAAAGGACGGGCTTGCTCCTAACATTACTATGTGTAGATGCATGATTGGTAAGTCTGATATATTTGATTAGTCACAAGCATTGAGTGCCTCTGACATGTCTTTTTCTTACTGTTGCTAGTGTTTCCTTGTCCAATTTCCATATCTGAAATTATTGGTGTTCTGGAACATGAAAGCTACATCCTTTGATAACATTCCAGTTAAGGGACAACACTGATGAGCAGAATCTTTTCTGTGGTGGATGTTTGAAGATTGGTATATTGTCAGAATAAAGCCAGAATTTGGAGAATTATTTGTGTCACTGTTTTGTGAGGTTTTGGTACATTGGTTAAGTAAATGCCATTGTGACCTTTGAGCTATTATGCTACTTTCTAATATACTGCATCATTTGAAGCAGTAATCTTTATCCATGATTCTATGTTATCTTCCTGTTGATCTGCCAATAAAGTGAGCTATATGTAATTTTTTAGCTGACATTTGCAACCTGTGACAAATTGCCCTAGACCCTAAACCCTAAACCCTATGGATACATGTATGCAATTTGCATTAGCTTAGGGAAAAATTCATTTATTGAATAATAGAAAGATTGAAGTCAGGAGATTGCACCCTTATGTTCTCACCATTTCTATAGTTTCTGCATATTCATATATCTTTGGTTGTATCCTACATTAGGAAAGCTTTTCAGCTGGTCAAATGTTTCAGCCATCATCTGTTTAGATTGTGATTTAAAGTGACTATGACAAACTTATGAGTTAATTAATCTGAACTCATTGAAGGAATGTGTCGTCGGAGATATGTGAAGGCATGCACTCTCGGGGAGAATGTTTTATCTCTTTACTCAGGACGGCCACAAGTTGACAATAGATGGTATGTTATTTGTTCTAATGCTGCATTGTTATTCCAGACATACTCCTGTTTCTATGGAGAAAACTTCCAATAATGACCTAACTTATCAAACGACCTGTAAGTTGGATCCCTCTCCATTCTCTGTGAGTGAGATAAATATGTTGCACTGGAAACACTGTTATTTTAACTTTTCTGATATGGAAAACATACTTATGTACTCAATAGAGCAGTTGCATGTTCATTTTGACACACCTATCCTTTTGATGGACGCAATAAGCCGCAGAGAGAGTACTGCCTTTTCCAGTACTTTGACTTCACGCTTCCCTTTAAAAGTTACCAAAATTGGTCACCATAAGTATTGGAGTTCTTCTGCTAGAAATTATTTATTAGTAAATTAACTCTTTTTGCTGATTTTGACCCTAGGACCTCAATGGCCTTGACAGTCTACCGTGAAAGTATTTCAGCTGGTTTCACTCCTACCACGGAAGTTGTTTCAGAAGTACTGGGTTGCTTGCAGTTCCCTTTTGATTTTTCCTTGAAAAGTAAAATCATCGAAAATTTGGGAGTCAATGCTGACACATCAAGATACTCCAATCTTTGCTCTTTAGTTGAAGGATTTGCAGAATATGACCCTCGTGCATTTTACCTACTGGAGGTGAATAACTGTTCAGCTTTTACCTCATTTATTGAGTGGGCTTTTTTTACCATCAAAATGCAGCAGAATAGTCTAAAGTTTTCAATTTTTTCAAATAGGAAGCTGCATCACTTGGAGTTGTGCCATGTGTATCTTTTAAGCAAAGTCCTCTCATTATCGATGTGAAGACATTGCAGATTCATACAGCTGAGGTGCGTTTTGCTATGCTGTGTGCAGCTAATGGTGCTTTTGATATGTTTGGACTGCTATTCAGCATTTTAAGGGTCTCTACCCCTGAAAGACCTTTCTTGTGATTATATCTTCTTAAGATACTTTGACCTGTTGGAGGTGATCTATATTCAGCCCATGTGCCCACATTAAACTTGTAATCATGCATTTTTGTGGCATTTTTGAATGACTTAACAAGTTTACATGAGAAAAAGCAAATCAGTTGAACCTGCATTGGTGAGTACCTCTTACCCCTGGTTAGCTAGGTGCTTTTTATGAGGATAATTTTAGGGAGACTTGGAACTTCATACTCCTGAGATTGTTGATGGGCATTTTCTTATCTGCACCTACTTTCTCTGTGTTTAATAAAGGAAAATAATGGAAATGTTTTTTTACACATTGGGTTCCCCTTGGTGCTTTCCAATGCTAAATATCCTTTTATTTTTCTGGCAAAAAGAAAAGAAGAAAGAATAATAAATTACTGTGTATAATTTACAGTATTAAGTAAATATTTGCGTTGAATTTCTCCTTTTTCTTTTTGCTGTAGTGTCATTCTCTTAGCCAACAGTGATCAGGCTTTTATTTTGACTTTATTCCTTCAAGTAACCTTTCATTCTTAACCATGTCTCCACGTTACGATGTATTAAATAGTATTACTTGGTCAACTGGAGAAAAATATTGCAAAGAGCACTACTCACTGAGCTATTTTTCCCTACCACCATGCAAGTTGTGAAGCTTCATCATATTGTTACTGACTGTCTGCTAAATTTTGTTAGGTATACATCTTGACAGTATTAAAAGGCCTAAAACATCGACTTGCTGCTGGTAAATATATTTATATCATTTTTCCTTCCTTTTAATCCCTCATGTTGAATTTGTCATGATTTTCTGATTGAATGAAAGATCTGATTATGTAAGTGGTAATAGTTTGTCTGTTTTCATATGAAGTTATGCTAGTAAAATATTTCAAGGAAGGCAATTGTAGCGGCAATGGTCAGGCAGGGGATGACAACATTTGATTTGTGTGATCTAACGATCTTCCTTTGGGAAACTCCTGTGTGCCAAGCATACTATTGGAATTTTTCATTTGTCTAGATCAGAGCTTTCCACTGGAAAAAAAATGAGAGAGAGAGAGAGAGAAGAAATGCCCATTTAAAGCATAGTGTGAAATTCCCTTGGACAAGCATCCTTCCGTGTGGTATGGTCTAGTTGGTCGGTTGATCTGTTCGTCTGTCTGTCTGTCTCATCAAGTTTAGACATTTGGCTTCTAGTTGTCCATTACCATTTTCAGTTGATGTGCACTTAGTTTTATAAATATCTTTTAGAGCTATTGCCTGCATGGAATTAAGTGGCTGTGCAGTATGAAAGATTATAGGAGATAGTTTGCGAGTTGAATAGACTTTTGAATAAATTGCTTTTGAACGATTCTGTTGCCCCTGAACCATCCACAGGTGCAAAGTTGCCCAATTTAACCATCTTATTGCCTGTTGAGCAAGCTCAGATGGAATCTCCTCATGCAGAGAAAACACTCCATGTTGCAGGAAGGTGAGGTGTACTTTTATCTGATTTACAGAGGACTAGTGGGAGATGTGAAGTTTATAATCATGGAAAGTAGATATGGTTAGGTTAAGTATTAGCTCTTGACTGCGTCAAACTTCGCGTTGAAAGACCTAGCAGACAGCATTATTTGGATTAGCTCATTGAATTTTGATGCATATTCACATTTTTTGTGAGTAGTCAATATGAGCTTGCTCTCAAATCCTCTTTGTATATTCTTTCTACTTGATCCATTTAAACTGTAGAACTGAAAAGCTTAATATATATAAGTAATTAAAAACTAAAAAATGCTTTCTCTTATGACTTCAATGCTACATTTTATGATTTTTTTTAACCTAGTGGCAATAAAGTTTTTACATATTCCCAATATAGTACATGCTGTTAGAAAAATAAGAACGATCTGTCGGATTGAGTAACAGAGATGGAGCTTCAATAGTGAGCGCGTCTCTGAACAGGTTGAGCCAGGCAGTTGCAGCGATGTTAAGGCGGCTTGGCCTACCTTACCAGGGAAACGAATCATATGGAAAAATAAGAATAAGTGGACTCACCTTGAGAAGATGGTTGCAGCCAAAGCTTGCTTCTCCTTTTAGCGGAAAACCGGGAGAGTTCGGTTTGTCTCAGCTACAGCTTGGCAGTGGGATCACACATCAGCAGCGGAACATTAGAACTGGGGATCTCTCTCTGGAATAGTGGAAGGTCACACTAACGGGAAATCAGGAAAACCTGAAAACCGAAAGTTATGCACATTCTGTGAATATAAACTGATGCTCAGAGATACACGTAGAGAAGCATGTGAATTCTGTCAGAAAATTCTGGAGATTGTTCCTTGTGGACTACGAGATGTGGCCCCAAGATAAATGAATTGAATCAGGCCTCCTTGTACTGTTCTTTTGGGTAGACTGCAAAGTGAAGGATCATCCAAGGAAATGGCATGCTTGACCTGTTTGTGCAAGACTACGAATGACCATTGGCTGTGTGCTGATTTGCTGATGCAGCTTTTATCTTAGCCACCTCAAGAATTCATGAAGACTGCTGTTCTAGGGTTCCTTCCAGTAGATTTGTATGAAAGTGCTTGAAATAGCTTGTTAGAAAGAGCCACACTGGCTAGAGTCTGTATCTCTGGTGTTCTAATGTAAGAATTTGTTTACCACTGAGTAATTTATTCTGTTTGCGGCTTATTTTCTGGAAGATGCATCAACCGAGACACAGTTTCCAGCTGAATTCTGACACTAAAATTGCTGAAATTTGAACTTTGCACCATCCTATACACGGGTGTTATCCCACATAATCCATTTGCCGTGAACTGCATTTGGATCAAAACTTCTGGAGGAAGATCATTGGATTCACGAGTGGCTTGTAGTTAGTGTAATACAGCACCTGCATTGGCTGGCATATTGTTAGCATTCTTGTTTGCACTATTTTGCGTCGCATTAGGTGAATTCTGCCTGATAACTTCCCAGGCCTCTGGTCAATAGCTTCCTAATGTATGACGAAAGTGAAACACCAATCATAAAATCTGTAATTGGCATCAACGGTCGATCAAGGGTCCAAATGCCCTATGTCTTGGTTAGAAGCGTGCGAGCCTAGTTTATCTCTTATTACCACGTTGGCCATATAATTACTACAGCTAAAATTTTGCCTTCATAATTGCCGAAATTCAACCAGCCCACGCACGTGGGGCTAGATGTTTGGTGTGTTGACATATATTGATAGCTTCTTTTGCTTTTGGGGTAATAACGTAGAGGTGCCATCTGCCTCGGCTCATTACATGTTTGGACAATCGAAGTAAGAAATATCTTGTAAATCAAAATAGGCCGAATTACATATCAAATGGTGATTTTGAGAGACGCTACATGATCTCATTTTATGCCAGCAGCGAGAAGGAAAGGGAAAGAAGAAACTAAAGACGTGGTGAAAACTGGGATTGTCCTCTCCACAAGACATACTGAGACTGCATAACCCATGCAGCTGAATAGCGAGATCAATGAAGGCCTCTTCCCTGCACGGAATCGTGAGGCCACCCATTGGATGCTCAAACCAATACTCTTCTCCTGCTCGGAGCAGCAACTGTCGGAACGAGGGGTGGTTCAAGAACGAATCTGGAACCAGAAAACGCTTTCTTTGCACTGCGTCAATGTAAATTACCACATGGCATTTTGGAACTTCTGATTGATTTCCCTATGCTGAGGGGCTACAATTTAAGAACGTGCCTGGCATGAGCAATCATGGATGGTCAATAAACAACGAAGTCCTGAAGTAAAAGTGAAGTGTTATATATATATTTACTAATTCTTGACCTCTGGTTGTGAAGGTTATGAACATGAGGTGCTTGTACATGGAGACTTAGATGATAATGCAGAGTATGGTGCGACGTATTTTTCGAATATTGAGATAATTATTGAGCGTGTGTGGCCATGAGATTGGCAGATAAAAGTACTGATAGGACCCATGCTCCCTTACTCAAGTAGTGTTTTTGCTCAGTTAGCTCAAGGTCTCTCATCATCCATTTCTGGTTGACGCCCGACAGAAAACAACTTGCAATTCCTTCAAAAAGAATTGAGGCCGTACACTTGAGATTGAAGTTTGTCATAATTTTTTTTTGAATAACCGTGCAGTGTAATGGAAGTTTGAATATGGAGATAATGAAGAAGTAGCATTGCAAGATTATGATTTATCAACCAAGTTATATAGCTTAGAATCCCTACAAGTTGAATAAGAAGAAAGCTCGTGTTGACCCACTCCCACGCAATCTTCTTTCGATAGCATTGAAGAGAGATGAACTTATCATCAAGGGGGTTCTTTAAGCTGTTTCAGAGGCTTGATTCTAATGAAACTGTGGCAAGTGAGGAAGGAGATTTTGCTTTTCCGTGTTAGGGATTAAAATAACCCACCTAAGTACATATTATATGGAATGCCAAGGCATTAGGACCCCATATGACTTGGTCCTTTCATGAAGCATTTGCCAGATTCCAGGACAAGATGGATTAGGGAGGAGATGCAAGCTTGCAAACATTAATCTAATGGAGGTCCAAATTTCATTTGTGAAGCGCCTAACATGTGTGCGTTCAGAAAGTCTTTAACTTCAAGAACGAATATGTGAAAACAGGATATACTAAAATGACTAAATTGCATATATAGGTTTAGACGTAGCAAGATATAACTCATCTGTTGAGAACTTTCATAGGAAACGTTGCCGGCAAACAAGAAAGATCTTCAATCTGATAAAATTTACTTCTTGATACAGCAGTGCTGGTGATCTCTTCATTAGGAGCTCTACTATTTTCGTATGGATGTGTATACTCGGATAATGCACTTTTTTTCTTTCTTTCTATTTACAGCAACTAAGCGTGAAGTACTCTAGCTGATCCTTTTGGTCTTCAATTATTCAATGCCATCATTGCATTGAGAAGTCCCGAATTCCATCCCAGCGAGGCAGAATCCATTGTTCATTTTTCCTCAAAGAAATGGCGAGAACATGAAGTATAACAGAGTATGACTTAAAAATGGGTGTAGTCTCATTCAAGAATGAAGTTTTGGAGATAAATCATAATTCTCTCTTCCAGAGCGCTGTACTTTACATGACCCCGATTTCTACATGAGGCAAAAGGGAAAGAAAAAGAGGATGGGAAAACTGTGAATATTATTCACGCAACTGAGTAGTGAGATCAATGAAGGTTTCTTCTCTGCATGGAATTGTGAGGCCACCCATAGGATGCTCGAACCCGTACTCTTCTTCTGCTCGGAGCAGCAACTTTTGGAATGATGGGTGGTTCAAGAATGTAATCGGAACTAGAAACCGCTTCCTTTGCATCTCGCCAACATAAACCGCCACGTGACCTTTCGGGACATCCGATTGATTCCTTGTTCCAAGAGGCTGCAATTTGAGGATTTGCTTGGCATGAGCAATCATGCATGGCAATCGAATTCCCATTATCGGAAGACCGTGTAGTCTCGAAGCGAAAGAGATGGAAGTGATTTTGTTTTGGATTGGTTTTGATAGAATGATTCAAACTGATATTTGACCTTGGCTGTGAAGGTATTGCATCTGAGATGCTTGTATATATAGACAGAGATAGCGAAAAGAGAGTATGGTGCTACGTGCCTATTTTTCAAATACCAAGATAATGGATATTGGAGAAAATATTAGGTGCGTGCGACGTGCCAGCGTGTCAAATGGGAAGGGGCCTCGCTGATCGACACGTGTTTTGGGTGTCAGTCCACGTCAAAAGTCTTCTGCCCATTTTCTCTCTCTCTTCTGGCCCTTTCTCCTTTTTTTTTCTCGATTATCGCGTTCTCTTCTGCCAAATTTTTTCAAATCCAGCGCCACTTCTTCTCTCTCCCCTCTGCACTTTCTCTCTCCGTCTCTTCACCTTCACGCACAGCTTCTTCTCTCCTCCCTGCCAAATGTTTTCTCTCTCCTGCACTTCTCTCTAAGGTGCGACTTTCTGTGTCTCCCTCTCCCTCCGAACGACCCTCAAGCCCTCCAGACACCGTGCGTCGACCAACGACCACCGCGAGCATCCATGTCAGCTCTGAGAGCGAGCACCGGCTTCTCTCCCCGAACCCATGAAAGCCATGATGCCAGTCTTGGCGACGGGCCACTTGTACTTGATCCTGAGCGAGTCGAGCTCCTCCCTAATGAGTTGGCTCATCCAGTGCTCTTCGAACCTGAGTTCTGGGTACTCGTGGATCCTCCTTCTGATGTCTCGCGTCCACTGGAAGAACTCCCGGTCCTTGGCCGATTGGAGCAAGCCTTGGGTCAAAGACTTGAACTCGGGCTCGGGATTGAGCTCTAGAGCGCACGAACGACAGACGAGGAAGAGGGAGAGCGATAACAACAGCAAGTGAGCCAGTCCCATTTTGGAAGAACGGCTCAAAAACTCGACGCTATTACAAGTTTGATGAAAAGTGAAAACCGGATGAGTGATGACACAGAGTGAAGATGCGTGTAGACGAGTCTCGTTGTTCTGTTGCTTCTCGGTAGAGGCGAGACAAGTTCGGAAGAGAGGGACGTTCTAGCAAAATGTATTTTCTCAAACTCTCGTAGATTCTTGAAGTAAAACGACAAATTTTATTAATTTTTCTTCCATTTTTTGTCCATCCTTTTGGACATCCAAAAAGAAAAAAAAATTACAAAGCTCCTCTACATGCCCATATGAACAATTCAACCAGGAGAGAAACAAAGTGTTTCGGCCGACCATAACCAATCTCATTGTAGTAAAAATATCGACATATCTAACCATCGAAACCCAACCTATTAATGAAAATCGCTAAAATCGCGTAGCATTATGGACATATCCGAAGCTCGCTAATGATTCCCCTATGAAGAAAGAAGCTTGCAACATCTGGGTCGTCGGGTTGGATCGATGTGCATCACCAAGAGCGGCACAAGGGTAGGGCTGGCTACACCATCTGTGCGTTGTAGCACATCCCGAAGCTCGGAGTTCCTTCCACTTCCAGTGACACATTGCTCATGATGGGGCCATATGACGACGTCTCCGAGAGCATCATCTCCTCAGGGGTGGCGAAATGGATGTTTTGCCCAGGCGGGACGTCACCGAAAAGGCAGTAGTCCTGAAATGACAGACAAACTTCTAGGTAACGTTTGATGAAATCCTCAAACTCCCAGGGCGGGGCACCGTCGTCCGCGCGCGGTGGTCGTCGAGGGCGACGCGGTGGTTCGTCCATCGAACGAGGGCTTGGGTCGACGGATTGGAGAGAGAAGAGACAGGGCGGGGGACCGTCGGCCGCGCACGGTGGTCGTCGAGGGTGGCACGGTGGTTCGTCCATCGAACGAGGGCTTGAGTCGATGGCTTGGAGAGAGAAAAGACAGCGGGAAGTCTAAGAGGGAGGGCACAAGGGACCGTCGATCGGGCGCGGTGGTCCTCAATCGGCGCATGGTGTCCGGAGGGTTGGGGGGTGTCGGACGGAGATGGAGAAAGAAAGAGTCATGTCTTAGAGAGAAGTGCAGGAGAGAGAAAACATTTGGCAGGGAAGAGAGAAGAAGCTGTGCGTGAAGGTGAAGAGACGGAGAGAGAAAGTGCAGAGGGGAGAGAGAAGAAGTGGCGCTGGATTTGAAAAAATTTGGCAGAAGAGAACGCGCTGATCGAGAAAAAAAAGGAGAAAAGCGCCAGAAGAGAGAGAGAAAATGGGCAGAAGACTTTTGATGTGGACTGACACCCAAGACACGTGTCGATCAGCGAGGCCCCTTCCCGTTTGACACGCTGGCACGTCGCACGTACCTAATATTTTCTCATGGATATTGGGTGTGTGTTGCCATGAGATTGGCAGTTGAGAGTACTGGTAGGACCCACATCTCTCCCATTTATGACTCAAGTGACTTAAGCGGTTTTTCGCTCAATTAGCTCGATGTCTCTCACTGTTCTCATCATTGTGGACCCACTGGTCCCTTTTAGGTCACGGCCAGATGTAAAACAACCCTCGATTGCTTCAAAAACAAACGGCAGTTCACTTGAAAATTGGAATAAATTAAACCCTTTTAATGTCAGAAGTAGCCTATGCAAGATCGGAGAGTTACAAACCAAACCGTGTAGCTTAGGGTCCCCACATGCTGGATAAAGAGAGAGTGTTGGCTCACTCCCAGCGCAGCTTGCTTACTGTACAGAAAACATGCATTGAAGGAAGATGAATTTATCATGCTTACAAGTGGTTCTTGAAGCTTTTTTAGCTGGCTTGATTTGTCCTGCTGAAACTTTGGTAGTGATGAGGGACTGTTTGCTGCTGGTGAAGACGGTATTTTGACGCGTTAGGGTTTCACGACCGACATGGGGACTTTCATAGGGAATGCCCTGCCCCGCATTAGGGCCCCATATCACATGGTCCTCTCATGAAGCATCTGTCAGATCCTTGGGCAAGGCAGAATAGGGTTCCTCCGCCACTTATCAGGAGATGCTAGCACATCTCCATGTATATTCCCTCTGGAAAACAGATTAATTATTTAATGTCATTGATTTTATCTATCCATATACAAATTAATGCTTGTTTAGTGTGTATAGTTGACCATAATTCGAGATGTTTTCAACAAATGATCAATCTAATCTCTATACTATATGAAAATATCCAATGTTATCATTCTATTAATTCTAGCCAACAAAATTTGTTGATTTGTCTTCCAATTCAATAAGTTTGAACGGTGGAAATAAACCATTACACTTGAATTATTCACGTAAGATGTTCAACTCAAATTAGAACAAAATAATCCTCTTAATTTGCTTATTTTGTTCAATTTAAAAAATGATTATCCATGTTATTTCATGATGTGGATTATTATATTCTAATTTGAGTTGAACATCTTACATAAATTATCCACGTGTAACGTTCCATTATACGTACTAGATTGGAAGTTAAATAAAAAAATTCGTTAACTTGAATTAATAAAAGGACAACAATGAATATTTTAATATAGTTGAGCGATTAAATTGGACATGTACCAAAATTTCAAGAACTACATGAATAAATTGAAAGCACATTAGACTAAAATTTAGGGATCACATTTGAACAATAAAAAATTCAGAGACTGTATTGTACATTATACTAAAGTTCATGGATCATTTGTGTCATTTTCCCTTTAGGAACTACACTTGACAATTTGGGTGTTAGCTAATGATAGTGATTGGTGGTAGAGAGATAAGACTTTTAAGTGATTGGGATGCTTGTGGGAGATTTGTAGATTAGGGAATCTTGAGAGTGCTTGTCAAAAAAGGGTAATTTGATTCTTTAATCATAAATTTCTATTCAAATCAGCAAATTTATAATCTTAAAAATACAACTTTCAAAATGGTAAAGTTGGTTGACCATAAAAAGAAATGGTAAAGTCGCATATTGCTAGGTACTTTCCCTTTTACCCTTTCTTGCCCTTTTGCTTCAAGTTACCATAAGATATCAATTCTGCTATTGACCTAATCGACTGTTAGACCTCCAAAATTTGATCCATCAGACATGAATAAAAGAGGAGGCAGAAGAGAGCTTGACTGCAAGACCCACTTAGTCGGAACGTTTGTATAACATTCTTCTGCGTCCCAGTATATGCTTCGATAGGAATGATACAAGGGAGGAGAGGGGGGAGGCTTTCTAAAGCCAACAGAGACTAGAAATAACATGGGAATCAGATGATGCTCTTGGCTTGGTGTTTATACAGCACCATTCACTCATTGGTACGACCATTCACGTAAGGACCTATTCGGTGAGTCTTTTGACTTTTCAAAAAGTATGTTGGACTTATTAGAGCGTCAAGGGGTTCTAAGATTAGTGGCAAAACATGAAGTACTCAAATACCCGAATATAATTGAAGTTTGACTTATAGAAGTGAGCATTATAGATCAATTCAACTGTTTCAGGTTATGCCTGTCTCGGATGTAATAGAGCCGAAAAATTGAGTTCGGTTTGCTGTTTCTTTATACAGAATAATAATAGGGCAACAATATATTCACAAACACACCAAAAGATACGACATAATTTTTTTCTCCACAAGTCATGTCATCGTGCAAATAGTAAGTTGCATATATTATTCTTTGTAAATCAATCTTTACAGTTACTTTATATCTTAAGCGATGGTTGTTCTCATAAGGTATAAGGCATCAAACTTTTATCCCATAGCCCAATGCATTGTTCTTTTCGTGTTTGAAGAAATGGGAAAAAATAAAAATAAAAATCTCATAAAAGATAACTCAGATAGGTAGAAATGTCATTCGAGAATGAAGTTTCGGAGATAGAACTTAAACCGCATTCATTTATTCTCGTGGTATACTCTACATGGCCTCCATTTGTACATGAGGCAAGAAAAACAACGGGGACCGAAGCTCAGAAAAGATGTCAAAACTGGGAATCTAGTCTCTCCATGACAAGATGTACATATTGAAACTTTCACAATCCATGCAACTGAGCAGTGAGATCAATGAAGGCCTCTTCTCTGCATGGAATCGTGAGGCCACCCATCGGATGCTCGAAGCCATACTCTTCCTCGGCTTGGCGCAGCAACTCTCGGAACGAAGGGTGGTTTAAGAACGAGATCGGGACCAGAAACCGTTTCCTCCGGACCTCCCCGACGTAGACTGTCATGTGGCCTTTCGGGACATCCGATCGAGTATTCCGAGTGCCGAGGGGCTGTGATTTGAGGACTTGCTTGGCATGAAAGACGATAGAGGGCAAACGAATCCCCATTACCGACGGACAGTGGAGTCTTGAAGTGAAAGAGTCGTTTGGGACAGGTTCTGATAGATGACACCAAAACAGATACTTGACCTTTGCTTGCGGAAGGTTCAGTGTCAGATTGCTTCTATATATACACGTAGAGGACGGTGGTGCTAGATTTTTCAAATGTAAGGATAATCATTGATGAGCGTGTGTGGCCATGAGTTTGGTTGCTCGGGGTACTGAAAGGACCCATGTCTCTCTCATTTATGACTCAGGCGGATTTTCTTGGGCTCAGTTTTAGCTCAAGGGGTTCGATTTTTCTCACGATTCATCAACCCTTGCAATGAAATATGGCATAAACCCATCACTTGATTCAAAAAAGAAACGCCGTACACTCGAGGTTGGAGTCAAATAATACCCTTTGGATAACCAAGTGGAGTAATCGAATCTGAAGCCTGGAGGTAGAGACAAGGAAATATAGGGCCCAGTAAGTGGAGGGATGTCAGAAATAGCGTGCGACGTAGATAAGTGTCAGGATTGCTCCATTTCCAAGCAGTTTTCCTGGTTCAATACATCAGCAGCAGCATCGAAAGGAAGATAGATGACAGGTGATGCTATCGCAGTTGCAAGTGGAATTTTAAGCCGTCTTGTAAGTCATCGAAAGGAAGATAGATGACAGATGAAGTTATCGAAAGGAAGATAAGCCCATCATTCTACAGAAAACTGTGGATGGTGAGTGGCAGGATTTTTGCTTGGGGAGTTTTTTTTTTTTTTCCTGTATCAGGGTTTGATGACTTGATTGAGTATAAATATCATTTGCATTGCCCTGCATTAGGTCCCCATGTCACATGGTTCTTTCTTGACGCAGTTTCCAAGATTCCAGGTGAAGATAAGGGTTGATCCGCCCCTTTTTTAAGGGATGCGCGGGCTCGCTAACATCAATTTATAATTCTATATCTTTGGATATAACTTCAGTTGTACTTCCTATAGACTATCGCATCAAAATGGATAATAGGTATTTTTATTCGTTTTATTCTTTTAATCAAAATGTTATGAAGTGATCATATTTTAGAATGATGATGCCTTTTTTTGGAATAAATTAATGTCATGTTGTGTGGTGATTGTATATCATTATCATTGAATTATATTGAGACACAAGCTACGAGTATACATGATCATTGATAAATTTGTATGAAGATAAAGGAAATCATTGAGTTTACGTAATTGTTGATATAGTGGGTAGTTACTAAACATACGTGAAGAGAGTGAAGAGATTCATCTTAATTTTTATATAATTTGATGCTAGATTAACTGTGAAAAATCAAAAAAATGGGACAATTGAGGTTTTGACTTAAACCATATGGAAGATATGAAATTAATTTGTGCTGGGAGTTTGAATGGGGATATCATGGTGGGCTCGAACATTTTATGTTGGCGGAATAATTAACAGTAATAAAGCTCCAAAATACACAAGCAAACAAAAGATAATAATATCAAGATATATGGATTTATTATTATATAAATTTAAAGAATTATTATACAAATTCACCGTTTGGATGGTTGACATGTGTAGGTGTCATTTAACCAATCATATGACAAGATAACTTATGTTTAAAAAGACTTTTACTAGAAACGTCCTCACCAGTGAATATTTTAAGAAAATGTATGAGAATAATTAAGAATGATCTCCTTAGGAAGACTAGGGGTATTATGGACGCAAACATGTTTCCCATGCTAAGTCCCATATGCTGTTTTCAAGCATCAGGTGATGATACGTGGACACTCTCTTTGTGCTCACCCCCTCCAGATCAATCCCTTCAACCAACCCTGAAAGACCTGTCTCTCTCTCTCTCTCTCTCTCTCTCTGTAAACTCAACGCAGGCGTATAGCTTCCAAGGCCAGCCAGAGGCCGAGGCCTCCAAACCTTAGTCTGTCCCCAGAGCAAAGGGGATAGACGGGAAGAAAACAGTGGCAACAGCAATGACTGTGGTGTAGCTTGATAAGCAGCGGTGGCCGGCCCGAACCGAGTGCTGATATCGGGAGGGGGTTAAGAAGATGAGAAGAGAGAAAAAGATTTATGTGTCAGGGTAGATATGGTAAGACCAATAATTGAGTGGACATGTATCACAATCTCATGAAAGGAACACCATATGGGTTCCCATAAGGAAAGAGCATAACTACATTATTTATATACCCGAGAGATGGTCTTGCTTTTTTGGCTGGGCCATGCGATAATGCTTTCGTGGTGCAGTAAAAATGTTCCTCATTTAACATCGGTATTGGTGGCGAAAAAACTAAGATTCGTTTCATAAATTTAATTGACTGTAAGATGACATGATAACCATTAAATGCATAAGTAAAGGACTTAGTCAACTATCAGTGTAATAATTATAGTTCCGAGCTCGAGCATACTTCACATGTTCATTCCCTAAATTAGTCTTTGTTATGCATACCATTATAACCATCCTAGGATATTATCCATATTGTCATTGAAACTTGAAGCTGCACTACAGAGCAAACAACAGCAACATACGGATCGCATGAATCTCGAACTGATGAACGTGCAAGATCAAGAACTCCTTTCATCGAAATAAGATGAACATTCTGGTGCCGAGAAGACGGCGTACGTGCTGTGACGGCCGCCGCTACAGATGCACCTATGTTATGTTAACGCTATATACACATATTATACGCAATAGACAAAGAAAAGAGAGGCGTTTTCGAAAAAAATCGCCGTCTTTATTTTCTTGATGATCGCCGCCGCGAAGAATGCAACTGAGAAGTGAGTTCGATGAAGGCCTCCTCCTTGCATGGAATGGTGAGACCGCCTGTCGGGTGGTCAAACCCAAACTCCTCCTCGGCCCTGCGGAGCAATTCTTGGAATGAGGGGTGGTTCAAGAACGTCACAGGAACCAGGAAACGCCTCCTCTGGACATCCCCAACGTAGACGGCGATGTGCCCGTTCGGCACATCGGAGCAAGATCGACGGTGGTGGTGGTGGTTTTTCCTAGTGACGAGAGATTGCAACTTCAAGACTTGCTTTGTGTTGGTAATAACGGAAGGCAAGCGAAGAAGACCCATGGCTCAACTGATGGTCAAAAAGGGTTAAGAAGGCGATGGTCAAAGTTCTTTTTGGTGGTTCTCTTTTGAATGCTGAAAGTGTGGAGTCTCAAGGCTTTATATATATAGGAAAAGAGAAAGTTCTCCATCCATCAGAGGCAGATTGACGCCGACGGTGTACGAGATGGAAAGGCCGGCAGCTGGGATGAGGTGAGGTCCCACCTCATCAAAAGTCTCACATGGCTTCGCTCAATTGCTCTCTCTCTCTCTCTCTCTCTCTCTATCTCTCTCCGTGCCATACGTGAATAGATTGGACATGCGCAAGTTCCCATACAATTGTCAGGCCCAAGTTGTTTGGGAGAAGAGGGTGGTAATTCAAAACCGAGGGCCGTACACCGGTAAGGAGATGAAAATATCTGGTTTTCGGATTCGACATGCAAGCGGGAGTTCATGAACGAAGATGATGGACTACGTTTTTTGCCGTGCATGGTAGCCAGTGCGTTCGAGGTAGAGTGGTCTCAGTTCCAGGTTTTGTGCGACACCTATGAAGCGGCACAGTCTCGGATATCTCGTGATTTGTGCCCCATCTCTAGCTACTGCCTAGTGCCTAATCCCTACATGTGTCCTTGCAATTATATGTATCGATCTGAAGTGAACGTGACTGATAAGGTGCTGGCTCGAGCAAGTTGTGCATCTTGATGCGAAGATCCATTGCAGGATGACGTGAGAAGCGTTTCTCTCGACTTGATTTCCTTTTTCTTCCCCATTTGTAAATGTACCGTTGCTTTCGATGGGATATAGATGGGCCTTTAGATATCGTACATTGTATGATGTGATTGATTACTCGGTCACATGTTGGGAACAACCATTGCCCAATTGTCAAAAAAAAGCTAGCATTGATTTAGGTAGAAGGTGCAGCGCAAAACTGCCTTTTCTCTAAAAAGTTTAGGCTTTCAGAATATGATGCATAGTGTATTAACGTATTCTCTCTTACATATAGGTTGAGTTGATGACAGAGGCCTTAAATGTCTTGAGTCTTATTGAGTGTGGGTGAAAGAACTACTAAACTCATCACACATAATTAGAGAAAGGAAAATTCATAAATGGATGGAAAAAGATAGGTTAGAAATCAAACTTGATAATTTTATCTTTTTTTATATATACAAAAGAAAAGTTGAGTGTACTACTGTTTTCTCTAAAATGGTAAAATGTCAAATTAGTATGATATGACATGACATGTACTTTAACTCCTTAACAAATGTGAACTAATATCGTTATGGTGATTGAATCAATATTCTATATCTCCATGTATAAATGTACTTAATATTATTTATTCTACCTTCATTTAGTTGATTGACTAACTAAGTAAAAATTTAGCAATTTATGAGTTTTCATGTTTATGTGATTTCCATTTATCTATCAATTGAAGTTTCTGAGTTGGATTTTCTAGCAACTATGATGAATCTAACTACCAAAGCCAACCCTAGGATAATTCTGCTTTTCATTTTGTCATATTATTATATGCATTGTAGGTGTGATGAAATAATGCGAAACCTAATAGATTTTGCAATTTGAGTCCAACGTGAGAAGCATAAATCATTCAATAAATAATAAAGAACACAAGAAAATTAGGTAGTTTAATCTAAGTGTCAGTACCTAAACACAATAGTTATCTCAAAATCTCTCAGAGAACTTATTAAGAAAACATATATGGAGAAAACCCTAACACTCATCTTATTTGTTCTAATATGCAATCATTGAACAAAATTCGATTTTTATATGTTTTATGTGAATTGTGGACTCAAATTAGAAAACTTTGATTTTCTTTCTTTTCTTATAATGGAAGATTAGACTCTGTATGGACTCTTCTGAATTTGCTCGGAGATAAAGCCCAAATAATAAGACATAAAAAAATATGGGCCAGCTTCTATCAGATCGAAATTTATATACGAATTCAAATTGGAGACATTATTTAATAGATCGATAAAACAAATTTCGAATAGTAGGTCAGAAATCAGCATTTTTGATTAATCAGGCAGGCTTTTCATCACGATACAAAAGTTGTGCATGGGCCTAGCTATCCATTTTGATTATGCTCAGTCACATCCTTACAGTTGCTATTCACGTGCCAAGCTGTCAGCATCACACCGCATGTCCAGAAACAATTTAAAATGCTTCCAGGTTGTACGGGAGCATTTTGTAGATTAATTAGAGAGCATTCTTCATAAGCAAGTATATTTAACTCTAGGAACCAGATTCCAATTCCACAAGTTGTCGATGGTGTGATTTAATTAATCATCAAGATGCGACATATTTTCTTAATGATCCTCCAAGCAAGAGGGAGAGTTAATCATTATGTCAATTCCAATAACTATTTGGCGGAAACTATGTCGAAAGATTGATAGATTATTTTTAAGGAGAAAACTAGTGCTAAATAAAGGCATAAATATCAATTTTAATGTATTGTTTCTCTTGTGTCGTCGATATCAATGAATTAGAAAATAAGAATATTCTCTATTAAGCATGGCTGGGGAACTCAATAACAATAAAAACAAGATTACACCATTAATAGCAGGTATTTCCTGATTGGGTTTTGTTGTTGGATTCACGGGCTCAACAGATACAGTATTCATTCCTGTTGCAAGTATAAAACTTCGCGTAATTCCAATAAACAAAAGTTTCGTCTAGTTTTCATAAACGGAAAGGTCCAAAATGTCATGGGACCAGTTGCATCTGTGGTCGTCAGACCACATCTATGTCATTTTATTAATTTCATCTAATAATTATTTCTCCGTAAAATAATGATGAGTGTCCCCATCTCGGAAGTGAATATCCCGAGAAATAAGGAAAAAGACTTACCGAGGGCTAGCTAATTGCCCACCGGTTTCCACAAAACCACCTCTTTCTAAGAGTTTTTCGAAATAGACTTTTTGTCGGAGAATCTTATAAGAACAACAGTATGGTGCTAAAGTTATATAGGGTGAGACTTGAGATAAGATGCACATATTCACTAATTTATCGATAATTATTGGGAGCATTCTTATGTTTTAAGCGATATCAAATTTATATACTCAGCGAATATCATGAATTGGTCGAGTGTTATATATAATTCAAATAACATTAAGGTAACACGAACTTTTTATTTCATATTCAAAGGGTACTGTTGACATATGTATAGTTAACATTGTTCTCTTTAATAACTAAATTTTTAAGAAGAAGATTATCATGGACATTTCTTTCTCTCATGTTTTTGATTAATAAGAACTTAGAATGAATATTGCAGATGCATATAATCTGTTGCTGCAAGCGAACGGCAACATGCAAGCTCTCGTTCATGTCAGTGCTCCAATGAATAGTACCTGCTCAAGATCCAAGCGCTCACCCTTCGATTCTTCTTTCTTATTTTTCCACGTCATTCGTTTTTAAACATTATTGTCCATTCCATCTGCAGCCGAGGTGGCCTCCTCGTCGTTCCTTTTTCATGCCCATGCTGCCTGATGAGCCATACCCCGACTGCACTTCATGGCGTTTGATCTTTCGTACGTGTTCTTGTCCTTCCAAAACGAAGTCACAGATTTGGTTCTTATTTATATTGTCAGATGCATGTGAACCTCAGTTCAGTTCCCAAGCAAATAGAAAAATACCCCGCGTTTTACGTTGTTGCTGTCGGACTGCGCGAGTAATTCGACAACAAGGATTCCCCAATGTCAGTAGAAACTGACGCAACGGTGCTGACTGCTGAAAAACCTAAACTATATCTGTAATTATATGCTTTATTTATTTATTTTCTTAGTTTCAGTCGTCATCGATGGATGGTTTTGTTTGTGGGAGAGCAATAAATCGCTACAGATAAGACAGATTACAGTTCTTCTGATCGAAAAATGTCAATATAACCCACATGTCAGTATAATCTTAATAGATACTTAAATGATTGAAAGATATTTTCAAATACCCTAAAAGTAACGTCACACCATTTTTTTAAGGTTTAATATCACAAAAATCCTAAATTTTGTTAATTGTGACATAAATTATCCGAACTTTTTTTGTTATATCATTAAAGACCTAAACTTTCCTAGTATAACATAGATACTCCAAACTTTTTTTATGTTGTAAAAATCTCGAACTTATATCTCGAATGGAGTTGAAATAAGGGTATATATGTCACGCACACACGCACACGCGTGCGCGCATCCACACACAGAAAAGTTTGAGTTTTTCGTTAAATTTAGGGTCTTTGGTACACAAAAAGAGTTTGATGTATTTGTATCACGGTGAGCAAGTTTATGATTTTTGGTACACAAAAAAAAAGTCTAGGGTATTTATATCATAATGGGCATAGTTTGTGCGCGCACCCACACACACACAAGTTTGAGTTTTTCGTTAAATTTAGGGTCTTTGGTACACATAAAGAGTTTGAGGTATTTGTATTACAGTGAGTGAGTTTATGATTTTTGGTACACAAAAAAAAGTCTAGGGTATTTATGTCATGATGGACATAGTTTGAGAGTTTTTGCGGTATTTACCCTTTTTTTTAACCAAAATTCTAATCTTTCTTTTTAAAAACCTTGGTCCTATTTAGACATCCATGGGCTTCTACAAACTCTGATTTTAGAATATATGGACATGATGCTAAAAAATTGTTGATTGAGACTTGGAGTTTGTCTTATTTATCTGCCTTGATTATTTCACTTGGCCCGTTAAATCTTCGCGACGGTCCAAACTGAGAAATTCTGCGCTTACTAGTGCTCCCCAAGAATTTTCTACCCTTCTAACAAGAGCGCCCAACGGGGCATACGAGCATATGCTGGGCCAACAAGTCATGATTCATCATCTCTTTGACCAGTAGTAGTACCGCACAAGAAAGTCCTAGAGTTCCGGAAAGCGTTTGCTCTCTCTTGTGTCCACCAACTTGCCAATTCACGATTCACATGTGATATTTATGTTCATCGACAACTAATGGGTAATATCTCTAGTACGATGAAACATGTCAAAAGCATGAAGAGTACCTTCTGTATGGAGTTCATCCACCGAGGTTGGACGTAAGAAAACTAAGTTGAAGATATTAATTCAAATTTAGGACTCCCCATGACATTAATCGGGACGGCACCGAGTGACTACTTTTTGAGTGAAGTAGGTTAGGTTTAGAGATACTTCGCAAAAGTGGCATAATGATAGCTCAAATGCATATCTTGCAAACGAATTGAACGGCTACATATATAATTGCATTTCATCGCAAGAAATCATTTATTTACAAATTTTGCAAGAAAGAAAATGTACGAACAATTAGCAAAGAGTCGCCAATATGGCAAAATTTGAGAGAATCCTTGTGACAATTCTCTTGCCCTAGGTGGAGAAAGAAAACTAGAAATCCTCCAAAAACAATTAAAAAAGAGAAGAAAGAAGCTGCAAAGCCGTCCGTGATGCCATATCGGTTTGCAGCGATCAACAACTCAAGGCAGAAGTTAGGCTGGTGAAGTAGTCTTCGCTGCACGGAATGGTGAGACCGCCAGTCGGGTAATCGAACCCAAACTCCTCCTCGACCATGTCCAACAAGCTCCGGAACAGCGGGTGCTTGAGGTACCACAGAGGGATCACAAACCGCTTCTTCGACTCCCCAACGTAGACCGCGAAGTGGCCCTTTGGCACGTTGGACGTGGCTGACATTGCTCGGATGCGGGCCGACAGAGTGCGCTGGAGCTTCTGCTTCGCATGAGCGATTCCCATAAGTTGGATGCCCATCTCTCTTATGATATCTGGAAGAAATACTTGTATGGAGCGCTGTAGAAGATATGAGCGGAAGGACTTTTGGCTCTCGAATGCTGTGTGTATGGTTTTGATCCACAAACAAAAGCAGGCACGTATATATAGAGAGAGAGGGAGAGCTTAGCATAGCATGTCGAAGTCTTGGATAGAATATTGGTCAAAAGAAGGCAGTTCAGGAACACATCAGGTGAGTGAATAGGGTTAAGTCCACATGCTTTTGCCCTCCGGTTTTCGGGACATCATGCCCTACCAACTTGGGGGAAACCAGCAGGATGTGCTGAAAATTAGTTATTTTATGTGGTTTGGTTGCTCGTGCTTTCTTATTTTTCATTTATGTCTTTTCGGGGCCGCATGTTCTCGGCACAACGTCCACTTCTTTTGATAATAATCGAAGCGTATGCTAAAAAAGTCATGCGGGATATTATCAAAGATCGCAGAAGCCTTGAACGTACCCTCGTTTTAGTCCCTTTGCCTTTTCTGTCAGTGCCAAACAGCCTAGACCCGACCCTCTCCCTCAGCTAGCTCTACATTCATGGCCAAGTCGTCGCCGGAATCATCTGATTTCAACTTTTGCATGAGATGTGAACAGAAGGCGTAGTCGTCCGACAAATACATAAGATACGATTTTTAATATGGAGACATAGACATGTTGGGTCCATAAAAAGAGTGTATACGTACCCCTCTAATTGCTTGTGACCACCTCTCCAACACGCAAGGTGGATAACCTTATATATCTTCCTTGACTAAAAGTCGTGAAGCCGAAAGATGGATTAAAGAATAAGTTTGGCTAATATGATTGTAGGTAGGAGATAATCGGATAAGGGAGTCAAAGGAGCAAGGATTGGCCTACCTCGACCATGCTAAGTTGCTAACTTGTCCATGGACCTTGAAGTTTATCCACGAACCGAAACCACCAGAAGGAAAAAAAATGATAGAACTTAATTATATATGAATGAAATAAGCTACAAAACAATGACATGTGGGTCAATCTTAATATAAATCGAGGAGGATTTAGTTTTGGAGGAATTATTCGGGCCTTCTCGCGCGTCACTTTTTTATTTTTTCATCAAGATAAAATTTCATTCAATTCTCAAAATTACAAGAGAGTAACAATGCAGTACAAATTCAATGACAAAAAAAAAAAACAATGCCTCCAACTACAAACAGACAAATCCCAAATAATTTCAAACAAATTCTAAATAACAAGGTGAATCGTTATAATAAGGTTGGGGGTTATACACTCATAAAGTAGATCTATGACTTCTTTAAACTAAAATTGGTGACCAATCACCAAATCCGTTTTTATTAAATGGTATGTACCAAGTTCTCCATCTCCATCTATCACTATGGCTTTGCTTTTCAGTGGTGTGTCCCTAAGTTCAACGTCCCTAAACATTCACTAGTAAGAGTAAAAGGGTTGAACAAGCATAAATCCGAGGCCTGTTAGATTTGTACACCAACAAAACCTAAGGGAAGCGAAACCTGGAAATTATACACACAAAAAATCTAAAATCTTGACTAGATCGGGATAGAAATATCTCCAAAATAGGAGGGAGAACTAGATATAGACTAGATCGGAAGAGAAAAGCTCCACAAAAATGGGAGGAAAGCAAGACGAAAAAAACAGAGAACAAAACGGTTTAAGAAAAAGGGGAATAAGGGAGGGGCTTCCCCTCCGTGGAAGTTGAAGAAGAAGACTACTTGAAGATGAGAGGGAGATAAGAGAATACTTGGATTTTGTGGAGTGGCATCACCTAAGAACTATCCCGTGTCATTTGAAAATCTGATCTTCCAAAAAGGAAACTTTTGATTCAAACAATTCCCTTATGTCAAAGATAATCATACATTATTTCATGGCACATCCAATAATTTCTTTAACGTTCTTTTTGGTAATTATGATTTAAAAGCAATAAAAAAAACTATTGAAATGAAATTTCAGTCTTTCTTTGTGATACACTTTTATTAAAACCATTCATTTTTATCAAGATCTCTAGAAATACGCTTTCATTTTTCTAAAACTCGAAATGGAAATAAGAGAAGGTATGTGATAGGAGAATTAGAGAAGGGAGAGAAGAAAAAGCAATGAGATATTTTCCAAAAAAGTCGTATGCTAGGAAATCTAAGATAGGTTAGGCATTGCTACAATCCACATATCCACTCAAGACGAAGATCTTTTCATAATGGATAACACTCGAAACAATAATCTGTTGATATAAGGCGAAGATTCGGATGATTGATGGAAGAAACACCAAACATATCCCAAACTTCACGCTCCTGCCGGCCGGCCAGTGGATATATTCGAACGGATCTTGTAATGACACGTGTAGTGGGCCAATGGGCTTTGAGGCAATCTTTGGACAGATTCGGAAGCCCAAAACAAGCCGCAGGAATTCCTCATGCGATGGCTTAAGCCCTTGAGGCTGAGACCAGCGTACACATGATTGGATTGTGGGTTTCACGGGGCCAACTCATTTCTGGATTAGACCGCGCCGAAGTCTGTTTATCCGTAATTTCAATGTCCAATATCTGAAGGCTGGTACCACTTGGATGCTGCAAGTGCTGTTTCTGTTCCTACTGAGAAGGGAAGAAGTTATTCTGTCAACAGAAGCATCGCTACTTCGGCTGAGCATATGTTTGATCACACATTTCCACATCTATACCGAGCAAGACACCTCGACCGAATCGATAGTTTTCACCTTAAAGTCTGACAACATTCAGATATCTGGAGGTGTCACTTTGGGGTACTATGTAGGGCTCATCGGCTTGTGTGAGTACTGGTTTGTCCAGGACTACGGAAAGTAAGGTCCGGAGAGATGGCCAACATGGGTCGCATGAGGATAACCTAACGACTGCCGTATGTGATGGAACAAGGCACTGAGCGGCAGGCCTACGGAGCATGACAGTGACCAATTTCTACAACACTCTTCATATTCACCATGGCATTGTCTCTTTCTTGTTCACAACCCGTTGGTATAGTCCGGTGTACTGTAACATCAGTTTTAGCTACCTCTTTCTATCATACAATAGATTTCTGAATAGATCTGAAAGCACTTTGATGGAGATTGAAATGTGCAAAGACCGACACTGTCTCCATCTGTACTTACGTTCTTTTTGGTTTGAAGAAACCGGGCACATCCCATCATTCTTATGTTTGGTGCTAGTATGACCGGAGGAGTCATGACTCTATTCCTCAGTTCTTAAAAACTTCTGAAATTAAATACCTAAGAAGTATAAATATAAATATTGAAGAAATATTGATGACTGTAACTTAGAGTTAATAAATTATAATAATTGATCGATCTGATAAATTGAATAACTAACGACTCTTGATTATATTAAAAAACAAACTATAAATAAATAATAATAATTCTAAATTAGTCAATAGCTTGTTATTAATAAAGTACCATAAAAGTAAAATTATTCAGCCCACTGACACTTTTTCTTACAACCAAACATTAGAATTGCCGTTCCATCCCCATTCTTACAATTCCCTAAACAAAGGTGTTGGAATCACCAGTCCATTTCTCAATTCCATTCTATTTTTCTGCTGTATCCAATGCAACATAGTGTGCAATATATATTCTATGTGTATATCATAACTGAGTAACGCGTCTTTAATTTTCGATGATACCCCACATGCGGATAAATTGGTTGATGTCTCCATCAAGTCAATGAATTCAAACATATATTCACGAGAGTTTCTCGAGCCAGCTGAGGCTTTCATATTGCCTACTGTCCTCATAGTTCTAGTAGGACCTCTTTAGAAACCTCTTTCGGATAAGGTGGGGGCACCATGTTTTCTTCCGGTACTTACTCTCATTATCTCAACGATGGTTTGGCAGATAGACACCATCATGTGATCTCTCATGAGTCCTTGTCGCTCTAGCTTGGCCCTTTATTTTGATACCTCCTCATCATTCATTCAAGTTAGCTAAACAGTGTTCTTGTCATCTACTTATCTATATATACATGCGCACACCACCCAGCATACCACCAACACATTCTTTCAAACCTTGCTCTCAAAGCTTCCATCTTTATACTCTCTCATTCTCATCCCTTGCAAGAAAAAGGAACACAACTTTTCTTGAATATAGTTCTAAGACTGATGGCCATTCGCTTCCCCAAGATGGTTTCTGCTAAGCACATGCTTCGCCGCATTCTTTCATCAACAGAAAATGCAGATGTTCCTAAAGGGCACCTGGCTGTTTATGTTGGAGAAAAACAGAAGAGATTCGTGGTCCCGGTTTCATACCTGAATCGCCCTGCATTCCGAGAGTTGCTAGCTCAGGCTGAAGAGGAGTTTGGATTTGATCATCCTATGGGTGGCCTCACAATCCTGTGCAGAGAAGAAGTCTTTGTTGATCTCACTTGCAGCTTGTAGGCTAATTATTTAGTGTAGAATCGCTTCTTGAAGGACATGATTGCCTCTCTAACATCACCGACAATGATGATTTTGACCTGAGAAATGTGTAATTGAAATTTTCTCAATTATATGTGAAGTTTTGGTCTTCAAAGTGAATATTATGTTCATGATCTTCGTTTTTTGGTCATTGATTTGATTTGATTTCTGTGGTGGTCATGTTCCTCGTGATCTCACCTTGAGGCTCCATAAATGTATGCAGCGGATCCACCAAAAAAAGTACAAATGCCATCTGAAAAGGAAACCGATGCTGCATCCCATCAATATAAAAATTGAGCTCAACAGAGTTGGGAACAAAATATGTAAATTTTTTCAATACAACTTGGTTTCTATATGGACATATCTGCATTAAATCTGTTTTTCTATTCCCATTAGATGAATATCAAAATGTCAGCTCTGCTATTAAAGTATATCTTGCACATGGTCTTTTTATAATCTTCTAAAAGGATGCTACACCATTGAGAGGAGCTTAGATGATTAATATTTGACAAACTATCATCTTTTCTGTTGGATGCTTGCTGGTGGTTGTTCTAATATCCATGGCACAAAATAACCAGTGGAGGGGAGCAATTCACATGAACTTCATAGTTATGTCTGTCACTTGCAAATAGATTAAATGATGCATCAAGAAATAAAGACCTACTCACAGGAAGTGATTATGTGTATTGCTGTATGCCTCCATTTGCAGACTCCAGCAGATGTCAATTGGTGTTAGTCTTATTTCAGCATCTCTAACTGCCAGTTGCAATCATGTGTCTCACTGATTTCTGCAGCACACTTGCTGCAACCATTTTATCTGATTTTTCCATTGCTAATAAGTAATAATTACATAATTTGGTACTTACAAATTATGTGTCTTGTCTCTGTAATGAGCACTGCCACTCCCACTCGTCCCATCTTTTTTCATTTATGTGACAAAATAACCAAAAAGTAGCTCATAAATCCATGCGTTCTTCAGGAAATCAATTTGGACAATACACAAATACAGCTATTGGTGACCAGCTGGTTCATATTAGGTATGACTTTGTGACTCATAAAGCCAGTTTTGGCCAAACATACAAATGCAGTAACACCACGGTGGGTGAGGCCACTGAGGATAACCCTGTGACGTTTACATTGATTATCTAATGATTACACAAAAGCTTCTGTGTACATATATCTCTGCCTGTTTTTTATGTGGACAGTGGCAGAGATGTCTAGCGCAAAATTAGACTCTGCCAATGGTAAGTATAACTTCAACATCTTGATTATTTTATCCTAAATGGACTTAAAAATAGATGATGGTTATCAATGCCTAAACATGACTAAGTTAGCAGAAAATTATTGATAGCCATGATAGACTCTATCCCATGCCATGTGGCAAAATCGGTGGATGTCTCTAACATGCCGATGATACAAATAATTTGCATCAGTTTTCTCTAACTAATAAGAGGCTTTTCATATCAACCAAGTTATTCAGATCTTCAGTAGGACCTTTGGGGATCCTCTTTGGAAATGCCAGGCAAGATGTTTCTCCAATAACGTGCTTGAATTTTTTTATTGGTTTTGGCAGATGCGGACATTAAAAACATGTGAAGTCTTTAAGACTCCAGGCCTCATTGGCCCTATACCCTATCAATTATCAACTTAGCAGATAAAATCACTTGCCATCCACTCACCTATGTATGCCATTAGCAAGCCCTTTTCTTCTGCAACCAAATCAGAAGTCACATGTACAACCTAGTTCCTTCTGGTAAATATCGTAGCATCCTCTTTGAGTCTTTCCTCCTGATGTAAAGATTTACAGTCATGAGGATCCGTTTGCCTGGAATTATGCCCTCCAAGAAGATTTTGCGGTAATTTCTATCTGCTAAAAAAAAAAAAAGAAGCAAATTCAGCAGCCTCAGATGTTCCAAAGAGACACTGTGTAGTTTATGTAGGAGAGAACCAAAAGCAGAGATTTGTCATTCCTCTGTCATACTTCTCTCGGTCCCCATTTCAGGACCTGCTGAATTGAGCTGAGAAAGAGTTTCGCTTTGATAATCCAATGGGAGGCCTCGCAATAACATGTGAGGAAGAGGTTTTTCTCAATCTGATAGATGTATGATCAATCATCAAAGAGAACTCCTGGAAGAGCAGTTCAAACACTTGACATAATTTTGTGAGGATGTGGATGAGCGGTGTAGATTTTTTCTCCCACTTGTTTTACTGAGAATAGAAGTAGGAGTACCAGTTTGAGGAGATATACTGATGTGCCATGCAGGATATTATGAATGAAATCAATTCATCTCAATATGTAAAAAACAAATTTATTTTCTCTGGCAAGAGCATTTTTCTAGAAGAAAATAAATTTGATCTGCTGATATGTGATTATCCTTGCTTAAAGATTCATCTTTTACATGACCACTTTGTACTGGAAACCAAAAAGCCTCCTTATTTCTCCTCCTGTTTCATGTGGACTGATGATGTTATGAAGGAAAAATTCTCTAGAGCTTGCTGTTGTGTTGCTGTCCGTAGTTGTCGTAATCAACTTATTTCACATGTGACATAAATAAGAACTGGTGTAAAACATGAAATGGAGATCAAAGGATCTATCAGATTTATGGAAAGCCAAGTAAATGAACTGGAGCTAAAGAGTAGTTTACAAAATCTACAGCTCTACAAAAGATGTTTCCTCATGAAATTTTGCTGGCTGTTTTAATATTATATACACTACGCAGCTTTTAACTATAATTACAACTTTATTAACTGTTACATATGGATTTAATCGAAACTTGAAAGTTTTGTTGCTCACAAGTGCACAGAAGCTAGGAACAGCTGGCTGGATCTTGCAAAATTCCACAAGTAGATTACATATCTGCAATTTGGAACTGGCCTGAATCTCTAAAATTTGCACTTCGTTCCTCATGATTTTGATATTTTTTTTTTAATCAGTATACATTTACCGATTGTCAAACCTTAGCTTAATGTAACAACTACCTACTGATGTAAGGAAAACCTGGTATTTGCTGATCATGATTCATGTGACCCCACTTATCAGGTGACAACACTGGTATGGGTCTTAAGCATGTCCGTAGTGTCTTTGCCATTGTTCAGCCAAAATTAACAAGAGGCTCTCGTGCAGCTACCCACTCTCTCCGGGAATTTTTTAGGGCCTCCATTAAATGTTGCGAAGTGGGGCATTATGTCTTCAATTTCAGTCCTCAAATGGATATCATAAGCTGGCAAACAATACCCTGTGGCCTCTTATTGTGCCCACTTCTCTTGCATGGGCCATGCATGGTAGAAACCGGATACCTCTTCCATCCCTCACCGAACATAGAATACGAAACTCTATCTGCTGCTCATCTATATATAATTAGAGCTTATCAATAGGTCTCACAAACAACATAGAACTCAACATTATCTCAATCTCTTATCAATCCAGTTAAGGTTGCGGTCGTGTCTTCATTCTCCAAAGGTTGCACAGAAATATAGACATGGGAATCCGTTTGCCTATTGTCACTCATGCTAAGCAGATTATTCGAGGATCTCCTATTCTTTCAAAAGAAGGAGCTCCAGGGGCCATGGGTGTGCCAAAGGGCCATTTCGCAGTTTATGTGGCAGAAAGCCAGAAGCGGAGATTTGTAGTTCCGATATCTTATTCATCTCGGCCTTCATTTCAAGACTTGCTGAGTCAAGCTGAAGACGAGTTTGGGTTTAATCATCCAATGGGCGGTCTATCAATTCCTTGCGAAGAAGAAGTTTTCCTTAATTTAACATCTTACCGCAACAAATCATGAGCTAAACAAGGCAGATTAGGAATATATTAGTGTTGGAAATTCGTGATCCATTTTCTCTGAACAATATAAAATCTGCTGGATAAATCTCGCAAGAGTTGATGACAATAAAGTAACACGAGAAGACCAGCTTGCAAAGGAGAACATTCTGGAAACCATGAGAGTGGACTAGAAGAAGCCGAGTTGAAGAAGCAAACAATCTCTGAACAAGTCAGAGATTGTCAGAGATTGTTTATAGGGTGATGGCCGATAGTTGAAGCCTACGTGGACAGCATTCAAGAGAAATCCAGAATCTTCTAAGACAACTATACTTAGTCGGTGGAAATTCATATAAAAGGCCAAACTCATCCATGTAAATGGGTAGGGGGAGTTGAAAATAAACTCCATGTCCTGTATTCCTCCACCAACACCAAAACCTCCTCCTACAACTATGTTACACCACTTTGTTATACTAGTGAAACAATTATTCCTTATCCCATGACCTATATCCTCCAACTATCCTAGTTTGTCTCGTGTATCCTTCACAAACTAGATCATACACATACACACTTGCACACATCAAAGGACAAACTATCATCGGTGCCAAAACTATACTTCTGCACACATTCCAAAATTTAACAATTAGGTTCAGTTTTAGACAACAAAAATCGCTCTTTTCGTGTAATTACTTCCCTCCCCTTCAATTAGGGGAAAAATATAGAGCTTTAGACGATAATGTCAGTGATTATTTAATTATCATCAGCATTAATCTTTAATCTCGTCTCTACTACTTTTGTCAAATTTTTGCTTTGAACCTTGTTTGATCTCTTAAGAAGATGGCATGTATATTACATGATGAATGAGAAAGGTACAATACGAACTTTATAGTCAAACTACTATCTTGTAGCAGAAGAGCAAACCTTGCACAATTGATGAAGTCATCTTTCATTGATGCATTTACGTATGAAATGGTTGTGAGCCTTTTGGGTGTTGCATGGCGTACTGTAGTTTAAGCAAGAACAAAAGAAAATTTTCTTACATACAATAGTTGGTTTCTCATATAGATTCAGACATCTTTAAGCCATTGATGGTTACATGAACTTGTCTACATTTAAGCACTCAATAACAATCCATCACATAATTTTTCTAAACTATTTATGTAAACTAGTCTTTCTATTTATAAATATTCACCTCAAATCAACATTAGGTAGAACAACCTAATTTATATTAGGTATGACTTTGTGAGATTGTCAATATTGCCCAAACGTAGAAATCAGAACCCCCCGGGAGCAACCCCGGTACGTCCTGCGAGAGTTGTGATGCTGCCCATAGTTCGATGTCCTAACGATTGCACAAAGGACAATAAAAAATATGTCCAGGAGAAGCATTTGAGTTTATTTCTGAGATGGGCCCGGCACGACAATCAAGAGAAGGATGAATCGGTTATTCTCGGGCATCAGAAATATATTTCGCGCATAATTAATGGACAATCTATAGAAGATGCACTACACTTATATAGAATCACAATCTTTCATTAAACAAAAATTGAAAGAGTTCAAGAGATAGAAGAATTGCAGATCAGATTTACAGTGATTCGGCCTTCCACTTAGCCTACTCCATTCTCTAGTTCTAACGCCCCAACAAGGTCGAAATCCATGTAATTTTTATTCTTCGAAAAAACACAAGCTGACTCAGATTCTTGGGAACTTGACGTAGCAAGGATGGACAGCTTTCTCCATCAGGCGGCTTATGTAATGGTCGGACCTACTAGCGAAGATAGGTCAAATGGCAAATAGGCGGCTCGGCTCCTCGCGGGGTATAGCTTACGTCTACTCATCTGACAGCGGAACGGGGCAACGCCCATGAAGCTCCGGCCCAGAAAGGGAAGGCCTAACAATCTACTTTAGCGTTTCGGCCTTCCTGTTGAATCGATGATTACTGGCTAATTTTATGATTTTGATCCATCTGAAGCCCGAGATATTTCTAAAACACCACGTTTCTTGTAATTGGGGGACAAAAGGGGGGGACGGGTTAGAGCCTAAATAGGATTGTCTAGGTTCATATGCAGTGGAGGAGGGCTAATTTATTGAGTCGTTATTGAATCACCCATACTCAATGGCCGATTTATACAGTACTCCTTTTAGAGGCTAAATCCAACATATGAGGCGTTGTGCAGTGCCCGAACCATCATTTTTATTTTTCTCTTAGTGGCCAATATGTGCTGATAAGCAGCCCAATGGCTGGCCACCTTAGCCCCAGAAATATTAAAAGTGGCCCCACAAAATGGGCCAGGCCGGCCCTGACATGTTGAATGTGGGAGGATTGTTATTAGTCCTGACACAAATGGTTTGTTAAAGGGTCCTCTCCAACTAACCAAGAGGCAGTTCACATGAACCACAATCTCTTCAGATTTCAGTAGGACCTGTGAGGATCCTCTGTGTTCAGGAGACGTGGGGCATGATGTTTGCTCCCATAATGAGATCTAACGTTTCATGAGGTTTGGCAGACATTAACATGTGAAGTCCCGGCAGTCCGTGTCTCTCTTGTGGCCCTATGTGCTGCAACCTCCTATCATTCATTCAGCTTAGAAGATAAGACTCACTTGCCATCCACTCACCCTATATATACACATTACCAAACCATTGCTTCTGCACCCAAATCAAAATTTTCATTTCTTCCTATTTCCTTCCAGCGAGCAGCATAGCATCTTCCTCAAGTCTTTCCTCTTGAAAAAAAAATTTCAGACACATAATCATGGGTATCCGTTTGCCAGGAAAGAAGTTGCGGCGGTCTCTGTCAGGTCACAGAGAAGTAAGTTCAGCACCTTTAGACGTTCCAAAGGGGCATTTCCCAGTTTATGTGGGAGAAAACCAAAAGAAGAGATTCGTCATCCCTCTGTCATACTTATCTCGGCCATCATTCCAGGACCTGCTGAGTCAAGCTGAGGAGGAGTTCGGCTTCGATCATCCCATGGGAGGCCTCACGATTCCGTGCAATGAAGAAGTTTTCCTCAACCTCTTAGATGGATGATCAATCCTGACTAGAGAACTCCTAGATAGATTAGTTGATACACTTGACACGCCTTTGTAAACAAATTTTACAACCGGTGTTGATCTTTTCCCCTCTTGTTCAGGGTGTACCGGTTTAAGTCAGATGTACAATTGAATATGCAATTTAAATCAATGACATTGATTCTCATGAATACGTGGATATCTGGTGTACCTAGTGATCATTCGTCTTTTGGCATTCACTTTGTGCCGAAAGCAAAGAAGTTCAGTCTCTGGTTATCTACCTCGTTATGGATTGATCTTTCGTGTGATCACTTTGTGCTAAAAGCACTCTTGTTTTATGTGAACTGACGATGGTTCCAAGAAAAATAGTCTACAAGATTGCTTTTATAAGCTACTGTCCAGTGTTGTGGTAATCATTGGATTTCTCACCACGGCCAAAAAGGATTGTTGTACGAAAAGGAATGGAGACCAAAAGGTCAATTAGATCTATTTTAGATCAAGCTAATAAACTAGAGAGCTAAACGACAGATTGCAAAATGAAATCTGCATCTGTCAAAATTGTTTCCAAATGAAGTTTACAGGGGTGTTGCATCTGGATTTAGATGTCACTTCCATTTTTGCCACTCTTAACATCATATAATCTAGGAACCAGCTGGCTGGATCTTGTAAATTTCTCCACAGAATCAGCAGACTGCAAGTCTGCCACACAACAAACTTGGAGGCAGATGTTTTTCTTACCTCTCAACTTTCGCTTTTTTTTTTTTTTGGTAAAGGGTAAGTGTAATATAGCTATTAACTAGAATTTACAAGGGTAGTGCAGCCTGGACTGCACACGCACTCGCAGGACAACAAGTCACCTGGAGCGAGAGAGTACCTGGGTTCACTAGAAAAACCAAAAAGAAGGTTACAGATATACAAACAAAAGGACTGGAAGAAGACAGGACCAGCCTTTCATTAGTCAAAGAAGGAAAATACAAGGGTCAATCCCCCAAGTACGCTGCAGTCTCCTATTCTTCGAGGAATCAATGACGGGTTTACAGGAGAAGGCTTTGTCTTTTACTGCTTTGATAAGATATTGCTTCATTGAGGTCATACATAAGTTGGTAGCTCGGAAGATCATGTCATTCCTGGACTTCCAAATGGTGTAGCAGAGAGCCCCAAAAGAGAACCTGACAATGTCATAATAGAAGCCTTTGTCCGTATTGCTGAACATCCAACGGAGGATTTCAACCCAGGGGAGACTCCTCCAAGAAATATTACACTTTGCAGCCCAAAAATAAGCGAGGGATAAGGATACACGGCACTCAAAAAAGAGGTGATCTATAGAATCAGGGGTGAGATTACAGAAGGCACATAGCGCTTGAGGTATCCTACCAAAAGACATAAGGAGAGCCTGGGTGGGAAGGCGCTTCCTAAAAATAAGTTACAGAAGGAATTGGTGTCTAGGAACAACGGCTTTGTCCCATACACATGAAGCCCAAGAGACCCGAGCAACTTTTTTGCAAATGATGGACCAAGCTGAGGCTAGGGAAAACTTACCCGACGGATGATAGGGCCAGATAAAAGAATCCTCTCCCTGGTTGAGGGGGGGATTGTGACTCGCCACATATGGAGATCCTGTAGTACCGTCAACCCATCCAGGGAGAAAAGATTAGCTACTTTAGCATGTCTGGTGAGGCCTGATTGATAGATATAATTGTCATCAAACAATGTGTTGAGGGGGCCCATGTCTAGCCACGAGTCAAACCACAAGGAGGTGGTCTTGCCATTTCCTATTTTCCACCTGAAGCGCCTCCGTATACTCCCCTCGGCGAGAGAATTTTCCTCCAAGCCCAAGAGCAAAGGGTCGGTGTTGTGGCAAGCCAAAAGTTTACCCTTTTGAGGTGGGTAGAGTGAATCCACTTGCACCATAGGGATTCTTTATCGTGAACAAAATCCAAATATGCTTAAGCATTGCGGCTATATTACGCTCCCGAATTTTCCGAATCCCTAGTCTCCCTTCTTGTTTAGGCATGCATACATCTTCCCACGAGACTTTAGTACCTCCCGGGCCTAGGCCTGGTCCTTTCCAAAGGAACTACCGACAGATTTGTTCTATCTTGTCTACTATAGAAGAAGGCAACCAGAAAATTGATGCCCAGTAAACTTGGATAGCATATAGGACAGACCTGATAAGTTGTAGGCGACCCGCAAAGGAAAGAAAGCGATGCGTCCGAGATTGAACTCTAGCGGTTAGAAGACTTACCGGGGGCATGGCAGTCCACTTTGCTCAATCTTGACGTAATGATAGGGACTCCCAAGTATTTGACTGAAAGGACCCCAGTCGGAAGTTCAACAATTGCAAAATCCGAGTCCTTATGTCATCCGAGGCACCCGAAATGAAGACTTCACTCTTGTTTGCATTTGGAGTTAAACCACTCCAACTAGAGAAGATGTTGAGCCCATCTTTCATGCATGAGATCGACGCTAGTTTTGCTTCGCTGAAGATGAAAACATCATCTCGCAAAGAATAGATGCGAGAGAGAGACTTCTTGCATCTCCAAAAATATCGGTATTCTTGGCGATGTGCTTGTAGCTCCACGAGACCCGTGAATACTTCCATTGCTAATGTGAAGAGGTAGGGAGATACCGGATCTCCTTGCCTTAGCCCCTACCACTCGAGAAGAAACCATGGAGTTCCCCGTTCATAGATATAGAGAATTTAGGGGTGCGTATACATACCATAATCACCGAATGAAGTGGTTTGGAAATCCAAAGGCATTTAAGGTTGTCTCTAGGAAATCCCAATCCAGAGTGTCATAGGCTTTGTGAAAGTCCACTTTAATGGCACACTTGGGAGAGTAATTGTCTAAGTGAAATCTAGTAAAGAGTTCCTGAGTGAGGAGGATGTTGTCACTTATCCTTCATCGCTCTCGACAAACGCCGTTTGATTCGGGCTTATAATATCGGGGAGAATAGCCGCTATTCTATTGGACAGATTTTAGTGATGCATTTATATAATGTGTTGCAAAGCAGTAATAGGACGAAAGTCGAGAACCGATGATGCATTTTGAACCTTGGGCACCGAGTCAAAATGGTGCAGCTTAATCTCCCTTAATAAGCGTCCAAAGTATTAAAGAAATCAATAATCGTCTCTATAACGAGAGGGTCCTACTATATCCCGTTTCTTTTGAAGAAATCTGAGTTATAGCCATCCTGGCCTGGCTTTACCCCTGGTAAAGAAAACATAGCTTCCTTGACATCCTGGGAAGTATGGGATTAGACAGGAGTTGTACTTGATCATCATTTAAAGTATGCTTTAAGGTTGCCTTAACCTCCATAATCGTGGGTTGACAGGGCATTGTCACCGGGGCCAAGAGATCCTGAAAGTAGTTGACAAAAGTTTGTTGGACAGCCTGTGGGTCCGAAATTAGGTTGCCCGCATCATCCATGACCGAGAGGATCCGGTTGCGAAGGTGCCTACTTTGTACAGACTGGTGAAAAAATCTAGTGTTGTTGTCACCTTCTTTAAGCCAGCGAATTCTAGATTTTTGCTTAAGAAATGATTCCTCCATAGATCTCAGTTCATAGTACACTCGAGCTTGACCACGCTCTGACTCCGCCAAAGCACTGTTAAGAGGATCACAGAAAAGAGCTTCTTGGGAGATATTGAGGGCTCTTTTAGCTTCTAAGGCTCGATCAGAGATGTCTGAGTAGGCTACTCTATTCAAATGCTTGAGCTTGCATTTGAGTAACTTGAGTTTACTAGATACCTTAAACATTGGCGTACCTAGAGTTTGACAATCCCAGGCCTGGGACACTGTGGCAGAAAAATTTGGGTGAGCCATCCAGAAGTTGAAAAATTTGAACGGTTTACGCTGGGGCCTGGGGGCCAAAACTCTGACTGACATAGGAGTGTGGTCTGATATGCCAGGAGCAAGGAAAGCTGCTTCTGAGAAAGAATATTCAGAGGCCCATTTGCTGTTTACCAAGACCCGGTCTAATTTCCTTTGTTTCCTATGCTCACCAGTGGATGCAGACCAAGAATATCTAAAACCCACATAACGCAAGTCTTCAAGTTCAGCACGGCTTAAGCATTCCCCAAATTCATCAAAAGCAGGGATCCAGTTTTCAGAGCCTCCTACACGATCCGTGGGGTCCCGGATGGCATTGAAATCGCCAGCTACAACCCAAGGACTTTCCTTGAGCGTAGCACTCAAAAGGTTAATATCATTCCATAGGGGTCTACGAGAGGAATCAACTTTCGCTTTTTTACGCCTTTATCTTTGTAATTTTTGGTTTTCTCCCCAAACATTTAAATTTTTTCGTCTAATCCAGTACATGTTTGCATATAGACCATTGGTTGATTCGGGGGCGAAGTACAGCAAAGTGTGCAACTAGGACACAAATTGTGGCTAATGGACAATATTTAGATTAGATCCAACAACTGCTATACAGTCAATACAAGACTTGTATTATCCAGGGTGTAATATGCCACTTCGCCGAACCTTATTTTCTTGATAAAACAATTACCCCATGATATTAAACCACTGCTAAGCCATGTCATTTTCAGGTGACCCTACTACTCATGGCAACATTGGCTAATGTCTCAATCATGTCAGTTGGTACAAAGTGGTACACCGTCGTTCTGCCAAATTTTAACAAGAGGCTCTCATACCACCGCTCTCTCCCGCAAATTATCAGGACCTCTATTAAACGTTCTGAAGTGGGACATTGTGTCTTCAGTTTCACTCCTGAAATGGACATCATTAGTTCATTAGCTGGAAAACAATACCATGTGACCTCTCGAGTGCTTATGTTTCTTCCCTGGGCCATGAATGTTAGATGACTCCTCCACGTAGTGGACATGGCACATTAAATTCCACCTCCTGCTCATCTATATAAGTAGAACTTACCGATGAATTTCACAAGCAACATAGAACTGAATAATTCGCATTCTCTTATCACAGAGAGAGAGAGAGAGAGAGAGAGAGAGAGAGAGAGAGAGCAATACAGTTAAGGGTCAAGCTCGTTTTCTCTTCTCTAAAAGTTCACAAAGAAATATAGTCATGGGAATCCGTTTGCCCATTGTCGCTCTTGCTAAGCAGATTCTTCGAGAATCTCTATTCACTGAAAAGCAGGCAGTTCCAATGGCCATGGGTGTGCCCAAAGGCTATTTTGCAGTTTATGTTGGAGAAGCCCAGAAGCGAAGATATGTGGTTCCGATCTCTCATTTAACCCAGCCTTCATTCCAAGACTTGCTAAGTCGAGCTGAAGATGAGTTTGGGTTCGATCATCAGATGGGTGGTCTTAGGATTCCTTGTGAAGAAGAAGCTTTCCTCTATCTGACATCTCACATAAGCTGATCGTGAGACATACCAACAAGACAGATCACGGAACCCATTAGGTTCACTTTTGTAAATAGAAGTTACTATTTTGGTGTAAAATTTTTGCCTACCCTTCAATTCAGGGGAAAGAATATGTGGAAATGTACAGTATAGTGCAATGATTATTAAGAAGAGCAGCATCGGTTTCTTTAAGTATGTTCCACCATATCTTGGCATAGATCTAATTGCTTCATCCTTTTTTAATAAATGAAGAAGATAGCATGTGTATCATGCGATGAATGACAAAGATACAATATAGACATTAAACTCCTATATTATAGCAGAAGAACAAATGGCTCACAGTGGGGGTCTGCATTTGTTACATTATTGATGGATTTATCTTGGAGGAAGGAGAAAAATGGCACCTACTCTGTGCGAGATTTTCTGACTGCAAAAGATGATGTGATTCAATCTCTTCACGTATCATAAAATCTGAAAATCTGTAAGCTTCTGGCCTTTGGCGATGCTTGTGGACAGCAATTAGTGATGAATCTTTTGTCCACGTTCCATGGCATAGTAACTTACGCAGTTAATGAAAGCAGAAAAAATAATGTTTTTTCTAACGTAAAAAGGTGGGTGGGTCCGTTGGTGTAGGCCGAGAGGTCATCAATACGGCATTTTTTTAATCCTGAGAAAAGTTGACTGACAAAATTCCTCTGTTTGTTTAACTGAAAAGGGTGAATGATCTAGAGGGACAGATCTAGATTGGGAAGATTAATTGAGTTAGGAGGTTAGGCACTTTATTTGCCATGTGAGTTGAGGGTGACACTTACCCAAATCATGTTTCTTTCCTGGCTATTCCGTTATATTCTTAAGTGTAATTATTGTCTCCGCACAGTTGGCAGAATTCTGTTGTGCCTAATTCTGGTCCAACCGAAGATTTCTCGACAATCATGCGACACTTCAATTAACCTGCACCATTTAATCTTCAACTTACCTCCAGCCAGCTTCATTCTAGGCCAATGTGGATCTGCTTCTGCATTTAGAAGAGGACAACCTCTAAGTTACAGACAAATGCCAAAACATCAATACAAGTAGAGTATGGATAAAAGAAAAGAAGAAACGATATGGCTATGAAATACCAAACTGCTTTACCAGTCCTTGAGTTTTCAGTATTAGTTAAAGTTGGTTTACAAATGTCTGAATCTCAGATATGACCAGTTGATGAGCACGACCTCCATGTTTATGTCCTAGTAATTTGGCTTCTTCAACAAATAAGTTGATTGGAGGCAGTGGCCACTAATTCTGAAAACTTTTAAGAATTCCTCCCTCTGTTTCAGAGATGATTCACCGTGTTCTTCTCCTTTTTACCCTTCTTGTCTTTCTGGTGGTCCCTTGCACAGGTTTCTTATGCCAGTTGTGGTAGGACAACGAGTGCACCCTAACAAAAAATGAAAGTCTCAATCAATACCAAAGTTCCTGATGATGAGTCAGAAGACAGGAGCACGTGAACCTTCAGGTGAATATGTTTCTTGCTCAAACCGGAGAACAAATGCCTCATACACCACTCATTCTAGCATTCCCATATCTTATATATAGATGCATTTCTTTTTTCAGTCATAGCAAGCCCTCAAGATGTCTCAGCCAGCAAAACATATCTTTCTCCATCAAAGAATTTTTCATCTTCCTCATCTTCTCTGGGGAACATATGGCCATTCACTTATCAAGTAGTATGCATTAAAAGCAGGTTCTCCACCGATCTCTTATCATTGGCAGAGAAACGGTGTCAGTCCCAAAAGGCTACCTTGCAGTCTATTTGGAGAGAGACAGAAGAAGAGATATGTAGTGCCGGTATCATTCTTGAATCAGCCTTTGTTTCGGGACTTGCTCTGCAAGGCCAGGAAGAATTTGGCTTCAATCATCCTATGGGTGGTCTCACAATTCCTTGCACGGAAAACATATTTGTTGCCCTCACTTCACAGTTAAGTCATTCGTAAGAGGAGATAAACAAGCCAAAAAAATAGTGTAATATAAGATGCTAATTCCATGTACAGTCCTCTGATGTATTTTTGTAGCAACCTTATACTAAATTTACCCATTCAAAAGAGAATGGAAAATTTACTCTTTCAGTCATTTGAACTGCAGAATCAAGAAGTCATTCAATTTTCATTTGCTAAGCAAATTAATTCAACAGTGATTGGGTAACATGTCAGTCTGCAATCAGTATTCAGCAGATGCAGCCCACTTAAATGCAAATCAAACATCTTGACAGCTAAAACTTAAACATTTTACTTTTGGACTATGGATGGTGCTGATGTCTATATTTCTATCTTCTGATAGAAGAAATTACAGTATTCTTAAGTAAAAGTCATATACACAAACAAAACCTGGACAGAAGATCCTAATGCGGTATTAAAATGTCCAATGTCCATCAAGGCAGCTGGATTTTTCTCCCAACGCTCATGAACTTGTCGATTCATTAGAATGCTGAATAATTTTTTGGGCCTTATGGTGCAGATTCATTGACATTCATTCTTTAGGAAATGCAACCAAAATATCAGCCAACATGACTATTTGCCCTTGATTACACTGCGGCCTCTTATTGACAACCTTCGAGATTTAACCTTTGGGAATAGCATGTATCTGCTCGATAGGGACACTGGTGAAAAAAGTTGTCATTCAGAAGTTATCCTCGGATTCTTTGGCATAGCACAAAATATTTACAGTGGTTCCTGTATCTGAATCCGAAAAAAACTAACATTTACCACGAGCTTTAGTTACTTATATCCATTCGGTGACACAATTGGAATGACAAAAAAAAAATCCTGTCTACATCTGTATCTAATCTTTGTTGGTAATTCACGAGATAGCAGGCACCAAATTAAGCAGACAAATTTTGCCCTACTTTATGCATATCAGTTCTCTACAATAGTGAGAATAAACATTACGGATGTTCCTGACCCCATGTATCAGTTGGCCTCACACTTACGTCAAGATCGATTATTTGATGGCACCATCGAATCCATTTTTTTTCATTGGCTTGTGAAGAAAGAGGACTGCGGACAATATGTACGTCAACCACTAGTCGCCACACAGATTTTCAGCCTCTTGTGTTTCTTGATCAGTCAGAAAACATAACAATGTGATTTCCTCGATATCATGCCCTCCCTAGACTCCGGCACTTAATGTCGGCCATCTATTAAATTTCGAGAGCATTTTGTTCTCACACCCTTATATATGCCCTTTACCAGAAGAATTTATCAAGAAGCAGAGAACCGCTTTGCCTTCACCACGTTTACGTCACACAAACAGATATTTTATCTTTTTCCTAGCCCTTGCGCAAAATCATGGGAATCATCAGATTGCCCGGTTCTCTACCAGCAAAGACGTTTTTTAGTTAAACTGTTATGGTGGCCAAAAAAATAATAATAATCTGATTCAGCTCCTCTGCATGTGCCAAAAGGTTTCTTCACGGTCTATGTTGGAGAAACTCGGAAGGTTTCGTGTTCCCAATATCCTATTCAAGCCACCCTTTATTCTGGGATTCACTAAGCAGATCCGACGAAGAATACGGCCTCGATTATCCAAGAGGATGGCTAGCAATTCCTCGTGAAGAGGAGACATTCGTTGCTATCACTTTTGCTTGATGTGGACATAGAAAACAAACATTCTGAAACGAAATTTTTTTTTTTTAAATAAACAAAAGCACATCATAGGCTTCCTTTCCACTCCATCAATGATAACTTTGTAATTAAAAAAATGGTTATTAGTTTATGTTATATTTAGCATTTTTAGTTGTCAAAAATTAGTTTGAGATAAATTTATCATATATATATTAGTTTGGGGTTTTTTGTGGTATTCACTAAAAATATTTTTTTTTAAATACATTTTGCTCAAGAGGAGATCAAGGAATTTGCAAATCTATTCGTCTATGCAATCCCACAAGAACCACCATTGGAATACGTTATATGTCAATCCAGTCATAATTTTAAAACAGAGTAAAGTTATACTTGAATGGGAATTTGAAAAATCTAGCTGCTTATATAAGTTTTAATATGTCTGCCATGTGACAAATTATGAAGAAGATGCGGTGCTACCTGGTAAATAGAAATTAAATAAAACGAAGGCACACATTAATGCAGAGTATTAAGATAGGCCTCACCTACTTTTGAAACGAAAGAATGAGCCACCTTCTTCAGATTATCATCCAAAACTCCAGGTGATCGCTTTTGTTACCGTCTCGGCTTGCTTTGACGGCAGGCCGTGTCCTTCTAAGTTGTTCCTCACCTGGATAATGAAAGCGAAAAACGTTGACACGCAGAAAAAATTATAGCAACACAAGCAGCAAGCGATGAATTTCCCCAAGGATAAAAGCTTTTTTTTTTTTTAGTAAAGGTAAGTATAATATTGCATCCAACCAGAATTTCCCCAAGGATAAAAGCTTTGATCTAGCTAATTAATGAAAACTCATTAACTAGCACGTTATCTTCTCAAAAAAAAAATTGAAAAAACTGGAGACGAAACGTAAATCACCAGGTCCAACGTTTGGAGGAGACACGCGTTCACCTTCTCATTCCGAGAAAGAGAACTCGTTGACCTGATCCCCAATTGAAGTGCACGTCTAGATGCGGCCATGGAAAAGTTGCAGACAATGTTCTTCAAGAACCCTAAGGAGAGAGGGAGAATCCGAGAACGGTGCTTGATCTTTGACGTATGGTATGGCTTTATCGTGTTTTTCCATTTTGATATGATAATTCGATGTTCTTTCCAGTATTAATCTTCATAATCCACTCAAAAGATTATCTTGCATTTAAGTCAGGAACAGTATCTCATATGAAACAAATGATATTCTTTTATCTTTGAATTTATACATATTATTACTATCCATTTTTCACAAAGAAAAAGATATATTTTTTCTAAATAAAGAAAAGAAACATTGATTTTACTTTCTGAATATTTATTGGCACCATCGGAAGAGCCCGTACTTACGTGAGTCTACGCCGTATACGCTCACCTCATCATGAGTTGATTTTTACCGTTAATTTTTTTTGCTTATTTGTGAGTCACACGAGCTTTGGTACTTGCTTTGGAGTCCGGCCAGGCGACCCACATGCAGTGAGTCCCGCTGTTCACGAGGCCATCCCAAAATTATGTGGACTCGCGTCCGTCTTCCCAGAGACGGGGTCAAGAGGGTTTCAGTCTCACGTACGTACATATAATGAGAAGGATTTTCAAAGATTTTTTTCGAATATTCCAAATCTTATTTTAGGTTGCAGCAAATATATATTATTAGGATATTTTAAGAATTCATAGATACGTGGAGGATTTCAAATTCCCTTTATCTTGTCATATCTCAATCCAAATTCACACGATCAAATGCAGCCATTGTTTGGCCCAAACATTCTAAGTATCGCATAAGAATACCAATCTTTACTCTTATAATAATTCGGATCAAATTTACAAATTTCTATTATGTATTTGACAATTAAGATAATATTCAGAATAGAATGAAATTTACTCTATCATGTATCATGAATTTGATGCATGCTCAAGACAAGATAAAGTCATATATAAAGGGGATATGAATTGGATAAAATTATCCCATGGGGTGATGGGATAAAATTATCCTATGATAGGATTTCTAATTCTATAATATGAAAGTTATTTTTTTCATATAACAAAATTCTTAAATTAACAAATCTAAAATTATATTTCAATATAAATAATATTTGGATTCTAATCTAAGAAATTCAAAATAACAAAAAATAATTATTTGGTTTTTTTAATTATACTTCAAATTTAATTTTGTCTTATAATTTAAATTCAATATATAAATATATATTTTAGGTGTTTAAGTATTTTAGATATATTAGTATAGTTTTCTATTTAATAAAATTTTATTAGAGAATGATGGAAGGGGAAGAAAGAAATAAAAAAAAAAAAAGAAATTAATTAAAAAAGAGAGTAAAATGAAATAAAAAAAGCAAATAAAAATAAAGTAGAAATGATTGTCGCGAGAGATTTTTATCATTTTCATTTGTAAAATTTTTTATTTATTTATATGGATATGTTGTTTATACCAAATAATATATATTATGTAATGTGAATATATTCGACTTTATTATTGTAGGCACCAAACATTGGATAGGATATAACAAAATCATATAGATTTCATATCATATCCTATTTAGTTCTATGCTAATCAAAAATCCAAATGACCAAATGTGATCTAAAAGAATATGTGCATTCATCTGAAGTGGCAAGCCAATGTTAATACTACAAGGACACTGTTATGTTAGCAAAAGTAGTTCCATAGACAATAAAAACCACGTTATCTCCAACCGAATTAAGGATAACCTAAAGTGGCATGAAATGACTTTGTTCCCACTTAACAAGCAGATCGATGTCGTTTCCGAGACAATCAATGGGGGTTTCAAATGAGAGAGAAGATGGACAGAGCCGCTTGAATTGGAGTTGGGGTTCGATTCTTCACAATATCATATTGAAGGTGGGAATTTTGATGAATGTGCTCCAATTTTGTTATGAACCACGAGCCCTGCTCTAATATTTGATTCAGAAATGATGTCGTTTTCATTATATGTGGAAGATGAAATCATTTTAATTAAATTTTCACAAGCATTTTAGCTTTTCCATTGAATTGATCATTACCAACCGAGATCAGTTTTCTAGGCCATATATTTTATCCAATTGAAGCCCACAATATTTCTAGAATGCCATGTTATCTGCAATTGAGAAAAGGAAAGGTAATATGCTATAGCCTAGATAGGATTAAAAAGCACTGTTTTTGGGGTCATGAGTGAGTGACTCAAGCTCAATGGTACAAAATGGGTCAGGCCGGCCCTGACACGTTGAATTTGGGAGGGCTGTTCATTAGTCCTGAGACAAATGGTTTGTTCATAATCCTCTCCACTTAACCAAGAGGCTGTTCCCATCAGCCACAATCTCTTCAGATTTCAGTAGGACCTGCGAGGAATCCTGTCTTCAGGAGACGTGGGGCATGATGTTTGCTGCAATAATGAGCTCTAGAGTTTCATGAGGTTTGGCAGACATTAGCATGTGAACTCCCAACAGCCCATGTGTCTCCTTTTGGCCGTATATTCTGCAACCTCCTATCACTGATTCAGCTTAGCAGATAAGACTCAACTCAGCCTATATATACATTACCAAGCCATTGCTTATGCACCCAAATCAGAATTTATATTTCTTCCTATTTCCTCTCAGCGAGTGGCATAACATCTTCCTCAAGTCTTTCCTCTTGAAAAAAGTCTTCAGACACATGATCATGGGGATCAGTTTACCAGGAAAAAAGTTGCGGCGGTCTCTATCTGGTCACAGAGAAGTAGATTCTGCACCCTTGGACGTTCCAAAGGGGCATTTCCCAGTTTATGTAGGAGAAAACCAGAAGAAGAGATTCATCGTTCCTTTGTCATACTTATCTCGGCCCTCGTTCCAGGACCTGCTGAGTCAAGCTGAGGAGGAGTATGGCTTCGATCATCCAATGGGAGGCCTCACAATTCCGTGCAATGAAGAAGTTTTCCTCAGCCTCATAGAGGGATGATCAATCCTGACTAGAGAACTCCTAGATAACTAGTCGATACAATAGACAAGATTTTGTAAACAAATTTTATGACTGGTGTATATCTTTTACCCTCTTGTTTTTAGGGAGTACCGGTTTATGGAGATAGACAGATGTACAATTGAAGATGCAACTTGGATCATTAACATTGGTTCTCATGAATATGTGGATATCTGATTTTCCTAGTGATCGATTCGTCCTTCTGGTGATGACTTTGTGCTGGAAGCAAAGATGTTTAGTCTAAGGATATATACCTCACTACCGATTGATCTTCAGTGTGATCATTTTCAGGTGACCCTACTACTCATGTGGCCACATTGGCTAATGTCTCAAACATATTAAGTCAATACAAGTGCTACACCGTTGTTCCACCAGATTTTATCAAGAGGCACTCATACCACCACCCCCTCCAGGAAATTATCAGGACCCTCTATTAAATGTTCTGAAGTGGTGCATTATGTCTTCAGTTTCGGTCCTGAAATGGACATCATTAGTTCAACAGCTGGAAACCAACAGCATGTGACCTCTCAAGTGCTTATGTTTCTCACCTGGGCCATGCATTATAGATGACCGTTCCTCCACATAATTGACATGGCACATGAACTGTGCTAAGTCGAGCTGAAGAAAAGTTTGAGTTCGATCATCAAATGGGCAGTCTTAGGATTCCTTGTGAAGAAGAAGATTTCCTCAACTTGGCATCTCACATACACAAATCGTGAGATGTACCAAGAAGACAGATTAGGGAAGACATTAGGTTCAGTTTTGTAAATAGAAGTGACTTTTTTGGTGTTAAATTTTTTACCCACCCCTCAATATGGGAAGGAGTATGTAAAAATGTACAGTATAATGTCAAAGATTTTTTAAGATGAGCAGAATCAATTCCTTTGAGTATGTTCCACTAAATTTTATGGCATCTTTTTTATCTGAAGCAATAATCAAGAAGATAGCACGTATATTATGTGATGAATGACAAACATACAAGTGAACATGAAACTCCTATCATATAGCAGAAGAACAAATGGTTCACAATGGGGGTCTGCATTTGTTACACTATCAATGGAGTTATCTTGCAGGAGGAAGGAGAAAAACGGTGCCTTCTCCGTGTGAGATTTTCCTACTGCAAAAGATGACATGATTCAAGGTCTTCTCATATCATAAAATCCGACAATCTGTTGGCTTCTGGCCTCCAGGGATGCTCATAGACAGCAAATAGTGATGAATCTTTTGTCTCTGTTCCATGCCATACTAACTTATGCAGTTAACTTGAAAAAAGTGTTTTTCTTACATAAAAAGGTTGGTCCTTTGGTGTAAGCTGAGATGTCATCGATCTGGCTGGTTTGTTTCTTTCTGAATAAATGCTGCCAGATGAAACTCTTCTGTTTGTTTAACTGAAGAGAGTGAGCAATCTAGAGGCACAGATATAGATTGGAAAGATTAGCTAAGTTGGGAGATTAGGCACTTTCTTTGCCATCAAGATATAGCTTTTTGGTTTCTTCAGCTTTTTCATGAGCCAAGGTTGACACTTGCCCAAATCATTCCTTTTGTCCTGGCTATCCAGTCAGATTCTTAAGTTTAATTATTGTCTCCTCATAGTTGGGCAGAATTCTGTTGTAACAAATTCTGGGGCAACGAAGATTTCTTGATGAACACGTGCTACTTTAATTTGTTCGACAGAGTTTCATTTTAGGCCAATGTGGAGCTGCTTCTGCATTTAAAAGAATACGACTTCTAAGAAGCCTATATATGCCAAAACATTGATAAAAATAGAGTAAAGACCACAAAAACAAAGGAAAAACAGAAGGCATAGTTCTACAAAGCTGCTTTACTGGTCATTGAGTTTTAAGTGTTAGTTAAAGTTGATTTAAAAAATGTATCAATCTCTGATATGACCAACCAATGAGGGCAACCTTCGGGCTTATGTCCAATTGATTTTGGCTTCTTCAACAAATAAGGCATTGATTTTGGATGCGCTGGACACTGAGCCAGAAATCACAGCTCTTTGTAGAGCTATCCCTCCGCTTCAGAGATGATTCACCATAACTTGCCAGTGACCTTTTCCACCCTTCTTGTCTTGCTGGTGGTCCCTTACACCGGTTTCTTTTGCCGGATGTCGTAGGGCATAGGGTGCACATAGGGTGCACCATAACACAAAATGAAAGTCTCAATCAATATCAAAGTTCATGATGATGAGTTGGAAGACTGGACCATGCGAACCATCAGGTGAACAAGTCTCTTGAACAAACCAGGGAACAAATGGCTTACACAATTAAAAATAAGAAAATTAGTTCCTATCTGCATCTGTTTCTTATCTTTGTATGTAATACAGGAGATAGGGGCACCAAATTAGGCAGACAAACTTTGCCCTACACCATGCATTTCTGTGTTCTCTGTAATAGTGAGCAAAAACATGGTCAGAAATCTTAGAAATGTTAACATCAACCACAATCTCTTGAGATTTCTGCAGGACCTGTGAGGAATCCTGTCTTCAGGAGATGTGGGGCGTGATGTTTGCTCAATAAATGAGCTCTATAGTTTCATGAGGTTTGGCAGACATTAACATGTGAACTCCCAACAGTCCTTGCCTCTCCTTTTGGCCCTATATGCTGAAACCTCCCTATCACTCATTCAGCTTGGCAGATAAACTCACTCGCCATCCACTCACCCTATATATACATTACCAAGCCATGGCTTCTGCACCCAAATCAGAATTCGCATTTCTTTTGATTTCCTTCCAGCGAGTGGCATAGCATCTTCCTCAAGTCTTTCCTCTTGGGAAAAAAAAAAGTTTTCAGACATATAATCATGGGGATCCGTTTGCCAGGAAAAAAGTTGCGGCGGTCTCTGTCTGGGCACAAAGAAGTAAATTCTGCACCCTTAGACGTTCCAAAGGGGCATTTCCCTGTTTATGTAGGAGAAAACCAAAAGAAGAGATTCGTCGTCCCTCTGTCATACTTATCTCGGCCCTTGTTCCAGGACCTGCTGAGTCAAGTTGAGGAGAAGCTCGGCTTTGACCATCCAATGGGAGGCCTCACGATTCCGTGCAATGAGGAAGTTTTCCTCAGCCTTATAGATGGATGATCAATCCTGACAAGAGAACTCCTAGATAGATTAGTGGATACCCTTGACACAATTTTGTAAACAAATTTTTCAACCAGTGTTGATATTTTCCCCTCTTGTTTAGGGAGTATCGGTTTAAGGAGATAGACATATGTACAATTGAAGATGCAATTCGAATCAATGACATTGATTCTCATGAATATGTGGATATCTGGTTTTCCTAGTGATCGATTCGTCCTTTTGGCAATCACTTTGTGCCGAAAGCAAAGAAGTTCAGTCTCTGGTTATCTACCTCACTACGGATTGATCTTTCGTGTGATCATACATTAATGCAGAGTGTTGATAAGATAAGTCTTTTATCTCCTGCTGACCCGAAAGAATGAGCCACCTTCTTCGGATTATTATCCAAAACTCCAGTGATAGCTTCAGTTACCGTCTTGGCTTGCTTCGACGGCAGGCCGTGCCTTCCTAATTTCATCCTCACCTGTTATAATGAAAGCGGAAAACGTCAACACACAGAAAGATAATTCGCTGACTTCATCCCAAATAGAAGAACCGTCTCGATGCTGCCATGGAAAAAGTTGCAAACAAGATTCTTCAAGATGCCCAAGGAGAGTGAGGAGTTGAAGCTAATTTGCGTGCTCCCTTTTGTCTAATTATATTAAATTTCTTTTTCCCAATGAGAGATCGCTTGCTTCCCAAGACTGGCTTTTCACTCGAGCAAAATCCAAGGATGGTGCTTGATCTTGACGTGAGGTAGGGATTTATCGTGTATTTCATTTTGATATGATAATTTAATATTCTTTTCCATTTCAATCTTCCTAATCCACTCAAAAGATTATTTCGCATTTGAATTAGGAACAATATCTCATACAAAGAAAATGATATTCTTTTATCTTTGGATTTATACATATTACTATCCATTTTTCACAAAGAAAAAGAAATTTTTTTATCTAAGTAAAGATAAGAAACATTGATCTTTCTTTTAAAGGCTCCATTTGTCTCATAGAAGACATTTTCCTCATTCCAGTATTTGGTTCGCTTAGAAAAATGAATTAATGAAAAATGTTTTTCAGATCAGCAAATATAATTATCACATAAAAAGGTACCAATCTTTACTCCTATAATGATTTTGGCCAAAGTTAAAATTTCTGTAAAAAAATGTTCATTTGTGGCGTCTGAAATGGCAAGTGAATGCTATTATGGCAAGGACAATATTATGTTAGCGAAAATAAACAATCAAAATGACGTCATCTCCAAAATTCAATGAAAACTGCGTTATTTCCAATTGAATTGAGGATAACCTAAAAATTGCTCGAAATGACATTGTTCATACTTAACAAGCAGATCCACGTCATTTCTGAGCCAATCAATGGGGTTTCAAACGAGAGAGAAGACAGACAGGACCAACCGAATTGGAGCTGAGGATTAGGTTCCTCACAAAATCATATTGAAAGGTGGGAATTTTGATGAATGTGCTCCGATTTTGTGATGAAACATGAGCCCCAATTTACTTGCCCCTCTCTCTCTCTCTCTCTCTCTCTCTCTCTCTCAAAATAATTTAATGTTCTAGTATTTAGTTCGGAAACACGGTCGTTGTCATTATATGTGGAAGACAAAATCGTTTTAATTAAATTTTCATAAGCATTTTAGCTTTTCTATTAAATTGATCATTACCAACTGGAATCAGTTTTCTACGCCATATTTTTATCCATTTGAAGCCCACAATATTTCTAGAATGCCATGTTATCTTCAATTGAGAAAGGGAAAGGCAATATGCTGTAGCCTTGATAGGATTGAAAAGCACTCGTTTTGGGGTCATGAATGAGTGACTTATACTCAATGGCACAAAATGGGTCCTGACACGTTGAATTTGAGAGGGATGTTCATTAGTCCTGAGATAAGTTGTTTGTTGATTGTCCTCTCTCCTTAACCAAGAGGCTGCTCACATCAGCCACTATCTCTTCAGATTTCAGTAGGACCTCCGAGGAATCCTGTCTTCAGGAGACGTGGGGCATGAAGTTTGCTGCAATAATGAGCTCTAGAGTTTCATTAGGTTTGGCAGACATTAACATGTGAACTTCCAACAGCCCATGTCTCTCCTTTTGGCCCTATATGCTGCAACCTCCTATCACTGATTCAGCTTAGCAGATAGACTCGCTTGCCATCCACTCACAGTATATATACATTACCAAGCCATTGCTTCTGCACCCAAATCAGAATTCACATTTCTTACTCAAGTCTTACCTCTTGAAAAAAAAATTCAGACGCATAATCATGGGGATCAGCTTGCCAGTAAAAAAGTTGGGGCGGTCTCTATCCGGTCACAAAGAAGTAGATTCTGCACCCTTAGACGTTCCAAAGGGGCATTTCCCAGTTTATGTAGGAGAAAACCAGAAGAAGAGATTCGTTGTTCCTCTGTCATATTTATCTCGGCCTTCGTTCCAGGACCTGCTGAGTCAAGCTGAGGAGGAGTTCGGCTTCAATCATCCAATGGGAGGCCTCACGATTCCATGTAATGAAGAAGTTCTCCTTAGCCTTATAGATGGATGATCCATCCTAACTAGAAAACTCCTAGATAGATTAGTTGATACACTTGATACGATTTTGTAAACAAATTTTACGACCGGTGTATATCTTTTTCACTCTTGTATTTAGGGAGTTCTGGTTTAAGGAGATAGACAGATGTACAATTGAAGATACAATCTGGATCAATAACATTGATTCTCATGGATGTGTGGATATCTGGTTTTCCTAGTGATTGATTCATCCTTCCGGTAATCACTATGTGCTGGAAGCAAAGAAATTCAGTCTAAGGATATATACCTCATTTCCGATTGATCTTTAGTGTGATAATTTTCAGGTGACCCTACTAATCATGTGGCCACATTGGCTAATGTCTCAAACATATTAAGTCGGCACAAGTGGTACACCATTGTTTCACCAGATTTTAACAAGAGGCTCTCATACCACCACTCCCTCCAGGAAACTATCAGACCCTCATTTAAATGTTCTGAAGTGGTGCATTATGTCTTCAGTTTCCGTCCTGAAATGGACATCATTAGTTCAACAGCTGGAAAACAACACCATGCGACCTCTCAAGTGCTTATGTTTCTCATCTGGGCCACGCATTGTAGATGACCGTTCCTCCACGTATTTGACATGCTAAGTCGAGCTGAAGAAGAGTTTGGGTTCAATCATCAAATGGGCGGTCTTAGGATTCCTTGTGAAGAAGAAGATTTCCTGGATCTGACATCTCACATGCACAAATCGTGAGATGTACCAAGAAGACAGATTAGGGAAGACATTAGGTTCAGTTTTGTAAATAGAAGTGACTCGTTTGATGATAAATTTTTTACCTACCCCTCAGAACAGGAAGAAGTATATAAAAAAGTACAGTATAATTTCAAAGATTATTTAAGATGAGCAGCATCAATTTCTTTTGAGTATGTTCCACCATATTTTATGGCATCTTTTAGATCTGAAGCCATAATCGAGAAGATAGCACGTGTATTATGTGATGAATGACAAACATACATTGTAAAAATGAAACTCCAATCATATAGCAGAAGAAAAAATAATTCACAATGGGGGTCTGCATTTGTTACACTATCAATGGAGTTATCTTGCAGGAGGAAGGAGAAAAATGGTGCCTACTCCGTGTGAGATTTTCCTGCTGCAAAAGATGACGCGATTCAATCTCTTCTCAAATCATAAAATCTGAAAATCTGTTGGCTTCCGGCGTCCGGGGATGGGCATAGACAGCAAATAGTGATGAATCTTTTGTCTATGTTCCATGCCATCCTAACTTATGCAGTTAACTTAACAGGAAAAAAGTTTTTTCCTTACATAAAAAGGTTGGTGCTTTGGTGTAAGCTGAGATGTCATCGATCTGGCTTGTTTGTTTCTTTCTGAATAAAAGCTGCCAGACGAAACTCTTCTGTTTGTTTAATTGAAGAGAGTGAACGATCTAGGGGCACAGATATGGATTGGCAAGATTAATTAAGGTAGGAGATTAGGCACTTTCTTCGCCATCAAGGTATAGCTTTTTGGTTTCTTCAGCTTTTTCATGAGCCAAGGTTGACACTCACCCAAATCATTCCTTTTGTCCTAGCTATCCAGTCAGATTCTTTAAGTTAAATTATTGTCTCCTCATAGTTGGGCAGAATTCTGTTGTAACAAAGTCTGGGGCAACAGAGATTTTTTGATGATCACGTGATACTGTAATTTGCTCGACAGCCAGCTTCATTTTAGGCCAATGTGGAGCTGCTTCTGCTTTAAAAGAGTACGACCTCTAAGGAACCCATAAGTGCCAAAACATCAATGCAAATAGAGTAAAGACCACAAAAACCAAGCTGCTTTACTGGTCATTGAGTTTTAGGTGTTGGTTAAAGTTGATTTAAAAAATGTTTCAATCTCTGATATGATCAACCAATAAGCACAACCTCTGGGTTTATGTCCAATTGATTTTGGCTTCTTCAACATATAAGTAATTGATTTTGGACGCACTGGACACTGACCCAGCAATCTCAGCTCTTTGTAGAGCTAATTCTGAAAATTTCTAAATATTCCTCCCTCTGTTTCAGAGATGATTCGCCATAAATTGCCAGTGACCATTCCACCCTTCTTGTCTTCCTTGTGGTCCCTCACACCGGTTTCTTATGCCGGATGTGGTAGGGCATATTGTGCACTCTAACACAAAATGAAAGTTTCAATCAATATCAAAGTTCCTGATGATGAGTTGGAAGACAGGACCGTGTGAACCTTCAGGTGAATATGTCTCTTGAAGAGACCAGAGAACAAATGCCTCACACAAAATCCTATCTACATGTGTTTCTAATCTTTGTATGTAGTACCGGAGATAACGGCACCAAATTAGGCAGACAAATTTTGCCTACACCACGCATGTCTTTGTTCTCTGCAATAGTGAGCAAAAGCACGGTCAGAAATCTTCGAAATGTTCACATCAACCACAATCTCATCAGATTTCCATGGGACCTGTGAGGAATCCTGTCTTCAGGAGATCTGAGGCCTGATGTTTGCTCCAATAATGAGCTCTAGAGCTTCATGAGGTTTGGCAGACACTAACATGTGAAATCCCAACTGTCCTTGTTTCTCCTTTTGGCACTATATGCTGAAACCTCCCATCACTCCTTCAGCTTAGCAGATAAATTCACTTGCCATCCACACAACCTATATATACATTACCAAGCCATTGCTTCTGCACCCAAATCAGAATTCACATTTCTTCCTATTTCCTTCCAGCGAATGGCATAGCATCTTTCTCAAGTCTTTCCTCTTGAAAAAGGTCTTCAGACACATAATCATGAGGATCAGTTTGCTAGGAAAAAAGTTGCGGCGGTCTCTATCTGGTCGCAGAGAAGTAGATTCTGCACCCTTAGACATTCCAAAGGTGCATTTCCCAGTTTATGTGGGAGAAAACCAGAAGAGATTTGTCGTTCCACCGTCATACTTATCTCGGCCTTCGTTCCAGGACCTGCTGAGTCAAGCTGAGGAGGAGTTTGGCTTCAATCATCCAATGGGAGGTTGGCTTCGTTCCAGGACCTGCTGAGTCAAGCTGAGGAGGAGTTTGGCTTCAATCATCCAATGGGAGGCCTCACGATTCTGTGCAATGAAGAAGTTTTCCTCAGCCTCATAGATGGATGATCAATCCTAACTAGAGAACTCATAGATAGATTAGTCGATACACATGACACAATTTTGTAAACAAATTTTACAGTCGGTGTGGATCTTTTTCCCACTTGTTTAGGGAGTACCAATTTATGGAGATAGACAGATGTACAAGTGAAGATACAATATAGATCAATAACGTTGATTCTGAATATCTGGTTTTCCTAGTGATCGATTCGTCCTTCTGGCAATGACTTTGTGCCGGAAGCAAAGATATTCAGTCTAAGGATATATACCTCATTACCTACTGATTTTCGGTATGATCAGATAGTGCTAGAAGCACACTTGTTTCCTCCTCTTGTTTTGCCTACCCTCTCAACTTTACGCTTCTTAAGGACTGAATCTCTGTAATTTCATTTTTTTCCCCAACATTTTAATCTTGCCTAATCCAGTACATGTTTTAGTATAAGCCATTAATTGATTCGGAGGTGAAGTACAACAAAATGTGCAACTAGGATGCAAATTGTGGCCAATGTACAGTATTTTGATTAGATCCAACTATTGCTATACAGTCATTACAAGACTTGTAATATCTAGGGTGTAATATACCAATTCACCGAACCTTATTTTCTTCATAAAACAACTACCCCATGATATTAAACCACGGCTAAGCAAGGATCATTTTCAGGTGACCCCACTACTCGTGGCAATATTCACTAAGGTCTCAAACATGTTAATCGGGTGCAACTGGTACGCCATCGTTCCACCAAATTTTAACTTGAGGTTCTCATACCACCACTCTCTCCAGGAAATTATGAGGACCTTTATTAAATGTTCTGAAGTGGGACATTGTGTCTTCAGTTTCATTCCTCAAATAGACATCATTAGTTCATTAGCTGGAAAACAATACCAGGTGACCTCTTAAGCGCTCGTGTTTCTTACCTGGGCCGTGCATGTTAGATGACTATTCCAACACATATTCGACATGGCACATTAAATTCCACCTCCTGCTCATCTATATAAGTAGAACTTATCGATGAGTTCTACAAACAACATAGAATTGATCAATTCACATTCTCTTATAGCAATACAGTTAAGGGTCGATCTTGTTTTCTCTTTTCTAAAAGTTTAAGCAGAAATATAATCATGGGAATCCATTTGCTCGTTGTCAGCCTCACTAAGCAGATTCTTCGAGGATCTCAGATTTCAGTAGGACCTGCGAGGGATCCTGTCTTCAGGAGAAGTGGGGCATGATGTTTGCTACAGTAATTTGCTCTAGAGTTTCGTGAGGTTTGGTAGACGCACTTGCCATGTGAACTCCCAATAGTCCTCGTCTCTCCTTTGGCCCTACATGCTGAAACCTTCTATCACTCATTCAGCTTAGCAGATAAATACACTTGCCATCCACTCACCTTATATATCCATTACCTAGCCATTGCTTCTGCACCCAAATCAGAATTCACATTTCTTCCTATTTCCATCCGGTGAGTGGCATAGCATCTTCCTCAAGTCTTTCCTCTTGAAAAAATATTTCAGACACATGATCATGGGGATCAGTTTGCCTGGAAAAAAGTTGCGGCAGTCTCTATCTGGTGGCAGAGAAGTAAGTTCAGCACCCTTAGACGTTCCAAAGAGGCATATCCCAATTTATGTAGGAGAAAACCAAAAGAAGAGATTCGTCATTCATCTGTCTTACTTATCCCGGCGCTTGTTCCAGGACCTACTGAGTCAAGCTGAGGAGGAGTTTGGCTTTGATTATCCAATGGAAGGCCTCACAATTCCATGCATTGAAGAAGTTTTCCTCAGCCTCATAGATGGATGATCAATCCTAACTAGAGAACTCCTACATAGATTAGTCAACACACTTGACCCGATTTTGTAAACAAATTTTACAAGCGATGTTGATCTTTTTCCCTCTTGTTTTACGGAGTACCGGTTTAAGGAGATAGACACATGTACAGTTGAAGGCACAATTTGGATCAATAACATTGATTCTCATGAATATGTGGATATCTGGTTTTCCTAGTTATTGATTCATCCTTCTGGCAATGACTTTGTGCTGGAAGCAAAGAAATTCAATCTAAGGATATATACCTCATTTTCAATTGATCTTCAGTGTGATCACTTTCAGGTCCTACTACTACCTCGTGATATTAAGCCACTGCTAAGCAATGATCATATTGAGGTGACCCTACTGCTAATGTGGCCCCATTGGCAAATGTCTCAAACATATTAAGTCGGTACAAGTGGTACGCCAGTGTTTCCACCAGATTTTAACAAAACGCTCTCATACCACCACTCTCTCCAGGAAATTATCAGGACCTCTATTAAATGTTCTGGAGTGATGCATTATGTCTTCAGTTTCCTCCCTGAAATGGACATCATCAGTTCAACAGCTGGAAAACAATACCATGTGACCTCTCAAGTGCTTATGTTTCTTACCTGGGCCATGCATGTTAGATGACCGTTCCTCCACGTAACAATAAATTCCACCTCCTGCTCATCTATATAAGAAGAACTTATCAATGAGTTTTACTAGCAACATAGAACTGAACAATTCAAATTTTTTCATTAGCCAAGGGTGACGCTAACCCAAATCATGCCTTTTGTCCTGGCTATCCGGACATAGTCTTGGGCATAATTATTGTCGACTCATAGTTGGACAGAATTCTGTGATTACAAATTCCAGGGCGATGGAAGATTTCTTGATGATCATGTGATACTTTAACTTGCTCTGCATTCAGCTTTGTGTTAGGCCAATGTGGAGCTGCTTCTGCATTTAAAAGAGGACGAGCTCTATAGAGTAACATATAAATGCCAAAACATATGGAGTAAATACCACAAAAACAAAGAAGAAACAGATGCCATAGTTATACCAAGCTGCTTTACTGGTCATTTAGTTTTAAGTGTTAATTAAACTTGATTTATAAAATGGTTCAATCTCAGATATAACCAACCAATGAACGCAACCTTCAGGTTTATGTCCAATTGATTATGGTTTCTTCAACAAATAAAGTCATTGACTTCAGACGTGCTGCCAGCTATGCGCTGGCCACTAACCAAGCTATCAAAGCTCTGTGTAGAGCTAATTTGGAAAACTTCTAAATATTCCTACCTCTGCTTCAGGGATGATTCGCCATAAATTGCAAGTGACCTTTTCCATCCTTCTTGTCTTTATGGTGGTCCCTTAGACCGGTTTTTATGCCAGATGTGGCAGGGCATATGGTGCACTCTAACAAAAAATGAAAGTCTCACTCAATATCAAAGTTCCTGATGAGGAGTTGGATAACAGGACCGTGTGAACCTTCAGGTGAATATGTCTCTTCAACAAACCAGAAAAAAAATGCCTCACACAAAATTGGGATAAAAAAAATTAGTTCCTACCTACATGTGTTTCTAATCTTTGTATGTAGTACAGGAGATAGGCCCACCAAATTAGGCAGACAAACTTTGCCCTAGACCATGCATGTCGGTGTTCTCTGTAACGGTGAGCAAAAACATAGTCAGAAATCTTAGAGATGTTCCGGACCCGTGTATCAGTTGGCCTCACATTTACATCAAGATCGATTACTCGACCTGCATCATCGATACTTTAGCTGGTTTTCCATTGGCTTGTGAAGAGAAAGGACACTACTTACCTCAACCACTAGACACCACACAGATTTTCAGCCTCTTTTGTTTCTTGATCAGTCAGAAAAACCCAACCATGTGATTTGCTCTATCATGCCCTCCCTAGACCCCAGCACTTAGTCTCAGCCATCTATTAAATTTCGAGAGTATTTTCTTCTCAAACCCTTCTATGTATGCCCTTTACCAGTTGAGAATATCATCTAGAAGCAGAAAACATTTTGCCTTCCATCCCTTTCCGTCACACAGGCAGAAATTTTTTTTTTTTCATATTCCTAGGGCATCATCGACCCTTTTTCGACCAGCAAAGAAAATTTTTTAACCAAACCGTTATGGTGGTGAAAAAAGCTGCTTCAGCTCCTCTAAATGTGCCCAAAAGTTTTTTCACGGTCTACGTTGGAGAAACTCAAGCGTTTCGTGGTGCCAATATTCTATTTAAGCCATCCTTCATTCCAAGGTTTACTAAGCAGATCCAAGGAAGAATATGGCTTTGATTATTTGACTGGAGGGTTAACGATTTATTGCGAAGAGGAGGTGGTCATCAGTATCACTTATTACTTGACATGGTAATAGAAAACGAACATCCCGAAACGATTCCTGGTGACAATTTTTTGTAACTTTGCCTCTGGCGGCTTAACGCTTTTGTTGGCTAGCTAGTCATCTGGCTTGACTTTGACAAACAACTAGGAGATCCAATCAAGGTAAAAGCTAAGACTGAAATGTACAGTTTTCTTCTGATTGATCACTTGTCTTTGTAAGTAACTTATCACCATGACCTCATGGCTGAATGATCAAATTTCATCCGACATTAGAATGCCATGGAACAATGTGGCTTCTTCTGTTGAACCTTAAACTCCTCGAGGAATTGGGAGGCTGAACGAGAATACCACGAATTGTATACACTACCCGAACAACCATGCAAAATTGGAAAAAAAAAAATCAATCAGAATCCTGTTTCTTGTCAGCATTGATGTTTAAATGTTCTGGGAGGATCACATCATCCATCTAACCACTCAATATCATAAATTTCATTTTTTTTTTCGCAATTATCTTGGTAACATTTTGTGCCTATTGTAGCCGAGCAGTTCTGAAAGAGGGAGCACGTTAGAGTCTCTCCTTCATCATAGACCAAATGGCTGAGCAAACACAAAATGTACATGACCAAATCGTTAAACCCTATAATAATGTTACCTAGGTCCAACCAAAGTTCATAGAGTGTCGACGTGAGCAGTCACTTCTTGCATCATTCCCCGCAGACCTAGAAACTGAAACAGATCTAGAAATCACACGCCCATCTGCTCACAACAGTTTTACTTTTCTTGTCCCCGAGCATCCAACCAAAACTCATCTTTCCTTGTTATAATTAGGGGTGATACAAAAGCCTGCCCGCTGTGGCGTACATTCTAGCGAGCTTTGTCGGCAAGGTACCAACAACGTATGAGGCATCCTGCCACGCCCGAGCCCATCATTTTTATATTTTATTTAAACTTTGTTCATTACACAAAAAATGTGATGTTTTTGGAAAATATTTTTTAGGAAGGTAATTTTTTAGGAAATTAACAAAATGACCCAAAAAGAATTACAAATGGCCACTGTTTTTTAAACAAGTGAAAAAGAAGCCCGGCATAAAATGGGTTATTACTCCTAATACAAATGGTTTTTAAAAGTCCTCTCCAACTGACCAAGGCGGCTCATATCAACCACAATCTCTTCAGATTTCAGTAGGACCTGCGAGGAATCCTGTCTTCAGGAGACGTGGGACATGATGTTTGCTGCAATAATGAGCTCTAGAGTTTCATGAGGTTTCGCAGACATTAACATGTGAACTCCCAACAGCCCATGTCTCTCCTTTTGGCCTTATATGCTGCAACCTCCCGTCACTCATTCAGCTTAGCAGAAGACTCGCTTGTCATCCACTCACCCTATATATACATTACCAAGCCATTGCTTCTGCACCCAAATCAGAGTTCACATCTCTTCCTATTTCCCTCGAGTGAGCAGCATAGCATCTTCCTCAAGTCTCTCCTCTCGAAAAAAGTTTTCAGACACTTGGTCATGGGGATCAGTTTGCCAGGAAAAAAGTTGCGGCGGTCTCTATCTGGTCACAGAGAAGCAGATTCTGCACCCTTAGACGTTCCAAAGGGGCATTTCCCAGTTTACGTAGGAGAAAACCAAAAGAAGAGATTCGTCATTCCTCTGTCATACTTATCTCGGCCTTCATTCCAAGACCTGCTGAGTCAAGCTGAGGAGGAGTTTGGCTTCAATCATCCAATGGGAGGCCTCACGATTCCGTGCAATGAAGAAGTTTTCCTCAGCCTCATAGATGGATGATCAATCCTAACTAGAGAACTCATAGATAGATTAGTCAATACACATGACACGATTTTGTAAACAAATTTTACAACCGGTTTGGATCTTTTTCCCTCTTGTTTAGGGAGTACCGGTTTAAGGAGATAGACAGATGTACAATTGAAGATGCAATATAGATCAATAACATTGATTCTCATGAATATGTGAATATCAAATTTTCCTAGTGATCGATTTGTCCTTCTGGCAATGACTTTGTGCTGGAAGCAAAGAAATTCAGTCTAAGGATATATGCCTCATTACCAACTGATTTTTGGTATGATCAGGTAGTGCTAGAAGCACAATTGTTTCCTCCTCTTGTTTTACATGAATTGACGATGGTTTGAACAAAAGAAGTCTACAAGAGTTGCTTCTATATGCTACTGTCCAGAGTTGCAATACATTGTTTTTTTCACCACGACCTAATTAACAATTGGTGTATGAAAAGGATAGGAGACCAAAAGGTCAATTAGATCTTTTTGTAAATCAAGTGAATAAACTGAAGGACTAAAGAATAGATCGCAAAATGAAATCTGCATCTCCATCAAAATTTTTCCCTCTTGAAGTTTGCAGGGCTGTTAACTCTCATTTTTCCCACTCTTAGCTTCATACAAACTAGGAACCTGCCGGCTGGATCTTGTAATTTTCCCATAAAATCAGCATATTACAAGTCTGTAACTCCAACGAACTTATGGGCAAATGATTTGCCTACCCTCTCAACTTTATGCTTTTTAAGGACTGAATCTCTGTAATTTCCAGTTTTTTCCCCAACATTTCAATTTTTTGTCTAATCCAGTACATGTTTATTATAAACCATTGATTGATTCGGTAGCAAAGTACAGTAAATGTGCAACTAGGATGCAAAATGTGTCCAATGTACAGTATTTAGATTAGATCCAACTATTGCTACACAGTTAATACAAGACCTGTAATATATCCAGGGTGTAATTTGCCACTTCACCGAACCTTATTTTCTTCATTAACAACTCACCATGATATTAAACTCAGATGACCCCACTACTCATGGCAACATTGGCTAATGTCTCAAACATGTTGGTCAGTAATACGCCATCATTCCAACAAATTTTTACAAGAGTTTCTCATACCACCACTCTCTCCAGGAAATTACCTGGGCCATGCATGTTAGATGACTTTTCCAACACATATTCGACATGGCACATTAAACTCCACCTACTGCTCATCTATATAAGTAGAACTCATCGATGAGTTCTACAAACAACATAGAACTGATCAATTCACATATGCTTATCAGAGAGACAGCAATACAGTTAAGGGCTAGAAGTTTACACAGAGATATAATTATGGGAATCCGTTTGCCCATTGTCAGCCTCTTTAAGAAGATTCTTCAAGGATCTCTCATTGAAAAGCAGGCAGTTCCAATTGCCATGGGTGTCTCCAAGGGCTATTTTGCAGTTTATGTTGGAGAAACCCAGAAGCAGAGTATGTAGTTCCAATCTCTCATTTAACTCAGCCTTAATTTCAAGACTGGCTAAGTAAACTGAAGATGAGTTTGGGTTCGATCATCCGATGGGCGGCCTTAGGATTCCTTGCAAAGAAGAAGTTTTCCTCGATCTGACATCTCGCATGAACAGATCGTGAGATGTACCAACAAGACAATTAGGGAACACATTAGGTTCACTTTTATAAATAGAAGCGACTCTTTGGTGTAAAATTTTTGCCAACCATTGAATACGGGGAAAAGTATGTAGAAATGTACATTGTAATGTCGATGATTATTTAACATGAGCATCATCAGTTTCTTTGAGTATGTTCCACCATATTTTACAGCGTCCTTTAGACCTAAGCAAAATTCAAGAAGACGTGTATCATGTGATGAATGACAAAAATAAAATCTAGACACGAAACTCCAATATTATAGCAAAAGAACAAATGGTGCACCTACCATTTGTTACGCTATTGATGGAGTTATCTTGCAGGAGGAAGGAGAAAAATGGCACCTACTCTGTGAGATTTTCTTACTGCAAAGGATGACGTGATCCAAGCTCTTCGCATATCATAAAATCCGATATTCCATTGGCCTCCAGGGATGCTCATGGACGGCAAATAGTGATGAATCTTTTGTCTATGTTCCATGCCATACTAACTCACGAAGTTAACGTAAACAGGAAAAAAAATGTTTTTCTTACATAAAAAGGTTGGTCCTATGGTGTAAGCTGAGATGTCATCAATCTGGCTTGTTTATTTCTCTCTGAATGAAAGGTGCCAGACGAAACTCTTCTGTTTTTTTAACTGAAGAGAGTGAATGATCTAGAGGCACAAATATAGATTGGGAAGATTAGTCAAGGAGATTAGGCACTTCTTCACCATCAAGATAGATTTTTGGTTTCTTCAGTTTTTTCATGAGCCAAGGGTGACCCTTACCCAAATCATTCCTTTTGTCCTGGCTATCCAATCATATTCTTAAGTTTGATTATTGTCTCCTCATAGTCGACAGAATTCTGTTGTAACAAATTCCGAGGAAACAGAAGATTTCTCGATGATCACATGATACTTTACTTTGCTCGACAGCCCGCTTCATTTTAGGCCAATGTGGAGCTGCCTCTGCAATTAAAAAGAGTACGACCTCTAAGGAACCTGTACATGCCAAAACATTGACACGAATAGAGTAAAGACCACAAAAACAAAGGAAAAACAGAAGACATAATTATTCCAAGCTGCTTTACTGGTCATTGAGTTCTAAGTGTTGGTTAAAGTGGATTTAAAAAATCTTTCAATCTCTGATTTGACCAACCATGGAGCGCAGCCTCCAGGTTTATGTCCAATTGATTTTGGCTTCTTCAATAAATAAGTCATTGATTTCGGACGTGCTGGCCACTGACCCAGCAATCACAGCTCTCTGTAGAGCTAATTCTGAAAATTTCTAAATATTCCTCCCTCTACTTCAGAGATGATTCACCATAAATTTCCAGTGACCCCTTGCACCCTTCTTGTCTTCCTGGTGGTCCCTCACACCGGTTTCTTGCACCGGATGTGGTAGGGCATAGGGTGACTCTAACACATAATGAAAGTCTCGATCAATATCAAAGTTCCTGATGATGAGTTGGAAGACAGGACCATGTGAACCTTCAGGTGAGTATGTCTCTTGAAAAAACCAGAGAACAAATGCCTCATGCAAAATCCTATCTACATGTGTTTCTAATCTTTGTATGTGGTACAGGAGATAGGGGCACCAAATTAGGCAGACAAACTTTGCCATACACCATGCATCTCTTTGTTCTCTGTAATGGTTAGCAAAAACATGGTCAGAAATCTTAGAAATGCTCACACCAACCACAATCTCATCAGATTTCCATAGGACCTCTGAGGAATCCTGTCTTCTGGAGATGTGGGGCACGATGTTTGCTCCAATAATGAGCTCTAGAGTTTCATGTGGTCTGGCAGACATTAACATGTGAACGCCCAACAGTCCTCTCTCCTTTAGGCCCTATATGCTGAAACCTCCTATCAAGCAGATAAACTCACTTGCCATCCACTCACCCTATATATACATTACCCAGCCATTGCTTCTGCACCCAAATCAGAATTCACATTTCTTCCTATTTTCTTCCAGCAAGTGGCATAGCATCTTCCTCAAGTCTTCCTTTTGCAAAAAAATTTCAGACATATGATCATGAGGATCAATTTGCCAGGAAAAAAGTTGCGGCGGTCTCTATCTGTTCGTAGAGAAGCAGATTCTGTACCCTTAGATGTTCCAAAGGGGCATTTCCCAGTTTATGTGGGAGAAAACCAGAAGAAGAGATTTGTCGTTCCACTGTCATTCTTATCTCGGCCTTCATTCCAGGACCTGCTGAGTCAAACAGAGGAGGAGTTTGGCTTCAATCATCAAATGGGAGGCCTCAGGATTCTGTGCAATGAAGAATTTTCCTCAGCCTCATGATGGATGATCAATCCTAACTAGAGAATTCCTAGATAGATTAGTCAATACACTATGACACAATTTTGTAAACAAATTTTACGACAATTGTGGATCTTTTTCCCTCTTGTTTAGGGAGTGCCGGTTTAAGGAGATAGGCAGATGTACAATTGAAGATGCAATATAGATCAATAACATTGATTCTCATGAATATGTGGATATCAAATTTTCCTAGTGACCGATTCTCCTTCTGGCAATGACTTTGTGCTGGAAGCAAAGAAATTCAGTCTAAAGATATATACCTCATTACCAATTGATCTTTCATGTGATCAGATTGTGCTAGAAGCACACTTGTTTCATCATATCGTTTCATGAACTGACGTTGGTTCAAAGAAAAGAAGTACAAGATTTGCTTCCATTTGCTACCGTCCAGAGTTACAATACATTGGTTTTCTCACCACAACCCAATTGAGAATTGGTGTTTGACAATTGAAGACCAAAAGGTCAATTAGATCTTTTTGTAGATCAAGTGAATATCTGAAGGGCTAAAGAATACATTGCAAAATGAAATCTGCATCTCTATCGAAATTTTTCCTCATGAAGTTTACAAGGCTGTTAACTCTCATATTTCTTACTCTTAACTTCATATAAGGCAGGAACCTGCGGGCTAAATCTTGTTAACTTTTCCATAAAATCAGCAGATTATAAGGCCTGGATCTCTGCAATTTCCAGTTTTTTCCCCAGCATTTTAATTTTTCATCTAATTCAGTTCATGTTTGCGTATAAACCCTTGATTGATTTGGAGGCGAAGTACAGCAAAATGTGCAACTAGGACGCAAATTGTGATGGATAGTATTTAGATGAGATCAACAATTGCTGTACAGTCAACACAAGACTTGTATTAGCCAGGGTGTAATATGCCACTTCACCGAACCTTATTTTCTTCAGAAAACAACTATCCCAAGATATTAAACCATGGCAAAGCAAGGACCATTTTCAGGTGACCCTCATGTAGCAACATTGGCCAATGTCTCAAACATGTTGGTTAGTACAGGTGGCATGCCGTTGTTCCACCAAATTTTAACAAGAAGCTCTCATACTTCCACTCTCTCCAGGGAACTATCAGGAAATCTTTTAAATGTTCTGAAGTGGGGCATCGTGTCTTCAGTTTCATTCCTGAAATCAACATCATTAGTTCATTAGTTGGAAAACAATACCATGTGACATCTCAAGTGCTTATGTTTCTTACCTGGGCCACGCGCGTTAGATGACTGTTCCTACACATATTCGACATGGCACATTAAATTCCACCTCCTGCTTATCTATATGCTCATCTATATAAGTAGAACTTATTGATGAGTTCTACAAACAACATAGAACTGATCAATTCGCACATTCTCTTGTCAGAGAGATAGCAATACAGTCAAGGGTCAATCTTGTTTTCTTTTCTCTAAAAGTTTATGCAGAATAATCATGGGAATCTGTTTGCCAGTTGTTGGCCTCGCTAAGCAGATTCTTCAAGGATCTCTATTCAATGAAAAGCAAGCAGTTCCAGTGGCCATGGGTGTGCCCAAGGGCTATTTTGCAGTTTATGTTGGAGAAACCCAGAAGCGGAGATAGGCAGTTCCAATCTCTCATTTAACTCAGCCTTCATTTCAAGAATTGCTTAGTCAAGCTGAAGAAGAGTTCCGATTCGATCATCCAGTGGGCATCCTTAGGATTCCTTGTGAAGAAAAAGTTTTCCTCGATCTGACATCTCACATGAACAGACCATGAGATATACTAGCAAGACAGATTTGGAATGCATTAGGTTCAGTTTAGTAGATATTACTGACTCCTTTGTCGTAATATTTTGCCCATCCTTCAACACGGGGAAAAGAAAATGCAGAAATGTACAGTATAACGCTGATGATTATTTAAGACGAGCAGACAGTTCCTTTAAGTGTGTTCTACCTATTTTACAGCATCTTTTAGATCTGAATTGCTACATATTTTTTAATAAATCAAGAAGATAGCACGTGTGTTATGCAAAGAATGACAAAGATACAATACAGACATGAAACTCCTATCTTGTAGCAGAAGAACCAATAGTTCACAATGGGGGTCTGCATTTGTTACACTATTGATGGAGTTATCTTGCAGGAGGAATGAGAGAAATGGTGCCTCTGAGATTTCCCTACTGCAAAAGATGATGCAATTCAAGCTCTTCCCATATCATAAAATCCGACAATCCGTTGGCTTCTGGCCTCCGGCGATGCCTATGGACAGCAAATAGTGATGAATCTTTTGTCCATGTTCCGTGGCATACTAACTTATGCATTTATTGAAAATGGGAAATAAAAAAAACGTTTTTTCTTCCGTAAAAAAGTCGGTCCCTTGGTGTAAGCTGAGATGTCATCAATCTAGCTTGTTTGTTTCTTCCTGAGAAAAGTTGGCTGATGAAACTCCTCTGTTTGTTTAACTGAAGAGGGTGAATGATCTAGAGGTACAATTCTATCTTAGGAAGATTAGTTAAGTACGAGATTAGGCATTTTCTTCGCCATCAAGAAATAGATTAATGCTTTGTTCAGCTTTTTTCATGAGCCAAGGATGACACTTATCCAAATCACGCTTTTGTCCTGCCTAGCCCGACATATTCTTGTGTTCAATTATTGTTTCATCATAGTTGGGCAGAATTCTGTCGTGACAAATTCTGGTGCAACAGAAGATTTCTCAAGAATCACATGATACTTCTATTTAACTCTGCAAATAAGTCATTGATTTCAGAGGCACAAGCGATCACATCACTAAGTAGAGCTAATTCCAAAAAGTTAAAAATATTCCTCTCTCTGCTTCAGAGATGATTCACCATAAATTGCATGTGACCTTCCACTCTTCTTGTCTTTCTGGTGGTCCCTTATACAGGTTTCTTATGCCGGACTTTAACAAAAAATAAATGTCCCAATCAATATCATAGTTCCTAATGATGAGTTGGAAGACAGGACCATGTGAACCTTTAGGTGAACATGTCTCTTGACCAAACTAGAGAAGAAATGCCTCATACACCACTCATTCTAACATTCTTATATTTTAGATATAGATTGCATTTTTATTTTCAAAGTCATAGCAAGCCCTGAAGATCTTTCAGCAAGGAAAACATTTTAGTTATTCATCAAAGAATTTGCCATCTCCTTCATTTTCTCCAGGGAAAATATGGCCATTCACTAGCCAAGAATTGTGCATGCGAAGCAGATTATTCACTGGTCTCTTCTTTTTGGCAGAGAAGTAGTCTCGGTCCCAAAAGGCTACCTTGCAGTCTATGTTGGAGAGAGAAAGAAGAAGAGACACGTAGTGGCAGTATCGTTCTTGAATAATCTTTTGTTTCCAGACTTTCTCAGTGAGGCAGAGGAAGAATTTGGCTTTGATCATACTATGGGCAGTCTCACAATCCCTTGCACAGAAGACACATTCATTGACCTCACTTCACGGTTGAGTCAGTCATAAGAGGAGATAAACGAGCCAAAAAAAATTGTGTAATATGAGATGCTAATCCCATATACAGTCCTTTGATGTATTTCTGTAGCGACCTTATACTAAATGTATCCATTCAAAAGAGATCAATAAAAAATTTGCTCTGTTGGTCATCTGAACTACAAAATTGAGAAGTCATTCAATTCCCATATGCTAAGCAAATTATTGGATAACATGTCAGTCTGCAATCAGTATTCAGTAGATGCAGCCCATATAAATGCCAATCAAACATTGCGCCAGCTAAAACTTAAGAATTTTTACTTTTGGACTATGGACGGTGCTGATGTCTACAATTCTATCTTCTGATAAAAGAAATTTCAGTATTTTAGTTTAAATGTCATATATACAAACAAATTATAAATAGAAAATCCTAATGTGGTAGTAAAAAGTCCATCGAAGCAGTTGAATTTTACTCCAGCCCTCTTAAACTTTTTGATTCATTAGAATGCTGAATAATCTTTTTGGGTCTTATGGAGCAGATTCGTTGACATTGATTCAGTAGGTAACCAAAATGCCAGCCAACATGACTATTTGCCCTTGACTTTCATTGCAGGCCTCCTACCAACAGCCTTACAGGGTATGCAATGGGAATAGCATACAGTAGTGAATGTCTGTATCTAATCTTTGTATGTACTTCAGGAGATAGGGGCACCAACTTAAGCAGACAAACTATGCCCTGCATCATGAATGTCTGTGTTCTCTGCAATAGTGAGCAAAAATAATGTCAGAAATCTTAGAATTGTTCTTGACCCATGTATCAGTTGGCCACACATTTACATCAAGATCGATTACTCGACCTGCACCATCAAATCTTTAGCTGGTATTCCATTGGCTCGTGAAGAGAAAGTACACTATGTACCTCAACCACTATACACCACACAGATTTTCAGCCTCTTGTATTTCTTGAAAAGTCAGAAAGACATAACCATGTGATTTCCTCAATATCATGCCCTCCCTAGACCCCAGCACTTAATGTTGGCCATCTTTTAAATTTCGAGAGCATTCTGTTCTCAAACCCCTATACACAGAAGAAAATTTCATCAAGAAGCAGAAAACCTTTTTGCTTTCACCACCTTTACGCAAGCAGATACTTTTTCCTTTTCCGTAGTCCCTGCGCAAAATCATGGGTATCATCCTATTGCCCGGTTCTCTAACAGCAAAGAAGTTTTTAAGTCAAAGTGTTATGGTGGCCAAAAAAGACAAAAAGAACGCTTCAACTCCTCTGAATGTGCTGAAAGGTTTCTTCACGGTCTACGTTGGAGAAACTCAGTAAGTGTATCGTGGCCCAATACCCTATTTAAGCCATCCTTCATTCCAGGGTTTGCTAAGCAGATCTGAAGAAGAATACGGCTTTGATTATCCAACAATAGGGCTAACGATCCTTTGCGAAGAGGTAACGTTCAGTATCACTTCTTGCTTTGCATGGTCAAAGAAAATGAACATTCTGAAATGATTCCTGATGACAAATTTTTTAGCTTTGCCTCTGGTGGCTTAACGCCTCTGTTTGTTGGCTACTCATCTTGCTTAGCCTTGACAATCTTAACTAGGAGATCCGATCAGGGGAAAGCTAAGACCGAGAATATTTTACTTTCACTTGGCATGGCATGACCAAAATGTAAGTTTTCTTCTGATTGATTATTTGTCTTTATCAGTAATCTACCATCATGAAAAAAAAAAAAAAAAAACTCCTGGTCAAATGATCAAATTTTAGCGGACATACGAAGGCCATCAAAAAATTCATCTTCTCCTGTCGAACCTTAAACTCCTCAAGGATTCGGGAGGCTGAACGAGAATACCACTAATTGTATGTACCCAAACAATCATGCAAAAATCGAAGCACAAAAAAAATATTAAGAAGAAGAATAGTGTTTTTTGTTAGCATAGACGGTATATATGTCCTGGGAGGATAACATCCTCCCCAACCAATACCTTGAATTTCATTAAACCTTTTTTAGAAAGTATCTTGATGACATTGTGTGCCACTAGGAGCCGGGTACCTTTGAAAGAGGAAGCACATGAATGTTTGTCTTTCGTTGTAGGCCAAATAGTTGTGCAAATATAAAATGAACATGACCAAACCGTTAAAACCTGCTAATGACATTACCTGTGTCCAACCAAAGTTCATGGAGTGCTGTCGCAATCAGTCGCTTCTTGCATCATTCTCCACAGACCAAGAACCTAAAATCGATCAAGAAGTTGCATGCCCATCTGCTCAAAACGGGTTTACTTTCATTGTCCCCGAGCATCCAAGCAAAACTCATTCTCGAACACTTCATGAGTTCCAAGAACCATCCTTAAAAATTTAACTAACTTGTGCAAGTTCTTGATCCCCAAAAGAGAGAGTCCGTACCACTCAATAGTCTGATATCTCAGTTTGCTCGAAATGGGTTTGCTTTATATGCACGAGAGACCTTCTCTTTCATGCAGTTCAATGGTGTTCTTTTAGATTCGTATGCTCTATGCAGCACTTTGACGGTTTCCACGGACGATGAGGGAGTTATTTTCGGTAAACAGATGCATGCCCTCGTGACGAGGTTAGGTTGGTCGTCCAGTGTGTTTGTTAGTGGTGCTTTGATTGATTTGTATGCAAAATCATCATTGATTGATTATGCGCAACAGCTGTTTCATGAAATTCCTATGACGTAGACTGTTTGTGCCCATGCTCTATTGTCTGGTTATGTTGATGCGAAGATGCGGTCAGAGGGGCTCAAAAAGACTGGAAACATGCCTCTCTTGGATTTAAATCATCATCATTTCACATTGTCAGCGATTTTGAGGGCATCCACCAGACTGTCTGCAGTTGAGTTGAGTTGGGTAGGCAGGTTCATGGCCACCTCATTCACACAGTTTCCGATTCTGAGAATGATTTGTTTTTGTAGAGCTCAATGATCGAAATTTATGGTAAATGCGGCTTAATAGAGAAGGCCTGTCAAATATTTGCTCTGGCTAGAATTGGGGGAGAGGGAAAGAATGACCTTGTCAAGTATTTGCTTTGGCTAATATTCCCATTTGGAGTTTTCCCTGAATCGAAAGACTAGAGATGGTCAAAGGGAACCATCGAAGAATTGTGATTATAATCTCAATTTTTTGGAAGATGCTTGAAAATGATTTGCATACTGATGTTGTGGCTAATTGTCCCATTAAGGTGCTTTGCATTACAATTGCCAATGAGAGGAAAAAGGGTGGTAAAAAGGAGCATATACTAGCCTCAGCGCCACTTTTTAGAAGCCTCTAAGCTATTACAAACTCGGAGCTGCTTGTATGGTAGTTAGGACTATTGTTGCACTTTTGGGTATGTTATAAATTAAGCTTTTAGCACCTCATATATCGGTTTAGTTGCACAGATGACTGCATGTATATTCTGGGTCATCATAAATACAGATGTATTATCAGTCTACTACCCTTGGGGATAAGTAATTATAAACGTGCAATACTTATGGTTTATGACTTATTGCTTGTGGTAAGAACTACACAAGAAACAACTACTATTCTCAAGTGCTGTGCAGAACTATTTCATAAGACCTCGAAAGAGATGCAGCACGCATCGCCCATTCTTTCTGACCATTATTATGATGTAGCGGTTTGAAAGCCAATATGGACTTCTAGCAGGAGAACAACCTCAAACCCACTCTTATTTCTGATGTACTAGACTGTTAATATCATGAACCATAGACCACTCAAAGCCATTATCTCTGTTGCAGGCTGATTCTGTCAAATTGAAATGTCATGCTGTCAAAGTGTTAAGAGAAGTGTAAGATAATGTCATGCTGTCAAAGTGTTAAGAAAAGTGTAAGATTTTGTGAGACCACTGCCGACAGTTCTAAAAAGTAAAAGCTTAAGTTGTTAGATGATTATATATCCAATTAGACCCACCCTAACTCAAAAGCTTAAACCAGTGAATTATAAGCCAATTAGGATATATTAATTACTCCACACCACATCAATTTTCCGATGTGGGACTACTTCTCTAACATAACTCATACAAATATCATAACAATTTCCCCCTCATATGTGAACTCCAGTATTAAGTCTACTTTCCCTTAAATCAAATATCCCTCTAGTCCAACATCATCCTCACGGGCCCGCATTGTTTCATCACAATGCCCATTTGCCCGGAAATCATAACCATCAGCTCTGATACCGGGTAAGATTTTGTGGGACTACTGCCAACTGTTCTAAAAGCTTAAGCTGTTAAATGATGACGTGGTTTATTATTTGTATATTCTAAAGCATCGTGGTCATCAGGTGCTAAGCCATCTATATCACAACCACAATTACAATGATATTAATGTTGATAAATTGACCATACTAAATAGTTATCATCCTTTGTATACTTACAAATTAACATCAAAGTTGGAGAACATTGAAACTTAGTGATATATAGAGTTCTAGTGTCTTATTAATACTAAGCATTTTGTTTTCAAAATCAATTATAAACTTTGTATGTTAGTAGACTGTAGTTGCGGTGGTCTTACTATAAAATGTCAATTAGAAGAATCTATGTGCAAGTATCATCCCAAAACTATCATAGATGAAAAGAAAATATCTATTTCTGCAATATTGAATACTGTTTTTTGCCAGTGAAAGTATAATAAAATTAAGCATAGTTACTTTTTGCAGAAGTCCATGATTCCCCATTGCTCCATGCCTGCTACTCTGCCAATGAATCATAATATTTGCCAAATTATCATGGCTCACTTATGATTCCTTTTTCTTTATAAAATAAGGGGGAAAAAGAATATATTATGGTGATCTTTGCATCAGTTACTAGGCTTTAGTGCTCATTATTTTTTTTTTCCAAGGAAGACAAATTATCAAGCGGAAGACAGTCACGAACATCATTTATCACATGCCACCTACTGTCTTTTTGGTCAATCCTTTCGTTGTATGTGGTCCTCTTGCTTCTCCAACTTGAATATTTTGGGCTCGACAACTCTGCTGATGATGGAGGTTTGCTTTTGGAATTCTAACATACCTGTAAGGGCACCACCAATGGGAGATACAACAGTTTTTCTGCAGTTGTAACACACCAAATCTGTTTAAGTCTAAGGTATCTTCTGGTTTGAGGTTTTTACGCTTGAATTAGGTCAATTAGGTCGATCTTAGCTTGCAGAGCAAGCTTTGAGAATGTTGTGTGTATTGTTGCCTCATTTTGATTCATTATCGTTTAATGGTGAAATCTACATTCAGTTTGAAAAATGTTCAGCAGATAGCTTGTGAATGGTTCTCATCCTCCAACTGCTAAAATAAAAGAAGGCACTGCCTTTGCATCGCTACATCTCACGAATTTGATGCGGCTAATTCTATGCCCATTCTCTCTTTCTTTTCCACATGATTAGAATATGATACTTTTTTAATATGATTCTTTTCTAACCATGTGGAGAGCAGGAAAGGCCGTTTAAGATTATTTTGACACAATTAGAACCTAAACAGGCCTGGACCAATGCTGATATCATCCATACAACAAGTGAGTTTCCATCCTAAACTAATTCCTTATCTGCAATCAAAAATTGCAAGTTAGCATAGCATTATCGATAGCCAGCTGCTTTTTATTATTTTTGCGAATATCATGAGGGAAAGGATGTTCCAAAACTGTAGATTTGAAATGATTGAGATGTTGACAATATTGGCTCTGTGCTTTCTTAGGTGCAACTTTGAGTTAAAAAGGCTAAAACGAATTAGCGAAATCAAACTGAGTTCATATTCAAGTCACTCTTGCCTTTGGCATGACACTGTTGGTCTTTTGTTTTTAGTACAGTTGAAGGTAGAATGTTAATCACTTAGAATAACCACTTCTCCAAGCACACTAGGTATTATGTGTGCAGAATGCATTCTCTTGAAAACTAGAAGTATGGATGGAACTATGAGATTGTTGTATACTTGTGTCAGAGCCAAAAATTCCTCGATCTGACATTTCACATGAACATATTGTGAGATATATTAACAAGACAGAGTAGGGAACAAATTAGGTTAGTTTTGTAGACAAAAGTCACTCATTTGGTGTTAAATTTTTGCCTAGACCTTCAATTTGTGGAAAAAAAATGTAGAATTTACACTATAGTGTCAGTGGTTATTCAAGATGAGCAGCATCAGTTTCTTTAAGTATGTTCTGCCATATTTTATGGCATCTTTTAGATCTGAATTGCTTCATCCATTTTTAATCAATCAAAAAGATGACACGTTATTATTACTGATGAATGACATAGATATAGTTTAGACATGAAACTCCTATCTTATAGCGGAAGAACAAATTGTTCACATTGGGGGTCCACATTCGCTACAGTATGATGGGGTTATTTTCTAGGAGGAAGGAGAAAAACAGAACCTACTCTGTCTGAGAGTTTCCTACAGCAATATAATGATGCGACTTAAGCTCTTCGCATGTCATAATATCCAGCAACCTATTGGATTCCGGCTTCCAGCTTCCGGTGATACTTATAGACAGCAATAGTGTGTCCATGTTCCATCACATTCTAACTTATGTGATTAAATAAGAGAGAAATTCTCTTACGTAAAAAGGTTGGTCATTCGCTGTAAGCAGTGATGTAATCAATCTGGCTTATTTTTTCTCCTGAAGAAATTGCTCTGTTTGTTTAACTGAAGAGGGTGAATGATCTAGAGGTACAGATCTAGATTGGGAAGATTAAATAAGTCTGGGAGATTAGGAACTTTCTTTGCCATCAAGAAATAGAAAATTGCTTTCTTCAGCTTTTTTCCTTTCTTCCCGTTATATTATTCAGCTTAATTATTGTCTTCAAACAGTTGGGCAGAACTCTGTTGTGATAAATTCTGGTGCAACGGAATACTTATTGATAATCACATGATACTTCAAGTAACCTGCACCGTTTAATCTTCAGCTTACTCTGCAGCCAGCTTCATGTTAGGCCAATGCGGAGCTGCTCTGCATCTAAAAGAGGACAACCTTATTGATACAAATTAGAATAAATGCCAGGGAAAAAAATGATATGGTAATAAAATACCCAGCTGCTTTACCGGGCCTGGAGTTTTAGGTATTAGTTAAAGTCGTTTTCTAAAATGTTTCAATCTCAGATATGACCAACTGATGAGCACGACCTATGGGTTTTTGTCCTATTAATTTTGGCTTTCAACAAATAAGCCATTAATCCTAAAAACTTCAAAAATTTGCTCCCTCTGCTTTAGAGATGATTTACCATAAATTGCAAGTGACTCGTGACCCTTTCTTTTCTTGTTCGGTATACACCATTCTTGTCTTTCTGGTGGTCCCTTACTTGGATTTCTTATGCCGGATGTGGTAGGGCATAGGGTGCACTCTAACAAAGAGCAAAAGTCTCGATCAATATCAAAGTTCCTGATGATGAGTTGGAAGACAGGACCATGAGAACCTTCAGGTGACTATGTCTCTTTGATCAAACCAGAGAACAAATGACTCACACACCACTCATTCTAACATTTCTGAATCTTATATATAGGATGCATTTCCTCTTTTACAGCCATACCAAGCCCTCCAGATCTCTCAGCTGGCAAAATATTTTCTTTCTTCATCAAAGAATTTGCCTTCTCCTTCAATTTCTCCAGGGAACATATGGCCTTTCACTTGTCAAGTATTATGCATGCGAAGCAGATTCTCCGCCGATCTCTTCTCATTGGCAAAGAAGCGGGCTCAGTCCCAAAAGGCCACTTTACAATCTATGTTGGAGAGAGACGGCAGAAGAGATACGTGGTGCCCATATCTTTCTTGAATCAGCCTTTGTTTCAGGACTTGCTCAGCAAGGCCGAGGAAGAATTTGGCTTTGATCATCCTATGGGCGGTCTCACAATTCCTTGCACAGAAGACACATTCATTGCCCTCAATTCACAGTTGAGACAGTCGTAAGAGGAGATAGACAAGCCAAAAAAAAATTTGTATATTATGAGCCAATTCATGTACAGTTCTGTACCATTCAAAAGAGATCAAGGGAAAATTTGCTCTTTCAATCATCTGAACTGCAGAATTGAGAAGTCATTCAATTCCCATTGGCTAAGCAACTTAAATCAAAAGTTATTGGGTAACATCTTAGTCTGCAATCAATATTCAGCAGATGCAGCCCACATAAATGCAAATCAAACATCGCAACAGCTAAAATTTAGGGATTTTACTTTTGGACTATGGACAGTGCTGATGTCTATAATCCTATCTTCTGATAGAAGATATTACAGTATTTTAGTTTGAAAGTCGTATTTACAAAAAAATTCTAGACAGAAAATCCTTATGTGATGGTAAAAGTTCCATCAAGGTAGCTGGTTTTTATTCTCACCCTCGTGAACTCGAATGTTGAATAAATTTTATGGTCTTATGGAGCAGATTCAGTGACATTCATTCAGGAGGTCATGCAACTAAAATGGCAGCCAACATGACAATATGCCCCTGACTTACATTGCAGGCCTCTTACGGATGGTCTTCAAGGGTATGCAATGGGAGTAGCACTATCTTCTCAATAAAAACACTACTGAAAATATTGTCATCCAGGAAGTATCGCCACTCCTCCAGAGCTGGATGATCTTCAGATTCTTAAGCATAGCATGAAACATTCAGTGGTTCCCATATCTTTCAGTAGCCTTCTATCGAGGAAAGCCCACTTGCTAAAAACCAACATGTACCTTGAGCTGAAGTAACTTATATCCATGCGGTAACCCAATATGAATAAAAATGAAATAGTTCCTATCTACATCTCTACTTAATCTTTATATGCAGTTCAGAAGATATTGGGCACCAAATTAAGTAGACAAACTACGCCGGACATTATGCATGTCTGTTTTCTCTGTAATAGTAGGCAAAAACAAGGTCAGAAATCTTAGAGATGTTGCGGACCCATGTATCAGTTGGCCTCACATTTGCATCGAGATCGATTACTCTACCTGCACCTTCAGATCTTTACCTGGTTTTCCACTGGTTGTCATATGTACCTCAACCACTGGACACCACACAGTTTTCAGCCTTGTGTCTTGATCTGTCAGAAAAACATAACCACGTGAATTCCTCAATTTTGTGCTCTCCCTAGGCCCCAGCACTGAACCATCCATTAAATTTCGAGAGAATTTCGTTACCCTTCTATCCTAGCCATTTACCAGAAGAGAATTTCATCAAGAAGCAGAAAACTTTTTGCCTTCACCACCTTCAAGTTACACAAGCAGAAACCTTTTGCATTTTCCTAGTCCCTATGCGAAATCATGGCTATCAGATTGCCTGGTTCTCTTCCAGCAAAGAAGTTTTTCAGTCGAACTGTTATGCAGAAAGAAAAGCCACTTCAGCTCCTCTGAATATGCCCAAAAGGTTTCTTCACGGTCTATGTTGGAGAAACTCAAAAGCCTTTCGTGGTCCCAATATTTTATTGAAGCCACCCGTCCTTCCAGGATTTATTAAGCAGATCTGAAGAAGAACGCGGCTTTGATTGTCTGACAGGAGCGCTTACAATCCTAGCGAAGAGGAGACTTTCATCAGCGTCACTTCTCGCTTATCATGGTCATAGAAAATGAACAACCTGAGACGAGTCCTGATGACAAATTTTTTAACTTTGCCTCTGGCGGCTTAATGCCTCTGTTGGCTAGCTATCGTCTTGCTTAACTTTGACAATCATAGGAGGATCTGTTTTGCCCTCTTAAGAACTAGGAGATGCTATCAAGGTGGAAAGCGAAGACAGATTTTTTACTTTCCCTCAGCTTGACCAATATATACAGCTTTCTTCTTATCGATCATGTGACTTTCTCAGCTGTAAGGACCCAGGGGTAGAGGTGCAGCCGCACTACCTGTAATATTCGGCTCTTTTGTTGGCTGGTGGGCTCCACATGGAAAAAAAAAGAAAAAAGAAAAGAAAAGAAAGAGAGTTGAGAAGTCAAAAGGAGAGGAGGGAGAATAAGTGGGGCTTTGCCTCCCACTTTCGGAAACCAGAACAGTCGGGAAGGAGAAAGAAAACAAAGAGAAAAGAGAAGAGAGGGAGAGAAGAAGAAAGGGAAAGGAGGAGAGGGTTTCGCACGTGCGCGCCGTGGGAGCCTCGTAAAGCCGACTCGACTATTTTACGCAACACCCGGTGAGTACACGTGCCTCTTATTCCTCCAATCAAAGCATTTTCCGGTTTAGGGCTCAAATTCGGAATATTGGGAATATTGAGCGGCGAAGTCCTATTTTTGAGCTATTGAGCTGTGAAAATCTATAAGAACGGTAATTTAGGACGTCATGGACCCGTGGGATTTTACGGAATTGGATTTGAACTTGTGGTTTGTCCGAAATGAAATTTTGAACTTCTGCCCACTGGATGAACAGTATGCGCGCGGTGACTGTGGGGTCTGATTTTGTAGGTTTCGGTTCAAAATTGGGTTGTCCAACTTATGGGTCTTCTAGTGCTCGGAATTATCTTCATTTTGACTATAAGATTGCTTGGATTGGAGTTCGGATGAGAAAGTTATGGCATAATCAAGTTTTACACCTTAGTTTAGTTTCATGAACGGCTTTGAATAAATTGCTTTGGATAGGCGTTTTGTTAGCTCTTTGGGGTCATTTTATTAGTGTTAAGGCGTGATTTAGTTGTCTCAATAATTGAGGTAGAGTTTTATCGGGTTTTAACTCATTCCTCAATTATTTGTTAGAGGCCGCGAGTTTGACGATTCAAATACCGTTTTATTGGGTCGTAGGCGACGAGGTGAGTGGTACTATATCTTCTTTGAATTTGCAAAATTCATGTTGAGAAAATTATATGGATTATATATAGTATGAGATTATGGAATTACATTATTATTGCATAAAAATCGGATCGGGCATGGACTACCTCTTGATTGTTTATAAAAGTTTGGAAAGCATGTTATGCAAAGTTCTGGAAGGCAAAATATATTTATAAATGCTTTACAAATGGTTTATGGAAAAGCATGTGGATGACTTGAGAAATAGTGGATGGCGATGTTACAAAAATGTAATTGTTTGATTTATTATATTGATTCTTGGATTGGTTTTCTGGTATTGGAATATGATTATTTTGCTCATTATTCTTTGTGAGCCCATTGAGAGGCAAGTTTGTATGCATACTTGGGTAGGATATCCTTCTCGCCGAGCCACCGGCATTATAGGTGGAGACCTTGCCAGGGGGATCTTGGTAGCGCTGTCACGAGCGTTGTGTCGTGACCATGGTAAGAGATTGAGCAATAGATTGGTCAATGGATAGATCATTGATGTGTGATTTTTGAATGGAGATTATTCAATGGACTTGACCATTGATTTTGGTATCGTGATGGTGGTTTAAATGAGTTTTTCATATAAGTATAAAAGTAACTCTTATATGATTTATTATATATTTTATATATTGGTTGGAGTTAAAAGTTAAGGGATTGCTTTGAATCCATGCATAGTGCTTGCTCGATCTGCTTAGAAGATATGTACTACTCACCTTTGGGCGGTGGTTGCTCATTCCACTCATCATTTATGTTTTCGGGTTCCTCGGTTAGCGGCGAGTAGAGCGAGAGCGCCTGTTGGGGGAAAACTTTTGATTCTCTTTTGGGTATGACTTGAGGAAGAAACTTGTTTAGTGTTTGTTATATTTTGGGTTGGCTGGGTTCTGATTGTTAATATTATTTTGGAGGATTATAGAAACTCTGATGTATAGCCAACGTGTTGGTCTATCTGATATATATATATGGGTTTGAGTTATATATATGTTGATATCAGGTTGTTGGTTATATTGAGGCTGCGTCCTTCATGTGGAAGGACGGCCGTGTCATATTCCCTTTTCTTGCAGTTTTGGGGTGTGACACTACCATCCCTTAACCCAACCCAATATTGTCCTCTTTGGGCCTACCACACTAGCGCGAATGCACTGCCATCCCAAATATGACCTCGCCCTCAAGGCTTTGTTCTCAACATAGTGGAAGTTTGTGCAAAACCCATTATACGGAGTAGAGAACCCAATCTTATAAACTACCCCAAGATTACTATGTGGGATAAGGGACGTGCCCCCTCCTTACACACATCTAAGGACTGAGGCGTGGACGCACCGCCATCCTTCCTCCCCACACACCACCGCTTGAGCCATCACACTCTCCACCCCTTAGAAGCACAGCATCCTCGTTGTGGCCTCACATACTGCAAGAGTTGGCTTTGATACCATTTACTATGACATCCCTGGAGGCACAAACACACCATCATCCCTCCTTCCCGCACATTGCCATTTGGGCCGTCACACTCTCCACCCCTTACGAGCACAACGTCTTCATTGTGCCCCATACGCTATGATGTATAGGCAAGCACTTTCCTAGGAAGTCACTCATTTTAATGGTACTCTAGCTTGGACTCACTTAATTTTGGAGTTCCAAAGCAAAGCTTACCATTACGTCAAAAGGTGTTTTCGCGAGTTAATTCCAATTTTCACATATATATCCTAAAATCGCTCTTCCCTTCCCCTATTTGGTGCATAGTTCAATTCATTCCTGCCCTCTTCGCCAAAAGTCACTCCTTGTCTAGGCCATTTGGCCTCGCCAACCACTTCCTGCCCTTATAGGATCAGGATCGTTACAGGCCCACCAACTTCCACCTATTCATCCTCCAATCACACACCTACTGGAGGGGGTGCCACTCTGATACTATATTGTGACATCCTCGAATTAACTCATAAAGGTATTATCCATTTTGACTCATCTCATACTAAGCCTCACGGTTTTATTCTTCGATGTACAAGGAGGCACTTTCCCAATAAATCACCCATTCTAGTAGTGCTCTAGCTTGGGCTTTCTTAACTTTGGAATTTCAAAGCAAAGCTTATCATTACGTCAAAAGGCACCTCCGTGAGTTAATTCTAATTTTCACATATATATTACAAAATCACTCTCCTCCTATTCGGTGCATAATTAGATTCAATCATATCCCTTTTACCATCCTAAAAGTTTATCAAGAGCCGCTCTTTGTCCATGCTCTCTGGCCCTGACAACAAGTCCCTGCCCTCATTGTACCGGATCGTTACATCAGCAATCTATCATCATGAACTCATGGTTGAATGGTCAAGTTCCACTCCAACATAAGAAGGCCGTAGATCATTCCAGCGGGTCCTGTTGAACCTTCAACTCCTCAAGGAATTTGGAGGCCGATGAAAATATTATTGATTGTGTATACTATCCTAAGAACCATGCAAAAACCAAAAGACATAAATAAAGCACGGTTTTTGGTACAGCATAGAATTATAGATGCTATGGGAATATCAAATCATCCATCTATCCAATCAAAATCATAAATTTCTTTTAACTTTTTCCAGTGAATATTTTGATAACATTTTCAGTGACTTGTTGCCTGCCACTTCTGAAAGAGAGCACGTAAAAGTATCTCTTTCGTCATAGGCCAAACAGCCATGTAAATATAAATTCACATGTATATACCGTAAAAACCTGCTAGTAGCATTACCCATGTCCAAAAATAGTTCATGGAGTGTTGACGCGATCAGTCGCTTCTTGCGTCATTCCCCACGCAGCAAGGCCCTGACATCGATCAAGAAATTGCATGCCCACCTGCTCACAACGGGTTTACTTTTCTCGTCCCCGAGCATCCCAGCAAAACTCATCTTCTCATATGCCGCATGCGTTCCAAGAACCAACCTTCAAATTTTGACTAATTTGTGCAAGTTCTTGATCCCCAACAGAGACCCTCTACCCTTCAATATTCTGATATCTCGGTTTGCTCGAAATGGGTTTGCTCCATATGCACTAAAGACCTTCTGTTTCATGCATTTCAATGGTGTTCTTTTAGATTCATATGCTCTATGCAGCACTTTGACGGCTTCCTCTTACGATGAGGGTGTGATTTTCGGTAAACAGATGCATGCCCTCGTCGTGAGGTTAGGTTGGTCGTCCAGTGTTTTTGTTAATGGTGCTCTGGTTGATTTCTATGCAAAATCTTCATTGGTTGATGATGCGGCACAGCTGTTTGATGAAATTCCTGTTAAGAACACCGTTTGTGCCAATGCTCTATTGTCCGGTTATATCCATGCTAAGATGTGGTCAGAGGGTCTCAAAGTGGCTAGAAACATGCCTCTTTTGAATTTAAATCAGGATCATTTCACATTGTCAGCGATGTTAAGGGCATCCACTGGACTGTCTGCAGTTGGGTTGGGTAGGCAGGTGCATGGCCGCCTTGTTCGCACAGTTCATGATTCTGAGAATGATTTGTTTTTGCAGAGCTCACTGATTGAAATGTATGGTAAATGTGGCTTAGTAGAAAAGGCTTGTCAAGTATTTGCTTTGGCTGGATATGGAGGAGAAGGAAAGTATGACCTTGTTCTTTGGACTTCGATGTTGGATGCTTATGGAACAAATGGTTGTTATGGTAAGGTGATTGAATTGTATAAAGACATGCTGATAAAAGGGATTGAGCCAGATGAGGTAGCCTTCGTGACTGTTATCGCAGCTTGTGCTCGAACTGGTCAAGTGACACTTGGGATTGAATTTTTCGATTCAATTAGAAATTATTACAATGTGAAGCCTACACAAGAGCACTACAGTTGTCTGGTGGATCTGCTTTCTAGGGCAGGAGAGTTGGATAGAGCTTGGAAGCTGCTTGACGAGATGCTTCAGAACGGGTTTGGTGGTACTGATTCAATGTGGGGGGCTCTTCTCAACGCTTGCTTGGACAGTGGGAATATTGAACTGGGAAAATTGGCTGCTCATAGAGCACTTGAGTGGGATCCTCAAAATGTTGGAGTTTATGTACTGCTATCAAATTTATATGCTAGATTTGGCATGTGGGATCAGATTGGATGGCTGAGGGAATTGATGAAAGAAAGAGGGTTGAAGAAAGATACTGGATGTAGTTGGATTGAGATTGCAAATTAAATTGGTTTTTCAATTTGGATAAACTACGAAGAAGCGTAGTCCAAATGGCTTTTCTTGCAGAAGAGTTTGAAAGGAGGCATAGAAGCACGTACAATATACAGAGATGGACTGCCGCTCAAAGAGAAAGCTGATAGGAGAACTTGGCATATGACTTTGGAAATAGAAAACATTCTTAAAAGTCAAATGTCTTTGATAAGGTTGACATGATATTAAGAATAGAGGTAGTCAAATGGAATAGCCGGAGAATTGTGATTTTAATCTCAATTTTTCTGAAGATGCTTAAAAAGGAATTGTATACTGGTGTTGCAGCTGCTGTCCCATAAAGGTGCTTTGCATAGCAACTATTGCCAATGAACAGGAAGGAGGTGGTAAAATGGAGCATACTTAAGCCTCAGCACTACTTTTAGAAGCAGATAAGCTATTACAATACGCAGCTCTGCTTGTGAGGTAGTTAGAACTATTATCACACTTTTAATTTTGCTATTAAATAAGCTATTAGCATCTCATTTATTGGTTAAGTTGCACAGATGACTGCACGTATATTCTTCATCATCATAAGATGCAGATGCTTTAGTACTTTGCTATTTTGGGTGATTAGTGATTATAAACATGGAACACTTATGGTTTATGACTCATCCGTTGCCATAAGAACTACACACAAGAAACACTTATGGTTCATGCCTCTTGTTGTCTAAAATTATTCCCATAGGACCCCAAAAGAGATGCATCACGTATCACCCATTTCTTCCGTCCATTGTTATATGTGACATTTACTGACTTTCTCCTGGATTGAGCCCTTTACCTTGTCTTTGCAATTATCAGCAACTCTTCAATTTTCTTTTTAATGCTTTTGTTGAATAATCAGAAGTTTTGTCGCCTGCTTTACAGATAGTGGTTTGAAAGCCAAAATGGACTTTGAGCAGAAGAACAACCTCCACCCCACTCTTATTTCTGGTTTTGTACTAGACCGCAATTATTCTGAACCATAGACCACTCAAAACCATTATCGATGTTGCAGGCTCAGTCTGTCAAATTGAAATGTCTAGTTGAGCGAGTCTTTCCCAACGGAAAAATGAGCCTGCGACAACCTTGACAAAGTGCCATCAGTGGTCATCATATGCTTAGCTATATGCCTCCTCACATCTCAACCACGATAACAACAATACTAATGTTGATAATTTGACATGCTAAAGAATTATCATCCTTCATTTATTTGGAAATTAACATCGAAGTTGAGAACAATGCAACTTGGTTATAAAATATTAGAGTTTTGATGTCTGATTTTTACTGAGCATTTCACGTTCAAAATTATTTAACACTTTGTATGTTAGTAGACCGTAAACGCAGTGGTCTTTATGATAGGATGTCAGCCAGAAGAATCTACATGTGTAATTATTATCCTGAATTTATGATAGATAAAAAGATAATATCTATATTTTGAATTATCAAATTCCGTTTTGCCTTGAAAGTTGTAATAGAACTAAACATAGTTACTTTTTGGCAGAAGTCCATAATTCACCGTTGCTCTGCGCTGATGCTGCTGCTCTGCCAGTGAACCATGAGAATTGCCATATTCTTGTGGCACACTTGTGATTTCTCCATAAAATAAAGGGGGGAAAGGACATTTTATGTTGATCTTTGTATCACTTATTAGACTTCAATACTCATGATTTTTTTCATGGAAGACAAATTATCGAGCAGAATACAGTCATGAATATCATTTTATCACATGACACCTATAGCTCATTGAGTAATCATTTTAGTGTGTGTAGACCTCTTGCTGCTCCCACTTGAATATTTTGGGCTCAACAACTCTCCTGTTAATGGATGTTTGCTTTTGGAATCCTGACATACCCTGTAGCGGCATCTCCAATGGGAAATACAACAGTTTTTTCTGTGGTTATAATTCCCCAAATCTGTTATTTCTCAGTCTCTTCTGATTTGGGATCTTTACATATGAAATACAGCGATTTTACCTTGCAGTTCAAGCTTTGAGAATGGAGTGTATATTGTTGCCTCGATTTGATTTCTTAGTGTTTAACAGTGAACTTTACTTTCAGTTTGAAAAATATCTAGCAGATAGCCTGTGGATGGCCCTCCTCTGACTTCTAAAATAAAAGACTAATCAGTTTATAGTACCACCTTTCTCTCTATTCTTTTCTGCGCAATTCCTTCTAAGCTTGTGGAGAGCAGGAAAGGCAATTTAAGCTGATTTCGACAGAGTTAGAACCTAAAATGGCCATGGACTAATGCCAATCCCATTCATACAACAAGTGTTTCCATCCTAACAAGATTCCTTTTCCGCAATAAAAAATTGCAACTTACCATAGCATCCTCAATTGCCAGCTGGTTTTTATTGTTTTTGTAAATATCAAGAGGGAAAGAACGTTCGAAAACTCTAGCTAATGAAATCATTGAGATATTGACGACAATTCACTCAGTGCTTTCTTAGGCGCCCTTTTGCAGGAACTTTAAGTATGAATGGCTAAAAAGAATTGAGAAATCAAAATGGGCTCAGAATCAAGCCACACTTCCCTTTGGACAGGACACCGACAGTCTTTAATTTCTAGTGTTTTTGTAGGTAGAATGTCAATCGCTTATAATGAACATTTCTCCCAGCAGGTGAGGCGTCATGCGCCAAATGGATTCTCTTGAAAATGAGAAAAGTATGGATGGAACTATGAAGTGGCGGTATGCTTTCCTCTCACTTTTTCATGAAAGATCCTCCAGTTTAGTCCTGGGATAGGAGGTGGAATTTCCATTGTCGTTCGTACGTTGTTATTTTGTGTGACGTTTCTCAATCTTTGTATTAATCATTCTCCAGCTTTGGCGTCAATGTTCCATCATTTTAAGAGATCACTCACTATGTTGAAAAGTTCAAAGAGGTACTGGCTGGTGCGGGTGAATTGCCTATTTATGCTCTATCCACACTTGAATACAGGTACCAAGCGGTACCATGTGCAGAACACATCACCACCATCTAGCTTTGAGAAGCTCACATGAATTAGCATTCATTCATAATCTTATTGTAGGATCTTCTGTCGAGTACTTGACCTTACAATAGTGTCCTTGAGATAAAGTGCCCAGTCCATTTCAATAAAGCTGAGGACCCTCTTGAAGGTACAATGTTAGTCATTTTAATGCTCTGAGAAAAAAAAAGGCAATAAACGATGGGTCCATGGCACTCTGGTTTTTGTAGGGTTGCCCATGTGCTGTCATGGTCATTTCATCATAATTCCAATTTGTCACTGTATTGGGTTCGGTTGTTTTAATCCTTATTTCCCACTATCCTCTCGGTTTGTCTCGCAAGACCCGCATCAATAGTCCTCTTATCCCATTCACAGCGAGGTAATAATCACCATGCCCCTTCTAATTTCAAGTTTCCTAGCACCGTGCCTCCTTCCTAAGCAAAGCAAAACGGTCGAACTCATGCATTCGTGATATATTCGAAGTTGTGATGGAACTCGTAAGTTGTTTTCAAGGAGATGGAACGATCTCATCCTCTCCGAGGACACTAGTCTGTTGTCCGGATAGGGAGGTTTTGGGGCAAGAGTAACATGGCCTTCATGTGCCAAACGCAGCCTTCAGTCACAATCAAACTCCGAAGGGAAGAAAAGAATAGCCCTTGTCCTTTATCATGGTCCTGCGGATCACCGCATTGCATCGTAGTGAGGTGGGCCTGTGTACTTTGGTTTTCTTGTCCCAAAACATTGCCATTCACAGAACATGAAAGCCTTCATATTCTCTCTCTCTCTCTCTCTCTCTCTCTCTCTCACACACACACACACACATTTTCCATGACAACCCTTTTTTCATGAATTGCAGCAATCCATTTGAATCTGCATTTTTATCTGATAAAATTCTAATTTTTGCTCTCTTTTTCTAGTTAGCTGGCAAGTTCAGACATACACAGAAAAAATCAATGCGTCTGATAGATGCTAGTCATTTCACCAACTTCCGCTGTTGAATGTTGTCTGGGCCTTGAGGCATGTGGGGACTCGCTATGTGCTGTTAAGCCACTGGAGAGAAACAAAATCAGAAGACATAAATGGCTGGAATTCACCGCCGGTCGACCAATTTCACGTATACTGCACATCGCTTTCTCAGCCTTAGAACATGGATAAGACAAAAATTTTCCTGATACTGATTGAAGCCATCAGCGGTTCATACTGAAAGCTTAAAGTATTTTATTTACTTTCATCCCGCTTCATCATTATTTTCACTCTCTGGCGGCGGCATACGAGCAACCATGCAGGATCCTGTACCTAAGAAAAAAATAGAAATATTATTTCCCTCTCTTTGCATGCTATCCAAATTCTTATTGCAACTCACCGCAGCACTTGAGGATCGGCTATTTAGGGAAAATATGTAGACCAGAATCTGACGAGCAGAGTATTATGCAACCACATTGTGTATCTGATCCGTGAGCTATGAATCATATGTTGTTTCTTTGTAGCGCGTAATCAGTAAGTTGAGACTATAACACAACGCTACTGCAGGTTATACTGTTCTTCCTGATACGGCAAACTCAATCGAGGAGGAAGACCAACTTGTTCCAGAGTCTGCTCATGGCAAATTTTTCATCAATAAGCCCTCAGATCCGTGAGCTTAAGAGTTCACGCACGCACCCTGAACATGGCTCGACAATGATGCTCTTGACAATACATAGAGAGTCTTGTTTATTAGCTTCAAAATGCAATTTGCAATGTCCATTCACATGCAGATCTTGACGGGCAAAGGCAAGAAATTTGTCTGATCTACGAGTCTGTGACATGGTGACGATCTCATCACGACCTTAATTACTATTTTGAGCCTTTTGACCTTTCAGACTAGAAAACGAAAAAGAAATATCGATTTTTATCTCAAAAAATATCTATTGGACATCTTCAGAAGGACAAGACTAGCATGAGATCATGTGGGTCGTCGTCATTTGGAGAAGTCACGAGAGAAACAGTCACGTCGAAGTTATCAAAAGCATCCTGCACCTGCAAGGGATCGTCCTTGATTTCAAATGGAGAGAGAGGTTCGGGATTTGCGTTATTTGAGATTGTCATGTCACGACTTTGGGGGCTGTGCTTTCGCCCTAATTCATTTCATTAATTTTGCAAATGATGATGACACATTTTACAACTAAGTGGAAGAACGCGTACATACGTTTGGCAATCTTCCGACTGCTCCTGAAGTCAATCTCTACAGATGATCTTTTGCTGAAGGAAAAAAAATGGAGGAAAAGGCTTTGCGGCTGTCTCATTTTCTACTAGTCAAATGCGTGCCAAGATGCCTTAATTACATGTATGTATAGGCAATATCACTTAATGCGTGGCCTAAACTATCTGGGTGTTGCGTAAGAGGGTACCGGCTTTTACTCATGTCCACCGTTAAACTTTCTGTCAAAATGTGCATACATGACGTCTAAAGTGGTAAACGAGGCCAACATTACAAGGCCACTGCTACATTAGTAAAAGTGGTTCCATAAACAATCAAAACAACATTATCTCCCGTGTACAGTGAAAACGGCGTTATTTCCAACCAAATCGAGGAAGATAACCTTGAGTTGCATGAAACTTACATTGTTTCCTCTAAAAAAGCATTTCCACGTGGTTTCTGAGCCAATTTATGGGGTTTCAATGTGAGTGTGAGAGAGAGAGAGAGAGAGAGAGAGAGAGCTACATGAGCTGGAGCTGAAGGAATTTGATGGCTATGCTCTGGTTTTGTGATGAACCGTGAGCTCCAATTTGCATACCCCCTCTTCTCTCTCAATCTAATTTGAAGTTCTAACATTTGGCTCAAAAAACTATATCATTAATTATTTAAAGAAGTCATGCCCATTGATATAACACTCAACATTTGCCGTGTCAATTGCCATTTTAGATACCACATAGGCATATTTTGGTTAAATTTATCTCTTGAACGAAAGTCACTGCCTTTTCATAACACGCTAAAAAAAATTGCGCCAAGATAATCTCTTAAGGTGAAAGTTGGCGACATTTGGAAATACCCAATTCGCGTAACATAAGGAGAGGGAAAGAGAGAGGGAGTCCATGGTGCCCCTAGGAGGGCCAGCATAGGAGAAAGAGAAAACCCCAAATGGGCATCGCCCCCACCATGTCCTCCCCCGCTTAAACACCAAACCCCATCGTACCCGTGCCTATGTCCGTCCGTCCGTCCTTCGTTCATGCACCGCTCGCGTAATATGCAGCCGCGATATCATACAGCCCGATGGAAGTTTGCCCCCTCCATTTAATGCGATTTCCGCATGATAATTGAGAGAGAGAGACAGAGAGATTAGCTCAGCTCGTCCCTGACCTTACGCAGCATCACACTCGCTGCTCTTTTCACTCCCGTCGCCTTGCCCTCTCTCATAAATACCCACCCATCGCCTCCCTTCCCTCCTCGCACCACCCTCCCCCTCATCATTCTCTCCTGCTCACTCCCTCTACAACATCTCTCTCTCTCTCTCTCTCTCTCTCTCTCTCTCTCTCTCTCTCTCTCTCTCTCTCTCGATCATCATCAATGGCTTACAAGAAATCCCACAAGCTCCCTCAGCCCGCGGTCCTCAGGCAGATCGTCCGGCGGTGCTCCAGCCTCGGCAGGAGATCCAACGGCGGGTTCGACGAGGAGGACGGCCTCCCTCTCGACGTGCCCAAGGGGCACTTCGCGGTCTACGTCGGCGAGAACCGGGCCCGGTACATCGTGCCCATCTCCCTCCTGACGCGCCCCGAGTTCCAGTGCCTCCTCCGGCGGGCCGAGGAGGAGTTCGGGTTCGACCACGACATGGGCCTCACCATCCCCTGCGAAGAAGTCGTCTTCCGATCTCTCACGTCGATGATCAGATGACTAAAAAGGTGGGCGGAGAGACAGCTTCGGGAGAAAGGAAGGTGTCGTGCACTGGATGTTTCGGTGGTGGGAAGGAGAGAGAGGGACGGGCCAAGAAGAAGCAGTAGCACGTACATTGACTCGTTATCTGCTTCCTCTTTTTTCTACGTCTCTCTCTCCCTTTGGTCTTCTTAATTCGTTGTGAATCTTGATCTCTTTCTTCTTCTTCTTCTTCATCTTTTTTTTGGGGTACATTTGAGCCTTGTGGGGTTCTTAATTCTGAGGACCGGAGGACTCTAACCCGAATCTTATGTCCCGGGAAGAGTTTCTTGGGCTAATCATGTAAAAAGGAAGCTCATGGTTTTCCTCGTGAAGGTGGAATCTGTAGCACCTCACGAGAGAAGTTGACGTTAAGGGATGTAATGTAATTTGCCATTTGCCCATTGGTGATTTCTCAATGAAAAGGTTTATTTTTCGCCATTGGTTCGCCTGTATGGATTTCCGGCTTGGTGTCTTTGTATGGTCGACGTGATCTCGATGCATATCATGAACCCGAAACTTACGTTAAGACAGGCTTTCCCCATCCCGCATGTTCCCATGTATGGTGCATGCGTACATACGTATTGAAATCGGGTTTTCGAATGAACTCTCGACTTCCCTCTCCACGCTCGGTCTACGTCTCGACACTGCAGCATCTCGTCGATAAAGGGCTCGACGAATGTGATGAGCCCTTGTTGAGGACAGCTACTCTCTCGTCGCGACCGTTGTCAAAGAGCGCTCGTCGCTAACAAGTCTCTCGCTACGCCATCTTTTTTCTGACCCTCCCTCCTTTTGTTTGTTGTTTCCTTAGCCTGTCAGGAGCAATCAACCTTCAATGGAGGCTACTCCCAGAGAGAGAGAGAGAGACTGAAGGGAAGGGATGAACTTAACAAAATGTTGAAATGGATAAAAGGGTCGGATTAATTGTAAATGTCGGCTTATTAATTTGTATTTTGACAAATGCTACGCTTACGAAGATTAAATTTTATTTAAACAGTCACTCACTTATGATCCACGCATCACTTAATATATCAATTCAATAAGAGATAAGTTTAGTAAGTCTAACATCACTGTTCAATCGCATGCGCAGTGTGTGTCGTCCACGAGAGTGGACAGAAATCCATCATCAATCACAATCAAGGGTGACCCACCATGTCTCGTTTCTAAAAGTCGAGGCGGGGTTAGCAAAAATGACGGTACATAAGACATGTAGGTACCCCTTTCTTCTCAAACTCCTAGATATCACGCTTGTCGGATCAAACACGGGCCATAAAAATTAAAATGTTTTCCCAATTTTCATTCTACTAAACAGGAACGGGAAAAGCCGGGACACTTTATGCACCATGATGACACAAAAAACATAATGAAGAGTAGAAAGAAAGAAACTCAGGCTCCATCATGAGTTCCGTCGCCCCCCCCCCCCCTCGCTCTCTCTCTGTGAATGACTTTTGGTTAGAGGGGTAGTTAGCATTGCCAAAGTGATGATGAGTTCATTGAATATTGTCTCCGTAATCTGCGAGATCCCAGCAGCTTTTCGACTTGTGTGCTTGTGATAAAAAGAGACGTAGCAGAAAAATGGGCTACAGACACACACACACACACACAGAACTGGTCCTGCTTTTTATTCTGGTTATTAATGTCGAATGCGAGGAGGTTATGATGGCTTTCGAAGGTGTCTTTACCTCACAGCCACAAGCTCCTCCCTGACAATTACACCTCTTCAACTGCTTTCTCCAACTTCATATCTCTCTCTCTCTCTCTCTCTCTCTCTCTGTGCTGCCCGGAAGGAATATCTCCCCTGCTACTCCCCAAGAAATAACTCCCATCTTTGCTTTCTGAGAATTGCCCTCCACACAATGAAAATATCTCCTCGTGCACATAACATTAAAAAATTCCAAACGTTTAAACCGCTTAATGAAATTGGAGTTTAATATTTGCATGATTCAACACATTTTCTCACGTGTAGGTTGGAATTCGATTCAAAACTAATAAGATGTTATGAAATATTAGAGATCAGGATCTCGCTTTGATATTGTGTGAAAATTTTTTGAGACCGCTAATAATTATTCTAAAAACTTGAATTAATAGATGAAGATGTGATATAGTATTTAAATAGTCGAATACATACCCTCATGGGTCTATGCGGATTCCACCCGAAGTGGCATAAAACATTGTTTCACGGCCAAAAAAAACCAAAAAGGAGATGACATCGTTAAGCTAGTGTTTTTGTATTTACGTGAAAAGAAATGGACATAGATCAAGTTGTTCAACAAAGAAATACAGCTTTTCCGAGATCATATGAGACCGGCTTCATTTCAGACGGAATTCAATTGAGCCAATAAGTTCAAGGGAAATGCATTGATAACTCCACCTTTTATAAGCTTTGTTTGTGGGGGTATGCTGTATCTCTTGGGAACCTAAAATTGAACCGGTCTAGTCTCATATCGATATCAATTTTGTTTTTCCATCTATTGTCTCCGACACCATATTGAGGTTGAACTTTCATAACAATTTAGAGAAGGACGTTATCGAAAAATCGTCACAGATTGATTTGTGCGGCTGGTTGTGAAACTCACGTACTATGGCTATGTGATTCTTGTAGCGTGTACCGGGTTAACCACCATCTGACGGTGTCTTAGGTTAATCTACCAACCACATCCTAGACTCACTGAACCACATGTGCAGGTAGGAGATACCCAAGACTCATGATCCCACGTGATACGTTAACTTTGGATATAGCAAACAGTGTGTTTGGTTTGTGCTTCGTTTCTATTTTACGTTATCTTAGAAGCTGATTCGTTCTGGTTATAGTACCAGTCGAGCCAGCGACGAGAAGATGAGGTGGGGTAGGTCTGTTCTCCATGTTGGGCTGCTCTCTCTCTCTCTCTCTCTCTCTCTCTCACGCACACACATCAACCAACATGCATATGCATTTTCTTCTCTAATATGTATTCTATTCTCCACGTTTTGGGAAAATTATCAAAAAATCCTAAATCTATTATACGGCATCCAATTTAGTTCTAAATTTTTTAATTATACCAATTTAGTCCTAAATATTTTTAACAATTTTCAATTCAGTCATAAACCTTTTAATTATACAAATTTAATCATAAACCTATTATTGATTTGCCAATTTAGTCCTAAATATTTTAACAAATTACTAATGTAGTCTTTTGGGCTAATTTTAGTTAAAAATCACCGACATGTGTCCAATCAACGCCGATTGTCCTATGTGGCGGGACTAGTGTTAACATGGATAATTATTTATTCTTATTTTTCCTTTCTTCTGCATTGAGCCTACAAGGCTATCGACCATTAGCCATGAGCGATCAACCACCATCGGCCCCTAGATGAGGGCTAGCGACCCCTACCAACCCTTGGGTGAGGGCATCGTGAGCCCTCCTAAGCCACAATATGGGCTGCAACATAAGGGTGTCACGGACAAATCTTGTGGTTGGTGAGGGTGTCGCGAGCCCTCACTATGGCTAGCAAGGGCCATGACCCATCACCCATGGCCGGCGAGGGCTTTACAACCCTAACCCAATGGCCAATGGCTAGTGGCTAAGGGCTCTATCAACACAATGAAGAAGAAAAGAAATGAAAATAAGAAAATCAATAAAAAAATCCAAAAATTTTATAAAAAAAAAAAATTACCTATGTTAACACCGGTTGTGCCATATAGGATGGTCAGCACTGACTAGACTATCACATCAACGATTTCTTGGCAAAATTAGCTTGAATGGCTACATTAACGATTCGTTAAAAGGTTAAATTGATAAATCATAAAAGGTTTAGAGTTAAAGTGACACAATTGAAAGGTTTAAAGCTAAATTAGATGTCACATAATAGATTTATGAATTTTTGGTTCCCCTAAAATTTCAACATGTATAAAACTTTGAGTTCAAAGAATGAAGTCCAAGCAAACTGCCATGGCATGATCATAAATGCACTCTCTTACTAGATATTATCCAAGTGGCTTACACATACATTTGGAATAACGATAACCATAAAATAGACTTACGAAATCAATATATACCATGTCGAATTAGTATATACCATGCAATATGTCGAATTTTTATTCAATACTCAATATGAACCTCTTTGGCTCTTGCTTGATGATCTTGCATAAAACATCATGTCTAAACAATAAATTAGTTCGATGGGCATAAATCGACATTGAGCGGCCCTCATTTAGGCTTAATCACCACCTCTCTTTGATTACCCATGTCGTAAGATAGTTCAAAAACGAAAGCAACAAGAGGGCACCACGCGATGTATAATAGTCGATGCCGTTCAATTTTTTACGTGATAGTCCCTAAATCCGGTAGCAAATGTCGCTTTCAACGAGGAATATTCTCTTCGAATCTATAACAGTCGATGCCGTTCAGATGAAAGCCCCCGAAAGGAAGCTGCCAAAAGGCGAAAGAGCTCAGCAAAAGACGAAAGGAAGAGACCAGTACGCATTTGCTCTAGCGCGGTACGAATCTCGTACCCATGCGATGATGCAAAGTCGCAGAAACCTCGCCATTCTTGGCTTCGTTTCGCGTTTAGGCGTAGACATTGAAAAGAAGGGAAAGAGAATCTCCTTCCCAGCACTTAGCATCGATAGATCATGGCACGAGGCCGTAGCTATAACATGCATATGCATGTGTACGGAGGGACCGCCAGGCTCTTTTGCCATGCCGTCCATTGTGGTCCGGTCTGATATCTCTACCGTGTCGATTCCTCCCCGTCGCTGTCCTCGCCTCTCGTGAGCACATGATCCGTAGGCCCTCCTCCGGCCCCACCCAGCACTACTAGGCCATTGGCCGGGGAGATAATTGCGCAGGGCGATGCCCACATGACCGTGTTCGCGACGGAACCCGTGTCTTGGGCTATAATTGCGAGAACCCGTCTCGATGAATTGGACTCATCGCATGTCAAGAAATAGTGAGTTTCATGTCAAATCTCCCGAGAAAGCCGGTGTTGCAATCGGTTACATCCACCGTATAACACTCCTGAATAAGCCTACCGGTGAAATTATGGTTTTATTAAATTTGGGTTGGATTGAGTTCAGTAGCTTTTGAATTTGCTGAGATTGGGGATCTACCGCTCTTATGAAGAAACATGTAAACTTGAGAAAAGGTCGTCGTTAAATTGAATAACATGTGACAGGCACTTGTTTGTAATTTTTATGATATTAATACAATTTAACGGAAATTAACAGATGGTAAATTTGTTATAAATATATCGATTTTAAGTTTTTTATGGTCAAAAAAATTAATTTGGGATAAATTTGTCATAAACGTGAGAGTTTGAAGTTTTTAGTAGTATTAATCCTAAGTAAAATAATGTGAATACCCATTTTTTCTGGGGCTAATCTAGACATCTTCTAGACTGAATTTCATTCAAAAGTCAGAAGCCCTGTAAAGGATTTTCGCTTTTTGGATCTACTCCTACTTATATATTCATGAGAGAGATTGTCATGCCCAAGCAGCCGGCCCGGTCCAACTCAGTCACGGAACCTCGGCGATAGGGACGAGCTCTTTGATGTCTACTTGGTGCTGAGGTAACATAGCAATGAGGAAGAGGAAAATATGAATTTGCAACCACAGGAAAGTAAAGGCATATTCTTTTGTGATTTTCTGCTTTCATCTTTTTTGTGAAATTAGAAATGAAACATTCATTGTTAGTCAAAAGAAAAGGACAAAAAGGATTGAGTACACGCAACGCAGTCTTAGCATCTTGTTTCTTTTAAAATCGTATATTGTTTCCAGTTGGACTTTTTTACTCTTTTTCTTTGGTCATAATCAGATCCACAGAACACTAAAAACCACTGTTTAAGTTTCAATAACCCCCCCCCCACCTCATTAGATACTACAGAATACATTACATTGTTCTCCAATGAGAGGAAAGACCACCGAACAAAAATTTTCAATTTTTCGTGGAAAATATAACGATGCAATTGAGAATTTCTTCGAGATCAAATGCAAATTATATCTGTTAAAATAGGTCATACACTAAATTCTTAACCCATATTTGATGGAATAAATTATTATATAGATTAGTTATATTTAATAAATAAATCATAAATGGGTTTAGAACGATAAAGTCAAAAATAATATAGGTATTTAATGGTTTCAAAACTTATTTAGACTCTACCCACCTAATTCTCTCACCCTTCCTCCATCTCGTGCTCCTTTACTACATACTCACCTTAATTTGGGTACAAGTTTTCTTAAATTGAATAAAATATAAAAATATTTTAGCAATATAGATTGGAATGTATATGAGTTGGGATGGATATTGTTACTAGATTTGTATTGCTTGAAAATAGGTCAAAAATAAATTAAATTGATCAATTTGGATCTAACAATTTTTCACCCAACCTAAATCCAATCCAACTCAATCATTTGACAAGTCGCTTTGTGGTCACGCTTTGAGATAGAAGAATGGTGTCCATGAACCTCATCTTGATAATTTCCATCAATATGTCGAAAAGCCTAGAAGTACAAATCAACACCCTCAATCACATTCTCAAAAGAGGGCTTATCTCTTGGCAGGTCCTTCCACCACCCTTTTGTCTTGTTTTCCTTTTCCTCATTAGTCCTAAAACCGAAGTGGACACTTGATAGTGGTCGATAGATCAATCAATGTGGTTATGTCAGATCAGTCAAAAACTTTGAGTTTTCTATATGATAGACCCAACACTAATCCAAGAGCAATTGTTACTATATATATATATTTGTGTCTTTTTTTCTTTTGTGATTTGGAGGTATCTAAAATCCATTTTTCTTAAAGCACTAAAACTCAATTGCCATGTCAATTCCATTTCGACAGGATTTTCTTATTATTAAATGTCCATCAAGAAAATTGTTTGATATTGTTATTGAATATTATTTCGACCGAGTCAATTGATTCATTGGGTCAATTTAAACGAAAATGAAAGAAAGATTTGAAAGAGCAAACCACTCACTAAAGATGGACTTACTGACGATGAAATTTCAGTCGGAGAAAAGAAAAAATCAACGTTACTTTCATCATTAAAAGTGACCACCGTTTGCAATAATAGGAACCCTCTTTCATGATTGCACGAGAGAACTACACTAGATACCGTTCATTCTTCAACTGCACCTTCTCTTGACCCGATAAGACTTTGACACATTCATTTACACACTCAGCTCGAGGACATTGAAATCATTTTCGTGGAATCCATTATATTTATAACCCTAAATTGTCCCACTTGAGATTCATACTATAAAAAAAGTGTGTCCCGACATAAGAAAATAATTTCATGATGAATTAACAATAAAGAACGAGTTTTCTATGAGCAAAAAGAAATTTTATTGGGTAAGTAAGTCAAAGAATATAACCACGATCCAGGTAGATATTTAACCCTAATCACTATCCTTATTTTTGCTTGGCCCTTTAGTCTTAATCACACTATACCATCAAATAAATTTCTTAATTCTATCTCGAATGCTTTGTGGAGTCTTAGGCAAGAGATCATCATAAAAAAGGAGACAGCTTTAGTAGTAATAAAACATTATCACTCCTCAAAAGGCCCCATCCACAAAGTAGACAGTCCAAGCGACAAGTCTTTCTTTACCCACTTATGATTAGACGCCCTTTATCATATGCTCAACACCAAAGTAAACTAAAGAATGCCCCTAACCTAGTTTTTCTCTCTAAATCATTGGTTATCTAGCAATGGAGGAGCTTTCCACTTCGGCATGTTTGAACCTCGTAATTAGACCCTTACGACCCCAATTAATCACGGAAGAACATCGATGATTGAAGGGATTCCCACGACCACAAACGATACTATTAAAAAATACTTATAAATCATATCCAACAATCATATGACAGTTTACATTTTTAGAACAATTGATAATCATTCTACGAAATCTTACTTGATACTAGAAAATTATTTTAATATTAAATCACGTGTTCATCTAATTTAGAATAATTAGCCATAATCTCACGAAATTTCAAACATGTTAATAATTTTATTTTTAGAATATTTGTGTTTCTTTTTTTAGTGCGCCATATTATTTAGCAATCTTTCACTTTCTCGCCTTTTCTTTTTCCACACGCATCCATGAGCAGAAAGGACCTTATCTTGGCCCTATTCTACTTGAAATCAAATCCAATCATATGGGTTTGTATCATGTGAAAAATTACTGGTAAAATAATCAATCATATTTTCAATGCGTGATATATTTTTATTTTTTTCCCTTTTTCTTTAAACGTGGAATTTCAATATCTTTTCATTCTCCGATTTGAAAATTATTTTTGGGAACTTTGCAATTACCTAATAATACGTACAATTTTCATTCGGCGCTTCGGAAGGTTGAGTCCATCAATAAAAGGAAAGAGAAATCCAAAAAAATCAGAAGGGAAGAAAAAATATTGCAATTTAAAGCAATGGGATACCAACATAACCTCCTGGTTCCAAAATTCAATGATCAATAATTAACAATGACAAGAGTCCAAGATTATGAACATGACAAACATCGGTTAAAAAACATAATCATTAATGCTTCAACTAATTTCGATCTTCTCCCGAGATTTCCTACAATTAGTCAACCACTGAATTTACAACACCGATCTCGACCCTCTTCAGACTTTTTCAGCCAACTAAATCCTACCCAGAGCTTCTGATGAAGAACGAAAAAAATTACTCAACAAGCCCATCATACTAAAATAGGAAAAAATATATATTAAAAAAAAAAGGAAAAGAGAAAAATCGCCGCGAAAAAATCAGGCCCACGCGCCTCTCGGGAACTGGAAACCTCAGTCGGCGACGCCGTTGAGCAGCGGCCTCGACTCGCTCAAGAGGCCGTTGGGGCCGCCGCTCCGGAAGCCCACGTGGCAGCACCGCTGGAGCTCCTCGGCCCGGGACACCGCCCGGAGGATCTCCTCGAACACCGCCTCGTCGCAGGGGATCGCGAGCGGGCCGTGGTTGGCGAACCCGTACTCCTCCTCGGCGCTCACGAGGAGGCGCCGGAAGACGGGGTGGTTCAGGTGCGTCGCCGGCACCACGTACCTCCGGCATCCGCCCCCGACCAGCACCGCCACGTGCCCCGCCGGGACGTCCGGGGGCGGGGCCGCCGCCGCCGCCTGGGCGGCCTTCCTGCGCCACCGCCGCAGCATCTGCCGGATCGTCACAATGCGGCGGATCTTGTTGGAGCTCCCCATGTCCGACGACGTCCCTTCCTTGCCTTTCCGTTCCGTTCCGTTCCTCATCTTCTTCTTCTTCTTCTTCTTCTTCTTCTTTTCCCCGACGAAAGCGAAGGAGAAAAGCGAGCAAGGTTCAGTGGAGTGAGAGAGAGAGAGAAATCGTCTTTGAGGAGAGAGAGTGAGTGGGAAGATCTTATAAGGCGAACAGGTCGGGAAAGTGCCACTGGAGTTGGAGATAATCACGGAAAAACCAAGGACATCTTTAGTGGGTTGTGGGGCCCCCACCCCCCATAAAACTGTAAGACTAAGTCGTAGGTTTTCGCAGGTGGTGCTTAGTAAGCGCGACCTAGATTGTCATTCGCCTGTTTAAAAGCTCGACATCGAGTGATGGACATTATAGATTGGAAAGGATGTAGGTAAATTCAAGAACGGGGAGTGATTGATTTAGATGGACGGAATTGTCGTGCACGTCGCAAAATCGTCTTGCATACGGAGAGGGCCAACTGGCTAGAAAGGGCGAGTTTGACAAGAACGTGGTTTAACGGCGTCACTAGTTTCGATAGTATCAATGAATGTGCATGGAATTGACTCCATGGGATAACATGCAGACTTTATCATGTAACAAATGATCCTATGTGCGGGTTTTCTTTTGTCCAGAACCTAGGCTTGGCAAGCTAAGTAATGAAACAACATTTACTTTTAGTAGGGGAGTGAATTGAAGTTGAGGTTGAACTTTTATGGTATGGTTCAAACTTCTAAAATCAAGAATAAAATCGAAGATATCTCTAAAATATATCTTCTTTTTGGTATTCAAATCTCACCATTCAATCATGTGATGAGGTTACAGGTTGACCATAAATGAATGTTCATGGTTCAATTACATGACATGATGTAATTTTTCCCAAAGTTAATTGATCGGTTTCAAGGAAAAAAAACGTGGCAACGTGAAAGACCACAAAACTTAAGAATTTCTTTTGTCCCATTTTCAATTTTGTGATATCGGTGTTTATAAATTACCGTAATGGATATTAGATAGACTAGAATCGAGATTTCAATAAAGAATAAAGTAGTAGAATTTTCATAAGACAAATTTGATGAGTGAAAATCACATTCTTTCACTTTAAATATAGATTATAGATAAAAACATAATCAATTAATCTAACCTGATAGGATTTGGGAAATGTGGGGAAGCTGCAGATCATGTCAAGTGAGTATCAGCAAGCAAAGATATGATTTGATTCTCTCTGTCTCCATCATCAACATTAACACCATGATCTTTGATCCCCGACCTTAGATGGTGGTGTCGACATCTAACTGAAACTACCGGACTGACCATTCTATTTAAACATCATTGTGATAAATTTACATGGTTGGATAAGATCAACCCAAAAACATCTAGTTGACCGGATCAAATTGGGATACCAGGTTCGTAATCTTCGAAAAATAGTAAAGCGAAATTATGAGCGAGTGAATCGCTATCAATGATTACTTCCAATCACCCGAATCAATCTTATACATTTGAACATGCACATACCATATATCGGGCCTAATTCCCTAAGAAAAAAAAATCTCTTGATTTAGGCTTAGTCTCATGTTGCCCTAAACTTTTTTTGAATCTCAAAAAGGAAAATCACAAACTTTTCCTATAATCTCAAATCTGTCCTTTAATTCAAAAATTGTCAGTAGTTTCTTCCAAACCGTTAACATGGGAAAGCTATTGTTATTCCATATGATGGTGATAGCATTAGGTGAAGACATGAATTCTTATAATGAATCTCTAATATGATAAGTAGGTGGAGATTTTTGGACCGGACGATAGATTTGGGAATATAGTTGAAGTTTTTGAAATTTCTTTAAGAAGAAAAAAATTCAGACTAGAATTATAATCATACTTAAAATTTGGAGTTTTTTTCGGAAAATTAAGTCCGCTCTATACCTACGTTGTAAATACAGCATAAACCGAAGATAAAAAAAAATTGCTATCAAATGGTCGACCGTACTAAAGAACTCTCAATATACTTTTGCTAGATTTGTATTTCTACAAGAATAAATGACGGTCATAATTGAGATTCCGCATGAGAGAACTGATTTTGTCTTGGACTCGGGCTTAATCATGAACTCATGCACGCCAAAAGCCGAAGCAGCTGAAATGGACAGATTTTATCACCTTTTTTATTAAGGTCTGCGGTCTGCGATTTAAGTAATTCTCCCCCCTAATGCCATGATCTCTTGTCTCCCAACATCTTTATTGAAGTAGGTAATCCTGATTACATTAGCTTATAACTGTGCAAGATTTTGGGGAATATATGCAGGGCCCACATAATTAATTGTTTTTTTTATTTTTATTTTGTTGATGTGGCGATATAAATTTGCTCAAAATCACTTGGATCCAAGGTGTGTCCTCCAAGTCAAAGATCCATAGGATAAACGCCTAATCAAGATGTTGGCCGAGGGTGACCTTGATTTATTGTGAAACGGGCCCCGTTAATCAGTGCCTCGGCAGCGCTATTTTAATCATAGTCAAAAAGATGAAATATCGGCATTTTTATTATGTGTTGATTACGCATGCATGATACGAGAGAGGGCATTTGAGAACGGTTATGCATCCCTACTTGCGCGTTTAATAAGTGCCCCGATCACGATCATTAACAAAATTCTTGTGAAATTTACCACTTAGTTTTGAAGCGACATATGATTTTACCAAGATGACTTTACAATTCACTGTAGACCGACAAAACATGCTAGGATTTCCCCCAACAACCTTACCAATTGGTTTACTAGTTTTGAGGTAGACAAAATTATTTCAGATGTTGATGATGTGATAACTATCTTGATGAACATTTTGTTTGGTTTTATAGTGCAATTCTAGTTCGAGTTGCTAGGGAAATTGTTTAAAAAAAATAAGTCAGAAATTTATTATACAATGATTAATTCAATTCCAAACTTTTTTAATTGTGTCAATTTAATCTAAACATTTTATCAATTAGCAAAATTCAGTTATAAATCTTTCAATTATGTCAATTTAACCTTTTCATATTTACCATTTTTCTTTTGGTTTGGTCCTATCCTATTCTATATAAATTTTACAAGCCACTATATGTGTTGTGTTTTGTACGCAAGTTGCGAAACCGTGCCTTCTCACTTGTCCTAACATAGCAGTTTAATTAGCACCAGCTATTCTACACGACACAATTGGCGTTGTACGTGACACAATTGGCGCTAATATGAATAATCTTTTAAATTTTGAAAAAATTCCGAAATTTGTATTGATTTTTATTTTTTTTTCTTTATAATGTACTCTCTTTTTTCTCTTTATTTTAGAAAGTACTTTTTTTCCTCTTTATTTTTTTCTTCATAGGGCTAGCCGGGTAGTCGACCTAGGCAAGGGCATCACAAGTCACAATGAGGGCATCGCAACCCTCAGCCGCCCTCCCTATGGCTGGCCATGATGCCCTCACCTTGCCAAATCTTACAAGGGTCACTAACCTGATAAAGAAAAAATAAAAAATAAAATAAAATTTTAAAAATTTTAAAAATAAAAAAGTAAGTAAATTGTAAAAATTTATCTATATCAATACATGTTGTGCCACATAGAATAATTGGCGCTAACTAGACCACTATATCAATTATTTCTGATCAAAATAAGTCGGAAAGACTACATTGGCAATTCATAAAAAAGATTCAAAACTAAATCGATAAATCCTTAAAAAGTTTAAAATTAAATTGGTACAATTAAAAAATTTAGAATTAAAGTAGCCATTATACAATAGATATAAAACTTTTGAGACAATTCTCCCTCGAGTTGCTTATAAAGTCATGACAACTATAGCGTGTGACCTCTTTGGGTATATGAGCTAAATAACCTACGTTTAGAGTTTTCGGGTTTGCTTTATAATATATAAAATAATCATTAGTGAGGTAAATTAACTAAATCACACCTTATGATATAATTGAAAGGTTAACAAGTAAGTCCTACCCATGGAAACTAACCCAAAATCAATCTTCAATGAACATTTTGAGAATAGAACAAAAAAAGAAAATGATACAAATAATTCGTAAACTTTGGCCAGATATGCAGTATCGTCTATAGACTTTCAATTTGTTCAATGTGATCATTGATCTATTGATAAATGCTCAGTGCAATTCTTCCGTTTGCTCAAATAGCAAATCAAACATTATTTTGATGATGTGGATTGTTATACGGTGAATTGGATTTTTCAAAATGATAACTCAATGTATCCATTCTTTTATCATTTATCCTTTTATTTATCTACTTTAGATAAGGGAAGAAAATCAGGCACTACCATGTCCATCGTTATCTGATGATGTGTATATTATATCCTGATTTAAGATAAATATCTTACATAGATAATCCACGTGTGAGTATTTTTTTGGTCCATTGTCGAAACTTAACATTTTAAAAACCACATCAGCAAGCTTTGTTAACTTGAATTAACAAAATGACGGCATTGAATAGTTTCATGCAATCTAAGAATTAGATTGAACATTTATCAATAGTTCGAGAATCACGTTGAATAAATCAAAAAATTTAGGGATTGCTTTGCACATTAGATCAAAAGTCATTTATCATTTATATTATTTTTCCAAAACAAAAGATGAAGATTTACAAGCACACGTCGATAAGAATGATTTAAGAAGGAAAAACAAGAAACCAACGATGTCATGGTCTAATTTATGCAGTGTCTACCAACAAGTCAAGATAAAACTAGGGTTCAGCAAACATCGGGAATGACTAGTTGGCGGCACGTCACGCAAATCAAATTATCAATCGAGATTTTTTAGAGAGAGAAATTGATTACTCCTACTAACTTCGTGCCCATTAAATAATAATTGTATCGGGAAAGTGATAAAAAAATTTTATAAATCTATTATATTTCTACCAATTAAGTTATCAATTTTCCAATTATATCAATTGAGTTCTAATTTGTTTTACAATTTGTCAATATAATCCATCCGATCAATTTTAATTAAAAATCATTATCATAGACATTGACTGTCTGACATAGCACAAATAGCGTAGACACGAAAATTTTCACAATCTTTCATTGATTTTTCTAAATTTGTTATTTCTAATCTTTTCTTTTCTTGCTTTGTTTTGTTTTTTTAACAACTCTTAGCCAGAAAGATCGGCGCTTGACCATCGACAACCACAGGCCAATGCCCTTGCCTGTTGGCCAACAAGAGTCACAACCCTCTCATGGATTGTCTAAACCTCGCCTATCCAGGGAGAAAAAATAAAGGAAAGAAAAGTAAAAAAGAAGAAAGGTAATGTAAAAGTAAAAATTATTCGTATTAGCATCAATCATGCAAAGTTAAACGATTAGGATCAAAATTAGCGATTTCAAGTCAAAATTAGTCGAATGAACTATCTTAACAATTCGCTAAAAAGTTTAGGGTTTAATTGGTATAATTAAAAAACTTATGATTGAATTTATATAAGTACTGTAAGTTTAGGACTTTTCTAGAGATTTAATAATTACATGAGTGTGAGGGACCCCGTTGGCTTTAAGTTGAACTAACTTAATGCGCGAGAAGGAGGACCTTTAACTGAGCGTCGTGTGGAAACCGGATTCCACTAACAAAGTGGGAACCAAGCTGTGGCTTGGTTCAATCATTGGCTGATTATATAACTAAGCGCACTTAACTCTCTCGAAAAGATATAGGGATGGACGTACGCGGCTTTCATGCGGATCGTACATGTCCTTTTCCAGCTCAAGCATCGAGACGTCTCTTGGGCCAATCCCAGTGCCGACTAGTCGATCCTTTTGGGCTCATCAGTTACGATTAGCCCTGTTCTTGGTGGAGATTGAAGAAGGTCCACGTGCAGACTAATGGGCCTTAGCAGACTAATGGGCCTTACGCGCCACACTTCGCAATTTGCTGCTACATAATTGTACGTTCAAACGGGAAAACTACCAAAAAAGTCATAAATATATTATATTAATATCAATTCAATCATAAATTTTTTAATTTGATCAATTTAATTCTAAATATTTTTATATTAGTACCAATTCAATCCATCCGATCAATTTAGACTAGAAATCAGTGACGTTGACACTAGCATTCCTACGTGATATCATCAGTACTGATAAGAAAATTTTAAAATAACTTTTCAATAATTTTTCTATTTTTTTATTATTTTTTTAAAAGTCTTCCCTTTTTTTTTTTTCTTTTTTTCCTATTCTTTTTTCTTTGACCCGTGGCTGGTACCAGACATGGCCAACAATCAACCATAAGCGAGGGCTGGCAAGGGCATCATGGCTCTGGTCAAATCTAGCGAGGGTGAGACCCTTGTTGCCCCGCCCCTTCAAGTCTGTCAAGGGTGGCATTCACCTAGGCGACAAGGGTTGTGCCCTCACCGGCCACAGGCCAAAGAAAAATAATGGGGAAAAAAAATCAAAAAACCATTTTAAAATATTCACGTCAGCGTGGATGATACCACTTAAGATCGCCAGCATCCACTTCACCAATTTTTAACATAAATTGGCCGAATTGACTAAATTGATACAAATATAAAAATATTTAAGACTAAATTGATCTAATCGAAAAGGTTAGAAATGAATTAATACAAATGCAAAAGTTTAGGACTATTTCGTTACTTTTCCCACATTCAAACCGACGACAAAAAATTAACTGTTAAAATTTACCCCAATAACCATCTTTCCACCCTTTCCACATGGAAAGGGGAAAGTGGAAATTCAAATTCCCACCTTTTTGGGGAAAATTAGGATGGAAACAATTTAATGTCAAAGAGTAAGTTTCCAACTCTCAAGTCCTACAAAAACATAGTGCAAAAGTTTGAAAGTGAGAGTAGGAATAAAGTAAAGCTGACCAACAAAAAACGGATTAAAAAGAAAATTGTACATTCACTAAAGATTTGAAATGCTGATGAACGCAAGAATATCTGATTTAGAACTCGAAAAGTTGAAAAAGGAGAGAGGACACTAGACTCGTAACCTACACCCACTGAATTTGATTTAAGTCACGGTAGTTCAAGCTTAAAGTCCGACCCAAATTGTCCAGAAGACCCGCGTCTTTCGTAGCGAGGTTAACAGGATGCTCGCCAATCGATGTAGGTTCCTCCAATAATCCCTTCCTTTCAGGAACCGAAAGAGCATCTGCTAGGCGCATGAGCGTACGGCAATAATAACATCGGATGGATATTCACCACATTTTTTCCTAAGAAGCACACAAAGCAATAGCTAAACAGAAGCCAAAACCGAGGTGAAAAGACAATAGCCAAAGATGTGATTGATAACCAAGGATAATTATTTTCTCAGGATGAAGTATGAGAAACCAGTGAAAAAATTCTGGTGTCGCCCATTGCCATCAAATGGCAATGACCAGATCCAGTGATTCTCAAGAATAACAAAGAAAAAAAACCAAAGATCTACAGCAGTTGGAAACAGCCCAGAGATATCTATGCCAAGTGAAGCTGGTGAGATTCAAAACGATCCATTATTGTGACTCTTCCTAATTCACAACATAAAACAAAACCCCAACTCTTCAATGATGAGCCTTGGCTTCAGCTTTTCTTTGAGACTTCGCCTTTGCCTGGTAAGATAAAAGGATGCAATGAGCTTCTTGAAGTTGCGTAAGAGTAAGCACAATTTCTCAATTCAACCAGTAATATGTAAGACAGAGCTCGCAGCTTAATTAGTGTGTACTCAAACGATACTTCTTCTAAATGTAGGCAACACTAAAACAATGTCATTAAGGCACAAAACATAGTCATACCATTGGATGGCGCATTTGCTAAGCAAGCATATGTATCTGACAGTTTTTAAACATATCGTATAAATACTATCCAGCATCAGCTCTCAGCCTAGATAACCAACCACAGCTGAGACTGGAATTCCTGTGGTTCAAGATACATTTTCATGCTAACCCTACATGCTCTTTTCAACCATGTAAGTGCTGGCATAATGAGTGTACAGTAATATAGGTAACAAAAAACGGGTAGTATTAAAAGCAGCGCCGAGCAAAAAATGAAGTAACTCAAGCATATACACAGCCCCATGTCCAACTGTATCAGATTTACTATCAGCTATACGAGAGGCTATATCTGACAAAACAATTCTAATTATTAGTAACATTCTGCCTCGACAGTCATATGTTAGATATACGTGAAAAGAAAAACTTGAAAGTCGAAGCCTACACCTCAGGTGTTTCATAAGACTAGGGACTGCACAACTTATGAATATGCTTGCACAAAGACACCCTCACAACTTGCACGTGCATTAGTGGATGAAGATGCCTCCCACATGCACACAAACGCCACTTTAAGGCACAAACGAGCACACAAAAAACACGACATGTCAATAATGGGTGCAAGCAAAATATTTATGGTGGCAGAAAGCATCCCACTTCTAATGCCGCACTAGTGCTGACTTTTCAAGGAAAGATCAAGCGATTAAATGTTAAGTAATGTCTGCATCAATGATACAAATCTTAAAGGTCAACGTCTCACTTCTGAACTCACAAAGAAGAACCAATTCCAGGAAACAGACACACCACCACAATAATCACATGGACCTCCTCACACTGGAGAAGCTCGTGCCAATTTTCCCACATATCTTTGCCATAAATATTTCAAGTTGATAAACTAAATCCCTATATCCTTCTATCCTTCCAAAAAGCAAACATGGATTCATCATGAGAGGTAGCATTTGCAACAGGAGAATCCAATTTTCCTCATATCATCTATACCGAAAGAAAAAGGTGGAAGCTGAAAGCATACAAAATATTGCTATACCCAACAACGGGAACCATCTTCTTGTCACCTGGAATCAGCTTCCCTATGCTACGAAACTCTTAATGGATTCAACAGATATATATTCTCAAGCAGATTAACTCAATGACAGCCTTTGCAAGTGCTAAGCAGCGATCCAGAGTCAAAACTACGCAATCTCACGCAATCGAATGCAACCGCGTCGTTTCCAACAGCCCAAATCACCAAATTTACTTTCTTTCGGACGATTGTCACGCGCTCATTTGCACGTGAAGCGCAACGACGCGAAACAAGAACCAATCCCCCTAAAAACTTACGAAGAATCAATCAAACAATACCGCAGATTCGCAAATTGTAAAGGCGCTCCGTCACAGGAAACGCGGCCTTCACAAAAATTCAGACAGGATCGCCGTACCTTCAGATACTTGAGCTTCATGTTTCCGTACGCGACCCCGAAGGTGAAAGCCGAGACACGGGCGACCTGTCGCCATCCAAATCCAAACCAAAAGGAAAAAAAAACAGATTCAAACCTCGCTTCATCGATCACACGTCCTATCGAGCTGAACGAATGGAAAAGCCGATCGAGATCTAGAAAATCGCGAACCGCCGTCGCGCGATTCGGCCGGAGAGAGACTTACGAGGGCAAGGGTGCTGGTGCCGGAGTAAGGTCCCGGAGGCGGAGCCATCGGTGCGGTGACGTCGCTCGCCGGACGGGGAGGGTACTCAGTCGAAATCGAGAAGGAGCCGACTGCGTGCGTGTGCGTTGGAGAGAACGAGCGGTGCTCCCTCTCTCGCTGTTAGCCCTAGATTCGCGACTCGTGATCGGGTGCGGTCGAGTCTACGGTTTAAACGTGGATCGTTCACTACTGGACCGTTGAATTTTGATCGTACTGGACGGTAGATGTGCATCGGCCCATTATACATTTCCTGGCGCTTCTGAGAATTTTGATTTTATTAAATAGCATCTCGAGGACACTTAAATAATAAATTTCAAAAAATTATGATTTTTCATATATTATTTTCCAAATTTAACATGTTCATCAAATATCTACTTGATATCATTTATCGTATTCGGGCTGTGAAACCACGTTCGGCCCATGAGAGGGATGATGCTCATTTTTAGGAATGTAATGGAAACGGGTGTTAATATGTTAAGTCAACATAAGAGGTGATCAATGTGGCAAATAATTAAGAATTTAATAGTATATGGTTCATTATTTAGAAGTGGAAAGGATCTCAACATACTAGAATTTTTCTCTAGTTGGCTGCTCACAATAACTATTGATTCATAAATTAAAGACATTTCGCAGCTTAAAAGGTAATCCGTATTGCTTGAGAAGTAAGTCTCATGTGCAAATAATGTTATATGTTATGTAGGATTGTTTAGTGATCTGTAGGATATGGCTTGAAAATAATATATGTGATAATTTTTTTTTTTTTTATCTCAATTATCTCAATGCTTCAATTCATATCTTGTTAGTAAATTGCAATCAAGTTTTCATCATGAGTGGGTGTATGACTTTTTGGGTAATGGGAAAACAAATAACTTTTCCTATATAACATTGTTTTCCCTTCAAATCCAATATTAGTACATAGAGGAAATCGTGAAGGCTTAGTCTATGAATAACTCGACATTAAGTGAATCGCACACTTCTTCGATTTTAGTCAAATGGAATTATCTACCTTCAGGGATGAAAAAATGAATGGGGTGACCACATTTGCAAAAACATGTTCATCAACAGAAGCAAAACTTTGGATATTGAGATTGAGACACAACTTTGCAAAATAACTTAGCTTTCACAAGATCATCGTTGAAATTGACTCTAAAGTTATCACTAATTTCGTGAGTTCCATCACTTATCATTGATAATGTTGGCTTTGCTTTACTTAAAGATATTAGAAGAGCTGTCACTTCGAATTTAAAACACAACACAACTTTTCAAAAGAAAATCATCCTGTTGACTGGCATATTCATTTTGGAATCAATGAGTGCTTAAACACCAGATTTTTTTCATTATCTTTCAGAGACCTACTTCATCTATTAATGGCTGATATAATATGAATAGCAGTAGCTGTAGGACGTTAGATTTTTGTATTCAGCTTTAACCATTTTTCAGATATATGTATTTATCTCCGAGCACTCGTCAACAATATTCGCTAAATATGGGCCGTCAGAGAGAGAGAGAGAGAGCGATACTGTTTAGGTGAAATTGTGATAGTGGACCGGATCCGACTTGGACATATGGGTTTTGACCGACCCGATGCAGATCCCCCACGCAGGGTAATCTGCAGAGCTGTCGCGGGTATTTTTTCCTCTTTCCTCATGATCTTTTTGATACTGGATTCCGACAGGTGTAGATACGCATCAGCATATGTTTAAGCAAAAATAAAAAATAAAAATAAAAAACTTGAAAAAGGATTATAATATTTAATCACGCAATGCAACTATTCGTGATGAGAAAATTAATTTTGTAAATACAAACCACATGCTCTGTCTTTCAATACTTTCAGTGAAGAATAAAGCCATCCATGGTCTGGAATCACTTCAATTTTTCTCTTAATTCAGTTGGGCATTTCAGTTAGCTACATGTATTTAAGAACGGAAACAAGATTAAAAATTTGTCACAAAACTCAGTTAAACAACGTGAAAAAAGAAAAGTTCATGTTCTTCAGCATGTATTTTTCTCAGTTTTTTAGTGTCACTTGGAGTTGAGGCCCAGTATGATTTAGTATTTGGAATGGGGTTGGGGACTCTAAATTCCCTTAAGCAAATGTAAATGACAAATCGATTCGTTGTTTGGAAAAATTGCGTTTCCAAATGCTTCTAATCCAAGTTAGATCCAAAGATCCTTTGAAAAGTGGCACTTGGAATACAAGTCATGACACTATGAGTCTTCCCCATGATTTGCATAGAAAAGCTGGACGAAGGCCGATGACCATTGCTTGAGGGGTCGCACGACCTCAACAACCACCGCTCAAGGGTCACATGACCCCGTCAACGAGGCTTGAGATTTTGTAACCTCAGGTGTCGCCTATGACCTAAGCAACCCTTGGCACGACAACTGTCAGATAAGGTCACACCACACCAAGTGACGAGGTTGCTAGACTTCAAGCCTCATCAGCTAGTGTTGTGCTATCCTAAGCATTAGTTGCCTAGGCCCTTGCAACTCATGTTGACGACCACCTAAGGTCGTGTGACCCAAACGACAATTACCTAAGGTTGAGCGACCTCAAGAGAGGTTGTCAGCACCAGATCTGACTCTTTGACTACTAGATTTGGCAATGCCGGCCACTAGTCCTTAGTTTTGAGTTGTTCTTTTTTCATAAAAAAATAAAAGAACTTTGCAAAGTATGATTTTTTTTCAAACACCATTTACACCAAAATTGTTTCCTAATATTTTTGTAAAATATATTTACTAAACACTATTTATACTTTGAAAAACTCCTTTATATCAAAAGCCTTTTACATTTTCTAAAAAATATCACCCAAAATCAAACCAATCGCATCTCAACAGCTCGATCACCCGCTCTAGCCTCCGCACTCAAGTACCACCACTAAAACTCTATCCCCACCTCCCTCTCTCTCTCTCTCTCTCTCTCTCTCTCTCTCTCTCTATATATATATATATATTATTTTATAAGGTTGCAACCTTAAATCCAAGGTTACAGGCCCCCACGACTATAAACTCCGTGACTATCAATTTCATGACCCCATTTTTATAATACAAAGTGGTCAGAAAATGTCGGACACCATCCGAATTCTTTGCTCTCGTGATTTCGACAATCCCAGGTGGCCTTCTAATAAACCTAGCGTGTGTACCCACGAGACGGCGCGGCAGGAGAAAAGATAAGTACCAAATGACAAACCACGCAGGGAGAACAAATTCAAACGGAATGATACCGATGCCCACGTAGACGTTCCTTTTCAGGACATCATGGGCGACTTTCTGAATAATTGATGATAATGAATGACTATGTCCGTGTCGTATTGACCCCACGGCCTTGACACCATCGGCCCACCGCCACCCGACATACGTAGTGATCACCATAACTCCCCATAAATTCTGCAAGTAATTGACTTTTGGCCCGCTCTTCGTCCATCCATTATTGACAGTAACCAGAAAAAGAAATCTCCCCCTCCCGAGATCGAGGCCGAAAACAGGGGAAGCACGAGGCAAGCGAGCGCAGGATGACGATACTGTAAAACGGGTCGCGAAGGAAAATATAGGGTCCTGACATGTCGAATTACAATAACATATATTTATGCAGGGCGAAAGAGTCGAGCTTTTAACTCTTCCAAAGCAACAAATCAAATCATGTCTACCCAGTGCTTATATTCTGACACAGGTATCATCTTCCATGAAACAAAACCGGGGAAAGTACAAAAAATGAATGCTGTGGACATAACTTAGATATTACAGCCTGTATAAGTATATATGACTTCATACCTTAGTTCGGAACTACAGATGCAATGCAACTGGAGCAATATATATTTGGATATATGTAACATTACCATGCAAAAGAGACTTGGGTTTGCATATGCAAAAACTAATGAATGAATGGATGCACTAGAGGAACTACTGCAGGGTGTTGAAGAACCATTTGAGACAGGTGAGGTTTGTTGAGGTGCCGGAGTTGTTGGCCCACCCGCATCCTATTGATTCGACTCCGACTTAGTGGTTGTGTTACCATTTTGCTGCTGCGATTGAGGCTGCGGCTGCGACTGTTGTTGCTGTTGCATCTGATGAAGCTGGAACATTTGGGAGTTCATAGGAAGCTGTGAAACCATGCACTTTGAAGGATGAGACTCTGAGCTCAGCTCTGCTGTTGCGATCTTCAGTCGCTGCACCTCAGCGGTCAATGCTTCATTCAGGGCTGTCACATGGCGTCAAAACTGAGTTAGAGCTCTTTCAATGTAGTATGACAATCGCTATAATAAACACTAAATAAATGTATGGAGACTTCCATAGCAGATTTCTACTCTTTCATAAGTTAAGATTTGGGGTATGGTAGCTTCCAACATGTACCACATCAATTTAAAATTTTCATGAGCACCGGAAAATGATGACAACAGATACAGTACATTGCCACAATTCAAAGCGGGCATAAGAAACAAGGAAAAAAAAGAATTAAACTTAGTCATGTACACACATGATTACACCAGGAAGTCAAATGCAGTTTAGTGGAAAGGAAGATAGACTCGGTAATAATGATCCAACCACTGGTAGCCCATAGAAGGTACGACCTTTGATATTCAGTATACAGAAGGCACACCGTACCATACATTAAACATAGTCATGTACAGGCATGTCTACACCAGGAAGTCAGGTGCAGTTTATTGGAAAGGAAGATAGACTCAGTAATTATTATCCACCTACCAGTAGCACATAGAAGGCAAGACCTTTGATATACATATGCAAACTAAGAAAAAATAATTTATCCTTCTGATTCACAATTTCGTTTTGTTCTGTCCTGTATGTATATAAGTGGGAATAGAACTCAAAGAACTCCTAACGTAGCATGTACTACTAATCCGTTGGGATACTCTGCTGCTTCATACTTTTTCCAGGACAATCAAAGAGGCAGTTCAACAAACCAGTAGCCATCCAACCATCCTGTTATACCGCATCAATCGTTCCTCTTTATAAGTACTTCCTCTTTAATGAGGCAAATTTTGGTTAAAGAAGACACAAACTGAATGCAGTCAACCCCTTAAAAAAATCCAACCTTAGTATATTCAACAAACTACACTAAGAAAAAAAGAGTTACATACAATCAAAGAGGCAGTTCAACAAACCAATAGCCATCCAACCATCCTGTTATACTGCATCAACCGTTCCTCTTTATAAGTACTTCCTCTTTAATGCGTCAAATTTTGGTTAAAGAAGACACAAACTGAATGCAGTCAACCCCTTAAAAAAATCCAACCTTAGTATATTCAACAAACTACACTAAGAAAAAAAGAGTTACATACTAAGTTTGGCCCTGGGAGTTATTATGAGTGTACTAATTTTGATACCGTTACCATTTTTCAATATAAATTGCATCAGAAGACATACACCAAACTGATCGCAGATACCAAACACAAAGTCGAAACTCAAACCGCATCTCATACCATCGCGTAGTTGAGCCTGTTGTTCCATGGCTTGAAGACGAAATTTCAACTCATTATTTTGGTTGGTAAGCCCAACAGAGTCTCGCTGGATGGAAAAACAAGTAGCACAACATCAGTTTATGTCGACAATAACCACTGGAAGAGTAGACTATACTGGAGAATGTGAACTTATTACCTGTAGAAGCGTAAGCTGCGCAGACAATGTCGTAGCTTCAGTTTGCAGAGTCTGAACCTTGTGCTCCAACTCCTGAATATACCTCATCTTTCGTTCTTTTGAACGAGCAGCTGACTGGCGATTCGCTAGTATCCTGAAAAAGTAAATATTTCAGTCAGTAAATGCAAAAAGAAAGATAAACACTCAACTTTCTAGGCCAATAATTAATTTTAATTGTGCCTCAATTATAGTACATGAATACCACACCTTTTCACACGCTTTGGATCGGTTAGAGCAATCTCAGCAAGTTTCTCATTTGCCATAATCTTCTTCAATTCCGCCCCACTAAATTCCCCATTCCCAAACTCCAAGCTGAAAGTATTAGAATTTGTATCAATTGAATTTCGGGGGGAGAGCTGTCCAGGCCGAACTCCAGGAGAAGGAGGCATTTTTGTTGACTCGTCAGCAAAATTCATCTTCCCCATAAAACTATCCATGGAAACACTCCTGTAGTGCCTGGAAGCTGGAGCAATATCTCCTCCGGCAGTCCTTTTGACTCCCTCCCTCTTCTCACTTGAAGAATTCATTCCTAGTCTCTGCATGCTATTCCCACATTCATTCACACTGCTCTCCGCTTCATTGTCACTGCTGTCGCCTCCATTCGTCTTTGTCCCACTTGCTCTACTATCCAAATCCTCACGAGTTTCAGTACCATTTTTCTCATCAGTCTCAGATGAGTTCAGTGCATCGATTCCGTCCAGATTCATATAAGCAGAAAACAAGTCATCCACAACTTCCCCTTCAGACTTCCGCTCACCCATGCCTTCTGCATTGCCGTAAACACCTCTGTCCCAGCTAGATTCCTTCTTAACCAGCTGAGCCGGCTGAGCTGAACTCATGCTCTCCCTCCCAGATACCGAGCGCTCCAGCGTACCCAATCCTTTGGATGGTATAAGAGGTGGGGACGACTGCATAAGTGATGATAAAAACGGAATGTCGCTGTTAGACCGTCTATGCGCCTTGCGCGGAGGCAGGCTTTCACCAATCCGCGAAGGATTTCCCCTAGGAAACGGAGAGGGCGGCAATAAAGGATGCGAACTCGCATCTCGATCCTCCATCGACACATCGCCCGAAACATGGTCCGAGATTGAGGTCGACGGGGAGTCTCGGAAAGGAGACGGGCTCAACGGGGGCAAAGTATCGAAGTTGAAAATCGATGGCTGCGACAGAGACCTCGAATGAGTCGGCCCATGGCTAAAATTCGGAGAACCCATCTGCTGGTTCAGAGGCCGCGGCATTGGGATCTGGGAATATGGCGAAATCGGAGGGATCTGGTTCGGATGCGAAGGCGGTATGCCGGCTCTCTTGTTACCATCGCTGCCGCCGCCGCCGCCGAAACTCTGCGAGAATTGCCGCATGGGAGCGCGCATGTCCGAAGCGCTCAAGTGCGGTATATCGAGGTGGTTCATGGAGGAGAATGCTTGCTTGGAGATTGAAGATTGCATAGGCCCGAACGAAGATTGAAGCCCTCGCGATGTATCATTACGAGAATCTTCAGCATCACCCATGATTTTCCCCCTCACAAAAACCCAACTCTCTCTCTCTCTCTCTCTCTCTCTCTCTCTCTCTCTCTCTCTACAATGCCCTTACCGAAACCTCGTAATCACTTCCCACGAACAGCCGAACAGCAGAATTCAACTTCAATTCACTTCACCTATCATCAAAACCGCGCAAAAAAAACCAAAAAAAAAAAGAAAAGAAGAGGAAGGAACCAGACAAATCAGACTCCAGTCATCAGCCGAACAAGTCAAAACGAAACGAACAGCGAAAGGAGCAAAAACGAACTGAAGCCAGACAACATCGGCCCCAGCCGAGCGCCCGGAGGAGCATTTCCGCTTTACCTCAGCAGCTCGACCCCGGCGGTCGTCAAAGCACGCGCGCACCAGCAAATCGGAGAATCTCTCTCTCTCTCTCTCTCTCTCTCTCTTAATCCCCTCCGAGGGCGCGGCGATCTTCTTCCGCAGCAGATTGCCGGCGGCGGAAATGACGAAGGACGACAAGCCGGCCGGCGCGCTTCTCTCCTCTCTCTATACGACCAGAAAAGGAGGAAGCTTTCTCTCTCTATCTCCGGCTGGGCTGCTTTCTCTCTCTACATATGGAATGGAGACGATGGGAAGGAAGGAGTTAGTACATAACTAGTAGAGGTACTACTACTACACGGACATCATGACTTAAGGGCCTCCGCGTGAATTGCCTCCGCGTGAATTCAGTAAGAGAGAGAGAGAGAGAGAGGTGAATTTGAATTTGGGGCGAATTTCAATTTCATTCCGACTTCAATTTTTTTCCAAATGCGGGGGCGTCACTTTCCTCCTGCGTCTCCGCAGCTTATTAAGGCAATTGATTTCGGGCCGAGATTATTTGCCCGAAAAAGCACGTCCCCATTTTTTACCCGAAAATAAGGGGGAATATATTAAAGATCTCGAAAAAAGAAAAAAAAAAGGCGATTTTCCTTTCCCAATTTTTTTTTTATCTTTTCCTTCTTTTTTATTTTTATTTTTATTTTCTTTTTTTTGGGGGGGCCCGCCCCGCTCCCTCTCACGCGCTTTTTTGACTCGTGTGGATCAGTGACGTCGATGTAACATGGGGAGCACATCGGAGTCAACATGGTAGGAGGGAGGGTTCTCTCCCTACCACCTCCTATTTATTATGGTTTTTGATTTTATGCGAATTGATTATTTAGCTAATAGGGGGAAAAAACTATATCCTTACTCAGATTCCCCCAAAAAAAAAAATTATACGCGGTTCCCCATATTATTAGAATTCATGGGGAGCGCGGTTAAATGTCCCTTGTTGTCAAATTTTTGATGGGAAATTTGTGTAAATTTTTTATGTTGATTTTTCGCCGCCTCCTCTCAACAATGAGTTTTTGAGTTTTAGAGCCGTGTTACAATCAATCTAGTTCTATCACGGAATTGGATTAAACCACCCATAAAAACGGGCATGGTCCCAATTCCAATGAAACCGATTAGATAAGTTTCAAGGTCCAGTTCAAGACAATTATAATAGGTTTTGAGTTTAAAAAACTATAAATCAATTATAAGAAGTAAGTTCAAGGTTCGATGTTTTTATTTAAATCAAAATCTAAACATCTTTCAACGAAAGATATTTTTTGGTGTCACATACAAAGTAAATCACATTGATATATCACCAAGTTATGGACAAAATGCCAATCGATGTGTAAATGTCACATTTATAAATTCATAAAAAAATTTAAATTTACATTAACGTTTTTTTCATCCAACATCAATTTTATTTTATTTCAAAGAAACGACTAAGAAACTACTCGAACTTTATCACGCATGACTATGGAGTATGAACAAATAATAATACAAAAGCACGAGGAAGAAAAGCTAGTATTTTTTTCTTTTCTAAATCGTGCTTTCTTGAACTTTACAATCTTACCATGGATGCTATCGTATTATGATGTGCAAATCAAGGACATACCGCAATTACATAAAAGCCCCTTTGCTCTGCCGCAACTGGTTAGGCCGGATCGATTGAGCGACGTCGTCTTCATCGGCTACTTGAAATCCACGTCATCGGAACAAACGTTCACAACCAGTTTCCTTCGATTTGCCATTTCGCTCCGTGGATTTATTGAGAAATCGAGGCATTTCCTTGGCCTTTTTCATCTTTGCAGACAAGAAGTTTGCGTGCATTCAAGAGATTAGTCCGACACTCGAATTAGAAGAATATCCTATTTTGCTATAATAATACAATCAAAGTGAGTTTTTACTTACTAAATTAAGGGTGTGTTCCTTTTTATGAAATCGACTTTCATGAAATGATTTTTCAAATATTCGCGTGTTTGGTTCACTTGAAGCAAATAATCAACAGAACAAGCTTTGTGATCAATAAAAGCAATTGCAGTTAACTTTGAGGAAAATGATTTCCCCATCTTACAAAGAAAAAATCGTTTTCAAAAGTTTTTTTTTTCCACGAGCAAATTCAAATATAGTAGAGATTTATTCTCTTGTGAAGTTTCATGAGAGATTATATTTATTAATTATTTGCATTTTTTTAAAAAAAAAATTCAACATCCTTTTTCTGTTGCTCCTATTTTGATGATTGAAAAATTAAAATCTATACTTCATATTTTAGTAATATCTTGGATAAGAATTTCGATATCATCTTAGAATCCTACATTGGTAATAAAATATATTCATAATATAGAGAATATTTTTTTTAAGTACAATCTAATAACTCTTTCCTCTTGAAAGCACAACATCAAACAACGAAAATTAGTCGTTTTCCTCAAAGGTGATTTTCACTAAATTCATTTTCCTTTATTAAAAAAGATTTCCTCTCGTGAGCCTGTCCTTATGTTGTGGGATTTCTAGACTAGTCAATGGAAAGTGTCAAATTACACACGAAGGCTAGAAACTTTTGAGAAGCTCCTTCTCACTTTTGAAAATGCGGGAAAAGTATAAAAGAATGTCATAAACCTATTATATTAGTATTATAAACCCTTTACATATATGTCAATTGAGTTTATCTAATCGATTTTAACTGAAAATTACCGACATGGGCGTTGGAACATTGAAATTTTTTAATAATATTTTGAATATTTTATATGATTTTTTTTCTTCTCACCTTTTTATTTTTTGTGCTAAGGGCTAACAAGGGTTGTTGGTTGACCACGCCAGCTCTAGGTGAGGGCCTCGACGCCCTTGCTTGATCCGAGCATCACATCCATCTCTTGATTTGGGCAAGAGGCTTGCGAGTCCTCACCGTGGCAGGCGCCTTTGCCAGCTCTCAACCCACAAAAATAAGTAAAGAGAAGAAAAAGAAGAAAAAACCATAAAAAATTAGAAAAATAATCAAAATATCTCCACATAATGTAGAATGGCTAATGTTCATGTTATTGATTTTCATATAAAAATTAGTTAAATGGACTTGATTGGCACAAAGGCAAAGAGTTTAAAATTAACTTAATCAAATCAAAAAGTTTAAGATAAAATCGATATCAATACAATAGATTTATGACTTTTTTTGGTACTTTTTCCATGGTCTACTAATGTTTGTCCATTTTGGCAAAAAACGAAGAAGAAGAAGAAGAAGAAGGAGTCAATATTTATCTTTGTTATAATTAACGAAAACAGGACTTATTTACATAGTTGAGTTTTCTTGGTGGACCCCCACCCTCCTCCACGGACCGGTCACGTTCTCATTGTTTCCTCAAACAAGCGAAAGCGCCCAAGTAGTTTCCTTGGCTGCTTAATTATATCATGCCCAACATTAACTAAACAAAGCACGTAATGCATGCTAAATCTTTTATTATAATGTCCGTATCATTAATAGAAGTGTGAAGGCCACGAAGCTTTTTAGGCGGCGGAAAAACTTGATGCCAAAGCAAAATTACTGGGCCGTCGATGGGCCTACATATTCATATATATATATTTATTAAATTGAGCTAGGCAAAGACTCTTCTTTTTCGATGGAGCTTTAGGCAAATTTGTAGATTTTAGATTGATCTGTCCAAACAAGATTAAAGTGAAGACTCCAAAGTTTGGTAAAAAGAAAAAAAAGAAAAAAAAAAGGAACCCACAGGACAAGAACATTGTTTCGCTCGTCGGAGGCGGGTCGGCATCGAGGATCCAATATCGCAATAAAATATTGTTGAGATTTTTCTTGATCATAACACATGTCGAGATTTGATTATTCTGCTAATTTGAGCCTTTTTCTTCTTCCTTGATGGTGAATCTAATCGAAAAATAAACCGCTTTCCAACTTTCTGATGATGTCGCGACTACTTTGGGCCCACGCTCGTATTTCCTCCGCAACAGGTGGTTTGGTTTTAGGACACCCTCTGTGATTGTTCCAATCGCGTTAAAATTTCTGGTCTACAGGCAGATGCGCACCATGAGATAATGCCGTCGGACCAAATTACGCATATGAATATTCTAATCATGCCGACCTAAGTTATATTGAAGGGTCTCGAGAGACGATGTGCCTTTTCATATTATCATTTAATACAGTTAAACGTGTAGAGTTAGTTTAACCAAAAAATAACCACACAAAATACGGTGCAACAATATTTTTTCTTTAATGAGAGTAATTAGGGATGAGTGACACGGACCAATCGAACTGTTGATTATGGGCAGTTTATGGGGGCATTTGTCTAGTTTCTAATTCCATAAAATTGGAATTTGTGATTTTTTTGTTTGGTCTCTAGTTCTCGGGATAATTGGACTGGCCAGACTAGACCGATGATTTTTATTTTTATTTTTATTTCTCTTGCAAAATTCTTTATGTTCTCTTCTCATTATCCTACTCTCCTCTCTCCTCTTTCCTTGATTCCATCAGACCGCCTAGAAGCTAAATCAAACCAGTGGTCTCCAGTTCTAGAAATCGGAACTAGTTTTTCTAGTCCAATTCCCGATTTCTAGGTGAGATCGGATCGAGTAGAGAACCGATCATCCCTAGGGGCGAGGGTGATTAGTTTTCTAAACCAGACGTCAATACCTAATTACAATGCCAATCCAAGGGAGAGCAACAATGGGCAGCGTCGCTTTCCTCCACGTGAAAAAAAAGGCGGATTTGGTCATCTAATCAAAAACCCTAAAGGGCCCTGGAAACAAAAGTTCCCACTAACCACTCTCTCTCTCTCTTTTTTCTCCCTCTTTTCTTGTCCGGAGCTTTTCAACACGCGACGAGAACCAAAAGCAGACGTGATTAAGGAACACGACCCAAGCCCTTCCTCTCTCTCCTTCTAATCAAAGCATTCTCCCCTCTGTTCTAATCGTGATTAGTAGCTTTCTTTTTCTCAGAGGCCACGATTTGACCCCGACTTTTTGGGGGGTGGGCAGAGATTCTTTTGGAATGCGTACGGGACAACGACTTTTGAGGACAGCGAATCATTGGACAACTTGTGTCCTAAGCTTTTTCTCTCCCTTCCCTTTCCTTTCTTTGCTGCTTAATCGGCACAGGAACATGCGCTTGTGGTCTTTTGCTTCGACATCCTCCTCGAAGTTGCTTGAGCGGTCTGGTTCACGCAACAATGGCTTCGTCGCTTGTTGTGGCCATGCTGCGTGTGTGCGTTCATGCATGTATGGATTGGATAAATTGGATTGAGTTAACTTGAGTTGCAATGCAGGAATCTGATGGGGTTTTGTTGACTTTTGCACACAATTGGGTTTTTGACTAAAGTCAAATTGATTTAATACGAATTAGGATGAGCAATTTCATGTTTCATTCAAAACCTAGAACTTACTCATCAAAACACATTTCCTCCCTTACATACTCAATAACCTAGAACCCACCTATCACAAATTCAAAGGTTAGTTATAGGGTCAACCTAAGTTCCATCCATCTTCTTAATCAAACGATTGCATATCGTCTCTAATTACCACCATTTGCCACAATCCATGGATCACAACTCATATTTAGACACACAAATAATATGAACTATTAATAAAGTAAATATCTCAATCACATTAAATGGAAGCTCGAACAAATGTATCATATTGCCCACCCATCATTAGATGTTATGGAATGCGGTATAGAGTAAGAAAAATATAAAGACTTGTTTGATGTTCTAAATTTTAGTTTCCCAATTCCACTTAGAACTAGGAATATATCCGTTAGAATATATTCTCAAATTTTTGGAATTTATAACTTACCATACATATCTTAAAATCTCAAACTAGATTGATCCATGGGTTTGCTTATTTCTTAATCATGCTTGTCCTAAAAATGATGAATTGGCAAAATCTCTCATTATTTGAATGTCAAATGTGTTGAGTGTCGTCGCAGAGTTGCTTCAGTTCAGATTTTCAAAAATGCAACAATGTTTAGGTCACGTGCCTTGTGCATCTTGCATCTTGGTTGGAGGTTGATGCAATTGTTATGTACCCATGTTCTAACATGATCGAAAAAAGACGTCTGCTCTTGTCAAATTGTCCATGCAATGATCGGATTTATAGAAAAAAAAATGTTATAGACAATCGGCATCTCAAACATAAAACTTTAGAAGAATCATTTAGAAAATAGCACAATCTTTGAAATTTGATACAAGGAAACCAACAAATAATTCGAATGTCTCCAATTTGCTCAAATACATACAAAAAATAAACATTAAGGCTATCAATTTGCATTCATGTGTCATGATCATATCTGTCCTATACATTACTTCATTGCATTATGTGACCCATGTGGTCGACTTACTACAAAAATGTTGGTAATCGATATACAAACTAAACGGCGGACATTACACCATACTAGCTTTCCTGCTTTGATGAGTTTTAATACAAGCTGTGTCAAACTATAAAGGGGTCGGTGGCCAATTTCAATGCTTGAACATTACGGGACCGAATAATTCACCGTCCGGTCAATCATCCCGAGAAAAACGTTGACCAACTTAATCACCGGTGGGCAACGGAAAATGGGAAAAGGGAAAACAAAAAGAAAAAGAAACCCAAAAAAATATTTTAAAAAATATAAAATATAAATAAGGAATCAGGTGGACGTCTAAAGTCACCGCGGCTCCTGTTCCGTGGACCGGACGGCCCAGTAGCGCGCATGTCCCACACGTGGCGAAGCCGGAGCCGTCGATGGAGGGCCCCCTGTTGACCCGACAGAGCGGGGACACGTGGACACGTGGTGACGGATGCTGCCGAGATTACACTGTGAGCACGTGGGGGTGGGGGTGGGGCGGGGGTCTTTTTATTTTCCATTTTTTTCCTTCCGAAATAGAAGAAGAAAAAAAAAAAGTCGAGAGAGGGAGAGGCTTATCCACTCGCGTCGGAACACATTTATTAAAAAAAGAAAAAGGAAAAAAAAAGGGAAAGGGGGGCCCACGTAATTAAAAAGGTCGCACCTTTTAATGTTTGACGGAGAAATGCCCCCACCTTCCTTCCCTATCTTCTTTTATGGCAGAGGCCACGACGCGGCGTCGTTTTTTGCCCTACCCGAGCCCCACCTAAACGGTAGACGTTGGTGTACGTTGCGTGCGTTCCAAAGATCCACCCCTCGACGGATGGAGATATACGGTCAGCATTAAATTCGGTTCTTAAAAGTCCCGTTAGGAAAAACCATGTGCATGCTAAAAATTTCACAAATGAATTTAGGTGGGGAGACATAAGTATTAACTTGTTCCCAGGGCAATGATGGAAGAACCTCGTGTAATAATATGTGACTGATTGATGTCTTGATAATGAGTATATTGAGTGATAAAAAAAGAAGAAGATTTTTCAGGTGTTAATGCAAACTCTACTGTGATTGGATCACGGCAAAGTAATTTTTTCATGAATTAGTGTACCCATCCTCGCGTGAATTTGATTTGCTTTTTGGTTAATCTCATGTTTAGGAGCATGTTAGGTGAAGAAAGTGGGAAGGAAGACATTTCACAAATTCAAACGTTCCCTCCTTTTTTTTCATTTTCTGAGAATTCTTCAAGATTGAGAATTCCTTATACCACAAATCATCCGTTAACTTTGGTATCTTCAATAATTCACCTTTTGTGTAGACCGGAAGCCACACAAACGAAGTGAAATCGAGAAAACTCAATGTTAAATTTCTCTTCTAGAATCAAAGGTCATGGCGATTCATTAGCCAATGGACAATTCAACGCAGGTATTGGTTAGAAAGGGAGGGAAAACAAGAGGCGAAATGAGATTCTCGATCCCAAAAAGGGTTTTGCTTGCACGCATATGGCACTAGCGAGAACGACTACGCAGCTCTTGACATCGAAAAAGTCAACTCGAAAACGTTCCAATCCTCGGAGCATAGGGAATCACGAACCCGAAGGTCAACATCGGATTTCACCTCCGATGTCGCATCCTGCGGAGTTCTCACGAACGAAATGCGGACTCGTCACAAGAAAATCTCTTCCAGCGACCGTCGATTTTGTTACGTTTTTTTCTGTAACGAGCAGGTTCGTTTCCGCCCGCCCACATGGAGGCGACAAGGACAATTCTTTTAGAGTTGTCCGTCTTAAAATAATCGACATAAAATGAGAAAAAAAAGACTATCCGAAAACCAATCATTGAGAGGACGATGTGGAGAGGAGATCGTATGTATTATGATGATGATGATGGCTATCCATCCATTCGGACCGTCTCTGAGCTTAAGCCATGATAATGTCGTCTGATCACGGACATGCCAGGTTGGTTTAACCACACGTTGACCAACATCAACACGCTGCTGTCTCCTTTGGAAAAAGATTCGATCAAGTGGGACACACCTTAAGAACATCAATTAAACAAAATCTGAAGGTTTTGTTTTCAACTCCTGAAAAAGAATGGATTTAATTGATGACACGGTTCAATGTGCAAGCTAACTCGATTGTATCTTATGAATCATGATGCGTTGGAATACTCGTGTTTTTGAATCTTTGGTACATCGGATTAGATTTTTAGCTAAATCCACGGTGATTTTGCAAATTTATATATGATGCTAAATGGCATAGGTAAGAGATTTTGATAAATTTATCAATGCTCAAGCTGAAGAATTTAAACACTAGATTACGGTTTTTTTCTAATAAAATAAACTTCTCCATAGGTGGGTAGTATTCCAATGCTTTTGTTAAGTGTTCTTCGTAGAAGACACAAAGTACTTTGCCTTTTGTCATCTTGTTAACTCCTTGTAACAATTCATGGATCATACGAAGTGAAACTCTAGAAAAAGGTCTACCTGTCGTGCGAAAGAACCAACTTTAGAATAATATCAAAAGCAAAGTAATTTATAAAACTACATAGCAACATCTTGCTACCACCAATTACAAAACGATTGCGTAAATGACTAGACATACCGATACATTGTGCCGAGTTTCATCATTCATGCTTTCTCATGTAACATTCATTGACTAGAGATTAACCCAATATAGATTACCTGCTAGAAAGTCTCGTGTTGCCCTCCTCTTTGAAAATCACTTGGAATTGTCTTAATGGCCATCCTTTCCTCTTAGGAAGGGGGAGGTGGGGAGATCAATTGCCCACCTTCTCATAGGACCGAGGTGGGAATGGGTGAGTTAGAGCAGAGAGTTTTGCAAACATAACATATTCAACGGCTTGTAATCTAGATATAGGATTGAACATGACAAAAGAGAAAAAGAAGTAACATTCATCAACACGCAATCAGCTAAAGAGTTTATGCGTACATTCATCAAATGCGTATGATGTGTATGGCTTATGATGTTCAAGACTGGACAGATGCTGGAATTTCATTTCATGGTCAAGATGGTAATAATAAAGGAAAAAGAAGGGAAAACAGATGCAGCTCAGAACATGTACTTAGGTGTCTGAGTAGGGTAATGGAACTAATAAAAGCGGGACTTTCCGAAGGCCCGGAGTAGGATGAGAAACAAAGGCGTTTTTGCAATTTGCCACAACTCATCGTTGTACAGTCGAACTCATGACTAAAAGGCTCTCGATCTAAGTACCAGCCAACAAGGGACTTTACATTTGAAAGAAGCTCCTCTATTGCAAGTCAGACTAGAATCTTCACCGATCCTGCTTATTGATTCTACAAATCATCTCTATCTCAGAGGAAGACGATGCTCCTGTTTAACCACCCAATTGCCCAGCGGAGGAGTCAAACGAATCAATCCTCACACCATCATCAATACTACCGAGCGCCAGATTGGCCAACCAGAATCCTAAATGCGCAGCACCCAGTCGGTCCCCAAAGTCCGACTTGTGTTAAAGAGGCATTTCGAGTTGGGTCGAAAACAGAGAAACGTTTGCCGACAATAACACAAGTTACAATTTTCAAACAAAGATAAGGCTCAAATTATAAACACATCTCTACCAAGAGATTCCTGGGGATCTACTTGATGGTGATGTAACGATTCGTTCCATGCTTGGCCCAGTAGTCCTTTAGATCTAAGGGTACTGACAGATCGTGTCCTTCAGCTGCCAACCGACTGAGCAGTTTCGTAAATACACTGCCACTCATCTTGCGACCACTCACCCGGGCATGACGCTTGTGTGGAATCTGTGGTAGTGGATACATCGAAAGGGTGGTAGTGCAGCAGGACGACTGCCAGCCGCCATTTCCCCATTTATAGCAATGCCGAGGAATGCCCGTACAAGAGCAAACTGGAACTGGCATGGTGGAACCGTTAAAAACAACAAGGTTCAGACAGACATCCGCACTATCCCACTTGGACCTCACCTTCTTTCCATGGGATAGTACTTGCACGTTCAGGTCCTCGCCTACTCTTTTCCCCTTCCTTTGTGTACTTGAGCCCTTTGATGCAATTCCCTTACCCTCTTTTGAGCGCTTTCCTTGGCGTGTTTTGATGGCATCAGCAGTAATAGATGATATGGGGAAAGCATCTGTTATACGTGCATCCGCGTTAAGAGCTTCAGCTATGTCAGCCTGAGAGTATGGTGGGTGGTGGACCCGCTTCAATCCATGTTGATTTCCCCCAACCATCGTAAAATTGATGGCATCCCAATATTGAAGTGCTGCTCTGGCATTGTCCCTCTCCATTAGGGCCTTATCACGCTCAATCAGCGCCTCATCACGCTGTCTGAGGGCCTCATTTCGTGCGTCAATCGCTGCCTTTGTTTGAGCTTCTGCATCTTGGCGTTCTTGAATAGCCTGTTCCTTCTCTCTAAGGATGTTCATTATCTTCTGATTCATAGCTAATGCATTCTTTTCCTTCATTTGATGCTGAGGGGGCATATTCCACTGCACATTGCATAGACATACTTTAAGCAAGGATCATTATGCAAATCAAAATTCATGAAGAAGCAACTTTTCCATTGGCTAATAAGATATCACCGAATGTAATTACCAAAGTGTGCATCAACTTGTAAGGATAATCCACCTTATGTCTAGTATTTCCATGTTGCCCACCGTCATCCATATTAACTCCAGATTACTTGCAACTAAGGCATAAGCCACTTCTCAAGGTAATATCAAAATGCAGCAGGGCTAACTTATTTCTTCATAAAGGAACCTCCAGAAATCCCTGTTTGCAGAAAACAGAAACCAAAGCCTTAACTTCAAATTGTAGCTCTCAAGCTAATGACATTCAATCTCCTGAGGATAACAAGGATAAAAGGGAAAGGGAAAATAGAGAAAAAATGTTGCTCGTAGAGAATTCTTTTTCAACAGGGCAACACTTTAATCTTGGTAAAGCTGTAACAACTCAAATCCATTAAACTGGTGAAACAGGAGCTACTTTTTTTTTCCCCTTTCTGTTCTTTTTTCGTTGTTTCAAACAGCAAAAAGTTTCTGCCCCCAGCAGGGGAGCCACCACCACCAGGCAGGCATAATTCCAAACTAACTCCAAGACGAGAAGGGAGGATAACATAAATGACAGCATCATTTGCTAAAAGATAATACAGATGGTGTCAAGAATTCAACTGCTAACCAGAAGGAAAAGGCAAAGACTCCAGATAGGTAAGAGCCACTAAGGTTTCTTACATAAGGACGGTAGAGTACTGATCAGCAAGAAAGAAGCTGCATTTAATGCCTGTATCCAATCAGTGTGGTTTTCTACACTTACAACCAAACCAGGAAAATCTCCCAGAAGATAAAAAGGAAAACGAGAGAAACATTCAATTGACAGCAGACTTTGCTTGCATAGACAATGAAATCAAGAATAAAAAAATGACCCTTTACAATGAATTTCAAGAGAATTCCAGATGCCAAGTGGGATGCGTTAAGGATATAACCAGAAGAAGAGCATTCAAGTACCATTCCGTGAAGGAAGAGATGCAATTCATTACAGACTGGTGGGTAGTCATAATTTGTGGAAAACGTCGCATTAAGTGCCATGACATGATTAACAGAGAGCCACATATTCACACTAACACTAGTCAAACCATGTAGTAACTTCCCAACACCAAGAACGAGCAAGTTCCACGTCAACTATACGCCTGTAACCGTTGAGACAAGGTCACCTTATTCCCTGTTCACTGTGTCTATAGCAAAACCCTACCGTACGTTAAACCACGCTGACAAAAAAGAAAGCACATTTTCCCGTTTTGAAGATACTTAATAAGGCATTTAAACCATAAAGTTGAACTTGGAGATAGCGACAAGCCTGGGCATTTGAACTATACAGTTGAACTTTCCTAACAAGGAACGATTTGACCCTCCAAATACCATCCTTGTGCCTGTGATGTTGAAGGCCCATTAAAGTACTAGAAGCTGATCTATTTCCATTGTAAGCATGTCTAAAACTGCATACTGCAGGCCAAGCACGAGATATTTTGTGAGTATCAATATTCACACTCTAAAATGCTCTTCATTATCACGAGCAAACAATAACATCAACCACGTTGGTAAAATGCAAACATGAATTCGCATCGCATAACTGATGACCAACGAGTAGCTCAGTGCTGAGATCAACTCCTAAAAACTCTGTAAAATTAAGACATACTCCACTATCCTACATTTCCCTCGTAAACATCCCAGCAATTTTAAACCTTGCAGCATGCAAGTTCAGGAACATGACGATTGACAATCATAAAAAAGCAGCCAATCCAAGATCTTCCACTGTATATAGCAATCCTTGCAGACGCTATTACTGCGCAAGTGACCTCTGGGACAAGGCATGTGCTCGTGCCTCTGTTCTCAGCAAAATTCATGCAAACACTCGATTCAAGCATCAAAGACGAAAATCATCGAGTCAACAGTTCCGAATGCTCCCTCTCCGAATTTGTACCCAGAAAAAAGAAAAAGGCTCCAGCTCCAAGCCGTGCAATCGGCCAACCGCATTCCTAGACAAGTCACCTATACAACCAACGCAATTCCACCATGAACACAGCCATTCCCCAAACACCGACCACATCATTCCCGCGAAGCTTCAGAACAATCTATATGACGTCTTTGACTTCTCTAAGACCGCGTGTATCTACATATACGTACATACATACATACAGGAGAGAAATCCGCTCTACACACGACTGAACCCTACTAAATCCGCGACGGTTCCCGACGAAGATCGAAGTGGCGAAGCTGAGAGCAGGAACTCGACAGACAATCGAAACATGAGCGAGCCGAAAGTCAAGACTAGAGAGCAGAGATCACGGTCGATCACGTAAAGAAAAAAACACACTGGACGACATTAAGCCCGAAGCTAACGAAGCGGAACCGACTGAGATCAGACGAGATTGATGTCTTACGGCGAAATTAGCTCCGGCGGCAACAGCGTCGCCGATCAAAACCGCGCCTCGCTGCAGATGAATTCGCTCCGGGAGGACGCGAAAACACGGAGGTCGGGGCTAGAGATAGAGAGAGAGATGGAGAGGGGATGGGAAGAGAGAGAGAGGAGAGAGAGATGGAGGAGAATTTGGGGAATGCCCGTACATCTGAGATCCTACCTTCCTACGGCGTCGTTTGGAGACTCTCTCTCTCTCCCCTGAATTTATTTCGTGAATTCAGGGTGCTTTGTGACAAAAAAGAAGAAGAATTCAGGGTGCTTGGTGAGAAAAACTACTTTTCTACGAGCAGGAAAATTGCGTACTTTAGAGGTTGCAAAGGCTTGTGAGCTTTTTGCAAACGACAGAACGGCCGTGGGGACGGCAAAGAAGATGCGAAGGAAAAAAAGAGAGAGTAATTTTGGCTTTTTTATTATTTATTTTGATTATTATCATGCAAAATTCTAAATTAGTACATATATAATAAAGTTATTCCAAATTAATTTTTGGCTACCAATGGCTTTAAATTGATATATTTGTGACAAATTTATTCCACCCTTAATTTTCCATTAAATTTTATCGACAAATTATTAAATTAGATAATGATGTATAACAGTTGATGAATATATTGATTTAGGAATTTTTTTTTTCGTTTGTCATTGGGTAACTAACTTGTGATTTTTTGTAGTATTAATACAATTTAATGGAAACTAACAAATAGTGAATTTGTCCCAAAAGTACTAGATTAGGATTTTTAGTGATTAAAAAATTAATTTGGAGTAAATTTGTTACATGTGTATCAATTTGGGATTTTCGGTAATGTTGATCCTTTTTTATTTTTAAGGATGAGATTAGCTTTTCGATAAAAGTGCTCCTATTTGGGTAGTTGGAAAAATCAATCGCTTGCTGGCTAATGAGTTCAGGCTCTTATTTGAAATTAATTAGACCATGCGAACCCTTTATTTGAACCAAGAGATTGATTGAGTTCAGGGTCCAGCCCTTTTTGAGAAAATTGTTTCACTTTGTACCCTAATTTAAGATTTTCCCAATCTGATTGGGCAATTAAAATAAAAGGACGAGGTTCACGTTTGCCACCGTAGGTTTTTTAAGCTTAGAAAAGAGTCGAAAAAGGTTTAAAGCTGAGGTAGAATTGAAAAAGCAAACCCTAAAGCATGAATTCCTTTTCAACAGTCAAGCCAGAATCCAAAAACTAATGCCGTCTTCTGAAAGAAACATGATGTTCCCTTCACATTCAACACTACGGCTCCAATCAACCGCCACTTCCATCGGTTAATTGCCGATCTTCACCTGTCACCTCTCACATTACCGCCGCCAACTTGGGGGTAGTAGAGTCGCCGTGACAACATCAGACAAAGACCGCTATCCATGCACAGAGCGCGGCTACCAAGATTTACATCTGTCGTGGTAGGCTAACTGTACTATTGCATCATATTTTTGGTTGTCGTGCCACTTATACCTCTATGGATAATGCGACCAAGCAGTTTCTCTAACTGCACAATGCAGCCAGCAACACCAATCCGAGTAATCTCACCTCGAATTTCTCTGCATTTCTATATGTTCAATGCAGAGTGCCTATAACTCGTTTGCCCCGGAAATGTAGCAAGATAAGTCCTCAAAAATAACCATGGAGGTGTTGTCGCGAAGCTTTGCATCGAAACATCAAACCAAACAGTTTGTCCAGGAAAGTGATACGAAATGTTTCAACATTGACAGGTGCAAATCAATAAGAGACTCGGTGCACAAGTGTTTCAACAAGCTACTTGGATGCATTGCCTCCCACGTTATTATTCTCCATGTGAGGCAGCAGCATCTGTCCCGAGCAAATCATGCTTCTGGGCATACTCACGCATAAAGGTTTATACCCCAAAACTTCGCAGGTTGATTAGTCCGATATGCCCGGTCAATACTCTTGATCAGGGCCATGTCCTCTTCTGCCAACTTGAAATCAAAGAGCTGAAAGTTCTCTTTCAACCTCTCAACCTTTGAGCTCTTTGGGATGACAGCAGTATTACGTTGGATACCCCACCTCAGAACTACTTGTGCCACCGTCTTCTTGTACTTCTCCGCCAGACCCTTGAATCAATAGAGAATTAAGGGGAATTGAAAGATATAGCAAAGCAGCAGACACAAAAAGGAAGAAAGAAAAGATCACCATGAATGATGTAGACGAGCATTACCTTGAGAACTGGATCTTCCAAGCATGAAACGGTACCAAACCATTCTGTATTTGCAACAGCACCCCCTAGGGGAGTGTGTGCAGTCACACAGATACCATGTTTCTGACAGAACTTAACAAGTGAATCACGTTGGAAATATGGATGGGTTTCAATCTGATTAACAGCGGGCTTCACTTTGGAGTAGGCCAGGCAATCTCTGGTTAGGAAGATGTCGTAGTTGCTGCACAGTTTCCAAACAACAGTCAGAGCAATCAGAAGGTCTGTAAAATGGGCAAGCATTCGAAATATCTAGTTTGAGAAAAGGATTGTAACACATCCCTAGCCTCTGTTGGTACTCATTACTTCTTGTAGATAGTACTACTTAAGAATAAGAATCTCAATTTCCAAGGAGGATGAACATAATGGAAAACCTAGATTTATGAGGCAATTAGATTGCTCCCTGCTCCTCCGGGCATCGCATACAGCATCATTTGAAGAGTCTTATTATTGTCACATCTTCCCAGAGAAAAAAAAAATTAATGCAATCCTTTCATCAAGATACTCCTTTGATAAAAGAAATATTAATTGCTGTGGAAACATGATGCTCCCAACATCTGGTCCAAAAATGACAAAATATAAACAGTGCGCATCACCAAAATGGCTCTTTAAAGTAGTAAACTCTTGCCATGGACCTCAAACTATGAAGGAACACTATCTTTGTCAGATCCTTTGTTTAACTAATGCCAAAGGTCACCTCTGAAGTACCATAGACAAGTAAAGAAAATTTTCCAATGAATACGGGAAGTCCTTGAATTACAATCTCCTTTACTGTCACATTGGAGCTTCCACTTCCAAGTAAAAATGCTAAATATTTCATGAGAGGTGCCTTAGAAAAAGTTAAACTATCCAAAAAGTTCTCAAACCTGATCCCGATACTTCGAACTAAACCCATTGAGACAAGTTCTTCCATGCCACGCCATGTCGTTTCCAAAGTTATAGTCGTGTCAATTTCCAGCACTCCCTCATCGTCCAGAGAACTGCCAGTTGTGCCAACTCCTGCATATATACACATTACAACAAGATGTTTAGCATTCAAATCAAAATGCCTCTGGTAGAATCTTAGACTCTAATAAAGGATAAAGGTACTAATATGAGCAGAGTACAGATAAAGTGCTAAAGCATTGTGTAAAAATGGCAAGTGGAGAACATGATAAATGATCTTTGGCAATCAAAATCACATCTAAACTTCCAGCAATCGACTTTTCCACCATTCCTAACAAGAGCAGTGCATCACGAGCATAATGAAAGTAAAACACCAATATCAAAAGACTTAGCCCAGTATACACACTTAGTCGATATCAACTTGTGGGGACACTTGATTCTATTGTCATTACCAATTTACCACCTTTTGACTTGAGCGGAAAAACACCTTTTAAGCAAGATGTAATGCTCAGCATAAAGTTCGAATCCGATCATAGTTTGCAAGTAGAATCAGATGCTAAGATGATGGTATGGGAATCACCAGTGTGTTTAGTTGCTACAGGGAAGTGAATAAGGTAGAGATCCAAATAATCAAGCTGCAACTTCTTCAGACTGTCCTTACAGGCCTCTATGACATGCCCGTGATCAGAATTCCAAAGCTGCATGAGGGAGGAAAGCTCAGAAAATTAGACCATTTATACTTAGTAAGCGTGGCATAGATTCAAAGTTGTGGAAGGATCACTAAACCCGCCTTGGTGGTGATGAAAAGTTCCTCCCTTTTGACAAGCCCCGTTTGCAATGCTTCAGCAAGTGCCTCACCAACTTCCGCTTCATTCTGGTAATCAGCTGCACCAACACCGAACTGGTCAAATACTATAAAATAACAATCTCAGAGGAAATAGCTCGCAATGCATCACACGAAAATGTACGAAGTGTCGTTAGAACATGGGCAACTTACTATGAACAAATCACGCGAATGAACAATACTGGTTTTGGAATTCAACATGATTGATAAGAAAACTCTCCTCACACACGTAATGAATGTCAGGGCTCGCAAGACTAGCATAAGCCCGGCAGAGATTTATCATCCTTGCGAAACATTTAGGACGACGAGCCTATGAGATTTTGTGAAACCACTACCAACTATTCTAAAAGCTTAAACTGTTAGATGAAAACGTGGTTTAATATTTAATTGTTGTATCAAAGCCTGCCTAATTTCTTGTTTTGAACATTCTCAAATTCAATCGATAGACAACTCCGCCAATTCCCTCGCTGCTTAGACTCTTCTCAGCACACTCTCCGAACGGTAAAAACACAAGAGGAAATGCGCCTAAACCCTCCCTCTCAGACCATTGACGATGGTTTCTAGCGTCAATCATGTTCCCCAACAAAACGCCCGAGATACTCCTAGCTCACACTCCTCAACACTTTCACTGGCACCAGACGATGAACAAAATCAGAAAGACACGGTCGCACTGAATCGACCGAACAAGAAACCGACCAAACCCTAGAACGGAGCTAATGAAGTGCTTGTGCGTGTACCGGCGCAATCGAAGTGGCGGTAGCCGATCTTGATGGAGTTGATGATGAGGTCCCTCATCTCCTTCTTCTCCATCCGCCACACGCCGAGGCCAATCGCCGGCATTTTGAATCCATTGTTGAGCGTGATCGCCATCTTCGGGAGCGCTCGCGCTTCTGGTTTGCGGTAGCAGCTGAAGGAGTGAAGAAGATGCTGCTAACTCTTTGGAGTCTCGGAGAAAGCGATTTGTAGTTTAGCTACTGGCGTTTCGCTTCCTTATTATCATCGGTACAACTGAATTTTTTTGTGGAAGTAAATTTAATAATAAATAAAAGAAAATATATATATATATGAATATTCATAATTAATAATAAAACGTGTGATATTCTTAGTCATGGTAATTGTAATGGAATAATTAAGGATAACTTTGTTTTTAAATGAAAATGGATGGGATTTAGTTATATAAGAGGTGAAAAGAGCACCACACGGGAATATATTTTTCTTCCTTCTTATTATCATTACCCATTTTCGACAAACTTAATTTTTATGAAAGTAAATCTAAAAATGAAGAAAAAAATAATACCTCTAATATAGAGGGGATATCCATAATTGACAAGAAAAAAAATGTATGATATGGCAGCAAAGTCTCACACGAGAAAAAGAATGGAAGTAAATAAATTGAGAGCTACTTGCTTTAAATTGAATTGGAATGATTAATGAAAACTTTGTCTTTACAATGAAAATGGGGTGAATTTGGTAATATAAAGGGCAGAAATAGTGCCACATAGTAATCTCTTTTTCTTCCTTTTCATTATCATTACCTATTGTCGACAAAACTAATTTTTGTGGAAGTAAATTTAAAAATAAGGGAAAATATAATGTCTTTAATATACAAGAACAAAACACGTGATATTGTTAGTTATGGCAGCTAAATCTTGCGTAGGAATAGGAAACTGACAAAAGAATGAAAGTAAATAAATTGGGGACTACCGCTTTGAATTGAAATGGACTAATTAAGGGTAATTTGGTCTTTTTCTTCCTTATTATTATTATTATTACCCATTCGACAAAACTAATATTATGGGAGTAAATCTAAAAATAAAGAGAAAACATAGTGTGTTTGATATTACATGGGATATCCATAATAAACAAGAATAAAAACACGTAATATTCTTATTAATGGCAATTAGAAAGAAAGTAAATAAATTTGGGGGCTACCACTTTCAATTGCAATGGAATAATTAAAGGCAACATTGTCTTTTTAATGAAAATGGGATGGATTTAGCTATATAAGAGTTGGAGATAATTGCGCAAATGGAGTCTGAGCTAATTGAAGCAAGCACCGGTAATACAAACAAGATGTCCATGGTTAGTACTGCCGATTGAATCGAGTATCGAAGCCAATGAAGGAGGGAACTTAGCTCTTAATCCTCTTGTAGCAATCGGATGATTAGTGACACGAGTTCGAGTTCGGTCGAGCTTCAGTCGCGGCGGTTTTCCTCTATCAGAGGAGGAAGACGATAGGTGGATTACGAGAATATCATCTTCATCAGCGACTGTAGGCCCGTCGGACATCGATCCGTGGTCCGTGTCGGAGGAAACTTCGTAGCCCCTGCTGGAGGAAGACGTACCCCCCATGAGTTAAAAGAGGGGAGTGGGGTCTCTTTGGGCACTTCTCACTTGGGGGCTAAGACTTTACTAGGACTCTCTCGCTAGTTTCGAGCGACGTTGTTCTTCCCTTTTTGTACTAGGAAGTTCGTCTAGCATTCGGCACGGGCAAGATTCGAGTTCGTTGGATTGTAGAACGTTTGTTTTGGGAATCATCATCTGTCTTAATCCGTTTGCTGGAATCCTTTTCACCCAAGGATAAAATAAATCAATAAAATATATAAATAGATGGGGGAATCGTCAAAATCAATCTCAAACCTATTGTACTGTGGCCATTTTGGTCCCGAACCTTTCAATTGTGCTAATTTAATTTAGAGCTATTTGACAATTTGCCAATTCAATCTTAGATCTTTTAATGATTTGCTAATCTAGTCATTTTGGCTAATTTCGCCTGGAAACCGTTGATGTGGATCTTTTAATGATTTGGGCTAATCTAGATGATTTTTATTATCTCTTTTAAAATTTCTGATTTTTTCCTTTTTCCTTTTTTCTTTTCTCTTTTTCCCTCCACCTACCATCATTGGGCCATTGACCCACCGGCCCTCCCTAATCAAATGGGTGGGTCGGGTGTCCATGTAGATGATTTTTATTTTCTAATGACCCATACTTTTAAAATTTCTGATTTTTTCCCTTTTTCCTTTTCTTTTTAACTTTTCTTTTTCATATTTGACTTTTTTTCACCTCCACCTACCATCATTGGGCCATTGACCCACCGGTCCTCCCTCAAGACTGGCATGGGCAGCCCTTGCCTAAAGTTGATGGAGTGGCCATCAATGAGACCGGCGATGGCTGGCATCAAGAAAAAAAAGAAAAGGAAAGGAAACAAAAAATAAAAAAAAATTACAAAAATTATCGATGTCAATGATTTATGATCAAAATTAACTGGAATTATTAAATTAGTAAAATAATCAAAATATTTAAATTAAATTGATAAAATTGAAAGGTTTAAAATTAAATTGCCAAGTCATAAAAATATTTATGATTAAATCAGCATAATTAAAATGTTTAGGACTACATTGGTTGTCATGACTTGGACGATATTTCCTAAATAGATAGGTTAACTCACGCTTGAATAAGTGAGCAGTCCGCACTTTTGACAATGTGAGACTGCAGACATCTCATCGAACCCAATGCTGCTCCCTCTGTGAATGCTGAAATTTATACAACCGGAAAGAATGAAAGAATAGATGCCAAAGCAGATAGAAACTGAGGGAAAAGTATAAAAAGGAGCAATTGTATAAACCAGCACAATTCAATGCCTGTACCTTAGAGCGGAGGCCTCTATTCCCATCATTGATTCATTTGTATCTCTCGAGCTTGGGATTGAGGTCCACATACTAGGAGCAATTGAATTTCTGCCGAATGAACTGAAATTTCTTCGTTGGAATCCATAAAGATGAGTAGATTATAAATCAGCAAAAGTTAGCTTAGGAGTTACTCTCGTTTAATAACCCACTTCTACAATTTCCTCAGGGTTGATTCGGCTTTTGAAATTGTCTCAGTCATCCATCCATGGGACATTCTTACGGAAAACTAGGTTTATTTACCACAATACTTGTTGCTCCGGTTTATAGTTCACTTTTATGCCCATGGGGGAGTGGCAGATTGATCTTGACTAGGATCGCTATACAATGCCTAACTAAGAATTTTCAAAATAAGGGAACAATATAAAAAGCAGCACCAAGTTGGACGACTGAGAAAGAAATTTGCTAGAATAGGGAAAGTATCAAAAAAGTCATAAACTCAATGTATTTGTGTTAATTTAGTTCTAAATATTTTAATTAGATTAATTTAGTCATAAACCTTTTGTTTTTGTACTAATTGAGTTCATTGGACCAATTTCAGTTGAAAATGGTTAACGTGAACAATTTTTTCAATTTTTATTTTTAAAAATATTTACGAATTTTTTATTACTTTTCTTTTTCTTTTTCCTAACTATGGGTTACCAAGGTCACTAGACACCGACAAAGGCCCCAACACCTTTGCCTAGACCAGGGGAGGGTTGTCGGCCCTTGTTGGACAAAGTTGTAAAAAAAAAAGAAAAGAAAGAAAATGACAAAAAAATTCAAAAAATTGTCAAAATATTAATAAAAAATGTCAACATCACCGTCGGCCATGTTACATAAAATAGTTGGTGTCCATGTCAATGGTTTTAAGTCAAATTTGGCCAAATAGACTTAATTAGCATAAATGCAAAAAAAATTAGGATTAAATTGCTCGAATGAAAAATTTTAAAACTAAATCGACATAAATATAATAGACTTATGACTTTTTTGGTACTTTCCAAGAATTTTTTTTTTTTGTCCTACTCTAACTTTCAATTCACTTTGTAGGATATGGAGTCAAAATCCATACTTGAAACTAAACGTCCCCACCTCAACCTTAAGAAGATAATGATTTGAACCACTCATTTTCCTCTTTCCATGTAAGAAGGGTGGTCACTAGGGCAAATCCTAATAATTTCACTAGAACAAGATTGCTTAAGCATATACTTGACTTTGGAGGTGGTAATATACTCAACCCACATTTCTTTGCCCGATAAAGATTCCTTAATCTAGATACAAAGAAAAGTTTGAAGAGCCTAGTACAATGATTTATAGGAATACGATACCCATAGACTAAAATGCTCACTTGTTGATATAGGTATATACAGCTTGTCTGCTTCAAGCAACTCCAAAGAGTGCTACCCATCTAATAATCCAGAAAAGAAGATGTTGCATTTCCCAACAATTGAGAAGTTAAATATACACCAATGGTGTTTACAAATGTTTGTGTTTGGTCGAGACAAAGGCTGGTCGCTTTAAATGAAATGCATGAGGTCGAAACTATTTAAACAACCGTGATCATCAGGCTTGAATGCTGGAATTTCATGTAAATGAGAATGTAATGATCTATGTACAAGTTTATCACCAAAAGTTTAAGAATCACATTAAATAGATTAAAAATTCAAAGATGATGTCACATATTGAGCTAAAGTTTATGGTTCACATTTGATAAATTAAAAATTCAGGGTTGATATTATAGATCAAGTCAAATTTATGAACTACTTGTATAATTATTTGGAAAAAAATAAAGAAAGGAAAATTAGCAGATAAGAGCAAAAGGGACTTCTTCTTTTTCTATTAAGGGAGAGAGAGTACTTCCGTCATAGTTCCCTCAAGCTCTTGGGCTTAACTTGTGCAGTGTTATAGTGATCGGTACTATTTATTTCATCATGAACTTACAAAACCGTGAAATTTCATAATGTACCAAATTTACAATTGAATCTTAAATTTGAATTCAGTTCGCTGATTCTTCAAATTCAATTGAAGTGGATAAACATTTGCGTACTTAGTAAATGAAATCATATTATAACTTTAGTAATTCCACAATATTGGGTGGGCAACTTCAAATGTGTTCAATAATACATGACATTTGCACTCATCGCCTTTTTATTTTTTATTCAAACATTCGCAAGTGTTACAATGCTTTTAATGATAAAACAAAGCAGGCACTAGGGATGATCAATTCTAAAATAGATGAAAAAACTAGAATTTAGAACCTATCTTGTTATAATTAATTCTCAATTTTTAGACCTTAAAACCTATCATGTTTGCCAGGAATCGGTTCTGAAATTTACTTTGTGTTTCTAGTCCAATTCTAGGTTCTACCGTAGAACCTTTTTTAGTTTTTTGTTCCTTTTTTTGGTTCATTTTTTACACTTAAATCATATGAGATTATGAGTAATAAAACGATTCAAAGTAAAAGATGAACAACATAAATCATAATCCGCCAAAAACAACAATTCATAAGATAAACACATGATCATGTATAATTATAAATGATAGAAAATTCAAATATTTAACATAGAACATAAATTATAAAAATCCATTCATCATTAATTCATAAAAATTTAGGGAATGAGGAAAGATTGGCATGGAGTTATGGGGAAGGACAAACGGCATAGGAGTGTTGAAGTTAGGATTTAGGAGAAAAAGAAATTAAAGTTTTGTTTTTTTAGCTTATAAAAATGATTCTGAAACCGGTTCTAGAACAAGGCTGTGTGGTTCGATTTCCAAGTATATATACATTCAAAACCTATTCTCGAACTGGCTCTAATGGGAATTGATTCTTGAATTTATCTTTCGAGTGGATCGATTCAATTTTTTGATTAAACCGATTTGATCACACACCCCTAAATGATTGATTTCACGAGGCTTTACATTTGGAAGAACGCTCCTTCATAGACCATAAAAAGGCTCGTGTTACATATTGCTCCCGATATAAAAATGTCAACTCGTATTATCTTTTGTTATCTCTCTCCGTAAGGCCGTTGATAGGAAGATATGTTTATAATATTTTTATGATCAGCTTCCACAAAGCTACCTCTGATAGGTTTGAGGTGCCATAAATATTATAACATTTTTAAAATTATTTTATTAAAATAAAAATATACACAATACATTTTTTTTTAATCTCGATAGTTGTAGAAATAAATAATAATAATAATCATAATAATAGCCACAACAACAACAGTAATAATAATCTCATCATCATCACTATATGGTGAACATGGTGGGGGTGGTATATTGCGAAATTTATAATAATACAAACATAAAATTGATAATACTAAGGACAAACAATTCTAAGGTTGGTCCAAATTCTCTTTGGAACCTATTCTATTGAAGCCGGTTTCCTAATTTTTGGAACTTGAAACTTACTATGCATATCTTGTAACTTGGAACCAATCCTGTCAATTAGTTCTAGGGATGGTTCCAAGATTTACTCGAGAGTCAACCAATTTCTTTTCTTACTTTGTTTGATTTTTTTCTTCCTTTTTTTTAAAATTTTATTTTTAGTTGAGCAAATTGAAAGTGAACATGATAACAAAAATCTCTATTTGTCGATAACAATAATTTATGAAAGATGAATACATAAAATGAAACAAATAATAAGAAATTCAAAATATGTAATCATGATTTCATATTTTTAAAATTAGTAACTACGAGAACTTAAAAAAGATCATTTCCTATGGCTAGTTTCCAATTCTATATGGATTCGAACTCATCCTAGATAACATGGCACAATACTTATGAAAAATGTGTCGTAAAACACGTGCTTTTGCACGGTATAGTACAAACGCAATCATACCGAACCGACTCTGAAAATTGTTTCTTGACATAGAAAATTAAAATGTTCTCTTTCAAAATCGAACCGAATTGCACGGTTTAGTTCGGTTTTCGGTCCGAATCTGACAAAAGAGAACCCAATCGAATCGTCAAGCCCATTGGGCTTTTGCCCAAATCGAAAAACCAAAGAAAAAAAAAAAGAAAAAAAAAATCTCAACGATCGCTCGAAATCGGATCGAGCACGATCCTGCCAAATCGGAAGTTGCTGGGCAATTTCTCTTCCACGAGCTTCTTCTGCGGCTCAGAGATACAGAGAGAGAGACAGACAGAGAGAGAGCGTCTTCCCTCAGGCGAAGAAGAAGAAGAAGAAGATTGAGAACGACCTCTTATCACCAGATCCAGCGAACGACGTCGGAGAACGAAGGAGGACGGAGGGATGTCGTCTACATTCAGCGGCGATGAAACCGCGCCGTTCTTCGGCTTCCTCGGCGCAGCGGCCGCGCTCGTTTTCTCCTGTAAGATCGGTGGATCTGAATCGTTTTATCTGAATCGCATTGTTGTTGAAAGATCGGTGATCGCTTGTTTCGTGTCTGCCTGTTTTATGTCGTGTCCTGGGCTTACCAACGAACGAGAAAAACTGATGAACAAAAACGGTCGCGTCATGTGTCTGAGATTGTTCAATCTACTCCTCCTAGTGCTTAGCATTTTGGAATCACCAGAGGGTAGCTAACGATTCTCATTTATCTCTGTGTTTCTGATCGGCTTGTTGATACGAACTTATATCTTCTGGGTTCATTTAGAGAATCGGATACGATAATTTCCAATCCAGTTCTTTGTGCCCGGATGTCCAAAAATTGCCTTTTGGCTCTGGCGGCACCAAGTTCAACACGCGGGCTTGGAAGCGCAAGCTTGCCAGGGTTCTTTGGCACTAAGAATAATGACTTATAAATCTAAGGATAGCTGAGTAATTGCCATTATATGTAAATTGGAGATGATTATGATTGCCATTCTCCAGTCGTTCATCTGTGTTTATGATTTGGGTCTGTCTTCGATTTCGCTGAGCAGGCATGGGAGCTGCATATGGGACAGCCAAGAGCGGGGTGGGTGTAGCATCTATGGGTGTGATGAGACCTGAGCTGGTTATGAAGTCCATTGTGCCAGTGGTTATGGCAGGAGTGCTGGGTATATATGGGCTGATTATCGCTGTTATCATTAGTACTGGGATTAATCCCAAGGCGAAATCTTATTACCTCTTCGATGGGTATGCACATCTTTCATCTGGTCTTGCTTGTGGTCTTGCTGGGCTGTCTGCTGGAATGGCAATTGGAATTGTTGGTGATGCAGGTGTCAGGTATGCAACACCTTATTCCCCTTCATTTTTTTCACATTGAGAATTTTTGCAATGTATGCCAACATGAATGTTTTCACAGAAATCACCACATAAATTATGCATAAAAGAATAGGACACCTTGTATCTCCTCTTTTTATTTTAAAGAAGTATTATTTCAGATGAAGGTTATTTAATCTAGAATTTGATTATTTAATTGCCGCACAAGGAATGTTTATCCCTCAATGAGCATGTTTTGTGCATGGCTTCCTTATCTTTAGAACGACTTTGATTTCTGACTTTTATGTTCAATGATCTGGCATGTTCTATACATTTTTCAAGCTTTCTTGCATTTTAGTGAAAGAAAGTGCCTACTGCCTATAGCGGTGGAACCTCTTTGTGAGGCAGTGTCAAATGAAGTCAAATGAGTATTTTTTTTGTTTGTTTGGGTCAAGAGAGACTCAAATTGTGAGTCACACGATAGTGGAAACATAATTCTAATGCCTCAGCATACTCACTAGTTGGACTGGAATGGAATTTTAGTGACAATGGTTTGCATGGATTTGTCAAAAATTTTAAAAGAAGATGACCAATACTTACTCCTTTGTTGAGTTGCTTCACAGTCTGATATGTTAACTAGGGTAATTAGTTGCCTGGAGCAGCATGTGGATATTGCGTGTAATACATTTAATTGCAAACAACGACAATATGTTACTATCGGCAGCGGCATTTATGCAATTTTGTGCATCACCTACAGCACAAGAAGTCTATGACACATGACTAGTGATGTAAGTAGGAAACATAATTATTGGTTTCCAGTAAACTTCTTAATTATACTGAATGTATTGTTGGAGCATGGGATATAATCTGTTGCTGAGAGGCTCATACTTCTTTACATCTTGTGCATTGGTTTGTATGTTTTGAAAGGAAAAGAAATGAAAGTTGTATATGGGATATTAAGGCCTCCCTTTTAAAATAAGAACCCATGAATGAATGCAATCTACTGTTATGCAGAGCTAATGCCCAGCAGCCAAAGCTTTTTGTTGGGATGATCCTGATCCTCATTTTCGCTGAAGCACTGGCTCTCTACGGCCTTATTGTTGGCATCATCTTGTCTTCTAGGGCAGGCCAGTCCAGAGCAGAGTGAAGAGGACCAAGCGATGCATTACTGAAAAGATCAACTTGTTCCGCAGGCTCTATGCGGAAAGGTTATGTAGTCTCAGTTTACAGCATTAGTTGAACAGCCCTCGCAAGAGTCTGATTTTCTTGTTTTCTTTCCAAGATGAGAAAAGAGCGTCTCTGCATGAGAAAGGCTTGTGCAGCTGTTCTTTATTAATTTCTGTATTATACATGGTAAACCTTGATTCTGTGACTGATATTCTTGAGATTCCATGTGCATCTCGTCCGGATTGCATATATGTTCCATGGTTTGCAATGCAATTGTCTTGAAGAAGAGTGGGTTTCGGTTTGGTTGCAAAGCCGATCTTTTGTTCCTTTAATGCAACGCATCGCTGTTCTTGCTCTACGGCAAGAATGTCGGGTCATTGGTCTTGATACATCTGGACATATGATCCCATCTAAACGAGCATAAGGAGTCAGGTTGGAGGTCTTATGGCCAAAGCCTGAAACAAGCCAAACAATTCATTGCCCTCTCTCTCTCTCTCAACATCTCTTTGTGCACGGTCAAATCTGCCTAGCAGAAACAAAATTACGTGCGAAGATCTTCTATTTCCTTGTTGGACAAAGATAATTTCAATGACATACATAAGTCCACGGTCGGTGTAAAAAGCCAACTGGTTGGCCATCACTGGTGAAAAAGGCCTACTGGTTGGTCTTCACTAATCGTACAATTGACATTTGAAAGAATCGAGTTCCATAACTAGATTTAAAGGCATGTCATCAATCAGTGCGAACGGTGTAAATTATTATTTTTAAACAGGGGGTGAACGTAAAAAAATAAAAGAAATAATCCTTTAATGCCATTTCATGGAAATGTCGAGTATGGAAATCAATTTTTTTTTTTTTTAAAAAGTCGAGTATAAAAGAATGAAAATGTCAATTCCCGGTAAAGATTTTCAGGTATAGTTTATTATGCAGATAAAATAGGCAATCAACGGGGCCCATTGGACTACTGGTTCGAGTTCGAGCCCATTGGACTCCCTAGCCAAGGCCCAATCACCGACCAGCAGCGCCTCCGGTTCATCTTCTCCCTACTTTACATTCCCGCAACTTCGAAGGTGCAGGGCAGGGGGTGCAAGTACTGTGTCCGCGCGGGCGAGGAGAATGGCGATGATGCAGTTGTTCGGCGCCGTCGCGAGAAGAGCAACGGCGATGGCGAGCCGACCGCCTCTGACTTCTCCGATCTCTACGCTGTCGTCGTCGTCGTCGTCGTCGTCGTCGTCTTCGCTCCATTCTTCGTCGTCGGTCGGAGCTGCCCCGCCGCTCCCGGTCCTGTGCGGGAGGGGCGACAAGAGGACGAAGAAAGGGAAGAGGTTCAAAGGATCGTACGGGAACGCGAGGCCGAAGAAGGAGAAGAAGATCGAGCGCATCAAGGACAAGGTTGAGGTCCCCAGGTCCACTCCTTGGCCTCTTCCTTTCAAGCTCATTTGAAATTCACCTCGCTCTCTCGCTCTCCTTTTTTTCAGAGTTTCGTTCGTGTAGTTGTAGTTGTACTTCTGATTTACTGATTGGCAATGGATATGGAAGCTATTTGTGTAAATTGTCCGCGGATTTTTGGTTGGGATTCACTTTATATTTCGGTTTTGAGATTAGAGGAGTTTGATTATCTTTGAGGTCGATTGTTCTGCTGATTTGACGGCGTGCATGGTGATACTTAGGAACTTTTGGATAAGAATGAGAGTCATTAGCGTTTCGATTGACGGTGTTTTTACGGCTTGCCGAAAGTGAGTGATGAGACTGTTGATGACTGGAAAAATTGGAGAATAAGTCCATCTTCGGTGCAAAGCGAGGCAAAGCAACTAAGGGTAGCTCCTCGCGCTGCCAATATGCCGTAACACAATTAGAGGATATTGGTTAAGTACGTGGTTTTGATTAGCTTTGGGTGTTAGCTGTTAGGAAATTGAGGAACCTGACATGCGAGGTATGAGAGAACTTGTCTGGAAGAACTTGATATGTGATGTTGCCATATACCAATTTTTATATTAAATGACAATTTGTGTAGAGTTAATCCATCAGTGACCACCAGCCTTATTAGGGTGATGGAGATCATGGCCATTCTAAAAATTTTAGCATTAAAATGGTAGAGTATGCTGATGGCAAAACGTGGATCTCACTCTGAGAACATCAATTGTCATTAGTGCTGCTGCTGGTGAGAGTTGGTTGTAACACAATTAGATTGTAGAAAGGAGATATTTGGCATCACTGCTCCCATCATCATGGATGGCTCTACAGTTTCTGTATTGTAACTTGCCTGACAAATCCAGGGATAGCTCCACAAGAAAGTCTAGTCCAGTAATAAAATAAACCAGACCAAAGATAACAGCCCAATTGGGATTGTTAGAGTATGGTACTTGCTCTCACTTCAAGGTTTAGTTGCAAGCTTGTGTCCTGTGTGAATGGCCCATATGAGGATGCCCATTGTGGTTGTAGTCAAGAAGATTTTGGCAGCAAGTTTCAGGGTGCCTTCCTCTCCTTCTCTGCTCCATAACATGTCCCATTAGCTTTTGGCATAAGCATTGTGGAAATGCAGCACAAAGAGATAAATGGGCAACATTGACAAGAGAATATGGATGCTGAAATTCCGGTAAATTGCAAAGTAATTGGTTATAGGATCTTCATGTTATCTCGTTGGTGAAATGGACTGGATCTATGGATTCTAACTTGTGTGATCAATTAACTAAGTGAATGGCCTCCAGAAACAAATCTGTTTTGCTCTCTTCTTATCACTGAAGGCGAAGGGTGTTGTGCATGCTTATGTCTAGGATGTGAACCATGTAACATACATTCACATGAGTAACCTTTTATGTGCTTATCCTATTCAAGTTGTACGCAGTGCATTGCTTGTGCAAGCTTACATAGGTTCTTATAAATAAGAGTGCCGGGGAAGATATGTAAACAAGCCGACATGTGAACCGGAGCAACAAAGTTTGAGAAGAAAGAAAATGTGTATTCTTTTTGTTGATAATCTTATGCTGTGTAGGTTTTATCAGTGTCTACATTCTGATAATACTAGCATTTGAATCATATAAAAGTGATGCATGATAGAGATTGTTTCGCATGACTGCATGCCAGATTTGATGTCATTACAGCAATATAGTATCAGGGGGAGGCAAAGAGAGGATCGATGCTGTCAATACTTTCTTTTCTAAATCCTTCTAGAAGAACCTGATAGAATCTTTTTGGCGGTCATCAGAAAAGAACAGTCTTTCTTCTGAAAAAGGGGGCTTGGCGCTACCTTGGTGCAATGCAGCCTTTTCTCGTTGCAGCTGCTTGGGCAAACTCAAAAGCAAGTCCACAATTGTGGCAATTCCAAACATCGAAAATAGGATAGCCATGAGAACAATCGCCACCCCCAATGTAGGAGGCCCAAGCACTGTATTCAGTATCTCTAGGGACCATTTTCTTCAGTGTAGATTTTCTTGAAGAAAAATTCATGGAATATATGAGGAAGCATGAAAAATACTCTCCTGAGGGCAGAACTGGCAGGTGGAAGAGAGCTTAGAGTACAAAAAGACCGGGAGGATACAGTTTAATCCTCATTCAGTTGATTAGGTATGCAGCAGCTTGAGGTTGCTCTGTCTTGTAGATAAGAGTGCAGCTCCAACTCATGGGTCGAAGCAATCTCTAGATCTGCTTGATTATGTCCTTTTCATGTCTCTTTCTGTGTTCATTCCGGTTAGATAAATCTCTTTCTGTGAACTTTGGTGGTGATCTTCGATGCTTGAACGGAAATTTTGCGTGAAATTCATGATGAGGGCAAGGCCAAGTGGAGCGCGTCTGGACCCCTTTGTTTTTTTGGCTCACAAGCAATGCCCTTTCATCTGAATCACGTTACTCATTGTTCTCGTGACCCAACTGACCGACGTGTTTCATGTTTTACGTTCCTCAATGCAATTTCTCATGCCCTTTCATCTCTCTTGGCCCACCTTACGAACGTAACTCAACGATTGCAAATGGAGATTTTTTTATTATTACCTTATCCTTTATTTATGTTTGATATGTGCTAGTTTTCATATTTATGTTTGATATGTGCTAGTTTTCATAGTTTCGTTGTTCAATATTGCATTGTTGGTGAATATGTAATTTGAAAGAGTATGTTTATCCTTTGAAGGAGTACACGAAATGAAACAAAAAAATAAATTGGTTGATCTCAAGTTGATCTTGGAAATTGAACCCATAAGGTGAATCCGGTCCTTGATCCCCACTCAATAAGGTCAGTCCTCGGTCCTAAAATTTGAGAACTAATATTGTGTGGATTGATCCCTAAATTAGGTGTTGGACTGACTCAACCCAAATCATGGTCACCTCTACCTATGCTTGACCTTGGAATCATCCATCCATTTGGGGTGGATCATCTCCTTTCTTCATTTTAAGTAGTCGGAGCTTGTTGCTGTGATATGGCAAATTAATTCCAATTGATATACTGAATAGGTTGGGAATGTGAAAATATATGACTAAGTTAATATGTGGGTTTATCTCGTCGGAAAATGCCGAGAGACAAAAACCTTTTTCAAGGGTTACTAGAGTTAGGCGAGAAGGAAGCCGTAAAACCTTGGAACTATGATAGAATCATTACAATAGCTTACAAGCTTCAAATGTTTTTACACAAACAAAATGGTTCTGGAGGCTGCGTGGAGCGAGAGGCCACATTTTGGAAACCCATTTTAGGTAGGAGGATTCCATGCAGTTCTATCACTTCCATGCGATCTGTTCGAATCGGTTGAAGAAAAGAATGTAAGAAATCGGATGTGGCCATGAATCTCGTGTACGAGTTAACCTAAATAAGAAGTTGCACTCCTTTGCCTCCAGCCGTAGGACCTCCTTCTCATGCTGGGAGAACTAAAGCTAAGCCCCAGCATCCCTCTAAGAGCCTTTCCTTGCTCTTCAAACCGGACGAGCTTTGCAATGACAGAAGCGCTCTCCATAACACGATCCATGTCTTCCGTGTCGCTCCACAAGCGGTTGGCCAGTTGAAGCCGCCGCCTCTTTGAGTCCAGGCTGATACCCCACTTCTGGAAGAGTCTCTCCCTCTCTGCTTCCGATAGTCTCCTGCGCATCAGCTTGCTAAGCTTCTGCCTCTCCCGATGAAGAGCCTTCAAACTGACCCATCAAATAAAAGACATCAGAATTCTGTCCCTAATGGCTAAGGCATATGTACAGTGGGCAAGGGCTAATGCAATGGATTCTTTTTTTCCTGTCACAAGAAGAGAGAGAAAGAAAGAAGGGAACCTTGAAGCAGGTGTAAGAACTTGCCCATCTGCCACTGCGTGGCCTCCGCTAGAAAATGTTTCCTTCAGAAAAGTCAGTCTTCGGAGCTCCACCTCCATGTAGATGGAGTCTGCTGGATCGCCTCTGAAGAGCAGATAGAAATATGTTCTGTGAACCAATGGAACGCTGCAAATTTGCCAGAGCACCAGTATCGATCTTTGCTTTCTCTCAAACTCCAGTGGCCAATCCAATGGATTTGTCAATGCGTCTGAAGCTACTTCTTTCACATCATTTTCATGGTCGTTAGATCTCGACTCCGCCCCCTGAAGATATTTCTAGTTCATGTCAGCTGATGTGTATGAACTAGCATGTCACAGATGTCTTCAGTGACATTTTCAGAAGAAGTAATATTTAACCAAAAACTCGAATGCATGTCTACGCAACTTTTTTTTTAACTTTTAGCTCTCCGAAACAAAATTAGGGCAGGTTCCTCAACGATAGAGAGACGGTAACGAAACTACTTCCAGATTACAACGAAGCCATTACAACTTTAAAAAGAGGCGGAACCAGTCAAATGCTGATGTACATATTAGGGGGGGAAAAAGCATAATGAAATTGAACCTATATATGAACAATAAAAGCAAGTGACGACTTTTACCTGCTCATCTGCTACTTGCCTCTCATAGGCACTGGTCATTTCCTTCAGCCCAGAAACGAAAGTATGAACACTAGTGATATCTTCATCTGCAGCTGCACCGACACTCTGAGCAACAGAACCACTTTCCAAAGAAGATTGAGAATTATTTCTTGACAACCTTGCAATGCCATTGTCATAATTTAACGGAAGGAACTTTCTTTGAAGTGCTTCAGGTCTTCCAGGAAAGACCCTCTCCGACTCATTGGGTGGGGTTGCATTAATGTCTCCCTCCTCAAAGCTGGGAGAGGAACCAGTCGCAAGATTTTCTCTACAGCTCAAGCTCCTACTTAGCTTGAGATTTGTAGAACTCGAGATATCAGCTGCTGGGTTTCGTGGGGATGTATCACCATGGGGAGTGATAAAAGATTCAATAGTCCTCTGCACATCATGGAGTCTCTCTCCAAGGGCCCCATATCTGGAGAGATTCTGGATGTGACTCCGGTCTCCATTTTCACTGAATGCGGTTGATAATGAAGTCTGACCAGTTCCATCATGGTCTTCTGCTCGTCTCAGAGCTGATGCTGCATTTTCACCGAGCGGACTGGAAAGGGCTTCGACATCATTCTCCCTGCTTGATACTCCCATGTCAACGCACTCAACATCCTTGCAGTAATCATCATATCCCTGGCGAACTGATGGTGGTGAATATATATCACCTGCTTCAGAATGTTCTTCAGTGTTCTCCCATAAAGAATTGTTTCGTTGAACCAAGTCATTTCCATTCATCTTTTTGTGATACATGGTTCCGTTCATTTTTCTAACTTTCGAATCCAGAGAATGAGAATAGGTGATGCCTTCCGACAATGGACAGTCATCTTCCCATGTATCATCTGTTTTTCCGTTTGATTTATGTCCATTTCCAATCTTCGTGGGTAGAAGAAAGTGAGAGTTAGAAACAGTAAATACCAAAGTTTTACCCAACCTAAAATTCCAAGACAAAAAGAGTTGACGGGTACCAGTTTTTTGGGATCTTGATCATTTTCAACCGACTTCAGCAACTCTTCAACCCGAGATTGTGCTACATCCCTTTGCCTTTTCAAGTCCCTAATCTCTTTCTCCATCTGTAAAAGATAAACAGCTACTATCAACATCTCCACAACCACTAGTAATAAATAGGATGCATCACCTGTCCAAAAGGCTGAGTTTTCTGGAAGAAGCTAGCATTTAGAGGGTTTACATTGTCAACAACACTCATCCACAATAAAATATTTTCCGGCTTACAAATGATCAATGCAATTACCAAATCAAAATGGATTTGGCCGCAGAAATGCTTCCATGTAATTAATTTCTCACTAGGACATTGAACAGTTCCTGGCAAACAATACACTCGTAAGATAACTTAGTTATAGATGTCAGGATCTTGCCCAGGCTGAGCTATTCCAAATTGTTGCAGCTAAATACATTGTGGCACTCTAAAATGGGAATTGACAAAAGCTTACCTGCGAATTTATTGGTCAAAAATTATGTCCAGTCATGATGTTAGTTGAAAACAAAAATCTTCTTTAATTAGGGATTTGCAATTCAAAAAGTTCACCAAGTAAATTACCTTCTCAATTTGAAGATCTTTCTTCTTCAGTAGTGCTACATAGTCGCAAGTTGATGAAATGGGACCAGGAGTTCTCAATTCATTCTCCAATCTAGCCAACTCTTTCTGCAAATGTTTGACGAGGGCCTTATCAGACATGACCACATTAACTTGTGCTTTGGTAGTCACTTCTTTTGCACAACAGGCAAACAGTAGGGTGTTTCTAGTCTGCTCAACATGACTTCGAGCAGGGCTCAAAGTGCAAATTATGGCAGTCCTAGCATTTCCACCCAAGGCAGGTTGGAGTATGCGTGTCAGCTTTGAATCTCTGTAATTGATATGTCCTTGTCTCCCTTTACTGCATTAATCAATGGCATCAATCATCAACTACATCAAAATTCACCGTGCTAACCACATTTCAAATCCTGAGCTACTAGTAGAGCTCATTTTATAAACAGATTGGAAATAACGAGGAGCAAAAGAAAGGGTAAAAAGACAAGCACACAAGGAGAGTGCCCCACGCACACAATGAGAAACCAAGGTTAGGAAAGCACTTTTCCCTGAGAAAATAACTTTTGCTGACCTTAGCTTGCGAATGACAGTTCCCAGAGTCAGTAAACTGCGATTTATGTGGCAACCTTCTTTCAATCTAGTTCCAGCTGATAATGCTTGAGACGCACGCTCGCTACCAGCCAAATCTATGAAGTTCTACATTTTCATGCAACAAACTTACTGAACTGGACAAGAAGGAAGACTTTAACTTACAAGCAACAGCAGAAAACTAGATTAATGGACTATACCACACTGGCTGAAAGGGTCGTGGAGTTGTCCTTGCCTAAAAACTCGCGAGCAGAACTTTCAACTGTCTGCAGGAATCAGCATCCAATGGATAACTTACTTAAGCGAACAGAAATGTTGCAGGTAAGTCTCAGGCAAAATAGTTGTCAGACAAAGGATGAGAAAAGAGGACGGACCAATTTGAGAATTTGATGAGATCTGGAGCTTTTCTCATTCAATGATGTTTCCCCAATTTGTCTCTGAGCTGTGAAAACAAAATGCTGAACTTAACTCAACAAATCAATATTGTAATGGCAGACCACTGTTAGATGACTTACCTTCACAAATGGATACAAGCTCGTTAAAATGGTTCCAGTCCCGCAGAGTTTCCTCTGTCACTTTTTCCACAATAGTCCCTCTCTAATCAAACCAAAAGTCACATTACCATCTCTCACAATATGACAGATAATACAGGAAATGAAAATGAGATGTACCTCCGGATCATCCAGCAGCCGAAGAGAGGTGCTATCCGTGCTGAGGAGGTCTCTAACGACTTCATTGTAGATTTCAATAGCAGAGAACTTCAGAACAAATGCTCTCTCTTCATGCTTTCCTCGTAACAAGTAACTCCAGGTCATTGAGGTTTACAGCAGAAATGTAAAGATGAAAGAAACAAACTGTTGAGATGCAGAGACACAACTTCAATGGACAGTTTTCCTTACTTTGTGTATATAATCAAATATATCAGCTACGGTGAGCTCTGTTATTCCATTCATGGTGTATGTCTTTCCACTACTTGTTTGCCCATAAGCAAATATACTGGCTGCACAGAGAGAGAGAGAGAGAGAGAGAGAGAGAGAGAGAGAGAGTAGATTAGACTAACTAGTAATCTCTTTCACATGAAGAAACTGGAAGCATACATCACACATATAGTGGGATTTCCATACGTACAGTTAATGCCATTGACAACTGAGAGAGCAATTCCCCTTGCTCCTTCTTCATACACCTCCCTCGTAGAACAGTCACCACGATATACCCTGTCTATCACACAAAAGCATATACAAGAGAAAGATTGCTTCACTTAAACTGGTCTCAGATATCTAGCCTTACAAAGACATAAATGTGTTTTAGAACGTAGAGAGCTAAGTCAAAATAGCTAAGTTTATAGCATTGTTCAAAAACAACAAACTCCACATCTGAAGGCCCACTGCTCTAGAAAACGAAGTAAATGCTTTTCTAGACATCACCTTCAATAAAAGTTAAACTAAAAGAACAATGAGATTGGATTCAGAAATTAAGTAAACTTCCAGAACCTTTATAAGTAGACTGGTCGTTGGCAGTGATGAACAGAAGCATGATCAGAAGTTGAAAACATAACACATGCAGAAAAAGTAATAAAATGCACCAATTTCTAGGGGAAAAAATGCAGATAGTTCAACATGTCCTCACCAAATGAGTAGGCAGAAGGAAAAGTAGACCCTTCCCTAAGGGTGTTCCTGTACAAGATCGTGGTGTCATTGATGCATTCCCAGTCTGCAACTTCATTGGCCACAGCCTCCCTCTCACTCAAAGGCCTCAACCTCACCAAAACAAGAATCTTCTCCTCGCGAGCACCCATTCCTTGCATCTTTTCCCATTTCAGTAGCTCCTCCCCACTAATTGCTCCCATTTCTCTGACTCCTATTCTCTATGCTCCTTCCTTTCAATCCTGCCATCAATGAGAACGGAACGTCTATGATATCAAGTTCCTCCAAGAGTAAAACGTACTACAAGCACTGGTCAGTTTTGCTTTCCTGAAGGTCTGGACAGTTTAGATGTTAACAGCAAAGTGGTTGCACTAACCAATAGTTTAAAAATAGAAAGAAAAACAACCAGCCCTGTCATATCGGGAAGAAACTCATCATGGCATTCGTCCAACTAACACAGAAAGGGATAATAATAACGAAGGGAGAAAGATAATTACAGATTTAACAGCCACGAGCTGCCAATTACGTAGCCCTCCAACCACCCACGAAAAGTTCAGACGAAGAAAGTGATGATATAAATGGCGGTTAGTTAAGGGTTAACCCCTCTTGCTTAATTTTTAATCCTGTTGCTCCCTTTCGTTTTCATCCGCCGAGAACATCGACTATCAAACAGCTTATTTTGCTCTTTTTTTTTCCTTTTCAATTCCTGCAACGATGATCATGTCAGAATAGGTAACTTTCCTTCATGGCAACCTCATCATGCTTGCATATGAAGTAATTAGTTTCCCACATGTCCTCGACCGCACGGCGAGTTCCAAACTCCGTCCAGGACATGGTCCCAGTCATATCATTCCGGTCTCCTTCCCTCCCTCTCACACGTATTCACGAATCCATCAGACTCAGTTCATTCTTATTGAGACAGACAACTCCTTCGCAGAGCACATACCTCCGAAAACGCCTCTCGTCCGAACGCCGCTACTGACATCCGACGAAGCTTCTCGGCAAGTACCTCCGCCGTCTCGGTGGCTCTTCAATAGCCACGCGCCGCGCTCTCCGCTGTACGACGCTGTCAATCGCTGCCTCCGCGATCCATCTCGTCTCCAAGCTCCAGCTTCAAATCTCGAGCTCAGCCTACACGAAAACCAAAACGAAGAAAATCAACTTAAATAACCGAACGGATCCTGAATCGCCAGAGCCTCTCCGGCATTTCTTTTTCTCGACCGTTCGTCATTAATGAAGAAAATCGACGCAACGGATAAACACCGATACCGACGAAATCACACTATCTCCACAATAAAATCCACGGATTCCGAACGCAATCTCCACATCATCCCACCAAAAAACAAAACAAAAAACCGCTAAAAAATCCAGCTCAAAACATCTTCTCGGAACTTAAACCTAAGAGCCGAAAGCTCATCGCTAACAGTGTCGAGCCGGAAACGTCGCTTGAAAGACAAGATTGAGCACGTAAAGACACAACAGCAAGCACCAGCTTTACGCGTCGAATAAAGTGCAGAAGAGTCACTCGGAAGACAGCATGCCGACCGAAGGAAACTGCATCTAATGCAACAGTCCAGAAGAAGAAGAAGAAGAAGAAGAAGAAGGAAGAACGAGGAGAAGGAGAAGGAACCGGCGAAACTTCTGGATGCAACAGTGGAGAGAATCGGCGGAAACTCGCAGGCCACGATCTCCGAGCTCGGAAAACCACCACCGAAATTTAAGAACAGTGCCAAGGCACACAAAAAAAAGAAAAAGAAAAAAAGAAAGGCGGAGATTCTTTCTCTCGGAGAGAGAGAGACAGAGAGTCGAGCGACCGACGGAGCTCCAAATCTGGTGCGGCGTCAACGTCGTAGAACTTTCTCTGCGCCTCGCTCAGTCCCCCCCCAGTTTCTCTGCGTGGCGTGCAGTCGAAATGACTAAACTGCCCTCGGCTTCAGGCGCTTTTTGCGTCGTCCGAAGGGTAGATAGAAGAAAGGGAGGTGGAGCGCGCAACGAACGAGCGCGTACTGGGAAATGGGGGGTTGCTTCGGCTCCGCGCCACGTGGACTTTTTTGGGGATAGTTTTAGTGACGCGAGGGCGATGGAAAATTTCACCGCCGTTGGATCTGGATCGGATGCAGCCTTTGGCCCGCTTTTGCCCGTTGGGTTGGGATGGACCTTCTTTCAGTCAGTTACGTAACCCGCTTCATCTTCTATTTTTCTCCTCGTCTGGAATTTCGGGAATTCCTTTTCTTTTATTATTTTGGTTAAATATGATTTCGAGATGGTAAACTGTACGATACCGGGCCCCACAAAAAAACATTAAAATAAAAAAAGATCATACCTGTGTGCCTTAGAAAGAGTTGAAAATGAGAATATAGAATGCCTCGAGAATTTTGATTTTCCAATTGCGATGTCTTAAAGTACGTGGAAAAATACGTCCCAACATCTTTTATTTATTTATTTAATGAATAATTGGATTGATTTTCAGCTATATAACAATAAAGATAATTTTCTTGACTCATATGGCATATAAAAATACCTCTAATGTTTTAAAAAATTTGCTCACTCTATAATCTTGCTACTGCCACCCAGTAGTAAGTGTGAGGTCTATTATAATTGATGTGACGTCGTTAGTGAAAATTATTTTCAATATCATAAGGAGAAATTATTTTTATGATTGTTCATTCAAATAAATATATTTCCATCATTAGTTGATTAGTCAAATCAAAATGGACGGTTAAATAACAAAAGAAGATCGAGGAACTTGACTTTATGAAATTGATTTGGTTTGATTTTTTCGTCTCTGGGTAATTTCAGCAAGTTAGGCAAAGTTATCCATATTCCTCGAAATTACTTGTAAAGTACTCCTCAATCTAGAGTCAAACCGTGGGACTATTTTGGTTGCTAATAAAAGAGAGAACAACTACTAGCGCCATAGCTATCTATAGGGCACTAGGAATAATAATGGATTCGCCCAATTATTTTTCAACATTTATAATAAAAATCATCATATTTAAATAGACTATTGTTTCATCTGCCACGTATTGATCTCGAGCCCAATCACTCACCATCAGCAACATTGATTGATTGGACTGCAATAAATTTTACTGGAACATCGTTCACAGTGTCATTTTCTCAATCTCATTTTTGAATTAAAATCGAATGAGATTCAAAACATCTGAACTAGTCTAAGTCGATTTTAGAGATTTACTTTAGGGCAAGGTTATCTTTTTAACCTTGCTTGTCGATTATAAATTCATTTTGCTCGATGTATGATGCCACGACAATCACAAGTTCAATTCAATTTAATGCCCACAGCAACTCGTCATGAAGAGTAATTTGATCTCGTCGAGATCGAGCAATCAAAGGATGGTAGAAGTTGATGGCATGCAAATTGTAGGTCGCGGGCACTCAACATAGCGATGGTTGAGCTTAGATCACCAACTGCACTTAACCCCACCTTTCTTCCATGATTTGAAATTGAATACGACAGGTCATATTCATTGATGCGGACGTAAAAAAGAAGTTTGGCTACCAAAACAAAGTCCTCTGTCTAAAAAAGTTGTATCTTGAGCACAATATTCAAAAAGATTATTCCAATAATTTTATTTTCAATGCTAGCCCACGCCTCATTTAATCCATAGAACCTGCATAATATTTAATGGGAGAAAAGTATTAAAAACCGTCATAAACCTTTTTATATTCATATAAATTCAATTATAAACTTTTCAAATGAATCAATTTAGTTATAAACATTTCACATATATGTCAATTAAATTTATCTGGCCGAATTTGCTAAAAAATTGTTGACGTAGATGCCACCATCTTATGTGGTGCGGCCGACCTCGACGTTGATATTTATAAATAATATTTTGAATCTTATATAATTTTTATGTTTTTTTTCTCTACTTTGTTCCTCTTTCTACTTTATTTTTTTCGGTAGAAGACAGCCAAGGTCATTGACCTTCCCCTCAAAGTTCTGAGCGAGGGTCGCAACGCCCTCACCAATTTTGGCTAGGAGCCCTCACTAGTCCTGGGCAAGGCCGCAATGCCCAAATCAAGTGAGGGCCTTTAGCCCCAAAAGAGGTAAAGAAAAAAAAACCATAAAAGAGTTTTAAAAGGATTCAAAATATTATCTAAAGATGTTAATATTAACACTGCCCAACATCCATTTTAGCAGTTTCTAATGAAAAACTGGCAAGATGAATTTAACGAACATAAATGTAAAATGTTTAAAATTAAATTGGTTCAATTAAAAGTTTAAGATTGAATTAATATCGAAATAACAAATTTATGACTTAATTTTGTATTTTTTTCTATTTCATAGAGTTGGAATTTCACTTGGTTTTTTTATCATAAAATAAAATTTTATCTAATAACACGACGACACCGCTCTATAGTAGCGAGCCGTCGATGTCTTGTCAGTTTTTATGACGTGTCGGCTCAACAAAAGTCATGAGAGCGTGTGAAAAAGAGAAAAGTGAAACTATCTTTCGAAGTTCATTCCTAGTACGAAAAAGGATGAGAGCGTTTTAATGGCTAAGTTCACGGGTTGGCCTTTGCAATAACCAACGAGCGTTGGTGTAATATTGTTATTTTGTCAACGAGAGAGGCGGTGATTGCGAGTACTTGCGCCGGTCTGACCGGTGAGACCAGCTGCCGGCCAATGATTGGGCCGGTGGGCAAAGGCAGAATATTCCGATAATTCTCCAACAAAAGCTGGTTGATTCTCTTGGAATTTATATGATCCTTTTTTTTTTTGGAAGGAAATGGATAAAGTGCTCTCTACTTTCCAATGATATCGTCCAAAGAGTTTGTTCTACATCCTTGTCCTCATGCTATTAAGGTGTTGAGCATGATCGATAAATTATACGTAGCGATTACTTTCGATTTAAACACAAGAGGCCACATTTGACCTGATTATTTACTAATTTTGCATATTTGTCTGAATTGATCCTCATCTAGTGGAATATGCTATCATGAAATCACCGGCCTCGGTTTCTTTTTAATTAATGAATGAAAACAATTTTGATTTTCAAAACCAATCCTTAAACTTTGCCACGCGCATCTAATGTTGAATATCTATTGATTTGTAGTTCTATATTAAAAGTTAAGTAGTGGGTGTTACATCGCGAGAATTATGGTCAATTAGTGCCTAATAGCAAGGGCGCTCCACCGTTCAATTAATCCCCAAGTCAACTCGAGGAATTCGCCATGTTGTGCAATGATGGGAGGGCGTTGTGAGATGCTGACAATCAACATTATGGACTGCACGAATTCAGACGGTGGCAAGGCGACATCAAAGTCAAAGATGGCACATTTCGATTTCCATGCCGCACGCGGAGTAATTATTCTATGCACGCCATTTGTCCTCCTGGCGAGCGCCAAACGGTAATGGAGCGTCCCCCTTTTCTTTTATTAAGTACATTTAGCAAAGAATATCTCGATTTCATGAAGAATCGATGGTTGAAAAAAAGGCACATTAGAAATTATGGGTTTTCCTTATTTGATGGTTAGTAGATATTACGAGAATATTCATGAAAAAGAACACATGATGACGACGACAACATGATGGTAATAATTCTTTCAATCCATTTAGTCCATATGGCAATTGATGGTGCAACCCTAACTAAATATACTCAAGTATATTAGAAGGTCCATGTCATGGCAAAGAAAGAGTCATTGAGGGTTCAAATCTCACTATCAGAGAAATGGTAAAAAGAGAAAAAGACGCATTATAGCAATCGAAATTCCATATTATGACTTGTCGTGCTATTTGAAAATGTCTATTCATCTCCTAAATTTAGGAATTGCCCTCAAAACAAGAAAAGAAAAAAAGGAACCCTATAGGAATCTCTAGTAACTTAAAATAACAAAGGCCCCTATTTCTCAACCTCCTACTTAAGTTCGATGTCTATGGTAGAACCTAAAGACGTTCTTCAAGTAATATTTCTGGATCTCGAGAGAGATGGCAAAAGAGGAGATGACTATAGACGAGCGAGAGCTTGGTTATGGTGCGACCGTTTGCAAGTTCACTCGCCGTGCCATGGCCAATCCATAGGCTAAAAAGCATTACTTGGGTTCAAAGGGGGGAGGGGGAGGAGAAAAAAAAAGTTGGCAAGATGACAGATTTTGACATTGCTGGATCACATGCGATGCAGCTTTGGACGAAGCAACTTTGCTTTAATTTAATCATTGCTAAAGTTTCGAGCGACAGTAAAAAGCTGAGCTTGGCGAGCACGATTGACGGAGAACGAAGGAGGTAAAAGGATACCTCCCTTATCTGGTTGAAAAGATGGATTAGATCTTTCGGATGGTCCTTTCCTCATCTTCCGGCCCATTTAGTCTGAACCCAAGTAAGTAATTCTTGGCCCATTATGGTCCAATTTTTCTTTAGCCTAAAAAGACTCACTTGGAAGAGAAAGCCGAAGCACTACGCACAGAATCATCATAGTGGGCTTTGAGGTGAATTCGGTCACTCATGTCCATTTTAAATAGGGACAAGTGCGAAAGTCAAAATACAATTGATTTCTAAAATTTAAAAATATATAATTATGTCCTAAAATTTATTAGGAAAATGTAATCGAATTTTAAAATTTTAAAAAAGTGCGATGTCTTAAACTTGTTACGAAAATACAATTGAGTCCGAAAATTTTCAAATTTTGCAATCAAAGGAATGGCTTCATTCGATAAATTTGATAAGTTTCAGAATTTGATTGTATTTTTTAAAAGTTTTAGGGTTCAATTGTATTCCGTGACAAATTTTAGGACCTAATTGTATTTTTTGAAAATTTTAAAATTAGTGAATAACCCACCTATGCATGCCAAAATTGACCTGGCTAGCCTCCCACGTGAGGTGAACCTTGTGCTAATCCTCACGTGCCCTCCCTTAGTCTTATTTAGATCGTCAAGTCAGATATGGAAAGATAATAGACAAGACGGGCCACATAATCATGTAATAAGACGGAGGCGGCCTTTGTCGGGACCCGAGTTCTAAACAAACCTTCCGCAGCAGAAGAGGACATTGTCGATGAGTAGAAACACCATCGAAACTGTTTCAAGTACAGAACCGACGAAAGTTCGATTGGCGTGGACGTGTCGATACATCATCGAATGCTCTCCAAGATGGCGAAGGAAGGAACGAGAAGTAAAAAAGGAAGGAGGGCACATGGTAGACATAATGGAACTGGTGGCTGACGTTGTGCCCTTTCGTTCGGCGGGGAGCTCGTGGGTGCGAACGAGTGGTCGTACCACGAAAGACACATGACTGTCCAAACACGACCTCCTCGACTCTCGTTTTGCTTTCGAGGCTCGTGGGGGCACGAGCGATGTTTGGATGGAAGACCTCGCGAGCTCGCAGTTCATTTAATGTTTCGGGAGTTCCCGACTTTAGGCACGGCAGAGGCGAGGCGAGGCCAGGCTCGTGGGAGCTAAAAGGGGGGTGTCTGGCGCGTGCGACATTCTCCATCATCTGACTTTTTCGAATAAGAAACTCACTGCAGCACACTGCCCATTTTTTCCCCTCTGCCGAACCCGAGAGGGGCTGACAAATGAAAAAGAGGCGGAGGAGGAGGAGATGCCGACGATGATGGAGCGGATGATTAGCCCGTAGAGAGGAATCGGATTTGCTTTTCTTACGAAGGAGAAATTTGAGGACGGCGACGAATATAGGAAGAAAAGATGCGGACGATCTGCGACGTGTGCGAGAATGCCGCCGCGATCTTCTTCTGCGCCGCCGACGAGGCTGCCCTGTGCCGCGCTTGCGACGAGAAGGTCCCCTTTCGTTTCGGTCGTGTGTTTATGTAATCGGTCGCCCCCCTCCTTGCGGATTCTTTGTTGCGTCCAATGCGTGACGGTTTTCTATCGTGATGAGCGAGCATTAGATTGATTCGTTGGATCGCTCGTGATCACGTCCGGGAATCGCGACTGTCTGATTAGGTGGCTTGTGCTTGTTGTTGCGCCGAAGCTCGTGCGCGATGGGTGATCTTGTGTTTATCTGTAGAATTGGTGGGGCGGGTTTCGTTATATGCGCGTCGGTAAATGGCCTTGATGTTCCCCAAAAGTGTGAATTGCTGGGCATTGGCGTTGCAGGTTCATCTGTGTAACAAGCTGGCGAGTCGGCATGTGCGGGTGGGGCTCGCCGATCCTAGTGAGGTCCAGCGTTGTGATATATGCGAGAGTGCACCTGGTATGAAGGGGTCGTGTTTGTTTTGTTTGTTCTGCTTCTGTTCCTCTTCCTGACCTGAGGTTTTCGATTTGCTGTCTGTTTTGGACACACTGTGTGTAGCTTTCTTCTACTGTGAGATAGATGGTAGTTCCCTCTGCCTGCAATGTGATATGCTTGTGCATGTTGGCGGCAAGAGAACCCATGGGAGATATCTCTTGTTGAGGCAGAGAGTCGAGGTTTGTATCTTTTTCAAGAGAGAGAGGGGGGGTTTTGTGAATTTGTTCGCCCAATGCTGCTTGGATTTCGTAATCTTTGGCTGCTTTTGTAGTTTCCTGGGGATAAACCTGGTCGATTAGAATTGCAAACGCCTAATCAGAATGAGGTGAAGAGGGAAAAAGATCAGCCACCTAAGCTTGCAATGAAAGAGATCCAGCAGAATCACCAGGCATCTCCAGTACCTGTCCGAGATGCTAGTTCTAGTGGCGAAGGCAAGATGGAGGACAAATTGATTGATCTCAATTCTCGGCCTCAGAGGACTAAAGGGCAGACTTCAACGAATCAGGTATGCAGTTTTGCGATCATTGCTGGCCCCCCATGGTCCTTTGTTCTTTGAGAGTTGATTTATGTGAGATAATCTCCACTTTGCATGTTGTGAAATCTGATCTCTTCACTCAAAATTGTCTTTCTCAACTGATGGAGCAGGATATGGATGTGACAAATGGCTCTAATCATGAATCTGCCGGCGTTGTTCCTATTGGATCGTTTGATAGACAGCCTGAGATGTAAGGCAATGCATGCTCTGTAATTTTTTCCGTTTTCCACCTTTCATTTTTGTAAGTTTCTAGATTTAATGCTCTGGGAATCCAACAGTTGTTCTCAATTCCTGGAGAAAGTTCTGTCCGATGGGTTCACCATGCTAGGATGTTGTTTTGTTGAAGAGGTGCCATTTCTTTTTACATTAGTCCAATTTAACAGATACGCGGGGCGCTTAAGTGAGATAGAGCTACGATATGCAGGGTAGCATGAAAATTTGTCAAAATTTAATGACAAAAACTGTATTTTCTGTAACTAGGTTGGGCGATGGTTCAATTTAGAAGCATTGTCTTTCAATGGTGATATCCTCCTGCCAATAATTCATATCCGATTTTTAAGTTTGCAAATCCATTTATGCTGTTGCAACAAAGATAACTCTGGGTGCACTAAAAGTTGATTATGTGAGCAAAGTGGTCAGCAATCTGAAGTATAATCAGAATTGTTATCTCGTCTATATGTAAATATGCAATGTAAATCCAGGATGGGTGGATCAATTTAGTTAAAGAAGGCAATGACATGGCTTCCACGGAAACCTTTAGTACCTTTATATACTCTTGCCACTCAGACTGACTCTTCCTTGCTTTCGCTGCATTATGACAGGAAGCAGAAAGCACATGAAAAACTTTTGTAGCTTGTCGCTGCAGCATCTGCACTGTAATTTCCTGCTTGTCCTTCTCACCATCTCTGCTCTTTTAGCTGGGAGATTCACTTAACTTTCTGAAGGAATAAGGATGCTTGTCTTGTGGTGAGAGAGTGGATTTCACACGATTCTGATGTGTGTCACAGGATGTTCTAATGTGCTATGACCTAGGCAACAGAATCAATTCTTAGTGCATGGTGGCTTTTGTCAGCTTCATTTTTAATGGACACTGTGATTATAGAATAACTTATGGCATCCAAAAGCGAGTAGCAAATGCATTTAGTTGACTGATTGTTTCACTGGAATCCGCTTTTAGGTACTCCTTTGGCAAGAGATTTTTTTTCTGAAACTTGTGTCTGTCCTACTTGTTTCAGTTGGTGTGGAGCCTATATCTCTTTTTTCAAGGGACAATATAAGAGTTATCCTAGAAGAAATTGATGGGATGTTGAATATTAAATTCCAGGCAACTTTTGCTACTTTTTTGATTCCTTCACCTTGCATAAACTTAAAGATTGGCATAGCTTTCATCAGTTTTTGCATGGACAGTAGATGGATTGCCAGGGAATGAAGTGAATTATCTAATTGGATGGCAAAGATTAATTTTGAATCTGGTTAGTTTGTGAAGTATATGGCCATTTTAAATGGACAATAGATTGTAAATTCTGTTTCCACCCATTCTTAACGTGGAGATGTTGAAGCAAGTTGCTCAAAGTTGGAAGTCATGCAAAGTTTGATGGGAAATTATGTCAATTCTCTTTAATTTGAGGTCTAGTTTGGTAAGTTTGCTGGTGCCATTCAGTCAAAGTTCAGACTGGGGAAAAAAACAGCAAAGGGGATGCATTATGCATTAGATGTCTGATGTTATTGCTTTTAAAGCTTATTATGCACCTACCTTGAAATTATGAGTACATAAGCTTGTGCAAAGGTAGCTTGACCTTTAATGCATTTCTTTCACTGTAAGAGAGTACTTGTTGATATGAAAAGAGAAAAAGGAGAAAAGATGCTAGACCACCATGCATATGTTCAACCATTTTATCTTCTGATTTTGAAGTTCTCAATGGATTCTTTACTTTTGATGTCCTGAGTTGATGATGACTTGTGTCCAGTCTGCCTCCTTGTATATTGGTCCTACAGGACCTACCCTCAAATATCTGGTCAGAATGAAAAGTTTCCTTGGGCATCTCAGCAGAAAAGTTTGTGGACCTATGATAAAGTGAAAAAGGTAGTCTGTGAGGCCACAGGGATGGGGTTTGGGGGTGGATTTGTTTGTCAGTTTAACGATGGAACAGTTTTGAAAAAGAAACCAATATAAGTTACCACTCTTATTTCCTGTGGCTTATCATCTATAATAGTGCAGTGAGCAATTCATGAATGCCAAGAAATTGAAGCTGTTAATCCATCCTCATTTTACTTTACAGCTGCAGAATCTGGGCAGGCACTCTCTTGCTGCCTGTTTCTGAGTGAAGAATTCAGCCTTTTCCTTTGAACACTTTAAGTTCTATAGACTTCTCTGTGTTTACTTAGGGTATTGGAGTTTTTACATCTGATATTTTCTTCTTCTAATTTACCTGAAGAACTATTTGGGGCAGCCGTGATAAGTTCAGTCATTGGGCTTTACTGTTTTAATTATTAGGTAACACTTATATTCACCATAATTATAATGTGACACTTGCCATCCCCCCTACCATAACTATGTTAAGCTGTACTGAGTGAAAGTTTGTGCATCTGCCTGCCTAATGGTTATATCAGATGAATCCCACTTCCAAGTTTGGCTTTGAAGCCATTTATTGATATGAGAGATTAACTTAACACTTGCCATTCCCTCCTGCCATAATTATGTTAAGCTGTACTGAGTGAAAGTTTGTGCATCCGTGTGCCTAGTGGTTATATCAGATGAATCCCACTTCCATTGCTGGCTTTGAAGCTATCCACAATTGATTTGAGAGAATCCTTTTCTTAACAGATATACTCGTGGCACAGTATCCACTATCCATAATAAGTTTATATGAACATTTGTGTTGTGGTAATGCAAGAAAAAGGATTTATGTTATGTGACTGGAACGGTCATGCCACTACTCTGTATAGAGTTGCAGAATGATAGTGAAAACTCCAGTTCTCTCAGATTATTGATGCATGTGAATGCAAGATTGAGCTTTCCTGTGTTCTCGCTGAGTGCTGGCAATGAGTAGTTTAAGTGCAGATCTCTGCTGAGTTATATGTTCAGTGTACTCACAGGTCAATAATTAGAAGCAATCGTCTTGAAATTATTGAGCTTGATCAAACCAGGCTCACAGATTTACTTAAGATTCTGACTATTAGCAACTTATGCTTTAATTGACCAATAATTAGCTCCCTTCAGTTCTATGCAATTTGAGTTTCTTTCTAAGATGAAGATAATGATTCTTCGCCAATCTGCAATGAGCAGACATAGAGTTCCTGAAGAAGCAAAGGCTACTGGACATACTCATTAATCCAGAAGTACAAAGATCTCGTCATCAAGAAGTTTTATTAAGCAACTAAAGAGTGCCAGACCATCAACAAACAAAAAGAGTCACCATGCATGTATATTCATATATAACACATAGAGATTCGACAAATTCTGGAGAGAGAGAGAGAGAGAGAGAGAGAGAGAGAGAGAGGAATTAGCAGCTCTACTCCTTCATAGCTTCCAATGCTCCATCCGCTACAATCATTATCACAAGTAAATCTGTGACCATCTTCTGAGCTCATGGAGTTTCAATGCATCATCTTAGTACACGTATCCCTTGACGAACATTCCCTTCTTGGCCTCCTCAGACTCGCCTTCGCCGGTATACTTGCCGAGCTGGGCGAGGGAGTTGGACTTGGCACGGAGCAGGAGCATATCCTGAGCGGCCTTCACGTTCTCAGGCCTGCCTCCCCATGTCTTCAAGCAGGTGTTCTGGAGGGCTCTAGCATAGGAGAAGGACACATGCCATGGGTTCGGGGACTGGTTCATCGCGTTCAGGTTCAGGGTCGCTTCGACCTCGGATTGCCCACCAGACAAGAACTGCTCAATTCAAAAGACAACCGTTAACACGTGATCAAAGATTTCCTGGACTCATTTGTCCTAAGCACTTGTCATAGAGCACGAAGACAATCAATCGGCAAACGCCTTCAACCAGGAAACTAGGAGAGACTTGCCATGATTCCAGGAACGGCAGGCGGGATCCTGCGGTGGAGGAGCTTGAGAGTGTACTCGGCGACCTGCTGGGGAGTGGCCTTCTCTTTGCACTCGGCGCCGGGAGTGACCATGCTGGGCTTCAGGAGGATGCCCTCGAACAGTACATTGTTCTCAGCCATGTAGTAGAACACCTCAGCCCACACCTTCTGGGCCACCTCGAATGTCCTATCGATCCCGTGTTCTCCATCCAACAGGATCTCCGGCTCCACTATTGGGGCCAATCCATTGTCCTATGCATCATAATCAGTCACATAAACGTTGTCAGTAAATCGACCCTCGTCCGACCAAAACTTATCCCATGCATCTGAGGACAGACAGCCGAACAATGAATGCACACATCGACTAATAGCTGACCAAATCTATCTAATTGTAGGACTGCTTCGACTCAAGGGCCAGCACTGACATAGGTGAAAGGCTCGAAAAACTATTAAATGAACCGATTCCAGATAATCTGCGACTTACTTGGCAAATGGCAGCGTAGCGGGCAAGACCCCAGGCAGCTTCCTTCACGGCTAGGGCAGATGGGCCATTGGGGATGCTCACCACAGTTCTCCTGCAGATTTTCGTCTCCGGAGTTAATTTATGGAGTTTTCAATCAACCGAAGACAATGGAACTAAAGTGACACGATATATTAATCTAAATACAAAAACATTTAAAAAAAAGAGGGGTGTCCTCATACCATTTAGCAAAGCGAGCACCCTGCTGGTAGTAAGCAGCCGTGCGGGAGGCCAATCCGTCGAGCCCTTGGCACCAGGACTCGTCGTTCGACCCAGCCAATGGCACCAAACCCTGTTGTCCACAAAAGCAAACACATCTTACGTTGTTTCTATGAATAATCAGACACCAAAATCTACATGTTAAAATGAGCCTTTTTCGACTTGAACTAGCTACTAAAGTCTAAAGCCTAGCTAAAAATTCGATGCAGCAAAGACTTTGGAAACATATCAGTTATTGCCACACTTTGTTCTCTGAAACCAGTGTATAACAGGTGACTTACCTTGTCGACTTTGATACCAGGGACGATGTTCTGCTCAACGAGGACATCAACCATCTTGCGGCCGTCGGTGGTGGATTGGTAGAGAGTCTCCTCGAAGAGGATGGCACCAGAGATGTACTGGCCAAGTCCCGGAGCAGAGACCAGGAGTGTCCTGTAGGCCTGGCGGTTGGCCTCGGTGTTCTCTAGCCCGATCGATGCCAGACGCTTCCCGCAGGTCGCGTTCGACTCATCCATGGCCAAGATTCCTCTCCCAGGCGATGCAACTGTTTTCTGATATAAGGATCATTCCCCATCAAGAAAGAACACGGCCGTTAGCTTATAGCTTCGTTATCTAACCTGTGATGGTATCTATATTTTCATGCATACTTTTCCACTTCAATGACTTCATGCATACTAGCATTCTTGTTTACTGGCTGTCTTCCAATCCATGTTTTGATAGATTCATTGAATGTATTCCAAATGAATTGTGTGATAACTTTGCTTAAGTTCGAATGTCTAAAGCGACTATTCACATTCTTTAGGCTTTACCATCGTGGCGTATCGACTCTCGTGAGTTACATTACTCACTCATGCACTAGGGAGTATCCTTGAAGTAACGAAGGATATCGGCGAACCAACGTACCGCAGTCTTGACGAGCTCCTCAGCATAGGCGCTGGCTTTGACAATGAGGGCGGAGGGGGCGGTGGTGGGGTGGCAGCGGACGGCGGCGAGAGATGGGACGCGGAGGGTCTGCGCACCCTTCACGAACTCCGACTTGTCGAGCACCGGAGACGACTTGAGGAGAGAAGCTGAGGCCATTGTTTTTCGCTTGTGAACACAGCCCAAACTGTGTTACCTTATCTCTTCTCAAAGCCTCTCTCCCTCTCTCTCTCTCTTGCTTTGCCTCTCTTAACCACACATGCACACATGCTCGATTGATCTCTTATATAATTGCACGAAGTGTATTTCCCTTAGATGTCTCGTTTGAGGCTGCGGTGCGCCGCCCAATCGCACCCCGCCACATGGATGATAACCTTTGCTTACTTGGCGGGGCTCGCATCAAGTGGCTCAGATGAGAAGTTCAATCATAACCTCTTAAAAAAGTCATTTTTTATAAATAAAAAAAAAATTATAGTTGAAGACCTCAAAATTGTCTGATATCTTTGGTTTTTTTCTCTACTTGATGTTTGGAGAATTGGACAAATTGCTGTCGTATGTTCACCAAAATGAGGCCATCTTCTCTGCCTAAATTGTCTGTTTGAGAGGAGATTCTTTCTGGAAAGTGAACGTGAGGCTTCAATTCTCTCCCGTTCTCCTCCAGTTTGTTGTTTTCCTTCCTGTCACTGATTGATGGCCTTGGTTTAACTCCAGGAAGATTTGCGGTGAATTGGGGATCGACACATCGATGGCGCACAGCTTGCCAGCTCAGAATTCGGCACGTGATCAGAGGCGATATTTCCTCGCCACGTGGACGTCGGCGATCTCCCCCGAGGTCCGGTCATTTGACCCTTTGCTGGCCCACCCGGTTCATCGTGGCTTATAATGCAGCTAGAAGGAAGAAAAGGAGAGAAAATGATGGAAACAGAAGAGGTTGAAGGAGGGCCTTAAAAGAGCTTACGTTACTTTCCAAAGCTCACTCGTTAAGAACTCCCATGTCTCTACCGAGAACCCTGTTGCTTCTCCACACTTTAAGCTCGAATTCGAGCTATTTTCCATAGAATTGCAATGCAATCCAATTTGAGGATCACTAAGCTCGAGCTTAAAATACTATTTCAAACTCCATAGAGAAAGAGAAATTGAATCAGTTATAAATTATAAGGTAGGATGAGGCTTAGAGACATGCTCAGATGTTTTTCTGAGATGGGTGGTCTATGACGTGGTCGTTGTGTTATTAACAAAGGAGCAGGAAAATATGACCCAAAAATAAAGGAGAAGGAAAAAGAAATAAAGGACCAGATAAAAAAAAAATATGAAATTCCGTTGCCGGGACTTGAACCCGGGTCTCTCGGGTGAGAGCCGAGTATCCTAACCAACTAGACTACAACGGATGTTGAGATAAATTGACACAAATATTATTTTTAAACATAAATAAACACTTATATGCAGCCAAACATGGAAAGGTGAGCTACTGTATTGATGCCCGTGAAAGGTAGCCCTGAGCCGATGAGTAAGGATAACTAGTTAGTGGCGAGAGTTAGTCATGACGCTCGATCGAAATCAAAATCTTGGCGCAAGAACTTATGGCGGCTGGCCGAGGGTCGATGCTGCTTGCTTATGTGGAAACCTCTTGTGGGAGCCTCTTTGCCAGAGCCTATGTCCAAACAAAAATCCTTCATGTGATTTCTATCTGTTGAAAATTAAAATGCTATTTTGCATTTAGATCTTCTAAGCTATGGAAGAATCAGATGAAAAATATTGCCTGCTTGGCTTAAGGGTGCATCTAGTAATCTCTTTATTATTAAGAATAATTTTTGTTCAAAAATAACTTTTTCCATTTCTATTTTCAAGAACAAAAAATTTGACTTTGAAGATAATTCCAAGAATAGAAGAACGTAGCATAATTGGGGGATAGACCTCTGTATTTTTTATGTGGAGCCACATATGGTTTAGTTTAGGACTGTTTGGGTCCTTTCGTTTGCTTATTTATTCCTAGCTTGCTTGTATGTTTTAATTTTGTGAACGTGGTGCCCTTCCACATGTTGTCTAGTTAAGTGCTTGTCAGTGCCGTGTTTCATCTTTGATGTACAGTTAATTTGATTAAAAGTTTATATATACTTACCTTACCAAAAAAAAAACAAAGAAATTTGCTTCTTATTTCTATTTCTATTTCGAGGAATAGAAAAATTAGCTGATATAACCAAATAGATTTATGTTATTTTTCATGTTCCGGAAATAAAAAAACTGAAAAATAAAAACGAACACAATGATTACCCAATAGAGAAAAGCCACTCAAAATATTATTTTCATTTGCAGATCACCTTGACTAAATGTCAAATGCAAATGATGACGGGTGTCTCATGATAGAGACATGGGAAACGGGACATGCCTATTGCCCCCATGAACTTGTTCTGAAGCTTTGTGCCTCAATGACAAGTTAAGGCTGAATTCAATGAGAAAAAAGGAAACAGAACCGATGCAGAGCATCATCCTAGTCCTAAAACAATCCTAAAAAAAAAGGGCAAAACGGAAACAGCCTCTTCCTTCTTTGGTATGCCCAAGATGAGAGACCTGTATAATTCCCCATGCCCCTGAACTATTCCTGCAAAAGAGAGGAGCTCCTACAGTTGAGCTCTTCCTGTGAGTCTTCAACAGCTGAGATTTGGGTTGGCAGCAAAATAGGCGAGCACGCCGACAAATGGCGCGTTGATGTAAGTGGTCGGCTCGGACTTCCTGAAATCAGCTCTGTCGTCCTCGAATGCATCGTCCTCGCCCGGTCCGCCCACTAGGGCCCCGACGAGAACGTTCGGGTTGGGCCATGGCGAATTGAAATAGGCCGATCCATCCTTGCACCCGATGGGCTCGGACCGGTCTTTGATCGACGGGATCGAGGACCCGCGGTGGTGGATCCTTTGCGGGTACCGCTCGCCGTAGCCCACCATGTAAGACATGCCCTTTGGGTTGTCGCCCAAGATGTAGTCGACCTGTCGCTTGGCCTGTCGCCGCAGCTCGGCTGGGCCCACGGTCGTGCCGCCGCAGTTGGCGGACTGCGAGGTCCGCTCGAGGTTGTTGGCATAGACGAGGAGGAGGAACGAGATGGTGGTCGAGTGCTGGAGGTTGCTGCCACCGGGCTTGTAGATGAGGCCCCGGGAGTGAGGTCTATGTGATACGAGGACGATGATTCGGGGATGAGTGTGCACATGAAGCTGTCCGCTGATGCCTTGTAGGATTGGAGTGCGAACATGCTGCCTTCCAGGAATTCCTGAAAAACATACGAATTCATTTCGACATTAAAACAAAGAATCAAGCCTAATTCCACTTAGTAAGGTCGCCTGTCTAAGCACTGAATATGAAATGCGGTTCGATGTTCAGAAAATTGGAGTTTCTGGGTTCATGTGTACCTTGGAGACGAGCACGTTGAGACCGGTGTGTTTGTTGTCCCACCCGAACTCATTGATGTTCTCCTCGGCACCGAGCGTCTGACCGTTGTTTTGGATGTAATCGAGGTACAAATTGTCCTGAGTTGCCCTCCTGAGCCATGCCGCACCCCACAGCAACTCGTCCTGTTGCCGCAAGACAAAGTCCGAAAGCCGAATTACTCAACTTAATCACTTGGAGCCTTGTGATTACGAGAGTCTTAATTGACAACCACGAGCAGAGGACAAACCAAAAGGACGCAATTCAGTCAATTTGCTGCGTCAAAACTAATGTAATCCTGAAAAGTGTGTGGATAAATAAATGAGAGTTGGATATGTTTTATCTTTCCGATGGATGGTCGTTCTTGGTGCATTGAATATTCAAGACCAAACTTGGGATTTTCCCAATGTCCCCCGTGATCATATAATCTAATTAAGCGATACGATCCGTGAAAAATGATTTGCCTCTACTGTTGGCAAAAATTTTCGGTAGATTAGGAAAATGGTAGCTCGGCGATGGGCTCATTGGCCATTCGAGTTTCACATATTCCTTGATTTTTATGGTAGTAAGAATGCGGATTGCACTCTGTTTTATGCAGCATTAGCATTACCTGGTATCCGTCGAAGTCGCAGTAAAACGGGCAAACGTCATCTTTGATGTTGGCATTGTCGCTGTAAGCTCCCCTGTGAGTGTCGGCGTACTCGAATGCCTTGATGGCGTTCCTCAAGAGGGTCTCGGAAAATCCCGGGTCTGATGACCGGAATGCCATGGATGCCGCTGCCAGAGCTGCTGCGGTCTCCCCGGCAACGTCAGAAGCTGGATTAGGGGCATCGATGACGTAAGCTGTTCTCGCAGTGTCCATGTCCTCCGGTCTTTCCCAGCAGTTATGGTCACTGTTTGGATCACCGACCTGTGACAAGATTGCTCAATTATCAAAGACGGTACTCGATTCAACGGACCATTGTTATCAAAGTTGTGATGCCGATCCTAGAAATATCAATAATGTTTTTGCTCTGAGAACTGAATGTAAGCTTGAGGACCGAAATTTTCTCCAGAAAGGTGGTCCAAGCATGTTTTAACTTTTCTCAAGTTAACTTCATTCAATTGCTGTCACCTGCTAAGTGAAAACGAGAGTCGCAGTTGGAGAAGGACAAATTCTGCACATTCCCAAAAAGGTCTAAAGAATGTTTGCAAAGAAGTTAGCAAGGCGGCTTTGGAATTTCCGAGGTTCATGGCTGTTTCCGGAGTCCTTGGATGAATAGCCAGCTGACATGGGCACGATCTGGATCTGATTCAAATGATCCGATCCATAATAAACTTGATATTCAGAACCAAGTACTTATCATATCATGGACTGTAAAATAATTTAATTAGGCACAAAGCTTGTGGATGGTGCTGTTAAAAGGTTACATCTTGAACACTTTTTTTAGTAATGCCCCTGTTGCTGATGTGCGGTGCAGCACGGAGTCTTATGCACGTGAAGCAAGACATCAGCATTTCCTCGCACGAAAATTAAGTTGGCATCTTCTTTCCGCCGAAACAAACTCCATTAGTTTATCGAAAACAAAACAACAAGTGTCGGCTTATCTTTCCTCCTAAGGCTGCTAGATTTTCAGGGAGGAATTGAGGAAAAAGAGGAAATACAGATGGGACTCGCGTGCCGATACGAGACAAACCCATCATCGGCCAGGGCTCCGTCGTGAGCGAAAAGGCAGCTACCATATTCTTGTCTTCTCACTGATTGATTAGCAAGGAAACGATAGGTCTTGCTGGCTTAAAAAGAAATGGCGAATATTCGAACTGATTGCTGTTTAGACTTTTGTACTTGTTGAACTCGCTAAGATATACATCTCGTGAAAAAGTAAGGCTTACACTGAGCATTCCTTAAATTATAAACTCTACAAGTTTTCTCCTTCGTTATGATTAGCTTTGTCCTCCAAACCGTCTACGAACGCATCTATGGAAATGTACGTTTTGTTTTTTCATGAACAATGCAGAAATTGGGCGGACACTGATTCGCGTTTCTGCATACTACGAACGATGACAAAAGTAAGGGAAGAAATGTAGGCTTCGCTGTTACCTGCACGAAAATCCGGTTGGGCAGCTGAGAGATGGACTTGAGGAGATAGTCGGTGCCCCAGCGGACCGCCACCAGGGTGTTGCGCAGCTCGGCGGGGGGCATCATCTCTCCGAACTCGATCACGCTCCAGGACAGCAGGGTCGCGGTGAAGGCCATCGGGAAGTGGAACTTGACGTTGTCCCCCGCGTCGTAGTACCCCCCCGTCAGGTCCACGTGGTGTGTCCACCCGTCGCCGAGGCCTGAGGTGGCGCGCCACGCCATCCGCTGGTCCGGCGGAAGCCAACCGGACCTCTGGCCCTCGAAGAAGAGGATGGACTTGGACAGCGCATCGGTGTAGTCGTGGCCGGCCGACCGGTTGAACGGGAGATGGGTGGCGAGCAGGAGGAGGAGGGGGAGGAGGGTGACGGCGGAGGAGGGGAAGCGCCGATGCTTCATTTCCGGCGTGCGTTTCAGCGGTTATGCTCGACCGTTTCTCCTCGTGAGTGGCTGGTTATACGGGGGACGTGATGCTTGGGATGGTCTCAAACGTGATGCTTTTATAGGCGAGGAACGAGGAAGAGAGAGAGAGAGAGAGAGAGAGAGAGAGAGAGAGAGAGAGAGGAGAGATCACGGGAGATAGGAAGACGGGATTGGTGGAGTGGGGTGGCGAGTGCGTGCGATTGCGGCTTCTGTGGACTGTGGAAATTTGTCAGTGATCTCACATGCATGATGCTATGTATATGTATGTACGTATGTATGTGGACAGAGAGTGATGCTGCTCCATCTCGTGGATTAGGATTTTGGTGTGTAGCGTAGCGTAGTGTGGCGCGCTGCTTCAACCCCGTATTGACTACGAGAATCTTACTCGCGATAAGGGTGACGTTACGTTCTCTTCCGTTAATTGAGCTAAAATCTGGCAGGTGTTGTGGTGATCATATCTTATCTAAAAATCTATCTTTTTCTTTCTTTCTTTTTCCGAGGTCGAATATCACTTGCTTGAGTAGCAAAGCAATGCGTCCGGAAACTCTGGTGAGTGCATTGGATATGTAGGGCAAGCCATTCGCCTAGATATAAAGTCAGTGATCGAGTTTTACGATGATCAAGAGAGAAATGTATATGTCGAGCACGCACTCAATGGCCTAAGCCTTATTGTTTTCACCATATTTCGACGTATGCATGCTATATCGTATTCAATTTGCTGAATGTTGGAAGTTGGGTACCTGAGAAGTTAATTGGTGGAGACAATACACTCAATTACACTCGAGAAACATACTGTCGTACGCGACCAGTCCACTTTCTCGAGGGATCTTATAAATACCTTTACTGAATTACACTCAAAGGAATCAACAGATTTCTGCCCTGTTGAAGCATCACAAGCTAAGAAGCAAGGACACAGTATACTAGGGCGAATAAAATCAGACAGCGGGACATAAAGCGAAGCAAGCCTCCATTCTTTTCTTCCTTCAGAAAGATAAAAAGGATTATACGGAGACTGCGCACAAACCTATTGTCGTACGCTGAGGAGATAAGTATATTAAAGGAGACCGACCAAAAAGAAGTAGAATATTCTTACCTCTAGCCCCAAGATAGCTTAAAGAGTCCCCAGCCTCCTTTCCCTTCAGTGGTGTCATCAACTTGCTCTCGTTTGATGGACCAGTGAAAGTGAACTGGATCAGGTGTATTCTAAGTGACCATGGTTGAGTTGAAGTTTGTGTTTGAGAAACCAAAAAGATTGGGGGAATTGATCCATTGATTCCTCCATTGATATCATCCTAGTGTCGGTGGGTTTCGTCATCTCATAATAAACATGTGTTCTTGTCAAAAATAAATGAGAAATTGTAAAATTACGTGAATCTCGAATTAACCAAGTAGTATTGAGTTTTAATGTCTCTCTAGTTATTAGTCCCGGGCCAAATAGAGCTTAAACATCTGTCCCGTTTCTATGAATATAACTCTATCTAGCTATCCACCCTAACTAAATAATCAAACTGATAATCCAACTCTATTTTTTGGACAACAGGCAAATGTTTTTCTAATGGGTTAGGTCACCCCTATAGGTCATTGAGTGACAAAAACTTTCCAGTTGTTGAAAAAATCAAGACAGGGCGGCTTTCTTGATTGCCTCTATGTCTAGCGAATTTAGTTAATTTGTCTTCGGAGTAATCTCTTCATGTGTACGTCAAGAAATGTTACTCGAAATGGGACCTGACCCGTGAAGCTCATGACGCGCACTATTGTAATCTCTGCAAGTCTTATCCTTCTGCACACTTCCAAAAAAAGAAGGATAATGTTCTATCTTCTTGCAAGTTGCAATTGCGAGTGATTTTCCGCGGCTAGTCGCTGCGTAATGAGTCGGTGGCATCTTCCATGTGAAGATAGAATCTGCCATTGCCTCCGTTGCAAGAATGCGACAGGGAGGCCAATTTGCAGTCCGGGGGGGACACCCTTTTCCCAACCGTTTTAACTGTTTCCGTTTTTGACCAAAGTTAGGTTAGGTGGTGGATAAGGAGGGTGGCGACGGCCTACGCATGGTCCTGAAAAGCTATCATGATCGGGGAGCACAGGCTTTCATTGGGACGCGTGATGCTGCCATTGTTTGACAACTTCGAGAATTTGGTAGTTGAGAGATTGTTCTTTTAAATTTTTTATCCTCTCATTGACTGATCAAATGAAAGAATTTGTAATTTTCAATAGCCTGCCTTTCTCGGGTCAACTTGAGTTATTAAGCATTTGGTAACGTTTGATGTTACACATCGTGATTTTCCGTCGAGACTAATCTTAAGAAGAAGAGTTATGTTACTAATTAGCCTCATGAGAAAAAAAATGCTTTTTTTATGAGATCAATAAGATCACATGTACTAGAAATAATGAAAATAATATTTAAGCCCGCAAAAGTGTATTTATCGATTTCTTTCGACAAAAAGTTATTTACCAAAATGTCCATAATGTTTATTTTATTTTAAAATCATTAGATTTGGGATTCTTTTTAAGTATTTTAAATTATCATACGGATAATTTATCGATTTTTGTTTTGTTTTGTTTAGTAAAGGCTAAAATTGAAAAAAATGATAAAATAAACTATTTAAAATAAGTGTCACTTCCATGGTCCTATGGAATGTTTGGATTTCACCACAAATATGCCATCCCATCTACAACGATCGGTAAATATTAGGGATGAGCATAGTTTTAGAGTAAAATTTGGAACATAAAAACCATATAGGTGAATCGGACGAGTGGAATCCTGTTCGGTTCCAAGTTCCAAGGTATGTGGGTAAGTTTTAAGTTTTAAAAATTGATAAATTTGTTTTGACAAATAGGTTCTAAGTTCTAAGCAAGTGAAACTTTAAACAAGTTTTTATATTTTTCATGGTTTATGTCTTGCGATCCATGTATTGTATTCTATGGTGTTAGGTAATTAGTGTATAATTTAGAGCCATTAGTCTGGGTTTCTATTTTATGATTGAGACTTTTATTTTTTGAACGTTTGATATTCTTTGTGTGCCTAAATAAAAATTGTGGTTAATGAATTGTAATAACAAGTGGCGGTATTAAATGTAATGATGATTAACTACAATCATTCAATTAATAATACAAGGAAATATGAATAAAACTTGAAATCAATACCGGAACCCGTGATAGGATAGCTTTTAGGATATGTGTGGTAGGTTCCAATTTCAAAAAAATAAGGAACATGTTCCAGTGAATAAATTTTAATTTCTAAGTGAAACTTGTATGGAACTTGAAATTACTCACCCCCAATAAATGCGTATTAGATATGTTGCAACTTGACAATGTAGCATGGGTGATGTAGATGGTGATCTCTTACCACTAGATGAATCATTTGAGTGGTTAAACAACCTTTAAAATAAACCCCTAACTTTTCCTATCACTATGGACGGCGTTTCATCTCTCTCCCCTTCTCTCTCCCTTTCTAAGTTTTCACCATTTTTTGTCTTTTCAACTTGTGAAGGGGATGACATGGATCTCTCCCTCCCCTCCATGTTTTTCTTTTATCTCCTCTTGTTTTCTTTTTTTACTCTCCCAATCTAGTTTTAAATCTAGGAGTTTTGCTCTCTTGATTTTATATTTGGGAGCTTTTCTCTCCGATTGAATTCTAGATTTAAGAGTTTTGATGAATAAGTGCTACACCTCCAATTTCAATGGTGTTTGCAGCAACTTTGGTGTGCTCAATTGACTTGTTTTTTTTTTAAAAGCTTGGGTAGCTTGTGCTTATTAAAAGACTCGCCTTCGTAGGTGACATATCTAAGTTTGTTCAACATATTTATGTTTATGTTGTCTTTGTACAGTGATGATGTTGAGGACGTTGAACCTATATGCACACCGCTAAAAGGCAAAGCCGTAACTATAGTTGGAGATCCTAAGTATGCTCATCACCGATAATGATGTGATTTGGTGATTTTTTCACTTGGATGCAATCATGAATTCATTTATGAAAGATGAACGTATGATGATCTTTGCCAACCATACTCTAAAATGTACATTGATTTATGGTTTTTGGTTTGTTTTGGAGCTCTACAAGTTTGCCTTGTTAGGGTGATTTTTGAGATTTCCTATGGATCCTGTCATATATTATTTTTATAATGAATGGAAATTTTTTGACAAAAAATAAATAAAAAGTATTGAAGTGGAGATATTAGTTTTATGAGAACATGACACATATGGTCTATAAATATTGGCCCAACGTGCAATATAGTCCCCCCAACTTTAATTTTCTTAATGTGTCTCCTCAACTTTAGCCCAATGTATAATGCCACCCATGAATTTTAAATTGTTTAATGTGGTCTATAGACTTTTATTACATGTTCAATTTTATTTTTTTTGATACCGAGGGACTAACAAAGCTCACCCCTTTAGGGGAGCACACGACCCTCTAGTGCCTGGTGGCACTATCGGGCCTCGTCGCAAGCCGCTATTTAGACGTAAACCTCGGGGGAGGCTAGCCTAGGATCCCAACACCAAGACCCCCATCTTACAACACTTTAGCAATAAGAGGGTTTGAACTCTTGACCTTGGCGATGAGAGAGAGAATGCACACCAACTACGCTACCCATGGTTGGATTCATTTTTGGGTCCCTACCTCAACGGCAGAGAGCCCTCCAAAAATTGGCATATGCCACTATATGCAGCAAGCACACGGTATTCTTTAGATTTTATCTCTAGATTATATGAAAATGTTCAATATTGGGACAACATCAAATATTTTCATATAGTTTAAGGATTAAATTTAACATGTACCAAAAGTACATGTACTACATTGAATATATTGAAAGTTTAAGAACTACATTGCATATTGGGCTAAAAGTTCGGAGATTACATTAAACAAATTAAAAGTTCACATATCATATTATACATTAGGTCAAATTTCATGGGCCATTTATGTCATTAGCCCTAATTTTATTCGTTTGTATGGAAATGAATTTTTTTCCTCCTCTAATACTTGGGTCCGGATTGCAATTTTTATATTTTGATGAGACGGTCCACAGACTCCACACTGTAAATTGAATAGTCTAAGGCCCAAATTGACTCGTTGGGCTTGGGCTTAAACCTCATAAACAGTTGCATCGGTCGCTCTTACAGATACCCTCCCATGGCTTCCCTCTGAGGTTCTGACCGAATCTCGTCCTCGCTCCTAGCCAATCGCTTCACGCATAACCCACCCATCAACCTCCTTGTGGCCATCCGCAGCTTCGCTGATTGAAATCGAACCAGACCGAGGTACGCCCGACGCTGTTTTCCTTTTCTTTCCATGGTTGCTTCGTCCTGGTATTAGGGTTTTCGTTCATGGTACTCGTCGCGTGGTGTCTGGGTATCTGGGAACGCTTGCTGTGAGATTATGTCCGTGAAATCGAGCTCCTTTGGGTTGAAAGCTTCGATGTCCGTTGAATTGATTCGTGGTGATGGCACATGTTTGCCTGTTCTTGTCATGCATTTGGCGATTTTCTCCCTTCTTTTGTAGCGGATTGTCTTGTGTGTGTCGCATGATCGATCCCCCTCTTTTTGGTTTTTCCCTGGTTTTGCTGTGTTTGCCGTTCTGCTCGAAAAACCGCGTTGGGCTACCGCTGATATGGGAAATGAAGAGGAGGTGGGACTAAAAGGGTGCAATGAGGTAATATCTGTATGGGTTTGATGTGGATTGGCGGAAGGGTTCTGAGGAGTTGATCCTGATGAAGGGACTGCAATGTTAAACGTGCTCGGGAGCATGGATGAAAACTAAGGAGATATTTACCAATGGGTGCAATGAAGTAATGGGTTCATGTGTTTATACACCTAGAAATTTAATCATATAAACTGAACTTTCAAAACGTAATACGACAAGGAAGATACGATTATCTCCTTTCATGACAGAGAGAAGTAATGGTCTTTGAGTCGATTCCTTGATGAGCATAAAATCACCAAATTTTGAGTCAATATGGCAAATGTGTATAATGAAGGTTGGAGCTTCAGTAGGGCAAATTGCCCTCATCTGAATTGAATTACAGCTTGAGGAGAACATATTGGGGACCTCATTGTTGCTTAAATCACAATATAGTGGAGATGGCTTCCTTTCCTTTTCCTGTGAAGTATGGTCCAACAGTTCTGAATTTAGTCAGATTGTTTGACTATCTCACTAATTACTTGCGGCATCACGAGATAAATCACTGTAATGATGTCAAGCCCATGATGGCTTTTAATTTTCCCTCTTGCTCTCTAAAACATTCTGAATAAGTCCATTGCGTAAAGAGAAGATATGCGTGAGCTGGAGTACAGGTTCAAGTTGCATATGTCTATGTCATCCTTGGGCACTTTCATTGCAATGGATATGGGTGTGGGATAGTGAAGGATGTGGCTGAGCTGTGGAAAAGAATTGCTACCTTTTACTTCTAAGTGTGTGGCGATGTGATTGTGTTAGACGGATTTCTTGTTGAGATTTTGATGTTAGGAATGTGGTCTGTTCCGTTTACCGAAGGGGAAGGATGGAGGTGTGGTTGGACTGACAGTTATGATATGTGGTGTGATGTTGTGATGTGGACAGGGAGCAGGTTGGAGCTGTGTTGGTCTTGGTGGCAACTAGTGCAGACTAGTGGTGGTGAATATTTGTAAGAGGAGTTTTGAGAATGACTTCAATGAGCAGGAGCCCTAGCAGGAGCAGGTCCAGGAGCCCAATTGATCGAAAGATGCGTTCTGAGCGCTTTTCATATCGTGATGCCCCTTACAGGAGAGACTCTCGTCGTGGTTTCAGGTGTTTCGACATTGGCTACTCTCCTGTTTTCGGATGTGATCTTATTCCTCTGTGGAACAGGGAGCAAATCATTACATGTGGCTTAAATCTATGGAATCGTGAAGTATGGTTAATTTATTTGATGAACCTTAATAGTCTTTGTCCCCAAAAAAAGAAAGAAAGATGCACTTTTTTTGAACGTGTATTGCTTTTATTGAGGTTTGCTTGTTTGGTAATTTTTTTTGCTTGTTGAAAGATGATGAGATGATTATCTCTGCTTTAGCATCCACCCTTTCCCCCTTCTCCTTTGCTTGTGTGTGTGGGTGTGTGTATGGGAGAGAGGGAGAGGGCCATCTTCTTTGGGGGAGAGAGAGGGGTGGGTCTTTATTTATTTTTCCCATTCTTTCTAGTTATGTATCAAGATTTCTGATGTCCTAGCTGTATGAAGTTACTGTGTGTTGCACTACGATGTAACTTATATAGAATGTTGCTGGATGAGTATGTGGGCTTTGCTGCTTTTCTTTTGCCTTTGCTGCATCCTTCTCAATTAGAGTCTAGGGAAGAAACCCTAACAAGGGTTGGGATCTGTTGATAGACTTACGAAAGGGGGACATGCTATACTTTAGATTATCTAATTGCTGTGTTGGAGTTGTATCAGTATGCTTTTTCAAAATTCTATTGTCTTCTGTGGCCCAAAATTCAGGTGATTGAATTCTCACAAGATTAAAATATGAATATTTTTCTGTCCTTCATTCTGATTGATCAGTGTTTTTTGACTTTTTCCAGCCGAGATCTGTGCAAGAATTGCAAACGTCCTGGGCATTTTGCTAGAGACTGTCCCAATGTGGCAATTTGTCACAATTGTGGTCTTCCAGGGTGAGCAACTCTTTTCTTGAGTAGTCCCTGTGATTTGTATCAGGTGCGAGGTGCATATAGGATATATGTATTTTGTTGAAACTTGACAAGGATATACTACTGGAGTAAGTGTATTGCATTGGCAAGGGAGTTTTTTTTTAATAAAACATTAACTGGGGTTTTTGCTGTAGAATATTCATTGGAAAAGTTAACATGTAGATCTTGCTCCACTTTCTGGCACATTTAGGAATGGAATTTGAAATCTTTAACTCAATATGGATCTGCATGTGGTGGAATGATATGTTACAAGCCTGATTCTTATTAAGGATTTAGTTCAGTAAGTGGTCATCAGGTGGCTTTCTCCCCAGATTTGAAACTTCAACTATCGTCGGTCCTCCTTCGATAATATATGAAATCCTGTCTTTTTTGTGCCTAGTAAATAATGAATGCACTTCTCTGTGCTAATCCAAGGAGTGATAAGCTCTTGTACCAAGTCTAATGACTTGGGGAAGCCAATTAATCTTTAATTCCCTATATACAGTATGAAAAAAGACAAGCAATCAAAACACTATTAACAGCATAGAGAGTTCTTTTATTGTTCTTCCTCTCTAGCCTGGAGAAGTATAATGATTTGGAACTATGGTAAACTGTTTAGTGATGCAATGTAAAAGTCCAATGTATGGGCTTTTCTCTTGGTTTTCTGTTATTGTCGTCACGTCAGCAAATGTGGATTGCCAAGCTTGCTATAGAGTGATGATGCACTGTTCTTATTTAACTAGACAGCACCCTTTTTAAGTGGATGGATGGGGTTTCTAGTGCTACTAATGTGCTTCCGTTTTGTTTACTTAATTCCCAATGGTTGCCAGGCACATTGCTTCAGAATGCACCACCAAATCATTATGTTGGAACTGCCGTGAACCTGGCCACACGGCCAGCAACTGTCCAAATGACAGCATCTGCCATACATGTGGTAAGGCCGGACATATTGCCAGAGAATGCACCGCTCCTCCTGGTGACTTGAGGCTGTGTAACAACTGCTACAAGCAAGGGCACATTGCAGCTGACTGTACGAATGAGAAGGCATGCAACAACTGTAGGAAAACTGGCCACCTGGCACGTGATTGCCCGAATGAGCCGGTCTGCAACATGTGCAACATATCTGGGCATGTGGCTAGGCAGTGTCCTAAAGGCAATGTTATGGGAGAGCGAGGTGCCGGTGGTGGGCGCAGCAGTGGTGGTGGTTTCAGGGACGTCGTATGTAGAAACTGCCAGCAGGTGGGTCATATGAGCAGCGAGTGCATGGGAGCTTTTACAATCTGCCGCAACTGTGGAGGACGAGGGCACATGGCATACGAGTGCCCATCAGGGAGGTTCATGGACCGTTTCCCTAGAAGGTACTGATGGATGGCAATCTGCATCAGTGTTTGGCCCCTGATAGATTTGAGATGTTGGTTTCGCGGTTTTATGTGGCGGCCATTGTTACGAGAATTTGGAGCTTTTACTTTTGGTGTAGTAGTATTGTGCCCTTTTATTATGGACTGAAGATTTTTTTTCTACCTTGTTCAAATCGGCAGTAACTGTTATGTATTGAATCTTCATCTGGAATTTTTTTTGAACTTAGAAATTTATATGGGAGTTGAATAATCTTCAGAGAGGGGCAATCAGTGTGCTGGGCATAGGGGCTGAGCTGCTGAAGATTTGTTATTGTTTGTATGTCTAAATAGTTTGCACTTTCTATTATTAGAAATGTTTCTGGTTTTGGCTATGGGCGGCAGCGGTTCTTGTGGCAGGTTGGAGGTTTCTTTGAGTAGTAAGTAGTGTTGATAAGTAGTAACAGCAGAGAGATTGAGTTAGGTGTTTTTCTTGTAACACTTGAAATGGCAGGGTTGTGATTTCTTCCCATGTGCAAGAAAAGATGATCCAGAATCCAAGATATGTGATGCGCCAAAGGAAGTTGCTAGTGGGTAATCCATACGTAGTAAGTTCCGATGGCTGAGCTCGAATTTGAAAATTTCTGTGTGTTTGCTTCTTTCTTTTCGGGTCATATATAAAATTCAAGCCGACGCCGGGATTTCTTTTATACTTTATGTTCAAGCGCGCCCTCCATCGTGGACTGATTCGTTGTAAATATTTGAAAGAAAAGAAAATGAAACCAATAATAATATGATTCATAGTTTGTGATATATTAAAGAATTATATCTTTTTCTGGTGAAAATCGCTAGTAATTGAAGAGTATTGTTCAATTCATATGAGACGCTATTTTTGAATGAACGGAAAATAGATTAAGAAGATTAATACGGGAAAAGAATATCATATTATCAAATCAGAATCAAAAGCACGATGAAACCGGATCTTTTTTTTTCGGTCGAATGATGAAAACGGGTTTAACAAATTAACAGCGTGTCCCCAACGTACCATCCTCGTATTTGCTCGCCTGGAAAATCGAGTCTTTGGGAACACGTAATAGCTCCCCGGGAAAAAAATTAAAGTAGAAATAGGGGGCACGCAGCAAAATCGTCTTCGTCTTCATTTCGGTTTTCGTTAGGTCTACCAATCATATCGTCGTCCTGCCAAAACAAAGGGAATCTTCGTCGTCCTCGTCGTCCTCGTCGGCCTCGTCCTCCAACGCGTTGGGAATCTCGAATTCATCGCAGAATGGGGCGAGATCTGCGTCTCTAGCATCGTCGTCCAGGCGCCTTCCGATTTCTTCCCTCTTCCTTCGAGATTCTCTCTCCAAGATTTTCTTTTTCTTTTTCTTTTTTTCTTTTCTGGGTTCGGAGCAATTTCTTTTATGGCTGCATTAAGACGCGCGCTTCAATTGGGGATCAAGTCGGAGAAAAGCCTGTTGAGTTTTCGCGCTCTGAACGCGTATTCGACCTCGAGCTCCTCCTCGTCGTATTCGCCGGTCCATAGATTCGATTGCAGACAGTTCTCTCAGCTCGTGAAGTCGAATGGGACCCGCGCCTGTCTCGTCGATACGTTGGCTCTGGTAATCCATGTTTCCCGCTGGTTCTTTAGATCTTATGTTTGAGGCAAAAGTTGATTGCTTTGGAATTCGCCAGAATTGGAGAATGAAGCGATATTGCTAGATATTCATTGGTTGCATGAAGTTTAATTTTTCTATATGTTACGGTTGTCCTTTCAGGTGAGGAGCTTGGAAGCACAGGGCGTGCCATCGAAGCAAGCCGAGGCGATAACATCTGCGATCATAGAAGTTTTGAATGATAGTTTGGAGAACGTGGCTCATTCTTTCGTGTCGAAAGTAGAAATGCAAAAGGTAAAAATGCTCTCTATACAAATTTTGTGTGTTGTTTTCCTGCATGCCAACTGTTTGATAATATTCCTCAGTCTGAATGTCCTAGATCAACTTTAGGGGAGTCAAAATGAGCATTATGGGAGGTACTGTTTAAGTTTCGAGCCTTACTGCACTGTCTGTGATTTGTAGACTGAAATTCTTCAAGAATCAAACCTTTCAAAGTTCAAGTCTGAAGTACAGAGTTCGCAGGTATGTGTCATTGTGATATGCCTATTTAGAGCAGCATATTTTCTTAATATCCCTCATATAATTGACAATTTGAAAACTCATGTATGGTGGTACCGTCCAGCTGCTCTTGCTGTAGTCATTACTCTTCGTTCTCCTATGCTTTTGCAATTGTGCTCCCAATGTAGGAATGAATGGGATCCCTGCAGATACTTTTTCTCATTTGGGACAATATCTGGGGAGACAACTCCACTCATTGCCTGATTTTCTGTAGTCATAGAAATAAGAGAACTTAGAAGACTTCTGTGTTTTTTCACATTCCTTTTGAGTGCTGTTTGTTCCAAAATCATGACTGGGTTTGCATTTAAGAAACTCTGGTTTTACTTCAGTTCTTTGTGAATATGGTCTTAAATTTTGTCAAATGCTCTCCAATTCCTTAGAATGAATGAATGCATCTGCATTAGTGGTGGTCATAATGTATTCCTTTTGTCAGCTTGTCATGTTTTGAGAGGGATTCCCATGGGTCAGAGCACACATGTTTGTACTCCAATGTTGACCCTGTTCCCTGTTCAGCTAGTGGGAGGGCTTTTTACCCTATAATCTTGTTCTGGCTTATCAACTTTAATGCAACTAGTTACATGATTTTGAAAGCCAGTTAAAGAGTAAACTAATACAATCCTGAAGTTGAAACTTTTGCCTTTGGCTTTTGGCTCATGCATTTCACTTTTGAGTGAAATAAACTTGAGACTTACCAAAGTTGTCATTGATGACATGGAAAGCAAGCTAATAATGTACTTTCGTCTTTACTGTAATTTTTAAGTTGAAAGTTATACATTGCAAATACACACTTGAAGGCTACATAAGAACAAGCTCTTTGTCAAATGTTTTTTCTTCTACATGCTTGGGCAAGCATTTGTTGTTCAGCATGCAGTTGTCAGTGTGGTTTCAATTGCTTGTCTGGTACAGGTGGCTATAACCTTTGCCTTTTTGGTTGTTTAAGTGTCTATCGGATGCTGCTTCTATTGATTCTTTCATGTTCTGCATGAGTGTTACCGTATCAGAGAAGTATTGGCATTAGAATCTCACTGGAAACTATTGTGCTTCTCATTTCCTACATGTTAATACTATCCATTTGTCATTACAATTCAAGATGCTTTTGGTCGAATTTAACAAATCCTTGTGGATTCATATTTGTTGACTGTTGTCTTTTTCTTGAATATTTCAATCCATTTATTATCATCTAGATTGGCATCACTTTAACACATGAAGTTTTTATGTTCGTCAAAAGTAGATCGTCTTATTTTGAAGTATACGGTATCTGCCATGACTGACTTTTTTAACAATGCAGGAACATCATTTATCTATGTTGCAACGTGAGACTGAAAAACTTCGTGGCGATATAGATAAGACGCGTAGTGAATTGAAGTACGTCTTCTGAAAATTGTGGATTAAGAGGTTTGAATTTGGTTTGTTGATACTAATTCTTGTATGTGATCTTTTGATCAGGTACGAGATAGACAAAGTTACTGCTGGGCAAAGATTGGATTTAAATCTTGAGAGAGGGTAAGGAGTAAAAAGTTTTATACTAAAGCCTTATCGATGAAACTTTTTATTATGAGTTTTTCATTGATCATAGCGTCATTTTGTTCTTTTTCTCACACTATTGAGTGGAAACTTACTACAGGCGGATACGCGATGAACTAGCCAACCAAAATGCTGAAACCACCAATCTCACAAACAAACTTGATCGGGTAAGGTCAAAATCTTCATTTCAGGAGCTTATGACTCTTTGAAGTCTGGTTAAAAATTGGAAACTCGTTTGCAGGAAATTCATGCCTTGCGAGCCCAATTGGAAGCAGCAAAATATGACGTGATTAAATACTGTATTGGTACTCTTGTCTCCATATCTGCTGTTGGTCTGGCTGTTCTTCGCATTTTGATGTAGGGGATTTGTAACCCCGACGAGACTTCATTTGTGATTGTTCACTCAAATTTGGATGCCAAGGACTCGGAAAGATCCAATTTTAGAGGGTCAACATGTCCAAAAGGCAACTTCTGGTTGGCTGGAGTTACAGTCATGACTTTCTTGGAATTTTTACAATGAATTGCTTTCAAATTTGTACTGTAATTCTCAGCTAAAAATTGATCAATATTTGCAACAGTCATTATTCTTTGTTATTCTAGCTGTTTAATAAAAACATTGTACAACGTTAGATTATATAGTTTGTGATTCTAGATGGGATGCAGTCTCTGCTTGAAGGAGTAGAAGGATGTTTCATTTGCAAAACAAGGCGTTCCATGGTTCTACATGAAAGAGAATTACTTACAAGTTTATGTCCGGACGTTAAAATATATGCAGCATTTACAGTGAGATGAAAATCGTAACATACCTTTTAACCAGAAATAAAGCCAGTTCCGCCCCTCCCCCCAAGAGAAAGAAAAAAACCCAGAAATAAAGCCAGGAACGAGGATAACGTGTCAATTTCTATGTCCAATGTTGCATAAATTCAAGCACAGGTTTATCTTTCAAATATTTTTGCAATGACACGTAAAGTGTATGATTTTTTATTTGTTTAGAATCAATCTAAACTTCTATTGGACTTTTCAAATTTGGCTATTTGGACACTATGACGTTAAATAGCCGTTAATTGTCCATATTATTATTTGATGTGACTTCTTAGACGATGACAAATTAAAAAAAGATGTTTTAGTAATTTAAGTTACCATTCCTTTTTCTTTTTCGCTGCCCAGCACTTAAAAATGGAGATGGCATAATCTTTTTTGAATAAGTGAACCATGTTGACTATCATGCTTAAGTTTTACTAGTTGAGCGACATCAAAAAAATCGCACAGCATGATAATTTTTCCAAGGAAAAGTCTCATATTGAGTCAAATTTTAAAAGTGAAGTACTAAATTGTACAATTTTTTTTTTTGAAGTATACATATATAAAATGGACAAAATTAATGTACTTATTATGTCATTATTCCTTTTTATGATCGCATTTGACTCGCATGAGAATGGTAACAAAATTGTGGATTTGATCCGTGCACGTACATGCACAACCAAGATGGATGTGCTTCCTTTGCTACTAGAGGATCAAGGGAGCGTGTCATCCACAGTCGTGGACTTCCAAAACAGAGCTTTATATCTCTTTTTATCTAAAAAGACAGCAAAAACGTTCTGCAGATGAACCTTTCTATCGGAGTATGCAAATCCATCCTCCCAAAGTAAAAATAGTCAATGATGGTCCGGACAACCAATGGTACCCCCCCTTCTTGCGATCCATCCTCTTAAAATGATTGAATTTCAGATTGGTTATGGAGAAATAATTGAATGACGAAACTGATGGTTGATTCTAGCATTGTTGTGGATCGCTGCCTCACAAGAGTGATGTCAATAGAAATTACAGGATGGACTTGTATAACTAGTCTTGATACGGTCAACGTTGCTTTAGATTGGGAATATGACAATGGAAGGCAAGTTTACGAGGCAATTGCTAGATTCTTTGTATTGTTGGCATCCTTGTCGTTGAAATAATGGCACAGCTGTGGTGATACATGAAACAGAGAAGCAAATATAAGAGAAACTTGAAATAATGGCAGAGCTGTGGTGACACCTGAAGAACCCAATGGCGTCTGTGCGTCACATAAGCAAAATGGTTCTGCAGAGAGTCACTTTCTGGGAGAGGCTCGTGAAAGACGGGACAAGGTGTCACTTGATATCCTTTAACTTTTTATATTGAATGAAAGTCTAAGAGACATCTAACTAATTGCAGGTTATGCAACCATATTAAGATGAATCTGATGTAGAGCTGAATCTATCAGTCGGTGATCATGTCATTGTCTCAAAGGTTTACTGCTTACCCAAATATTTGTAGTACTAGTTGATAGATTATCCTAATGTTAATTGGTCGATATAAATACAACAGCCTTCAAACAACTGGGGATCACATTTGGATTGCTTCTCACATTAAACCCGCTACCTCTATGCCCTGGTCACAACAAGGCTAATAGAGCAATTGTTCCTGTTAGCTCAAGATGTCTCTTACTCCATCTAATTTAACGACGCATTTGGTTTATAAATATGCAATTAAACTCGAAAATCATCAAGATGGTAACTTATGCTTGCCTTGGAGTTAGGGACTGCCATTGTCATTTCTTCATCATGTTTATCCATTTTTTGTTTGCTCATTTCCCTACTGAGCGTGTAAGGTAGGGGCCAGGGGATAAATGATGTTTGTGCAGTGTGCTATAGGGCTTGGATGTATGTGTCATTGCTGTATTCGAAAGTCCAGCAAGCAGATAAAGTAGTTCAGCTGGTTGAAAAAAACTACATTATTCTTGTGACCGTCATGCATATGTATCTTACTCATTTAAGTTTGACAATCTTTGACTTAGTAGTAAAACAAAGATTCATCTTCAGTTTCTATTGAGGGGCTATGGATGATTTTATCTTTAATCGTTCTAACTATAGCCTTCTTTCTCTGTCTCTGCTTAGTAGACTGAAAAATTCAAGAATTTGAAGTATCAATATTTAAGTTAGAAAAGGAAAGGTATGCACCGGCCGCATTTTGAATCTTTCTTCCATTAATGTTTGCCTTTATTTTGTGCTTTGTCTATATTGACATCTAAATTTTGACTAAATATTTAAGATTTAATTGTATAGAAAATTAAGGAACAATTTGACCCTAACAAAAAAAAATTTCACATTACGTAGGAATCACTATTATTTGTATCAACTTGGTTTTATTTTTATTTTATTATCTCTTATTTTACTGCATTTCGGATAAATATAAACAAATTCTTTTTTTTTTTAAAGGGCCGCGAGTGCTCTGGGGCTGCGCCTTCGCCCCAGCCCCTTCTCCCCTCTTTTCCATCAAGCTGGGCCGGGCCCATCTCGCCCAGCTCATTTCCCCCGGCCCGGCCCCCGGCCTGACCTCTCCCATCTTCTTTCGCAGCCTCATGCCAACGACCTGTGCCGAATAGAGAGAGAGAGAGAGAGAGAGAGAGAGACTTCTCTCCTTCCATGCCCATACCCTGCAGAAGTCCCAAACCTAGCATCTCTAAAACCAAAGCTCCCCCTTTTGATGAGAACTGATTTTCATTAAATTTTCATATTTCGACCAAACAACGAAAACTATATTCAAAAAATGAATTGTTGGAAATCATATTCCAAAAATGTCAAATGTTTGGCGAAGTAAAATGGAGAAATACCTGCCTGTTGGACACTGTAATTGATGAGAGCAATGTCGGATCTTTAATTTTGAGTTCTTTTTCATAGTGGTGAAGAGCGTATAAGAGTGAACAAAAAAAATAAAAGGGTGTGAGATTCTGTTTGTCTCAGCGAACAGAGCCTACAAATAGCAGTTATGTGAAACTTTTGGTTACTTTGGTTGTTGTATCATTCTAATTGTGATTATTACTCGATAAAACCCATCATCTAACACGCTATCATCTTCTCTATAAAAAAAACAGAATCAGCAGCGACATACCATTTATCAGAGCTAAACGTGTGCAAATCTACGGACTTTCAAAGGCAATGAGCTGGAAGTCAAATAGGCGTTCAAAGCTCAGACTCGTCAGACAATTTGCTGACTCAACTTGCACCTTTCGATGTAGCCATAAAAAGGTTTCACGATAACATAGACTGATCAAAATTTGCCCCAGTCGTGTTTCTATACTTGTGCTGATAGTAAAAAATACTGTACAGCAGTAGCTGGTGAATCTTGATTGATGCAGTCTCTCTACAAAGATGTTTCATTTGCAAGGTGAAGCATTTATGTTTCCGCATAAAATCAGCTACCCTTCTAGTGCCTTTGGTGCCACTTTCTACGGTCATGCCATTTCAGGCCCTTCCCTCAAACTTCCCCCCTCCCCCACCCTACCGTCAGATTCACCATCTCCCACATGGGAACGCCATCATTTCCCTCGTCGGAAAAATCGCAGCTTGAAACTTTTTATTAAGATGCAAAAATTTTGCTTATCAGGAAATTTCGCTCCATTTTCATCCTCCAAGTCCTCTCACTCTCTCTAGTCTCCATTTCTACTTTTCAGACACATTTTCCTGTGCAGTAAAAACGCCATAGCCAACCCACTCCTAACTCTCTCTCTCTCTCTACTCTTTTTTTTTTTTTTTTTTTTTTGCTAAAACTCTCTCTACTTAAAGTTATGACCTTTGAAAGACTTAAACTTTGATAGTTCAGATTCTTGAATTAATTTTCAGTTAAATACTTCAAGAATTTGACTTTCAAAGTTTAACTCTGAAATACAGTAATTCTCAGGTACGTGCACCTCTGCCTTTCTTTTATTAATGCCTGTTTGTCCATATTGTGTTTTGTTTATTTAGTATTTAGCAGCGGATTTTCGTCACTATCGACGTGAGCGCCTCTGTAGTCCAATGAATCGGCCGCTTGAGAGTAGCTCCCGCGGCAACAACGTTTTGGCGTTTTGGCAGTGTTGATCCTCTGTGGAAGCTGCATCACAATACAAGAGAGAGACGCTGTGGGGCAAAACTTAGGCTTAGCAAAATCAGGATGCAACCAACTGCATTCTGCATTATATCTCTCTCCCCTGCTCCGAAAACTTGAAATTCTGGCCTCGTCATGTGGATTCGTTATGACTCCTGACTAAAAGCATAATGAATCATCTTTCGGTATTTGTATTTAACAGGGCTTTCAGAAAGACGGATGCAAAATATTTTTGGGAAGAAACGTGACTCTTCTCTCTCTCTTTTTCTCATTCGAAGCAATCGAAAGGAAACATGGGTTAAGAACCTGTTGTGACCAATGACGACATAGTCACAGCGGGAGTCCATGATAGATGGACTGCTCTAACAAGTGCACAGGAGACCACAAAACGAGGATGTTAACCCCAGGAGCAGCAATGTCAGGCTGCGTATGTCTTCAGATGGTATGCACTTAGTAACAAAGAAAGTATGACAAAATGAACTGGTGTGAAAGATGTATTTCTTCAGAACAAAGGCAGATAGAGAACTAGGCCCTCTTGAGGAAAAGAGGGCTACTTCAGGAGGGAATATATGTTTTATAACAGCTGTGAGTAGACGTTAATTGTCCATATTAGCATTCGATAAAGCCTTTTGAGATAATGTCGGGTGAATTCAAATTTAATACTGATTATTTCTAATGATCACTTTTTCACTTGAATGAGAATGGTAATGAAATCCTGGATTTGATGACTGTCTTGGACTCATGATATAACGCAGAGCTACCTCTTTTACTGAAGAAAATAAAAAGGCAAACGTTGTGCGGATGAACCTTTCTACTGGAAACTGTTCATAGAGTATTGCAGAGGTCTACCTGAGAGTCAGAAACCAGTGCTCATCGCCTTATAATAGTGGAGAGTTTCTAACCCTTTTTGCTGGACGTATGAATGATCAGTGTTCAAATTGACAGATGCCCTGGACTATGATCATTGCCTACATATAACATAAGATGGCATGTGCATCAAGTTTGTGCATAGAAATCATCAATGATGGTCCGGACGACCAATGGAATCCGCACTTCATGCGATCCGTTCTCCCAAATCAGACTTCCGAATGAGTATCTTCCCTGAACCCTCAGCAGTGAATTGAATATGACTCTGAACTTCAGCTTGCCCATGGAGGAATTGAACGACAAAACTGATGGCTTTACTCTAACATAGGTGCCAACTGGTGCTTCGATGCGAGCGGTGTAGATAGAATCTATGGGACCGACATTCGTAACTATTCTTGATACGGTCACCTCTTGCTTCAGATTGGGAATGACGATGGAAGGCAAGTTTAGGTTTAGGAGGCAATTGCTTGATTCTTTGCAATGGGTGGGTTTCCCCGTCATAGTGCTAATGGCGCTGCTGTTGTAGCCCAAGAAACAGAGCAAACAAACATAATCTGATATTTCCGCATCGTAGACAAGGCCAGGATCTGCCGCCCGGTTAGCATCGACATGACCGCCTCCGTAGTCAAATGCATCAGCCTGCTTATAAGGTGCTCCCTCCGCAACAATGTTTTGGCGGTATTGATCCTTTGTGGAAGCTGCAATACAACGGAAAGAGAGACGCTGAGTGGCAAAAATTAGCAACATTAGCATGCAACCAAGTGCATTCTGCATAATATCTCTATTCCCTTCTTGAAAACTTGAATTTGGCCTTGGATGCAAATAGGCATGTCTCCCGATTAAAAGAATTTTGAATCACAGTGCATTCAAAAAGACAGATGCTTGTGTAATGTATCCAAAATGCTTTTTGGGGAGCAATATGCTCCTCTCTCTCTCTCTCTCTCTCTCTCTCTCTCTCTCTCTCTCTCTCTCTCTCTCTCTCTCTCTCTCATATTTGAAGCAACTGAAAGGAAACATAAGATAAGAACCTGTTGTGACTAATGAAGACTTAATCATAGCAGGAGTCCATGATGGATGGATTGCTTTAACAAGTGCGACGATGGCAGATATATGTGGACAAGACATGGAAGTTCCCGATTCTATATTAAAGTTGAGAGGTGGATCCAGCTCAGATGATGCAGGAGACCACGAGGCAAGGATGTTAACCCCAGGAGCAGCAATGTCAGGCTGTGTATGTTTTCAGATGTTATGCACTTAGTAACAAAGAACGTATAAGAAAATGTGTGATGAATATATACCTTCAGCACAGAGGGAGATAGAGAACTAGGCCCTCTTGAGGAGAAGATAGCTACTTCAGGGGATATCTGTTTTCCGATGACAGTTCTTGAAGATGTAATCTTGATGAGCGGCTTTCTGTTGTAGAAAAACGTGGAGGCATGACATTGAATTTAATCTCACTTGCCACACACCGAATGATAACAAAAGTAAGTTAAGTGAGTTGGCATTTTGGTTCTTCTGAAACTGTCATAGGTCTACTACAATAAATATTGAATCATCACAAAACGAGGAATGCATTGGAATACTAAAGACTCGCCTTCCTATAGATACGCATAAAAAGTTGTTTGTTTACCTTGTATTGTATCTGAATTCAATCGTCCCAAAAATGTTTTAGTTCAAAGATGGAAATATCGCCAAGGGGAGGCATCGCTTTGTGATGTGGTGAAGGGTGGAGGAAAACAGGGAGTAGTTTAACATATATGATCAGCGCAATTGCATTCATACATTTTAACAAGATGTCATTCTCCATTCTTCATGAAGTACTTGTCGTATTAGAACTTACTGAGTTGCCTCCATGTAACTAAGCAAAGAAGTTCCGATTGTAAAATCCACCTGGACACAAGGGATGCCCGAGGATACCATAATATCCTTTGACGGAAAGTGTGCAAAGATCAATCCAACGCCCTTAACTGCAGTGACAGTGCTTATGGCAACTGTGGCTGACCTCTGAGATCGAGATTGGAAGCAGAGAACCACTTTTCCTCTGGCTAAAGTAGCATTTAGTGATCCATTCTCACAATTCCTGCAAAAATAAAATTGACATCGCATTGTCTGTTTATACTACATGAGAAGGAAATCCAAAAGTTGCTGGCTTGTCAAGAGAGAGGCACTGTGATAGGATGGTTGTTTGACCTCGCACTATCTTCGTTAGAGTTCGTAGACGCAATATCTTCTCCATACACGATGGGGTAATACCTGTCCCTGAGCCCCCTTGTATAAAAAGCCTGTCCCTGTATGAGAAAGCAAAACAGGAATAGCTCTGAATCATATCAAACTAGAACATCCGTCATGAGTTTCATGGATTCTATCTAAAACATTTCTACATCGAATTCATCCTCATCTTTATCATTTTTCCTTCTCTGAACCCCCCTCCCCTCCATCTTACCCTTTTGGATAACTAGTTTAGCGGCACTGTCCTTCCTACTATGCCAAAGCCTAAATAGAGGTAAACTGATGCACTTAAACTATGAATAGAACAGGAATGGAATGAGGAAAGTACCACAAAAGTCTGGTTATTTCCCAATGTGATTGCAGTCGGAAAAGCTCTATCAATTGTGCTGGCAGCAACAGTTATGATCCACGGAGCAGTATTTATGACGGTTTGTGGGTAAGGACCAGAGTTTCCACCCGAACACACCACTGTAATTCCTTTAGCTACAGCATGGAAAGAACCAATTGCCAAAGTATCATCAACGTAACTGGGGAGGGGAGGAGACACGCCAAGAGATACCGAAATAACATCTACACCATCAGAAATTGCATCGTCAAATGCAGCAAGAAGATCAGCTGAACTGCATCCACCAGTAGACCAACAGATTTTATAGATGGCCAACCAAGCCGCTGGAGCACCCCCTCTAGCCAGTCCTCGAGCTAGTCCGGCAAAACTTGCATTTTCCACCAATGACCCAGCAGCAGTCGATGATGTGTGTGTGCCATGGCCAACAGCATCTCGGGGAGACAAGAATTCAACTGCCTCGGTCGTGTTGAGCTTGCCAAATTCAGCTTCATACCCTTTGATGTACCAACGTGCACCGATGATCTTCCTGCCCAAAGTGTCACAGTAAGATTGTTAGTAGATCCTGGCGATTCCTTTCCCACCAGAACTTTCTTCAACAACGGTTCACAACACCATTGTAGCATTATGAAACACGTGGACCATTGAAGTCACAGACATGTTAGGATTCATATTATGTTACATCTATCATTGCCTCACCACATGCATTCTATCGTCATGTCTATCAGCTAAAGCTAATGAGTTTGTGATAACGGAAATGAAGCAATGAATATATCAGATTGCTACACCGTGACGAATGCACATGAAGTGGTCCAACCTACTGCAGTTGGACGCATTAAATCCTTCTCCTCCTTGACATGTCCCCTTCCAGCGAGTTGGAGCATCTGCCATACCGTCATCTTTAAAGCTTTCAGATTCCGGCCAAATCCCTGAGACCCAAAAAAAAAAAAGGACAAAAAAGATAATTAACGATGAAAAAGAGACAGGGAAGACATATCATGAATCAGACTCTAAGTTGACATCATCACATAGACTCTTGACGACTAAATCATATCTAAGCACAGACCTGAGTCCATCACGCCAATGATAGATCCTGCTCCAGAGTGACTCTTCGAAAGAATTCCATTCTGAATGTAAGAGTCTACATGAAGAAAATCCCAGCTTCGAGTGGTTTGCACACTGAAAATTTTGTTAGGAATCACACGAACCACTCCAGGAAGGTCTGCATCAAACAATTCATTTCACGAGAGTCTCAATTAAACCCCAATGGCAGAGGCCAATGACAGTCCAAGCTAGAAGGAAAAAATAAAAATCAGAGTTCACAGTGCACCAAAATCTGACACCTGCAATAAACTTAGCTTGAGAATGATTTAAGATTGCTGCAAACCCTGAAAATCCATGCTTGTAGCTGTACAAAATTGACTCCTTGGCAGCCTCTTCACTATTAGATATTAAACATATGGACTCTTCAGATGCGACTGCAAGATATTTCGCTTCATTGTATAGACTATATAAAACACTGAAGGGTTAGGCTCAAACATTCAAATTACAAAAACAGCCTGAATGTTGAAATTTTCACGGAAGCATCAAGATGTGTCAAAACTTAATTGAGCTTTTGGTACAGCTGACCAGACAAATTATTCCAAGCTCAACTTGAAGTCACCCAATAACTAGATTCTCCAAAGGTGAACTAAAAAAAACACCCATTTACGATGTGTCTTGGCAAGTTAGTATTAACAAACATACAGAAAAAAGAGACATTTTTACCACAACACAAGCATTTTTTCATTCCGAATTCGACCATAGATTGTAACGGATGAGAATGCAGGAGACAAAATAATACTGTCCTATCAATGAAAACTAACAAAAGCAAGACCTTCCCAAAATGCCTGACAGAATCTCATGGTGGGACTCTGGAACTAGCTCTGGTTCATCATGTTGGCGAGCACCCATGTACACAATGTAAACCTAGAGGAAAAACCCACATATCAGAACCACAAAGAAATTCCATCAAACGCTAAGTGAGCACAGAATACGCACAACAGCAACAACAACAGGACTCATTAGGATTCACTTACATTGCTGGAGGCAAGAACCCCGGTGTTGCCACAACATTGCACAAGGAGATGGTACACAAGAATGCCAACCATCCAAGGACAGGCCATTGCCACACTCGCTGTCTGAGACTGAGCTCAGAGCAATATGATCAAGAAAAACGCAGGGAGCATGTGGGTTTTATATATTTGATGCAAACTGAAGGAGATCAGTGATGGAAAGCATAGTGAAGTGGGCGTATTACCGCGTGAGGACAACTAGCTGTTCACCAGCTCAACTAGTGGAAGCCGCAACTGGTGCTGCCACTTTGATTCTTACGCTAAGATGGTTGACTGATTGGTGCTCCAAGAAAGCAAAATACATGTCACACTTATAGGGGAAGTGTAGGAATCATATGACGTGATTCAGAGAGATAGGATGGGTTCATCTGGACAATAGCCAGATAAAAAAAACATGCACATTTGAGGAGAGATTTTCGAAATTGATTAATTACAATATTGAATTTTAAAACTTAAATTGCTCAATCGAGATTCGTGACTTGCATATAAAATTCAGATAAATTTTATAGGTAAACAACGTGAGATATCTCTTGTGCCACCATTTTGTTATTCCATTGTTTTCCTTTGTGAACTTGTAAATCAAATTTTATATTTACTCACGTTACTCGTAGCTTTTCAGATTTTTTTTTTTTTGAGGAAAGAAAATGTGAAGGGGGGCGTTGACTGGGATCTCCTCATGTGGGCCAAGGAGTGGTGCGAGGTCTATTCATTTTCCCCCGCAGAAAGGATGATCCTCCTTGCTAAGAGGAATATACTTCAGTCGTTGTACTTGGACACAAATCGTGGACACCGCCCCTTGCGGACTGCGCAGACCGTTGACCGTTGACCGTTGACCGTTGACCGTTGACCGTTGACCGTTGACCTACGTCGTCCAATGTTGTGGCTGCTACCTTTCGTGTTTTTGCCACCATCCATCCGAATTTAACTTATGTTCCTCCCTGAACCATGAGATGCTGAAATATTCTTCAAGTTCCGTCCTGACAAATATAGCATGTTGTGGAGATGTCTTGTACTCTTCTCTACTATTGAATATGTATAGAAGTAATTATTTTATCATTCAGTAAAAGGGATTCTCACGATGAAATATAGTAAAAATTTAAATAGACAATGTCACAAATGTGACATGTTGATAGACCCAATTGGGTGTAAATAAAACGATGGATACATTTTTGCTCAATTCCCTACCAACTTTCCGTATGAAAATCCTTATGGTATTACCAACCGACTCAATGAGCATATATATGCTCATGAATATGTTTTTGTTCCCTCCATGATTGGAGGTGTTTTCTACCGAACAGTCTTTTGACCGGTGTTTACCAAGCGCATCTAGCAACGCATTTATTTTTAATAAATTTTATATGTAGATGATGTTCTTATCCATATCCCACTAATAAAAAGTTTGATTGGAGGTATCCCTACAATTAAAGATCGAAGAGACGAATATCAATCACATTCAACAACATCGTTATATGGCAATCGTTTTAAGAGAGGCTCCCATGGCAAATAACATCAGCAATTACATCCTCAAAATACTGATTTTTCATGATAATAATGATCTCCCTCGCAAGACAAGTGGGGAAAACTATTTAAATTGTCAATTATCTAGTAATATATCAAAACTTTTTCCCATGTAGTTAATAGGTCCAATTGTACTATGCATGCATAACGCAGTTTTCCAAAGAAAAAAAGAATCATAGTTCATGATCCAATAGGGTTACTCGATTCAAAATGCTTCAAAAAGTTTAATCATCTCAAAAGTAGAAAATCACCAAACAAATCGTTACATCATAAGCGCGTTCAAACACACTTTTAGTGCCAAGCACTAAGTTTGCTGGGGGCTCATTGAAAAGATAAACAAAAGTTAATGAATGCACTCCAATGATGAGGGAAAGTATATTTTTTTCCTTTTTTGTTCATTTGATTAAAGGACATCTTTTAAAAATCGTACTTGGGTCAACTTTTGTCACTACTTTGATGGGTTGTTGCCGCTATGTCAGTCTTATGGAGAAAATAAAAATTTTCACTCCATCAAAATCTCAAATTTAAATTGAGATCCAAGTGTACTAATTAGTAAATTGAATCATCATCAGACATGCGTAATTATATTTAAACAATTAAAAATGAGAGATGGGAAATCTTGTCTTTTGCTTTTCATGAGGGCCTTGAAACTCATCAAATCCAAATGTTAATTATGTTTCTCGTTGATGTCACTCGTCTCTTGCATATCTTGTTGACTAAGGTTCCGATTTGCTCCCCTATTGGCCCAGTGACGTGTTGTTGCCTATCTCTGCCTTTCTTCAGTGAAAAACAAGGGTGACCATCCATCATGTCTATCTCACTAAAAATCGAAACGCGCAAATTCGAAGGGCAATCTTATTTTCTTCCTTCTCCATTTAGCACGCATACATGCACAGGGAGAGATGTACAGACTTCCCGCAGTTTTATGTTCTCGGATTGGAATTTGCAATGGAGAGAGGGAGAGTGTAGGATCGGTGTTTGGAAGAGGGATGATGATTAATTGTGAAAAGTGAGAGATGGCGAAATCGTAAATAGGTGGACAATTTCGCTGGAGCGAGGAACATAGCTCATAATTTTAGGAAAATAATAGATATATGTATTTTGTCATGGGGGTGAATATTCGGGCATGAATTTAATATTTTGTAACGGATATAAATAGACGTACATGGACACGTTTCACCCTCATGGATAATACTGGCCGCCTCCTCCTGGAAATATTAGATGTGCACAACAGCACGATTTTTCTGGGGGGTCTGAAAATAGCATCATTTCATTCCACTGGAAAATCGAAACGGGCTTTGTAAATGGGCTTCAGGACACAAGAGGTCCAAAAGAATTCGAGACCTAATTTGAAGGTAGTAAATCTATTCATGGACCTTAGCGACTTAATCTGTAATAAAATTAGCCTCCCTTGGATCGTATCTAAATTTGCAAAAATTGCTATGACCAATCAACATATTCAAACATAAGATTGTGACTTCTCACGGTTATGACGATTAAGCTCCATTTGTTTCACGGAAAATAAAAATGATCATTTGTATCGCTTGCAAAAATGAATTAACGAAAAATGTTTTCATCGTACACGAAAATATATGGACATAAATTATTGTTGGTGATAAAAATATTTGTCATCAAATAATTATTTCAAGTGATAGGAGCGATCATTTTTCAAACTTACAACATCACAAGTTAATCCGCATCATTAGTTCCATTGTCCTCTCATCGATGGATGAGATCGACTACTTGCCCCAACCAAATCAAATGAATGTAAATCGCTCCTCACGTTATCTTGTGTGTGAATTCGTCGGGACCATAGCCAGGAGGTTCGATAGAATACATTTATCATGACAAAACAACTAAAACTTAGAAGAGTCCGACAAAAAAAAAATTTGGACAACCACGGGATCGCGTGTTCGAAAATATAGTGAAGAAAGACTCGATTTTAGTAGACCATCATGTGAAATAGGGTCTCTGGGATCATACCATTTGCTTGGTTAGCATATATGATGACCACTACTCATTTTTTATTGCCTGATACGTTACTAATGTCGCGAATTACAATTGCAAATCAACTTTTCTTTGCTTTTACTTGATATTTGCAAGTCAACATCATGCCTCGAGCGTATCTCTAGACTCTAACCATCTTGCAATGAGTAATTGCTACTTCATATATCGAGATGTCTTTAACTTCCAATAGACTCATCAACCTCGAATCTTCTTTGAATAGATTTAATTGTCACGGTTCAAATAAATATTATGTGAGGTGTGCGGACCCTTATAGTGATACTCATAGATTATAGTTGTGTTGGTCAGGAGCTCTAGAAATATTATGACACAGAAATCATGATGACAAGGTGAAGGTGATTTCAAATCATAAGATTTCACGTGTGAGCCAATGATGATGATGGAACACCATGATGATTTATACAAGCAAACAAATTTGTGTCAAACATATTCAATAACGAACAAGTTACTTTATCAATCCACACTAGCATTAAGGGTAAAAACTATATTGTCCACTCACTCTGGATAACTTTTTTTTTTGTCAATTCCTACTTTACTCCTACTGTAAATCTCACTCTCAAATTTTTGTCTCATCTCTTTGCAGAACATGAGAGTCAAAACCCATACTTAAAACTAAATTATCCATACTCCAAACCCCCGAAAAGATGGGAATTTAAAATCCCAACATTCCCTTTCTCATGTGAAAATGGTGGCCACTGGAGTTGGTTAGCTTACATATAATGTTTATGGTCTTTGTTCTTGTAGAAAGGAAGCCGAAAAAGAGAGAACATTCCATTCCACAACCAAAAGCAAATTTTAGTCTGACATGTAAGCGCACATTTGACAAACTAGACTTGAGGCTAGGTAAGATTAAATTCATCATATCTTGTATTTGGCAATGCACATTGGACTAGATCAATGTGGATTTGTCTAGATAGTAAGTCGATTAAGGCGTCCTAACTCTAGAGGTGAAGCAATTTTTATCCCACTCAAATTCTATGAATAAATTTTAAAAAAAGTAAATGAAAGTAACAGAGCAAGTATGAACCATTGTTCTTAAGGATATGCTCACTAGAAATACTAAAACTTACTACCGAAGCACAATTGAATAATAAAACTTACAAAAATATATTTATAATCAAGTCATAAAACTTGTTAAATTGATTTAAGCGAGCCTTTTGTTAACTCCGTCCAATTGGCTAACGAAAAATGTTGATGTTGCCTTTTTAAATATTTTCTCTCTCCCACGTGGCAATGATGTGGCTAAATCATGAAGTATAACACTAAAATGACTTCGTTTCGGTCTAAATATGATTTTTATACTAATTTTATTTAAATTAAATTTTAAAATAAGGTAAATTTAATAAATAAAAAGAAGAAGAAGTCAAGTGGGCAAGGCCGCAAGCCCTCACCGTTGCCACCCCATCATTGTCAAAAGGGGCCGGCAAGGGTGGGGGTGAGCCCGCAGGGGTCGTCAGGCCCTGACGAGGAGATGACGACCCTCGCCAATAACAATGGAGACCTTACAGGCCCTTGCCTTCCCTTATCATAGTAATGAGTAGGGTTTTTTTTTTTCAGAGTTATTTATTTTTATTTTTAATATTTATTTAATTCCAATCTACACTATATCTAATCGCTTACCAAACAAGATAGGGATATGAAAAATCCCCCACATTTCTTATCGCATCCTGTCCTATCTTACATCCATTTTTTTTTCTTGGCCGACCAAAGGCAATATTAGCCATGTTAGAACATGATCACAGATTGCTGAAAACGAATTTACTCACATAGGGTTAAAATCAATCTTGACAAATACATGCGTTAGGCAAAATCTATTGAAGGTACATGATAAAATTACTAAGGATGGGTTTGGTTCAACTTTGAAAGTAAGTTTTGGTATAATGCAAATACTGAAAGTCTAAATCCTTTTGGGGAATGCAAATTGCATTTAATAAAAAAATTTGAAAAATCACTTTCGGTTCAAGTAGTGTTTGGCCAAAAAAATTATTTTTGCAAGGAACTTTGGTTGTATTTTTTGTAATTTTTTATTAAAAATACTCAAACCATTCGTTGGACATGCGAAGGGTTTAAGCCGTTGGTGAGCCAAATTCGGTGCTAGCGGCCATCGACTAAAGCTGCCTAACCTTGAGTGAATCTTGACAAGGTTGCAAAACCCAAGCGGCAGTCACGTGGGTTGCGCAACCTTGGCCTGCCAAATTTGGCCTCATTAGCCCTTGTTGGCCGTTCTCGTGCAAAGAAAATGAACAATTATAGGAAAGGGCAAAATAGAAAACTAAAGAATTAATGAGGGTACTTTTGAAATGAAAAAATTATTTTAATCGTAATTTCAGTATTCAACAAATGCTTATTCAAAAGCCTAAGTGGAAGTGGCTTTGGATTTTTCAAGGGCTAATATTTGGCGAAAAGCTATTTCAAAATGCTTGTGAAACACCTCTATACATCTCCAAAGGGCTTTGGAGGTTAAAAACTGAACCAAACCCACCCTAACAATTAGATGGAGGCTGCACGTTACATGGAATTAGTGTCCTTAATATATAATCAAAGACATTGATTGAGAATTTTTGAAAATTTATATAAATGAACATATGAAAATTAGTGATTTTCTTTCTTTTTACAAATTATGACGGTTAAATTCCTACGTTTTTTTTTATTATAAAATACTGAAAATTTAGAAAATATTTAAAATTTCGACAGAAAAATTTTAAAAAAAAATACTCTTTACAAAAATTTTGCAAACAAACAGCCCCTGAAAAGAAAAATTCCACCCTTACGCCACGATACGACGTGTCGCTCCATTGTTTAAAGTTCACGGTGACTGGCGTGGGAGCGTTCGCAGAGTACGATCCCCCTCCACCGAAAACTTCCAATTTGAAAAAGAGACAGACAGCAGCAGGGCGTGGGACGGGAAGGCACCGAAGCTTAAACGAAACGACCCCTTCCAAAGTGAAGGTGCCCCCACGCTGCCTTCCCATTTGAATACAAATCTCTCTCTTCTCTCTCTCTCTGCCTCTCTCTCTCTCTCTCTGGTAGGATACTGAACAGTGAACAGTACACCATAGCTCCAGTCTCCAGGAGAGGGAGATCAGAGAGCCGCCCGAAGGTGAATGGAGGCGCTCAGAAAGCAAGCCACCCGACTCAGAGAACAAGTCGCCAAGCAACAGCAGGTTTCCCCCTCCCTCCCTCGCTCTGTCTCTCTCTCTCTCTCTCTCTCTCGAAAGCACGTCGATGGCCGTGGGTTTTGCTGCTGATGATGCGGAGAATGGTCATTGCGTTCTCTCTCAGCTTATCGCTGCTGGAATGGGTGAAATGCCACTGATTCTGGGCTGCTTCATGCCGTCTCTGTTCCGATCGACGCGTCGCAATGCGAACCCGTTTAAACGTTGCTTTGGTAGTGGGCCGTTGATGGGTCGGTGCCTTTGCATGATTTTGTTTCAGTTCGCATTCGTCAGTCTCGTTAAAACGTCGGATCTAACGAACGGAAAAACTATACTGGGGACAATAGATGATGCAAACTGTTGCTTGGAGGAGCAAAATGTAAATTTTTTTTTTCTGGGTTACAAATGCCGTTGAATTTTGTAGATAAGGATGGATATGCAGCTAATAGGAAATAAGGGTGCTGCTCGGTGATGCCAACCTTGTCGTGTATTTTTGCCTTCTCGCTCTAAGTGGAGAGCAGTAACTAAATGCAGTGGCAAAGATTGAAGCATGCTAGGAGAAAGGCTTTAAGAAGTGAAAATTGTCTCTAAAAATCACCATCTCGTGCTTAGTCATAGTCTGTCTTTTCATGTCCAGGTTCATTAGGACTAGAAAAATTGCATAATCTGGAAGCCTATGGATGTTCATGGAAATCATATCTAAGTCTCCAACATACTGATGCCATTTATCCATAAATTTTCTTTTCATTCTAGGTAAACAAATGCTTTGTTTTCTTCTGATTGAATTGTGCTATATCATTGGATTGAATTCCAAGTGTCTAGTTTCTTTAGTGCACATGCTACATGTGTATCCTTTGACGAGAGGAAGCATTTAACTATTTTAACTATTACGTTAGGCTGTCCTCAAGCAGTTTGGAGCAGGGGGATATGGAGGGCCAGATGGCATGATCACAGATGAGGCAGAACTCCAGCAACATCAGAAACTTGAGAAGCTTTACATATCAACACGCACTGGCAAGGTATTCCCTCTTAACGGTAATAGCTTTTTCCATACTCTACATACCTGCTAGGGAGATAAGGCTTGTTCATTGTTGCATAATGATCAAATGCATGTTTCAGCATTTCCAAAGGGATATTGTACGTGGAGCAGAAGGATACATAGTTACTGGGTCAAAGCAAGTTGAGATTGGTGAGTTTGCAGCTTTACATTTTAGTCTTCAAAATTTTTTGGCTTTCTGACTGATTTTAGCACGTCATTTTTGTGCATGTGTATCTTATTTAACAGGAACAAAATTGTCAGAGGACAGTAGAAAATATGGTTCTGAAAATACTTGTACCAGTGGCAGTACTCTAACAAAAGCTGCCTTAAGTTATGGACGGGCTCGTGCTCAAATTGAGAAAGAGCATGGGGATCTCTTGAAAGCTTTAGGGACACAGGTTTGGCTAAATTCTTCTCTGTTCACAGATTATGCTTATATAAGCAGGATGTGGATCATGAGGTGGAGTCTTCGAAGTTGTGCATTTATATGCCATTTTTTCTGGGGTTTCATGTATAGAATAAATATTTTTTGTAAGGGATGTGTGAGTCTTGATGTGCTTCAGGTAAAATTATGAAGACAAGAAAGTTACCTTATTTGTGCAGCTGCTTTTAGTTACGATAACTTCAGATTTTAAGAGTGTCCAAAACTCGGCTTCTATACTGTTCTGCTTCTTTTGCTCCACATCATCTGAATTCGTATAGAAATTTTAGATGCAGGGTCCTCTTTTGAAATTCTCATCTACGTCTGGCATGCGTGGTGATAACCTGATTTTCCTACCTTTTCATAGCACTTATTGCTTCATTTATAGGTTGCAGAACCATTAAGAGCGATGGTAACAGGAGCTCCCTTGGAAGAAGCACGGCATCTTGCTCAGCAATATGACAGGATGAGACAGGAAGCTGAATCTCAGGTATTCTTGAACTTGCTGTCATCCTCTATGGCTAATATATATGAGCACTTTCTTGAAACAGCTTGACATCAATACTATTTTTAGTAAAGATGTTTTATATGCTTTCTAATAGCATATTTCCTTAGACAAGCACTGAGTTTCTCTTTTACTTCAGATGAATAGCAGACTTGCATTAACATGACACTAGAAAATGTGAACTGAAGCCTTCCCTGGAACTTAGACAGGCTATTGAAGTTTCCAAGCGCCAAGCAAAAGTGAGGGAAATTCCAGGCAATGCTGAGAATGCTACAAAACTGGAGGCCTCAGAAGCAAAGCTGCAAGATCTCAAGTCAAACATGGCAGTTTTAGGGAAAGAAGCTGTTGCTTCGATGTCTGCAGTTGAAGCTCAACAGCAGAGGTTAACACTCCAGCGGCTTATTGCCATGGTAGGCCCTTTGAAATTTGACAAGGTTCTGATCTTTTACTTGCTTTTTTTGTCAAAATCAAAAGGGAAATCTTACCTCTTTTCTGAATGAAGGTTGAAGCGGAGCGTGCTTATCATAAGAGAGTTCTTCATATTCTTGAACAGCTTGAAGGCGAGGTATACTTGTGTTCTCACTAACTTTTCTTACCTTATTCTTAGTCATGTTGATTGACCTAAGCTAGAATGATTTCTGTTTCCTTTCCTTTAATTGACAGATGATGTCAGAAAGACAACGTATTGAAGCGCCTCCTTGCCCAAGTTTGGACAGCATGAGTGCACCTCCATCATATGAAGAAGCCAATGGTGTCTATGCATCACATATGCAAAATGGTTCTGCTGATAGAATGAGTTACTTTCTTGGAGAGGTTTGTGAATGACAGGAAAAGGCATCACTTAATATCTTTAAACAATTGTTATTGAATGAGAGTCTAATGGTAGACATCTAATTTCTTGTAGGTTACTCTTCCATATCAAGCTGAATCTGATGTAGAGCTGAATCTATCAGTCGGTGATTATGTCGTTGTCCGAAAGGTTTACTGCTGGCCCAAATATATATAGAGTACTAGTCGATTGGTTTTAAAAAAATCGATTGTTTGTTCCTGTTAGCTTAAGACGTCGCTTTACCCATTCCACGACACAATTGGCTTTTAAAAATGCAATGAAACTTGAAAAATACTTAAGATTAAGATGATAACTTATGTTTGTGGTGGAGTTAGCGACCATCTTTTTATGCTTTTACAATCAGATTGATTTTTTTTCATCATGTTTATCCGTTTTTAGTTTGCTCATTTCCCTACTGAGGGTGTCAGGTAGGGGTCAGGGGCCAGGGGTTAGATGATGTTTGTGTATGTTATAGGACTTGTATGATGTGGCCTTGCTGTATTCATTTTAAAGTGCAGCAAGCACATAAATTAGTTTGGCTAGTTGGAAAAAAAAACTCATTCAGTAGATTTGGTCTCCAGCGCAGCTTCATGTCCCACACACTCTGCCAAAAGATTTTTCCTTTGATGAATGGACTAATATGTGAATGTGGGTTGAGTGACAACAGGATTAAAACAAGGCAAAGCTTTCATATTTGAAAGCTAAATGTGTAGTCAAATGGTAAGTGGTAGAGGGTCCTCTACATGGTTCTTGCAACTTTATCACTTTTATGTAGCTTAATTAGTGTAGGTAAGTTTAAACATCCTTCAACTTAGAAGTAAAACAAAGATTTATCTTCATTTTTCATTGTGGCGCTATGAATGATTCTAACATATTTTCACTGCTTATTTATATCCCATTTCATCGTACAAGTACAGTTAATGGAATATGTCCATAGATTTGCTCTTTCCATTAATGTTCTTCTCTATTTTGATGTGCCTTTGTACGGGGGCACGGTATTTTCCTCCTTTTGGGGGGCTGATGGCTAATTTTTTTTCCCCTCAAGTTGATTTGTTCCTCACATCTTTTGAGTCAACTATAAAAATCAGAAGCAATTTTTTCTGTGTGCTCTTAACAGGTGACTAACAATGGTTGGGCCGAAGGTGAATGTAAAGGTAAAGCAGGATGGTTCCCATTTGGGTATGTTGCAAGAAGGGAGCGTGTTCTTGCAAGCAAAATGGCCGAAGTGTTTTAGATTTCTTTAGTATTCCTTGTTTGGGGATCAATGCTTTTAATGTGTTCGATATGTATATTCTGGGGTACAATTGGTGTGGTTGTGCAATCTATGGAACACCTAGCCTTATTATTCGGTCAAATTGATGCTCCCAGTTTGTGGAACAATCCAACTGCTGTTGTGAGGAGTCTGATCGGAGTGCGTATCGATACTTGTGGATGGTGGATTAATAGTCAACAAGGGAATCTTTCTGAGCTACTGTTTTATGTACTTAAAGTGTATCTTTCTTGTTGCTGAAATATGTCATACTAGAATAATTAGAACATTCCGGAAGTATGGATCTATTGGAATGTCATTGTATGTCATGACAAGGATAAAGGTAAATGTAGGAAGTTTAATGTTAAGGACGGTTATTAATTCATTGGCACGGTTAAAGGTAAATGCAGATGGTTTACTGTTAAGGACAGATATCATTTTGTAAGCGAAGGAGACTAGAAACTTCTTCAATTAGCCTTAACATGTGCAATGCGCGTTAAATTCTTCGGGGCCTTCAGATATGCTAGGATGAACATGATATGACCATTACCAGGACAAACTTAAAGTCATCACATCGATTAGATCATTAAGAACAGTATGTCGTGGGATATAGGAACACAAACCAAGGGATAAGCCATAAGAAGAGCAATACCGGGAACTTTGGTCATGTTCACTGAATTGTCCTTGCCGTTAACCACTTTCCAGTCGAAGCACTGGATTAATCCAGCGAGTGTCGTTTGAATCACTTGTAGAGCCAGAGAAATCCCAGGACAGCTTCTCCTTCCATTCCCAAATGGCAAAAGCTCATAATGTTGTCCCCTCAAATCCATTTGGCTCCTTCCACTTCCATTTATGAATCTCAAAGGCACGAAATCCATTGGATTTTCCCAGTAATTGGGGTATCGACCACACATAGACAATGAGCCTTGTGTTCACAGGGATGCCGTAGCCTCCGATTTTGCAGTGTTGAGTGGATTTTCTAGTGAAGAGAGGGCCTGATGGATGAAGCCTGAGAGTCTCCTTGACGATTGCTTGGAGATAGTGAGGATTAGGCACGTCCGACTTCTTGACCAGCCTCTTGTTTCCTGTGAGGGAGTCGATTTCTTCTCTTGCTTTGTTCTGTCGGGATGGTTGATGAGCTCCGCGAGAGCCCACTGTATTACCCCTGCTGATGTGACTGTTCCGGTCATGAACATCTTCTGCCAAATACAAAATTAAAGTTGATCGTGAAATTCATCTTGCGGCTTGTGCTAGTGAATCACTTCAGTTCAGACTTTCATGAGAATAACATTTAGACTGGTCAATGAAACTGCAGTATATCAGCAAGTTTTAATAACTTGAGAAGTTGAGATACCATACTAAAATGAATGCTTTGACACTCTCACGGCTAGCCTCATCTCTGCCTTTTCATCTTCCATTACGTCGAGCAGTATATCGACAAGATCCTTGCTACACATACCAGAATCACAATTCTTGTTCGTAGCCTGTTCATGCTCTTTCAAGATGCCTTCCATCATTGCATCTAACCTCAAATGCACATCCTGAAGCCTCTTCCCTAGACCTTGTATGTCCACATTCTTACAAAACCAAATATAATCCTGGAAATTGAACTTCCCGATCAGCATCCCTACTTCATCCACCAATGTTCTCACTTCACCGGCCTCATCACTAGTCGCCAAACACCTCTTGCTCATCGTCATTCTAGAGATTATGTTATTTGCGAGTGCTGTGAGCTCTTGGCCTACATCAACCGCCCTTGGCCTACATCAACCGCCTCATTGGCTTGGCTCTTCTGTAGCATTCCCTTCAAGAAAGTCTCGACTTCCTCCTCTCGAATGGGAAGGAATTGGTCCAGTGTCCATCTGCCAAGAAGTTCGGTCATGCATATTTTCTTCATGAACTTCCAGTAGGGCCCGTAGAGAGCGAAGCTAAAGTCAGCCGCTCCATAAGTCTAGCACTGGACAGCCACGGTCGATGGGCGATTGGAGGAGGAAATTTCATCGGTTTTGAGGAACTCTTTTGCCGTTTCAGGGGACGAAGCTACAACACAAGGAACAGAGCCGAAGGAGAGATGAAGCAACAGACCATAGTGTCTCGATAGAGTATGGAGTGCTTGATGAGGAACAGGCCTTAGAAGATGAAGGTGTCCAATGACAGGACGTCGAAAAGGTGATGGCGGGAGCTTATATGAAGACCTAGACTTCGATAAGATGAACCTCACAGCAAGGAACGAGGCGGCCCAAACGAGAAAGAGAACTGTGTGATCTTGGATGTTTTCCATTGCCGAGCAGAAGAACGTCAGTGTTCCTTGATCTGATGAGACCGAAATGAAAGGAGACTAAAGCATTGATTTGGGTGTCAGCCGGAGTGGTCCTTAAAATAGAGGTTTTCTCGTGTATTTCTCATCAGAAGTATCTCATCAAACTCCCTTGTTGCTATGAAAAAACCGAGTAGATGATTGTGCGAGGAGACGCCCTCATTGGTTTCCTCGATGTTGTTTGACCACTTCTGTTGGGTACACCTGTCAAAATGGGTCAGGCTTTTTTTTAGTATAACCCATTTAAAGAAAGCCTGACCCATTTATGACCAATTTAATAAATGTGTTATACTCCCATTTTGACATGTGTATATATAATGGGTTTAAAAATTAAAAAGACTAAAATAGATGAGTTGTTAATGAACTTGAATAATTTTAAAATCTTTAAAAAAGATTATAAGAATAAGTTTTCCTGAGTTTAGTTAAATAGAGAAATATTTTAACAATATGAGTCGGGTTGGGTATAGGTTGGGTATGGATCAAAAATTTTATACTATTCTTAAATGGGTCATAAACGAGTTAATGGATCAATTTGGGTCCGATCATTTATGACCCAACCCAACCCACCCGTTAACAGGTCTACTATTGGGCATGCAATCAGTTTACATGTTTTTCATGCCTTTGTCATCCCAGAAAAAGTGAAAACAGAAATCTTATTTGACTCATCCACATTTACAGAAAATTAATGCTTTGAAAAACATTTTCTTCAAAATGAATTATTGTATTATTGACAAAAATGAATAATTAAAAATAAATTATTGTCGATAATGACAACATTTTTCATTAAATAAGCATTTCAATTGATACAAGCGATTATTTAAAAAAAATATTTTCCAAATTATCTATCTTCTGTGAAACAAATGGAGTTTCAATCTCAAGGAATCATTCCAATATAACGATTCAAAATATATGTAATTTGACTGTAGATAATATAGGTTAAATTAGACATTAACATGGAATGCAAGGCAATCATTCTATCAATTATCTATCAGTACTAATAGGCAGTCTTTGAAAGTAGAGAAATTAGGGCGAATTACATTTCCCTCCCATATTTTAACATCTATTGCAAATTTCCCCCTATCTTTCAACTTTTGCAATTGGTCCTTAGAAGCTTTGAAATCGGTTGTAATGTCGCCCCTAAAGTTGACTCCAGCCATCCTTTTGTTAGAGTTATACCCATGTGCTTGTCACGGGACTAATATGCTCTCTTATGGACAATAAATCTATTCGACAGCATATGGCGAGTTACATTTCATCATCCAAGTGTAAGCCTTTGATGAAAATTGGCCAGAGTCAACACCAAGTGAGGGAAATTGCAACCAATTTCAAGACTTTGGGAAAACAAAAAGTACATGGTCAGGGGGCAACTCAAAATATGAGCCGCAATTTGGGGGGAAAACGTAATTCGCGTTTGTCGTTAGGCAGATTTGCTTTATAAGAGCGCCAATCAGTTGCATGAAAAGTGCTTGACCAAAGGTTCAACTAAAAGATAGTCAGAGTCAACGCTAAAGGAAACATTACAATCCGTTTCAATTTTAGGGATATATCGCAAAAATGAAAAAAATAATTGGTGATTTGCAAACAAGCGTTCACATCTAAGAGGCAAATGTAATTTGACCAGAGAAATTACTAGGCGAATAAGTTAGATGTACCAAAATCAATTTGGAGCATTCAAAATAGTGAATTCATTCTTTTTCGGTATATATGACAGTCGCCAAATAATTTCCTTAAAATTAGGGATTGTCTCGCCTTCTGCAATAATTCGACACAGAGAGAAGTTGGTTGGTCTGGTCGTTTTCCGGTAACGCCAACACGCCAAGCCAAGTTTCTCGGAGATCATTCCAAGTCTGCACCAATTCCAAGTGAACGAACTACATCAAACTCTATCTGTCTTGCTCTTTCTTCTGGTTCAGTTTTCACGGTGCAAACATGAAGCTTGAAGCCCTAGCTCCACCTCCCCTTACTCCTCTCCCAATCCCTGACATAAATTTTCTTCATCGTCATTCAATCTTCTCCAAGAAACGGCCTCCATCTTCGCTTAAGCCCAGCTCTTTTCATGGTCAGCCTTCTTCATATTCGCGCATTCTCGCTCCTACAAATCCTAGAAAGAAGTTCATCACAGCTTGTCTCAGTTCTAGTTCTAGCGAAGAACTTGGTGTTGCTTACGATTCAAAGACACGGAGAGAACGATGTAGATGAAAGGGAGAGGATTGACAGAAGGGCAACGAGGGGGGAATTGACGAACCAGAGCCTGTGGAATCAAATCATAGAAATTGTGAAGTTTTCAGGTCCTGCAACGGGTCTGTGGATATGCGGGCCGTTGATGAGTCTCATCGACACTGCGGTCGTTGGTCAAGGAAGCTCCATTGAGCTTGCTGCTTTAGGTGATTTCTCAACCATCTCCAACTTGTTGTGGATTGTTAGTTTTGCTATAGGAACTATTTAGCAAGGATAAGCGGTTGAAAATTTTCAGAAGAGTCAAGCTTGCATAAGGGTCGAAAAGTAGCGAACTGGAAAAGTTAATATGTCGGGGATTTTTATGATTAATGGGATTCAATTTGGATTCACACTGAAAATGGAAACAGAGGATGTCCTAGGAAGAGCTCCATAGGCGAGAAGCTCTAATGGAGGCATCATTTGAACCAGATAATAGAATGATACCAAATTCATTTCCTTCAGGGCTTGTACTTAGGATCTGTCCTGTCTGGTGCCTTAACAATTCTTTGCTAATCACGTGGTCTTTTGACTTGTTGACTACAACAACTTTTTTTAATTTTAAATTTGGATAAACAGGCCCGGGGACAGTGCTCTGCGATAATATGAGTTATGTGTTCATGTTCCTATCAATTGCTACCACAAACATGGTTGCCACTTCACTGGCCAGACGAGTTAGTCCTCCATGCTGTTGAGAGGTATCATCATTTTTAACATTGAATTGACGTAAGGGTCTCCACTAATATATGACTTGGTTTTGATTTTGTTTAGTGAACATTATCAAGGAGTTCCCCTTGAAAAACCTCCAACTAATTGTTTTATAGAAAACATTTTATCTTAGTTACATCACACTAGTCGAGGTCCATCTCTTTTTCTTTTTTTTTCTTTTGTTTCCAAGGTCTACCTCTTTCTAATTCTTTGTTCTTGCCACAAAAGAAGAGTAGTGAAAAGATATGATGGTCTCACATGTTGTTGAATGAAATTCATGCACCGGTTAATCCTTGTGCAGGACAAAAATGAAGTGCAGCATCAAATATCGATCTTGCTCTTCATTGGGTTGGTTTGTGGCTTATTGATGCTTTTGTTTACCAGGTTCCTAGGTACATGGGCTATTACAGGTATGAGATATGTGATTATACGGCTAGCTGTTTAGAATGGATTTGCTGCTGCTCTTCTCTGACTATCTATTTTTGTTCCTCCCTCTACCCTTTCTGAAAAATTGAAAACCTTTTCCTTTCTTTTTCATTTGTATTTGTGATAAATAATTAGGAGGGAGTGAGGCCTGTGGTCATTTTAAAAAGGACATATGGACTAATCTGTTTTTTTGTTGACGTCTTTTCCAGCTTTTGCAGGGCCCAAAAATGCACACATTGTCCCAGCCGCTAACTCATATGTCCAGGTTCTTCTTTTTCAAGTTTGATTTTTGTGGGATAAATGGTTGACTCTTTGCCGTCCGCATCATTGTCATCCAATCTGAACCAATGGCTCAGAAATGAATTGAGTCTTTATTTTACATTGTTCTTCTGTATCTAATATAAGGCCTCTTCTGAATTTTGGGCTTAGTAGCTGCTCGCAAACAAGTTCCACTAAGGCCGCCTTTGGTTTAAATAGGATCCCATTTTTTCTTTTAGATACGAGGCTTGGCATGGCCAGCAGTTCTCGTGGGATGGGTTGCTCAAAGTGCGAGGTACTGTCTGACCCTTAATATCTGGACCCGAGAATATTTCTTAACTTGAAAAATGTTGGTTACTAGGCACTTTGTCCCTACCGAAATGACGGTGTCCAGATAAACTGGGAATGTAGTTATATTTGTATCTTGTCTGATTCCAAGTGGTAGACTCGATCATTCAAATCTTTTCTTCCGAGTTCTGATTGATCTCTTATATCCCAGTCTTGGCATGAAAGATTCATGGGGACCTCTAAAGGCCTTAACCGCTGCTACTGTCATTAATGGAGTTGGTGACATACTCCTCTGCAGCATTCTGGGCTATGGTATAGCTGGTGCAGCATGGGCTACCATGGTGTCGCAAGTATGTAACCTGCGCAATATGTTGTGCTCTCGTTTGTACATCCTCAACACTTTCAAAGTTATTAATGAACTCATTTACACCCATTTATCAACTCGTCTCATAGGTAGTTGCTGGCTATATGATGATTGAAGCATTAAAGAAAAAAGGATATAATGCCTTTGCCCTTACTATTCCATCAGCCAGTGAACTCCTGGTGATAATTGGGCTAGCTGCTCCAGTTTTTGTCTCATTAATGTCAAAGGTAGGTTAGAGTTGCTCAACGCTGTTATGTTGTTAAAAGCATATGAGAATCAAATTGCTCATCCATCTTTACTTCAGCTGAGACTATTCCAATATGTACAATGTGTTCTTGACTATTCAGGTGGGTTTTTACTCCCTAATTATCTATTTTGCAACATCTATGGGCACGCATGTTGTGGCAGCTCATCAGGTGAGGATGATAGTGCACTCTGGCTAAATTTTTTTCTTTCTATAGGATCCTGTACAAGAGAAACTGATGTAATTTGCCAACACTGATCTTTTCTTATAGGTCATGATTCAAATTTACACCATGTGTGTTGTATGGGGTGAGCCTCTATCTCAAACAGCCCAATCATTTATGCCTGAGATGATGTTTGGAGTTACACGAAATTTGGCAAAGGTTAGTGATGCCCTATCCCAACTGAAGTAATATGTTTCTTGCCTGGGAGGATGACAGCTGCCTTGTATTTTGCACTAACTTTTTTTGGTGAATGTCCTGCATTAGTTTATAACATTGTATTTCTCTCGAAAGATATTCTCTTAAGTCTAGCAAATGTCAAACAGGCCAGGTTACTGCTAAAATCACTTGTAATTATTGGCACGATATGTGGCTTGGTAATTGGAACAATTGGGACATCTGTTCCTTGGTTCTCTCCCACTATCTTTACACCTGATCAAAGTGTCATCCAAGAGGTTAGTCATGACATTTGATTATTGGAAGTATGCTTCATAGTCAGTCTGTTCTTTTTGATAGATCAACCTTATGTCTCAGATGCACAAGGTGTTGATACCGTTCTTTATGGCATTAGCAGTGACACCCTGCACTCATAGCCTTGAAGGCACATTGCTGGTACGTCTACAGTAATCTGACTGAACTAGGATGATTTGCATTTGCGCTTGCACCTCCAGTTTTGCATTAGTTGTCTGTACATCTACTTCCAAACCTTAGTGAACTCCCGAAACTACATGTATTAATAGCTTATCATGCCAAATTGCTGAGGGTTTAAGGAAAAAACAATAAGATTGAAGGATAGAGAAAGGAAAAGAAGCTAAGTAGTTATCACATCTATTTCATGTCGAATTGCTCTATCTGTCATCAAAGAAGTTAAATTCTTCACAAATTGAGTTCCTAACAGAACCGCACTTGTTTGATCGATGCAGGCTGGACGAGATCTCAAATTCATAAGTTTGTCAATGAGTGGATGCTTTTCATTGGGTGCTTTGTTGCTCTTGGTAGGGGTCTGGAGCTTACATTCCTACAATTGAACTTTATGATGTCTTCAAATAATTATCTGATTGCCCTAACATTGCTTGCTATTCTTTGTTGTAGCTCTTGAGCAGCAAAGGGTATGGATTGCCAGGTTGCTGGTGTGCACTTGTTGGATTTCAATGGGTATGGATAAAATCTTGCTCCTTGGCTTCTTTGTCCAGCATTAGTCATTTGCTTGGAGACTGAATGTTTTTATGTGGAACATGTACTTATTTGGGACTCGGCTTATTCATGTGATGATGTCAGGCTCGGTTTTTCCTTGCTCTCCAACGCCTGCTGTCTCCAGATGGCGTACTTCTTGACAATGATTCAGGCAAATACAAGCTGAGCGAACTGAGAGCTACATAGCTTCACACATGTCTAATTCATCTCGTCAATAATTTAGCTATTATGAAGCAGGAAGGAGTCATTGGAATTGAGCTAATGAAACTTCCGGAGGAGAGAACTACGTACAAAGATGAGAATAGGCATGAATCTGTACATGCTACGCTGGACTAAGTGTAAAAAGGCCTTAACAATTGCTGATTGATTGTTGCTGAATTCTGATGTTGCAGTGTAGAAGAAAGGGGTGAATGATTGGAATGGCCGTGGCTCTGTGACTTCGTCCGGCATCCTTACAGCCAAAAAAAGTGGGTCCGCTGAAACTTCAAATGTATTGACGGATTCTCGTTCCATCAGATCATAGTTTTCTTTTCCGGGTCAAGAAAGATAACCTGGTTGATGCTTTTATGCTTTTGGAAATTGGTGTTTGGAGCAATCGGGCTGCCCTTGAAACGGATCGAATGATTCAGCAAACGAACGTATGAATTGCTACTCGAATGAGCAAATTGATGGGAGTGCGGATCCATATCTCTTCATCTTCTCTAAGTGATTGAATCATGTGGAAAAATCCCAAAAGGAAAAAGGAAAAACAGCCGCACGTTAAGGTTACCGTGACGTAGCACAAGGACCAGAACTACTTGAAAAGATCACTCCTCGAGAAAACAATTCATATATCTACATAGAAACTTTTTTGGTGATCCATCCATTCTATATTAAGTTCTCTTTGAATTGTAAGTGTTCTATATCTTTCATCACATAATGTGAGTATCATCGGTATAATGTCGGGTGTTTTTATATTTCTCAAGAGGCTTCGTATCATTATAATATCTCATCATTACATTGAAATGATTGCTTATGTCACTTAAGAAAATGAATAACGAAGATTATTTTCATCATCTACTAAAATATTTAGAGAATATGATCATTTTCAGGAAAATATTTTTTAAATCATTCATTCTCCATGAAACTAATAAAGTCTCGATATCTCTAGAATCATTCTAATTTTACCATCTAAAATATATGTATATGTATTTGATTGTATACAATTGTAGATTAAATTAGACATTAACATGGAACACAAGGCGTTCAAGCATTCTATTAATACTAATTGATAGTCTTTAAAGGGCAGAGAAATTAGGGCGAATTACATTACCTCTGAGATTTTAACATTTGTTGCAAATTGCCCCCTTGACTTTTCAATTTTTGCAATTTGCCCCTAAAGCCTTGAAATTGGTTGTAATGTTGCCCTTAACATTGACTCTAGCCATCTTTCTATTATGACATGTTTGGTAACATGCCAAACAATATATAATTTTATTCTTTTATTCCCCGCAACGAATTGAAATCCATTTGGTAACATTTTTTTTCTTAGAACAAAATTCAATCATAAGAATAGATTTGAAATAGATTCAAAAAGTAAAAAAGAGTTGCTTCTTTGTTCCCAAGAACAACTCGAAAATCAAACGTAAACCATTTTCATTTTTTCTCCCTTTTCTTTTCTTCTTTTTCTTTTCCTTTTTCCTTTTCTTCTTCTTCTTCTTCCTTTCGGCAAGGCTTGGGATGACGAGACTTGGCCTCGCCGAACCGATTGCCAGCCATGGTTGAGGCTGACGACAAACTAAAGAAAGGAGGAGGAGGAAAGGAAAAAGGAAAAGAAAGAAGAAGGAAAAAAAGAAAAAAAATGTAATAAAATTATTAAAAATTTAAAAGAATTTATAAAAAGTTGCAAAAAAATTTGTATTTTTATTCTAGAAATAGAAATTTTGGATAATTATCAAATGCCTTCAAATGTTAAAAAACTCATTCAAGAAATTGAATCAGAAAAAATAATTTATGATTAGAAATTGTTCTTTGAAATAGAATGATTACCAAACACACTCTTGAGTTCCAGCTATGTGCTTGTCACATGACTAATTTGTTGTCAAATAGATATGCTTTATAAGAGGGCTAATTAGTTGCATGACAATCACACGATCAAAGCTTCACTTGAAAAATATCAAAGTCAATGCTATAGGAAATATTGTAAATGAATTTCATCTTTTAGGGATATATTGCGAAAATTGAAAAGTCAAAGTGATGATTTGCAAATAAGTGTAAAAACCATAGAGGCAATTGTAATTTGGCCAAAGAAATTACCAGGTGAGTAATATAGATACACAACCATTGTGGTTTGTCCCGATAATCACCATTTTTATGTGAGAATGATGAGGTGAAAAATTCAAATCATCGCATTTTCAAAGATTGAGGTGAGAACGATTTAATTTTAGGAGTAGGTTTTGATTCTCACATCCTATAAAAAGACCGGATAAAAGTTTGAGGTGAGAATTAGAGTTAAAATAGAGTAAGATAGATTTAAAAAAAATAGTGGTAGATGCACTAATTCCTTAAATGTTGGACGGGCATGCTTTATAACAGTAGCCAAATAATTTCCTTAAAATTAGGGATTGTCTCGCCTTCTGCAATAATTCGATGGAGAGAGAAGTTGGTTGGTCTGGTCGTTTTCCGGTAATGTCAACCCGCCAAGCCACGTTTCTCGGAGATCACTCCAAAGTCTGCACCAACTCCGAGTGACCGAACTGCACAAAACTTTCTCTGTCTTGCTCTCTTTTCTGCTTCAGTTTTCTCGGTGCAAACATGAAGCTTAAAACCCTAGCTCGACATCCCTTTCCTCCTTTCCCAAACCCTGACATAAATCTTCCTCACCATCATTCGATCTTCTCCAAGAAACGGCCTTCATCTTCGCTTAAACTCAGCTCTTTTCATGGTCAGCCTTCTTCAAATTTGCGCATTCTCGCTCCTACACATTTTACCAACAAATTGATCACGGCTTGTCTCAGTTCTAGCTCTAGCGAAGAACTCGGTGTTACTTACAATTCAAAGACAGGAGAGAACGATTTCGATGAAAGAGAGCGGATTGACAGGAGGGCAACGCCAGGGGAAGTGGCGAGTCAGGGCTTGTGGAATCAGATCGTGGAAATTGTGAAGTTTTCAGGTCCTGCGACAGGTCTGTGGATATGCGGGCCATTGATGAGTCTCATCGACACTGCGATCATTGGGCAAGGAAGCTCCATTGAGCTTGCTGCTTTAGGTGATTTCTCAACCATCACCAACTTGTTGAGGATTGCTAATTTGACTGCAGGAACTTTTTAGTGAGGATAAGCTGTTGAAATTTTTCAGAAGAGTTAAGCTTATATCAGGGTCCAAGGATGGCAAACTGGAAAAGTTGATATGTTGGAGATTTTTATGATTAATAGGATTTCATTTGGATTCACACTGAAAATGGAAACAGAAGATAATCTAAGAAGAGCTCCACAGGCAAGAAACTATAATAGAGGCATCAGTTGAACCAGATAATAGAAGACCAAACTCATTTCCTTCTTGTACTTTTGGTCACCAGTTTATTAAGCTGGTGCCTTAACAATCCTTTGCTAATCACATGGCCTTTTAACTTGCTGACTACAACTACTTTTTTTAATTTTAAATTTGGATAAACAGGTCCGGGGACGGTGCTCTGTGATAATATGAGTTATCTGTTCATGTTCCTTTCAATTGCTACCACAAACATGGTTGCCACTTCACTGGCCAGACAGGTTAGTCTTCCATGCTGTTGAGAGGTATCGTCATTTTTAACATTGAATCAATGTAAGGGTCTCCACTAATATATTACTTGGTTGTGGTTTTGTTCAGTGAACATTATCCAGGAGTTACCCTTGAAAAAACTCCAACTCATTGTTTTATAGAAACGTTTTATCTTAGTTACATCACACTAGTTGAGGTCCATTTCTTTTTCTTTTCTTTTTTTGTTTCTTTTGTTTCTAAGGTCTATCTCTTTCCAATTCTTCATTCTTGCCACAAAAGAACACTAGCGAAAAGGTATGATGGTTTCACATGTTGTTGAATGAGATTCATGCATTGGTTAATCCTTATGCAGGACAAAAATGAAGTGCAGCATCAAATATCGATCTTGCTCTTCATTGGGTTGGTGTGTGGCTTATCAATGCTTTTCTTTACCAGATTCCTAGGCACATGGGCTATTACAGGTACAAGATATGTGATTATATGACTAGTTGTTTAGAATGGATTCACTGCTTCTTTTCTCTGACTATCTAGTTTTGTTCCTCCATCTGCCCTTTCTGAAAAATAAAAACCCTTTTCCTTTCTTTTTCATTTAAATTGTGCTAGGCAATTAGGAGGGAGTGAGGCCTGTGGGCATTTTAAAAAGAAGGAAATGTGGACTAATTTGTTTTTTGTCAACGTTTTTTCTAGCTTTTACAGGACCCAGAAATGCACACATTGTCCCAGCCGCCAACACATATGTCCAGGTTATTCTTTATTGAGTCTGATTTTTCTGGGATAAATGGTTTGCTCTTTGCTGTCTGCATCATTATCATCCAATCTGAACCAATGGCTCAGAAATGCAATTGAGTATTTACTTTACATTGTTGTTCTGTATCTAATGGAAGGCCTCTGCTGAATTTTGGGCTCAGTAGCTGCTTGCAAAAAAGCTCCACTAAGGCCACCTTTGGTTTGAATAGGATTCCATTTTTCTTTTAGATACGTGGCTTGGCATGGCCAGCAGTTCTTGTTGGATGGGTTGCTCAAAGTGCAAGGTACTGTCTGAACCTTAATCTCTGGACCCAAGAATGTTCCTTAACTTGCAAAATGTTGGTCACTAGGCACTTTGTCCCTACCGAAATTACCAAGATGTCAATTACGGACTTTGTTGTCCAGATAAACTGGGAATGTTCTTATTTGTGTATCTTGTCTGATTTCAAGTGGTAGACTCAATCATTCGAATCTTGTCCCCCACTTCTGATCGATCTCTTATTTCCCAGTATTGGCATGAAAGATTCATGGGGACCTCTGAAGGCCCTAGCTGCTGCTACTGTCATTAATGGAGTTGGTGACATACTCCTCTGCAGCCTTCTGGGCTATGGAATAGCCGGTGCCGCATGGGCTACCATGGTGTCACAAGTATGTGACCTGTGCAACATGTCATGCTCTTGTTTGTGCATCCTCAACATTTTCAAAGTTATTAGCGGACTTATTTACACCCATTTATCAACTCATCTCATAGGTTGTTGCTGCCTTTATGATGATTTTAGCTCTAAAGGAAAAAGGATATAATGCTTTTGCCCTTACTATTCCATCGGCCAGTGAACTTTTGATGATAATTGGGCTAGCTGCTCCAGTTTTTGTCTCATTAATGTCAAAGGTAGGTTAGAGTCACTCAATGCCGTTATGTTGTTAAAAGTATATGAGAATCAAATTGTTCATCCATTTTTACTTCAGCTGAGACTATTCTAATATGTACAATGTGTTCTTCACTATTCAGGTTGGTTTTTACTCCCTAATTATCTATTTTGCAACGTCTATGGGCACACATGTTGTGGCAGCTCATCAGGTAAGGATAATATCACGCTCTGGCTAATTTTTTTTTTTTCTATAGGATCCTGTACTAGAGGAACTGATGTGATTTACCAACATTTATCATTCCTTATAGGTCATGATTCAAATTTACAGCATGTGTGTTGTATGGGGCGGGCCTCTATCTCAAACAGCCCAATCATTTATGCCTGAGATGATGTTTGGAGTCACTCGAAATTTGGCAAAGGTTCGTGATGCTCTATCCCAACTGAAGTAATTTGTTTCTTGTCTAGGAGTATAACAGCAGCCTTGTATTTCTCGCCAACTTTTTTTGGTGAAAGTCCTGCATAAGTTTATAACATTGTATTTCTCTTGAAAGATATTCTCTTAAGTCTAGCAAATGTCAAACAGGCCAGGTTACTGCTAAAATCACTTGTGCTTATTGGCACGATATGTGGATTGGTAATTGGAACAATTGCGACATCTGTTCCTTGGTTCTCTCCCACTATCTTTACACCTGATCAAAGTGTCATCCAAGAGGTTAGTCATGACATTTGAATATTGTGAGCATGCTTCATTGTTAGCCTGTTCTTTCTAATAGATCAGCCTTATGTCTCAGATGCACAAGGTGTTGATACCGTTCTTTATGGCATTAGCAGTGACACCCTGCACTCATGGCCTTGAGGGCACATTGATGGTATGTATATGGTAATCTGACTGAACTATGATGATTTGCATTTGCACTTGCAACTCCAGTTTTGCATTAGTTGTCTGTACATCTACTTCCAAACCTTAGTAAACTCCCGAAACTACATGCATTAATATCATATCACACCAAATTGCTGAGGGTTTAAGGAAAAAACAATAGGATTGAAGGATAGAGAAAGGAAATGAAGCAAAGTAGTTCTCATATCCTATTACGTGCCAAATTGCTCTACCTGCCATCAAAGGAGTTAAGTTCTTCACAAATTGTTTGCTCATTGCAGGCTGGACGAGATCTCAAATTTATAAGTTTGTCAATGAGTGGATGCTTTTCATTGGGTGCTTTGTTGCTCTTGGTAGGGCGCTAGAGCTTACATTCCTACCATTGAATTTTATGATGTCTTCAAAGTTTTTGGTTATCTGATTGCCCTAACATTGCTCGCTATTCTTTGTTGTAGCTCTTGAGCAGCAAAGGGTATGGATTGCCAGGTTGCTGGTGTGCATTTGTTGGATTTCAATGGGTATGGCTAAAATCTTGCTCTGTCGCTTCTTCTTCCAGCATTGGTCACTTGCAAAGAGACTGAATTTTTTACGTGGAACATGTACTTATTTGGGACTTGGCTTATTCATGTGATGATATCAGGCTCGGTTTTTCCTCGCTCTTCAACGCCTGCTGTCTCCAGATGGCATACTTTATGACAATGATTCAGGCAAATACAAGCCAAGTGACCTGAGAGCTACATAGCTTCACATCCATGTCCAATTAATCTGGTCAACAAATTAGCAATCATGAAGCAGGAAGGAGTCGTCGGAATTGAGCTGATGAAACTTCTGGAGGAGAGAATTATGTACGCACATGAGAATAGCCATGAATCTACATGCTGCGCTGGACAAAGTGTTAAAAGGCCTTGTCCATTGCCGTTTGATTGTTTCTGAATACTGATGTTGCAGTGTCGAAGAAAGGGGCAAATGATTCATGATTGGAATGGCCATGGCGCTGTGATACTTTGTCCGGCATCCTTACAGCCAAAAAGCGTGGGCCCACTGAAATGTTCAAATGTATGGACGGATTCTCGTTCCGTCCGATCATAGTTTTCTTTTCCGGGTCAAGAAAGATAACCGGTTGATGCTTGTATGCTTTTGGAAATTGGTGTTTGGACTAATGAGGCTGCCCTGCTACTTGAATGAGCAAGTTTAATGGGAGTGTGTATTCATCTCTTCATCTTCTGTAAGTGGTTGAATCATATGGAAAGATCTCTCCCCCCTCCAAAAAAAAAAAGCATTCTCATGTCGAGGTTTCCCTATCGTCGCACAAGGGCCAGATCTGCTTGAAAAGATTACTCCTTGAGATAACAACTTATATATCTACATAGAATCTTTTCAGGTGGTTTCATGTATTCTATATCAAGTTGTCTTTGAATTGTAAGTGTTCTATATCTTTCTTTATCATATAATCTCGATATCAATAATGCAATGCCGGGTGTTTTTATATTTTTCAAAAGGCATCAATGGGTCTCAACATCCTGACAAAAAAAAATCTCAACCCAAAAGGCTTGTGACTTTTCGCTTTTCGATTCAATTATTGTACAAAATCTAAAAGGCACAATGTCTCCGAAGAACCATAGATTAATTTCTATTATGACATCCTCCCAGTTGGTGCTAAAGATACAAAATATATTTCAGGCACAAAGTCGAAAGCTTCTTTGTCTGAGAATGGAACTCTTACAAAATTGCTTGTGGTCACAACTTTTGAGAGAGACACTAGTGTTTCAAAGAACAATCAACCTCGGAATATGCCAATAATATATGCTGTCAAATGATTTCGAGAGTAACATCCCAGAAAAACGTGGGAGGAATACGTCTCTTGAAATTGCTTGGGAAGATCTATTAATTGACTCGTGCGAAAAAATGGATCCGGTCACCACCTGATTATAATAATAAAAAAATAAAAATAGGAAAGAAGGGGGGGAAGAAAAGAAGAAATCAAATGTGCGGGGGAACCCAATCAAAGCAAACGCCAAAGCAAATGAGCAGCGACGGTTAAAATCAAAGCAAGTGTTCTTCTCTAATTCCTGCACGTTTTGGAACTTCATATGACAGAGCAGTGACCGCTGGCCCCAAGGGAGATACTGAGAGCGCCCCACGCAGCGCGCGCTCTTTACCCGCCAAACATCTTTCTCTCTTTCTTGTGGTTCCAGTGAAGGAGGAATTCAACGCCATCTCTTCTCACCTTGCTTCCGCCTCCTCCTCCGTCTCCGTTCTCGGTCGGCCGCCGGAGCTGACGTAATCTTGAAGAAAAATGCAAATTCACTCCTTCCGCATTCCCCTCCACATCCATGGCCCCGTCCCCAGACGCTTCTCCGACCGCTCGCTCCCCTTCCTCGGCCCCCTCTCCGTCCCCGCCCCCCTCGATTCCCCACGGCTCGAGCCTCCTCGAACTCCCGCTTCCTGGAGGCGAAGCGCGCCCGGGACCGGCTCGTCGCGGCTTGCGTTAGCCCTAGCCACGAGTGTGCCGAAGACGAAGCCGAGGGGGCGGCGGCGGCGGCGGCGGCGAGTGGCGGCGACGCTCCCCTGCCGCCGTCGTTCGGTGAGGAGGCGGGGGCGCGGCCGGAGGTGAAGAGGAGCGGGTTCTCGGACCAGAGCTTGTGGGATCAAATGAAGGAGATTATGGTGTTCGCGGGGCCGGCGACTGGTTTGTGGATTTGCGGGCCGTTGATGAGTCTAATCGATACTGCCGTCATCGGTCAGGGAAGCTCGATTGAGCTCGCTGCGCTAGGTAAATCCATAAACCTTCTGTTTTTCTTCGTTGTGAGTAATTTGCTGGAAGGAAGAACTTTGGCGACCTCCTGAGCTTTGTCCTTTTTGCTCTGAACAGAGAGAGAGAGGATTCCTTCTGGTTTTTCGTAACTGCAGACAGTTACTTATTTACATGGACATGATGATGCGGTGCTTTGAACTGCAGGTCCTGGGACAGTTGTTTGCGATTACATGAGCTACGTGTTTATGTTCCTCTCAATTGCTACCTCGAATATGGTGGCTACTTCTCTGGCTAGACAGGTAATATTTTCCTTCAACGAATAGAACTCGTTAAGCGTTATTGATAATTGCTTAGGGATAGCCATGCAAATTGCATTTGCTGGAGCACCTGTTTGTTTCTGGCCGCATCCTTGGGAGTCATTTTTGTCAGATATCAAAGCATTGTTTTGTATGTATCTGGGGTGAGTTTGAATTGACCCTGTCTGAATTTTGAAATTTTTGACCCGTTATGTGAAAGCTTTCATTATGCAAAATACTCAAAGCCAATAGCATGTCATGCAGGATAAAGACGGGGTGCAGCATCAAATATCAATCTTGCTCTTTGTTGGATTGACTTGTGGCTTCTTGATGCTCTTCTTCACAAAGTTCTTTGGTTCATGGGCATTAACTGGTACTTGAGACTGCTTTGTCCCACAATTCCTGTGATACTTTACCTTTTATCTGTCTCTTCTTTTGTTTACCATACCATTTTGTACGATGCATTGCTAATTAGAAGATTAAAGCAGGCCGAGAAGGGACAACTAGTTCACTCATTAAATTTTTCCCCATGTTTGTAGCTTTTGCTGGGCCGAAGAATATGCATATTGTCCCTGCAGCAAATACTTATGTTCAGGTTCTCTTACATTTTTGTCACCTCATATCTTGACTCTGCTATAAAATGGCTATTGTTTCAAGTGGTTAAATTCCAGTGCAATTTTTTCTTCTAATCTACCCCCAATATCATAAGGCAGATTTACTTTAAATGTCTGCCTTCTTGTTCACAATCATTTGATGGTCATGGATCATTGGAAGTTTGGCAGTATACATTAATGGAAACCTTGAGACCTTTGAAAAGTATACATTATTTGGCAAAACAAGGACTGAATCTATCAATTTCTATTAGATGAAGATTGCCAAGTGAGACCAGCTTAGTTTTTGCAATCCCAAAATGATTTATCCTTCTTGATCAAGTCAATCTCACAAGTTTCTCTCAATCATGTTAGGTACATCATGTTTATTATTTACCTCAATGATTTTCCAATTTGCTATACTTAATTATCACAATATAGTAGTTTGATGAATATGTTTTCTATCTCATTTTAACTGAATAGAATCGTTTGAATTGGTAGATTCGAGGCTTAGCTTGGCCAGCAATTCTCATCGGTTGGATTGCTCAAAGTGCAAGGTGCAAATAGTTTTGTCCCTCCATGTATCTATCTATTGGAAGAACTCTTCTTAATTGGTTTTTTTTTCATTCACATTAAATCCCCGACCTGCTAGTACATATCATCTTTGATAGGACTATGCTTTTGGTTGAACTTACTCAAGAAGGTCTATGCAGTAGTATGGTGGACCTTATAGTTCGTACACAAGTTTGAGTTGATGCTGGATTCAAAAGCAGTAAGGCATCTGTGTGATTGGACTCATTTTAAAGTAAATGCAGTGGCTGAGCAATCGGACTACTGAGGCTTAACCTCTTATACCCTGAGTTATGCATAGTTTTTGCACTATCTTTATATATTGAATCAGTAATGCTACTCTGTTTCCTCTTCAGCTGAAGAGCCTGAGCATAGTTTTTCTTTTCTCTCCCTGGAAATTCTAGGTTTGCTATTAGGGTAGCTTTTTCCCCTTCCTTCATGTCTGCATTTCCTTTTCCTCTCTCTTGGAAATTGTAGACATACTTTTTGGGGTAGCCTTTTCTTTTCCTGAAGCTCTCCATACCTTCTCAGCCTTGGCATGAAAGATTCATGGGGACCCCTGAAGGCTCTGGCCGTCACCAGTGCCATAAATGGAATTGGTGATATCGTCCTTTGCAGAGTGTTAGGTTATGGCATTGCTGGTGCTGCCTGGGCAACAATGGCTTCACAAGTATGTTAAATTTTGAAATACTCATAATATGCCTTTTCAAAGTTGGGGAATATAATCTCATCTGTGTGATCCTTACTAATCAGAGTACTTTCTAGGTTGTTGCAGGTTATATGATGATGGCTGCTCTAAACAAGAAAGGATACAACGCGTTTGCAATCTCTGTACCATCAGCTGATGAACTTTTGTCAATACTCGCACTTGCTGCTCCTGTGTTCATGACAATGATTTCAAAGGTTTTGTCTTGCACTATATGTGGCTTTTCTGGGTTTCACATAACTTCTTCGGTGTGTATAAGGGAACTTACCTTTTCAGGTGGCCTTTTATGCACTTCTTACATACTTTGCTACATCTATGGGCACAATTACTGTAGCTGCTCATCAGGTTTATTCCGTTGACAATGACAATTGTTATTTTCTCGAGTTTAACTGCTTATTTGTGAAAAACCAACTGTTTCTTGCTTTCACTAATTGTACTCAATACAGGTAATGGTTCAAACATTTTGCATGTGTACAGTATGGGGTGAGCCTTTATCTCAAACCGCACAATCATTTATGCCTGAGCTAATATATGGAGTCAATCGGAGTCTGGAAAAGGTAACTGATGGCTATCTTGCTATGATTTTTGCGTCATTTCATTTGCTCTAGTGCAAAGATATGCTCCACATTCGATCTTAGTCAATCCCACTCTGCCGTTATGAGCTAATATTTTGCCTTCATTAGTTGAACTGTTCTCAAGTTGTCTTGATGTCAAACAGGCACGAACATTGCTGAAGTCTCTTGTGATCATTGGCTGCATAGTTGGAATCATTTTGGGAAGCATTGGAACGTTTGTGCCTTGGAAGTTTCCTAAGATCTTTACACCCGATCAAAATGTTATACAAGAGGTTAGCTTGCAAACTTTCAGGACTCTGAATACATAGGTTTCACAGGAATCATCAGGAGAAGCAGCCTGCCTGGTATAGTCAAGGATATTCTATTATTAAAATCTGCTTGTTAGTATCGAAATTGTTTGGCTCTTCCCTTAAGTAAGTTAGGGTTTACAGTTTAGGTTTTAGTTCTCAATAACAGATTATTTACATTATGGTAAGTGATTATGGTAAATTGTGAACAGGGAAGTCGTGTTTGTTATTCTGTATATATTTTGACGGGATATGGCCTGTATAGCTTCACCAACTGTGCTGCGGAAGCCTGAATTCAGTTTTACAAGTCATTCTTACTGTCGAATTTTAAAACGATGTCCAGAGCAGTTGGAGTAGCACTCTTGTTTCCTCATAGCTATAACACGCAAATAAGATTTTAAATTGACTCGATGGCCACATTTATTTCAACACATTTGCTTTTATTTAGACGATCATTTGCATGTTATCATCTGGAGGCTAGAAAGTTTGTTCTGTTTATGGTGCAGCTTCATGTATCCAAAATTTTTTACTTCTTAAGTTGCTGAAGGCTGCCAAAAATTGGTTTAGGAAAATTTGTCACTGAACAAATTGTAAATTCCCCATCTCTTCTGTATAACAAGTATCTGATTTTCTTTGAACCTTGTTTATGTTCAGATGCACAAGGTGCTAATTCCATACTACATGGCATTAGCCATCACACCCCCCACACACAGCCTCGAGGGTACATTGCTGGTGAGAATCTTATCATTATGTACTTTTACAAGATCTCTTGTTCCTTTTACAGTGAATCAAAGATCACTGCAGGTTACTTTAAGATTCATGTCGGTCTTATGCTTCAACCCATGGGTTATTCAGACCTTGTCTGGCTTACGGCGTCTTATTAGTTAAAAAGGCAAAGATAAGACTCTTTGCCAGGCATAATCTTCTCTTGCCTTCTTATAATTGAGCTGTAGTTTTATTATATTTGTTAGGGACTACAGAAGTGTAGTTTCTGCTTTCTAAAGATGGTGCCAGTTTCTGGATCGGATATAGGCAGAGACTGGCCATTTGCCTCCATGCCTCTGCAATTCATGGACTGTTGGTGTCCTCCATATGGGCTATTTGAACAATGTCTAGCTATGGGGACCTTGATTATGTGTTTGTTAGGGGCCCTGTGCATGTCTCTCTGCCTTACCCATGTTCATTTTTGCCTAAAGCCTCATGCCTGAGCAACATAGAATAGCCTTGCATGTATATGCATGTATCTATCACTTTCACCAAAATGTTGCAATACCACTTGTATGCCTGCTAGGCCGGACGAGATCTTAGATTTATCAGTACATCCATGAGCGGATGCTTTACTCTGGGTGCTCTTCTGCTGCTGGTAAGCTGATTTTTCTTTTCGATACATCATTACAAAACTAGGTCATTTGATGAATTGACTAAACTTTCCTTATCATTACCAGCTTGTGAGCAGTAAAGGGTTGGGTTTGGCAGGATGTTGGTATGCACTCTCAGGATTTCAATGGGTAAGACTGACACTCCTGCTCATTTTCATGCATTTTGTCTGAGGCACATCTCAAATGGAGAAAAAATTTTCAGGCTCGGTTCTTTCTTGCTCTACGGCGCCTTACATCTCCCAACAGTGTACTGTACACAGAAGATCTGAGCCGTTTTAAACTTCAGAAGCTAAAAGCTACTTAGCTTATAAGTCATTCAGTAAGGCATGTGCTCGGTATCAATACTTGACTGATCGTCTGGACTAGGTGCCACCAAGTGACTTCTCGTGCTTCTCAGCCATCTGACTTACCAGATGTATGATGCGTGGTCAATCTGTTTCCTTGCATTGGGTTAGGGCTATTCTATTCTTTGTGCCTCGAAGAGGCCAAGAGCATTAAGCAAGACAGTTTCTTAAAGCTCTTTTTTGCTTCTTCTCCAGAAAAATGGGGGTCGTCCGCTTCTTATTGTAATTGTACCATAGTAGTATAGACAATGGGATTACCCTCTTAAAGGTGATAAAACTGAGGTTACTTCTCTTTTAATTGTAAAAGCTATTTATTCAAATCGGGCTCCAATCTTGATACTGTGAGTGTGATTACTTCTTTGCGGCTTATTATTCGCCGTGACCCATATTTTAGTGTTGTAATCGACACTAGTTGCTCCATTTGCGTTGCTCATTTCTGGGTTAAGTACCGGACATTCAAAGAAAGGAGACCGTTTTGCAAATCATCATTCTCAGTAGCTCCACAGCATTCGGTAAAATTTGGCAGAAAAGCACATAGCACCCGTTTAAGCTTGCACTTGTCAACGAGTTTGGAGAAGTTGCCTCCTCTCATTTTTGGTTTTTTTTGGGGTGGGGGGGGTGTGGGAGGAGGGGATTTCCTTTTTTTTTTTTTTTGCACTCAATTAATAAAATAAAAAATACCACCAAAATTCTCAAATCATGATATTTACTTTAAATTTTATTTACGGCATCAAAAATCTCAAACTTGTATCCTCAACATGTTTACTTATAACTTTTTTTTATGACATTAAAAATCCATGCAACACATTTACACCTTCATCAAGATTTCTTTTTTCTTTTTCCTTTTTTTTCCCTTCCTCTTTTATCTTTGTTGCTGCGTCACCATGCCCTCATCATCACCATCACCACCTAAGGGGGTTAGAATCGAAAAAAACTAAATCCAAATTGAAACTAAAAGTGCGTTTGTTTATCTTGGAAAACATTTACCAAAAATAATACGATTTCCGCAAAATAAACGCACCCTAAATCGATCTGAATTCATCCATTTTTTGTTCGGTTCAAATAGTTTCAATGTAATTCAGTTAGGTTAATTAAACCAAATTGAAGATTGTCCATCTTTTTAATATTGCAATTCACGCAAACTCCCTCATCATTAAACCTCTTTTCAATATTTCAAAAAAGAAAAGAAAGAAAACCAAACCAAATCGAATCTTCAATTCGAATTATATTCGATTTGGGGCACAATTCCATTCAAAGTTAATGTACACTTAAACAGTTTGATTTAGTTTGCATTTCCTAAAAATTCAAAGTGGACCGAACTGTTGACACTCTTATCACCATGGTCCTCACCATCACTAAACCAAGAAAGAAAACGAGAAAATAAAGGCATATGATGAGTTGACATCTTTTTGCCACATGAGCCATTAGCACTGTTTGCTTTTTCCATTGTCCATATAGGTAATCACATAAGAGCTTTAGTAGCGTTTTCATAGAATCTTAACAAGGGATAAATATGTCATCCAAAAAAAAAGTTTGATAAATGTGTCAAGTAGGTCCATATTTCAAATTCTGGTGTTAACAAAAAAATTAGAATAAATGTATCACAATGAATATAATTTAGAATTTTTTGTGACTTTTTCCTTAATGAAATTAGTCCTTGTGAAAATGACTACTTTGTTTTGATTAGGTAACTTAAACGATCATCATGGTTCCACTTTACCATAGATTCTTTAATTAACAGCGTAGGTCAATTGTAGATGCACAAAAGAATTTTAAAAAATAATTGAGCCCGGTTATGTTGATCATCTGTGATGACATAAGTTGTGTTGCAGGTGTACTTTTTTATTTTTTTTATTTTCCCTATGGACACATGAGTTGGATCCAGATGCATAAAATGTCATTCCAACATTCGTACTCTCTAATCCGCCCTCTGAAGACGGTGGTGTGCGCAACATTGCATCCCAAGGCCGTCCTCTTCTGCGCCAGAATCCACGTCGATCGGTCCTACTCCCGGGGCTTGGTATGTAAGTGATGGCGGCTCCGAAGTTTGGGGATGGGCGCGATGGAATTTTGGTGATTTCATTTTTATAAAATAATTTTGCCGCATTTCTCAACAACGGGTGTTTGGTCTAGTGGTATGATTCTCGCTTCGGGTGCGAGAGGTCGCGAGTTCGATTCTCGCAACACCCCATTTCCCTCTCTTTTGCCATTTCTTTTTTGGCTCTCCCCTACTTCCTTGTTTCAGTGAAAAACCTCCCTCTTTTAATTTTCGCCTTTCGTTCCCGTAAGAGCTTAGCCAGTCGGTGCTTGTTGATCTTGATTACTTTTTTAGCGGAAGTTGTGATCGAGCCTCGCCTAAACGTGGACCTCTCTTTCCTCGCTTCGTCACGTTCACGTGAAAATCGCATTTGGTACCCGGAAAAAAGGGCAGGTCAAAGTTTGACGTGGGAGTTGAGGGGGAATTCACCTTCATCTTTTGCCATCTCCTCTGAATGCGTTCTCATCCATTTCACACGCAAAGGCGAAAAAAACACTGCGGTCCCCCACCAAGAAAGACAAAAACCTAGAGTAACAAGCCAACATCCTGGTATCATCCACCTTTTAGTACTCATACTGGAATTGAAGTCTCTATGATATTTGCAAAATCCTCAACTTCTTAACCGGCAACAGTTGAATTCACTCGCGAAAGCGTGCTTTACACGAGATTTTGAGTGTTTTTATTTTTTTACAGTTCCCTGTTCTGTCCTGCCGTTACTCATCTGATACTTGGCTATATCTTTCCCTCCATACCCTTCAAAGCCAATAAGGCAGCTCCATATGCGGCCTCTGTTTGGATGGCCCTGCTCACGGGTACGCCGAGCACTCTCTCGCGTATCTTTATCCATTTCTCATTTTTCGAGCCACCTCCAGCTGTGAAGACTTCTTCCACCGGTGTCGCCCCCAGATCCTTCAGCAAGCTATATGCCTTTCCCTGCACATGTGCAAATCGACATCATGGGTCCAAGCTAGCACTGATAGAACCTCATTTCGACTCTTGACAGTGCAAAATTAGAAAGGTGGGATATGTGACCAAATGTTACCTCGATACAGGCAATAGATTCTAAAATGCCATGCAAGTATTGAACATCACTCTCTGGGCGTGGAAGTAACCTGCATTAACGTTGACTATGAACAGAAATCCCATATGAGATGTTTAATTACTATTCTCAATTGGCTATCAGATAAAGGAAGCTTCGCAATCTGGTTTAGCCTTTTCTCATTGCTGCCTCCATTTCAAATTTTGGTTGGCCAATTATCCAGGAGATATAATAATGTCATCCACGATCAAGAAATTAAACCAAGGCAAAAAGCTTTAAGATATTTTGACATCAATACCTGGGCATCATATTAGGATCTGCAACAGGAAACCTTTCGCCAGCAGTTTGAAGAGGGTAATAATCTAAAGGTGAAGCTTCCGTTGGATCTATCTGCTCACTCAATTTCTCTAATTGCTCATCAGTAAAGATTTGTCTCAGAACAGCTCCCCCAGTATTTGAAGCACCTCCAACAAGCCATTTATCATCAAGGCGATGGCTATAAACACCATACCTAGCATCCTCAATCCTCCGGGTGCTCAGCAATTTAATAGCCAGTGTTGAACCCAATGACGTTACCTAAATGCCAAGTATAAGAAGAAAATCTTGAGCATCTAGAAATAGAAAATTTTGCATACAGTACAAATGGTATGTATTAAAAACTATCAATTTGTAACCAATAATCTCACGGCTTTTCCAGGTTGTGTTGCCCTTGCAGCAAGAAATGCAGCTATACTATCGGTAGTCCCTGTACACACTACACAGTCATTTGAAAAACCTGCCAAAAAATGTCATCAGTGAACATCAATCTTGAGCCTACTGGTTCAGCAGGAGCTCAATTTAGCCATAAAAAAAAAATTCAGCAGGAACTCATGTCCAGTACATTCCCAACACAAAAATCAAAACAATTCATAGATCAACAGGTAGGAAAGATCACCTACACAAAATAAAAGTTTCTAGCTAGCTAAGAGAAGGGACGCATACCATGCTTTTGAGCAATGTTCCTCTTTCAAATGACCAATTGGTTTTCCTGGAGCTATAACAGAAGGCAGAACATTAGAATATGGCTGAGACTGCAGCCAAGAAGGATAGGACTCAAGTTCTGGATCATAACCAACCTGTAGCACAACATGAGCAAAACCAATTATATCTACTGACACAGAAAAATAATTCAAAAAAACCAACAAACATGCAAATTAAACAAACAGTACTTTCAATGCGTTATTATAGTCAGAAACTCCCAGCTTGCCATGCAGAAGCCACAATAACCAATCTGCCTGATGCATTAGAACCACAGATCCTTTATCAGTATCATTGGAGTTCCACCATGACACAAGCTTGCACAGAGTAGAGGAACCCGAGCAAACTGTGTGGTTTTCTGGAGCGATGGACTTCACTATTGGTAAAGCATCCGGACAGCTTTCATTATAAAGGAAAGGTCTTCCTAGTGTATCTCCAGACTTGCTGCCACAACATATAATAAGCCTCACTCAGTATTTCCTTTAAAAGGAACACTAGAGAAAATTCTCTCTCTCTTTGAGTCATAGAAGACTGACCTGTCAATTATCATAGTGGTTGCAGAAGTTCCATCGACCGACATAGAAGCAATGAGTGGGCGTATATGAACAGGAATGTCTTCCAGGAGAGAGAAAAGAGTAACTTTCCACGAGGAAACCCAATCCCTTGTGTCTCCGCTCTTTCTAGACAAAACAAACAAACTTCTCAGTACGCCAGGGAATGGAAGGTTTCAGATTTGGAAAAACTAGCAGTCCACCAGGGCATAATCTACAAAATTTTCGGACACATTATCTGTGACATCACTGGACATGCAAAAGGGGACACTTGTCAATAAATTGTGTGAATTTGCAAAAAGAGGCCCTTCATGCCTTTCTTGCTTGATGATATTAGAAGAACAACTGACGATGTTCAGACGACTTTTCACTGTATTCCTTCAATTTGCATGTTATATCCCAGAAACAACATCATTTTGCAGGCACAAGTATTATAAATTTTGTACAAGCAAGCTTTGCATTCTCAATACTCATATTCCTCAGTCACCATAAACTGCTGAATGGTTCCCTGTTATAGTCATCATTAGCCAAGTAAGAGGGGAAACAATTTGGAGAGTGTGCATCGGCTGAATAATTTGTATAGCACAAACTAACAATGTGGGGTCTTTTAAGAGGGTCAGCTAAATAGGCTAACAAAATATCCATAACTGAAATGGAACCGATAAACAAAGTGTGAGGGTGCAGTGACTCCACATTCCAGTTGAATGTCAAACCTAAAGAACAGAATGAAAACTGAGTAACAGTATTGGAAGCCGAACCATGTATTCAGGATACTCCCTTTTTCCTTCAGCATGGATACGGCCTTGCTTGTCTATAAGAGCAAATCTGGCTCCTGAAGTACCAAAATCCATCCCAAGGTAGAGCCTTTCACCAATTTCTGGGTTCATTCCACTACTTCCGCAAGCAGTCATTCCTCTTCTTGGTTTAGTTTTAGTTGCAGAGTTGAACAACCCATTTCTTGAAACCAGCGTCTGTGGCCAACAAGCGCCTAATAAACAAGGAACAAACACTAGAAATTATACCATATCAAGTCTCTTGAATGTAAATTGATCCTAACATGGGGGATTCATTGATTTGAGACTGTTTATTCGGCTACCACAAAATTCTCAACACACAACACATACCCATGCATTAATCTCTAATCTCTACGGGGGTAAAAATAAAGAAAGAATGAAACTAATGGCGAGGCACAGTAAACAGAAAGTGAAAGCAACAGGAAACATTTGCCCACAGGACGTTTCAGTGCAGGGCATGCATTGCTCCCTCGCGAAACAGTGCAAATGATCAGTATGTTTGACATGGCAAAATTCGCAAGCATCGGCAGTTGATTGCTAAATCGCGTGAAAGTCGCCGAGAGAGAGACCATGAACCGAGGGTGATCGTAGAGTAGAGGAAAAGCACGGAGGACAGTGGAGGGAGTAGGACATCGTGAATCTCGCTCTTGCAGCGACTCCTGCGAGGATAAAGGCCAAACGACACCACAGAAATGGATGACAAGTCCTACTAACGGACCCATCATTTTCATTACCCAAAGAAAACAAAAGAGGAGAAGAAAGAGAAAAACAGTAGATCATTAACAGGGGAAAACAACAACATACGGAAAAATTAAAGCAACCCAAGCCGCAAGCAGACAATCCATGAAATGATTATCTAAGGATAAAAGGTTTGGTCTTCAATTCTGGCGAAACCATTGAGGGAACGAAGAAAAAATTACCAGGCAAATGTTGGCAGGTTCTCGTCCTATAAAACACGGGGAATCAGTACGAAACAGAAGAGATCATGGCGCAGAAGAGACGCTTGAGAAAGTTAAAAAAGAGGTTTATAATTATGGCACAAAGTCCATGGTCTATATTTATGCATGAATCACATTGCATCCCAAAAAAAAGACATTACCTGACTTAACAATATTAAAGGGACTACTTATACCAGAGTTCTCTCTGCAGCCATTGATTTTCATTTTATGTAAGGGGGATGGATATCAATCATTACCTGATCAATCCAAATGTGGTGATTCATCTCAATCCGATGGTGATTGATATTAATTTTCGTCAAATAAATGACAATGTTAAAAAGAGAAAAGGGAGGGTCGCATTACTTGCCTTTTTTTAAGATATTATGAATTGTCTCACCAACCATCAATTTCATTACTTGAATAATAAAATAGAAGAATAAATTTGAGCTTTGGCTTTCAGAGGAGATCAAATCTTTAAAATTAAAAATGCGATTGCAGCACCAGTAGATCAGTAACATAGAAGACTCTGAATTTTATCTAAAGATGGAATTAAACATAACAAACTGTTGTTTCTCGACCAAAAGAAAAAGAAAAGAAATGCATCTTATACTGGAGGTGGAACGTATTGCGAGGTTGTTGGATTGGACCATTTGCTAGTGAAACAGGCCCAACCATCTCTCCTCCAGAAAAACTGGGCCTACTTGACCCGCCATTCTATGGTGAGATCCGGCCCTTTTCGGTAACATTGACCCGCAAACCCAAATGCATCGAGGCGCAACTTTTAACTGGACATCCAGGATTAAAGCAATGTATTAATCGCACGATCAAAACAAGGCGTAGTTCATTCGCCAATTTCAGGCTAAGAAACTTGTAACGAAATGCTGTCTGAAGCAGTGGGTCAAAGAAAAACTATTTCATCCGCCCGAACCGATCAAGGCCCCGCTCACATGGTACCACCAAAGTAACATGTGTCTGGCCCCAAGAAGTTACCAAACTCTAGTCTGCCAAAACCCCTTATTGCGTACAGCCCACGTGTTCTTTTTTGCAAATGAATTGACCGGAGGTTATGAAGCCTCGCATCTACTCACGACCACACATCAACTAGAACCGGATCGCTCTCTTCTGAAGAAATGCTATGCAGATCTTGGATCGAGCTCGAGGTGTGCAGTTGCTGCTAGTGAAGAATCTTAATGCATGTGGGAACCGCACCATTCCCCCCCCGTCCCCCTTCGAAAAGCAAAGACGAAAGGAGACATCGCATGAGCGCCTGCAGAGATGATCGTCGCACGTGACCCACTTGCCCGCACTGAAAAAAAAGTGGAAAGGTGACAGCTATTTTAGCTTTTGCTCCTCCTGCTGCTTCTTCTGCTGGTCACAACGCCAATTCCTTACTTAGCAATTCATATGAAAAATCGCTAGATTTTTGTCCGTAGTAGATAACCCATGGACCCGTTTGAATGCCTGCCATTAATGTCATGGATCGATTAAGATGCAAGCTAATTATGGTTCAGGTAGGCAGACCGAACATCCAACTATTTATACTCAATATCTTAAAAATCAAATGTGTTGTGCGTTTAATCCACATTAAATTAACCCATGAGGTTTTACTAGATCATTATTCACTTGACAAGCTAAGAAAAACATGACCAACAAAATGTATGCAGTCTCGCGAATTTACTAGTTGAGCTCTTACATGATCATATTACACACGACCGTCAATAATTTATGTAGAAATGACGAGATTTTCATGTTGAAACACGCACGTTTTAATTCAATTTGTCTCTTGCATTGCTCACGAGACGAAGGTAAATGATTTTTTTGTTTTATTTTTTTTGTGTTGAGATTTTCTTGGGGCAACTGGCTGAATGATCTCTTTCGCCCACTCGAATGGGGGAGGACACCGAGAAGCAAGGTCGGACCCCTTTTCGCATGTGCATGTCGACCCCCACAAGAAAAAAGAATGGAGCTAAATTGCGATGGACTCCGCACATCTTATTATTCTTTGCTTGCACTCCTCCTCCCTCTCGTTTTAAAAGCACTCGCGAAGGTGTGCATGGGAAGAAGCCATCCCAACCAAAAAAGAATAACAGGACAAGATTCAACGCCGCACATAAAGTAAAAACCTTTTTATTACATCCGCTGCTGTCCCTCCACTGAATGTGAGATGTTTCACTCGGTCCCGGTTGGTGGCCCTGGTAGACCCATTGCGTACGAGAGGTGCGTTAACTTAAGTGCCACTTTACTTCTCACCTTTTCGATATCTCCTTTTTTACACTTTTTCCCATTCGAGGTTCTCGATCTACATCATTGAATCTTTGTAATGGATAAACCTCATAATAAGCCTGAAAGGGACGGAGGACGGGAAAAGTTTTAAAAAACGTTATGAACTTATTGCATCGATATTTATTCAGTCATAAATCTTTTAATTGTATCGATTGAATCATGAACCTTTTGATAATTTGTGCCAAAAGCCATTAACATGGATATTATTTGTCTTATATAGCATGACCGGCACTGATGCAAACAAATTTTACAAATTTTTAATATCTTTTATTTATTTCTTTTAACAAGTCTGAACTAGCAAGGTCCTCAACCACCCTTGCTTGGTCTAGACAAGGGCCTCCTCACCGTCACCAAGATCCAAGTGAGGGCGTTAAGCCCTCACCTGGTCCCTTGCTTGGTTCATGTATGGGCAAGGGTTGTGACACCCTCAAGGGCGCCACCTTCAATTGAATCCAGCCTTATTAAGACATCGAATGCAAAAAGCCTTCCTTCTTATTTTGGATTGTGATCTGGTCCTTTGATTTGTCCTCTTATTCACATTTGTCCTCGGTCAACAGAATTCAGCGCTCTTGCTCCTTGCCAGTTTTTCTGCTATAGTTAATCCCCATATGGTCCCATCGGAACATTATTAAGCGGGAGCTAACACCGCGACATGTTTGTCGGGCAAATACTGGCAGCATTCCTCCCCGGAGCCGCCCTTTATTCTTTAAATTAAGAAGAAAAATGACAAAATTAGGTCGTAATTATTCCTATATATAGGAACATCATCAACATAATTTGTCTATTCACAAAAAAATGTAATTAAGAAACGACATAATTTCATTGTCGGGAGTCAACTTTAGCGTGCGAAAGTTTGTTGATTCCCTTTCATTTGTCTTATGCTTCATTAATCAAAGGCAAATTTGCAAACATATATGCAGAATAACCATCCGCCAGCCAGGATTATTATGCTTAGGCAAGGAAATATTATAAGGGGGTGTTCATCCCAGCGGCTTAATTACGTATGTAGCTTATGAAAGGTATGGATATCTTATGACCCGATGAGAAGAAAAAGAAATATATCGTGATGTAGAATGATAACATGCAACACTTGTTTTCCTTTTTGTAAGGTTTTACGTGGACTTCGCCGGTTATCTAACTAAGGTCACATCCGAAACACTTTACCTAATTAGTCTAGATAATGCAGAAAACACGACCTATCAAGTAAACCCTACATTTGACTAATTAATCAAATTTTTAAGTGTCGAGAAGCCCAATTTGGTGCGACAGATACATATGATTGAGAATCCATGCAATGACCAAGCTGAATTATAGTTCATCTTTGTGACATTTTTTGCTCTTTCTAGCGATGCGGTTATTTGATTCCGCCCTCTTCTTTGTTTGGAAATCGGGAACAGACGGAAATGTGGCGAGCCACGGACACGGCATGGTGCCGTTCCTTACATGACAAGCAACCACGGGCATGGGGAAACCTCAGATCAGGAATAAATAGTTAAGAAACGGAAAAGATTAGTTGGTTGGTTGATCCGTCTATCAACCCCTCACGTCCTATCCTTTGACCAAATGATAATATAAACCAATTTCCTTGCCGACTGTTTCCACGAAAATTTTTGCACAAATACACCCCTTGGAGTTTTCCAAAGTGTGCTTTGTTAAATCGTAACTTAAAGTTATTTGTAAAGCAATTGTGCTTGGAAAATTCTTTTTGCAAATGATTTTTTTTTCTATTTTCTTATTAAAAAAACTCAAGCTCTTCTTTGACTTCAGTGAAGAGCTTAAACAGATGGCATGCTAGTTTTAGTTCCAATGGCGGTGTTTGAGATTACACAGTCTCAAGCAGGGGTCATGCAACCTCAACTTAGGGCTGTCGAGGTCACGCAACCACAACCTCCACAAGCTGGGTTCGTCGATGAACGTTGGCTAGCCTCCACAACTCAACAAAGCTTCACTACATGGAGAAGATAAAGATTTACTCGTGAGGGCAAAATTGAAAAACGAAAAAAATTGATGTGGGTAGTTTTGGAAGTTTTTTTTTCTAATCCTAGGGAAATGACATTTCAAAAATGTGAAAAAGCTCAAAATAGTTGAGAATCTGTCTAGTCTTTCGGTTTTGCCAATGCCATCATTCAACTAAAGGGGTTCCAAAAATATTCACCAAACAACCTAATTTTGTTCCCAAGAGGTTTTGAAGGCCCTAAACCCATTCAAAAGTTGAACTAAATGCAGCTTTTGCTGTCCTTGAAATTCGCGACGATTATAGATAGTTTTTCACTAATTTATAACATGGTTCATGTGACATAAGAATGAAACTTCACGTTTATTATTTTGCAAAAGTCTACGATGAGTATAACTCCTCGTTTTGAGTTTGGATATAGGAGTGAAACTATAATCCGTTTCGTAAGATTTTCGAATTTATGTGAAAAGGTAGATGACATTATTACTGTCAATATTTGTATTCCATTTTGTTCACTGTGGAGTGTTGGACGTTGAGGATTTGACATTTCTCTCAGAAGTTTCTTATCCAACTTTCCTTTTTGCACGTCTTGCCGTGCTCGCCTAGTCGAAGGCAAGTAAAAATTCGTTTAAATCTTTAGAATGCGGAAGGATAGGATTCGGAATTTTGTCTGTCCGAAAAGAGAGAACCCCAACGGAGTTTCCTTTTTTTCGGCTCTCGTCGCAGAATGCCAGAGCCGACACGGCGGATGATGTCACCGAGGAGGATGCGAAAGGACAATCATAGCCACATCAGTGGCTCGCGCCTGTCACGTCGTGGTCCTGGAAATCTTACGTGGAAAGCGAGGACAGGTAGAAACACCCATCACATGGGACAGTATCCTCCCTCCCCCCGCTCCCTCCCACCGTCCATTTACAACTCCTCTCCGTACGGGCGTCTCCGATGCTACGCCCCGCGCGTGGGCTCGCACGCTCCGGGATGAAAGCCGCACGAAGTTGGAAAAGTCGGACGATGGAACCATTGATTAGTGTCGGCAATGTCCGATTGGATTTGTTCTGTGCGGCGCGGGATAATATGTTAATTGCAAAGAGATGGCATGAATTTTATATTGTGCAATGATGAATTGACCTGTTTTTACAGTTAATTAATTATTTGACATGTATGATTCAATAATTACCACACATGATATTCTTGAATTGCAATTCTCAGTGTGAGTCTTTATGATCTTATTAAAAGTTTATAAAGAATCGAATCGATTGATATGTTCATAATTTAATTGCACTTTTTGATAAATGATTGCTATTTAATTGATCAATGAAAGTTTTAGAATTCATATTGTACTTTGCATATAAAATTTGAGATTTGTGGTCAATTTATGCTAATTTTGAATTTACTTCATCAAAACCCACGTTGAAACTAGGATTTGTTTGGACTATTACATTTGCTTAGGGAGCTAGTGTCTAGTCCTGCGTCAATGCGTTGTCTTTTTTGTTCACCTAAAATGTTCGGTCACGACAATTTGTTCAAACTCACGCATTGCACTTCCAATTAAACAACGATAGCTACAACCCATAAAGTCGTAGGCAAACATAAAAATCATAAGTAACAAACCTAAATAGAAATCAGGCTCGAAATTATAGATTTTGCAAAATAACACAACGTACAATGAATTTTATTGTTAATCTTATGAAATGATTTAAGTAATCTTAGGTTATTTAATGTAGAGAAACGATGCCCTTGTAAATGCCTTGTTAAGATATAGATTTTCATTCATCTGTTGAGTAAATTTCAAATGTTTTCCCAACAATAGAAAATTTCAAATGACATTTTTGATCTATGTCAAAACCAATAATGTGTTTTGATTTTATCAAGGTCAAAGCTTATGGGATCTTGATTAGACACGACACGCTCAAAACTTGGGTTCTTCTCCACTTTTCAATAAGTGCTCACAAAAGCTCAACACTTGGGTTGAACTTACACTTTAAGAGCCGTACTTCACAATAGAGTGAGCTCTAACTTGATGATTAATGCAAGATGATATCGAGATCTCATCCGTCACAATAGATAATTAAAAAGCACTCTTAAATTCAATACATGAAAATGAATGAAAAACCGATCACATCGATTTAAGACTTTAAAATTCGGTCAAACTCTAATTACGTTAGAAATTTGATGACTCCTCATCCAATTGTTCTAGCAAACATTCGTAGAAGAGTTTTCGAAGACAAATCCAATTTCAATAGCAAAGTTAATGCACACAACTCCTCCGTTTAAAAACTCAGCGCTCCCCACGCGCTCGAGCAGTTTCCCCTTTTCGTCGCCTTCTCAACAACACACCTGCGGGCACAGTCGCTCCACTGACATTTACGCCAACTACTCGCACGCGCTTCTCCCCCTCATTAATCCCACTCACAACCCCTAATCGCCATTCCCTAACCCCGCCATTACTGCGCTTCTCTGGAGGCACATGGCCGCTTCCTCGCCGCGAGTACCGTCTTCGAGCTCCGCGCGCGAGTGGGGAAAACTTCCCTCCCTTCTCTCTGTCTCCGTCTCCCGGTGGTTTAAAGTTTCGCTATTTTTTCAAGCCTTGCCAGGCGGCGCCACTGTAATTCCCGCTCATCTAAGCGGTTTATTTCTATTTTTAAAAGAGGGAGAGTCCCCCACACCCCCGTCTAAGTGCGCGCGCGCGAGCGAGCGAGCGACGCGATTATTTTGTCCTCGTTTAAAACCCGCAACACGAAAGCGCCACGTCACCTAAATACAGTGAACTCCCCCCCCCCCCCCCCCGCATTTTTTTATTTTTAAAAATGTCCTACCACCAGCAAGGCTGCAAAGCCCGATCATTCAAATTCAAAATTCAGTAAATGGGGAAATTTCTTTTTTCTTTTTTCTGCAGATGAGGACAACAAAATTTGGGAAATCCTCCATCGCTCTCTGTCCCTGTCTCTCTCTCTCTCTCTCTCTATCTCTCACCTGTAATTGCAAATCAGGCCCCTCCTTCCTCCGTCTCTCTCCCTCCCTCCCTCCCTACCTCCGAGGTCGCTCTGCGATGTCTTTGTCTTAAAGAAGAAGAAACGCAGAAGAGCTCACCCTTTCGGACAAGGTAGCGAAAAGTGTTGCAGAGCAAAATTTTTAAAAATATATATAATAAATAATTTCAGGAAAAAACCGAAATGTGCTTGGTCTCTGCCTTTGTCCATCTAGCCATGTGAGCTCACTGACACATTCTCTTCTTCTCCTTCTTCTTCACCTTTTCTTCCTCCCCCACTTCCACTTGCCTGTTTTTTTGTATTCTTCTCCTCCTCCGCCATTTTGGCCTCTCCCCCGAGTCACATTGACTCACCAACTCGCCCCGAGTTGACCGGCTCCGCCGATGGCCTCCTCGTCCCGGGCAAGGAGCAGCTCCCCGTTCTCGTACCGCAAGCCGTCCAGCCCTTACTCCTCCACCTCCTCCTCCTCCTCGCTCTCCAACCCGCGCCTCCTGCCTCGCTCCTGCTCCTCCTCCGCCACGTCGTATTACAACCCGGGCGGCGGGTTCGGCTCGCGGCCGATGACGCCGAGCCGGTCTCGGTCGGATTCAGTCTACTGCGGCGGCTCGCGCCTGTCTGATGCTCCCTCTCCGGTGGGGTTCCCTTCCGACGAGCTGATGGGCGAGCCTCTGGATGCGCCGCGCTCGGCCGATAGCATTTCGGTGACCATTCGGTTTAGACCGTTGAGGTAACGATAGATCTGTCTTCATCGGATCAGATCTAAGGGGGATTCGAGTCGGCAAAAGTCTACTGATATGGTTTCGTTGTTGCTTTTTCTGTGCGCGTGATTAAATGCTGTGGATTTTGCAGCGAGAGAGAGTATCAGAGAGGAGACGAGATAGCGTGGTATGCCGATGGGGATAAGATTGTCAGGAATGAGATAAATCCAGCTACTTTCTATGCATTCGGTATGGTGCAACCTCTGATTTGCTTATTGCAATGTCAACTCAGGTCGTTGGATACGAGACGAAGGGAACTGCTGAACTGAAATTTGGCCACTATTTTCTATTTGAGTAGATGTAAATAGATTACGATCGAAGTGATTAGCTAAAGTTAAGTTAGTAGGTATATTTTGGATTGATTTGATGGCTTGTTATGGCAGATAAAGTTTTTGGGCCGCATACTACCTCACAGGACGTATATGAAGTGGCAGCAAAGCCAGTCGTCAAGGCTGCTATGGAAGGTGTTAATGGTAAGTTTTGGCTGCACTTTTGAGTTTCTATTTGTGTCCAATGGAAGAAGTTTTCAAAGAGAAGTATTGCAGTTGCTATGATGATTTGCTAGTTGAGTGGTATGAAGCTCCATTATTGGTTGATTGGACTCTGCTTGATCAAATGCAGGAACTGTTTTTGCATATGGCGTTACGAGTAGTGGGAAGACGCACACTATGCATGTAAGTTCGGCTGCTAACCCTGATAGATCTCACATTCTCTCTCTCTCTCTCTCTCTCTCTCAGTATTTCATGTGGCAACCTGGCGACAGGAACTCTTCTACTCATGAGCATTCATTCTGACCGAATAGTATCTGGTTGTTCTTAGGAACCCAATGTCTACTCCAGTGGGTTTTCATTGACTTGCATATTTCTCACCTTTCCATCTCATAGATGTACCTATATGGTACACAAGCTGTTGAATGATCAAGTTATGGCAGTATAGGGGGAAGGAACTTAGAGAGTTTTGGCATAATTCAGACCACATCATGACTCGTGCCAAGTTTCTGTGTCAATTCAAATTATCGCATTATTCTGAGTAGAGTTCCTCAATTTGCAGAGCAGAGTTCCAGATTGATGGACACTAGAAATGGCTATCGACCCACTTAGACATTCGATTGGGAATGTAGGCTATTGTTACATTCAAGACTCCCTTTGCTTATGTTTGATTAGTTAGTCCTTAAGGGATTTGTGGTTATTTCTAATTTTTTGAACTTGACACTCTGGGTTATGTATATTTATATTCAATCAAAATGGCCGGACTATTTACTGCATTTATCTAGAGGATTATGTGTATACTGCATATTGGTTTGGTTGTTTATTCTTGTCCATTGTCTAGTTTATTTTGCGAATTCCATTCAGCTGATGCTTACATCTTGCTTGTTTTCTGGTAAGCATATCATCTCGTGAGAATACTTGGGGAAGGCTGAACTTTACCAGTCTCAGCCTCTGCTCTATGTTTTTTTAAGTTGACTCATAGGACATTTTTCCAGAGCGTTTTGAGCTAGTTGCTGCCTTTACCTAATGTTCAATTGTCTGTCTTTATAAATCTTCAGGGTGATCAAAATTCTCCTGGTGTCATACCGCTGGCTATCAAGGATGTTTTTAGCATGATCCAAGATGTAAGTGACTTTAAAGTTTACTGCATCTTTAAGGCACTGTGTGTTCACATAGGTTCTCGTTTGTTTGATAGAACTAGTTTGATTTCTGTACGTGGGACTGCTAAAATCAGAGGTCTAGTTTGAGATCAAGATGGCATTAGTATATTGGAAACTGGTTCAACATCTGTCTTGTTCGACAATTAAGGTCATAGGGGTAGTTCAAGGTTCTGAGGTTAACTATGTATTTAACCATCAAATCTCATTCATTGAGAAATTGCACTCATGTATACGGCTTTCCTGAGAGAAGTGTGATGTTTGCTAGTTTCATTTGTGTATCAGCCTTTTTGTTGTCAAGCGACAAATGCAGGGTACTCTTATTTCCATGATAGATGTATGCTGTAAACTTACATACTGTCATTTATCCATGGTTTGTTGTCACAGACTCCAGGCAGAGAGTTTTTGCTTCGTGTATCATATCTTGAAATTTATAACGAGGTCAGTAGCATTGGAAATTCATCTTAGCTGATTCATGTTTTTTGGCATTAACTGTTTTGACTATTGTGGAAGCTATCTGATCTGCATTGCCACTTACGTTTATTACACCAGGTGATCAATGACTTGCTTGATCCAACTGGTCAAAATCTGCGTGTTAGGGAAGATGCACAGGTTCTCTTCTATGCTAATTGTTGGCTGTTCTTGGCATTTTCATATAAGAACACTTTTCATCTCCACATCTCAGTTTGCACTTTTGTTTGGATTCTGTTTTCAAATTATTCTCCTTAGCTTTCTCATTCTGTCATATGGACAATCACTGTAAGCAATGAACGTTTAAAAGCTTTTCCATGGAGTTCTGTACATTTTTCATTTTTCCCCGTTAAAGAGTTCATGGTATCTCAAGATTTTAATGATTCTTCATTCTTATTCCTGTTGCTTCATAATTATAATCTATATTATTCTCCATTGATTCTCCAACTGTCCGCTTGCTGTTTTTCAGAAATATCTATAACGATAAAATTTTTGCAATACTTCAGCTAAGTCAATAATTAATTCTCTTCTTAGGGAACTTATGTTGAGGGAATAAAAGAAGAAGTTGTGTTGTCTCCTGGGCATGCTTTGTCCTTCATTGCGGCTGGGGAAGGTATTCTACTCTCCACCTGTTTCTCTGTTTTCTTGAGGGTACTTCTGAAAGATATCCCGGTGAAATGTCTAACTTGTATTATTGTTGGTGTGGCAGAGCATCGTCATGTTGGATCCAATAACTTCAATCTTTTGAGCAGCCGAAGTCACACCATTTTTACTCTGGTAAACATCTAAAAATATGAGTTATAAAGACCCATAATGTTCTAATATTCAAAAGAAGTGATGTATCACGTCATTCAATGTATTCCTTCACAATGTAACTTGATACCGTTAATTCCTTTAGTTTGCTGAGATTTTTCTTTTTAGTAGATTATCTTATTGCAGCCATTTAGTAAATTCATTTAGTGCATTCTGGGTATTACGTGAGCTATATTAATTTCTTTTTAAGTAGTTCCGTAGATTTTGGCATTCACTTTATTGTTAATCTGCAAGCAACTACAATCTGATCAATGGGGGCAAGCTCTGCACCTTGTCATACTCGTATGAAATGATTCAACAATTTCCATTGGGGGAAATTTTTTTTCAAATTTTGTGTTCACCTTGGCATGGCTGGAGTAGACTTTGTGCTGATTATCAGTGCCCATGGTGGGAACTATCTGAGAGAGCCCAGTGCTATCTTTAGTAAATAGTTTTTACAGCAGCTTTTCTTTGCAAATAAACTCCTGGCAGTCATATATTCTTGCATGACTACTTGTATTCCTGCAGATGATTGAGAGTAGTGCCCATGGTGATGAATATGATGGAGTGATCTTCTCTCAGTTGGTATGATAGAATTAGATTTATTATTTAATTATTTACCTAACCAATCATGTTTCTGCTGGTATGTATCTCTAATTTTGTTTTCTATTCTCCCCTAGAATTTGATTGACCTGGCTGGATCTGAAAGCTCCAAGACTGAAACAACTGGACTGAGGAGAAAGGAAGGATCTTACATAAATAAAAGTCTTCTTACTCTTGGAACTGTATGTTCCTTCTATATTTTTGGTGATAAAATCCCCAATTTCTTTCCTTGTGCCTTAGGGTGATCAATCTGTTTTGTCTGATAGAAATAGAAGTAACTGATCTCACAAAACCAATGCAAGGAATTTAGTAGAAAACCAACATGGAGTGACGAGCATAGCGCATGCTATATTATACTTCAAAATGGTTGTTCCTTTATAATCCAGAGTTTGAAGTGTGTCAAAAGAAGGTCTTGTGCTTATAATTTAATGATCTGCCTGCTTTGTGTAGGTGATCGGCAAACTGAGTGAAGGGAAAGCTTCTCATGTTCCATATCGAGATTCTAAACTCACTCGCCTTCTCCAGTCTTCATTGGGTGGGCATGGACATGTTTCAGTAAGTTCTATCTTTTGTTAGCCTTGTGAAATTGTATAATGAGCCTCTGCTAACCTTTCCTTTCATATGGAGACTTTCTGAAATCATCTTCTCTTGTTGCTCTGATTGAGCCAGTTTAGCAGTAAACAATTTAAATTTTATCAATTCAGTTTAATTTTTGTCATGTAGATCTTTTGCACATGTTGCAGCTAATATAATCTCTTTGCCTCTTGATTTTGATGTGCTTTTGACAGCTTATATGTACTGTTACTCCTGCATCTAGCAACATGGAGGAAACCCATAACACATTAAAATTTGCAAGTCGGGCAAAAAGAGTGGAGATATATGCCTCACGGAATAAGGTCTGTTATACCACGAGGCAATTGTCTGGGGAATTGTAAGAAGTAACATAATTTTGAATTTTCTGATTGTGCATCTCTGCTTGTCTCTCTTTCAGATTATCGATGAAAAATCTTTGATTAAGAAGTATCAGCGAGAAATTTCTGTTCTGAAGCAAGAACTTGATCAATTAAGGAGGGGGATGCTAGTAGGTGTGAGCCATGAGGAGATCTTGAGCTTGAAGCAGAAGGTTCTTTTGATGGACAGTTTATTTAAAGTCTGCTCATATTTACTTTGACATGGTGATAATATATAGATATTTCATTTGATAGTTAGAGGAAGGCCAAGTGAAAATGCAGTCGAGATTGGAGGAGGAGGAAGAAGCCAAGGCTGCTCTCATGAGTAGAATTCAGAGATTGACAAAACTCATTCTTGTCTCTTCAAAAAATACAATTCCAGGATGTTTGGGCGATATTCCTAATCACCATAAGAGCCATTCTATTGGTGAAGATGAGGCAAGCTTCCTTTCTGCTATGGTTTCGTAGCAACTATCATGGCCCCTGTTATTATGCATGTTTCCTTTTCTCCACTCTGGGGCCATTGTTGAAGCATTTAAGTAAACCACCTCTAGGTTTAAGTCTTCTTTGCAATTTTCCTTCATTTTGGTCTTCATGTCACCTGCCAAGATAATTGCCACCACAGAAGAATACCGACATTCTTAAAGAATTTGCCGAGACATCTTCTGGTTAAAACCTCTTCATAATAATTCTGCAAGTGACTATTTGATTTGTCCTCAATCTTTTTCAGAAATCAGATGGGCTGCGAGATTGTTCTCTGCTTAGCGATGGAGAGAATCAGAAGGATCTGCTATGTTCTGCCTCTGTTACTATGTCCGATCCATCTTATTATCCCACGCATAAAAGATCTGGTAGCAAATGGAGTGATGAATTTTCACCCGCTGGCAGTGCGGTTACTGAAATAACTCAGGCTGGTGAACTCATAAGTGCAAACAAATTGACACTGGTGCGTAATTTCACCAACTCATGATCTACTTGAACATGCATTATTATGATTCCCTTGAAAATGCATTATCAAAACATATTGCACAGTATGTAAACAGTCTTAATATTCTTTTGGCCAGTGTTTGCCATAACTGATTGGAGTTTCTCTTTTGTACGTGTTAATGTATGATTTATATGTCAAATTTTTATGTTAAGCACAGGTGAGGTGTGCGTGAATGAACTATTTGTACCTTAAGATCCTTAGTTGACCATCACATATGAAGTGCATACATAAACTATATGAGTGCTTAAATCTGACTTCTGCTTGGCATTTGTTAGTCCCAATTTAATTGATCTCTTCCTTTTATCTTGGCATTAGGGTGGGATATCAATGTCAGATCAGATGGATCTTCTTGTTGAGCAAGTAAAGATGCTTGCTGGGGAGATTGCGTTCAGCACGAGTACTCTGAAGCGCTTGGTAGACCAGTCTGTGGATGACCCGGAGAGTTCAAAAACTCAGGTACATTTCGCCCTTTTATGCTCATTTCCCTTTCTGTTTATTATACTGTCCCCAATTTATAGTAAGGAAGATGCTGTCTGTGAGTGAAAATAAATAGTAAAAAGCTTTTTTGCACAATTGAAGAAATTGATAATGAGCAGAATGTGCCCCTGAAGAAGGGTATGTTTGTGCCATGTTGGAGAATGGAGAGAATGCCAGCCTGCTTAACCACAAGTTTTGGATAAACCAGTGCATAATGGGATTCTACATGTAGCATGATAAGATCGAGAATTATTGGGCATTAGCAGTCTGCATATTTATGTGTTTGTAATCCACGTATGCCTCCAACATTTTCATGCATGGACCACGGAATTGAAGATGAGGCAACTGCATTGCAGCTTTAATAACTCGGTTTACCAACATGTCTTCTTGTGCTCAAGATTTTCTAATGAATATTCACTTGTTGATTTGTAATCATTCTGTCCCTGACATAGATTGAGAATTTGGAACGTGAGATTCAAGATAAGAGGAGGCAGATGAGGGCACTAGAACAGCACATTATTGAAAGTGGCGAAGCTTCTATTGCTAATGCATCCCTAGTTGAAATGCAGCAGGTACTCTGTCTCTGTCTCTCTCCCCAAAAGTCATATTCATCATGTGCCATATCACTATCAATTTTGACTCCGTTAATATATTGTAACAGACAGTCGTGAGATTGATGGCGCAATGCAATGAGAAAGGTTTTGAGTTGGAGGTGAGTTTCTTGAGTGCTAGATTAATTGAAAGGATGATAATGATTTTGCATTCTTGTTTCCTGCAAGTTGAAGTAGCACCATTGATTGGCCTGTCCATTTATCCTGCCATCCTTATGTAGATGACAGTAATGTTCGTATGGGTTGATATATTATTCATTACAAATGCAGATAAAATCAGCAGACAATCGGATCTTGCAGGAACAATTGCAGAATAAAGTATGGACCTATTATTACTATATATAATTTTTGTTTGACAATGCATATTTGCATCTGCTTTAGTTCTATATACTTACATTTTATTTGTTGTTGTGCCTGGCAGTGTGCAGAGAACAGGGAACTACAGGAAAGAGTGAATGTGTTGGAGCAGCACTTGACTTCAATTAACATTGATAAGACTATTAAGACATCAGTCTCTTCTGAACTGAATATTTCTGAAAGTAATAGTGACGAGCTGAAAAGGAAGATTCAAACTCAGGTGATTTCTTGTTCTTTCTTTCTTTCTTTTTTCTTATGAAAGTATAGACAAGAAGCATGATGGAGTTAGAACCTTGTACTAGATGAGTAAAAACTGAAAGATGTCAAGTAGAGCAACAAACTTGAGATAGTTGAGTGCGTTTGTTATGTCAATATGTTTTGTAATGTTGTTCACTTTGTAAGATTCCTCTGTGCCTTCTCCGCAGGAGATTGAGAATGAGAAATTGAAGTTAGAACATGTGCAGCTTTCGGAAGAAAACAGTGGTTTGCGTGTCCAAAATCAGAAACTGGCAGAGGAAGCTTCATATGCAAAAGAGCTTGCCTCTGCTGCTGCTGTTGAGCTGAAGAATTTGGCTGGGGAGGTTACTAAGCTTTCCCTGCAGAACTCAAAGCTAGAAAAAGAACTGTTGGCTGCACGAGAATTGTCACATTCTAGAGCTAATGGTTTAAATCGCAAGTTCAGTGATGGTGTAAGGGCGGCTAGAAAAGGTCGTCTATCTGGTCGTTCCCATGACATGGGATCTGCCTCCGATGAGTTTGATGCCTGGAGTCTCGACCCAGATGATTTGAAAATGGAACTACAGGCAAGAAAGCAACGTGAAGCAACTCTTGAAGCTGCATTAGCTGAAAAGGAGTTTCTAGAAGATGAATACAGGAAAAAAGTTGATGAGGCAAAGAAGAGGGAGGAAGCTTTGGAAAATGACTTGGCCAATATGTGGGTCCTTGTTGCTAAATTGAAGAAAGACGGGGGAGGCATAACTGAGCTGAACTCAGATGACAGATCTTCTGAAGCAAACAACATCGATGAATTGAAGCCTACTGACAGTAGCGATAGCAATGGCGTTCTAAAAGAGAGGCAAATTCCAGATGTCTCAAAACCAACTGAGGAACTTGTCAAGGAGGAACCTCTAGTCGTTCGCTTGAAGGTAGTGCCTGTGGATGTTCTTTCAGCATCTATGCCTGTACTTCTGTAAGTTTATTTGAGAAACAAACGGTTCTACTGAATATCTCTCCAAAGTATACTCGGGATCCATTGAGTTGCCCGATCGGGTCAGCAATATTTTCTTTAGTTATTGTTCACTGTAGTTTGAAATATATATTTGTTTGAGCTGTTTAATTCTTCAGGCACGAATGCAAGAAATGAGAGAAAAAGAACTCAAATCTGCCGGGAACGGAGATGGAAACTCGCATATGTGTAAAGTTTGTTTTGAATCACCAACTGCAGCTATCCTTCTACCCTGCAGGCATTTTTGTTGTAAGTAATCGAAGATTTTGCCACTTGGAATTCCATATTTCTACTGATCTTTTTTGATTAATTACTGTACTTCCCATCTCTTGTGCAGTGTGTAAATCCTGTTCTCTAGCTTGTTCTGAGTGTCCTATTTGTCGTACAAAAATTGGAGATAGGCTGTTTGCATTTACTTCTTGACTCTGCCGTTGATTTCCTCCTAAAGGTATGCAAGTTTGGCTCCATCTATGTACTTCTCTTCTTAAATACATGCTTGCTGGACCATCAACTGGTTGTTTTAATACATGATCTGTGAGAGAGCTAAGCTAAGCAAGAACAAGAGACTATATGGAGGCTGTCTATATATCCATTGGACTTTGTTACTAATGCCACACGATTTTGTGGAGTGCTCACATGGTCTTATACATTTGTCTGCTTCATTTGCAGGGTTTTCTTACTATTGGTAGCTATTTTGCTTCCAATGGCGGGTGCATTCTTTTATTACTTTCTCCTGTACGTAGCTCCTGAAACAATATTTCAGCTGATTATTTTCTGTACCTTTCCCAAAGAGATGTAAAATAAGCAGGGAAAAGTGCAGAAAAAAGAAGCGAAACATGTCAAGAGAACTTTACTATTTCGAGTTCCTGGAGCAATTTGTTGCTCCATCATTGAACATGTACCTGAATGTTGTGACATGTTCGAAGTTCTGAAACTTGGGTTACATATACAAATATGGTGTAAGCCTCTGTAAAAAGAATTCCACCCTTCCAAGTGTAATTTCTATTCTTAAAACAAAGGCTACTTTTCTTTGATTATCTGCAAATACACTATCAACTCACTTGTTCATTGATCAGAAGCATAAAGTTGAGATTCTGATCACTAGCCATGATCTCAAGCACGTCTAACAAAAAAAATTGCTGTTTTTGTGCTTGAGTAATTGAAAGCTCAGAACCTTCCTATCTTGGTTCTTCTCATCTCAGTTTGATAGGAAGTCTCAGTCTGTGAAGGAAACAATCGCAAATCCTTTGCCCTTTTAACTTGATGCAATTAGAAGTGTCAATGGCCTTAAGTTAAGATAGGAGGGTCTCCATCATTCGACTGTCCATGCATGCTCCACGGGAGGATGCCTGGTCTACTCCATCTCTGGTCGACTCTATTTCTGATTAATGGCTTATCTATACATCTGCATTTGCTCTTGATCACTCTCGTGGGGATTTCACATGCATAGCAGACCATGGGAACGTACTGTACTATGGTACGTAGCCGAGTAAAAACGTATTTTTGTGATAACATGCAGAGTGTAATTATTTCTTTTGCTTTTTCTGAATGCTTGAAGAATGAAATTGCGGTAAGGCCAAGGGATAAAAAACAGTCGTTTGTCAAGATAAATGAGAAATCAATTATAATGTTCGAGTTATAACAAACATGCTGGGACTTCTTGCGAGGTTTAGAACTGACATTTGGAACCGTATAAAGTTCACTCCCTATCCTATGATTTTGTGTGTTGTCGTTGTTCTCGGATGCATACGTGCCGATGAGTAAATCACACGGATTGGGAAAGAGGAAGATGAGCGGACTGAGCTGAAACATCGAGTATCCGACGCAAGTCTCCGCTAGTAATGTTTCCGTGATCACTATCCTCTGTCTGCCAAAAAAAAAAAAGGTACTTGATAAACCATTCAGAAATATCAATGGACATTGGTGAAATTTGAGTGTGTCCGTGGGCAGAAAATTTACTGTGTTCTGCGGACCTTATGGTAACCATTAACGGGAACTGATGGAGAATCGAGGAAATCGTCGACTCGCCAACCAGGCAGCATCTCGGTGAAGTACTCCGATATGCTGCTTGTCGAGAATGAGCTGGTGTTGATGATATGATTATCGTCTTGGTGAGCATGTGAAGAATTCAAAAACTCCGTCGATCGTCCATTTTCATATGAAGACGGTGGTTCCTTAGTTTGGGCACTGATGGATGTGTCAAGGGTAGTCGACGACGCGGAGGAAGCGTGGTACGGCGAGGAAGAACTGGAGATTTTGACTCCGGAGAGAAGGAATCTGCTGTGCTTCTGCGTGTGCTCATTGGACTTGTGTATGGGAGGGTCGCACTCTCCGCAAAGAATCGCTCTATCTTCTATGCAGAAAATCAAACCACGCTGCTCCTACACATTCAAACCAAAACATCAACAGAACTAAAAGGATGACATTGGAGGAGTTTGGTGAACTTTTTTTAGTCCTACCAATTATCTGACTTTTCTCATGAAGTGCCTTTAAAGTCAATCAATCATTATCACACAGGTTAAGTTCAAAAAGTCCGCAATCATTTGATAAACACACCCAGACAACCCAGCTGTTTGGTGATAAGACAGAGTCGACCCTTTCCGTGAAATAAGATAAGAGTAAACCAAAAAATTTAGCTATCATATTTCATTATTCATTTTCTACGGAACAAACGCATCGAATATTAAAAATAATCTCAAATGCTACCTCAGTCAAACAAGAGAGCCACCATACTCCATTATCATTTAAACCAATTATCGATCAAGGAGGTTTTTGAGAGGAATGAAGGGATTGCGGAGCGCACCTGGCATATGTCGCACAGAGGAAAATCTTGGAAGGCGTGTCGAAGTAGGGAGTGACGCTTGTGCTGGCTCACGAGCTTGTTCGCATGGTGGATGCGCTGATCGCAGCCTTCGCAGAGAGCAGCTTCATCTGCTGAGCAGAATACAGCAGCCGCTTCCTTGTTGCACATATCACATTGGATCTTCATCATGGTTGAACTCATTTCTCACTCTCTCTTTCTTTAGGCACTCTACTAAACTCTTGGACTCTGGATCTACACCCAACAGGTTCGAAGAGAATGTGTCTTGGGTTTGAGCACTCACTATGCAAAGTGGCGGGCAGCGGAGAGGAAGTGAGCTCGATATGGTTCGAACCAACGAACAGCTAAATGGGTATAGACATGTAATGGCTTCTCTCGGTACTTATCGAGAGAGCTTTCCGCGAGGGAGTAGGCTCAATGATTGTGTTTATGAAATGTCAAAGCTTCGAGTCTTGTCGTGAATAAGAGACGTGGCGCGGGAAGCCCTTTTTATCGACCATTTACAGTCCACGCTTTCTTTGCCTTTCCATGTATTATGCGCTGCACCCTGTCGATAAAAGTTGCGGCGAGAGAGAGAGAGAGAGATTGAGATTTGGGGAAACAGACTCGCACGTTAGGACGGTGTGTTTGAGGAATAGGTTTCAAAGTTGAATTGGCATTTCGTGGAATGCCTTGGCTTTCGAGTTGGGGCGGTGTTGAAGGGAGGCGACTGGTCTCGAGAAAATAAGATTGAGTTGACGTGAAAGCGCTAATGGACAGAGTTAACTTTCGGTCGGACTATTTTTGCCTTTCTCCTCCGACAGGCAACTCGCTCCGTTCTTGGCCGCCCAAAGAAATTCGTGAAATGGAAACTTTCCATAAGCATGATCCGGGCGTCCGTGGAAAGCGAGGTTCACATATTCTTGAGGGTCCGCATCACACACTTTTTTTCATCTTTAATTATTTCAACGTAACATTGCAACCTAAACTCGACAAGCACTTTCAATTTTTTTTTCTAGCTTTCACGTGTTGACGTGCATCCTCGTAGCATCGCCACATCGACTTGCTTGTCCTCTGTGAAAGACTTCTAGATTGAAGGTGAAAATTTTTGAGGAAACTACAAAGGCACTAATTTTAGACCAATGCCGGTTTGGTTAACACAATCTTATACTTCAATGCAGTGTCTTTGGCAAAATAAATAATATAAAAGATAGAGTAGATTATAATTTGGTTTAATATGTGGTGTAAACTTGTGAATTTTCATCTCTCGTTATGTCCTCTCCATGAATCAAAATTGTAAAGGGTGAGTGACGAGGATTCCTTAAAGTAGGAGTTTCATTATCTTCTGGTGCATGTGAAATTAAAGGGATGAAATAGCCTCTGCCACCTATTAATCAAACAATAAGTACAATAGTACCGAAAATTTACATCGGTTGTTATATAGACACGGCGGATAGTTAATGTGTATAGCTGCATTGTAAATGTTTGAAATTTGATGTGGCCCGTTGCGTTGATGGTATTCTCTTGGGTTCTAGGGTGATTAGCTAGATTCTTCTTGGACATTGGGAGATAGACTTTGAAGTATACCCACATTACAATGCAAGTCAAAGTTAATGTGCAAGATGCAAATAATCAAAACTTAGAATGTGATTCGAGACTTCAAAAGTACCTTTAGCTTATGGACTTTAGTGAAAAATTAGATAGGCAAATTATGAGAAGGGGATTTCTAGATGATTTGGTTGCTTAAAGCCAGCCATTTCTCTGGAAAATATGCTTAACTGTGCTTTTCATACTTTTAGGTTCGCCCCCAAAATCATTACCAATTTTGTGCTGCTATGGTATACTATGATACAATATAGTGGATTATATGGCAAATCTGATGACTTTTAGAAAAAAAGCAGTTCAATGCTAATGCACCCTATCTATGTTATCATATGCACTTTCGAAACATGAAATGACATGAAACAAAGAAACTAAGTAAGATTAAATGATTTTAGGCTTGAACATCCCAAGTTCCCTACGTTGACATTGAGGCGCTCCCCCAAGCGAAATGGGAAATCGAGAAATCACAGCTGGAAGGAACGAAGCCATACGTTATGCTACAGGACAATTTTTCGCTTTTTTCCTCGTGTGGATCCGGTCCCGGCCGGAAGATGTCTTCGACATTGTCGCTTCGGGGAAAAGAGGGAGAAAACGATGACAAGTAGATGTCAACGCTACCAAAATCTAAGACCGAGCGGATTCAAAGGCCGTGTGCTTACGCATTGTTACTGTCTATCTTTTGGGTCAACGGGATTAGATGGCCTAACAATAAAAAAAAGGCCGTAAATGTCTCTGTTTCATGACTAGCTCCTAGGATCGGTCAGGCCTGAACTCCAATATAAAGAGGGCCAGCAACCGGCCCATGGATACTCCTCGTAAGAAAATTACAATGGCACTTCATCTCCATGACTAGTTTTGGGGGGTGGTGAGCGGCTTTGTTTTGCGGGTGTTTTGATGTATAGATGAAGTTTTCAGCCTCGCATCTTTAACCTCTTAATTGTCTGTATCCCATACTCTCGTTTCACCGCTCGATTGTTCGCTTTTTTTTCCATCCAATAAATAGTCCATGCAGAATTTGGGAAAATTATTCAAAAAGTCTTAAACTTAAGAAATTTTTTCATTGATTCAGTTATAAACTCTTCGCGTGATCATATGAAATCTTAGCAAATTATATGAAATCTTAGCATGATCGTATGCTATCATGGCATCTTATCCCACGAATTGTTTTATTCAATCTTCCAATTGTACTTATTATATCTACAAGGGTAAATTGGGGAAATATAGTTGCAAATGGTGTATAAATATGCACATTTTGAATACAAAAATAAATTGGATCGATTCACATTGGGATATTGCATTTTATATTATTTCTCATAAATCTTTTAATTGTGTCAATTGAATTCTAATTTTTTTTCCATATTTTACTAGTTGAATCCATTCGATCAATTTTGAATAGAAATCGCACCATTGTTGGGTCCTGTTGGTAGTTAGTAGAGGTCGCTTGTCTTAGACAAGACTTGCCCTTGCCAACCATTGGTAAGGAAATTTGAAAAGGTATTAATATATCATTAAAAAATATTCATGTCAATGTTAATCGTGATATGTAAGACGCTCAACATTTATGTCAATAATTTTCGGTCAAAGTTGACTAGATGGACTTAATTAGTAAAACACAAAAAGATATATAATTTAATCAATACATTTAAAATGTTTACGACTAAATTTACAAAATCATAATAGGTATAAAATTTTGTGGGCAGTTTTCCCTGCAGAACCTTCTAAGGACCACTTGAACACTTATATTTGAGCTATCATCATTATCCCGTCAATCGACTAAAATCATTGCGAAGCCGCCACCTCATATGCAACCTCGGACGGAGAAGGGAGGAAAGAAAACGACGGGGGATGATGTTAGATTGGAAGCTTCACTGGGCAAACAAGCAAAAAGGAGGGATCAGACGAAGCTTCACGTAGAGGGTAATGGTTTGTGATTGTTTCCTTCTTTTGGAAGCAGTAGTTTGGACCAACTTGAGAGATATGATGCCTTAGGTATGGTAGGACGATCGAGTTGGTGAATAGGAGAGAGAAAAGCATTGGACAGAGAAAGGTGAATGGATCTACTGTTGATTGCGAAAAGATCGTGATTTAACCAAAATGAATAGATCTATTCATTCAAAATGAAATCGATGAGATGATATTCTTTACAGAAGAAAATCCAAGATTCAAATTCAAATATTATTCTCAATAATTTCATATTTTAAAGGTTAATTTTGTCGATAATTAGTGCAGTACATTTTTTAGTTAATTGTTAGATTATATTCAGATTAAGTAATTACCAAAAAAAAATTAATTTGTTAAAATTTACAGATGCCATTAGACGAGGGTAGCCTCGACATGAACTTTCTGCACCACCAATTGCAAGAGAGATACTTATAAAAGAAGTAAGCAGCCTTTGGACCATAGCCTTCGAAGCCAAGTATTTCCCTTTTTACTTTACACGTTCATCGGGCACCTAGAGTTATAAGATAAAACTTTTTTTTGTCGAAAGAGTTATAAACTTAATTCACAAGTATTTTATAGGATATTCTCACATCCATTTGCTTTGTGAAATATATATACATACCGAGACTCTATCATAGTAATTGTAATATTATCAAGCGAAATATTTTTTGGAAAAATTATTATTGAGTAATTACATAATAGCTATCGAATAATTGATGTGTGTTTCTTAAATTATTTATGGACCTAAGTCTTCTAAATATAGAATATCTAAGTAGTGTATATAAGCTGTATTTTATACAGTTAAATCTAATATAAATTAATTGCCATCGAAATAATAATTTATTTGTTAGTTAACAAGAGTAACTACTGCTGTCATGAATTTTTGAATTTTGAAAATTCGGAAGATACGGCATGAATATCATCGCGATTTGAATGGCCCAAGATTCTCGCTCCGCACCTACAGCCAAAAACCGAAAAATAGGAGAAAAGCAAGAAAAGCAAGAAAAGGGAAAAGCAAAAGCGAATCGCTAGCACGCATCGAAGGCGTGACAAAAACGCTGACGTGTCGCGAGCCGATTGGGGAAATTCACGTGGAGCAAACTCCTTCTTCGGTGACACGCATCGCGATCATTTTCGTTCCCCGTAAACCCACCCCAATCCGAACTGCACGATAGATTTCTTCTGCGAAACACACATCGAGCGAGCGAGCGAGAGTCAAGAAGAATTCGAATCGGTTTTGATCATGGAGATGAAGATGGAATCGCTCTCGTACGTCGATGAGGACCTCGACTTCGGCTTCTTCCACGTCGAGGCGGAGGTTGAAGACGCTATCTCCGCTCAGTGGGAGCTCGTCAACCCCTCCGACGCCGACGCCGACTCCGATCGCTCCGATTCCGATGCTCCCGAAAGCCCCGCCGCCTTCGATGGCCCTGTGTATAATCTTACCCTTCGGAACGGGATCGCTGGCGTCGGCGATCTTGATTCGCTGGGCTCGAGCCGGAATGGCGACCCTCCTCGCATTTCTTGTCCGGTTCGCCTTCCCGAAACCGTAGAATTGCGCGTGGACGATTACGTCGTGAAAGCGAATGTCGAGCGCGATTGGCGCGGAGACGATCGCGGTGATGGTGATGATGAAGACGACGATGAAGAGGAGGAAGAAATTCACGACGACGACGACGACGGGCTGGACGACGAGCTTGTGCCGCGTCACCTGAGCGGCAAGTTTGGAAGGCAGAGGATAAGGAAGTTGGGGAAGAGAGTCTGCTCGAAGATGAATTACTCGAAGAGGTCGCCCCATCTTTTTGTGAAGCCTGGGTGTCTGCACGGGAAGCACGGGTTGGGGTTAAAGCACAGTCTTTGATTTGAGGTAAATTTGGGGAGATCTATAGTGGTGGTCGGTGATTGGGTTTGGGTAAGATGTAAGTACTTTGATTGATCAGGGTTGGTTTGACGCTCCGTTAATAGCAGAACTTGTGGATATCATGTTAATAGATCTTTTAATACTGGTCTAGTTCGTTTCTTTGATCTTTCTCTTGCCTTTCCCTACTTTGATTTATCCTTTCCAAAATCCCAATTGCCATTGTCATTGTTTTTCAATGGTTTTGAAATTGCATGGTTGCATTTTCTGTACATTCTAAACTTGGGCTGATATCCATACAAGAATCGTTAATTGTCCGTTTCGGCTAATGGAAGAACAAGAAATCTTTCATCGAGATTGACGGATCATTGATTGATCTTGATTCGTGACCATACTAAATCAAGTCTGGCTTCTTTTGGAAGAGGGGCGAATGGTGCACAATGTAGGAATGGGATCATTAGAATGAAACAGATCGATTGCCGTGCCTTTCTTTGCAATTTGCATCTGCTGTTGGTCTTTAGAAGAGACGTCACTTGGTCACAGAGCTTGTTCTGTTGACAGAGGCCCTTTAAGCTTTCCTGGTTGCAGACGATATCTTTTTTTCAACTGAAAATGCTGATAAAAAAATTGAAAGAAATGTTCACTATGGGGACTTTCTGTTAGATTAATTTGATCTTTTCTTTTATCATTGTTTTGTACCCTGCATTGCAAACTTTTAAAGAATGGATCGATTATCAGTTATGTAGATAACTTGAACATCATCTGCAGCAGTATTGGTTTCTTAAACATCACCTGAATGGAATCTACAACTTGGTCAATATGGAGGAGGTCTATAGAACATCTGCAACATCTATTGTGCCTTACTTTTGCCATTTTATGGTTAGTGGGATTAATGCGCGTGCGAATGGTTTTGAGTACGGTATGGTCTCCTGTTCAGATTGAGAAGGGAGCTGGTTTTTCTGCATGCTGCCTTATCTCTCTCAAAAGCTTAGATTTCTTAATGCTTAATTGGATTTTTAACAGCCTCATCATATCTCTCTCTCTCTCTCTTAGATATCATATTCACTGATGATAGCCACATCTCAGGTTACTCCTCAGACTTATATCTTGCAAACGTATGTGTAGAAACGTAGCATGAGGCTTTTACTTGTGACTTTGAGTAAGGAATAGCATCTGCTTCCTTGTTCCAAGTGATGCTTCTTTAGATAACTTCTGGATTTAGCAGTCAGAGCAAAAAGAAGTTTGGATGCTTCGTGAGTTACCATAAAAATGAATTGATGACAGTATCGGCCACTCGCTTGTAGAAAAGATTTATGATTTTAGATACTTCTGGTTTGCAGATTTCTGAACATTTCCATAATTGGTGATTGATGGTGCAAGACTTGGCTTGTAAGGAAATAATTCGAGCTCCTGTGTCTTCTCCTTCTAAGGACAACTGACGAGTTCCTTCTGGGAGGCAATGTTACGAAGCTTCTCTCTTTTGGTTGAAAGGGGTTGCTTTACTTTTTCTAGCGAAACTTTTCAAGTTTCGATTCTTTACATGTCGTGTGATCGCGATTCGATGAAATCTGCCTCTTTTTCTTTTCCCCCTCCTCTCGTCTAAAGGCATGGGATAGGAGAACTTCACGTGTTTGGGCTTTACAAGTACAAATCCAGATGACTCTGTTGGAACCGTCCTGATAGTCAGAAAGTTCCAATGTACAAGTATGTAGACACAAGTTTGCGAGCAGGCCTACCATCGGCCATACGCAATCTATTTAAATTAATTGAAGCATCTGATTTTGAGGGTGGATATAATACTACTCCACATGGTCATCGAAAAAACTCTACTCTACATAGTTGTTAGCAGAAAAGTTTACAATCAAATTGTAAAGTCTCTTATACATTTATGGTCATTCGCAATTACTCGAGATTTTCCATTTTGGAATAAAGTTATATTGATCTTTTATGTACTTATTTTCGGTGAGTCCACTATGCAGAAGTTGCGCCATGATTGGGGTGCATGAGTTCTGTTTGGTACTGGAAGATCTCATGTGCCAATCGTCATATTGAGAATAGTAGCTAAAGTACGAGATTCATACTAATTGGGCATGCCTATGTTGTTTAAAGAATGGCCATCTTCAAGGTACTTATCCACCCCGTCAAAAATAGAAAGACCCGGTAATTATAGGGGTGCAAATAAACATTCATTTGCAATCGATGTGTTTTATGAAATGATGTTATAAGCATCTCTACGAATAACTAAACAGATAAAACATGTTCAAATGAAATTTGTGGCGTGCCTATGTATGTGAATTAATTAGAAGAAGAATTTCAAGATGGGCTCAATAGCAAAAATTGACTTTTTTGAAGGGACTAGGGGTGGTCAAGGTAGCTTTTGATTACCCACTACTTCCCTCGAGTGAGCTTTACGGCAGCGATCGGAGTTTTATTCCGTGGGGAACCAAAGTGGAGTGTTTCAAAATCATTAAAGAATAGACAGAATACAAGGGTAATAATCCCACACCCCACTCGACGTCCGAAAGAAAGAAGGGAGAGAAGAGACGCGGGTCTTTCGGCACAAGGACGAATAAAGAAAAGCTGTCAGAACGCATTTACGGGCTTCGATGTAAATTTCCACTGCGTGAGGGCTTTGATGTGAATTACTGACAATCATCTTATCTCCTCTTTTTCTTTTGGCCCCCTCTTTTTTCTTCTTTTCATGCTGTTCGGCTTCTCTACTGCAGCTCTACTATAACATCATAACCTCTCAATTCTCAATTTTCTGTACTAAACAAGCTGATTTGCCCATCGATGCAAAATTCGCCTTAAGCCATCGCCATATTTGTGGGGGTCACGGAGTTGATGAATAACGCAAGAGGAGTGCAAATTACCGTTATGAACTCCGTGCTGGATTCTGGGCAGCGTTCTTCTGCCTGAAAGAAGTACCTTAATTGTTATGCAAGACAGTGATCAAACTCTCCAATGAAGTGCTACTATGATCTCCGGCATGATCGGAATGGAAAAGATCTCCACTTGTCTCAGGTGCCTCACGATCCTCCGGAAAAAGAAGAAGAAGAAGAAGAAAAAGCTGGGAGAGAAGAGAGAGGAGAACCTTTCTTTGAGGAAAGAAAATTAATTAACACCGCCCCAATAATGGAGTTTACCATAACAAGCAGATCATCCCCCTTAAAGCCTAAGTCTTTTAAAAGCTACCTTGTATCCTTAACACACACCTCGTCACTCTCTATCATATATATTTTCTTCTTCTTGTACTCAGCTTTGGTTTTTGTTTTTCTGGTACCCGACTCAGGGAATCATAACTCTTCTCCACCCACAACACCCACTATAAAGATCTGAACCCAAGAAGAGCAAGAGCAAGAACAAGAACACATCAAGAGAGTTTTGCGCATAGTGGTTTTACTCTGACGGTCTTCTGCCTTCTCTTCTAATTATATATCACAATTTGTCTCATTTCTGGGTGCGAGAAGATGATGATGATGAGAGGAGGACAATCTGGGATAGGCACGAGCTCATCGAGGTGTCAAGACTGTGGGAACCAAGCCAAGAGGGACTGTGAGTACAGGAGGTGCAGGACTTGTTGCAAAAGCAAAGGCTTTTACTGCCAAACTCACATCAAAAGCACTTGGGTTCCTGCCTACAGGAGACACCAGCGACATCAACAGCAACAACAGCAACAGCAACAGCAACAGCAACAGCAACATCTCCTAAACAACGATCCTGTTCACCAACAGCGCTCCCTCCAACCCCAAAACCCTAAAAGGCACAGAGACACTTCCACATTTCCAGGTAGAATCTCTCTTTTCTTGGAGAGTACAATTCAAAGAACTGTTCAAGATCTTAGCGTCACACGGCGAACGAATCGTTTGCGTGTGATGAACGTTTATTTTCTAATTGTAACCTAGCAGCATTTACTTATTATTGGGGCGAAAATAGCATTTCATTTGATTTTGTTAGTAATTTTTTTGAGGTTTTTATCTTTCGAAAATCTAGGGTTGGGCGCTGAAGGGAATTTTCCTGCAGAAGTGAGCTCAACAGCCACATTCCGATGCGTTCGGGTGAGCATCGAAGATAATGATGCAGCTGAGCATTATGCATATCAGACATCCGTGGACATCGGAGGGCATGTTTTTAAGGGCATTCTCTATGATCAAGGTCCCGAGAGCTGCTATGGCACTGCCGTTGGAGAGAGCTCTTCAGGTGATCCCGCCGCCTTACCTAGTAATAATGATGATAATAATCCCGCCATATGCACTTTGGCTTCGGCTTCAGCTCCGGAGGAATCGATCTATCCTTGCTCATATCCGTTTCCTTTAAGTGCTTCCATCTCGGGGACGCACTACATTTTCCCGAAATCATAGCCCTCGTGCAGTCAAATTCTCTGAAAGGGAGAGCGGACTTAGAAGTAAGGGCCATGATCAATGGGCTCACAGTTGAATGATTTTCATTGGAGAATCTTTAAATGAGGTCAGTAGAACATCCCTCGATGTCACTTGTGTGCATCCTCGTTGCAGACAGAGCTTAATTTATCCATCTTTGTCGTGCGCTAACACATAGTGTATGCTCCTCTCCTCCGAAAGAAAAAGCTGGACTTCTCTTTCATCAATTCATTTGTTGTTCTGATATACATATATATCCATTTAGATGCGGCGCAGGTTTTGGATAAGTCCCATAATTTGTCCCATTGTCAATAGTTTGATGGTCTTGTCTTGTGAGTTTAAGTTCAAGTTCGCTTCTAAGTTCTTGTTGTTTATGAACTTCGAAGCCGCATTGTTCCCTGTAATCCGCTTGTTTGCCTGCTCGGACATGAAAAAAGTAAATTAGTTTAATCATAAACTTACCTAACATGGACATCTCAGGGTTGCATCTGTAGGAAACTACAGCTACGTTGTCTCTCTATGTTGTCGCAGAGACAAAACCCCATTGTTTAAGGAAGACATACATGTAGATCTTGGCTTGTCACCGAGTTGCCCCTTTCAGTGCATCGATTTCCACGATATGAACTTTGTCTAAACACGACAAAGATTCAAATTAGCCACTTTGCCGACGCGAATTAGAGAAAAGGGGAGAACGGTTTTGTTTTGCTTATTATATTGTTTATGTGACACACTTTCTACTCATGCAAATGCAAAGCTTCTCTTTTCGCATCTTTTAGCATGTATATGTGTGATTGTTAGAACTACACCATGATATTTTATTAGGGTGTTAAGAAGCCGAGGGGAATCACCCTATGACTATAAAGCAGAAGCTAAAACCCTAAACCTGATTAGTTTAATTGGGATAGAGAGAGAACATTAGGTAGGGGGGGCATCTAGGGGATTTTTGCATGATGACATTAAACGAAAAGCTACTGTATATAATATATAGTTTTCGAGTCCCTTTTGTGTTAAAGGGACGTGCATGCTAAAATAGAAAAAGATAGATGCCCCAAATATGAAAATAAAACCAGCTGGAATATATACCTCTGTACTCGAAAGAAATATACCAAGTACAAAAGCCATTGTTTGCTGGGGTTCTATTCTTCATACATGTAGTGGGAAAGGGGTTACCCCTTGAGAAATCCATGCAACAAACTGATGGGTCTAGAACACTTAAAAAACCTTCAATCTCATTTCTTCCCCGAACTTGTCTTTGTCTAAAAAAAAATTGCTCACTTTTACTTTACTCCCGAATTTGTCCCAGCTGTCCCTTTGTCCAAAAGTTGCCACCGGTTTTAAAAAAATGATCAATATCAGGAAATTACTGTTATTCCATATGAAAGTGAAGCTATTGACGAAGACACATATTTCTAGTAATGAACCTTTAAGTGATCCTAATTTTGATAATGTTGAAGAAATGAATAATGATCTATGGAAGAGAGTTAATGGGGATAAATTTTTTGGAAATAGTGTGAAAGTTGGTGATTTTTTTCTTAAACAAAAAAAAAGTTTGTAATAGAATTGTGATTTTACCTAAAGTTAGGGTTTTCTTAAGGACTTAGGCTTAAATTGGTGACTTTTCTGTTCTCATATGCAAAATGAAATTATTAGGGTATCATTTGAATATATCGGCAGAAAAAAAGGGACATATCAATGAGAAACTAATTTCTTTAAGTGGCCTAAAATTCTATCAAGTAGACTCAATCCACTTGTGTTGGATAGAGTCAATTATAGTGCAAAAAGTGTTTGGAAACTCTATGTTATTGGGTAGTTACCGGTGTGTTCATCGAGGTTCGACTACACTTGTACAATAAGCTTCTTAAAGCTTAAACTCAGTTAAACTCAAACACACCACACTCAGATGATAGGGGCTACTTTGATGCAGTCCAATAGGCATTATACAGATCCTTGTGGTTTTGCAATTTTTTTCTCCTATTTTTCGGCTAATAATTGAATTTTTGGTCTCTTTAATTTCTAATCCCCCTAAAAAAAATCTAACAATAATCATATGTACTTACTCTTGCTGTAACATTTGGGACCAACGCTGATTTTGAACTGTGGAGCTTGACACAGATGATTGTGCTCTTAACTATCTTCTTGAGTGCCATGTTGATCAGGATATTGTCATGGAAATACTAGAACGCGCCAGTACATCCAAACGAAATATTTGTTAATTCGCTAGTATCGTGAAAAGATGGTATGCATTTGCATCTCTGCATGCTCTTGCACGATTATCATTGTTTCTCAAACAACTCCACCGTATTCTTTTGGACTTTTGTACAGTATACGGTCGTGTATTCTTTTTTGTACACAACCGATTCTTATTACCATCAATTGGGCAGTTATAATTTGAAATATCGACCGACGATCCGTACGAGAGGTGAAAACACGGGCTATGTGCAAAAACAAAAAAGTATGCAAGCCGTGTATGATGGCATTTGTTAAGTAGTGCCCCGTTGGCACTTGCAAGGGGATAATTATTAAGGAAATGTTATGATTTTCAATATCTCAATTGTTCCGGTGAAATATATAATTAATAAATTAAATATAGAAAAACTTTTCTATAATATGCTTTTCACCAATGTACTTGAAACGCTTGTTAACAAGACCCTTTATATTTTTCCCATCTTTTCATCGTTTCTAAGATTTTGAGAGCGAAGAAGGCTAATGAGTCATGGTCATCATGGACGCAATGAATAGGCTTTTGAATCAAGTATTTTTTTTTTTTTGTGAACGATGCACATAAAGCTTCATGGTAAATTGATATTACATTGATTTAAGAGTTTGAAAACAGGATAAGTAAAAAAATGGACTTGAGCAGACTTTCAAAAGGCTTAAGGGAGTAGAAATAGGCGGGAAATCCTCTACGGGATAAAAGACCCCGTAATATAATTTCCCGTATTCCTTGGTTGTGGCGTGCATACATCAATACGTTAAAATAAGAAACTTAACCTAATAGAGCGTGCTATTCGAGGACTATTACATGCGACCCTCACAGGTAGACAATCACTCTAGTTTAGGGTGAGGTTTAAAAATGATACATGAACTTGTCCTTTCTAAGCTAATGATTTTTAGGCCCTCCGCAAGTTCATGTTCATGTTATGAACAAGAACATTGAAAAGGGAAAGGGGAAGTAAAGACCTTATAAGGGAAAACAAAAAGGGTACGGAAAGGGAGCAAGAGATGCGCGTGACCTTTTCATAGAGGCCATCCATTTTCCCGAGGTGTCTTCGTCATTTGAAGTTTCCAGCCGCTTCGCTTTGTCCCCCCCCCCCCGGAAGATAAGGCCCGTGCTACTTTTTAATGATATCAATGCATGACCTAAATTCTATATGGACAATCAAATTTTGGTGAGACCCACGGATCCATCCTCTTTAATTATTTTCTTAGTCAATTCAATATAGATGAATCTTTCACGAGCCAAGTGGCATTGAATCCTAAACATTTTTCATAATTGTTTCGTAATTCCAATCAATTTTTTTTTTCACATTTCAATATATTTGATCATTGCCTATAAGAATGATGATTGGGGATTTGCCTTATCCAATTATACGTCACGAATGATGTGGGTAGATATTTCAAAAGGGGCCATAAATTTATTTCTTAACTCATATTTGATAGATTGAATTATTATTTAAGTTAGTTATATTTAGTAAATCGATTATAAACATGTTTAGAATAGTAAAACTCATAATAATACATGTATTAAATAAGTTACAACTTATTTATACTTAATCTACTTCTATGATTCTGTGTTCCCTTGATCTTTCACTCATTCATTTCACGTTCTCACCTCAATTTGAGTATAAATTTTCATAGAATTTATTAAATATGGAAGTGTCATAATAATATGGGTTGAGTCAAGTATTAGATATGTATCGAATCGCATATATGTTACTAGATTTATATTACATAAAGATTGGTCAAAATTGGTTAAATGGATTTTAATCCGATCCACTCATTTGACAGGTCTAGATGTGAGTTGCGTAAAAAAAGGTTATACAAGCTGTGTATTTAAGATTAATCCTAACTTTTCATTTTATTGACAAAGCAAATTTATATTTTTTGGTACATAAAGCGCCCATTTTTAAGAAAAACATATCTATGGCACAATGAGAATGGCACGGAATCATAGCTTAATTTCTTTACAGACACGACCGAGATTAAAATGTTCTTGTAATTACCTAGGGTGCCAACACAGCGACCAAATGACGACGACGATGGGGACGCAAATTCACCAGAGCCCAATGCCACAAGATTACACGTCTGGGCTCGGCCCACTCCAAAAAAAACCGAAGAGAAAAACAACACGTAAAAGGAAAAAACGATAAAATAAGAACGAGAAATAAAAATAAAATAAATAATCAAAGATATCAATCGAAGGAAGGAGGGAGCCAGGTACGGAACGTGGTGTGGTGCAAAACTCCAAAGCCATCTCAGTTCCTTGTGACACTTAGATCGATCCCCAATCTCTCTCTCTCTCTCTCTGTCTGTGCCCGCTTGTGCTGTTCAGGGCGGTGTCGATATTCGTGCCTCCGCGGCGATCGCAGCGAGCCGAGAGAGGAATCGAGAAGAGACCGAAGGTTGAGAATTCGCGGTGATGGCAGGGCGGCGCGGCGGCGGCGGCGGATGTTGTCCTCCGATGGATCTGTTCCGGTCGGAGCCGATGCAGTTGGTCCAGGTCATCATCCCCATGGAGTCCGCTCACCTCACCGTCTCCTACCTCGGCGACCTCGGCCTCCTCCAATTCAAGGACGTCCGTACTCCTCCTCCCGCTTTTTCTATTCCTCGTCTCCGATTCGGATTTTCTGTTCTCTTCGCGATTACACGTTTGCCTTTTTCTCTCGCTTCGCCATTCGGATTCGATTCGCTTTTCCCCCTGTCCCCGCGGCCGATGGTTTTGGCGATCGGCGAGGGTTTTTGCTGTCGCTTTCTGTTGTTTGTGGATTTGTTGGGTTTCGACGTGAATTTTAGGCTTTTAGACACTCTAGGATTGATAATGATTCGCTTGGAGTCGAATTGAGGCGCTTGAATTGCTAGTTCATTCGCCGTGGCATCCTGTTGTGTGGCCGAGGCGGTTTCATTGAGCTGCTCTAGGAAATCCTTATGTTTGGTAGTAACCTCGTCATACTCAGACAAACCATTGGAGTAAAATGTGAGTACCAGCATCCTAGATATGTAAAGAGTTTCTGGATAGCGCACTACATGATATAGAGACGGGTATCTGGTAATTGCTTCAGAACAAAGAGAACAAGTAGAAGTTAATGATGTCGGTTCATCATCCGTGTGTGATTCAGAATTGATGATATGAAGCAATGAACTATGGGGATATTAAACGTGAGCTCTGGCATATCCATTCCAAGTCCTTTGCTGCTTATGGGTACAGAATAACTATTAATCATGATAATATAGTTTTTTGATAGCATATTGCTCTGAATTTAGGAAACTGGAATCTCCTTTGGAGTGAGAATTGTGCAGGAGAATTATTAGCTCTACTTTTTCGATGATTGCAATCATCAAGCTTATATTATACAAGTTATATATCAACTGTTATCTTTGATTCTTTTGGTTATTAAGTTTCAGACAAGCAAATGTGACCTCAATGTTTAGAGGGAACATATGATCTCTCTTTTTAATGTTCTATCTGAAGCTTTCAGATATATGCATTTTGATAATTATTCGTCTGTGGCTGATTATTTTGATAAAATTGTCCTTTTCAGCTCAATGCAGACAAAAGCCCCTTCCAAAGGACTTATGCTGCTCAGGTACATAAGCCTTCGTCATTTACAGCTAAATATACCGTGTACTTTGATATTCTTCACTTCATCTTCTTCTTTCGAGCAATTGCTGTCCCTTAATTTCAAAAATTCAGGGATAAGCTGTTAGAAACTTTGGTCTAAGATTGTGATGCTATGTGTTAACTTTCATCTAATTCGTGTATTTTCCTTTCACTCTTGCAGCAAGTTATTTGTTGTTCACAGAATATTCTCTTGTTCTTTAGATAAATAGATACATTTATGTAATTGTTTCCATCCGTGAAGATTAAAAAATGTGGAGAGATGGCACGCAAATTGCGCTTTTTCAAGGAGCAAATGTCAAAGGCAGGTTTGGCGCCTTCTTTCAAATCTACTACCCGAGATGATATCAATGTGGATGACCTGGAGGTATATTGGATTTTCATTGGTTTGATGAACTATGAATCTTCCATTTCTTAGTCATAATGGTAGTTTGTTTGCCATAGATAAAACTTGGAGAACTTGAGGCAGAGCTGGTTGAAATTAACGCAAATGGTGAAAAGCTGCAACGTGCTTATAGTGAGATGGTGGAGTATAAGCTTGTCCTGCAGAAGGTATTGCTTCATCCCACTATAAAATGCTGACTGTGTTTGTGCTGCTACTTGTGAAATTTGAATTTTCCCTTGTAAGAGAAGATTTGAACTGTGCAGATGTATTAGTTACTTCTTGTATAATTTAGTGTTCCTTATTTGATGTATTTGGAGGAGAAACCTTCAATCTGTCCTTATTTCTAGGGGTGAGCAGCTCCAGGTTCTTTACAAGTTCTGCCTGGAACTTGGAACCTGGAACTTACCTTCAAGTATAGGTTCTCATGTTTTGGAACTTTTAACCTACATGTCGAAACCTTCAACCTAGAACCTACCGTGTTACAAGTTCCAGGGTTGTTTTCAAGTTCTAAGAGGTTTTTTTTTTCATCTTTAGTTAAGTAAAACAAAAATAAACGCAACAAGAAAAATGAACAATGATTTTATTATCGATTGTCTAAGAAAGAGTGTCCATATGCACCTGTCGAATAGTATTGAGGAAATTTTATGGTTTTCAATGCACCGATTGCTCTTGTATTATATAGAAACATCATAACTTCATTAAAGAAGCAATTAGAGCTTCTGCTGGTCTCATAGTCTACAAAAATAAAATTCCCAATCAAGACTAGTGGTTCTAAATTATATACTCATTATCAAATGTTATGGAATATCTTAGGATCGCATTAAGACATAGATTAAAACAGATACAAAAACTTGTTCTAAGTTCTAGGTTGTAGGTTATGGGTTCTAGGTTGCAGGTTCCAGTTTTCAGGTTCTACTAACCTAGAATCTATAATTTACCCATTGAAATAGGTTCCCTAAATTTTGGGATTTAGAATCTACCCTGCATACCTTGGAACCTAGAACCTATAGGTTCCCATTGGTGTGGTTCTCAAGTTCTAGGTTCTACCCTGGAACTATGCTCACCACTACTTAATTCTTCTAGGAGGGATTGGTTGTGTATTGATTTTTAAAGCTGTCTGCATGACAAGCATGCTTGCACAAACATAAATATGGTGTCGATTTTTTATGTTACGGTAGATCCTTGACTATTCAATGAAGTTAGGGTCTATATTTTGACATGTGCGCGTAAAATTAATATTCAAATTACGGAGTTGTAATTCTGTTTCTTCCAGGTTGGTGAGTTTTTTCACTCAGCTCAAAGCAGTGCCACAGCACAGCATAGAGAGATAGAATCACAGCATGCTGGTGAAGAATCCATAGACACACCTTTATTACGTGATCAGGTATATAAAGCTCAGTTAGGTGTTCTTGAAGCCATCTTAATAATTAAACTTACTCTTCCTTTGTTATTTTGTTAAACTGCATTGAAGGAAATGGCAAATGATGCGTCGAAGCAAATGAAGTTGGGGTTTCTCTGTGGACTTGTCCCTCGAGAAAAATCCATGGCATTTGAGAGGATCTTATTTCGTGCTACCAGGGGTAATGTGTTCTTGAAGCAGGCACAGGTTGAAGAGCCTGTTATTGATCCTGCTTCAGGTGAAAAGGTGAGGTTATGATTGGTTGAGTCCTTGCTTGCAATTTTCTTTTGATCTGGTGAGATGTAAACTATTCGCAAAAGGAGTATTATCCCATGTTTCCTGTTGTCACTGTACCATTTTCTTCACTAATTTGTTGCATTCTAGAGAGAGGACACAATAGGATTCTGGATTTTGCAGAAGCTGGTCATAAACTGAGTTTATGTAATCTGTTTCATGAAACCTTCAGGTTATGTTTGGAAGATGCCTTGGAGATGAAAATGAAGAATTAATGCCTATAAATTTTAAATTTCCCTCCATACCTTTCCTGTGAAAATTTATATACATTTCCTATCTAATTTTCAATCTCCCCATTTTCCCAATTTCCTGAAAATCAAATTACTCAGAGATTAAGGTATCTAGTGCTATTATGTTTGATTTTCTACATTGTCCAAATTATTGGTCATTTACAACATATCTCTAAGAAGGGAAAACCATGCTTTTCTTAAGGATGGTAATGGCATGCTTTGAATTCCAATTGACTGTAGATATTTGATTGAGTTTTGATGCGATTGGTTAACTAGATCAGCTAGATAAAAAAAACCTCCGAACATTTAATTTGGTTTGGAATTGTGGGTTTGTGGACTGTGGACTGGAGACATGTTCCTGTGTCTTATGGCATATAGTGCAGGCTTCTGTTTCTGACTTAGTTTTTACAGTGTTTGGGCAGGTTTTGTTTTATACTGTTGCATGATGCAGTGTCCCTGTGTTATATGTTTGATTAATGGATAAATTAAGTGATGTCCTTCTGGGCATATTTTTTGGTTCGATGGCGTTTATTTCCCCTGACTCAAGACATCAATTTTCAGGTTGAGAAGAATGTTTTTTTGGTTTTCTATTCTGGAGAAAGGGCGAAGAATAAGATATTGAAAATTTGTGAGGCTTTTGGAGCTAATCGCTACCCTTTCAATGAGGACATGGGAAAACAAGCTCAAATGATTTCAGAGGTATTCTGAGTGCTCATATTGTTTTATATATTTATCACTCAGAATTGTCTTCTCCTCTCTTTCCTCCATTCTGTCCAATTCTCTGCACTGCCATTTATGGTCAATTTTACTAGGGCACCACTGCCAGAATGAATCCATCTTGCTAGTGATAATTTTCTATTTATGATGGTTGTCTAATGCCATCTGTTGATTGATTGTCTTGTAAATATGGCTTTGTGACATTGCGGTTCAGTTTCCTATTTGTTGAATGATTGAAACGTCATGTTGTTCTCCAGCAATAGCTCCAAGCATACATTTGTTCACATTTAAGTGTGATCTTGATTAGGTAATGGGGAGACTTGCAGAACTGAAAACCACTATCGATGCTGGACTTGCACATCGTGGCAACTTGTTGCAGACCATTGGAGATCAATATGAGCAGTGGAGCCGCTTGGTAGGCATAATAATTATTATGATGATATGCTTAATTATGTAACTAGAAAGCTCAATAGTATTGCATAGAAAGTATCTTGTTATAAGTTGGCTACAGTTTACTGACTGAAGATTTTTATTCAATTTGTCTCCCCAATTTTACATTAGCACAAATATTTCAGATCTTTGTAGAGAACTTTTGTTCTTTAGGATGAACAAATGTGTACGTTGCCTAATATTTTCATCTAATTTTGAAGGGGCGGAAGGAGAAGGCTGTCTATCACACATTGAACATGCTTAGCCTTGATGTGACAAAGAAATGTCTTGTTGCAGAGGGTTGGTGTCCTGTATTTGCGTCAAAACAGGTTTTTGTGGCACTCTAATAAGTCTATTAGTGGGTGATTAACAAGGTAATCATCTGAATGTTTGTTTGGGCAAACCTTGGACTTGTTGCAGATTCAGGATGCATTGCAGCGAGCTGCATCTGACTCCAATGCTCAAGTTGGAGCCATTTTCCAGGTTTTGCATACGAAGGAGTTGCCACCGACATACTTCCGCACAAACAAATTTACTTCAGCATTCCAGGAAATTGTTGACGCATATGGGTGAGTTTTCAAAAACTTGGAACTATACAGGGATTAACTTATGGCATTTCTGAAGTTGGAAATGTTATCTGACTTATAGAATTTGTGTGATAGTATTCTCATGTTGTTTTATTTTTTTGCTAGTTGAAGTCTTGTGTCTCTCCATTTGTCTGTTATGCTCTGTGATGTTCAGTTGCATGCTGACAAGGTTGATCCTTCTCTTGGTTATGCAGGGTGGCTAGATATCAGGAAGCAAATCCTGGAGTATTTACAATAGTTACATTCCCTTTTCTATTTGCTGTCATGTTTGGCGATTGGGGACATGGAATATGCCTGTTACTTGCGACATTAGTGTACATATTTAAGGAAAAGAAGCTTTCTGGTCAGGTAATATTCCAATTCAAATTATATCTTGTATCTTAGTTCCAACAAATTCTCAAAAATAATCCTTGTCTTTGCTATTTTGGAGAATTATAGAAAGATTTCCCTTGAGTGGGAACTCGTTGAAGTTTCTTTAATTTCCTTTATTAACATGGGCGAGGCAGGTTCCTTAAATTTGAGATAAGATCCTTAAGCTTGATTTGTCTGATAGTTTATTTTGCTCGAGGACTTTTTGTTTGGTTAAATCATCCTGTAATGAGCTTAATGTCTTCATGTGACCTGGGATTAATGCTCAGTTTCAATGTTAATTGTTTTGCATGTAATGGAAAATGCAATTAAAATTTTCAAATTTGGAGACTAGACCTGTTAGTGATGAGCCAAACCAATAGATGAATTGAGAATATTTTCATTTGTGGACTTTGTATCCTCTATTCTGTTGACCACAAGTTTTGAAAGCTTATCCCAAGAGATGTTTAGATATCTGCTTTGATGCCTTTTGGGAAGAGCCACTATCTAGCATTGTATGTTTTGGTGGGAATGTTAAATTAATTGGTGTTGAGAAAATCTCAGAACAAAATGTCAAATGATACTTTTCTCATCTTCATCTATTTTCGCCAAATATCCCAAAGAAGCATGAACTTCATGTTTTCTATAAAAATGCCATGTTGAAAGGAGATGTCCGAATTTATTATCTCATATCAAATTAAGCCTTCATTAGTTTGGCCATCAAGGACGCCATTAAAATCGTGACAAAGCAGCTGAAGTGGTACTTTTCTGTTCTGATTGATACTTGTCCTTAATCGAATTGCATGGGAGTTAATAATTTTACTCATAATGGCAATAACAGAAACTTGGAGACATCACAGAGATGACCTTTGGTGGCCGTTATGTTATTCTGATGATGGCGCTCTTCTCAATCTACACCGGTTTGATCTACAATGAGTTCTTTTCAGTTCCATTTGAACTATTTGGTCTCTCGGCATATGCATGCCGTGATTTGTCTTGCAGGTTTGTGGATGTATTCTTTTGACACCCAGTTATATCATAAATTGATTGTCTTGCTTCTACTTTTTGGTGTATATTTGCTTTTACACACATCTCGTGTTGTTTCACAGGGATGCTACAACAGTGGGCTTAATTAAAGTTCGTGACACATACCCATTTGGTGTGGATCCTGTCTGGCATGGCACAAGAAGCGAGCTGCCATTTCTTAATTCTTTGAAGATGAAAATGTCAATTCTGCTTGGTGTGGCTCAAATGAATCTCGGAATTATATTGAGCTTTTTTAATGCCAAATTCTTTGGCAATTGCGTGAATATCTGGTAATAGAAGTCTCTGATATTTACAAGCTTCAAGCTTGATCTCTTTTTAAAATCTCGAGTTATTTGAGCTCTGATACATCTTTCTTTTTAAAGTTTTGGATATAAATGTAATGATGCTTTGTTAACGCATTGTCTCAGGTTCCAATTTATTCCCCAGTTGATATTTCTAAATAGTTTGTTTGGGTACCTATCCCTCCTAATCATCGTGAAATGGTCCACTGGTTCACAAGCTGATCTATACCACATAATGATTTACATGTTCCTAAGCCCCACTGATGATCTGGGTGAGAATGAGCTTTTCCCTGGCCAGAAAACAGTGCAGGTAATTTTTTTTTTTTTTTGGTTCCAACTGGCACCTTTCATTTCACAATAATCGACCTATACAATATATCAGATGTGAATATCCTCAATTCATACTGGTTTATTGCAGCAAGTGCTACTATTACTGGCACTTGTTTCTGTGCCATGGATGCTGCTTCCAAAGCCCTTTATTTTGAAGAAGCAGCATGAAGAGGTCTGTTTTCCTTTTTGCCCAAGCCAATTTAGATTTTTGGACTCTGCACATAATTTTAATCACTCCTGATTTACATTTTGCAGAGGCACCAAGGCAATTCTTATGTGCCACTAGAGACCACAGATAACAGCTTTCAGCTGGACACAAACCATGATTCCCATGGGGATCACGAAGAATTCGAATTTAGTGAGGTCTTTGTCCACCAGCTTATACATACCATTGAATTTGTACTTGGGGCGGTCTCCAATACTGCTTCATATCTTCGTTTGTGGGCTCTTAGGTATGCTGCTTGGACCCGTGTCATTTCTCAGTCTTTGTGTAGCAATACTCTGAGCCACTGTGTTCTATCGTATTATGTATAATTTCCTGCAGAAAAAATAGTGACTAATTTGATTTCTTACTTTACCTACACATTTGTTCAGTCTCGCCCACTCGGAGTTGTCAAGCGTGTTCTATGAGAAGGTTCTGCTGCTTGCTTGGGGGTAAGCCTGCTTATTTGTTTTGACTTCTCATCTTGCTAGTTATAGTTTGTTATGAGGTTCACTAAGGATTTTTACAGAATAGATAGGCAAGTGACATGGGTTTATACTGCTTGTTGATTTGTTCCTCCCCATTTGGTTTTCTGCACTGATCTTTAAGATAGTTTTTTGCCGGTAAACTCTATATACGGTATTTAAGGTCTAGTGGGCATAATAACACTGGAATAGACCTTCCATGCCCCTTGGAACCCTTGCAATGAAAGCATTAGTTGTAAGCTGAAATAGCAGGATTTTAGTGAAGAATTTGTGTTGTTATTGCATCAGATGCGTGATCTTTGGAAACTGATAAGATGTGTTACAGGTTCAACAACGTGATCATTCTCATTGTTGGCATCATCATCTTTATCTTTGCAACTGTTGGCGTGTTGCTGGTGATGGAGACTCTCAGTGCTTTCCTGCATGCTCTGAGACTTCACTGGGTGGAGTTCCAAAACAAGTTTTACGAGGGAGATGGTTATAAGTTCTATCCATTCTCCTTTGCATTGGCCAGTGATGAGGATGATTTCTGATTTCTGATTTCTGACTGTATTTACCCAATATAAATGATGGGAGTGGTGTGTCGCATGCATCCTGCATGTTCGGTTGGGTCTGCATCGATTCTTTTATTGAGAGTGATGGGAGGCCATTTGTCAAGTTTCACCTGGAACCTCCTCCATGGCACGAGCCTCCTCTTCTTGGTTCGTATGTTATTAAAGAAATAAGTTATGATCGGGCTAATGAATGTAACGATGATTTGTCATCACCGTCGGTAAATTATTGATGTATGTATTTATTTTAGATACTCAGAGAGCTGGAATATACTCGGTAAGCTGTTGGTGTAGTATTAGCTTTTGTCAGGCGGCAGAGTCGTGGTGGAGCTCGTTCAGATATTTGGTGCAGACGGCCGAACGAATATCTGGCCCCAATGAAGTCTGGACGTGTGGCTCGAAAGGCCCATCGGTAGGTTTAACCGCATGTATGTCAATCTGTCAGCACCCAATATACCCACCTAGCTGGGCCTCATGGTTGCAGAGGCCCAGGCTCGAGAGCAGGCCGAAGCCCGGCTTTTTTTATAATGTTGGTGGTGGCCGAACTACGGTTCATTATCTTAGTTCGGCGAGAGCTCCACCTTGGGCCAATTATATCTGCCCGACATCCGGGCCAGACATTGGGCCGTAGCCCAACTAGGCACAAGAGGTCTAAATGCAGGCGCATGCCCAAAATACGGCATTTTTATGCCCAAACCGGGCCCGTTTGCCCAACATACGGCTCATTTAAAGGCCCAACGGGCCCAAATTCCGGCCATACTTCGGCCCCCAACTAAGCCCAACAGGTCCAATAGGCCTAGGCCCAAAGAACGGCCCATTAAGGCACAACCCTGGCCCTTGTTGATAAGCTCAACCTACAACCCATTTTGAGGCCCCACAGGTTTACTAATTCGGCCCATACTGCGCCCATTTTCTGTAAAACGCGGTCCATTAACTAGGCCATTTATGCAGGCCCAAAGCCCGTTAGCCCAAACCGCGGCCCAAACTAAATCAAGGCCCAAAGCCCGTTAGCCTAAACCGCGGCCCAACAGTTCAATCCGGCCCAAAAACAAATCAAGGCCAATTTACGCAGGCCCAAAGCCCATTATATCAAAACTGCAGCCCAAACTAGGCCCAACATTTTCAATCGGCCCAGGCCCAAATCATGGCCCATTTTAGACACAGCCCTGGCCCTTATTTGATAAGCCCAACCTACAACGCATTTCGAGGCCCTACAGGCTTACTAATTCGGCCCATACTGCACCCGTTATCCGTAAGTGCGGCCCAATAACTAGGCCCAATGATACATTAGGGCCCATTCACGCAAGGCAAAATCCAGGCCCATTGTTGAGGCCCACGGGCCCCAAAGTCCGTTCCATTCGGGCCCATCAGCGCAAAGTCTGGCCCATTTTCAGACCCAAACCCAAAGCGCGACGCGTTGAGGCCCAACATTCATCTCTGACTATTACATGGGGCAACGTGCGGCAATTATATAAGGCCTAGACATTCCAGCATTTTGCCCAAAAAGACCTAACATGAGCCCGACAGGCCCAAACTACGGCCCACAAAGTCAGCCTCTAAGGCCCAAAAGCCCGCGACCAGTCCCCATATTTTACCACAAGTCCCTGGCCACCTTTGTACAAGATTTCACGCATTTGTGTGTCGACGTCAATATTCTTCCTGTTTTAAATGTTTCTCTACACATACTTTGCTTCCCCTAGTGGGCCCATTTGCGTGCTTATTTCTAACTGATTTACAGCGAGTTAATCGGGCCAAATTCAAGGAGGCTTTGTTCAATATCTCCAGTTCAGCAATTGGACTTAGAATTTTTGTAATTCAAAGCTCGCTTTACATTATAAAACAACAATCCCTAAGGGAACAAATCGAACCAGGGCGAATGCTGCAAGAGTCATCCAATCCCCAATAAAATTTGGTAGAGCAGGTCATAAAACTAAATTTTACAATATATCGACACTCACACTTTCATAACTTCAGACCAGACCAACCCTAGAAGCATAACGTAATATTTTCTTTGTCCTGGACATCATCAGATTGGCACACTATACTTAAAAACTACTACAGCTTGACAAATGTGGTAATTTGCCAACCCTTATATACAAGACAATTACCTCTAGCTCAGATTCTAGTGGGAGCCAGGGGTGGTGTGAACAGCAGCAGCCACAGTAGAGACCATTGAGTCTACTCCACAGATATTGCGGCCCCTGCAGATTTTATAGTATCCATTCTCTCCCCAGTTCTCTCCCCATGAGTTCTTTATGATCCAGTACGGCTTATCCTTCATCCTGATGGGAGCATAACCTGCAGAACCATACCCAACCAACAACACCCCATGGTCCAATCTCTTGGAGCATATGTATGGGCAGGAAACCCCTCCGATGTAGGTCTGCATGAAAACGGCATTGATGGCCACTGTTTCGAGCAAGGAAGAGTTATGTCAATTACCATTACCGTAATAAAAGCAGCATGCACATGATGTGAGTCAAACATGAAAAGGAAAAAATTAAAAAAAGACTAGATTGGAGTCATGTGTCATGTACCGGCAAGAGGCCCATTCTTCACAAGATTTGCTGCAATTTGATCTTCATCAAGGGAAACAACGCTGAAGTTGGCCACTGATGCAGCAATCTTGGACTTGTTGAATTTGCAAGTTCCACGATCAGTGCCAGTGTAGGGGTAGTCGCCCTCTCGCATAAGCCCACCTGCTTTAAGAGTGTACTCAAAAGCACTGTTCATCAATCCGCCATTGCATCCAGAGTCACATGAACCAGGTTCATCTGGATCACACTGCACAAACGTAGAACCTCCATTTGGTATATTACATAAGTTAAACATAAGGAAAATTGACAAGTGATTTAACAAGGCATGCACACTGAACAGAGTATAAGGCCTTTTGATGCTAGGAAAGAATAAGGTACTCTTACAGGGGAAATATAATAGGTTAGAGAAGAACTGAGTTAAAAGGAGTAAGCATCATATAATTTCAGCTTTCCCAACATAATCATATTACTAGTGCTATTAGAAAGGTTTCATAACTCACAGCAGATATTGTTTCCACTTTCAGTTTCATACAATCCAAGAGGGAGTAGAGAGAGATAGCACACAACACGCAACTACATACTACTCCAATGGCCAACACAGAGGGTGGTAGTGAGAGATTTATTGCTCTTAGGGATGAGAGATCTATTGCTCTTCACATTTGCAGAGAAAACTCTTCTTGTGAAAAAAACACTTGCAGAGAAACATGGAAATGGAATAGGACAAAACCTCTAATCCTCGGTTCACTTTAGGAAACTTCATCGCCAGTTTCATTTTTCCTCACCCTCTGCTAGCTTTACATCCTACAGATGAAACTTCAAGTTTCCCATTTGTGGAAGCTTGACTGCATTCCAATTTCCTACATAACTTGGCTGTTTTTGTGATCGACAAGTCATTTTTTTCCTATTGGTATGAGATTAGGAATTGATGATTCTTTCACTTGCCATAATTTGAGTAACTTTCACACATTGGAAATTTATTAGATACTCCTTATTTAACTATATCCATTAACAAAATTTTGTGTCCATAGAATTTGGTAAATGGCTTGTATGGTTGCAAAAACAACTCAAGCATCTTATGCACCATTCAAACTGGAAGACTACTCAAGTTAGCCTCGATTTCCTCTAAAGATTTAAGTTGAGTTGTATTAATTCAATATAGCTTGACCCAAACTGATTCAACCTCAAAACAACACTCAACTCAAATAGCTCACATGTATATTGAGTAATATACTTTGACATGTTTCGTTGAGCATTTTCATACATTAATATAAACACACCATGCATACAAATAATTTATTAGTGTATGGTTCTTTTAACATATTGATAACGAGTTATGATAATCAAGGTGAGGTGATATGAGTTCAAACTTATTGCATAATCGAATTGGATGACCTCATGTAATGAATTGTGTGACTCAAGTTGATTACCCTCCTAATTGATTATCACCTGCTTGGTGATGGTTAAACAAAATCATGGACTTTTCAACCTACTACCTCCATCATAGAAGAGATTAATCTTACCATGTAAGAATTTGAAACTTCATGAGAAGTCCTATGGGATAAGTAGAATCAAGGCAGAAATTTATTCTGCAATTAAAAAGATCAACAGTTCCATAGCTATTTATATGGGATCAATTCTCTTACCAGTTTCAACTGCTGAGATACATAAAAGCATACACGAGACCTATAAGTCTTTTTCTCTCTTTCTTTTGTTCATGTGGATGTTTACTTTCCAAATAAGTAAGTGGTTCATCAACGGCCAAAAAAAGATTTAAGTGATTCATCACTGTAAATATTTCACAGTAGTTAGTGTAATAGTTGTTCCACTGGATTTTTGGCAATACTCGATTTACATTAGGATTGATTAAATGAAACATTTGCAGAAATATTAGCTTAAAAACATACATTTAGTATGTAAGTACTTGTAAGCTTTTGATTACTCAGTAAAGTCCAATTTTTCTATTCAAATTCTTTAATTATCTCTGAAAAGAAATGCTCCCCACTCCCTCTAAATAATGCTATGCATAACTGAGAATCTTGGTTGTAAAATTTTAGGGGGAAAAAGCAATACCTGCCTATGAAGCATTAAAAATAACTAACATGGGTCCCCACTGTTCTATTCCAACTTACTAATGTATGAGGTGAAGAGTTGACTAACTATTTGCAAAAGTATACTGCATTAATTAAGGTTTCCAAGGAATCCAACTTGTTGCTATTTCCACCCAGGAATTACCTTAACATCACAAAAATTTAGTGTTCTGAAACACAAGCACAATGAATTGCACAGAATCCAAGTGATGAGATGCAGCAAATAGGACCTCTGGCTTAATGGAAGAGTCAAAATGACTATCTGAAAAATAACTCTATGGATTAAAGCATCTCTACGCATGATCATTCAGGATGCAGATGATGCCATGTTAGGAATAGATTAAAATGAAATCCAGCTCCAGCTCCCACTCAAATTCCTATTCCTGGGCCCCACTTTTTACATTGGAACAAAATTCCGCAGAATGCTCATCCCCTCATCCTCTTTTAATTCCACAAGATTCTTCACTAATATACCTCGTTTTATCCTACTTCACACATTAGAGGCAAAGTTTTTCCATATAAATTTTTTAATCCTTCTCATTGATGAAAGAAGATTAACAGACAGCAATACCAAATGCAAATGAAGCAACCAAAAGAAGAGACAACGACATTACCTCATGATCACAATCCACGAGCTGTTGCTCGCTGAGGCTAACTAGTTCTCCGGTAGCAAGGTAGTGCGCACCCTCCAGTGCTCCTGTCGCGCTGAAACTCCAGCATGATCCACACGAGCCCTGATCTCAGCAACATAAACAGCATAGTTGGCACTTCATCAGAGGAAAATCAATGAAAGAATATTCTAAGGAGATTCATTGAGGATATGGAGCCCGAAGCAATCCAAAATACCTAATCAATTAAACAAGATGAAAAACAACAATCGATTTGCAGTGCCTAGGTTACTTCTCAAAGAACCTGTTCAGACGCATTGGTCTTACGAGTTACGAACAAACGACAAATCCGTATTATAAGTACAATTGACGTCGACCGTCCAACAAATTCGGGAAGAAAAACTCACTTGATTTTTGATAGCGGTGACAGCTCCGTGATCTCTCCAATCGAAATCCTCGGGCAGATCATCGGTCGGCAGAACCGGAGCCTGATTCGCGTCCTTCGGCAACCTGAGCCCACTCCTAACCCCCAAAAAACTCCTCCTGAACTCGGAGGGCGTCAGGTCGGAGAACTGAGTGACGCCGTGGACCGCCGAAGGATCGAGCTCCTGGTGCCTCCTCGCCCGCCGCAGATTAGCCTTAAACACCTTGAATCGGTGATCGTGCTCCTCCTGAGACGCGTACGACTTGCCGAAGCGCCTCTTGAAAAGAGAGAAGTGGCGATGGTCGGTCGAGAGGCCGCCGTCCGCGGCGGCGGCGTCGTCCACGACCTGTCTGATCAGCGGATCGCCGTCGACCTCCGAGGAAGCGTAGGCCGAGACGAGGACAAGGGAAGAAGAGAGCGACGAGAGAGAGAAAGCGATTCATGTTCGGTGAAGATTGCGAAAAAGAAGAAGAAGAATTGGAGTGATAGAGAGAGAAGCAGGGGAAGGGGGGGTATATATACACGTGTGGGCGTGTGGATGGTGTCTTCAAGCGAGAGAGAGTGGGGATTGCTTGCAGTGATGGGGAAAGGGAAGAGCCAATCAGCGGATGACAAGTGGCAATGCTTTTGAGTGATGGGTTTAATTGGGGGGTTGCTTCCTAGTTTTGAGCGTCTTTGTCCTACTCTTATGTCATTGCCTTGGCCAGAGAATCGTCGTCACTCGTCGTAATTTTTCTTTTCTTTTTCTAAAAAGCCTGTTTTTTTTCCTGTTTAGTAGCTAATAAATGAAATATCTTATAAATCTTAGCCTACATTTATTTTATAAAAGATATTTTTCAAAAAAATATTTTACTCATTTGCCAGCATTTGGATCGCATAAAACAATAAGTCAACCGGAAATATTTTCCTAATCAACAAAAAATTATGTTTAAATTCAAAAAAATGATTTCATTTCAAAATATAACTAAATATTGACACTTATACAGAAAAACATTGCGCTTGTGTATAGAAACCCTTACACTCGTTTTTAGGTCCTAGTGTGTAAGATCAAGTCCACGGTGCCCACCCTTAGATCCATTGAGGCTGGGCTTAGCACCTCCATGCTAGTGCCAATCAATACCCATTGGTCCCTAATGCTTGGGCTTTGGTCAATTGAGGTTGAGCCTAAGGCCTTTGCACCCAAGTTTAGGTCCACAAAAGGCAAGCACAAGGCCTCAATATCCATGCTTGGATCTCCAAAACCTTGGCCTTGGTCCATAAAGGCTGTGCCTAGGTTCTCGACATTGAAGCTCGGGTCCTCAACACCCTGACTCGGTCACAAAGGTCGTGCCTGAGTCCCTAGTGCTTGGAGTTGATCCACAATGCCAGTGCATAGACCTTGTGCTCGAGCTTGGGCCCAAAACACTTGTGCCTATGCCTTGGTCCATCAAGGTAGAGCTTGAGATCTTGCCACTTGTGCACGAGTTCGTTGAGGCTAGGCTCAAGACCCTAGTGGTTAGACATGAGTCCCCAACAACTGAGCATAAACACTCGTGTTAGTGCTCGTGACCAGCTCTCCGGTTCTTGGGTTCGAGTTCATTGAGGTTGGACCTAGAATCTTGATGCTTGTGTTTGATTCTCCGATTGCCCATTAGTAAGTCGTTTGCGCTCAAATTATGTATGTGTATTTAAGAAAATCAAATTAGATTTTCATTTTCAAATGACTTAAAAGTTTTCCATTTTTTTTTCAAATTTGAACCAGACATAAAAAAAAAAACATTGCAATTTTCCTGGAAAATGATTTATGAAAAATATTTTTAAAAAATATAGTATTTTTGGTGCAACAAAGGGAGCCTTATTGATAACTCTATTTTTAATAGAGTATTCTTGCTTATTTATACTTGATATTTGCTAAATTTTGAGAAATTTTTGGGTGAATTTAATTGCGACTCACGTAATTTTATTTTGTATGAAATATTTTCGAGATCTTTTAAAATATTGCAATATCTTTCGAATATTTCATCTTGAAGAAAAAAGGCGAAATTTCTCAAATCGGATATTTGGAGAATTTGACCATGATTGAAGATAAAGTTCAAAGAAAATCAAGGATGAATCTTTTCCAAATCCTAGTAGGAGTCGACCTGGGGCAGATTTTTGGAGGCTATATAAACCGCTCTTTGTGCCGCGAGAAGAGGAGAGTCCTGGGAGCCACCATCTTTGCGAAAAAATTTGAGTTTTCTTAGTTAGATTTTGTTCTTCAATTTTAGTAGAGTTGGTCTTTGTCAAGGAGAGAAGGAGGAGACAAACCCGAAGCTCCTTGTTTCTCAATTCGGTGAATTTGTTTTTATTATGTTTTCTTTAATTCTTGTCGGTTTAATTTTTACTATGTTTTAAATTTCTTTTGTTAGAGCTACAATGGATCTTAATCATGATTGATTAATTTTCAAAGACTTTCATGCAATAGAATTGTTTTGATTGTGTCGTTTTTTATCATAATCTTAATCTTTTAGAAGTCGGCCAACTTTTGAATGATTTTTGATGTATGCATGATACCGGGTGGAGATTGTGTGCATGTGCAATAGTGATATTGAACCATAAATTAAATTTAGGTCAAGGTACACTAGGTTATTTATGTGGCTGCGGTAGTAGATCTAGGTTGGGACTACTTAGATTAAATCCGGGAATTTCCACAAGAACTTAATGCTTTTAGGTAGTTTAAATTCACCTAAGGTTAGTGTGGGTTAACATACCTAATTAGGGATTATTAGACCGAGGTCGGCTTTTAATTCATCTTAGGGAAATTTCGCCAACACAATTGGAAATTAATTTGTTGCATGAAAAGTTAATAAAATTAATTATGAATGGTTAGGTGAAGTTGGATGCTCTAACGTTTTGTGATCTTGAATTTGCTTTAGATTAATTTTAATTAGCTTTTAATTCTTTAAGTTTTGACCTTTTATATATTTTAGTATTTTAATTAGTTTATTTCACTTTTTATACATCTTTTTGATTTGGTTAGCTAAATTTTTGGATTGATCACCTTCGGTAAGTAATTGGATAAAATAAAATTAAAACAATCTTCGTGGGAACGATACTCACTCATCACTTTATTACTTGTTGATATTGTGCACTTGCAATTCACCTAACAAGTTTTTGGCGCCGTTGCCGGGGGATTGTTTTGACAATTTTTCAATTACTATTGATATCGAGCAATTCTTAGTTTAGACTAGCCTTTATTTTTTTTTTTTTTAATTTGTTTAGTTTGCAGGCCAAACTCACTTCCCTATAAAAGGTGGAGGAGCATCGCATAACCCGAAGCCAACAAAAAGACCTTGAACAGTTTGATCCTGAGATTGAAAGAACCTTTCTTAGGAGAAGAAGAGAACAATCACAAGCAATTCACATTGCAATGGCTGAAAATCAAGAAGTCGCACCTCCAAGGAGGACTTTGAAAGATTATGCTACACCAACAATTCAAGGAGCACAATCAAGTATAAGGAGGCCGGCAGTGCAAGCCAACAATTTTGAGATCAAGCCATCCTTAATTCAAATGCTTCAAAATGCGGGGCAATTCGGTGGATCTCCTAATGATGATCCAAATCTACACTTAGAAGCATTCCTTGAAATTTGTGACACTTTGTTAAATTTAATGGCGTTACGATGATGCTCTTAAATTAAGATTGTTCCCGTTTTCTCTTCGTGATAAAGCTAAGACTTGGTTGACGTCTCTTCCCGCGGCTCTATCACTACTTGGGAAGACTTAGCTCAAAAATTCTTAAGTAAGTATTTTCCTCCGCAAAATCTGCCAAAATGCGTAATGATATTACTACATTTATGCAGATGGATGGTGAACCCTTTTATGAAGCATGGGAGAGGTTTAAGGACCTGCTAAGGAGATGCCCGCATCATGGACTGCCAATTTGGATGCAAGTACATACATTCTATAACGGGCGCATCCTACCGTTCGAGCTAGTCTAGATGCGGCAGCTGGAGGCACTTTGCAAAACAAGTCACCCGAAGAAGCTTTTCATCTACTTGAGGAGATGGCAAGCAATAGTTACCAATGGCCAACCGAGAGATACCAAGCCCGAAAGCCAAGTGGAGTTCATGAAGTTGACACCAATAGAACTTTGAATGCAAAACTTGATGCATTAAGCAATATGATTGCTTCTTTAAAAACTCAAGGAGTATCTTGTGAATTTTGTGGTGGAAATCATATTAGCACGATTGTCAAGTAGGTAACCCTTATGCTATTTCTTCGAACATGCTAACTTTGTTTCAAATTTTAACAGGGCCCTCAAAACAATCCTTACTCCAACACTTACAACCCAGGATGGAGGAATCACCCTAATCTATCTTGGGGAGGTCAAAATCAACAAGGACCGAGAGCACCACCACCATCCATGGAGTCACTCATAAGGTAGCTACTGCTTATCATCCCCAAACTAGTGGTCAAACTGAGATATCTAATAGGGAGATAAAAAGAATTTTGGAAAAGACTGTGAATACTAATAGGAAGGATTGGGCAAGGAAACTTGATGATGCTTTATGGGCTTATAGAACTGCTTTCAAAACTCCTATTGGTATGTCACCTTTTCGACTTTTGTATGGTAAAGCATGCCATTTACCTCGTTGAGTTGGAGCATAAAGCATATTGGGCTTTGCAAAAACTAAACTTTGATATGCAGGCAATAGGTGAGAAAAGATTGCTTCGATTAGATGAATTGGAAGAGATACGCAATGATGCATACGAAAGTGCAAGAATTTACAAAGAGAAAACGAAGAGATGGCACGATCGACACATCTTAAGAAAAGAGTTTCATGTGGGTGAAAAAGTTTTGTTATATAACTCTCGTCTTCGTTTGTTTCCAGGAAAGTTAAAGTCTAGATGGACCGGTCCTTACACCATCACCAAAGTATTTCCTTTTGGAGTTGTTGAGATTATCAATGATAATGAGGGGACTTTCAAAGTAAACGGTCATAGGCTCAAGCACTACTATGGAGGAGGTTTCGATGCTCAAACATCTGCCATCACCTTGGTTCCACCTACTTAGAAGCATGGGAAGAGTTCGGCCGCGAACTATAAAGCAAGCGCTTCTTGGGAGGCAACCCAAGTTTTTAAGTTTTTATTTTTTATTTTTCTTGGTTTGCATTTTGTTTTAAAAAAAAAAATTGAAAAAAAAAAGAAGAAGAATTTTTGTGATGATGAATTTTCTATTTTGCAGAGATAGTAGTGTGCACGGTGGCGGGAGAGGGATTAGGAACGTTTGGCCATGCGATCATGAAGCTAAGAATTTTTTTGAGCAACCTTTAACAACACATCGAACCATTCATCACCTTACTGGGCGTGATTCAACATGAACAATTGTCATCTTTACATCTCCGGGGAGTATTTCGAACTTTACTCTAATTTGTTTGTCTCATTGCCTGTATTTAATTTTTTATTTTTACGCATTGAGGACAATACTTCATTCTAAGTTGGGGGTAGGGGATCGAAAATTTTGAATTTTTTGTGTGTTAAAACTTTTGCTATTCTTGAAAATATTTGCGCTTATTTAAAATTTTTGAAATATTTTGAAGCAAATTGTATAGGAGATAATAATTTTGAACCGTAATCTACAAGATTGATATCCTTTTCATGGTTATGAGTTGTTGCGATTTTTAGGGAATATAAATCTTGTTCAATTGATTATTGATATATGAGTTAGTCTTAATCTTAATTATGCAATCCATATTTTGAGCACTTATCCCTGCCTTTTGAGTTATGTGTGCTTAGAAAAGATCAATGGGAAGTATGTGATTCTTTAGAACTCACCTACGTCTTAGAATTTGTTTGATATTCTCTTGAAATTAATATGATATACTCAATCAAGAAGGTGATATAGGCATTCTTTGGATCGTTTGAGCCTTTCAAGCCCACCTTATTACTTGATCCCTAGTACCCTTTTGAGCTTAATTGGCCTATTTTTCTTTGATGACCTTATAATGCTGATTCAAATGTATTACTTTACCTTATACCCCATAATCATGTTTATCCTTAAAGCTACTTTAATAGTTATGGATTCTTGATGTGTCTGAAGTTGCTGAAGCTTGAAATAGTCATAAAAGAAAAGAAAAGAAAAAGAAAAGAAAAGAAAAAAGAAAGAAAAGAAAGAAAAAGCAAGAAAAAAGAAAAGAAAAAAAAGTGCAAGTTATGAAGTGAAAGTTGTTTACTCTAGTACGGCTCATACGGATCCCTACCGCTAACTTTCAACTTGAGTGAGCCTTTTGGATACTCAATGGGTTAGCATTGCACTATGTAAGGGACTTAGGAAGAAACTTCGCCGTATAGTGTGGAAAGAGAAATAATATAAGCTTTAAAGTGTTGAGTGTTTGTGAATTGCATGGCTATAATAGTGTAAGCATATGGATGATGTGTCTTGAATCCTATTTAATTCAAATGCTTTGAGAATTGATATGTTTATGGGGTTTATTGAACTTAAAAATCCTTTATACCCTCCCTTTAGCCAAGCCACATTATAAGCCTTAAAGACCTATTGATTTTTGAATGAGTATTAGTTTTCAATAGTGGAGAGAGAATTGAAAAACAAATCTATGAGACTTGGTTAGTGGATCTTGAGTTTAGAGTGTTGCATATCAACTTGATTTATTTGAGCATACATGATTTGGAAAGTCAAGGGGCACACATACACACGGATTGCATGGTTAAGGTTAAACATAGCTTATGTATTGATTTTGGGTTGATGGGATTTATTTTTTTCCTTTGAGTTGTGATTTCACGTAATTATAAATGGATATTGATAATTGGAGATGAGGTTTGTTTATTGTTTGCTTGAGGACTAGCAAATTTCTAAGTTGGGGTAATTGATAACTCTATTTTTAATAGAGTATTCTTGCTTATTTATACTTGATATTTGCTAAATTTTGAGAAATTTTTGGGTGAATTTAATTGCGACTCACGTAATTTTATTTTGTATGAAATATTTTCAGATCTTTTAAAATATTGCAATATCTTTCGAATATTTCATCTTGAAGAAAAAGGCAGCTCAAATCGAGATATTTGGAGAATTTGACCATGATTGAAGATAAAGTTCAAAGAAAATCAAGGATGAATCTTTTCCAAATCCTAGTAGGAGTCGACCTAGGGCAGATTTTGGAGGCTATATAAACTGCTCTTGTGCCGCGAAGAGGAGAGTCCTGGGAGCCACCATCTTTGCAGAAAAATTTGAGTTTTCTTAGTTAGATTTTGTTCTTCAATTTTAGTAGAGTTGGTGCTGTCAAGGAGAGAAGGAGGAGACAAACCCGAAGCTCCTTGTTTCTCAATTCGGTGAATTTGTTTTTATTATGTTTTCTTTAATTCTTGTCGGTTTAATTTTTACTATGTTTTAAATTTCTTTTGTTAGAGCTACAATGGATCTTAATCATGATTGATTAATTTTCAAAGACTTTCATGCAATAGAATTGTTTTGATTGTGTCGTTCTTTATCATAATCTTAATGCTTTTAGAAGTCTCGGCCAACTTTTGAATGATTTTTGATGTATGCATGATACCGGTGGAGATTGTGTGCATGTGCAATAGTGATATTGAACCATAAATTAAATTTAGGTCAAGGTACACTAGGTTATTTATGTGGCTGCGGTAGTAGATCTAGGTTGGGACTACTTAGATTAAATCCGGGAATTTCCACAAGAACTTAATGCTTTTAGGTAGTTTAAATTCACCTAAGGTTAGTGTGGGTTAACATACCTAATTAGGGATTATTAGACCGAGGTCGGCTTTTTAATTCATCTTAGGGAAATTTCGCCAACACAATTGGAAATTAATTTGTTGCATGAAAAGTTAATAAAATTAATTATGAATGGTTAGGTGAAGTTGGATGCTCTAACGTTTTGTGATCTTGAATTTGCTTTAGATTAATTTTAATTAGCTTTTAATTCTTTAAGTTTTGACCTTTTATATATTTTAGTATTTTAATTAGTTTATTTCACTTTTTATACATCTTTTTGATTTGGTTAGCTAAATTTTTGGATTGATCACCTTCGGTAAGTAATTGGATAAAATAAAATTAAAACAATCTTCGTGGGAACGATACTCACTCATCACTTTATTACTTGTTGATATTGTGCACTTGCAATTCACCTAACACTTATATGAAATTATAGATTTCAATAGCAAAAATTCTTTTTCATGGACTGAGATATATGCGCAGGCCCAAAAAGCAAAACAGGGGATGGAGCCCCTTCTTCTCCGAGAGACGAGACCATGAGGAATCGGACCTTACCTGGTCCTTCGCAAGTTTCTTATGAAATAGACCGAAAAAACCTAAAAACCAAACCAAACCGGTTGGATTTGATGGATCTAATTGGTTTGGTTAGGTTCAGTTAGGTTTGATGTACGTTGCTAAACCAAGACCCATGTTCACCTCACTAATAATTTCTTCCTCAAACTTCCTTAGATAATAAAAGAAAAGAGAATTATAAGCTGCACTGATTCATTCGTAGTATTCCGACATATCATGGTCGAGAGCATCCTTTTTAGTTTTTATGGTTAAAACCGTTAAACTAGCATATCAATTTATTATCGGGTGAAATCTCCATCTTCAAAATATCCGTCAGATTGCCAACATTTTCAACTATCGACTCTCGAGGGCCGCAATCCTAATAATCAATAGATAAGACCGACGGATTCCTAAGTCGCCCGGAAGAGACTAAAGATGTCCAATGTCCACTTCCTCCGAGACAAAAATTCGAGGTGCGATGAATTTTAGATTCTGTTGGAGGGGGGGGGGGGGGGAGTGTTTGTAGGTTGGGAGACGGCTATCCGGGTATCGCCTTCTTGCTCTTCTAGTTCAGTTGTTCTTATTCGATATGCTAGAAGAGCTTTCTTTTCTCTGAGTTTAGGAGGTACTCTTGGAGACTTGGGTTCTTGTTTGATGGTTTCTTGATGGGTTCAGTTTGGCAGGAATTAAGGTATATCTTCAAGACCGCTGTTGGGTCTAGCGAGCGATCGGCAACACAGCTAAATTGACAACCCACGAATATGGGGGATGTTTCTTAGCTACGCTCCAGATTCGTGGACATCATCCATGGGATCTTGTCAGAGTTTCGATAACGCGACACACGCACTGTGAATGAAATCCGAAGAAAGGACAGATGGTGCCGTTCATTCGAGACCCGTCACATGCAGATAATTACTACCGCGGTGACGCGAGGTGGGATATATGGGGAAGGTTTCTTGAAAGAAGCGCAACTTATCACCCTATGGATTTGGACGGCAAGGAAATCGAGAAATCAATGCGCTCCTGAACTGGCGAGTGCATCGAAAAGCTTAATCCGAAACCTTATCTTGATGCGGGGACGGATTTCTCTGGGACTGAAGTCACCCGGCCTCTATTCTCCCATGCTAATCGACAACGACAGCAAGAGATTAGAGTCGACAAGCTCCATTTTCTAGCGTTCGCTTCTTGCTGCAGGGTGAGAATGCACCCTTCAGAGCCCTAAGTGCGCAGATATCGGCGTTCCTTGTAGAGCAGCAAACGGCGCTGCCCAGTTTGGTACTCAATTAAGAGAGCTTCAGCACATGTCATCGTTTTATCGTCGTACTAGTCCCTTTGGTTTGGAGCAGATCCATCTTCCTACGGACTAGTTTAATTACCAAACTCCGTACTCATGGAATCAGAATTCTAGTCTACTTAGTCGAGCACCCAAACCGTCGAAACGAACGAAATAAAAAGCTGCCAGATTGATCTTCAGTTAGCTGTGGAAGATGCAAACCAAGGGGAGGACATTGAGGGATATGGAGCTGCTCTTACCGGGCTTGTCCTAGTTGTTATTTGATGCAATTTGCATTCTTACTATTTAGGAAAACGATGTCAGGTAAACTTCTTGTTCTATACTCACTTTAAGTCGAGGATGATATGAGAAATTCTTCTTATAATGATCCAGGGCTACGATCACACAGGCCCAATGAGAAATAAACGGTTTAGATTCAATTGAATTCATGTACTGATTTCATAAAACGATCATTTGGATGACAGCGATTGTTTTAAGTAGCTGTAAATTGTGGACCAATTTATTTTCCTAGTATTAGAAAAGTCGAGGAAGGCCGTTGTGACGCGTTGGTGCTCGAGGCGAACATTGTGACTTTTCCTTCGCGATAGTCTGGCGAGTATGAAATGAGTTTACTCACTTGTATGGTTACCCAATTAACGCCGGACACGAATGAAAAGCAGGGTTCGAAATTAAGGATGTAAGAAGTACAGATGTTGACAAGGTAAGAGACAAAAATCAGAGAGGAAAGGGTTAACTCAACGCATTCACGCGATTCTCATTGACAATTCAACTTCATTTGCGCGTTAGCAAGGTCCCTCGTGGTTGGTTGGGGATGACATTGGTCCTTGTTTGCCCAGTCTTTACTTTGTTGTCTCGTGAGGATTTCAGCGGTACACATATCATTGTCTCACTATAAATTCAATCGATTCATCATACCATGTGAATTTTATTCCTAGATGAGATAATTTATGGAATAAAACAAAGAAGGCATGTCAAGCATTTTCGTGTGCATGAATGTATTGGAATATTGTCTCTTCCAGTCATGCAAAAACAAAGGGTAGCAATTGTGATCACAACAATTTCATTACGGAATAATCTCTCTTTTAGATACCTAACGAGCAATCATGACTTCTTTTGTGGTTGGTTTCCATTGTCCTGTATACTTTTCCAATAGAGTCGAAGCAAAATATTAATGTGATTAAGTTAAATTAGATATTAGTGAATAGTGTGAAGTGCATTACGATTCTAAAGAATCTAGCAGATCTTCCTTTTCTACATTATGCTTAGACATTCCACCCAAATAATTTTTGTTGCACCCCCTTCTTTCTTGAAGAATAATGATAGGAGTTATCGCAGACTATTTGATATTCATCATGCCCGTGATGTAAAATTAGAAATTTTATTATCTTAACTACCACAAATTATGGAACGACAAGATAACATGAAATTATGAATGACATGACAACATGTCACAAATTGTCATCCATGTTGGCCACCATATAGGACTATAAACAACGGGTTTTTGATGGAAAACCCAAAAGATACCAAAATCGTCCCACGAGGATAAAGTTCTTCTTTATTCTAAAGACATTTGAGCGGTCATGTTAGAAGTGTCTTAAGTATGACAGTGAACAAATATCTAGGGGAACTTCTATCGGTTGCTTTTGACTTTAGGAAAAGGAAATTGATCCCATGGGCATATCCCGTGCACCAACTGACTTTAGTGTCATGTAGGCCTCTTGTCCAAGCGGATATCATGCAATAAATGCATGTAAAACGAACACTTTGCCCTTTGGCGTAATAAGAAAATTCTATCTGATTAAGAAACGGGTCCTACGATACTCGTGATGGAAGCATACATGCTTTCAAAGCTAAGATCACAGACCTAGCTCTTTCTTCTTCAGACAAAGTCCTAATCCCAGATTCCATAACGTCACCACCACCAAATCAGGTCACCACTCTTCAGAGTTTCAGAGTCATTTCTCGTTATCCTACGTTTCTTTACAGAACTTGGTAGTGGCCGATTCTTCGCCTCTTCTCTCGATGGTCCAGACCAGTTGCACGCAAAGAAACTGGTAGTGGCGACACCCAATTGTTGTCCAAAGCTTTATTGCCGCGTGCTCCTTGACCGAAGAAGAGTCACTCGGTATATTTCAACAACGGGTCAACATCAACTGCATACGGAAAGAAATAGACAAAGATATTTGCGTGTTCTTATTTTGAGTCAACGTCAACTGCATACGGAGCTGTGAAATTCTTATTTTTTAGCGTTCAAAAGAGTTGATATTTATCCCGTTCATGCGTGTATCGTCCCGTGGATATTCCCCGAGTTTTGGGCAAATCCCTCCTTTCTATCTTGAAGGGGCGTGTTCCTCGGTATTACATTCACCGAATGGCTATTCTGGGATCTTCTTCTTCTTGTCGCTCAGTCGCTGTTGTGGCGGCTGTTCTTGTTCTTGTTCTGGTTTTGAATGGGGCTGATTTGTGCAATGGAGGGAAGACCAGCACTTTCGTCCGTAAATTGGAGAAAGCTGAGGACATGCCTCTGGATAGCGATGTTTTCCGAGTGCCTCCTGGCTATAATGCCCCCCAACAGGTCTCCACTGAGCTTGTGTTCTTGCTCTTTCTCCTTGTATAGCACAAGCTTTTCCTTCTGTTCTCTTGTGACTCGTGAAATGGTTGACATCTACATGTAGAGACACGCTGGGAATCAAGTTCGCTCAGTTTTGTATTCGATGTGATCTAATGTTAGAGGTTACTGTTATTAGTTTCGTTCTACTGTTCGTGGTTTCTGATTTGGGTTTTGGGATTGGCGTGAGTCTTTAGGTACATATAACACAAGGAGATCATGTGGGAAAAGGAATGATCGTGTCATGGGTGACTTTGGATGAACCTGGGTCCAGTGTAGTGCTCTACTGGAGCGAGAACAGCGAGCACAAGAAAACAGCAACGGGCAAAATTTATCGTTATAAGTTCTACAATTATACTTCTGGTTACATCCACCATTGCACCCTCAACAGCTTGATGGTTAATCTCTTGATTCCTCCAGAAATTTTAATTTTTTGATGCTTGCTCGGTAAAATTTGGTAAATGTAGCTGATTTTTGTTTCTTTTACTGGCAGTACAACACCAAATACTACTATGAGGTTGGAATTGGACACACAGTCCGACAATTCTGGTTCATTACTCCTCCAGAGGTTGGCCCTGATGTTCCATACACTTTCGGTCTCATAGGTAAGTAAGTCAGATTATCATGCATACATGGTAAATGACTCAAGAGTACCTCAAAAGCTCATTCCTGCATATGTACTATATGTCGTGCAGAATCATTTACTTTTAATAATCAAGTTCATCAGCGAGTCGCAGAAAATTTAGTTCTGCAGTTTATTTACATGCATCCAGGGTTCTACTCCTTTCTATGCTCACTGCAAGCCGATGAACATTGCAGGGGATCTTGGTCAGAGTTTTGATTCAAACCTGACGCTCACTCATTACGAACATAATCCACAGAAAGGACAGACTGTATTGTTTGTTGGAGACTTGTCGTACGCAGATCAATATAACGACAGTGCGAGGTGGGATTCATGGGGAAGGTTTGTTGAAAGAAGTGTAGCTTATCAACCCTGGATATGGACAGCAGGAAATCACGAAATTGACTTCTTCCCTGAGCTCGTGAGTGCTGGCATTTTACTTCCACCAGGACATATCTATTTCACATTCAGAGTCACATAACCCTTAATCCCTTAATTTCTGTGATAATTCGTTACAGCAAAAAATCTCTACTATCCGATCAATGTGTAATTTGCTCTGATACTGGTTGTTCGATCAAACCATCCTCTGCCACTTTTGGTAGTTAGGAACTTCTATCCAAGTTCAATGTCATCATATTGCATTATTCCTCTTCACTGGGAAGTTGGGGAACTGAAGATGCTTCCTTAAGGTTTATTAAGGCGAGATGATGGTAGAACTTAGAATGTCACCCAATGTAATTTCACAATACATATGGATGCTTTTCAACGTCAGTGTTTATGATGTTACAGGAAATATGCAGGAAATAAAGTCCTTGCCCTTTCATTCTTATCCTGAAGTTTCAGGATGTTTGAGTTCATATAATGACACGACTGATGATGTTGTACATTGTTTTTTCCTGCAGGGCGAAAATAAACCCTTCAAGCAATTTACGCACAGATACCACGTCCCTTATAGAGCATCAAACAGCACCGCCCCTTTTTGGTACTCAATAAAGAGAGCTTCGGCATACATCATTGTCTTATCGTCATACTCTGCATATGGTATGATTTCTACATCCTTGACTATCCTGCCAACATAGATGAGAATGAGATGCAACTCTACAGAACCTTCCATGTTTTCAATGAATTTTTTTTTTTGACATAACAACAATATTAATTTATATGCAATGTGGAAAATATGGAAAGAATCAATAGGAAATTCTATTTTGATATCCGTGGATGAAAATGGGTCCCCTTCTTTCAAGATTTCATTTGATGTAGTAGACTGCTCAACTTGGGGGAGCAAATATTTTATTGATGAACTCAAACATCCTGTAATGGAATGAAAGTTGTTATGCGTTAAAATCGTTTTGATTTGATGTTATGATGACATGTACGGTTATACCAAGAAGAAGAATAGAGGCATGTCTCTCAGAATGCCAATTCATATTGAATGTCACGGCTCACTTTTGCTTATTCCTTTTGCCTCTGTTTGCTTCTAAGGTAAATATACTCCCCAGTACGAATGGCTTGAACAAGAGCTAAAAAAAGTTGACAGGAATGAGACACCGTGGCTGATTGTTTTGATCCACTCTCCGTGGTACAATAGCTACAACTATCACTATATGGAAGGAGAAACCATGAGAGTGATGTTCGAACCGTGGTTCGTGAACTACAAAGTAGATGTGGTGTTTGCAGGTCATGTCCATGCGTATGAACGATCTGTAAGTTGAAATGTTTCCTTTTCCTTACCATCTAATTTTTCAGCTTTATTTCGGTAATAGCCTTTCCATAGGAAGATGCATAAAGCCAAGTCTGATGAGTTCGTCCAATCAAACTATAAATTTCAATTTTCTCCAAGGAGATGGAAATTATCATGTCGACAGAAATAGTGATTTCTGTCCAAGGAAATCAAAGTACACAATTTTTTTTTACCATGTATGAACTGTCGAGAGGATGAGTAGGAAACCAGAAATTCTGTTTGTTTGTTTGTCTAGTTTGAATGTAAGAACTTGCTGGCTGATTGATAAGTGTCACAGGAACGTGTATCCAACATTGCATACAACATTGTGAACGGCTTGTGCGTCCCTATTTGCGATCAATCAGCTCCAGTGTACATAACGATTGGTGATGGAGGCAATATTGAAGGTTTGGCCACCAAGTAAGATGAATTACCTTACAAATAACTGCCTAATTTATTCATCACTATTTTGGGTTGCCGTTGGATCATGTGAACATCTGATTTTGCTATGCAGCATGACGGAACCCCAGCCAAAATACTCAGCCTACCGCGAAGCCAGCTTTGGCCATGCGATGTTTGATATTAAGAACCGAACGCATGCATATTATAATTGGCACAGAAATCACGACGGATATGCGGTGGAAGCCGATTCTATGTGGTTCTTCAATAGAATCTGGCATCCAGTTGACGATTCTACAAGCGTTTAGTGGTTATCATGGGGCAGGACAAGTTTTCCCTTTGGATTTCCTCTATACATTTCCAAGCAAATTAAAGTTCATCAATTAGGCTTGTTCGAGTTCATTATACTATGTTTTTGTAACAGAGTTTTCTTGTCTTTTTTTGAATGAAAGACTCATACTGGAATTTCAATAGACTGCGTATTTTTGATTGCTGAAGTTCCTAGCAAACATGTCTGTAAAACTTTTGCGAGAAATAATAGTGTTGATTTCTCAATACAATTCCTGTGTTGCGATGATGGGTATTTATCATATCTAAAAAGATACATATGAAGGGCATACTTTTCAGGTCATAATCACAATACAATTTTTAAGATTAGCATGCAATAATTCTTAGAATAAATTCCTTTGAATGGACAAAGATATACCTTACTAGACCTGATGATTCACTGAACCAAAAACATGTGAGGTAGTCTTGAGCAGGAGCATGTAGTTTCAGATCAAATTGAGAACCTTGGTTGAAGAAAACTAAAATTGAAGACAGAATCAGGTTGAGCTCCAGGAGAAGTATGTTTTGTTTGTCCTAAAGAGCATGCGATACAATGCGTTTGTGATGATTGTTGTGTTTATCAATATGTGATAGTTGTTGTGTATATCAATATGAGGCTGTAGATTGATATATCATCATAAAATGTAACCATTGACTAAGAGTTCCATTAACTGAAGTTTTAAGGTTACGGATACTTGCAGTTGAATGGATTAACTTCCTATTTCTCAAGGATAGATTCCCACAAAACTTGGTAGTTCTCCGTTATCCAAGAGCAAATTTTTGAACGCATGGAAAATCTGGGTAAATCCAATTAAAAAAATCTTTTTTTTGTTTCCACTTGTTTCATTATAAACAAAATATTTGAAAAACATTTTCTTGAAAATAATCGTTTGAAATAATTAGTTAATAAAAAATATTTTCAATATTGACAATAATTTATATTTAAATATTTTTATAAATAGTGAAAATATTTTTCGATCATTTATTTTTGTAAGCAACAGGGTTGTGCAACTGGACTAGGCTATCATGAAAAATTGGTCCATTCCAAGTTTCGGTTCCAAGCGAAGAACCACTCGAAAACTGGATTAAATTTGGAATTGGTTTTATAAAATTTATAAATCCTAATTTTTCTCGACATTTTCTTTCCTTTCTCTCTCAGACACTTCATGACCGTTTCTCTTGTAGCTTACCCCCGTTCGTTCAAGCATCGCAACCCTCTATTGTTCTTGACTTGTCTTTCTTTACTCGCCCTCGTTCATCTTTTAATTTTAAACCGTTTTATTGCTCAGATTATTTTGCCGTAAAAAGTAAAACTGAAAAAAGAGATAAAGCTCTCTTTGTGGGTAATTCTTAGCTAGGCTCGAGTTTCGGGGACATCATCCAGGTGAGCTTTGGCCAGAAGTTTCGATAACGCGACGCACGCACTATGGATGAAATCCGCTGAAAGGACAGATGGTGCCATTCATTGGAGACTTGTCTTATGCAGATAATTACAGTCACCCTCTGGCTTTGGACAGCAGTAAATCAAGAAATCAATTCGCTCCCGAACTGGTGAGTATATCAAAATACTTATAAGTCCGACCAAGGCCAGGGCCACCTGGCTGGGGCTCGCTCTTGCCCAGCGGTGCCTCATTTGTGGCCGTCCAACGACAAAAGGAAGAAGAAAGAAAAAAAAAAAAAAAGGAAAAAATAAAAATTTTAAAAATATTATTAAAAATTATCTATGTTAACATCATTCATCCTACATGATATTCTTGGCATCTATGTTAGTGATTTTCAGTCAAAATTGATTAGATTGACTCAATTGGTAAAAAATGAAAATCTTTATAGTTTAATTGCAAAATTAAAAAGATTCAGGACTGAATTAACAAAAATATAATAAATTTAAGATATTTTGGACAATTTTCTCTTTTTTTGGAGAAATTATGATATAGGTATTACACATTACTGATTTTCATCATGTCAGTAATGTAAAATTAGCAATTTTATAATCTTAGTTACCACAAGTTATGAAACAACGTGAAAATATCAAACAAATTATCATCCACGTTGGCTGTCATGAAGTCTTGTGGACGGCAGATTTTCACAGGAAATTCAACGGATGATAAAATTATCCCACGTGTATAAAATAGTGTTTTTCTAAAGATGTTTGATATTCGGTGTTAAAAGTATTATAAAAGGCCATACTTTCTTCGAGACGTTTTAAAGTAAGGCTGTACTTTTTTGCTGGCTTAAAATTATTCATTATAATAAATATAAACAAGTGTTCTACTTTATTTTATAATTATATAATTTGATCTATACCTATCTTCATTTTCAATTTTTATTCGAACTCAAATAAAATTCTGATCATTCGTTAGAGAAAAAAGAAAGAATTCTCCTCAGCATGCGTCGAGGGAACGGCCGTGTCCTTTGATTTCCATATGAAACACTTCAAAGGTCGGGCTTCGAGTTCTTGTTTGGTAATTAGCCGAAATGGGATTAAAAAATGGAATTCAAACGATTTGATACTGATATAAAAATGGTGGTCAACAATAGGGGGTGTCCAAAAAACCCATCCAACCCAACTTGAATATGATCCGAACACAAAATAAGTATGGTATATATTTCAGATCTTAATATTGTTTGGGTAATAATTATAAACATAAATTGAATATATGTTTGGGTCAAGTTAGGGTGGGAGCATTGTTCCATCTAAATACATTAAATGCTTCAATTCAAATACACCTACCCAAGCTATCTCCTCTACAATGAACATATCTAGGGAGCTCCTCCCGGTGGCTTTTGACTTTTAATAAGAGAAAATTGGTCCCTTGGGCATATCCCGTGTCCCAACTGGATTGGTTTTGGACAGGTCTAGTCCAATGGGTTGCTTGTCTCACTTCCCTACGTCTGGCCGGCCAAGTTGACAGTGCCATGTAGGTCTGTCCTGATTAAATAAAACAATAGTACATAAAACTGCAGTATTTGTTAAACAATAAAAACACTACATGCGATATATCGAGCATATAAATACAAATAAATAAGAAACATGATAGCACTAATAAGAACATAAAATTCTTTTCTCTTAATAGTCTTCCTCCAATCTGTCGAAATCTTTAAACCTATCATATAATCTTCCTCTTATTAATAAAGTGTGAATTGATGAGCTTATAAGCTACTTGTCTGAACAGAGGAACATGGACATGTGGTGCAATTGATAAAAGTCAACAAAAACTTTTCCCTTTGGCGTAATAAGATCGTCCTCATCAAGAAGGGAAGGAAAGAACTAGACAGGATCATTTGCATATTCCCTTAAAAAAAAGCTAAGCCTCTTTTCATATTTGAGGAGCTTTGAAATTCTTTGTTTAGCGTTCACAATAGTTGACATTTACCCTTTATACGCATTTGGTCCCGTGGATATTCCCCGAGTTTTATGCAAATCCCTCCTTCTATCTTGAAGGGGCGTGTTCCTCAGTATTTCATTCACCTATATAAGGGGTAGTGCACTGACGTGAGACTTTGTGGGGGATGAGCACGTAGGTTCTTCCGTATCCCAGAATAAGACCAAGATGGCTGTTCTGCTATCTTCATCTCGTTGTTCAGTTTCTGTTATTGGGGCTGTTCTTCTTGTTGTTCTGGTTTTGAATGGGGCTGATTTGTGCAATGGAGGGAAGACCAGCACTTTCGTCCGTAAAGTGGAGAAAACCGTGGATATGCCTCTAAATAGCGATGTTTTCCGAGTGCCTCCCGGCTATAATGCCCCTCAACAGGTCTCAACTGAGCTTGTGTTCTTGCTCTTTCTCTCAGTATAGGGCAAGCTTTTCCTTCTGTTCGTTTTTGACTTGAGAAATGGTTGACGTCTTGGTAAAGAGACACTAGCACGAGCTTGAGTTGCATTAATTCGCTTTCAGATTCGATGTGAATTTATGTTAGAGGTTACTGTTGTTTATTTCGTTCTATTCTAAGGTTTCTGATTTGGGTTTTGGGTTTGGCGCGAGTCTTTAGGTACATATAACACAAGGAGATCATGTGGGAAAAGGAGTGATCGTGTCATGGGTGACCCAGGATGAACCTGGGTCAAGTGTAGTGCTCTACTGGAGCGAAAACAGCGAGCACAAGAAAACGGCAAAGGGCAAAGTTTATCGTTACGAGTTCTATAATTATACTTCTGGTTACATCCACCATTGCACCCTAAAAAAATTGATGGTAAATCTCTGGATTCCTCCGGAAATATTAATTTTTTGGTGCCTGGTCTGCAAAATTTGGTAAATGTAGCTGGTGTTTATTTCGTTTACTGGCAGTACAACACCAAATACTATTATGAGGTCGGAATTGGACACACAGTCCGACAGTTCTGGTTCTTTACTCCTCCAGAGGTTGGCCCTGATGTTCCATACACTTTCGGTCTCATAGGTAAGTAAATCATATTATCATGCATAGATAGTCAATGACTGAGAGGAATTTCAAAAGCTCATTCCTGTGTGTGTACTATAGGTCTTTGCAGAATAATTTAGTTTTGATAATCAAATCCATCAGTGGGTTGCGGCAAATTTAATTCTGTATTTAATTTACATATATCCATGGTTCTACTCCTTCCTATACTCAGCATGCTGATGAACATTGCAGGGGATCTTGGTCAGACTTTTGATTCAAACCGAACTCTCACCCATTACGAACATAATCCACAGAAAGGACAGACTGTATTGTTTGTTGGAGACTTGTCATACGCGGATGATTATCCCTACCATGACAATGTGAGATGGGATACATGGGGAAGGTTTGTTGAAAGAAGTGTAGCTTATCAGCCCTGGATATGGACAGCAGGAAATCATGAAATCGACTTTGCTCCTGAACTCGTGAGTGCTAGCATTATGCTTCCACCAAGAAATAAACTATTTTACATTCAGAGTCACATACAGCATAAAATCTCTACTATCGGATCAATGGGTAATTTGCTTTGATACTGGTGGATTGATCAAAAAATCCTCTGCTGCTTTTGGTAGTTAGGAACTTCTATTCAAGTTCCATGTCATCATATTGCATTATTCCTCTTCATTGGGAAGTTGGGGAACTGAAGGAAGCAATAAATTCATTTCATGAGGTTTGTTAAGGCAAGACAATGGTCGAACTTAGACTGTCGCCCAGTGTAATTTCACATCACATATGGATGCTTTACAATATCGGTGTTCATGATGTTACAGGAAATATGCAGGGAATGAAGTCCTCGCTCTTTCATTCTTATCCTGAAGCTTCAGGATGTTTGAGTTCACATAATGACACGACTGATGGTGTTGTACATTCTTTTTTTCTGCAGGGTGAAAATAAACCCTTCAAGCCCTTTTCACATAGATACCACGTCCCTTATAGAGCATCAAACAGCACTGCACCTTTTTGGTACTCAATCAAGAGAGCTTCGGCTTACATTATAGTCTTATCGTCATACTCTGCATATGGTATGATCTCTACATCCTTGACGATCATGCCAACATAGATGAGAATGAGATGCAACTCTAGGGAACCTCTCATGTTTTGAAGATGCCTTTTTTTGATACAATGACAATACTAATTTATGTGCAACGTGGAAAATAGATGAAGAATCAATAGGAAATTCTATTTTGATATCTGTGGATGAAAATGGATCCCTTCTTTCAAGATTTCGTTTGATGGGGTAGACTACTCATATGCGGGGAAGAGGTGGGGGGGGTTGCAAACGCTTCATTGGTAGACTCAAACATCCAGTGATGGAAATTAAAGTTTGTTAGGCGTTAAAATCGTTGTGATTTGATGTTATTATGACATGTACGGTTATACCAAGAAGAACAATAGGGGCATAAACTCTCAGAATGCCAGTTCTTATTGGATTTCGCTGCTCTCTTCTGCTTATTTCCTTTTGCCTCTGTTGGCTTCTAAGGTAAATATACTCCCCAGTACAACTGGCTTCAACAAGAGCTACCAAAAGTTAACAGGACCGAGACACCGTGGCTGATTGTTATGATGCACTCTCCGTGGTACAATAGCTACAACTATCACTACATGGAAGGAGAAACCATGAGAGTGATGTTCGAATCGTGGTTTGTGCAATACAAAGTTGACGTGGTGTTTGCAGGGCATGTCCATGCCTATGAACGATCTGTAAGTTGAAATGTTTCCTTTTCCTTATTATCAACTTTTCAGCTTTATTTCGGTAATAGCCTTTCCATAGGAAGATGCATAAAGCCAACTCTAATGAGTTAGTCCAATCAAACTATCAATTTCAATGTTCTCCAAGGAGATGAAATTAGCACGTCGACAGAAATAGTGATGTCCATTTAACGAAACCAAAATACACTATTTTATCCACGTATGGAGTGTTGCCAGGATGAGCAGGAAACCAGAACTGTTTTTGTTCGTCTGGTTTCAATGTAAGAACTTGCTGGCCAATTGATGAGTGTCACAGGAACGTGTATCCAACATTGCTTACAACATCGTGAACGGCTTGTGCACCCCTGTTCATGATCTATCGGCTCCAGTGTACATAACGATTGGTGATGGAGGCAATATTGAAGGTTTGGCCACCAAGTAAGATGAATTACCTTACAAATAACTGCCTAATTTATTCATGACTATTTTAGGTTGCCGTTGGATCATGTGAATATCTGATTTTGCTATGCAGCATGACGGAACCCCAGCCAAAATACTCAGCCTTCCGGGAAGCCAGCTTTGGCCATGCAATGTTTGATATTAAGAACCGAACGCACGCATATTATAGTTGGCACAGAAATCAGGATGGATATGCAGTAGAAGCCGATTCTATGTGGTTCCTCAATAGATTCTGGCATCTGGTTGACGATTCGACAAGCATTTAACGGTTGTCACAGGACAGGATAAGTTTTCTCTTTGGATTTCCTCAATACATTCACAAGCAAATAAAAGTTCTGCAATTAGGCTCGTTTGAGTTTACTGTACTATGTTTTAGTATCAGAGTTCTTTTTTTTTGTTTTTTTTGGTGAATGAAAGATTCATACTGGAATTTCACTGGATGCATATTTCGATTGCTCAAGTTCCTGATAAACGTGTTTTATAAAAATTTTGCCATAATAAATAATAATTTCGATTTATCCACACAATTCCTATGTTGCACTGATAAGTATTGTCGTAACTAAAGAGATACCTGTTTAGGACAAATTTTTGTTATAGTACAGTTTTTTTGGGCTTAACATGCAATAACTGTTGCAGTCAAATCCTTCTAATGGACGAAGATATGCTTTACCATACCCAGTAAACAAATATCTGATGATTCACTAAACCAAAAACATGTTAGGTAGTCCTGAGCAGGAGCGCGTAGTTCCAGATCAAATTGAACGCGTGAAAAATCTGGATAGACTTAATAGAAAAAGATCTTTCCTGTTAAGTTCGCTGCTTGCGTATTATCCAGATTCTAAGTGATCAAATTCAGGGGAACTAAATTATCCCTGAAATTCCTGGGAAGGTCAGAATATTCCCCCAATATTCAGGTGAACCTACCACATAAATAAGAGCACTTGACTCCTGACCGAAAGTTAATGAAGAATCACGGGGTGAGAAGTGATGGGTTCGCCATTCGCACCCGTTTGCGCCCGTCTCGACCGCCTTGACATATTGTCTGGCGGTTCTTGAATGTGTCCTGATTGTTGCTGTGTTTGGCGAAGGAGAAGCCACGAGTCTTTTGTAAGGAAAGTTTGGCCATCTGTAGATATGCCTTCGACAGCGATGTCTTTGCTGCACCTCCCGGATAAAATGCGCAACAACAGGTGTGAGAAAAATGGTTCCCGTTCTGCAGGATCGATGATTACGTTGAATTTCGCCTCGAGCAGTGTGTTTCAGGTTCACCCAACACAAGGAGATCATGTCGGCAAGGCAGTGATTTTGTCATCGGTGACTCATGATGAACTCAGCTCTAGTAGTGCGCACTACCGGAGCGAAAGTAAAAAAAAAAAGGTTATAAATTTACCGTATTGATATTAATTTAATTATAAATCTTTTAATTGACTTAATTTAGTCATAAACTTTGTTATATTAATACCGATTCAATCCATCTATTACTAATTTAGGTTGGGAATCGCTATGGATATTAGAGGCTGTGCCATAGCTAAATGTCGTGGTATGGTCAATATTGACGTGAATAATTTTTTTTTAATATATTTTTTTCCTTTTTTTGTTCCCTTCTCTTTATGGTGACACAGGCCATGGCATTCAAGGTGAAGGTGAGGTCGACCATTGCTTGGGCGAGGCTTGAAGCGGGCGGTGGTGGGATGTCATTAGGCTCCTTAGATGTTTCTTCACTTCCACACGCAATTGAGCTCCAATCCGCGAGATTAGAGCTTCAGGAATTGGAACGACATCACATGGGGTCCATCACTAGAGCGATAGATATTGACATAGATTTCAACTCTAGGAGCTATGTGTCGTAAGAGAAGATACGACGACTAATCAAGGTTCACTTTCTGTGAGAGTCGAGCTCATGGACGATGGAAATGAGAATATTGAAGAGGGCATGGACTTCTGCTTCAATAGTGCATTCTCTCGCCGCGAAGCTAGGTGAGGCCCTCAATGAGAGTCGGCCTCGCCATATCTAGTGAGGGGGTCTTGTCAATGCTTGCCCTTGCTTAGGTATGGACTGGTAAGGCCAACCTTGGCTTGTAGCAAGCAAGATCAACCCTTAGCTAGGCGAGTTCAACTCTCTTTGACCACTAATAGAAAGGGAAGGGAAAGAAAAAAAAGGAAAGAAAGAAAAAGAAGAAATAAATTCTCAAAAATTATTTTAAAATATCTATGTTAACACTCCATGTCATATAGAATAATCGATGTCCACATCAACAATTTCTCACCTAAATTGGTCAATGGACTGAATTGGTATTAATATAAAATAATTTCGATTTAAATTGAGCCAATTGAAATATTTATGATCGAACTTACGGTGCAAATGGTAACTATTCTGTTCTCGGAAATAATTTTTTTTTAGAAATGATTCTTTTTTATTCTACTCTCGAGAACAACTTCTAAGCATTTGAAAGCGTTTGGTAACTATCTAAAATTTATATTCCCAGGATGAATGCGTTTGATAAAAATCTTAGATTCTTTTGTGACTTGTAATTTTTTATTTTATTTTTAACTTTTATTATATTTTTTTGTTTTTAATTTTCTTTTTTTCCTTTTGTTTTTTCATTTTCTCTGTCATGCTTCAGATGGTTGTTGGCGACCAACTAGACAAGGGTTGGTCCCTGGCGAGGTTGAGCCTAGCCGGGTCACCACAAGGTTGGCCTCACCTTGGCTGGGTGACACCAACCTCGCGGTGGCCCAGCAAGGCCAAGCTTGCCCAACCGCTGGCAAGGCTCAACCTTGCCGGGTCATCATGAGTTTGTTTTTGCCTAGCTAATCTCATGGTGGCCCGCAAGGTCAAGCTTGCCAGCGGCTTGGCCAGCGAGGCTCGGCCTTGCTCGGGGCCAGAGACCCTTCGTTGAGGTCGTCGGCCATCATTTGGCCGATTGCCAGCTGAACATTGAAGAAGAAGAAGAAGGAAAGGAAAAGGAGGAGGAGGAAGAGGAAGAGGAAGAAGGAGGAGAAAAGGGAAAGGAAGAAAAAACGAGAATTGATTTTTAAAATTGTTCCCAGGAATAATAAGTAAATTTTTTTTTTATATTCTTGATTTGGTTCCAAATATATTCTTGAGAACAGAAAATTTAACAAATAGATTTATGTTCTAAATATGCTCCTGAGAATAAAAAAATAAAATCAGTTGTTTACGAGAGAATTAACAAACAGACCTTTATAATACTGAAGTATGTTTAAAAATTTTGAGGTGCTTTTTCCTTAGTTTATACAAAAACTACAACTACACTTCTGGTTACATTCGCCACTGCTCTATCAAAGATTAAGAGGTGAATAATAGCTTCTTTTGGGTTTTGCTTAATTAGAGCGTGTCGCTCTTCGGCTACTTTTGTTTAAAGCACGTAGTGAAGTGATATCAGCTTTGGCCTGCCGGCTTCTTTTTAATCCATCTACATGATTGCAGCCTGAAACAAAGTGCAAATCCATTGGGGGGGTGTCATCATTAGGTGTCTAAATGATTTGGTTCGATTTGGTTTTTCAAAAAAACTGAACCGAATTGAACCGAAACCGTCCTTAACTGAATATGAACTGAACCGAAAATGCGGTTCGATTTGGGATGGTTTTCGATTTTTCTTTTGCTTTACTTATTGGGACTTAAATGGAGAAGAGATGATGATAAAGAGAGATTGCTCACTTTTAATTAAGAATTCCGGTTAATCAAACCGAACAAAAAACGCACAAAATTTTGGTTCGGTTCATTTCGATTCTTGACACTCTTAGTCATCATTGACTCATTTTCAAAATAGTCATTTTTTAGTTTAGCCTAAGATAATATATGTGTAACTCAAGATAATCTACTTAGACAAGATAAAAATAGACAAATAAGGTATATATGATGTACAAGAATAGGAAAAAGATGATGATATTTTGATTTAGGGAATTGAAATAAAAAAGGAGGAAAGAGATCTAAAAGATCTTTTTCCTGAAATTCCTGCTTGACCCATTTAATTTATATAATAACTACCCCCAATAACTATTTTCTATTACTATTTTATTTAATTAAAAAAATATAATAATAAAAAGAAAATAATTCGAAAAAAATATATAAATAACAAATGGTATGAACTTTTCCTTTTAAATCAATGAAATACTGATATTTCTATCTATGCTATTCAACTATTCGCTACATAGTCGGGTCTAGACACGTACAACGACAATTCCGATTTTTAGATATGAAAAAAATGACCGCTAATACATGTAAGAAAAAAATGAATTCGATCCCATCATGTTCACCGACCCAGATTCAATTTACCACGTCTACCAGTTTCATGTAAGAAATTTCATGGATTGTTTGAAGTAGCTGTAAATTGTGGACCCCTTTCTTTTCCTAATCTGAGAAAAGATTAAGGCCGTCGCCTCCATGCTTTAGGCAACGTTAGAATCCGCCTTCTTTACAGTCAACCGAGTATCGCCCGAACCTTCTTATGTAATAATACTGCTGCAGCAATTTAATCAATTATCGATTGACGCCGGACCCGAGAGGAAAGTTGGGGACTGCCACAAGCATTGATGATGGCTTGGGGAGATTTTGGTCAGTCAACTCTCGAAGGCAATTAACGAAATTTATCACGGAGGCCACTCTTCTTATATAGAAAGGGAGAGGGGGAGGGTTTGAATCTCCACCTTCTTAAGGGGGTTGGAATGGGGATGATTTTATTTTAGGTATGAATTGCGACTTTCACACTCTGCAATGAGGTAAAATAAAAGTCTAAAAGTGAGGATTAGAGTAGAAATAAAATAAAATAGACAAATAAATAAAATATCAAAGGTATTCACATGATTGTCATCGACAACTCCACTCCATTCGTTTGGTACCGATATTCCTCGTGGTTGGTCATGGATGATCATAAGTCCTCATCCATAGTCTATTAGTGAGTGCTCGGTCTTTACTTTGTTGTCTTGTGAAGATTTCCATTGGTCTGCATAAAAATTTAAACGACTCATCTTATCATGTGAATTTTTATCACTAAATAAGACAATTTAGTATATAAAGCAAAGGAGGCATGCCAAGTCTTTTTTGGGTGCATAAATGTATTGGATCATTGTCTTTTCTAGTCATGTTAAAAGGGTAGCGATCTCAACAATATTACGTATCTGAAACCCGATACTTAGCTTAATATTGGCTTATGACTTGTGTGTTGATATTGTATCAATGTGATCATTCAGCGTGTCCGTTTACGAGCAAAAATGGGCTTAAGCGTAGTAAGGGAATTGGAAATCTCTTCTTGATTTGTTTGGACAATTTTCTCATTGATTTCAAATCACCATGGAAAAATCTCTTTCTAAAATACCAAACAAGCAATCATAACTTCCTTTGTGGTTGGTTTGTATTGTTAGGACTAGGTGAGAGTTACTGTTGTCGTGCATGCTTTTTTGATAGAGTGGAAGCAATATATTAATGTGATTAAGTTAAGACTGACAATTAGTGATTAGTTGGGAGTGCATCATGATCATACAGTGCAGTGGACCTTCCTTTTCTTCATTATTCATTGACATTTTGAAAATTTGTGTTCCTGCCTCGAATCATTTTTCTCGCACTCTCTTTCTTTCTTGGAGAAATAATGACATAAGTATCATACACTATTGATTTTTATGACATCAGTGATATAAAATTAGCAATTAAATTATCTTAACCACCAACGTGATAACATGTTGCAAATTATCATATGTAGGACTATAGATGGTAATTTTTCACGGAAAATTTAATGCATGTTAACATTGTTCCACGCGAGTATAAAATGGTACTTTTTATTAAAGATATTTGATATGTCGCGTTAAAGGTGTTTTTTCTTTTCAAATGCTTAAAATGCTATACTTTCTTGAAAACGTTTTATAGTAAGGTTGTACTTTTAAAAGCATTTTCAAGTGTCGGGTTAAAAGTATCACAAAGGAATTAAATGATGGGGTTCACATGATTTGATACTGATTGATATAAAAATGGCGATGAACATATAGGGGAGCTTCTATCATCTTTGTTAAGATAAGTTCATTAAAAATCCTAAAATTTATCACGAAAATACATAAGACCTAAAACTTTTGAAAAGTGCAATTAAGTCCTAATTTGTTATGTAAATGTGATCGAGTCATAAAATTTTCAAAAAGTGCTATCATCAAGAGAACTTGATTTGATTGATTTCACAAATTTTAGGACTTAATTGCACTTTTTAAATGTTTTAGGACTCGACTGTACTTTCATGACAACTTTTATGGCTTAATTACACTTTTTGAAAGTTTTAGAACTATATTATACTTAGTTGACAAGTTTTAGGACTTTCAATACACTTATCCCCATCTTTATTACATTACTCTAGGTAATGGTATTGACATTTTTTCACAAAAAATAAATAATAATATAAAATTCACATTAATCAAATTATCAGCTAGAGTTTACATGGAGCTTTATTTAAAGTGGATTCAAATTACATCACGTAGGTTTATCTTTTACTTTAAAGAAAACAATAGCACCTATAATTGTGATACATATCAAATAATAAGACAAGTCTATACAACATTTCGAGCACGTAAAATAATATGAATTGATAAGAAAGATGAAAGCAAAAAGAGCAATATAACTTCCTCTCTCTTGATAGTTTTCGTTAAATTTGTTGGAATAGTTAAGCATATCATATAATCTCCACCTTGTCATTAATTATGAATCGAGGAGCTTCTTATAAGCTATTTGTTTGAGTAAAGAACAAGAGCATGGATATGTGGTGTAAAGAATGCATGTGAACAAACGCTTTGCCATTTGGCGGGCTAAGAAGTTTAATTTGATAAAAAAACGTGTTGTAAATGTTAATGTTTAAAGTCAGAGTTGACAAAGTATTTATGGTGGCTCAACCTCAATTCATGTTATATGATATGCATTTATACTTTATAGGAGTGACTAATTACAATAAGGATACAAATAGAAATTTAATTACAAAAACACCTCATAATACATATAAATTACACATTATTACTCCCATTCAATCCGAAATAGTATACCAACTGAGAAATTGGATCTCAATTGTGCATGATGTGGACTAGGTAGTTTGTTGGTAAAGATGTTTGCACTTAGGAAAACATGTAAATCGCTGGAAGCAAGCTGTTCTCAAAAAAAGTGGTAATCTAACCCACACGATGAATAGGTCTTAGGCTAAATGAATTACCTAATTAGTTTTGAGTTAATTACAAATAGGTTTTTTTTTTTTTTTTTTTTTTTTTCCCTCCTGTCGATGGCCGGTCACAAGCAAGGACGAGCTCATAAATCCGGCCTCTAGTGCCGGTGAGACTTGAGCTCGCCATGCCAATTTGGTGAGATTGAAGCCTTACAAACCTCTAGTGAGGCTCTAGGCTCGCTAATTTGGCAAGAGTCAATCTCACCGTCTCAAGGGAACTTGAGCTCATTGAGTTAGCGAGGTTCAAGCTCATTTGTAGCTGGTCACCAGCCGCCACCATGGCCAGCGACTTGACAAAGAAAAAGGAAAAATTAAAAAGAATTAACATTTTGGTATTTAATTATTTGTATTTCCTTTTTATTTTTAATCATATTTTTAATCATTTTATTTATATTTATACTTTTAAATAATAAAATATGAATAAAATAAAATAAAATTAAAGAGACCAATGGTCATTTATTTTATTTTATTTTTACATTTTTACATTAGCATACTTTGTAATAAAATTTTATCCAAGTAACACTTTCACGTGAAGTGCTTATAATTAAGATTAAGTATGGATGTGTTTTACTAATATGGATTAGGTCAAATATGAATTGAATCGGAACCATCGAAATTGCATTGTATGAACATTAATTAATATGGAGGGGATCATTTTTTTACACCCTACACGCATGAACCTTAGGGCTTTTGAAGCAATTTGCTTTAGGCAAGCATATGCTTTCTTATTGCTTAGTGGTGAAAGTGTCGATTAAACAGTCAACTCACATCAAAGCTAAGATCACAGACTCCCTTCTTTTTTCTTCCGACAAAGTCCTCATCCCAGATTTCATGACGTCATGACCAAATCCCGTCGCCACTTTTCGAATTTCACTGTCATTTATCATTATTCCAAATTATTTTTTTTTACAGAATTTGGGAGTGGCCATTTCTTCGCCGCTCTCGATGGTCCTAACCAGTTGCACGCGAAAGAATATGGCAGTGGCGACCCCAATTGTCCAAAACATCATTGCCTTCCTCTCCTTGTCAGAAAGTCAAATGACGCGCTTTTTCGTTGTTATTATTACGAAATCTCCCATGGTCTCTAACTTCAACTGAATACTCAAGATCATCCTCATCAAGAAGGAGAAGAAAGATATAGACAGAATTGTTTGCGTATTCCTATAAAAAAAGCTAAGCCTCTTTTCATATTTGAGGAGCTGCGAGATTCTAATTTTAGCGTTCAAAAGAATTTGGCATTTACCCTTTATATGCGTATAGTCCCGTGGATATTCGCCGAGCTTCAAGCACATCCCTCCTCCTTTCCATCTTGAAGGGGTGTGCTCCTATTATATTCACCTATATAAGGGGTAGTGTGATCGATGTGAGACTTTGTGGGGGTTGTGTCACGTAAGTTATTGTGCTCTTCCTTATCCCAGAATAAGACCAAGATGGCTGTTCCGGGATCTTCTTCTTCTTGTTGTCGTTCAGTTGCTGTCGTTGGGGCTGTTCTTGTTCTTGTTCTGGTTTTGAATGGAGCTGATTTGTGCAATGGAGGGAAGACCAGCACTTTCGTCCGTAAAGTGGAGAAAACTATGGACATGCCTCTGGATAGCGATGTCTTCCGAGTGCCTCCTGGCTATAATGCCCCTCAACAGGTCACAACTGAGCTTGTGTTCTTGCTCTCTCTTAGTATAGCACAAGCTTTTCCTCCTGTTCTTTTGTGACTCGTGAAATGGTGGACATCTAAATGTAGAGACACGCTGGGACAAGCGTGCATCGAGTTAATTCGGTTTCGTATTCGGTGTGATCTACTGTTAGAGTTTACTGTTGTTAATTTTGTTCTATTCTTTGTGGTTTCTGATTTGGGTTTTGGGTTTGGCGCGCGTCTTTAGGTACATATAACTCAAGGAGATCATGTGGGAAAAGGAGTGACCGTGTCATGGGTGACTCAGGATGAACGTGGGTCCAGTGTAGTGCGATACTGGAGCGAAAACAGCCAGCACAAGAAAGAGGCAAAGGGCAATGTGCATCGTTACAGGTTCTACAATTATACTTCTGGCTACATCCACCATTGCACCCTCCGCAACTTGATGGTAAATCTCTCAATTCCTCCTGAAATTTTAACTTTTTGGTGCTTGGTGTGTAAATTTGGGTAAACGTTTGCTGATGTTTGTTAACATTTACTGGCAGTACAACACCAAATACTATTATGAGGTTGGAATTGAACACATGGTCCGGCAGTTCTGGTTCATGACTCCTCCGGAGGTTGGCCCTGATGTTCCATACACTTTCGGCCTCATAGGTAATTAAATCGTGTTTTCATGCATACATAGTCATTAACTCAGAGAAACTTCAGAAGCTCGTTCCTGTGTATAGACCATAAATCTTTGCAGAATCATTTGGTTTTGATAATCAAGTTCACAAGCGAGTCACAGCAAATTAAGTTGTGCAGTTACTTTGCATGCATCCGGGGTCCTGCTCCTTTATATGCTCAGCGCATACTAATGAACATTGCAGGGGATCTTGGTCAGAGTTTTGATTCAAACCTGACGCTCACCCATTACGAACATAATCCACTGAAAGGACAGACTGTATTGTTTGTTGGAGACTTGTCATACGCGGATCAATATCCCAACCACGACAATGCGAGGTGGGATTCATGGGGAAGGTTTGTCGAAAGAAGTGTAGCTTATCAGCCTTGGATATGGACAGCAGGAAATCACGAAATCGACTTCGCCCCTGAACTCGTGAGTGCTAGCATCATACTTCCACCTGGACATATCGATTTCACATTCAGAGTCACGTAACCCTTAATCCCTTAATTTCTGTGATAATTTGTCACTGCATAAAATCTCTACCATCCGATCAATGGGGAATTTGCTTTGATACCGGTTGTTCAATCAAACCATCCTCTGCTGCTTTTGGTAGTTAGGAACTTCTATCCAAGTTCCATGTGATCATGTTGCATTATTCCTCTTCATTAGGAAGTTGGGGAACTGAAGGAAGCAATAAATTCATCTCGAGGTTTATTAAGGCGAGACGACAGTAGAACTTAGACTGTCACCCAGTGTAATTTCACATGACATATGGATGCTTTACAATATCAATGTTTATGATGCTACAGGATATGTGCAGGGAATGAAGTCCTCTCCCTTTCATTCTTATCCTGAAGCTCCTGGATGTTTGAGTTCATATAATATAGTGACACGAATGATGATGTTGTACATTTTTTTTTTTTCCACAGGGCGAAAATGAACCCTTTAAGCCCTTTATGCACAGATACCTCGTCCCTTATAGAGCATCAAACAGCACTGCACCTTTTTGGTACTCGATAAAGAGAGCTTCGGTGTACATCATAGTCTTATCATCATACTCTGCATATGGTATGATTTCTACATCCTTGACGATCCTGCCAACATAGATGAGAATGAGATGCAACTCTACAGAACCTCTTGTGTTTATGAGATAATTTACTGGACACAATAACAATATTCATTTGTCTGCAAGGTCAAATAGGTGAAGAATCAATATGGAATTTTATTTTCATATCTGTAGATGAAAGCGGATCCATTCTTTCAAGAATAGACCGCACATAGACATGGGAGCATGCATTCATCTATGAACTCAAACATTTAGTAATGGAAATGAAAATTTGTTATACGTTAAAATCATTATGATTTGATGTAATTATGAGATGTACGGTTATACCAGGAAGACCATAGAGGCATGCATCTCAGAATGCCAATTCTTATTGAATGTCGCAGCTGACTTCTGCTTATCTCCTTTTGCCTCTGTTTGCTTCTAAGGTAAATATACTCCCCAGTACAAATGGCTTGAAGAAGAGCTACCAAAAGTTAACAGGACCGAGACACCGTGGCTGATTGTTATGATGCATTCTCCATGGTACAATAGCTACAACTATCACTACATGGAAGGAGAAACCATGAGAGTGATGTTTGAACCGTGGTTTGTGAAGTACAAAGTGGATGTGGTGTTTTCAGGTCATGTCCATGCCTATGAACGATCTGTAAGTTGAAACTTTTTTCAGCTTTCTTTCGGTAATAGCCTTTCCATAGAAAGATGCATAAAGCCAACTCTGATGAGTAGTCCAATCAAACTATCAATTTCAATGTTCTCCGAGGAGATGGAAATTAGCATGTCGACAGCAATGGCAATTTCTGTCCAAGGAAATCAAAAGACACAATTTATTTTTTCCATGTTTGAAGTGTTGCGAGGATGAGCAGGAAACCAGAAATTCTGTTTGTTCGTTTGTCTTGTTTGAATGTAATGACTCTCTGGCTAATTGATGAGTGTCGCAGGAACGTGTGTCCAACGTTGCATACAACATTATAAACGGCTTGTGCGCCCCTATTCAGGATCAATCAGCTCCAGTATACATAACGATTGGCGATGGAGGCAATCTTGAAGGTTTGGCCACCAAGTAAGATGAACTACCTCACAAAACACTGCCTAACTTATTCAGGACTATTCTGGGTTGCCATTGAATCGTGTAAATATCTAACTTTTTTTTTTATGCAGCATGACGGAACCCCAGCCAAAATACTCGGCCTACCGCGAAGCCAGCTTTGGCCATGCAGTGTTCGATATTAAGAACCGAACGCATGCATATTATAGTTGGCACAGAAATCAGGATGGATATGCGGTGGAAGCCGATTCCATGTGGTTCTTCAATAGAATCTGGCATCCGGTTGACGATTCTACAAGCGCTTAGTGGTTATCTCAAGAGAGCACCGGTTTTCCCTTTGGATTTCCTCAATACATTTCCAAGCAAGTAAAAGTTCTGCTATTAGGCTTGTTCGAGTTTAATTGTACTATGTTTTTGTAACAAAGTTTGTTTTTATGAACGAAGGATTCATACTGGAATTTCAGTAGACTACATATTTTTTATTGCTGAAGTTCCTAACAAACATATCTGTAAAACTTTTGCCAAGTTAAATAATAATTTTGATTTCTCCATACAATCCCTATGGTGCGGTAATGACAAATTATCCCATGATTTTCGCCAGCCCAGATTCAATTTACCACAGATACTAGTTTCATGTGAGAATTTTTCGGATGACATCGATTGTTTAAAGTAGCCGTAAATTGTGGACCACTTCTTTTCCTAATGACAGCAAAGTCAAGGAAGGCCGTTGCGTCCATACTTTCGGCAACGTTAGAATTTGCGTTCTTAACGGTCAGTCGGCCGAGCATTGCACGAACCTCCTTATGTAATGATGCCACTGCAGCAATTTAATCTGTTACCAATTAACGGCGGACACGAGTGGAAAGTTGGGGAATACTACGAGCGCTGATGATGGCTTGGAGAGTTTTGGGTCAGTCAACTCTCAAGGCATTCACACGATTGTCATTGACGGTTAGACTTCATTCGTTCTGTATACCGAGATTCCTCGAGGTTGGTCGTGGATGATCACAAGTCCTCGTCCACAGTCTACCAGCGAGTGCTCGGTCTTTACTTTGTTGTCTTCTGAAGATTTTCATCGGTACACATAAATATTTAATCGACTGATCGTATCACATGAATTGTGGCCATTTAGATAAGATAATTTATGGAATCAAACAAATCCAGCAAGTCGAGTGTTTTTGCGTGCATGTATGTTTTGGATTATTGTCTTTTCTAGTCATATAAAAAGGATAGTGATTGTGATGATATTGCGTATATGAAACCCAGTAGTTAGCTTGCTATTGGCTTATGACTTGTGTGTTCATTTTGTATTAATGTGATCATTTGGGGTGTCTGTTTATGAGCAAAGATGCAATCAAGCATAGTCAGAAGAGGAATTCAAAATATCTTCTTGATTTGTTTTGGTCAACTCTCTCGTAGATTCTGAATTATTGTGGAATAATCTTTTTCTAAGATTCCTAACAAGTTATCATAACTTCCTCTGTGGTTGGTTTCTATTGTTAGGACTAGGTGAGGACTTACTGTTGTCGTGCATACTTTCTCAGTAGAGAGTGGAACCAAGGTGCTAATGTGATTAAGTTACATTGAACATTGGTAACTAGCCGAAGTGCTTCGTGATTGTGCAGAATCTAGTAGATCTTCCATTTCGACATTATGCTTCTAGATTTTCACAGTTTATATTCCAGATGCCAATCATTTTTCTTGCTCCTCTTTTGTGTTGGAGAAATAGTGAAATAAGAGTAGCAAGCTATTGATTTTCATCGTGTTAGTTAGGAGTGAGCAAAAGGAAAAACCGATTGATTCTGGGCAATTCTTGAGAGGAACAAGTTCAATTCCCAATTCCAATTTTTTGGAATCAGTGCTTCTTGGTCCGGTTTTTGGTTTTATGTGGAATCAACCAAAACACAAGATTCAGAGCAATTTTTTTCTTTAATTTCTCACAAATTTGTAAAAACTAAAAAGCCCTAATCCTTATTCATTCAAAAACCCTCACGCTGCTCACTCTTTTACATATCTAAAAAAAAACCTAATTTCTTGCTCCAAGCCCTAATTTCTTAAGCATAAAGTATGTAACGCTTGCCCCTTTCACAATGTATTGCGTTAACTAGTACCTTCCATCAACAAAAGAAAAATGAAACAAATAATTCAAATAATCCACAGAAAGAAACGCAATAATAATTCATATACCATACATACTTATGAAGAAAATGTTTCATCGTCGCATGGTGAAGCAGTGAGCTTCCTTTCAACACAGAGGAAAAACATTAGTTCCATCAGCATACTCGGCCAATTTTAGAAACCAGGAATAGTCCCTCTAGTTTGGTTCTCGATTTCTGAGTGAGAATCAAATCATCCAAAAACTGGATCACCCCTAATGTCGACGATATAAAATTAGTTATTTAATTATTTGTAAGTTATGACACGACAAGACAACATGTCATAATGTATTCAAGTAGGATTGCCAAAGGCAAATTTTACAGAAGATTTAACAATTTCCAAAATCATTCCATAAGTATAGAGCTTTGCATTTTTTTTAAAACGTTTAAAAGATCGTGTTCGATCTGTTTTAGTATAAAAGATTATACCATTTTAAAACATTTTAACGGCCGGGTTAAAAGTGTCACGAATACATAAATGTTGTCGTTTGCACATGGTAAATTAGCCGGAAAGGGGTTTAAAAGATGGGGTTCTTGATACTGATTGACAAGAAAATGGCGGTGATAGTATATCTAGGGGATCTCCTGTTGGTGGATTGGATTTGGACAGGTGCTATTGGACACGTGGTAGTCCACTGCGTTGCTGGTCTCCCTTTCCCTCGTTTGCTAGGCCTCTTGTCCAAGCTATTATCATATTTATTATATTACCCCGGTATTGACATTTTTTCACAAAAAAAGTTAATAAAATATAAAATTCACATTAAATCAAATTATCGGCTGAAGTTTACGTGAAGCTTTATTTAAATTGAATTCAAATTCCATCACTTAGGTTTATCCTCTGATTTAAAGAAGAAGAAGACAAATAATAGCACCTAAAATTGTGATATATATCGAACAATAAAAAGAGTACATGCAACATTTCTAGCACGTAAAATAATAGGATTCAACAAGAGACATAAAAGTACGTGTAAGAACATACATGGCGGAATTTTTAAACGTGTCACATAATCGCCAACTTGTAAATAAGAATTGGGGAGCTCCTAAGCTACTTGTCGGCGTAACAAGAAGTTTTTAACTGATTAAGAAACATGTCGTGAGTTTCTCGTTACGGAAGAAGACACACGAACCTTTGGACTTTTGGAACGATTTCCTTTCGTAAAGCATATGCTTTCTTGCTGCATAGCGGTGTTATTGTATACTAAAACAATTACTCACATCAAAGCTAAGATCACGGATCCGACAAAGTCCCAAATCCCAGATTCCATAACGTCGCCACCGAATCACGTCGCCACCTTTCGAATTTCAGTCATTTCTCGTCATTCTATATCTTTGCAGAACTTGGCAGTGGCCGTTTCTTTGCCTCGTCTATCGAGGGTAAAAGCCAGTTGCACGCGAAGAAGAGTCACTCGGTATCATTACGGAATCTCCCCGGTTTCAACGTCAACTGCATACTTAGGATCATCCTCGTCAAGAAGGGGAGGAAAGAGATATTTGCGGGTTCCCTCAAAAATAGCTAAGCCTCTTTTCATATCTGAGGAGCTGCGAGATTCTAATTTTAGCGTTCGAAGGAGTTGAGATTTTTCTGTTTATGCGTATAGTCCTGTGGATATTCCCCGAGTTTTATGGAAATCCCTCCTTCTTTCTATCTTGATGGGGCGTGTTCCTCGGTGTCACATTCACCTATAAAGGGGGTAGTGCGTTTGATCTGAGAATTCGTGGGGAGTGTGGCGCTTAGGTCTTGTGCTCTTCGTATCCCAGAATAAGACCGAGATGGCTGTTCTGGGATCTTCTTCTTCTCGTTCGGTAGCTGTTGTTGGGGCCGTTTTTGTTCTCGTTCTGGTTCTAAATGGGGCTGACGTGTGCAATGGAGGGAAGACCAGCACTTACGTGCGTAAAGAGGAGAAAGCTGCGGACATGCCTCTGGATAGCGATGTTTTCCGAGTGCCACCTGGCTATAATGCACCCCAACAGGTCTCAACTTAGCTTGTGTTCCTGCTCTTGTCTAAGTATATCACGAGCTTTTCCTTCTGTTCTTTCTGGTTTTAAAACCCTTTTTTGACTCGTGAAATGGTTGTCATCAACATGTTGAGACACGCTGGGACAAGTTTGCAGAGGTTAATTCGGTAGCGGATTGATGTGATTAATGTTAGATGTTAATATAGTTGATTTCGTTCTTTTATATGTGGATTCTGATTTTGGCTATCGGTGCGTGACTCTTTAGGTACATATAACACAAGGGGATCATGTGGGAAAAGGAGTGATCGTGTCATGGGTGACTCAGGATGAACGTGGGTCCAGTGTAGTGCGATACTGGAGCGAAAACAGCGAGCACAAGCTAGAGGCAAAGGGCAATGTGCATCGTTACAGGTTCTACAATTATACTTCTGGCTACATCCACCATTGCACCCTCCGCAACTTGATGGTAAATCTCTCAATTCCTCCTGAAATATCAACTTTTTGGTGCTTGGTGTGTAATATTGGGTAGACGTCTGCTGATGTTTGTTTCGTTTACTGGCAGTACAACACCAAATACTATTATGAGGTTGGAATTGGACTCACGGTCCGACAGTTCTGGTTCATGACTCCACCGGAGGTTGGCCCTGATGTTCCATACACTTTCGGTCTCATAGGTAATTAAATCGTGTTTTCATGCATACATAGTCGTTAACTCAGGGAAACTTCAGAAGCTCGTTCCTGTGTATAGACCATAAATCTTTGCAGAATCATTTGGTTTTGATAATCAATTTCACTAGCAAGTCGCAGCAAATTAAGTCACGCAGTTACTTTACATGCATCCAGGGCCCTACTCCTTTCTATGCTCAGTTCATACCGATGAACATTGCAGGGGATCTTGGTCAGACTTTTGATTCAAACCTAACGCTCACCCATTACGAAAATAATGCTCAGAAAGGACAGACTGTATTGTTTGTTGGAGACTTGTCGTACGCAGATAATTATCCCAACCACGACAACAATAGGTGGGACACATGGGCAAGGTTTGTCGAAAGAAGTGTAGCTTATCAACCTTGGATATGGACTGCAGGAAATCACGAACTCGACTTTGCTCCTGAAATTGTGAGTGCTAGCATTGTACTTCTACCAAGACATATCTATTTCACATTTAGAGTCACTAAGCCTTAATCCCTTAATTTCCGTGATAATTCGTTACAGCAGAAATTCTCTAAAATCCGATTGATTGGTAATTTGCTTTGATACTGGTTGTTTGGATCAAACGATCCTCCGCTGCTTTTGGTAGCTAAGAACTTCCAAGTTCCACGTCATCATATTGCATTATTTCTCTTCGTTGGCAAGTTGGGCAACTGAAGGAAGCAATAAATTCAATTCTTGTGGTTTATATAAGGCGAGACAACGATAGAACTTAGACTGTCAGGTGGTGCGGTTTCGGTAAAATATGGGACTCTTTCCAGTATCAGTGGTTATGATGTTACAGGAAACATGCAGGGGACGAACTCACCCTTTCATTCTATTACCACCACTTCCCATTCATCTCCTAGACCATCATCTTCTTATCATGAAAGTTTCACGATGTATGAGTTCATATATACGACTCAACTGGTGATGTGGTACATTCTTATTTTTATTTTTTTTCTGCAGGGAGAAAATCAACCCTTCAAGCCCTTTACGAACAGATACCACGTCCCTTATAGAGCATCAAACAGCACTGCACCTTTTTGGTACTCGATCAAGAGAGCTTTGGCTTACATCATAGTCTTATCGTCCTACTCTGCATATGGTATGATTTTACGTCCTTGATTATCCTGCCAACATAGATGAGAATGAGATGCTACTCTACGGAACCTCGTGCTTATGAAATAATTTGCTGGATACAATAACGATATTCATTTATCTGCAAGGTTGATTAGATGAAGAATCAATATGCAATTTTACTTTCATATCTATGGATGAAAGCGGATCCATTCTTTTAAGAATAGACCGCACATAGACATGGGAGCATACATTCATCGAGAAGCTCAAACGTTTTGATTTGATGTAATTATAAGATGTACAGTTATACCAAGAAGAACAATAAAGGCATGCATCTCAGAATGCCAATTCTTATTGAATGTCGCACCTCACTTCTGCTTATTTCCTTTTGCCTCTGTTCACTCCTAAGGTAAATATACTCCCCAGTACGAATGGCTTGAACAAGAGCTACCAAAGGTTAACAGGTCCGAAACACCGTGGCTGATTGTCATGTTGCATTCTCCATGGTACAATAGCAACAACTATCACTACATGGAAGGAGAAACCATGAGAGTGATGTTTGAACCTTGGTTCGTGAACTACAAAGTAGATGTGGTGCTTGCAGGTCATGTCCATGCGTATGAACGATCTGTAAGTCAAAATGTTTCATTTTCTTTATTATCTAATTTATCAGCTTTATGATGGCTATAGCCTTTCCATAGGAAGGTGCATAAAGCCAACTCTAATTCGTTAGTCCAATCAAACTATCAACTTCAATGTTCTCCAAGGAGATGAAATCAACATGTTGACAGAGATGGAGATTTCTGTTGAACAAAATAAAAATAAATGATTTATTTCTTTCCATGTACAAAGTGTTGCAAGGATGAGCACGAAACCAGAAATTCTGTTTGTTTTTTTGTCTAGTTTGAATGTAAGAACTCGCTGGCTGATTGATGAGTGTCACAGGAACGAGTATCCAACATTGCATACAACATCGTGAATGGCTTGTGCGTCCCTGTTCATGATCTATCAGCTCCAGTGTACATAACGATTGGTGATGGAGGCAATCTTGAAGGTCTGGCCACCAAGTAAGATGAATTACCCCACAAAATACTGCCCTAACTTATTCATAACTATTCTGGGTCACCGTTGGATCATCTAAATATCTGATTTTTTTTTTATGCAGCATGACAGAACCCCAGCCAAACTACTCAGCCTACCGCGAAGCTAGCTTTGGCCATGCAATTTTTGATATTAAGAACCGAACACACGCATATTATAGTTGGCACAGAAATCAGGATGGATATGCGGTGGAAGCCGATTCAATGTGGTTCTTCAATAGAGTCTGGAATCCAGTTGATGATTCTACAAGCGTTTGATGGCTATCACAGGACTGGACAAGTTTTCTCTTTGGATTTCCTCAATACATTTCCAAGAAAATAAAAGTTCTGCAATTAGGCTTGTGCAAGTTTATTGCACTATGTTTTTGTAACAGAGTACTTTTTTTTTTTTAATAAAAAGTTCATTCTTGAATTTCGGTAAACTGCACATTCATGTTTGCTGAAATTCCTCATAAACATGTCAGTAAAAATTGTGCGAATGAATTATAATAATTAATTATAATTTTGATTTCTCAATACAATTCTAAGAAATTTTGGCAAAACATGTCGCGTTGATGAGTATTTTCCATATCTAAAATGATACATGTGAAGGACAAACTTTTTAGGTCATAATCATAATAAAGGTTTTTAGATTAACAGGCAATAATTCTTTGGGTAAATTCCTTTGAATGGACAAAAATATTGCTTTACCAGACCATGTAAACAGATATCCGATGATTCACTGAACCAAAAACATGTGAGGTAGTCCTCAGCAGCAGCGTCTAGTTTCAGATCAAATTGAGAACCTTGGTTTAAGAAACTAAAATTGAAGAGAGAATCAGGTTGAGCTCGAGGATAAGTACGTTTCGTTTATCCTAGGAGAGCATGCGATACACTGCATGTGATAGTCGTTATGTTTATCAGTATGAGATTGTAGATTGATACATCATCACAAAACATAACCATAGGCCAAGAAATTCCGTTAGCTGTAGTTTTAAGGTTTCAGATACTTGGAGTTGATATGGATTAGCTTCCTGTTTCTCAAGGAGAGATTTACAGAAAACTTGCACTTCACCATTGTCCAAGTGCTGATTTTTGAACGCATGGAAAATCTGGATAGACCCAATCAAAGAAGATCTTTTGTGTTTCCGTTTTTTTCATCATTTTTTGGCGTAAACAATATCATTTACACGATGGTTAATGGGGTTGAAAGGAAAGGATTGCAAATATTAGGACGGGTAATTTAGAAGTCCCTTCAGTTCAAGCGGATCCATTCTCTTACAGGCTAGTTTGATCACCCACATTTGCACCCATGGAAGCAAAATCTTCATGTGTTTACTCAAGCACCTAACGGTCGAAACTAACGAGGTAATAAGCTGCCAGATTGATCTTTAGTTAATTAAGCTTAAGTTAGATGGGGAAGATGCAAATGAGTGGAGGACATTGAGGAATATTGAGCCATTCTCGCCATGCTCTTTTTTTATACTCATTAGGTTGAGGATCGTTAAAAATATCTCATTATCACTTGACAATGGAGTATATGTTATTTATATACATGTGATATAGACCTATGATATTTTCAATGAGGATGATACGTTACATGAGCATGAAGGCCCAACTTCAAGAACAATATGAGAAATCATTCGGTCAACTTAACACATGTACGATTAAAATGAATTTGATCACATCATTTTCACTAGCCAGGTCCAATTACCACGCTTGCTTGTTACATGTAAGAATTTTCCCGATGAGATTGATTGTTTGAAGTAGCCGTAAATTATGGACCACTTTCTTTTCCTAATCTGAGAAAAGTCATAGGAGGCCGTTGCATCCATGCTTCAGGCGACGTTAGAATCTACCTTCTTAATATCGACTGGACCTACATAAACTTAATCAGTTATCAATTAAAGTTCTTTCGGAAAAAATAAATGATTTGAAAATATTTTTCTAAAGATAATCATTTATATTGCTTATAAAGATGAATGTACAAAAATATTTTTATCATCTACAAAAATATTTGAATAAAAGTTGTTGCCGATAAGGAAACTTTTTTTTATTGACTTCATTGATTAATTCTTTCAAGCTATATAAATTGTTATTTTTAGGAAAATATTTTTAAATTATTTATTTTGGTGAAATAAACAGAGTGTGAGATAAAAGAAGGAAAGACGATAAAAATAGAAGAAAAAAGAGAGGAAAGGGTGGGGACTACTACCAGCACTGATAATGGCTTGAAGAGTTTTGGGTCAGTCGACTCTCAAGGCATTCACCCGATTGTCATTGACAATTCTACTTCATTCGTTCGGTCCCAAGATTCCTTGGTGTTGGTCGTGGATGATCACGAGTCCTCGTCCACAGTCTATCGGCGAGTGCTCGATCTTTACTTTGTTGTGTCATGAGGATTTTGGTTGGCAAGCATATCATCGTCTTATTAAAAATTTAATCAACTGATCATATCACGTGAATTTTATTACTAGATAAGATAATTTTATGGAATAAAACAAAGTAGGCATGTTGAATGTTTTGTGTGCATATATGTATTGAATAATTGTCTTTTCTAGTCATGCAAAAAGAGTAGTGATCCCAACAATATTGCATTTAGGAAACTCAATACTTAGCTTGATATTGGCTTATTGCTTGTGTTAATCTCGTATCAATTAAATCGTTCGGGATGTCTATGTATAAGCAAAAATGGGCTCAAGCGTACTCAGAGGATGAACTTGAAATCTGTTCTTGATTTGTTTGGCCAATTCTCTCATCAATTTTGAATTACCGAGGAATAATCTATTTTTAAGATACCTAACAAACAATCATAACTTCCTTTGTGTTTGGTTTCTATTGTTAAGCCAAGGGTGAGGAGTTACTATTGTTCTGTTTACTTTCTCAATAGAGATGGAAGCGGTATATTAATTTGACTAAGTTAAACTGAATATATTAGTGAATAGTTTGAAGTGCATCATGATTGCACAGGATCTAGTGGATCTTCCTTTACTACATTATTCTTGGACATTTTGAAAGTTTGGGTTCCCCTCGCACCATCTTTCTTTCTTGGAGACCTAAGGACACATGCATCACCCATTAATGATTTTCATGATGTCAATGATATGAAATTAACAATTTAATTATCTTAACCACCGCAGGTTATGAATATTGCAAATTACCATCCACATCAGCCTGCCATGTAGGATTGTAGACAGCAAATTTTCATGAGAAATTTAATGGTGTTAACGTCATCCAACGATTATAAAATAGTACTTTTTAATTGAAGATATTTGACATGTCATGTTAAAAGTGTAGGTAAAAATAGGGATGCAGGAGACCAAGAACGAAAAGAATTGTATATTTTGATTTATGAATTTACAATCAATGATAGGCACACATTATCAAGGCGATGCAAAAGTTTGGTGGTCGGTGAATTGTGCTACTATGAGACTTGTCGCTTTATGGAGGATCCAGCCATGGGTCATTTGATCTCGAATATGCAAGGCTTATTAGGTGGGATTGGGAGTGAGTATGGCTTGGACAAGATTTTGTGGGTTTGGTTGAGAAAGGTGGATAAGTGGCGTAGGTTCACGTGGATATTCTGATTTTGCTCTAATTTTGGTGCGAGTTAGAGATAATGTTTGAATCAATCTCAGATTACTTATCATGCGAATATTCTCTTTGTTTTCTAATTTTGGTACAAGCTGGAAATTACTTTTGATTCTGGTGCAAATTAAAACGACTGGTATTGGACTGAATCAACAAGTGTTTTTTTTTTTTTTTGGAAAAGGCTATACTTTCTTGGAGATGTTTCAAAGTAAGATGTGTACTTTTTTAGAACATTTTCAATAAGGTCGGGCTGAAAGTATCACAGGGCTGTGTTCTTATCAAGTATTTAGCTAAAAAGGGATTAAATAATGCTATTCACATCATTGGATATCAATTGACCTGAGAACAATGATGAACATGGATGTGCAAAGAAACCGGGAACTGCTCGGGCCGTCTAGAATAGGACAGGGCTGGCCCAAAACCAACAATTTCCATGGGGCCAGTTTGATTCCCACTTCCGATTTACTGGAATTGGTGCATATTGATCCAGTTCCTGATTCCACGCATAGAACCACCCACCCAAACCGGCATAGTATGTGTGTATTAAAAAAGAAGAAGAAGGAATTCTAGCTCAATTACTAAATTATTTTGTAGTTTTTCAATCTATATATATTTTTAATTATTGGACATTATTGACTAATTTTATCTCTTGGGTGTGTAATAGGATTAAATCTCCTATTGTTTGTTCATCCTAATAATCTATTTACTTGCTTTCTCAGCCAAAACAAAATAAATAAACAAAGAGGAAGGAGAGGATTGATTGTAGATGTCCATAAATGTTGTAGCACTTTGTCGTCATGATACGAAATTAAGAGCCAAAAGCTTGTTTTAAGAGCAAAGCCATCCTCATGATTAAATTTAGGTTGACGTTAAAAAAAGATGGATCAAACAATTAATATTTTAACTTCTATAGAGGTTAGGACTTCTAATGTAGAGTCTATTTCTCCACATCATCTCGGTGTTAGGAAACCCTAAGAGGACCACACCATGACCTTCGAAAAAATTAAGTTCCTAACTAACAAGCATTGTCTATTCATTTTTCTCTATAGTTTTTAGTCCTAAATTAAAATCAATGTCTCGCGATTCAAACTGAATTCAAGGCCAAACAAACATTGTTGCTCTACATAGAGACTAGGTTTACAATGATATTAATCGATGAATGCAATTTTTTAGGGATTAGAAATTGATTTCTTGGACCCACCCCAGGCCCGAACTGAATTGGCAATTCGATTCTTGCTATGGATTCTTGGATGGGTGGTTCCTAGTTCCAAAAAATTGGAACCAGTTCTTAGTGGATGGTTTTAGTTCCAAGATGGGAATTGCTCACCGGGATCGTGCTCACTCCTAATGATGAACATATCTAGGGGAGCTTTTATTGGTGGCTTTTGACTTCACTAAAAGAAAATTGTCTCTTGGACATTGGACAGGTGCTAGTTGGTCTTTTATTGTTAATTGGATTCTTAGCAATGCTTTCTTTCACTTTCACACGGTTGGCTAGCCTCTTGTCCTACCTGATGTTATTATATCAATCTAGACGATGGAACTGGCATTTTTCCATAAAAAAGAAGAAAGAAACTTATTAAAATATAAAAACCACATCAATCTAATTATCAACTAGAGTTTACGTGGAGCTTTTATTTAAAGTAGATTCAAATTCCATCACATAAGGTTATCCCCTAATTTAAAGAAAACAATAGCACCTAAAGTTATTACATAATACATATATCGAATAAGAAGATGAGTACTACAACATTTCAACGCATAAACTAACAGGATTCAATAAGAAACATGAAAGCACAAATAAGAACATAAATGGGGAAATTTTTATACAAATCGCATAATCTTCACCTTGCCACTTAAATATAAATTGAGGAGCCTATAAGCTACTTGTCTGAGTAGAAAACAAGAACATGGACATGGTGCAATGAATGCATGTAAAACAAACATTTTGCCCCTTGTCAGAATAAGAAGTTTTGTCTGATCAAGAAACATGTTGTAAGTTCCTCGTGATGTAAGAAGATACATGAACCTTTGGACTTCCGGAAAGTGTATGCTTTGTGTTGTTGTCAACTAACCAGTTAAGTCACATCAAAGCTTAAGATCACAGACCCGACTCTTTCTCCTTTAGACAAAGTCCTAATCCTGTATTCCATAACGTCACCGACAAATCACGTCGCCACTCTCCGAGTTTCAAAGTCATTTCTCATTATTCTACTTCTTGATAGAGCTTGGCAGTGGCCGATTCTTTGCCACATCCATCGATGGTCCAAACCAGTTGCACGCGAATGAAACTGGGAGTCGTTGTCAGAAGAAGAGTCAAATGAATATACTTTTTCGCCATCATTATTGCGAAATCTCCCATGGTTTCATAGTCAACTGCATACTCAGGATCATCCCCATCTTAAAGGGAATGAAAGAATTAGACTGAATCATTTGTGTATTCCCTTATAAAAAAACCTAAGCCTCTTTTCATATTTAAGCGCACAAAAGAGTTGACATTTACCCTGTTATATGCGTATGTCCCGTGGATATTCCCCGAGTTTTATGCAATTTTCTATCTTCAAGGGGGTGCTCCTCGGTATTACATTCACCTATATAAGGGGTAGTGCGATTGATGTGAGACTTTGTGGGGGGTCAGTCGCGTAGGTTGTTGTGCTCTTCCTCATCCCAGGATAAGACCAAGATGGCTGTTCTGGGATGTTCTTCTTCATTCAGTTGCTGTTGTCGGGGCTGTTCTTGTTCTTGTTCTAGTTTTGAATGGAGCCGATTTGTGCAATGGAGGGAAGACCAGCATTTTCGTCCGGAAAGTGGAGAAAGCCTCGGACATGCCTCTGGATAGCGATGTTTTTCAAGTGCCTCCTGGCTATAATGCACCCCAACAGGTCTCCACTGAGCTTGTGTTCTTGCACTTTCTGTTTGGTAGTTTAAAAACTATGAGTTGCCTCGTCCCATATCGAAACAATATAGATGTACACATAGACAAGAATTGACACTAATCAACTATTATTATTATTTATTTAATAAATTCAAATTAATAATTATAAAAGTACCGTCGTGTCCTATTGAAACAATGACATTGTTCATAATAGAGTTACAGTTTTTTTTTTTTTGAATTTATTATTTTTGTTTAACAATTATTAGGCGTACTTACAACCTTTGGAATGTTGTGTCTATTCGGACATAACGTCTGACCCTTTGTAAGGTTATGTCTGTTCAAACATAACTTATTAATTTTATTGAAAAGTTGTATGTGTTAAAAGAAAAACATTTTCAATTCAACACTTTCAACTTCCAATTTTGTTTTCTTTCAAAAGATATTCCAACCATAGTTTTCAATTGTTTCCTTTTTAGAAATCCTAGTGACATATTAGAATTGCGATTTGGTAATCTCACCGAGACTTTATTGTATCTTGGAGAATTTTTGTCAATAATATTTAGCAACGTTGGGGGACAGGCAAATAATTCCTTAAAAAGAATATTATCAAGCCTCAACACTTCTCTTATTGTGGCAAAAGCTTTTCCTTCTGTTTTTTAGTAGAGACACGCTGGGACGAGCTTGAATCAAGTTAACTCAGTTTCGTATTCGATGTGATTTAATGTTGGAGGTTACTGTTGTTAATTTCGTTCTATTCTTTGTCGTTTCTGATTTGGGTTTTGGGTTTGGCGCGAGTCTTTAGGTACATATAACACAAGGAGATCATGTGGGAAAAGGAGTGATCGTGTCATGGATGACTCCGGATGAACCTGGGTCCAGTGTAGTGCTCTACTGGAGCGAGAACAGCAAACACAAGAAAACGGCAGAAGGCAAAGTTTATCGTTATAAGTTCTACAATTACACTTCTGGTTACATCCACCATTGCACCCTCAACAGGTTGATGGTAAATCTCTCCAGAAATTTTAATCTTTTGGTGCTTGGTCAGTAAAATTTGGTAAACGCAGCTGATGTTTGTTTCGTTTACTGACAGTGCAACACCAAATACTATTATGAGGTCGGGATTGGACACATGGTCCGACAGTTCTGGTTCATTACTCCTCCAGAAGTTGGCCCTGATGTTCCGTACACTTTTGGTCTCATAGGTAAGTAAATCATATTATCATGCATAGATAGTCAATGACTCAGAGTAACTTCGAAAGCTCATTCCTGCACATGTACTATAGGTCTTTGCGGATTATTTAGTATTCACAGTCAAGTTAATCAGTGAGCCGCAGCAAATTTAGTTCTGCAGTTAATTTACGTGCATCCGTGGTTCTACTCCTTTCTATGCTCAGCATGCCACTGAACATTGCAGGGGATCTTGGTCAGACTTTTGATTCAAACCGAACGCTCACCCATTACGAACATAATCCACAGAAAGGACAGACTGTATTGTATGTTGGCGACCTGTCGTACGCAGATAATTATCCCAACCACAACAATGTGAGGTGGGATACATGGGGAAGGTTTGTCGAAAGAAGTGTAGCTTATCAACCCTGGATTTGGACAGCAGGAAATCACGAACTAGACTTCGCTCCTGAAATTGTGAGTGCTAGAATTAAACTTCCACTAAGACATATGTATTCACATTCAGAGTCCCATGAGCCTTAATCCATCAATTCTGTGATTATTCATTACAGCAAGAAGTCTCTACAATCCGACTAATTGATAATTTGCTTTGATACTGGTTGTCAGATCAAACAATCCTCCACTTCTTTTGGTAGCTACGAACTTCTATCCAAGTTCCATATCATCAAATTTCATTGTTTCTCTTCATTGGCAAGTTGGGCAACTGAAGGAAGCCATAAATTCAATTCTTATGGTTTATATAACACGAGACGTTGGTAGAACTTGGACCATCACCCAGTGTATCTTCACAAAACATATCGACGTTTTACAATATCAGAGTTTATGATGTTACAAGAAATATGCAGGGGACGACCCTTTCATTCTCTAACCACCATTTCCCATTTATTACCTAGATCAGCTTCTTATTATTACGGAAGTTATGTATGAATTTATACAAACGACACCACTGATGGTGTTGTACATTCTTTTTTTCTGCAGGGAGAAAATGAACCCTTCAAGCCCTTCTCGCACAGATACCGCGTCCCTTACAGAGCATCAAACAGTACTGCGCCTTTTTGGTACTCGATCAAGCGAGCTTCAGCTTACATCATAATCTTGTCGTCATACTCTGCATATGGTATTATTTTTACGCCCTTGACTATCCTGCCAACATAGATGAAAAATCGAAAATGAGATGCTACTCTACGGCACCTCCCATGTTTATGAGAAAATTCTGGGGATATAATAATAATGTTCATTTATCTGCAAGGTCAAAAATAGATGAAGAATCAATATGAAATTTTATTTTCATATCTATGGATGAAAGCGGACCCATTCTTTCAAGATTTCTATTAATATAATAGACTGCACATAGACTTTGAGAGCAAATATTCATCGTTTAACTCAAACATCCATTAAAGGAAATGAAAGTTCGTTAGGTGCCAAAATGGTTTTGATTTGAAGTCATCGTAACATATACGATTATATGCAGATGAACAGTAGAGCCATGTCTCTCAGAATGCCACTTCTTATTGAATGTCACAGCTCACTTCTGTATTTTCTTACCTCTGTTCGCACCTAAGGTAAAGATACTCCCCAGTACCTATGGCTTCAAGAGGAGCTACCAAAAGTTAACAGGACTGAGACACCGTGGCTGATTGTTACAATGCACTCTCCATGGTACAATAGCTACAACTATCACTACATGGAAGGAGAAACCATGAGAGTGGAGTATGAATCATGGTTCGTAAAATACAAAGTAGATGTGGTGTTTGCAGGGCATGTCCATGCCTATGAACGATCTGTAAGTCCAATTGTTTCCTTTTCCTTTTTCATCTAATTTTTCAGCCTTATTTCAGCGACAGCCTTTCCATAGGAAGAAGCATAAAGCCAACTCTGATGAGTTAGGACAATCAAACTATCAATATCAATGTTTTTCAAGGAGAAAGACAGCATTAGCAATGTCTGTCCAATGAAATCATAATACACAATTTAATTTTTTCATGTGCAAAGTGTTGCAAGGATGAGCAGGAAATAAAAAATTATGTCATTTTTTTGTCTTGTTTGAATGTAAGAACACGCTGGCTAATTGATGAGTGTCACAGGAACGTGTGTCCAACATTGCGTACAACATCGTGAACGGCTTGTGCACCCCTGTTCATGATCTATCAGCTCCAGTGTACATAACGATTGGCGATGGAGGCAATGTTGAAGGTTTGTCCACCAAGTAAGATGAAATACCTCACAAAACGCTGCTTACCTTATTCATGACTATTCTGGGTCCGCGTTGGATCATGTACATATCTGATTTTGTCATGCAGCATGACTGAACCCCAGCCAAAATACTCGGCCTTCCGCGAAGCCAGCTTCGGCCATGCAATGTTTGATATTAAGAACCGAACGCATGCATATTATAGTTGGCACAGAAATCAGGATGGATATGCAGTGGAAGCTGATTCTATGTGGTTCTTCAATAGAATCTGGCATCCAGTTGATGATTCTACAAGCGTTTGATGGTTATCACAACACAGGACATGCTTTCCCTTTGGATTTCCTCATTACATTTCCAAGCAAATAAAAGTTCTGCAATTTGGCTTGTTCAAGTCTATTGTACGACCACCGCCCGCAGCGGTTGCGTTGGCTTCGGGCTCTCTTCCCCTCGCGAAGGGAAGGAGTTCAAATCCCCACGCAGTCGTTAGGGATTCTTAAGTGTGGCACCGGGGGTGGTGGGTCTTCCCGCTTACGTGTCGTCCCGGGTTTACCTCTCCGGCTGTCGGCCATACAGGGAGTTCCCGGGTTACCAAAAAAAAAAAAAAAGTCTATTCTACGATGTTTTTGTAACAGAGTACTTTTTTTTGTGAATGAAACATTCATACTTGAATTCCAGTAGACTGCATATTCTTGTTCGCTGGAGTTCCTAATAAACATGTCTGTAAAACTTTTGCCGGCGAATTATAATTTAATTTTCTCATTACAATTCTAAGAAATTTCGGTAAAACATGTCGCGTTGATGAGTGTTTATCATATCTAAAAAGACACGTGTGGAGAACAAACTTTTCAGGTCATAATCATTATAAAGATTTTTAGATCAACATGTAATAATTCTTAGAGTAAATTCCTTTGAATGGACAAAGATATTGCTTCAACAGACCATGTACACGGATATCCGATGATTCACTGAACCAAAAAACATGTGAGGTAGTCCCGAGCAGGAAGTGTAGTTTTAGATAAAATCGAGAACCTTGGGTTAAGAAAGCTAAAATTGAAGATAGAATTAAGTTGAGCTCGAGGATAAGGATAAGTGTGTTTTGTTTATCCTAGGAGAGCATGTGATACGATGCGTGTGGTAGTCATCGTGTTTATCAACATGAGATTGTAGATTGATACATCATCACAAAACATTACCACAGACTAAGAAATTCCATTAACTGTAGTTTTATGGTTACAGATACTTGGAGTTGATATGGATTAGTTTCCTGTTTCTCAAGGAGAAATTTACAGAAAACTTGCACTTCATCATTATCCAAGTGCAGATTTTTGAACGCATGGAAAATCTGGATAGACCCAATCAAAAAAGATATTTTCTGTTTCCGTTTGTTTCATCATTTTTTGGTATAAACAATGTCATTTACATAATGTTTAATGGGGTTGAAAGGAAAGGATTGCATATATCAGGACAGGTTATTTAGAAGTCCCTTCAGTTCAAGCAAGATCCATTCCCTTACGGGCTATTTTGATTATCCACATTTGCACACATGGAAGCAAAAACTTCTTGTATTTACTCAAGAACCTCAACCGGTTGAAACTAACGAGGTATTGAGCTGCCCCATTGATCTTTAGTTAATTAAAGCTTTGGTTAGCTAAGGAAGATGCAAACCAAGTGAGGACAATCTGCATTCTTGGGATCTGAAGGAAAAATATATTGGGTAAGACTCATTTGTTATACTCATTTTAGGTCGAGAACCATTGAAAATATCACACGTCACTTTACAATAGAGTTATATGCTTTTTATATATATGTAATCTCTCTATTTATAAAAGATATTGAAAATATAAACGTGGGATATATTTAACAAGGACTATATGTGATACAAGCGTGGAAGCCCAACTTCAAGGACAATATAATAAATTATTTGGTAAGTACAAATTAAATTAATTTGATCCCATCATTTTCATTGACCCGGATTCAATTTACCATATATAATAATTTAATGTAAGAATTTCCCGGATGACGTTGATTGTTTAAAGTAGGCGTAGATTGTGGACCACTTTCTTTTCCTAATCTGAGCAAAGTCAATGAAGGCCTTTGCCGCTATGCTTTCGGGACAATCAGCCGAGTTTTACACAAACCTACTTATGTTATGATACCATGCATAAATTTAGTCACCTATCAATGCTTTATTTCTTTGATGAAAATTTAATAATTCAAAAAATATTTTCTATATCGATTACTAAGTGAATGTGTAAAAATATTTCCATCATCTACGAAAATATTTAAATATAAATTATTATTGATAATGAAAAATTTCATCAATTAATTTATTCAAGTTGTATAAACTATTATTTTTAAAAAATTATTTATTAAATTATTTATTTTTTCGTGAAATAAATGAGAAGGCAAGCGGGGTAAAAAAAACACAAGAAGAAAATGAAGGGGTGGGGACTACTACGAGCACTAATGATGGCTTGGGGAGTTTTAGTCAGTCAAGCATTACCGATTAGAAAAAAACTGACGAGGCATTCCCAGTCATTGACGATTCCACTTCATTCGTTCGATACCAAGATTCCTCGTGATCTTGTCGGGATGATCGCAAGTCATCGTCCACGGTCTACCAGCGAGCGCTCGATCTTTTTACTTTGTTGTTTTGTCAGGATTTTGACCAGTACGCACATCATCATCTTACTAAATGTCTAACTGAGTGATGAGAAGACGTGAATTGTTACCATTAGAGAAGATAATTTATGGTATAAAACAAAAGAAGGCACGTGGAGTTTTTTTTCAATACATATGTATATTAGATTATTGTATATTACCACCCACCTGGGTGGCGTTGCTGGAGCGAGCATTCTTCCTCTTGCAAAAGGTTGAGTGTTCGAATCCCATGCATTGTAGGGTGACTTAACCTGGTGACATGTGTGTGGTGGCTAGCACGTGTCGTCCCCAGGGTTTACCCCCGGCTGCCGGCCATGCACGGGGTTCCCTGGATCACAAAAAAAAAAAGATTATTGTATATTCTAATCATGCGAAAAGAGTAGTGACCGCAACAATATTGTATATAAGAAACCCAATGCTTAGCTTGATATTGGCTTATGACTTGTGTTACTTCTGTATCAATTGGATCATTTGGGGTGTTTGTTTATGAGCAAAAATGGGCTTAAGTATAGTTAGAGGAGGAATTTGAAATCTCTTCTTAATTTGTTTGGCCAATTCTCCCATCAATTTTGAATCTTCGTGTAATAATCTCTTTCTAAGATACTTAACAAGCAATCACAACTTCCTCTTTGGTTGGTTCCTAATGTTAGGACAAGGGTAAGGAGTCATTGTTGCTGTGCATACTTTCTTAATTGAGAGTGGAAGCAATATATTAATGTGATTAAGTTAGATGGAAAAACTAGTGACTAGCTCAAAGTGCATAATGATTATACATAAAAAATCAAAATCAAAATCAAAATCCAGTGAATCTTTCTTTTCTTCATTATTCTTTGACATTTTAAAAGTTTGGGTTCCTGACCAAATCATTTTTCTCGCAAACTCTTTCTTTCTTGAAGAAATAATGACACAAGTAGCACACAATAATGATTTCCATGATGTCAACTATATAAAATTAACAATTCAATTATCTTACCCACCGCTAGTTATGAATGTTGCAAATTATCATCCACATTAGCCGGCCGTGGAGGATCGCAAATTTTCATAGGAAATTAAATGGATGCTGACATCATTCCACGAGTATAAAATTGTACTTTTTAATGAAGGAAATTTGACATGTCATGTTAAAAGTGTAAGTAAAAATAGGGATGCTGGAGATGGAGAATGGAGAAGAATTGCATATTTTGATTTATGAATCGTGTGTCTATTACAATTAGTGATGATTTATATATACTTAGAAATAATCTCCAGTAATAAATATTAACAACAAAAATGGTAACATCGGTACATTTCAATCAATCGTGAATTGCTTATCGTACGAATATTCTAGTTGTGCTCCGATTCTAGGGCAAGCTGGAGATAAAATTAATAGTGATGACTTATATATATTTAAATAGAATCTCAAATAATAAATATTAACAATAGAAATGATAACTATCGGTGGGGATAAGATAACGCTTGAATTAATTTAGAATTGCTTATCATGCGAATATTCTGATTGCTCTAATTCTAGTACGGGTTGGAGATAATGTTTAAATCAATCTTAGATTGCTTATCATGCAATTGTGCTTTGATCTTGGTATGAGCTAGATATGCCATTTGATTCTGGTGCGAGCTGAAACAGGTATAAGTGGAATGTCAACAAGTGTTTTTTTCTTCTTCTTTTTTAAAGTGGGAAAAGCTTTACTTTCTTGGAGACGTTTTAAAGCAAGGTGTTGTCCTTTTCTAAAACACTTTCAAAGGTCGGGTTAAAAGTGTCAAAAAGTTGTGTTCTCATCTGGTATTTAGATAGAAAGGGATTAAATAATGGGATTCACATGATTTGATACTGATTGACATGAGAATGGTGACAAACATATCTAGGGGCGCCTCTATTGGTGGTTTTTGACTTTACTAAAGAAAGTGGTCCCTTGGGCAAATCCCTGCACCAACTGGATTGGAATCGGACATGTTCTAGTTGGTCTTTTATTGTTATTAGGATTCTTAGTGTTGCTTTGTCTCACTTTCACACATTTGGCCGGCCTCTTGTCCTAGCTGATGTTATATTTACTCTATTTCCCAGATGATGGTATTGACTTTTTTTTACAAAAAAATTATTAGAATTTAATAATGACATTAATCAAATTATTATCTAGAGTTTATGAGGAGCCTTATTTAATATGGATTTAAATTCCATTATGCAGGTTTATCCCCCGATTTAAAGAAGACAATAGTACCTGAAGTTGTTACATATATCGAATAATAAGATGAGTATATGCAAAATTTTGACGCTTAAAATAACACGATTTAATAACAAAAACATGAAAGCACAAATAAGACATAAATGGGGAAATTTTTAAACATAGTATAATCTTCACCTTGTCATTTAAATATGAATTGAGGAGCGTCTAAGCTCCTTGCCTGATTAGAGAACAAGAACGTGGACATGTGGTGCAATGAATGCATGTAAAACAAACATTTTGCCCCCTGGCGTAATAAGAAGTTGCATCTGATCAGGAAACATATCATAAGTTCCGCGCGATGGAAGAAGCTACATGAACCTTTGGACTTTCGGAAAGCATATGCTTTGTGTTATCGTCAACCGACCTGTTAAGTTGCGTCACAAAAAATAAAATAAAATAAAAACTGACCAGTTAAGTCAAGTCAAAGCTTAAGATCATGGATCCAAACTCTTTTCTTCGTCCGACGTAATCCTTGTCCCGTACATCCATAACGTCACCAGCAGATCACGTCGCCACTTTTCGAATTTCACAGTGGCCGATTCTTTTGCCGCATCGATCGATGGTCCAAACCAGTTGCACGCGAAAGAAACTGGTAGTGACGACACCCGATTATTGTCCATAAATTATTGCCTTCCTGTCCCTGTCAGAAGAAGAGTCAAATGAACGCGCTCGTTCGCCGTCATTATTACGAAATCTCCCGTGGTTTCCACCGTTAACGGCATACTCAAGGTCGTCCTCATCAACAAGGGAAGGAACGAGATTAAATCACTTGCGGATTCCCTTCCCATAAAAGGCTAAGCCTCCTTTCACATTCAAGCGCTCAGAAATGTTGCCGTTTATCCTCTATATGCGCATTGTCCCATGGATATTCCCCGAGTTTTATGCTATTTCCTATCTTGAAGGGGCGCGTTCCTCAGTATTACATTCCCCTATATAAGGGGTAGTGTGGTTGATGTGAGACTTCGTGAGGCGTCTGTCACTTAGGTTCTTGTGCTCTCCTTCATCCCAGAATGACCAAGATGGCTGTTCTGGGATCTTCTTCTTATTGTTCAGTTGCTGTCGTTGGGGCTGTTCTTGTTCTTGTCCTGGTTTTGAATGGGGCTGATCTGTGCAATGGAGGGAAAACCAGCACTTTCGTCCGTAAAGTGGAGAAACTGTGGACATGCCTCTGGATAGCGATGTTTTCCGAGTGCCTCCTGGCTATAATGCCCCCCAACAGGTTTCCACTGAGCTTGTGTCTTGCTCTCTCTTTGTATAGCACGAGCTTTTTCTTCTGTTCTTTTGTGACTAGTGAAATTATTGACATCCCCATGTAGAGACAAGCTGGGACGAGCTTGAATCGACTTAATTCCGTTTCAGATTTGATGTGATTTAACGTTGGAGGTTACCGTTGTTAATTTCGTTCTATTCTTTGTCGTTTCTGATTTGGGTTTTGGGTTTGGCGCGTGTCTTTAGGTACATATAACGCAAGGAGATCATGTGGGAAAAGGAGTGATCGTGTCATGGGTGACTCCGGATGAACCTGGGTCCAGTGTAGTGCTCTACTGGAGCGAAAACAGCGAGCACAAGGAAAAGGCAAAGGGCAAAGTCAGTCGTTATGAGTTCTACAATTACACTTCTGGTCACATCCACCATTGCACCCTCAACAACTTGCTGGTCAATCTCTTCATTCCTCTAGAAATTTTAATATTTTGGTGCTTGGTCCGTAAAATTTGGTAAATGTAGCTGATGTTTGTTTCGTCTACTGGCAGTACAACACCAAATACTATTATGAGGTTGGAATTGGACACACGGTCCGACAGTTCTGGTTCATTACTCCTCCAGAGGTTGGTCCTGATGTTCCGTACACTTTTGGTCTCATAGGTAAGTAGATCATATTATCATGCATAGATAGTCAATGACTCAGAGTAACTTCAAAAGCTCATTCCTGCACATGTACTATAGGTCTTTGCAGATCATTTAGTTTTCATTATCAAGTTCATCAGCGAGTCGCAGCAAATTTAGTTCTGCAGTTAATTTACATGCATCCATGGTTCTATTCCTTTCTATGCTCAGCATGCCAATGAATGTTGCAGGGGATCTTGGTCAGAGTTTTGATTCAAACCTAACACTCACCCATTACGAACATAATCCACGGAAAGGACAGACGGTATTGTTTGTTGGAGACTTGTCATATGCAGATAATTATACCAACCATGACAATGTGAGGTGGGATACATGGGGAAGGTTTGTTGAAAGAAGCGTAGCTTATCAACCCTGGATTTGGACAGCAGGAAATCATGAACTCGACTTTGCTCCTGAAATTGTGAGTGCTAGAATTATACTTCCACCAAGACATATCTATATCACATTCAGAGTCACATAAGCCTTAATTCCTTAATTTCTGTGATAATTCATTACAGCAAAGAGTCACTACGATCCGAATAATTGGTAACTTTCTTTTATACTGGTTGTTAGATCAAACAATCCTCTGCTGCTTTTGGTGGTTAGGAACTTCTATCCAAGTTCCATGTCATCATATTGCATTATTCCTCTTCATTGGGAAGTTGAACTGAAGGAAGCAATAAATTCAATTCTTGAGGTTTATATAAGGCGAGATGATGGTAGAACTTAGAACGTCACCCAGTATAACTTGACAATACGGATGGACACTTTACAATAACAGTGTTTATGATGTTACAGGAAATATGCAGGAGATGAAAAACACCACTTCCCATTCATTACCTAGATCATCATCTTCTTATTATGGAAGTTATGTGTGAATTCATACAAACGGCACCAATGATGGTGTTGTACATTCCTGTTTTCTGCAGGGCGAAAATAAACCCTTCAAGCCCTATACGCGCAGATACCATGTCCCTTATAGAAGATCAAACAGCACCGCGCCTTTTTGGTACTCAATCAAGCGAGCTTCGGCTTACATCATAGTCTTGTCATCATACTCTGCATATGGTATTATTTCTAAACCCTTGACTATCCTGCCAACATAGATGAGAATGAGATGCTACTCTATGGCACCTCCCATGTTTATGAGAAAATTTTGGGGATATAATAATAATAGCTCATTTATCTGCAGGGTCAAAATTAAATGAAGAATCAATATGAAATTTTATTTTCATCTGTGGATGAAAGCAGATTCATTCTTTCAAGATTTCTATTAATATAATAGACTGCACATAGACGTTGGGAGCAAATAGTCATCATTTAACTCAAACATCCAGTAACAGAAATGAAAGTTTGTTAGATGCTAAAATGGTTTTGATTCAATGTCATTGTAACATGGACGGTCATATCAAGATGTACAACAGAGGCATGTCTCTCAGAATGCCATTTCTTATTGAATGTCGCAGCTCACTTCTGCTTATTTCCTTTTACCTCTGTTCGCTCCTAAGGTAAATATACTCCCCAGTACAAATGGCTTGAAGAAGAGCTACCAAAAGTTAACAGGACCGAGACACCGTGGCTGATTGTTATGATGCATTCTCCATGGTACAATAGCTATAACTATCACTACATGGAAGGAGAAACCATGAGAGTGATGTACGAATCGTGGTTTGTGCAATACAAAGTGGATGTGGTGTTTGCAGGGCATGTCCATGCATATGAACGATCTGTAAGTCGAAATGTTTCCTTTTCCTTGATATCTAATTTATCAGCTTTATTTTGGTGATAGCCTTTCCATAGAAAGATGCATAAAGCCAACTCTAACTATCAATTTCGATGTTCTCCAAGGAGATGACAGCATTAGCAATGTCTGTCCAACGAAAGCAAAATACACAATTTAATTTTTCCATGTAAAAAGTGTTGCAAGGATGAGCAGGAAACCAAAAATTCTGTCATTTATTTGTCTTGTTTGAACATTAGAACTCGCTGGCTAATTGATGAGTGTCACAGGAACGTGTATCCAACATTAAATACAACATTGTGAACGGCTTGTGCACCCCTGTTCATGATCTATCAGCTCCAGTGTACATAACAATTGGCGATGGAGGCAATCTTGAAGGTTTGGTCACCAAGTAAGATGAATTACATCACAAAACACTGCCTAAGTTATTCATGATTATTCGGGGTCGGCACTGGATCATGTACAAATTTGATTTTGTTATGCAGCATGACAGAACCCCAGCCAAAATACTCAGCCTTCCGTGAAGCCAGCTTTGGCCACGCGATTTTCGATATTAAGAACCGAACGCATGCACATTATAGTTGGCACAGAAATCAGGATGGATATGCAGTGGAAGCTGATTCTATGTGGTTCTTCAATAGAATCTGGCATCCAGTTGATGATTCTACAAGCGTTTAATGGTTATCATGGGACAGGACAAGTTTTCTCTTTGGATTTTCTCAATACATTTCCAAGCAAATAAAAGTTCTGCAATTTGGCTTGTTCTAGTCTATTGTACCATCTTTTTGAAATAGAGTTTTGTTTCTTTTCTTTTCTTTTTTCTAATTTTAATGAAAGATTCATACTGGAATTTCAGTAGACTGCACATCTTTGATTGCTGAAGTTCCTGATAAACATGTCTGTAAAACTTTTGCCAATAAATGATAATTTTGAATTCTCAATACAGTTCCTATGTTATGGTGATGAGTATTGGTCATATCTGGATAATTCTTAAGAGTAAATTCCGAATGGACAAAGACATGCTTCACCAGACCATGTAAAAAGATATCCAACGATTCCCTGAACCAAAAACATGTTGGGTAGTAACCATAGACTAAGAAATTTCGTTAACTTGTAGTTTTAAGGTTAAAGGTACTTGGACTGGGAGTTGATATCGATTAGCTTCCTGTTACTCAAGGAGAGAGATTTTTGAACTCATGAAAAACTCTGGATAGACCCAATCAAAAAGATCTTTTCTGTTAAGTTTGCTGTTTGAATACGATCCGGTTTCTAAGTGATCAAATACGGGTGAACTAAATATCCCTGAAATTCCTGGGAAGGTCAGAATATTCCCCACAAATTCAGGTGGAACCTATCACGTATATAAGAGCACTTGAGAGTCTTGACTGAAAGTAGAACCAAGTACCACGCAGGCTGAGAAATGATGGGTTCCCACTCGTTCGCGCCTGGCTCGTCCGCCCTGGCGGTTCTTGCATGCGTCCTGACTGTTGCTGTGATCTGCGATGGTGGAACGACGAGTCCTTTCGTCAGGAAAATTTGGCCGTCTGTGGATATGCCTTTCGACAGTGATGTCTTTGCTGCGCCTCCCGGATACAATGCGCCCCAACAGGTGGGCGGTTTCGATCTTCTGCATTCCTCTTGGCAAAAGAAAACGTTCTGCAGGGATCGGTGATTACATTTTGACCTCTCCTCGAGCGATGTGTTTCAGGTTCACATAACGCAAGGAGATCATGTCGGCAAGGGAGTGATCGTGTCGTGGGTGACTCCTAACGAACCCGGCTCCAAGAGAGTGCATTACTGGAGCGAAAAGACCGGGAATAAGAAGCACTCGGAGGACACTGTTGTCACTACTTACAAGTACTACAACTACACTTCTGGTTACATTCACCATTGCACCATCAAAGGCCTAGAGGTGAGCAGTAGCTTCTTTCGGGCTTTGCTTAATTAGAGCTTGTCACTCTTCTGCTGCTTCGGTTCTAAGCTTCCACAGCCGGCTTCTTTCTAATCCCATCTACATTATTGCAGCCTGATACTAAGTATCACTATATAGTCGGGTCTGGACACGTCCGGCGACAGTTCTGGTTTGTGACCCCTCCTGAAGTTGGCCCTGAAGTCCCATACACTTTCGGTCTAATCGGTAAGTTTCTCTATAGAATATCTGATTATGGTTTAAAAGTTGGTTCTGGTGTCAGATGTCAATATTTGGTTTCAAAGCAAGACATGATGATTTGGTAGTGAAAAAAGAAAAAGAAAGGCAGACTAAATTACATTATTTGATCTCTAGTAAATTCCTGGTTTTAGTCTAAGTAGCGCTCTATGCGGAATTCCAGAGTTTCACTTTGGAAATTCGATGTCAACTCCGAACTTCTCTCTATCTCGTTTATCCATTCACTTTCTTGCAGGCGATCTGGGCCAGACACATGATTCGAATGTGACGCTGACTCATTATCAGCAAAACCCATATAATCCAAAGTCGGTGTTGTTCGTTGGTGACCTCTCTTACGCAGATGATCATCCGCTGCACAACAATCTGAGGTGGGATAGCTGGGGGAGGTTCGTCGAGAGAAGCGTGGCTTATCAGCATTGGATCTGGGTTGCAGGAAATCATGAGATTGATTATTGCCCTGAAATTGTAAGCTTTTTCCATGAAAGCCCTGAAATTGTAAGCTTTTTCCATGAAAGCCCTGAAATTGTAAGCTTTTTCCATGAAAGTCTCCGAACCTTAATCGCAAAGCAGACGCCTTTGCTGTTTCTGTATCTCCCAGCCTTTTAACATTGTAAACTTTCAGGGGGAATACACGCCATTTAAACCGTATCTGCATCGGTACGAAGTTCCATACAGGGAGTCAAACAGCACCAGCCCTTTGTGGTACTCAATAAAGAGAGCTTCTGCTTATATCATAGTATTATCTTCGTATTCGGCATATGGTAAGGATCTTTACAGGTCGTTATGACTCCATCTTGTTGGTTATGAATTATGATGATGATGTGTTAGCGATTGTATACTGTACAGCATCGGTCGTCGATTTAATGCTCCATGCCTCTGTCCTTTCAGCTATATACACTCCTCAGTACACCTGGCTTCAAGAAGAGCTGCCAAAAGTGAACCGGAGCGAGACGCCGTGGCTGATTGTTCTCATGCACACTCCGTGGTACAACAGCTACAATTACCACTACATGGAAGGAGAATCCATGAGAGTAGTTTTTGAGCCGTGGTTTGTTCAGCACAAGGTCGACGTCGTGTTTGCTGGTCATGTGCATGCCTATGAAAGAACCGTAAGCTTCACTTTAAGTGTGTAAAGTAATGACTTTACCCTTGTGGTTTCTTGAAATATGATGCATTGTCTATCTACAGGAACGCATATCGAACGTAGTATACAACATTACAAATGGTCTGGCTACTCCCGTATCTGATCCGAACGCACCTGTCTACATAACCATTGGCGACGGAGGGAACATAGAAGGCTTAGCAAAGAAGTAATAGAATGAAACAGCCCATATTTTTTTTTCCCAATCCAAAAGTTTGTTTGCCTGCATTTTGTGCCCGAGAAAACTGAACGTATGATTTTGTGTGGAGCAGCATGACAGAACCACAGCCAGATTACTCTGCTTACCGCGAGGCAAGTTTCGGGCATGCCATTTTTGACATCAAGAACCGAACGCATGCATACTACTGCTGGAACCGCAACCATGATGGAATTGCTACAGAGGCCGATTCTTTATGGTTCCGAAACCGGTATTGGGATCCGGTCAAAGAATGAAGTTGAACTCCCTTCCGGGTTGGATTGGCTTCTTACGATTGGAATCAATGGCATGAATTCCCCTAGATATTTGCTGAGCTCTCATATGTGAATCACCATCTCTTCCGGGGTAGCTTTTCCTAGAATAAGCAGTGCTTTTTTCTCTAGTCATTCCGGTTTCTTTGTTTTGCTATTACAGAAGTTTCTCTCCGGCGTTTCAATCCCTCGTTGGCTCTTCCCATATGTTAATCATCATCTCTTTCAGGGCCGCTTTTGCTAAGAATAAACGCTGCTTTTTTCTCTGATTATTCAGTTTTTTCTATTTTGCCAAGATACAATCTTCTCTCCGAGTGCGACACAAGACCAACTTGCGCCTCAACCATAGTGATATTCACGAATCTACTTGTCCACAATTTGCGAGATGGAATGTCTTCACACGCTTCATGAACGCGTGCCAACAACAATATCTAAATTCAAGAGATCGGCAACTATCTATGCATTTGCTCCATGAGGTTGTGTCCATTCGATAACAAACGGATGGGAAAAAAGAACCGTGCGAGCCCACCTTTGTATTGAACCAAATCCACAGCAGCACGTACTGTTCTCAGTTATATGCCCTGATCTCGAACTTGATAGATGAAGTCCACGGCACTAGTGAGAAACCAAGAATCGCTTCACAGACCAGTTAAAACTAATATACTCAATCCGAAACAGAGACTTGCAATTAGTGAACAAAAATGTTAGCACAAGGGGAATAAGAGGAAGTGGCAACTCTGCATGTATTATCCCACCAAAGCCCTCGAGAAGAACAAGAAGTTGATTATCAATTTTTCTCTTTTAATGAGACGGAATTGTCAGCTATTTCATATCTATGCTGCACATGGACTAGATATTTATTAAATCCTACCCATTTCATAGAACAAACATCAAACTTTCTGTTACTTGTATGAAAATCAGGACATTCATTCCCGATCAGAAAACTACAAATGGACAAAATGAACTACTGCAGCAAATTTTTCAGTAATGATCCATTGCATAATTTTTATAACTTAGCACTCTTAGCTAAACAAATATATATCATGAATTCCTCAGTCCAAGAGCGACTCAAACTTTAGAGGGATCAATTACCTCTATAACCCAGATGTATCTATTGCTCTAACACAGAGATAAGTTTACTTGTCAGAATGATACATGAGCTACGAGGTGAGATATAAACAAGAAAACCAGAAGAAAGGGTATCTACATAATTACAGATGATTAACACGTTTTCTTGACCTAAGCAAAACAGGGTTGACTCCCAATCAAACCAAGTACAGACCACAGATTTTCACACCAGCTTATCCTCCTACAGACTCCAAACTAAAATGGCAGATTTTGTCATGAGGTACTTTAGAATCCAAACTTAGCAGACATCTACCCATTTTATACAGTCGTCACCTCCGCCGACGTTTTGTATCCACCTGAAAATCAGCAAGAGAAATAGAATTACAATGTCAATTAGGGGAATAAAATGGACTTTACCTTCGATGAATTGAACACCAAGCAATAAAAGAACTTCATAATAGACACACAAGGATAGTATAAATGACAGGAGAAAACCAATTTCAACTATCAATCTATCTTAGGGAATCACTTGTTCAGGAGGGCACCAAAGTCAACTAGTTCATGCGATAATGAACCAAAGAAGTGACAGACCATTGCTGAAATAGCTCAACTAACCTTTGTATCTGCCACAAGCCTGGAAGCAGAGTGAGAATTTTGCAGCTTCTTTCCTTCTGCTGAGCAACTTTCACAGAAGAAGTGATCGAGTCTTTTGGCCTCGTCTACCGACATGTCTATACAAGTAGGATGAAACCTGAATCAAAAGAAGACCATGCTAAAGTTTGCACCGATCATTTTCTTAAAGTCACATGCATACTTCATCTTTACATGTTCTTTTTGTGAAATCGCAAATTCACTGTGCTTTGCATGGAAGTAGTTATGCAGCCACTTGGCTTTGTTTCTTTGCTTACTTTTGTGGTGCTGCAGTGGAAAGGGTGTTCAAGGACGAGAACCCAGATCCAATCTGGAAAAAAGAGAGGGAGGCAGAGGGGGGGAGAGAGATATGCAGCAAACCACTAAAGCTAATGCGCAAGAGAGAAGTCACTACTCTCACTACTCCATATTTTGTCTATTTGACTTGGCTCCAGAGATCAAGACGACTATCAGCATTATTTTCTGAACCATATCGAGACTATATCTGCTTTCATGAATATCTGATGAAACAATCAGAAAACAAGGGGCCAACTGTTTTTGAAGAACTTGCTCAATCTTAATTTACGCATGAGTCCCTTCCAAGACGGCTACTGTGATGGATGCCCTACTTGGATTGGATCATACTACATTTTTTCCCTACAAATGGTAACGCCACTAAAGGCTCTTAACCTGCACCCTTAATAGGGAAGTGATTCATCCATTGACTGCTTGTTATAATTGCATAATAGTAGCAATCAAAGACAATATTCTAATCCCATCCGCTGATATCTACAGAACTATGCAAGTAAATGATTGCAGTGCCACTCTGGCACTGGCCAAAGTAACAAAAATCAATAGATCATACACCAATTGCAGTTCCAATGATATTGGGAGGTCAGTAATCTTCAACATGGGTGCTGATTACTTAGCTATAAATTGCAAAAGTGACCGAATAAAAACTTGACTTCTAATAGTAGAGTCACCACAGATACATTGAATTTCCACACAAATCACTTTTGAGACTTGCTCGAGAAAACTAACTTTTTCCTCCTTCCATTGAACCTTCCCAAGAATTACAATATTCACGACACTTAATCACTCATCAGGCCAATATCAACCAAAATTACCCCGAAATGGGTTTCTCCTATATAATAATAAGGATCCACGCATTCCAACAACCACGCAGATATTCAGATGTTCCAAACTAATTTATATAATTAACCTTTAGAAATAGCAACTGTGTGCAATACCAAAAGCCGAAAGAATGTTTGTCTAGGCAAATTATAGAAAATGACAAGTATTGACCCATAGAAGAGTAGGACACTACACTAAAAACTAGGGATACCATGCTTAATAACCATTTCTCCGTTGATAAACAGTTTCTTTGCATAAATAGTCTCATCCAAGACATTAACATAATCCTTGGTAACGGAAACATTGTCCACCCGTTCAACCTTCCAAAACATGTGTGCCATATGCACCACTAAAGATTAATACTTACCCACAACAACTATTGACCACTTAGAGCAGCCCAGTCAGGATTAACACTGACATCATCACAAACTTTAGAAAATGCAGTGAGAATGAACAAAAAGTTTAGTAGTAACAAGAACAACCACTAAATCTTGCATTTACTGTCCTCAGATTCCTCCAACTAATCCTTCCTCCCCCTCTAGCATGGATAATGCGACACATGAACATGCCAAAAGATGCATATTGCCAGCTTGTGGCATCTATCCTGCGTGCTTATAACTTTGTGCAGGATAAAAGTGGAACTTGGTCTTGGAGGATAATGTCGATAAAATTGTACAGTTAGTCCCAAATGGAGAAAAGCCCACTCTTAAGAACAAAAGTAAGTGAAAAGCAGAAACCTATTTCACAAGATCTTTTTCTTTCTCATTGTTTTTTTTTTTTTGGGGGGGGAAGGAATCATAAGCATTCATAGATGCAACCAGAAATTGAGCACAAGAGCATCAAGATGGGCTAAATATATTATTAAGGACTGAAGTTAATCTTCATCAACCCATGCTATGAGTAACTGCTGAAACCAAACAAAAAGTAGTCACAGTTCCTTGACTGGCACAAAAATTGTCTTATGCCACAAGTAGGATTTTCAGTAAATACATGCCGGTTTTATAATCTTGCTTTGCACCCTTTTTCACCCAAAAAAAAAAATCAAAGTTATACAATCTATGATGTAAAACTTCATGAAAATGCCTCCGACATATCACCCATATATGCCCACCAAAATGTAACTTTCCTTTTATGCCTCATGAGGTGTGCTTTATTAGGTTATCAATCTAGATGATTGACAAACAAAATTAATGAGACCTTACAACCAGGTCAGGCGGCACCTGTAATACCCAACCATTATGATACTCTCCTACTCTTAAAGTCTTTTGCATTTGTTATAGCATAGATAAATTTTCTACTGACTGTCTTTTCACCAAAGAGGAATACATTTCCAATGAACTGATACTTGACTGGTTCCAACATAACCTGCCCAAGGATATGCAAGACCTTTCATCAACATTCCATTCCAGACTCACCAAAAACAAAAGAAAAGTAGATTTATCGTTCTTTATATGAAGTCCACTTTCCAATACCCGCCACAGTTAGATCATGGACAAATTTGTTCACGTGACGAACTTCTGAATCCTTCTTTGCTGAGCTAACACTAGCTGATGAAAGTTTTCAGATGCAGGAAGTAGACAATGAGAAGAAGCATCCCAACCTAGACTTTCAAGCAAAGTTGTCGAGGACAAAAAGTCAATAACACTATTCAAGCACCCAGTTGTCTTTCTTTATTTTTCCTTTTTCTTTTTATGGGCCATCCATCTCAGTGTTAATTTAACTCTGCCCTCATCAACCGAGTGAATAGTACCACCAACTTGAGCCATTGACAAAAACCAAATGAACCCTATGTTTCAAGTAGCCTCATCAACAAGTAAAGTTCTGTCTAGAATGGATCAAGCGACATGTCCAGAGGCTTCCAGCTTACCAATCAGTACAGCCCTCACACTGAACCATTAGATCATCGGGATTGTAAGGCATTTCGCACTTGCAATACCTGCCAAGTCGATATAAGCCAAAATTTAGGGTCACGTCTCAGTCCAGCACTAGCACTCAAATTACTAAAGAGAACTTGATTGATGAACATATACAATCCCAGCTAAAGGCATTCTTCGCTGAAGATACTAAAACGCAAAAACCAAGCATTTCTGTAATCTTCATCGAGATCAATATTTGCTTAACCATTTCCGCACAAGCCGATGAGGGAAAATCGTTGGCCAAGTTGCAATGAAAATGGTCAACAAGAAAAAACAAGAAAGACGACACATTTTTGCTTTCCGCAGAAAAACCATACAAATTCAACGAAAAAACAAACCTAAACTCAATCAACCAGATAAAAAAATTAAAAATAAAGAAAAGGAAACGAGGCATAAGCACAAAAGACCGAAAATTTTACTTACAAGAATCATTTTATACCAACTTACACGGCTACTCTGTCGGGATTAAACGCGCCGGTGGAGGAATTATACTCGAAGCGGCAAAAGAAGTCCTCATTCCCGACGGCGTCGAGCTTAGTGTAGCTCTTGAAGGTGTGCACCGTGCACTTGCCCTCGATCGTGTCGGCGCTCTGTATGTCGTAGTGGTCGGAGAGGAACACCTCCTTGGAGCCGTGGAACTGCCTACGCCCGCCGATCGACTCCTCGGGCCGGTAGTACCACCGCACGTGCACCTTCACGTTGGCCCCGCGGCCGTCCGACTCGATCCGGTCGATCCTGGCGACGTAGGAGGGCTTCGCCGGGTCCGACGGCCGCATCAGGACGCAGTCGCCGGCTGATCGCGGGAAACAAACACGGTGAGGACCGGAGGCCCCGGGGGAGCGAAGCAGGGGAAGTTCGGAAGTCCTTCCCGGGAAAGCGAGGGGGGGAGGAAGCTTACCTCGGATGGTTTTGTTGATGGATTTGACTGTGTAGGAGTCGAGAGTGCGCCTCGGAGCTTTGGCCTTGGCCATGGATTACAGTACCGGACAAGGAGGGAGACACTGCGGAAGAGAGAGAGAGAGAGAGAAGAGGAGAGAGAAAAAGAGAGACCGGGGCCAAAAAACAAAAAATATTTCGTGTTTTTTTTTTCCGGGATTATTTCGTATTTTTTTTGTTCTAAAGGAAATGGTTGGTCTCATGTTACACGAATGGGGCGGCGATCCGGTGCGACGCGTACGGTCCGCGTGGGGGTGTATTGGATACGATCGGCATTCCAGATCGGGCCTTTGCTTACGTGGAGGGAGGCGATTGGATAGGGTGACGCCGCCAAGCTGCTCTTGCTCCCCCCCCGGGCTGCGTTTGAATAGAAGGAGCGAGGGATGAGAGTCCACGTAAGTCTACATCCTCCTGTGCTGATTTGTGTCCCACCTTCGTTTTTCTTAGATAATGTCTGAAAATTTTCCTCCCTCCTCTCTTCATTGAATTATTTAAAATTTACAACTGCATATGTCCTCAAAAAGACTCAAGAAAAAAAGTTCACAAACGGGCCACTTGACCCGTTATTGAAAAGTCTCCCATATTTCTTAAAATTGGGGAAGATAAAGATTTAATTCTTAAATTAAATGTGATCTTTCTATTAAAATTATTAGAAGAAATTCGCTATTATTTTGAAATATTACTAATTTAATTGAGTCTTAAAATCTCTCTTCATTCGCACGCGGACGTGCACAAAAATTCCAAAGAACCTTGAGCAGACATGAATGAATTAAATTAGAAAATTTAAGAATGAAAAAAAAAATGACGAGTTTATGAGATATTTACACCTCACTTGACAATGAGAATTTGATGGAAAAATCCAAAAAGTAATGGAAGGTTCTCTCTCCCTCTCCTGTTATCATTATCCTGTTGTCAGAATTACATGTAGAGCTAAGAAATGAGAAGCGTATGAGATCCGCTAATGGGATTGGACCACAAAAATTACAGAGGTTGCAGGGCAATTTATACCATCTTGCAATGTGGAAAGAGATGGTCGTTTAGAATCGAGCAAAGCCCACGAGGACAGCATTGGCGCACAGAATGGAAGAAGATCCCTCGATGAATTCGCTAAAAAGTAGCAAGGTTTGGTCACTTGCTGGTGGTTGGTCAATTGGCTTTTTGACAAACGTACCTAGCATTAAAACATAGGTAAACTTGAAAAACCAAAAGAGGAATAATTGGCTTGGCGTTACATCAGATCAAGTGTGTCTCTTCTCCAACATCATGACAAGTTAAAATTTTAATCTTTTTTTTTATCGGTTCTACTTTTCTCATATTCTATTATTCATATTTTTATCCTATCTTATTATAAGATGTGGGAATTGAAACTCGCTTCAATCCTTGAAAATGCGAGATTCAAACTCCTGTCTCCCATTTTCATACAAATTTCAATCAGAAATCGTGGGATTCCACGTGAAAGGAATTCATAGCATTTATTAATACGCCTGAAGTCGTGGGAAACGGGGGCATGTCTAAAATTAAGGCGAGGAAACATACGCCTACGATTGAGAAGAAACGGAAAAAAGGGGAAAAAGACATGGAAAGTGAAGTTGGGACTCGTACGGAACAAGATGGGTGGGGTGGGGTCCGTCTCTCTCTCTCTCTTCTTTCGATCTGCCACCGTCTCTAGAAAGTAGCGAAGTTAGTGGTCGGGACCATCATGGAGCTATACCGAAGAACCCCCGAATTGTTGACCGTTCGGGCCCTTTCCGAATCTCGTGCCGAGAGCAGGCAGGAAGCTGTACCCCCGAAGAACAGGTGAGTGACAAAAGATTAGGCAGATCTCGATTCAGAAGATAAGATTCCCCCACTTTTGTGAAAATGTTTCCATTTGAAGAACTCGAATCGATCGACCACATCCACCGATAGCCACTCTCCCGTATCAGTTGAACCCCCGCACCGTTCTCCATGAAATTCTCCCATGGCGCTTGCTCTGCGTCTTCTTATGCAGACATAACTTAGTCCGTGCTATCGACATGATGCCGTCGTCCATTAATTTCATTTTTCTTTTTTGGCTATATCGGTGAGGGATTCCTAGAAAAACACACGAGCAACAAAGCGGGTCTGAGCCTAGCTTCATGGCAAGCTTCCGACCACGTGCCGGGCGGGTAGCATCGAGTTCACATGAAAATACTGATGATGGAGTAAGTCACAGAATTTGAAAATGGGGGAGTTGCCTTGTTGGTCCTGCGGGGCTGCAGTGATCTGACTTTTTTCTGCCGATGGTAGGACACCCCGTCTTGACTTCTTTTCCTTCCGAGTTTTGAAGTAAGGCTGAGCCTGCTGCAATGAAGCCAGGGGACCATTATGGTTCAAAAGCAATGATATGAACGTTTCTTCCGAGAAGAGGGTCGGTGTACTTTCGCCTAAACATGGCAAATGTATACGAGATCCGTGGGCTTTTCTAGGATCCATCAATAGAACGCGGAAAAAACTCAGAAGATATAACGAACGAGCCATGATCTACTCTTCCTTTTCTTTATCAGATGGTTCTGGAGAGACTGGGATCCATTCGCCAAGGATTCTCCGGAACACCTTCTAACTAAAAACGACAAACACGTTCTTGAATGAAAGCGATATTCTTTGCATGGACAAGTCAGGACGGAGTCCTTTGATGACATCCCCTTTGTTGAGTTCCGTCTTATCACCCAAATTAGCAAGAAGGAAATATTCTGTAGAGGAAAGAAAAATACAAAAAATAAAGAATGGGAAATAGAGTCCGGTTGCCGTTGAACTTTGACAACATGTCTAGAGAATCGGACCGGATGCCCTCAGCGCTGACGGCATGACCAGCAGCATCGCCACCAACGAATTCTTAAAGATGGAATTTCAAATTAGTGCATTAGAAAGTGTGTTCAAAGGGATTTAGCCAATTCCACAAAGTATCGACTGTCGGGTTGATTAAAGCGTCCTCGATTAGGTCAAGAATGTCCCATGATGGATCTGACGGCAGATCTCAAGCCGCTGCAAGCTCTTGACTTCCAGATAGAGGAACAAAGACTGATCAAAGCGATGAATTTTGAAAGTCTCTGTACTTCGATCATCCGCGGAGACCGCTATTGACCCATAAACTCAAACTTATTTAAATCCATGTATAGTTTAATTAAATCACATTCCCATGTTTCTAGGGAGTTGACATGGCAGTCCGTGAACAGACAAGTGAGATTTTCATAGACATGGAAAAAGACACCAGATCCTCTGAAGCTATCACTCTTGTAAAATACGAATAGATCAACTCTACCGCACAAAGTTTTTTGCTAAAGGGAGAATGCTAAAACACCAAAAGAAAACATAAAATGCTACAAAGCCGCAAAACAAAATTAAGACTCAAACCACCGACTTCGCTTCTTAGAAGCCTCCTTCAGACCGTCGCCTTTACCAGATCTTTGTTGTGAAAACTTAGCCCTATATTGCTCAATTAACCGATCGAGTTTGTCTACTGCCTCTTTCCCAGGCGGTTCCTTGATTTTCTTTGGCCTTCTACTTTTCTTCAAAATTGTATTGCCGTGTTGTTCGCCCATCTGTTCTTGCAGCTTTCTCTTTCTCGGTACCGCCTTCAATTCAAGCGATTCCTGTTTGCGGTTCCCTCCAGGTGTGACCTCACCTTTGAACAAGCGTCTGCCATCAGCTTGCTTCAGTTCCAGTTTACCCTTTGGTTTCCTTTTTGATGCTTGCACACGCTCCTCATTAAAATTCTCCAATTTTTCTTTGGATGGAATCACCTTTTCCATCTTATTTGCCAGATTACGACTTCGCTTCTTACCAGCAATATGTGCTTTAGCAGCGCCTTCACTAGGTTGCGAACTTTCATCCCAGTAAGCCCCCTGCGAATCTTCCTGTGGTCTATCTTCACCCCTCAACTTCCGTTTCCTAGACTTCTCGGGTGGAGGGGCACTGTCATTATCTTCAGGCCCCATGCCTTCAGGATCATTCTGGAAGCTTTGTTGGAAAGCTTGCAGTTTAGCTTTCCTTTGCCTTATTGTTTGCACATTTTCCAGGGCAAATGCAACAATTGGCCGATGTTGGGGTCCAAAAGTTTCTGGAGGAAACGCACCACAATAAGTAATAACATCAGGCCTAGAGCACAAGAAATTAGTGGAGGAAAATTATAGTAGTCTATGGAAGGACAACCTCCTCGATGCCCTCTCTCTCTCTCTCTCTCTCTCACACACACACACACCACCCACCCAGAAACATACAATTGAAATCAGACTTTAGGATGACCTTACCAGGATTATTATTCAGTACTCTCAGGGCCACAAGTGCGTGTTGGTGTTCTGTAAATTCAACAAAAGCGACTCCACGTGAGTGATCCTTTGTGACAACTTTACCTTTCTTGATGCTCTTCAGGAACTTTATCTGCATGAGAATATAAATGCAAACTACATTTAGTAGACGCGAAATGTCAACAACAGGCTAAGTGTCCTTATTTGATTCTTTATCTGTTGTTTTGCCAAAAGACAGGGAAACGCTTCAATAAACAAAACAACACTTACTGACCTGTCTAATGTCTGGCTTTTGCTTTGTAGCTCGTGAGATAACTGCTTCAAGGCACAGCTTTTTAAGTTCTTTTTCAGTCATTGACTTCGGTAAGTTATAAATAACAAGTCTGGTCATTGAAACGTGAAAATTTGGAGATTGCAGCTTAGTCATCTTCTCCCTCTCCAACCTAAAAGGACCAGATTATCACTAACATAATTGCTGAAGACACATACTACAAGAGTCACCATCACGAGCATCTACTAAGAAGTGCCATTGTTTCACCATCATGCATCCTCTTTTACACATACTTCAAGAAATAATTATATTGCATTTGGCAGATTCAATTAACACCGGAAGATGTAAAATGAGTGCAATCACCTTTCTTCATGCATTCAAATCTGTACTATCTATTCTTGCAACCGATAATTAAAATCACAAACCAGTTATCATAAACATAGTGGAAGATCCTCTAGCAAAATGATGCAAATGAAGATCCAAGTTTCAATGAGAATATACTCAGAGCCTAACTTTTAGACATCTTTGAGTACCTGTAATAAAAGATATTCCAATCGAATCAAATGATGAAGGAGTAGTTTGCTGAGGAAAATCAGTCAAATTGTCACTATGATAGTTATGAGACACTTCCAACAAAGAATCATTTGCATGGATTGGTAATCAACCATGTACTCAGGAAAGAAGAAGCAAAAGAGGAATAAGAAGGCTGGGTAAAGAGACAAGTTGGAGGTGAAAGTCCAAAGTACAGTCAAGCATGTCCATAACAGAACATATGGCAAGCAAAAGAAAGAATAAAGCTGCACCAGGAGGGAAGACGCTTACGCTTTACGTTTGGCCACATCACTCTCTGAAACACCTTCAGCTGCGGCCGATCCTTCAACAACAAGTCCTTCCTGTTTACAAATTGACAACACTCTGTTAGCCAAGCTTTAAGAAAATATTGTGCATGAGCAGGTTAACACACGAGCACCAAGGTTGGACAACTGTTTGAGCTGTCTACCTTTGCCAGGTAAAGGTTGCGGTGGTCGTGATCCTCCGTTTTGGCCTTGTCCAACTCCTTCTGATGGGCTGACTTCTTATCCAAGGCCCTCAAAATAGTTAATTGTCTACCCCTCAAAAATATCCCCACACCAAATGTTGCACTGGCTGCTGATATTGCAGCATTAGCTGCATCCACTGTTTTAAATTTGAGAAAACCTGTGCCTTTTGGCCGCCTGCCACAAAGAATTAGGTGAAACCACAGACAAACAATAAATTGAAGCAAATTGAAGAAAATTATAGTCCATACTGGGTAATTTTGTGAAGAACCGGAACGAACGATTGCACATCCCCAAATCCAGAAAAACGTTGCCTCACTTCTCCGGCATCAACATCAAAAGGCAGGTTGCTTATAAAAATTGTTCTTAGCAAATCATCATTTATGTCTGTTTGCTCCGCATCTTTTATTTTATGTTTACCAGAACTTTTAGCTTCACTAACAGATGAATGATTGACAGCCTCAATTGCAACATCATTGGTTGCATTAGCGATTCCATTTTCCTCTCTTTTAACCTGCTCCAAACTCTCGCTGTTAGGGTGACTTCCTTTACCAGAGGATGAGATCAAATTCTGAAGAACTTTCCTTGCAATATCAGCTTCATCATCAAAATTTAACTCTGCCTGAGTATCTTCTTTTCCAGTTGCATCCAAATTCTCCACTGCAACATCATCCTCATCAGATAGGAGGGTCGCTTTTCCTTCATCAGCAACATCGTCTTCCAGATCTTCACTACTACTACTACCACCTTCCTCTTCTGTTTCTCTTTCCTGCCCTGCAAAATCCAGCAACCACATTACACTGGATGTGCATTTAAAACATAAGATCCTATACAAACAAGCCATTGAGATGACGTATTAAGAAAAAGTTTTCTTTAATTTCCAGTTTTCTGAATTTGTTTTCTCAAAGAATAACTTGGACAAAAATAAAGGAAAAATGTTCATCAGTCAAATTCAAAAGTTACCACCGATTTCCTTAAGAATGACACCATTAAATGAAAGATTTGATAACCAAATTTTATATAAGCAAATGCTAACTTACCATCTGTAGGGACAGTGGAAACAGCACCGACACTATGATATACCTTCTTCGGAACAGCCCAATCAACCGCTATAGTTCTTTTACCAAACATACTCCCATTGAACTTTAGGATGGCCTGCCAAAAAGAATAGACATCAATTTTATAATGCCAGCCTTAAAAATTCTAGAAGTGGTAACATGAAGCCATACATTTTCTGCATCACTTTTGCACGTGAATTTCACAAATGCAAAACCCTTAGACAACCTGCAAAACCCAATCATAGTTTAGCAAAAAAGCATAGTCCTAGTTATCTTTGTCACAAGTGATGAGAATTTACCCTGTCTCGGAATTTTGAGGGATAAAGACATCCCAAACAAACCCTGCCACTGAAAACATCTCCTTTATGTCATTATCTTTGACCTGCACTCACCAATAGAGATTTGCTCAGAAGACAAGCTCCGACCAACAGGAAAGCAGCAGCAGGGCTAGGATAATGTATATAATATCACCTTAAATGGAAGGTTTCTTATAATGAGCTTCCATTTCTGAGTTTTTGAGCCCTGCCAAACAAATTAGACAATCACTCACATTTCTTCATGAAAAAAAGGCAGGGATTGGAACAGATTAGGCCAATAATTTACACTATTCCGACCAAAAAAAATTATTTACCACATAAAAACTGACATATTGCTGCAGTATCAATAAGCAGCATACCCAGATTTATCTCCAGCATGTACATTGGGCAAACTACAATCAATAGAATAATATAAGGTTATGCCTTTACCTCCCCACCCAGCTGTCGCGCCCATACAGCCACTCCATTAATCTCTTTTTGATGTAACATTGCAACAACACTTCGAGCTGATTTAACACTTGTAAAAAGAACGGCAGAAGCATCCATTCTACATCCATCTTGTGCAAGGCCTGGTATGTTACAAATAATGCTCGGTTCAGAATCCCAACCCAAGAAAGTTATATTTCCAAATTACAACATAATACAACTTCGATTAGTCAGGTGTGTTTAACAAGAAACATTGTCAATCTCACAAGCAAAGGAGGAGATATTCTTGCTGGTACCGGAAGTGCTGGCAACAGAGGGCTCGCAGGGAGGGTTCTCGTAATGATAGCAATGATGAAAGAATAGCGTGCACATACAACACTAGGCGTAGGGAAAGCAGAAGAAGAGTAGGTACTGGCATAGCATTGGTTGTGAATGATACTCCTATATTTGTGTCCATCGGGAAAAACAGGCAAATATGTTCTTAAATAACATGTTCACTTGGTTGTCAAGTTATTTCACACCTCTAAGTTAGTTGCTGACACATTGATTGATGACATTCCACTAAAGCAGCACACATGGGGTTTGAGATCTCATCAGGCCCATTAAAATATTACTATTCAACATATTTAACTTAAATACAGGAGAGGAAAAGGCCAGAAGGTGAGAGAAAACCAATCATCAAGAAAACTGAAGAGCAAGACCATGATGACAACAACTAGAGTGTAACAGCAAAGGTGCACTTACCATGTTGTTCAAGATCCTTTTCAGGAAGTGGATAAGACACAGAACACACTGTCCCAATCTCCTTTGCCTTACTATGAACTTGGTCCGACATTTTAGCACTTACAAGACCACCAAATATGACAGTCCTTGCAACCCTTCAGAACACCAACATACAAACTGATGTCATTGCTTTCACATTAACACACAACATTCTATGATTCTCTGGATCAGTAATTATAGAAAATGAAAGAGCTCCAAAGCATATTTCAAAGGGAATTTTACAGGGTAGAAAATTTGTGTTCCTCGCACGGTTAAATAAAATTTCCTCTACAGAAACAACCAGCAATATTATGTGTACCAATCATTTGACGGAAGACGTATAAAACCAATGCGTCAGCATGATCGAGTAAAAACAACATGGTCTTCCCCAGTACAAATGAATATGTCACGCCCTAATTCAAACTTAAGATCTATCAATATGCAAGTTCTTTACTCGTAATCAATGGCTGATCTCCATCTTGAAATTCTGGGAGATGTTATCACAAACGAGGGTCAAACCAACTCACTACATTTTCACTACTATCAGAAAGCACTCACAACTCTGACTCGCCCCAGAAAAATGTGCCAGTGAACTTATGCAAGGGACACTAATAATTGCCTTTGGAACAAGTGGCATCCATCAGGATTTGTCCAAAAAAATTCTAGCAACTTGATAATCATTACAGTATTTCTCGCACAAAAATTCCAGGGAAGAAATATTTTATGAGATTGACCCAAATAAAACGAGTCAAATTTGTTCCTCTTCCACATGATCAATGATCTGAAAAGCTACACAAACAACCATCTTATTCAATAGAAGGTCAAGAAGCTTTATAAGAATCAGTACCTTTGCTTTTCTGAGCATTTCTCATTATCAGATAAATTACGGCACAGTGTAGCTGCTTTTTGAGATACAACAGGTCTATCTGAGTTCAAGGGAAAATATATGGTTAATCGAAGATATGATAATGTGTGATACATGACATACAGTAAATACTGAATAATCAAAAAACGAAACCTTTTTCCTGTAACTCCAAAGCAGGCTCGATTGTCCCATGAGGTTTACTGTCCTTGGCTTTTTTTGATTCCTCAGCATCATCTGAGAAAACCAACGAATAGGAGTGAGCATATCAAATGCAGGATGCTTGTATTACAATAAGGGCAGCACATCAACCTTGATCGACTTTCGCTCGACGCTGTTCAAGGGGAGCCCGATGCATAGCATGTTTTACTCCAATTTTACGACCCCCAACCAAAGAACCATTCTTACTCTCAATAGAACGGATTGCGTCTTCAGCAACAGCACTATAAGGCAGTGACAAACATTACAATGCATAAAGAGAATGTGGGCCTTGGGAAATAGTCAGCACAGAAGTAGAGCAATATGTAGATTACAAAAGTTAAAACGAAGAGGTCATGATTCCAGCGTATAAACATGAAATCCATCCAAACAAATAATTTATGACTCTAAATAGCCCATCTGAAATTAACATATGGTTTAAAAATTACCAGAATATGGTCTTGCAACAAAACTCCCACCCAGAATAGAGAGCATGGTACAATAACTACTGCTATATCGCAACAGATGTGTTCATAGCATTGATGTGACATTGGCAATTTGGCGAATGATAAAATAGTATTTTTGTTATTTTGCATTAACATTCTTATCAATTAGATTTTCAAATCTGCATCAGAAACTATCAAAGTGCATCAAAGAGCACTAAAGCTGCAAAATGTCTGGTCACACATTATTCAAGGCATGTTCAGTTTGTTCTCAAATCATGACTGTCTCGACATGCATAAAAAAAAACTTTAAACTGTCTTGCCTTGATGCATTATGCAACTTCAGTTCAGTTTGTATTGAAACATGAATATAATGACACGCATTTCCTTCAATTATAAAAGCAGACAAGTGTCATCTCTTTCTTATGTTTGGGCTTTACAAAGTTGTCCTAAACATCATGATTCTCATTTGAACCTTAAAATAACTATATCACTTGTTGTCATTCATAGTATAACAGCCAGAATCATACGAAAATCTTTAAGCATAAATAATAACCAGTTTTAGAGTCCAAGGAAATCGTGGATAACTTCCAACGGTTCTCTCAAAATTGTTAACTTTAGATCAGCTGTACTTAATAGGGAAATTAGTGGTAAATTTGCAACCCTGACTGGAAAAGTAACTAAATTGGAAAGGGAGCTCATCAGCAGCATCTAGAATCACAAGAGCTATGCGAATATGCAAAATTACAGAAAATAGTGCAGTAATAGCATTAGAATGGATCTTAAATTCCTCTGTATTAAATTAAGCTACCACACCATCTTAGCTTGCTAAATCCTGGTCCTCCGGAGCCCTTCCACATTCAGGAGAATGTAAGGGAAACGACAAAGTTGACGAAAAAGCTCGTGAATAAATTAAAGGAACACAACGAATTCTAGGGCAATGAAGATTCAGCTTATATCATACAACGTGGCAATTAACAGCCAATAATTGATAACACAATCAAGTCTTCCAAGGGAAGGCCCTCTCTGGAGACTTACAATTGAACAAAGCCGAAACCCCGATGCTCATTGGAACCTGCAACGAGAAACAAAGTCAACAAAACCCCTCTCTCTAGTACGCCCGAACGCACGAAAGACGGAAGCTCGCGCGAGCTCGCCCCAGCACAGAGACATCACAGATTCCCTCACCTTTCTTGGTCACCATGAAACACCGCCTGATTGGACCGACATCGCTGAACGTCTCCTCGAGCTGAAACAAAGACCGAAACAGACAGCCCGGGATTCAGAAACACGCCCCTCAATCCGACAGCGCGCGCGCGCGCGCACAGAAGGGACCGACGAGAGGGGAGCGTGAGTACCTGAGCGTTGGTGAAGGAGTAAGGCAAGTTTGAGACGAAGACGGTGGAAGGAGAGTGAGCGCCGGGAGCTCCATCTTTGGCTCGCTTGTTCTTCCCCATCTCTCTCCCGCACTTCTTCTTCGTTGCTGCAGAAACCAAACCTCACCCCAGGTGCCAGGGTTTAACGTCCGGACGACATGGAGAGAGGAAGGGAGGTCGGATTTGGGCTTGTGGATTTTGAATTTGGGCCGATTCGGCCCAGATGGAGAAAGAGGAATAAAAAGTGGGTTGGGCTTAACCGATCGGTCGTGAAAGAATCTTTTTAGGCCCAACACGAAAGAATCTGAAATACTACGCTTTTTTTTTTTAACACGCAACCGGTAATATCGACGTTGAGTTAAAGATATTTGTTGGCCGAAAAATTCGTTTTATATATTGAGTATATTTGCTTTCCCCAGAGAATTCTAAGTTTTTGTTGTCAATTTTCCATTTATTTTTCTAGCAATGTCTCTCCTCAATATTCAAATGCACGCTTTTACAGAACTATCGTCTTTATCTCAATGGAAATGAACAAAAAAATTTCCAAAAACTAGATGTGCATCAAGTCTATTCAATTTTTCATGTAAGACAATTATTTAATGATAAACGACAAGATATTTAAAAGGTAAAATCACAAAGGATCCACATAAAATTTTCACAATCAATTTAAATTCAAAAGGATATTTTTGTTTAGATGAGAAGATCAAATAAGTGAGATAAATAATTATACAAATGATCTTTGAATTTTAATCCAATGTATAATCCAATCCCCAAACTTTTAATTGATTCAATAAAATTCATAAATTTTAACAATGTGGTTTCTAAACTTTATTAATATTTCTTAGTCAAAAAAGAACGAAACAAACAAACACACTCTAATCAATAGTGGATTTATCATGATGGTTTATTGCCCCCTCTCCCAAATCAAATCATTATCGAGTAGATTTCTCTTTTCTAATATGAAAACTTTCCAAGACCCGCATGACATCCAAGTTGAAAGAGATAAATTGAACAAGTATGGACATCTCCTGTTGGGATGTACTATTAAACTTAAATTGGGGTTATCCACTAAGAACTACAGTAAATATCATTAGCTCGGAGGATTTCGCCTCCGTAGCTAAAAGAAAAGTCCAATTTCTCGAAGAGGGGTATAAAAAAACTCCTTGGAACATCAGCAAACCATGACGTTTCAAGGAATCTTAGCCTCCAGGTCCAACCTTGTGCGTTGAATTTTACAAACTAGTGAACTAGCATCTGAACGCCAGAATTTACCGCTTTTTATTTTTTCTATAGAATTGACCACTTTATACGATGTACATGTAGCAAGAAAACCGGTAGCAGAAAAGAATTCATCATACAAAACATGGCCGACATAACTCACAGGAGAGTCCGGACGAACGGGATATGGATGCACATAGCTGAGAAGGGAGATGGGCCTCTGGCTCTGCTCGTCCATGGCTTCCCCGAGATCTGGTCCACATGGAAGCACCAGATCCACGGCTTGGCCGAACAGGGGTACCACGCCGTCGCCCCCGACATGAGGGGCTACGGCGACTCAGACTGTCCCGCGGACCCAGCATCGTCCACCATCCTCCACTTGGTTGGCGACTTGGTCAGCCTCATCGATGCGCTTGATCAAGATCAGGTACGTCACATCGTCATATGGAATGATTATAATTCTGCAAGGCATCTGTGGCCAAGATAGCTTCTTGTTTGTAGAAGATTTCGTTGCTTGTTAGAATTTGAATGTTCATGATTATAAAGATTAAAGCTCAAGGACGAGGGTGAAATTTGTGTCTTCCAATTTTGTACTTGTTGACCAAGAACTTGTGATTGGATCGGCGAAATGCTCAAAGTCAGCACAGTTGAGTAAAAACCATCACCACGCCCGAGGACTGGAAAATGATCATATGCAAGAGCAGAAGCTACACACACTTTCCTGCTCCAATTTAAAATTCTCGCGTTAAAGTCGGTCGCAGCATTCAGCTCGGACACTGCGCAGAAGTAGATGTTCTTTCGACAGCAAATGCGGACATGACCCTAAATCTTTTGGTTCTGCACATGTGCCGACTGGGACAGGGAATAGCCTGTACCACGTTGGTTCTTCTATGGTTTGTTCATACTTCTGTCATAAGATGCTGATGAAGTAAGAATGGGTTTTGGTCCATAGGCGTACGTGGTGGGTCATGACTGGGGCGCAGAAGTAGCATGGCACCTTTGCCTCCTCAGGCCGGATAGAGTCAAGGCGCTTGTTAACTTGAGCGTGCCTTATCGACCACGGTCCCCACAATTGAAGCCGATCGAATACATGGCTGCAGAGTTCGGCGATGGGTTCTATATTACTGAGTTTCAGGTAAGGCAAAAATGTCGGAAATTGAGCTTCGGTATGGTCTCTGAAGTAAAAGTAGGCACCGGTTATTAAAGCACGGTTTGGCAAGCTGTGCACTACTTGAACTTGCATTTCTTGCTTCTCTCTGTCGTGGCTAATGCAGGAACCGGCAAGAGCCGAGAAGTCATTTGCCAAGCATGACTGTTTGACGGTATTGAAGAAGTTCTTATGGGTTAATGGTCCCGATCTTCTGGCCGCTCCACCGGGCGTCGAGTTCATCGATTCCCTCGAGACCCCGGATTCATTGCCCCCGTGGACCACTGAAGAGGAGCTCCAGTACAGGGCAGAGAAGTTCCGGAGCTCGGGTTTCACGGGAGCATTGAACTACTACCGATCCATGGACAGGTAAAGCCGGCTCAAACACCAGTTCAATTCAACCCTATTAGATTCAGTACAGCCAACTAGAGCGACCAAACTGGAGCCAAGATCAGCCTTTTGGCCAGAGTATGCATTTACAGCAACACAACCTCAGTAAAGATCGAAAGAGGTTATGAAAAGTGATATCTAGGATAAACTTTTCTCACATTCATTGCTCAGTATGGTCCTGCAAAATGCACGTCCGCTGTGCCAGAACCATGTTGTTTCTCTCATTTATGAAAATTCCGTTTGGCGGAGTAAATGCATTCATCTGCTTTGACTGAACGTTCGAAGACGATGCCCCACGGACTGCGAATACGAACACATTCAATTCCGGCAAGGACCGGCAGGCACATTTTGTGACAGCCTCGCTTGCCCGGAGCTGGATCTTTCTCCATTTCTCTCCATTCAAATTCGATGCTCGTGAGCTGGATCTTTAATTTCTCAAAGGGGTGGCAGAAACTGACAGTGTCCATTGAATGCAGGAACTGGGAGCTACTCGGGCCGTGGCAGGGGACGCGAATAAGTGTCCCCGCGAAATTCATTACCGGGGATAAGGACATCGGGTGGCAATCATTCGGGACCAAAACTTACGTAGAGGGTGAATTCTTCAAGGGGCTGGTACCGGGTCTCCAGGTTCTGGTCATCGACGGCCACCATTTTATCCAGTTGGAGAGGGCGGAGCTGGTCACGGCTGAGATCCTGTCCTTCTTCGGCGAGAGATCTGGGAATTGAGCGTTACGTGCCAATTGGGTCTTGTGGGATTCGATTCGATGAATTTGACTTACGTTATGTTTCTGCGGTTTGATGATTTCACATGAACGTGGGGATTATGTGACCTAACCTTGCATGAATTCGCTTCTGTGGATCGGTGTTTATTTAATGGTTTGAACACGGATCGTGCAACATGTGTTGGATTCTAGGACGAACAATCTTCTAAAAGTAGAGAGTTGGCTTAGGAGAATACATGTGGCGAACTCGCGACCCAGAAAACGAGTTCGATAGGAAGAGAAACAGGAAATTCGATGAGCCCTTCGTGCTTTGAGAGCGTGCGATTAATCTTAAATGGCTCACCGAAAGACAATCCGCTCTTGTGCTATCCTTTTATGGGCTGAAAATGCAGTATTGGGCAGGCTGAGGTAGACATGTGAGGGTGGAAGAAAGAAATCTCAAATTGGGTCTATTGCGTACCGTTGACCATTGAACGGTTAAAATGTTGTGATCACGTTACAAAGTCACCTTCAATCAAAATCGGGGTTCAATTGAGTTATCAAGTTTCTGCTGCTAGGGGTGATTGGCTCTTGGTCCAGTCTATTCCACGTTAGAATTGATAACTAGATAGGGAGGATTGATTCCCAATTTTGGGAACTGGGGACCGAACCATCGCTTATAGTCTGATTCGGTTCAATAAAACTAGCTACTTTTTTTTCTCATCAAAAAATGGTCATACCCAACAAAAAGAGTAATAAATTTTAAAATATCGACTGCAGTGACGATGAGTAAAGAGTTATTATGTAATAATTTGTGGTACCATTTAAAAGACAATATTTAATTCACATTTTATAAAAAAAAAAGTTTTTTTTGTAGTTGGTCTAATCTAGTTTCCTTTTGGAACCGGGAATCAGACTAACGCTCGCAAAAACTGGACCGATCCAGTCTAGTCGGTTCCGGTTTGCACACCCTTATCTGCTGCATCTACTGAAAACGACGATGTACATGGATCTCTCCTCCGTGCACGAAATGAATTCTAAGGCGGTAGACGATGCTTCAACCCCTGTTTTCCCTGCATCGTCTTGGCGAGGGAATCCAGGGGCTCTCGGGAGCACGGGAGGGGGCGGTCAAAAGAGCAGCAGGGGGAACGTTCAGGCATAGGGCCGAGCAGCCTTGTCGCACTGTCCTTTTCCGTCTCCCAAATGTGAAAAAGGCACTGAGCCCTACGGCAAAAAAAAAAATGTTTGCGGAGCCCCAAAATGGGACACAAGCGTTTTCAAATAGTAAATAGCAAACGACATGAGAGCACGAGCGTCTCCTAGAACCCCTCATGTGAAAAAAGAACTTGCCTTATCTGAAGGGGTAGATCAGTTTCTACTCTGGTCCCATCTAGAACTGGTCATTTGGTTAAAAAATTTAAAAATACTGGAGTTGTTACTATTTTAAAGTTTATTGCTATTTTTAAAAAATAAAAATATATATATATTTTTAAAAAAAGTTGGTCTAATTCAATTACCATTTAGAACAAAAAACATAATTGAAAATCATCGATTCCACTTTTATGGAATCAGGAACCAAACAAATGTTTTTGGGAACCGGTCAATCCGATATGCCCACTCTTAATTGCCTCGATCAAAACTAAGATGGATTGTTTCATTTGAACCGTCCGATCATGTGGATCAACATGATCGGCCAAACTCGCTTGATTTGACGATTGAGATCCATCCAAGCTATATGAATCCAAGTCTATGGAAGAATTTAGGTCAATTCCTTGATTGACTTTCACTCGACGATGTTCAAGGGGAGCCCGATGCATAGCATGCTTTACTCTGATTTTACGACCCCCAACCAAAGAACCATTCTTACTCTCAATAGCTCGATTCGCATCTTCGGCAACAGCACTATAAGGCAGTGATAAACATTACAATAGATATAGAGAATGTGGACCTTGGGAAATAGTCAGCACGGAAGTAGAGCAATAATTGATTGATTTATGTACATTACAAAATCTAAAACGAAGAGGTAATGATTCCAGCTTATAAACATGAAATCCATCCAAACAAATCATTTATGACTCTAAATAGCCCATGTGAAATTAACAGATGGTTTAAAAATTACCAGAATATGATCTTGCAACAAAACTCCCACCTAGAATAGAGAGCATGGTAAAACAACTACTGCTATATCGCAATAGATGTGTTCATAGCAAGGACTTGACAATGGCATTTTGGCAAATGATAAAGCAGTATTTTGAAATTTTGCATTAACATTCTTATCAATTAGATTTTCAAATCCGCATCAGAAACTATCAAAGTGCATCAAAGAGCACTATAACTGCAAAATGTCTTGTCACACGCATTATTAAAGGCCTGCTCATTTTGTACTCAAATCAGGACTATCTCGACCTGCATAAAGAAAACTTTAAGCTATCTAGTCTTGACACGTTATGCAAGTTCCGTTCACTTTGTATGAAATCATGAATATAACAAAATGCATTTCCTTCAATTACAAAAGCAGACAAATGTCATCTCTTTCTTATGTTTGGGCTTCTTCTTTTTGTCCAAAAATAACATTTCATTACTTAACTGTTGTAGAAACGCAACTAAGTCCGAAATTAGTACATAATAAAACCCATAGTGGGTGGGGGGTTTTGTTCAACCAATTAATAGCAAGAGAAATATACCAGATTTGTTCAAGTTAATAGCTTGATTCGATGCATGACAATATCAGTTCAAAAGGTTTGCCAAGTTTCGGCATTCCTTAATAGTCTCATCCAAAAAAAGATTGCATCATCAGTGAAAAGTAAGTGTGAGAGTGTTGGTCAACATCTATTCAATTTAATACGTTTCACGCTACCATCCCTTAGTGCTTTGTGTATAGCAAAGAAAGCACGTTAGTTATAATAATAAATAGGTAGGGAGAGAGAGGGTCCTCTTGCCTTATACCTCTAGTCGGCTTGAATGCTTGGAGAGGTTCCCCATTAACTTTGATGTTGAAAGTGATGGTTGAGATACATGTTTTCACCAAAGAAACCCGGCAATCACTAAAGCCCATCATTTTCATACAGTCACATAGGAAATCTCATTCTACCTGATCATAAACTTTCTGCATATCAAGTTTAAGTACCGCTTGAAACTTTTTTTTCTTTTCCTAATTCTGAATTGGTGCAACACTTCTTGGACGATTAAGATGTTATCTTGAATTTGTCGCCCACTTATAAATGCACTTTGCTCCATTTCTATCAATTTGGGGCGCCAAGGTTTTAATCAATTGGCCATTACTTTGGATCTCATGTTTGGGCTTTACAAAGTTGATCAACACGTCATGATTCTCATTTGAACCTTAAGAAAACTATCTCGGCTCTTGTCATCCATAGTATGACAGCCAAAATCATACGAAAATATTTTTGCATAAATTACTGACCAGTGTTAGAGTCCAAGGAAATCGTAGATATTTTCCAATGGTTCTCTAAAAAATTTTAACTTTAGGTCCCCTGATATAAATATTTCATATCTGTGAAATGCACTTAATAGGGAAATTAGTGGTAAATTTGCAACCCTGACTGGAAAAGTAACTAAATTGGAAAGAGAGCCCATCAGCAGCATCTAGAATCACAAGAGCTTTGCGAATATGCAGAATTACAGAAAACAGTGCAGTAATCGCATTAGAATGGATCTTAAATTCCTCTGTATTAAATTAAGCTACCAAACCATCTTAGCTTGCTAAATCATGCTCCTCCGCAGCCCTTCCACATTCAGGAGAAAATAAGGGAAATGACAAAGTTGACGAAAAAGCTCGTGAATAAATTGAAGGAACACAACGAATTCTAGGGCAATGGAGATTCGGCTTATGTCATACTACGTCGCAATTAACAGCCAATAATCGAGAACACATTGAGTCTTCCAAAGGAGGGTTTGGGCTTGTGGGTTTTGAATTTGGGCCAATTCGGCCCAGATGGAGAGAGAGGAATAAGAAGTTTGGGTTGGGCTTAACCGCTTTGTCGTGAAAGAATCTTTTTAGGCCCAACATGAAAGAATCTGAGATACTACGCTTTTTTCTTCTTCTTTTTTTATCTTTACAAGCATCTGTAATATTTACGTCGAGTCAAAAATTATTGTTGGCCGAAAAATTCGTTTTAATATATTGAGGATATTTGCTTTCCCCCAGAGAATTCCAAATTTTTGTCATCAATTTTCCCTTTATTTTTTAGCAATGTATCCTCCTCGATATTCAAATGCGTGCTTTTACAAAACTGGGGTCAATTCCAAAAAAATCTCAAACTTTAGGTTCAGTCTCAAATATACCTTGAACTTTTTTTTGTCTCAAGAAAAACCTCAAACTTTAGGTTCAGTCCCAAATCTACCCCGAACTTTTCTTTGTCTAAAAAAAAACCTCAAACTTTAGATTTAGTTCCAAATCTACCCCAAACTTTTCTTTTGTCTTAGAAAAAACCCCAAACTCTTAGTCTATTCCCAAATCTATCCCGATTTTTTTTGTCAAAAAGAAAATCATCAAATTTTACTCTAATCCTAAATTTGCCCTCATTAGCCTCTGTCCAAAAGCCATATTAGTAATCCCTAATTTTTTATGTCCTAAAATGGTTTTATTTTGAAAATAATTTTCTATGACATCTTGTTTATGTGTATTTATTATCTATGTGGAAATGCAATGTTAAGTTGGGACTAGATCATGTGGTATATTTGAGAACAAATCAAAAATTGGTGATTTTTTTAGTACAAATGGAGGGTAAAATCCCAAATTAGTATACCCGTTAATTACGACATGTTATTTAATTTAGAAATTTGACAGTAAAAAATTTAACGAAAATAATATATAGTAATTTGTTTTGGTGGTCAAAAAAATAATTTTGGGTAAATTTGTCATATGTGTACCAATTTGAGATTTTTTTAGACAAAACAAAATTCGGGGTAAATTTGGGACTAAAATTAAAGTTTAGGGTTTTTTTTTAGACAAAAGAAAAGTTTGAGGCAGATTTGAGACTAAACCTAAAGTTTGGGGTTTTTCTTGAGACAAAAAAAAGTTCAAGGTATATTTAGGATTGGACCTAAAGTTTAGGGTTTTTTTTTTAATTGACCCTACAAAACTATCGTCCATGTCTCGATGGAAATGAACAAAAGATATTCCTAAAATTCAATGTGCATCGAGTCTATTCAATTTTTCCGAGTTAAACTATTATTTAATGATAAACGACGAGATATTTAAAAGCTAAAATTAAGAAGGATCCACATAAAATTTTCATGATCAATTTAAATTCAAAAGGATATATTTATCTTAGTTGAGGAGATCAAATAAATGGGGTGGATAATAATATAAATTATCTCTGAATTTTGGTCCAATATATAATCCGATTCTTCAAATTTTAATATATTCAATAAAGTCTATGAATTTTAGCAAAATATAATATGATCTATGAACTTTATGAATATTTATTAGTAAAAGAAAAAAATGAAATGAAACAAGCACACCATGTTGGATCATGGATTTAATATAATGTTTTATCCCCCCCCCCCAAAAAAAAAAAAAAATCAACCAGTAAAACCCTCCTTCCTATATGAAAACTTTCCAAGGTTCACCCATGACATCCAAATTAAGAGAAATAAATTGAACAAGGATGGACGTCCTCTATTAGGATGTACTATTAAATCTAAACGAACTCCGGTAGATATTATTATCTTAGAGGATGACGTCTCCGTACCTGAAACAAAAGTCCAATTTCTCGAAGAGAGAGTAAGGAAACTCCCTGGAACATCAGCAACCTATGACGTTTAGAGGAATCTTAGCCTCAAAGGTCCCACGTTGTGCGTTGAATTTTACAAACTAGTGAACTGGCATCTGAACTCCGGAATTGACCACTTTTAATTTTTTCTATAGAATTGACCACTTTATATGATGTACATGTAGCAAGAAAACCAGTCGCAAAAAAGAATTCATCAAACAAAACATGGCCGACATAACTCACAGGAGAGTCCGGACGAACGGGATATGGATGCACATAGCTGAGAAGGGAGATGGACCTCTGGCTCTGCTCGTCCATGGCTTCCCCGAGATCTGGTCCACTTGGAAGCACTAGATCCATAGCTTGGCCGAACAAGGGTACCATGCCGTCGCCCTCGACATGAGGGGCTATGGGGACTCGGATTGCCCCACCGACCCGGCATCGTACACCATCCTCCATCTGGTTGGCGATTTGGTCGGCCTCATCGATGCGCTCGGTCAAGATCAGGTGCGTCGCATAGTCACTTGAAATTATTATAATTCTGCAGGGTACTTATGGCCAAGATAGCTTATTGTTTGTAGAAGGTTTTACTGCTTATTAGAATTTGAATGTTCATGTTTGCAAAGATTAAAGCTAAAAAACAAGGAACAGAGAGAAATTCGTGTCTTCCAATTTTGTACTTGTTGACTAAAAACTTGAGTTGGATCGCGATTCGCTCAAAGTCAGAACAATTGAGAAAAAACCATCACCACACCCAAGGTTTGGAAAACGATCATATGCAAGAACAGAAGCAAGACACACTCTCCTGCTCCAATTTAGTTCTTGCGTTAAAGTCAGTCCCAGCATTCAGCTCGGACAATGCGTATAAGTGGATGTTTTTGTGACAACAAATGCCGACATAACCTTAAATATTTTGGTCCTGAACATGTACCGACTGGGACCTGGAGTAGCCTGTACTATGTCGATTCTTCTATGGCTTTTTCATACTTCTGTCATAAGATGCTGATGAACTAAGAATGGGTTTTGGTCCATAGGCGTATGTGGTGGGTCATGACTGGGGCGCAGAAGTAGCATGGCACCTTTGCCTCCTCAGGCCGGATAGAGTTAAGGCGCTTGTTAACTTGGGCGTGCCTTATCGACCACGGTCCCCACAATTGAAGCCGATCGAATACATGGCTGCAGAGTTCGGCGATGGGTTATATATTACTCAGTTTCAGGTAAGGGAAAAATGTCGGAAATTGAGCTTCGGTATGGTCTCTGAAGTAAAAGTAGGCACCGGTTATTAAAGCATGGTTTGGCAAGCTGTGCAGTACTTGAGCTTGCATTTCTTGCTTCTCTCTGTCGTGGCTAATGCAGGAACCGGGAAGAGCCGAGAAGTCATTTGCCAAGTATGACTGTTTGACGGTATTGAAGAAGTTCTTACTGGTGAACGGTCCCGATCTTCCGGCCGCTCCACCAGGCGTCGAGTTCATCGATTCCCTCGAGACTCCGGATTCATTGCCCCCGTGGACCACCGAAGAGGAGCTCCAGTACAGGGCAGAGAAGTTCCGGAGCTCAGGTTTCACAGGGGCATTGAACTACTACCGCTCCATGGACAGGTAAAGCTGGCTCAAAAACTTGTTCAATTCGACCCTATCAGATTCAGTACAGCCAGCTAGAGCGACCAAACTGGAGCCAAGATCAGCCTTTTGGCCAGAGTATGCATTTACAGCAACACAACCTAAGTAAAGATCGAAAGAGGTTATGAAAAGTGCTATCTAGGATAAACTTTTCTCACATTCATTCCTCATTATGGTCCTGCAAAATGCACGTCTTCTGTGCCAGAACTATGCCGTTTCTCTCATTTATGATTGGCGGAGTAAATGCATTCATCTGCTTTGACTGAACGTTCGAAGATGATGCCCCACGGACTGCGAATACGAACACATTCAATTCCGGCAAGGACCGGCAGGCACATTTTGTGACAGCCTCGCTTGCCCGGAGCTGGATCTTTCTCCATTTCTCTCCATTCAAATTCGATGCTCGCGAGCTGGATCTTTAATTTCTCAAAGGGGTGGCAGAAACTGACAGTGTCCATTGAATGCAGGAACTGGGAGCTACTCGGGCCGTGGCAGGGGGCGCGAATAAGTGTCCCCGCGAAATTCATTATCGGGGATAAGGACATCGGGTGGCAATCATTCGGGACCAAAAGTTACGTAGAGGGTGAATTCTTCAAGGGGCTGATACCGGGTCTCCAGGTTCTGGTCATCGACGGCCACCATTTTATCCAGTTGGAGAGGGCGGAGCTGGTCACGGCTGAGATCCTGTCCTTCTTCGGCGAGAGAACTGGGAATTGAGCGTTACGTGCCAATTGGGTCTTGTGGGATTCGATTCGATGAATTTGACTTACGTTGTGTTTCTGCGGTTTCAAGATTTCACACGGACGTGGGGATTATGTGACCTAACCTTGCATGAATTCACTTCTGTGGACTTGTGTTTATTTAATGGTTTGAACACGGATCGTGCAACATGTGCTGGATTCTAGGACGAACAATCTTCTAAAAGTAGAGAATTGGCTTAGAAGAATGTACGCGGCGAACTCACGACCAAGAAAACGAGATCAATGGGAGAAACAAGAAATTTGATGAGCCCTTCGGGCAGCGTCCGATTAATCTCAAATGGCTTGCGGAAATGCAGTCGATTCTTGTGTTGTCCTTTTTATGGGCCGAAAATGCAATATTGCGCGGGTTAAGATAGACATGTGAGGGTGTCGGATGAAAGAAATCTCACTTTGGGCTTGTTGCATGACATTAAACAATAAATATGTTGTATTGCCTTACAAAATCACCTTCAACCGAAATTAGGGTTCAAATGGGTTATCGGGTTTCCCATGCTAGAAGTAATTAGTTCTCAATCCAATTCCAAGTGTAATCAAGAATTAGGAATCAAACTGGACCGTCGATTCTGGTTAAAATCAACTATTTTTTTTTTCATTAAAAGTAGCCGTACACAATAAGAGAGAACGACAAATTTTAAGATATTGAAAAAAATAACGATAGGTGAAAAGTTATTATACGATAACTTGTGATATTATCGGATGAGACAATATTTAATTCACATTTTACAAATTTTTTGAAAAAATAAAAGAAGTTTCTTGTAATTGGTATTGTCCAGTTTTCTTTTGAAATTGGTAACTAAACTTACACTCGCAACAACCAAACTAGTTCAGTTTGGACGGTTCCGATTTGCACGCCCTTATCCTATGCATCTACTGACGACGACGATGTAAATGGATCTCTCCTCCGTGCACGAAATGAATTCTAAGGCGGTAGACGATGCTTTCGCCCCTGTTTTCTCTCGCATCGTCTGGCGAGGGAATCCAGGGGCTCTCGGGAGCACGAAAGGGGGCGGTCAAAAGAGCAGCAGGGGAACGTTCAGGCATAGGGCCGAGCAGCCTTGTCGTACTGTCCTTTTCCGTCTCCGAAATGTGAACAAATCCCTGAGCTCTACGGCAAAAAACAAATGGTTGCAGAGCCCCAAAATGGGACAGAAGCATTTTCAAATCGTAAATAGCAAAAAAACAGAGAGAGCACGAGCGTCTCGGAGCGTCTCGTGGAACCCCTCCTGTGAAAAAACAGAACTTGCCTTACCTGGAGGGATAGATGAATTTCTGACCTAGTCCCACCTAAGAAAAGATCCGATCTAATTAAACCGGTTATTTAGCAACAAAAATATAAAAATACTGGAGCTGTTGCTTTTTTAATTATTTTTTTTAAGGAGTTGCTCCGGTACAATTCTCTCTTGAAACTGAGAATCAGGATGAAAATCACCGATTCTATTTTTATAGAACTGAGAACCAGATTGACACCCTTGGGAACTGGACCAAACTGGCCAGTGCAAACAATTCCCAGTTCGATCGGTCTAATATGCTTAATCCCCACCTGCTTAGACCAAAACTAGATGGGTTGTTTTGATCTGAACTATTTGATTGTTTGCATTTGCATGATTAGCCGAACTCACTTGGTCAACTATTGAGATTCATCTAAGCTATATGAATCCAAGTCCATGGAAGAATCTAGGTCGATTCCTTAAAAAAAGTCGAGCTTGTAGGCTTGATCCCGATTCTGCTCCGACATTTTCGTTCTATAAAGTAAGAAAAGAAGATCATAATGACATGAAAACATAAAAAGAATGCAAAGAATTTAAAAACATTAATTGAATATCCGATTTGAATGTGTAAAAAAACCGGACGGCGCATAAATTCAACATCACTATGACGGCACGGTCAAAGTTGCATTTTGTAATGCAAAAACTTTTGAAGGTGTTGAGTATCCAAATTGAGCTACGTAATCGAAGCATTTAAGTAATATCTTGGATCACATTTAACTTTATCAAGTGATAAAACAAAATCTTATTAACCGTTGGCCATGACTCGTCCATTAGGAAAAGAATTATACATAATTTATAATATTATTGAATATGTTTGTAAATAAGTATTTTCGGGGCACTTTTGACTTAAATAATTAAAGAGAATATTCAAATGTTTTTCAAAATCAATATCTTGCGTTTACCTGACAATTTTGGGGCATAAATATTTCCCTCTCCCCGAGAGGCATGTTTCTGCACAAGCAATCTCGCGTCACGAACCACGATGCACCCCCCTGGGCCCCACCCTTCCCCCGTCGCCGCCACGTCACGATTACGCGATCCGAACCGGTGGAGCCGATCCCAGAGGATCACTCCTCCCCTCGGGATCAGCTTTTCATCGTCTCTGGTCCCTGAAACTGTGGGTCCCGCTCAAGTTTGATTAATCGCACAAAATTAAAAATTTTAAAAATTTTAAAACCGCTATTTTATTTTTTTCGTTAAGTCCCTTCTCGAACCCCAAACCCTCGCGAGCCCGGCAATCGCCTACCGCCACGTGTCCGCCCGCCCCACGTCATCCGCTGCCAAACGATTGGGCGGATTAATAAGAATGATTTTTATCAAATCCCTAATCAAATTATTAATCTGCTCATTACCGACTACCTGCGCGTATTAATCCCCAGCTGGCAACCTCGTCGCGATGTTATATGGTTCCGTTCTCATTCATTGTACGCTAATAATTTTTAGCTAATTGATATAATTAAAAAAAAAAAAAGACTCGAATCGAAGGCGCGTGTCACGCATTATAAATAATATTTCAGAAGATATCCTTTTTATTTGGTTTGTCTTAATTCTACGGGCCGGCCTTGGGTGCACCTAATTGGCCCCCATGGCAATTAATGAATGGAAGAGTTTGGAGTAAAAGGCTCAACCAACATACATTTCTTTTCAAACTTAGAAAAATGGGGTTGATATTGATGTTTGGTGTATAATATTTAGACGACGTTGCTTCCCTGGACTTCTCAGCTTGTTCTCTTTTGCGGGATATAATGACTTTCAAGAAGGTTTTGAATATCACTTACGACGCGGTGTCGTGTTTGTTTCTCCCTCTTTTTATTAAGAGAATACCGATGCAATTCTCATCTAGTCGATTCTTTTCTACGATTCAAGAGCACGAGCACGAGAGATCTTGCTACTTTTTAAATCCTTGAAACGCCTCATGAGTATGCCGAACCGTTTGAACCCGAATCTGTAGCGTCACTTGAAAATAACACTTTTTGAGATATTTTTTTACTGTCATGATGACAATTAAATAATGCCTCTAGTCTTTTTATTTAGCGGCACTTTTGGTCTTACACTGACTCTTCTCGGTATTTCCTTATATTTCTTGTGCTCGCATGCGCGTTTTTTGTTCTTAGACCTATCGATCAAGTGATCGGGTTGAGGTTGAATATCATCTAACCCGGATTAACCAATTTATATGCAACAAAAATCTAGTAATTATTCCCAACACAATTTATATTACTAAAAACACTTCCATATCTAATCAAATTTGAAAACTCATAACTAAACCAATGTGAGAGCACAAGAGCAAGTAAGGAAAAAAAAGAGTGAAAAGAGAGCTCATAATGTGGGTTTGGTGTAAGTAAACCTATCAAAATTGGTCATAAGCTTATTTTTTAACCCACACTTGATAGGTTAAGTTGTTATATAGGTTTAGGTTAGTTATTAAGTAAATGGGTCATATATAAGTTTAGAATAACAAATGCCAAAATATTATAAGCATTAAATGAGTTTACAACCTACTCAAACTCAATCAATTTCCATAACTCTATATTCACTTTTTCTCACTATCACTCAATCTAGCACTCGTTTGCTCTACGCTCTCACATTAGTTTTGGTATAAGTCTTCTTAGATTGGATTAAATATAGAAGTGTTTTAGCAATATGAATATAGTTGGATATTAATTGGATATGAGCTAGGTTGGATTGGGACCATTTGATTTGTGTTGGTTGGAAATTGGTCGATTTGGGTTGGATTATTTTTTACCCAACGTACCTGTATGACAGATGAAATGTTAATAAGTTGTGAATCCATTTAATCCAATATTATTTGAGGTTTTTCTTTTTAAAACCCATTTATGGCCTATCTATGGAATATAATTAGCTTATTTAACAACTTAGTTTATCGAATATGGGTATATGTCCCACTTTAGCATGTCAACTTGTTGTGATTCTCACATGTATAAAATAGAATCATAGACTATTTTTGACACTCGAACAAATCGAGAGTAGAACGAAATTGGAAACGATTCAATAGCAATGTGTTGACATAAGCCATCCTTCAAACAATCAATAATTTGGAAAGGAATTTTCGAGATGATCAGTCAAAGTAAAACATGATTTATTTTTACCATCTTGATATGGACAGTTTTTTATACTGAAAAAGAAAGTTTAGTTTCTTTTGCAGAAATTACCGCGTGCGTCTAGCACGCGTGCAGCCCCTTTGATCCGTAAGGTGCATTGACTTTAAGACAAATTTTAGGAGTAGCCAAGGAAGATGGTGCGAAATTGCAAAAAACTAAGTTCTCTGATTTTTAACTCCAACGATGTCTTTGACCAAAACAAACAAAAAAACTCCAAGATTGTCCAAAAGTGACGAAATTACCGTGATATTGTTCGTGGATTTGGATGCTTATTGACTTTTTTTTTATTGGGAGTCTGCTCGATGGTCGATTTTTATGGAAATCACTTGGTTTTAGTGAAAAAAAATTGCAATAATGAGCACATATTGGAATATGCTTTAAAGAAAAGCCCATCAAATTTAAAAAAAAGAAGGAAAGAAATAGCAAGACTCGCAAAAGAAATCATCCCAGGCACGTTTTGTTTATGATTTGGCAGAAACCAAAAAAAAAGGACCTTTTCCTGTCGAAATTTAAAGAAAAATTTATCAAAATCTCAAAAACGCAACATCCCTATATTAACTCGTCGGACATTCCATATCGTAAAAGTTCCAAATATTACTGGGTAAGAAGGAGCCCTGGCGTGCTCCTGGCAAAATCCATATCGATCAAAAAGTAAAAAGAAAAAGAAAGAAAAAAAAAACCAATACTCATGTAAACATGCTTCGGTACTTTATGGTTATTCACCCGAGTCAAAAAAACGAAATATTTCTCCCTAAGAGCGCCCAAAAACTTGTCCTAAGAAACAAAGGAAGGAACGTAACACAAAAACAAGATTATCACGTTAATTTTTATGGCCACTACGAGCCAAACGAGCCCCACCTGATCGATCCCAGGATAACATTTGCTGACAACCGCAGTACTAGGGCCTCGTCAGGGCAAGGTTCCTAGCCCTGTCGTGTCTGAAACGTTTCCCCACTTAAATTTCTTTCTCCTTTTAAAAAAAAAATACAAATTGGGTAAATATTTTTAAATTTAATAGTTTCACTTAAAAAAAAATAGATCCTTTCTTTTGCTTTCCACGCCTATCCCGCCAATCGCAGACGCCCCCGCTCCTCGATTAATTTATGAGGGCCCCTCCAAATCGTCCTTCGTCGCGAATCCCCATGTACAGTCTGCCCGCTGCAGACGTAATTAGATTTCCGCTTCTTCTCCTGCTGCGGGGTTTCTGTTCCTCTGATCCTAGGCAGCTTTCCCCGACGTTCCCGTTTTGCCCTCCGCTTCCCCCCGCTATTTACCGAGATTGCCACTCCCTCATCTTCCTCGTCCGAGGATTGTCCGATTTAAGAGAGGCTGCTTAAGTTGCAATCATTGAAACACCCCCCCCCTCTCCCTTTGGCTTGTCTTTTAAGCAACTCGGGCGAGGATAAATGCCCGCGTATTAGGTGCCCACCTAATTTCTTTTTCTCTCTCTCTTTTTTAAAAAAAACAGCTCGTGGAAAATTGTGGCTCTTGCACTTCCCATGAATTCCAACAGAAAAATAATGATGATGATGATAAAATTTGATGGGTCGAGTGATCGAGAGATGATAATAATGTACCTATAATAATGTACCTAATAGGGATGGATGTTCCTCGCATCTCCTCTCGAGTTTTGTGATGGCAATCGGGGCTGAATTTTGTTTAGGAAATTGACTTTTCGTAAAAGATTAGTTAAGCCGTTCGGTATCATTATGACGTGATTAAGGGTTAGCTATAGCCACGAAACTTGATGGTCATCTTCACCTACAATATCTTCGTGGAAAAGCAATTTGAAGGCATCTATATCACGTGGTATAGAGATTAAATAAAAAAAACAAAGAAAGAAGAGGGAGATGCCTAATCTTCTTCATAAAAAAGCCACAATAGTAAACTCACGGGTATATTTTCCGACTCTGATCTCTCAGCAAATCCCTAGAAAAATTACCTGTCAAATGGTTAAAAGGTTCGAAATTTCTCAAAATAAATGCACTCATGTTCAAAACATGGGCATTGATCATACTTGATATTTGATCGATTGACTTTGCCTTTCGTAAAAATCAATCATTTCCGGAGTAAGTAGAGAACACTGTGCTGAGTACTAACCAATTTCATTAAGAAAACAAAATAAAAAGGACTAACCACCGGAAAGCAACTCAACAAGAGGAGGTAGGAACAGCAAGATCACAGATGTCCCCATCAAAAGCAATCACGCACGATCTCCTTAGAGCAAAAAAGAACGACAAAGGCGAGGCACACGATCCTGCCTGGTAACATCATCGACAGCAACTCGATCCGCATCCGCTCTCGGAACTCCTCTTTTCTCCCCTCTTCGATCGATCTTTCGTGGGTTCGTTTAGGGTTTCGATCTGCCCGCGTCTCTCGAAACCTCGCATGCATAGCTCGGGACCGGACGTTGCTGTACGGAAGATCACGGGGACCGGTCGTCGTCGTCCCAAAGATTGCCCCGGGATCATCATTTTTTTTTTTTTTTGGGATCGGGTGTCCATGATGTATCCCGAAAGATTAGTATCATATCGACACTTCGCCGTCATGGATGCAAAAAGAATACGTTGTTTGGAAAGGAGGAACATCGTACTGCCCCTTTCATCATACCTAGGAAGCAGCAGATGGCGATGTGGTAGGATGGGTGTCTTTTCATTTTTCAAATGAGGAGGTGGTGGCGGTGCTTTCACAAGATTAATTAGCCCTAAATCCAATCAATTCCGTATTGTGTTTTTCTCCTCTTAAGGCGATGGTTAACGAAATTCGTCATGCTTATCCGATAACCCAATGTTAGCCGCATCCTATTCATGACTTCCGGGTTAATTTTTATATTCGAACGGCTTCGAGTTAGGTAAAACCCATTGCTACTTTGGTGACTAATGTGATTGACTCCTTCGGTTTTTTTTTTCATGATTTAATGGTAGAAGACGGTGGATTCTAGGTAGGGTTAATGTAAGCATTCTTGCTAAGAGATGGCTACGGAATCAAATGATCCTGATTACCTCCTTAGCTCGGCACGTGCCCCAATTGAAAAAGTGGCATGTAATCGCACGTGCCAACGAAATTTCGTCCCCATTTGATTGTACCCCAAAAGGGGCAAGTAAAATTTTCTTGTTTGGCCCCCCCGGCTGGAAAGAGTGCTCCCTTTTCACTTGAAGCGCTTTGAACTCTAGGAAGGAAAGAAGGTATGAAAAAGCAAAAAGGAAAGGACTCTTCCCGCCTTCCCCTTTCCCCCTTCCATCATGTTCTGCTCGAATGCTAACTGAGGATCGTGTGGCATTTCTTCATGATATGCTCATTAGATTCTGCTCTGCAATCATCAGAGCGGTCATGGAAATCTCATATTCATGGATGTGAAAATGACTGTCGTTCCAATTTCTTAACATGGTTTGGTTAAATATTAGAAATTAGGGATAAGCGCATTAAAAATCTTAAAATTTGTAGCGAATGTTGTCAATGAGTTTTGAAGTTTTCAAATAGTGCAATTAAGTTTTAAAATGTATAACGAATTTGTAATTGGGTTTTTTGTTAACTGTATTTTTTTTAAATTTTAAAACTTAATTGAATTTTCGTTATAAATTTTAAGACTTTTAATATACTTGTCCCTAAGAGTAATAAAGGATCACAACAAATTTGTGGGTCTTTCTTTCATTCGGACACATGGGTTGGGGTTTTTTCTCTTTTGAAAATGAGAAAAAATGCCATTAAAATGCAACATTCATTTGAAGGTAATTATTGTCGTTTTATTGCAGAGGGCTTGATCCTCGAGACATCACTCGCCATTAAATCAACTTCAATTTATAATCAAACATGAAAGATGAGATTTTTAAATATGATAGGGCTCTCGCTTGGTGATTGTGTTGAATTTCATGACCTTCAATTTCTACCTTATTATACCCATTGAAAAGTTTTTTGAGATGCATGTTTCGTCGAAAGTGATAAAAGGGATTTGAACTCAAATTGCCTAGCGATTTGATCTATCTAAAGAGGACGTGGGTGCATTTCTTTGTAATATTTTTTTTCCGCCCTACACGGCTAATAGATGTCGGATCCTAAATCTCTATCCACAAGGGTTGTCCTGAGGAGAGAGCAAAGAGCGGCTTCCAACCATCCGGTACGACAACAGTTAAAAATGCGTACTTTGAAGAGTATGAGCACGACACTGACTCCATGGATGGTGGGTTTTTGCTAAAAAGGCTACGAGAAAAAGAAAAGAAAGGAACGAAAGAGTTCGATGCTTGATGCTGACGCCTGAGCAAATAGCATTTGCAGTAACTTCAGGCCCCTTCGACATTGACGTACAAAGCCCTTCTGCCAAGCGATGTCACAAGAGTAAAAAATCTGTAAAAATCAACAAAGTTTCATGCTCTCATTTTGGGTTAAGCTAGGTCGATTTGGTAAATCAAAGTGCAAGAGATGCAAAGAGGGAAAAAATGACAAGTTTATGGAGCCAAATGGGCACCTGTTGTTGCGCCTCCTCCATTAACAAAAAATATATTTTTTCAAATTGGGGAATTAAATAATGGGGGGCAACTAACCACAACAAACAAATAAAAACTAATAGATAAAAGGGGAATAGAATATGCTCATGGGTTTATATGGTGGATATTGAAGCAACCAGAGAGAGAGAGAGAGAGAGCAGAACTTCCATGCTCATGGATGAGAGAGACAGCCACAGGTAGAGAGCGAGAGAGATGGTGTGAGAGATAGAGAGAGAGAGACAGAGAAGGAGAGGAGAGGGGGTTTAAGAGAGGGTTTAGGTCTACCAACTGGTGGTTAGAGATTGAGCACCTTAACCAAACACCAGCCAGGAATTAGAAGGAGAGGAGAGGGGAGAAGGGAGCGAGGAAGGAGGAGAAGCAACATTGCAGGTTCCAACACCAACTACTACTACTAGTCGCTAGCTCTGTTTCAAGCAAGAACCCAAAGCTAAGCAACCCACGGAGCTTTAAAAGGCAGTGACTGTTTCGGAAAGTGAAGAGTGTTTGTGCGTGGGTTGTGAGGAAAAAAAAAAGAACCGACTTTTGCGGGAGAGAGAGAGAGAGAAGAGGGTCTTCTTGTGTGTGGTTCTCAGGTGGGGATTGCTAGATATGATGGTTGCATGCTAGTATGATTTTAGCAGGCAACGAAAGTGCAAAACTTTGTTGTTCCTCTGAATTATGAAAAAGTTGTATTTCTATCTTCTTCTTCTTCTTTTTTTCCAGGTTTTAATTTCATCTGGGTTTTGGGTTCTTGTAGGTGTATGGACCGGTCTCTTCCACAGTTCAATGCAAATTGGAGTCCTTCTTTCAGCTGAATTCTTGGGATCGGAGGGAGTTTGGTGTCTTTGAAGAGTTTTTAGCCCGTTCTGTTGTGTACCCTCAACTGGTACAGGCCTCAGCGGTTCTCTTTGTTTCCAATGGTCTTGACTTTTCTCTTTCTTTGCTGTTCTTTCTCCATCTTTTTCTGTGGATGGATGAGCAAGAATTTTCTTTCCCCCTTTTGTTTTCGTTTATCTTTGCATATGCATCTCCAACTCTGGAGTGGAGATGATGAAGCCAACCACCTGTTATACCTCTCCTGTAATTATCCTTCTATTCTAGCAAGTCCTTATCGAGCTACTTTGTCCTATGAGGCTAACTAAGCAGACCTCTTGCTTGCCAGTTGCTCCAAGCTTGTTCTCGAGATTGTTTGGTCCCACATAGCATGTCTTCTCCTACTTTTGATTGGATTATTTCATCTGATTTATTTTGTTGGTGTTTCTTCCGGCGTGTTTATTTGCTGGACTTGACTTCCTTCCTTACTTTGTTTAATCAGATGAAACGGGACTTGTCTTAAATTTATCAAAGGATCGTCCTTGAGTATATGATTTTTTCCGAAATTCCTGTTTGCATCTCATGCGGGGCGGTCGTCTTTTGATTGTTCAGGTTCCATGTTAGACTGCCTATTTGCTTCGTCAGGCATGACCTTTGATTTTCCCATTGACTTTAAGCTACTCTTGTGATGGCATGTCCATCAAATCATCCGAAGCTAAACGTAGTTTTAGCATCTGGTAAATTGCTGCAGTATTCATATGCAATCGGACACAGCAGGGTCGATCCTTCGTCTTGAGTAGTTATCTTGTCAATTAGCTACATGGTCCATGGCGATACAAAAACTTTAGCAATTGAATCTTGGGTTCCAATCCCATCTATATAAACTCTACTAAATGTTCTTTTTTCCATTTTTCAGCTCTCTCGGCGATTATGAAAGGCCTACTCGGATAACCAGTTGCAAGTAGCATGTCGACTTACTATACCAGTTCCAGTGATCAAAGAGATGCTGCGCCTGTTCTATACTTACGAGAACACGCCCCCACATCGCATGCCGAGGAATCTCTTCTTCCTGGCAATAATAATATGACATATGTAAGTTCCGGATTCTTCTCGAGTGCATTGACCGGGAATCCTCAGCAGCAAAGTAATGGCATGGATATGTCGTCTGTTGGAGGTCTGGATTCTATGCCACAGCACCAAGCCATGTTTTCTAGTCTCGGTGGGTCCCAAATGAGTGATCATGGTTTGACTGGGTGGAGGGATGGGAGAAATGAGATGCTCTTTATGCAGCCAATGGCCAGCCACTCAACAGTCCTTCAAGATGGTCAGAACTTGCAGGGACAGGGACTTTCTCTTAGTCTCGGGACGCATATTCCCTCAGGCATCCACATTCCTTCGGGTCAATATCGGAGTCAGAACTTGGGTTTAACTGCGTTCTTAAGTCCTAATTCGTCGAAGTCGGCTGAAAGCAATAGCAGAAATGGCTCCACTGTAGATGAACAACCAAGAAGTGCTGAGTTCTTCCCCCACAGTCTAGTGGGAGCCAATCAAGACTTGAACGCAGGGAACTTTTCTGTAAATGGAATGTCAAGCATGTCAAGAATGCTTTCGAATTCTAGATACCTAAGGGCAGCTCAACAGCTGCTTGATGAAGTTGTTAATGTTCGGAAAGCTTTGAAGCACTCTGATAGTGAGAAGATTAAGAAGTCTGAGGAGGGAGATGAGGATTCGAAGAAAGATGTGGCCTCAAATCCTCAAGAGTCGGATGGTAATTCCGCTGGTGACCTTTCACAGGCTGAAAGACAAGAATTGCAGAGCAAGTTGGCCAAACTTTCGTCAATGTTGGATGAGGTATGCTTGTTGATATTGCTTAGATTTTGGTGTATACTCTCATTCTTGGTTATTCTAAATTTGTTTTATCATTAAAGCGGTTTAATCTGTCCCTGTCTCTTGAACTGTGGTTTGTGCTCTGAAAAACTTTCAATTACTATGTATGTGTTTGTTGCTTTCTTTCACTTTGTTATGTTACTATACCATCAGATGGAGGTTTCATCTTGAATTAAGAATAGGCCAGTTTACAGCCAAATGAAGAATGTCAGATCATAATAGATATCTAGCTTTGCAAATTAGACTTGACTACTCAAGGAACTAGAAGGGTAAAAAAACAAAGGTAGCCAAGGGTGAAATTTGTGGTTGATGGAACATGGAACCTTGTCTGCTTGCTGATTCGAGAAGGAAGTACATGGATTCTCTATTCACTCAGTGAATTTAGTGAGATGAATGCAAATCCCTGCTGATTTCTGTTAAGGATCCCTCTTTCCAGTCAGTATGCTGAGTTGATTATCTTCCTCTTATGCATGGGTAGAAATTCCTCACTGTAACAGAAAAATTCGGGTGAGCAGATCTAATGCCCACTGTTTCCTAATGTCATGGGAATTTTGCCAATACTTGGCTTTAAAGTTTGTCATCTAGTAGTAATTTAACCTAAACAGTTGATTGACATGCTTATGTGCCCCTTGTGTAACAAGGAAAACACATTATGCATGTAAAGCTTCCATTCTAGTATTCTTCGACTGGCAAATATTCATAGTGATCATGTGGGGACGGGTGGTCATTGTACCATACTCTGCTGTCTTCTTCTATTATTGTGCTGCAGATGGTTGTTTTCTTTCCCTTTGCAGAATTCCTTCTCTACTTAAATGATAAAGTAAGAAACTGAAAAGTAATTACACAAGGCACAATTTTCTGTATCTCTGATGCTTTCTTTTCAACATCTCTGGTAATTAATAGCATTGTCTTGTTGATCCTTATCTTATGTTATAATGCGATGCGCAACTCCTCAATCTTGGAATCAATGAACCGTTCATGGATGCAGGTTGATAGAAGGTACAAACAGTATTACTATCAGATGCAGATTGTAGTGTCGTCCTTCGATATGATAGCGGGACCTGATGCTGCTAAACCATACACAGCCCTCGCCCTTCAGACTATATCGCGCCACTTTAGGTGCTTGCGAGATGCAATCACCACCCAAATTCAAGCAACCCGTAAGAGTCTTGGGGAACAAGATGCTTCAGGAAGCAGTAAAGGAGTGGGAATACCTCGGCTTCGTTATTTGGACCAGCAACTCAGGCAGCAACGAGCCCTGCAGCAGCTTGGTATGATGCAACAGCACGCATGGAGGCCACAAAGAGGACTCCCTGAGAGTTCTGTTTCTATTCTTCGGGCCTGGCTGTTTGAGCATTTTCTTCATCCGTAAGGACACTGCTATTATGCTATTATGTCTTTCTTTTCTTCTTCTTTTTCCATTAATTGTCATCGAGTATTCTCCATGCCATATATGTCTTATTTAAGTCTTGGCTTTTTGTAGTTACCCAAAGGACTCTGACAAAATCATGCTCGCAAGGCAGACAGGGTTGACAAGAAGTCAGGTGAGAAATGAACTCAAGTTATATCAGCAAATGAACATAAACCGGTGAAGCATGAGCTAATTGAGACATCCTAATTCCTAGAGCTCTGTTCAAAGACATTGCTGGAGGCAAACCAGCAGTCTGATTTCATCGATTATGTTATTACAGTTCAAGAATGATTCAGTTGATTTAACATTCAAAAAATTGGACTCTTTAACAGTTAAGAAACTACTTGATCACAAGGAAAGGCTTGAACGAAAGGCTAAGAGCGTAGCAAATGGATGAGGTAGTTTTATAGGAGAACAGTCATCTTCACCCTGACATGCCAGTTATCATGATTCATGAACCATTGCAGTGCTTGCTTTGCTGATTGTATCATTTAGAGGAAAAGATGTACGGATCCTCCGATTAAAGTAGACATTATTTTCTCCTATGCATTGACAAACAAAGATATTCTAGATTTAAATGTGCCCAAATGACATTAGTTCCTTTTCCATCATGTAAGATACATTGTACAAGATATGGTAGCTGCTGACATGTCGTATTTAACTGATTAAACGGGTTTTGCTGTGTGCCACAGGTCTCGAATTGGTTCATCAACGCAAGAGTGCGTCTCTGGAAACCCATGGTTGAAGAAATGTACAAAGAAGAGATTGGGGATGCGGAAATGGACTCCAACTCATCCTCCGACACAGCCAAGCCGAAAACTGGCGATGTCAAGGAGGACCGGGTGGAAGAAGTGCAGCAGAGTTCAACAGCTACACAGAGATGCAGCTCGGGCCAGCTCATGGACTCGACGTTCGACCGGACTCCAGATGTCGAAATGGCAGGCCACCCTGGGGGATTCAACTACCTAAACGGGAGACATGGGGATGTCGAAGCTGAATATGGCCAGATGAAGCTAAATGGAGAGCAAGCGCCCGGTTTCGAGGATTGCGGTCTCTACCAGAATTCCATGGTTCATTCTGGCAGCAACAATGGCAGGTTCGTGGCTGCCGCCACTGCCTACCAAATGGCCGAGCTGGGGAGGTTCGGGGGAGGTAGTGGGGTGTCCCTTACCCTGGGGCTGCAACATTGCGAGGGAGGCACCTTGCCCGTTTCTGCTGGGCCGCACGGCGGCTTCCTGGCCATGAGAGGGGACGACCTGTACGACCAGGCGGCTTCTTCCATAGGCCCCGAGACGACAGAATTCGAAAGCATCAACATCGGGAACCAGCAGCAGAGGTTCGGTTCCACGCATTTGTTACACGATTTCGTGGCGTGAAGACCTTCAGGGACTCATCCTCACGACGATAAATCCTCCGAGACCGTTCCATTAAAGCTGCTCGCGGCGGGGAAGTTAGGGAGATGACATGTATTGTGGCACCAGCACGCAAGTCTGTATGATAAATGTTTTTGTTTTTGTTTTTTTGGAAGGGTTAGTGAAATCTTGTAAAGATTTAAAGATTCACACACTATTTGTTAAATATGTGAACTGGGGAATTGTATAATTAGGGCCAAGCCAAGCTTAGTACAGAAATAATGAAAAGGGATGTTGGGGTTGAAATTGTGGCAGTGATTGGACAAAGGATTCTTCTCCTTGTAATGGGCACGAATGAATGAACGAATAATAAAGACCCCATCTTTTCACACGTCGCGACATCAACCACATCAGGCACTGATAGTCCGTCAAAGAACAGATCGCTCTGCCTCTCGGACTTCTCTCGTTCCGTGCTTTTGCATCGATCTTGGTTGCAGAAGTGCATGTCGTTCTTGATCTTGGGTCACAGAAATTTATGTCATCACTGCAATTAATGGTTTCCTCAAAGCCGGCAACTGGCTCCTTCGGTACGCTAAAAAACTGAACTTTTGTAGTTTGAAATGTTTTGGCCAAAATCCGGCCAATCATTGCCGAAAAGAATCGACCCCTAAAAAATTACTGCTCACTCAACCCTGGAAATCGAGCCACGCATTAGGCTGATAGCGCTGATACAATCGCCGGAAAATCGTTTTTCTCAATGGTAGACAAGCGAACGGCAACGTAACAAAATTTAATATTTGTCCGACCTTTTGTCCTCCACATGAAATTCATCGAAATGGAAGAGTACTGGACTACTACTTGACATTCTACGACCGACAGAGACCATTACAGGACAACCACCGAACCTCTCGCGACCATCAAACGTAAAAATCCACGTCTATCGCTACGGCAACAAAGCGACAAATCGAACACCGCGACACGATACAAGCTAAGCATGTATGCATATGTTATGTTTATATTATACGACAAAGGCGGCTCTTTTAATGGCCATGGTGGCCAGGCAGCTTCTCCTTGATCTTCTCCATCATGCCTTTCTTCTCGTGCGGCTGCTCGTGATGCTCGACCTTGACCGCGGTGGTCTCTGTAGCTACCTCCGGGTGCTCGTCCCTGGGCTTCCCTCCGGTGATTTTGTCCTTGAGCTTGTCTTTTATACCTTTCTTCTTCCTCCTGCCACCTTGCCCATCGTCCTCCGACTACAAGCATCCAAAACATTAACGTCAGTTCAACGCGATACCCCGAGCCCGTTGAATCAATTCGATCCAAACATAGAACTTGAATGGAACGCGCTGTTATATACTCCTAAGTAAAGAACTGTGACACGCAGCTCTCCTCGCTTTCAGGGTCTAATGGGAAAATGATCATGAAAAAACACATAACATTTCCCAAGAATCGAGAGGCATGCTCATGAGAACGTTTGCTGGTTAATGAAGATTGAGTTGTGATCCCCCACAAATCAGGGGCGAGAAGAGGACGAGCTTTCTTTTTCCCCGGGATTACCAAACCCGACACTCACCGAGCTGGAGCTCGAACTGCCAGAGCGGCGGTGCTCTCCGGCCTCGCCCTCCTCACGGCGCTCCTGCCACTGCTCTTGCGGGTGGTGCTGACCCCCTACACCGGTGAATGAACCGCTGGGGGTGGTATTGGTGGCGACGCCGGAGATGTGCATGGGGTTGCCGAACTCGTCGGTCAGCTGCACGGGGTTGCCAAGCCGGTCGGTGAGCTGTACCGGATTCCCCCGCTCGTCTCTCAAATTAGCCATTTCCCTCTCTCTCTCTCTCTCACTCTCCACCCACAAACAAGAAAGCTACAAAGCCAGATCTCACGAGAAGCTCTTCATCAAACGCTCTCACATCAAATTCAAGCGAAGAAGAGGCTTTGTTTAATAAGGAGACGCAATGACGGTGGAACATGCAAAGCTACACGCGTGGAGCCGAGGGAAACGAAAGCGACAAAACTTCATCCCGCCGCGTGGCAGAGACCGTGCGTACGTGGCGCGTTCCCGTGTTTGCCGGACTGGTTCGCATGTTTCTTCCCTTCCAGCTCTGAGGTGCCGAGAAGCCAAACAGATCACGATGAGCGGACATGGCAGAAAGTTTCAGAGTCATCCGATCGGATATGATGTCATTAGACTAAATTCTCAGCAACTAGCAGACATAACTCGAGTTGATTTTTGACTAAATGAACATGCATTGCGTTTCTTCACAGCTCCCTCGCTCTCAGCTAAACACGCCTTGGAAACTTCATCTTAGAGCATAACCTGCTAGAAAAGTGCATGCAGTTCCACCCTCATGCGAACTACAAGTTTTAGGATAGGATATTTTATGAGTGATTATGTCCAGATGGTCAAGATATGATGGGGACCTCAACTTTTCCCCAACAGAAGAAAGAAGAATATAAATTCATGCCTATGGGTAGGTAAGGGAGAGTACCATTAGAGAAAATATTGCGTGCACCTTGCGTAATCAGCGCAATAATAAAAAAAGGCTCTTGAAATCACAACACGTGTCCAAAATAGAACCCGATGTCAAATTATTTTGAAAACACTTCCACGTGGAACTCTCCTTCACCTGCTCCCACTTTCTGCAGCTGTACTCCCTCTTTCATTCTTTTACGTGATTTTCCCTCATATTTTTTTATACTGAAAGTGTGTATATTTTTATTTACTTAGACAATTATTGGTACAAGAAAAAATCGATACACGAAATTTACAACATGTGTTTTGTGGCAACTATGATCGCCATTGGACAAAACTAACTTCAGACAAGTATATCACTCATTCAACGGTGAACATGTGAGAATGTTTTCATATTGGATATTGGCTTAACGATAATGTATTGCTGAAGAATAAGTGGGGTTGTTGAAATTTTATGTCTCACATGTTAAAAAAGTTTCGTTCAAAATATCATAGAAAAAAGACTATGATTAGTGTATGAAAACTCATATCGCTTGTAAGGACAAGAAGTACATTTTAGTCTTTAGTTGTTCCAAATTGAACATTTTTTCAATAGCATTGACGAAAATAAGAATTCATTTTCTAGATTTACTGTTCACCACGATGCATCTTTTAGTCTTCGAAATTAGAAGGTATGTATTACTATTCCAAATGGGCCGAAGGCCTGAGATTGTTACTAGTCGAGCATAGAATTGACTTTGGGCTTTTAACATTTTAGTCCAACCCGTAGTCTGCGATTTCAAGCCCAATGAAGCTCGACGCTCAAAATAATATTCAAATTCCAAATCATTTCGAGACATTTCATCAGATATCATTTGAATAAAAAGTAAAGAGAGAGTAAACGCTCATGTCTTTTCAGTGAAAACAAGAAGAAAATCACAACTTACGAGAACTTCGTTGGCTAATGATTGACGGACATTATTATCTTCTAAATTTGAATTCATAATAATCATCAAGTATTTCGTATTCTACCTTTTGTCTTATAACAACTTAAAATTATATCAAAAAAATGCAATAAAGTCTTTACATGTTATTTTGTTCTCTATCAACTTAGTTTTTTTTTTTTTTGTCATTTTTAAGCATAACTGGCTGCATTTAACTTTGACTAGCCAGAAAACAAAGCACACACATCGTTGAAGGCAATATAGTGCCCTATATCATAAAGATACAAAATTTAACGTGCCCACGTTAGGAAGACCATATTATACACCAGTACAAGATCCTAGATTACATGTGTATATGTATACATATCGAGGCTTATATTATACATAATTAGGTAAGTTCTTACACATCGCAGCTTATTGATATTCCACAAAATAGGCGCCGGCTCCTCTCAGTTGGGAATGAGCTTGAAAGGGGGCCGAACAAGGGCTGGCGCAGGGTCGTACTTGCCATAGTCGTGGGTGTCCACTTTCAGGATCCTTTCATGAACAGCAGTTGCCTCATCTCCATCCTGTGATCCCTCCTATAACAATAACACCACCCACTAAACCCATCAACTTAAAAGAATCAGTCAGAAAAAAAGTATAACTCACGCAAAATTATTTGCCTATTTCTCTTGATATGTTAAAAGTATGATATGAAACCACACCTTCATTTGACATTTTGAACATTTGGAGTAAACGATTTGGGATGCAGTTTTCAACTAGAGTTTGGTAAGAAGAAAAGAAAGAGAAACAAGATTGGTGATGCCATCTCAAAAGGCGTCGTGAAAATGAGCTGGAAGAAGGTAGGAAAACCTAGCCGATGTGCATGGAGATCATTTTCTCGGCACTTATGAACGAATCGAAAGGTAAGAAATAATAACCTCATTTGTAACAGCATTTGGATTCACTTCCTTGGCCAACCTGCTCGTGATCTTGCACGGTCGGCCTGAAAAGTTCACAGAAGGAAAAATGATCACTAAGCAGACAGTTTGTGGAAGATGAGCTTCAAGATTGTCGCTTCCCATGCATGCAGACACGTAGAACATCAACATCTCTAAATAGTCATCAGAATGTTAACGGAACTTCCCAATCCTGACCTTCATAGTGGCTGGCCACCTATTATTTGATCACTACGGTCGACGAGTGAAAGATTAATGATATTATAAGTGGCTTGTGGCTAAAGAAAGCTGTGAATATAAGACTTAAAAAAGCGCACCTGCCAGAGAAGTCGATAAGAGAGAAGCTGACAGGAGGAGAAACAGAAGACCGATCTTCTTCAGGAGCATAAGTCCCATGTTTGGTGTTTCCTCTCTTCTGAAATTCCCAAGTTCTTCTGGCACTCACAAGTGTATGAACACAGAGAGAGAGAGAGAGAGAGAGAGAGAGAGAGAGAGAGAGAGAGGGGGGGGGGGCAGCAGAATAATGTTTCTTTTCCCTGTATATCTTAGAGAAACATTAGTGGCAGTGGATGGAGATAACGGGAAATTAATATTTTAATTATCTTTACAAATGTAGTCGTCTGCGCTTTGGATTATAAAATTTAAAAGAGAAAAGGTGAAAAGAGGCCACTTTTCCCTTGGAAACTAGCACTATAAGTCTAAGAAGTTAGTGGATCGATTTTAAATGATTAATTTTGTAATGAAGCTAGTCTTGGACGTGATGTCCACTCAAATCTAATAATGTCCAAAGTGGGCCATTAGTCTGGTTTAAACACATACCCCATAATTCCTGATTATGGTTCAAAGGGTTGGTATGCTTTTAGGAACCCTGGGGAGACTCCCATGACGATTATTCAAGAACCAAGCTAAGAATGAAAGTGTCTGAATTTTGTCCTAGCTTTTGCCTTAATGACCCAAATGCTTGCCAAGGAGAAGTAATACGTTGAGCACGAACAGAGAGAGAGAGAGAGAGAGAGAGAGAGAGAGAGAGAGAGAGAGAGAGAGAGATTTGGAATGTGGAGTTCAGATATATATACATATATATATTAACTGCGAGAAAGACTGGGAAGGACAGATATTTCCAGGGAGAGAATGTGTCAGCATTAAGATAGTATTAATCCTCGTTAGTCGCGCTGGTTAAAGGAGATGATTAGGTTGTCCTATAAAACTAATGTGGACGACCTGGGTGCTTCCAATAATCCCTCCACGACAAGGACAACGCACCAAACGTCGCTGAAGGGACATTGGTGGGAAATGAAGAGAAGGCACTTGGATGAAACTCGAAACTTATACTAATCACGCCAGCCTCTCTTTTCCTCAGAGAGAGATCAAGCCGCGTGGTTTTAGTTTATTGACACAGGCACCTTTTGCAGACAAGCTACGAAAAGAAGGAAAAGGAAACCTCTATTATTTCTCCGCCTATGGCTTTCTTCAATCTTTCTCTCTAAGTCGGGGAACGTGGTCGGCAGATTCGCATGCCCACGAGATGACGTGAGGACAGTCGTGGTCTTCCTTGCAATGAATTGCTTGACGCTAGTTGGAGATGAATGGGGAACAGATAGGTCATGCACGATGGACTTACCGCACACACTTACAGTCATGAACATATCTGAACTGTTTGCTCTTGAAACGCGAAAGAGAGCTGCCACTCCGACCATTCTTCGGAGCAGCATTCTGCTGGTCCCTTGTCAAAAGATATGGCGCTTTTTTCTGTTCAAGTTGGTAAATTTCAACAAGAAGATAACCGTACAATAACCATTGATTAAAAAATGACAAGTGGCTTCTTCTCCGGATAAGTTGTTTGTACTTATCACTGCTTTTACAACACCTTCAACTTTTTTTCTAGATAGGTTGCGAATTGTCAATTTTTGTACTAGCTAACTTGTATTTGAATAGCTTACTAAAGTTTCAAATTTACTAACTCTTAAATGATATCTCGGCACCCTTGTTCAAACTTGGCCTATAAAATAATGTCCCAAAAATTAGAAATGGAGAGGGAACTGAGAAGTTTGAAATATATTCACACAACCTTAGGTCATCTTATTTTTGTGGAAAATGGCACAAATAGTTTATAAACTTTGGCCTAATATGCATTATTGGAGAAAATTACCAAAAAAAGTTATAAAACTATTGTAATTATATAAATTTAATCATAAACCTTTTTTTTTTTTTTTTTTTTCCTAATTCAATCCCAATCCTTTTGTATTTATATTAATTCAATATTATTGCCTAATTTTGACTTGCCAATGTTGACATGGCAATTTTGATAATATTTTATTTTATATTTTCCAATTTCTTATTGATTACTTATTTTTATTTTTCCAAATTTTCTTTTTTCTCTTCTTCCTCCTTTAGCTTCTTTTCCCTACAGTGGCTGGCGAGCCTCAATGTATTATGTCGTCCTTGAACTTTCAATTTGTTAAATATAATCCATAAATTTTTTATACATGTTTAATCTAATCCCTGGATTAAATAAAATTTTCAATATTATCCATAAATTAAAATTAATGAAAGGATAATATTGAACAATATTATATAGTACATGGACTAGATTGAACATATAGTAAAAAAAGTTTGGCGATTATATTAAATATATTAAAAGTTTAGAGACAACATTGCATAATGTGTCTAAGTTTATGAACCACATTGAACAAGTTAAAATTTTTGAGATTATTTGGCATCATTATCCCTATCCCCATTTTTGTAGACAAAGATGTGTTCATCTTTCTTTGTTTCTTAAACTAGGAAGTGATGATTGGCTTATTTGTTAGAATGGATGGATCCGGTTAAATGGGCCGGGCTAGCAGATATCCACGTTTTCTTGTCTGAATATGTTTTAGCGGATTTTGCGAAAAGGAGGAGAAGGAAGAAGAAGAAGAAGAAGAAGAAGCAGCAGTACCAGCAGAGGGCGACGAAGTCATTCGTTCAGAGGCGCAATGGAGATCACCACGATGCCGCAGGCCATGCAACTCCACGCGCAGATCCTCAAATGCCCCACCGCCGCCGGCCCCGACCTCAACCTCTCCAAGCTCTTCACCTTCTCGGCCCTCTCCCCACATGGCGACCTCGGCTACGCCCGTCTCATCCTCGACTCCCTCTCCGCCCCGAGCTCCTACTACTTCAACACCATGATCCGCGCCTACTCCCAGAGCCCCGACCCCGACCACACTCCCCGCGCCCTCTCCCTCTTCCTCTCCATGCTCCACGACCCGGCCCGCCTCACCCCTGGACCTGACAAGTTCACTTACCCTTTCATATTCAGGTGCTGCGCTCGCTCGAGGTCGACCCGCCTGGGCAAGCAAGTGCACGGATTGGCTGTCAAGTCGGGTCTCGCTTCGGATCGGTATGTAGAGCATGCCCTGATCCATACGTACTATGCTTGCGGCCAGTCGGCTTGTGCGTGCAAGGTGTTCGATAGAATGTCGCAGAGAGATGTGGTCTCATGGACTTGCATGATCGATGGGATGGTTGATGACGATAGTCCTGTGGAGGCTATCAGGTTGTTTGAGAGGATGAGGGAGGAAGGAGTCGGGGTTAATGATGCGACGGTCGTCTCAGTTTTGAGAGCATGTGCCGACACCGGGGCATTAGAAATGGGGAAGAAGGTACATGAGATTGCTAAGGAGATAGAGATTGATTCGAGGCTAACGTCAGCACTGGACTCATTGATATGTACGCAAAGTGTGGGGATCTAAACAGTGCGAGGCAAGTTTTTGATGACATTGCAGAAAAGGATGCTTTTGCTTGGACAGCAATGATATCTGGACTGGCTAGTCATGGAAAGTGCACAGATGCTATCGATTTATTCCGTGAGATGAGGAAAATGGGCATAAAACCAGATCAAAGGACGATGACTGCAGTTTTGTCAGCGTGTCAATATGAGGGTTTGGGTAATGAAGGTCTGCGGTTCTTCAAGAACATGAGAAGGAAATATGGGGTAAGACCAACAATTCATCACTATGGGTGTATAGTGGACATTCTTGCTAGAGCAGGGCAATTGGACGAAGCTGAAGAGTTCATACGGAAGATGCCTATTGAACCAGATGCGGTCATGTGGAGAAATCTGATTTGGGCTTGTAATGTTCATGGGGACATAGAAAGAGGCGAACGCTTAATGAAGCATCTCCAGCTCGTGGATATGAATGCTCATGATTGTGGGAGCTATGTGCTCATTGGCAATGTCTATGCGTCAACCGGAAAATGGCGTGATAAGGCAAAGGTTAGGGAATTAATGGATAAGAAGGGACTCAAGAAATCACCAGGATCCAGTAGGATTGAGATAGAAGGGTTAATTCATGAGTTTGTGGCAGGAGATTCAAGTCACCCTGAAGCAGAGAAGATATACGAGAAATTGGATGAGATTGAAGGGAAATTGATTGAAGAAAGGTATTGTCCTAAACTTTCGCAGGTACTGCTTGAAATAGATGACCAGGATAAGGCATTTCAATTGCGCCATCACAGCGAAAAGCTTGCCGTTGCATTTGGGTTGATTAAGACCAATCCAGGGTCTGAGATACGGATAGTGAAGAACTTGAGGTCTTGTGAGGACTGCCATGCGGTGATGAAACTACTGTCCAAGATATACCAGAAGGAGATAATAATGAGGGATCGCATACGCTTCCACTATTTCAAGCAGGGGGAATGCTCTTGCGGCGACTGCTGGTAATGCTGGATTGTTCCGGTTACTCAGAAAGCGGAAAGAATCAAATAATCCATCTTGACTACTCCCGTGACTACTGACAAGAGATATGGAGGAGACTTGGTTATAGCAGCTGAGAATGTGGACAGGCTTTATACCTGAATTTGGGGAATGAAGGGTTGGGCTGCCCATATAAGATGACTGCTCATGAAGTTCCTCTTCAGCAATTTCTTCATTGATTTCAGACTTTCAAGACATGAATTGCATTGCAGTGCAGCCTTAGAGCATACAATCACCGACACCTGATGAGTGACACAGGAATTATGTTGAAAATTTTCATTGCCGGATGACATTCTTTTAAGCATGTCAAAAGGCGAATAGCATCTATTTGTTATTTCAAATGATCATGAACTGGGGGGCACCTTACTGGGCCCAAGAAAAGTGGACGCAAACTTGACATCAATTGCACTGCGTGATTAGAACCGTTCGTGGCACGAACTAACAGCTGAAGTTTGACAGCCCAATTTCTAGCCCATTTAACGTGACATTGTCATGGCAGAACTAACAGCCGAAGTTTGACAGCCCAATTTCTAGCCCATTTAACGTGACGGTACTCCTAAACCAATGATACATAATCATCCAACCTTTAATCTAGCCAGTCATTTCTAAGCGACATAGGATCATTGTCGTGTAGGGAATCATGAGGACACGTAGGGTGCATTTGGTTTGGCTTTGGGAGAAAAGTCTTTGCAAAAATATAGAGACTTTCATATTAAAGGGAATTTTCCCTCTAAATGAGAGGGAAAGTCTTTTATGTCCTGAACTCACTTGACTGAGGCATGCGTTATGTCCGTGCTCAAATTGCCATTGATTTGTATCAAGAAAAGTATTTGTAGTTATTAAAGGAAGTGGATGAAGTCCATGCTCGAACTGCCATTGATTTGTATCGAAAAAAGTTTTTGTAGTTATTGAAGGAAGTGGATGAAGTTGACGGTTACATGAATATAAAAATGAGGTCACTCTTTTCATTATCTAATTGTTTTGAAATAGTGGGTGAAGTTGGTAGTTATTAAAAATAGCGAATTAAATCGTTTCGCTTTCTGTACTTTTCTTAATTTTAAAGTAAAATTTAGAGATAGCACAAAAAAGTCCCCCAGATGCGCTTTAAGACATGGAATCGTTCTGTACAAATTTAATCACTCATGCTCCAACACGTCCTACCTTGGCATTATGAATTTATCATAGATTGATTTCGGTTTGTATCCCGGGGTAATCTGTCGGGGGTGTCTATAAAATTTTTCGAATAATCTAGGGGCGCGATCATAAACGAAAAGCGGTGGGCCGGCCATGATAAGGGCATAAACCTTCAAAGCAATACCTTCACTTATTAAATTTAGATTTCTATTTTTTTATTGTGGAGTTTGGAGAAAACTTATATGCTAATTAATATAAATCTCACCTTTCACAGAACAGAATCCAGCATGGTTGGCCACATGATCTCACCATCTCTTAAATTATATATATTTTCTGGATCCAAAAAGGAAAAAAAAGACAAAAGCAAAAAAGAGAGAAAGGTGCGATGGGTGATTTCGTCATCAATGTTCGCCTTTTTGTGTGATTCGTCCTTTATTAAAATGAGTAGAATGCTTTTGGAAAAAAAAAATTAATTTTTTTAAGGAAACATTATAAAAAAAAATTTGTGTGCTGTCAATAAATTAGATTTGAAACCACCATACACCTAATTTCACCGACCCTTTTACTTTACGAAGAGGGTTAGTACCCGTCTTCTTTGTGCTTTTGTGCTGAGGCACATCTAGAATATAGCAGCACATTTTATTTTATTTTTACTTTTTTTTTATGAGCAACTTTGGAATCATGAAAATCCCACACCGAATAATATTTCTTTTCAGAACTCCTGTCCACTTACACCAACCGGGCACGTCTCTTTGAATAATCGGATTTACCAATAGCATTCGAGTTTGTATAATCTTAAGAAAATTATCTAAAAGTTCAAAATCTATTATATAGATCTCAACTCAGTTATGAATTTTTTAATTATACCATTTTAACCCTAAATCTCTTAAATGATTTGCTAATTTAGTTGGAAACTGTTCAATTGTGCTAGTGTAGTCCCAAATCTTTTAATAATTTGTTGATTTAGACCTAAACCTTTTGATAAAATGCCAATATAATCCTTTTGACCGAGTATTCAAATAATAAGTTTAGGATTAGATTGACAAATCTTTAATTTGTTTAGAATTAAATTGACACTATGATTCAGCACTTTTGACTGAAAAAGAAGCAAATTTAAGACTAAATTGACAAATCATCAAAAGCTTTAAGACCGAATTGGTATGATTGAAAGATTCAAGACTTAGTTGGTCGCTGTATAATAAATTTAAGACTTTTGGACATTTGTGCCATGAATTTTCATGTCTAAACTAATTTCCCTCGTTACCTTTTGACATATACTCTAGTGAGACCTAATAATTGCATTCACGAGATCCTTCCATATGTATAATTCTATTCCAACGTTTGATTGTTTCTACCTATGTGGGTAGCTTGTAAAATAGAGTTGTTAAAGCTAATCGATCATCAAAGGGAGGAAGAAAAGAATGACATCAAAATTGCAATTCCGTTCTAACTTATTTTAAAGTTGTAAGTACCGAATTGTATCATTATCAATCTTAGATCACGAGTATTTTTCAAGTTGAATCATGATAATCATTGGTATATCAATCAAGTCCCTGTCAAGATAGAATGTCGAAATCTTGAAGTCATTCAGATATGTATCATTCCACGTGAATCGAGCCATCCTACCTACCTCGCAATATTACCTCTAACACATACATAATGATTAGCTAAATGCACACAAGAATCTTGTGTCTCGACACCCGGTCTAATAAGGGATTAGAGCCGTGTGGTTTCTTCTCGATAATAAAAAAGGAAGTTAACGCCGATTAAGTCAAACCCTATGGCCACTTGGGGTTTTCACCATTTTACAATGTGAGCGTGCGTGTGATTAGCGAAGTATTTTATTCTTGGACGATGATTGCCGCGTGGTGAAGTCGCTTTCGGTCGTTTCACGAGCGAAAGAAAGAGAGTCCATTCACGGAACTCTAGTTTGGAAGATTTTGTCCATACTTGATTGATTGAGAGAGAGAGAGAGAGAGAGAGAGAGAGAGAGAGAGAGAGAGGAGGATCAAATTAGGGTTCTCCTTTGTATTAAAGTCTCCTCCATAAATGTTTAGTAGAACGTATATATTTTAAGAATAAATTATATATATCGAGAATGTCAAGAGTTTCGACAAAATCTGTAATTTTATTCGGGGGAGAATTATCAAAGCAACGGGGGCTAGACTTGTCATCGCACGATTGTGCAACTTCGCTTTCATGCCACCGTCCACTTGCTTGACAAAAGTTGGGAGTGGAACTCTTGACTCTTGAAACAGGGAAGGAAAGTGAGGAGCAATTGCATATTTTAAATGTTTACGAAATTACGATTCAGTTGTTGTTTCTTGATGGCGACTCGACCCAACACAACACTCGCTATCTGCCGGCGATGACTACTATCTTCTTTTTATGAAAAAAAAGATAAAGAACATTTAACATGAGAAAGGCGATGCCGATAAAGAACAAACGAAGTGAATTGAACTTTAGAAAATAGCCTTTGATTATCAGAAAAATTATCAAGAAAGTCTCAAATCTACTATAATCGTGTTAACTCAGTTCTAGACTCTCTTTTTTGCCAATTAAGTTATAAATTTTTTATATTTGTGCAAATTCGGTCCATCCAACCAATTTCGACCTCAAATGGCAAAAAAAAGAAGTCCAAAATCCCCTTTAATTATTGGAACATTTATTTCTCATCCCTAAACAAATCTAAAAATAAAAGAAAATAAAAGATGGGTCTTGACCCATGTGAGGTTTCGATCTTAAAAAAAAACCACTTTGATTTTAAATTAATTCGCGAAACTCTCTCATTTCAATATTCTCATTTGCTACGGACATTATACGTTGGAAGAAACGATAGCATGTGGTCATTTCTGCCTTTGTTTGGTCATATGAGACGTCGGGGAAGTACGAAAAGCTAAAGGGGGAATCTGAGGAAGACGGAGAGCCTCCAATGTGTTGTATAATAATATCTAGTTGGAGCCCATTTGCGATGTCCCCTCCTTTCCGCCTTTTCTTCTCTCTCTCTCTTTTTTTTTTTTTCTCGTCACTCCCGCACCCGAGTGTGCGATCTGTCCTTGTCCTTTTTTGCTTTTGAAAAATCTGGTCGCTGATGACATTGTTGTTGTCGTCGTCGCCGTCGTCAGTGCGAGTGTGGTATTACTTGCATCGTGTGTCGAGAGGCTTTTGCCTCCTGTGCTCACATGTTCATGAGTACTCTTTGCAAATTCGTTCGCATCGCGATCGACCGAACTTGTCCCCGTTTTGACTGACGAGCATGTGGGAAAGAAACGTTCTCCTAAGGACTCATTGTAACATTACTCCCGGCATAGTGTGCAATCAAACCGATTATAGAGGGGAATTAGACCAGATCGCTCAAAAAATAGGTTCAAAAACTGGTTCCCATTGGAACCGAACCGGTCTGAGAATAGGTTCCAAATTTTTTGGAACCAATTGTAACTGGTTTGGAAATAGGTTCCGAGTAAATACTTATTTGAGAATCGGATCGGATTGCTTATTTTGGAATCGATTTTATAAGCTAAAATACCAAAACTCTAATTTCTTTTTTTCATTAATTCTAACCCAAGCACTTTTCCATCCTTTCTCAAAACTCTACACCATTCTTTTCCCTTCCCCTAAATTTTTTAGCATGAATAGGGAATGGAGTTTTATAATTTATGTTATATGTTACGTGTTCAAATTTTTTATCATTTATAATTGTACGTGACTATATATTCATCTTATGGATTATTGCTTTTGGCGGATTATGATTTCTATTATTTATCTTTTACTTTGAATTGTTTCGTTGCTTATAGTCTTACATGATTTTGTTATAAAAGAAGAAAAAAATAAAAAATAAAATAGGTTCTTGAATAGATCCTAGAACCGGATCAAAAAAACATGATAGGTGTTTTGCCGGTTTTATCTTGCAATGAAATATTTTTCACTAAACAGCGTGTTTCGGTTTTAGTGTTTAAAAAAGGACTGGGGTTCTGTGTTAGTATGGGACAGAGAGTATCGAATGCAATGTTGTTTGTATTTTTCTTTTCAAGAGCTTACTTACATACAATCCCACATAAGATCCCCGTCGATAATCCAATACAAATGCACCTAAGTACACTGAGGAATATGTCTAAGAACTAATCGATAATGCAATATCATGATCAAATCAATGACATTAGATGTAACAAATGATTCTAAAGAGACACCACCTTCAAATTGATATATTAACACAACATTTGTTGGCATTGATGACACTGAATAAGTAGGCTTAAATAAGGGGTACATTTCTTTGTGATCAATGTCTAAATCTAGTGTCTAAAGCTAGTCTATCTCACTAGATTAATGAAATAGCACTAGCAAATATTACTTGAATGCGGATCGAATGACACAACGTTAGAATCTAATTGATGACATTAGACAAAGATAGACCTCTCAAGAACCTTACTCCTAAATAGATATCAAAATACAATGTTGGAATCTAATCGACGACTTTAAGTGAAGATAATACTACTAAGAATGCATTGTCCTGAGATGAGTATGTTGACAGAATGTCAGAAACCAATCGACCGTGCTAGACTAAGATGGACCACAAAAGAACTTTACCCCTAAACAAATATGAACATTCAACACCAGAATCTAATTGATAGTGCCAAACATCAATACCTCCACTAAGTAGATGTTGTTCCTAGGCGGATACGAGAACATAACATCAGAATTTAATCGACAACACTAGACAAAGGTCAAATAGCACTAGAATTTAAACAATAGTACTACCTAAGATATGATAGTCAACGGAATTGAATCAATGATCGGAGTTTGAAACAATGACTTCAATTATGCTAGACTAGGTTAAGATAACTAAGGAAAGATAAAGAGTTTTTGTGTGTTGTTTGGGGGCCCTTCTCGTTGGAGGACCTTAGGTATATATAGGGATACTCCAATAACCGTTGAATGGTTATTAATTTGTATTCACTATCTTTAATCTTTAGTACATTCTTATTCTTCCATCGGTTTATCCCATAACAGTTCTAATTGTGCTTCCATTTGTGGAGGATAACTTTCCAAATTGAATTTTTAACCATCCACCGGCTTTCTTTTGCGCCTATTGATCCTTACAATTTTACCGCCAAAATCCATGTCATGGTATTCAACCACATGGTTTTCACATCATCAAAACAGCTCGACTTCCTTCTAGAACCCATCAATGGCCGGTAATAAGGGCTTATATGTCATCTCATCAGGCTTCGAGGTGAATCTCACTCACGTGATCAGCATGTAAGGCTTATTCAATTTTGGGTATTAGCAGTAGGTCTCAAAACCGGTTCCAAACAAACAAGGTAGGTTATCCACACTGGAATCACTCGCCCTTACTCTGGCAAGACCGTTGTCAGCTTTTATTCAAGGATGTGCCTCTTTCAACCATTGATGGAACAGGAAAAGTTTGCCTCCCGATGCATTTTAAACCCCCCGGACGACAAAAATACCGATGCCTTGGGCACAATTCGAGCGTGGCTTAATCTCGATATTGTAGAAATTTTCTACATAAACAACTTATTAATCAAGAATAATTAGATCCGTATATGAATGTAAAACACTAAAATTGATACGCACATGTTTGAGCCATAACTTATTTGAAGAAAAATATATCAGATTGATGATAATCAACGATTTATCGAAATACTAGATCTTCCTCTCTATTTCGGTATAGCAGCTTTAATGGGATTAAACGACTGATGGATATAACCTACCATTTTATAGGCTAGAGAGAGGACCTAACAAACCCTAATCAATAACGTGTTAACTGGGTCTCTCCCATTGCAGGTTTCGGTTAAATATAATTGCCTACACTTTGCTGCTCAACTAGACCCGTTAGTAATACATGCCATAACCCAATTCAATAAAATCACTCAAGGATTTAATATATATTAGAATATTCATTAACCCGATTATTTAAAATAAAAAATTAATTAATTAATGTAAACCTATTATAAGAAATTTTCAACAAATCTCTCTGGACTTCGAAGGAACGAGAAGTCTGATTTTGAAGGTAAGTATTAGGAAGTTCTAATGTTGGGGGGAACGCAGGTGTTTCTATGGGGGTAAAGTAGTTGCATTGATTGGACGGGCCACTTAAATTGTAGACTGGGGTCCAACATGCTAGGCCATCAATTCTACATTATATCGAAGAAAGTGACGTCTCATCTATCTCAATTTACAGTTTCATGCAATCTCCCTTTTTTCTACTTTTCAATCTTGTACTGTGTGGAGCTTTTCTCATTGCATGGGGATTTTTTCAGGCTATTTGAACTTTCGATTTTGGGATGCCCCTTTTGCTTTTTCCCTCTTGCTGGTTGGGGATGAGGCCCTTTTCTTTGCTTGTTGAAAAAGCTGAACTGATGGAATGATTGGGGAAGGGAAAGGGGAGAACGAGAAAGAGATAAGTAGAAGAAGAGGGAGAGATCAACATAAACTGGTGCGCTTTCCTTTCATCGTTTAGACATTAATTAAGCAAACTTGATAACAAAGGATTGTGTCCCTCTCAAATCATCGCTTTTGGCCCTAATCAATGAAAATTGGACAAAATCGAAACATCAGCAAACACGCATGCTTCATTAATTGATATAAGATATTATTTCTTGAAAAATATTTTGCAAATCATTCATTTCTCCTATCAAATCATTGTTTTTTGGCCTTAACGATCACTTATATATCGTACAAAAATAAATGGACAAAAAGTAATTTTATCTTACAACCGGTGAGCTTTTCTTTCATCGTTTAGATGTTGATTAAGCAATGTTTATCCTGAGATGGGCATGATAACAAAAGGTTGTTTTCCTATCAAATTATCGCTTGTGGTCTTAATTAATGAAAATCAGAAAAATAAAAAGAAACATAAGTTAACACGTATGTGTTATTAACTAATTATTTCAAGTGATTATTTATAGAAAAATATTTTTCAAATCATTCTTTTTAGCTATCAAATCATTGCTTTTAACCTTAATGATTGCTTTTGATCTTATAAAAATGAATAAATAAAAATTATTTTCATTTTTCTAGATAAATTTTAGACGATGAAATTTTTTTCATTAACCGATTATTTTGAGTTTTATAAGAGATTATTCATTTCCCGCAGAAAAAAAGAGAGCCTCAATGTAGGATCAATGGCTACCTGTTACTTATGGGAAAAAAAAATCATTGGATTACCCACAATTTTTTTTTATAGCTGGGGTTATTACTTTAAGTTGCTCCCTTTTTTTTTATTTCATAAATAACTATCATATGATTTCAGCTCTTAAGAGTTAAACCAAGGAAAAAGAAGAAGAAAGAAGATGGAGCTAATCATTGACCTTTGACTTTTCTTGGCTTTATTTCAGAACTGATTTAGTTGAACACCGACCCCGAATTAAGGGAGTGAATAGACTGAGAAGAGCTATGCTCCGACCATAGAAGTTTCACTCCTTCACTAAATGATTTGATGCGACGGGACATACCGAGCCTAATCTTAGTAGCATCGACTTCGAATTTTCTTTTAGATCACGATTCTTAAGATGCAGCTCACTTTCCATTTTCTTTTCCGAATCTCCGATCTAATCATAACATATCCTTCGGTAATCAGCAAAATGTTCTTCAACTCATAATCAGATCCTGCCTTTAAAAGGACATTCTCCGAGAAGATCTATAGTAACCAAGATTTCCATGTTACTGTATTTCAAGAATTTAGCTGCGCGCTCTTTCGGTAGCTTAAGACTAGTTCGTCCTCTTAAATGTTTGAAAAATTCAATCGAGAGGTAAAAAAACTCGAATCTTCGTTGAGGAAAACGAATTGGTCATCTTCTTCTTCTTCTTCTTCGTTTTAATAGGTGAAAGGGAGATTGAAAAGAAAGGATTTGGTTTAAGGTAAGCTAAGATCATCAAAACACAGTAAAATATGGTCAAGAAAGAAAGGACTAAATGTGCTGATTTAGCAAGAAAAACCAGAAATTAGGATTAACATCAACTAGATATCATTACCAAGCTGGCCAATTACAGACACAATTCTTCAATCAAAAAGCAAGCAAACCCCCATTTACAGTCCCTAAGCCCCTTTAATCCCGCCACTCTTACCAAACATACTAACATCCACTACCTAGCTGCCTCATGGGATTAACATCAGATCGATCTCAAACTTCTCTCTCTCTCCCTCCCTCCCTCCCTACCTCCTGAGATCAATACTGAAACATGTCTGCAGATGCCAAGATAGGCTGGTTTACAACATAAGCACAGCTCATTGGGTTGAAGAAGTAATCGATGGGCTGATCTGTCCAGCCACCATCACCACCAACAACTTCCTCAGGTGATCCGAACCCACCATTTCCTGATCCGCTGCCATCTCGTGGTCCGCCACAATCTCCTGCATCCAGGATACCGAGTATCTCCTTCAAGGACTGCAGCCTGTGGGTGAGCTCGTCCATCTGGACCCTCAAGATGGAGTTCTCGGTCTCCAGGGTCATGCAATGCTGGCTCACGATGCTCACGTGGTCCCCCAGCTGCTGGTTCTCCTTCTTGAGCTGTGCCACCACATGCATCAGATCGTCCAGGTGCCTCTGCTTCCTCATCCGAGAGCGCCTCGCCGACTCGCGGTTGGAGATCATCCTCTTCCTCTTCCTCTGATCCATCAAGGCTTGCATATTCTCCTCGGATCCCGAGTTCTGTAGCAGGGTTGACCCTGAAGATGTCCCGCTCGATGAAGCCATGAGATCGATTGGCAATAGTTCGTGGTTTTGTGCAAATTGTTCGAAACCCAATATTCAGCAAATAGCAGATTTGTTGTAAAGGCTTACGACAGGACCCGGCTAATAGTTATGCAAATACTTCGGGAAATAGATACGTTGAATATTATAGAAAGATAGATATAGAGGCTAAATTAATGTTGGATTCGCAGCAGTCGCTATGAAACGTAGTACAACCAGTAGAGGAAGACGACGGAGAAGGATTGAACTAGGTGGGTCCTGCGCCTGAATGAGGAACTTATCATATAACTTGAGAGGAGGATTTCACTCAGAATTTGAGACATGGATCTCGTACATCAAGAATAAGAGATTAAGCATGAAGCCGGAAGGAGGAGAACCGCAACTTTTCCAAGAAATAGAGAGGCGGGGAGTAAGGGGCGTACGGACTGGGTAACGATCTCCAACCCAGTACGGAAAATCAGCTCGAGACTCAAACTTTACGAGCCGAGATCTCCAGGAATTCGGAACTACCCAGAAACGAAGAACGGTTAAACAGCTTAACGGAACAAACGGGTAGCTGCCCAATATCTGATTCAAGAAAAGCCAGAATCGAGACCCTGAACCTGAACCAGAGAGATCAACGAAGAAAAAGAAGAAGAAGGGCCTCTTGGGCAGAGTGAAACAGAGGTGCGACTCCTGGAGATTGTCACTAGGGGAAATGGAGAAAGCGGGGGAGGGTTCATCGATTCGGAGCTTGGATTTTATAGAGAAATAACCTGAGGCCAACAAGACGTCCGGACGAAATTATTGAGGGGTGGAAAAAGGAAGGAAGAGAGAGAGAGGAGCAAAAAGAAAAAAAATATTGGCGAAAACGAGTTTTGGAATCTATCGTAAGGAAAAGTTGTTGGCAAAAGTCCGATGGGACATGTGAGGTCGGGGGCAGAGGCGGGGGCGAGAAGACTCCACAACCGTCCAGATCCAGCTGGTCACCAGCACCAGCTTTGAGGTTAAACAAGAAGACAGCGAAAAAAAGAAAAACAAGAAGAAGAAGATCATCCTCTGCACCAGTTAACTGTCGACGGCCGGAAGCACCACCGTGAAAAAAAAAAAAAAAGTTTCCGAAAGCAGCTCCACCACCGCCACTGCCACCGCCGCCACCGCCACTTTCGGGACGGTTTCCTCCCAATGGCTCTTTCAAGAACGGGATGCTAAAGCCCAAACGAGGGAAAGGATCATATTAAGGATTCGGAGCAATCATTATCTTGCTAATGTCGCGCGATGGTAATCATGCCTTTTTCCGATGTTACCTACTATTACTACCCACGGGCGGTGGGTGATGTCAGCATGACGATGATTTTCGTGTCGTGCGATAGATTATGGGGTGGTGGGGTCACGACATCAAGTTAGACTTATGTCTCGTTCGTCATGCTTATCTCGATTGCTAATTAGAACATCGCTCGGTGTTGCACCTTTCTCTCGAAGTTAGGGGTACGTTGTTGTTGCGAAAACTGAACGAAATTTTTTTTTTTTTTTGGATGAATTTAAGGAAAAGTCAAGGTGGGCATTGAATTTTTATTTTATATTATATATATATATATTTTTTTTTTTTTGGGGGGAAGCCCCCAACCTTTCCAATCCCCCAGGGGCGGGCAGGGCACGGGCACTTCTGCGCGCACATTCATTTATTGGGTCTGCAGCTTTTTTGTCGAGACATAATTAAATTTTTTTCAGGACTTGCGTAATCCGTCCTTTAACTTTATTTAAATAAACAAAGAATATGCCTAATTGAAATCTTGACGCGTTTTACCAAAACAAAAGGAAAAATCTTGACGCCTGAATTTATATTACATGCCCAATTTTTGACGTCATCATGACCAATCAGTCATTTTACAGGATAGATATGAACTACTTAAAGTACATTTGTTTTGCAGAAAATTTAAAACTTTGTAATTTTTGTTCAAAAATAATCAATTATATTACTTATAAAAATAATTAAATATAAATTATTATCGACGATAAATATAATTTTTATTTACTGATTTTTTAAATTATATAAATAATTATTTCTTGAAAAATATTTTTTACATTATAAATTTTTCGTGAAAAAACATACCATTCATATCAAATATTAAGGAGAGCTGAATAATTTAGATTAAATTGCTAAATTTAATTTGGTACATCAACAATGTGAGGAAGAAAGTACTCCCGGCATAGGTTAAAATGCCAAAATACAGGCGAATATTTTGTCCATGTAATGTGGGAAAAGGGGCAAAAATAAAAGGTTTCATCATCAAGTGTCAATCATTAAAAACATAAAGAAAAAGAGCACTCCCACGATACTCATTAGTTCTGATTAAGACAAAAACATTACCGTGCGCATTGTGCTCGACAGGGAGAAAAATAGTGCTCCGAAAAGATGGAATTATTTCCACGTGGGCGTTTAATAAATATCTTTTAGGACATTGGTTAATAAGATTTTATATATATTTTTAAAAAAATTATTTAACCACCAGAAAGGGGGGGTAAAAAGGGTGAAAAAAGGACATGGCGGCCAGAACGCGGTGCCAATGTTTCACCGCGACTTGCACCGAAGTCGGAAGTCGCTTTTTCGGGGGGAGTAAAAAAAGGTTAAAAATGGGGTGTAAAATAATGACGGGGGGCAGATACACTGAATGAGTGACGGGAAGTCGCTTTGGGAAAAGCAAGAAAAATCTAAAAAAATGATGGAGATTGTAGGGATGGAATCGGGAGTAGCAGGCTGGCGTCGGGGCCCCCACCCTTTTTAACTTCTCCCCTCCCATCGTCGGCCCTTGATTCCTAACCCAATGTCATTGAAAGTTCTGTCTCAGATGACTTTGCGCTCATCCATCGGGATGGATATTTGTTAACGAGTAATCTAGAGACACTTGTTCAAACCGATAAATTTTGAGAAATTTCGTGAAAATTATACATAATTAATGACATTGACCTATATGGACAATGCCGTGTCTCTCATTTATGCTTCGACTTTTGTCTTCTGAATTGAAAACTCATTTTGTTTCGGTGAGAAAAATGAGGAATGGTCCCATATTGAAAAGTTCAAGGTTCTTGAGTCAGGCCAATACTCCAGATTGACAATATCGAGTGAATCAATGAGCTTGCTCCGATGGAAAAATCAAGGATTGGGAAAATCGCGTCTTGAAAGGGAAGTTTGTGCATGTTTTTCTGATGGTCTAAATAAAAGGAGGTATCATTGTCTCACAGCTATAACTTTGTGTGTTTTTTTCCTGGAATTTGACAAAGCATCCAATTTTAAAAAAAGAAGGAGAAGATATTTGATACGTTGAAAATGATGATATCTTTTTTTTTCTTCCCTTTTTCTAATTTGAGATTGCTTAGCAAAATTCTCAATCATTGAGAGAATCCTGCTTCGATTTGTTTATGCATTGTGTACAAATAACTAGAAAATCAATGTATCAAAAACAACGAAGATTGGAGGAGCATTTGGAAATTAAAATAACTAAAGAAACTCAATAATGTGTACTTTATTGTTGTTCTAATGTCATTGTTTTGAGAAATAAAATTTAAAAAATCAGGAAAACAACACAAAAAGTTAAAATTTGATATCTGAATTTTTAATTTGTTCAATATGACTTCTAAATTTTGGTTCAATATGTAACGTGGTCCATAAAATTTTAATTTGTTTAATATAATTCCGAAACTTTATTGTATGCAATGTGGTCATTAAATTGTAATTTATTCAATATAATTGAGTTTATATTAAATATTTGTATATATTTTAAAGATTATATTGAATACGTATAAAAAAAAATTATAAATTGCATTACATGTTAAATCAAATTTGATGTACTATTCGTCTCATTATACTGGGAAAATTACATTGTCCTTGACATTACGTGCAGATCCTGCTGGATGGACCGGACCCATGGCGGTGCTCATTGCACGGACCAAAACCCCCAACTGGCCGGTGCTGAGGCTGTCGGTTTGCAGTTTTTGGGCTGTGTGTCCCGCTGCCTAGAATTTAGCCCCATTATGGCCTACACTCCCCTATTTTCTTACCATCCTCCAAAACAAAACCTAGAATGAAAATGACGGCTGAAAAACAATCGATCCCCCCAAATGCCGTTGGACGGTAAAAGTGGTCGAGCGAAACAAATTCTTACAGTTCCTTCTTCGCCTGTTCCAACAACAATTTGCTTATCATCATCGGAAAAATTTGACCCCTCAAGAGACCGTACAAGTAATTTTCCTAATCAGCGAAGGGAAATCAGATGACAGTAATTTAGTCATTATTAACCGTTTTGCACGACGCATTACATGCATATTTTCAATTTAAAGATGATTAATGATTTGATTTGATAGTTTTGTTGAATTTATGAATCTATTAAGTTTGCAAGTATATCTTCATTTAGTTATGTATATCTTGATTGATATATGTTATCTTTAATAATTATCTCATAAAATTTATAAATAGATTAATATAATTTTATATAAATTTCACGTCTCTGCTCCGTTTTATTATTCCTAACTCCGTGCACTGGCTAAAGAAGTCCAAAAGCTACTCTTGAGTTTCGTAGAGGTTTCTCAATAGGGTCCGAGTCTAATTTTCCATGCAACTCACGTACGAAAAGACATATTTATCGAATTGGAGGCTCGTTCCTTTACTTGACATGTAGGTATCTTTGACTGACGAGGAGCACAGTAACGTGCAGCATCGTTGGGAAATTGACAGAGCAAGCAAAAAGAAAAGGACATGATGCACACGTTTATGCCCATTGATTTGGCCATGAAAAAGTAATCTTTTTCTTTTCCCCATCTTTTGAATGAGTGACGAAAAGCATGTTAAAGTGCTTGCTTCTTTGGAGCATCACTCTTTTAACACCAAGTCGAGCTTGGACGTCGACACAAAACCCACCACCACCACCACCACCTCTTTGGTTCCCCGTGATCTCGAAATTCCAAGGACCATCGACCCATCGAGTGATTTAAATCAAGTCGAATCAGATCGAAACACGACCGAGAGTTCATCACGATACCGAGTTACCATGGGCGAGCGAATGTCTATCTTTCTTGTGTAAACGTGTCCGGACAATGTAATAGGCTGTCAAGGAGACGAAAGAGGGGATATCCCAAAAGCAGAGAATATGCCACGGTAGATCACGTTACGAGGGAAGATTGATAGGCTTAGCTCGGAAGTGACGTTCATTGCTTCTCTCTCTCTCTCTCTCTCTAACTGCGGAAAAAGAAGAAGGGAACAGAAATTTTCAGTCAAATCAAACGAGCACCCACCGCTTCAAAGACTGTTCTTTTTCGTTGTCCTATCGATTTTCTTTTGAGGGGGCTGATTTTTTCTTTCTTTCTTTTTTGATTCTGTTCTTATCAGAGGCTAAGCAATCAACATCGGCGAAGGAATCTTTTAGAACAAAATCTGCGTTCGCGTCTCTTCTTTTGTTTCTTGTGCAAGAACAGCGGACAAACACAATTTGTTTTTGTACCAGAATTAAATCGAATGTCACGGGGAATAAGACGAGAACTCGGGAAATCTGCCAGTTCCCGAGCTCTATCTGTCCGGTTCTCGAATCACTGAATATTTTCTCCTATCTGGTAGTCGTGAAGTCTTGGGACAGAGCGAATTAGATCTGGAGAAGGGTGCGTTTTGGTGATGGCTCGGTGGGGGGAACTTACCTTCGCAGTGAAGAAAAGTATAATGCGGGGGGCAACCCATCTGGGAAAAACGAAAGCGTCGTCATCCCTCGGGCTTTTTTCTCCTTCTTTCTGCTTTTTCGTTTACTTTGGGCAGGACTGCCCCGTCCGAGGAAACGGCCAAGCGCAAGTTGATAGGCCGTCGAGTTTGGTAAATGACCCCATCATTCCTTTCCAGCAATCTCTGTCTTTATTAGAAAGGATTTTTTAGTTCCTTCACCATTGGCGGAACGTGGATCTTCTTTTTTCCCTTATGAACAGCAGTTGGTCTAACAGTCTGTTTAACTCACGGGGTGGATTCGATGGGTCGAGGAGCGGATACGCGTGTTGTGATTCAAGCGGGCGGCACGGGTCCTATCGTGCTCGCCTTCGATTATTAATAGTTTTATGTTCAGGTCGATCGTTCGGTTTTTCGCCTAGGCATTATCTGTTAGGTGGAGTAAGCTACGTAACATGTCCCAAAGTGGCTTCTTGCGTTTCTAATTTGAAGTAGTCTTTTGCCTCCACCAACCATTTCGGCGGCTTTTACTTTCGGTGTCTTTAAAGCTTCAAGCTCCAATAATCAGGATCTGAGCGGAAGTTGGAGTCGCCTAATTAATTGCTCAGCCTATGGAGGCGGCCTAGTGCGATCCTCTGTAATTTTTTGGCCCCTAGTGCTCGAGTCCGAGGCCTCGAGTCTTATCGACTCTCGCAATACAACACCAGTAGACCCACTCTCCGGCACTGAAGTGAGCTCTGTCCTTCTCTTGATCCTGTAGTATTGTATTTAGACAGTTAATATATGTCATGTCATCATCTCGTGTTGGATCCGACACCAGCTTATGCCATCTCGAGGAAAATGGAAATGGTAGATTCAACCAAGACGAGAGGAAAGATGAGATGATAGTAATATAGAGACGGTTGTCGTTCAAGATATATAGCTCGATATTGCCTTGGCGTGCGCGGGAGAGAGAGAGTGGATTACTTCTTTCATCTTTACAGACCAAGAAAATAGTATAACAAACTCTGGACATCTTCATAGTGGAAAGGGTTTCTTTCATTTCGTCGTAGCATGTACAGAAGATCGAAATTCTCGGTTCCATCATCAGCAAAGCGCATAAAAACGTGAAGAAAGATTTGAGTTTTTCCCATATTGTTTTTGTATGCCTTTAGGGTCTCGTGCTACTTGTCAGGGCGAGACATAGAGTGACCCCAGGAGTGGACCCTAGGAAGCTTAGACTGTCATTTCAGATCTGTCATGAATCTCTCTATTTTCCAGTCATGTTTTCCACATGTCTAGACACCTCAGTTTCCTAATGGACAGTTTTCCCGTGTGCGAAGTAATCAGCACCTTGTCTAGATGAAAATTACCCAATCCAGCTTTATACGTGTTAATTTCTTCTCCGAGGAAAAGATGCTTTGAGGTGAATATTTCAGACGTCATGCAAAGCCTTCATTTCCTGGGGTTCACGTGCAGAGAAGAGCATTCACAAAGGTAGGAATAGCGGCACATGCAGGGAGTCGATCCAAAATCTTGGTCAAGTCGCTCCATCAGGCAACCTACCACTCCGCCACGACTGGTGGATGGCTTGTATACGTGTTAAAATTTTAACTATGATTGAGATAATTATTTTCTATGTCGCTGTAGAAATGGAAGCAAAGACTCTTGTCCAATTGCAGTCTCAGATGATATCTGTACTATAAAGGTTCAGTGCACCAAAACCAGGATGCATGGCTTTATGAAAACCCATGCCTTTACTAACGGAAGAGGTTCTGCAATTACGACCAGAAAAAACTATCAATCGAAAGAATGAGAACAAATCAAATCTGAAAGATGCACAATGTCATATTGGAGATGACTCTCGACTCACTGGCTTCTTTTTTGTCTTCTTTTTCTCGATGTAGGCCAAGAGCTCTTCTAGTCAGGCAATGGAATCCTCCAGTGCCTGTATGAATTTCAGTAGTAGTTAATGCGGATTATATTCTGAATAAATTTGTGGATCCTGTGATTTTAGAACAAGCAAAAATGGCCACCGCTCAGTACATATTTTTTACTCGTGACTTGATTAATTAGGAGGCATGCATTTGGCAACAGGCAGAGGCTTGGATATTTATAAGCTAGTTGTGCATATTCCTTCTCGGTTGAAGATAGCTCCTGTTCTAGGGCTTCAACGGGACTGACTGCAGCAGTCAGCATTTCCTCCTTCTAAGGCAGCATGGATGCTTGCTTCGTGCTGAGAACAATCACTTTCTTTTCTAATCCAGACATGCATTTCATCATGTTCAGGTAATCATTGCGGCAAATAGAAGGCTCTGGCAACTGGTATGGTTGAAGGCCATGTCACGGGTCATGCGGACTGTAGCGAAAATCCCCATGACTAAGGCCAAGAGACCATTGAAGTTGTGCTTGCATATAGCTTCAGGAGATTTGCAAGGATCGGGCATGGCAATTATGTCGAAGGTCACTTTGAAAATCAATGCAGTTGGGTCCTTGGATGATAGCAAGCTCTCAAACTTTGCACTCACTTAAATTCTTCAATCGTATGTCTTCTATAGATTTTCTTGGTGCATGCATCGGATTGCATCCCATTTTCCAGTCCAGATTTGGAAGTTGGTTTTCTGTTATCCAATTAGTGTCGACACTCCCGTCGATCATAGGTACAAACCAATTGTGAGTGTTTTCAGCGTCCCACTCTTTCGCAATGAAAATCTACCCAAAAGGAGATTATCTAGCATTAAAAGCTCCATGTCACCCACATTTAATGGAATGCCCGAACTTGCTTCATGAACAGGAGAGTTTTGGACTCACCTTCTCTTCCGTCACACATGGAGGTTTTAAATAACTCGCATTGGGAACTGCTGTTGGGTTGGAAGATGTGCACTACTGCATTAGAAAACGCATGCATGTTGATATCATAAGGAAGAATGCTACCCAAATCATCGGCGCAAAATAGCCTCATCATCTGAGATCGTCTTTTTCTAAATGTCTGACTTTCCTGCACATATCTGAATATAGATGAATAAGTCCCATTAATTATTTCCTCTGACATGGATAGGAGTACAAATGGTGGGAACAAAAAAGCAGCAGCAAACCTTCAATATGACAGGATTGTTCCAGGGACCCTTATCAGAACGCATGCGGCCACCTTTGTCGGAACAAGTGTGTGAACCACCGAGGAACGCTGGCAGCTCACAAGTCAAAGCCAAAGAGTTACGAGTCAAAGATCTTTCTTCTGTTTTGCCAGTTCGAGGAAATCGAGATAATTAGAAAGCACGGTAATTTGGGCCCATTTGGTTTAGTTTTGGGGAAATGAGTTTAGGAAAATACAAATATCTTTGAGTAGAAGGTTTTTCAAAATGTTATAGCATTTACCTTAAATCATAACTTTAATAGTATTGAAAAATAACTTTAACTTAAATGTTATTAGGTAAAACCACATTTGTAAAGGGCTTTTGCTAAAAAAAAATTTAAGTATGAAAATTAAATTTGGTGGAGGTCGGCTGTCGGCCAACCATGGCGTTGCCTAAGTTGTGGATCGTGCCACTGTAGGCGGCAGTTGTTGGGGATGTGCGACCCCAAGTGGCTATGGCAGTTGCTGGAGAAGCCTGACTCTTAGGCGGCGGATTGGGGGAGACGAGTGGTCGTGGATGAATGGGGAAGAAGATGAACAGTGGACTTGCATTTCCAAAATACTAAAAGCCCAATGTAGGTCTCTACCTACCTAAGTCTTTTAGCATTTGGAATGCTAGAGTCTCAAAAACATTTGCCAAAGATTTTGTATTTTCTTCAAGAGGCTTTGGAGGCCCAAAGCTGAACCAAACGGAGGTTGCAGCTTTTCTTTGGTTAAACGGCAAAGGATAACATAAGACACCGAGAGGACAAATTGGAATCAGACGAAGAATAGACTAAAGAATGTCGGACCTACTTGCGTCGATTATTTCAAGCAACTCGCTCTGGTATTTGTTCCCCAAAACATAGTAGACGAAAAGCACTAATATGCTAAGGTCAGCCAAAGCAGAAATGGAGCATTTTTGTGCAGCATATCTGTCAAAGGTCCCTTACATGGAAATTTGCAGTAATCTTTTGGATCGAGAGAGGGTTTAGCTGTCTTCCGCAAAAGCCTGAGTCTGAAGCCGGCATTAATGATGAACATGCAGTTTGGAGTTTTGAATTGGTTGGACACCCGTGAGCATCGTAATAATTTTTTAGCTTTAATGAAATTTTTGAGCCCCCTGCACACGATGTGAAACTAACATTCAGGTTCTCACCAAAACCCCCTCTATAACAGTTCAACGAACCATTGTATTCTTAATTCCCAAACAGTGTTAAAAGTCTATTCCGCCTCAGTTACCACTCCTTCGAGATGGTGTTCTATTTTGATGATCTCCAGAATTGATCGACAGCATTCTTTTGCCAGGGTTTTCGAAATCCAGAGTCAGTTCTCACAGCAACCATTTACAAAGCTAGGAGATACTTTTCGTTGGTTAACAAATATTGTGAGGGTGTCCTACTGAGAAAATTAAGGAAACGTGCTACGTACCATTCCTTGGACATCCAATATGGTTGTGCTCTGATCTATATGCATTTTGGCTGCGAGAGAACAAGCTGGGATAACAGCAAAGGTCCTCTCCAACTTCCGCACGAGGTACTTAGCACAGCGATCCATTATTGTCACTTGCATCAGTTTATTGGGTTCGACTTTACCCAGCCTCCGAATGTAGACAGGTCTTCCATACTTGTCGACATCATCATGTACTCATGGATAATACTCTAGGACATCCATCAATTTCCTTAAAATCGAAGACCTGAGCAAAGAAACCATAAAAAGCGAGTGCAAGAACTGGGTATAATGGTCTTATATACAAAAGAATGTACTAAAGCAGAAGCATTTCTCATAGAGGTTATTGAGCTATCCATTAGTACTGCCATGATTGTGTCAGCTCCAAACTCCTTCCTCCACTGTAACATTTTAGCCCACATTCGCTTTGTCTTCTCTACATCAAACTTTCTGGCCCTCAAAAATCTGTGTCGAACAGGAAGAGTTAAAATTACATCGTCCAAACTCCATCCAGGATGGGCCAAGAAAAGGGAAAAAAGAAATAAGTCCATCCAGGATACATCTACATCACTAGATTAGGATGCAATGATGATCATGGCAAGGGGTGTAGCTCCATCTCCGTAAGGCGTAGGGTGATGCATTACAAAGGAAGACACATGCTAAGAGTTCAATGTGAGACAGGCATGACTCTACCGCTTCTACGACCTTGCTTGGTCCAAAGATGCCCAAACTTGGTCGAAGCATTAAGTACCTTTTTCTTAAGAGATCCCAGCCTAGTCTTCCTCTCATCCTCAGAGTTCTCCTATTCGGGCTTTCTGGGAAATGTACATTGAAATGAAAGAACTATTAAAGCTGCAGCAAGAGCAACAATGGTGAAGTTGTCTTCGATCTTTACTATGTTCTATGAAGCATTTAGAACCTAATGGGAAAAATTTTCCTCTATCCTCATAACCTGTTGATGTGTAGACAGAAACGCACATAAACAACTGGGACTAACAAGTATTGCTGCTACAATAGAAGTATCTCTTTGAATAACTCAAGTAAAGAGAAGATCTGCGTTTTAAACAACTTTTAGATCAGGACTGTTAGCTCTGGTGCTTCTCTGATGTTACCATACCGGATGAATATGGCGGGAAATTCTCGACACTTCCTAGAATACGTGCAGCTTGCAGTTGCCCAACCTTCCGTTCACTTTCTAAAATCTGATTCACTAGTTGAATTAATACATGCTACAACCACATAATGTCTCTTTGTTCCTCTTCAATCGCCTAGGAAAAGAAAAGGTGTGGCCTCACAATTTATTCTGTCACTGATGAAAACCAGAATAAAAAGCCTCCTCTCAATTATGTAGCTTCTGATGGCCACCAGAATGATTTCCCATAATTCCATACCTGATGGAGAACTTCAATTTTTCGATTTTCGACACTTTCCTTCAATACTTTTCTGGAATCCCGAGGCAATTTTGCTTATGAGTGCATAACGTACGAATTGAACTCAACGCTTTCAGTACAACGGACACATTAAGTCTTTTATCCTAGATGTTTGTCAGATCAAAGATTTACAGGAAAACATTGGAGGAGGAGAGGAAAATTCCTACCTGGTATAGCAGTGTGATCAAGAGGTCCCAACATTCTGTCACACACGATTAATCTATCAATGAGAGCACAAGGCACAATCAATCGATGAAACAATCATTGGTACCAAAACAGGGTCAACACCTTCTACATGCAATATTGCGTCCATTGCGGTATCAAGCAGCTGAAGAATCCTAAATTTTACCTTGTCATGCGGAAACACCAACTCTAGACAAACCAGCAATAACTACTGCAGATTAATCAAACACCTTCTCCCATGCAAAATTGTACAAGAGATGAGCTTTAGGCATGAAAGGATCATATGGAAGTTTTAAGCAATTGTACCAGCTAAAAAAAAAATCCCAAATGGGTTGCTAAAGATGATAGCTGACGAATAATCTCCATCAAGAAGATGCCCATAGATTGAATGGCACAAACCAAAACAAGATGTTTTTCTAGAGAGAGAGATATATATACCTGTCTGGACAAGAACTTAGGTAAGCCTGAATAAAAAATTACCTATCATTCCGAATATATCTCTGAAATGTTTAACTGTCTGGATCTTTCTCAAAGATGAAATTAGAGAAAAAGAGGGATATTACAATGCGAGTTACCATAGTCAGTGAATATCCTCCTTCTTTCGTTTCATACCAGTACTAGCCAACTCAATTTAGAAATTAGTTTGACAAGTAAAATGATGCGATTCTTTACACGATTAAATTTGTGTGGTGACTACAATGGGGATTGATTCTTGGTTGTGGCAACCTGTCCAGATTCAAAAGTCCGAGATTAAGGCCATAATCACCAAAATCCCGTGTCTCAAGGGAAAGGTCCTCCGGCAGATCTGCATCTGATTAGTCTTGAGCCTTATCAACTCTCGCGACAACACTGACAGACCTCTCCATCTAGCAGTGAACTGAGCTCTGTCGTGGATAAATTTTGATGGAAGAGTAGGGATTTATACGAGTGAAAACACTTGATCCTGTAGTGATATATTTGGACAGTTTATGTCATGTTATCATCTTGTGTTGGATACTACACCAGCTTAAGCCCTTCTTGTGGAAAATGGAAATGGAAGATTCAACGAGGACAATGAGAGGAAGAGTGAGATGTTGGTATTATGTAGATGAGCAAAATCGATTGGTTGCTGTACACCATATTAGATGACGATGTTGTGTGTGGCAACCACTTGACATTGCCTTGCTATCGAGGGAGAGGGAGAGGGAGTGTAAATATTTCTATCATGTTTACAGACCAAGAAAAGAGAGTGTGAAAAATTCGACATATTCAAAGTGAATACGATTTCTTTTTCTTTTTCGTAGTAGCATGTAGAGAAGATCGAAAGACTTAGTTCCATTGTCTGCAAGTAAGTATTTTAATGTGAATACAGTATTTTAGTGCATCCTAGGATCCTTAGAAAAGACCTGCAATTTCAGATCTGTCATGAATCGCAATTTTCCAGTCATGTTCCACAAGTTTCTGAGTCTAGACACCCCCTTTCCTAATGGACTCCTGTTGCGTTTGTCAAAAGTCAGAAAAACAATTCCGTAACCAAATCCAGCTCTACATATGTTGACTTTTTCTCCGACAAAAAAATGCTTCAAGGCAAATATTTCAGACGTCATGCAAAGCCTTCTTTTTCCAGGGTTCTGGTGCAGTAAAATGTATTCACAAAGGTAGGAATAGCAATACGTGCTGTGACGCAATGCAAAGACTTGGTCGAGTCACTCAAGCAAGCAAACAACCACTCCACCACCAATAAGTGTATGTCTTGTATACATATTAAAATTCTAACAGCAATTGAGAAAATTATGTTGTCCTTTCCCAATTGGCGATTGCAGACAATCTATATTATAAAGATTCAAAACACCAAAACCACGACACACGGCCTTACTGGCAATACAAATATGAACAAGTGAAAAGCTTGTGTTTTTCATGAACTAGGAATACATATGAAACAAACTGAGGTCAGACGAGAGTTAATTTCAGTACAAAAGGACTTGTGATGGAGCTTGGACTTCTGCAATCCACGCCTTTACCAACGGAAGAGGTTCTGCAATTATGACCGAAAAAACTATCAATTGAAAGCATGAGAACAAATCTGATAGATGCATAGTGTCATATTGGAGGCGTCTCTCAACTTACCAGCTTCTTTTTCTTCTTTTTCTCGATGAAGGCCAAGAGCTCTTCTTGTCGGGCAATTGATTCCTCCAGTGCCTGTACGAATTCAGTAGTCAATGCGGATTACATTCTGAATAAATTTGTCGATCCTGTGATTTTCGAACGAGCAAAAAATGGCAAGCACTCAAGGCAGATTTTGTACTCGTAACTTGATGAATTAGGAGGCACAGATTTGGCAACAGGCAGATGACTTAATATGTACAAGCTCACGCTGTGCATATACCTTCCTGGTTGAAGATAGCTCCTGTTCTAGAGCTTCAACGCGACCAACTGCAGCAGTAAGCATTTCCTCCTTCTCAGGTGGCATTGGTGCTTGTTTCGTGCTGAGAACAATCACTTTCTCTTCTAATTCAGCCATGCGCTTCATCATGTTCAGGTAATCATTGCGGGAAATAGAAGGCTCCGGCAACTGATGGCCCTTTTTCATTGTGTCAACAAAGTAAGTGGGAGTAGAGTAGAGGGTTCCATCTGTGAGCTTTCTTGGTATGTCACGGGTCATGCGGACCATAGTGTAAATACCCATGATGAAGGCCAAGACACCATTGAAGAAGTGGCTGCTTATAGCATCAGGAGATTTGCAATGATCAGGCTGGACAAAACAACCTGGTTGACAGGCGACATATGATTAGCTCAAAAATTATAATGATTGCCACTTTCAAAGCCGATGCATTTGGGTAACCCTGGATGATAACAAGCTCTCAAACTTTGCTCTCACTAAAATTCTTAAAGCATCTGCGGTGTTATATAAATAAAAACTTTCAGAAGCATTTATATAGAATTATTCTTGGAGCATGCATCAGATTGCATACCTTTTTCCAGTCCAGATTTGGAAGTTGGTAATTTGTTAATCCAATCATTATCAATTGCCTTGTCAATTATAGGTACAAAGTAATCATAAGCATTATCAGTGTCGCACTTTTTTGTGATGAAAATCTGCACAAAAGGAGATTATCCAGCATTAAAAGCTCTGGTGTCACCCTCATGTAATGAAACGCCATAGAAATCACTTCATAGACAGGAGAGAGTTTTGGACGCACCTTCTCTTTTGTCACACATGGAGGTTCTAGATAACCCACATCAGGAACTGCTGTTAAGTTGGAAGAAACGCACTCCTGCATTAGGGGACACATGCATATTGATGTTATAAAGATGAAATGTCGCCAATTTACCAGCATGAGGTAAGAAAAGTTTCAGGTCCAAGAAGAGAGGCCCACTACTAATAGAACTCACAAATTGAGCCTGATTTCCCTGACGTTAGTTACCTTTTCTCGAGAGATTGTCTTTTCGTCGATGTCTGACAATTTTCTCACACATTTCGATTCGCCATTGTGAACCATCTGAATATAGATGAATAAGTTTCATTATTTATTTGCACCAACATGGATAGTGGTACAAATGTCGGGAACAAAAAAGCAGCAGGGAACCTTCAATATGTCAGGATTGTTCCAGGGTCCCTTATCAGCACGCATGCAACCACCTTTGTCGGCACAAGTGCATGAACCACCAAGGAACTCTGGCAGCTCACTAGTCAAAGCCAAAGAGTCATAAGTCAAAGATTATTTTTCTATTTTGGGCAAGCCGAAATAATTAGAAAACACAGTATTTGGTAAATTGCAGCTTTTTATTGATTGTACGACAGAGATACACAAGACAATGAGATGAAAAATTGAAAGCATATAGAACAGACTAAAGAACGTCAGGCCTACCTTGCGTCAATTATTTCAAGCAACTTGCTCTGGTATTTGTTCCCCAGAACCTATTAGAGGAAAAGCACCAACATGCTAAGGTCAGCTAAAGCAGAAACGGAGCACTCTTCTGCAGCATATCTGTGAAAGGTCCTTACATGGATTTTTGCAGTAGTCTTTGGGTCAAGGAAGGATTTAACCGTGTTCCACAAAAGCCTGAATCCGGAGCCCGCATTAATGATGAACATGCGGTTTAGAGTCTAAAATTCGTTGGACACCCGTGAGCATCATGATAATAAGCGAAACGAGCCAAGAAGGGAATTAGAGAGGTTGACGGAGTTGAAGTTTGAGTTTGCAAAGTACCTCAGGATAGTTATCTCCATCTATTTTTTGAAGACACGTGACAAGATCCCTTGCAGCTTTATTGAAATTTCTGAGCCCCTGCATATGCAATGAAGCTAACATTTAGGATCTTATCCAAACCCCCTGTATAAGAGTTTAACCAAGCATGGTACTCCTAATTCCTAAAGATGGTATTAAAAGTCTATTCTGCCTCAGTTAACACCTCCTCGAGACAGGGCTCTACTTCGATGATCTCCATAGTTGTTCGACATCTTTCTTTTGCCAAGGTGTAGAAATCCAGAGTCAGTGCTTGCAGTGACCATTAACAATGCTAACAGATAATTTTTTTGGATAACCAATATTGTAAGGGTGTCCTAGTGAGAAAATTAAGGGAACGTCTTACGCACCACTCCTTGGACATCCAATATGGTTGTGCTCTGATCTATATGCTTTTTGGCTGCAATAGAACAAGCTGGAAACTTAACAGCAAAAGTCCTCTCAAACTCCCGCACATGGTACTTAACATAGCGATCCATTGTCGTCACTTGCATCAGTTTATTGGGGTCGACTTTACCCAGCCTCTCAATGTAGACAGGTCTTCCATCCTTGTCCACACCATGGTGTCCTTGTGGATAATACTCTAGGACATCATCAATTTCCTTAAAATCAAAGTCCTGCGCAAAGGAACCAAAAGAAGGAAGTCCAAGAACTGGGTATAATGGTCTTCTGTCCAAAAGCATGCATGTACTAAAGCAGAAGCATTTGGCACAGAGGTTATTGAGTTTCCATTAGTACCTCCATGATTGTGTCAGCACCAAACTCCTTCCTCCATTGTAACATGTCAGCCCACATTTGCTTTGTCTTCTCTATATCGAACTTTCTGGCCCTCAAAAATCTGTGGCAAACAGATATTACACTGTCTGAACTCCATCCAGGATGGGCCCAAAAAAGGAATTAAAAGGAGAAACTCCATCCAGGAGACATCTACATCACTAGATTAGTACGCAATGATGATCATGGGCGAGCAGTGTTGCATCCATAAAGCGTTAGATTACACATTACACAGGAAGATACATGCTAAGAGTTCATGTACTAGAGAAACTGGAGCATCTATAGAGGTATCTGAAATCTAAGATAAGTATGTGACATAGACATGGCAAAACAAAGCACTTTCTTCAATGATACAGTGTGGGTCACTTTGAAAAGTCTTTGATGAGAAAATGATTTGCTGTCAATGACAAAATCTCACATTGGCAAAGTCAGCTGTCTGTGCTTTGATTGTGAATGACAGTTTGTTCTTAACCAATGCAGACGCACTAGGCACATCTAATATTCAGTGTGAGAGCAAGGAAGAGACCTGAGCATCATATGAGGGTCATCATGTCTAGATGGTAACAGTTCTTCAAGAATGAGAGCTTGGCGAAATGCATCAACTGCCTGGAGTTCTTCTGAGTCAATATCATCGTCAAATGAGACAGACATGACTTTACTGCTTCTTCGACCTCGCTTGGTCCAAGAATGCCTAAACTTGGTTGAAGCATTAATTGCCTTCTTCTTAAGAGATCCAAGCCTGGTCTTCCTATCATCCTCAGTGTTCTCCAAGTCAGGCTTTTCGAGAACTGTAAAATGAAATGACGGAACTATTAAAGTAGCAGCAAGAGCAAAAAGGTGAAGCTTTTTTCGATCCTTACTAAATACTATGGAGAAATCGGAGTCTAATAGGATAAATTTCCTCTATCCTCATTGTGTAGACAGAAACACACATAAAATCAACTTTGAAGAGCAAGTACTGCTGTTACTCTGAAAGTATATCTTTGAATAAATCAAGCGAAGAGAAGAATCTGCATTTTGACAATTTTGAGATTAGAACTGTTAGCTTTGGTGCTTCTATGATAATACCGTGCTGGATAAATATGGTGGGAAATTCTCGACATTTCCTAGAATATGTAAAGCATGCAGTTGTTCCAACCTTCCTTTCAATTTCTAGAATCTTATTTACTAGATCAATTGTCCCATGCTATGACCACATAATCTCTCTTTGTTCATCTTCGATCACCTAGAAAATGAAAATGTATAGCCTCACGATTTATTTGCCCAGATCAAAACCAGAAATGAAAAACCCTCCTCTCAATTATGTAGCCTCTGATGGCTGCTGCGACAATAAATGATGGAAAACCTCTGTTCTTGAATATTGAATCCTCCCTTCAAGACTTTCCCAGAAATTCTGCTTGCGAAATTATACCTCCATAACATACGTAGTGAATTCAAACTTGCAGTACAACTAAGACATATAAGCCTCCATTTTAGATGTTTGTCAGATCAAAGATTTACAGGAAAACATTGGAGGAGGAGAGGAAAACTGATACCTGGTTTAGCAGTGCGATCAAGAGGTCCCGACATTTTGTCTCACGTGATTAATCTATCAATGAGAGCAGAAGGCACACAAGAATCAATCAATCAATCATTTGTGTAAAAAGGGGGTCAAGTTAACACCGTTCACATGCAATATTGCCTCCATTGCAGTATCAAACAACCTAGGAATCCAAATTTTTTACCTTGTAATGGGGAACACCAACTTTAGACAAAACAGCACATAAGTACCTCGAATTACTCAAACACCTTCTAACATGCGCAAGATTGTACAAGAGATGAACTTTTGCCATGAAAGGATCAAGTGGGAGCTCTAAGCAATCGTACCAACTAAAAAAAATCCCCAAACGGGTTGCTAAAAATTAGAAATATCTGGTAATTATCTCCAACAAGAAGATGGACACAGATTGAAAGAGACAAATCCACAAAAGGAAGATGCTTTTTTTTAGAGAGAGAGAGAGAGAGAGAGAGAGAGAGAGAGAGATACCTGTTTGGACAAGAATTTAGGGAGCCTGAAGGAGAAGTTTATCTACGATCCCGAATATATCTCTGAAATTTGGAGGACGGCCAATGTGTCAAAGGACAACCTGTCCAGAGAGAGAGAGAGAGAGAGAAATGCAAATGCAAGCCACTCCGTTCGAAGGTTTGTTTGCTACGCTCTCTTCCCACGCAAATTCACCAACTAACAAAACCGACGTTCTTGTTTCCATGACAAGAAATAAAAAAAGGAGCAAAAACTGAAAAGGCCCAAACCGTGTCTCTTCCTAGACCTTCAGCAGTGGTCCCCAAAAAAATGCCATTTTCGTCCTCTTTCAGGAAACATTAAGCCAAAAAAAGACGAACAACATCCCATGAAAACCGTCACGGTGAAATTAAATTTTGGCTGATTGAATCCTGCCCTTAGTTGGCTCGATCCCTTGATATAAGTCAGCGATTTTGTCCAACTCAGTCGGATTAAATTTCTGATACAGTTGACTCGTGGGGCACTTCTTGATGCTTACGGAGTTGAAAGGTTCACTTTGTCTTTCCCTTTTTGGGTTACTTCGAATAGGTGCTCAACGTTTGAGTTGTGGGGCTCCACTAAGAATCGGTACGTGGGTCGTTCAACTATGCTGGTAGATGACGCTCGATTCGGCATCATCTTGATTGTTTCTTGAAAGACGGAATTGCAGAAAAAAGAGATAATTAATATATATATATATATATCGAAATTATGATTATATCTTATCAATGTCGTCTTCGCATTAATTAAATATAAAATCCTTGTAACAAATCATTAAATACACTAAATAATAACAAAATTCAATGGTGGGACACTATGTTCTTTTAAGTTTCAATAAAAAAAAGCTACATTTTAATATGTAAATTTTACTTAATTATGGTACATATATTGTAAATTCGTGATAGCATATATATTTATTTTAACATATCAATGCAAATGTTTGTCATATAACTATAAAAAAAAAAAGATGACATTTATATAGGTTTGTATCGTATGTTGATTGATTTTCATCCTGTATATTAGTAACAAAGATCAAGAATGTCATGCACGGTATTCACAGAATTAATACATGTCCGATCCATCGACAGCCAATTAGTTGTGCACGCTCATTCTTGATGACTGATCCGATATGTACTACCCAAGAAGCCTTCTCGATCTGATAAAGTTCTGAACTTTTGGTGTAAAGTCAACCCGAATTTATCTTAAACTACGTTCTTGAATGGGAAGAAAGTTGCGACTAGAACTACTGCTTATTAAAAGAAAAGTGCAATTAAAAACTAACTGCACGACGTCTGGGAAATTGAAAGAGTGTGCTGGATGAATGCACCAAAAAGCACAGTGATGCATTTTTGCTATTTGCTGTCCAGACTCAAAAATAGACAAGCTGGATGATGTAGTCATGGAACTTGCATTTTGCATATGATGAAAACTCTGCAGTCTATACAGAAAGACGAGCAGTGCCTTCTTCTCTGAGTATGTCGACGATTTTCAAGAGTCCGAATCCCCGTTGGAACGGTAGTTTATTCTTGGAACAAATGAGGGTTCGCTGTGCAAATATCAAACTTATGATGGGTTCAAAAATCGACGAAGAATTAGCTGCAAACGTACCTTTTTTTTTCTTCTAAACAATCAATTTGACATGGCCTCATACACAACTTCATTTAGTCTGTACTAGTTCTCTTAACTTCTCTTTCCTGTCTGTTTTATGGTCCTGGTCATCCTATTGAATTTGGGGATTTTCCCTTCTCTTTGAATGGAGAAATCCGAGCAGTCCTTGTAGGGAAACGTCAGGATCATCATTCTTCATCAGTTGTTGTCACACCCCAAATCCTACAGAGACAAAGGAGTGACAAGGCTGTCCTTTCTTTAAAGAATGCTGCCTCAAACTATACATAAATATCTAGCTCTCAATAATTCCGCACGATGCTCTTTCTCTAATGGCCACTAATTGAGACACCCGAAAAACATGATAAAATAAAGAAATGAACTATCATAACCCAATAAGTAATGAATTTTTTCTAAGCAGATCGAGAAATTACTATGCACATTTTAAATACACACATACCTTGCTTTTAACATAATATATGTATAATACAAGTATCTCAAGATAATAACAAAATAGATATCAATGATCCAGTCTATTGATCAATCTCATAAAACATAGACCAATAGTCCATTCCATTAACTAAACTTGACAAAACACGGGTCAATGGTCCATTACATCTACTAAACTCAAATCACATGTCAATGGTCCACTTCATTGACAAAATTCAAGCTCAAATGTCCAGCCATGGTTATGCTTAACACTCATGACAAGATAGCCAAGATTCCCCATTGATTAGAGCTCCATCTATTATAAGCCGATAGCTCGGCCCTATAAGGAAATCCTAGTCTAGTATACACATACCCACACACCTCTCAGGGTTTATAGAGACATTGAGTATCAACCATCAATTACAAATTTTTAGTAATCCACAATTAGAATCAAAACTGCAAATTTCTCAAGCATTTGATATATGAATATCAAATCACTTTTCAAGAAACACAAACTTTTAGCATTCTAAACCATTTCCAAGTAATCATTCAAACTAAAATCAAAGGATCACTCCATCTTTCAAATAACAAATGGCAATAAAAGCTTCGATCATATTTTACGCAATAAAAGATGCTATTTTTCATCTTATAGCATATATAACTTATAATGTTTTTCAAACATGAGTTTAAAATACAAAGAATAAATAGTATCACTCATCTAGGAAAAGCTAAAAACCAACTATGAAACTTACTAGAGTTGGTGCACTCGAATTCCTAACAATTGACCGAAAAATAATATCAAAAGATTGAGTAAAATGTCATTCTAATGAACGACATGTCTATACTATGCCTATTTGTCGATAAAACAACACTTACACGCCCATGGAAAGCTCACCTTTAGCAGGAACCTATCATTATCCCCAAGACACAACTCACATGCTAAACTTCATCACACTATAACTTTTTCCACAAAATTATGTTTCAAGTCAACTTGTAATCCTTAGAAAGCCATTTTGATATATTACAACAACCCCAACTCAGCCACTCAAAAATCGGACTTCACCACATAAATCTCCAATAATTTTGAATTTCAAAACCTAATTACGATGATTACTTTTGAAAGATGATTAGGGTTTTGACCACTTACCAACGTTGCAAAACAGTGTTAAATCAAGTTGTCAAGGCGTCCAGATCGATCAAGTGCAAGAATGTCATCTTTTCTTCTTTTCCTCTTTCTCATTTTTTTTTTTCTTTCGGCTTCTTTTTCCCCTTTTGTGCTTCAAATGCACGAGCTCAAATAAGAAGAGAGAAAGAAGAGGGTTGGGCTTGGGCTTGACTTTTGAGAGACATGGGCTGGCTGGCCCATATATTACATTTGCTCCCCAACTTCGGCTGGGGTGACCAGCACAGACTTCATTAGCTCTTCAATTTTAGGAAAAAGTGGGTGCTCAGTTGTGCTGAGATAATTAGCCGCCGGTGTTTTGAAACCACAAGAAGTGCAGTATGACATGTGAATGTGCATGTCCATTCATCATGGGCGCAACAAAGTAGGGTCGAGCTTTTCTTTGTGATTGGTCGGGAACAGTATGATTCTTGCATCGCCGCAGCTTGATCATAACCCATCTATGAAGTTGAGCAATCCAGACAATGTCACCTGTGAGCAAGAAGAAACCTCATTAGATGAGGAAATCTCAAGGAAGAGCCGGATGATTAAGTCTTATGGCCCTATCAACAACCATTCAATGCATTTTCAAGAAGCTTATGGAGTATGAACCGAAAGAGTAACCCATGGTTTGCATTTACCTGGCTTCATCGAGGCGCGATAAGTTTACCAAATGGAGCCGTGTGTTGTTGTCTGCTTGCTCTTCTTTCGAATCGAGGCTGCAATCTATGTCCGCAACGACAAGTATGGATTTGTTTTCAGTTGCCAACAACACTATACGCAGCTGAGAGCTATGAGAGATATTTGTAAGTTCCAGGTCATAGATACTGAAATTCAGATAATTGGCCATCGCAGCCACCAAGCTCGATTTCCCTGTGCCTGGCGGACCGTACAGTAAATATCCCCTTTTCCAGGCCTTTCCTACTCTCCCATAATAGTCCTTCCTCTTCACGAACTTATCGAGGTCCACCATTATTGTCCTCTTGGAGTCTGAATCCATTGCCAACGGGTCGAACGTAGATGGATGGTGAAGGTTCACGGAATGCCATGAATCTTCCCTACTAGGTATCCTCGAAAGTAGTCACTTTGCAAAGTATACAGTTTCAAGGTTTTTCGTGATTCCTGCATCTTATACCCATCGTTTAGTATGAAAGGGAAGTAAGAATCGAAGACCAAATTCTTGTGCATCTTGTGAAACTTCAGCTGATAATACTGCACTTCCGACACCTGGGATGGCTGGCCTTTGTGTGTCATCTGCTTTGATTCAACGTCCTCGGTAATCTGTCTCCATTTGAAGTTAACTCCTTCGAAGATATCTGTTACTTCTTGATTCTTTGCCTTGAAAATAGACATCTTTGTCCCTTTTACTGGCAAACAGACTCTATAAGACTGAGTTGTCGGAGATATTTTGTTGCCCAAGTAAACTTCCACGGTCTTGTATGTTTGGTTGCCAGCTAGACCATCGAATTCTTCAATGACTACAGTCACTTCAGAGGAAAAGGACTTGAAGAAGCCCTGTACTAAATAGGCATTATTGAAGCTCATATGATACGAGATCGCAAAGTAAGGATGGAATGACCATCGTTGAAGCAGCGATGGAACCTGCAGTGGATACAATAGTTTTGGCTGACTGAAGATATTTGAACGTTCAGAATCAGGTATTGATTTTTCGCAGAAGACTTTGGATATTTACAGTTCTCCGGACCACTAACAAGCTAGCTGCGTGCACAAGAGATAAAATTTAACCAACAATTCGTGTCCTTACTTGTCTTAGAGGTCAAATTCGAGTTCAATTCTCCCTAAGGAATTTTTCCTGTCTCAGCAATCAGGCCATAGCAATTATTTCATATTGCCATTATCAAAGCATCAGAGGGTAAGCGCATTTGGCAGTGTTCTGCATCCACAGTGAATAAGATCAGAAGCAAGCATGGACACCTGCAAAGCTGTCATTCAAGAGGTTTGTGCATTTAGTTATTCGAGTTTTAAGGAAGCCTAAAAAGCGACAGGTTTGCAAGTTCAAATACTTCTAGTGATTTTTATCCATGAATTCAAACAGAAAGATAAGTTGTCAAATTATAGGTTGGCGTCCATACCTGATAATGCGGCTTCAACTTCAAAGTTGATGTTTTTTGTCCAGACAGATCAAACAAACTTTCTAAACCTGTATTTAAAAAAAGGAGGGAAATTCTTATAGGACATCCTAGAATTGATTAGGACTGATTCTTTGATCTGGTGCCTAGTTTAGATTTTAGCCCTTGGAGCCGAATTTGGAGGCGAAATGACATACCCACAGCAGCATATCCAATAAAGCTCTTAATCGTTTTAAGTTTCTACTCACAACAAAGATGAAACCCTTCTCTTGCTCTCCTGCTTCAGCTTTGATAATAACTTTTGCCCCAAAAACTCTGGCAACACTAAGTCCGTGATGTGTAATGATGGCAAACAACAAATTATGGGGAGAGAAAAGGACCGAACGTTACAGGTAAGAATTTCAGAAACTCAAGCATAGTTTACAACGAATTTGCTTCGTCGACGTATTCCACCCTTGCCTTTGCTATAAGTTGCATGCCTACCTGCAAGACCTTTCAAGAACAGCAACATACATATATGGGAGTATTTTTTTCGGCTATTAATCTTTTGCTCGTGACTACAGTCCGATGAGCAGAGCCACCCTTCCAAAGTCTTAATCGGATCCATGTCAACATACTTCTCATGGCCCGACAAGTTTAGCTGGTTATTATTAAAAGCAAATCCACTTGAGAAAGCAAATACCAGACCTCTAGTTGCACATATTGAAAACAACAGATTATACACTAAACTAAAAAGTGAACCTAATCTAGATCTTCAGGCTGGTCTGTAAAGTCTGATGCGCTTCATATAAAAATGGTGCATTCCACTGACTCTTTTGGTCACTTCTCCTAAATTTTAGTGCTCAGATGCAGCAAAAAAGTGAGCAATCTGATGTAAAAGAGGCGAAGAAAAATACAATTTCTCTATTGGAAGCGTGGTGATATGTTACTAGCAAGTGCAGCACTAGACAGAAAGCTAATAATTTTCTTGATTGAGTGACAATCCACCGGTGACCAAGTACACCATGAAGATCGTGTTTTATTGCACCATCAGCTTTAACTTTCTGGATGGATCTGTGAGCGGTATTACTTAAATTTCAAAATAGCAAACAGCTTTCTTGGCTTTGTTATTCCTTTTGCTCGTGTGCTTGAAACGCAGATGATTTTATAAGCACACTGTACCAAAGCATACTGTTCCTCAGAATTACATTCCAGGGATATATTCCTACCTATCAGTCCATATTATTCTCTCAGAGCGTCACTCACTTCTATTAATCAAAGTCCCTCCGTATCATCGACTTGTGTGAAAAGGCAAATTCTAGCAATCTTTGCAAATTCGAATATCTTATCTTTGCATCCAATGTCAATGAAATCAATGCTTGGAATGTTGCATCACTGGATCACAGCTGGCCCAAAAGCATACTTTAAAAAGTTGTTCTCATTCTAAGAACTCAGGAAGAACTCAGCTTGTGCACTTTTTTTTGTATTGGTAGCAGATACAGGCAGATGGAAACCAGTTGCTCGACATGTCCTACCCTATGAAAGAAAAGTTGGGCAGAAGTATACGGCAACTAAAACAAATAGAAAAAAAGAAGAAAAGACACCCATGGGGAGATTGCATATGATTCGGAGATATACATACTTCCAAAACCATGGAAAGAGTAATATAGAACTATGTACCACTGCCTTATGATCTTATAAGCATTTTACAAAACAGACTACTCCTCTTCCCTCAGAAACATCTGTTGCCGGGCAATGAAAGCCTCCACCGTGCGACGGAACTCCTCATTGCTCAAAGCATCCTCAGGGAAAGAATTTTTCTCCAATTTCCCCGTCTCAGAGCAAAGAGCATTATCTCTGCATTTCTCTGTCACAGAACGCCTTAGAACTCGGTGCAATTTCACACGGTTCTCATGATGCAAGTTCTCTGATTGGCTCCTCTTATAAGTCTTCACCACCTCATCCCTATGAACGACATGCTTATCGTCACTAATTTCCTTACTTATAATTTGCTTGTCCTGGAAGTGGGGTTCGGTTTGGCGGTTGTTCCGACTCTTTTCGCTCTTCTCTAAGAATTCATCATAAAGATCGTTATTTATGGTGGAATCCCGAGTAGAGAACTGTCCGGACTTAGCGAACAGAGTGATGATTATCACGTTCCCAATGATGAACACGAAACGAGGACTCACTAGAACCACCTTCAAGTCCCGGAAATACTCACCCGAGTTCTTGACGGCTATTGGCAGTTGAGTGGAAAACCTCGAGAGCAACACCAACAGGACACATATCTCAACGATCCTGAACAAGCTCGCAATCTTTCTCAGTTGGCAGTACTTCTCGGTACTTCTGTAAGCCCTTTTCTCAACTTTGATGTTCTTAAAGTGAAGCGAATCCATCAGAAACAGTGACTTGGGAAACAACTATTGATCTCTAAAGCACCACCAGGGATTGAAAACTACACGCTCCTCACTCGCAAGAGTAGGGATACACAAGGAAAGCATCGGCAAAGACCCCTTCCCCGCTCAGAGAGAACAGAGAGAGGAGCATGACCAAAGCGTTCATAGAGAAGCTCCTACTGCAACTATTCATGGAAGAAAAACTGTGCAAATGGAAGCTGAAGAAAAAATAATCGCAGTCACAGAGAGAGAATCTTATTGAAGGAGGAGGAGAATGGAGCAAACAGAGTCCGAGAGGTATGAATTCTTGCTTCGAGAGTTGACTGTTCTTCCCTACAATGCGTTTGCTTGAGAGAAATGTCTGTTGTTCTTGAAGCATGTGCTATTTATAGAATCTAGAAATTCTAGTTTATCTTCTTGTTTCTTTCTTTTTTTCTTCCTTTTCTTTTCTTTTTTTCTTTTCCGTGTGCTTTTGCTTTACCGGAAACTTGCCCGTTGTGGGATCAGCACCGTAATATGCTTTATCCGGCCTCAGTATTCTCTCTCTCACCACTTCCAGAGGATTTTATTTTTAATGCTGAAGGATAGATTTTTTATGTAAATTTCAGCTATATAATAAAGATGGTGGAGGAGAATATAAGGCTTGTTGACAATCTGAGCTAATATTATTCCATTATTCTTATTCTAATCATGTCAAGTTAACTTGGAATTAATCAAGCTCTACTCATCTTTTTACAAGGATGACTGAACTAAGTGCACCATATCCTAGGAAGCAGATTCCTACCATCATAAGAGCTTATGATCATGTTCTAATGATATCCATAACAGTAGATTTTTTTGCCTCAAAAACCGAGCTAATGCACTTGATGGTTATATCTTTAAAGACATTCTGGTTGATCTATTTGCAAACACTGAAAATGGACTTTATTAGGGATTCAATCTTAATCTAGCTATAAAAATCAAGGGATTTTTGAATCATAATCAAGAATCTAAATAGCTCAATAACGAATGCATCAATCATAGAAAAATGCATTAACTTTTCGAGGAGGAAAAACTGTAGATCATGATTTTGACAGTGATTAATACTGAATGAGGCTCCACACAGATGGCAAACTGACAAGCCCCGCGATCACCATCAATTGGATTCCCATTCCCATTTCTTACTCTCTAAGAAAGTGCCACGTTTCACCCGCTTTTGATTTTCCCTCTCTTTCGCTTTTCAAGATCACCACTATGAAGAAACGGGCTTGCAGTTGTTATTAATGTGTGCGTTCTAAGGCCCACCAGACAAATAATTATCTAAGACCCACTTTCTCCTCTTTCTCTTTTCATGTTTTTGCCTTTTTCTTTTCTTTTTCTTAATGCTATAACAACGTTGTTTTGCAGTGTTACTTCGAGATTTCTCCGGAGTCCATATGTCCAAAATTGGCTTTGGCCACTTTTAATATGGTTATGTATGCCATAGTTTTAGTCACATCATTAAAAATAAAATAAAAGATAAATATCGGAAATAGAGAAGTAAAAATAATTGATTGACAAAGAGAAATAATATATTTATTGTGATAATAGTCAGGATCATCAATTACATGCGACCTGAATGCGAAAAACAATCATGAATTCTTATTTAATCTACAATGCTCGTGTGTTCGATCATGTGGCTAATTTTCATCAAGCATTGGAATAACTATCAAAAAAACACTTGAAACAAAGTAAGGTTTCTTTTTTCAAGTTAGGAGGATGATTAAGGGGAGAGAATACTAATCTCAAATACCCATTTAAGTTTTGCAGAAAGGAGGAGAAACATGATAAACAAAGCTAAGGTTGTCACATGCTTGGAATTAAAGACAATCTCAAGCAACAAATTATTGAAGGAACCTGGCCCGCTTCAGAAGACTCCTTGTCTAAGAAGCATGCTATTGCTTTCCCATCTTTCAAGTTGGACCGATATCTACGGTATCTTTCAGCTTTTCTCACGCATCCATGTCATCAAATAAAATTTCGAATTATCCATATTTTCTACACAGTTCATGCAAAATAGATGCATCATTACAAACTCTAAGGAAAAGTATGTAAAAAGTTATAAACTTATCACACTTGTGCCAATTCAATTTTAAAATTTTCAATTGTGTTAATTTCATCCTACTGAACCTTTTTGCATTTTACTAATTGACTTCATTCAGTCAATTTAAGTTAAAAATTGCTGTTGTGGATATCAGATGTTCTATGTTGCACAATTAGGGCTAACTTGAACATTTTTGTATATTTTTAATTATTTTTTAGAACTTTTTTTCTTTTTTCTTTTTCCTTTTTTTTCCTTCCATTTTATTTTTGCTAGCCACAAGTTATGGTTGACAAGGGCTAGCTTCACCTAAATGAGGATCATCACTGCCCTTGCTTGGGGTAGGTCGACCCTTGCCTATGGTTGACCCTTGCTTGAGCTAGGGTGGGCTCACCGAGCCTCGCTAGATTTGGTGAGGGTGGCAACCAGCCCCTAATAGAAAGAGAACATGAAGAAAAGAGAAAGAACAGGGAAAGGTACCAAAAAAATCGTAAATCTATTGAATTGATACTAATTCGGTTATAAACATTTCAATTAAATCAATTTAGTCATTAACATTTTTATATTTGTATCAATTCAGTCCATCCAACCAATTTAGGCTGAAAATTGTTAATGTGGGCATCGACCATTCTATGCGGCACGACCGACATTGATGTAGATATTTATAAATAATTTTTAATAATTTTTCAAATTTTTTCAATTTTTTCTTTTCTTTTCCTTTGAATTGTGACCGGCAATGGCCATGGCTAGCGATCGACCATAGGTGAGGGTCATCCTCATCAAATCTAGCAAGGGCACGACCTCGTGGCTTTTGGAAGAGGGTGGCCCACACCCAAGCTACAAGGGATGTGACACCCACACTAGCCCTTGCCTATGGTAGTCGCCAACAATGGCTGATACTAGCCACAATTTAAAGGAAAAGAAAAAGGAAAAGGCAAAATAGTAAAAAAATTGAAAAAATGATTGAAAAATGTCCATATCAATGCTGGAGGTGCTATTTAGAATAGTTGGCTTCCACGTCAACGATTTCTTGCTTATATTAGCTAGATAGATTGAATTTGTATCAATGTGAAAAAATTTAGACTAAATCGATTCAATTGAAAGGTTTATAACTGAATTGGTATTAGTGTAATAGATTTATGACTTTTTTTATATTCTTTCCCAAATTGTACATCTTGGATTTAATATGGTACGTATATATACCAAACGGATAATAAAAGAAATGGTCTTACTTTGGAAAACAGCTCGTGCGTGCACGCGAGAAAAAGAGAAAGATGATAATCGACAATTCTATGCATGGAATGCAATTTCCCGACCCGAAATTTTTGGCAGTGAAAATCTTTTCTTTTCGAACAAACGAATGTCCTGAGACAGATGGTATCAAATCCGACGTCGATCCAAATCGGAAAGCAATCTCCCTCTTTTCCCTCCGTCCATAGATCGTCCAACCTTTTTTCGTGGCGTCAGGAGTAATTTATTGGGGAGAGGTATTGCATGCAGGCATGGACCTACAAGCCCCCACTAAGTATTATAGATATTATAGATATTATTCACGATATTATTCACCTAATTTAAAGATATTATAGATACTGATAGCGAAAGAAGATGGTAATCTTTCATTATCTTATCATTATCCGACCTCGCACAGCATGGGACAAGAGAATGGGAGAAGATTCAGTGACTCAAGAGCTACGCATACCTAATTATTCCCACGTCAGAAGGTTCTCCAAATCTAACCAAACATCGCCCCACAAAATTAAATCATCTAATTTCGGAAAAAAGAAAAAGAAAAGAAAGTGGGGAAAAGTATAGAAAAGGTGGAAGTCATAAATTATTATATTTATGCTAATTTAATTAATTGAGTCCTAAACCTTATTAAAATTTATCGATTTAGTTCATTGGACCAATTTTAACCGGAAATTGCTAATATGGACGTCAAATGTCTTACGTAACACGATCGGCACTGACCTGGCCAAAATTTAATATTGTTAATATTGTTTTTTATTTTTTATTTTTCCTCTATTCTTTCCTCTCTTTGTTTTTTTATTTACAACTCTAGGTTGGCAATGTCAGCCGCCAACCATCGTTGGCCACAGGTGAGGGCGTCATGCCTCGGGCCCTTGTCTATACCTCACCTATGGTCACTAGCCCACAATTGAAAAAAAAAGGAAAGAAAACAAAAAAAAACAAAAAAAAAGTAATAAAAATTTTTAAAAACTATCAACTTTAGCGTCAATCGTGCATGGTATATTGCCAAAATTGATCGGATGGAATACAATGACAACTCATTAAAATGTTTAGAATTCAAATTGTTATAATTAAAAAGTTTATAGTTAAATTAGCATAAATATAATAACTTAAGAATTTTTTGGTACTTTTCTCCAAAAAGAAAAGTGCATTAAATAAAACGGTCTCAAGCATTATTCACACGAACCGAACACGTAGGAATCGGTGCCTGTCGAATCGGATTCCATTAATTCGTCACTTCTTTTATTTGCATGACTTTCCTTAGGCAAAAACAAGAATATAGGACAAGAACCAAAGGCATATATAATTGCACGCCACATACTGTTCACTCCTTGGTCTGGAAGTTCGGTAAAAGCAAGGCACTCCTTTAATTTTTTTCCCCTCATTATTGTAAATATTCTAGAATTTTTGAAGCGAATCGGTAAAGACTACAGTTTTGACCAAGAAAAAAAGACTATATTTTGTTTGTTTGGAGAAAAATTATCTTCAAATTTTATTTTTCGTCTTTTCAATGTTTAAACGATGGAAAGCTAATCGATTTACGAAAAATATTTTTTGTGGACTAAATACAATTTCCCCTTCTAACAAAAAGGGAGTCACTTCCCTTGAACTATCAAATAAATGAGAACTAACTATTTTTTTTAAAATGATTTTCATAGACAATATTTTTTTATCATAAATTTTTAATAAAAAACCACTTACTGCGTCAATACTCAATTAACTTGACATTGAGAATAATGTATTAGAATCAAGATTATTCATACCCGGACAATAAGTATAGGAAATGAAATAAAGTAATCTTAATAAAGGAATTAGTTATCTAGGAAATAATGAAATAGAAAATAATAATATCTCTAGCAATATTTTCTAACGATGAATTCTCTGATATTCATAAATACATTTCAACAACCAAGATTTTTTTTTACTTGTCTCTTTCATTTTTTTTAACGAGATAAAATTCAAGACTAGTTGGAGAAAATGCATGGACCTCTTTATCATGGAGAGAGACTTCACCAAGAAAATGGAAAACTGAGAATTATCTTACAAGGAGGGTTGCATTTTTAGGTTATATAATTATAATATAAAGGACGTTAAAAGCAAGAGTAGGCACTATGTATTTTGTGTTAAGTAATCTACACCAATCTCGCTACGCCAAATGAAAGAATAAAAAAAATTATCCGATGCAATTGTTGGCAACACGATGCAAAAAATTCAATGAAATCAATATAGTTAAAAAACATTTTTGATACTGGATAAATAAATCGATCATTTTCATTCTTTTGTATTAGTACTTTGCTTGCTTTTGTGCAAGTTCTAGCATTTTTCCTCACATCTACACACATTTTATTAGGGTTAACTTATAGAAAACTCCCGAACTAGTATAGATGTAATAAATTTATCCCAAACTAATTTCGAGATAAAAAAAACCTCAAATCAGTATACTCGTGACATATTTACCTTCCGTTAGCTTCTATCAAATCTTACCATAAAATTTCCAAACTAAATGACACATAACAATAACTCAATTGATATTGCAAGTTAACATGAAAATCTATATAAGTATGGGTAAATTGGTCAATTTGGGTTTTTATTAACCTAAAGAAATGTTTAGTCATTTGGATTTCTGAACAGAATAATGTTTGAGATGATAGGATATGAAATTTATTTGGTGATTACACTAATAATATCGATATAAATAAATCAAAAATTTTATGAACAAAGTCCATTGCCACACACTTGCCTACTTTTTTATTTTTTTATTTTTTTATTTTATTTTTAATTAATTTCTTATTTATTTATTTATTTCCCTTCCATCATTCTCTAATAAAATTTTATTAAGTAATAAACTGTACTAATATGTCCAAAATGTAATATATTTATATTTATATTCTGAGATAGAATTAACTTCAAATATATGAATAAAAATAATATTAAATTATAAAACTAAATCGGCATTTTTTGTTATTTTGAATTTTTTTAATTTAAGAAGTTTTTCATTCAAGAAAAACTTTCTTGTAATGGATATTAAAAATCATTTACCCAATCATGGGCAGCACAGTTGATGTGTATTCTCTCTCTCATCGCCGAGGTCAAGAGTTCGAATCCTCTCATTGCTAAAGTGTTGTAAGAGGGGGGTCCTAGTGTTGGGGTCTTGGGCTAGTTTCCCCCGAGATTTACGTCTAAATAGCGGCTTGTGGCGAGGCCCGACGGTGTCACCGGGCATTGGAGGGTCGTGTGCTCCCCAAAGGGGTGAGCTCCAGCGGTTCATCGACATAAAAATAAAATAAAAATCCTATCTATTTTTATTACACCTCCCTCATAGGATAATTTTATCCAACCTATATCCCTCTTACATCCGATTATATCTTATCTTAAGTAGACATTGAAAGCAGGATCGGATAATTTTTATCCTATCCCAAATTTTACCCCAACTGTCAAACGTAGCAAAAAATTAGTTTGATGTAAATTTATCACAAATATATTAATTTGAGGTTTCCGATGGCTTATAAGTTAGTTTGGAGTAAATTTATTATATCAGTTTAATGTTCTTCGTGGTATTGATCCATTTTATTTTTAGCCAAGGAAAGAGTAATGTAGAAAAATGTATTACTACCTTACGATCTTATAAACATTCTACAACACAGACTACTTTTCTTCCCTAAGAGACCTCTGTTGCCGGGCGATGAAAGCCTCCACCGTGCGACGGAACTCCTCATTGCTCAAAGCATCCTCAGGGGAAGAATTCTTCTCTGATTTCCCGTCTCGGCGCAAAGAGCATCCTCTCTGCATTTCTCTGTCGCGGAACGCCTTAGGACTCGGTGCAATTTCACACGGTTCTCATGATGCAAGTTCTCTGATTGGCTCCTCTTATAAGTCTTCACCACCTCATCCCTATGAACGACGTGCTTATCGTCACTAGTTTCCTCACTTGTAATTGGCTTGTCCTGGAACTGGGGTTCGGTTTGGCGGTTGTTCTGACTCTTTTCGCTCTTCTCTAAGAATTCGTCATAAAGATCGTTCTTCGTGGTGGAATCCTGAGCAGCGAACCGTCCGGACTTTGCGAACAGAGTGATGATTATCACGTTCCCAAGGATGAACACGAAACGAGGACTCACTAGAAACACCTTCAAATCCCGGAAATACTCACCCGAGTTCTTGACGGCTATTGGCAGTTGAGTGGAAAACCTCGAGAGCAACACCAACAGGACACATATCTGAACGATCCTGAACAAGCTCACAATCTTTCTCAGTTGGCAGTACTTCTCGGTACTTCTGTAAGCCCTTTTCTCGACTTTGATGTTCTTAAAGTGAAACGAATCCATCAGAAACACTGATTTGGGAACGAATAGTGATCTCTAAAGCACCACCAGGGATTGAAAACTACACGCTCCTCACTCACAAGAGAAGGGATATACAAGGAAAGCTTCGGCGAAGACCCCTTCCCCGCTCAGAGAGAACAGAGAGAGGAGCATGACTAAAGCGTTGATAGAGAAGGTGCTACTGCAACTATTCAGGGAAGAAAAACTGTCGAATGGAAGCTGAAAAGAAATAATCACAGCCACAGAGAGAAAGAATCTTATTGAAGGAGGAGGAGGAGAATTGAGCAAACAGAGTATTTTTTTTTTTTTGGGTCAGTGAGCAAACAGAGTCTGAGAGGTATGAATTTTTGCTTTGAGAGTAGACAGTTCTTCCCTACGATGCGTTTTCTTGAGGGAAATGTCTGATGTTCTTGAAGCATTAGCTATTTATAGTCTCTAGAAATTAAAGATTATCTTCTTCTTCTTTTCTGTTTTGGCTTCCTATTCTTTTTATTTTTTGTACGCCTTTTGCTTTACCGGAAACTTGCCCGTCGTGGAATCAGCACCATGATATGCTTTATCCGGCCTCAGTGTTCTCTTTCTCTCACCAATTCCAGAGGACTTTTGGTGCTGAAGGACATATTTTTTATGTAAATTTCAGCTAAATAATAAAATGGTGGAGGAGAATATAAGGCTTGTTGACAATCTGAGCTAATATTGTTCCATTATTCTTATTATAGTCCTGTCAAGCTAACGTGGAATCAATCAAGCTATGCTCATCTTCTCACTAGAATGACTGAACTAAGTGCCCCACATCCTAGGAAGCATATTCCTACCATTATTAGAGCTTACAATCATGTTCTAATGATATAAATGAACATGCAATAATATCCATAACAATGGGGTTTTTCACCCTAAAAATCGGGCTTATGCACACAATGGTTATATCTTTAAAGACATGTTGGTCGATCCATTTGCAAATGCAGAGAAGAGGCTTTATTAGGGATCCAATCTTGATCTAGCTATAAAAATTAAAAGGTTTTTGAATCGTGATTGAGAATTTAAATGAATTAGTGTCAAATACAATAATTATAGTAAAATGTATCAACTTTTCGAGTAGGAAAAACTGTAGATCATGATTTTGACAGTGATTAATACTGAGTGAGGCTCCACACCGGTGGCAAACTGACAAGCCTGGCGATCACCATCAATTAGATTCCCATTTCTATTTCTTACTCTCTAAGAAAGTGCCACGTTTCACCCTCTTTCGATTTTCCCTCTCTTTTGCTTTTCAAGTTCACCACTATGAAGAAACGGGCTTGCAGTTACTATCACTACGTGTGATCTAAGGCCCACCAGACAAATAATTATCTAAGACCCACCTTCTTCTTTTTCGTTTTCCATATTTTTGCCTTTTTCTTTTCTTTTCTTTTTCTTAATGCTGTAACAACGTTGTTTTGCATTGTTACTTCGAGATTTCTCCGGAGTCTATATGTCCTAAATTGGCTTTGGCCACTTTTGATTTGGTTGCGTATGCTATAGTTATAGTCACCTCATTAAAGATAAAATAGAACGTAGAGATTAGAAATCGAGCAATAAAAATAATTGATTGACAAAGAGAACAATATATTTATTATGATAATAGTTAAAATCGTCAATAACGAGCAATCCAGATGCAAAAAGCAAGAAGAGGGGCATCGCACTAATGGCTTGTCAATCTTTTCACGAGTATATCAAGACGGGACTTGATCGTGAACTTTGCCGCCGATTAAATATGGGGTGAATGGACTCGGAGCAGACCTTGAAGAGCATCTCACAAGAACAATGCTACCCATCATTCACCCGTGCTATATACAGGGTCGCGTACTATATACAAGGTTGGAGTCTCGACTCTTGGGTAATAAATTCAACCAAACATGTAAGCACAGCTCAACTAACCATGAATTCTTATTTAATCTATGATGTTTTCGTATTTGACCATGTGGCTAATTGTCACCGAGTGTTGGAATGACTATCAAAAAACACTCCAAACAAAGCAAGGTTCCTTTGCCAAGCTAGGAGGATGATTAAGGGGGAGGGGGGGATACTAATCTCGAATACCCATCTAAGTTTTGCAGAAACAAAGAGAAACATGACAGACAAAGCCAAGGTTATCACACACTTGGAATTAAAGACAATCTCGAGCAATGAATTATTGAAGGAACCTGGCTCGACCCTTGCTAGCCCTTGCCTATAACCTAGTTGCTAGCCATGGTTGATACTAACCACAAGTTAAAGGAAAAGAAAAGTAAAAATAGTAAAAAAATTAAAAAATTATTGAAAAATGTCTATGTTAGTGCCGGAGATATAGAATAATTGGTGTCCACGTTAGTGATTTTTAGTCTATATTAGCCAAATGAACTGAATTAGTATTAATACAAAAGGTTTATGATTTTTTTAGTACTTTTCCCTCAAATTGAACATCTTGAATTTAATACGGTACGTATGTAAACCAAACGAATAGTAAACAAAAAAGAAAAGAAAAGAAAAGGTCTTACTTTAGAAAACGGCTCGAGCGTGCACGCGAGAAAGAGAAAGATGATGATAGACAACGCTCCGCATGGAATGCAATTTCCCGGCCCGAAATTTTCGGCAGATAAAATCTTTTTTCTTTTTCGAACAAACGAACGTCCTGAGACAGATGGTATCAAATCCGACGTTGATCCAAATCGGAAAGCAATCTCCCTCTTTTCCCTCCGTCCATAGATCGTCCCACTTTATTTTTTTCGTGGCGTCGGGAGTAATTTATTGGGGCAATGCATTGCATGCAGGCATAGACCTACAGGCCCCCATTAAGTATCATTCACGATATTGTTCACCTAATTTAAAGATATTATAGATACTGATGGTGAAAGAAAGATGGGTATTCTTTCATTATCTTATCATTATCCGATCTCGTGCTGCATGGGACGAGAGAAAGGGGGAAGATCCAGTGACTCAGGAACTATGCATGCCTAATTATTCCCACGTCAGAAGGTTCTCCAAACCTGACCAAACATCGCACCACAAAATTAAATCATCTAATTCCTGAAAAAAGAAAAAGCGAGGGAAAAGTATTTAAAAAAAATTGTCTTAAACCTATTCCGCTTTTGACAATTTACCAATATAATTCATTTGAATCAATTTTGGCCGAAAATCATTGACATCAATGCTGACCATCTTATATGACATGGTTAGTGCTAATGAGGATAAAATTTAATTTTTTTCTGAAATTTTAATTATTTCTTTTCTCTTTTCTTCTATTTTCTTTCCATTCTTTTTTTTATTATTACTTTGAGCCGGCGAGCTTGTCGGCCGACCATTGTTGACCATAGGTGAGGGTGTCGAGCCCTCATCCAAACCTCGCCTGTGATCATCATCCCACAGTTGGAAAAAAGGGAAAAAAAAAAAAAAAAAGGAAAGGAAAGGCAAGAAAAAAGAAAAATAATAATAATAATTTAAAAATTGTCCACGTTAGTGCCTATTATATCATGTAAATGGTTAGTGTCCATATCAACGATTTTTGAAAAAATTAGTTGGATGGATTATATTAATAAATCGTTAAAAAACTTACAACTTAATTCATACAGTTAAATAGTTTAGGATCGAATTAGTATAAATGCAAAAGGTTTAAATTTTTTTATACTTTTCTTTAAAAGAAAACGTGAATTAAATAAACCATTTCAAGCATTATTCACACGAACCGAGCACGTAGGAATCGGTGCTTGTCGAATCGGATTCCATTAATTCTTCATTGCTTCTATTTGCATGGCTTTTAGGCAAAAACAAGAATATGGGACAAGAACAAAAGCCATATGTAATTGCACGCCACACACTGTCACTCCTTGGTCTAGAAGTTCGGTAAAATCAAGGCACTCCTTTATTTTTTTTTCCCCTCATTATTGTCAATATTCTAGAATTTTTGAGCGAATCAACAAAGACTACGGTTTTGAAAAAAAAAAAATGGACCATGGTTCAATTGTTTGAGGAAAATTATTTTTTTACTTTTTAATGTTTGGATGATAGAAAGCTAATCAATATGTTTTTAATGGACCGAAAACAATTTCCCCTTCTAGCAAAAAGGGGTTAATTTCCTTAAACTATCAAATAAATGAGAACTAACCATTTTCTTTTTTTTTAAATGATTTTATTGGAAAATATTTTTTTATCATAAAGTTTTCAGTAAAAAAATCATTCCCTTCTCAATACTCAATTAGCTTGACATTGACAATAATGTATTAGAATCAAGATTATTCATACCTGGACAATATGCATAGAAAAGGAAATAATCTATTGCAATAAGAAAATTAGCTATCTTGGGAAATAATGAAACTGCAAATGATGTATTCATAAATACATTTCAACAACCAATCTTCTTCTTCTTCTTTTTTTTTTACTTGTCTCTTTCATGTTTTTTTTAATGAGATAAATTCAAAACTAGTGGAGAAAATGCACAGACCTTTACATCACTGAGAGCGACTTCTCCAAGAAAATGGAAAAGTGAAAATTATCTTACATGGACGGTCGCATTTGTTGGTTATATAATTACATTATATAGGACTTTAAAAGCAGAGCAGCTACTATGGATTTTGTGTTAAATAATCTACACCCATCTCGCTAGGCCAAATGAGAGATATTAAAAAAAAAAAAATCATCCTGACAATTGTCAATAGCACGATACAAAAAAATTTCAATGAAATTAATTTAGTTAAAAGATATTCTTGATCCTAGATAAATAAATCGACCATTTTCATCCTTTTGTACTAGTACTTTTCCTGCTTTTGTGCAAGTTATAGCATTTTTCTCTCGCCTACACCCTTTTTATTAGGATTAGGATTAACATCACAAAAAACTCTAAACTAGTATACATACGATAAATTTATCCCAAACTAATTTGGAGGTCACAAAATACCTCATACCAATATACCATGACGTACTTACCTTCCATCACCTTCTATCAAATATTATCACGAAATTACTAAATTGAATAACATATGACACAAACTCAATTGCCATTAAAAGTTCAACGTGAAAATCTATATCTTTTTGAGGTAAATTTGTCAGTTTTGATTTTTGATAATCCAAAAATTAATTTGAGATAAATTTTTCACAAATGTACTAGTATGAGGCTTTTGGCCACCTATAAATTAATTTTGTTAAATTTATTACAAATACAAGTTTAGGGTTTTTCGTGAAATTGATCCATTTTATTTTGGGCCGTTTCGTTTTTGTTTAAGTCTGGGCTTTAGATGGTGACCTGCCGGGACCAATGATATGGGCTTGATGTTCTTGAAGCCCAGTCAGTGCTTGAAACGGCGCCGGTTTTGGACGCAAAAGCTAAGCTGCTCTCGTCTCTCGACTGACCTGAAACCCTAGAAAAGCCTCCGTCTTGCAATTTTTCTTAGCTCCCCTCGCTTCCGCCATCTCTTCTTCTTCGTTGCCGCCGCCGCCGATCGGATTCCATGGTATTCGCCGCCGCGCTCCACCACTTCCTTTTGCTAATTTTCCTCGCATTCACTAGATGATTTCCAAAATGTGCGACGCTTGATCTCCTTTTTTGTGCATTGGATTCTGAACTAATCTCGCGTTTGTCGACAGGCTCCCAAGAAGGATAAGGCTCCTCCCCCCTCTTCAAAGCCTGCCAAATCTGGCGGTGGCAAGCAGAAGAAGAAGGTAAGCCTTTTAACGACATGAATGCTCGCAAAATTCTTCCTTTTGCTCGTTTGGTCTTAAGCTTCGGCTCAACTTGCTTCGTTTTAGTTACTCTCTGCTATTAGTTTTTTCCATCGATCGGAGGTAGAATGGTAGTTGCAAAATGGTTTACCACTGTTGTTCTCAATGTGCATGGATTCATGGTAAAGCTGGGTAGTTTTTGCTGCTTTCTCGTAGCCAGCTATTGCTAGTTTAGAATTGTAAGTTTTTGTTTAGCGACGAGATACGTCTGAGGATGTTGGTGGTCTGTGCGTTTCCGGCTTGAAAGGTTGATTGTGTTTTGTGGGGTCACGGGTTTAACAATTTTCTTGTTTTGGGGGGAGCAGAAGTGGAGCAAGGGGAAGCAGAAGGAGAAGGTGAACAACATGGTGCTGTTCGACCAGGGGACCTACGACAAGCTTCTCACCGAGGCGCCGAAGTACAAGCTCATCACTCCTTCCATTCTCTCCGATCGTTTGAGGGTATGCTTCTGTATTCTTATTCCATAAATGCACTTCTGGTAGCTTGAATGCTGTGCTTATGTTGTTATTGGTTCCATTGGACTATTGGGCCGTTGTTCTATTCAATGGTATGTCCCAGTGAATGATTATTGGGGTTGAAAAGTTAGATTGGTATTGGTATTGAGGGAACCTCTATATCTCTTTGAAACCATCAAGAGCAGCTGACTATTAAAGCTAAGAGGCTTCTGTTTGTCTCTGCATAAGCTCTTTTGAGGGCTCATTTATGAGGGAATTTGTTGTGCTTGAAACTATGGTAATTATTTGGTCAACAATTGATATATATTCCATCAAGAGCAGCTGACTCTTTGTATGCTTTTTTCATTGGTTCATCATATAATCGTTTCTTTGGTGTGAACCTTTAAAGTTGTGACATTTCTGTTGGCTTGAGTAGTTCATCACATATTTTCCCCGTAAGTGGCTTTCGCATCTCTGTTCTGAACAGAATTTAGCTTATGGGACTAATTTAATCCAATGCTGGCAAGTTGTGATCTTTGAAAATATAATATAATCTTTTTGTGTTATATAATGGGAAATTTGACATGCTTTTCTTGTTAAGCCATAAAACGCACGCTAACTAAATGCTATTGGATCTGCCTCACCAGGTTAACGGTTCTCTAGCAAGGAAGGCTATTAGAGAACTGATGGCGAGAGGTCTGATCAGGATGGTTTCTGCTCATTCCAGCCAACAGATCTACACAAGGGCTACAAACACATAGATGTTTTGTAATTTTGTCTCACTTCCAGTTGGTGCTGTACTCTGCTGTTCTTTTTGCGGACATTTTAGACTTTCTAGAGTGTGATCCTTGTTACTGTCATTTAACATGCACTGTTTGGATTTTCCTTGTTGATGTGCTGCGCATTTGGAATTCTCTGAATGATTTGGAATTGGATTGGCAATGCGGGGTCATGAATGACTATTGAAAGAGATTTCATCTGCTAGGAAAACCAAGTCGAAAAAATTGTTCTGAGCACTTATTCTAGTGAGTGCTGTTCTGAGATCTATGTGATTCGTTTGCCAATATCTATGCTGCAGTAGGATCCTAATTCAAAGATGGGATTTTATTTTTATTTTTGGCCAAAAAAGATGGGATTGAGGGTGCTATAAATTGAATGCAAGTTTTCTTGGACATGGGTTTGGGGTGAAGTCTTACTTATAGATCGAACCCCTGTTCCTTTTTTCCTTCATTATTGCAACATCATCTTTGTTGTCCTAGACTGATTGTGCGGAAGGCCGGGCTTCATTTGTGCTCATGTTCATGGATTTTAGGGCAATGACCTGTTGATCAATCTGTGGTTAACAATCGACGTGCATATGTCTAAGGGGGTTATCTTCCCTCCTTGTCCATGCAATTACAAAGTGTATCCTCCAACAAAGCTCGGCATAAGGTTAGATCCTAGTCGAGTTATGGACTTGCACACGACTCAGCTTGGTTGAACACGTGAAAGACTGATGATCCGTTTCGGATCTCCTTCCTTCTGCATGTAGCGAGCTTTTGTCTTCAAATGTCAAGCATTCATGATGCTATGGGAGACATCTGCATTGCATCCATGCCTTGTTTTTCAGCAATGACGAGGACCCGTAAGGTAATCAGACAAATTCTTGCGTTTCCAATAAAGCATGCCGGGATTGTCTGGTAGTAGCAATTCAAGTGCTCGGTGTCGAAACCTCAGTAGAAGCAAATTAGCTGTCGTCTAAGGCTCGCCGCTCTTGTTAGATCAATGCATTCTCATTGGGATCAGGACGTGAACGACTGAAATCTCTCTTCCCTATATATGTCGCTGCCTCTGCTAACTCAAGCACGTGCGAGCCTTCCTTTCTTCTAGGCCCGTGTCGTCAATCTTTTTATAATTCAGTAGCATACAGCACGTGAAGTTTTGTCCGCGAGTGCATGTCCCATTTTTCTTTTCTTTCAAGCTCTTACATGCATTTCGGTGGTTGGAATGCATCCACTTCTCAAATCGGTTGGTTGGGGTGTTAATTTATTACGTCTTGCTTTCTATCATCTTGCTCTTGACCTTGCCCTTGGGGTTTCTTGTCCTCTCCTATTCTTCTCTCGAGTCAAGTTGATTTGGCCTCTGATCGGGTGATTCAAGCACTGTCCTTCAGCATCTAACCAAATTTTGATGTTCTATTCATCATTTGATCTTTGAATTTCTAAAGTATTTGTCTTAGTCGAATTTGCCATGACATCGAGATCCCATATGATCAACTTAAATGAAAATTTCACAAGAGGGATAAATGGAGAGGGGCAAAATTTTGATGGTGTTTTCCCATTTGTGAACGGACTGTACTTCCTGCGATCATGATTCAAATATAGTAAAAAAATATTTTCTCAAATCAATCTTTTTGATTGATAGGTTATAAGTTGTGGATATTGACTTATGGAAATTTAACTAAATATCAAGCTGATTATGTTCCTTCTTGTAAACTGCCAATGACAACGGTGATTAAAAGAAGTACCCTCCGACAAATACACAAACACTTTTACACAAATAGTGGAGATAAGGGAACTTTCATAAATTTAAAAAGGAAAATTCAAGAGAAGAGTAACCACTTATCAGATTGTTCAATGTTTTTTTTAATCTAGATATATAAATGTAAAGATCCATTTACCAAGAAAATTATCCAAAAAAAATCCTAAACATATTATATGATGGTCAATTTAGTCCTAAACCTATTGAGGAATTGTCAATTTAATTATAAACCTTTCAATTGTGACAATTTAGTCATAAATATTTTGATAATTTACCAATTTATTCATAAATCTTTTAAAGATTTGCTAATTTAATCACTCCGACCAAAATTAGTCGAAAATCACTAATGTGACAATCATGGCTGATATTAAAGTGGACAATTTTTGAAAAATTTCTTTATATTTTATACTTTTATTTTTTTATTTTTCCTTTTTCCTTTCCCTTTTTTCCCTCCACCGATCATCACTAGACCCGATCAATGGCTGAAAAGGTCATCAACCCCCTCGCTTGGCCCTCGCCAATGGCCGACAGAGGGAAAAAGGGAATTTGAAAAAGAAAAGGAAAAGGAAATAAATAAAGAAATCAATAAATTTAAAAAGATAAAAAATAATAATCCATTTCAATACCGACCGTCAGTTGATGTTGACTAGATCGTTACGTTAATGATTTATAGTCAAAATTGGTAGAAATAAGTAAATTGACAAATTATCAAAAAACTTAAGACCAAATTAGCAAATGAATGTTGAATTGATATAATTGAAAGAATGATGATTCAATTCACCATTGCATAATAAGTTTATGATTTTTCAAGCCATTTTGTCCTTCACTTACTTAAAAGTCCATGAAATACTAAGAGTGAGGCGGTTCAAGGTTCCATATAGATTTCACCTAGAACCTACTTATTGAAAACCCACCATGTATACCTCGCAACCTATAACCTATCTTGTCACAAGTTCTAGAGTTTACCCAGTTCTACATTTATTATTAATTAAACGATTGTAGTGAATTCAAACATTGAATGGTAGAACTTTGCACTTCTAAAACCTCAAATGAGGTTTATTAATTAAACGACTATCTTTATAAGTTTTTTTTTATTTCAATGAAGAGTTCCCATAAAAGCTCAAATGGTTTTATTGCTATTTGTTTAATCTTTGTACCATTAACCATAACTTATATTTAGACACATGAAAAATATAAAATATTAAAAAAGTAAAAATCACAGTCATAAAATGGAAGTTTAGACCAGTGAGATTATACACTTATCATTGAATACCACAAAATACCACAAGATCATGGGAAAACATAAATCGGTAAAAATATAAAATCTTTTTATAATTTATAGGTTATAAGATTCTAGATAACAACCTATAACCCGAAACCTATTTATCAAAATAGATTTCAAAAATATTTTGAAATCTGGAACCATCTTACCAATCTGATTCTTAGATTTCAAATTTTATCTTGAAATCACACTCACTCTTATGGAATACCATATAAGTTTGACGTAATGGTTAGATTTAGGCTTTATCATGTGCAGTTTTTTTTTTAATTTTTCCAAATTCACGCATGCATTTGGTGAGATAAGACCCAAAGATATTTCACCCCATCAGTTCCGCCAATCCCGAAGCACACATATCACTTGTTTATAAGGCCAGACGAAGAGAGTTCTCACCCTTCTATCTTCTGACTGCTAATTCACCCCGCCCACCCAAAAAAAAGGGGAAAAAAAAAGATCTACAAACTGTTACCCACTTGTTTCTAGACACGTGTGCGGTCAAGAAAATCCCAATGCGACAATTTTCAATCAAATCGGGTCACAAATCGAAGTGAGCAGTGTCCAACTACAGCACAAGAGCCGGACCACAACTCATTGGAATCGTCCATCTTATTGTTCTTGGATTGATATTGCAAATTGGGCCGAATCATGTTTTCGGCGTCTAGTCGAAATACCTGGAAGTGGCTGGAAAGTAAATTGGTCCGTCTCTTTCGTGAACTTGATCTCTTTCATGGCTATGTTCCAAAGTTAATTTAAAAAGGTGACTATCTCTCGTATTATAAATCAATTACTAGTCAATTATATAATTGATATAGGACAATCTCAACATCAGCTCCAATTACCCGTCAGATTTTATGAACAGTGGTGCTCATCTAAGTCCGTGTGAGATTTTCACCTATTAGGAGAAGTCATTATTAAGTGCACAAGTTCATTCGAGTTCAATGCATCATTAACAGTTGGGTCATGTTAGCTCCACACCCATGATCCAACAACTGTGATGAATTGAATATTGATTCGGTCTTAAAGTTTTAAATATGGTCAAAGAATCAATGAACTTACAAAAATTATCAATTGAGTGCCGACGCACTGGTTGTGTCACATAGATGGTTGATGCTGATTAGATTATCCATGTCAATAGATCAAAATAGGTCGCAATGGTTGCATTGGCCAATCGTAAAAAATGTTTATAACTAAATTGACTAAATTGAATATTTTAGCATTAAATCGAAGGAAAATCCAAATAATGGCCTGAAGTACTCTCATTTTTTTAAATAAGGGCTTGAAGTGGTTATATCAATTTCAAAGAAGGATTTGCAGAGGATTTGTTTAAAATAACATATTAAAATGACTATTCAAAAAGGATTTGACTTTCTAGTTGATCAATGGCGTTTTGGTCTTAAGTAATCATCGCCCACTAGCAATGCTCAAAGAGGGTGGGTGAGGGGATAGCCTTGTGTTGCCAACGACCTGGGAAAAACAACCCTCACCCAGATTTTGGCGAGGGTTGTGGCCCTTGTTGTCGCGGGGCATAAAGAAAAAAGAGAGAAAAATTAGAAATAATTTAAAGTTCAAATTTTCTTTTGACGAAAATAACCTCAATCGATCGAAATATTTAGTTAACAAGTGATTAATAAGATCAAGTTTTATTTGAAGCTAATATGGTCATTTCGGGCTTTTATTTAAAATTAATATGATCATTTCATATTCTTATTCAATACAAAATCTGTTTTACATGATTATTTGAGAAAATGAATGTATGCCATGGACACATTTGGATTTTTCATTTTTAATCAGTGTCTGCATCATAGGTTTGAGAGTTACTTTTGGAAATTATTTCCGGATGGATCAAGGCTAGGGTGGTGATGGACGGGCACCGAGTGCGCCTATAAATTATAGGCCATAATATTCGCGGCAAGAGGCAGGGAACGACGGAGACCAGGCGGGGCCCACCAAAGGCGTGCGGAGAGGACACACACTACGAGATGAAAGGACTGGGAGTCGAGTCGGGCCCACATCACGGACATCCGAATGGAATAGCATCCGTCCATTAGATTTGGTGGAAAGACATGTCTCCAATCAACCGGTCGATTAACCTCAAATGATTGGCAGGATCTCCCTTGTTCTGTGCTCCCTGGGCCCACACGAAAAATAACGCCCGAAACGTTTCCTTCCCATGTCGAATTATACATCAGTGGACTTTAACTCTTGGCAAACATCACATCCCTGGTCGTCGCCATCTTCATCGATCGATTTGTGGCGGCCTGTTATCATGCACGGCCATGCCGATTTCGCAACATAACTCATTAAATGGTACTTTGCTTGATTACTTGATGCGTGAGGACTAATTCTCTACGAGATTCCTTATGCATTGTGGAGCGAGTTCCTTCTGATTGTGATCAATAATTTTAAGAAAGTGATTGTCTTTTGTCAGGTGTATCAACGATTTGGTTTTGATTGATGATGTTTATAACATTATTTATGGACTATGAGATTTGTAACATTGTTCATTCGCGATGAGATCCATTAACTATATGTAAAATGAAATGATTGAAGATCATATTATATAGAGTTTTACAACTCGAAAATAAGTGTACTGAAAATATTAAAACTTGTCACGAATGTGTAAATGAATTCTAAACACTCAAAAAAGTGTAATCCATTCCTGAAACTTATTACAATAGTGTAATTGAATTCTTAAATAATGAAATTAAATCCTGAAACTTATTAGGTTTGCATAATTAAATTCTAAAAACTCGTTAGCATTTTCCCTTTGTCAAGTTGGGCAAAGTTTTGATCGTACCGAATTAACAATTTTTTATGATTTGATTGTATTTTTCAAAATTTCAAGACTCAATTATACTTTTGCAACAAATCTTAAGATCTTGGACGTACTTTTCCCTATGAAAATTAATGCACTCTTGTTTACTTGAAAAAACGATGTGCTCTATCACCTCATTCAAAGGAAAAGAAAGGATATTTAAAAGGAAATGCCAGCCGGTAAAAATGTCAACCGACTTCTTTTATAAAATCGAATAACATAAGATCCGAGGTTGGTTATTTTAATGGGATCGACGGTATGAAATTGGACCGGCCCGGCCTAGAAACTAGGAAAAATCATCAGATCGCCGTGGACTCAGGCAGGGTCAGAGCCACGTACACCCCGGTCTCTCGTCTCGTCATGGCGTTTTTCAGCGAAACGCTCTGAGCAGAGCTGAGCAGAGCAGAGCAGAGCAAGAACCTTTTTTTTTTTTGGTCGAAACAGAGCAAGAACTTAGACGTTGCTTTCCTACTTACATTTTTCTCGATGCAACTCGTATGCCACTACTTGAATTTTCTTCCTTTCCACTCACTCCATCTTCTTTGTATAAATACCGAGGCGTGAACCCCGGCGTATCTCGTGAGGAGAAAAGCTCACGTTCACAGGGCCACTTCGAAAGCAAAGCGACCACCCCATCCGTCTCCCTCCCCACGTTTGCTCACGCGCCTTTTCCCTCCCCCAACCCCTCCTTCAACCTCCACCGCATTCGCTCTCTCCGCTGCCTTCTTTCTTTATTGGAGTTTCCATCTTTTTCTTGATCGCTCGGTTGGAGTTGCATAGCATCGAGGCTTCAAGTTCGAAGCTTGCTTTTTCGGGTTCGTGATCTTCTCTCTCTCTCTCTGCATCAAGATTGGTGGCCTGGGCGCTTGAATGCTTTCTCGCCACCTTTCCTTTTGATTCCTTGATTTTGGGTTGGTTTTTCAGTTTTTCTTTTTTGGGTTTCTTGGATCTTGTTTATAATATAGATTATGACCGCTCTGCGACTTTTCGAGCATGTCACTCAACTTTGACTCCACTGCTTTTCGATTTCTTTATGTAATGCGCACTTTACTCGCTTGCTTAGATCGGGCGGCCTTGCTTTAATCAGTTCCTTTTAGTTCATGCGGGCTGTTAGTGCTCGGTGAGTTTCTTACCTTACTGGGTGAGATTTGGTGCTGCAGGGAGAGGCGACGGCAATGGATTCTTGCTGTGTGGGCCTCAAGTCCAACACCCATCTGGCTCAATCAAACAAGGGCTGTTTCAAGAATGCAGATGATGGATTCTTGGGGGAGAGAATCAGAGGGAGCCTAAATAACAGTGTTTGGGTTAATCAGGTTGCTAGAAATCTGAGAGTTGAGAAAAAGTTCAAGAAGGTGACACCCGGTTCGGCTTTTGCTGTTATCACATCGAACGATGCCACCGAGACCTTGGTGAGTTGATCTTGTTTAACAGTCGAAGTGATGATCTTTTAAAGGAGCCATCATTTGATTAGAATAATTTCATTGACTCCATTTGCTGTTAAGTCTTGCTTTGTTCCGTAACCGGGATTGAATGAATTTATTCAAATTCTGTGTTTTTGATATCAGACTATTAAATCTCCGGTGTTTCATAGACCAAAAGCAGATCCGAAGAATGTGGCCGCCATTATATTGGGGGGAGGTGCAGGGACTCACCTCTTCCCTCTTACCAGAAGAGCAGCCACGCCTGCTGTAAGGATCAGTTTATTCGTTCATACCACACATTACTATTTTTACCAATATCATTAGTTCATAAATTGCTCGCGCATGTAGATATTCTGTTTGTATAACATATATTTGTTCGTATGTATGTATGTGTATTCAAAAATTGATAATACGTGTAGGTTCCGGTTGGTGGATGCTACAGGCTAATAGATATCCCAATGAGCAACTGCATTAACAGTGGCATAAACAAGATTTTTGTGCTGACCCAGTTCAACTCTGCCTCTCTTAATCGTCATCTGGCGCGTACTTACTTCGGAAATGGTATCAATTTTGGAGATGGGTTTGTTGAGGTATGTTTTCCTTTATGCAAATTCATTTGGATTCCATAAAAAATTGCTTTGCATCTGCATCCCCAAGAACAAGAGTCTGATCGTCAACTTACTTGATTGGCCGTGTTTCTCTTGATACCTTTTCTGTCTGGGAAGTGGATTATATTAGGAAACGTTTTCTGATCAATCAATATCAACATCTGTCCATTGCCGTGATATTTAAGGCTTTTTTTTATTTGTGTCTAAAGTACAATCAATGTATAGGTTCTGGCTGCTACTCAAACTCCTGGAGAAACAGGAAAGAAGTGGTTTGAAGGAACAGCAGATGCAGTAAGGAAATTCATTTGGGTGTTTGAGGTGTGTCTCATGGTTGCTGGTTTTAAACACTACCCTTTCTTATCTCAGCGGTCTGCATAACTTTGTCTCTTAATCAATTTCTTTCTGTATTGAATTTGAAGGATGCCAGAAACAGAAATATTGAGAACATACTTATTTTGGCGGGGGATCATCTTTACCGCATGGACTATATGGATTTTGTGCAGGTATGTATGGTGGTTCCCAGATGAATGAAACTGAGTTCTTGATTGAAAACCTAGATCATATTTCTTATGAACTTGCCATTGCTCAACAGAATCATATCGAGAGAAACTCTGAGATATCTGTTGCGTGTACTCCTGTGGGGCAAAGGTTGGTTGTGATTCTAGCCACATTTTGTTACCAATTTTAAACTTCGTATTAATGTGTTAATTTATCTAAGGTATAGTATGTAATCTAATTTTGGTGGATCGTACATCAGCCGGGCATCTGATTATGGATTGGTGAAGATAGACAGCAGAGGCCAAATTGTCCAATTTTCTGAGAAGCCTAAGGGTCCTGATCTCACAGCTATGGTGAGCATTTGGTGCTAAGACGATCCATTTAAACCTTATCTGTGTCTCACCATTTGCCAAATAACTAGAGTTTATGGTATTTTTTTAATTATTGGACTTTTTTTCCTCTTTTATTTGGTAGGCCGTTCCAACCTTGCTTTATTTTATGATTGCTGTATGAATTTCCTTAGATTTGGTAACAAGTTATTTGCCGGTTCTTGCAGCAAGTAGATACCACCGCGCTAGGACTGACTCCGCAAGAAGCTGCAAGATCTCCATATATTGCATCAATGGGAGTCTATGTCTTCACGACGGAGTATTTACTAAATCTTCTGAAGTGGAGGTACCCTACAGCCAATGACTTTGGATCTGAAATCATTCCCTCGGCTGTGATGGAGCATGACGTCCACGTATGCTGCGAGCTCTCTTATATAAAAGAGTCTCTTTCCTGGAAAAAAAAATGTGTCCACCAAAAGCTCTAATTGCAAGCTTAATTTCTCTTGATTGCTAGGCTTATATATTCCGCGATTACTGGGAGGATATAGGGACTATCAAGTCCTTCTATGATGCTAATTTGGCTCTCACAGAAGAGGTTGGTTCTTTTTCTTTTTTTTTTAAATTTATGTATGTCTATTTGTGCTCTCGCTTTTTTATCGATGACGATTCAAATTTGTGTGCTTGAGATTCCTAATTTGCGCGTGCCATTTAATTTATGCAATATATGGAGATGCAATTATGATTTTTATTGGAAACAAGATTAACTGATGTGGATTTCCTTATTGTCCTTCCTGCAGCGTCCGAAATTTGAATTTTATGATCCGAAGACACCTATCTTCACGTCCCCTCGATTTCTTCCACCGACCAAGATAGACAACTGCAAGGTGTGCAGCTCTCTCAGCATTACTTTTGTCTTTGGTCTTTTTAACTTTTCTCTGCTTCTTATGCTTGCTTTGTATGTTGTAGATTAAGGATGCAATAATTTCCCATGGTTGCTTTCTGAGAGAATGCAGCGTTGAACACTCCATAGTGGGTGAACGCTCGCGCCTCGATTCTGGAGTTGAGCTGAAGGTAACTCATCTCTTATTTCGACTTTCCCTTTATCTGAGTCGATGTCGTGGGAGATTTCGACAATTTCTGATTACCGATGATCTCTCTCTCTCCCTGATAGGACACGGTGATGATGGGCGCAGACTATTACCAAACAGAATCCGAAATAGCTTCGCTGCTAGCAGAGGGGAAGGTGCCTATCGGGATAGGCAAGAACACAAAGATCAGGTAAAAAGATTGAGCCGTTCATTCTTTGAAAGGCGGCAATATATTACATAATCTGACACCAATTTTGGGGGTTTTTTCCTCTGAAGGAACTGCATAATCGACAAGAATGCAAAGATTGGGAAAGATGTGGCCATTGTAAACAAAGATGTAAGTAAACTCACGCGGGGTACTCTCTCTCTGTAGTTCTGTGGTTTAGTTCCGAATGATTCTCTGCTCCGAGTTCGGCATGCTTTAACAGATGGAAATTGATGTATTTTTTGCTGTTCAGGGCATTGAAGAAGCGGATCGGCCAGAGGATGGATTTTACATACGCTTGGGAATAACCGTGATATTGGAGAAGGCAACAATAGAGAATGGTACAGTTATATAAGAGGATGGATTTTGAGTGGATCTTCAAATGTTGCCGAGATGAAAAATACCGTGAGCAGAGATCTAGGTCGTGGAGACCGAACAAGTTATACAGAGTTTTCCAAGTTTGTAAATGAGGTGATCCGCGAGATACGAATAAACTCGCCGGTTGTATCGTGACTTTCAAAGCTATTTTGGTAATGATATCTTGTGAAACTAGTGGACTGTTGTTAAACAAAGTGACTGGTTAATTTTCTGTCGACATCTCTTTCGATTTTATCGAGCGTGGGAGCTAGTTCTCTGAAGTGGCTGCCAATCTTTTGCGTAGGGAATTTCACGCGTGCTTTGTGCGTCGACGGAAATATTACGTGTCATTTTTTAATAATATAAATTGTTAACGTGGCTCGCCGGAAAGTTAAGTAAATAAAAACTTAGCAAAAAAAAAGATGATGTCGTTTTGGTGAGGGTAGCTGGCCCGTCCCAGCAATGGTGGGTGGCAACAAGGGCCCCGCTCAACTCCTCTCTCTCTCTTTTAATTGAGTTTTGGGTTTTTTCTATATGGCAATTTTTAAAAAAAATAACACTTTGATAAGTCTTTTTTTTTTAAAGAATTACCATGCTAGCAAACTTAGTCTCTAGAAAATGCCACATATGAATTTTGGCCAGATTTTTTTGTTGTTGGTACTTAACTAATCCATTTTGCTCCGATTTTACCACTTAAGTATATATTTTTAAACTCTTAGCACTTAAATGTCCCTCATGCCAAGTTTTGGCACTCTAGACGTTCGTGGAAAAATGAGGTTAGTAATTAATTATTAACCTCTGAATAAGTTCATTCAGAATGATAAATTCTGTCATGTTTTGACCGAAACATTAGGCAAAGGAAGAAGCTGAATCGAAAGAATACTCAGGATCAATGTAGAATTATTGCTTTTTCGATTGGCCGGCATTGTAATAGTACTCCAATAAGCTCAATACTAAAACTTGCCATGTTGGTGCGAAATGCTATGACCGACTTTTTTGTGTGAAGACTTAGCATTTTTGAAATCTTAAGGTATGGTTTGGTGATATGTAAATGCATCATAAAGTGTAAGATCTTGCTTGCCCAAGATCAACTCAAGATAGATATAGTGATTTGAACTAAACTCAGAATTCCATGGTTTTAAATCTCACATATTTGATTGTTCGGACGAATCCAACATGACTTCTTGTGATCCACTTGATTGCTACGTGGGTCGATGCTATTCCTCTCACACATGAGCAAATGAAAGATGGATTTTGGACGATGACCTGATAGAAGCTCGCGATGCATCTTGATTGCATTGTACCAATGAGAGAAGAAGGTGAGTTAGAGATGAACATCGACTCGCCCTAGAGACAACACAGCAGTGAGCGATCTTATCTTTAAATGTAATTGCCACAATGGTTATGACGAAAATCAAAGGTTTTCATTTGAGAAATGATTGCATGACAGTATTCTAGACCACAAAAAATCTAATAATAAATGATCATAAATTATCGAGGGGCCACTTTTCAAAGAATTTGTGCCTTTCGTTCAGGAATTTGAGAAGCGTGATGCGCATGTGAGGGTGTACATGGGCCTGAGCCTGGCGATCGGCCTGTCCAGGCCCGGTCGGGCCCATAAGCCCGGATAGCGCTTGCGCTGGGCTTTGCTTGGACAGGCCTATTCGGTCAGAAGCTCGGCCCGGCTCGCCCGGCCCTTTTCCCTTTCCCTAAATTTTTTTTTCTTCAATCCACGAAACGGCAAGTGGGGGGCAAATACGTCAAGTCGGCAAAACCAAGAACGATCAACCCGCGCTTCATAAACCCTAAAACTGCGACTGCGGGAAGCGGAGAAAAACCTCGGGTCAGGAGGAGGAGCTGCTGCCATGGGGAAAGTGAAGGGGAAGCACCGGCTGGACAAGTTCTACCGCCTCGCCAAGGAGCACGGCTACCGGTCCCGGGCCTCATGGAAGCTCGTCCAGCTCGACTCCAAGTTCTCCATCCTCCGCTCCTCCCGCGCCGTCCTCGACCTCTGCGCCGCCCCCGGCGGCTGGATGCAGGTCGCCGTCCAGCGCGTCCCCGTCGGCAGCCTCGTCCTCGGCATCGACCTCGTCCCCATCGCCCCCATCCGCGGCGCCATCTCCATCGAGCAGGACATCACCAAGCCCGAGTGCCGGGCCAGGGTCAAGAAGCTGATGGGGGAGCACGGGGTCAGGGCCTTCGATCTGGTGCTTCACGATGGCTCGCCGAACGTCGGCGGGGCGTGGGCGCAGGAGGCTATGAGTCAGAACGCGCTGGTCATCGATGCCGTCAAGCTCGCGACTCAGTTTTTGGCTCCGAAGGGCACTTTTGTGACGAAGGTGCGTGTTCGGTTTTTAGCTCCGTAGCTTGCGGTTTTGAAGTCTGAGCTGCTAGTAGGCTTTGATTGAAGTATGTACGTACATGTTATGGGATTACTAAAATTTAGGTGGCGAAAGATGAGATATTGAGTGGATGATTGTTCGTGGAAATGAGAAGCTTTTAGTGCTTGCAGCTTCTTCATATCAGAAGGAAGAAACGAAATTGCATCTACCATGCATCTCATTGCTAATTAAACTAAAGTCTCTGCGTAGGATTGGTCTACTGCCATATCTTGTTACGTGAATGAATTTTTTTGTCTCTAGCATCTATCTTCTGCTTCTCGGGTTTTAAACTTCCGAAGTCACTATGTACTAGTCCAGCACATGGGTATTGCGATATATCGTGGATGAATCCATTTTCTCTCTGCTTACATTCTACTCGACCTGTATCAGGTTTTCAGGTCCCAAGACTATAACTCTGTTCTGTATTGCCTCAAGCAGGTATTTGTACTGTCCTCGTTATCTAACGATTGCTTTATACATCCAGACCTGATCTAATGTTTTAGCACTGGAATTTGCTCTACAGTTGTTTGAAAAGGTTGAGGTGGACAAACCAGCTGCTAGTCGGTCCACATCTGCTGAGATATTTGTTTTGGGATTGAAATATAAGGCCCCTGCAAAAATTGATCCGCGACTTCTTGATGTGAAGCACCTGTTTCAAGGGGCTATTGAGCCCCCTAGGAAGGTACCTGCTTCTTAATTTACTGCATAGTAGTGTACGACTTCACCAGGGATGGCTATCTCACCACAAAATACAGTACCTCTTCTTGACTTAGTTTTGTGCCTATTTGGCATAGGTGGTCGATGTACTCAGAGGAACAAAGCAAAAGAGACACCGTGATGGGTAAGCATTCTTTGGATGATGGTGTTAAGCTAATTATTTCTGTTTCACTTTATATATATAGATTCAAATTTGACGTGAAGTGGAAGTGCCTTCCTGTTTGAAAGACCATGCCAGATTGCAGTGTAGCAGCTATTCCATGCAGAGCATACCGCCGATTTTCCCATTGCCTCTTGTACGCAGCAACAAAAGTAGTATTGCTCACTTTTAACTATTTTGTTTGCTTGCAGTTATGAAGATGGAGAAACAATTTTCAGGAAAGTGTCTTCAGCTGCAGATTTCATTTGGTCTGACTCTCCTCTCGAGATACTTGGTTCAGTAACTTCAATATCATTTGAAGATCCAGCTTCTTTGTCTATCAAGGAGCTCTCTTTAACTACTGAGGAGGTAATTCCTTGTTCTCCCATGTACAATTATTTATATATATGGTCTATTTCCTCCTAGAAACTTGAATCCTGTTGTTTTCTAGGTCAAACATCTATGTGAGGATTTGCGAGTCCTTGGAAAACAAGACTTCAAGCATCTATTGAAGTGAGCAATCTGTCTCTTTTTCTCTCTGCTATCATCAATAAAATCATTTTCAAAAAATTTTCATACCGTTTTTTCATTGGAAAGGTTGGGTATCCTTGCTTCTCTCTGTGGCTTTCATTCAGTTGTGAAAACAATGAATTTAAATTGATTTACTTTCTTCCTTTAATTGATGGAATTCGTTTATTGTTGCTAGCTTAGCTTAATTGTCACTTGGTTTTTCTTTTCTCCTGGAAGTTAGTGTAGGGTTAACTAATTCAATGGCTAAATCAATGTAGGTATTGTTTCATTAGTCTAGGGTTTATCTTTTGACTAGCCATATTAAAATAGATGACCAGGTACATCCGTAATAAGAAGAACAAGGATGGTGAGAGCTGACTTTGGATAGCATCAATTGATGCTTAATGAACTATTGAATAGGCAGTACCTCGCCGACATATAACCCAAAATTTTTTCTGTTAACTGACATGTCTGTTCTAAAAATAAACAGCCCAAGTGTAACATTCTCCCGATTTGACAACTTCCATGTTGACATGCAGATGGCGGATGCAAATAAGGAAGGCTCTGTCTCCTGCAAAGAAGACTGATTCTTCTAGTCCTGCAGTTGGTGACAAGGAGGACCCCGTAGATGAAGATGATAAAATACTCAATGAGATGGAGGAGCTGACGTATGCTATGGATCGCAAGAAAAAACGACAAAAGAAGCTTCTTGCAAAAAGAAGAGCTAAGGTTTGGCTTTTATGCAATGGAATAAGGGAAGAAGGCATATCACCTGCCATTTGAATTAAAGAGCCAGACTGAAATTTGATTTTGTCAGGACAAGGCACGGAAGGCCTTAGGGGTGCAAGTGGATGCTTTGGAAGATGGTTATATGGATCATGAATTGTTTTCTCTTTCTTCCATCAAGGCAAGTTGTTAGTTTTGCATGCTCTATGTTCAAACTGTTTTATGATTTCCCTTGCTTTTTCGATGGTCTTGCTTGTAGAATTAGTTTCCCTTGCATTGCATGCACTGGAGCTATGTATGTGAAAATCCTCCTCCAATGCTTTATGGTTGGAGGAGGGGTGGAGGAAGGGACAATGTGGATAGATACCCGAATGTTTTCTACAACTGTTGTTACTTGGAAATGGTGGGTTATATATCATCTTGCTGTTTTTTGTTGTTTCCTTTTCCATGGGATTCAAAAGTTTCCATGATCCTCACTTCATGTCCTTTTCCCCTCCCTTAGTTCATCAGTGAAATGATTTTCATCCCTCCTTCCTCAGTCCATATGTTTGCTTATGTGTGATGAGTTTCTGCTATTAAAGAACAGATAATAGAGTTTTGGCTTTGACAGATGGCTCTCATTTTTCCCCAGTGACAATTTGTCAAATGTTAGGGGAAAGAGCCAGAGTGGAGTGGACCTCCTCCATCCCTTTCTTGGTTAGAGTAAAATTATTGGCTAAGGAACACTGTATCGAGCCTTAGTTTCTTATTGAATGCTTTGTATTGATTTGGAGGGTGAAAAGGTTAGAAAGAAATGCAAGTTAAGCTAGTCTTTTTTTAACTGTAATTTTCTGACTAGTGGTCACATTCTGCTTCTATAGGGCAAGAATGATTTGGTAGCTGTTGATTCCAATGAACTTGACGAGGAAAATGTGGACTCACGGAATAGTGATGATGAAGGGACTTTGAAGGAAAGTGAGGAGCAATCTTCAAGTGATGCTGATTCAGAGGAAGAACGCAAAAGGTAACATTGCTGACTTCCTGGGATTGTGGATTTATCAGGCATATTTGAGAATATGTTTATTTCATTATGATCCCATGCCAGATATGATGAAAAGATGGAAGAGTTTCTCGATCAGGCTTATGAACGCTTTGTAGCCAGAAAGGAGGGTAGTACGAAACAGCGAAAGCGTGCGAAACAAGCTTATGAAAAGGAAGAAATTTTGGAGGTACAGAACCCGGAGTTCTGAGTATCAATATGCATGGACTTTTGCACTGATCTCTTTTTCATCTATGTGATTTTTCTTTCAGAACAAACAGACTTTACAGATTACATTCTAGTGCTACGAACTTTTTATTCATAAGGTGGTGCTTGTATGGTTACAGGCCTTGGATAAACTTGGTTGTATGCATTAGCTTGTACTTGTGGCGCATGGAATTTTCATAGCATGTGGACATTGCTGATTCTTTCTTTTTTTTTTTTTTTTCACCATACAGGGTGGTGAAAATGTGGACATGATCCATTACGATGATGACTCCGATAAAGCTGAGGGTGATAATGAATTGAATCCACTTATGGTAAACCTTGATAATGGTGAAGTGCCTACCCAAGAAGAGATAACCAACAAGTGGTTCAGCCAAGATATCTTTGCAGAAGCTGTAGAAGGGGGAGATTTGGGGAAGTACGAAAGTGATGATGAGATGCAAATTGATCAGCACAGAAAAGAACTTCCAACACCAGTAAAGGTTAAGACAGCAACCCAAGTTGCAGCATCGGACACTGTTCAAGCTTCCAAGGGGAGAGATGATTTTGAGATAGTTCCTGCACCAGCTACAGATTCTAGTGATGAGTCCTCTGATGATGACTCAGAGGATGAAGATATTGACACAAAAGCTGAGATCTTGGCTTGTGCAAAGAAGATGCTAAGGAAAAAGCAGAGAGAGCAAATCCTAGATGATGCCTACAATAAGTACATGTTTGATGATGAGGGGCTGCCTGAGTGGTTTTTAGATGAGGAGAGGAGACACCGGCAACCAATTAAACCTGTGACGAAAGAGGAAATTGCTGCAATGAAGGCGCAATTTAAGGAGATAGATGCCCGCCCAGCTAAGAAGGTGGCAGAGGCCAAAGCACGAAAGAAGCGTGCTGCCATGAGGAATCTAGAGAAGATTCGCAAGAAAGCGAACTCTATATCAGACCAGACAGATATATCTGATCGTTCCAAGAGTAGGATGATCGACCAACTATACAAGAAGGCTGCACCGAAAAAGCCTAAGAAGGAGTACGTGGTCGCAAAGAAGGGGGTTCAGGTGAAGGCCGGGAAGGGGAAAGTCGTTGTTGACCGAAGGATGAAGAAGGATGCTAGGAGTCGTGGAAAGGGCAAGCCCGGGAAAGGCGGTTTGAAAAAGGGAAAGAATGCAAAAGCTCGAGCCGGTAAAGGATCTGGAAAGGGCTCTGGAAAGGGGAAGATGGGAAACAAAGCAAAAGGCGGGCGTGCGTGAATGAGGGCATGCATAGCATTTTACTGACCTGTCTCTTCTTGATGAAATTTTGCCGCATGTTTAAGTTATGCCTTGATTTATGAAAGGGATCTCAGTTCACAATTTTGCACCAATCTGAGCCTCTTCTGCTGACAGGCCTTGTCTTTTCGCTATTCTAAAAAATACGAGTCAAAAAACAATACGAGATTGAATGAGGATAATATTTCTTTCGTTACAGGTCGGATATTTTGTTGGGAGTGTCAAGGAGTACTAGAGGGACAGTGTTTCTCGAAATAAAGGTAGAGAGAGGAGAGAGAGATGGTGTTACGAACATGGTGAGATCTATTGCATAGCCAACGAAACGTGACAAACAGAAGCAGACGAGAATTTGGCGAAATGACCCAGAGTTTACGAAAGATGAAGAGAACTCTCTTTAACGATGCTCAAACACACCATTTTCAACCACAAAAGACAAAAGTTAAAAAAGATAAAAAGAAACTCACCATTTTCTTGTCTCAATTCTGGAACTGTTGGCAAAAACTGAAAGCATCAGTAACCCTAATAGGGGGATTTAATTATCACCCTAGATTAATTATTAAAATGAGTAACAAAATAGATTGTGTCTACCAAAAAAATTAATGGTGTGATTATTTCACTTAAAATTTTATGATAAAGGAAATTTTTTTTAAGGAGAATAGTTAGTTTTTATTTATTTAGTGTTTTAGAAAAAAAAAACTTCCTTTTTGCTAGAAATTTTTTTTTTTCAATTTAAAATTTTTAATTTTCAATTCATGGAAAATATTTTCTGAAGATCGATTAATTTTTCGATATCTAAATATCCAAATTTTATGCTTTTCACTAATTCTAATCTTAAGTGGAAGTCATGTCTTTGGAGACCCACCCATAATTTTTAGATCCCATTGGATTAATTCCATTCAAGAATCTCGAAGTATAAAACCAAAAAATTTATCGGCTTTGAACTAAGTCCATGCCTTCCCAAATGATTCGAGGTCTTGTAATGAAAGAGTTGAAGTGGGTACAACCAATCCCATGGTGCTTTGATATTTGTTCATCATATTTTATTTTATTTTCCCTTTTCCTTTTCTCTGAAGGAATCATATGTACGGTTGGTTCGCTTTTGTCCCAATTTGTTGATTCCCCTTACAAAGGAAAAAGACAGAACCACCCCATGTGGTGACTCCGCTGGTTTTGGGCTTTCCCCCCTACCGAAGGGGAGGGGTTCAAATCCCAACGGAGTTATTTGTGGACTTACCTTGGTGGCACGTGCTTGGTGGTGGCATGTGTCGCCCCTAGGGTTTACTTCCCGGCTGCTGGCCGTGCGGGGGTTCCCTGGGCTACCAAAAAAAAAAAGACAGAAGCTTGAGTCATAACACTATCCATGTAATAACCTAAGGACAATAGATAACACGAATCACAAATTGGATCCTGTCTACCATAAAGGTATTTTTTTTAAGTCATATTAATGCATCATTTGGGCTTTTTCTAATCCTAAATCCAATGTGGTTGTCCGGTGTCTGTAGGCCAATCCATGATTTATAGATCCATTTAGACTAAGCCTCAAAAGGGTATAAAAGGGGAAAAGTGTTAAAAAAAGTCATTTGTGGACTTACCCTGGTGGCACGTGTCGCCCTGGGTTTCTTCCTATTGCTTGGCCGTGCGGGGTTCCCAGGTTACCAAAAAAAAAAAAAAAAAAAAGACAGAAGCTTGAGTCATAACACTATCCATGTAATAACCTAAGGACAATAGATAACACGAATCACAAATTGGATCCTGTCTACCATAAAGGTATTTTTTTTAAAGTCATATTAATGCAGCATTTGGGCTTTTTCTAATCCTAAATCCAATGTGGTTGTCTGGTGTCTGTAGGCCAATCCATGATTTACAGATCCATTTAGACTAAGCCTCGAAAGGGTATAAAAGGGGAAAAGTGTTAAAAAAAGTCATGAACTTTTTAAATGTTCCAATTTAATTTTAAACTTTTTGACTTAGAGTTGATTAAGTTCATTCAGTTAATTTTGATTGGATATTACTATATGGATGCTAATTATTCTATGTGATGCGACCGATGCTGACATGGACATTTGTAATGACGTTTTAATAATTTTTGAATTATTATTTTCTTTTTTTTTCCTCCTCTTTTCTCTGGTAATTGGAGGCCTTGCCTTGCTTGAGTGAGAGGGGGGTCTTCAATGCCACAGGCGAAGGTCGCCCTCACCCTAGGCAAGGGCAAATGTTGGTGAGGTTGCCCTTGTCCTCGCTCGGGCGACGCCTAGAAAAAAGAGGAGGAAAAAAGAAAAAAAGGAATTTGAAAATTATTATAATATTATTTTTAAATGTCAATGTTAGTGCTAACTGTATTACGTAAGATGACCAACATCCACATCAGCAATATTCGATCAAAATTATTTGGAAAGATTGAATTGGCTCTAAATAAAAAAGATTTATAATTAAATTGATACAACTACAAAGTTTAAAATTAAAATGGTACAAATGTGATAGGTTTAAAATTTTTCTTACAATTTTCTCGGTACAAATACAAAAGGGTTATATGTGTTCAAGGTCTTGTAAGGAAAGAGTTGCAGTGATGCAAAACGATCCATGGGGCTGGCGTATCTATCCTTCAATTTTTCTATTTTTTCATATTTTAATCTTTTTCTTGGAAAGAACCATCTCTACTGTTGGTTTCACTTCTTATCCCTATCCGTTGATTCCGCATATGAGGAGAAAAGACAGAAATTTGAGTATCTTACATGTATAGAGCCATGAAAAGGTATCTACATGGGTCTTGTCAGAGAAGAGAGAGAGAGAGAGAGAGAGGAAATGGCGGAAAGTTGATGTTGGGCCCAACGAAAGGGAAAGGTAAATTCACCTCTCAACATCCAACGGGGCAAAGAGAATCAAGGAGATCTTGGTTTAAATGGATGAGGCCAGGTCCATCCCTCTCACTCCAACCTCTGGCTTGAAAGTGGAGGCCGAGCTTGCGGTTCCTCTCCTTTGCAATCACGCCAGAGGATGATCAACTTCTTTAGCAGGCAACTTCTCGCGGTCCCCCCTCGCACTCATCCTCATCCTCGCCCCTACATTGAATGAGCAAATCTGGTCGCCCTCTTGTTAGTTGCAAGACAGTGAATTTTCAGCTCGGTTCGCGCGACGGAACGTTTTCATCATCAATGGACTGTCGGGGTAGATTTGGGAGAAATGGGAAAGTGCTTTTGGGGATTAGAATCATAGTCGCCGATGGAGGATGATGATGCAGGCATCATGTTACGGTAACCGAGGAAGACGGAGTCAGATTGTCAATTAGATACAGCAGCACTGTCCACAAAAAAGTTGGTTGGTTAACTTGCACGATGGTAGAGTGAAAATGATGGGCATTATCTCCACTTTTCTTCACACAATTTGAATTGGTCCCTCCCCTCCATCACCACCATCTTTTCTCTAGCGGAACAGTCGTACTTCTTAACGTGCTTTGCCACGTATGATGGGATGATCATAGAGCAAGTCAGGAATCAGTTACTGAGGGACACGCGGCACTTGGGGTTAGGACTTCTGCCAGGTCCCCTGAAATTACTACCTCTGCTCGGAGTCCACTATTAATCAAGATTCTCGATAGATTTCTGTAGTATAGTTTTAAGCACTTTGGCAATTTTTTCTCTGTTTATCCCTCGTATCAATGCTCAAGCCTTCTCTTTTCTGATGCTGGTCATCCTCACCCCCTCCGACAATTTCCATGTAAAAGAGCATATGAACAGTCGCGTGCGAAGGTTCTTGTCTAGAGAAAGAGACCCGAGGAAAGGTTGAGACTACTATTGTTCATACTATCAAGTAAATGTAATACAAATATATCTTTCTATACATAGATAGGAGAAAAAATATGGACTCCAGCAATTTGGAATGAATTCATAGAAGTTATGAGGATGCGATACAGGTTCACATCTCCATCTTCAGATTACCGCCCTCAACCGAACCTGCAAAAATTTGTTGAAGCAATCATTAGATTCAAAAAGTTAACCAGAGTAGCATTTTTCTTTGTAAAGAATCAACCATCATTTATAGATGACAAGCTTGGCGTCGACCCGCTTAACGGCCAATTATTAGCATCATTTAGAATAAATTTTGCTGATGCTAAATTTATCAATCACTGAAAATCTGACACCCGTGGTTTCTGAAGAGGAAAAAGGGGGAGAATTCAATAATTGCCACCACTAGTTTGTTCGGGACTTCCTTGGTTGAGAAAGTCAAAATGCACTAGAGGCTACATCGCTTTTAAGGATCAACTTAGTGCTACTATATGGCCCTTAAGGATCCACTATTTGGATGACTTTTAAGAGAGCAAGAAAAAGAAGCAATACAGGGAAATATCTCTGTAATCCACTACCCTTCATCACAATTAGAAAGATACCTCTAACACTGAGCACAATCATTATAGACATGTGGGGTTCCTTTTTGTATCCATCATTAATAGTTGATCTCACTTTACTCCAATTCTCTCGCGATGAGGACATTAGGTGATCATTAGAAAGAAGAAATATTACCTGTGAACTGTTGAGGTGGAAAGGCCATTGCTTTTCCTGAGTGGAACTCCATGTAAAGATTCTGCGAACCAAGATCCCATGTCGAAGGTTGCTGCAATTGCTGTGGAGTTGAAATAACGTAAGTGGACAGATTGATCAATTTATCCGAGGAATTGGGAAATGTAGTATGAAGTGCAGCAGGAATTACAGTGAAGCAGGATGAGTCGACAAACGTGTCGGGGATTGACAAGGGGGCGCTTATCGTCCTTCGGATCGCCAAGTCGGGATTGATTCCTATTTCCATGCCAGAGCATGACACTACTGTTTGTGTTGGACGGAAAGGAAGGTAGGCTTGATTTGCTATATCTGACATGTCAATTGTCGGAAAGCTTGCCGTGCATGCAGGATTCACCTGTAGATATCAAAGTAAAAAGAGCATGAGGAAACCTACAACTCGCGAAACAAATCTGAGCTTCCCTTCATTTTAGTAATGCAAAAGCGATGTTCAGGAGATAGCTCTAAAAATTGGCTTCTTCAGAAACAAATATTCTGGCTTTCCTCATAAATGTTGGCTTGAATCTCTCTTACGCGGTGCCTAATTATGTCTTAGTATTATTACCAGGATGAGAGATGTTATCAATTCTGCTAAAAGATATTATTATAATCACAACCCACAAGTTAATACAAATCAGGAGCGTTACAAGTTACCAGCTTCTCAAGAATATTCATCTCTAGAAAACTTTTTAAGTGATTAGCACGAAAGGAAAGCAAACAGGAAAACTCTAAAAGTGAATTGCATCTCATAATTCCTTAAATGGCCATAACTACCTCTTTCGTGAAGATGTTGTCGAGGTCTAGGTCGAGTCTCGGATTGACAGCAGCCAGTTTCATGGACAAGAACTGCACGATGGATGTAGAAAATGATTTGGATGCTCTGAGAGTTTAAAACTCCAAACAAGAGTGTAGAGCTTGCTAGATCTTTACCTCTACTTGTTTTTGCAGAGATTGGACATAGTTAATTATCTCATCAAGCATTCCCGCCTTCCCGGTTATCTTGTTACACCCAGGGACCAAATCTTGAAGGAATTTCATTCTCTCGCTGATTTTTTCCCTCCTCACCTGCGATTAAACAAAATTACAACACCGAGTAACTTTCATATTAGGTCCAATTGAAACCTTGAAAATAGACTTTAACCAGAGCTAATAGGCCTAAGGAGAAAAATAAGACAACTTTTTCGAACTCCGGACTTACTCTTTCGGCTAAGCTGTGGCTATCTGTGGCTTGACCGCGACGTGCTCGGACATGGATATAATCGGGCTTTGGGACATCGGAGGCCTTCGAAGTGCTCGCAGATGTTTCTTTGTTGTTGTTGTTGCTCTGCTCTGTGATCTTTGGCTCTACTTCCTCAGGGCACCCTTTGATCCTTTTATCTCTGGAATCATCTTCAATCTATAAATTGTAACCAACATGTCAGCTACATTATCCATCACGATCCTCACAAAATCACCTATTTCCTAAAATTACAGCTTTCTCAAAATTGACCAGACTACTCAGGGAAAAAGAAAAAAAAAAAAAAGAACAATTTCTGCTGAAGGAAGAAGGAAGAAAACATTATGAAACTCATCTAACAACTAGAGACGCGTGTTTTAAGATGAGAGTTTAAGAACCAGCAATAGCATTCAACAAATGGGGTTAAAATACCGCAAAAATGAAAAGAAAAAAGAAAGAGAGACGGGGTCAAGTACCCAGAAAACATAAAACCGCATTTACACTTGGGAAAAAGTTGGGAAAATTCAACAACAGACATGTGTCAAATGGAAAGAAAGTCGGGAAAATTCAACAGACGCAGAAGTGGAAAGAACGCACCTTTGTGTTGTGTACTTTATCCACTTTCCTCTTCTTGGAATTCTCTTGCCCAGCTTGGCTTACCTTCTCCGAAACCACCGACTCTTTACCTTTCTCCACAGTCGCCGCCGGCGTCGCCGCCGCCAAGACCGCGGCGGCGGAGGCCACCGCCGGAGGGCAGCTCAAAGTCCTGTTAATGGCGAAATTCGCCTCCATCCCACTCCCACCCCCGAACCCATACGCCCCATAGCCCAAGCCAGACAAGTCGAAGCCACCCAGCCACCCGGTTTCCACACCCGGGTCGGGCTTAATCGGGTGGTTCAGCATCTCCCCGAACACCGCCTCGCCGCCGCCACCCATCAAGCTCTCAATGCTCTGCCCGAAGCTAAACGAGCCGTTCAACTCGCCCCCACTGCCGAAGTAACACCTCTGCCCCTCGCTCAGCACATTAAGCTGGAGCTGGTCCGGCTGCCACCTCATGCGAGCTCGCTGCCGTTCGAGGACCGTCGTCTCCGTGCAGTGAAGCATCTCCGACAACGACAACGACGACGGCGAGTTCATCACGTGCGTGCGAAAGAGTCGCGAGAGAAGCGAGGAGAGGAAAGAGAAAAGAAGAGCGAGAGATGCGATGTGCGAAACAGAAATAAAGGTGGTGGTGGTGGTTTTTTGGGTACTGTGTGTGGGGGGGGGGAGCTCTCTTTTTGGTGCCTAACACGAGCGCTCTTTTTCTTATGGGAGAGGGGGGGGGGCGATTTCAAAAGTCCGATTCTTGATATTTAATAGCGATCGCTTTACAATGCGGGTCTCTCACCTGCGTATCGTTTATTGCGTACTCTGTACTGCGACTTCGAGTGCCGATTGGAATTGGCCAGGGAAAAGGCGAGAGAAGAGAGGAGAGAAGAAGAGACGATGTAGAGAGAGAGAGAGAGAGAGAGAGAGACAGAGAGAGGCACTCGATTGGAATTGGCCAGGGAAAAGGGGAGAGCAGAGAGGAGAGAAGAAGAGACGATGTAGAGAGAGAGAGAGAGGCACTCGATTGGAATTGGCCAGGGAAAAGGAGAGAGCAGAGAGGAGAGAAGAAGAGACGATGTAGAGAGAGAGAGAGAGAGAGAGAGAGAGAGAGAAGGTGAGGCTCCAGAGGACGCGAGGATGGCAGGGTATATATAAAGCGGAATGTAAGTATATGATTATCCGAGAAAACTCAGGGGATAACACAGAGCCTTTTTACCTAAACTAAGTTATCAGCGTTGGAAAAAGAAAAAATGCAGTCTTTCTAGTGTCATTCGCCAATGATAATGGGAAAAGAACTTCTAAGCATTTGCAAGAGACCATTATAGTAATCAAGAAAAGAAGAGAGAGAAAGTAAGGAAGGAAAGCAGGATAGGCTAGAGAGAGAGAGAGAGAGAGAGAGAGAGAGAGAGAGAGAGAGAGAGAGAGTGGGGGACAGGGCAGCCATCAAAAAGGTATCCCCCAGTGACCAGAGAGCCATGGAGCGGTGGGCCCGGCATGACATGACCGCCACGTGGGCGTGTCCGAAGCTCCGAGGAACGGGGGGGCGGGGTCCTGTTACGGGGTTTTCGGTTGGCGAAACCGAGGGTTTCGGCTCCGGCTTTCCTTCCGCCGTCGCCGCCAATAATTGCCCGAGCGAAGAACCTTCGAAACCCAGAGCACAAGCAGAGCAGAGCAAACAACGTTGTTATTCGAACGGCACGCATCGGCCGTCGACCGCGGTGTAGGGAAGTGACGAACATGCCATGTTGTCCGTGAAAGGAACCCCTTTTGATGGGTGCCCTAGACCTCTCGGCCCCGTTCCTCTGTTCTACTTTTGCTTTCGGGATCGATCCTTGGATTTCCGGACGTTTTTCTTGTTTTGTTCCAAGTCTATTATGGCGACGGGACCTGCCCGCTATCATCGTCTCAATCAATTTTTTGCAACTCCTAATTACTGTCTTTTCTCACTCCTTTTTCATTATCGTCCAACACGTTGGGTTTACGTACGAACTTGCATGTTTAATGTGCTTCTAATAAGATGTTTAGACTGCTAAGTTGTGTTTACCTTCATGTCGATGAGCCAGCTCACCATAAATCATTTTTGCACATCTATGAATAGATTTTTGCCGGGGAGATGTGAAACATCTATTTCTCTCTTTGACCTTTGTTTACAAGGAAAAGTAACTTGTACTCGTTAGGAACGTGCAAAGTAACAATTACGACTGAGAAACAATTTCGAGGAAGGAGAGCCATTCTTGTCTCGACCAGAGTATTTGTTGATTCATGCGTGACTCTAAAAAGAGTGTCGATCAGTGTGGTCAAAAAGTTGTAATAAGTTTGAGAGTCCGGACTAAGGAAAGATGGAGAAAGCTTCCTGATCCGAAGTGGCAAGAGGGCCACGATGCATTTTGCATGGGCAAAAAACTAGCAAAGAGCCAGTTAAATTAAAAAAACAAAAAAAAACACGTTACAGGATGGCAATTAACACGCCCGCATGGGATAGGAAGGACTGCCCAGCTGGGGCCGGAGACGCATGCCGGGAAGCTCGCTGGATGGTCTGCCTTCACATGGGCTGCTGACACGTGGCGCTCTCCGGTACGCCCGACGCTCCACGTCGGCACGGCGGCGTGGACGGAACGGGGGCGGTGGCGGTGGTGGCGGTGGTGGTGGTGGGGGTTTCCAAGTACGGTCCTCCCTTTTTGCCGCCGTCCCGGTTCCTTCGAAGCAGCTCGGTTACCTCGGAATTTGAGGAAACCAAGGAAACGGATTTCTTTTTCTTATTTTTCCGAAAAAGGGAGGGGGGAAAAAAGCCCTCAAATGCCTAGCCCCTAAAAGAAGAAGGCCGAGCTTCGGAGAGAGGGGGACAACTGTTCCCTCCCCTCTTCCAATCATAGGGACAACTCTTCTGCTCCAAGATTCTGCGCGAATTAAGGCCTGACCACTTCGCTTTCTATATTTAGAGTGCCGCCATTTCTATCACATGAATGTTTTGGAAATTCATTCCTCATTGTCCTCGTGGGGTTAATATTATATACATGTGTTAGGGTTGATATCACGAAAATTCTGAATTGACATACTAATAATAAATTTACCTCAAACTAATTATTTGATTATCAAAAAATTTAAATTAATATACTCGTGACAATCAATAAGTTATTGAGTTGAATGATACGTGGACGAATATATCAATTTATGATTTTTCTTTTGTTTATCATAAATGTATTAGTTTGTGATATTTCATGATATTAATCAAATTTAACGGAAACTAATTGATTGATAAATTTGTTATAAATGTATCGGTTTTGAATTTTTAGTGATTAAACAAATTAATTTGGGATTAATTTATCATATTTGTATCTGTTTGGGATTTTTCGTGTTATTAACTATATATATGAAGATGTGCAATCTAAATATTATTGCGTAAAACTCGTTTGACCAGACCCATGTTCATTTCACGAGGTCCGGTTCGTGAATTAAAACAGTTTTCATGACTCCCAACTTTGGTGTGAATTGGCCTCGTGTTCGTTGGTCGCCGGTGGATGGGACGATGAGGTTTTCCGCCACCTAAAAACATTGCATCTGAGACCGAGGAAAGCGGTTCAAAGGATGTGGTGCATCGGCCCAGGAATGCTACTCGGCTAAAGGCTACGAGCAGCTACAATTACTTTACTTCGCGGGCAAGGAAGTATCCCCGTTCCTGCAATCGCGATTGACCACGATCGGTCCTTGTTGCTATTTTTGTGTTGTCCACTCACCAAACTTCCCTATCTAGCTTCAATTCATTCCGTAACCTACACACCGTAATAGCCCTCGTGACGACGGATGCGAAGAGAAAAGAGAAATTCAAATGGTATTTGGGTTTGCGGTGATGGCGATGGCGATGCAGGTTCGTCGTAAGCACGCGTGTCGTTTTTTAACCGCTGCCCCTTTCCTTGGATCCGGTCCAATCTAGAAAGATCTGTTTTCTGGGAACAGTGCGGCCGTCATCGCCCAACTCACCCATCAATCTGTTGTTGTTGTGTCGTGTTAAACGGATATGTAACAGCCTCGGTTGTCGTAATGTCTTGCTTAGAAAGCGATTGACAGGAAATTAGCATAAACCCATGTTGCCGGGGCTGATGGCGGTCGAGGAGGAGCTCATCGGCTGCTGCGAAAGTGAAAATTGGTCAATTGAATTCTGATAGGAGTCGAGATATTATGGACGTCCCTTTTTCTTTGGGCGAAGTGGGCTGGTCACCACACAATGACATTGATAATGAACCACCAGCCTCCTTTTCCGTCATCAAGTACTAGAGAATGCTGTCAAGCCATCGTTGTCTATGATGGCGCAAACCCTAAAAGAGGACAAATTAAGACGAGCTGGAGTTCGGCAAATCGAGTTTAATACTCGTGCTTATGCTCTAATTGCAGTGGTACACTCGACAGCAGAAGCCCCGTCACGTCCTTTTATGTCTAGTATTGTAAGGGAACTGTTTCCTGGCCCTTTCCGTGATAATGTTAGGATGCATTTTGGCCTCTGGTTTCAGCGACGTGGCTCCTGGACGGGATCCTGGCGAATTACCTATTTTCCGTAGTCGAATTATAGATACGTGATCGTCGAAGCTCCTCCTGTCTGCCGGATGACTCGGAATTAATGAAGTGAGATCGTGGAATTTGATTTGGCTTTTGTTTGTTTGTTCGTTCGTTTGAATTGTGGTAGTGGAAGAAAGCTGTGATGTTTCATGGGTTGTCGGATGGATACAAGCTATGCAATGTGTACGATGGAGGCGTTCGACTGGAAGGCTGGAGGGAGGATACGGAAGAGGATGCTTCTTTTCAAGAGATAAAGATTTCGGGGAAGATAAAAGAGGATGAGGAGGAGTTCCAGTTAAGCACATGAGGGCTACTTCCATTATTACCTAATGAGGGCCCTCTCTCTCTCTCTCTCAACAGTCACTTTCTGTGATGTCTTGGTCAACATATAACAATGCTCTACGCATCAATCCCCATTCCCATTCCCTTTTGATTTGTTTCTAGTATTTTCTCCTGCGTTTGGAATCTCTCTTTTCCACCGGCTTGACTAATTCCTGAAGTTGCGCCACAGTTTTGCTTGTCTTTCACAGTATCGGTCTGCACATGAGTCATGCTGGTGAGCTAGACCGCTTTATGCATATCGTACCATCGATAGACAAATAGACATTTAAATGCGTAAACGTATTTGCTAACCGTTACAAGTCTTTAGAGAAGAGCCTGCTCATACGGAATATAGAATTAGCATGTGCCTATCTTGACAATGAATTCGTCACATGCCTAACAAGGTTGTTCCGAGTATGGAGGAAGAGATCTTAGTACATCTGAGACGGGATAATCTAGTTCATTAGGTCGGAGTGAAGGTCCAAACGCATACGCTATCAAAGACATCATCAACTTGAGGATCATGTCATCAATCCACAAATGTATCCCGTTTAGGGAAAAGCAGACAGCTCCTTTTGATACTAAAACCAGGAGAGAAGCAACCAGATGGTTTGCCAAATGCACTAATTTTACAGACCCGACCCGACCTGGCCGACCCAAAAGGGCACGCGATTCAGAATGGATCGACGTGGTGGCGCTGGAATGGGAAACTTTGGACCTTTCCGCCATTAACTTTTCTTCAGAAAGGTTCCATCATGAGGTGCCTCTGTATCGGGAGTTGCAATCTACCTCAAAAAAGACTACAAACTTCCCAGTTTCGCCGTATCTCCCCGTTCGAAAGCTCCATTATTTCTTTGCACGGATCGATACGGCAAAGGGACTAGGCTGATAAGGAAGGGGTAATGCAGTGCATGGTTTTTCCTCTCCTCCTTTTCTACAGGAAAGAACTGCGTAGCGGATAAGACCCCGCTTCTTGAATCTCGATTGACCGAAGGTCCCTACTTGGTCCGAGCTTGCCCCTCTTTGCTTCGTATTATATTAAAAAAACAGCGCCCAAGAACACATCTCTCTTATCTTATAAGTCTTGGACAAACGAGCCCAAATATAAATAATAGATGAGAGAGAGGGAGACAGAGCCCTTGATTGGGGAGGCAATGAAGATTGCTGCAGATCCGATGCCATTTAAGGAAATAGTCTATGCGTTCCATTCTTGAATAATATAAAGGGGGGTTTGAATCACCATCTTTACATAAAGTTAGGATAGGAAAGTTTAATTTCAAATATGGGTTTCGACTCTTACGCCCTGCAAAGAAGTAGAATATAAATATGATAGTGAATTGACGGTTAGAATAGCATTGATAAAAAAAAAAAAAAAACTCTGGATGATATGAAAATAATAAAAAATAAAATAATGGATTAAGAAGGAATTATCTGTTTCCAGGTATTGGGCAGCTTGGGATTTGTTTTTCCCTTTCTTACTACCTTTACAATAACATATGGGGAAAAGACAGGCCTTTCGGAAAAATAAATCAAATACACTCATTTTAATCACGGAAAAATACCCGAAAAGACACGTTCGATGACATACCCATATAGTTTTTAAGAATACCATGGGCTTTCTTATACTCATCAACAGCAATGTGGAGAATCTGCCTGCTGCTGCTAGTGGGCAAGCATTTAGGTTGTATTGGTCGGTCCAAATTACGCTTTAATCTTATGATTAAAAAAAAAAAAGAGCAAACATTTAAACACAGCTTAATTAAACCTGAGGGATTGGCCGTGACCTAACTTCTCGCCTTCTTCTTTAAAATTTCTGCCTCGTGAATGAGCTATTTCTATGACTTACAATTACATCACGACATTTCTAAAATTGGCAATGTCCATTTTCGGTGGGATGCGACTTGCCTGTCTGATATATTTAGGTAAGCAACCGTGTTTTATCTTGCAGACTTTCGGGGAAATGCACATTTATAAAAACGAAAGAAAAGAACGCGTTGGGAATGCTCAACTCTTCCTTGAGAGAAGGAAGATCGAATTCATAAAATAAGTAATTCTCAATCTTTGTTGGACAATGTGCGACTCTTGGTATGCATCAACCCACCATCCGACATATGGATAAATACAGAAAAAATTATACATATAATATTTAAAAAGAAAGAAAGAAAGAAAGAAAGAAAGAAAGAAAATCTATGTGCGCAGCCTTCTAATACCTCTGTCTCTATCCCTTTACCTGAAAGTGGGCTATTTTTTTAATTGAGAAATTTGATGGAGATTAAAAAAGAAATTAAAGGGAAATTCAATGGCTCGAAACGCCAGTTAAGGCTGGGGACCCTCAGGCTATTCCAGTGGCACGACAAGTAGACATTCCAATGACTTAATCAGGTTGCATGAACAGTGTTGATCAATCAAATCGATCATGTCTATGGAAAAAAAAACAGAAAAAGAATAGTTCAGCTGTCTATTCTATGTTTAATTAGAATAAGATGTGGGAAGAATTAATGTTCACTATACTGTGTTGCTTATCTCGTGGATAAGATGAGTTAGACAAACGAATGTCGATAACACGTGTACAAATTATTTATACTTGGTTAGTATTGGAAATTGAAACCCTCTCTTTGTAGTTCTAATCTAGATACTCATCCGTTGTTTAATTCATAAATCAAATTAAATGAATATGGAATTGTTTTGAGTATATTTCCAAAAAGTAAAAGTCAGTTTTGAAGTCTAAATTTCAATTATGGCGCTCAGAAATCCCAAGCAATTGAGTTACGAGGAGGGCTAAAGAAGCACACCCACTACGCAGGCTAGTGCGCACATAAACAAATCAAGCCTGCGAAAGTTACAGTCCCGGCACCAAAGAATTTTAAAAATTATGATGCAGACAGGGTCAAACTGAAAACATCGTTGGATCTCGAGTGATTTAATTAACTGTAGCAGCAATTTGCATACCAAGGACCCTAGATATGCATCACATGTTTAACTCCACCGTTACTTATACTAATAAAATCTAGAGTCGGGACCAATTGAATCGTATCGAGTCAATATTGGATACCATAATTATATAGTTCCTTTCAAGTCACTGTCCATTAGCATAACTCGTTAACAAATGGAAAAGGAAGCCCGAGCCATCTTGACCTTTCGTTTTCTTATCAAAAGTAGCGTATGATGAATCATCTCAACAAGAACTATAACATCCTGCCTCGTGCATTGATCGCATGGGTCTACTAAAAGAATATTGCATGAATTCATTTCCCATGCTTATCATGGTGGACAATAGCCCTAGTCAAAAGCCGAACTTATTATCTATTTAAGGGTTTTAGATATGTTGTGAGTAAGTGTGTACTAAATGCATGCAATATTATCTCATATGGTTCTATTCTATCGACGCCTTGTTGTTGGGTTTATAAATGTTATTACTACTTCAAGATTTGCCATAAAACTGCTACTTCATTCTTTCATATATGTCTAAACATATTGAAGCAAAGGATGGACAAACTTGTGTTGTACTGTCAAAGTTCATCCTCACACACATTCTAATTTGTCCAGGAAAAAAGAAGGAAAGAGAAAAAAGGGGCTGAACAAGGGAGGAGAGATCATTCTAGGGTTTGGACCTACAGCTTTCTCAATCTTCAGATGCAATTCTCTCTTTTGTCATTAGTAGGAATCAGCTGTCATATAAGCTTCGGATCCCTACTGTTTCTGTCTCTATACCAATCATTTATGCCATTGTCAGACACTTCTTTAATAATTCAACGTATATCCATTGGAGTTTATCATCATCCTCATGTAATAATGCGTACATGACTTAGGTCACGATCCTATTTTATTTACTGGAATTCGAAACAAATCGTTACATTTTCCTGTATTACTACCTTAGTTTCGACGTTCTTTGTAAATAAATATATGATGTTAAAGAACTAATCAGTGCAAATAAACACAAATGCGAGATCAAATTATTATTGTCTTCTTCGTCTTCGTCTTTGTCCTTGTCCTTGTCTTTTCTTTTCTTTTTACTTGTGTCAAGGCGATAAAATGGCCAAACCTTGAGCACCACTAGTCATATTGGGCACGAGGCTAATGGATGCTGCGAGGGGCATCTATGTTCTACATATATCTTATAATTATGTCTATTTTCTTTTTTTGTTGAAAGTGAAGTGTCAGCTAATAACGTAAGCGAAAGCGACGTCTCTCTAGGTGATTGCTGGTGAAAAATAAAATTTACGTGATTGGCTTCATTGATTCACGGGTGCTGTCGGTCTCAGAGAGAGCACCAAGAGCGCACGGCAAGATCCATGCAGATTCCCGTTTTACCTTCGAGTCGAAAAGAGGGCTCGACCAATGATTGAAGATTTACGTAAAACACGATGAACCAGCTGCAGGGTTGCTGGATATACGCTATTCAAACGTGAAGGGGGTGCTTCAATTGGTTGTGAACACGAGAAAAAAATGTGATGGAGACACGAGAAATCCTGGTCCCGGTCAGAACGATGCCGTCTCAAGTGAAAGCTGAGCATATGCCGTGGAAAGAATTAGCTTTGCTCAATGTAAATCTTCAGAGAAAACAAGGATGAGAATGGGAATTAGGATAAGCAAACAAGGGAACAGTGTGATGATAAGAAGGGACGTTGAGTGAATAGTGCAAGATGCTTTGAGGGATTCATGTTCATGCATCATGTGTAAGAAAAAGAACTAGAGAGAGAGAGAGAGAGAGAGAGAGAGAGAGAGAGAGAGAGAGAGAGCAGTCAAAGGACAAGGGGTATAGTGCCAGGCTGCAACAGCAAAAGAGACAGCATTAGATGCACAGATTTCACGTCCCTGCACCTGATCCACTATTCTTTCTCCTTCTCCATTCACGCTCTCTAACCCTAAGCCTAGCCCACCACCCATGAAATTGCCCAACTCGAGCTCCCAAAAGAATGGGTCTTGGTCTGGACTCTGCCTTTCTTTCGAGTACTCCAGAAGCCATTTTCTTGCACAGAAGGATACATTGTCAAATGCAATTCATTTTTTAAGCTCCGAGTCAAAAATGAATTATTTCTTTTGAATTCTGTAGTCTCCAAAAGATTCGATTGAAATGGTGCACTTGAAGCAGTTGCATGTATCCGACCAAAAAAAAAAAAAAACAAGAGAAAAAAGCGGTTGCATGTAAATATTAGTCCGTTAGTCGCTCGAACTCATGTGCTTAACACAAGGAAAACTACTACCCGGTATATCCAACTTTACCTAAATCAATTGAAAATGGCACAAAACACGGGCAGTAGTTAGATAAACACAGATACGCATTACAAAAGGAGCCAAAAATACCTGCATGTGCATGCAAGTCATGAGAACCCACATATCTAGTCACTCCTTCAAATGTCCTCGACGATCAACGCATCGCAAAAGTACGATTCTTTGTCCCCCACAATCATTGACATGGGGAACCCGTAGAGCTGGACTCGACAATAATAACAAGCAACGTTGGCGAAGGACATACCAATCCCAAGATGAAATTCGCGCATACAAATACTTATTGGATTTAAATCTCTAGGGGAACATTTTTAAGGTGGAACCATCCAAAGAGTGATGGAAAAAATGGGAGTCGACAGATGACTTGAGCAGGCATCCAAGATCCGAGGATCTAGGGCATCGTATGAAGAACTTGTTATGATTCAACGCCGATAGATTGACATCTTTTACCTTCCTGATTCAGTGGGGTATCAATCGATCAATGATCGATCGTGTGGTTAAAAATTAGCGTACTTTAGTACTCCATCGAAGGACGGCGGGCACGCGCATGATCATCACTTGTGTGTCAGCTGGAAGAAAAGGCTTGATGGAGACCGTATGATACAAGCTGTTGAAGAAGTGTCTTGTCCAGTTTCAATAATGACCCGATTTCCTTCAGTCCGTCGGAACATGGATGCTGATCTTGAACGCGAAATAGGGATCTCGACCGCGCGGCACTTTGCTCCTTTTGGGGGTCTACAATGTAGGGACTCGATAGGTCGAGCCGAAATGATGATGTTTGGTTGAGCTGGAAGGAAGAGTCAAAGGCGATTTCGAGTGGGAAATCTCTTTAGCGTCTCATGATGGCATCATGATGGAGTAGAAAAGAGAGGGCAAAGCGCGCATGATGGTGGGTGTTTTTTGTTCGGGGCCGAGGCCTAGTCCGATTTGTAGCTTGGATTTCCAAATGGCGGGGAGTTCCGGCCATTTCAGGATCCAGTTTACCGAGTCGGGGCGCGCGGCGCTTCATCAGTTGACATGATGTGTGATCATCCTGCTTGACCTGTCGCGGACACGGGGTCGTGCTGTCATTGGTTATCGTGTACTGGATTCATTAAAAAAAAAAAAAAAAAAAAGCTCGCTTGATACGTCGATCATGTTGGAACGGGGGAGATCGATGCTGGGGTCACCTGATCTTGGTCCAAACTAGAAAGTCATAGGAGAAGAGGGCACTTTGGATAGACACAGCCCAGTCCAGTAAGCCGAAATGGTTTGGGCCTAATCGTCCGATGTGCGACCCAAATGGTAGATTGTCACCTATAAAATGGTTTTCAAGCTATTTACGTGTTTGAATACCAGAACATGAATCGGTCAACGGAAAATATTTTTTAATTACCGAAATTGGCGAGCTAAAACTCTGGAAAATATATGGTATCTCTCTCTCTCTCTCTCTCTCAGCTTGTACGTACTGGTTCTGAGAATTTTTGTTCTACACCATTTTAACCGTAACTTTTATGGACTCTTTTGCCTTCCTAATATGACCTTAAATACAAAAATAAAAACAAGCACAAAGCCAGGTTAAACTTTCATAAACTTTTCGTTACTTTCATTGGAGGAATTTGACTAATTTGAGCTTGCGATTTCTTTTAAGGTCTCTCTCCATAAATGTTCCAATTATCCTTGAAAGTCATCTTATTTGAAAATGGATGAATGCATTGAAAGTCCTAAAATTTTCAAAAAAATACGATGAAATCTTAAAACTTGTCAAATTGATCAAATCAAGTTATTCTGTTAATAGTTTTGAAAGTATAAATTTTAGAATTTGGTTGCACTTTTTGAAAGTTTTAAGATTCAATTATATTTTCGTAATAAGTTTTATAACTTAGTTGCACTTTTTGAAAATTTTAGGACTCAACTATATTTTCATAACAAGTTTTAGAACTTCATTGTACCTTTTGAAAGTTTTGAGACTTTTAGTGCACTTATCTCATTTTCAGATGATTTCGCAAAAAGCATTATCCTCTAACACAAGGTTTTTGGCTAAACAAGCGCATCCTAAAATGAAAAATGAATTGGTTATCCAATACGTGTGGGACGGTAATTGCTGTCCTATTTTCCTGAGCTACAGTAGTAACATTGGTGAAATCCCGTCCGGACTCGATCTACGGTGGACGGAACGATCTCACCCTTTTATGTCGGACGAGTCCATATATCCGACGACCATACACCCTATTCACCCCGTACAAATTTCACCAGGAATCGACTCGAAAAAGAAAAAGAAATTAGCTCATCTGATTGGTGACACCCGAAAACTCTAAGCCTCTTATCGTCTCTTATCCTCGAATCCGATACGAGTGCTTCGCTTTTCTATGGACCTTTTGATCGAGCGGTGGGTTTGGCTTCTCTAAACTGATGAGAAGTCACTGTTTATCCCTCCTCCCTTGCAAATGACCCACGAAAAGGACTGGACGGAAGAAGGGCTTTTTGCTTCAGGGAAAACCGTGGGTGGATTTGTCGGCGGAGGTCGGTTCTTGAAAACGAGGCTACGGTCATGGTGACCACTTCACGCCCGCTTTCAGGGGGACCTTCCTGCTCGCTAGGGTTTCGAGGACCACCGTGAAGTGATCACACCGTCCATATACGTTCCTTTACTTACTTTTCCGGTGCCTTCACGAGGACCACTCTAGGATTTCTGTCGAACGATATCTGCGAAATCTCACGTTCTTGAATAAACACGGATCGACCACAGGAGCGAGAGCGACGCCTCTAGCTAGATGTGGCTCGTGGATTGATATGGGACGGTCCAAGGTGGGCGATGGAACATGATTGATTTTGATCTTCGCGGCATCTAAAAATAGGATATGAAGTACACCACACCGGTTTGCTGAGGAGCAGTCGGCTGGTATTCGGTGCTTGTCGCGACGGCTTTCTTTTCAGCAAATTTATTGTTTTCGTTCGGACTGATCGAATGGGTCGTGGAGAGTTCGGTGAAGACCCTTCGAAACTCGACGGTTGAGATGGGCGCGAAAACTCGCTAATGGACGAGAGCTCAGCCACAGCCACCAATGCACCGACACACAAGCATCCATCGATGCATCAATTTCCAAGTGAAGAGAGGAAAACCAGGGGCACCTGCGGAAAGAAACTCGCGCCTTCTTCTCAAAGAAGACAAACGTCGTTAGGTGGTATCATAGATGCTTTCATGATACACCTTATCGTCAAGCGAACCCGGCCTTTTGATCTGTCGTCTTGTGCCAGAACAAACATCCGAAGCTCCAATTCCAATACTACGAAACGAGAGCGAACTTGGTTTCTTGGCTCTTTTCTTCTACTCGCTGGCGATGGTGTGTCAGGGGTCACCACCTCTCGCCACCAGTCCCTTCCCTCCTTGTGCCTGGCATTTGCAAGACGATGAGATAGATGATGCATGACGAGATTGGATTTTGTCTTGGTCACAGATGCAGAAAACACGTGGATCGTGCATCTGTGGTTCTTCAGAAGAGCCAGAATTATGGGGAAACTTGAAGTTGCCGTTCCCTAATTTGTCTTTATTTCCCAAGTAACCTCATTTGCCACACACAAGTATATGCTTTGTAAATAACCTACTACTTTGTTATTGATGTGTCGTGTTTTCCTATAAAAAGTAAGAACAAGCAGAACCAGCTTGGACATGATCTTAAAAATGCGAGCTTTATGCATCGTAAGGCCACTTACCACAGGCGAAACAGAGAGAATCATACTTGACACACAGAATCCAGACACTCCTTTGTTTTATTCTCATTAAAACCAAATTATGGTTCATCTCTCTGTGTTCTTCATGTAACCCGGCATCGACTGGCGGTGCAAAAGGGGGCCTACCTTTTGGGCAATAGTGATTTGACAAGTGGTTCCATTCTAGCGCCACCTTCAGCCGTTTAAAGGCCAACGCTACGTCAATTTTTCTGTTGCAAAATCAAAGCAGCTGCACTTCTAAACTTGGCCCTGTGCAGCTGAAACCTTTCTTTTCTTTTCTTTTTTCGAATCCCCCTTTCTCTTTTACCATTTCATATGGCATCGAGTTCGCTTAGTAGGAACCATGGCTCATCCTGGACACCTAGCCAGAACAAACAGTTTGAGAGGGCTCTGGCTCTGTATGACAAGGACACGCCGGACCGTTGGCAGAAGGTTGCCCGAGCTGTGGAGGGAAAATCGGCCGATGAAGTGAAGAAACACTATGAAGCACTTGTGGAGGATCTCGATCATATCGAGTCGGGTCGCATTCCGGTTCCAAACTACAAGTCAGGCGAAAACGGTAGCAGTATTTCAGTTGATGGTGCAGGTAAAAAAAGACAGAACCTTATGCTTTTATATGTGCTGCACATGCAATTGAAAGGGACTTTACGCATGGTTAACATTTTTCAATTTGCATGATACATGAGGGATGCGCAAACACATGCATATAGACCGAGTGCAATCTACTTGCATGAAGGCTTTATGGGCAACCTTTGTGCAAATTCTGTCTTAAAGTTGTCAGTCAATGTCTTATCACACCATTTCCAGCAAAAGCTAACACTGGTTTCTCTCTGCGGGTTGTACAGGCTTCTGAGGTATTTGAAGCTGCAGTAGAGAACAGAGTAGCTAAATTGCAGGAAGGAGATGGGAGAAACTAGGACTCGGATATCAAGACACCCCCCTCTCTCTCTCTCTCTCTCTCTCTCTCTCTCTCTCTCTCTCTTCATTTTCCTGTACTTGTACTATGTAAAAGGTTTGTCTGCAGCAATAGTTTTTTCTTTCCATGCCGTGTCCACATCACACCTGCCATTTGCATATTAATATGGTGAAGCATAACATAATCAAAGGGTGATAACGGAGAGACAAAGCATGTGTAGAGCCATTTCTCTTACCATGCTTCTTCCACTTAATGATACGGTGACAGAAACCACAGAATCAACACATCAACAAAATCTACGAATCGAGTCCTAGAATAGCGAGAAACACAAACTTCTAGTTTGAACCTTAGCATCACGTCAAGTTTGTTCTCTTTTGAACAATGTGGACCCTGGAGAGAATTTGACAGAGGAAGCAAAGGTATGCTGGCTTTGCCCTGTCAACTGGTTATTCCCTCTTGGACAAGTTCTTCGACACCCTCCTTTATTAACGTCGTTCCATCAAGAAACATAAGAATCAAGCAAAAGATCTCGACTTCATCTTACCTTTTTCAATCCAAAAAGCACTTCAAAAAATTCCTTTAAGAGATTCTCGATGTCCCTCTCCAAAAATGATTAAAAATGCCCTGACCCACAATCCTCGACGAAGAAAAGCAGCGCATACTGGACCCTTCCAAATGAAGAAAATGATCAGACAAGCTTTTGTTCGGAAACTAGAGGGATCGTGCTCAAGACGACATCCTCTAAGGGGACAAAAGAAAGAAAGAAAAGAAAAGCATTTATTCTCTACTTCATTGAAGCCAGCTAAAAGAATGAGAACGAGTTATTCTCTACTTCATGGAAGCCAGCTACAAGAATATCAGAACGAGAATGAAGACCGACATTCGACACAAAACAAAACTAATCCAAATCAAATTCAAAGAAGCCCTTTCTAACCTACCACCAATCATCCGATTAAAAAACATCTTGAATTTTAATGAAGAGAGTCAGGCATAAGCATAACTTTCAGACACACAAAGCTTTTTGGGGATAGCATGATAATTGTTTTGCTAGTAACCTATGTAAAGCTGGTACTTGCACACCTCCAGAGCATAAACGTGCTCCAACTGATGAACAAGTTGTACACCTACCAAAAACTCGACACAACGGCAATAAACTCCCCTATGCTCCTGGGCCTGCGCAGTTTAGCTAACATTGCAATTGCATGATCAAGTGGCTGCATATTTCCGCAACTCATTTCACGCATTCAAATTCCTCGACCAGCATTTGCAAAAACACCCTGAGCTAACGCGGCCTAACATTCACGCAAATTGCATCTCTTAACAGAACCATTTTCTGGTCGGGGTGGAGCCAGTTGAAATTTAAAGCATTTTACGACGGAAGCGATATTCTTGAAAGTGCATGTGACTCAACTCGGAATACAGATGGCTCGGAGAGGATTGTGGGACTAAGTTGTGCATACCTCAATAAAGAGTCTCCTTTGGGACACTTCCCATCGGATGTGGACTTTGCATGTCTAATTTAACAAGGAAATTCTGTACTAGCAAACATCGAAGCTAGACATGCCTCGTTACAACTAGCACTTTCCTAAGTTCGATTTACTCCTTGTATGTATAATCGTTCTAAGCAAAAATTCCCTCTTCCCTAGATTTAGATTGCTGTATTGAATGATTGCTCGCTGTGCAAAAAAATCGTTATTTGCGACTTCAATATGTGAATATAATTTTTTCTACTCTAAATCACCAGAGGTCTTATGTTGACAGATTAATAGCTCTCTTCTTTGGTTTGCAAGAATGGTAGTTGACGGATTAGATTTGCGTTGACTATTTACCTCACCCACTGGAAAGTCTAAGCTTGAAACTGATCTCCAACTCAGATGTAGATGTACAGGAACAACTCATTGACAACCCACATTTCAATCATATTCCTGAAGATCCATTGCATGTTCTTAGACTATTAACAATTTCTTCGGAGCATCATGCAAGTAATTTCCTGTCCTCTACAAATGACAGCTAGGCTGTCCAAGAGGATAATCTATATTACTGCTGTACTCAAAGGCCATACCATGTGCACATCGGTCCATATATAGATAAAAGACGAAAAAGAATTTTTGCTCTTGCAATACTATCCATCTTCCAATGCCATACACCTCAACACATCCTCTTGAATCCTGTGGAAAATATAATATATTCACCATACACGATTGTTCCACTTGTGCAATCAAACTTGCAAAATCATGAGCAGCCACACCACATATAGGTGCAGCATGTGCAGTGATTCCCATTGACAAGTTTCATTTGAGCCATAAGAACAAAATAACTCCAGAACATAGAAAGACCAACAAACTTGGCATGGAAAGAGATCCCAGTGGTTGAAAACACACCGTGATCACACAAAGTGACTGCCAGTAATGTACTGGGAACAACTTGGGGTGAGATCCTTATGTCATCAATTTTTAAGCCAACAATAGACCATTTGAGAGAAAACATATGCAGACCAAATCCGGCCTTTGATTAGAGAGAAGTTATGTACCAATCACCAAAATCGAGAGCAGCCCTCTCCTAAATCAGCTAAGTTAGTTCAAGTGCTTGCATATAACGTACTTACAGTTTGAAGAAGATAATATCCTGAAGCAGCTATGTTTCATCCTTCGCAAGAGATTCAATTATTCCCTCTAATAAGCCAATCCCATGCGCCCAGTTAGGTTTTGTATGTCACAGATGATTTTTCTCCACAGCTATCAATTAACCCAATGAATCCCAAGATGTCATGATAACCAGAAAAATATATAATTCCATCCGCCCCAGATATCTGATTATGCAATGATTTTTAATTAAAAAGATCCAAATCCCAGAGGCTGAAGGTTTCTAAAAGGTGATTAGGTACACTGATTAAAGTACAAGAACAAGTTCCTCAGTATCCCAATATCAAACTACAGGGAAAAGCATTCAAGATTCCAAACTGTTCAGACACCCAGAGCAAAAGAAGAAAAGACTGACTAGAGACTTTTGAGCCTAAGCAACACATACACAAACTGGATAAATTAGACTCTCAACACAGTAAAGACAGGTCTAGATACTTTTTCTAGCTAACCCTTCAATGGTATTCTCACATAAATTAGGAAACCGCTAACCGAAATGTTTCTAGCCGTTATAGCATTAACTGCACCGGATACTTGTGAATGCAATCTTCCCAAGGACTATTGGGCGAAGGGGTCACGTTCCGGAGCGCCTGCCACACTGCACTATTACATTTGAAACCACTCCAAAAGCAATTTGCCAAACACGGTTTCCCCTTCGCATCCTCCCCTTGGCCTCCATGTAAGCCAGCTCGTACCAGATCGAGCTCGACGAAGTGTTACCAAACCGGTGTAAGGTCATCCTAGAAGCTTCGACGTGAATCGGAAGGAGCTGCAGATTCTTCTCCAGCTCATCAATCACAGCCCTCCCACCAGCATGGATACAGAAATGATCAAAAGCGAGCTTAAAATCTGGAATGTAAGGCTTGACTTTAGCATTAAAGAACTTCTTGGCTACCAATGTAGCAAAAAATAGGAGTTGCTCGCTGATCGGCAAAACAAGAGGACCCAATGTGGTGATGTTAGTCTTAAGTGCCCCGCCGGCAATCGCCATCAGATCCTTTGATAGCGAAACTCCAGTTTTGCCTGCATCATCCTGCTCCTGATACACACACCTAAATGCCTTATCATCTGCCCCACGATGTGTCCGAACCACATGGACAAGCTTGTACTTAGCCCTTCTCCTATCAGATGACTTGTTGGACAACAAAACCGCAGCTCCCCCAACTCTAAACAGGCAATTCGGAATCAACATCGACTTCTTGTTCCCAAAATACCAATTTTGGGTAATATTCTCAGTGCTGACAACCACAGCATAGGTGTTCCTATGAACTTGTAACATGTCCTTAGCAAGATCAACAGCTATCACACCGGCACTACACCCCATCCCCCCCAAATTGAAGCTCTTGATATTACCCCTCAGCTTGTACTTATTGACAATCATAGCAGACAGCGAAGGTGTGGGATTAAACAAGCTACAGTTCACGACAAGAATCCCAATGTCCTTGGGCTTAATATTAGTATTAGCAAACAGATTATCCAGAGCACCATACATCACCTGCTCTGCCTCTTCCCTAGCGGCAGCCATAGAAGGCCTCGGCGGGACGTAGTGCATTGCCTCGGGCGCGTAAGTCTCTTCCCCAAGCCCTGATCTTTCGAGAATCTTCCTCTGGAACTCGAGCGACGAGTCGTCGAAATCGCCGGTGAGCTTCGAGTGCTCCATGAACTGATGAAACTTCACTTTCAGCTTCTCCGGGGGCTTGTAACAGGAGTAGTCGACCAAGTAAATGGATCTGGGGCGGGTCATAATGTAGGCGGTGGATCCGAAAACAAGGAAAGCAGAGCAAATGATGACGCTCACGAGGTTGTACTTGAGGTGGAGCCACAATTGGTTAATCTCCTCCGGGTTCATCTGGGAAGCCTGGACGATGATGACGGCCATCGAAGGCACGAGCAAGAGGGTCAAGAAATGGGTCATGAGGTAATGGTAGCCCAGCTTGACATACTTCAAGTTCACGCTCTGGAGGAAATCCGGCAGCCTCCGGGACTGGTGGATCTGGACGCCGCCGGCGGAGGCGGACGATGCGCCGGAGCTCATGGCGGGCGGGCGGGCGGGGCGGGGCGGGTGGAGAAGAGTCGTATTGGGTCTAAGTTTTTAACGATTCCGAGTCGATTGGGAGCGAAAAGGTAGGATTTTGAAGGAGGGTTTATATAAAAACGGCGGAAGACGAAAGGCGTACGGATCTGGGTATCGAATCTTATGACAGATGAAGGAGAGGGAGAGGGAGGGAATGAGTTTGGTGGTCGGATACAACTACGACGACAATCCCAGGAACAAGGCGAGGCCATTATCGACCACGTAGAGCTCGACTGTGTGCGCCCGCGTGCCTGCCTGCCTGCCTGTGTCCGTGTCTCTGCGTGCGCGCGCGCGAGAGAGAGAGAGAGACAGAGCCGCACAGAGTCGTCTTCTCTTCTGGTACGTTCTCCTCTCGCTCTGCGCTCTCTCTCCCGCCCCCTCTCTCTCTCTCTGTTTTGGTTTCTCTGGGGAACGGGAGAGACTTGAGACGGGTGGGAGAGGGAGATAAACTTGGGATGGGATTACGAATCTCTTTCTCTCTTTTATAAAAATCCCTTTCAAGTTTCAACTCCACGGAAGAAAGAGAGAGAAAGAAGAGAGAGAGAGAGAGGAACGGAGGAGAAAAATATGAAGGAAATAGCGAAATAGAAAAATGAAGCGGAAGCTTCAAAGCCGGTTCCTCACACGCCTTTGACTTTTTTTCCATCCTTACTTCGATGTCCAATCCAATCTTACATCTTTTCCTTCTTCATATTTTCATATTTCCATATATCCCTATTTCCCTTTTCCTCCTCTCCGTTTCTTTCATCTCCATAGAGCCACCATCATTAAAAATCGATAGCTCGAGGACTCCCGATTCTCCAAAATCCCAGCTCATCGCTTTACCGTCCGATCTACGATATTGTATTTGAGCGAGCGCGGTCCTCCAAAGGATGCATTAGGTGAAGGCCGTTTCCTTAAATTAATCGAATGATTGGTCCTGGTAATTACCTCGCCCGAATGTCGATTGCCCTTCAATTCAATTCGTACCGGTAGATGCATCCCCCATTTGGTCTGGCGTAAAGCGAAATGGATTGAAAATTGGGGGATGACTTTTGATGAAGCCGATCGCATGGGTGCGAGACTCGTCTCTCTCTTTTTCTTTTTTTTTTCCTGATATTGACTGAACTTTCAATGATCTCATTCTGATCCCATCTTTGGCAGTTGGAGTTCCATTAATGCATTAGATGTGTCTACCAAACCTTAATTAATTACAAAAATTGTATCGATATGGATTTTTAAATTAACTTGGACCATTACATGTTTCGTCAGTAAAATGTACTTATGTCGGAGGAAGCCGTTTTCCACCATCCAGTGGTTTTCTCGACCTCGATTGTCCTACAAAAACAGGAGTTGGAATCGTAAAGTTGCAAAAAGTCATCGTTACCCCTTAGCTTTTTTGCTTAGTTGGACTAGGGTATGATGGTAATTTAACGGATGGACCCCAAATTTCAAAGTTTAATATACATATACACACATGGGCGGACAATTTACCATAGATTTATATTGTATCAATCTATTCTTATACTATTCTTGTTGAAAAGATACATTGTATTATCAATTTTAAAATAAGCCGCGACCGCACAACAATTGTGTTAATCGTTCTATACACCGTATCCATGTAACAATTCATTTTTTTTTTCCTTTCAAATTGACATTACCCTTTCTTAAGAAAGTCGGTTTTGGCCCTCTCTATGACTTTGGAACTGCAAATTCATGCACAAGAATATAAATCCATTTGTCATGATGCAGCCTATTTTAAATAAGTGAATGTGTTGACGCGACGGTCTCAAAAGAGCCAAAAAAATTGAAATAGGAAGCGAAATCTTGCATTTGTTAAACAAATGATAAAGGCCACCACAACCTTTAAAAAAAAAAAAAAAAAAAACTACTCCATCTCAACTAGTGAAATATGTAAAATGACAAATTCTTACTTGATTTAGCGATTTCAAATAAACCCGTTAAACAAGTAAATTGGATTGGGCCAAAATGGTCCAACCCAATTTGATTGATTTTCATGCAGTACACTCTAGTGACCCATGTATGATATTAGCTCATATTATAAAAACACTTTCATATTTGATCCGATTTAGGAAAACTAATATTCAAATTGACATGAAAGCGTGAGATTAAGTGAGAGCAAGAAAAATTAAAGAAAAAATTATAAAGATGGGTTTGATTTGAATAAGTTATGAACTCATTCAATGTCATCATTATTTTGGGTTTTATCATTCCAAACTCATATAGGGCTCATTTATTGAATATAACTAATTCATTTAATAATTCAACCTATCAAATATGAGCTAAGAATGCATTTATGATCCATTTTAATAGATTTAATCTCAAACAATAAATGATGTTGTGCAAGTGTACAATCTTCATTATCAATAAGCAAGACACGCTTGATCTAGAAACCTAAGATTAGGCAAGAAAATTGGGCATCAGAACTGGTTCCTTGCCCTTTTTATCTTCAATAACCCGTCCTTTTCGATGATGTTCGACGGAACATGGCTAAGCCTTTCCGAGGACTCTTCATGCATGATGGGCATTGCCATTATGTCTAGGACTTTCATTCTACTCGCAAGAAATCGTCCCAAACATCCACGTCCTAGTACACTTAACAGCATTATCGGAAAGCATAGATAAAAACAACCGCGAATCACGAGACGTGTCGATTTTGACATCGGAAATTTCTCATCAAGCTGATGAATCGTCCTTTTGGATATAATCTTAGAATTTTTCTTTTTATTAAAGCCATTTAATTGAGTTGTGAATCACGAGACGTGTCGATTTTGACGTTGGAAATTTCTCATGAAGCTGATGAATCGTCCTTATGAATATAATCTTAGAATTTTTCTTTTTATTGAAGCCATTTGATCGAGTTGTCAGTGAACTCCGCAAAATATGTAATTAAGATTTTGACAAATTACAAGTGGTGGATTATCATCAAGTTTCCGTACGACCCTTTCCTCAAAATTCCAAAACGGAAACTCTATGTGTACTGAGATATGTTTACAAAATCGATTTATTAAACGAGGCATCAAATTATTATTGACTATTTTAAAGGTCGCTTGCAGTATGACTAATTGCACATCAGTTAGTATATCAATTTTATAGACTGGTTTTAGTGAATTTATAATTGCTCATCCTAAAAAGCAATTTTCTTGTGATCTGACCTCTTCCTCTTTTTATAATCATACCTCATAAAGTTAATTTTATAAAAATCTGTAATTTTCGTTAATGTCCTTATGATTAGGTCATGAGAAGAATAGCTGTTTATTAATAAAGAATCTCCGAGGTAATTATAGATGACGAAAAGTTTAATAAAATATCTTAAAGTTCGCAAAAGAAAAATAGTACGAAAAGATGATAAGTGGAATAGTTTTTATTTTATTTTATAATTGATTCAATGAATCTTAACGAAGATCATTTGTAATGGGTATTGTCAATGGATAGCGTTTAGACATGTATTAAATACGCTTAATGGAGAAATGTTCGATTTTTAATATATTGATTTTACGTATTTTATGAACTAGTTATTTTATTTTATTTTTTGGTCGGACAATTCGATGAACTAGTTGGTCCATCGGTGTTGCAACATATTTTTTTTTAAATAGATGAATGTGTCGATTTGACAATCCCAAGAGAAAAAAAAGTTGAAATAGGGCGCAAAATGTTGCATTTACATCTATTCAATAAACACATGATAAAGGCCACTAAGCCTTTAAAAAAAAAACCAGCTCCACCATGACTAGTGAAATGGCCAAACTGCAAACTACTTAATACATTTATGTAAAACGGCAAATTCTTACTTAGATTTAGCAATCTCAAGTAAACCCATCAAACATGTGGATCGGATTGCGTTGAATATGGTCTGACTTAACCAATTTGACCAATTTTTATGTAATATAATTCTAGCGACCCATACATGATTCAATCTATATTACTAACACATTTCATATTTAATTTAATTATAGAAAACTAATACCCAAATCAAAATGAGAGAACAGAATCAAATGACAGCAAGAAAGAGTGAGAGTTATAAAGGGGAATTATGTTTAAATAAGTTATGAACTCACTACATCTATATATTATTTTGAACTTTACTTTTATAAACCCATTTATGACCCGTTTATTGAATATTAATTTTATATAACAATTCAACCCATTAAATATGGGTCAAGAAATGCATTTATGATCCATTTTAACAAATTTAATCACAAACGGCATGGTACAAGTGCATGAGGATCGTGATCAATAACCAATGCGCTTGATCTACAAACCTAAGATTAGACAAGACATCAAAGCTGGTTCCTTGCCCTCTTTATCTTCGATGACTTGTCCTTTTGGATGATGTTCGACGTCACACGGCTAAGCTTTCACGAGGACTCTTCATGCACGATGGGCATTGTCATTGGATCTGGGACTTCCTCTACACGCAAGAAATCGTCCCTAACAGCCCCGTCCCAGTGAGCCCGTCCGAGTGAGCTCGACAGCATTAATGGAAAACATAGATAAAAACAACGGCGAATGATGGGATGTGTCAATGCCGTATCGATTTCGACTTTGGAAATTTCTCACGAAATTGATGATGGTCCTTATGGGTATAATCTTAGAAGTTTTCTTTTATAAAATCCATTCGATTGAGTTGCTAATAGACTCTATAAAATATGTAATTAAGTTTTTGACAAATTACAAGCGGTGGATTACTATCAAGTTTCCATGTGACCCTTTTCTCAAAATTTTGAAACGGAAACTCTATGTGTATTAAGACAAGTTTACAAAATCAATTTATTAAATGAGATGTCCGATTATTATTGACTATTGAGTAGCTACTAGTTTAGATTAAATAATCTTAATCTGAAAATGGTACTTTAATAAATAAATAAAATACAATGTTTCACTTTTTTTAAAATGTTTTATTCGGTTGGGATTCTTATTTTTGTCATCAGTATACTTATATATTATATCATAATAAATAATTAAATTACAAAAAAAAATTCTTAGACAAAATGTTCACCTTAGGCCAATATCCAATTAGTTTTCTAAATCCTAAATAAAACTCTATACAGCACGAAAAACCAACCTAAAGCCTAAGGGTTGCTTGCAATATGACAAACCGCATGTCGGTTAGTAAATCACTCTTGTAGACCGGCGGCCTTAATAAATTCATCATTACTTATTCTAAAAAAATACTACTTTTATAGCTCGACTTCTCCCTTTTTTATAATCATACCTCATATAGTTAATGTTACGCGAATTAGTAATTTTCTTTAATGTCCTCATGATCAAGTCATGATTAGAATAAGTGTTTATTAAGGGGTCTTGAAGGTAAATTGAAAATGATGAAAAGTCTATTAAAATATCTTAAAGTTCGAAACAATAAATATTACAAGAAGATTATACATGGAATAGCTTTTATTTTATTTGATAATCGACTTGATGGAAGATTATCTATAATGGATATTGCTGAGGGATAGTACTGCGATATGTAGAGAATAATCGAGAAATGTTGGATTTTATGTATTTCATGAACTACATTTTTTTTTTCCCTCGACCAACCAGTTGGTCCATCGGAAGTCGCAACATATTCCTATTTAAATGCAGCCGGTCGTTTGTAGAATCCATCAGTAATACCCATTTTCTTTAATCATTCTGTGGTCGAAAATTTTCTTTAAATCATTTAGACGATAGGCTAGTGAGAGAAGGGATCTGAACGATCGAACCAAACCCGGGGGGGAAGGTGGGGCAGAAATTCAAGTTCAAGCAGCGCGACACGTGACGCACGTTTCAAGGACCCGCCACACGCGTGCCCGCCACCTCGGTCAACGGTCAAGGGACAGCCTCCTCCTCCGTAGGTGCTTCCAGAATCTGCGTTCGTCCATGTGTTCCCCTCCCTGCCCCCCTACAATCCAATCGAGGAGAGAGACCAAAAAAAAAAAAAAGGAAAAGGAAAATGAAAAAAAGATTAGGGCGTGTTTGGTTACGCGACTGCACCGAACCCGAGATTTTCCGGGATAAGCTCATCCCCGTCGTCGGTTGAGCATTCAAGGGATGGAGATGGGTGCCATCCATCACGCGGCATCAGTCGCCGTATGTTCGCGGGATTAGGCGGACCCCACCCGTCGCCATATCTTCGTGATTAATTACGTCGGCACGTTTAGCGACTTTTGTTGTGCTCATAGCCGACCTCGACTACTGAAGTAGTCCCTCTTCTCATGCCCACTATTCTTATATTCCAACAGACTTTTTCTTTTTTTCTTTTTCTTTTTATTAGAAGAAGGCTTTAACATTACTTGGAAATATTCAAATTTTTAGCCTATTTGTTAATTTTGGCTACTATCGCGTCTGTGTAATAGTTTCGAGGTGGATTAAATCAACTTTTTTCTCAATTTGGATTTTCTCTAAAAAGTAATTTTCAAAATAAATCTCTCCTTGATTCACCAAATTCAACGACATAGTGCCACAAAAATCTAGGAGATTGGTTTGTAGTCACTCTCTTAGTTCTAGTCACATTTATCTATCTATCTCTTTAAATTTTTGCAAACAACTTTAACAAGTTACATGATATTTATTCTTTCATAAATCGATTCATTGTCAGTAATTAAAGCCGAAGCATATAACCATTTGGCTTAACAGATTTTTCATTTTATGAAATCCAAACTAAAATACAGTTTGAAAAATACATTGAGAAACCTTTTAAACAACAAAGAGTATTGAATATAATTATAGAAGCGATGCTAAAGTATTCAATTTTTTCAATTACATCAACCTTTAAAAAAAATAGCAATCTATTGTGTTTATCTAATTTCAAGATCCATTCCTAACATATTTTTATCTTTGATTTTAGCTAGTGCGATCTACATGTTAACAAACTTGATAATACTGACCAAAATATTAAAAAAAAGAAAAAAATGTTTTGGTTAGATGCATTTTTATAAAATAATATAATTGGAAAAGTTCGATATTGTAATTGGTTCATAATATGCAATAGGTAATAAGATTGTCAGAAAAAGGTAGGGTAGAAGAGGCATGTCAACATGAAAGAAAACCACATGTGGTGTATGTGCAATTTTATTATTATTTTAATTTAAGATTAAATAAAATGGATTTATTTATTTGATTCCCATAGGCTACATTTAAATTAAGCCATGTTATGGTAATTTTTCTTTTACAAAATCTCTTATTTGTTCCTATTCTCCCTTTTCAAATTTCGGACCGTACTTTCAATCAATCTTCAATTAAGTGAAACTTAAATTTGCAGAGAATTTCTACCTATTGAAAATGTGATATATTTCAAATTATAAAAAATAAGAAGTTATTGTTTGAAAAGATATAGTAATATTCAAATTCAGTGAATTTTTTTAAGAGAAACTCCACGTAATGGAATAATTCTACTCCTATTGCTGTAAAATCTCATTTCTATTTCAAACGGAATAATCTAGAAAATGTCACCTTCATAATGATATGCAATAATGTTGTTCTAAAATGTATCTTAAACTTTTGCCCATATTTTACATTTTAATTTTAATTTTTTGGTATCATTCCTCTCATTTGTATATACGTGTGTGCGGTGCTCACGAGAATCGAACTCAGACTCGATATTCTCCAAGCCCATCCCCCAATCCCTTTACAGTAGCGCTGCATGCCTGTTGGTCATATTTCACATTTTAATTTGAAAAGCTGAATAGCTTAATGTGTGCAAATCTTGCTCTCGCTTTCATTGTTTATGATGAATTGATTTCTGGGGAAAAAAAATGATTTTGCAAAAATTTAGAATTTGTCACAATAAGCCAAAAGAAAAGCAGTAAATGACTAAATGTGACTAGGACCAGGGACCGATGGAAAAGTGGAGTGGCAGGATTGGAGGCATCCTTGTTAATGCGACTAGGATCTGTTTCATTTTCAATTAAATTGTAAGATAGTTACAATAAATTAAACCGATATCGCTTTTAATCAAGTTAAGCCAATAAATATGCGAATAACTTTTACAGTCATCTTAGAATCACCAGCATTCCATTATTAGTCTAGAAACAAAAAAGGAAAGTCCAATATCTTTAAATCATTGAGTAAGAGCCACACAAAAAATTTAAATTATGCCTATTATAACATATTTACCTTAAACTTTTTTGACACAAAAAAGCCTAAACTCGTACATATGTGATACATTACCCTAAACTTTTTTGTGACACAAAAAATCTTAAATTTGTTTCTGTGTGACACATTTACCCAATAATTTGGTGTCACAAGTAAAAAGTTTGGGGTTTTTTGTGTTACATAAAAAAAATTTTTTGAGATAAGCATGTCACACAAGTGTTAGTTTGGGATTTTTAATATTACAATAAAAATTTGGAATAAATGTGTTATGTGAATATAAGTTTTAGATTTTTGATATCACAAATAAAGTTTAAGTAAATATATTACGGTTGGCAAAGTTTATAATTTTTTGTGGCTTTTTCCCTAAATCATTCATGAATGGGAACAGAAAAGTCGAATTATCCTTGCTATTTCGATTTGGAAGTGTTGTCATGTTTCACTTTTGTTTTGAGTTATTCTTTACTTGTGTCGAATTTTAAATGATTTCTCAACTTTTTTCGAATAACATTACAAAATCTATACAGGTTTGACGCTTGTAATAGTCTTATAATAGTCTTATATGACTATAATTACTAGAAGGTCTAATTCAAGGGAAAAATTGATAAGTGACCGCTAATTATAACTTACGCTTCTCAAAAACCTATTGATTCGGATCTTCTAGTATGAAATGTTGTCCCCAATAATCTATCTCTAGAGTCCCTTTTTCATTTATAGAAGATGAAAGACCAAATTAAAGAAATGAATGAGAAAAGTGGTGGAGATAATAATTGTTCAAAAAGTCCTAAATATGTATGGCAATCAATCCAATTATAAACCTTTCAATTATATCATTTTAGTTCTAAGTGTTTTGATTTTTGTGATTTGTTAATTTAGTCATAAACCTTATGAAATTTGTTAGTTTAGCCTTAAACCTATTATTTTCATGGTTGCTTGGAAAGATTACATTGGTAAATTGTCAAAATGTTTAGAACTGAATTGACAAATCATTAAAAGATTTAGAATTGAATTAAGAAATTATCAAAAGATTTAAAATTAGATTGACAAACATTCAAAAAGTTTGGGATTAGGGAAATGCAATTGAAATGTTTCGAACCAAATTAGCCATAATATAATAAATTTATAATTTTTTGGATAATTTTCCCAGCAATGAAGCATATATGCTGGTGTCGTGGGATAAAACTCATTGAATGTGAAGTATAGTTCGACTAGTCTCTCAATCATCATAAATGAAGAGAAGCCGTATCAATCGTTATGCCACAGAAAAATTGTAAATGCACCCCACCATTTCTCTTTACATCATGCTTTTGCCCCATTTTTTTTTCTCATCATACTTTTGGAGTCCACCACCGACAACCTTTCTCTCCAATCATCACAAAGCCATTGCCATCCGTATTCAAACGGCTAAGTGATGCGACCTCCCCTTTTCATGAGACAAAATAAGAAGCGTGCCAACCGCATCCACATGCAATCCTATAATTCTTCATTTTTATTACAAGACAATTGATTTTCAAAAGCATCATGGCAAATGAAAAATCAAGTGTTTGATTTCATTATGATACATCATCAGTGGGATAATTATTCAAAAATTCCTAAATTTATTGTACGGAAACTAATTCAATCATAAACTTTTCTTTTGTACTAATTTAGTTATAAATATTTTAATAATTTATCAATGAGTCATTATGACTAAATATCTAAATAACATAATTAAGACTAATTAGATTAGCAAATCGTCAAAAGATTTATGTCAATTAAAAAATTTAAGATTAAATTAGTAAGTAATCAAAATGCTTAAGATTAAATAGACATGATTGAAAATTTTAAAATCGAATGGATCTCGATACAATAAAATCCCGAGTTTTTGGACATTTATTTATCCCCATCACCAAGTCCAACCTCCGCAGCTTGACATTTGGACTTCTTCCGAGGTTTTCCAATGCCCGGGGTTCGATCGAGAGGACGCTCGTACCCTTCGTTCAGTCATTGTCCCAGCCAGAACCTTAAGGTTAAACGGAGAATCTACGTAGGCCGCCGCGTATGGAATGAGAATTCGCTTTCAAGCCGACAGGAGCGTAGGGTCTCGGTGACTCTAAGCAGAGGATGATGCCAACGCCCGAGGCCCTTGCCGCCCGGCGACAAAATCTGACGGGAGCTAAATGGCTTCACGTGCCATAGAAAATGGTGGTGAATCCGAGGGCCCCCTCGACTGTCCCGTGGGCCTTGTTGGATTGTACGTCAACCTCGATGCGTCTCGATCGATCTCTTTGTTGCTAACACGAAAGAAACGAAGCCAACGAGATCGGACGTGGGTACGATGATGGGTTGTTTTTAGCTTTCGTAGCGTCGTGTATCGCATTGTCCGGATGATAGGCATGGATCTTACTTTCGAAATCCATCTTATTCTTTCTTGTTTTTTTTAATGCCTTCGGCATATGTTTTCTCCATTTGCTCGTTGGCGCCGTGGGAAATGAGTGCGTGAGTTTCGATAAGCTTTTCATTTGTTTGTTGCCGACGAATCCATGATTTCTTGGATTGGTTTGGATTTTATAATTTTGTTTCGTCGGCTTTTGGGCTATTGGAGTAGGTTTGTTGTATAATGTTGACTTCTCATCTTATAGCAAATAATTCACGTCTCTCGGCTTTTGGATATAATTAAACTCAAGTGGCATAAAATTGACCTTCGACATGATGGAATTGCCTTTTAATTTGCTTATGCCTATTGCTTCTCTCTCTCTCTTATAAGCTAGAGGAGGAAGGGCGATCAGGCAGCTATTCCTTCTAGCAAATATCGTAAGGGCTTCATACTTGTCACATAAGGTTTGATTTGAGCCGTATTATTGATATACGAGTCTTTTACGACTGTCCTATTGGCTTGCATAAGTTTAAAAGTCTCTCTAAACAATATAGTAAACACCTAAGCTGCAAATTGATCAGTGCATGGCATAGTTTAAATATGTGATCTCACGGACGACAATGTGGGGTTTTTTTGGGTACTTAATGCATCCATAGATGATCTCGTTTTGAACAGGTAAACGATACTAAGCAGGTTCGAACCTCACCTTGCTATTTCGCCAATCTATGACTTCACTGTTCCCCTGATATAAAAAATTTTTTTGGTAAAACAATTACTTTTTAAATTCCCAAAATCAACTAAAGGACTGAAATGTATACAAATACAACAGAAATCAACACACGAATCGGGTTGGGCCTTTCCCACTCATCGAACCGATCAAGCCCACAAATACTTTGGCCCCAGTTAGTTGGGCTGGGCCCAATTTTGAAAGCACTTGCGCCGAACGTATCCGAGCCTGGCTTGGGCTTCAAGGCACAGCGCAATCATCCCCTGCAGGTGGTCCATGCTTGGCCTTCGAGAACAGTCCAACCCAGTGCCGACGCGTGGCGAGCTCAGAGGCGGGCACTCCAGTCGGTTTTAGAAAAGGCGAGGGGGAGATTATATGAGCCCCAGAGTTCGAGTTCTCCAGAACTTCCCGCCACTCGCCTTCTCTCTTGAATTCGACATCTGCCGTGATCAATCAAGGTACAGTCTTCGTCCGATCTCGCCTTCCGTCGATCGCTTTGCAGGTCCGATGATTGCGAATGTCCCCGTGAGTTTCATTGCCCGTAGTCAATGAGGTTCGCCGTCGGAAGAGTGATTCGTGATGTTTGTTTCGTGTTATGTCGTCAAGGTTACGGTGATTCGTATTCCGGAGAGTAGTTTCGGAAGATTCGATGGCGGACTAGGTTAAGAGGTTGAGTTATGGATGGGCGCGCGCATTGTGCAGCTGCTATCGCTAGCTGCGTGGATGATGCTGTCGTTTAGTGATGTTCGGGTGATGGATGAAGCAAATGGGTCTGTGTTGGTTGGAGAAACGTTAGAAAGGATGCATACCAGTAGGATTTTCCCTTCTGGTGTTAGATCAATGATGAGCCAATGTATGGTGATCATGGCGGTGAAATGTGGTTTTGTTAAGTGGCGCATACGGTGTACAATTTTGCATGGGTTTTGAGTCAGTTGTAGGAGCAATATGGTTAGGAGTTTACATTTCTTGATTGGAGAGGATGGGGACCGGTTATTGTGATTTTCGTTCACATGGTTTCATGCTGATTTTTTTTTTTTTTTATTGCTGATAAATTGTTTGGACTGGTGTTTTTTCTTTATTTACTGCAGTTTGGATTGGTCTTTGATAAATCTAATTGATAAGGAAAGTTGAGAGGCATGAGTTTGCATATTAGACAATGGCGATATTGTCTGAAATAGTAATTTGCTTCATTGTTCTGAGTTGTTTCAAGAAACTTTTCACGTTTTGAAGCATCTAGCGATGACTGATGAATTAGGCTCAAGACATTGAATTTGATGGAGTTGGTCGCTCTAGAGGCGGCATTTCTTGTGCTTTGTGGCGCCTAGGCATGGTGTGAAGAGAGAGCAGGAAGAAGAGCGTGAGATGCTAGATATTAGAACCTTTTTGTTTTTAACTTAGCGTACTGATTATGTTTGCTTTTAGCATCTAAAGAATCAACGGCCTTTCTCATAGGCTGTTTATGATGTGCAACTGTGCATGATGTTTGTTACAAAATTCTTATGGGTGGTGGAAGTGTTGCTTAAATTGGTAGTAGCAAGTGAAAAGCCACCATTTGTAGGGGAAGTTGAGGATATGCTGCTTCTGGTTGTGTCTCGAAATAACCGAATGTGCACTTCAAAGGAAAAAAAGAAGAAAAAAAGACAGTTCCTTTATTTGGCTAAGCACAGAAGCCAAGAATAGATAAGCTTGGATATGTGGTTGCATGACCTCATTTCTCTGTCACTCTGCATTTCTGAATTATTGAGCTCATCATAGATAGAACAGAATGAGAGTGCAATCAACATATACTCATGTGCGTAAGGCACCATACACTGATTTTTCACTCTAATCAACGGATCTTAAATTTGTCTTAGGATACCATTACATATGATATGGCATTGTCTTGCATGATTGATTTGCAGCAGTATCCATGGAAGCCCCAAATTTGGGGCTTGAAAGCCAGCATGAAAGCTATTGCCTCAACCTCTTACTTCATGCCGTAAAAAATTAAAAGGATGATGCCACTTTCTTGGAGGAGTTGAAGGATCACATTGATGAATTTGTCAACGCATCTATGGAAGAGCATAAAGCTTGTTTCGAGAAGACCATGCAAAAGGTTGTTCCCTGGGTAAATTGTAAAGCAATCCACTTCCTGAGGTTCTTCATTTTTGTGCAGTCTAATCCATGACTTGATTTATTTTGTTTGTCTCAGATGTTTGGGATGTCGAAGGATGTTGCAGAAAGGAGTTCTGCCGCCCAGGAAGTTGAAAGTTCTCAGCCACTTCAGACAACTGTGACAGAGTAAATCATCTCTCTGCAGTGGTAGCTCCACTGTATATATATGGGCGACATGTTCTCTTTTTTATGTTTCGGGATGATGGTGGAAATTTGAATGAACTTTGTTAGCTCTGGTTTACATGTCACATTATGCAGCATGAACTTGGGACGACACTTTAAAACAGAATCTGCATAGTATCTGATAAAGAGACAGAGCCCAGCAAGAAAGTTAAACGGCAAATGGACTATAGATGTCAAAACCACTCATAGATGTAAATAATTGCTGAAAGCGTAAACTCGAAAATAGCTAGCTCTTTGCAATCGTTCACAATCGAAATAATTGCGGCTCAGAAAACCAGAGGTCTTCTCTCATTTTTTAATTCACGAAGCATAGGAATCATGTGTATATATCGTTAGACACATGCTTATTATTTCGTTTTATTAAAATGTCCTCGTAATTCTTTTTATTGCAACGGTAATTCTACAGATCTTTCCCAGAGTAGCAGTTGTGCTGATCAAAAGCATGTTTCACAGTAGACAGGCAACCTCTATGTCCTCCGTCCACAAAAGTTGCTGGGGAATGGCCACCTTTCCATGACCAGAACGATATCCCCAATTCACGGGTACATAAGTTGGTTTTGCAATCTCCATCCGCGAGAGCCGCTATCATCCACGCACGATCCACCCAATAGTGAATTAAGAGATTTTATGAAGGAAAATCACGTGAGTCACGTAGATATGAAGGAGAAAAATTGTTAACCTCGCTCGCGAGAGCCATTTGAAACAAAAGTGGACACTGTAAATTCACTAGTCACAGGGATGGGATCAAAATCAAATTGAATTCAAGTCGCGATCTGAGGTTGCTTTAGAAGTGGGAGTCAGGCCACTTTGATATCATAAATGGTAAATCAAATTCAAAACAGATCACATTATAGTTAAAGAGCACTTATCAGCGAAGCACGTGAACCCTTAAGGCCCCATTCAAATTCGGAGTTTTTGAGCGGTTAGTCAAGGAAATGGTAAAAACCGTGTATGAACTGCAATTTTCATTCTATTCTCTCAATTATGTACATCCTAAAAGCCTTAAAAGAAGAAACGCAAAAACATATATATGAAGCTTCAATGACTACAGATAAGCGATTGTTGTCCATTGTGAATCTGCTGGATAGAGTAAGATAGTGAGCATGTGTTGGTTGTAATAGACATAAGGAGAGCCTTCTCGATTTCCACATTGGCATGCCGCTGGATCATTGAAACTGCGTAGCTTATGAACATGGCGTCACACGGCAAAGTGATCGGTCCATTGGTTGGCAGCCCGAACTCTTCCTTGGCTAATTTGAATAGCTCTTGAAAGACACAATTGTTCAAGAACTTCATCGGAAACACAAACCGCTTTTGGTCGATTGAGTAGACAACGAAATGTCCTCTATGAGGTAGCACTCCCTCGTCTCCATCAGCTTGTGGAAAGGAGATCCTTTTCCTTCTCATTGCAGCTACTTTCTGCCATTTTCTCACAATCTTGACCAAATGCTTTGGGCTGATCATTTTCCCTGTATTGGAATGTGAAAGAAGAAGAAATAGGAGATTGTTTTCCTATACCCAAGGGCTTTGAAATGCGAAAGTTGTGCTGAGTTGAAGATGATGGACTAACTGGTGGCCTGTTAAATAGTGGTGCATCAGGAGGACACTGCATTAATGGGAGTCACCTAGTGATAGGGCAGAGCCATGTGAATCTGTTTCGCAGGAGAATGTTAGGGGTGGTGGCGATGTCTGTTTTGGTTAGGCCATCAATTCATTTTCCGGCAAGTAAAGCTCCACTGCTTGATATAAATGTAGCACCACCACAGATTGCAACAACATACAAATGATGAAATCGAGCTACATATTCCTTTTATTCACATGACATGTTTTTTGCTAGGAAGACAGTGGGGTCGTTTGTGAGTGAATGATTTGACAAGTTTAGGTATGTGCACTTCATTACTGCTGGACCCAAGATGTCTAAAGCTCACACCATACTAGCCATAGAGTATGTGGCTCATACTCGCCGAGTCTGATGGTTGTTCCTAGATCTTGGCATCATTTGATACAGTATCTGAAGGGCTCCCATTATCCAAGCTTTCGTTTCTCATGTGTTGTCGGTGGTCCTCATAACAACGTAGTGCAGGGTCTTCGGGTTCTAAAAATGTCAAGGGGATAAGATTGCAGATATACTAAACAAAGAAGCATAGTGAACCTTATAAAAATTCAGGTAGCACCTCATATCTTACTTGCAGAAAAAGGAAAACAATATCTGTCATTAGACTCTTCTGTCCCTTTAATGAATGGTTTCTTTCTTCCTTTCTCTGTTTTTCCAATAAAGCCTAAACAAGCGTGGATATACACCTTTGCTTGTGGCATTGGTTCAATTACATCAGTTCATATTGCTATTCAGCACATCTTCTTAGCAACCCGACAGAAGGTAGGAAGGCCCAACATATCACCTATCTATGTGCTTGAAATTTCAGAATTTTCTGGGTCCAGCAGAATTGCTTGCCAATGAGACCAAAAGTTTGTGATAAATTATTCAATTTTCCGTTGACATTGATAATACAAGAACTGGCATGGATGGACAGTGGACAATTTTTCCTATGACCTTAAGCAATTTGTGGTTGATCTTGTGATTCATGGAGAGAATGTGGTTAATCAAGTCGACAACCAAACTGTTCTGGATCCCACTGTGCAGTTAAACTCTCAAAATAGCAAGAGAATCCTTCTCTTATGTCATGCAATCTGGTACTCGTGAGCCCCACAGAACCAAAATCTAGACACTGAAATTTTTGTCGACATGACCACATGGGTTTGCTGACCATGTGACTTCACATTGGAAAGAGATACAATGAATGCCAATTCGTTAGCCCTCTCAGTATAAAACTCGGGAAAGGCCAATGCTTTCTGCACAACCAGAAATAGCACTCAAATTCAACAAAAAGTAAGTTCTCTCTTCCGTTGAGAATCACTAGGAGTTGAGCATCATGATAAGCACAAAGAAGCTGATTCGAATGGCAAGGAAGTGGCAGAAGATGGCCGCTGTAGGAAGAAAAAGAATTTCGTTTCATTGGACGAATAGCAAGTCAGCTATAGCAAATGCAAATAGATCATCCGTTGCTCAAAAGGGCCATTTCGTTGTCTATACAACAGATGAGAGACGCTTCATGATCCCTCTCTCGTTTCTTGGCAATGAAATACTGAGGGGGCTCTTCAGGATATCGGAAGAAGAGTTTGGGATTCCATGTGATGGTCCAATCACGCTTCCAATTGATGCATTGTCTATGGAGTACATACTTTCATTAATTAGAAGAGGCTTGGCTAAGGATCAAGAGAATGCTTTGCTTATGTCGTTCAGCAGACAAAGCTGCTCATCATTCTTAGCTTTCAATCAAGCATTAGAAAACCCAGAAATGCTTGTTTGTAGCTGACAGTTATTAACATGTACCTGTGCTTAGTAGATAAATGAGAGCAGTTTTGCCACAATATGCGCCCTATTTCAATTCATTTATATTTGGCTTAGGTCATCATAGCATTCTGTGATAGATGGTTTTGACTTTGATTCATGTTTTGCACTACAGATGCATGGAACCAAAAAATAATATATCAATCTGCTAAGTAGACAGGGTAGACTTTGAGGTATCCTATCAAACCATTACTATTATTATTCAAATGTTTTAGCTTAGTTTGCTCAAGTTTGGATTAGTCTAGGGGCCATAAATCCTAAGCAAACGGTCCAAAGATTAAATCAACCCCAATGGCGATGCTTGAAGCTTTGGGTTTCCTAACTAATGTAAACATATATGTTATGCTTACAAACTTGAAGTCCTGGTTAAGGATCTTGAAACGTTTGCCTATTATACACTGTTGATTAATTGTCATAAGCCACAATTAAAGCACAATCTGCTGCTCTTCCATTACACTTACATGTTGATAAGGGAAATCAATACAGATGCTATGGTTCAACAGAGGAGTGACAGGATAAAAACCATTCAAGTAATAAATGTTAAGCTAACTCCCACCCGTAACGATATTTTCCACTTTAGGCTGGAGCTCACACGGTTTTGTTCTTTTGGACTCTTCCTAGAAAAGATCTCATTACAAGCTAGAATAAATGCCATCACATATAATGCACTTAACCTTAGCACACTCAAATGATGTGGGATTCTTTTCATTCCTACCACTATCGACATTTTATAGTCGGAGTCACACTTTGTGCAAGCCCTCTCTAGCCCCGACAATCACTTTCAACCTCGTCAAATCAGGTCATTACAATAAAAGTCTACACCAACAACCTGAAATGAACTTCTTACACCAATTATTTTAACAAATTAACATGCTAATTGCTAAGTGAATAGGTTGGGCTTATGGTGCATAGAGTCTAATTTTAACTCTCACCTGAGTATTGGTGGTGACTTGATATGATATCCCACTAGGCCCTGTAAATGCAGTCCCTACAAATGTTGGTTGCAGACATCTCTTCAAGATTTTTTTAAACCGAAAATGCTCTAAGGGGACTAGTTTGAGGCTTTGAGCCACATGTGTTGCTCGTTTGGCAGCCTGTCTACTGCTCCTAGAACAACAGTTTACGTCTTGCACATGCCTAATTCCGCACATGCCTAATTCCTAAATAATCAATTTAGTCATTTTGTTTGATTAAAAACAAGTCAGACATTATTTTCTGACAAGGAATATCTAGTACTCAATTAGACCCTTGAAATGATGGTTCGATATGATACGAGAGAAGTTATGTATCACAAGGTACCAAAAATGCTCAAATGGTATGTTTGTGAGGAGTATCATAATTTTAGATTTCTTGTGATACAATAATTAATTAGGAGTAAAGGTATTATGATACAAAAATTAATTAGTTTGAGATTTTTTGTGGTATTATAATTTATTTTTTCATTTTCAAATTTGAGAGGAAACTTTTTAAGTAAAAGTCGGAAATACCTGATAAGCTAGACCAAATAAGTATGAAGTCAAAATTCTTTTGAGTCAAAAGAAGAGAAAGATCCAACAAAAAAATAAGAAGAAGAAGAAGAAGAGAAAGATGAAAGAAAAATAAAAAGAAAATAATTATCTGATCCTCGTAGTTACAACACAACCCTCTCATAATGGGAAAAGTTATCAATGGCGTTTAATGCGTATATGTAGAGTAATTACCAAAAAAGTTATAAATTTATTGTATTTGTGCAAATTCATTTTTAAACCTTTTAATTTGGTCAATTTAGTTTTAAGCATTTTTGAAAATATGCTAATATAGTTTATCCGGCCAAATTTTAGCCATAAATTGCTAACACGTTCCTAACTATCTTATGTGGCACGATTGATGTTAATGTAGATTTTTTTTTTTTTTTTCCTTTCACTATGGCTGGCAAGAGTCGTGGCTCATGTCTAGTCTTGCCCAGCTTTTACAGGGAAAGGCAACCTCGCCAAGACCATTGTGACCACAAGTGAGGCCAACCTTGCTGACCACAGGCGAAGGCAATCTTAAGCGTGGCCGGGCGAGGACCACAACCTTCAATAGAGCTTGCTGGCCACAGTGAAAAAAAAAAAAAAAAAGAAAAGAAGGAAAAGGGAATAAAAGGAAAAACAAAAGAAATAAATTGTTTACGTTAACGCCGCCCGTCCGTCACCTATGCCATGTAAGGCAATCTATGTTCACGTCCGTGATTCTGGATCAAAATTGGAAACAAATGTCAAGATTTAAGACTAGAGTGGTCAAATTAAAAGGTTTGTGAATTAATTGATACAAGATTAACAAGTGTCGGATTTTTTTGATAGTTTTCGTAACAGACTGATTTTATTTTTCTGGTCGAACGTATGCATAAAAAGAGAGTGAGTAATTATGGTGGTTATGCAAAGAAGGAGAGTACGTGGTTACTCGAAAAGTGGGCTTTATAGATTGAAGGTAATGCTGAAAAACTTAAAGTGAAATAAATGATACCTTGGGCTCATTAATATATTGGAGAGTGTTATAGATCAGGGCAACTCCCAGTATTCTCTTTCTTTTTATTTTTTATGGTGTCTGAAAAGTTGAGGTTGGTATTTTTTTCCATTTAATATGGCAAGCTATGCTTTGAACATATTAACTTCGCCAATGTAATTAAAATTTGTATTTTCATATTCCTCGGAACTGACGACGATGTTCTGAGACTTTTGATTCAGAAGATGAAGGAGAAAAGCACGGGATGATGCAGCAAGAAGGAAGCTATTTTAAGAGAGGAAAATGTGGATTGAAAATTGAAAATAAGTGAAAGTTTCAAGCTGTTATTTAAGGAAACGGTAGAAATTGGGTATGAACTGCAATTTTCATTCAACTCTCTCAATTATGTACATCCTAAAAAAGCCTCAAAAGAAGAAAGGCAAAAACATAAATGCGAAGCTTCAATGGCTACAAATAAGCGATTGTTGTCCAGTGTGAATCTGATGGAGAGAGTAAGATAGTGAGCATGTGTTGGCTGTAATAGATATAAGGAGAGCCTTCTCGATTTCCACATTGGCATGCCGCTGGATCATCGAAACTGCGTAGTTTATGAACATGGCGTCACATGGCAAAGTGATCGGTCCATTGCTTGGCAGCCCGAACTCCTCTCGGCTAATTGGAACAGCTCTTGAAAGAGACAGTTGTTCAGGAATCTTATCGGAAACACAAACCGCTTTCGGTCGATTGAGTAGACCACGAAATGTCCTCTATGAGCTAGCACTTCCTCGTCTCCATCAACTTGTGGAAGGGAGATCCTTTTCCTTCTCATTGCAGCTACTCTCTGCCATTTTCTCGCAATCTTGACCAAGTGCTTTGGGCTGATCATTTTCTCTGTATTGGAATGCGGAAGAAGAAGGAATAGCAGACTGTTTATCCTAAACCCGAGGGCTTTGAAATGCCAAAGTTGTGCTGAGTTGAAGCTGATGGACTAAGTGGGATCTGTTAAATAGTGGTCCATCATGAGGACACTGCATTAATGGGAGTCACCTAGTGATGGAGCAGGGCCATGTGAATTGGGTACGCAGCAGAATGTTAGGGGTGGTGGCAATTTCTGTTTCGGTTTGGCCGTCAATTCGTCTCCCGGCAAGCGCAGCTGCACCACTCGACATTATTGTAGCACCATGTACTGCAACAACGTACAAATGATGAAATTGAGTTATGGATTCCTTTTATTCACATGGCATGTTCTTTGCTGGGAAGACAGTTGAGTGGTTTGTGAGTAAATGACTTGGCAAGTTTCGGGCATGTGCAATACATTACTGCTGAACCCAAGATGTCTAAAACTCACACCAACCAGCCATAGAGTATGTGGCTCATACTCGTTAAGTCTGATGGTTGTTCCTAGATCTCGGCGTCACTCGATGCAATATCTGGAGGGCTCCCATTATCCAAGCTTTCGCTTCTCATGTGTCGTTGGTGGTCCCCTTAACAGCATAATTGCAGGGCCTTCTGGTTCTAAAAATGTCAAGGGGATAAGATTTCAGATATACTAAACAAAGAAGCATAATAAACCTTATAAAAATTCAGGTAGCACCTCATATCTTACTTGCAGAAAAAGGAAAACAACATCTATCATTAGACTCTTATGTCCCTTTAATGGATGGTTTCTTTCTTCCTTTCTTTGTTTTTCCAATAAAGCCTAAACAAGTGTGGATATACACCTTTGTTTGGGGCATCGGTTCAATTACATCAGTTCATATTGCTATTCAGCACGTCTTCTTAGCAACCCGACAGAAGGTAGGAAGGCCCAACATATCACCTATCTATGTGCTTGAAATTTCAGAATTGCTTGCCAATGAAACCAAAAGTTTGTGATAAATTATTCAATTGTCCATTGACATTGATAATACAAGAACCGGCATGGATGGACAGTGGACAATTTTTCCTGTGACCTTAAGCAATTTGTGGTTGATCTTGTGATTCATGGAGAGAATGTGGTTAATCAAGTCGACAACCAAACTGTTCTGGATCCTACTGTGCAGTTAAACTCTCAAAATAGCAAGAGAATCCTTCTCTTATGTCATGCAATCTGGTACTCGTGAGCCCCACGGAACCAAAAGCTAGACACTCGATGAAATTTTTGTCGACATGACCACATGGGTTTGCTGACCATGTGACTTCACATTGGAAAGAGATACAATGAATGCCAATCGTTAGCCCTCTCAGTATAAAACTCGGGAAAGGCCAACGCTTTCTGCACAACCAGAAATAGCACTCAAATTCAACAAAAAGCAAGTTCGCTCTTCCGTTGAGAATTACTAGGAGTTGAGCATCATGATAAGCACAAAGAAGCTGATTCGAATGGCAAGGAAGTGGCAGAAGATGGCCACCGTTGGAAGAAAAAGAATTTCTTTTCATCGAACGAACAGCAAGTCAGCTACAGCAAATGCAAATAGATCATCCGTTGCTCAGAAGGGTCATTTTGTTGTCTATACAACAGATGAGAGACGTTTCGTGATCCCTCTCTCGTTTCTTGGCAACGAAATAGTGAGGGGGCTCTTCAGGATATCGGAAGAAGAGTTTGGGATTCCATGTGATGGTCCAATCACGCTTCCAATTGATGCATTGTCTATGGAGTACATACTTTCATTAATTAGAAGAGGCTTGGCTAAGGACCAAGAGAATGCTTTGATTATGTCGTTCAATAGACAAAGCTGCTCATCGTCCTTAGCTTTCAATCAAGCATTAGGAAACCCAGAAACGCTTGTTTGTAGCTGACAGATATTAACATGTACCAGTGCTTAGTAGATGAATGAAAGTAGTTTGGCCACAAAATACGTGCTATTTCAATACATTTCTATTTGGCTTAGATTATCATAGCATTTTGTGATAGCCGGTTTTGACTCAGATCATCATTTCCTGCATTACGGATCCATGGAACCGAAAAATAATATGTCAATCTGCTAAGTAGACAGGGTAGACTTTGAGGTATCGAATCATACCATTACTGTTATCATTCAAATGTTTTGGCCTTGTGTGCTCAAATTTGGATTAGTCTAGTCAACTTGGCTGCCAGTTTGAATGGCCATAAATCCTAAGCAAACGGTTCAAGATTAAATCAACCCCAATGGCAACGCATGAAACTTTGGGTTGCATAATTAATATTAGCATATAAGTTTCAGATTTTTTTGGTAATTTTTCCCTCGTGCATTATGGATTGAAGGTAATGTTGAAAATCTTAAAGTGAGACAAGTGATACTTTGGGCTCATTAATGTACTGCTCTGCGGGTGCACATTGCTTTTGCACAAAAGCTAAGTTATAATCATGCTAGAGAATAGCCACTTCTGTGATTTAATTTTTCCTTGAATATATTGGAAAGTATTATGGATCAGGGCAACTCCCAGAGTTCTCTTTCCTTTTTATAGTGTTTGAAAAGTTAAGGTTGGTATTTTTTCCATTTAATTTGGTAAGCTACGCTTTGAACATGTTAACTTCGCCAATGTAAAATTTTTTGATCTTCATGTCCCTCGGAACTGACTACGATGTTCTGAGACTTTTGATTCAGAAGATGAAGAAAAAGCATGGTGATAATGTAGCAAGACGTAAGTTATTTAAAGAGGGGAAAAGGTGGATTGAAAATCAAAAATAAGAGAAATTTTCGAGCTTTTATTTGAGGATATGGTAGAAATTGTGTATGGACTGCAATTTTCATGCAATTCTATCAATTATGTACATCCTAAAAGCCCCAAAAGAAGAAGGGCAAAAACAGATATACGAAGCTTCAATGAGTACAGACAAGTAATTGTTGTGCACTGTGATTCTGCTGGAGAGAGTAAGATAGTGAGCATGTGTTGGTTGTAATACACGTAAGGAAAGCCTTCTCGATTTCTGCATTGGCATGCTGCTGGATCATCGAAACTGCATAGTCGATGAACATGGCGTCGCATGGCAAAGTGATTGGTCCATTGCTTGGCAGCCCAAACTCTTCCTCGGCTAATTTGAACAGCTCTCGAATGACACGGTTGTTCAAGAACCTCGTCGGAAACTCAAACCGCTTTCGGTCAATTGAGTAGACGACGAAATGTCCGCTATGAGCTAGCACTCCCTCGTCTCCATCAACTTGTGGAAACGAGATCCTTTTCCTTCTCATGGCAGCTACTCTCTGCCATTTTCTCGCAATGTTGACCAATTGCTTTGGGCTGATCATTTTCTCTGTATTGGAATGTGGAAGAAGAAGAAATAGGAAAATGTTTTTCTTAAACCCGAGAGCTTTCAAATGCCAAAGCTGTTCTGAGTTGAAGATGATGGACTAAGTGGGATCTGTTAAATAGTGGTGCATCAGGAGGACCCTGCATTAATGGGAGTCACCTAGTGATGGAGCAGAGCCATGTGAATTGGGTCCACAGGAGAATGTCAGGATTGGTGGCAATGTCTGTTTCGGTTAGGCCGTCTATTCATCTCCCGGCAAGTAAAGCTCCCCTGCTCAATATGAATGTAGCACCACGTACTGCAACAACATGCAAATGATGACATTGAGTTATAGATTCCTTTAATTCACATGAAGTGTTCTTCGCTGGGACGACAATCGGGTGGTTTGTGAGTGAATGACTTGGCAAGTTTAGGGCATGTGCAATACATTACTGCTGGACCCAAGATGTCTAAAGCCCACACCAAACCAGCCATAGAGTATGTGGCTCATACTTGCCGAGTCCGATGGTTGCTCCTAGATCTTGGCATCAGTTGATGCAATATCTGAAGGGCTCCGATCATCCAAGCTTTCGCTTCTCATGCGTAGTTGGTGTTCCTCATAACAGTATAATGCAGGGTCTTCAGGTTCTAAAAAATGTCAAGGGGATAAGATTTCAGATATACTAATAGAAGAAGCATAGTGAACATTATAAAAATTCAGGTAGCACCTTATATCTTACATGCAGAAAAAGGAAAACAGTATCTGTCATTTGACTCTCTGTCCCCTGAACGAATGGTTTCTTTCTTCCTATCTTTGTTTTTCCTTTGCTTGGGGCATTGGCTCAATAGCATCAATTCATACTGCTATTCAGTACGTCTTCTCGGCAACCCGACAGAAGGTAGGAAGGCCCAACATATCCCCTGTTTATGTGCTTAAAATGTCTGAATTGTCTGGGTCCAGCAGAATTACTTGCCAATGAGACCAAAAGTTTGTGATAAATTATTCAATTCTGTCAGACTTTGATAATACAAGAATTGGCAGGGATGGGCAATGGACAATTTTTCCTGTGATCTTCAGCAATTTGTGGTTGATCTTGTGATTCTTGGAGAGAATGTGGTTAATCAAGTTGACAGCCAAACTATTCAGGACCCTACTGTGCAGTTTAACTAGCAAAATAGCAAGAGAATCCCATGAGCCCCACAGAATGAAAATCTAAGCACCCAATGAAATTTTTCTCGACATGACCACATGGATTTGCTGACTATGGGACTTCACATTGGAAAGAGACACATTGAATGCCAATTCGTTAGCCCTCTCAGTATAAAACTTGGGAAAGGCCAATACTTTCTGCACAACCAGAAACAGCACTCAAATTCAACAAAAAGCAAGTTCGCTCTTCCGTTGAGAATTACTTGGAGTTGAGCATCATGATAAGCACAAAGAAGCTGATTCAAATGGCAAGGAAGTGGCAGAAGATGGCCACCGTTGGAAGAAAAAGAATTTTGTTTCATCGGACGAATAGCAAGTCAGCTACAGCAAATGCAAATAGATCATCCGTTGCTCAGAAGGGTCACTTCGTTGTCTATACAACAGACGAGAGCCGCTTTGTGGTCCCTCTCTCATTTCTCGGCAACGAAATAGTGAGGGGGCTCTTCAGGATATCGGAAGAAGAGTTTGGGATTCCAGGTGATGGTCCAATCACGCTTCCAATTGATGCCCTAGATATGGAGTACATAATTTCATTAATTAGGAGAGGCTTGGCTAAGGACCAAGAGAATGCTTTGCTTATGACCTTCAACAGACAAAGCTGCTCATCATCCTTAGCTTTCAATCAAGGATTAGGAAACCCAGAAATGCTTGTTTGTAGCTGACAGATATTAACATGTACCATTGCTTAGTAGATAAATGAAAGTCGTTTTGCCACAATATACACGCTATTTCAATTCACTTCTATTTGGCTTAATCATCGTAGTATTTTGTGATAGCTGGTTTTGACTCAGATCATCATGTCCAGCACTATGGATCCATGGAACCAACAAATAATATGTCGATCTGCTATGTAGATGGGGTAGACTATGATGTACCCAATCGAACCATTACTGTTATCATTCAAATGTTTTGGCTTAGTGCGCTCAAGCTTAAGTGGCCGTTCACCAATGGGGACGCTTGAAGCTTTGGATTCCCCAATTACTATACACTAGTCCTGGTTAAGGATCTCGAAACAAGCCACAATTAAAGCACAATCTGCTGCTCTTTCCCTTACGCTTGCGAAATCAATGCAGACACTACAGTTCAATACACCCGCAGGTGCATAAGCCCATTACCGGAGTTCCATCCGCATGTCGAAGTTAGGAAGTCTTTTGTGCTGACTTTGCTCTTGGAGGGCTTTGCTATATGACTCAACTGCTTTGACCGTAAAACATATTCACCAGCCAAATCAACACATGAACCGGGCGGGGGCCTTTACTACTTGTTGACCCGATCAAGCCCATAAATACTTTGGGCTCAATTGGTTGGATTCGGCCCAATTTCGACAGCACCTGCCCGGTAGATTATCCGAGCCTGACTTGATGCTCAAGGCGGGGAGCAGTCATCCATTGCACTGCAGGCGCATCCACTTTGCTCGCTCCGGATCTGAAATTGATCAGAGCCGTTCAAACTCATGAGGCCTGAGATCGAGCGGTCAATGCCTCCTTGGGCTTCGCAAATAGCCCAACCAGGTAGCGACACGTGCCGAGCTCACAGGCGGGTACTTCAGGGAATTTTAAAGGCCGGGGACTATATAAACCCCCGAGTCCCCTCGCGCGTCCTCTGGAAACATTGGGCGGTTTGCCTTGTCTTGAATTCGACATTTGCTGGGATCAATCAAGGTACAGTCTTCATCTAATCTCGCTTTCCGTCGATAGGTCTGCGTGTCCGATGATTGCGAATCTCCTAGTACGTCTCATTGCCTGTAGTTAATGCGGTTTGCTGTCGGAAGACTGGTTCATGAGGTTCGTTTCGTGGCACGTTTTCGAGGTCGCTGGTGATTCGTATTCCAAAGATGAGTAGTCTCGGAAATTTGATGATGGGCTAGGTCAAAAGGTTGAGTTACAGATGGGCGTGCGCGTTGTTCAACTGCAATCGCCGGTGTAATTTGTGACATTCAGGTGTTAAAATGAAGCAAATTTTTTTTTTTTTTTATTTTTGGGTGGGTCGAAGATGCATCAGGAAAGATTCACACCAGCGAGATTTTCCCCTTCTGGCCTTAGATCAGTGATCGGCTGGTGCATGGCGGTTGTGCCGGGGAGCTGTGGTTTCATTAAGTGGCGCGTAAAGTAGGCAACTTTGGCGGGGTTGTTTGTCAGTGGCAATGCCATTTTGGTTACGAGTTTATATTTCTTGGTGGGAGAGGACCGGCACCATTTGTTGTGATCTTTGTTTAGCTGGATTCCGTGCTGATGTTTTATTGGTGATTAATTGTTTGGATTGGTCTTTCTTTTACTTTAACCACTTCTTGGATTGGTCTTTAATAAGAGGACAGTTGAGGGGCATGAGAATGCTTATTAGGCAAGTGACTAATGTTTGAAATAGCAATTCGTTTCATTGTTCTGATTTGTCTGAAGAAATATGGGGTTGGTTGTGCTAAAAGGCGCCATTTCTTGTGCTTTGGTGCCTATGCATGGTCTGGACATAGGCAGGAACAAGAGCATGAAAGACCAGATAAATGGAACCGTCTTGTTTTTCTTAACATGCGGCAGGTGAAGAATCATTTGCCTTTAGCATGGGCTGGTTGTGATGTGCGACTGTGCATATCATTTGTTAAGTTGCTCATAGTGGTGGTGGAAGTGTTGCTTAAATTGGTATTAGCAAGGGAAACACCATAATATGTATGGGAAGTTGAGGATATGCTGCCGCTGGTTGTTTCTCAAAATAACCAAATGTATACGTCAAAAGCATAACAAGTGACAGTGTCCTTTAGTGCTCTTTGCTAAGGACAGAAGCCAAGAATAGATGAGCTTGGATATGAGGTAGCATGATCTTGTTTCTCTGTCAACCTATATTCCTGAATTATTGAGCTCATCATAGAATAGACCAGTGCTATGTAATCTGAAGAGTGCAAGTAATAGGTACTCATGTGCATAATGCACTTTACACTGAGTCCTTACTCTTGATCAGTGGATCTTAAATTTTTATAATGATTTCTTTACATGTGATATGGCATTGTGTGTCACGATTGAATTGCAGCAGCATCCATGGAAAACCCAAAAACCAACAGGAGAAGCCTTTACCTCCACCTATTGCTTCATGCCGGAAGAGTAAGAAAGATGATGCCACTTTTTTGGAGGATTTGAAGGACCACATTGATGAATTTGTGAATGCATCCATGGAGGAGCATAAAAATTGTTTCAAGAAGACCATGCAAAAGGTTGTTCCCTCAGTAAACCGTAAAGCAATCCACTTCTTGAGGTTCTTTTTTGTCCAGTCTAATTCATAACTCCATCCGATTTTGTTTGTATCAGATGTTTGGAATGTCGAAGGTTGTTGCAGAGAGGAGTTCTGCCACCCAGGAAGTTGAAAGTTCTCTGCCGCTTCGGACAACTTTGGCAGAGTAAATCATCTCTCAGTGGTGCTAGCTCACTGTATACATGGGTGATTTGTTATCTTTTTTGTTTTCCAGTTTGATGGTTGAAGTTTTGAATGAACTTTGTTAGCTCTGGTTCCTGAGTCGTATATTTTGTGAATTTTGTTCTTCATTAAATGATTCTCCAGCTTCTGAGTTGCTAGAATAATTCTCATTTTAGACCTTTAAATGGGCAAACAAGTCGAGAGTGAAGAAATGTGTGTTGCTGAATTGCCCTTTTTTTTCTTTTTTCTGGATGGAAGTATGTGCATGATCTATGTGCAGTACCAATGTCTACTGAAAGAGCTGCCTCTTACTTTGGTCGTTCTTCAAGCAACCCAAAAGGGGGAAAAAAAGGTGAACAGTGTGATCCTGAATGAGTTTTCAACTCAATTGTCATACATGGTAACCACTGGTATTTGGTAACACTGAGGACCGCAGGGTATACGAGGAAGTTTAGAATCAGCCAACAACTGACCCAAGTTAATGACCTTTAGAGGCAGGCTTGATGAGAAAACAAGGGAGAAAAACCCATGAAAAGAGTTAACCAACTAAACTCGTTCATTGACACATCAGCTCGCAGGCTTGTGGGCCCGGCTCTGGACAATGGATAGGCTTGTGGCAAGAGTGATTGGCGAGGGAAGGCCTGGCTATCTGACCGTAATTTTGAGAAGCCCAGCCAAGCCTGTTGATGGTTAACCTGCTGGATCTATGGATGAGTCTGAGCTAAGAAGTCAGAAGGAGAATGACTTCCGTTCATAATGCATTTAACTTTGATAGAAGGATCTCTATTGATTAGTGACTTGCATCTATGTTTCAAAAAGTACTCCTCAGTCTTTATGTAATTTCTCATATGAAATCAGTCCGTACTTCCCTTTGCTTGGGGATGGCTCGTTCGCTTAGTAGTAGTGCTAAAGTGAAGTATGTATGCAAATGCATTCTAGAAGCTCATTGAGAATGCTGAGTAAGGAAACCTTAGACCAATTTACGAAACCGGATAACGGCAGGATGTTGATTGGCCCTATTGAGCATATGATATGATGTACATTTTTAAATGAATACTCATGGGTTGTTGCGTTGATTTTGTAGATGGATTCAATAAATTGAGTTTTATTTAGTTATTATAAGCGGCCTTGTGTCAAGCTCATTATTGTAGAATGAATATTGAGTACCCTAATAATAATAATTGGAATATCTTAAAAATGTTAAGAGCACATTTGCTGAGGGATATAATTCTCTCAGGCAGGTGGATATGTTTCTTAAGCAGGTCTTTAAAAAAGCACTTATTACACGAGGCCTATTTTTTCACTTGCAAAATACTCAATTCTTTAATAAAGTTTAACTTAGCATCTTAACGGCGCATTTGATACTTCCTTCAGCCAATAATTCGCAATTTGATTTATATGCACGGAATTCTTAATTGTAAAAAGCTCGGTTTTTCAAAGAACTTTTCTTCGAGCTGGCCTCAATCAATTTAATACACTGACCTGTCTAAAATCATTCTCGGATGTCCTCGAAGACCTTTCGTCGATAACATGATTGGCAGGTGGAAGGATGATGATTGGACGGACCAACAACAAGACATGATCGACCTCTCAATTCTCGCCATACTGGCAAATTTGGCCAACGTCATACGATACGGTGCTCGAGGCACGTGCCGTCTCTCGTCCGTTGTGAGAAGTAGGTGAACTAACCAACCTAACCCAACCTCGCTAGGCAATTCCCATATTCACTGTCATCTGGTTGGTTAATTCCGGTCTAGAGACTAGCCAGCACCACTCATTGTCTTGATTATCGTTGCTTATAAGAGATCTATCTGTACTTTTGGTGGGATTAACGATGTCTTCCTCCCACGTTTGTGACTGCAGACACCAATCATTGATGAAAGAAATGGGGAACACGTGGAATGTTTTCATCTTGTCAAAAGGCTTGTGGAGAAAAGGGAATGAAAAGAATACTCGTACTTGTCGATCCAGCTTCTTACTTTCGAAGTTCTTGGTTTCTAATCACGAGTTACGACTTCCTAAAAAAGTTAGGCACCTCGATCCGTCACTTTTTAAAGGCACGCATCATTGCAGAAGCTGAGTACACTAAGGAAACACATCTGCAATATAAACCAACGAGGAGAGTTTATGAAGGTAATCAATTAAGCAGGTGATTTTAGCCGATGATTACCTTAAAATTTTGTCTGGCTTGTAGTAATAATCAAACACAATTCATGGTTCTTTACACGTAGATTTCAATGTTCACCATAACGGACATCATTCTATGAAACGGTAATAATTTTTAACTGGTGTATGAGACACTCTCTGCAGCTTCTATTTTTCTCAACGAACTGTCAAACTAGAAGTATTTGGCAAGAGAATCCCATCGATGAAGAGCCAGAAACCAACAAGTCAATGCCTCCAAAGATTGTCTTTAACCAACTTTGAACGTCATTAGAACCATAATGCACGCTTCATCACTGCAATTCTCGCATGTGGCTCTCACGTCCTTTATCTGTCTCACAGCCCGCCTCAAAAGAAATGATGAAAAAAAGAAAAAGAAAAGGAGATACGTGATGTAGTAGAGCAAGGCTTGTGACCTGTCCGTGTTGTAGCATCGGTTCTTTGGTTTTTATTTGATTCCAAAATCTTTGATTCGTACCCATCAAGTGAATCTTGGAGGGGTACACTCATATTCATACGGTCATGTACGTTACTCTCTATTCATGCATGGAACTATCTCATAACGTAAGGATATCAAGAAATTCGTATATACTGTCATACACGTACCTGTAGAACGATTATAGCATGGGCAGCAATATAACTAATACGTTGGGAATTTATTATTGCATAATGGAAAAATACACATTTGAGTACAACTCTAGGAGCATGTAACTCGACGATATTCAAACATTTAAATCACTGCTTGCGATTATTTCTAAAGCTAATACAGGTGCTGGTCTTCTTATTATCATATAACTGCTGCTTCTTTACCATATCTCTCTCTCCCAAGAGGTCACGCTTCATTAGAGCTTCAGATTCTTCATCCTGTGTGACAAGAAACATAGACATGATTACGGGACATGTGCTCATGTATCATCTTCATATTTAGTCAGACTTGAGAAGCTCTTTTATTGTATGCAGAGGGAATAATAGTCGTAAAACATGAAGTTTGTATTTTGATGTTTTTGGACAGATGATGATGCTCGCGAGGAGCAGGAAAGAGGGAGGACATGATGATGTGTGATGAGGATCCAAGAAGTACCAAGACCAACATAAACAATGCATGTAATAGAAGTCAAAATCATTCTAGAAGGAAAAGCAAAGCCTGGTAGAGAATTTAGGGCCCATATGTGTTTCACTTTTGTGAGTTTGCTCTGCCGGTGAAATGTCCAACCACTTAAAGCCACACCCTCTGGTTTTATTTCAGGAAATTTCTCTGGAAACTTCAGAGAAAGAATTTCACAGAGAGAGAGAGAGAGAGAGAGTTTATCGTTCAGGCAGCGAATATTGTTTCTTCGTCTAGAGTGTTAAAATGCTGTTTCTAAGATGAACATATGATGATGCTAAAAGTGTTTGACATGTAGTTAAAGAAGTCAAAAGATGATCTAGCTACTTGACTGACCTTAAGCTGACTAATTAGTAACCACAAGCTGTATGGAGAAAGAAAGGCATGTGCAAATAGAGTAGGCATCTGCTTCCTCAGTATGTGTTTAAAGAGGAAATGTAAAGACTAATCTTTTTGTTGCTGCCAATTTAATTTAGGTCAAAAGTGGGTCATTTTTTTTCTCTACAAGTATATAGTACAAGTACTACCTTTTGTCTTCATCATTAGCGTTTCCATGCCCGGTTGTCCTGTAATTAGGGAAGGGGACTTGGCCAGCCTCAATATGCTTCACATCCTCCACCAGCAACTCATAATGCCTCTTCACTTCCTCAGCAGTTTTGCCGCCCACGGCTTTGGCCACATTGTGCCAGCGGTCCGGCGTGTCCTTGTCATACACTGCTAGCGCCTTCTCAAACGCCTTGTTCTGCTTGGCCGTCCACGAGCTGGAACCCCTCGACATCGAACTGGACGCCATTTCTGAAATGACTAGTTTAGATTGTATCGAAAATGCTGGGTTGCTTGAATGGTGACTTTGATGAAGAGGAGAAAGAAAGATAAAGAGGAGTCAAGAGAAGAAAAGAAAGGACTATCAGTCGAGTGATGATATGAGCAGAAGAGTGGCAAAGGCCTGCTCTTTATAAGCACTTGGGGAGGAGCGAGGGGAGGTGGTGGGGTGCTGAGGTGGGGTAGAGCCAGTTGGCCGATAAATCCTTGCTAATGTTGTAGAGGGAATTTCTAATGATTTGTCTCCTTAGGAACCACAAAATTGTGAGCAAGGACAAAGATGAAGAACAATGATGTATGTAAGGGGATATGGAGAATCAGTACCTCCAACGACTTTTTAAGGTTGTTTATTATTATTGAATTGCCTTATTTATTTGTGATAAAGCATGTGCATTTATTAAAAACAAAAGCATGAATCTACTAATTTGCCCATATATAAGGATATCATAATTTGTGACGTGGAGTTCATGTGATCTTTCGAAATATCAACTCACCATCCTAAATAAACACAGTATTCAAGTTTATTTACTTCTCATAGACTGTCACACTTCACAATAAATATCATAAAAAAAATTCGACAAATGATCATCCTTTATGATCCAATGGACACCAATCTTCAGGGAGATATTTGTTAGAAGTGCCCGTGGCTGATCCAGGAAGCAAGTCCCCAAGAGATAAGCATGAATTTAAAAAATTAGAGGGAAAAGTAAAAGAGGACAAAGCAGATATCCCAAGAGAACAGAGTAAATAACTTTTTTTTCTTCTTTTTCCCCAGCCACAAGGGATTTTGTGCAGATTTGTCCCTCTTGTTCTTACTATCTGAATTATTATACAGATTGCATCATTGCATGGTCATGTAGGTGGGCCATGCAAGCTCAAACCCACAATTGCAACACTTTCACGTGTACACCACAATCCATATCTCTTGCTGCAGCAAGAAAAAACATTTTATGGAGTTCAGTTTCAAGAAAGCTGCCTCTTATTTGTGCCCTTCCCGATCTTCATGTTGCAGGAGGAGGGGATCTCTTATGTCTTTACATATTCTCTGTCCTGAACTACATTCCAAGCAATTTCTAGCTGGCTATCTGAGTCCGTACTAGCCATCACTTGCTTACAATGATCTTACTATACCCTTTGTCCTTCCCTGACAAGTCCAACATTTGTCGCCTGCTTCTCGAGCAGTACTCGCCACTTTCTTGAATTTTCGTTTTCTAGATTTTGCAGTGAAAAGGTCTGCTAAAACAGACCTCGGTCTAGACCCTGCATTATTTTCATTGGAAGTCTCTTAAGCACTTGGGTCCTTCATTCTCGAACAATAGGTTACGTCTTGATACTTGGGAAGTGTTTCTTTTTAATGTCCAGGGAGAGCTCTTCTTGGTTTCTGGTCAGTAACAGAGTAGATGGGATTAGCTTAGATTAGAAATTTCTACATATTCTGTCTTAGCCTCAAGAGATAAGGGAACAGAGAACAAGATTTATCGGTCCAACTGTCAAATCAGTGGCATAAACCCAACAGGATATTCTCATGATAAATATAATGTAGAATGAGGAAGTGTAACAAATAGGTATAAAGTGGAATAGTGAATTGGAGATATTTCTGTATAATTCGATATATCATAATGAATATTACATCAATTTAAATAGGCATTATGATACCAATCAAAATATGCATAATCAAAGGGAGATATATTACACAATCTTGAGAGATATAAAATACTGACAGAAATATCATAATTATCATATAGGAAAATGTCCTAAAGAATCATCCTAACTGTCTTTAACATAAACAATGTCCGGTATATAAAGGTTTCTTTGGCTTTTCTTGAATTACTATATAGAGTAGAAGTTGGCCTGTCAGATGGCTAATCCCTTCTAAGAATGCCAATAAATGCACTCTGTACAAGGAAAAAATATCTTTGGTATGATCTGCTCCAATCCTTTGTCATGTGTTGATTCAGAGTGGGTCATGAAAATTGGCATCCAAGTGTCTGCCCACTTGTTGTTTATGCTAAACTCAATACAGACACAAGCATGGTCTAGTTTGCCATTTTTGGAAATGACTCTAAGTAGGAGATAAAGTCATTAGAAATTTTTACTTCTCTTGGGGTGAACAGATTGTTTGAAGCTGGACTTGCCCATGTGTCTGTTTCGTTCTCACTATTCCTTAACGATGAAGGTCCTATCACAGTACATCTGGTTGGTCATGGACAACCAAATTGCAATAATGCACCAGAATCTTTGCATGGTCCATACCCACAGAGTTCTTCTGTCATTGCCGTGTAGACTTTCAGTATTCTTTTCCTTGTCAACTGAAAAAAAAAAAAAAAAAAAAAAAAAAAGCGGAAGGCCCTTGGTAATTTGCCTTATTAGCATCCAGGCCATCAAGATTTTTATGCATGTATTTCTCCGGAAGAGATTGATTTCTTCTATTCGAATGCAGGGCATCATTATATCTTCGAAAAAGCTCATACAGAGGAAATGGGGGAGTCCGGGACTTTGTAATACTGCGTCCCAACGAGCCCTTTCTATCGTCTATCCCCACGACTGTCACGCATACAAGTTCGTGTTATTGCTATTTGAGATTGTGTTTAGGACAGAACCACGCACCGCATCTGACGTGGCCAGATTGAATTTCTGCAAGAATTTTCTTGTGGACCCTGATTGATTGAACAACATATTCCATGGAATGAAAGACTAATCCAAGAAAGCATTCCACTACTGCAGCAAATCAAGATCCCATGGGCATAAGAATGTTAAAAGAGTAACAACTTTCGGAGGTTGGCGGTGAGATATTATGCGACCCCTAGAGCTGCAAGTTGGCTAGCCTTGTCCCATCCTAGAGACCTATTTTCATGAAAGAAATATTACAACTAGGCCTGAGGTCAGTCCATCGAACGATCCAAGAATCAACAAGAAACGTACATTTGATTTTGGGAAGATAATCTAGAACACAGGATTGCCAGGAAGGGGAAGGTTCCAAGAAGAGAAGTTGCAGGCAGCATCTTTCGTGCTGGAGATATAGATGCTATAGTACGTATCGTGTCCACTTGCAAAACCAACAAGAACCAAAGCAAATAATGGAGGGTGAAATCTAGCCAGAACAATTTCTGAACTGGCCTCCCAGTTCCGGTATTTTCGTATCTTACAAGAGCTGAAATTTGCAAATATTGCAACATTTTCAGGCTCTATGTCCCGTTACTCTTTCCCTCTGCTTACAATTACGATCGAGATTAACCTTTTTTGGGCAAATTCATGTCACTCTAGGACAGTTACATCGTATTCTGTTAGTTAAACTGTATCTGGTATACGTGGCCCCCCATGTCAAGTTGCAACAGTCCCGGTCATTGGATTCTGTCCACAGGCTAATGGGGCAGGAAATGATCATTGGTTGAAAATGACTTGTGAAGAAATTTTCGAAGGAATCTGTACGTGAAAGAAAAAAAAAGCGTTGCTTTAGATACACCTTCCTCGTCCACTATTCGAATCCTTATCACGGAGCCTACATCACAAGAATGTAATATCTCCCTCTCCTTCCTCTCTCCTAGGAGTGCTCCTTTTCGTCCTAGTGGTCCTTCCGGTCCTTCCTCGCAAGTGGAAGGAAGTCGTCATCCAGGCTCTCGATCAATAAATGGCTCTAGTTATGCTTCGCATGATTGTCTAATTTCCAAGGTCCTAGTGTTGACAGCACTCATTTAGACAATTGATTGCTCCTAAATGAAGCCTTCTTTTGACATGTTACAGATCAGGGAGCTGGAAACCTACAGACTTTAGGGGAAGGCGCAAAGTAGTCCACACAGACTTGGCCGACTTTGCCTCACAGCAGCCGGAAAAGCGTCGCCTATCGCTTTCTCAATGGAATCTTTGAAGGAACAACACAAAAGAAAGAAGAAAAAAAAAGGGTGCTCGGTGGATCTAGTTGAAGAGAAATTTTTTGCTTTTTCTTTTTTCGTCGCAAAAACTCTATAGGGAATATGCAGAGTTTAAGTGCTGCTTGTATCAACAGGAACCTCATGTGGGTTTCGATGAGCATTTGTTTTTAGCTTTCATGGTTGGACTTCGGCCTCTCTCTGACATGTGATTCTAGATTTCAAAGGGTTGAAGCCATATGTAATGGACCCTCAAACTTGATAATACTTTTGTGGCTTGTAATGAATATTGATGAAAGAGATTGAGCCAGAAGAAAATACGAAGCAGACCGCAAGGATTATGTAACTCACCTAATTGAGAGGAATAAATTTCTAAAACTTTTTTAAAGATCACCAGCAGCTTTGGTTTACAAGTCTTGATCCTTCAACACCATCGTTAATATCCGATGTGCTACAAACTGTAGGATCATCTAATCTACAAATTTAGAAGGTTTAGTTTCGATAGATACCCAGAGTCTGTCGGGGACCTGATAATCATGTTGATATATTGATCTGATCTATTGTTTTAATTGCCTCTAAATTGCACACAAGACTCAATCACCATTCTCTGTTTCTGCTTGTTGATCTGCTTCCTAATGTCAAGATGCGAATAAGTTGCTGCCACACAAATTATTTTTTTCAAATTCGCCATCAATTTTTAGTTCTCAAAGTGGGAAATATCACTATTCCGATAAGATTGAGCCGACTAACCTATCCAGATGAAGTGACAGAGCAATCTCTTGTAACATGACGACGATGGGTTGAAATCAAACATATTTCATCTCCCTTTCTGTCTTTTTACAAATTCATCATCAAGACACATTGAAAAAGAAGGAAATAAGAAAAAAGAGGAAAATCATTAGAAAGCAAAATGTGGCTCAAAGAGGGTGTGTATAGATATTTGTTTGAAAGAAACATGTGCACTGAATCATCTCACTACCCTTGAACCAGATAGCTGATTCTTGCGTGTCCTGATCCAATGTTTATCCCATAATTCCTGCGATAACAGCTGTCTGAAATGGTCGAGATCAGAATGGATAATAACATTTCCCAACTTAACGGATCCTTTCTAAGGACATCAGTTCGTCATTCTGCAACTTAATTTCCACAAAATCTTCTCGACCTGTCTCCATCCTTGCTTCTTACCGTCTATAAGCAACGTAAAACTTCCCATTGACTTCTAAGATCTCGAGCAAGCTGAGGTTCATGATCAAACACGTACGTCCGATGAAAACAACACATGTTTAGTTCAACAACCATGTATCTGACCAAATTCAGGACCGTCGATGCATGCACACGCTCTCATATGTCAGTTTCAGATTGAGGTGCATGACGTCCGTGCATGCACCCAGATAATTTCCTGCGTGGGTCATCATGGGCCCAAATTGACTTGCGCACCAGGCTGAAAGACTAGTCGAAGACGTGCTGCGAAAACGTGGCCTACTCATGTCCATCATGGATTCTGGGTCCAACAACTGAATCTACTGCGTTGGAGATATTATCTTGATCTGTCACACCCGCTGTGACAACTCCTGGGACATGAGAAGCCTAGTGGGGCCGATAATCTTTGGGCCAGAACCTATGGGCTGTAACCTCTTTCCGGTTCCAATGGCCCAGATTGTACCCTCAATAGTTCCGGTTTTGGGCCGTGTGAAGCTTTGATAATGACTACATAGCAGCAATCCTCTGAGCAACCTGTGAGAAGCAGAGAATTCAGAGCATCATGAGATTACTGAGCAAATAAAATGCAAAACTTCCACTTCAATCGTCTTCCTATACTTTTATTTATTCGCGTATGCACCCTATTGGGATCGATATACTAAATAATAGCCCGATGAATAAAACATTCTATCATAGTCAAGCTGATGGAACCGCTCTTTAGGCCCTTGGAAAATGGTGGATGAGTGATTTGGTATTTTCATCTCTTTAAATCCGACTGACGCCAGTAAAATAAAGCATTCAAAAGATGGATAAAAGTGTCTATCGTCATTCATGACCACAAAAGAACAATTGACTCTTGAAATTTTGGCTTTTCCTCAATAGTTTATGTAAAGCATCGCTCGACATATGATAGTGATTTGAAATAGCATCGTATGACGTGAGTTGATTACTCTGCAATTGTGAACTCGTCAATCAAAGTGGCCACATGTGTACTTTTATGATGGCAATTATTGACATATTAAACAAGTTAATCGTCCTCTATCAAAACACTTATTTCAAAATCATATCCGGTAACCAAAGTGATGATTTATCTTTTAAATTTATAATTTTTTACTCAACCTCTTCGACCAAAATCTGTCGTGGAACCATCAGTTGATTCTACGAGTTCAATTGCATGCTGGAAGGCGGTGAAATGTCAAAGATGTGAGGTGCATTAGTAGCACAAGTAACAGATTGAAAGAGAAAGATAATACTTAATCTGAGAATTTTCTGAAGAAGATACCCATTGAGGCCCAGATGTTCACACGGTCTAATGTATGTACATAGAACCGGTCAAAGTCAGAACAAGCACTGTTCAGACAAGACAGGTCAACTTTTGAAAGATATAGTTTATGTGTAGTTTTTCTGGATGTCATCCTTCTTGACATCTACATCAAAATATTAATGGTCATCGTTTTGAAGTTTCTCCTTTTTAAAAGTTGTTTTGTATTCTTCCTGTTCGGTGAGAAGCTCCTCCTTTTAGAGTTATATTGCTTGAAATCGAGGGAACTTGGAAAATAATAATAAGAGAATTTGTTGCTAAGGTTGTCGATCGTTTCAGATCACATCTATGTTCAACGAATCATCATTTTCATATGTCTCTGTCGCATCGACTTGAATAATTAACCCGATACGATTGATTTGGCGCATCACACCGACCATCGTATGTGATGCCATTTTTTTTTTCTAGTCACATGTTTCGTGCCTTCTCGAAACCAGAGACCGCTAATAGCAATCGGATGAAATGCGGGACATCATGTAAAAGTCAGTTCCATCTCGATCATTTATAACTCTTTGTCTTGAGAACCAAGGTTGAAGCCGAGGTTGTTTATTCTTGAAGTAGAAGTCAACTTGGGTGCGGGGATCAGTGACTTGCCAGTAACTCAAGACCAGACACTGCCCCTTGGATCAACTCAAGAAAAAGGAACGTAAGACAAATTGCCAAGATGGACAGCAACCACCCATGATCCAGTGTCGTTTCTTGTTCTCAACCAGCATCGATCTTGCTTCTGTTATTGCCTAGTTAGATATGTCAGATAAGGGGGAAAATCCTTCCCCGTTGACTCGGCTGGATCTAGTGGACTTTCTTGAAATTCAAGAAACGGAAGCGTTAGACGTAACCCTAGATTGAAATCAATAAAGTAATTCACTCATTTGAACGTGCACCTCCCCTCCTTTGATCAACTCAAGAAAAAGGAATATAAGACAAATTGCCAAGATGGACAGCAACCACCCATGATCAGTTTAGCTTCTTCTTCTTCTTCTCAACCACCATCGATCTTGCTTCTGTTGTTGCCTAGTTAGATACGTCAGATAAGGGGGAAAAAAACTCCCCCATCGACTACGCAGGATCTAATTGACTTTCCTGAATTTTAAGGAACGGAAGTATTAGACGAAACCCTAGATTGAAATCAAGAAAGTAATTCACTCATTCGAACATGCGCCTCTCCAACACCCCCCCCCCCCTTCTTTCCCGGGATCAACTCATGAAAAAGGAATATAAGACACGTTGCCAAGATGGACAGCAACCACCCATGATCAGTTTTGGCCGCTTCTTCTCTACCAGCATCTATCTTGCATCTGTCTTTGCCTAGTTAGATATGTCAGACAAGGATTAAAAAAAAGTGCCGCGTTGACTCCACCGGATCTGATCGACTTTCTTGAAATTCAAGAAACGGAAGTATTAAACGAAACCTAGATTGAGATCAAGAAAGTGGTTCACTCATTCGAACGTGTGCCTCCCACTGACCGGCTCCCGCATGGATCTGGACGTGTTCCCGTGGGGTTCTCAGCCGACTAAAATCTTTGCATCCTATGGCCCACGATGGCGTGTCGCGTTCCCAGCAACAACGAAAGAAGTAGAGAGAGAGAGAGAGAGAGAAGGGATTAAACATACGTGAAGGCCCAAAGAACATGATTGCAATTCGCGAAATGATGCAGTGGCGTTTACTCCCGAAGATTCTTCAATCAATCCCCAACTACTTTTTTTTCCCCCATTTTAATACCCTAAGAAATTGGCAACTTGGATATTTTAAAATGTATTATGTCATATTAATGGAAAGAAAATGAGATTGCAAAGCCAAGATGCAGCTGTTCCTAGTTGTCGTGTTGAGATATTGATGGGAAATAGAATAAATAATGAAACAGATAGAACATGCGAGTCAAATGGATGCGATGTCAACTAAGGTTTCACTTGCCCCATCGCTTGAGTGTCCCACCCATGGTTACGTGCAAGCATACGCTCAAACCATTATCATTAAATTGCAAAATTCAAAAGAAGAAGAAGAAAGTTAATGATATCATCAGATGCTGCTTAATCTTGACTAGTCCCAAAATTAAGTAGTCGGTTGTACATAACTGAGAGCAACGGTTGACCTATAAGATACCCTCTGAGAGAGTAAGTTTTTGTGTTAGAAGCTACTTAATTTTTCAAAAAAGAAAAGAAAAAAAAAGAACAATAGAATGCTAGTAGACAAACCGTTGTGGTTATTGCACTAACGAGAATCTTAATCGGACGCTAATCTTCCACAGCATGCCATGGTAGTAGTACCTCCCTTCTAATCCACATACTTAACTACTAATGACCAAAAAATTTCTCATAGAAGCTGGAGGAGAAGATCGACGGGCAAATGTGCACCAAAAGCCACTCGAACATGTGCAAGAGTCTTTACTCAGTAAGCAAAGTACAGCGACACACTTCCAATCCGATACTTTCATCACAAGAAAGGAAAAGAGAGAGAGAGAAAAATATACTCTAAAAAAATACAATCACGAGAGAAGAAGATCGCAATCCCACTTCCATATCATGCCAAGATTCTCGCCATTTAAAAAAAAAATTCCCCAGAAAAAATAATTGCCAAGATACAAGATGATCCTGCTCTTCAATCAGTGAATATTCCAAAATTATTTTGCCTTTTTTGGCCTTTTCCTTTCCTTTTTTTTTTCCCTCTTCATGCGCAAGAGATGATTCGTATTCCTCTGCCAAAAGTTTAAGCAAAAGCTTGACGAAAGCCCTCCCTAATAATTTCTTGCGAAGCATGGAGCTCTGCTACAGTCGATAATAGGATGACGGGGCGACCGACGGAGGCAAGTGGCACACATCATCAGCACCTGCAACTGCGGCTGCTGCAACTTGGTGGTGGTTGACTGACTCGATTTTGTACTTCTCTTTCTTTCTTTCTTTTCTTTAATATTTGGCCTGAACAGTATTTGTTTTGAAATTAACAAAGAAAGAAATAGAGGCAGAAAAGGCTAAAGGGGAAGGGGGGACCATATCATGATATCGGATGTATAGGCATTGCTCAGTTCTCTTAGGGCTCTCTCCGCTCCTAATGGTGTAACATAGCATAGGGACTTTGATGACTCCATCCAGTCAAAGATTTAATAATATAATAATTAAAAGTGTCAGGTGGGGTCCAAATGTTATTATTTCCCACGCCATGCAAACAAGAAAAAAGAGAAACAAAAACAAACAAACAAAAATTTGTCAAAGTTTTTCATGAACGGAAGTTCAGCCCATATCCCACTTCTTGTGCATGTACCATAGGAAAGCGACATAGATGATGTTACTTTGTTACCACTAGATCACCTCAAAGGTCACTGGACGACGATGGAGCCGTGTTTGATACGTGCAACACATTAGTTGTTTGTTTCTAGGATGAGCAATGAGAGTCAAAGAAGGACAATCACTCGTGTTCTTACAATCAGGTCTCTTAAGACCAAAATAGTCGGGCCAAAAAGGGGGAAAGCTCTCCATTCTTGATTCTACAGAAGTTGGATCATTCGGGACCACGAGAATTTGGTTAGAAAAAGGATTCAAACACAGCACCCTCTGATAATTTGAGAAAAAAAAGTCGCTATTTGGAGAGGACATAGTACAATGAAAGTTGGAAGCGTTGGCCTCTATATTATAATCAACCACGGGTTCCGAGAAGTGTTGATTTACCTTACGGCGGACGTCGGTCGAGTTCACTGATCTCCAATTTGTGAACGACTGCACTCAATTTTTTTCCAATTCAGCAGCTGGATGAATGATTTGTCATTCATGAAAGTCGACAGAGCATAACGTGCTTCCCAAGGTGAGTACGTGCTCTGTTCTTCCCTTAATGAACGAGACTGTTCGTGTGACTGTGGGGGGACGCTGCTCTCGCTCGCCGGTGCCCCTTTAACTTTCCCCTGTCGTTGCCATCAACAAAAAAGAAAGAAGGAAAAAGAGAGTTTTGACCACTTCAATGAGTGGGTTGACTCCCCCACTATCTCCTCTTTTTCCAAGTGCCGCCCTTCTTACGTCCCCTTCTTCTTTTCGACAACCAGTGATTCTCGACGACCCCAGAAGCTTTGTTCCTCCCCCTTCCTTCGCCACAAGTTCGCTTCTTCTTCATTACACTCGTCAACGGGTCGAGTCAACTTGGATATTTTTTTCTCTCTTGATTACCCTGTTTCGCAAGGACAGGAAACGCTACTTGATTTCAGAGAAAGAACGAAGAGATACTGGTGTTGCCATGACATAAGAGTTGAGATTCAACTGGGTGGGTTTATTTTAAAATTGGGACGGCGAGTTATGACTTGTCATTAACTGGACAGGCACATGAGTCCTTGAAATAGCATATTGAATGAATTGATGTAACGTAAGATGGTCCTCTCTATATCGATAAAATCTATGTCGGATTTGCTTTTTATGCGAGATATTACTATAATTATTCAAACTGATTTTTACGTGCTCTAATCACGTGTTGGCATATGCATTCATATTGGATTGAATATGGATTCACCGCGTGTGCACATTAGACGTGCTCTTACGATATGCTTAACCAATGCAAACACCCCGTGGAAATAACGAATTAGCGATTCCCATTCGTAAAAGTCTAGATATAAAGTTCACGGTGAAGAGTCAGAGTCTTCTAGAATCGTAAGACATAAGATAAAGGTACATTTTTCGACATTCAAAGGCAAAGTATTATTCTTCCTCCTTTTTCTCTTTAAAAAATGAGTTTAATGTGAATAGACTATTTACCTCATACTTTTACTTCATTTAAACTTTCATGGCATACGAATTTTAAATCCCGTGTTCAAATTATTTTCCACGACTTTAAAACTTTATGATATTACAAATTTTCTCAAAATAGCAAAAGTTATACTTTTTAATTTGAATCCTTAACAAACATCCGCCTTATATACTTTTGTGGTAATAATCACCAACATGCATCTATGGTCTTTGAGATTTCACTTGATAAACTTTAGTTTAATGTGTAATATAGTTCATGAACTTTTAATTTATTCAAGCGATCATTAAATTTTAGTACATTTTCAAACTAGTCCATAAACTTTATGACAATATTCAATATTACCCTTGACTTAAATTAGTGGAACAATAACATTGCACATTTTTATTTAATTCAAGGGCTAGTTTGAACATTTAGGATCACACCGAACAAATTAAAGAATAATATTGCACATTAAATTAGAGTTTATGGACTGCATTAAATAAATTAAAAATTCAAAGATTATATCGCACATCAAGTCAAAATTCTGTGATCATTTGTGTAATTATCCCAAATAGAAACCGTGCTTCATATCTTTGTAGCTTCACTGAAAAACAGGGCAGACAAGGAACCTCCTATTTTAGTCTTTTTGCTCCCCTCATCATTTGACAGCATCATAATTCGCATCAAAACGTCCTTTTTTTAAATTCCTTTACCATCCTACTCAAGTCCATCAGAACGTTAATCTAATAAAGGGCCTCGAGAGAATCGCAAAGGAAAATTTTCTTTTGGTCAAATAATCACAAAGGAATTCGATGCAGACTTTTCGAGCCGGAAAAGGGGAAAGGGAGATGAGAAATGTCCCTAAATAAACATCATCACAAATAGGATCCGACAAAGAGATTTCTACGCACAGCAATTAGAATCTTTTATAAAAAAATTTCCTAATTAACGTGGCGATATACGCCTCAAATTGACAAGGACCAGATCAACATTGATCCTCCCACCATCGCTATTACCACAGCTGTGAAGTTGCACCGGCTCCACCCAAATCCTTCAATATCATCGCCAGATAGGGGCCGTACCGAAACAGTAAGCTCCCCACCATAATTTCTGCCATTACCAACCTCTTTTGTCTCCCGAGTTGGGTATAGTCCTCCCCCTCTCCCCCCTCGACAAATTCATTCAATGCCGTCCCTCTCTCTCCCGCCAGCGCCCACATTCCAGCATTGTAATCTCCTCGATCAAGATCAGTCTTAATTGCAGTATAGCAGCAGCGAGTAATGTCATTAGGTGGGTTCGGGGCCCCCGGTCGATGATCTTGTTATCGAGTGCTCACGAACGATGACGAGGAGAGATTATAATTACATTTGATTAATTATGACGCTTAGGAAAGGAGCTTTTTTTTTAATTAAACTTTCTTGGGCTGCAAAGAAGGGAAGCAAAAAAAGGGGAATGCTGTCATCCTCACCGGCTTGCAAAAAATGACAGACAGAGAATTCAACAGCTTTTACAGCAAAGACAACAGTGCGAGATTTTAGTACTTTCTTTAAACCGTTGAGTGGCATAAATTTTCTTTCCTTTCCCACCCTCTCTCTCTCTCTCTCTCCATCACATCGGCATAAATTTCTTTAATAACAAACGGGAAAAAGAAGGAAAGAAAAATGAAGGGGAAAGGAGCTCACTTTCCTCTCTCAAGAGTCGAGACGAGAGAGAGAGAGAGAGAGAGAGAGAGTCCTGTAGAGAGCCCCATTTAAATGCCCTTCCCTTCTCCCTCCCCCTCCTGCCATTTTTAGAGAGGGAAAGAAATCAGACACGTATTTATTTATGCACATTCATACATGGGGGGAGAGAGAATCATAAAGTAATGACAGGAGTAGTTCAGGCTTAGCTGGAGGATGCGGGATTACCGGCGGTCAAACCCCTTCCTCCTCGCCGGAAATCGGTCTCCATAACTCACTCACTTCGATATATCTTTTGGGTCGTTCGCCATTTCTCCTGCCACTCCTCTCTTTCTTTCTTTTTCCTGGGTATTTTACAGAGTGGGTAAGTGTGTATGCGAGAGAGAGAGAGTGATTGAATTTGTTAGAAGACCTCCTCCTCCTGGTCCTTTTGATTGCGTGTTGTGAAGCAAGATAAGCGCATCCGTGTCAGAGACAGAGAGATAAAAATGGAGATGATGGGTAGGCTGTGCTTGTGCCTGAGAGCCTTGACCAGTCGTTTCTCTCTCTAGAATTATTTTCCTCTCAATATTTTATTTGGTTTTTTGGTTTGCCCGTCTCCACTCTCTCTCTCTCTCTCTTCCCCCTTTGTCAACCCGAGGAAAAAAACTGGAGAAACCTTAGAGAGAGAATAGAGAGAGAGAGAGAGAGTAGGTAGAGAGAGAAAGGGAGAGAAGAGAGCCGCAAAGAAGGGGAGAGAAGCAAAGGGAACGACAGTGACGGGGATTTTTCACCTACTGCTGCTGCTCTCTTCCAAGGCTCAAAGGGCTCTTTGTCTTTTGCTCTGTGATTGAGGTAAGCGACTTCCCCGAGAAGGCAAGACGCATTTGGCATCGACCCCCGCGAACGGGTTTCGTCCTCGTTCGCGATAGAGAAACGGGCATTCCTTAGTTGGGGAGAAAAGAGAGAGAGATGAGGTGATGGTGGGTTAAGTTATCAGATCAATGTTGTTGGTGAAGCATGAAGGAGCATAGGAGTGGAGTGCCGTTGTTTCTCTTGCTCCTGGTGTTACTGTTCAGCGAGCTGACGGTCCAGCAGCAGCAGCAGCAGCCGCTGAGCTCGCGCATCGAGCGCGTTGCTCTGTTTCAGCTCAGATCTTCTTTAGGAATTCGGAGCAGGGAGTGGCCCAGGAAGGTGGACCCCTGCTCCTCGTGGCAAGGTGTGAAATGCGACAACGGTAGAGTCACGGAGATCAACATTTCTGGGTTTAGGAGGACTAGAACCGGTCGCAGAACCCGCAATTCAGTGTCGATGCGCTCGCCAATTTCACTCTGTTGACGACCTTCAATGCCTCCAGGTTCGCTCTCCCGGGTCAAATACCCGACTTGTTCGGGCGGCGGCTCAGGTCGCTGCAAGTGCTCGATCTCAGGTCTTGCGGGATAATTGGCATTGTGCCCCCCAGTCTTGGTAACCTCACCAATCTCACTAGCCTGTATTTAGCTGATAATGGCTTTAATGGTACAATTCCATCTAGTCTGGGTCGATTGTCGCACCTTTCAGTCCTTGACCTTTCGAGCATTGCACTCAATGGATCTATTCCTTCATTCTTTGCATCTCTTAAGAATCTCTCCACTCTTGACATTTCTTCCAACTCCTTATCCGGGTCAATTCCTCCGGGCATCGGAAACCTCTCTGGCCTTCAGCATTTGAATCTTTCGGGCAATGAATTGTCTGGTTCATTACCTGTCCAGCTTGGGGACCTGGGGAATTTGGTCGACTTGGATCTCAGTTTCAATAATTTAACCGGGTCGGTGCCATCGGATTTGAAAGGACTCAGAAGTCTACAGAGAATGTTATTAGGTAACAATCTACTCGGCGGGCCTTTGCCAGATGACTTGTTCTCTAACCTCAGTCAGTTGCAGGTTGTTGTCTTGAGACATAATTCCTTCACTGGTTCTCTTCCCAGATTGTTGTGGTCAATCCCTGGACTGGTTCTGCTGGATATCTCTAGCAATAATTTCACAGGACTTTTGCCAGACACAGGGTCGAATGACACTGCTGCAGTGTTGAATATCTCTCAGAATTTGTTCTACGGTAATCTCACAGAGCTGTTAGTGGGGTTTAGCGTTATTGATCTGTCGAAAAATTATTTCGAGGGCAAGGTTCCTGATTTTGCCAAAACTAATTTATCTCTTGACAACAATTGCCTCCAAAACGTATCTGATCAAAGAACCGTGGGTGAGTGCACATCATTCTATGCTGAGAGAGGTCTAGTTTTTGATAATTTTGGACAGCCAAATGCCAACCCGCCTTCTGCTCCAGAAACTAAAAAGAAGAGCAAGAGGAAGTTAATTATTTTGATAGGAGTTTTGGGTGGGCTTGGCCTTGTGGCGCTTCTGTTTGTGCTTGCTTTGTTGCTCATATGCGCCCATAAGAGGAGATCGACGAGTCAGGGAGCCGTTAGCATTGGGCCAGCTTCGGCTGGTGGAACGCCACCGCCACCTGGTACATCAGTTGACTTCTCAAACGTAGGCAATGCATATACATATCAGCAGCTGCTCCAAGCCACAAATGAGTTTAATGACTCAATCCTCATTAAACACGGACACTCAGGGGATCTCTTCAGGGGCATCCTAGATGGCGGGATTCCTGTCGTCATTAAAAAGGTTGACCTACATTCTATCAAAAAGGAAGTCTACCCTGTTGAATTGGATTTCTTTGGTAAAGTTTCCCACGGAAGGTTTGTACCATTTTTGGGGCACTGCCTGGACAGTGAGAATGAGAAGTTCCTGGTTTACAAATATATGCCCAATGAAGATTTGGCAAGTTCTTTATTTAGGAAAACCGGCTCAGAGGACGATAGTTTGCAATCTCTGGACTGGATTAAGAGACTAAAGATTGCAGTAGGAGCTGCAGAGGGCCTATCTTATCTTCATCATGAATGTTCCCCCCCTCTCGTGCACAGGTACCTTGGAAATGACTTGCTTTTGCTTCTATTTTCATGTTTTGCGAATCCCTCTATGATTTTATCTTTTCTGGTGATAAATATGGTATGACTTTTTTGAACTCCTTTTGTGAATTATATAAATGTCATGGGACAATCTGTTTGATATCGATTTTGTGAGGTGTCTTGCTTTAAAGTGGGAAGTTACCATTTGCATTTGTTTCAGTTTCAGGGTAGATTTTGCTTATCTTATTCTAAGTTGTTCTTCCTTATGCTTGCTAGTGATGGAGTTAATAAGCATAGTTTGAAGGTATGAGCAAGCCTTCTGGATCACAAGCAATTAAACATACTTGATCTTGAGTTAGTTTCTACAGAATCTGGTCAGGGTTTGTTATAAGCTGACTATATACATATATGCGTGCTTGTGTGTGTATGAAGAACCAGTCCAGACCCTACAAAACTTTTACCTTAACACAGTAAAGAAAATACATTGATGTATTAAGAGTGACATGTCCTTTTTTGTGAATGAAGGGATGTTCAAGCGAGTAGTATACTTCTTGATGATAAATATGAAGTGCGTCTGGGAAGCCTCAGTGAGGTCTGTGCTCAAGAAGGGGACGTTCATCAAAGCAGAATCTCTAGGTTACTGCGCTTGCAACAGTAAGTATAAGCATTCTGCTGTCAATTACTCAAATTTTGTGAAGTCATTCCTGTATGTGGAACTGTGTGTAAATAACGTTTCTGTTTCAGTCTAGATGACTGTCGCATTTTCTGGTTATCGCAATGTATAGATGCGCTTGCTCTCTTTTACCATGGCTTTATAGTAATTTCTTGGAGTTTGTCCTTTATTTTTGGGAATTTATAGGATTTTTCCTCTGTCTTATGGTTGTCTTTAGGAGGTCTTCAAATGGAGTCATAGCGATAATCTTTTGCCTGGTTAACTTCTTTAGGAACGTTGAATTATTAGATTAAGTTGTTCTTTTGATCAGGCTGTTATCTGTTTGGAAAACTTTGTCCCTTTACAGAATCTTATTAGGGAGGGTGAAGCATGCCTGGTAAACACCCACTTCACATAGACTTTAAAAGAAAACTGTGTGTGCTACTTAATATATCCCAACTACATGAGAGCAGGGCTTCAAATAACAGTTAACTAGTGGTGATTGCTGCCGTGGATGGTGCTTTCATATAATTATAGACTTGCTAATGGTTCTGATTTGGGTGTTGCTGACATTATTGACCATAAAACTTTGGGAATTTATGTCATTGGGAGACAGGATGTAACTGAAAGAAGGTGTAGTCTTAGCATTTTAGGAATGCAGAAGAAGCAGACCGTCAGGTCTATGACAGTGTATGCAGATTCTATTGGTAATTATGGGACTTTAGGAGATCCTCCTATTCAATATTACTGTCAGCATCTTCAGCCTACTTTAGGCAATGCAGCAAACAGCAATGAAATAGCAAATTTGGTCAAATTGGATTTTCTCAGTTTTTAAAGTACATTGTATGATCAGAACTCTAGTGTTAATTTGGTTCTTGCAAGTCCAGAAGGTCCATATTCAAAATAACCTGCTTGAAATTGCAGGTATAATGAGTAAAAATTGTCAGCAAAAACTAAACTATCAGAGTTAAGATGTCCGAATGTTTCTTTTACATCCAGTATTTGTCTATTGGAAGAAATGTTCATATTGTTAATGCCATTGCCCACAATAAATGTTCACGCTATTAATACCATTGTCTAGAATACTCTTATAGCCCATGGTAAAGTCACATTTCTGATGCAACTGCATTAAACATCAATAATGTCCAGATTCCTTTTTGTATGGAATCTTCGTCCAGTTGAAGTGTCACAACTATGTAATTTAAATTGTGATAATTTCCCGCCCTTTTTATTCTCCACTAGAGGATATGAGAATTTTAATTCCATAGATAGCTATATAGAATACAGAATGTTCTCGATTCACTTTATTTAGTGGTATAACATTTGTTTTATTTTTCCTTTGGCAGGTCATCGGAGCAAGGTACTTCTGGTAAGTACCAGTTACTTTGTTCATCAATCGTTTTTTCATGAATTTTAGTTTCTTTATATTTTCAAGACCAGGGCTTCATGATAATGTGCTTTTTGTAGAGTCAGTCACCCTGTACTTTACTAAAAAGTCTTTTAGGTGTTTTTTATAGGCAGGCTTCGAATTCTCCATTTTCTGCACTTTGGCTTCATGGGGACCTGAATGTTTCTGACTTTTCTTTGTATGTGGGAATTTCAGATTCTTCTACAGCAAATTGTGCATATGATGTGTATTGCTTTGGGAAAGTTTTGCTGGAGCTGGTGACGGGTAAGTTGGGTCTCAGTGCATCCAGCGATGCTGAAATGAAGGAGTGGCTGGAGCAAACGTTACCTTATATCAACATATACGACAAGGAACTGGTCACAAAGATTGTGGACCCAATGCTCATCGTGGATGAGGATTTGCTGGAGGAAGTGTGGGCCATGGCGATCGTCGCTAGATCCTGCCTCAATCCGAAGCCATCCCGGCGTCCACCCATGAGATATGTATTAAAGGCTTTAGAGAACCCCCTGAAGATCGTGAGAGAAGATAACGCGGGCTCAGGAAGGTTGAGGACTACCTCTTCCAGAGGGTCATGGAATGCTGCTCTGTTCGGTAGCTGGCGGCACAGCTCATCGGATGTGGCGGTTATTCCGGCTTCCTCTGGGGCCAAGGCAGAAGGAACAAGCAGCTTTAAGCAGTCGGGGACCACAGGTTCGCAGGGAAGTAATCATAACGGTTCATCCTCGCGCAGACGCTATTCCAAGGAAATATGCCCTGAACCATCTGATGTACAGGATGTAGAGAGACAAGATCAAGAATAGAGGGGGGAGAGGTTGATTTTTCTTCATTATTCTTTGACAATAAAATGCGGGCTTCCCATTCGAGTGCCCGGTTCTTTCGGCAAAACGGTCTTGCTTTTTGGAGGGGAAAAGGGGTTCCAAGCGAAGCAAAATTCTTTATCTGCTCGAGCAATCGGCTTGAGAATCTAAGAGAATCCTAAGCTGAGGAGCAGGAGTTGCAGAGATTGAATGAATTCGGTTGTTTACGGGTGAAGCTATTTTTGAATGTGGATGGGATGGGAACGGTTGGTTGGAATTTAGTTGGGTGCGCTGTTTTTCCGGTTGTCGAGATAGCTTGTTGTTGGCGGGGGGACAAGACAACGAGCTTTGAATTTGTTCGGTAATTGGTTATGGTCCTTTGGCGGTTCTCAAAATGTAAATCGTAATTCTTTCTGTTTTCCTTTTCATTTCTGGAGATATCTTGTTTGGTGCAACTCAAAAAGACTTTTCGGCTTTGGTTGAAAGGAAACGTGAGGAGTCGATAGCATGATTTCGCTGCTACCCGAAGCCGAAGGAATTCCCTTCGAAATTAGCGTACGATTAAGAGTGATTGAAAGGTTGTTCGTTACCGCCCGTCGAAGGGGACCGGGTACGGTTTCATGAATCGCGTGGAGTCTTACATTACGTGGTATGAAAGAGCTTGTTGGGTCCCCCGTGGTTTTGCATTGGATTCTGCTTTTCTATTGGTGCAATTTGGAAGTCGTGGCCTCTGATATTCCTTCGTTTTGAGAGATGATCTCGCGTCCGTTTTGTTTTCTGGTCTTGATGGTTGATTAGAAATGGGGGATTCATCATCGATCATGGTCGGGAAATTTATAGCAAGATTTTGGATTAGAATCATAGCGTCTCGTGATCACACCGGGATCGTGCCGACAGCCCTGTCAGAGGACAGGGAAGGGCAGGGCGATCTTCGTATGTTCATCGAGGTTTGTCGAAGACACAGAACCTAAATAGTTCATTAGCTTTCAAAAAGTTGGTATCTCCAAATCCAATTGTGCGTTTATTTCATACAAATTTTATGATAAAAGAGAATATATTTCATACAAATCATTTTTTGGTTTCATTTATTTGACGGTCGTGGGAGAATGATTTTAATTTTTTCCTAGAAGGGGAAGTCATTCTCTTCCAATTCAAACTTCTTGTTTTAAGTAGATCGATTAGTTTTTTATCATCTAAACACTATAAAGTTGGAACATAATTTGCAGGATTTAGCTTTCCTTCAAACAAACAAACTAACTAAATATATCATCAATTTCATACAAAGAAAAGGAAAATGACGAGTGTCTGTTTGTTTGAAGGAAAATTACTTTTTAGAAATTGTTTTTTGACTTTCCACTGATTGATTGACAGGAAACTAATTGATGCATGGAAAACGTTTTCCATATACTATAAATAACAAGTTTAGATGGGAGAATTTGACTTCTGCTTCTAGTAAGAAAAAACCACTAAACAAATAAAAATGAACAATTTTCTTAAAAATAATTTCCATGGAAAATATTTTATTTACTAATTATTTCAAGCAATATAAATGATTATTTTTAAGAAAATATTTTTTAAATTATTCATTTTCTTGCTTAACAAACGGGCATCTAGGTAAAGAAAAATGCATATGTCGCATCCGACGTCGATTCGGGCTTAAAATTGTCGTCCAGGTCCGTTCATCAAATAAGACTTTACAAAATATCTTTTGGGCTGGACGTTCCGGCCTGGGCCAACAGAATCGTCCCCATATAAACTTCCGTCCCACATGGATGGGCGGGCCTTAACGGGCCTAATGGGCCGCCATGGATCGATCCGCAAAACGACGGCGCTTGGTTCTTCTTTTTAACTTCTTCTTCCTCTTCTTCATCTCCCAAAACTTTATCTGCTCCCAAAAAAAAAAAAAAAAGGACAGAAATGGTGCTGCAATTCAGTTTACATTCCGCGCTCCCTCCCAGCCACCATCCAACCATGCTGCTTCCCCTCCCATGTCCCTCCAATTCCACCACCACCTCCTTCCGCTTCTTCTCCTGCCTCCACCACTCCGCCGAGAACGCCGCCGCCGCCGCATCCGCAGCCGCAAAGAGCTCGCCGGACCACCGCGTCGTCCGCACTCACAACTCCAAGTCGACCTCCCTCCGCCTCGGCCATCTCTCTCCGCAAACGCTCGAACCCTCCCCCATCCCGAGTCCAGACCACCTCGACATCCCGCCTCAAGACAAAGTCGAGCTCCTAGAAACTTCTCTCTCCGCCAAACGAACGCCTCAGTTCCCCGGCTCCATCTACGCCGGGTCTCCGAGCGACGCGGACGGCGGCGCTTCCCCGCGGCTCCCTCTGCGGACTCTCTTTCGTGACGGGACCGATGGTGGCGGCGATGTCGGCGACGAGGAGATGATAATGCGTGCGGTCGAGATTAGGAGGAAGGTGACTGCTGAAATTCTCAAGGAAGCGATGAGGAAGGGCAAGTTCGGGATCACTTACATTAACAATCTGGTGGGGAGAGTGCCGGCGTTCATCGATTGCGTGATGATTGAGGCTGCCGCAATGAAGCGCTTGCCGGAGTTTATGGAGTCTTCCTTCAACGTTCGCGCCAAGGCTGTTGTGCAGGACTCTAATTTTGTGCTACTTATAAGGTTGGAGAGTCGCATTGGAACTTACTTTCTTTGCTTATATTGCAGCTGTTGCTTATGTGCCTTGTGTGCTTGATCATGTGTTGTTACGTGCTTGGTCATGTGATATTCTTTTAGAAGTTTCAGTATGCTGTAAGGTAGGCATTGTGTTGTGTTAAAGGATTGTCTGAGAAATTCATGCCATTGTTAAGTTATTTTCAATTTTATTTTGTAGTAGCTAATGATCCTTGCTTTGGATGCAAGTACATCAAATTGCTCCCTGCGTCCTGATGATTTCTGTTCCTTAGATTTTAGAAAGAAGGTCTCTCCCTTTAATGACATCGTTGAGAGATAAGTGAATAGGAGATTACCGCTTCTGATGTTTGATATTGCCGATTACTTAGGTGGTTGAAACACAACTCTCTGTCATACCCGCAGATAGGGAAGCTGATATGTATGTCAAGGGGAAATCTTGAGTCAATAAGACAATTTGCTGAGTGGTTGAAGTCCATTAATGTGAAGGGAAGATTTGTTGGGGTTGCTCTCATGAAGGTGGGAGATAATATACTGGAGCGAGGGATGGATGAACTGGATGAGATGGTACAGTATTTAGAGGACAATGGGGTCAGAAGGGAATGGATGGGCTATGTTGTGAGCCGGTCTCCTCAGCTGTTGTCTTACAGCATGGAAGAAGTGAAATCTCGTGTAGCCTTCTACTTGGATATGGGAATGAATGAGAAGGATTTCGGCACGATGGTTTTTGACTATCCCAAGGCACTGGGCTACTTTACGATGGAAGAGATGAATCAAAAGGTATGTGGCCTATTTTGACATAGATTGATGCAAATTGGCCTTCATATAGAGGCTGAGTAACTATGTAGCACATTAATTTTTAACTTGGGGAGGAAAGCAAACTGAATTTACGGCTTATGAAATCTTGGAATTCTTTCTTGGACATTGTGTCTGTACTTTTCCCATGCCAAACCTCCCAGTCACTGGATGTCGGATGGCATAATCGAGTCGGCAGTTTAGCAACCTGAGCAGGCTTCCACGCTGGAGCTGGATCACAATGGAATTAAGTTGCCTGACACTGCAGCAAACACTTTGTGTCATGTAACGTGTGATATTTTAATTGGATTAGTGGTAATTTCTATTTGTGTAGGTGCATTATTTGAAAGAGTTTGGTCTCAATATTGAAGAGGTTGGCAAATTACTAGCCTTTAAGCCTCAATTGATGAGTTGCAGCATCGATGACCGATGGAAGCCTTTGGTAAAGTACCTGTACTACCTTGGAATATCCCGCGATGGTATGAGGAGGATGCTCGTCATTAAACCAATGATATTCTGTCTTGATTTGGAGGAAGTTATTGCACCAAAGGTTCGCCATTGCACGTTAGCCTTTTTTATGTGTCCATGATATTTAATTCTTCAATGAGTTGTCTTGATTTATTTTGTGAAGCATTAAGAACTAAACTGTCTGCTAGTGCTGGATAATGGTAACTATTGGTTTCTACTTTGTTCTCATTCCTCTTTAATTGCCATAAAATGGAATTTTAAAATTAACAGATTCCTTTTGTTATGAAGGTGCGGTTTTTCCGGGATATAGGCATAAGAGATGATGCTATGGGCAAGATGCTGGTGAAGTTTCCACCATTACTGACATACAGTCTGCACAAGAAAATCAGACCAGTGGTTTGTTCTTTTTATTCCTAATACAGCCTCCTCATCCATCACTTCTTTTCTTTCTTTCCTGTTTTACTTAATAATTGAGTTTATGAAAGATGTTATGGTAGACATAAATCGAGGTATGTAATTATACCTGCTTGATGCAACATCTTCCTGGTTCATGAGGTGGTGCTGCAGTATGAGTGATAGATAAGCATGGTTGCCTTTATAATCTTTAATCTGATGGTTGCATTTTCAACAGCTGTAAAGGCATTGTTACACTTTGTAGGTTGTTTGTGCAACTGAAGTCATATGAAATTCTCAGATGGTACCCCAAATAATAGCAAGGCCAAGAGTACCACAGGAATGATTAAACATTCCAATTCTGTACCCAAAAAGAGCGTTTCTATTGTTGTTGCACCTTTTGGGCAGGTTGAAATGGAAATATTAAATCTGAGGTTCTCCATGTTCAATTGACTGCTATTTTTGCTCTCATTATAGAGGTCATGATATTTTGATGATATATTGTCTTATTAATTGATGGGACATATTTTTTAATTTGGATTCCATTACTTTTAGAAAATTGCCGGCATGAGTCTTGTAATAACAACTATATGAAGATTCTGAATATTATCTACTGACCTGAAACTCAATTGTTATGCAGGTTATTTTCCTTATGACTAAAGCTGGAGTTACTGAGAAAAATATTGGTAAAGTAATAGCTCTTGGACCCGAGCTTTTGGGATGCAGCATAGTAAACAAGCTCGAGATTAGTTTAAAGTACTTCTTGTCACTTGGTATCAGAGTCCGACAGTTGGGTGAGATGATTGCTGATTTCCCCATGCTCCTCAGATATAATGTAGACATCCTTCGTCCCAAATACCGCTACTTGCGAAGAACTATGGTGCGCCCTTTGGAGGATCTTATTGAGTTTCCGAGGTGAGCTGCATCATCTAAAGCTCTGATATTTCTTTGGTTTCTTATCCTGTTGCACAAGTTGTATGTGGACAATGCCTGCTAATGCCATTAAAAAGATAGTGAGCATTCAATTTACGTGAGAGATCTCCATGCGCCACCCCGCATACTTGCATTCTCCCTGAGATCATTCGGGATAACTTTAATTTGAGTCAGTACCTCCTGACTGACTATCAACTTGTATGCAGGTTTTTCAGCTATTCCCTTGAGGGTCGCATAATTCCTAGGCACGTTGTTCTGGTGGAAAATAGGATTAACATGAAGCTACGCAACATGTTAGCCGCCACTGATGAGGAGTTTGAGCAGAGGGTTAAGGATGCAGTTGAAAGACGACGCAATTTCGAGTCTAGGGTGTCAAGCGAGAATCTCTCGAATTCTTTCACGGCAGATCGACAATTGGAGAGGACTGCAGTGGGCTATACTCAAACCGAGATTACATACCCAAATTCTCAAGACATTCAACCACTAGGTGGCTCAGACAGTGTTGACAGCTCTAGCATTGACGAGCATCGTTCAAGTTCATTATTACGTCGAAATGAAGATACGTTTGTTCCCATAGGTTATAGTCCTGATGTACATGATGCAGATTAGTGTTTTTATTTTGTACAGAGTTCTATTTTAAGCGCGAGATTGGTTATAGAGAGAACCTATCACCGTGCAGTACTAATTCCGGCCTAAAATTAAAGAGCAAAAAATAAACGAAAACAGTTTTGATGTCAAAACTAATCCGTTAAGAAAGAGGTTTCTCCTCTTCTACTATGAATATATGAATGTATTTTCTTGAAGTTGATTTTGTATTCGGGAAGCAATGTATAAAATTTGAATCTCCAAGTAAATTTCTACCTCATTACTCGAACAATTTTGCCGCATTGATCTATGGAAACTCAAGGTGTACTTCAGGCCTCTTCCCGGCCAAACGAAACGTCGTAGGTTCCTTCGAAAACGACGTAGTTTGTTTAGGGTTTAAGGTGTCGTTCTTGCTTCCTGTCTCCTCCCTCCTAAAACCCAATGGCTCGTACTACTAATTTTCCAGAGGCACAGGATCGTGCACCGTAAAAACCAGAAATGGCTTCTTTCTGCAGACAGGCGCTCACGGTGAGTTCAAGGTCAATCGCCTCCAGATCCAAGTCCCCGCTCCAGAAGTCCCTGGACGAGAAGCGTATCTCAGCTCTTCTCCGCTCAACGTCAGGATCTGCGCCCCGCGCTTCCAGGTAAATCGCCTTCGTCTGTTGTCCCGAACGCGAATACCAATGCTTCTTCGTATTTGATTTCGGTGCAATTGGAGCTGTATATGTGCAAATTACGATTGTTTGCTCTAGTCGTAGCGTCGATTCTTGCTCACAGCTTGGCTTGTTGTCTTAATTTGGTTCAAGGGTGGTTTCGGTTTTGGGTAGTGTGGAGTCGCTAATGCCTCTCCACAGTGCCATCGCCTCGGCTCGGCTTAAGTCGAACATCGCCGTCGATACTCGTTGCTGGAGCTGGCTTTCTCAGGGTATGCATTCTTCTACCGTTCTCTCTCTGAAATTCTTTTCTCTTTTTAAGTAAAAATCCAGTCTTTGCGTACTCTTGATGTTCTTGAATTTGCTCATAAGTTCATATAGCGAGTCTCCCACAAAACAGTGATCTTTTGTTTGGTTTCTGCTTCTAATGGTGATAAGCTTTGTTTTGCGTTTTTGGGCGAATGATTTCGTGTTTTGGACTGAGATTTGCTTTACTGTATATGGCATATTTGAGGAACAAGGAATGGCTGAACGCATTCCTAGTGGAATTTTACTTTTTGATAGGTCTGTTGTGCAGGATTTAAAATACTGTTTCTCAACTGATATCGTGTAACTTTGTTGACCTTGAAGTTGTCTCCTATGATGCCTACACTCACCTGTTTAACTGTTCATATAGGAATGGCAGTACCATTGTGACAGAGCGTTACCTGGTTTACACAAGGCAATCGAATGGATGAGATCTTTTCTTTTATTAATCTTTTGAAAGGGAAATTATCATCTGGTTGAGATTCTGCAATGCAGTGTATCTAAACTGTGGTAACGAGCAACTTAGCGCATTAGATTAGTTTCTCTCTTGGATTTGTTTATGGCCCTCTCCTGGTGGTGGAGAGTGGATCTATTGATCTGTGATTGTAATAAGTTTTCTTCTGGTAACCATTTGGGATGACAGAGTGGAGAACAAGCACAACCTTGTCTTTTCATATTGATTCTCCAATGATTTTGGCTAATCACGGTCGTGCCCCTGGGTTATGAAAAAAAAATTGATTTCTCAATTATTTGGATGCATACTCATTGTATTGTTTTGCGAAAATACATGCTTGTGATCTATCTAAAGTGACTAATGACAATGTCTGTCCCTCTTATTGTAAGAAGTTGATCATTAGTCCACTGTAGGTGGTGGAAGAATTCCACTAAATTACACAACTGGGAGAGTTAGGAGATGGAGTTTATCTTTGCCATCATTTAGCCTGCCTAGGAGACGTACCATTTATCCTTGTATTCTTAAGTTTACCTTTACGGTTGACTTGGTTCTCCATGTCATAAGCTTCATGCTTTTCAAAATCTTTCGTCCTCCTTTTGTTCTTCCTTCCACTGACTGTAGTTTATGTTTCTTCTTTGGCGTCTCCTAGACTTTGCAGTTCCTCGGTGACAGGGCATCTTTCTCTTTCAACCATAGGAACTCATTCCGAACTGCTCTCTTTCTACTCATCTTGGTCTCTCAACTCTTCGCCATTCCTTTTCAATTGTGGCCACTGCCTGTTGTAAGTGATTGAGTTATTCTGAGCAACATGTTTTATTTCTCCACAAGGCCTTCGCCTCCCTTCATTTACAAAGGAAGAGAAAATTCTTATAGCCTCTCTCTCTCTCTCGGTCTCTCAGGTGATGCTGTTTGTCCCATGGTTCATGCTTCGAACTAAACCGCTAGTATCGTGTTGACTGATTTAATTGATGTCGCTGGTCAGGATGCTCTGATGGCCAACTATGACGTGTCCTGAAAGAAGAGCTCTGTATAGAATTACTAATCATGCATGTGTCAGCAAATGAGCTCTCTCGTGGCAATTCTACCAATTTTGACCTTTAAGCCATTAGGAGCTCAAGCTGCTGGTTTAAGAGGACGAGCATATCAAGGCCCTTACCTTAATAGGCAATGGAATGCAAGTTCTGGTTGCTTTGCTTGTAGAAGATGGTTTCGTCTAACGTATATGATTCTCATTGCATGATTTGCTTTCGACAGAAAACGTGATTGAGTGGGTGGTCTGATTCAATCAAGCTCTTTACAGGAAAGTACTTTATAGATTCCTTCTACTGCTATAGGACTAGAAGACGGTAGGATTCACAAGAAAAGGCACTTCGGTACCGGTGAGGGGCACGTGAAGGTCGGCGTCTCCGTAGGCCTGGACGACTCCGCTTTTAAAAAAATATCCCGCCGAAACCCACCAATTTTGCAATCCCGATCCACGCAAACTCCTCTTGCCCTTCGAGCAGGCAGGCCACTTTCTCACGAATGCTCTTTCCTCCTCTCATCTCAACTCGTGCGAATATAGGAAGCATATTGATAAACTGGATATCTAACTTATTTCGCCAGTATATGCCATGGAAATTCATTCCCTGTTCGTAGATAAACGATTGCTGTCGGAAGGTGGTTAATCACTTTGATATTGCTAGATAAATCACCATCCATCTAAAATCGTCCGGATTATTGACTATGACGATTAGTTTGAAAACATTAGATAATTTCAAAATTGGTCATCCATCCTATAAACAAACACAACGTAATCAAGGCTCTAACCTTCGACCTATTTAGATGACGACTGGCCTCGTTCTCTTCGCTGGATATATGGGTCCGAATTGTTTATATTTACGCATTCTGTTATAGCCAAATTCCAATCCCTGGGACGGCAGATTCTCATATCGGGCGCTGATGGGCATCGAACCAAAGGAAAGAGCTTGCGTAAAGGGTTTTTACTTCCCGTGGGAACATTAATTTTCATTAGCTATTAAAGAAGTAACTGATGAACTTTCTTTAATATAGCTTGTTGCCGAACAGTATTAAAGGATGCATCAATCAAAATTCAAGTAACAAACGATGAAGGCAAAATTTAAAATTTTACAAGACGTAAAATTTACGTAAAAACTCAAAATGGAAAAAAAAAAAACATGAGAGAGAGGGGATTTCACTATTTTTAACAATGAGTACGAAAATACAATCCAAAAGCTCAAAAAACATTGAATGAGCCACAAGATTTAAAGGTTCAATAAAAAGAAGAAAAAAAGAAAAATTATGGAAACTAGGATTAGATACATATTATCAAATACATTATTTATATCATCTCTCTTCAAAATATCTCAAAATAAATATATGATCTAAAATATTCTTACCATTAATTTAAAAGTCAATTTGGTTCGGTTGTAAAGGAAAAGAGTAACCTTTTTCGGTAAATTCGGATCGCGGACAAAAGCATATAATTTTGTCATTGCTTGGTGTCGGGCAACGAGTTGTCACCGTTGCCCGTCATTTTCAATACATCGGCCTTGTGAAATCCTGTACTGCTCATTTTCGCGGATAAGATCTGCGGAGCAGCAGACACGCAGTGACCCCCCAGCCCCAATCTAATCGTAATTTAATAACCTTAAACGCGACAATTACATCGCGTAATCTCCCCCATAATAAAACAAACGGTTCCTCCACAAATCTGACAGCAAACCCATCAAGGTCTTCGTCAATAACATATGAACAAGTTGGAGACTTGATTCCTTCCGTGGCGGAAGAAAGCAGCTTTCGCAGGAACCCGACTTCTCATCCGGAATTTTACGACTTGGGTTGTCCTCGAATTTGGTCGTCCTGCATCATATCTTCGTGTGGCGTTGATCGATCGAGGGTCGATCGGAAAAAGAAAGGAGCGTTGCGCTGTCTTTTTATTTGGGGTCCTCTCGTTTCTCCTCCTCCTGTTGCCCCCACAGCGGAGGCGGATTGGATTGGACCCATTACTTCGGATTCTGGAGGTCACGAGTGAGAGGCAGAGGGCTAAGGTAACGAGTGTCGAGCTCTAGTGAATTATCTTGTGGTTTCTGTTGGAGATTTTGATACTCATGCCGCCCTCGTTTTTGCTGATGTGCTTGTGCGGGAGAGAGAGAGAGAGAGAGAGAGAGAGAGAGGAGAGGGAGCTGATTGGTTTTGTCTGATTATGTGACGTGACTTAACGCGTCGTTTATCGCTGGCTATTTTGGAATCTTGGGTAAATTATTTCGTATTCATTATTTTCTCAATTTGAGTCCTGATGAGCTAGTTTTTCTTCTGCTGTGAATTCGAGCTGCTTTTTTATGCTGTAAATTTACGAAACGAAACCAAGACACACCCACACGCTCTTTCTCTCCAAGCAGACAATATAGAGACTTTCGAGACTCTCTTTTTTCTCTCTCTCTCGGTGGAGCTTGTTGCTGGTTCATTTGATCATCTTCATAGCCTTTCAGACTGGTAACATAACTTTAGCCGGTGCTGGTTTTCAGCTGTCCCGTATTGGAGTGGATTCATTTGGGAACCGAACTATTTAATCTGATTCAGCTGGGAGTATATTTTGCATATATGTTGTTTTCTCCATATTTTCATCTTCTTATCCTTCTCTGTGCCTGGCTTCCTTTTTCTTAACTTTGGTGCGGTTATTCACTCTGCCCTGATGGGTGTCTGATGGGTGTATTGGTTCTACTGAATACTTTTCCTTTTGGCCACGTATTTGTCTTACTGAATTCTTTCTGAGAAAATGACTGCATTTTAAGGCCTCCATGTCTAACTGCTTCTACTTTCTCCAATCCCTTGCCATCTCAACTCTTCATGGCTATATAGTTAAGATTGCTCTCCTGTTGGACTCTGTGTTCTGGGGAAAATGTTTCCTTTATCTGGTGTTATCTCTGTTAGTGAGTGCTTGGTTTTTGGTTTCTTCTTTTTTATGGTTTCTGATGCCCTTGTGTTCTGAATGAACTTCATTCTTTGCAGGATTCTGTGCTCAACTGGGTATTACCCAAATGGGTTTCTTGAAGTCATGAGCTAGGTGGAAGGATCTGAGGATGGCGGAAGAGGAGAGAGACTAACTATTTGCGAGCCATGGAGAATTCACACGAGACATCAAATGGACATGGCCCAACTGATAATGGTCATATGACCCCTCTGAGGCACACTCTGTATCAACCCAGTATAAATCCAGCATTATCTTGGTTAGATATAAAAGTCTTTTATGTCCGTATTAGCAAATGTGAGGTTGATGATATGACACCTGAAAACCTCACTGTGAACCATATTCCTCTGAACCGCAACACTCTATTAGAAGTAAATGGGGTCAGAACTGGGATTTATTCTGATGGAGTTTCAACCATTCTTAGAAGGGATCGGTTGGATAAGAAGTCTGAAGAAGTTATATATGTGAGTACTGATAGCATAAGGATGACAAACAGTGTGAAGTTTGAGGTTTTCGACAGGGATGCTCTGGTGCTGTCTGGGGTTCTAGAATTGTGTAGCACAAATGGGCTTATCCAAGAACCAAGAAACTTCATCCATGGATGGAGCTTGACTTGTGAGACAGATGTAACAATGGGCAGTGGCTTCTTCCGAGGAAGACAGCTCATGGGCCCAGACTCAGGTTCACCCACAATTGAAGTTTATGTAGCAGGGTCGTTCTCAGGCACACCAGTCATATTGACTAAGACTTTGCAGATTGGTTCCCGCAAAAAGCACTCCAGGAATAGGATGCTAGATACTATTCCAGAGTACGAGTTGACCGAGTCTCAGGAAGATGTTGCTTCTGCACTTCCTTTGCAGGTATGCTGTTGTGAAGTATCTAGTGTTGTAGGCATGCCCGCAAACTGCTGTTGATGATCGATGCTGATCAAATATCAAAGAGCTCTGTTTTTTGGCACATTTCCACTATTTATCACCTTTTTAAGCTCTAGACAACTGGTGGGATGGCTTTGTGTGTTTGGGTTCTGACTAGGTTGGTTTGTTTTACAGGACTACTTCAGTCTTGGTAGGTTATTCTCTCACGTGAAAAGAATAGAAGTACATGGAAGTTTGCACCCTGAGATTTTTAAGATAAAAGAATGACAGTTTCCCTAACTTCTGCTAGGATTAGAAAAGATCGGCACTCTCTCCACATTATGATATCATCACATGATATTGACTAATGGATTACTCAGTAACGCTACTATTTAGTAACGGACGTATGTCACTGCAGGCGCTACAGATCAGTTTTTCCGCAGAATATGATCAACTGGCATATTGATAGTATGATTTTAGGGACGCCAAGACTAGATGAAAGAGGTTTTGCCTTGTTGTGATTGCTATCTGATTCTAAGTTTGACTTCAACCATTTATGATATTTCGTATTAGTTGGCCTGAGACTGCGAGACTTCTGAAGGGAAAAAACTGCCTTTTTCTGTTTGCAAATTCCTATTGTTGACTCAACTCTGATCGACCAGAACATTACTTGCCGGAAGCATTTTGATACGACAGTTTTTAGTTCATTTAGGGAATCTTCTAGTTGTGCATTGGCTCCTTCAGGATCAGGTCACTTTAATAAGAGCAATAATATATGGGATAAGTTCATTGGAAGTCCTAAAACTTCTCAACAAAATACAATTTAGTGATAAAACTTTCAAAAAGTGCAATTAAGTCATAAAAGCTGTTATGAAAGTGCAATCGAGTTTTAAAACTTTCAAAAAGTGGAATCAAGTCCTAAAACTTATCAAGTTGACAAATCAAGTCATTTCATTGATAGTACTTTTCAAAAATTTTAGGACTCGATTGCACTTTCGTGAAAAGTTTTAGAACTTGATTGCACTTTTTGAAAGTCTTAGCACTCAATTACACTTTCGTAATTAGTTTTAGGACTTAATTGTACTTTTGAAGGTCTTAGGATTAAATTATATTTTCGTGATGAGTTTTAAGATGTCTAGTGCACTTATCCCATAATAATATATATTGTGTTGTGTAGTGATGATGAATTTGACCTGCTGGAACTGGTTGATCTTCTTTTTTAAACTTCTTAGGTGATATGGGATTCTTGCTAGTCCCTTGTTCCAATGATTTGCTGGGGATATCACTTTTTTCACTTATGAGATTTTTGAATTTTAGTGAGGTTTGGGTTCATGTATGATTCGATATTCGGATTGTATGGTTTACTTGTGAACAGATATGGTGCTAGGTAATGGCTATGGATCCTTCCCTCTAGTTAGCCTAAAAAATCAATCTTTAGTGACACCTGTATTTAAAGTTGCTGATTCATTGTTATCTTGCAGAAATCAAAGTAGCATTTGCAATTCATCTTATTGCCGATTGCTTTGCAATACTTCTCATTTTCTCTTATTGATTTCTCTACCTTTCAATGTCATTATGTCCTTGCAGATGGCGGAGTACCCATACTCAGACCACAAACCGGAATGCGAGGAATATGGCCACCACATGTACTCAGGTTCAGAATACTTAGAGGGAGAAGATGGAGAGCTCTCGTGGTTCAATGCAGGCGTAAGGGTGGGCGTCGGGATTGGTCTTAGCGTTTGTATTGGGGTCGGATTAGGAGTCGGATTGCTCATTCGAACTTATCAAGGAACGGCCCGCACTTTCAGGAGGAGGTTACTCTGAATTCACCTCGGTGCCATAGGAGCTGCCATGCAGGATGATCTTCACTCGTTTTGTTCGCTCCTTGCAACGTCAAGCATCCATTCTGTCTGCAATTTTGGATATTGCATCGCTCGACTTGCAGTTCCTGGTTTTACTTGGTTCGCAACATGTTTCCCGGAAGAAAAGATGGGTTGCGTCGTCCAACACAGGCTCCACGCGGTCTCCATCACATAATTTTGTAGAAATGCTTTCCCTCGTGTTGTAGAGATCCTCTCGATGTATCGATCGTCAAGAGTGGCACTGTGAAAATTTTAAATGTTACTCTATGTACGCGATTTCTGACGATAATCATTCTGGAATAATTTGTCTCCATGACTGAGTCATATGTACCATTTTTAATCGGTTCACAACAATTTTTCCTTTGTCGGCCGGATATTGCCGTATACGATCACAATCACAATGTCCTCCACAAGCGGTTCTGGAGTCAAGCCTATTGACCAAGACTAAACACCTAGAAAAAAAATTGAGATTTTAGTGGCCCCAAACTGACCGTGCGCAGAAGAAAGACTTACATTCGATCACTGCCTTATCAAAGCAAACCCAAGTGTGGCACTCCACTCAGGTTCATTAATATAAAAAGAGGCGAACGGGATAAAGCACGAAAAACTCCATTGATTCCAACTTCAGCTCTGTTTCCTGAAACGAGATGCTAGTCTCGCAAGTACTAAGGACATTCAACTATGAACGGCATAGCGATATGTACAATCTATATAAACATGTACCCACAAGACAATGCAGCAATGGCAACAAGAGCAGCAAGAATCTGCCCATAGTCATGCACGAAAAACTCCATTGATTCCAACTTCAGCTCTGTTTCCTGAAACGAGATGCAAGTCTCGCAAGTACTAAGGACATTCAACTATGAACAGCATAGCGATATGTACAATCTATATAAACATGTACCCACAAGACAATGCAGCAATGGCAACAAGAGCAGCAAGAATCTGCCCATAGTCATGCATGCTACTGTTGACTTTTTGGAGGTACAGTTCGACTCGCACGGCGGAACCATGTGTTAAAGGCTGTGACCAAGTGAGGGCAATCGTCGGTACTACGAGTAGAGAAGCTGAGGCATTTTTGCAGCAACAACTGCGCATCAGACATGGGCAGCGTCGAAATTATCAACAAGAATGTTTCCTCCAGATCTGAGTAAATAGACTTTGCACTGCCAATTGTAGCCAAACCACTGTCCTTGCACACAATTACAACCGGAAGCCAATCTTCTACAAGCTTCGTCCGGACCTGTATTTAAACAAGACCAATGGGCATAAGATCTAAGCCATGCACACTACTGCGTCTTCATCGAAGATGCGTTGACTTATTGCAGCAAAATTCAATTTGATAACAGAGATTTAAGTTGAAAGTCAATTCTGATATTACCTAACATTCAGAGACATGATAAGAGATGCAGGTTTCTTGCTTTTAAACATAAACAAGTAGCTGTAGAGTCCTCTTTTATCTAGATTTTCCCACACAGTGAACAAAAAAAACTGACATCCCTAACAAGTTATTGTCGTTGTTAACTCACATGTAAGAAAAATGTTTACAAAAGTTGGGAGTCCAGTTTGTAGTATGTCTTTGTTCTTTTTCACGGAAGATAAAGAAACAAGTACCTTCAACCAAAACTAAAGAAACTCCCCGAATAGGCTCATTCTGACAACCACTACCAAGCAGGTTATGGAATCTTCTTCAGAAGTTCTGTCAAATATCCTGAGGTTTTAAGAGACAGAGAAGGCTAGGACATGGACATGGGGTGCAGCGTCAAGCAAAATCTTGCTCAGAAACAAATGTCTCGATAGAATCTGTTTGAGATTATAGATGCGTTTGGTTCAGCATTTGGAATGGGCCTTGAGGTCGGCAATGATTTTAAAAAATTAGCTGCCCCTCTATCCACTATCAATCCTATGGCTAAGCTCTGACACTCTTGAACAGTGATGAATATCTGACCCAGACTACAGTAGCTACACTAAACCAACAGAAGCCGGATGTCAAACAAATAGGTTATGCATCAAGACCTTATAGGACTACCGAACTATCCTCTGTTACAAAAATGGGATCATCAGAGAGCCTAAAAACCTCAACTGAAAGCCACAGTCATAACTTATAGCCATCTCAACATACCACCACTATGCATTCAAAAAGATTCAGCCAGATTCTGAAGAAAGCCAAATCATATTTATCGATTGAACAATTTCCATAAACCCACTTCCCAGTTGAAGGAGGTAACTTTTTGATGAGCAAAACAAGAGCAATTCAATACCCACAATCGTAAGCTCTGATTAAACACACCTTTCACAACCCATCCAATATCGTATAAAATAACCACGAATTCTAGCAAAACAAAATGACATTTGACATACCTGTCTAGCAGCCAAAATATTTCCAGCGGCAATCGCTTGAGCAAGCTTCAATGTGCACCGCATCATCGCAGCCGGGAAGCCTGGCAAGATGAACCTCCACGAATCATCCCTGAAAGCCTTCTGCAAATCGGCCGTGAAATTTGGCTGCTCACTCCACTCCTTCGCTGCAGCCTCCGCCACTCGCAACTCGATCATCCTCTCCACCAACCACAGCAAATGCCTCCCATACGTCGTAGCTTTGTGCAAGTTCAGCCTCTGTATGGCCTCCGTCTCGTCATGATCCTCTCTGAAGTCCGGACTCGAATACTCCTCCAACGACTCCTTCACGACCTTAAGCCACTCCGTGAACGCTCTTTCGAGAACTCTCCGTGCCACGTCGCGGTTGGAAATCTCCCTCAGGATCTTCGCGACGAAGGCCTTGGAGGAGGCCATGTTCGGCTGGTTGTTGAACGCGGCCTGGATTAATCCGAAAAGCATTTCCTCGCAGGAATCCTTGTTTTCCGGCGAAACCCTAGCGAGGAGTTCGCTCGATTCCTCGTCTTTGAGTAATGGGGTGAGGTTTATGACCCTGGTCTCTTCCTCCTCGGTCCACGGCACGGCTTCGAGAAACTTGACACAGGATTTGACGCAGTCCTCGAAGAGCAATTCCAGCGCGATAGGGAGGAGATCGAGAGCGGTGGAAGCGGAGGTGATCGCCAAGGAAAAGTCATCTGTGTAGAGGAGCCTGAGGACGGTCACGTACGCGTCGACCGGGCCGGAGAGGGGAAGGTTGCAGCGGAGGACGTCGGCCGATGGGAAGGAGGATCGCAGTTCTGCCACCGGCCGGAGAGGAAAGCCTCGAAGTATTGGGAGCGGTTGAGGACGGAGGAGTGGAGGTGGATCTGTACGGGATCGGAGCCTCTCGAGTCCGAGTCGGAGGAAGACTCCTCGGCGTCGAGTGGCGAGGTCTGGGGGTTGAGGCAGACGATGACGTCGGCGGTGGAGGAATCGTTGAAGGACGGAAAGGGCGAGGCGGCGGGCGCGGGAGAGCCGGAGGTGAAGGAGGAGGTGGAGGAGACGCGCTTGATGGCGGAGGGGGAGGGGGAGGGGGTGGCGGCGGAGGCGGAGGCGGAGGCGGAGGCGGAAGAACTGCGGGGTCGCTTCCTCGTGCTGGTGGGTGGCCCCATGTGCGGGCGTCGTGCGTGCACAACAGAGCGAGTGAATCAAAAGCTGCGCTGCAATGCGATTGACGAACTGTCGGTCGGTGGAGATTGAGAGAAATGATGACGAAAGATAAAACACACCTCTCCCGGAGCGGGAGATCGGCCCAGTGGGTGGGGACACGTGGCGAAAGGAGCAAGAGCCGGGTCTCCTTCTTTGTAATAAAATTTCTTCTTAACGAGATCTTAGGACCCTACCACACACAACAAAACAGGTCATCGACCTTATCCTAAAAATTCTATACATGTCGAAACAACCCTTTTCTTTTTTTTTCTTTTTTCTTTTTGTGTCATCTTACTGCGACGATTATTGTTATGATGCTTAAATTATCATGTTCATTCGCTAATTGGAGATGCTCGTTAGTGGTGCTATGGATTAGATCTGTGATTAGTGATAATCCTGGGGATACGACAAGACCGACCATAAGCATGATGCATGACCCCACGATCCACACTATCTTCAGCTTCAGCTGTTGAAATTGTTTGGTTGGAAAAAAACAAAAATTAGGGGATAAGGTCAAAGCGACGGGATATAATAAAGTAGGATTAGTATTCCGAGATCCAATGACAAAGTCTGATTAATTTTGTGTATTTAGCAAAGTGTTATGGGCCTAGCCCATCTGATGTTCTTCCTTTGGGCTATGTGGCCCATATACTTGTCTAACTTTGCATGGATCGGTGTGGGATCTGGCGTCTTCCTAATTATCATTACCGTCCATGAAAGCTGCACAAATGCTTCATCGGGTGGATTGTTTTCTATCAACACGGTGGTCGGTCGAGCTGTCCACCGCTTAGTTCGCAAGAAATGAAACTTTTTCGAACTGCGTGTTGTCATCTCTGGTAGCAGTGCATTTGCTAAATCAATGTTCTACGCACATTTGCTAATTCATAAATGAAGTTATCCGATTCGCGGAGAACGAGGCCTTCATGGCAATGTCATCCCAGTCATTCTCGTTGTTGCATCGACCTCGTGCGTTCGCATCACAGACTTGAACGCGTGCGTTGTGGCTGGAAAGGTTACATCGTCTTTATCCTCGAAAGAATCGATGATGGCGCATCGAGGGCTCAAAACTTTAGCCCATGAATGCCGGGAATGAAAAGGGCAGATTTCTACGTGGATCGTTACGACACTGCAGGACGGGTGGAGGCTCGTCCTTGGGTCTTTGAAGATAGCAAAGGAACTACTTTATACGGAGGGACCCCAAAAGATAGGGGAAATGATTACCGGTGGACTCTTCGTGGGGGGCCAGGATCCATGGCATGAATCGTGGGCAAAACTCTAGACCGAGTTAAGGATACGTTTGTCCTCCGAGATTTGATTTCCAACATGCTATTTGTAAAGTGAAAGAGAAAAAAAAATTGTTAGGAGGATCAGGTGCATGTGCTATGAATTCATTTTGAGCGATGGATTTGGTGGATTTGGTGGTAGCATGTATAAATTTAGTGATTCCCACCAACTCGGATGGGCATATGGACTTGGTATGCAAACACTCAATGCCTTCATTAATGAATTGGTTGAATAGCCATTGCAATAACTAACATTTGGCAATTTTTGTTAATAACGACCCGCTTGAGAATTGCAATCACAGAAACACATGTGATGGCTCCCGTGCATGAGGTCATCGATCATCATGGTAAGATCTGACTTTGGACTTGAAATAGTGAGTGAGAGGGAGAGGATGGAAATTTTTGGCAGCCCCGGTTTGGCTGGTTGCCGGAGAATTGCAATTATCTTGATGGGGGTTGTGCGGGAGTGGTGCCCACCGAGAATTGATCCCAAGCATCAATGGCATATCTACTAGACTTTGAACATTTCGTCCGAGTTCGTGCACGACCTTACATGGGTCCGATTTGGAACACGACGTGCACTAGACGTAGAAAAGGATATATATTCTATCACGACTCTTATTCGCATGTCCAGGCTATCGAAGCCTATACTCAAAATCAAAACCTTATATTTAAGGCCTAATGCCCTAAAAAAACTCCCCAAATTTAGATTGAGTCCAAATTTTATCCTATTTTTGTTCGTTTTACAAAAAAATTCCAATTTTATGTCCCATTTTAAGTTTACCATAAACTTCTTTTTATCCTATAAAAAAACCCCAATGTAAGGTTAGTTTCAATCTATCATAAAACTTTTTCATCTCATAAAAATTACCAACTTTTACTTTAGTCTCAAGTCTAACCACCTTAAGTCTCTATCTAAGATTTCTCTTGAACTCTTGAGCGACAGCTGTTCAAGCATCCCAACCACAAGAGATGCAAAACTCCTGAGCATGAAAGATTGATTACTAGCGCAAAAATGAAGATTCCCAAGCAAGAAGGAAGATTCTGATAAAAAGTAAGAGCAATTGAAGAACACCACCCCTAATTGTTCTAGTTTCCATTGGAATTTTAGATCCAATGGAAATGCCACATCACTAAGGGCAATTTTGACAAAAATATTCACGGAGTAGATATGGGACTCAAGTAAAAGTTTGTGGTTTTTTATGAGAAAAAAAAGTTTATGGTAAAATTATGATTGTACTAAAGTCGGTAGTTTTTTATGAGTCAAAAAAATTTAAGGTAGAATTGGGATTTGACCAAAAGTTGAAGGTTTTTTATGAGATGAAAAAAATTTTAGGCTATAATTAGGACTAAACTTAAAGTTGAGGTTTTTTTGTAATATATTAGGCTTTATCTTTAAGTAGGCTCTTAGGATAGGCTTGGTTCAATTTTGGAAATGAACCCAAAGTCCTTTGGGGAAATGCAAATTGCATTTGATAAAACTTCTTATAAATCCACTTTGGATTCGAGCAATGTTTGGCAAAAAAAAAAAATTACAATGGCTTTGGTTGCATTTTTTTATATGAAAAAAAAAATACTCAAAACCTTTGTTAGAACTAATGAAGGGCTTAAGCTACTAGTGAGTTAGATTTGGCGCTAGCAATTGTCAATTGAAGTTGCTTGACCTTGGGTGACCCTTGACAAGGCTCCCGTGACCTAGGTGGCCTCACTTGGGTCACAAAGAAGATCAACAGTTACTAGAAGGGGCAAAATTGGAAAACTAAAGGATTAGTGAAGAGTGGCTTTGGAAAAAAAAATATTTTGATTCTAGTTTCAATATTCCACAAATGTTACTTTGGAAGGTCGTATATAAGTAGCTTTGGGTTTTCAATATCCCCAAAGCTAGCATTTGGTCGATCATTTAGCTAAAAATTGCTTCAAAAGACTCAAAAACATCTTGGTATTTTTTTAATGGGTTTTGGAGGCTAAAATTTCCTTGAAAAAGTAAAATCAAATGCACTCTTAATAACTTGGCTAAATGAAATTACATTCCTATTGATCTCGTCTGTGAAGGAAATATATAGAGAGAATGCTATATTTACTATGATTGGCTTACAAAAACTATTCATGAAGCGACATACTTTATTAAAAAATTCTTATAAATCCACTTTGGATTCAAGTGATGTTTGTCAAAAAAAAAGAAACTTTTTACAAGGGCTTTGGTTGCATTTTTAAAAAAAAATTATATTAAAAAAACTCAAACCCTTTGCTGGAGTTGATGAAGGGCTTAAGCTGCTGGTGAGTTAGATCTAGCGCCAACAATCGTTGGCTGAGGTGGCCCTCACTTGGGTTGCAAAGAAGATCAATAGTTACTAGAAGGGGGCAAAATTGAAAAACTAAAGAATTAGCAAAGGGTAGTTTTGGAAGAAAAAAATATTTTAATCCTAGTTTCAATATTCCACAAATGTTACTTTGGAAGGTTGTGTGTAAGTAGCTTTGGGCTTTTAATATCCCAAAGCTAGCATTTGGCCGAATCATTTAACCGAAAGCTACCACAAAATACTCAAAAACATCTTGGTATTTTTCTAATGGGCTTTGGAGGCTAAAAGTCTCTTGAAAAAGTCAAACCAAACGTACTCTTAATAACTTGGTTATCGTTAAGTGAAATTACATTCCTATTGATCTTGGCTACAAAGGAAATATGTAGAGAGAATACTATGTTTATTATGATTGGCTTACAAAAATTATTCACGAAGCGACATGCTTTATTAACAACCACTTGTAGACCGACGCGTCTCTAACCAAACCTTTTTTGTAGACCAATCCTTATGAATCTAAAATTTCTGAAAAGCAAAAAAGAGACTAGACTCCTTGGTCCTTTCCTTTTGGGGGCAATGGTAAAAAGGCAATTGCGCTTCTTCAATCAGGTTCTAGTCGCGCATTGTCAAAAGAAACGTTATCTCGTCCTTAGAGAGAAATAAAAAAAAAAACATAGGATTAAAATAAGAGGGAGGGAGGACCGTTACGTTTGTCCCTGTTCGGTTCCGATCCCTGATGGCTCCATCGGTCCGGCTGCAGCAAGCGAAAGACCTCTCCGGCCCACCGGTTCAGTCGCTTCAGCGGCAACACTCGGACTATTATGATTCGCTTGGCAGTTGGGGACCTCGCCTCTTTAATGCTCCTCTCCGATCTCAATAAATTTCAGCGACTAATGCCCCCAAAATGCTCGTGAAATTTTTCGAATTCGCATACACGCGCGTGCCTCTGAAAATCCCATGCACAGACCGACGCTGTCAGCTAACGTTATTACTATACTAGGTAGATTTGACTGAGAAGCACGGACGCGGACGGATGTTTCGAGCGCCTCAATTCTCGGTAATTGCTTACCAGGTTCTTGCATCGTTGGTTCGGTAATGACCGGAGAAAGGCTTTGCGCCTGCTGCCCGTCGAAACAATTCAACATGGGCAAAACTAGAAATATATAAATGGGTTTACCAAGTGCAGTACAATTTCTTGTCATTTTGGACGCTTCGATACCGTAGCGTCGCTCTGGTGTACTTGCCTGCTTCGCCTGCATGGGGTGAAAGTGAATCGGAACCATCCGCTCTTGGACAGCAATGATTGTGTTAAGGAAAATGTCCCCATTAAGAATTCGGTGCGGCTTCCGAGGACTGCGAGCGAGGGGATGATTACTTAGCGAATTTGAATTAGTTGAGAGGTAAACGTTGGACATTCCCTGCGAACTGGTCGGGACAAAGGACATTCTTGAAGGGAGGTTCATGTCATGTCGAGCGTGATTTGCTGGCAAGTTTTGCGCTCTACGTCAGAGGGGGTCGATTGGCCATCTTGACGAGACATTCTCTTCCTTCAGCATCAGATGGTCGTACCTTAACGATTCAAGATTTAATACACGGATTGAATTATAAAGAATGTCATTATATACGGAATAGCAAAAGTTAATCCAGACATTAGAACGGTCAATTTTGAGTACCAAAGATATTGATTTGGTCGGATTTTTGCGCAACGCCATGGGGGATGACATGAAAAGGTTCCTCGAACGACGACGACGGTGGAATTTCTTGGGAGTGCGTCGTAATGAGGACAAAGATTTACCGAACTTGAATAAAGAACTAACGCTAACAGCGAAGGAAAAGAGTTGTTTAACTGCACTCCCGAAAAGCGAATTTCACCTTCTTCTTGTCTCCTTCGGCTTTTTAAGTTTTAATTAGTCAATGAGCGCTGAAACAAACTTATTCGTCCCTATTCCCCCACAACACCCATCGCCGAAATGTCGAAAATGTCCTCAACCCCCCATCCGGTGGGATGGCAATTTCGTAATAAAGTGGCTAAGCGAGCCGTTAACCTTGGCCGGGAAGCTCCTTCGCTCTCTCTCTCTTTCCTTTTCCTTTGTGTCCGTTAGAAGGGTACTGTACTGCTTTCTCTCTCTCTCTCTTCCTCTCTCTTTCTCACTCGTTCTTCAATTCTCACGCATTCACGTACTCTGTCAGCCTTTTCTTCCAACTCTCTCGCTCCTCGCTCCGCCGGAAGCATGGCGGTTTCCGGCGACAACCGGTCTCTCGACGGCTCTCTCCCTCACGAGCTCAACTCCAAGGCTCCCTTCCTCAGCATCAAGCTCTACGTCCTCGTCGGCATCCTCGTCCTCTGCGCGCTCTCCGTCGCTCTCCTCGCGTACCTCTGCGTCCGCCTCCGCCGGACCTCGAAGAGGCGCAGGGCGCTGGTGAAGAACAGCTCCGGGCTGATCCCGCTGGTGTCCAAGGAGATCGTGGAGATCAAGGCGGTGGATCGAGCTGACCGGAGCGCCGGAGGGGCGGAGAAAGGCGAGAGCGTCGTCGTCGTGGAGTTCGAGAAGGAGAAGCAGAGCGACGCCGAGATCGCGAGCGGAAGCGGAAGCGGAAGCGGAGTGGGAGGGAAGAAGAGCGGAGAGAGCGACGGCGTTTCCAGCGGGAGCAGGAGTGACGTGGCGGCCGCCGAGGTGCATGGGAACATCGGCTGGGGGCGTTGGTACAGCCTGAGGGAGCTGGAGGTCGCGACGTGCGGTTTCGCGGCGGAGAATGTGATCGGAGAAGGAGGTTATGGAGTTGTGTACAGAGGGGTCCTGGACGATGGCTCCGTCGTTGCCGTGAAGAGCCTTCTCAACAACAAGTACGCTAAAGTTAAAACTTGCCTGCTTTGAAACTGCTGTATTTCAGGGGCATTTAAGTGAGCTGGTATAGCGGTATAAAAGACAAATCTATATTTAATCTCCTGTTGCGGGTCTCCGGTCGTGGTTCACCAACTGACTGGGTGAAGACGATTCGGATCATCTCTGAAGTCTCAATTCAGATCGAATGCGCGTTCTCTGGATCCGGAGAGTTTTCTCATGTGTCGGTGGGGACATGGGAGTGATTCCTCGTCTGTCAGGGTGAAGGAGCGTTTGGCAAAGTAGCTGGTTGCTTTGTTCTTTATTCTCTCTTTTGTTTTTCCATTACGGCTTTCACTTTCTCTTCTTTCCATCACCGTCTTTCTGATCTCGGCAATTCAACTTTTCTTTCCTTTCTCCAAGTGACTGTGGGGCAGCGTACTTATTCACGTTCTGAAAACCGAAGTAGCAAAGATCAAGAACGGCATCATTACAAATTTGTGATATCTCACGAAGCCATTACTTATGTTTTTCCCCTATGCAACGCATGTCTGTTGTTTCTGAACAGTGAATATGAAATGTCATTTGACAAGCTGCTATAACAAGGTACTTCGGCAGGAGGACAGTCAAGGGATGAGAAATTAACCGTTTAAATTGTTTATTCATGTATCTCAGGGGTCAGGCAGAGAAAGAATTTAAGGTGGAGGTAGAAGCAATTGGGAAAGTGAGACACAAGAATTTGGTTGGTCTAATTGGCTATTGTGCAGAGGGGGCTAAAAGGTACTTCTATACTTAATGCACATATTCTTTCCCCAATGATTTCCATGTGTACATGAGTTTCGACAAAGGCAGCACCTGATGTTGCAATCCGGATGATGCCTTTACAGAATCCTGGTTTACGAGTATGTTGACAATGGCAATTTGGAGCAGTGGTTACATGGTGATGTTGGGTCGGTTAGCCCTCTGACCTGGGATATTCGAATGAAGATCGCTATTGGAACAGCAAAAGGGTATGATTTCCCTTCTCTTGCTATCGGCTTCATTTTGTTTGCCTGCTTAACTTATGGATATTCGAAATAATTTCAGTTTCATTCTTTATGTCTGATCTGTTTTCTGAGTTAGAAATGTCAGCTTTCCACCATTTAACTTTATTTTGATTTTCTTGGCTCTTAATTTTTCCTTCATAGGGATACTTCCCTTCTTCCATATATTTCCGTATCACGAGTTTGAAAATATGAAAAGACTAGTTTAAGCAAAGCTCTCAATTCTTTCTGTATGAAAAACCCTTCTCTGTAACCAAAAGACACCAAGAGGGCCCACAGGCAGAAGAAGATGTTTCAAAACCTAGATTTACTTTGGACTGCGGTGCTTGACTCAATTGACGCCATTGTATCATCTGGAGTCCTGATAAATTTCTTTCTCGAATAAATAAACCTCTTAAGTGTTTCAAATCTTGATGTTCCATATAGATCAGTTTTCATTTTTATTAAAATTTTCGATTATATTTATTCAACTTTGCAGGCTAGCATATCTGCACGAAGGTTTAGAACCCAAGGTAGTGCATCGAGATGTAAAGTCCAGCAACATTCTCTTAACTAGAAAATGGAATCCAAAAGTATCAGATTTTGGATTGGCAAAGCTTTTAGGACCTGAGGCAAGTTATGTGACTACACGCGTAATGGGCACCTTTGGGTAAGTCATTTGTTGGTTTGTCTGAGTGATTTCAATTTCATTTGGATCCAATATTTCAATTGGGTAACAAACTGCCATTGATTGATTTGGCTACAGCTACGTCTCCCCTGACTATGCAAGCACTGGCATGCTTAATGAAGGGAGCGACGTGTACAGCTTTGGAGTTCTGCTTATGGAGCTGATTACTGGAAGGAGTCCTATTGACTATTCTAGACCAGCTGGAGAGGTGAATACAGGGCCATGCTCTGTTGCTGCTGCTGTATTGTCGATTCTTTTAATTACAGATGTCTTTGCATGTCCTAAACTCAGCCTCTGCTGAATATTTTTTAGATGAATTTGGTGGACTGGTTTAGAGGAATGGTAGCAAGTCGTCGAGGAGAAGAAATTGTGGATACTCTAATCGCAGATCCACCATCTCAGAGATCTCTAAAGCGCACGATATTAGTTTGCCTGCGCTGTGTGGACTTGGATTCTATTAAGAGGCCAAAGATGGGGCAAATTGTTCACATGCTCGAGGCAGATGACTTCCCTTTTCGTGCCGTAAGTTAATTTCTGCATATTTCTTGTGTGTAAATTACTTTGTCATTAACAGAGCTACATACCATGGACATCGTAGTTGTTTTTTAAACATTCTAGCTCTTCATTTGAAAGGGCTCATCAGAGATAGTCACACCGGAGATGTAGCATTGCCCTCTGGTAAATTAATAGTCCTGATAGAATGCCTTTGCAAAGGATTTTAGAAGATTCGACTGTCTCGTGAAAACTTGCCGGATATAGCTCATTTGCTGCTGCAGAGTAGGATATATTTAGTTATTTTTCTTGAGTTCTCTGTATACATTCAGTATCTGGATTAGCTCTTCAGGCCGTCTTTATCGACATTCTCAATTTTCTTATTGAAGTTATTGAATTTCTTTGCAAGATAATCATTCTTTGCCCATGAATTTACTCGTCATATGAGCTGCAGTATAGCATACTTTTAGCCCCTACTCTTTCTTAATCTTTTGCATCGACTGTAATTCTTCTTGTTCATGTTCTACAGCAACAGAGATTGGCTCAAGATAGAGATTGTCTCACGTCGCAGGAAGCTCAGCTTGGTGGGATTCCAAAAGTCCCAAGGCCACCCAAGCATGCTGGAGCTGGTGATGCGGAGAGATGAAGGTGGTGATACTGATAGCGACCATGAGATTACAGTGTGATTGTAGCTGAGGTCAGATTATATGGGATATAACATTCCACTGGGTACATAGGGATAAAAATGAAGCCTCGGATGATCTTATTACATCTACCCATATTGTTTCATTCTAATTCTCGTAGTTTTTCGTATGTAATGATGAGGCAGTTTCAGAAACGAGCCGTGTAAATATATATGCAATTATATCTGGAGTATCGGAAGGACATTTTCTTAACTCGTTCGCTGACACAAAAGAAAATCACCCAATTTCACAAGATGGCGTGCCATTGTTGGCTTGGGGAAGATCTTTATTGATCGAACACCCCTGGTCCACGTAGAAAATAACCCCATTGACATAAATTATGAGTATCGTGAGTGAATCTTGTAAGGATTAGTCGGAGTTTCTCATGAAGTGCTCATCTACCGGAGTAGGCTCATAAATGACATGGGCAGGTGTGCTTTCGTCCACTGGCGACTCGACAATAGAAAGATAGACCATCTCCTCCGCTCCCATTGCAGCGATGGCGATCGAAATACACGTTCTGTTCCATTCACTTAACTCGCGGCTTTTGTCGAGGTTCTGTTCTCATGAGCACATTGTCAAAGGATAGTAAAGAGTTTCAGCTGAGCTAGACCTATTTTATTGCATGGAAATCATGATTGAGAGAAAACCCAATGAAGCAAAGTTGTCATAGCTCACTACTAAATCTATCAAAATGAATTATAGACTTATTTTGTCACCCATATTTGATGGGCTTATTCATTATATGAATTAATACGATTGATTTTTATTAAATGTGATAATATTTTAGTAAATGAGTTGAATTGAATATATGTTCAGTTGGATGTAGATCACAATATATTATATAAAAATAGATCAATTTGAATTAAATCATTTATGACTCGTCTTACAACTCGACCCATTTCCACGTATTGATAGCCTTACTCATTTCTTCAAAATCATTCTTTGGTTCAGCTTTGAGCTCGATCCGCTCGGTTGTCCTCCGGTGGTTCCATCATGAACCATTATCAGGCTTCACTTCACGCCCACGCCTCCATTTCCTTGGGCTGCTGAGCTTCCTCATCTTTCCCCGCTTCCTCGTGCTCCCTCGCCAGGCATGTCAGGCACGACCCACGACTCTACACATCATTCGACTAGAAAATTGCCCCTGATGACCCGAAGTGGGTGCTCAAGAAATCATCAAAATACATTCACTAATCTACTCCGTAATCAAGTCCGCTGTAATCTAAACTCGGATTTGCCATTACCGACTTGCCAGGGCGGGACTCCTCCATTTATGTGATGATGGCAAGGCCTTTTTCCAATTGCCCCTATTTTACTCGACACATCGACCGCCAAATTCGCAGGTGCGGACACGTGTCCCCTTATCCCCGCTTTAGACCGCGCGAAACCTGAGGAATCCTTTCTGTTGGCTCACTTTCGGCGATTTTGAAACAGCCCAAGAGAGGAGCTTGGAAAGAACACTCTCTCCCACTCAAGACGACGACGCGCCCTTATATAAAACCACCACCACCTCCGTAGCCATTCCCTTTTCTCTCCTCAGATCCAATCCATCCATCCAGAGATCTGAAAAAGTTTTCGGAAGCTGAGCTTCACTGAGTTCTGTCCGGATGGAGGAGAAGCTGATACAGCGGCTTGAGGCGGCGGTCGCGCGCTTGGAGGCGATACCCGCCGCCCGGGGCGTTCCCGCCGCGGGGGATGCCGGCGGGGACGCGTCGGCCGCGACGGATCCGGCAATCCTGGCCTTCGATGATCTGATGGCGCAGTACTTCGCTAGGGTTTCGAGTTCGGCGGAGAAGATTGGGGGGCAGGTGCTGGACGTCACCAAGGTCGTTGGGGAAGCGTTCAGCGTCCAGAAGGAGCTTCTCATCCAAATTAAGCAGACGCAGGTGAGTTTGGTGGGGATTGGGGAGGATCTTTTGGACGCGTGTTGAGCTTCGTGAGCTAGGAATTGGTGATCGATTGTCTCTTTCTCTTTCTGAATGTTCATGTCCGTTTCTTCAATTCGTTTGTTGATGTCAGGTTTGAGTGGCCCTTTTTGTGTTTATTGGCCGTAGATGGAGCTCGCGTAACTTGCTCCATTGAAACTCGCAGTACTTGGATGGTCATATGTTTAGATCTTTTACGATCTCTTACGTTAGGTTCGTTAACGGCTTTTCCGGCGCCGAAGCACTTAGTTCTCCGGCATTGCCTCATGCGTATTGGGTATAAGTGGCCTTTTCGCCTCTCTTTTATTATTAACCCTATTTTTATTCTTGATTTTCAGCGGGAGGAGAATCTAATCTTTTCTTCATTCGTGATGAAACCTTTTCCCTTAAAGTTTGTTTCAATTGGTTGGGCAAGGAAAAAGATTGTATCGCTTGTTTGACTAATGCCACGCATTTTCAATTTCGAATCTGGGACTTACGACATTGCCTATCACGATTCATAGCATAATTTCAATCATTTGATGTTTAGATCGAGGCAGGAGCTGGGGTTAGATACTAAGAACTGGGTAATCTGAAACTCTCAATTAAGTGTCTCTGGTAAAATAGAATAGATTGATGGGATGGATGATGAGTGCTTATTTTATGTACATACTTTATGTGGCATCTGTTTGCATCCCTGGCAAGTCTATACTGATGACTGGGCTTTGTACGCTTACACGGGTTTTTGTGTTTTATGCAGAAACCTGACCTCGCAGGGTTGGGCAAGTTTCTTAAGCCACTAAATGAGGTAATCATGAAAGCAAATGCATTAACTGAGGGAAGGCGATCTGATTTCTTTAACCACTTGAAAGCTGCTGCTGACAGTCTCGCGGCATTAGCATGGATTGCATACACAGGCAAAGATTGTGGTAAGTTTAAAGTTTTTATGTGTAGCTACAAGAGATGATTATGGAACCTCGCTTTTGATTTGCTTTTTCCTGTATTTATAAGGTATGAGCATGCCAATTGCCCATGTGGAGGAAAGTTGGCAAATGGCAGAGTTTTACAACAACAAGGTACTGGAAATATATGTATGCTAAGTGTCATTAGCTGACTTTGGTAGTCAATGAAGGATCCTGTTGCTGTAGTAAGTAGTAGCTAAAGAATTGGCGATCAGCTTTCTGGTGATTTTTGCTACTAGAAGTTTACCTAGATGCTATAGTCTTCCTTCAACCCATTATTGCGGAGCAATACTAATGGAAAAGTGTGAAAGAGCTTGTCAGTTTTATTTATTTTGTGTGGAGATGATTAATAAATGATAATACTAGCTATCGCACAACTAACTAAGACTTCGACTCTATATAAATTTAACTGCTTTAGCTTGGTGATAATGTGTGTTGATCTCGTCTCAACATCGTAGGTACTGGTGGAGTACAGGAACAAAGACCCAAATCATGTGGAATGGGCAAAAGGTCTGAAAGAACTCTATTTGCCAGGTTTAAGGGAATATGTGAAAGCTTTTCACCCATTGGGTCCGGTGTGGAGTCCTAATGGAAAAGTGGCCACTTCTGCTGTGTCAAAAGCTCCAGCAAAAAGTGCACCTGCACCTGCCCCTCCTCCTCCCCCACCCGCATCACTCTTTAGTTCTGACTCTCCACAAGCTTCATCATCTCGCCCGAAGCAAGGAATGGCTGCTGTTTTCCAGGAAATTAATTCGGGGAAGCCTGTAACTTCTGGTAATTGTGTTTTTTTTTTCCTCTGCATTCGTTTCATCATATATTAAAATGGTGCATTGAGGAATGATATTTATGATTCGTAGGGCTAAGAAAGGTCACAAATGATATGAAGACAAAGAACCGTACCGATAGAACTGGAGTTGTTGGTGCCAGTGAAAAAGAAGGACGTACTGGTTCACCATCTTTTTCAAAAGCTGGACCTCCCAAATTAGAGCTACTAGTGGGTCGGAAGTAAGTTTGTTTGTTTTTGTCTATTGTTGGAAATAAATGCAACAATATGATTTATATTTTTGTCACTGTGGGCAGATGGGCCGTTGAAAATCAAATTGGAAAGAAGAACTTGGTTATTGATGACTGCGATGCAAAACAGACTGTCTATGTGTTTGGATGCAAAGATTCTGTCTTGCAGATTCGAGGTACCCTATGCGCTTTGAAGTGTTTGTTGTTATATTATTACTTCAACTTTTAAGTTTTGCTAGTGGTCGCTGAAGTTTTGGGAGCTTTTCTTTCTGGTCGGTTGAATGGAGATGGCAACTGATCTTTGTTTGACCAATTGCAGGGAAAGTTAACAACATAACTGTTGACAAGTGCACTAAAATGGGAGTTGTATTTACGGTTAGTATCGGCTTTTTAGATATGTGCATGTTTGTATTGTTATATAAGAGATGCATTTTGAGGCATATATTATCACGCTCTTATTGCAGGATGTTGTTGCTGCTTGTGAGATTGTGAACTGCAATGGTGTTGAAGTGCAATGTCAGGTACTAAGTTTGTGTGAGCTTGTGTATTCAGACACACCCCAAATTAATGGAGATATTCTTTGATCCTCTTTGCTTCCAAGTGTTATGATAGCTTCTCCAAATGAAAAGATGATCTTCCTTGGTAACATTACCCATCCTGCACTTTCAGGGATCAGCTCCAACAATATCTGTGGATAACACTGCTGGCTGTCAGCTGTACTTGAGCAAAGATTCCTTGGGTACATCCGTAACAACAGCTAAGTCAAGCGAGATCAATGTTTTAGTACCTGGCACTGAGCCTGATGGTGATTGGGTACATTCACGACTCTTACCATTTTCTTCTCTAGACAACTTCAAATTGTTCAAGTGCTTCCCTTTCCTTTCTGATCTGTGTCCTTAGATGGTTTGTATATTTAACGCATTTTGGCAATTAAGTATGAATATTAGAGTTCTAGTGTTTAATATTTGTCATATGCAAATGCCTTCTTCATGAGCTTGTCTCCCATGAAATAAGTGTGGGAGAAAACCAGTTTGTGATTAGCACATATTCTAGTTCAGTTGCAATTGCCTGGATTAGGTGGTTCTGCAAGTCCTCTTCCAATAGAGTACCCTTTTATCCCATTATATTAACTCCCTATGCCCTTTCTTGCCCGATAAAAGGCATTCTTGCATTAGCTGGCCAAGAAAAGAGATGAATTTATGCACGAATCAATTTTTGCATGTCACTTGCTTCCATGACATTTGCTTTCTTTGATAATAGTCATTCACGTGCATCATCCAATGCCTTTTCACTCTGGTGGAGAAATATATTTGTACGTGCTTTGTTAAGTTAGCCAGGAGTAAGCATAGAAAAGGTTATGAGTGGCAGATCATCATTTATGTTGAGGGACAGATAAATTGAAGGGGGTGGGGGCAGAGAGAAGGAAAATGGAAGGGTCGGGGGGTTGGGGTTTGGAAAGGGAGGGAGGAATGCAAGTAAAGTTGGTGGACTTCTGTTTTATCATTTATTGTGGTTAATTTACCGAAGCCATTGTGTTGCAGGGGGAGCATCCTTTGCCGCAGCAGTACATACATGTATATAAAGATGGGCAGTTTGTGACTACTCCAGTCTCTCACTCTGGCGGGTAAATGAGATTAATTCAGCTGTCCTGTGCCTACCATGATTCTTCCATTCTTTTAGCGGTTGATGGTGGTTTCATATTTTTGTTTTGCCTGATTCATTTGTTATTAGAACTTGACTACATGGTTGTATGCTCTTCTGCTTTGCTTGGTTCATTAAGTCTTTCAATCTCGATATATGCGGTTTTGTAGCTCTGTTCTACATGGGTTTGGTTGTTGTGAGCCCTTTTGTCTACCTCCTCATGTTGTACAAGAACATACGCTCTGTAATGGGTTCTTATAATCAAGTTCTGCTAATTTCAATCCATGGACATTGTGATTTTGTTGACATGCGGGCGGGTAGTTTGTGTAGTTGGTGGTAGGTATACAGAAGTCCTGACATGATGCATCCTAACATGGGCTACGGGTCCTCTTATCTTCTTTTGGAGTTGGTAAGCTTCACACGTTTGTGGTAATTTTTGTGTCGAGCCAATAACTACAGGTTATATCTAATAGTTTGAGCCACGGATTTCGTCCATTTTTTAGCCCATGTTTCGTAGAAATTTCTGGAAGTTAGTAAAAGATCATGTGTGTGTGAGTATGAGCATTACGATGATATATGTTAATAGTTGCCTTTTGTGACGCTGGCACACGTTGTCATGTCGTTTTTGTGGTCGTATCCCGCCGAAACAATGTCCGAATAAATTAGTGAAACATAACTCGGTTGTACTGTAGGACTGAAATGAAAAGTCGAAAGGAAGGTGAACATACGGAATCCACAAAATCCATGTTGTCGATCTTCTTGAGTCTCCTTTCTGAATACGATTCAGGAGTAAACTCTCGTTGAATGCAATTCAGAAGCCAGAAATTATAGCAACGTTGCGACCACAAGAAAGAAATTACGCAACATCAACACCGCCAAGGACGCGTTTCCTTCTTGCGCCCCCCTCTTAACTCTTAATTCTTCAATAACTATCTGTACTAACCCGTACAAAATTACAAAGCATTTTAAATTTGATCGAACTGGCTAATTTTTCACCTTCACAGTTATCGGTTCAAAAACTAGTCACTATGATTCGGTGTTTTGGTCAATTTGATTCAAAGCTTGGACATGGAGGCTCAGGTTGGATTCGACGTTTGATTCATACACTCGAGACCGACAAACAGTTTCTCTAGTCAGACCATACACAACGTATCAGCGAACTGTGCATGAAAGGCTGAAAACAACAGGGAAGGGTTGCGGACCGTACCAACAATTCCCGTGGCATATGTCGCCGATATGCCGTGAGATTATGAAAATCAATACATAAGCCCTAAAGTTTAATTAAGGACGGATCATGGGACAGGGACATGGAAAGGCAAAGTGGGTTCTGCGCAATTTAGAACGCAATCGGAGTGCCGACTAAAACGTTAAAGCGAGACATCTACTTAAACGAGCACCTTTACCCTTTAACCTCGAGTGCAATGCCAAGCGTCCCTCATGCACACGAACCCTTCCCTTCCCTTCCCTTCCACTCTCATCAACTTCGGTTGTAACAACCTCGGCTTCTGCCAATGGGGACACCGATATTGACATCTGGGCCCGACCAGCCCCATGTGTTGAATTTCATTCGCTCTTTTACACTCAAAACTCTTCACTCCAACGATTGCAACTCTGAGCATCGTCGTTTCTTCATCGTCTCCATCCCATACTCTTCTTCTTCTTCTTCCGACTTGGAAGGAAGAAAAGATCACACTGGGTAGTGACTAATATAGCTAGTTCGATATCCTATGGCCTCCTTTCCCCGTTTCTGGGTCCTTCACGCTTTTCTTGGTCACGGTACTGCGAGCATCTCATGTCGAGAGTGAGTTCAACAGCATTGATTTCTCGACCTCTGCTGGGAATTTCTTGCTTCATCTCGATGCACGCCCAAAAAGCATAATGCAGGGTTTTCCGCGAAAGAAAGTTGAAAACATTTGGTATCTAAGTCAAGTGAAAGTAACACCTAATGCCATGAAAAATTAATGCTGTTGTTTGTAGGTTCTCAACGATCTCACGATGGAAGCCGAGTCTCTGATGGTCTTGGTTCTTCGCCAGCCACCAGGAAGCTCCTTGATTCCACCTCAATCGGCAAAGTAAGACATGAATCATTTAAATAACGTGCTCACAGAACTCATCACTAGCTAATTACATAAACGAGAGAAGCCTAGTCTAGATGCTCTAAGTTACCCCAGCAGTTAATATACGTACCTCTATAAGATAATCAACATGATTTTCCACGAGCAAAATAAAGCTGCTGAAGACAAGAATGACTCAGAGCATCGCTGGAAAGATGAAGAGTTCATTGGCGCGGTAGTTTTCCTAGTGAACTATCCAAGCCTCGCAGTTTGAATGAATCGGATATCTAAGTTAAGTACACACACAAGCTTCTCGCGTGTATAAAGTTTCTAAGACAGATAACGGACCCCTATAAAGTCCCATAGAAATTGAATAATCCCTAGTTATCTCCCGTAGAAATCTGGGGCAGATGGAGGTCCCTGGTGTTTGCCCCATGACGGCGTCCCGGACCCTCAGTTGAAGGGCAATCTAGACTACACGTGCGGCCACGGTGCCAATTGCAATTCGATCCAACCAGGGGGTTCTTGCTTCGAACCCAACACCATGCAGTCTCATGCCGCTTACGCCATGAACTCATACTTTCAAACCAGCGGCAGGGATCCTAGGAGCTGTGATTTCAGGGGCACCGGAACGATTACGAACAACGACCCTAGTAAGCCTTCGTTTCTCTCGTCTTAATTAAGGAAATCTCCACATGCTCAAGCCTGTCTTAGGACCTGACAGATTTGGACAAGGAAGATGAACTTAGTCATTAGTCGCGCATGTCTGTCTCTCAGATACGTGGTTGCACACTCATTCAGTTGATTTGCTTGGTTACATGGATTTGTTTGGCTCCAGGCTATGGAAACTGCAAGTATCCTGGCTGAGTTGGGTTCGAAAGATGAATCGATTACTTCATTTAATTGATTTTGAATAAAGCAGAGAAAAGAAGAATTACAGTTAATACTGTATCATTTGGACATTACAAATGTAAACCCTCGCCTTGTCCCATCGTGTGTTCCAATGAAATCTGACCTCGGGGGTCTCCAAAATGGTCATTGCTCTTCGGGATAGCATCATGAAATTTTACTGGAAAACGAATCATGGTAACACTCTGGATGTTTATTAAGCAAAAGTCAATGGCATATAGGAAACCAAAAACTCCACCTGCTTTATTATCTAACAAGTTCCTGGGAATGTGAATGAAAAGGATATAGTTTGGTTCAACCTTAGTCGTCAAACTAAACCCTAATTGCAGAAATACACGTTGAAGAATCGAAACATACCAAACTATTTTTGCAATTTGGTTTGGTTTGGAAACAAAACAAATGGTTTTTTCTTTTTCTATATTTTCTTTCTTTTGGGAAGTTCGCGATCTTAAATTAGAAAGAATAATAGTTTCGTGAAAAAACTAAAGTCTATATCCTCAATTCCTAATAATAAATCCACACCAAATCAAAATCCATCCTATTTCGAATTAGAGAAGGACCGGCCTGGATTACTTTAAATAATAAAAACAAAATTGATAGTTTGATACGGTGGTTGAACCTTTTAATTTTCGGGAAAGTGCTCTTCCGTCGAATCAAACCGTACCAAATGCCCTCAATTTTTATACGAGAAAGACAGAAACAACCGTCCTCTCGAAAATATCCAGACATTGTGATCCGCAGGGGTCGCAAAGATTAGAATATATTACAAAACCCTCGACTCGACAACACAAATCCGTTGTCGTCCAGCGGTTAGGATATCTGGCTTTCACCCAGGAGACCCGGGTTCGATTCCCGGCAACGGAATTTTTTTTTCTCTCTTACTCCTTCCCCTATTTTCTCTCACTCTCTTTCCTGTTTTTCCTTGAATTGCTTGGTTAATTTATGTCTTATAAATTGCTTAATTTTAAGTCAAAGATTCAATCAGACACTTCCACTAATCGTAATAGAAATCCGATAAATTTTTACCAAAAAGTCTTTAAATTTATTACACAATTGTTGATTCAATTTTGAACTATTAATTATGTTAATTGAACCCATCTAGTCAATTTTGATCAAAATCATTAATGTGGATGATAATCATCCCACGTGTTGCGAGTGGTGCTAACATGAATGATTTTTTTAAATTTTTTCCCTTTTTTTTTTTTTTTTTTTAAATTGTGGCCGGTGAGGGCCATGGATCCCTTGCCCGCCTTGCCGATTACAGGCAAGATAGCCTCGTCCAAATTTAGGCAAGGGCTTGGCGGTTCTAGTTGGCTATAACAAGAAAATAGTAAAGAAGGAAAAGAGAGAAAAAAAAGGAAAAAGAATAAAAAGTAAAAATTAAAAAAAATTAAAATATTATTATAAATTGTTCCCACCATCGTTGGTCATGTCATGTAAGATATCACATTATCGATTTGTGATCAAAATTAATTGGAATAGACTCAATTGATAAAAAAATAAAAATGTTTAGAATTCAATTTGAACCATTAATAGATTTATGTCTGAATTGACAAAAGTGAAATAAATTTAGGCATTTTTGAATAATTTTCTCTTGCAACCTTGACTTTTGATGGAATTCATATACCGGCATTACATGGTTCTAGCTGGTGTTTTTGCACATGAGTGATGCATGAGACTTAAATTGGAATTGATTATATACATGAACTAGTCATAGTAATGCGAGAGACTTAAATTGGAATTGATTATTTACATGAACTATAGTCATAGTAACGCGAAACTTCCGACCATAATGAAGTCATGGAACTTCTGAATGTTTGCATTTTATATTTCAACTTGTACAAAATTTGATTCACCTTGCATTGAGAAAGATTTGCCCTAACTCAAAACTCTTGGTATATATTGTATTATTTGGTAGGTTTTACTATTCACTTGATTAAGTTCATGCAGTTTGATCCAACGAAAAGGTGTGATGCTTGTCAATGGTCTGGTATCCACCCTTCTGCATGGAAAATTTGTTCTGTTTTAACATAAAAGTGAATTGAATTGCCTTTTCTTTCTTTTTTCTTTTTTTGCCAGTAGCTATATATAGTCATTTCTAGTCAAGATATAAATGATAGGATATGATATGAATTTCAAGTGTTTTGCTATATTCTATTAACTATTTGGTAAATCATAATAATAAAACCCAATATTTTCATATAATATCATGTTTATTTTTTACAATGAATGGCATATTAGTGTGAATGAACTTAAAAATTGTATAAATGGAGCTGGTGAGAATACCTTACGGCACTCTTGCCTACTTCATTTTTATTTGCTTATGTTTGTTTTCTCTTTCCCTCTCTCTCTAAATTTCCCTTTTCCCCCTTCAACATTCTCTAATAAAATTTTATTAAATAGTAAACTATACCAATATACCTAGAATACTAAAATACCTAAAATACATAGTAAATGTAAATATTATAAGATAATTTTTTTGAATATACAAATAAAAATAGGAATATGTCACTGTTGTAATTTTTTTTTATTAAAGTTCAAATATTAATTAAATTGAAATATTATTTTAATTTTATTAATTTAATAATTTTGTTATTTGAGAAAAATAAAATTTGTATTATGGATATTAAAAATCCCATCAACTTTTGTCCTGCGTCCTCTATGCAATATTTTTGTTGGAAAAATATTAGATTATATGAAAAAAAATAAGAATTGGTATAGATTTTATTGAAAAGGTTAGAATAAAAAAATCAATTATCTGTGGCGTGCAAGCATTATTCTTATAGATAATTCCGTTTCTTGAATTACAAAAATCAATGCATAATGCTCTAGCAGTTATCCTTGTAAGAAATTACAGACTTTTTTCTATACTCTACACTACAAAATAGAAGGAATAGGAACAACATTATATGTATATAACCCGGCAAAAAAAAGGACAAATACGTAACAAGATGAGAAAAGACAAATGATAATATCTTGCCAGAATAGGAACAACATTTTCTAAATATGTTTGGAGTAACAATTTGTGAAAAAGAAGAGAGAACTGTTTTCCATGGTCAATTGGTAAGTTAAATGATGACGTTACAATATCACCATTCATGAATCTCAAAGCTAGAGTAATTTATATGTAAAATATCAAAAATAGATAGTATTTTTTCAACAGACCTTTTTACATACATGATCAATAATAATAACAATTTATAATATCAAATCATCTATCAATGGTCTATTCTATTAATTAATTTCATTTAATCACGAATCGATGGTCCATTCCATCGATGAAACTCAAATTACATGTCAATGATCCACTCCATTGACTAAATCTGAAATTACATGTTAATAGTCTATTCCATTAATCAAATTCTTGATAAAATATCTAATCATAATCATACATAACGCCTTATGATAAAGTAACCAAAATTCTCCCATTGACTAGTTTTTCACTTATATTGCCAGTGGCTTGACTTACAAGGATATTCTAAATTATTGTGCGTATACCCACAAACCCTTGATCGGGCTCGTGGTGATATTAAGTACCGAACTCACATCCTCTAATATCACCAATTGATTTCACAAAACAAAACATATGATCTTTCTTAACTCTATTTTATGCAACAAATATGCCTATTCATAACTCATAATATATCAAATCTTTATCATTTTAAAGACATGAATATACTAATTCTTGGAAGAGATATCACCACTCACCTAGAAAAGCTAAAAACCAAGCTCCGATGGTTACTTGAGTTGATACACTCAAATTCCGAGTAATATGCTATGGTAACTAACGACTCGACTAAACTACGTCTATTCGTCGATAAAACAACATCTATGCATTAATGAGGAAACTCATTTATAACAAGTGTTCATCTTTCTCCATTACGCATATTATCTATTACATGTAACTCAAATGAGAAAATTTAGAAAATTATTCCAATCAAACTATACTTCACAATTGAATTTCGTCAAACCTCGTGGTCCAAAATTAACATAAACTTCAAATTTACGACGTAAATTTAAAAATTACTTACATTGAATGACTAATAGGCTTGAATACTTACCTGGCAATGTGATTGGAGTTGATTTGGCTTGTCGTGGAGTCTGGATCGGCTACCCGCTAAAATTTTCCTCTTTTTTCCTCGCGGGCGAGCCTTTCCTTTCACGCGTTTTCCTTGTTTAAACCGCCGCTTCCTCCTTTCCTTTTTACGCTTCAATTGAGTTGAAGCTGTTGAAGAAAGAAAATAGGCTGGACCTTAAAACATGGACTGGGCTTATGGGCCTTTATATTACAGATGAAATCACGAACATCGCGAATGCACGCATTCTACGTTTCGTGCTCGTGCAAAAGATCTGTCCCTACGCCAAACTTTGGCTTGTATTATTTGGTGGGTTTTGCTATTAACTTGATTAAGTTTGATCAAGCTGATTATGCAATTTAATCCAAAGAAAAGGTGCCATGCTCGTTAATGGTCTAGTGTCGACTCTTCTGCAGAAGTGTGTTGCAATTTCAAAATTGATCTTCATCCTCTTGACATATCTTGCAGGTGTACTCACTATAAATCGAACTCCCGAAAAGAATCGGGTCATCAGCGTGTCTCAAGATTTATAGTGTGGAATGCTCTGTGCCAGTCGGAAAACTTGTGCCATGGGGCTTCCTTGTGCATGGGTAATGACAAGTGCCTTTGCACCGAATGGTCAGTCCGTTGCCTGTGGGCATAAAGGGTTATGTGTCCTCACGTCGGTATGTAGCAGATGTAGACACTCACTTGATCACAGGGTCTGGTACGACCAGACGTGTGTTCTTGTGGGATATTACCACGGGTCACAGGACTTCCATCTTTGGAGAAGAATTTCAATCAGGACACACCGTTGATGTTTTAAGGTCTACGCCAAATTTCTTTTCCCCCTTTGTTTTTCGCCCTACTCTAACTTTTGAACTTTTGTCCCGCTTTTTTGCAGACACGTGGAGTCAAAACCCATATTTAAAGCTAAATTGTTTTCATATCAATTCTTCCTTAGAAAGAAAGTTGGGATTTGAACCCCTATTTTCCCTTTTCTATATAGGAAAGATGATTACCGAGACAAATCCATTGGAATCGGGATCATCTATTTCCATCCGTATGTAGTCTTGCTAACGGAGACATTTGTCGGAAATGAACTTATAATTCTGTCAATTATGCTGTTCGAACGAACTTTGTCCTGTACACTCAAGCATCTAAGGAGGCGTCTCTTGTCTAGAAACTTCACATTGATTTTATACGTTCCAGTGGATTGTGTAGTGCCTAGAAACGTGTGCATAGACTTGTGATTTCCGTCTCCTTAATCAGAGAGTAGCTTATTTCATGTGTGTATTTTCACAATGCTTGTCACCAAAGATTTATCAATCCCCTAGCAATCTCGTGGCCGACCCATCGAAAGTTAAGCTAATGTAAATTCTACTACTGAAGCTATATATACTCAAGAATGTTTGTTTCTGGTCCGTTTGATTCAACTGCTCGGCTGTGGGATACTTGCGTTGCAGGTCGAGCAGTTCATACATATCATGGACATGAAGGCAATGTAAATGCGCAAGTATGGGTGAGTAGCGTTAATTGACCAGACCTTCTTCTCGAGACTTATGTAATGTGGTGCATTTGTCTGAATAGTGTATCAATTTGGTAACTAGTTTTTTTTTATAAAGAAGCAGGTGTTTATTAATTTAATCCATGCAATTTTCTTGCATTGAATGTTGTTAAAATTTTGTTGAGCTTCCACATATATTAATAACAAAAATAAAATTAGAAAGATCACATGTTGCGAGTGACGTTCTTATGAGTGCACCTGTCAAAATGGGTCAGGCTTTCTTTTAGTATAACCCATCTATGACCCATTTAAAGAAAGCTTGACCCATTTATGACCTATTTAATATTTAAATGGGTCATAAATGGGTTATACACTCATTTTGACAAGTATATATATAATGGTTTAAAAATTAAAAAGACTAAAATACATGGGTTGTTAATGAACTTGAATAAGTTTAAAATCTTTAAAAAAAAATTATAAGTATAAGTTTTCCTAAGTTTAGTTAGATAGATAAATGTTTTAACTATATGGGTCGGGTCGGCTATGGGTTGGGTTGGGTATGGGTCAAAACTTTTATACTATGCTTAAATGGGTCATAAACGGGTTAATGGGTTAATTTGGGTTGGACCATTTATGACCCGACCCAAACCCAACCCAACCCACCTGTTTAACAGGTCTACTTATGAGTCACATCTATCATTCATGGAAAATTAGAAATCCCGTCGTCGACTCTTGAACCCTCGTAAAGGAATAGATGTAATGACGTGTTGAAATCTTTACTCGGCTAAAATCAACTGAACTAATCAAAGGAGGGCAAAGAAAGATTTTTATTTTTTATTTTTTTTATCGCCTTGCAGCTCTGACTTATGAGTTATGATGGAATCCGAAGAACAGCCTCACATGGAAATATGGCCCGGTGTTTTTGCTCATCATTGATGCGAGACTTAAATTGGAACTGATTATTGACATGGAGCTTGGCAAGGCTGACCATCGTCTGTGGCCGGTGTCCGCTCATTAGCCACCAGCAAAAAGAATGGGACAAAAAAGAGAGAAAAAAAATAGAGAAAAATGAAAAAATTATAAGAAAATTCAAAAAATTATTAAAATTTATTGAAAGATGCCCACATTAATGCTAGTGGTACCACGTAGAATGAGGAGTACCCAGAAATTTTTGTCAAGTAATTATATGACTGAAAATTGGAAGGTAATTTATTTATAAATCAAACCTTTTGATTAACTAGAGCAACTCATTTATTAATATGGTGATCAATTGCGATTGAACCCAGCTCACCAGTGTTGCTATAAATTCACCCTCTCCCTCTCACGCTCTCTCCACACTAGACTGTCTCATTTCTTCCATCGTCGCCATTCATACTCTTCCTCTTCCTCTTCCTCTTCTTCTTCCTCCTCCTCCATGGCATCTCTTTTACATTTCTGGCGCGTCATGCTCTTCTTGGCGATAGTGCTGCGAGGTTCTCAATCGGCAAATGAGTTTTACTATGATTTCTCGACCTTGTTTTCTCGCATGACATCGATGTGTGCATGAAAGCATGATGCAAAGCTCTCCTCGAAAGACTCTGAACATTTGTGAATATGTCAAGGCAAACCTTGCGCTCAAATTGTTGAATAAGTCGATCGCCACTAACCCAGGTGGTTTCACCGTTTTCTTTAGGTTCTCATTCGTATGATGGAGGGCGAGTCGCCGAGGATGTGCCGTCCTTTTCGCCAGCCACCAGGAAGTTCCTCGACCACCCCGCCTTGATCGGCAAAGTAAGCTATGAGGAAAAAGAAAATATGAGAACAAGAGCACTCGTGTAGTGTATAATGAACCTCGACCTTGCTCTTTCTTGCAGAATTCAGTTAATGGACTGTGGTGCGTGGCCAAGGATGGCGTCCCGGACTCTCAGCTGCAGAGCAATATAGACTTCGCGTGTAGCAACGGCGCCGACTGCAAGCCGATCAACCCGGGTGGCACTTGCTTTGAACCCAACACCGTAAGGGCTCATGCCTCTTACGCCATGAACTCCTTCTTCCAAACCCATGGCAATACAGCCGATGCTTGTAAGTTTGGCGGTACCGGAGTAATTACAGACAAAGACCCCAGTAAGCCGTCGTCTCTCTCGTTAAAAATATTGAGAATCTTCACATATTTATGCTTGTGACTAGAGAGATAGACTTGGTTTATTGCACATCCATTCAGTTGATGAACTTGGTTTTATGAATCGGTTTCTTCCAGGTTCTGGTAGCTGCAAATATCCTGGTTGAGTCGGGTTTGAAAGAACGATGCTAATAAAGAAGAAACGGGAAAGTTAGATAGCACTAGTCAAGGTCCTTATGATCATTCGGACTATGCAAATGTAAAGATTTTCGTTTCTTCATGATATGACGTAATAAAATTTGACATTCTGCATCTCCTAAATGTTAATTGCTCTTTGGGATGGTCTTCGGAAGGGATGACGATCATTCCGTCTAGTAACGACGGTGAAATCCCGCTGGATTATGGGTCAAGCTAACACTCGGAGGCTCGTATTATGCATACTCGTTTGGGAATTCTTCAAACTTTGAAACATCCCGGTGTGCATGCCTAAAAGTGTTTTGATTGATTTTCGTGATGTGTGGTGGCATATTGGATGTCAAAAGCGTTGTTGGGGTTTCATGAATCATGTATAGGCGATTTAATATAAATACATTGGAAACAAAAATAAAATATTTCTATACTTGTACCTTCAAAGGCGTTGTTCATACGTTTTTAATAAAAAAATCTGAATATAAAAGGAAGTTAAATGAATTATCTTTCGAAGCGCGCTTTAAATGAATTGGTTCAAATGTTCTTCAGTTCGAGTCCCATAAACGTCGAACCTCTAGTTCAAACACACCATCAATGGACGTTGAACGAAGAGAGAATTTACGGATAATCAGCACTACGATTGTACTAGCAACTTCGTGGAGATAATCCTCTGTATCCTCAATATTTTCAGCCACAGCCCAAATGAGAGAAAATCATTTCTTCTCTTTTTCTTTCGTTTGCGTACGTACGTGCACAAAAACGCACACTCCCGTTTTTTAAAAAAACTATTCCACGTGTGGAAACCGCTCATGACCAGCAACCGTTGCCAATCGTGTTATTCATGCCCACGATCAGCAACGGTTGCTGACTGTGGGCATGCGAGACACGATCAGCAAGTTGTTGCTGATCTGTCTTGCATGCATGATGGTCAGCAACGGTTGCTGACCATCATGCCATGCATACTTTTTTTTTTTTTTATATTCAAAATAAAAACGTGCACATGAGTGCGTTGCACACGGTCAGCAAATTGTTGCTGACCGTGTGCATAATTAATTAATTAATTAATCAATTCCTAAAAATAAATAAAAATGATATAATCTGCGCATTTAGGGTACATTAACACCTATCCACTTTGGGCATGCGCATACATCATATGCACGTAGGCTCATGAGTATAACACAAATTTAATTTCATGTCGACTTAATGCGACTGCAATAATTGCAAACGCATTTGAAAAATTATTTCTCTCTTGTTCCATGTTATCCTAATTGGTTATGGTGTATGATATCCCTAGGTTCATCACTAAACTGGTAATAAGACTTGTACCAACACATTAGTACTCCCAAAAGAATTAATTGTCCCGATTAATCTTTGGGTCCTACAAATCATGATTGATGTTTAGCAATATATCATGGCTACCCAAATAGTGCGGATGCCTTGAGAACATAATAAACCTGTCAGTTTTGGCTACAATATAATTTAATCCCTCCATCTTACTATGTCCCGATAAAACAAAGACCATGGAATATTAGTCAAGTCACCAATTCAATCATATGCACAAATCTAATTGACATACATTTTATTTGAGACATAAACAATTTATTCTTAGTTACAACCTCAATCGAGAATTTCAATGCATTGTCATAATTAGATTGCATAGGACATCATTATTATACCTTACATATAACAAGGAAACAGATTCCATATTGTGTACATGTGCAACTTCGTATATGAACAAACTATGATCATCAGGTATAAAGACAGATCAACGACCAGGCATTATGTATACCTGTGAACCATAGTTGTTCAACACACAAGTTAATACTGTGCCTCAGGTCTAAAGATTATTTACACAAGACCAAAACATGAACAATTAGACATTGACCACGCTAAAAACTTCCATGTTGCTAATCGTTCCATATGCGTCATGTTCAGTGAATTTGTCTAATACAAACACATGTGTTCTAACTCAGGTATCATAATACCTAATGACTTGTGACTCATCATTCCTTTAAGTATCCAATACTTAATGGTAAAGTTAAGAACATACTGGTCTCAACAATGTTATAAATATCCACTCAATAATCCATTGACCATGAATAATTTAAAGATTCAGTCTAATTATGAACCCGTCACTATATTCTTAACGTCTCAAGAATAGGTCTAGTTGAAACTGATCTTATGGAATCATTCATAAAATAATTGGACAAATGAATGAATACGTCATTGTCATTAATTAAATAATAATAATGATAGTACAATTGAAATCCCTAATATGTAATTATTACATAGTAGCTTTAGGGCATACATCCAACAAAAAGTTTGAAAATGACAAAATTGGGCGTTAAAGTGTTGTTTTCGTAAATTCTAACTCACCTACTGTTATACCCACTTACCACATATATCTAATTGTCAAGTATATCCACTTACCATCTAAGTAGCATTGATACCGATACATGACATAACACGACACAATGTGCCGATATGTTTTTCCTAAAAAAATAGAGAATTCTGACACATTGAGACATATTGTATATTAAATGTATATTTTTATCTATATATGATAAGTTATCATTTTTATGATTATTTCAATCAAATTAATTTGATTCAAATTCACAAATAAATAATAATAATAATAATAATAATAGCATAGAATAAATTTACACTAAAAATGTTAATACATCATTTGTTAAAATAATTCATTATTCAATTTAATAAATTCAACTCCATTCCAATAATTCATAAAATTTGAAGGAAAAAAAAAAAGTAATCCACATTTTGAACTCACATGTTAGAGCATGTCAGAAGAAAAAGAAAAAACTTGAGAGGGTGAATTGTGTGTCATGGGAAGTGAGTCGAAAAAAAAAAACCAGATTTTTCTTCTTTCTCCATTTATTATTGTTTACATATTTATATTTGAACACCTCATTTAATGAAAATTTTAAAAATTGATCATGTATGTGTTTAGATCGTGTGTTAAAATTTCGAACTCTCATGTCGAAATTCCAGACTCGAGTGTTAGAAAAGTTGACTAAGTGTTGGATTTTTTGACACATGTTGACCGAGTGTCGAACACGTGTCGGAGTGTCCGACACAAAATAAAGGCTTCACGAAAGTGTTGGTGCTCCCTGACTTACTGCTTACCTCTACTTTCTAAGTGTATCCACTTGTTGAGTATAATCATTTACTAAGTATATCTAATTGCCAAGTATATCCGCTTGCCGAATATAATCATTTACTGCTTATATTAGACTTGTCAAGTATAACAACTTCCTGAGTATGTCCACTTACCAAGTATAATCACTTAGGTTATGTTTGGTCATCTAGATTTCTAACCAAAATAAGATATGTAATTCATGAATTTTAATATATTTACGTATTATTTGGTGAACCGCAATAGTAAAGTCGGATATTTTCATATCCTATCGTATCCTACGTTTGATATTTACTAGTATAAATGAACGAGAAAATATACAAATAAATATGATAAAAATCTCTCATGATTTAATAGAAAATCTAATAAAAAAGCAAAAATATGATCATTCACTTTTGTGATTATAAAAAGTATAGTACTTTGACTCTTTTGTTACTTTTTTGAAACTTCAATTTGAACCACAAAATTATAGAGGAAAAAGTATTTTTTTGTGTTTCCAGTCGGACTGTGGTGATCGACTAGAAACAAGGGCTGGCAGGATGGAGTTTTGCCCAACCTCGTCGGCCCTCGCCTCGGACCAATCGCTAATTAATTTTGCTACACAGGTGTGAATCGCTTCATTTGAGGTACATATTTCCTTTTCCACACCATAATTAAGGTAGACCTATTCAATCATCTTCCCCACTCACGATTGAATGATTTGATTTTCGTAATTTTCAACTCTTGGTGGGAGGGGAATCCCGTCTCTCTGACTTTTTACCAGTTAAACCCCCAGAAAAGAAAGGTACACATTATAGGCATAGGCACCATGACCAAGTCATAATTCGGCTAATAAATCTATCAAGTCAATCATGAGGCGAGCACCATATAATTTTTTCTACAAAGTGTGAACCTCCCGACCGTGGCGAAGGTCAAGGAACATGTGAATCCGCACATTTCATGTACATATTTCTTGCAAAGAAGTCAGCCCATCTTGTCAAATTCACAAATTAATTGAGTTTGACCGGGCAATTCAATGTAGAGACGGCAAACTCATTTCTTTTTCCAACATTATTTTAATATAAATGAGAATTTCTTTTTGCACCACAATCAAAATTACTTTCTAGATAGGATATCAACGGAACATTCTTATTTAAAGTGAGGAATTATTCAAATTGGATCGAATTCAACTTACTATTTTTGTTTTTTATTATGCGATAAACGTAAATAGTAAAATGGGAATCAAACCCGATTGACTCCTACGACTCTCTTTTTTTTTTTTTTAAATTCAAAATTAAGCGGTTAAAATCCGTAAACCGGTGGCCAGCGGGGAATATATGCGACCCCCTCAGCACGACCCGATATAATAAATGGAATTTCCACGGTGGCGATGAGGTGGGCCCGGCGGCGTCAGTCATTTCAAGTCCTCCTCCTTCTCCATCTCCATCTCCATCTCCATCTCCTCGCACCGTCTTCAGTACTTCAGACGCCCTCCAATCAGCGCTCTCGATCCTCCGCGATCTCCCCTCCCCCGCCCGTCCGTACATCCGAAGCATCATCGTAGCTCCCCCAACCCTTCCGATGCATCGCCGCCGCCCCCCTCATCATTGTCGGAACCGCCGCAGCTCTCGCCGATGAACCGAGCCGAGCGATGACGGCTTCTGCTTCGGGGAAGGAAACCTCTGCGCGCGCGACGATGTCCGTGGCGGAACTGAAGGAGCGCCACAAGCAAGCGACCGAGACCGTCAATTCTCTGCGGGAGCGCTTGAAGCAGAAGCGAGTCCAGCTGCTCGACACCGATGGTTGGTGTTCCGTTCGATCGGTTGCCTTCTTTACACCGCACCTTTCGTGGTGTTTATGTAGGGTTTCGCTTTGCTTTCTGTGCGGATTGTGACCGGGTGCTTCGATCTGTTTGGTTTTGTGCGGTTAATTGTGTGCAGTGGCTGGGTACGCGAGGGCTCAGGGGAGGACTCCGGTCAAATTTGGGCCGACGGATGTGGTGTGTTGCAGGATCTTGCAGGGCCACACCGGCAAGGTAATATTGGACGGCTTGGGATTTGCGGTTGCATGTGTAGTGTGTTTGATCTCGTCTGGTTGTTCTCGCACCTTTTGATTTTGAAGTTTGCTTCTTCAACCTATCGCTGTGCTACGGAGATTTATCGGAATTTGAAGGTTCGACTTATCTTGTGCTGCGGAGATTTATTGGAATTGGAGGGTTGGACTCGTGCCGACAATGAACTGCTATGTGCTTTCGAATTCCCAATCTCTAGTTCATTTGGACACCCAGGGTTTGTTACCATCAATTTTTTTTTTTTTTAAACTTTCCTTTCCAGGAGGGGTATCTGCGGTTCATCAAATGGTGGTGAGAATATCCTTTTCAAATTGTCTCTTTTGGACAACTCAAGCATGCTGTTGGTCTCGTATTATGATTCTTTTACAGTTTCATCATTGACCATGAGTGATTTATGAGAATGCTACTTTAGAAGGAAATAAATAAAAACAGTAGCAAAAGCATTAAGATTTAACTAATTGACTAAATCTTCATGAATAAGGTGAAGAATGGAACCTGTTGTCAAGCTACTTAAGAGGTATTTAGGGAGATTGTGTCAAAATCTCATCCTAAGCTTGCGTAACGGAAGTATGGCTTGTCCAGCTGACAGATGGTGGCTTGTAATAGTGAGGTTTTAAGGAGTCAAGCGAATGATCGAGTAGAAACAGCGAAAGCTTCCACTATTGCTGCCATAATGGCATCGCCCAATCCCCACACGTGCGTGTGAATGTTTTTGTCTTTGTCTTTGTTTCTTCTTTTTTTCCTCTCCTTTGTTTTGTTTTGTTTATTTATTTTTTTTTGGGGGAGGGGTGGGGGTTTGCTTTGCTGGTCAAAGGATAACTTCTCTTACTCTTTTATGTTTGAAATTGATCTGCATCCTCTCTTGACATATCTTACAGGTGTACTCACTAGATTGGACTCCTGAAAAGAATCGCATTGTCAGTGTGTCTCAAGATGGGAGATTTATAGTGTGGAATGCTCTGACCAGTCAGAAAACTCATGCTATAAGGCTTCCTTGTGCATGGGTAATGACATGTGCTTTTGCACCGAATGGTCAGTCTGTTGCATGTGGCGGTCTTGATAGTGTATGCTCTATCTTCAACCTCAATTCCCCCGTTGACAGGGATGGGAATCTGCCAGTATCAAGAATGCTTAGTGGGCATAAAGGTTATGTGTCATCGTGTCAGTATATACCTGATGAAGACAGTCACCTGATTACAGGATCTGGTGACCAGACGTGTGTCTTGTGGGATATTACCACAGGTCTCAGAACTTCTGTCTTTGGAGGAGAATTTCAGTCAGGGCACACTGCTGATGTTTTAAGGTACTGTATTTGTCTATGCCAAATCTCTTTTCCCCTTTAATCCACTGGAATTAGGATCATCTATTTCATCTGTGCACAGTCTTGCAAACTGAGATGTTTGTTGGAAATGAACTTATAATTTTGTTAATTCTGCTATTCGAACAAACTGTCTTATACACTCAAGCATCTGAGGAGCTGTCTCTTGTCTAGAAACTTCACATTGATTTTTTAAGTTCCAGTAGATTGTGTAGTGCCTAGAAACTTGTGCATAGATTTGTGATTGCCGTCTCCTTAATCAGAGAGTAGCTTATTTCATGGTTGCATTTTCACGATACTTGTCACCAAAGATTTACCAACCCTGTGGCAATCTCATGGCTGGCCTCTAGAGAGTTAAGCTTATGTAAATTCTACTACTGAAGCTAAAATATATATTTTACTTTTCAGTGTGTCAATCAATGGATCGAACCCAAGAACGTTCGTTTCTGGTTCGTGTGATTCAACTGCTCGGCTGTGGGATACTCGTGTCGCAAGTCGAGCTGTTCATACATATCATGGACATGAAGCCGATGTAAATGCCGTAAAGTTCTTTCCAGATGGACATAGATTTGGAACTGGGTCTGATGACGGTACTTGCAGGCTCTTTGACATCAGAACAGGGCACGAACTCCAAGTATACTATCAGCCGCATGGCGACAATGACATCCCACATGTCACCTCCATTGCATTTTCCATTTCGGGGAGGCTGCTGATTGCTGGATACTCAAATGGTGACTGCTATGTGTGGGATACGTTATTGGCTCAGGTAATAGGTGATGGAGTACAGGTTGGGAAGGTCTGAATTAGTTGCTTTAGATTCTTGCCTGGAATCCCATCAAACTTATCCGTTTGGGGAGAGAGACTTGCGCTTCCTTATTGAAGACCATTGTGATAAGTTGTCCGAAGTATTAGTCTTAGACCTGGCAAATGGATTCTTGTGAGTCGTCGCTAAAGTCTATGCAATCAAGTTCCCTTGCTATGGGGAGGGGACATGATGCACATCCCGTGTCATGTTTTAGATTGGAATGGAGTAAGTTTAATTCATTTATTTATTTATGTAGGTGGTGTTGAACTTAGGATCGTTGCAGAACTCACATGAAGGTCGGATCAGCTGTTTGGGTTTGTCTGGTGATGGAAGTGCCTTGTGTACTGGCAGTTGGGATACAAACCTAAAGGTTAGAATTGTGTTAAAACTTTTCGCCTTTTGACATCGCTTTAGGCCAAACTGATACTGATTTTAGGGATAGAAGGGCAGTGATTTGTCCTGCCTTCTTTCTTCAATTAGTCGGCATCTGAGCTGCATTTTTGTTGAGGTCCTCCTCCACTCCTTTGTATCTGCTTTGTCAAATGATAATCATCTGAGGTCATTTTAAACGCTCTGGCATCTGATATACTCTAGTTCGTGGTACTTTATGATAGTCCCAGTATTAGCCTTGTTAAAGTACTTCTCCTTTCTACTATATTTATGTATATTAATTCAAGATGCTAATTATCTGGAACATTATGTTCTCTGTTTTACTGAACTTTTGGAATTTGGTCAACTGTTCATGGTCTTCCTGCGCAGAGCTTGCAGCCTGCTTACAAACTTAATGTTTTCCTTAATTTTCGATTGGAACAAGTGATATGTATATGTTCCATAAGCTTCTGCTATTTTAAAAGCCCTACATATGTTGCCTGGGAGATTTCTCTGAATGGACTTTTTGTTAATAATCCGAGTTACAAATGTTTGGCACATACTCATTGTTGTCAGTTCATAAGTCTGTTATTAATTGCTGGGTTCAGGATAGCTCATGCAAGTGATCATTATATTATTTTGTTGATGAAGGAATTAGCTAAGAACATTTCGTTTCTCTCCTTCTGTCAGATTTGGGCCTTTGGAGGGATTCGGACGGTGAATTGATTTCTCCAGGAGCCGAAGCCTTTGATTTCCTCATGGTTTCTCTCATTTCATGTTATCTTGTCAGTTTCATTATGTGCCCATAATTTGTGGAAAAATAGATTGAGAAGCCCTAATCCTGAGATTGCATTGTTGTCGTTCTCATGATGAAAAAGAAAATGACGTGGATTCAATCAATCGTCTCATGGTAACTAGAACAAGGTTCATGTGATTGTAATTTTATACTCAATGCTTTTGTGCTTGCTTTTTTCCCAAGGTCATTCTCATCAACGTCTTGTTTCTCTTTTGTAATGTGTATTTCCGCTTCCTTTTTATTGAGATTTTCACCAGTTGCTGATCCTGAAGTAACAACGTTTGTATCCAAAATAGTCAATGACCCGCCGCAGTGGAGCTCTTTAGAATGTAGGGGTGGAAAATGGGCCGCCCGGCCCGATCAATCCCAGAATTTAAATTATTTCGAGTGGCCTACTCCTCCCATCGTCTGTCAATAGCCGTTGGGTTTACTGACCTTTCAGCCCAAACGGCCACAAGTTGGAAGAATGGTCCGGTAAAAAATGGATCGGGCTGGCTTGTCGCGGTCAAAATTCTGGGCCCCATCTTTCAGAACCATGCCCGTTACGTGATGGGCCGGCAAGTTACTGCTTACATTAAATGGGCTGATGGTTGTAGTAGTCCACAGGCCCGGGGCACACAGGCTCGTGACGTCATGGCCGCCTGCTGTGGCCCACCTTGGCCAAACCGCCGGCCCGTTTCGGCCCAGTTTCTAGCGCAATAAAGAGGCCCAAAACAATGCCCTCGGGCCCAGATTCCGTCGAAAGAAAGGCCCAAAGCAAAACCTATAACGTAAGTCACAAACCTGGACAGGAGAGGCCCATTAAGGACAAAACAGCAGAGCCCAAGGGGGGACCCAACGAGGAACTACCTTAAGGCCCAGAACAGGGCCCACCTTGGATCAATCAAGACCGCGCGAGCAGACGGCCCATAAGTCCATGCCGGGCCGGGCCCATAAGGCCTTCAACAGAGACTCGAGAAACAGTCAGGCCCATTGGGCCAAATATCAAGCCCAGACCCATAAGACCTAACTGAGAACAAGACAAACGGCTCAAAACAAGGCCCATCCAATTAAGGTCCGCCCGAAAGACCAACTTAAGATCCAATAAAAGCCCACTTGGGCCCTATCCTGTGCCCAATAAGGCCCACAACCAGGCCCAGGAAGCACTTTTCATTACTGGCCCGATAAGGCCCATTCAAGGACGCACAGCCCAATAAGGAAAACATTAGAGGCCAATGTTTGGACCCAAATCTGAGCACCAAAAGGCCCAAATTCGACCCATTAAAGACCAAACTGGCACATCCCAAGCCCGTACCGATAATACCCATTACCAATAAAGGCCTTCCCCAGAGCGCAATTTCAGACAATATAAAGATACACATTGGGCCATACAAGGCCCAACTCCAGGCCCGTGACTTGATGGGCACGCCTGCCCCGCCTCTGCGCCGTCCTGTCACAGCCTATTGCCGTAGGACAGCTTGTCCTAACCCAGGGCCGTGACGAGACGCTCCAGCCCGACTGCCACGTCCCACTAACAATAGGGCCGATTGCAGACCACAGGGCCAGGCCAGGTCCACGACATGAGGGGCCAACTAACAAAATGGGCCCAAAACTGCAAAAGAATGCCCGATAGGGTGAAGTATAGCCGATTCACGGCGCCGGGGCTAGAAAATTTAGATTAAACAGGATTCACTTCTCCTAACCATTTACACTTCGTTCGAGCCATAACACGAACCGCATACATAAGTAGGCCTCGGGAAAGAAAATTCACGGCGAGCGAATTATAAAAATAGAAGAATCTGAATCGAGTATAGAAAAGCAAATACTACCAGTTGGGAAAACATTGAGCTATAGCTAATAGCTCAGATCTCATTACACTCCGCATGAATAGTTGAACGGGCACATGCTCCGAAATCTGTTTTTCCTACCTGGAAGTAGACTTTTACCTCTGCCTCCGCCTCCGTCCACCTGTAGTAGTGTAGTCTCTTTCGATGTACAAAATTGCAAAGGCTGAATATCTGACAAAAAGTACCCCCACGATAGCAAACTATCCACTCGCCACAATCTCGTGAATGGTGTCACTGACATTTTCATCCTCGGACCTGACCGATAATTTCATCGCAACCTCATTTTGACCACTGATTCCGAATGATAATCGCACAAGAACCTTCACATTTCCGATAAATACACCAGACAACAGGCACGTATGTGACCTAGAATTGCTTGGGACGGCCTCAGTGCCCTACAAGAAGGAAAAGAACACTAATTAAGTCCACTTTAGACAAAGCATGAAAACCTAGAGTAAACTGCCTGTGCACACCTAAAATAAAGCTAAAAGCAAGGTCGTCCTGACATGTGACTATTCAGCCTCGTTGTTATTATTATTATTTTTTAATGGATAGAGAATGCAAAGTTTTGACAATTGCATCTCTAAATCTAGGATAAGTGCCTCAATAGTACAAGTTGATTTCTCCAAAATCACCAGCATCACCTTTTACGGGTCAAATGAGGTAGATTTTCTAATGCTCTGTGAATAAACCTCCGTCATCTTCATGCCTTTTGAAATAACATTAAAAAAGAAGTCGCATAACCACCAAGAGACACAATTATTGCAAATAATAGTACCTCGCATGGCTCCATTCCAAGGAGGTCAATGACGGCACTCACAGCCTCAGCAAGACTTTCCCTTGGGCCCAGGCCGTATTCATCTACCCGCTCAAACTCTGGGCCCGTGCTTTCCCATGCATTACGGAAATTGGACACCCCAACTTTTTGCATGTAATCTGCTGCAACTACCTCAAGGTCCTCCAGCTGATATTCATCTTCTACGCCATCTTCCTCTGCCTCACCACTAGTTGGATCCACCTGATTCAAAATCAGAAAAGGATCCTCAAACACTCACCCTAGCGCTATCTTTGACAACAAGAAGTGAAAACTGGTCACACCCAGAGATAAATAAGCTTTTGACTAAGAGCTTTCTACTGAGTAACAAATAAAAAGTGGCCAACTGTATCCTTTTCTCTATATTGCTTTCCCAGAGCAGATAGTCTAACATTAGTTGACAGTGAAACCATAAAGAACCATGTCTGCAAGGATCTCTGAAAAAGATGACAGCGAAAACAAGTTCAAATCATCCTCTACCTATTAGGGATATCTACCTATGCTCAACTTTTACAGTCCTCATGCATGCAAATGAAACTGGTAAAAATCTTTTTAGCATATCCTTGTCCAGGACAATTTTTTTGCATAACCTATACCTCTTTAACGATGAACTTCAACACATTAGAAAATTTTCCAGCAGGAACTCCATCTGGCTTTTCAAATGCCACAAATGTCTGTCCAGGTGAATCATATGGAAGAGATTTTAGTGGCTTGGATGCAACTTCAGAGAATTCCTCTGCTTCTGAGGCATCCACAACAACTGTGACCTGCAATATATGAAAGAATAAAAAGGAAAAAGAAAAGGTTATAATCACAGTCAGTCTTGAGCAGTGCTGGAAACAAGAGAGGGGCGCTAACAGGCTGAACATTACATTCTCCAGTAATTGCTCTGGGATAGTATTTGTGCAGTTGTACTGGAATACAACATGGTGATCAAAAATGTGCTTAACAACATTAACAGCATACTCGGTTTCTGCTTCTGTCAGTTCAACTGGGGCAGATGACTGGCAAGAGAAAATGACATTGCATGTTAATTTCATTCTTAAGAATTTCAATTATAACACTTGAATGCTTCAAAGAAATGCCAAAGAACCTTAAAGAGTATGCCATAGCTTGCAAATTCAGGAATTGAAGAGAGCAGCCTGTCATAAGCATCGACAGCAGCAGAAGGGGCAGTGGGAGGAGCACCAAGACCTATAGGCTTTTTCCCTGGTGCTTTCTTTTCAGCAAGTGGCTGAGCCTTTATCTCCTTGGGTACAGAATTAATATCAAATGGCTGATCTGATGGCTCCTGTGTTCAAAATAAAACTTGAGTTGCATTTAACAGCTAGCAAAAGCAAGAGGGGCATTTAAAACTTACATAATTTTTCAGACTTGTTTCTAGGTTGACAAGCGGAATGTCCATTGAGTCAAAAAGAAACTCTTTTACAGCATTATCAGTTTCAGCAACTGAACCATCAGCTCCAAGTGTATTCAAGTATAGTGTAGCCCTATCGCGAACCTTAAGAGGAAGACAAAATCATAAGAAAAGTTTTCAAGTAATGCGTTTCTTAATGGAAAAAGGGCCTCAAATATAAAGAACTAACAATTAAGGGTCCAAGGATGAAGGGAGCGAGTACCCAGAAAACATACCTCATCATCGCTGTCAAAAAGACAGCGCCTCAACAGGACAATAATGCGAGGCTGCAGTAAAAAAATCTACAGTGTTAAATAGAGAAGTCCAAGATCCCAAATAAGCAAAAGAAACATGAGAAGAAGAAAGCAGTTCACTGCACCTTCAATGAATCAACCATAGCACCAAACTTAGCCAATGTGCTTACAGCACAGGCACGAACAGTTGCATTCTCGAGATGTACACGATTATAGATGTACCTAATAAATTTGCTAGGATCTGAGGTTTTTGGCCCTTCATTCCCCAGGAAATGGAGAATCTAACAATCACATGAATAAGAAGATTAAATTTCCACACAACTAACAAAACAGGGGAAAAACAAAAATGCCTTAGCACAAAAAAACAAATGCTTATTGACACCTGTGTTGAGAGGTAAGTAAATTCACAGTCTTCAATGAATTCACATAGATGAAGCAACCCAATTTCTTTTGCCTCTTGTATATCTCTTATGAGAATCACAATTGAATCAACAATTGCCTTTTTATACTCAAATCCACCTTCTTCCCTGAGTATATTACTTAGGAAGTTCATCCTGTCAACATAAAGCACCAGAGAAAAAAGCCTTAGTTTGTTCGTTACACATGAATATAAAAGAAAAATGTGGGGTGAGCCCTAATTTATTTGTTGGGAAAGGAAGAAGGGTGGAAGATGTTACTCACAAGGATCTATACTTCAAGGGAAATTTCATGCACAACGATCTTATGGCTTCAACCACAACAATTTTGAATTCATCAGCAATGTCTGACATGAAATTTGTGATCTGTTTCATCAGACGATCAACACTCGACTCATTTCCAGTCTTCAGAAGCGTGGTGATTGCAAGTGTGGCAATGCTTCGGTTCTGGTCAGAAATTAAACTCTCCATATCTATGTTGCAGTTAGTGACAGCCATAGGATGGGTCATTGCCACCTGCAGAAAAGTTCTACCACATTCAAATCACTTATAGAAAAGCAAAAGTCAATCAGAATTGCATGGGGAAGCAATGCAATGTATCTCGATAAGCACGGTTTTTTGGACATTCTTTAGCTTTCCTTTACATCTGTAACAGTCTTGTTACAAAATATTCATTGAGGATACAAAGGAAAAATTATTATGACAAAACCATATAAGTAAAACATGAGTAAAAGACAATTGAAAATCTCCATGCTTAAGAAAGTTATGACAAGGAAAGAGGACCTTTCACAGCATGAAGGAAAACCAGGTCATACCTTGTTCAAAGTACGCACAGCTGCAAATCTCAAAACTGGCTTGGAAGAACTTAAAAAGAGCTGGAGGACAGTAATTGCAGGAGTCAATTCGCGGTTTGTCACACCACTAAGTTCTGTAATTGCTCTTGCGGCCTCCAAAATCACCATTTCAGCCTTATGGCGAAGACAGCTTTCAAGATAATCATAAAATGGCCTTTCTCCAGTTTGGAAGTTATTGGCCGACTCACGAATAACCTGTCATAGTGTTGTTTGTAAGATAATGACAGGAAACCAAAACGGTACTTCTATGTCTTATCAGAGGACACACCTGACTAGCGTAACGAACTAACAGGCACTGCGCCAGAGGAGAGCGAACAGTTCCCCTAGTCAAGCTGGTGACTAACTTACTAACAGCAAGCCTGTCATTCTGCCGAATCTGCAAGTTATAGGAAGATGTGAAAAACATTCCAGCAACTAACAAATCTAGGAGAAGTACTCGTGAATGCTTAGTATTTATTTGGTCCATATTTTCTCCATTCTCAAAAGGTGTATTTTAGAATTTACATGGTAATAAATTTAAAAGCCAAAAATAAGACGAGCTAAAACAAATCAAATGAGAAGATCAACATCTTCATATCCATACAAAACTACCAAAAGGACACAATTAAATCAACTGTTATGTTTTGTGGGTCCACAACTATGTTGAAAACTATACAAAATTAATAAGAACAACCCAGTTTCAGTGCATCTATCACTTGCCTGTCAATTTAAAGTAAAACCTTTTATTCATACCCCAACCTTTTTTGCCCCTCATCTATTTTCCTACATAATTCCTTGTGTAAGCTCTAGTCATATTAGTCCTTAGGTTATGCTGTGCCCACAACAAAAGGCAATAGCTACTTTACACGTTCAAAAGCTGAAAAAGTGGTTCATTGTGGTTTGCGGATCTTCCTAATGGAGACTTAAGCCTCCCCTTAGACCTCCTTTAATGAGGAAACAGATAAATTTAGTTTTGTGGTGGCTACTCAAAATGGTAGTCTTAAAATAAATATATGAAAGAATGAAACATGGCATGTTTAAAAAGTTTCTGTGGATCTTTGGATTATACAGGAACACCATAGCAAAGGGAATATCCTGAATAGTTAAAAACAAGGAAGGAAACAAGATGCGCCCAAGCAAAACAGAAAAAAAATCAAAGAAAACAATACACTTAGTTGCCAGCATTAATAACACTAGTCACTACTACCACTCTTCAAAAAAATCAGCTCTGTGGATCTTTGGATTATACAGGAACACCATAGCAAAGGGAATATCCTGAATAGTTAAAAACAAGGAAGGAAACAAGATGCACCCAAGCAAAACAGAAAAAAAATCAAAGAAAACAATACACTTAGTTGCCAGCATTAATAACACTAGTCACTACTACCACTCTTCAAAAAAATCAGCTCAAAGAATCAGATTGTTCAAGAGTTGATCAGGCTTCTGAAAATGAGTTATCTTCCAGTTTTCATTAGCAACACAAAAGAGAAATTATTGAGAAGAAGGTGTCAAAAGGCAGCATGCGAGTTCATTGCCAACCACGCCTGATCAGATGCTGCAGACATTCACTTCCACCAGAGAGGAACACACAGCACAGAGATATCCAAGAGGTTCCATTTGCTCATACAAATATTGCAAATGCAAATCTGCATTATAGAAAGGAAAAAAAAGAAACATCCTTCAAATTGGATGTGACAACCAGCGATGAGCATCTAGCATACCTGATGAAGTAATGCCAAGGCATGGAACTGTACAAGGGCAGCCCTTGATTGGACAGCCTCCTGAACTTCATTACTCCACCTTTTCACAATCTCGGGATTTGTCTACAGAAACAAAATAATTTTTAATGGGCACTTCTCTTATAATAAAAACGTGTAAACATGTATTCTCATTGGTGTATATGTGCAGAACCTGAGATACATATTTTGAATGATTAGTAACAAGATAACAACAGAAAGAACCTGAAGTATATGGATCCCACTGACTAAAGCTGCACTAGCAACCACAGGATTCTTATCAACAATAGCCTGTTTCAAGTATCGCTCAATCTGAGCTAGAAGGGTTCCATCTGTGATCTGACATAGAACACGAATAGCATTGGCTCGGTACACATCAGTCCTGCTAGTCATGTCTTTCATAAGAGAGCTTGTCACCATGATGACCTTCGATAAAGAAATATCTTGAGCAAGTTAGTAATACTGTGCAAGACAATATCATGGCATTCAACATCGGGACTGCTGAAACATAATAAATCATGGCACCTCATCAGAGGAAGGAGAGATCTCCTTGATCATCAGATAAACCATTCTCCTCAATCCAATATCTCTTGATTGGAAAAGTTTCGTGACAGCGAAAAATACTTCTGTGGCTTCTATCTGCATATTAAATCCAGATTTTAACAGAGAAGAACAATTTCACCCATCAATAAGATGAGAATGAGCTTACAAACACACATCGCAGGAAATTTGAAATTCATAAAAAGAAAAGCAATATCAAACAACAAAGGAGAATCTGACCTTTGTGAATGTTTCCCCTTGGTTCAGTAGATATAGAAGCTTCGTAATGACCTGAAATTCGGGACAGTTAGACTCCACACTAAGAACAAGCACAGATACAACTGCAAACACGGAAATGAGGCAGGTCAGCCTCAGACCTGAGAGCATCTCCTCGGATCTAGCTGGGGATCGTGGAAAACCCTAGCTTCCTGAAGGACGGCTCCTTTCTCGATCCCGAGAAAGGGAGAGTATTCAGCTGCATCACATCCGAGCAACACAGTCAAAATGAAGAGATAGCAATGCACCAGGAATAGAAAAGCAGTCCTAATAAAAAAGGATGGGTATGAAGTCCCAATTCTCCAGCAAGAATTCCAAAATGAATTCCGATCGAATCAACAGCGATTCCAACAATCTCCGACCACCCGACCGGTAACTTCCTACGAATCGAATCGGCCTAAAGCAAGGAACGCGCAACAAGTACTAATCGGATCGACAGAGATCCACCAGATCCTCCGCCAAAAACACGCATCTCAATAGAAGGCGGATCTAGATAACGACCGAGGAAGCGATCCTCGCAGGCCCAACCGACGGCCGAGGCAAAAAGGCGATTCGGATCCGGAAACGGAAACGGTACGGTCGACGAGCTTACCTTCTTCATCGCGGTCGTCGTCCTTCTTCGCGAAAGGCTGAGCCATCGCCGGCGAGAGAGAGAGAAACAGATCTGAGCGGAATCGCGAGAGCGAGAACGAGCGAGAGACACGAGCGTTTACGCAGGGGGGTGGGGAAGGTGCAGGTGGAAGTGGCGATGTTTTTTGAACAGGGCTCGAGGATGAACTGCCCCACCTCTACCTATGCTCCGATTCAGTATAAGCTTCGGTTCAGAATGCACTTTGATTGAGGTGGTTTTTCTTCGGTAAGGCCAAACCGTATCAACCGATTCCTGCTCCTTTTATTTTCTGATGTAATTATGGGATAACATCATACATATTTCATAGGCGTATTTCATTCAACTAGGCCTCGCAGCCCGGCATGAGAACACGATTTGATGCAAATACAAAGTTTATGTGATATAGTTCTTTCAAAGGTATTTTACAATTGATAACTTATGAACTAGATAAAAGTATGTAGAACGAACTGCTCGAATTGAAAAATGTCCAAACTGGATCAAACTAGTCGGTTTGGTCCGATTTTTGGGAGTGTTAGTTCAGTTTTCAACTTCTAAAAATGAAATTAGTATCCAGGCAATCCGGTTCCCGATCAAGAGGGGATAACTAGATCGGATTAACTACATATAATTTTTTATTATTTAAAAAAAATAAAAAATATATGAATAAATATTATCTCGTCTAATGATATCATAAGCTAACGCATAATAATTTTTTACTCATCGTTACTTTTGTCAATATCTTAAAATTTGTTACTTTCTTTTGTTGTACACAACCACTTTTTGGTGAATAAAAAAAAATGGCCAGTTCCATTGGATCGGATCGAAATTGACGATCTGATCCAATCCCCAATTACCAATTTGGAGATCAGATTGAGAACTAATCATCTCTAAACCAACGAGCATTCGAAAAGATGGCTTCATTATAGCATGGAATGAGGGGAAACCGCCTTTGTATAATTGCTTTCGTGTAATGCATATGTGGTAATTCATAACATGACACGAGGTGATGTTATGAATCATGACAAGAACTTGGTGAATGTGGATTTACACCGATCATATCACGATGCTACAAGGGTCCTTTAGGAAATTCTGATCTCTAAGAAAGATGAGATTGTTGCGCATGGACTTTCTCTAGGAAGAAGTTTGCAATTGGGGGGCAAAGGACATCCAGAAAAACAAAAAGAACTCTCATTGATGATGTATACCTTTTCACTTATAACTACTTAAATTTCTATATTTATTTTAAAAAAATATCATGCATGTATTTCTAAACAAAACCCAACATTGAAAAGATTAAATCGTCACTCCTCGCAAACTCATTTTAGCATCTTAAGCCATAAGCGGCTTGTGTCTTTAGTTGATTTTGAGTGTTTCATATGGATGCGAGAATTTAGAACTTGAATACGAGCATTTTTCCAAAGAAAATGGCGGTTTCACCATTAGGGACATAAAGATGATCGATGTGAACATGCAAAGTGGTATCCCAAGACAAAACTCGTGAATGCATTCGGTACACCTAAGTGGTAATTGGGTATGTGAGGCTTATTTTCTGTACTTCCACATGAGTTTACTGAAAAAGCACCTCATCTTTTAACTTGCTATCCAACCACATATGACCAAACCCGAAAAACCATACAAACCTGAACTGTATGTCGTCCTACAAAGCAAAGCGCCAATGAGTTCTTCAACGATTGGGATGTAAATCACTTACGAAAGAAAGAAACGGATTTGCACATTGATCAAGAACTTTCTAAGGATTCGAAAGAGAGATGTAGACGTTCGAGTCGAGAGATGCTTGAGGCGAGACCGACTTTGCTCAGAAGTTGTCGTTCCTGCTCATTTCGCGTGAATAGCTGCTGGTTGAAGAGCTAGAAGGATTACGTCCGTAATCACTGCTGACATCTACTTCATCATTGAGAGCGCTTTCTCTAATCATTTTCATGTCCAAAATGTAGGAACCTCCTCCCATGCCGCTGCTGTCTCCGAAAGTCGAGCTGTTGCTCGGCTTCACCCACTCATGCACTTCATCGAATGATACGTCGCCTTCAAGCGCACGGACAATCTGTTTCGAATATAAGTTCAAATTAGCTTCGCAGTTTCTTCACAGCATGATGCCGTTTTCCTCTCTTAACCCTCATAATTATCGTTCTTACCTGACTCATTTGGGGTCTTCTCTTAGCAGAGCGTCGAATGCATGCGCCGGCACAAGCGACCATGCGCGCCATCTCCTGAGGGACATAGTTGTCCTGTAAACGCGGATCCACCAACTCACTGTAATCTCCCTCCGCCAGAGCGGTTGTGATGATCGGCGTTGCCTGGTCATGCAGAAACATAGTAAACCTTGTCAAGTTCAATCTAACATGATGAGCAAACACATTAGGTACGAATGCTCGTGAAGCCAATGAAGAGAGAGGTTTGCGAACCCAATCCACGAGGCTGTCGTCCATATCGGCATCGATGGGGGGTTTTCCAGATATTAGTTCCAAGAGCATCACTCCGAATGAGAAGACATCAGATTTGTCGGTCAGCTTGCCGCTCGCTGCATACTCCGGAGCTAAATATCTGCATAAGTAGACTATCTTTACCCCGATACAAAAGATTGAAAAGCTCCAAATAAGTCATCGGTTGATTTCCTAACATGCACGGGTTGAGTTCATCTTTATCATCAATGAAACAAAGCATCCGTTGCCCTAACTAAGTCGATATCTAATTCATGGGATGCATATGCGTAATTGCGAGAACACAGCTTAATGCTTATTCTTACCCAAATGTTCCCATGACCCGCGTCGACGCGTGAGTATGATTGTCCGCAGCTAGCCTGGCAAGGCCGAAATCAGATACCTGAAATCCACATAGTATGAAATCATTAGACTGCCGGCCCGAAGCTGGAGGACACTGTACTGCCATCGTAACGGTTCAAAGACATGAAATTTAAGATGGGCAACCATGGTTCCTACCTTGGCTTCAAAGTTGAAATCGAGGAGTATGTTTGCAGCTTTGATATCTCGGTGAATGATTTTTGGGTGACCTAATTAATAGCAGTCAAACTAGTTTAGGCACAACGGAGGAAGAGAGCTTGAAGAAAGTCAATTTCTGAGTTCAACTATCAAGTCGACTTACAATCTTCATGCAGGTAAGCAAGTCCTCTGGCTGCACCCAATGCTATTCTAAGCCTGATGGGCCATTCCATGACGGGTCGATCCTTCCCTATACAGATTTTTAATCAAGCGACGGATCGAGGAAATTCAGCAGTTATGCTTCAAATTCTAACATCCAAATGCATTATTCGAGGGTGGAAACATACCATGGAGATGATACTCGAGGGTGTTGTTGGGCACAAACTCGTAAATCAATATCCTTTGGCCCTCCGTGATGCAATAACCCACAAGGGACACGAGGTGGCGATGATGCACCCTGCTGATGATCTCGACCTCCACCTGGAACTCAAGGTCGCCTTGCCCGCTACCGTTCTTCAGTGACTTCACCGCTATCTCCTTTCCGTTGGGCAACACCCCTTTGTGCACGTAGCCATACCCGCCTAGTCCCAACAAGTTGGCCTGCGAGAACCCTCCAGTTGCAGCTGCTAGCTCGTCGTAGGTGAAGGTAGTCTGCGTGAACCCTAGTGCGAAGGACGGAGGAGGCGGCGGCAATGGTGGGCCAAGTGGGCCGGAGGAGAACTCCGAGCTCAGCTGGCCACTGCTTAATGTCGATGCCGGCAGTGGATGCGACCAACTGCTGTACCCCGTGCTCGTCACCCCAGGAGGCGGAGGTACCTTGACCATGTGTTCCATGGGTTGATCTTGTTGCCAAATCGCCGGTTGATGCGGTGGGCCACCGTAATACTCACTAACTGTTTTGGAGCAGTGCCAAAAGTGAAGAATGTATGTCAAACTTGGGAAACTTAAAAAGCATTTGAGGACAACGTGAAGGCGAGAAACATAGTTGTGATTTGGTTTGAAGAGCGATCTTACATTTGGATCCATTGGAATCGTCCCTATAATAGTTCATCTGATCGTGCGGTCTCTTCTTCTTTCGAGACCAGAGGAACGCCATCATGATTAGTAGCAAAAGTCCTCCTCCAACTGCTAATCCCACGACGAGGGATACATTGGGAGACGATGATGAGCTGGGGCTCGAAGAGTCGGACGGGGAATGCGACGATGTCTTGTGGTGCGATGGCGGTGCTAATGATCGCCGTGGAGGAGGTGGCGGCGGAGGCGGGGGTGGTGGAGGAGGAGGCGGTGGTGGGGAGGGAGGAGAATTGGATGATTTAGGAGGCGGCGGGGAGGAAGGAGAATTGGATGATTTAGGAGGCGGTGGAGAGGATTTTGATCCGTTCGGGGGAGGGGGCGAAGAGTTGGAATCGCCTGGAGGAGGTGGAGATGATGCCGGCGGCGGGGGCGACGACGAGGGTGGAGGCGGGGGTGAGGACGACGGCGGCGGAGGCGGTGCCGGCAATGGCGATGGTGGGGGAGGGGAAGCCATCGGGGAGGACACTCCGATCAAGAAAACTCGTGAAGCCCGGGACGGAGGACTCCGCCTCCTCCTCCTCCTCGTCCTCCAAGCGAAGAGTCCTGACGAAGACAAAAGGGGAGAGATGAAGACAAGGAAGTGGCCTCTAGGATTCTGGGGACGTGAATACGAAAACCTTAGCCATCAACCTGTTCATTCTAACGCAAAAGCAGTCCGTTGGGAATTGCAGTGAATGAACAGGTTGGAAAGGGAGTACCTGTCGGGAGAAATTCCCCAAAGGGGTGAGGAGGAGGTAATCCTTGGCTGGAGTCTCTTCAACGAAGAATGGGGCAACCCACGCGTTCGTTTCTCCTGTATCCTAACTCCTGGAAAAGGGTGTGGCCTTGGCCCCCCTCGGGGACAACTTCCTATTTTTGTGAGGCTTCCCAACGTCGACCTTCTCGTCTCTCCACATCGCGCGTCTCCCCCAAAACACCCTCCACGCCTACTTCATTCGGTGTGCCGAGCGATTCTGGCCAAACGTTTTGACATTAGAGGGAGAACTGGCCTCGGTCCAACCTGGAATTCCCAAGCGTTCGTTCCTTGCCTTTGGTTTCTGTTCGGACAACCGATGCCCCGTGTCGGGACATGAATTTGGAAATAAACTCGAGGTGTCACATTCCACGTCGTTATTTAAGATATCCAATCAACATCATCAAAATACCATTTCTACACCGTGGCGTTGCAATGCTGGCTCTGGATTAGGACATGTGCTGTATTCAATAAATTGGACAGTCTCGAAACTATCCAATCCATTCCCCGATTTTCTAAGGCTCGCGTTATATTTCTCTGAATGTAGAATGATATGGATGAATAATTTTAATTTTATTAGCCAAGCATTTGTTTTTTCTAATTTTTTATCCACCTATTTTTACTCTAGAATCGTGTATCGGTTTTCCGTTTATTGATAGATTCTTTCCTGTGAACTTGTATTACATTCTAGCACTCCTAAATCATGCATGTCAAGCTTTTTAATCATTTACAATGCACGGGACTTTATGATCTTGAAAATAATTTATAATAGTACAAACACGAATAGTTCGAAAAGGTTAAAAAAAAAAAGGGAACGAAGAGAGTTGTCCAGAAGAAAGAAAATGAATGGGGGGGAGTGTTCGAGATGGGGACATATGTTCCTCTCCCTTCCCTCTACTTTGATGTGTCAGACAGATATAGATATATTTCTCACAATGCACAAACTTTTGCAGCCCTACTATAATGGATCGGGTACATGACTACAACCACGTTCAGATCTCAAATTCAGGTACAGACGTAACCCATAAATCAAGGAAACCAAAGAAAAAGGAACTGTAGCCAAAGGAGGTATCCACGTATATCCCTCACTTGATCTCGTGGAAGTAGATTAATGGCAAGAACGTAATCACATTCACAGAAACTTTCATTGACATTAATTCTGTCTCCGCAGAGCATGTTTACATCCTAACAAATTCAACCTCCTGCAGTTGATGTGGATACAAATGGGTTAGAAGGGTTGGGAGCCACATTTCCCGGTGGTCTCAGAAGAGGTGGTCTTTGGGAAGGCATGCTCGTTGGGGCTCTTGGAGCCAGGTTTGCCATATTCATGGGAATTCTATTGGTAGGCAGCGACGCCGGGTTGGGTCTAGATGAGGAGCCCGAATAACCTAGCCGAGCTGCAATTATCTGCGCTCTCTCGTGGTACAACCTCTGTCTTGACCTCTCCAATTGTTCTCTCACTCTCATCGTCACGTTCTCTACTTCATTGTAAAATGCCAGCTTCATCTCCACTTTATGCAACTATTTCATCAACAAACAGTCAGAAAGAGATGCCATGGCAAATCTCAAGAGGCTACAACTTATTAACTCATATGGATAAGAAAATACCTGCTTTTCTGCCAATAATAGAGCAAGGTGTTGGATTTGATCTAGCTCACGGTCTGCAAGAAGTTTTGCCTTCACTGCAGCTGCTGAAAGAGCAGAAGCTGCAGCACGCTTTAGTTTGTCCATAGAGTCATATTTTGTTGCTGCACGCTCATGATCCCCTTTTTTCCCATCTTTAAGTTGATCCTCAGCTGCTCAAATAAGAATAAAGATGCCCAATGAATAAATAAAAGCATTCTGCATCTCCTAGTGAATTACTAAAAAAATCCTCTAGTACTGCTCCTCACTAAAAATGATGATTGACTTTTTGATTCTACTCATTCCACAACATTTATATTCCAGTTCACAAGCATGTTAAACAATCATCCTAAAAGGATTATCATAAGTAACTCCATGATAGCCCATAAGAGGATACCACTTTCCCCAGTCTTACCATTTCATAATCCTAACATTGGAAAATGATTATGGCTTTCCCACTTTATGCAGCAAGAATAGACGTGCGTGTGTGTGTGTGTGAGAGAGAGAGAGAGAGAGAGAGAGAGAGAGATACATGATCCATTTTCCACCACAGAATGTGACTGCTTAGTTCTGGCTGTCTCAGAATCAGAAAGATCCTTTGGTTTATCCTTAGGAAGGGAGGACTCAGTAGCTGCAGATTTATCCAGCTGCTCAATCTCATTTGATGTAACAGGGTGCCCATCGTCATTACTTATTGGATGTTCATGTCCCGCGTCATTACTCCTTGATGCCTCTTGACATGATGACATTTCTCCAGCTGAACTAGATTCTGGCTGCACAGCCTTCTCTGAAGGTAGGGAATCATTAACCAAGTCCACATTTGGAGAATGAGAAGGCTCTCCATGTTTATCATTCTCTTGTGATGGTGCAGAACCGGGTGGAAGCTCTTTATCTGATGCCAAGTCATTTGATTCCTTCATGACACCTGATTCAGAGTTCTTCGGCAGATCAGAGGAGCCCACATTAAGGCTACTATGTTTGAGTTGCTGCACTGTAGAATCTGGCTCTTTTGCAGCTTCTGCGTTATCTTCTGCGGCAGGATGATCACTATTTTCACATTTGTCGCCATTATTTAGATTCTCCTCACTGGCGATTGTAGGGATTATATCCTCTTTCTGCTCCTTATCTGTACCATTCTCAGGAACTACATCGCCCGTTTCTTTTACAAGACTGCACACATCTCACAATGATCAGACACAAACAGGAAACAAATATCCCACAACTGAAAAAAGCTTTTCTCACAAGATACCTACCTTTGAGAACCCGCCAGCTCCTCATGATCTGGTGGGTCTTCCAAAATGAAGCAGTGTTTCATAACCAATTGCAAGCCAGGAGAATTGCCAGAAATTGATTTTAGAGAACCACGTGCAGAGGCAGCTGCAACATCAGATCCTACCAACCGTGCCAGGAATCCAGCCTGCAAAAGGATAGTCACATCGTTTTTCACTCATCAGGACTCAGGAGTAATTTGCAAGTTGTTCAAGAACAAAAGATGAAAGCAGAATAAGGTCATAAAACATTCCGGTACTATAGAAATGCCAGGAACAAGATATCCATTACTGAGCTGCTTTTATTCCAAGAAGATTTAAAAATGCAATTGTGGAGCAATGTAACAAAGAAATTGCCGAAGCATAAAGGATTCGAAAATTTTGTGGGGCCATTAACCATGTCAAGAATGCAAGCAAGGAGGGAGCAATTGTTTTTACATTATTGCGTACTGGATAGGCAATTGCCTGTAATATCTAGAATATACGAAGTAACAAGGCAAACCAACTCACAACAATCTGTTTAAGTTCAGTAAACAAGAGATCAAAGGTATGGGATGCAAAAACAGAAAAAGAAACAAAATTTGGGATAACAGAAAGTTAGGCACATTGTTCTGTACCTCATTCAGCCTAAAATGTGTGATTTAATCAGTTTCTAGTGCTACGCAGACCATACACTTCTTTCCAACTGAAACTATTAAGCAATTATAAAAAAGGCGGCAGATACAGCCAGGCATCATGAATAGACAATAAATGAACACAGATATACAACAGAGGACATATTTAAAGAAAGCAGGCCCAGCTCTCACCTCCCCCTTCTTGGCATAACATGTAAACAGCAAACATTTCAAAGGAGTAATTGTTAACAAAGTCAACACACAGAAAATTCACCACCTAACACTGCTTCTATAAGATGAAGCTGGCAATGAACATCTCACGGATAATGTAGAGGAAGACGTCAAGTGATACCCACCACAAATTATCAAATGACCAGAAGCCAAGAAAGGGGAAGAAAAGTAGAGATAAATAATGGCTTAGCATTAAGAGAAATGCCAAGTTGCACTGGAGACACTCGCCCTGGAAACCTTTGCAAATATAGGAAAACCTAATGTTTTCAAGGACATTCCAGCATATAAGATGAGATTCAATGTATTTGCTTACACCTACTAGCACTCATAGAACTGTTAATGCCCTCCCCTCTTTCTGACGCCTTCAAAGTTCCCACATACAACAGGTTCATTGCAATGACTTGCAAACCTAATGACTAAATCAAAAGTCATTTTCACTTCACATGATTAAAACTCAGGCATGGACAAGTCAACCTTAAAAACGAAATTTATAGCCTTTTTTGCTTCATAATAGTCATAACCCATAATATTGCAAATCTTAGAAAAATAAAGTCCACCATACCAGGGCCATGACAGGATTTCCCACTTCAGCAAATGAGAGAGAACTTTCAGGTGTTGAAAAATAACCAAGAGCTTCAAATGCTTCTCTAAGAGCCTTCAAAGCAAGATTTTCTTTCACGTCCTTAACTTTCACTTCTGTATCTCCAAGCTTTGGAATATCCTGAGCAACCTTTGATTTATTAGCTTCTTCTTGACTTGAAGTTTTTTCATCAACTTTCCCTTCATGAGTATCTTCTGCTTTTGATATATCCATAGGTAAAGTCTGGGGCTGATCCTCAACCGTCTCAGTCTTACCTTCTGTCCTTTCTGGGGTGTCTCTACTAATAGGTGCATCATCATTTGTCGTAGTAAGATCTGTATTTTCCTTAGAAGTCGCATCAACATCATCATCACAATCAAGAAAAGCATCCTGAATTGGCATTTGAAGAAAGTGCAATATGCACTGAGCTTTTGTTTTTGTTGCTACATGCTCAGCAATCTCACTCCAGTTTTCTTTGTAAAGTTCCAATGCTTCCAGGAGAAGCAGTGTCTCCTGATCAGTCCAATTTCCACCAATTACACCATGTAACTCAGCAGGTTCCATAAGAATGAAGTCTGATGAAGACATGCCTGACCCAAACTTACCACTATTAAAGCAGTCAGTGCACAAATCAAAGTCTGCCTGCCATATAAAAAGAATAATCATTCAGAAAAACTTAAAGATAAACATGTAAAGTGAAAGCTAAAATAAATTATAGCAGTGAACAGAGTTTCCATTCCATATCAATATTATTTAAGGTGCAGAAGAGTTCACAGAGCTTGTGGAAGCACATTCAAGGCACTGCCGTTGTAAGTTGCAAATTTTGCATCTCATTAGATGCAGTCCTGTTTATAGATGATTTTCTGATGTCTATCCAAAAGAATTAACTCCATAAAATTGAAGAACAGACTTTTGTATCCTTAGACCACACAGATAACTAAGCAAGTTCTGGAAAATTTGCCATGCAGCAAAAACCAAATATTCTCAGACAAGCCAAGACCACATTTTTAGTATGCTACAGGCTATAGACTGGCAAGAAGATAATGGACCATCTCTCTCCCATGATATATGAGGGCGAAGCTCAGTCAGATTCACTGTGTCATTCAGTCAAATGCATGGACCTATGTACTCAGATCAGTAGCCATGAGATATATCAATAAATCAGATTTAAGATTAGTAGCCAGAATGGGTGGCATTATTTTATCATGACAAGTAATTGCAAATAATTTTCAACTTCTCCCCTCCGACCTAGCTGGAGGCATCACAATGCCTCCAACCTGGTTTTGATTGGTGGGTAACACATTCAAGCATCACCCATATGAGAAAAGACTCTATAGTCAGAGGCATTGTGATGCCTCCAACCTGGTCTTTGATCAGTGGATAACACACACAAGCATCATTCATATGTGACAAGAAAACCCTAACCTCTCTCTCTCTCTCTCTCTCTCTCTCTCTCTCTCTCTCTCACACACACACACACACACACATACCAAAGCACATAACAGGTTACGAATGGAGAAGCAGAGATTAGAGAACTCATCACATTAGACAAGACAAAAGTGAAAGCTACCATCCTTTGCCTAAAGACTCAATGGAAAGGAATACATGCACCAAACCCTCCATGCACTAAGAAATTACCTGCTTTTGACAATGGTAACGCTTCCGAGAGCAATCAGCAGAACAAGAATTACAGTGGTACTCCACAGATGGCCCTTCTGGTTTTACTAAATCTTCAGCAATTGCAGATTCTGAAAAAAACCCAGATGGCATAGGTGGAGCAGCTTGGTTATTTCTTGGGGCAATTGGAAGACATGGTTGTGTTGCCTCAAAGCGGTATAACTTTTCGACCATAGGATCCTCCTTTGCAACTCCAATGACATCAGCATCAGTCTTCGATGAGTCAGACGGTAGGAAGGGATGGAAATTAATCAAACCCCAGTAATCCAAAAACTCTAAAACTTCCTGCCTAGCTTCCAAGTCCCCAACTTCAAGATCTTCCAGGTCCTTCAATTCAACCAATGATTTTGGGTCGGCCCGGAACTTCTTCATAATTTTATTGCGTATCTCCAAGTACATTCCATGTGTTCTACTTTGAGATTTCCCATTGAAAAAGGAAGCTAATGCACGCTCCTCAAGAGGATGAACTTTTGTCCATGAAAACCAACCTATAAAACCCAAAGAAATGCTTGACTAGACAAATCTTTTTCTCTAAAGAGAAGAGCTTATGGCAACAATATGACCTAAAAAAGTAGCACGTTATCACTCATTCTCCAAACTTGCAGAAACACAATGAAAATTTTCCACCTTAAATATTTGAACCATCTGCTGCGTTCCAAAATAGGTTGCAGACAGCGGCTCAAAAATGCTCTTTGCTGCACTACAAATTGCATTCAACATGTTTGAATCAAAAGATGGGAAGGCCCGAGGACAAACCATCTGATCTGAATGGTGTATAAGAAGAAGGAAGGGCTAGGGGAACGAACGAACAATTTTGAGGCAATGCATGTGAACAATGAATTAGAAAGAGATGGAGGACGAAAGACAACTCCATTGAACAAAAACCAACAAGAAAAAAGTCAGCAGTTTTCGAAAAGACATTACCTTGACAACATAACAAGAATGAACTTGTAACAATCTAATAGCAAGGACAAGCCAAATTTCTTTGTAAACACATTAAAGAAAGAACATAAGACAAGAGAATCCAGCTGAAGTAAAATTCAGAATCACAGGTTCCGCTCCTTCTCAAAAGGAATTACTTCTATATATGACGAACGACATATCTCGGACAAGACTAATTGATCTGAACTGACTCACCACAGTGGTTAGGAACTACATGAGCATCAGCATTTCGAGATCTAATCGCCTCGAAATCAGCTTCAATGGCCGCCTCCAGAGCCTCCCACTGTTCGCTCGCCCTCCTCGCCTCCTCGGCCTCCAAAATCTCCTGCGCGGCCTTCTTCTCCTCGCTTTTCAAGGCAGCCAGGCCTCCGGCAGCGCTAGCGGAGGCAGGGCCCTGGCGAGCTCTGGTCAGTGGCCCGTTGTGGATCTGGGCGTGGTGGGAAATGGAGCTCTTCTCGCGAGTGACCCGCTTCGACGGCGCGGACGAAGAGCCCGAGGCGCCGAGGGCGCTGGCTTTCCTCTTCTGAGCTCCCGCCCGGCGGCGCGTCGAGGCGGAGTCCGCCGACTGGGGCTCGGAGGCGGCCGCCCCCGGCGGTAGGGTTCCGGCGTCGCGGCGCCGCTCTTCCATCCCGGAGGGCGAGAGCGCTCTTTCGATCAGTCCGATTCCGGGGATGGCGGAGGAATCAGTGCGAAGATGAAGTTGCCCACTCGAAGAAGCGAATTCTCGGAGAGTTCAAAATTGCTACTGCCAGCGAGCGAGAGTCTGTCGCTAACGCAACGGCGACGAGCATCTTCGCGTCTCAAGTGGTTCATCGACTGGCCGTGGCCGGTAGGTACCCATTAGAGGGGAGTATAGATGACAACAGCGGGCCGTCTTTCGGACGGGCCGGGTCGGGCCATCTCCAAGATCAAGCCCGCCCAGTTATCATGGGACAGGCACGTTTTAGGCAGGAGCCGGACGTCGGGTCCGGCCGGGCCATTGTTAGATCCCACTTGATCCAACTTGCCCACATCAATTGGAACCTGGTCTCCTCCAGCTCGCGGCCATCTGAAATGGAATGTCGACGCCTCTTGGACAGCCTCTGATAGGAAGGGCTCGGTAGCTGGAATCTGCCGAGGGAGCGACGGAACAATCATCGACGACTTTGCGACAACAATCTTCGCGGAATCAGCCTCTACAGTAGAAACCCTAGCTATATGAGAAGCGTTACTCTAGTTGCAGCAAAATCGCAAGTCTGGAGAGAAGAAAGTACAGGGCTTTCGAAGTGATCTGTAGGTGGAACTGATAACCGATAGCCTATCAGCCGTTGAAGAAATTCCGGGCCGAGAAGAAGTTTCATGAGCTTGTCGCTCAGTGTTGCTAGATTGCCACAAACTATTAGCCCAATTTCTACACGTGTCATTAAAGCATGAAGTGAGAGAAATAAATAGGGCCGCGGATTGGCTAGCCAAGGCCCACCACTCTGGGTCTCTTCTAGTCGACTGGATCTCTATGCCCCCTCACCCTCTTTCACCTATCTTATGTTTAGATTATGGAAATGATTGTAATTGTTCACTTTTGTAAATAGTAATGACGTATTTCTGACAAAAAAAAAATTGGACCAAGACCAATATCATTCACTCATCGGGTCAGAAGGTCCAATGAGTAAATGCTATGCCGATCAAGATTGCTCCTGTGAAATCGATTTACCCAAGTGATTATCAACTTGTAGGTGGTCCATTAAACACGCGATCGTACTTAGCAACCAACAATAGGCTGAAGTATCACTTAATTAATAATCAATTTTGTTAACTAATTTCAGTGAACTTACCGTTTCTCAAGCCCTAATAATTCCACAAAGTACTATCTGATCAAATATTTCTAAAGTTAATCTTAGCTGAATGCGTTTATTTTGCTTGCTTTGTTATTCCTAATGGTTAATTCGACGGATATAGAGACAAGCAATGCCGAAATTCGAGTTCTGTCAAGAAAAAAGGAAAAAAAAAAAAAACGTGCGACGTCGTCGTATTGGAGGGTGAAGATTTGGATACATGACAATGGAAAAAAGGGGGCAGAAATGCTAGGCCCATTAGAACTTCGATGGCAAGGGAAACTGTTTCTTTTACAAGACGGCCCAAATGCTTCTGTTTGGTCGGCACATTAGTCCAAATGAAAAGGCATCCTCATCAATGAATGACCAACAAACCGAATCCATTTAATGTTCTTGTCTTATAGCACATAAGTCGCAACGACTGCATCGATCCTTGAACCCTTTTGTTGGTGCATGGTGTGGAAAGATCGCACGAATTTGCAGAAAACAAGGAAAAAAATTGAATAAGGTTGGGGAAAAGTTTCATAAAAATATCAGATCTATTGAATTGATGTTAATTTAATCATAATTTTTTTGGTAGTACTAATTCAATCATTTCGGCTAATTTTAGTAGAATATTGCTGACCTGAATGTTGATTGACTTATGCAGCACGATCAACATTGATGAAGACAATTTGAATATTTGAATATTTCTTTCGATTCTTTCTTGTTTATTTTTTCTTTCTCTTTTTTCCTTCCCTACCTTCTTCCTCCAACCAATTGTCGAGGTCAATGACTAGCCAAAGGTGAGGGCTAGTGGGGGACTTCATCGGCCTCTAGTGATCCTCACTGGCCATTGACAAGGTTTGCTTAGCCTTTGTAAACTCTCCACAAGTTGCAAGGGCAGCTTCGCGCTAGGCAAGAGAGGCTCATTCTCTCCGGATCTAGTGAGGGTCAAATCTCACATAGCCACTAGTGAGGCTCGAGCCCTCACCAAAGGCCACCAAGTTGAAGGCTATGACCTTGTGGCCTCTACCATAGGCTTGAGCCTCACTAGTGGCCAATGACGCTTGTTGGTTCTCGCATTTGACCATTTGTCAACTAGTGACTAGGTGGAGAAAGAATTAGAAAGAAGAAAGGGAGGGAGAAAAAAAGGAAAAAAAATCGAAAAATATTATTAAATGTTATTTATGTCAACATCATCTAGCCACGAAAGCTTACTAGCATCCATATTAACAAAATTTAGTCAAATTTCGTCAAAATGATTGAATTAGCATTAAATTAAAAAAGTTTATGACAAAATCGGTACTAATAAAAGTTTTAAAACTAAATTGACATTATAAAAAATTTATAACTTTTCTAACACTCTTCCCTCGTCAGGTGATATCTAACTTCTTAAAGAATGATCCAAAGTGGACTTTGTCTGTCTCAATTAAAGACCTAAAGTACTTACTTAGTCTTAAATGATGGTTTGAACTCATTGGCTGACTAAATTTTCACCTATCGACAAGCACATACATCTCATATGCTTATTTCGGCGATAAGGCCAAAGGTATTTACGTCCAGAGGCATCTCTCTCTATGTTCATCTCATTCTTCTTGCCGCCTCTATACTAGTGCCCAAAGCACTCGCCAAAGCACCCCAAAGCACTCGCTTGCTTCAGCTCATGTCATGTAGAGTGCTCGTTAAGAGTGCTAGATTTCCAGTCGCTCAATTGCACAACCTCACTCGTACCTTTTGGAGAGTTCTTAACGTTAGTAAATTAATTTTCTTCAATTCCTAGAATGCCAATTATTGTCGATTACATATGTTTTATATGGTGAAAATCCTTTTGAAGTTGTGGGGGTATTTCTATTTACAAGGGCTCACTTATGGTAATCCCACTAATGTGGATGTCCAGTCAAGCTCCATTTCTTATTTTAATGTCTTAGTATCCACACACTTCACACCTCATGTTTCTAAAAATATGAGAGGTAATATTGTGAAGTCTCCCATCTCGGAATGGATCTCCTTTCTATTTTTTTTTTTTGAGCATTTTAAGAATCTGCTCAAGTCTAATTACATCTGTTCTATAGGATGAAAATCTCTTTAAAGTTGAGGTGATAGAGGTTTACAATAGGGAGATCCCTTTGGTCTAGATTTGTCCTCTCTTTTAGTGTTATTTGGACCGGCAAGAAAATGCTCTAGGATTTTGAGCGTCATGGATCACGTGCCAAGTTTGAGATTCGAGTACCATGGCAACAAGGACGGCAATGGCTTAAAGGGGAAGTGGCTATTGTTGTGAGCGAGATTGAGCAATGGTATAGAGGTTGAACGAAGAAGATCAATTGTATTAAAAAACACACACAAAAAAGGAACATAAGGAAATGCCTCTAGACTAAAATGTCTCAATCATACCAATTTCATTTAGCCGACCGACAAACTTAGACTATTATTTGAGACTAAATAATTGAAAATTTTCCCCCAAAAAGTGATGATATCTCAGTACTCATGATTCACGTGTTTGCGAGATCAGGACGACATAGGGCCCATCATCCTCGTGGAGATCAATAATTGACATGTTTTATTGCAGAGTGCAATTATTATCCAATTCATTAATTCTACTGCCCTTTTTTTATAATTTTTATGTTCGATGAATTTCTCATTCATGATAGCGATATGTGTATTACAATTGCGAAAACTTTTGGTCTTTCGCCCAGCATTTCTTTAGATTATACAAAAATAAATATGGTTATTTTTTTAATTATAAACACTAAGCATACTATCCATCTAGTCTAAGTGTATTACGATCGACAAAGATAGTTTAGCATTATTAATGCAATAAATATACAAGTCGCATTGCCTGGATGTATATGAGGTCCATCTTTTTTTTCCCTACAAAGCCAATCCGCTAGAACGATTTGTTTCATTATAAGTGGATATAGATTACATTCATTTGAGACGAAAAAGTAAATGATGTATTATTCTATCAAATTGATAGCATGAACATGACTAAAATTCTATCATAGCACTAGACTACTTTGTTTTGTGAAATTTTTTACTTCAATACAATGTACATGGAATTTATGTATAGGTGATAATCAAAGTGGTAATTTGTATCAATCCGTCTTTGTTTTCCCCCTTAATTTGAACAGATTTTATAGGTCAATCTGTCATTTCCATATGTGAGCAATGTGAGTTTTATCTTAATATATTTATAACTATACTAATACAATTCGAAGCTTCTATGCACCTCAACGGCGGAATTCAGGTTCCATCGATGATAGATGGCATATTAACTCAAGAAAATATTGGTACTTTCTTTATATCAAGAGTCGTGACAAATCTACCGAGAAAACTTCTTTCTTGAAGTCAAGAAAGACATGAGCTAAATGTCATATTTTTTCGTTTGAAGAGCTGAATGTCATTTGATGGTGGATAAAGCAATCTTCAAGTAGTTAGTAAATGCTTGAAATAGATAATCACATAAATAATCTTTGAATTTTGACCAAATATTCAATGTGATTACATATTTTTTTATTCATTCACTATGATCTATGTATTCTTAGTATATATTGTAATTTAAGATCATATTAAATAAATTAAAAGTTCAATAATCATATTATACATTTGAATAAATTTAAGGACTATTTAAATTATTATTTTAAAAAGAAAATGCGATGCCTAGATCCCTCGTTATATTTTGGAGAGAACGACAAATTTTGCGGAACAAAGGTCAAATCGATGTCCATAGGAGTGGAAAACAACCTGAATAATTTATGTAAATCCGCCTCGCACGAAAAGATATAATATATTAAAAAAGAAGACCCCGGGTCATGAACAGGGACATCACTGTACGGTCCAAGACTTGATGATCGTGCACTGGCCTCTGCCGTCTTCTCCTCCTCCAAAGACCAAACCTCGGTAGCTTCGCTGCCTTTCCTGCAGAGATTCGCTTCAGCAAAGTTCGAGCCTTTGGACCGAAGAGCGAAATGGGTGTCGCCGTCGGAGACGCTTCTCGGATCATCTTTCTTCATCTGCTACTTCTGCTGGTAAATTCCCTCTTCTGTGATTTTCTTGATCGTGTCCTCTGTGAACAAAACCCCTTCCCTTCTGAAGAATGAACAGTACGACATCGTCGGTTCAACTTTTCCTTTCCACCTACCTCCTTGAGAAGCAGTGAAAGACTGTCAAGACTCGAAGTTTTTCCGAGACTGCTCTGCAATTTCATCTACTTTTTCAGTTGGTTTCGACAGAGATGGTGGGTTTGTTTCTACTGTAACGATTTCTTAGTTCTCGAATCAACTTTGCAGAGCTCTCGTTGCCATGGGATGTCCCATATGGATCATCTCATGATGGACCCTCAATCGATGATCTTCTTCACCTTGGACGACCTCAGGCCAGGCAAAACGATGCCCATCTATTTTCCCAAGAGGCACCCGTCGTCGTCCCCTCACTTCTTGCCCCAAGCAGAGGCTGAATCCATCCCTTTCTCGTCCAGAGACCTCCCTCATCTCCTCGATCTCTTCTCGTTCTCCAGCGGCTCTCCGCAGGCCAAAGCCATGGAGGAGACGTTGAAGCACTGCGAGGCCAGACCCATCAAGGGAGAGACCAAATCATGCGCGACCTCGCTGGAGTCCATGCTCGACTTCGTGCGCGGCATCCTGGGAGGCGAATCACCCCGTTTCCGGGCCATTTCCACTAGCCACTTGATTGAATCGAGCACCCGCTTCCAGAACTACACCATCCTGAAAGCGCCTAGGGGCGTGCCGGCCTCGAAGATGGTGGCATGCCACACCCTGCCTTATCCCTACGCCATCTTCTATTGCCACAGCCAGGAGAGCGAGAACAGGGTGTTCGAGGTTGTCCTGGGGGCCGAGAACGGGGACAGGGTAAAAGCCGTTGCCGTCTGCCACTTGGACACGTCGCAGTGGAACCGTGACCACCCATCCTTCCGTGTGCTAGGAATCGAGCCAGGGACCGCGCCGGTCTGCCATTTCTTTCCCGCGGATAACCTCGTCTGGGTTCCGAATGCTCCTACTCAGAGCATGATGTGATTGTGTGTTTAAGTTATCTATAATTTCAGATCGTTAGGCATGTAATTTTGCATCTTGTTCTTCTTGAACTATCTTGAATGTACGTGCTCTGCATAGTATGGCATATAAATAAAGAACCCTTTGACCCATGACACATGATTCCAATTCTCTCCAATCCACATGATGCTATGAACTCTCTCTGCTTTCTCGCCCAAAATTCAAACTTAACGAGCTCGGCTGTGGACGGAGCTATTCAAGATATCAAGACTTGGGGTCGGGCGGGCCTCTCGTGCGCGCAAGAGAGAGAGAGAGAGAGAGAGAGTGGTAGTTCATGGCTGCATGACGCAGCGTGATAGGGTTTCCGGGGGCCACGCGAGGAGAGAGAGAGAGATCGAGTAAACAGTGGTTGCGAAACTGATCCAGAGCTGCGAGCTGAGGTCAGTGCCACTGGGAGTGTCGGTGGCGAGGGTATGCCATGAGCGGCCGAGATAAGAGGAAATGGGGGTTACGACTTACGACCACATTACATCGCATGTATAGGGACAATCAATCAAAGCTAAACTTAAAGGGATTCGCTTGAATTGCAAGCAACGTTCTTTTCACCGTCTCCTCCAATTAGACGCGGGAAGAGCCCGTGGAAACTCGTCCCTAGAAAAAAATAAATGAAATCGTTAATCGATGACTAAAATTAATAGAAAAATCGAGTTAAGAATATTGAGTCTTGAGAGAATCAAATCAATATCATCAGTAGCCCAAGCATTCAACATATTCTCTCTCTCTCTCTTTTCCGATCATTCAACATATTCTCTTAATTTGCCAAGATAGCTTTTATTTTATTATTTCCAGAAAAATTCTACGTTCCTGTCCATGTCTTTTCATATCTTTTCTAATCTTTTCTGATCGAGTCATTGTAAATTTAATTTATCTCATCAAATCATCTATTTTTTGATTTTATTCTAGTCAAGGCATTCCAATATCGAATCTAGCCAACTCAACAAAGTGAATGTCCATGTGACGCAAGAAAGAGGATTTTTCTTTTTCATAATGGATGCAAGCATCATCTATATCGACAAGTTTAATTTATATCATATTTTGGCATTGTCCGATAATTGAATTTGACCGAATTTGATACCTGAAGGACACAAATAGATAAACCAATGGTACAAGAACTTGATTTGAACACCTTAAGGACACGATTAGATAAACCAATGGTACAAGAACTTGATTTGAACAAGTTACTAAATTACAGAGACGAGAAATAGAATCTTTCCTCTTTCTCTCTCTTTTTCTGTTGTATATGTCACTAACCCGCATAAATTATGCAGTTGAAACGTAATATCAACATGAAGAATTACCAGAAGCTACTAAATTTGACACTCGGAATTTCCAACACCTCATAAATCTGCCACGAATCTCAAGCTTCCTCAAGCATTCTTGTCATATATTTCGATGCCTATGCAGGAACATGGATGAAAGCTGCTTATTTCAGATTGGATTTTCTTGTCGTAAACACACAAAATGATGAAAGCCCAGACTTTTTCTTTTGACGTGGAACTCTATCCTTAGATGGATAGACCTGGACACATGCAACAATCCCACTGTTTCCTTATCAGTTTCTTTGACCCTTTCCTCTAGCAGTACACTCGAAAACCACGGCAAAAACTACTGCACGAACATCAGCATTCAGATCGAATTAGATCAAAGCTGATTCCATCTATTTTGTCCGTTCGTTGGCTTCTTTCTATAAAAAAAGCACTGAAGCTTTCCTCAGGAAAGGCTTTCCTTGACATATGTATTTCGCCATTATCTTATTTGATGTATCGTATCAGTTGCCCATGTCCAGCTATACGGTGAACGGACGAGATGATCGAGAAGTGAATGGAAAGATCGGACTGAAACTGCAAAGTGGATAATAAACTCGACACAGCTCTAGTTACAACCATATGCATAATAAGACTGTAATAAAAGACGTTCTACATATTAATTTGCTGCAGCAAAGCATCTACCACATTATTTTTAATATTTGCCTTTTCTTCCTTCCCTAGTTTCAGACTAAGCAGACGTCATCTCCTTCTGATCCTGATCATCACGCATCTTCAAACGCTCATCCTCTTTTTCCTCAACATTTTCCCTGCAGTGCTTCTTCTCCTTGGCATCGCCATGGCTGTGATATATGATCACATTAGGCCCTGTGTCGAAATCCCTCACGAATTTTATGGTGTTCTCTTCATTCCTGGGGCGAATAAGATCTCTAATTGGCTCCGGCATGGGCTGTTCCTTCATTATCTTCTTCCAGTAGTCACCTGGACTCTTTCTTGCATCATTGACTTCTGCAAACTATCAACGCCGAAGCAAGGGAGCAAAAAGAATCAGAAAATCAAGTACCAAGAATAAAGAACAAAACCGGGTCATCACAAAAGAAAGAAAGAACCCTACTTACCAAGAGAAGAGAGGAGAGGAAGATGAAAGCAAAGATCGGCTTCATGGTCTCTATGCTTGCTCACTAAGCAACACTAGAAAAGATGGATTGGGCTGCTTGGCGACAGGTATGGCAGGCTTGCTTATGGTACTCTCCTTTTATAGTCCCGACGACGACGACCAACACGGTGAGTTTTTTATTCGACATCGAACTCGTATATAAAAAAAAAGGGGGTGAGACGTGTATTAACATTATTGTTGTTGATAAATATTTTAAAAATGAGAAAAACGAAAAAAGACAAAAACTAAATGCGTGTTGACAAGCGTGAGATGATGTAATGGTCGGTTACCCCATCATAGCAGTTTAGTCAGACCAACAGAAAGAGAGAGATAAATGCCTGCGAGAAACCATACTACACAGGTTAGGTCAATGTCGATCGGGTATCATGTGGACTTATCTAATCACACAGTACAACACTTACGTAAACCATGGCAAACCACGACCCAAAAGAATTGCGAATGATATGGTGGATCATCACCTAACATCAGAAAGAATAAGATTATCGCTCAATAAATTATATCGATCTTACGCCATTTTGATAACGTTGAAAATCTTTGCGTGACAGCTCCGGAGTGACAAATGGTGTAAAACAGGTGACTTATGACAAATAACATGTAATTAATTCTTGCTCTAAGCCATGCTGGTTGTGATGGGGGAAAGATATTAAAAGAGTTTTCTTTGGTGCAATTTTAGGGTATTTTAATGAGTTTAACAGAGGGTTGTGACTCTGCCTCACTGCTAAATTCTCCAGCGCCTTGAACTTAATATGTCCTTCGATGTCATAGAAGGAAAATTATCATTTCAAAGGAAGGAAACACGCGTATACAATCTACAAAAGAGTGGAAGAACTAATGAATAGTGTGCAAAAACGTTGCCCGCTTGATCCATCACTCATAGGAATATCTATCAAGTGGAGAAACGCTGCCATACTTAACAAATTAACTTGGATTTTGGTTATAAAGATACCCTTTCAAAGGGCAACCAAATATGCCATTTTGAGGTAATATAACAATCATGGGATTTTGCTCGTCGTCATATCTTTTCACGCACATGCTTATTTGATTAAAATAATGAAAAATAGTTTTCTTAGCTTCTTTTTAATTACACATTGGAATGCTTTCATTGGACCTCGAAAACCTTATTATTTTTTTCCCGTCTTTGTGCCTAAGCGCCAACCTTCTCTCTTTAGGATCCTCCTTTTGTTATTTGACCTAAAACGAAGGTATATTCGAGGGTTGTTCCCTTCTCTTAGGCTACTTTTGCCCTAGTGACAGCCATTATAGTCGGGAATAGTTGCTTAGTTAAAGGCGCATACATGCCTGCTTTAAGACCTTTGGACATGGTTGCTTTTTCTCTTTTAAAATCACTTCCTCCTATATGGGACATGCGTGGGTGTAAAAGAGTAAAATATATATTTCAGAAAATAAGCAAAAAGAGAGAAGGATTAAAAAAGAAGAAGAAGAAGATGATGATGATGATGATGATGATGATGATGATGATGCATTGCATGCAGCTGCACCCGGGCCTTGCTTCTCCACCTGCTCTTGCAGAAACTGACAGCCACAAAATTAAATTTATATTGCAAAAGTCACTCTGAATATTATGATAATAGTGCAAGTACCTAGCTGAACCATTGTCAACGATATTGTGTATATCCAATAGCATCGCTTGCTAGCAAGAAGGAAGAAAGTAATGAAGTGAAGACAACTCGAGAATAGCGATATGGTACTAAACTAGGGTTATACGCTCGCGCACAGACACACTTGCGTTCCCTACGTCCAGTGCCTGGTGGTTTGGATTGTCATTTGATTAAACTGAATGATTAAGAACTTGATCACCTTCCCCAGTATGCAGCAAACTCCTCGACATCCTTGCAAGACATACTGCCCCAGATCCTGTATTACCAGATCTGACTTGGAAAAGTTGAGGAGTCAACTATTCCTGACAGAGAACTTTTAATCGGCGGCCTTAATCTTAATGGGTAAGCTTTCGAATAGGCAGATTTAATTTTTTTTTGACATCAAAGTTTATCTTACTGATGTAAGTCTTGATTCCTTAAAATATCCTATTAAAAAAATTATTGAGGTTCGATTTTATCGAACTAAAAGGAGAATCTACATGCATGTGAAGTAAAATTGTAAGAGAAGATTTAAAAAGAAAAAAAAAGAGCATCTTCAAGTACTGCTATAAATGATGCCTTATGATCGAATTCGACCATATTGAAAAGGAGACAATTGAATTGAATTTACGTGTGAAAAAATGTGGTGTTATTATGACTTTTTTCCTTTACAAGGACTTGAGATTGATCTACATCTTATCTCCATATTTAGCAATGTAATGGCCTGGACATGATTTTTACGTGATGTAATAAATAGGGGAAAACAATTTAAAAAGCGCTATTTCTTTCAGGATTTGAACATTTAAAAGGTAATGATTCCTGGTCATCTATGTGCAATTGTCATGCTGCGTAGAAATGACGCAAGACAACAATGATCGTGAGAAGAAATGGGTAAGCTACCCTTTTGAGTCGGCACCATTTGCTTTAAAGCTTAAAAAAACAGAATATATCGAAGACTAATATTTGACACATGCATGCATCAGCACCATCATCGTCGTCGTCCAAAATTAGTCTGAACGCTCCCAGAGGTCGTGCAGCTGTAGAAGAAGAGTCGTTTTCAACCATCCTTAATCCCTTTATTTATTTATTTTATTTTATGTTATTTTGTACGGTAAGGTTTTAAAGGAGATCAAGATCACTCAAGAAGAACCAAAGGGAGGATCGCTTGGGATCACGTTGACTAAAGGGCAGGAATATGCCAAGTACTGCTTTTTTGACCCTCCATGCACGGAAAGCCTTACATTTAGGGTTTCTTTACTATAAAATTAGTCCTAGACAGTCTTTATTAGACCAACGTAACATGCACGGTTCTCTTAAAGTGGCCAGCCATGGTATTAGGTGTGGAAATACAAAAGTGTACAGCCCTTTTGTCGTTTTCCTCATACACCCAAAGGCTCTTAAGATGAAATAGTCAGGTGACTGACCTATAACCAGACATACCATCCGAATTTGCACTTGTTGGTAATCTGTTGATGACAAAGACTGCTGTATGAAAAGCTTCACTCCACAAGTGCTTTGGCACACTTTCTATGTTTTAGATTCGAGCTTATCGACTGGAAACGAAGACTCTACCCGTTCCACTACAATTAATATTAAATCTTCCGATTCACGACTTTCTCATTCGCATTTTGGAGCCCAAAATCCGGCCAGGGAATAACATTCTTTGCCCTTTTTCCTTCCTAGAAAGTCTAGATAGTATTCTAGAATTATCATTTGTTTTTTTTACCTGTCATATTCTAATTTTTAACTTATTCTCAAATTTTTTGACATGCCACTTTATAGAATGTGAGAATTAAAAGTCACACTTAAAATTAAACATCTCCAACCCCAACTCTCCTTAAAAAGGTGATAAATCGAACTCTTCACCTCCTCTTTTTCATGTAGGAATGGTGACCACTAAAGAGAATCATCATAATTCACTTATTTATTTGAGAATATAAATTATTGAGTCACTAATTGCTATTGCCGAAGAGGGATCAATCAATACCCTTTCAGGCGGGCAAATTCACCGATGTTCACGTGATAATCTCCTCCACATACGAGTGAAATGATGCAAATTGGAGTCATTGCTGACATACCCACTTCAAAAAAAAAATTAAAATCTCCTTTTTTTTTTTCCTTCCTTCAAGTTGACCTTTAACCATATTTTCTTGTTATCATGTTGTGAGGTGCGACAAAGCTGTCCTGCTCCTACCCACTTGTATTGTACGCATATATTTAAAATCACAGGAGAGCTGACCTCAAACACATACCAAGAAATATGCCGGCCAACATGTCCAAACTTATCTTACACATACTTTCCTTTTTCCATCACAATTTCTATGGGCGTGATGATTGATTTGTAAGAAAACGTAAATGGTCAAACCCGAGCTTTGTAGGCTTTTCTTTTCATTGAAGTTCCAAGTTGTGGGACAGTCCTGTCCTCCTAATTTCGCAAAAGATTCCGTAGTTTGATCATCAGCTGACCATCTAGAAAAAGCCATTGCGTGAGAAGGGTGGTGGCTGACACTGTGCATGAGAGAGAGAGAGAGAGAGAGACTGAGACTGTTGACTGCAAGAGGTGAGATAATGAGATTAGATTCTGGATTCCATGAGTGTGCTAGGTTGGCGCATTACCCGAAAGTCAACTACAGATGTGCACATACCAGTGTTCTTTTCTAAAGAGATGTATCTAGTTGGGCATTAAGAAGTTCAATATCTAGGTGTACTTTCTTGTTTGCATTGGCAACATGCATGGTATCTACGAACTAGCTTTATATTAATGTATATGTTTCTGAGTCATTCGTGTTCCATTTGTCCTTTTAAATTCACCTGCCGTGGCTAGCTAATTACGTGCATATGAAGTTTTGACATTCAAGAGGTTTATATTTCCCTTTCCTTTTAAGTTGGTGGTTACCATACATAAGATGATGGCCCCCATACATGACCCCTTAACAACCTTCTTCTACCCATATAATTGTGTATGTGACCTGTTGCATTTATTAATCAATTTGGAGAATCGTGATAATCAATTTTGACCTTTTAGGTCGGGTTACACTCATTCTTTGTATCTTGATTACGTAAGTGCAGATGAAATTAATGTCAATATGTCGATACAATCGAACCATTCAATATATGAGACACGCGTACCAATCTCTATCAATTTGATTTGATCCCCAAAATAAGGCTTTGTTACCCACGGTTTTTTCGAAGCGACTTAGTCGCCCATGATTCAGAGGGCTATCAAGCTGACCTAATTTAAAGCACAGTCCGCGCTAATTATGATGGTGACTATTCAGATGTTCTTAGTATAAGTTTGTGTGGAAGATATTAATTCAAAGTGTAATCATGGTCCATTTTTTTTAAAGTAGTCCCTCGTGGGTGAGTCATTGCCTTTCGGGACGATCTTGCATTGCCCTGCGTCCCTGTCCTGTAGATGTCATCTTTCAGTTGACTTCGCCACAGGGCCAACCTCTTTGGCTAGTGAACCACGTAACTATGGGATAAAGATTGATGTTTCTCCTTTTATACTTTTTTCTGTCCCACATTATTCACGCCCAAATTCAAATTTATTATATCATCCATAAATATTAAAATTGAAAATTGTCAAATCTCAGCCAAAGTAAAATAAGGAAAAAATAGAAAAGAAGACAAAACACATGGACAGGCGGGACGGCCAGCAAACAAGTCAAAAGGCTCTACTTCTTAATGAGAAAACCTATAAGCCAGGGATACTCCTTGGATCCTTGAAGGTTTACAGGTTTCCTCACCAACAAGCAAGAGCCTTTCAACTTCACTAAGGGCAGCCTTGCTTGCCTCAAGCTGACAAACTATGTTCCTTATTTTAAAATAAGACAAAAAATAGGTGGGGATGGTCCCCAATGAAGTCGAAATGCTCCTACTTTTTGGCGAGAAAACCTCTAAACCAAGCGTACTCCTTAAATCCTTGGAGATTTACAGGTTTCATCACCAAAAAGTAGCATACTTTCGACTCCACCGAGAGTCGTCTTGCCTTTCTAATAGATATATCATTGGTGGATTAGAAAGATTGCATTTCTTATTTTAATTTGTCGGTTCTCCCATGCCTTAGTTCCTCAATTTCCCCCTGAATTTTTCTCTTTTCCAAGATAAGGGAATACTCTCTAGGTATTTTATATCCAAGGGATGCCGATGTTCGGATGAGATCTCAGACGAAGAAGTTTAAGGTCATACTCAGGATTGAGCCAAAGTGAAAGAAGGAAAAAAAAAGACAAAACACATATATTCTAATAAGTTGATTATTTATTATTAATATTTCTGTTGTGATAATTCCATCGACCGTTTTGACGGGGTTCACTTTTAGCCAGCCAAGCGACGCCACGGCTTTCGTTTTCGGACGCATCTTTTCTAGAGGGGGAAAGGAAAGTCGTAGAAGGAAAATTCGCACCGCGAATTAGGCAGCACCATCCGTTTGATCAAAAGTCCAAAAGCGGATTGCACTTTTAATTCCACACACCCTTTTTGGCATCCAATAGTCGAGCAAGCGAAGTTAATGGGGTATCCATCCAAGATCGTATCCCAAGGAAAGACAGCACAGAGTCGAATATCCGCTCACTAGTGGCAAAGATCAGAAGTGCACATGCACTAGGTCTACTAGGTCTGAACTTTCCAGGGTCCGATACTATGTGGCTTTTAGGAGTATCGTTCTCGTGCAGATGACCTTTCTCCTTGATCTCTTTGAATCGCCGGTTTCAAATGTCTTGAAAAACTCCGAAATCATGCAATCGAGTGGGATAAGAGATCGAATATGCTCGGTGAAAGTTTCGAGTGATGCGATCGAGGGAATCCATGTCAAAGACGAGTCTATATCATGTACGCTGTTGATGTGCGTATATCATCATTATGCATAGTTTTATTGCTTTCATTTTCACTAGTCAAATGATCCTCATGCGTATGACGAAGGTGATGACTTTCAATATCAGCAATTCTTTCTTGAAATTGATTGTAGGAAGATTCATTCCCCCTCTCAACACGATCCCGTAAAGACGTTAAATCCTTTCTCAATAGCAAATCTTGGAGGTTTTGCCATCATATTTAAATTCTAATGTTGGAGATAATTACAGTATTCTGGCTCCAATGATCATGAATCATACATAGCTGTTTAGATATGTGATTGATGATGTTCACCAAGATATATAAGAATGTTAAAAAAAAAAAAAAAAAATTCACTATTGCTAGGCGGGAAAATTGTCCAAAAAAGTAGGGGTGTGCAACCAAACCAGTTCTACCTAGGACCCGGTCCGAATCACTTGAAAAACGGGTTTAGGAATGGGTTTTCATTGAAACTGGTTCAGGAACATGCTCTAAATTTTTGGAATCGGTTACAACCGGTCCAAGAACGGGTTTTTAGTGAATACCCACCCAAAAACTAAACTGTCTTGTTTTGGAACCAATTTTGTAAACTAAAAAGCTAAGACCTAATCTCTTTCTCTTAAATTCTAACCTCAACACTAGTTTGTCCTTTGTCCTTCCTCGGAACTTCTCACCAATCTTTCCTCTTCTTCTAAACTTTTATGGATGAATGGGGAATGGAGTTTTATAGTTTATATTTTTATGTTATGTGTTTGAACTTTTTATCGTTTATAATTGTATGCGACTATGTATTCATATTATGAATTGTTATTTTTTGTAGATAGGGATTTTTGTCGTTTATTTTTTATTTTTTTACTTTGAATGGTTTACTTATAGTTTCATATGATTTTGTTGTAAAAATGAACCAAAAAGGAACAAAAAATAAAATTAGTTATTGGGTAGACCCTTAGAACCGGGTCGAAAAAATAGGATAGGGTCCAAAATTGATTCTAGGCAAACATGGTAGGTTCCAAGGTCTAAAAATTGGAAACTTATTACAACAAGGTAGGTTCCATATTTTTGCTTTGGAATCTACCCACCATGGAACTAATCACCCCTACAAAAATGTCCTAAATCTATTGTACTTTTACCAATTCAGTTTTAAAATTCTCAAATTTTCAATTAAGTCCTAAACATATTCTCTTCTTAACAATTGAGTCCATCCATCCAATTTTGGCCGGAATATGCTAACGTGGATGATTGGCACTGATGTGAATATGTTTTAATATTTTTTGAAAATTTTATGATTTTTTTCTTCTTTTTTTGCTTTTTTTTAAAAGGTTTTTGAAGTTAGAGCCGGCGAGGGTCGGCTGGATCTTTATATATATTAGGAAATTATACGGAACCCTCACTTAAGCTTATAGATGTCTCATATACTCCGGGTCTTTATATTTGTTAGGAAATTATATGGAATCCTCTTTTAAGCTTGCGTACAGCTTTGGAAAATGCAGTCCTCCCATTTTCCGTGGTTTGAAATGTCGTGGATTTATCGATACCATAGTTACTCCACTAGCTAGGTGGCGAGTGGTCAGCCGATCATCTTGTTCCCTCACCAAAACACAGCATCCAGCAGCCAGTAGGAACAAGCTATGTTACGTACATAAGAAGTTATATTATATGGATAAAAAGATAACCCAGATCCATAATTACACATGAGCGAACAATTCCCTCTTTCTTTCAACATAAGGCGGTGGGCAGATCGATTTTCTCAAATAAAGAGTCTAAGTATATCCCTTATTCGTCAAAGATAGGTCATCTAATTAGAAATCATCACAATAATTCAACCATTGAAGAAGGCATCACGTACCTAAGTTATCAATAAATCATTAATTTCTTTAAGATCCTGAATCTTGAACGTAGAAATCTTGTCAATGAGTTCACAACCGTAACACAAACACGCTAGATGTCCTAAAAACTTTACCTGACCTTAAACCATCGATATTTCTAAACGGCTGGTTCCTATCAAATCTGGTACTACATGTATCCTAATGAAACTTGTACTGCATGAACCCATGTAAAACCCGTACTACTTGGCCATTGGCAAAACACCCGTTGCATATACCTGAGTTTTTAATTATCTTGGATGGTGGCCTTTTGTGTATTGAAAGGTGGCGTGAAATCACCTTACTTCTTATGATTATCTAAGTGCGATGGGACAGATTGATGTCACAAGAACAAATCAAAACTTGCCCAATGGTTGATGTCCATCTCATCAAAGCATTGTCGACGAGAGGTTACCTGAAGAGCATGCAGCGCCACCGGTTAGATCGGATGAGCAAAAACTACATATAATATAGAAACGCAACTTGATCCATTTAAGAACACTCCAGAGGAGGCTCAATCATGTGAACTGACGACATTATAATGCTCTAATTTAATGATGCGTTCAATAATCTAATGTTTGACATTGTTTAGCCGCGCAAACGCCCCATTGCTCGTATTATATTTTGTTGTCTCCACCTACCTTGGATCCAATGGGCATTCCTGAGAGTAAGATCACTGCCCTATCGTCTAATCTTAATGCATTCCGACTAAAATATTAACCACTGTCCCCGTTAAAATATAGGGCATTCTCTTTAACGTAGTGAAATCGCACCTTTTGTCTTCCTCTACTTATATTGTCGTCCTCGATCTAATTTCAGAAGCTGGATTACAAAATACAGTTGTTCCAAGAAAAAAAAATCATGGGTCTCCTTCGTCTTGCTTCCTTGAGCCTCTTCTTCTTTCAACTCGCATTCCTGGTAATGAAGATCTTGACTATGCTGCTATATCTCTTGCTCTTTCTTTCCTTTTTGTCTTCTAACAGAGTTCAAGAAATTGCTTACAAGTTTTCATGTCCTATCTGTTTCGCAAGTCGGGAGAAACAACAATTACGTGTTGAAGCTAGAGGTTAACTTATTTCCATGGACTGATTCTGCTTAGCTAGCTTCCAAGGAGATTCGACTTCAAAATCATATATAGAACCTTTGGACTTGTTTAGGGTGCTCGTGCTCGTGCTCATTAATTGTCATAATTGAAAAGGAAAATCATCCTTTTGATCTTACCCTTTCTTGAATAATTTGCATGGTGCTGGTTTCCAGTGTGCTCAAGGCAGGGTGATGGCGGGACGGCATTGGGGATCAGATGATGACCGTGAGACAGACAGGCACAACATCCCCGACCAGATCATGGACAACCATATTCTTTTACAGAAGCCTAAACAAGAATCCCTGGTCGCTCACGGTAAGGTCCCCATTGATCCTGCCCTTAACGTCTTCTTCACGTTGGACGACCTCAAAGTCGGGAAGCGAATGCCCATCTACTTCCCCAGCAAATCAGGAGACCCTTCCAAGTCTCCGAGGCTCTTGACCAGAGAGCAATCCGACTCCATCCCTTTCTCGTCAGCTCAGCTCTCGCACCTCCTGTCCTTCTTCTCCATCCCCGAGGGCTCTTCTCAGGCCAAGGCCATGGAGTACACGCTCAAGCAGTGCGAGCTCCAGCCCATTGCGGGAGAGACGAGGTTCTGCGCCGCCTCCCTCGAGTCCATGCTCGACTCGGCCCGCGATGTTTTTGGGCCGAAAGCCCAGTTCAGAGTCCTAACCACCACTTACCTCCCCAGCAAGAAGAAGGCCGGAGACGACCCCCTGCAAAACTACACGATCTCGCACGCGCCCCAGCAGATCGACGCGACCAGGGTCATCGGTTGCCACACCATGCCATACCCATATGCGGTGTTCTATTGCCACAGCCAAGCACAGAGCGAGAACAGAGTGTATCAGATTTCTCTGGGTAGCGGCGGCAGAGAGGATGGAGGGGTAGAGACATCGGTGGAGGCGGTGGCGGTTTGTCACATGGACACGACGCTGTGGGACAGAGACCACGTGTCGTTCCGAGTCCTCGGAGTCGAGCCCGGGAGCTCCCCGGTTTGCCACTTCTTCCCTGCCGATAATCTCGTGTGGGTGGCCTCTTAGTATAGTCGTATAACTCACCCGTTCAATTTTTCAGGACATGTATGTGTTTGCAACGAGCAGTAATATTACCTATAGTGTCGTATCTTGAGCAGTAATAGTACGTAAGGTTTTGTATCTTGTTCCCGTGTACGTTTGTATGTATATATGTACGTATGTATTGACTGCTACGTATGAACCAGTGTGAAATGGTGGGTTCTTATATGGTCTGCTCGAGTCTTTGATGTTACTTCGTACGCAACAGACTTAGCTAATAGTTACCCATTTTTAATCCACGGCACGCTGGTGACGTTATGAGGAGATTTGCATGATCACAAAAAAGATACAAGAATTGGACCCAATTAAAGATTTTTAAGTGGGCAATTTTTATTTTTTTGGTTTTTGTTTGTAACAACTCCTATATTCATTTTGTCTTGGCGAATATACCGATTATTAGAATTATTCTTGACACAAGTATTTACATGATTGATTTGATTTTTTTTTCATTATATTCACAAAATGCGAAAATGCCTTTTTGGGAATCGAGACACAAGAGCTCATTATGCACAAGGACATTTCTTTTTCGGGTGCAGGCATTCTAGTAGTGTCTAGGATCAAGATTGTGTAGCAACATGCAATCTCCTCCTCTCTCGCATTGCTAATAGATTGTTTTGGATCCCAGGATTAGAACGATAATTTGTAAAGGAGAAAGTAACCTTTTTAAGTGGCTGGCCTCATTGAAAGGAGTAAATCGTAGACTAAGTTAACTTTACCATTAGCAACTACTCAACCGTTGGCCGTGTAAAAAGAAGACAAACATATTGCCAAAATAATTGATCGCTCTGAACAACTGGTAAGACCCGCCCTCCTTTGACCATTTAACCTAAAGCTCAATTGAAATTGGATTTTGATAGCTCGAGTTGACTTGGTCGAGCTCGAACAACTTAATAATCGAGTTAAGTCGAGAGTTCGATTACAGATTTGTTCAGGACTTGATTTGACTCCGAAAATGATGAGAAAGCAAAAACCCTAACGGCCTGATGAGATTTTTATTTTATTTTTATCCCCCCCCACGATCAATCCCGTAACTTTCTCACGAAACCGCAACAAACAGTAACAAACTCCCCCGACGACTTCGAACGAGAATCATAACAACCCCCGGCGCAACCGTCTCTTTTCAACTCCATCTCCGATCTATCTCCGCCAGATCTCGCCCTCCAGAAATACGCCACCTTCGACGGAGAGGTGCATGGCAAGATGATGATGAGCGGCGACTCCGAATTCAACCGAAAGAGGAAGAACACTCAGCTCGCCAACCGGCGGTTCTCCGAACTCGACGGCGGGGACGAACCCGATCAGCACCCCCACCACCTCGCCCTCTCGCTCTCCATCTGTCCCGCCCCTCAGGACCAGCGACAGTCGGACCTCCTGTCCGCGAAATCCCTCTCGTCCCAGCCCAGCAAACTCGTCGTTCCTCCGCGGCGCCGCAGGGCCGCCCCTCGCGGCCGCGGCGGCAGGATCTCCACGCCTACCGGCGGTGGAGGCGGAGGCGGAGACGGCGGGGAGAGCATCCCGGCGCCGTTCCCGTGGGCGACGACGCGGCGGGCCACCGTGCACAGCATGATCCACCTCCTGGCGAACCGGATAGACAGCATCGCGGGGGAGGTGCAGTGCAGGAGGTGCGAGAGGGTGTTCGAGATCGAGTACGATCTGAGGCAGAAGTTCATGGAGGTCGGGGCCTTCATCGCCGAGAACAAGTGGACGATGCACGACCGGGCTCCGCAGGAGTGGATGAGCCCAGTGCTGCCGCGGTGCGGGTCGTGCGGGCAAGAGAACGCGGCGAGGCCGGTGATCGTGGGCAAGGACGGGATCAACTGGCTGTTCCTGCTGCTGGGGCAGATGCTGGGTTGTTGCACGCTGGAGCAGCTCAAGTACTTCTGCGAGCACACCGGGAACCACCGGACCGGAGCCAAGGACCGAGTCCTGTATTACACGTATCTCGGGCTGTGCAAGCAGCTCGACCCGACTGGGCCGTTCGACCCATGAACCGACAACCGATTTGATTCCTTTCCGTTTCATTCCCGATCCACCTTCCTCTTCGGGACTGTGGATGAAGTGCTTGTGATAATGACTGAGTAGGAAGATGTTTCCGGTGGAGTTTCGCGTGCTTTGCGTCGAGAACTTTCCAGAGATTCTGTAATTCGTCTGGCATACAAGGCAGGCACGCATTTGTACGTGGCTAACGAATGGATGAATATATTGCACGGCATTTCAGTCGTATTAAATGACATTGAGACTCCAATTTTATAACTCGAGTCGTTGATGGACATTGGATTATTTTGATTGGATGGTGGGGATATCTTTGACATGCATGAATTGGATTCGCGTGTAGCAATAGCAATAGCTTGTGCCCGTCCTAGATATTGGATTCGCGTGTAGCAATAGCAATGGCTAGTGCCCGTCCTAGATCCACATCTCATCCTGTCCATGCACTCTTTTCATGACCTAGACTTACGAAAGGTACCAAAAAGAAAACATAAATCCGCAAAACAAGCAGTGCTTGTAAGAATTGAAATAACCATACACGTATTGAGGTTCTTCTAAGTGGGTAAATTGAAATTTGAGTTGTACATTAATCAGCGTGGATATATATAATAACTAAAATTCAGATAATACCATCATCAAGTCTAATTTGCTCCGAGATGTTACATCCTCTTTGGAATTTTTCTCACCCTTCATTTTGTATGTGAACCTAATTTCCGCATCCCGGTCGTATTAATTGTGGTGGTACTAAATAGGAGCAATAATGACAAGCCACCTTAGCCAAAGATGGCTTCATCTTCATCGATGGAACATCCAGTTGCTTGTCCCATGAGCATTTGTGAAGCTGCAATGTCTTCTCGATCTCATAATCGTTCATTTAATTCTTGAGTTCAACATGACTATTCGAGACTGGGGTTCGCATTTCCAAGCAATATAAACACGACCTTAACTTCATACTTTGTATTGGGGACAAGATTAATGTACGTTTGTATCCTATCTAGGGTCTCCTAATTAACAATCCCAAGACAACCTACATTAACATACGATTTAATTATCCGATTTGTCTTTTCTTTTCCATGGCCAAGAGTTAGATACTGTTCGAGAATCAAAAAGTTCATTCATTATCTAGAAAGATAAGTGGTAATGATTATCCCTACCTAAAAGATAGAGCTTATCAGGGGAAGGTGCTTAAATCTATTTGCACTTGCGCTAATTCCAACCAAAATTGGCATGAAGAATTATATTAGCAAATCGTTAAAACATTTAAGATTAAATTGACAAAATTAAAAAGTTCAACATTAAATTGATATAAGTACAATATGTTTAAGATTTTTTTTGACCCATAACTTATCTTGGCCATCACTCATTTGGACCTCATTATTATCATGGAAAAGAGTACCATTGTAAACTTTGATAAACTTGAAAAAAAAAGACAAACTGATCGTTTTTGTTAATATTAAACGATAAATGATTCACAATTCGTCCATGTATATATAATTTAGGGGGTATTTATATACCAAGATGATTGATTAAAAGAAAATCCTAATCGACCTACACGAACGCATTTTGATGCCACGAATTGATTTAGGATATCAAAAGGATAAAGGATCGGAGGGGAACTACTTCAAACGAATTGATATAGGAGTCAAAATTGCGAGAAATATTAGGGATTTGATTCTTCAATCTTCAATTGCACATCTATCTCATGCCCCTTCATGCGAGTAGTTTGGAGTAAACAAATGGTCGCAACCCTTTGACCGTAGTTGACTTATCTCCAAGCTCTCTCTCTCTCTCTCTCTCTCTCTCTCTCTCTCTCTCTCTCTTCCCCCGACTCCCAACAAACCCTAGCTAAAGACAGTTCCAGCCAACCAGAGACGAAGAATTTGAATGGTCTTCTTGCTTTCAAATCTTGAAGAAATTCTGATAAACATTCCTTACACTTTGAGTCTGTTTTCCCATCTTTATCTCTCCAAAACCCCCACCAAGCATAAGTGCCGCCTCCGTTCCAACTCTCCTGCTTCGTCACATTCTTGCCTCAGTCCCAACCCTCTTCTCCGTCCTCTCCCTGCGACCCCTGATCGCCTCCACAGACCCCCAGAACCGCGATTTCATACCATGAACGTCGGCTCGGAACTCGGTAGAAAGAGGAAAGGCGAGTTCGAGAACAACAGCAATGATCGAGATTCCCGCCAGTCAGGGAGTGAAGGCAACGACGACGACGACGATTTCCTCGCTCTTTCGCTGTCTTCTCCGCCCTTGAGACCCCGAAAGCATTCTCCGCCTCCGCCTCCGCCGCCCCCACCTCCTCCTCCGAAAGCTAATCCTGATGCGAACGTGTTGCCAGCAATGGTGATGTACGAATCTCCGGCGTTGGTTCGTGAGTCGTCTATGGTGATGTATGGTCCTCCGGCAATGCTTCACGAGCCATCCTTGGCCGCTGTGCTGTCGAATACCCATCAAGAAACCATACCACACGTGCCGTCGCATGGCGGCCGCCGAAAGCTTCCTCAGACAGTGAGAGATGGCAAGAGCGAGACCATCCCGGTTCCCTTCCCATGGGCAACGAACCGACGGGCCACCGTGCACAGTATGAACTACCTCTTGTCGAACAGGATCTTCACCATCAGCGGGGAGGTCCAATGCAAGAAATGCGAGAAGAGCTTCGAGATTGAGTATGACCTGCGAGGCAAGTTCCTCGAGGTCGGCAACTTCATCGCGCAGAACAAGGCAACGATGCACGACCGGGCTCCGCACGAGTGGATGAGCCCGGTCCTCCCCAAGTGCAGGTTCTGCAACCAGGAGAACAGCGCGAAGCCCGTGATCTCAGTCAAGAAGAAGCGGATAAATTGGCTTTTCTTGCTCCTAGGGCAGACGCTCGGCTGCCTGACACTGAAGCAGCTAAAGTATTTCTGCGCGCACACCAAGATTCACCGGACGGGTGCCAAGGACCGGATCTTGTATTACACCTATCTAGGGTTGTGTAAACAGCTTGATCCTACCGGGCCGTTCGATATCAGCAGATGAAATTTCTTGCATTCCTAGGGTTTTATCGGGTTTTCTCAAGCGCTTGAATCACTGTGAACGTTTCCAAATTGGTGAAGAGAAGATCCGGTTTCAGATATCACAGTCCATTGTATCTGGTGTGTAAGTTCTTCTTTTTTTGGATAATTAGATCTTGAAACTCATTTTAGGTCGAAACTCTGATAGTCTCCAGGGGTTCTCATCGCATATGAATATGCTATAAATGTCTGTTAGTCACTTTGGTCCCGTTTTCAGTTCTTGCTGGTCTTTTCTCTTAAACGCATGATGAAATAGTTGATCAATATAGGGAAATTTGCAGATGCTATCTGATGGATTGTTTCCTTAGATCAATGTGTTGAAAGCGTCTGTCCATGGTCATGATCTTGTTTACCAAATGATTTTGCGGTTGTCCATCAGTGAAGTGGCCATAGCTTATCCGTTAACGAAATTATCTCTCTGGATTTTGAACTTGACGTTTCCTGATCTCCAACCATCTAAACTCAAATTTCGAAGTATTTTACCCTTTTCGCACGTTGAAATTTTTCATCTTGGTTTGTTTTGCACACTCATTCCAGCTAGTGTGCTCTTTTACCGATTAACGTTCTGGGGTTGAAAAAAAATAAGTTAACATAGTCTGACTTATTATCTCCTCCTCCTTCTCTTTCTTCTTCCTCCTCTTTTTTAACAATATTTTGTAGAGATGATGAGGATAGAATGCCATAGAATTTCTGCAAACCCTAAACTTACAGAATTCAGGTGACACTTCCAAAATTTTGATTTTTTTAAGGCTTTGTTTGTTTCATAAAAAATAAATAATTTAGAAAATATTTTTGTAATATGGTTTGAATTAATTAGTTGAAAAAAATTTCATTCTTGATAATAATTTATATCTAAATATTATTGTGGAGACGATAAAAATATTTCTTTTGTTTGTTTATCGTTGTAAAAGATGGTGAATTTTCCACAAAACAAAGAAACCCTAACGTAGAATATATGTCACGTGTTTCTCTTCTTAGATAAATGGTTGTGCACAACTTCATGCAAATCACCCCCCCAGGGGCAGGGGCGCCCCCGATAATTTGTCAATTATCACTTGATCAAATTTTATTATTGTTATTATTGGGCATAGTGAATCCTATTGTCATGTATGGATTTCATGAAAATTAGCACTACTAAAATTAGGAGAAACGTATAAAATTGTCCCTAAAAGTCAAAAAGCCCATCCTTAGTGATAATTAGGACGGCCTGGTACCCGTCATTTAGTTTGTTTTTTTTTAGTCTGTACTACTTTTAACTCTCCTCTCTCTGCCTTTTTAGAGATCATTCAAAACTACACAATTACCTTGTGACTCATTTTTTGGTATGCTTGCCATCAAATTGGTGAAGAATATTTTGTCTTTGCCCGTCGAAAGGCGAGGGAACCTTATAGAAGCCGTCGCTAAATCAAGTCAATAAGGAGAATAATCCCATTACCATAGCTCCTTCAGTAACCCCTGTTTGTTCATTAATATGGCCACGTTACACTGGGGACGGTGCCTGGTCAGTTTGGAGATGTCTATGTTATTCTTTTCCAGTGGCAAATGCCAATAAACGATTAGTCAAATCGCGGATGATTTATTCAAGCCGACATTTACAAGAAACTCTGACTTTCTTAGCTATATGTATCAAGATGAAGCCATACATTAATGGCATTTTACAATCATATAGGGAATTTTTCGAGATTCTCTTAAGAAGCTCGATGCTCCGTCTTTACGTCATGGCGCCCACAAAACTTCCCCCACGGGTAACTTTGTGAATTTCCGACGATTCCACTTGTGACAAAAGCATAATTTTCTAGGTTAAGATAGAGCATGACAGAAAATTTATAGACGAAGTATTCAATCCTAAGATAGTAAGTCTCACATCTTTATACAGGCTCATATTGATGGGAGTCACTAACCCGTCCTTGAAGATAAATAATAATAATATGCAGAAAAGAGAATTGGGGAATTTCTGCATGTTTCAATGTCTAATAATCATTGACCTATTTATAGGCTCTATGAGATTATCTAAGATAATATATATTAATCAAGATATACATAATCAAATGGACATAATATATATATAAACTTGAGAGATATATAGAATTAACATAATTATCAAATATGTATAATATAGGAAATTATCCTGAAAAATTTTCTAATTATCTCTAACACCTCAAACATGAAAAAAGAGATTAAAACCATCCAGCCAATTTCTTTCCACCCTAAAAATTCTTCTAGTATGTCGGTTGATAACTGTAAAATGCATACAAAAAGCCCACTCAGCTTAGATAGAATGCGTCTAGGCTTTCTTTCATCTCTCACATATGACTATGTGTCATTTTTTGTGTGTTAGTCATATCTCTAATTCTTATCTCACTCTTAGAATTTTATTCTATTTCTTGACAAAGCATAAAAGTCGAACCCGACATCCATGACAATAGTGTCCCTACCTCCCAATTTCCTTACAACTAGGCCGGATTGTGTGTAATTGGCAAGATCCACTGGCAAGATCCACTACGTTTAATGCTTGAGTTGATGTCCCTCCTTTCTTCCTTATCATTGTACTACATTCTTTAATCTTCTTCATATGTCCTATCACTCCTCCTACTCCCCTCTTGATGAAAACATTTCGAGGACTCATTTATGGCCTGAAATCCATATTTCAAAAGTTGTCGTCCGCTATAACTTTTTTAATGATGGGAGAGAAGATTATGACCCACTTAGCCGTTTAGGCTCTTTGAAATTTCATTATTCTGTATCAAGATTAATTGGCCAAGTTTTACTCTCACTATTCCCTTGGATAGGTGAGATAAGCTAAACCCTCAAACATAAGCATGAAAAAAAATTGAATCACATGTATAAGAATGACCGGATACATGGCTCGGCTTAGTCGATCAAACACGAGTGCCCATGCCATGTTAGCCTAAGATTATGTCGTAAATCTGGCATTAGTATCACTGAAGAATTTATTTGAACTAGTATTGCCCAAAAGTTGTATTTGTGAAGGTAGAAGAAGGGGGTTAGAGCTGTATTGGTCGGAGATAATGGGGAGGTGAAGTTAGGACCGTGAATATTAGAGAAGCTCTGTCGGGTCGATCTCATGAGTAGATCATCAAACCTAAACCAATCATTCGCTTGTGGACCATCCACTCCCAGGCGCGACCCAGGCCAAAAAAGTTTGCTTTTTGAGCTTGTCACTTCCACACATAAAAAGAAGCGCAAGACTCCAAAAGGAGTACTACTCCACGATGATCACGATTCGAAATTTGGCCACGCAAGCTCGGAGGACAAAGATACCATCTTCCATGTTACGACAAAAAGATTGAATCCAACGCACCTTCCGCTCACAGGGTCGGGTCTCGTCCTAGATTAAGGGTACGTTTTGTTCGATTTTGGGGAAATACATTTAGGAAAATACAAATACATTTAGGCTTTCACGCATCTCGATTAATCTTTGAGAAAAAAATTTTAATAAAAATTTGTAAATAAAATTATTTTTCAGTCCGTCTTTTCTAGCGATCATAAGACTGCAATCTTCTACATTGACCTGTTGCATTCGAATTTTTTTTCCTAAAGTGCTCCTAACAAGAATTGAAATCGGTATTATACGAAGTGAAGCAAACTCTTATATCATCAAAATCAGCATGTTAGTTCATTTTTGCCACTTACAATTTATCGTTATGTCGTGCATCGAATTTAGTCTTATTGGTTATTTTCAAATGTTGTTGTTAATTTCATCTTTGTCCCTCGTTCCCACACTGTATGCTGTCAATGTCTACACCAAATACTGCCAGAAGCTGAACTCAATTTTCTATAATGTGGCCCCCCTCTTGTCCTATAGTCATAGAGTTCCCGTTTACACTTTTTAGTATCGCACGATCATATGGTTCAATTTTCCATGTTAAATCAAATTGAATCATGTTTTTTTTGCCAGTGATGATCCAATCAAGCGATACCATTTTCCCCCCTTTCGCATATCGGATCGAGTTGGATCATTTCCGGAAGCCGACCGGAATATACGCTATCCACACCAAGGTGATAAGGAATCCACAGGCATTCTCATAACATGTTGGCCATTACGAAAGACAAAAACTAAAAAGGGATTGACACTAAGCACTTTCCAAAGAGGGTTGTCACTTCACTTTCTTCTTCTTTTTTCCCTCCATCACGCCGTTGTAAACCATTTTCCAGGATTTCATCACAATCCATTTTGATATCTCTCTGCACATTTACGCTTATTTATACCAAAAAAAAAGGAAAAGGAAAAAAAAAAAAAAAAAGATTGTAGCAAAAGATCTACTTCCTTTTATATCTGATTTGGGTAATCGGCACGCCCGTTGGTCGCCAATTGAACGCCGCCGCCGTGGTGGTGCTTGCCGTCCTCGATGGCTTCCATCTTCAACTTTCTCGCCACGGCCCTCCACCCTGTCAAGCTGCCGAACAGCCCTTGCATGTCCTCGAGCGTCCGCCCCTGCGTCTCCGGGAGCGCCGTGAAGAAGAAGGCCCACGCGATGGCGGCCACCGCTGCGTACAGGAAGAAGGCCCCTCCGATCGTGATCCCCTTCGAAAGCGACAGGAACGTCATCGTGATGAGCCCGCTCGTGGCGCGGTTCACCCCGACCCCGATGCTCGCCCCCTGCGCGCGCAGCCTCAGCGGGTATATCTCGGAGCTGTAGACCCACGCGATGGGGCCTAACCCCATGGAAAAGGACGCCACGAAGGTCAGCGTCATGGCGATGCACAGTCCGATGGCCCACGTCATCTTCTCGCTCGAGTGGTCGATGATCGTGAGGCCGCTGGCGAGGGCCGTGAGGGAGATTATCATCCCTGCCACGCTGGCGAGGAGCAGCGGGCGCCGCCCCACCCGGTCGAGGAAGAACGTGGAGACGAGGATGAAGACCGTCTTGCAAAACCCGACCGCGATCGTCGCGAGCAGCTTGTGGTCCGACGACTTCACCCCAGCCTTCTCGAATATGTGCGGGCTGTAGAGCACGACCGCGTCAATCCCTGAGGCCTGCTGGAAGAAGTGTATCCCGACCGCCGCGATCAGCACGTGGCGGACGGCAGGCGTCGGGTGGAGGAGGAGCTCCCGCCACACTCCCTCGCCATGGCTTTTCTGGCGGGTGACGGTGACGACCTCGTCATTGCAGGTGTCTGGGATGCCGGCGGCGGACTTGATGTCGGCGAGGCGGAGATCGGCCTCCTCGGAGGAGTCAGAGGTGCGCTGAAGGACGCGCTTTGCCTCTCCGAGACGGCCCTGCATGACAAGCCAGCGAGGGGATTCGGGCATGGCGAGGACGCCGGCGGCGAGGAGGACGGAGGGTACACAACCGATGCCAAGCATGAACCGCCATCCAAGGGTGAGGGGTAGCTTGGAAAAACCGTAATTGGAGACGTAGCCGAGTAACACCCCGAAGTTGATGAACACCTACAAGAGAATGCCTTAGTCAGTGGATTAATAATGGGAAATCAAGAGCAGTTTTGATTAGAAAATGACCGACCAACTTATCCAAACTTTGTGGTGATGTGTCTAATTTTGAAAGTGACCAAAACGAAAATGTTTTGAGAATTTCAAAAATTACCTCCGGGAACGAGGTAAGGAAGCCACGAGCTGACGCTGGCGAGACTTCAGCAGTGTACACGGGAGCGATCATAAGAGCATACCCGACTCCAATACCCGCGATGAAGCGCCCGAACATGAGAAAAGCATAGTTAGTGGCGAAACCCATGAGTATGGCGCCGGCAAAGAAGATGGCGCCAGCAATGACCATGGTGTAGCGGCGGCCCACCCAATCAGAGGTCCTGCCGGCAACAGCCGAGCCGAGGAGAGAGTAGAGGTTGATGATACCGACCATGACTTCTTCCTCCACGTCATTGAGGTGGAGGTCCTTCTTGATGTACATAGCCGCACCACTCATCACACCAACGTCTAAAATACACCCACGATCCAATTACAATAGATAAGCATGCCGATTATGAAAAGAGCAAAGTGCGGAGATTAGTCGAATGGAAAAATTAAGAAATCAGATGTTCACCGTATCCAAGTAAGATGGAAGTCATGGAAGCAAGGATCGCGCAGGCGAAAGCATACTTGTTCCGGGGAGGACGTTTCCTCGGAGACTCGACATCTACGACCGGCAATTTCTCAGGCGGCAGGACGATGGAGTTAGGATCCGCCATAGCCTTGTGCTCGGCCATCGTCCTTTCTCTCCCTAGTTCAAATGTTCGATCAGAGAGAGAGGCATCAAGTGGACTAGAAGATGCGAAAAAGGTTAGTACTTATGAAGACTAATGGTCATGGATCAACGTCAGGTCTGCGTCAACGTCTGAAATACATCAACGTCAGGTCTGCGTCACTGGTGTCCCATAGGTTATCAATCGACGAAATCATCTCACTCTATTTTGAACTTCAGAGGTTTCTGATCTCCAACCGTATAAACTCAAATCTCAAAGTTTTTTACCCTTTTCGCACGTTGAAATTTTTCATCTACGTTTGTTTTGCATACTCGTTCCGGCTAGGGTGCTCTTTTACCGATTAATGTTCTGGGGTTGAGAATTTGTTTTTAGTCTATCCTACTCTTGACCCTCCCCTAATTGGGGACACCCACCATTTAAGACTTTTTATTTTTAGTCTGTCCTATTCTTAACCCTCTTTTCTTTTTCTTTTTACTTCTTTATAAAATATAAAAGTCGAATCTCATATTTGAAATTAAATGTTCCAACTCCATCCAATTACATTTTGACCCATGGTTTAGTAAGCTTGCCACTAAAGAGAGCGAACAATATTTTGTGTTGCTCATCGAAGAGTTCTAGTGACCCTTATAGAAGCGGTCGCTAAATGAAGTCACTAAGGAGAGTAATCCCATTACCATAGCTCCTTTAGTAACCCATGTTTGCTTTTAATATGGGCATGGCTCCTACCGTCTATGAAGCATTACACTAGGGACGGCTCCTGGTCAGCTTAAAGATGTCTTTGTTATTCTTTTCCAATGGCAAATCCTAACGTACGATTAGTCAACTCACCGATGATTCATTCAAGCTAACATTTGCAAGAAACTCCAACTTTCTTAGCTATATGTATCAAAGATGAAACCACACGTTAATGGCATTTTACAACCAGATAGGAAATTTTTCGAAATTCTCTTAAATGTTGTGGTGCTATACGTCATGGCGTCCACAAAAGCATAATTTTCTAGGTTAAGATAGAGCATTACAGAAAATTTATAGACAAAATATTTGATACAAGCTCATATCAATAGGAGTCACTAACTTGTCCCTAAAGAAAAGAATAGTAATATGCGGAAAAGAGATTTAGGGAATTTTATGTCTAATAATCATCAATCTATTTATACGCTTTATGTTAACATAGGAATTTGTGCTAAAAAAATTCCTAATGATCTCTAACACCTCAAACATTAGAAAAGAGATTAAAACCATCCAGTCAATTTCTATCCACCCTGAAATTCTTATAGGTTTGTCGGTTCATACCATAAAAATGTGTATAAAAAGTCCAGTCAGCATGGATAGAATGTTGGGCTTTCTTTCCTCTCACGTGAGACAATGCGTCTTTTTTGTTTGTTGTATGTCCTATCTTTTAACTCTTATTTTAAATTCAGATTTTTCTCCGTCTTTTCACAAAGCACAGGAGTAAATCCCTGCACCTATAATAATAGCGTCCCCACTTCCCAATACCCTTACCATTAGGCCGAACCGTACGAGACCCTGAATATAACAAATGATTTATGAATTTCGAATATCGTACATGCACTTTAGCGGGGTCCACTATGTGCAATGCTTCAGTTGATATCACTTTTCTTCTCCTTATCATTGTACTACATTATTCAATCTTACTCCATATGTTCTGCCACTTCTCCCATTCCGCTCTTGATGTTAGGAGGACTCATTTATGGCCTGAAATCCACATTTCAAAAGCTGTCGTCCACTATAATATTTTTTATGATGAGAGAGGAGATAATGACCCACTTGGGCCAGTTTAGGCTCTCCATAAATAATGTCGGGTCCTTCGAAACTTCATTTTTTTGTGTCAAGATTAATCGGTCAAACTTTATTCTCGCTTTTCCCTTGGATAGGTGAGATAAGCTAAACCCTCGAACATAAGCACGAAAAATTGAATCACTTGAATAAGAATGACCGGATACATAGCTCAACTTAGTCGATCAAACACGAGTGCCCGTGCCATGTTAGCCTAAGATTATGTAGTAGATCTGGCATCAATATCACTGAAGAATTTATTTCAACTAGTATTGCCATTTGTGAAGATAGAAGAAGGGGGTTAGAGCTGGATTGGTCGGAGGAAATGGGGAGGTGAAGTTAGGACAGTGAATATTGGAAAGCTCTGTCGGGTCGATCTCACGAGGAGATCATCAAACCGAAACCAATCATTCACTCGTGGACCATCCTCTCCCCGGCGCGACCCAGGCCACAAAAGCATTGGTTTGCTTTTTAAGCCGGTCACTTCCACACATAAAAAGAAACGCAAGAGTCCAAAAGGAGTACTATTTTACGACGTTTGCACCTTGAAATTTGGCCACTCAAGCTTGGAGGACAAAGATACCACCTTCCATGTCATGACAAGGGATTGAATCCAAGACACCTTCTCTTCATAGGGTTGTGGTATTATCTTGGATCAACTTTCATGCACCTCCTCGATTGATCCATCTCTTCTGACGATCTTAAAGGCATAATCTCCTACATCAACCCATTGCATTTGGAATTTTTTTTCTAAAGTGCTCCTATCAAGAATTGAAATCGGTACTATATGAATTGAAGCAAACTCTCATACCATCCAAACTAGCATGTCAATTTGTTTCGACCCCTACAATTCCTCGCTATGTCATGCATGTTAGATATTAAACTAAAGGATTATAATATTGCTCGAGGAACAAAAATTCAAGCATAAATTAGAATCACATCCAAAAAACATGATTGAAAAAAAAATGATCTCTAGCTATTGTTCAAGTATGTATTCATAGGAAATCCACAAAGCTTTGACAACAATTCGATAGCGATCATGGACACACTCTACTAACAAATCCTCTCACATACTAATGGTGTATTCCAAACGAGAGGATTTGCGATAAACCTTATGATTACCCTTACGAAATGAACGTTCATCTTTACAAATCATCTTCCATCAAGCCGTTTACCAAATGGGCGATTGTCATAAAGGAATACAAAACGTGGAAAAAATCGTATGTAGAATAATCGTTCGTCAAAAGTAAAAAAGTGGATCAATATCAATGGTAAATTTTTTATTTAAAAACTATACCCCAAATTATGAGATCACATTATAGGTATAACATTCTTCCACTTGATCTCAACATTTTCATGAAACAAATTATCCAAACAATCTACGAAAACTTTATGCTTAAAGAAAAGAAACAAAATGCTTGAATCATGGCGACATGTTCTCTAAGAACAAGTAATATCTTCCATGTATCACAATACATCTTATTCATTTAATATTAGCCCGTATGTGATAACACATCTAAATGATAAACCCTATATTTATTTCCAAAACCGAGGATAATTTTTATTCTCATAAACAACTGAATGTGTATACAAAAAACTAAGAATAACATTACGATTGAATAATAGTTTTTATACAATAAAAATTGTCCATACGATGACAAATCACATAAGGAGACCTATTCTTATATTAGTCACTTGATCCTTATACTTCATTGGTGGTTGCCTTTAGTTAAAGTAACAACGGCATAAGTACAAAAAGCAAACCTTCACTCACGTGATGACGACAGATGTAAATGATCACTATGTTCAATAAAATTAAGGAATGAGCATTTATTTTTATAAACCATCTCCCATCAAGGCGTTTACCAAATGGGCAGTTGTCACAAAGGGGTACAAAACATGGAAAAATCCGTATGTGGAATAATCATTCATTAAAAGTAAAAAATGAGTCAATATCAGCGGTAAATTTTTTATTTAATAAATTATACCTCAAAATGTGAGATCACATTATAGATATAACAGTGCATTGAATTTAGTCTTGTTGGTTACTTTCAAGTGCTATTGTTAATTTCATCTCCGTCCCTCGTTCCCACATTGTATGCTGTCAATGTCTACACCAAATGCTGCCAGAAGCTGAACTCAATTTTCTACAATGTGGCCCCCCCTTGCCCATTAGTAATGGAGTTCCCGTTTACTTGCTGCCAGAAGCTGAACTCAATTTTCTACAATGTGGCCCCCCCTCGCCCTTTAGTCATAGAGTTCCCGTTTACTTGCTTGGCATCGCATGATCATATGTTTCCTTCTTCTTCCATGTTAAATCAAATCAAATAATGTTTTTTTTGGCCGGTGATGATCCGATCAAACGATACCATTTCCTCCCCCCCTTGGCCATATCGGATCGGGAAGCCGACGGGAATCACGCTGTCCACACCAGGGTGATAAGGAATGCACAGGCATTCTCATAACACGTTGGCCATTACGAAAGACAAATACTAAAAAGGGGAATGACACCAAGCACTTTTCAAAGAGGGTCGCCACTTCACTTTCTTCTTCTTTTCTCCCTCCATCACGCTGTTGTAAACTTATAATTGGAAAAGTTAGTACGTTTCCAGTATTTCATCACAATCCAATTTGACAACACTTTACACATTTACCCTTGTTTATCTAAAAAAAAAAAAAGAAAAGAAAAAAGAAGAAAAACATAGTAGCAAAAGATCTACTTCCTTTTATATCTGATTTGGGTGTTCGGCACGCCCGTTGGTCGCCAATTGAACGTGGCCTCCGCCGCCGGCGGGCTTGCCGTCCTCGACGACTTCCAATTTCAACTTTCTCGCCACGGCCCTCCACCCTATCAAGCTGCCGAACAGCCCCTGCATGTCCTCGAGCGTCCGCCCCTGCGTCTCCGGGAGCACCGCGAAGAAGAAGGCCCACGCGACGGCGGCCACCGCCGCGTACAGGAAGAAGGCCCCTCCGATCGTGATCCCCTTCGAGAGCGACAAGAACGTCATCGTGATGAGCCCGCTCGTGGCGCGGTTCACCCCGACCCCGATGCTCGCCCCCTGTGCGCGCAGCCTCAGAGGGAATATCTCGGAGCTGTATACCCACGCGATGGGGCCTAACCCCATGGAGAAGGACGCCACGAAGGTCAGCGTCATCGCGATGCACAGTCCGATGGCCCACATCTGCTTCTCGCTCGAATGGTCGATGATCGTGAGGCCGCTGGCGAGGGCCGTGAGGGAGATTATCATCCCCGCCACGCTGGTGAGGAGCAGCGGGCGCCGCCCCACCCGGTCAAGGAAGAACGTGGAGATGAGTATGAAGACCGTCTTGCAAAACCCGACGGCAATCGTCGCGAGCAGCTTGTGGTCGGACGACTCCACGCCGGCCTTCTCGAATATGCGTGGGCTGTAGAGCACGACCGCGTCAATCCCTGAGGCCTGCTGGAAGAAGTGGATCCCAACCGCGGCGATCAGCACGTGGCGGACGGCGGGCGTCGGGTGGAGGAGGAGCTCCCGCCACACTCCCTCGCCATGGCTTTTCTGGCGGGTGACCGTGATGACCTCGTCGTTGCAGGTGTCTGGGATGCCGGCAGCGGACTTGATGTCGGCGAGGCGGAGGTTGGCCTCCTCAGAGGAGTCAGAGGTGCGCTGAAGGACGCGCTTTGCGTCTCCAAGACGGCCCTGCATGACAAGCCAGCGGGGGGACTCGGGCATGGCAAGGACGCCGGCGGCGAGGAGGACGGAGGGTACACAACCGATGCCAAGCATGAACCGCCATCCAAGGGTGAGGCGTAGCTTGGAAAAACCGTAATTGGAGACGTAGCCGAGCAACACCCCGGAGTTGATGAACACCTACCAAAATTTATATGTTTTTTCCCATTAATTTATACATTTGTTCGTTACATTTCATAGCTCAATTAGCCTTAAAAGGGAATGATAATGGGAAATTAAGAGCACTTCTGATTAGAAAATGACCAACTTATCCAAACTTTGTGGTGACGTCAAACTTTCTAAGTTACCAAAACGTAAATGTTCGAGAATTTCAAATTACCTCCGGGAATGAGGTAAGGAAGCCACGAGCCGACGCAGGCGAGATTTCGGCAGTGTACACCGGAGCGATCATGAGGGCGTACCCAACGCCGATACCGGCGACGAAGCGGCCGAACATGAGGAAAGCATAGTTAGTGGCGAAACCCATGAGGATGGCACCAACAAAGAAGATGGCGCCGGCGATGACCATGGTGTAACGGCGTCCCACCCAGTCAGAGGTCCTGCCGGCGATAGCCGAGCCGAGGAGGGAGTAGAGGTTGATGATGCCGACAAGGACTTCGACCTCCCCGTCGTTGAGGTGGAGGTCCCTCTTGATGTATATAGCCGCGCCACTCATAACACCAATGTCTAGAACATATCCATCATCCAATTACAATAAATAAGCATGTCATTGTGAAAAAGAATAAAGACCTGAGATTAGTCGAACCGAAAACTTAAAAGATCATATGCTTACCGTATCCAAGTAAGATGGAAGTCATGGAAGCGAGGATTGCGCAGGCGAAGGCGTACTTGTTCCGAGGAGGGCGTTTCCTTGGAGACTCGACATCTTCGACCGGCAATTTCTCGGGCGGCAGGACGTTCGAGTTAGGATTCGCCATAGCCTTGTGCTCGGCCATCGTTCTCTCTCTCTCTCTCTCCCTCCCCAGTTCAAAGCTCCAATCAGAGGGAGATATCGAGTGGACAAGAAGATACGAAAAATAGAATACTTATAAAGACTAATGCTCATGCATCGACATCAGATCTGCGTCACCCGCCGATGACCATGAAGTCTTTTTATTCTTTTTTCTTTTTTTCTTTTGATTATTGGGGCGTTGGAGATAATTTAGAATTTATCTAAAATAATTTCTCATATTAAATATATTTGATAATTCTCTATATCTTTGTAGATTGCACATATATCCTGATTGATATATTATCTTAAATAATCATACGATAAAGCATATAAATAGGCTCTCAAAAAATTCAACAATCTGTTCTCCGCCTTATTATTCTTTAACGGGGGTGGAGGAGTCTCGAGTGAAATGGGAGATACTAAGCTTTTGTGTCACCTCAAATGAACAAGCCTCTTCCGCGTAAGCAATCATTGCCAACATCTTATTAAAAAAAGAAAAGAAGGAAAAAAAAGGGAATTTAAAAAAAAAAAAAAAGGAGAAGGAAAAAGGATGTGAAAACAATACAACTTTCTCGTCCCAAAAAGTCATGCACGTGGGACAGCACTTCCAGCCTGCCAGGCAAAGAGCCAAACCCAAACCAAATTGCCCGAAAGCTACACATGATCCTCGTCGGTCGATGACGCCAAGAATCCGTCGCTGTCCTTTGAATCAAACGCCCCTTTTGAAATGTCGCTCATGATCGATCCAGAAAAAAAAGTCTTGCTCATGGCGTTTACCGGAAGTGGAAAACTAGAATATTCAGAAAGCTGTTCGGAAGCCCATAAGTTCCGGTCGACCCTGATACAGATGATTTTCTGGGGTCAACAAAGGCGTGCTGGTTTTGCAAACACTAGTCTCTCCCCACCTTAGAAAAATGCTTGCCTGTCCCATGATGATGCCTGCGCTTACGGGCCTCCATTATTGTCCTCGGTTTTCTAGAAGTTTAGTGTTTGGCTTTCATGATGGTCATTTGTCTCCATGATGATGAATTTTTTCTCCGGAGTACTAGGACACGGAGAGTTAAAGAAATGGCACAAATCATTACCATCCCTACAATCTGTTACCCCGACACTGAATGTATAGCAATCTAGACACGGGCCTTATTCTTCCTATCTCCTCTCTAAACCGGTCGGTTTCCATCCTGAAATATGGAATCAGACTAGGTAGGGTTGATTTCCAGTTGGTGAAGCCGAGAATCGATCCACCTATCCCTGGAAATGGCCTAAGACCAGTTCTTGGTTGGAGCTCACTCTTACTCCTCTTTTGCTTTTGCTTTTGCGGAGCAAAGAAGCCTACTTATAATTAAACATATCCTGACCCCATGCGGATTAACGTGATGGGCTAAATTAGATGTGAATTAGACCTGTAAGTTCCAACCCATGCCGCGAAAATGTATTCTTTCAATATTATAAACCAGATATTTCTTGTGGGTCTCTTCTTGACTCTAGGTAGTCGAAGATTGACTAGGACAGTGCGGCATAGTCCTGCCACTTAGTCCAAGATATGACCTAAATGCACGGCAACTTTCAAGTTTGAATATTCTAACCCCCCAATCTCCGAGAAGCCTCCTCTGATAATGACATAATCCAATATTACCAAACAAATAATCGTCCTTCGATTCTTTCTTTTATGGTTCCGTTCTCATCCGTCCTTTGATTATTTCCAGGATTGGGGTTTCGTTTGTAGATTATTCATAACGATAAAATATTGTTATATATTCCCAAAGATTGTAAAGTGTTTCGTGGGACTTTGAATAATTGAGTCTCTACGTCTCTGTGTCGCAGGCGGAACCATGCTGCATTTCAACCTCGATTTGCCTTATTTGGTTATACACACTCAACGAATGTAACTTTAGAGAAGAAAGTGCTTACAGAGAAAAGCTCTCAAGGATGCTTGTATTATTCCAATTCTTGGATGATGCAAATAAGGAAATACCTTCTCTTGTTAGAAAGAACCGGGGTAATGATTCACTAAGAACTAAACTCTTTCTAGAATCATTTCCCCCAAAACTAAACTGATCAAAATTAACTTGATCCCAGCAACAACCAACCAATACAACCTCGCAATAAGTAAATATAATATTGAAATGATAAGGAGACAAAGGTTAATAACACCACCAAGGTTTTACATCTTCCACTAATCGCTAAAAATAGAAGGATACATAAAGTGTTTTTCCCTTGTCATGCATTAAAAGCTCAACATCAATAATATAATTGTATTTCCTCACCACAAAAGTGGATTAACAAAACGGATTAAGAAAATCTTAATTGCGATTTGAAAATTCAAAGAGGTTCTGAATGAACAAAACCAATCAACTTATAGCTCTCAGTCTCACGAATAATATACTCAAATTTAAGCCAATTCCGTTAACGTTTGGTCTCCGAATCGAGACCGCAAAGTTGCAGCTCTCCTTTGCTTTCTTCTCCCCTGTTCTCTGTAACGAGACACTCTCCCCCCTTGGGTTCACGCACAAAGCAGCCACTTGATTTTCTTTTTGCTTTTGACCTTTTGACTTTTCTTTTCTTTCTTTTATTTTAATGTTGGCTGGGCCCACATAGGCCTACCCAGCCAACCTCCATATGTACATATAATTATGGAGATCTAATTTCCTCACCTACTATATACATTCTTAATTACAAGATTCTATAGAAAACAAATATGCATTTTCATAATACCTCTAGGAATATTCGCTCAATGAAAGTGAGAATTAATGGATAAAAAATCTAAGAAAGATTTTCTTCCTTTTCTGCATTAAGTTAAAAGGATGGCAAATCTTCTCTTGCCACATCTGATAAAATTGGCAGACGGAGGGAATTATCCTTTGTTTTTTTGGCCATTCACAAAGATGAAGTGATTGACACGCGTATCCTTCCTATGATGCTTTTCTAGATCATATATTGCATTTGTTTCTTTATTTTATTTTACCGATTGATAATTAATCCGACATAGAACGACATGGAGTAAGTCAAACGTGCCGTGTCTCGTACACACAAACTTATTGGACACGTACAAGTAAGTAGCTAGATATGCCATCAAATGACAGCTTAAATCCATACAAATTTTGACAGGACCGCTACTTCCTTTCCGCGAAGATTCATTAACATTGATGGCAAGACACTAACAAACCAAAGCACAAATTGATTTGACATGCATCATCGCGTGATATATTTTTCGCACAACTATATTAGTGTTCCAAAGATGCATCATATCGACATGAGATGGGATATAAAAGAAGGCACAAGATGATTGTATGAGGTGCAGATACGAGCAGTGCCCTTTTATGGTGCTTATTGAATTTGCGATGTTCTTATTTTCTAGCTAAACATAGAACGATGCGCACAGACTAATCCACAATACTTAGAAGAGAAAGCAGATTTTCTTTGGAGGGAAGATTCAAGCTCGAGGCATACGCGCATAATCGGCTTCAAAAGTGGGGAAAAAAAACTAATGGATATTGTGTATACATATGTCTACGAGTCTTGCCGATGCTTATAGACATCATGGTGTGTCGGAAGTAGAAAAGAAGACGTGTGGGTGCACGTATAGTCATCGCTTAAAAAGCGGATCATAGGACTAATCCGCGTACTATTGCCAAATTAGGTCGTACATAAGTAATCTGTGTTTTTCTCATGAACGTGGTTAGCTGGCGAGTACGGCATGCATATCACTAAGAAGTGTTGATTCGACCCCAACACGAGTTTTCAACATAACAAACACGGACTCGAAGTTTGTGAACGGATTAGTCCAAATGGAGAGAAGAAAAAAGATTGAGCTGAAAATATCTTTTCGTAAATATTTATTTTCCTAGAGAGACAGATATAATATCATGATATAGTGGTATCTTGATATCTCTAGAAATAGGAAAAACAAATCCTAAAGAAATTAAAAAATGAGGAAGTTAGATTTATGTCCAATGTAACACCAACTAAGAAAAAAGTATTTTATTTTAGTTCTATCTAGACTCTAGATTCTTAGAGTGACTTATGAAATATCAAACGGTATAAATTTAACAATACGCTTCCCTCACGGATCTATTACAAGAAAGGGATAATATGCAATTCCGGGTCATGAATTATATATTCACGTACTTGAAGATGAGGAGTTTCGGTTCAACCAGGGCACGTGATTGCGGCCGTATTGGCGGAGCTTATGGTCCAAGTGCGTGTCGTGGATCGACGACGGCCATTTGTTGCCTTCATCGTTTGGTTGAAGATGCGTGTTGGGGTTGATGGTCGCTTTGAAATCATGGGTGCCTCTCGTTTCTTTTGTCAAAAAAGCTATGTATACATCTTCGGTGTGGTCCAACGTATGACCTATACCATAAGGTTTGTGTTCCTGGGGATGAAATTTGGCTGGCGTACATCCCATGAAACACTTTGTCCATCAAATCGACAGTCGCCAAGACTAGCCTCGGTGAACAAGGGGCATCATGATTGATGTTTACTGGGACTTACCTATAACTACAGTGACTATTCAAGATTTTGTAGTATCGTTTTGTAAGTCGTAGTTTGAAAAACAAATGATGCGATTGATATGGATGGGTAAGATTTGTGTGGTACCGCTTTGATCAAGTGCACGGTATTTGGTCAAGAAAGTTGAGTGCATTGATGCGTAAGATTTGAGAAATTTAGATTGCAATCGTTTGCCAGAGGATAAGGGAAGGCTACTAGTCCAAGAGGCTGACCTCATCCCTGACGCGACCAGGTGGAAGTAAGAAATTGGTACGTGAACCCCAGGCCTGAGTTAGTTAAGAGTAGATGAGAAATGATATCACAAATGTCTAAATTTAATTTTGCCCATTTCACGGTTGAGTGACTAAATTTCTACCTCGATTTTTTAAATTTGGCTAATTGTGGGGCCTCCATTGAATGTTGTCATATTATGTAATTTGCTGACATTACTCGGTTACTCGGTCTGGGTAAAAGTAAAGCACAATTTGCTAAGGAGGAGGGAGGGGGAGAGGGGGAAGGGGCTGCATGATTTTACCTGTCAATGTAACCCCATTGATGTGACATCATTGTAACAGGCCACGTTAAGCACAATTTGAGGCATTTGATAGAGTAAATAAAATAAAATTGATAGTCGATTATGAAACAAAGAACGATCCCAAGTAACAGTGATGTCATTTGCCCAAAAGTAAAAGCAAGACATACGAAGGATTTTGAGCATTATTTTAGTGCCATTGGAGGAAGTCACTTTTTCCAAATGGAAAATTTTACCTTTTTAAAGTAGATTTATAACGACTGAATCAGTGCCATGGTCTGACCGGGAAAAAAAAAGAAAAAAAGAACCAGTGCCACGGAAAAATTTATACACCCATTTTGCTTTCTTGAAAATCTCGATTGAATTGGAATCTGAATTTCTGGCAAACCGAACACCTTTCACGTCCCAGCAACTGAAAAAAGAAGAAGGAGCCGAACACCACTCACGGCCCAATGAGGCCCATGTATTACTTTTTCAGGGCCCACAAAGCCCACGCCATACTTTTTAGGCATGTGCAAGGCACGAAGTGTGAGGCGCTAGGAAGAACAGACAGGCTGCCAGACAAACGACATACGTGTGGCTCAAAGCCTCAAGCTAGTCTCCTCCGAGCATCTGTGGTTTAGAAAAAAAGCTGGGAGAGATATCTGCAACCAACATCTGCAGGGACTGCATTTTACAGGACCCAGTGGGATATCGAGTCACTACCAATATTCAGGTGGGATGTAAAAATAGCCCTTATGCACCATAAGCCCAATTAATGCTTATAGTGTGGACAAATATGTATGAATGTTTTGTCATAGGGATGCATATGGACATCATTGTGAATTATACTTGGAGAACAAAATGTGCCTGCGTATGTACAATCATCGTTCCTGCTTAAAAAATAAATCATACATGTTATTTAGCAAGTCAAGCTTAAAAAATAAATCACAGGGCTAATCCACTTATTATTGCCAAATTAGGAGTTATGCATAAGTAATATGTTTTCTCATGAACGTGGTTAGCTAGTGAAGTTTGACTCGTACTAATTTTTGGTAGCTCATACACAAAAGGTTGGTTAAAAGGTTTGGTGGGTATGTTGCATTATCAACATTCCTCACGACATGTGGACCCCTACAAAGAGCTGATCCGACCCCCAACGCAAGTTCCTGGCACAAAAAACATGGGCCAAAGTTCTTGAGCGTGACTCCATGTGCTTGGGATGCGCTTTTGAGTTAGAATAGCACCCAATGTTTGCAGGAGAAAACCATAGATTGTCGTGTAGAAATTCTCTACATGAACAATTAATTAATCACGAATAATTAGATCCAAAAATGAATGTAAAACACTAAAATCGATACATACAAATGGAATTAAAACGCGTCTGCTTTGGCCCATAACTTACTTGAAGAAAAATAAATCAAATTAATGGTGTCGATGATTTATCGGAAACGCCGATCTTTATTTATTACACTATTTCGGTATATCATGCTTTTTTTTTTTTTTTTTTTAATGGGATTTAGAACTGATAGGTATAACCTACCATTTTATAGGATAGAAAAACCCTAATCAATAACGTTTTAATCTTGTCCCATTACGCGTGTTAAACACAATTACCTCCATTTTGTTGCTCAACGGGTTTTAATAGACACCAAAATTTTAATAAGATCACTAGAGGTTTAATATATATTGGAATATCCATTAACTCGATTATTTAAAATAAGAAATCAATTAATTAATGTAAAACTCAATAATTTTCAACATATCGTACATGCATATATTATCAAATCCACATTCAAGATTTTGACAAAGCTATTAATGAATCATACTTTAGAAGATGGATGTTGTCATTGAAATGGATGGAAAAGACGTGTGCAGTGCAGCGCCAGGTTGGACCAAGCGCAAGCATTTGGTCCGGATTTGCAAGATTTGAGAAAGAGAGTAATTATTCGCTGGAGAATCGGGAAGGGGCTCCTAATCTAATGGGCCTAAGCAACCAACATTTCGGAATTTAGCTCAATATGGGGCCTCCATAAAATATATTGTGATGTTGTATGATTTTACTGACGTGACTCCCTTACTAAGCAAAGTTTAAACACGGTTTCGTGACACGACTTCCGTATTTACAAAAGCCGTGTCGTCTTCAATTAGCTATTTACATACATTGGACACCTATGAGGAAAGTTAATAGCAATATAATGACAATAATGTAGAAGTTGAAATTTTTCGTATTTGATTTTACTCACATTTGAAAAATTGAAGTATTTCATAAAACAAGAAAGAATGTTAGGTACTCGGTGATAAAATATGCAACGGTTCCATGTATTTACGGAACACTTGTTTTAATCGGAAAATTTTACCATTTTACGGTAGAATTATTATGACTCAATAAGTTCCATGAAAGCATTTATACAGACATCCCGTATTCTTAAAAGTCTCGATTACCCAGAACCAGAAATTTCTGGGTCCGCCATTGCAGACCAAAGGCCTCTTACACGGCCCAATAAGGCCCACCTCATACTCTTTCCCAGCCCATAAAGCCCATGCCATACTTCATCAGGCGAAGCGAAAGCCCTCTCGCGTTGACAAGGATTTCCGATTTCTCACTCAAACTTGGAAAAATATATTCAGTGAGATTTCAATCCTCTCTCTCTCTCTCTCTCGCTCGCTCTCCTTCCTCGTCTCAGTGTCTGGGTGAATTCGCAGGGCTTGCTTCTGCTTCAATGGATCTTGCAGGCGAGGTTAGCATCTCTCTCGTTCGTAAAACCATTTGATTTACTATTGCGTGGATCGCCGTGGGTGATGATGGGTTTTAGCCATAGAAATGGATTCTGATTCCTTAGAAATCTACGTCTGATGGAAGTGGAGACTGCGCGCGAGATTTTAGTTGGCAAGTTTCGGCATTTAGCAATTTTCTACATCTTTTGAGTGTGGTGTCGGTGTCTATAGTCCAGTTACGTGTGAATTTTCATGGCGGGTCTCTTCATCAGATTCTGTGCTGATTTCGTTTTTAGAAAGTCTCCCCGAGTTCCTGCGTTAGAAGTAACCATGGTTTCTGAATCGATTGGAATTGCAGACAAGTTCTTGTGTTGTATGTTTCACTGCTACCTCCAATGCTGTAGTGATTAAAGTATATAGCTTTGTTCAAATTCCTACTTTCTCCTGTCCATGTGGATACCTTGTTAAAGAAGTTGTCCCTGTTGTGCTCTGGCAATTGAAATTTAAAGTGCATTTATTTGACTTGCGGAAGGTGCATCAAGCTTGTATTGATGGTCGCGTTTATTTGAATCAGGTTGGGTTACGCTTGCTTCTCTGCCCAGTTAGCTCCAACATTGTTGTCCGGACTGCATGGTGAGTGCTCACTCCTTTTAGTTTTACTGAACATAGTGATCACTTACATCTGTTGTCGTCACGTGAGTGAAGGTTTGTGCTGACAAGCTGTTATATTTGGATGGTTTACTTAACTCCTTTAGTTCACACTTCTGCACTGAGTGACTACAATGCTTCATAAGTTGATATACGCTTTCACAAAAACTCCATCACTGTGTTGTTCATGCAGCTGTTCTGTGGGGATTGTGTTCCCTGTTTACTCAACATTCAAAGCCATTGAGGAGAGGGATGAGAATGAGCAGCAGAGATGGCTTATTTATTGGGCAGGTTGGCACCTTTTCCATTTTTACATCCTTAAAATTCTTGTAGGTGAAAACTTTGAGAATTTTGTTGGAGTTGTTTGAGGCCTTCACACTTAGGCATTTAGCCTCACATTCTAGAAAAAGGTTGATTGGAAATCTTTACCCAAAACTATGTGTTATGTGGTTCTAGAGATACTTTATGAGTGTGGTCGTAAAGGGCAGGATGGTTGGGTAGGTGGTTCTGCTTGTCTCTGCAGCATATCTAATATGAACATGAGGCTATGCAAAGTGGAGAATTTAATTGCTTGAACACTGTCTATCTAACCTAGTAGTCACCGTGAACTGTGGTTTCATTGTGGAGGCCGACAATCTGAATTGCATTCCCACACTACTTGTCATATCTTACGGTAGTAGTTGACCATTGCAGCTTATGGAAGTTTTAGAGTTGCAGAAGTGTTTGCGGACAAAATTCTCTTCTGGTGAGTCTCTGAACTCCAGCATGGTCTTTCCCAGTTCTTTGGTTTATTTTTCTCTAGGTTTGTTAGTTGAGGTCACAGCAGAATGTTGGCCTTTTATATAAGAAAACCTTTTCTCGGATTTTTATTTGAAACTAATTATGATATACTACCTAATTATAGTCCAAAATGTGGAGATGCAGTGAACTTTGACTACTGTTTATGTCAAAGAAAGATCTTTTACCTAAACTTTATTTATTGGTAGTCCCTTGCATAAACAATTGATTTTCTTCTGTCAAGGGCTTATTCTAACTGGTCAGCCTATTTGTCAACTTGCACTGCCAGAGCTTAGTAGCATGAAGGCCTCTTTATTGTGTAACCATGATACGGGGTCGTGAGGATGTCCCTAAGAAGTCCGGCCTACTTTTGACCTTTGAAATATGCTAGATGGACCAAGTTTATTATTTTTCAACCTCTCCTTAGTGTTGTCCTTGCTGCAGCCAAGCAAGATGGCCTTTTATTTGTTACCATTCTTTCATTCTTGCTTTGCTCAATGTTGCATTACTATCTTCCTTTTTAATGCAAAATTGGCCTTTTGGCCTTATCAGTTGGATGACTTAGATCTAAGAAAGCTCTTGCTGCTTTTGTTAGGTTTCCAGCTTACTACTACATGAAGTTCGCATTTCTGGTCTGGTTACAATGTCCATCGGGCAATGTAAGTTTGACTTTCTCACTTATGCTATGGAAACCTGTTGCTAAATCATACATTTTGGTAGGTTGATTCAAGTAGTCCCTGACCTCACACATAAGATGACTTTGTCTTTAGTTCATCACATCTGGCCATATGTTGTATATGTACTTTTTGCCTCAAAAGATAAAAGCAATTATCGTGATCCAATCTAAACGAGGTTGATTAGAGTTCCCATTATTTATACTGAAACATATAATGTGTCAATCAAGCCACTTGGGTGCTTCTTGCTTTCTACAGGGTGCCAGGTATTTATACACGAATGGTCTACGTCCTTTCTTGTTGAAGCATCGAAGAAGACTGGATCAAATAGTTGGACTCATCTACGGTGAATTGGTAAGTGTTATATTTTTTCATGACGGTGTGGCAGGTTATGCATACTCAGTTGGGAATTCTTGCTCTTACGTAGACAATCCCTAATGCCAATAGTGGGCCAGGGGATTGGGCTGTCCCGCCTGCATGACCAGGGTGCCTGACCACGTCGTGCTCGCTTAATGCTTACTGATGTTCCATATGACCCACTAGTTAAGGGTTCATCAGAGGGGAAGTATAGGTTCTACCAGTGAACTAAATCCTTGCAAACCTCCTGTATGACTCAATGTGTAAACTTGTATATCTCATGCTTTACACATACTAAATCTAAGAGAATTAGGAGGCTGAGAGTCATTCTGATACATTTTATTTTGGTTTTTCTTTTTAATAAGGGAATGGTGTTAATATGTGTGATTTTTAGAACAGTCTATAGCTGTCCTGTTATTGTCTCACAAAGATAGAACTATTAACAGTTCTCTTCAAGTTTATTTTCCTCTCTCCTGCCATGCCCATTTTCTAATACATGTTGGTCCTTGAGCTTCTAAAACTGCAGCTGATGGGTTTTGAAAGCAGAAATTGCTGCTAGAGAAATTTGTTGATAATGAATTTATACGTATTGTTAATTGGTGAAGACTCTGTTTTCATTTTTGCTGGCTCATTCTGTAATTTGAACTTGGAGAAATATTTGAATAACCATGTGATGCAAATGCACAGCTCTGATGGATATTTGAACTTGCAGAACAAATTTGTGAGTTCACACCAGGAAGAATTTCTCTTTGCAAGAAGAGTTATTACGGGGATCTTCACATCAGGTTTTTACTTATGCAAACTCGGACTATAGATTTCTGCCTGCTATTAGTGATGAGCCTAGCCTGGACTGGGGCTGATGAGAACTACGTAGGCCCAAAGATCTATCAATTTTCATGGGCTGAGTTTTGCTATTTTCTATTCATCTGCTTCTCATCTGAAAGCATACAATTTTATGTAAGGTAGATATGTTAATGCTGGTTTATCCTTTCTGGTGTCTAATATGGGTTACCATTTTGTGGCCTTGGATCAGCAAACGGGATTCTGAATAACAGTGCTCATCCACAAGAAGGTCAAAATATTGCTGCTATCGAGGGTCCAGGGAACCAAAATCAAGAGTCAGAATCAGGACATGAGGATTGATGCTTCTTTGCCAGAAACATACGGATACTTTGCCTGCTTCATATACATATTATAAAGTTTTAGGGTTTGACATTTCACAGAGGTTTACAAGGAAGAGGGCCTACTTGTGTAACTGCAAGTTGCCAGCTTTGAATTGGGATATAAGCTCGATTAATCTAGTCTAGTGGTGTGTTTAGGTTGAGAATCGGGAGGTTTAGCCTCCCAAGCATTCCAGGATTTCGTATCCAGTGTCCTCTGCACCTTGTAAATATTGATGGTCGCTTTTGTAAAGGGTATGTTGCAAAGTATTTGCGACTTCCATGGGGATTTATCTCTGAACTGCTTGATCCGCAGCTTCTTTTTCGGCTCTTCAAGTAGCTACCCGATATTCAGCATCAACGATCCAAAGCATGGATCTCTGAAGTTGCAAAACAGCAGTGCCTTTTCTGAGATGGCAAGTTCGGAAAACGATTCAGCTTTGTTTCTCAATGAGCAAGCGAAGACATGCAATTTTTGCTCTTTCCCCTGGCAAAAGCAAGCGATGAAACAACAGTTGTTTAAGGTCTGATTTATGCATGGTCATAGCCCATGACGTCCTGGATTCGGATCCCATCACCATTAAAACGAAACACATCTGCGAATCTTGGACTTTGCCCGGCCCAAACGAAATTATTGAAGGAGTTTAGCGCCCAGCTTGTTTCCACGACTGGAAAATTAGGATGTGTTTGATAACAGTTTTATTCCTGATAATTTATTTTTTTTGAAAATATTTTTTTCTATTTTTATTCCCTTTCTAAGTAAAACAAAAAAACGGTGCGTTTAGTAATTATAAAAATTTATTATTCTCGGAATAGAAAAAGAATAGAAATGTATTTGATACGGATACAATTTGTTTTTTCTCGATGGTGGTGATGGCTGGCTATCGTTGGCGACCATTGAAAAAATTATTTGTGATGAGATCTTAATTTTTGTTAGATTTGATTAATATTACGAAAATTTTTTTTAAATTATATAATAAATGATGAGTAAAATTTTAAATTAATACACTTGTCAATAATTTAAAATAAAAAAATTAATGGGGGTGGATTTAACATAAAATTTGGGGTGATATTTGCAAATAAGTAGAAGTTGACTTTATTTTAAATAAGGCGCAAATGTTATTATTTTTTCAAATAAGGGTATGGAGTAAATATTATTTCAAATAAAGCGCCAAAGTGGTTATATCTGTTTCAAATAAGGGCCTAACTTTCCGGTAATTAAGGGTATTTTCGTCATTTACTATTTTTTTTTTTTTTTCTTTTCTTTTTTCTGATCATCTTCTTCTCCGTCACCGGTGGCCGGCCGGCCACCGGTGAAGTGCACACAGGGCTGGGCGAGGGCTACCCTCGCCCGCCGGTGGCCGGCGAGGGACGGCCTCGCCTTGCCCTAGGGGAGGCCGCCCTTCGCGGCCGTCCGCGAGGTCGGCCTCGCCCGCGGCCGACGAGGGCCGACCTCGCCCGCGGCTGACGAGGGCCCGACCTCGCCAGATCTGGCGGGGTCGCCCGCGGCCGACGAGGGCCGACCTTGCCCGCGGCGGACGAGGGCCCGACCTCGCCAGATCTGGCGAGGTCGCCCGCGGCCGACGAGGGCCCGACCTCGCCAGATCTGGCGGGGTCGCCCGCGGCCGACGAGGGCCCGACCTCGCCAGATCTGGCGAGGTCGCCCTCGTCCGCGGCCGGCGAGGCTGACCTCGCCAGATCTGGCGAGGTCGGCCTCGCCCGTCCCTCGCCTGGGGCCGGCGAGGTGGCCTCCTCAGGGCGAGGGACCGGGCCGCCTGTGGCCGGCGAGGGTGGCCCTTGCCGGATCGGGCAAGGGCGACCCTCGCCCAGCCCTCTGTGGACTGATCATGAAGAAGATGAAACCAAAAAAAAAAAAAAGAAAAGTGACAAATGACAAAAATACCCATGATCAGTCCGAAAATTTAACCTAAAATTTAAATCCTCGGGTGATTCAAAAAACGATTATGAATTCTGACCAATCATTTGAGCAAGATCAATTTGAAGCCACTATTTGAGAAACCGAAAACCCTTTCTTTTTTCAATTTTCCTTTAACATATCACCCCTTTCGAAAAAAATTTTACCTTAAAATCTTCTTTAGCAGCGCTTAACGAAAGTATCTCGACGTATCCGCTCCGGATAAATCTGGAGATTCTGATGATCATTCGATTTTGATTTGACGAGGATCGAGTTAGTTTCAGTCAAAGATCGACTGATTTCCCGGATCGACTGCGAGTCCCAGTTTTGGCGGCTAGCTAACCAACGTACGAAGTTCCCGGCGACATGCAATCCGCGTGAGTCGGGATCGGATTTGTCGTTTAGTCATCTCCTCGCTCCTCCCTCCATTTACTTCAGAGACTACTGAGACTCGAGAGAGAGAGAGAGAGCTTGAGGCTTCTCTTCTCTCATGGCTGCGACTGGCTCTTTTGGCCTCTTCATTTCATCTGAAACCTTCGAGCGAGAAGCATGGTTCGATCGATCTCTCGGAAATAGAACGGAAGAAGACCTCTTGTACGATTCAGACATTTTAATCCCTTCGAATCGAATCGCTCGTCGTACTTCAGTTCTGCATTTTCTTGGGAAAGCACCCGTCTCTCTCATTCTGAGCTTTGGAGCTTTTATATCTAGCGGGAAGAGAGACAGAGATGACCGGCCGTAGAGACGGACCCTTGATGCGAAGCAACTAGCGGCTCCTCCCGCTCGTTTCGGGAAATCAAGAATCGCCGCCGTCCGCGCCGCTATCGGTTGCTTCTTCGTTTTTCTTGTTCCCCAATTGGCTATTCTCCGTCGCTAGCCCTTCTCCTCTTGAGAATCGCCGACTCGTCAAAGCCGACTCTCAGGTGTGAGCGTGTTTTTTTTTTCTTTTCTTGTTTTGGCTTGGTTTCTTCCGATTCTCTTTTCCACTGAACTGTAATTTCTGCAAATTCCGGTTGTCTAGTTGCTCTGAATTGCTGTGGGTTGAGTAACTTCTTGGGAGATCAAAGAGGGTCCGTTGAAGGTGACCGTTCTCTTTGATGTCATGGCAAGACATGACGAATAGGAGAACCAAAAAGAGATCTTTCTTTTTTGCCCCTCGTTTTATGAATAAACTCGAATTTCTCGAGGTTCGTTAGGTTCATCTAATTTTACAATCAGGATTTTGGCCTTTGAAGGTTGAGACTTACGGTTCGCAGACTCCTGTTTTCCGATGGTACTGTGGTTTTATACAAGTTTTCACGTTAGCTTTGCTCGAGTTAAGGCATCAGTCGCGGTATACTTCATAAAAGAACTAAATGTGTACTTGGGATGCTTTTACTTGAAGAATCCGATGGACTTTCTCGTAAGAAACGAAAATTCAGGACTTCTTTTCAATCTGATGGGAAAGATTTTCTGCTTCTACATGCATGTTCGCCATTCTCTTGCTACATGAGTTATTCTTCATGTGCTTTTTGTACCTACATCAGACATATGGGTCAAAACGGTTCCTTGATATCACGTCATTTGTTTTCAGATTGAAACATGTGAACAAGGGCCTGAGAGCTGTGAGCTAGACATAAGCCTTAAATGGACATGGAGTTCATAAATTTGATGGAATGATGAGCATTAACTTGTTTTTCATGGACATCCTGCAAATTCCTTAAGCAAATTCTTTTATTGTCTGGCTGCTAAGTTGGGTCCTCATCAGCTGTCTTGAATCATTTTTGCAGATGAACATGTTGAATTATGAGTATGTAGCTCTTTTGCAGAAAAATGCTGAGCTAAAAATGGAAGTTAGGGAATTAATTGAAAAGCTTAAGTTAGCTGAACAGGGGAAAGATGAGGCTCGGAAGCAAGTCATTGTGCTGGGTAAACAGCTGAAAGCTGGGCCAATTGGTACTGTTAAGGGTTCAAGAACCAATTCGACTGTTGTCCTTGATGAATCTGTGAATCTGAGATTAGGAAAGATACTGGAGAAAGTTGTGGTTAATAGAGAGCTTGTACTTGCCCTGGCCAACTCAGATGTGAAGGATGTGTTGGAGACCTGGTTCACCAACATAAAGAGAGGGGTTATACCTAATTATTTGGTTGTTGCTCTGGATGAAGATATTGCTAATTTTTGTGAGTCAAAACAGTGTTCCTATCTACAAAAGAGATCCAGATTAGGGCGTTGACTAAGAAGAGGAGTCCGAAGACTAGTTCTACAGAGAACTATTCTATGTGGAAAAGCGGAAGCCTAAATGAAGACGCTATTTCCCTTTTCTTGTTTGGTAATGCTTATCAAAGAAATCCAGATGAGAAGGCCAGTGCCATCTTGGCCTTGTTTAATTGCAATGTTCACAAGGACTCCACGGTACGAAATCTTGAGATTTGTCCATCTTACTGTTTTCTTCTTTTAGAGAAGCATAGCCCCAGGACAGAACCTGTGAACTATAATTCAAAAGGTAAATATGCAGTAGTATGATCTATGCATGATTGATATTAACACCTGCTGCTTATATGATGACGCATGAGTAAAACTATCTAAAATAGAACTTAGTCTAATCTTTTGTGTTTTCTTGTTCAAATTAATATAATGAAATGTCATGACCTCCCTAGATGGCGTGACTACACATGGCCGAATTTAAATCACTAAATGTCATGACTGTTATTCTGTATGAGATAGAACTAAATATGAAGCTCATAATTAGATCCTATCATCCACTCATGTCATTTCTTAACTAGATTTAATATATCTATACCTGAACATTTTTAGTTCAGCAGATTGTGATAATTAGATTGGTAAGATGCATAGGATCCTATCGATTTATAATTTTTATACGCTTAAAATCAAAACCGTATGAAAATGAATTTCTAACCATGATTAGACTAATCACCAGATTGAAAAGGATCTTTTATCATCCTTCACTTAGGACCTGAAGTATTTATGCCTTGACAAAGTTGTCATATGTTATGTGTGAATACTGGTGGGGAAAATATTTTGAAAGCAGCATCTGTGATGACACTTTGTATGATCTTAGGTTATGTTTCTAGTTTCACTCCTCGCTAACGACGTTGACCAAATGGTACTTTGGTGATTTTCAACTTTGGTAATAGAAACTTTTGAAATATTCCTCATCATTCCTTTATTGATTTTCAATATTTCGTTTTCCAACTTCCTTTATTTATGTCAAGAGTTATTTCACTCATTAATATGATTGATCTCTACTTCATTGTACTTTTTTAGAACAAACATACACGGCACTATAAAAATGGATGAGGGAAAAGGGATGCGTAATTATTCAATTTGGTTGTTACAATTATGCAAAGACAAGTTGTTAAAGGGACTACTTTAACTTTTATTTTTGTTTGAAGAATTTCTAAGATATGCATTGATTATTGTTGTGATTAATTAAGACAAAAATGTGTTGATATTTATTCATTATAGGATATAGATGGTAGTCGACTACCATTTCTATCTGCAATAAGTAGATATCAGATACTTAAGGTTACATCTTAATTAATCACGACAATAATCAGTACATAGTTTAGATATCCATCAAATAAAAATAAACCTTATTTAATAACTTACCCTTGCATAATTGTAACAGCAATTGAATTGAATAATTACACATCATTTTCCCTTATCCATCTTTCTCATGCTATGTATGTTTGTTCTGAAAGAATACAATAAAGTAGACATGATTAATTGTGTTAATGAGTGAGATCAATCTTGATAAATAAAGAGTTGAAAAAGGAAATACTAAAAATCAATAAAAGAATTACAAACAAAATTTCAAAAGTTTCCATTACCAATTAGTCAAATCAAAAAAGGAAATACTAAAAATCAATAAAAGAATTACAAGCAAAATTTCAAAAGTTTCCATTACCAATTTGAAATTCACCAAAAGTATCATTTGAATCAATTCTATGTTAAACAAAATGAAAAGATACGGAATTTCGTTTGACGACCTAAGATCATTTGGAGAGGTGTGGGCTTGTTAGCAGAATGAAACTATAAATCTTAATCAATACATTATTGTCATCATAGATGCTTCGTTATGGTGATTGGTCTAAACATGGTTCAAAAGATCCTACCATTTAAAATTAAGAAATAATCTGGGTCTTAAGCAAGAACTTCATTTGTTGGGATCTTCATACAGTTTTGATCCTAAGCATACAAAAATTACAGATTGATATAATCTTATACATCTTACTAATTTATTGAAATCTACCAAACTAGATGTTTAGTCGTAGAAATATTGACTTTCTTGTATAGTTAAGAGACGACATGAGCTTTACAGTCATCCCTTTTTCTTTTGGTTATCATGTGGTGGATTTTTATGTTCAAGACTATATTATCACTTGTAAGATTCGCTTTATTTATGCTAGATTAGTGTTGCCATTATTTGATGATGTCAAATCTTGGTATTCTTGCAATAACCTTAAAAAGGTGAGGTAGAACCATTTGGTTCTAATGAACTCCCAGTGATTTCCATTACCAAAAAAAAAGTTGCTTGGAGTCTCTACCAATAACTGGTACTAGAAATACTTAAGTTGTGTGGTCATAAAGAGAAGCATGGGTGAGTAGGGGGTTCTACTAGTCTCTGCAACATATCTAATATGAACATGAGGCTGTGCAAAGTGGAGAACTCGAACACTGTCCATCTAACCTAGTAGCCATGACGAGCTGTGGTTTCGTTGTGGAGGCTGACAATCTTAATTGCATGCCCACACTCCTTGTCATATCTTACAGAGATAGTTGACTATTGTAGCTTATGGAACATTTAGCGTTACATAAGTGTTTGTGACAAATTCTCTTCTGGTGAGTCTCTGAACTCGATTATGGTCTTCCCCAGTTTTTGGGTTTATCTTCTCTAAGGTCACAGCAGAGTGTTGGCCTTTTATATAAAAATATCTATCTTGGATATTGTTTGAAATCAATTGCGATATACTACCGAATTATAGCCTAAAATGTGGAGATGCAGTGAAGTTTCACTGCTGTTTATGTCAATGATCTCACCTGAACTTGTTATTTACCTCCAAGCTCTATAAGGTTTATCAGTAAATACTTCTGCAGACAATTGATTTTCTCGTGTCAAGGGCTTATTCTAAATGGCAAACCTATTTGTCAATATGCAAGAGCTTAGTAGCATGATAGCTTTTTCTGAGATTTTTCCCCTCTATAGAAAGTTCTTTCAGGCGTAACCCTGATATGGGATCATGAGGATATCTAGAAGAAGTCTGGCCAACCTTTGACCCTTGAAATATGCTAGATGGACCAAGTTCGTTGTTTTTTAACCTTTCCTTTAGCATTGTCCTTGCTGCAGTCAAGCAAGACTGCCTTTTATCTGTTCTCATTCTTACATTATTGTTTTTCTCAATGTTGCATACTGTTTTCCTTTTAATGCAAGCATCTGCTTTTTGGCCTTATCTGTTGGGTGGCTAAGATCTGAGAAAGCTATTGCTTCTATAGTTAGGTTTCAAGCTTACCACTACATGAGGTTTGCATCTCTGGTCTGGTTGCAATGTTCATCAGGCAATGTAAGTTTGACTTTCTCATATACGCTATGGAAAACCTGTTCATAAATCATACTTTTTGGTTGGTGGATTCAAGCACTGATCTTGCACAGCAGACAACTTTCTCTTCAGTTCGTTATATGTAGCCATACATTGAACATGTACTTTTTGTCTCAAAAGATAAAAGCATTTATGGTTATTTAATCTAAACGGATTGATTAGAGTTCCTGTTCTGCATTCTGCATTCTGAAATATGAAATGTGCCAATCAAGCCACTTGAGTGCTTCTTGCTTTCTACAAGGTGCCAGGCATTCATACAAGAATGTCTACATCCTTTGTTGTTGAAGCATCAAAGAAGACTGGATCAAATAGTTGGATCGATATATGGTGAATTGGTAAGTGTTATACTTTTTATGTCATTGTGGCAGGATATGATGCTTGGATGGAAAGTCTTACTCTTATGTAGTTGAGCCCCAATGCAAGTAGTGGGTAGGAGATTAGGCTGCCCTGCCTGCAGAACCGGGGTCGCAGGGGGCTGCTTAGTGCTCACTTAATGCTTATTGAGGTTCTGTATGACCCACTAGTTAATGGGTCGTTGAGGGAAATTGGGAGATTCTAGTGGTGAACCAAATCCTCTCAGACCTCCTGTATGTCTCATGCACCAGACATCCTAAATTGAAGAGAAATCGGAGGCTGAGTCATTTTAAACATTTTATTCACGGTTATTCTTTTTAATAAGGGAATGGTGTTGACATGCACGATTCTTACACTAGTCTATAGCTATCCTGTCATTGTCTCACAAAGATAGACTATCAACAGTTCTCTTCAAGTTTGTTTTTATCTCTATCCTACCATGCTCATTTTCTGATACATGTCACCCTCAAGCTTCTAAATCTGCAGCTGATGGGTTTTGAGAGCAGAAATTGCTGCCAGATAAATCTGTTGATAATAATTTTATATCTATTGGTAATCGGTTGAAACTCTGTTTCTGTTTTGCTGGCTCATTCTGTAATATGGACTTGGATTAATATTAGAATAACCATGTGATGCAAATTGCATGGCTTTGATGGATGTTTGAATTTGCAGAACAAATTCGTGAGTGCACACCAGGCAGAATTTGTCTTTGCAAGAAGACTTATTACAAGGACTTTGTTATCGGGTTTATACTTATTGCCAACTTGGGCTATGGATTTCTCTCTGGTATTAGTGATGAGCCCAGACTTGGGCTGATTAGTATTACATAGTGCTAAAGATCTATCAAAATTGTCCTGATCTGAGTTTTACTCGATTGCTATTCATATACTTCAAATTAATATGGGGTTTGTATCTTAATGCTGGTTTATCCTTCATGGTGTCTTATACGGGTACCTTTCTCTGGCCTTTTGATCAGCAAACGAGATTCTGAGGGACAGTGCTCATCCACCAGAAGGGCAAGATAATGCCGCTATTGAAGGCCCGGGGAACCAAAATCGAAGTCAGAACCAGGACATGAGGATTTGATGCTTCTTTGCCGACAGAATGCCAATTCATAGCTTGCTTGATATTTATTGTGAAGTAATAAGGTTTGACATTTCACAGAGGTTAACAAAGAAGAGGGCCTACTTTCGTAACTGCAAACTGTAAGCTCTGAATTGGGATATGAGCTTTGATTAATTTAGTCCACTGGACATTTAGTGGGTTTAGGTCGGGAATCGGGATCTTTGGCTACATAATCCGGGCATGCAAAGTTATAGTTTCATGAGCACGCCCAGGATATCGTATGCACTAACGTCCACAATTTGTAAATATTGATGTTTGCTATAGTGAAGGGTATGTTGCATGTTTTTGTGACTTCCAGAGGTTTAGCTCTAAACTGTTATATCCAGCTTCTGTATTGGCTCTTCAAGTAGCTAGCTGCCCTATGTTGTTCATGGTCAACTATCCAAAACATGGATCTTTGAGTTCCCACACAATGGAAAACGGTTCAGCTTAGTTTCTCAATGCGAAAGCAGAGACAAATACAGTTCCTTTTTTCCTGATAAAACAAGCGACGAAATTAGCATTTGTTTATGGCCAAATTCGTGCATGGTAGTAGCCCATCCCATCAATACAGAAGTAATTCCATTTCTGGATCGTTGACTTTCCTAGGCCCGGAGGAAATTATTGGCTGCAGATGCCAACTTGTCACCATTGACTCTGAAATTTGTCAGTCGCCGTTTAAAGTATTCGTCCTCTCATCTCGCTAATCCATCGAGATCCAACAATGGACTTCTCTACTTCGTGCTCTGGCGTTGGAGAGGATCCGAGGATGTAAAGGAAAGATGGGTCTTCGAAAGAGTACCAAAACGTCATTGGAGCTATTCATGAAACATCTCAACCCGTCCGCTTCTTATAAATTTAGAGACTTTCGACAATTTTTGGATTTTCGGGTCTTTGGCGTGATCCGGGCTACGCTTCGTTCGGTGAAACATCGAACGATTCCCAACATACGAACTGTGGGCCCCGGTTTTCTGGCGGAACTATAAATTGATGTAGGAAGTTCCCGCAGACATGCAGCGCGGGTACTGGGGGTCAAATTTGTCATTTAGCCGTCTAGCTGCTCCTCCTTCGTTTCCTTCCCGAGCCGAGACGCATTTAAGATAAAAGAGAAAAGACAGAGGAGAGAGAGAGAGAGGGAGAGAGACAGGGGAGGGATCAAGCACGAGTCTTTTTTTCTCTCTTTTTTTTTTGTGCTGAATGAGTCTCTCTTTTTGCTGCGACTGGCGTCTTTGGACTTTTCTTGCATCCGAAGCGTTCGGTGAGTATCCAAGTTCGATTGCTCCCGGAAATGGAATAGAGACAAAGACATCTTACGATTCGGACGTCAAACCCTTCGAATCGGTCGGTGATTACTTCGGTTAAATCAGTTGTGCTTTTTCTTGAACTGGGAAACACCCATCTCTCTCTCGCCTAAACCCCCGATCTCTCTGAAGCTTTTATATTCAGAGAGAGAGAGAGAGAGAGAGATGAGTGGTCGAAGGGACGGGCCCTTGATGCGAAGCGGCGGCTCCTCCCACTCGCTTTGGAAATCAAGAATCGCCGCCGCCATCGCCGTCGGCGTTGCCATCGGCTGCGTCTTCGCTATCTTGTTCCCCGATGGGCTCCTCTCCGTCGCTGGCCCTCCTCTTCAGAATCGCCGTCTCGTCAATTCTCAGGTTCTTTTTTCTTTTTTTCAGCTTAGCTTAATTTATTTCTATTTTATTTTCCCTTGAGCTGCAATCTCTTCGGATTTCGCTTGTCTAATTGCTCGGAATTGCTTTGGGTTTAGCAACTTCCTGGAAGATCGTGAGGGTAGGTTGAAGGCGACTGTTTTATTTGATGTCATGGCATTGTGAGGACAGAAGGATTACGAGAACAAAAATGCGGATATCTTTCATTTTGTGCCCCTCATTTTGCAGAAACTTGAAATTCTCACGGTTCTTTAATGTTATCTAATTTTACAATCTGGGGTTTGACTTTTGAAGGTTGAGACTTATTGTTTGAAGATTCCTGTGTTCTGATCTTACTGTGATTTTGCGTGAGTTTTAGGTTGGGATTGCTTGAGTTAAGACATCAGTCGAGGTTTACTTCATGAAAGAACTGAATGTGTACTTGGGTTGCTTTTACCTGAAGAGTAAATGGTCTATCTTGTGAGAAATGAAAATTCTGGGCTTGTTTTTCATCTGATGGGAAACAGGTTCTGCTTCAACATGCATGTCCGTCATCTTCTTGCTACATGAGTTGTTCTTCATTTGCTGCAGACATATAAGTAAAAATGGTTCCTTGTTATATTACATCATTTTTTTTCAGATTGAAATATGTGAACGAGGGTCTGAGAGGTGTGAGCAAGACATGAGCCTTGAATAGGAAAGTAGTTCATGAATTTGATGGAATGATGGGCATTAACTTGTTTTTCATGTTATCCTGCAAATGGCATGAGCTATTTCTTTTATTGTCTGCCTGCTAGGGAGAGTCCTCTTCCAGCTCCTGTGAATCATCTGAGCGAATGAACATGTTGAAGTCAGAGTACGTGGCTGTTTCACAGAAAAATGCTGAGCTAAAAAAGGAAGTTAGGGAGTTGATGGAAAAGCTTAAGTTAGCTGAACAGAGGAACGATCAGGCTCAGAAGCAAGTTCTTGCGCTGGGTAAACAGCAGAAAGCCGGGCCATTTGGTACTGTTAAGGGTTTAAGAACCAATCCCACTGTTGTCCCTGATGAATCTGTGAATCCAAGATTAGCAAAGATATTGGAGAAAGTTGCAGTTAATAGAGAGCTCATAGTTGGCCTGGCCAACTCAAATGTGAAGGAAATGTTGGAGGTTTGGTTCTCCAACATAAAGAGAGTGGGTATACTTAATTATTTGGTTGTTGCTCTGGATGAAGATACTGCTAAGTTCTGTGAGTCAAACAGTGTTCCTGTATACAAAAGAGATCCAGATGATGATGTTGATTCTGTAGGAAGGTCAGGAGGGAATCATGCTGTTTCAGGATTGAAATTCCGCATTTTGAGGGAATTTTTGCAGTTGGGATATAGTGTACTTCTCTCTGATGTCGACATAGTCTACTTGCAAAACCCGTTCAACCATCTTTATCGGGATTCAGATGTGGAGTCTATGACAGATGGTCATGACAACAGGACTGCTTATGGGTTTGATGATGTCTTTGACGAGCCTAGAATGGGTTGGGCCAGATACGCTCATACAATGCGCATATGGGTTTATAATTCTGGTTTCTTCTATATCAGACCCACAATCCCTTCAATTGAGCTCCTTGATCGTGTAGCTGCTAGGCTTTCTCGGGAAAATGCCTGGGACCAGGCGGTTTTCAATGAGGAACTCTTTTTTCCTTCACATAATGGGTATGATGGTCTCCATGCTGCCAGGAGGACGATGGACTTTTATCTCTTTATGAACAGTAAGGTCCTCTTTAAAACTGTCAGGAAAGATGCCTCCCTCAACAAAATTAAGCCCGTGATTGTTCATGTAAACTACCATCCCGACAAGCTTCCGCGCATGAAGGCGGTTGTCGAATACTATGTTAATGGTAAAGAAGATGCTCTAAAACCCTTCCCTGATGGTTCAGATTGGTAAAATGTTGTTCTGGTATTCAAAGATGTTTCTTACCACCCTTTGTCTTCTTAGCTGAAACTTGACTTGTTGGGAATCCATGGAATACCATTTGGATCTGAAAGCTTTTCCTGTTGGCCTCATTGGTTTCCCTTCATTTTTTTTACTCTGAGAATATTACAATTTTTTACAGGCTGTATCTTCAAGTAGCTTAGAAACTGCTGTTTTATGTAGTATGGATCTGTGGGTGTTTTTTCTAATCATCTGGTTGCATAAAAAAGCCTCCTTTCCTCTATGCGCTATGGGTGAACTTTTTGGGTAAAATCTACTGATCTGGGAGTCTTTTTCTTTTGTTTCTGTCTCTTTTATTCTAGTAGTAAATCAAACTGTAGTGTTGGTCTGCGCAGTCTCAGTCTAGACTTTCTGATGTTGATAATAATACCTCCAGGAGATCGTTTGATTGAGAAAAAGAGAATTGAAAAATGACAAGGTGGGACAGAATGCCGTGAACTCTTAACCCTTAACTGTGCCTCTTTAGTTTCGCCCAGGCCCGCTCCTTCTCTGATGGCCTTGTTCTTTCTTGAATGTTGCCCTCCTCTGGTCATTCATTCCTCAAGCTCAACTCAAGTAGAGCATGTGAATGGCTAAGTTTTATGAGTGAGGTCCTTCCTTTCCAAACTGGAGTGGTTATTATACTCTTGAAGAGCAACAGTTCATTCTTGAACCGGAACACATTTGGCTCGTTAATTTCATACGTTGCATCTGAAATACTGTGGAAATGGAGGGCAAAACTCGGATCAACAAGAGAGATTTCAAAAAGTGGGATATCGGCGTTCATTTCTTGCACCGATCCTCAAAATGATGGCATGTCACGCCAGTGTTTAAATCTGTCACCTGTTCTAATGATTAGCCAATTGCTTTGATAATAATCCCGGTCTAGCACTCCGCCTATTCTCTGAAATTATCTCCTCTGACGCTACGCAATATGTATTGATCTAAGTATTAGGTTCTTCACAAGTAAAATTATTTTGTGCTGGAATCCAAATCATAGCCATTATAATTGCACAACCCCACTTGAGATAACATTGATGATTGAGATTGTGCAGTGGACAATGTCCACGAAGATCTTGACATATAGAGGACCAACCACAGCTTTTTTCTTGTCAGTTGGAGCGACTGTCTCTCTATGTTCCGAATATCAAATAGAGATGAAATTACATAAACTGATAAATTTGACAATCTTCTATTTGATACTCGACATCACAAGTTGATTCTCTTCTTTTTTTTTGTCTCGAGAATGAATATATGCCTTTTACTTGACAATAAAAAAGGAAGGAACACGTCCTAAATTGACTCGTGAAATTATTTTGCCCGTGGACATCCTGTTTTCTCTTTCTTGTTAAGAAAAGAGCGAACAATGTGGGCTGGAAAAAGTCTCTAGTGGGGTGAAAGCGTGTGATTTCACGGAACAGCGCAATAATTCTCCCGTAGAAAAAAGGTAAATAGCAGCTTCTTTATGCATTTCTCCTGTAGATAAAAGGAAGAGACAACGTGCGACCTTCTCTGCACAATCCACTCAGTCAACGGATAAATCTCCAACCGGGTTTCATCCCATCCTCTTCATTATCTTATGCCAGAATGCCAGCGAATGGTCTGCCCCGAATTCCACACAGCTCACACCTGAGCTCATCTTCAAGGACAGAGTTCGACACCACCTACTAATTGTTCCATTCTCCTCATTCTTTAATTCACTGTCGTCCTGTCCTTCTTCTTCTTCTTGATTTTCAGTACTACCCAGTCGACCAATACTTGTTTCTTGAATCAACCATTTCACAGAGTGTAGCAGCAGCATCATTCTCTTTCTAAGAATCCTACACTTGTCAGATCAGAACTAGAAACTTTGGAAATTCGGCTTGCAATTTAATGGGTAAAGGAGGCGGTTGTGTGCCGAGCAAGAAAAAATCAGTTGAGTCCGCTGATCAAGATCCTCCAAACCCAGAAAGGGATGGTCCTGTTCCTGCTCAGGAACGAGCCCCACCAGCAGCAGCAGCAGAAGTAACTGCCCCGGTCACAGAAAACAATGCGCAGACGATCAAGAAGCTGAGAATCTTCATAATCTTTTACTCAATGTACGGACATGTGGAGCTTCTGGCGAGGAGGATCAAGAAGGGTGTGGATTCAATTGATGGGGTTGAGGGTGTTCTTTACAGGGTGCCAGAGACGCTGACATCAGAGGTTCTGGAGCAGATGATGGTCCCACGGAAAGATGATGAAGTGCCCGTTATAGCTGCGGAGAAATTGGTGGAAGCTGATGGGTTGTTGTTCGGGTTTCCGACCAGGTTTGGGTGCATGGCGGCACAGATGAAGGCCTTCTTCGATTCGACTGGGGGGTTGTGGCACGAGCAGAGGCTTGCCGGAGTGCCTGCCGGGTTCTTTGTGAGCACCGGCACTCAAGGCGGAGGGCAAGAAACCACCGCGTAAGTTTTTGGTTTTGTTGGTTTTCCTTATTGTGAAAATGATTAGCTTTTGCTATTGGTCGAGTTTAGTGCTGCACGGGATGACTAACTTGATCTGGCGGATGTCATATCGTCTTGTTTGTAGTTAATTCTCGGATTGGTTGTTTTGCTTGGTATTCTGATGTTTATCATCTTGGTATGGCTTGTTTTGAATGTGTTTAAATGGGTTGGATAAAGCATATCCTCGAGGGCAGAATCAACTGAATCAACGAAGAAATCTTGGTTCTCAAAGAGAGTCCAGAAATTACATCTTCCAACTGCTTTAACTAGTGCTTAGCTGATCATGTATGTGTAGGATAAAATTCTGATTTGGAATAGAATTTGTGACTTAGCTGATGTTTATGTATTTCTAAAAGTCATTAATAAATGCAAATCCGGAGTTACAAAGCAATCTCCAAATTATAGAATAATCTATCGAAAATACAGGATCCTTCTTAAGTTGATAGATAACACATCTGCATTCTAAGGATGTTTCAATTAAAGGAGTGTTTACTGAAGTTAATTCTATGGCATAATAGTTATGGTGAGGTCGAGACAGCAGAATTAAGCATCTCCAAAAACATGCATATCTAGAATTGACTTTGTGGATACATGCTTTCATTTTACCTTATCGACTTTCTAAAATTTTCTGATCTTGAGTATCAGTAAGTTTATTGCGTCAGTTCAGGGTCCTTATGTAATGGTCTTATGAAGACTATTTGGGTTGCTTGGGAAGCTTATGAAATGTCTGATGTGGATGCAATATCAGTAGTGTGCGTAATGGGTTTGAATATGTTGATACTGGGAAAAACAATGTGGTTTCACTCCACTGTATGATGTAATCTCCAAGTAGATGGCTTAGAGGTTTTCTTTATTGTTTAGGTAACCATGACAGAAAGATGTTCAACAGGTCGAGAGGCCAGAAACTATTATTGACGATTCTGTTTTCTTTTTCCTTTTAAGCATCTAGAGTCCTCAGTATCTAGAATCATATATCCTCAGGATGAGTTTGCGCAATTATTTCTGAAATACTAGAGAGTCTACTTATGTGTATTTTGTTAAGCTGATTGATTCTTTATCGGCAAGAGATTCTAACATCCCATCTTTGGGAATCTATACTATTTGGAAGAGGTGTTATAGAGAATCTTAGTTTAAGAAAGAGAGCAGCCTTGATTTGGCAGTGTCTTATCGGGCATTCTCGTTCTCACTTTTTAGACTAGAAAACCAAGAAAAAGCCAAGTTGCATACTGTTTGGGCTACTTTCAAATTTTACCTTAGTAGCATTTAACCTTGCAAATCCAAATGGATCCTAAGTTCTAGCCTTCCTAACCTAGTAGCTAGATCAACTGATTTGTACTTCTTAAATCTAGATGCCACTCTAAGGAGCAGTTGCATCAGGAACAATGCAGAAGATGAAATGTAGAAGAACTATTCAACTTTTACTTCGGAGGATATGTAGAATTACTTCCAATTCTTGCCTGATATGAGTAATAGATTAAACCTTTAATGGCTTTCATGTTTTATCAACATGTAATTTGATAACTAGACCGTATTGCGAACCACAGTTGTATGAGTTTGTCTGTCCCAGAAATACTCATTGAGTAAACAATAAAGTTTTATTATAAGCTAACTTTGAGAGAACTTACTTTTTTGCCATGACGTTTCTTTGGTAGAGTCCGATGGGAAGGGTCTCTCAAATTTCAATTTCCATAGAGCTAACAATCCCGGTACATGCCTTACAGATGGACAGCAATTACTCAATTAGCGCACCATGGAATGCTCTATGTGCCAATTGGGTACACTTTCGGGGCTGGAATGTTTAAGATGGATTCCATAAGAGGAGGTTCTCCATATGGTGCTGGAGTATTTTCTGGTGATGGCACTAGGGAACCAAACACGACTGAGCTGGCCCTTGCCGAGCACCAAGGCAAGTACATGGCCTCAATTGTTAAGAGATTTGCCATACCCTGTTAATACATATGGGCATATATCATTCAAAGTCCCTTTTGCAACATTGCATTCTCTTGTGCGATGCGTATGTCTTTGCTTGAGGATCGGAAATGCATTATTTGATTCTTGTTAGATCACCTATTCCACTCATCTAGGTATGGAAGCCTGTTTTATATGGTCCCTCTGTAGCTCAGTCGAAATTTTTGTGTTTAATTTTATTGTAAACAGTTGAGTTAAAAAGCTGCTCAGTATAGTTTCTATCGATATTTGCTTTTCTTTTTGTCAATGGATCATGCAGCTCTCTCTCTCCCCCTCTCTCCATTGATGCGCGCGCTCATCTGCGTGTACGGTCGTTTCTTCTGAAACTGGTGTGAAATGTTTATTGTGGGTTGGATATTAGGCTTCATGAAATCTTCTATATCAATGAGAAACAAAAGACGTTCTCGCTTCCACAATAATAGCTTTATATATGTATAGGAACACTGGAATGCCGAAAAGGGCTGAGCCAATCGCTCTCTTTTATCAAATAATTGATCTAAGAAAGGAAATTAAAGAAGAAATGTAATGAAAGATCCGCTTTGGAAGGTGATGATCGGGTGTAGCTGTCTTTCAGGTAATCAGTGTGATTCAATACTTCACGTAAATCAGGTCGGCAACTCCCTGGACTCTTCATATAAGCGTGGAACCGGACAGAGAGTAACAACGTTGTACTCTCGACAGGCCATCCATCAAAGGTTTTGAGAGACATTTAGAAGCACTGGGGCCAAGGCCAGACACATACTTGCCATGCTATTTGCTTCAATTTCTCAAGTACAGATCTTAAACACCGCCATGTTGTGATTTTAAGACCTCTAGCAAATTTGACTTACGAGCGTGGAGCGACAAACCTTCTAAGAGGCAGAGGTCCCGGAAAATGTGCAGTACTTGAATTCTGAAAAAAGTAGAACTGTCCAAACACCTGCACTTGCTATGTAGCACAAATTTGAGGTGCAGCAAAACATGAGCTCCCCAAATTGGTTTGATAATGCACATACTTGTCCAACGAAAGAGAAGACCTTAGTCTCCCCCCCCAAGATTCACATCAAGAGAAAGGAAAGGACACAGATGCGGAGAACAAAGGCAAAGTTGAATTCAGACACACTTTCATGTGACCTTCATCCTTGCAATTCATGCTCAGAAAATACAACTTGACAATGGAAGCATTACATCAAGATAACAGCCCTTAAACCCACAAGCCTTGGCAATGAATTTGATGATTGGCAGATGATTGCCAGACATTGACAACGGCTACATACATCGCGGGAAGAAGGTGTTCCCTACATACCCACCAGCCATTGCCCGTCTCACATTAGACTCAAACATCCTCGGATTGTCCCTCAATACAGCAGCTGCATCATGATTGAGTGGATCTTCATAGTTGGGTTGCTGCATGGAAGCAATGAATTGTTGAGGAAATGATGACCATTTAAATAAATAAAAAGTCATTGAAAATAAATCCAATACCGTGAAAAGATGGAATAACCCATAGATTATGGTGTTAATGTTCAAGACAGGTTTCCAGTCTTCTCTTAGAATATTAAGGCAAACATTTCCTTCCAAGTCAATATTAGGATGGTAAACCTGCATGAGCAAAGCCATATCAATACTCAAGAAAATAAAGTAAAAGACCATCCATGCTTACAGGTGAGGGCTAACTTACCTTAGTTCTACACTTGACTTTTGGTGCCTCGTGAGGGTAGATGGAGGACACTTGAAAAGTAAAAATAAATGTACCACCACTGCCACAAAAAGTGCCTTGTTAATAATACATTTACACCGGTACAACTGAGGATATTGAACTGATTGATCACCCAGGGAAAGATAATATACTATTATCATCTTATCCCAGAACATGTTCAGTTGCAGTACTGATCTGGCCCAGAAAGTTCTAGCTAGAGTCTGTAGACAAATAAGCCGAGAGAATGTTCTTTTCTAATTTCATTCTCATTCAAGAGCACCCATCCCTCTGACCAAACAAAAAGAAAAAGGAGCAACCATCCATAAATTTATATGCTTAACAGTTTAAATTCCTTCATACGAGCCATTAGGAAGAGATTCTAAATGCCAAATTTCTCTTACGCAGACATAAGAGGCCACAGAAAAATACATACCAGTAATATCCTTCGTCTGGACGTGTGGTCACCTCGAAGTTCATCAAATCATCCTTACCATTGGGAAACGTTATGCTACAAGTTTTTGGCAAGTTAAGCTCACTAATATCTGTAAAAAAGAAATCCCAAAATCAGCTTAAGACATGAATATTTGCTGCTAAATATGGTGCCTAAGAACCAAAGTAACCAGTAAAATTGTTCCTCAAACACCAAACAATTAGTCAATAAGATCCAGAGACAGTTAACCAAGCTCAAACTCATTAAACTCTTGGAATGCTTGACCCAAAAAGAAAACCTCTTGGAATGGAATAAGACACCTTCAGAACCATGTGAGGCTACAGGTAGAAACTACTAATCATTCTCTCTCCAAAGAAGACCCACTTATTCCTTATACAGAACTGAAGATTTGCAAATCATGAGAGCAGCATATAATGGTTCTGTAGCGTTAACCCATTTCTAGCATGAGACAGCCATAAATTTGACAATACAAAGAAGATACATAATAAACATGCTCAAATCTGACTTAGGGAAAAGGGGTGAAAAAAGAGTCCCCGCTTATTTTCACAGTCAGAAGTGTGGCTTGTGATATGATATCAATAGATTCGATTATAAAGAAGTATTAGATGACAAGACGGTAGAAGACCCATCAGATCTTTACTCTAAGCCACAAATTCAAATGCAGCAAACAACTAATAGCGAAAAAGTGGCTGGTGCTGGTGCCATTTTGACAGAGCATAGCATAGAAGCAAAGACACAGATGTTAAACCACAAGGAGGTGGAACACGAACCTTTATGGAGACGTAGTTCGCCAGCCGTTTGCTTCTTGACAGGGGCCTTCCCATTAGCATTTTCTGCTATCTCCTTTTGCTTTGCCTTCACTTTGAAAAGATTAATCATCTTTGGAAAGTATAAACCCTAGAGGGATGAAGCAGGCTCAATATCAGCGAGTTTTAACATTTAAAATACTATGAGACCAGATAGTTAAAAAATGGCCTCAGCACTCAGCAGCATATGTGAAGTATGAAGAAGCAGCATAAAAAGGAGAATAATTTCTCATCCACCGAAGCCTCTACAAATTAATTTAAACAGGGAATTCAGCCTCAAATTTGGCCGTGCGTGAACATCGTCACTGGTGAAAGTCCAAGACCTCCGTGCCAAAGAGCTCGACATCCTCAACCTAGTTGGCTGCTTTCATTCAGAGAAATCGAGGGAAAAAGACTCCACCTAGCTCACCAAGTCCGTAGCCAGACTAAGCACTTGAATTTTCATTCGAAGCATAACCAAAAAATAAGCCATCTCAGACAACACAGCCTCTACAGCATAATCAAGCAAAATGAGCCGACAACCTCATCGACCAATACCCCAAGGTTCTACAAATCAGTTGCTCAAAACCATCACCAGATAAGCAACACTACACAAAAGGAAGTACTCATTCGAGGCTAGTCATCCCTCACGAATTCAAACACATCCAAACGCCAGCAATCGCGCGGTCAATCGGTCTCAACAACGCAAACACATCCGATTGAGCCGATCAACGAAAGCCCTAGACCAATCAGCGAGCTAAAGAAGGCGGCGGCAGGGGGCAATCGAACTAACTCCGAGCCAATCAACCCCAGCCTCGATCCCGAACACTCGCGACCAATCGAACCGCGAAGATCAGCCGCGACGAGCGCCGGCGACACGCACGCGACCGGCGTCGCGCCGATTCGATAAACGAACGCGCGCAGCAGATTCAGCAATCGAATCACGCACGAAATCGAGACGAAAGACGAGCAGATCCAGGGCGCCGAGCTTACCTGCTCAAGCGCGAGTACGAGCGCTTGCGGTGTGCTTCTGGCAGATAGACGGAAGAAGATCAAAAAGTATTTCGAACAGATTTCAAGTTTCTCTCTCTTGCTTTCTCTCTCTTGCTTTCTCTCTCTCTTTATATGGCACGATGGGGAGATGCGCAGGGAAATGCGTCAATTGTCGTCATCCATCGCACGGCGAATTTCTCGGGCTTATCATATTTTCGGCTTTCGACAATCGGCGATGATGGGTCTCAATCGCCTGCTTTTGCATGGCGTCGCCTTCCCCCGGGACTGGCCAATAGAGATGTACAATCGAACCGGATTTATCCGTAACTTAAATCGGACCATTCGAAAAATAGGATCGGGAACAAGTTCCCGATTAAACCGGTTTCGATTTTTAGGAACCGGTTGAAATCGGCCTGGAACCGGGTCCAAGTAAAGACCCATCTAAAATCGGACTTGTTTTTGCCTTATTAAAATAAAAAATCGTCTTTCTATATAATGTATTTGAGTCTTTTTATCTTTAAAGAATTATTTTAACAAAAAAATATCTCTCTAAACCAAATTAAGAGAGAATTGTTTTTAAAGAATTGTTAAAAAAACTATTCTCATATATTATTTTTCTTTTTTAATGGTTCCACCTTCAGCTATTACTATAGTCACATGACAAGTGCTACTAACTATTGTAGTATTAATTAAAGAATTCTCAGTCCAACTCAAGAAAAATGTCCTCTTAATAACAGCTCTATTACACATACATGAGTAAGCGCATTAGATCTATATCTATTGTTAATGTTTATGTATTATTAGGATTTTTGTTTTGGCTTATAATGTTAGGAGAATTACGTTATTATTTTTTCGCTAATTAATGTAAAATTCAAAGCCATATAGGATATCAAATGGTTACAAAATAGGTTTCAATGAAAAAGGGATTAACCCTATTCATAAACAAAAAAATAGGGTCAGGTCCAAAATATGGTACAATAAAAACAGGGTAAGGTACATGATGCAAAAAATGAGAACCGATTATAACAAGATCGGGTACAGGTTCAAGTCTAGACCCTATCCACCCTAGACTCGATCACCCTTATTGGCCAATGGGAGGCCACCATGTTCGCACTTGGGTCGTTCTATACTTTGGCGGAAATGGATGAATGGGATAAATAATAATAATACCTTTGGCGTTTTCCTTATAGGGCAATAATTATGGTTGTGGGAAAGAGGAGGAGAAAAGAATCTTAAAATGTTTAAATTTTCAAAAGAGCAATGATAAAAATCAAGGTACGAGGGATTAACAAGATTTGTCCGACGGTGATCTTAATCATGTTTTTTCTTTGAGTTATGATGACGAAAAATTGTGATTTGCCATGTCGGTAGGCATGAAAATCAGTGGAATTACTTTCGCAAAAGCTCAAATATTGAGAATTACCTTTAAGATGCTTTTTTTAAGGATTGAATCTCACTTTTTATTGGAAACCAAATAGTAATTATGGGTGATCAATTATTGGACCAAGAGGTGGCCCATTTGGCCTTAGGCCCCGTTTGGTTCAGCATTCTCAAGGGGCTTTCAGCCCCCAAAGCCCCTTGGGAAAAAATTTGAGTGTTTGGTTCAGCATTTGGGGACCCCATTTGCCAAATGCTAGCATTTGAAATGCTGAAAGCCCAATGCAGGTGGGGACATGCATTGGGCTTTTCAGCATTTTCGGAATGCTATTACCTCCAATTAATGAATTTTTGCTAGTTGCCTCTTTTACCCTCAAAATATTACAAAAGTCCAATTTTGCCCATTCAAGAAAACAAAACACTCTTTTTTCTCTCTCTGGATCACTTCAACGATGCAATCGGCTTCCTCTCTCCGAAACCCATCGCGTTGAAAACCTTCGCTCGATGAAACCCTATTCCCCTTGCTCTCTCTCTCCGTTGCTTGCGTCTCTCACTCAAATCGCTCGATTGCTTGTTCCCTCGCTTGATTACAGGTTATCCTCTCTCTATCTCTCTCTTCGGTGCCCTCAATAGATGGAATTTTGTCGAGTTTCTCTTGCTCGTTCCCTCGCTTGATTTTGTGGAGTTTCTCTTGCTCGTTCCCTCACTTGATTTTGTGGAGTTTCTCTCTATTTTCTTTTTTACTCTCGTGGGGGCTGCGAGATTCGGCTACTTTGGAAGCCCGTGAAGTTCGTGCATCGTGGGTTGCTCGTGCTTTTCCCCCTTGTAGCTGATGTTGTGGGTTGATCTTTTTGATCCGCCAATTGGTGCTTTTGTGTTGGTGTGTTTGAATTCCTCTGGACATTGTGAAGCTACCCATCTAGCTTTCGCTTTTAGTTTTGGCTTAAGTCTTGGTTTTTTCTTTTTTTTCCTAGTCGAGGAGTGATGGACGAAGACATTTACTTTTTTGCCTTAAATTTTTAGTGCATTGCTTTCCTTGGTCCCTAATGGGAACTACATGCTCTGTTACCGAATTTTCCTGCACATTATTCTTTGACCCTTTGCACAGATTTGTGCAGAAAAAATTTAGTCAGCAGTATAAAGCCACGATAGGTGCTGATTTCGTTACCAAAGAACTCCAAATTAATGATAAGCCGGTCAATCTGCAAGTGAGTTTAAAGTTAGGATGATTGTTTTGTCATTAACGAATTTTTTCTGCACAGATTTGTGCAGAAAAAATTTAGTCAGCAGTATAAAGCCACGATAGGTGCTGATTTCGTTACCAAAGAACTCCAAATTGATGATAAGCTGGTCACTTTGCAAGTGAGTTTAAAGTTAGGATGATTGTTTTGTCATTAATTGCTTGCTTCCATGTACAATGTTGGTGTTGAATGTAATTTTTTTAATAAATTTATTAATATATATATATATATTTGTTTACATTACGCTCAACGTGAAAATATAAAAGGTTATGTTCATTATTTATTTTTTCAATTTTAAAACTACTAAAACTTAAAAAATTAAATTTGGCCATACCAAAGAGCTTTCCAAATATATGTTTACCAAACAGTCTTGCATTTCCCCAAAGGACTTTTCGATTCTGATTTAAAACAAGCAGATTTCCTCAAAGCTCCTTGGGCTAAAGGCCTTTGCATTTGGCCAAAGGCTTTCCCCAAATGCTGAACCAAACGTAGAATCGGTCCGATTTCCAAGTGGGCCAATGGAACCTATGGTTTGCTAAAAGAAACATACTAATTAGAGAAAAACAAACAGTCCAAACGCCACAGTCGAAGCACGAATTCAAATGCCCAGCATCTCGCACTAACAACACTATGGGATTTACTTGAGAACGATCTTGTTGGACCAACATTCCACCAAACCGATCCCGAGAACATGTACTCAAAGCATTTCCGTACTCGCAACACACCAGACAAACAATGGATTCATCGAAACAAAGTCGCGGACTCATCGAATCATGAGATTTGAATCGCAACCAACTTTAAAGTTTTGTGAAACAGGAGCTCGGAAACTCCAGCCCTTGAAACGGAATCAGCCAAAAATAGAGCAAGAGAGGGAGGCGACAAGCGATAGCGAGAGGGACGCAAGCAAATCAGGAGAGAGGATGGCATTTGAGAGTCAAGCGATAGAGTGACTGAGGTGTGAGCATAAGAAGCATGTAGAATGTGATTAGAGCTTGTCAAGGATTAGGGTAAGCATGAGATGTGCTTACTTACTACACGTTGTCACCTTAATTTGAGTATGAATTTTCAATATGAAAGTATTTTAATAATTTGAGTCAAGTCAGATATGAGCTACTAAATTTTTATTATATGAAAATAAATTAAAACGGGTTAAATGAGTTAATTTGATCGGGGAAATTTTTGGTCTGACTCAATCCAATCGTTTGACTGTCTAGTCATCAATGACATTGACTGTGACTCTGACAGGTACATCGAAGAGCACGTAACAGCCAAACAACATGCATCATGGCAACGTGAAGCTGAGCAGCTAGTGCAGTGTTTTGAGGAAACCTAAGAGCACATGTTTCAATTCCAAAACGAAGTCTACCCAAACAGATCTCAATACTCGACATCCTTACACAACGTGGAAACAACAATAATAGTCGGAAAGAAGAAGCAACTGAAACTAACAACGTTACGTCAGTCCAATACATAGCAAAAGGCACGCAGACATCACATACGAATACGATACGAAACGACAAGTAAGCAAAATGCTAGGCCTGCGCTTTTATTTGAAGACCCTTGTGCATCTACACGGATGCGGACGTCGCCGGTCTTCAGCAGTGGAAGGAGGGGACGAGGTTGCACTTGACGGGGAGCTGAACCGCCAAGTCGGGGTTGATCTGGTAAGTCTGCAGCAACGTCTTGGCGTACTTAAAGAAGCAGAGGCAGTTGAGGTCAGCGTCAGCCAGAGCCGAGCAGCATCCCCGGCTCGGCTCAGTCGGGTTCGAGCCGCTCACGGATGGCTTGCACGATTCGAAGCCCTCTTTGGAGATGCCACACATGGACGAGTTTCCGGCCGCCACAGGGCGGCTTGCCACTGCGGCTAGCAGCACCAGAGCTACAACGACAAGCTTCGTGCGGGACTCCATGATGATTCTTCGCTCTGTTATCGCTCACTCTATCGCTTCTGTAAGTGCTTAAGTGGGTGCTAATGAACGAGCTCGAGCTTCGTTTATATAGAAAATCGGCATGTGGGTTGGTGGTGACCGGGTCGTACATATATATTGTATATTACCTAAATCGAGATGTCGAGAAAGATGATTCACATTGTTTTCCTTCACATGGCGACAGGAATGCGATTGGTTTGTGGCTGTCGATCGATGAAGAATGATCACAAGCTATTGCTAAATCTGGGGCCTCTCGTGACATGGAATGGGTGGATGATGAGCTATCGGTTCGAGCGTCTGATCCAAATCGAGGATCATTACGATGGGCCAGGGAGGTCACGGGCGGGCCTTGGTCGAGGTAAAAGACACGGTTTGTCTGTGCGTTAGCGTGGAATGGAGGATAATGCTATTGTTAATTGTCTGAAGAGATCTGTTTAAGAAAGTGGTTTGTCCGCAGGGGGTGGCATGTGAACTTCGTCCGCTCTGCGCTTTGCCCTTCTAAACTTGCCATTTTTAAATGGATAGATGGGAGCGTTCCCATGGTGTTGCTGATCTATATAGTACCCTTCGAGTGCATCAATGAACTTCTTTCAACTGTATTGTCCTTTTGCCGTGGAAATAGACCCGGAAGGCGTTTAATAAAATTGAGTTTGCAATGGAATATGGGGAGTGTCGATTTAAAAAAAAAAAATGGATTGCTTCTTTGAGTGCAAACTAGGAGTGAGCGATTTGGGATCGGAACTTAGACTTGGAACCCACCATGTCAATTGGTTTCAAGGTCGGTGTTAGAATTTACTAAAGAGCCAGGCAATTTCTTTTTCTTCCTATGTTTTTTTTTTGCAACATCAAAATTTCCAATTTTCAATAGTAAAAAATTTTAAAAGATTAACACGTAAAATAAAATAAACAATAAAAAGTTCAAGACATGTAACCACAATCCATCGCTTCCTAGTTTCCTATTCACGGTTTTTGCTTTAATTCTTACTTGGGAAAGGGGAACCAGACTACACAATACCAATTCCACTTTTTTTGGGAATCGGGAACCGGACTGGAAACTACGAAAACTTAAAATCGAACCAGTTTCCATGGCCAGTTCACAATTTTACCCTACATCCATACTCACCCCTAATGCAAACTTAGAGTGTCTTTGTTTGAGTGAAATAATTTTCCACGGATTAGTATTCCGGATCGTAGAAAAATATGCATGTTTAAAATTAGGAAAATGAATTCTCTTATTTTGAAATAAGTAAATATTTTCCTAAAAAATGATTTCTTGAAATGCATTCCATTTTATAATGAAAATTTTTCTTCAAGTAAACACACCCTAAAACTTACTATTGGTTTCACATCTGCCATCCGTAGCTAAGTAATATTAAAGAAACACATGAAAGTACTAAAGTAGTACTTGGTCCCTAGAGGGGCTTGGACGGCCCGAGTGAGGCAACTAGCCTGAAGGGATTGATCCATGCCTGCCCATTATTTCAAAAAATATTTTTTAAAAAGTTATGAAAAAAATGAGCTGATATGGACAAGCCTGAGCGGGCCTTTGCAGGCGAGCTCGAGCTCGAGCCCTTGAATGAAACCGCTGGCCCGGGCCGGCGCAATTTAGATCGGACGGGAATAGATTTCTAGGAAAGAGAGAGGAGGTTTGGAAAAAGAACAACCTCCCTTAGTTTGTTTCCTTCAAGGATTGAACTCAAGCCCCGGAAACAAACTTGCTTCGAAAGTTGTGGGAAACAACAAAAGCGTGTCGTCCACTATCGGAAAATTGACAACAGGGGCGGTCGCCTTTTGCTTTAAACCGTCCCTCTAAAAATCCTTGATTATCGTCGTGGCTGGCTGGGTCGGTGCCTTGCCTTTATCCACGTACCGTTCTAGGAAATTTTAAGGTACTTGCTTTTCTAATTTCGAAAGGATTTCTTTTAGAGAGACCACCCGTAATTTCAATTTATTACGACATGGAAATTAAATTAGATTAGCGATACTTATAAATTGGATTCATGAAATCTTAATTTTTACACTATTGCACTTAAAATAAGTAATGTATGTATTTCATATATGTTCTTTTAGACATTGTGTTCGATACAACTGTTAACGGATATTTTTTATTGTTTCTTGCAAAATTTGCATAGCAAATCTAGAGTTTTGCGAGAAAATAACAATAAAAATACTAATAATAATAATTTGTCTTATAAATGTAATTATAGAGGGTCTAGAAAAATTGACAAAATTGCAAATTTTCTTCTCGAGAGATTTATTATGTGCTCTTCTTTTTGGAGCATGGTAACATGCAATGTGGTTGATCTCGATGCCTTCATAAAGCACGTGACCGTATGCACATCATTCTGACGACTTTGACGTGGCGTGGAATGTTTTCTCTGTTTCCGTTGGGCGGTCACGCACGCCACCAATAGCAGGCCGACACGCGGTTGGATCCCGTCGTCGCGAAGTCGGTGACGGGCGAGAAACCCCAAAACGACAGCTGCTCGTTACTCGGCAAATGCCAACTGGTGTTTCGATCTACGAATGCCAAAAACGACAGCGCTTCCTCCCTCGCGTTCTTTCCCTCCCCGCGCTGGGAATCCGTCCCCCACACAAAAACACGATTCGCTTTACAAGAAAATTGCCAAACTGCCATTCTCCTCTTGCGTGATACAGCTTCCGAAATCTTGAACGGACTTTACTAACGACATCGTATCTGGGGGAACTTGTGAGAAAAACTCGTGGCCACCTCTCATTGGATAAGAAGAGACATCACTAAAAGCTTCTAAATTCTAAACAGAACGAGGAAAAAGGAACACATCTCTCGCGTGTTCAGTCCATATCTATGGTAGTGTAGATTTGCCCACGTGTCCCCGCCACGTGATGTAAATGTGTGTAGTCTTTCATGATTGATTCTTTCAGAATTTAACCTCATGCACAATAGTTCACACACCATTTCAAATCAAGCTTAAATTTAGAAAAAAAATGATACAAATAATTTGTAAACTTTTGTCAAATAAACAATGTGGTTGCCAACCTTTTAATTTATTTGATGTAGCTCATTAACTTTAGTCAAATATGTAATGTGATTATTGAATTTTTGGTATGTTTTCAATTTAGTCCACGTGTTGTATGAATATTTTCATATAATTTAATGACTAAATTAAAAATATATCAAAAGTCTAGAGGCCACATTGAAAAGGTTAAAAGTGCAGGGACTACATTGCACATTAGGCTAAAATTTAAAAATCATATTGAATAATATAAAAATTTATGAACCATATCACACATTTGGAAAAACTTTATGGATAATTTATGTTGCTATCCAAAATTAGAAATAATGCATCAAGTTCCTAATGGGCTTTAACGAGTTGTTGAAATTTTTATAATTGTAGTCGTGATACTATTACTGCTAGATCCAAGAACTAAGAAATATATGCGATTTTTTCCCCTAATAGCTTGACTTCTTGAGCTCAAGTTGGACCTGATTAATCACTCAAGCTTTTAAAAACATATCTTTTGCAAATCTAGCCGAGTTAAGCCACAAATTAGAGTATACGAAAGCAAACTCAATCGAGTTCAATTGCAAAATGTTGAGACGAGTTCGAAGCTTGCATAACCCAACTGACTCAATTCAAGTCGCTGTAAAAACGCAAGTAATTAAACACTAAAACAAGCTGAACAAAGAAATAAGTCGAATATGAAATTTTATGTAGATTCAATTAGTATGACCTACGTCACGAGGATAAGGACTATGCTTTTGTATGCAACTTTTGGACTTACCCAAACTAGCCTCTGCGTTTTTGGTACACAACCGCGTTTTTGCTAGAGGCAGCTTTTGGACTTTCCTAAATTAATATTCGCGTTTTTTTGGTGCACTTTGATATTTACCCAAATTGGCAACGGCAATCCAACTATGGACTTTCCGAAATCGAACCTTCCTTTCAATTTCCAAATTTGGGTGTTCCATGGATGAAGCCGACCATCCCAAATGGGAAATATCTCGAGTGAATAAGGACCTTTAGACTCGAATTAGGGCATATCCTAACAAATCTCTGGTAGGTTTTTAATCTATACATGCAATTGCGAATTTGACAAATTTTGATGGCATGGAGAGGCAAATATGGGGTTTTTACATTTGTCAAGTTGGGTAGATTTGTAGAGGCATTAACAAATTTGACTGCCTTTCTCCATTTGCTTGTTCAATTTCTTGCTCAGCAAGTCTTGTCAAGGTCAAGAAGACCCTATAAAGTGGATGGCATTCACCTCCTCCACGCCTCACTTCAACCTCCTCCTCCTTCTCCTTCAGGTTCTCTCCTTGGCCACACCGAGCAGCGAGCTGATCCGAAGTTTCCGCGGCATTTCGGTAAAGCCTTTTCATTCTTTTCACGCTCATATCATGTCAAGTTCTCGTGCATTTCGTAGTTGACACATTGCAAGTGCAGCGATTCGTATTCCATTGGTTTTGAGAAATTTAGCCCATTGTAAATCTCTTTACATCGAAGGGTGTTCTAGCAAGCGCATGGCTAAATTTTACGGGTAAAGGTGCATTCTTTTGACCCGGATTTTTTCGATTATCGATCTTAGCGCAAAAGAAAGGATAGAGGAGGTTCGTGTGTAATTTCTTATTGCCGACGATAATGGCCAGATGGTTGGAAACTTTTAAAGGTAGGTTCCTGTGCAATTTCCACTGGGGTCAATTCGGCGAGAACGGTCGCGGATCCTTGGGGTGGAAAAAGCAGGAGAAAAGATCCATGGGACCGGTCAAAGTGGAGAAGGAGTCCGCCGTTCTTAGAGCTGAAGCTTTCTGTGAACACGAGACGCCAACCTAATCCCCGCTAACCTCAGATGTTTAAAGTTTTAACCTCGTTCTTTCACGTGCGCTAGTCTGCGCGTCCGAACAATAAAAGGCGAGAGCGGAGCGGCCTACCGAGATTTTTCTACGGAGAGATAGAGAGAAAGAGGGGCGAGGATTTGAGAGCGCACAGAGAGCATTACATTGCTTCCCGCCTTTCCATGCCCTCCCACAATCCTCATTTATTCCATGCGTGCAAGCTATCGACTTCATCATCATCATCCTTCCCTCAATCCTAAATATCCTCTCTCTCTCTCTATTTTTCTCTCTCTAACTTCATCCTCTCCACCACAAACCTCCTCTTGGCTCTCGACGATTTCAGTTCTCTTCAAGCTTCCTCCAGTTTATAATCAAATCTCTCTCTCCTTTAGCAATTTCACCCGCAACCCTTTTTTTTCTTCTCTGTTTACGACCAGGTCTGCTGATTCTCGCGGAGCTTTTTGGGGTCCAACCCGACGTCGAAGCGCTTACTACTCATGGGGAACACCCACGCCAGGAGCCCGACGGAGCCGCCCCACGCGTCGGAGCTGAGCGCCTACGAGGCGGCCTGCCAGGCCGACGCCGACCTCCAGTCCTTCGACTCCAACCTCCGGTCCCAGACCAGCCATGCCATCGAGGCGCTTGCTGCCGGCATCGGGGTCCGAGCGCTCTCCTTCGACTCCCTCAGGGAGGTCACCGGGTGCCTCATGGAGATGAACCAGGACGTGGTCCGGGTCATCCTGGACTGCAAGCAGGACATCTGGCGGACTCAGGAGCTGTTCGAGCTGGTGGAGGAATACTTCGAGAACAGCCTCCGGACCCTCGACTTACTCTCCACCCTCGACAAGTGCCTGAAGAACGTCCGCGACCGCCAGCTGCTCGTCATCATCGCGCTGCAGCAGTTCGAGCGTGAGGACCGCAAGGCCGGAGGGGCCGACAAGTATGCCAGGACACTGGAGGAGCTGAGGAACTTCAAGGCTGCCGGCGACCCGTTCACGGAGGAGTTCTTCCGCATCTTCCAGGCCGTCTACCGGAACCAGGTCACCATGCTCGAGAAGCTGCAGCTCCAGAAGAGCAAGCTGGACAGAAAGCTCAAGAACATCCACGCCTGGAGGAAAGTCTCGAGCATGATCTTCGCCGTGACTTTCACCGCCATCCTGATCTGTTCTGTTGTTGCGGCCGCGGTGGCCGCGCCGCCGCTCGCGGCGGCTCTCGCTGCAGCCGCCTCCGCTCCTGTCGGCTCCGTGGGGAAGTGGATCGACTCGCTGCTGAAGAACTACGAGAAAGCAGTGAAAGGGCAGAAGGACGCCGTCGTCTCGATGCAGGTTGGGGCGGGCTTGGTCATCAGCGACCTGGAGAACATCCGTGTGCTGGTCGACCGGCTGGAGATCGAAATCCAGTCGATGCTTCAGAATGCCGAGTTTGCGGTCGAGGAAGGCGAGGTGAAGATGGGGGTGGAGCAGATCAAGAAGAAGCTGAGCGCCTTCATGGCGAACATCGACCAACTGGGGCTTCAGGCCGACAACTGCAGCCGCGACATCCGTCGGGCGAGGACGGTGGTGCTTCAGAGGATCATCAAGAATCCCAACCTGTGAAGACAAGGACTCCTCGTATTTTTATTTCCGTCGTGAATTGGAGATTTTAAGGATTGATCAGGAGGACAAGCTCCGACTGAATAAATTTATGCGAATAATGGACTAATTTGTTATTCATCCCGTTTCGATGCAGACTGCATTAATGCCCTACATTTGCAAATACTTTCCTTCTTTATTAGCTATTATCACCTTAATTTGAGATCCACTAACATTTTATCGATTTAGTTGTGGATTTGAATGAGAATCGTCTTTGAGTGATTTGAATGAGATTGATAGGGACTCAATGGATCCAGATGGGATGCAACCGGAGAATTTAGCTCGCACTCTGCCAGCAATGGATATCGCAGAAGAAAGTTCAACGCGTTTGAATGCAGAAAAATTCAACAGCAGTTATTTCCGAGGAACAGTCTTGCTGAAGAGAGCCAAGGGTCAAAAGGAGGCTGGGTCGACCAGGAAATTGATGGCTCTGATGGTGATGCCGCCAAGATTCGACCGCGATGGTCAAAGTCAAGCTCAGAGCACCTGCCAGTCCGTACCGAATCATATTCCCAACAACCCCCGCCCCTCCCGGGGGCTCTTGATGCGTCAGCAGACTCTCTCTTTATAAATATTCAATGCGACGGATTGGTCGACTCTGTCTTTTCACCGGTTCAGCAATTTTAATAAATAAATGGACTTTCTCTTTAACGTAAATATTCTTTTTTTTTTACCCGAGTGACTTGGAGCGGAGACACGTGTCCCATGTCCCATTGGGTGGTTACTTAACAATCTGTTGATCTCGGATCCCTTTGACTGAAGAAAGACTTTACCCTAGAAAACTATTTTTCAAGATCAATTCTAATAAGATGTAGAGAGGCATGATTTGTGTCTTATATCCCAAACAATCCACTCAATTTTAGTCTCCGGAGAATATGAGTTAACATTAAAAAAAAAAAGTCTGATCAACCTGTCCATATACCTTTGCAGTGTCTTTTGAATACACAAATATGATTTTGTTGTTAGACTAAATCTAACAAAATACCAATAAATCTCAATTTATCTTTCATAAACAAATTAGTGCAAAATCGAGAATGATTTATGGAAATGTAAATGATCGATTATATATCTCCAACTATCAATTAAAGCTCTGCAAACGCAAAACCCCCCAAAACTTTGCACGGAAGTGCAAGTGTATTGACTTGATTCTATGAATTTGAAATCACCATACGAAGGTTCCGTTTCACTAGCCAATACCCCTAAAAATTCAATAATATGTTTTTTTTTTTTTATAGTGATGGGGTTTGAACTAGACGATTTGATGTTTTTTATCCTGTTTCTCATGTTACATACGTTTTCCATTAAGACTATTATGAGAACAATTAACGGGCATCTATTATATAATTAATGTGAGCTATAAATTGGGTAATAAATCAATATTAATTGGGAAATACTAATGATGCATTTGGTTCGGCATTCTTAAGGAGCTTTCAACCTTGACGGCCCTTGATCGTTTGGCAACCATTTTGATTGTTTGGCAACCATTTTGAGGGAGCTTTCAAGTGAAAGCTAACATTGGAAAGTTGAAAGTAGGACTGGCACTGGCTTTCAGTATTTGGCCAAATGCCAAAACTCATTTTTTTCTTCCAAAACTACCCTTGCCAATTTTTCAAATTTCCAATTATGTCCCTCATTATTTTTATTATTATTAAGGGACCACACCCTTCGCCAAACTAGTGAAGGACTACGGCCACCGGTGAGCAAGATATGGCGTTGGCAACCGTGGCGAGGACAGTTGGATCGGCGAAGGTTTTGGTCCTTTTTTTAATTATATACATTTGATTTTTTGGTATTATTGTCAAAACTTATATTTAAAAAGTTGCATAAATTATTTTTTCAATTTTAAACAAATAAAAATTAAAAAACTGATATTAATCACCCAAAGGACTTTTTAATGTGTTTTCTACCAATGGCATTTCTCTTAAAATTGCTTTTCAAAGCATAGTTTATTAAACAACTTTTGCATTTGCCCAAAGTACTTTAGGCTAACTACTTTGCATTTCCTCAATAGGTTTTCAAAATACTAAAGCAAATGCACCCTGAATATGGGATCACATATTAATTAATAATTATTACAACATTAAAATATTATAATATTCTCCCATTTGATCCCATTATTTCATCAAAGGAAATATTAATCCAAACCCACATAAACTTCATGCTAAAATAAAACACATGAATCATGACAATAAGTCATCTTAGAATGAGTATTATCTTCCATGTATCACAATGCATTTTATCAACCAATATGTGATAACATAACTAATTATGTTCAATCTTTATCAAACATGATTGTTTTTTCAAAATAACTTAATGCATACAATTGTAATTGAGAAAAATATCGCAAATGAATAAAAGTCTCGCAAAGTCTTTTGTATGAAGAAAAAATTTACACAATAAGACCAATGCCAATTTTGACTACATGATGCTTATAATTCATTGGTGGCATGTCTTTAGTTAAATGATCAACTATCATTAATTCAATACTTAAATGTTCTATGACCACCTTCTTCTTTTTAACATGTTTCTGATAGCCAAATACTTGATGTTAATATATTTGCTTTAACTACCACTTTTTTGGTTGTTAGCAATGAAAATTGTAGCTGAATTGTTGCAAGACATTTTTAGTGGCCTAGTAATAGAATCCATAATTCTAAGTCTTGATATAAAAATTTTTAACCACACACTATGTGAGGTGGCCTCAAAATAGGAAATGAACTTAGTCTTTATAGTGGAAGCGGCAACCAAGTTTTGTTTTGCACTCCTCCAGGACATAGCTTTGCCAGCAAAGATAAAAATGTATCATGATGTTGATTTACGAGAATCAACACAGCCAACAATGTTTGAATCCGAGTAATCAATCACCTCTAGGTTGTCAATCCGTCTATATGCATAAGCATGTAGCCTTTTGTACCTTAAAGATATCTCATCATCTTCTTCGCAACTCTCTAGTAGTCCACATCTGGATTACTCTAATATTTCCTCAACATTCCCATAGCAAAAGCAATATAAGATCGAGTGCAAACTCGAGCATATATCAAGTTTCTGATAGTAGAAGCATATGTGATGTTTTTCATTTGTTTAATTTCAAAATCGTTCTTCAGGTACTAGTTTGAATTGAACATGTCACACTTCACAATGGGTGCTATATTGAGTGAATTTATTCATCTAAAATCTCTTTATTGATATAGGTTTCTTGAGATAGTCATAGGGCTCGTTTGGTTCGGCTTTAGGCAAATGCCCTTAGGAAAATGCAAATATCTTTAGACTAAAGGGGTTTTTCGAAATGCAAATACCGTTTAGTAAAATGAAATTTTTCATTGCAATGCGAAGCAACTTTGGTCTAAATGCTGTTTGGTAAACACACATTTTGTAAAGCACTTTAACGAAATTTCTTTTTTAATAAAAAAATTGTAATTCTTTTTTTTAATCTTCACCGGTGGCCAAATTTGGCCACTGGTCAATCTCCAGCGGCTAGATTTGGCAGCTAGATAGCCACGCTTGAGGTCGAGTGACCTTAGGCTGTGGTTAGCCGTTGCCGTTGCCTGGGCGAGCGACCTAAGCGAACACCACTGGGGTTGCGCGAACCCAGGCGGCATCGCCTCTATCATGCGACCCAGGCGACGTTGCTTAGGTCGCCGCCTGGGGTCGCGTAGGCAATGGCGACAACACCTGGGTCGTTGCTAGGGTCGTGCAGGCGACCTCAGGCGGTGGTCACCGGCGTCGAGGACGCCTTGGCCAACGGCCGTCAGCCTCATCGGCTCCTCGGAGAAGATAAACAGTAATTTCATGAACAGTACCATTTGCATTTGAAAAATGCAACTTCCCAAAGTGACTCTGGATCTTCCTTGGGCTAAAGGCTTTTAGAGCCCTTTGAAGATGTAATTGTATTTGGCCAAAGTCCTCCCAAAAACAAACCAAATAGGGCCATAATACATCTCAAAGTCTATCTTTATGGATCTTAATGCCAATAACATAAGATATGTCACTTATATGCTTCATGTTGAAACTCTTAGCGAGAAATTATTTCACCTTATGTAACAACCTCTTATCATTAATTGCAAGTAAAATGTCATCAACATATAGGATAAGGAAAAAAAAATCATACTCCCACTAAAATTTTAGTATATATGTTGATCTATGACATTCTCTACAAAATCGAATAAGGAGATGACATCATGGAACCTCAAGTACAATTGAAGGGATGCTTGTTTCAAGCTATACAAAGACTTCTTAAGCTTGCACATCAAATGCTCACTAGCACTAGAGAAAAATCATTGTAGTTGTTTCATGTAAACCACTTCTTCTAGTTTTCCATTGTGAAATATCGTTTTCACATCCATTTAATATAACTCCATATTAAAATAAACAACTAATGCCAAAATAATATGAAGATAATCTTTTTTAGATATACGAGAAAAATGTCTTTGTGTGATTGATTCCCTTCTTTTAAGTGAATTCCTTGGCAACGAGCTTGACTTTGTATCTCTCAATGTTGCTCAATGAATTATTCTTAGTTTTGAAGATCCATTTACAACTAATGGCCTTCGCACCATTGCATAACTCAATTAAATCCCAAATCTCATTAGATGCCATACAACTCATTTCTTTCTTCATGACATTGTATCACAATTCATGGCTGGTAAAAACGTTTCGAGATTATTTTCAACTCCAATATTAGAGTCGAATTCTTATAGATACATGATGTAGTCATTATGCATTGTAGACTTCTTAATGTTGTATTAACATTCTCGTGAAGAGTTTCTTGTTTAAATGGATATTCAACAGTTTCTGGTAATTGTTGAATAGTTGAGTCTTCCAGATCAATATCCGCATGTAGTGGATCTTTAATGATTGGTTGTTCAACAACCAATTGAATTGACGGGGAAATCTAACAAAATACCGATGATCCCGATTTATCATTCATTGACAAATTCGTACAAAAGCGGGAACGATTTGCAGAAACATAAATGATTGGTACATACCTCCAGCCATTAATAAAAGCTCTGCAAACATGATAATCCCAAAACTTTAAACAGAAGCATAAAGCGTATATTGATTCGGTTTTGCAAATTTGGAATCACCACATCTGAACGTCCTGTTCCACTAGCCAATACCCCTCAAAACTTGATGATGTGCTTTTTGTAGTGATAGGGTTTGAACTAGATGATTGGATGTTTTTATTCCACTTTTCACATTACCAATGTCTTTGATCAAGACTATTATGGTAACAATTATCGGGCAATTATTACACAATTAACGTGGCAGTAGATCGGGTAATAAATCGACATTAATTGGGAAATACTAAATGTGAGATCATATATTAGTTAATAAATATTACAACATTAAATTATTACTACATTTGTATGTCAAGAAGTCTTTGGTGGGTGGATTTCTTTTGGCAACGGGGCTTCTGGGTCAAAGAGAGTTTGATAATCGATTGGGTAGCTCTCGTTGAGGCTCATCAAATCTCCCGACTTGAGTCAATTTAGCTCCGATGAGCTCGACAAACTGAAACTTTATACTGTATCAGAATATGGGTGGACTCTGAACACACAATCACTCGGTAAGTGATCTCGAATCTTGAATTTCATTTACCGTTGTCGATGATTGAGAATATTAAATGATCTTTTCACTCGAATGCCAGAGGAAAACTTTTCAAACCATTAGACAACTTCATGGTGCTTTTTTGTTATCCTCAAAGAAAAGTGAGTGGCCATGAGGTAGAGGATGTAGAATAATAAAAAGAGGACAAGGACGTGACTTTCCGGAGTCTTTCTTCTTCGATTTCAACCTCAAAAACATCTCTTACCACAACAGCTTCATGTAATGAAGCATGAAAGGCGGTTCCTGCTGCTCTGTTCTGTCGTACTAAGCCGGTTACTTCCTTTGGCAATTGGTGGTGAATGTCAGTGACGATGCAAATCAGAAGGGAGATAGAAGAAGCACATTCGATGCTGAAGACACATGCATCGTTTGCCTCTCCAGCCGTCCTCTCACCCTTCGTTTTCCTCCTCGTTAGCGCACTAGTCTTTGCCGGTTGGATCAACACAGTAAGTCGTGCTAAACATGCTCTGATAGCATTGCTTTGATTGGATATATTTTTTCTCGAATACAATTTAAATCAATTGAAGCAACTATTTACCCTGATTATAAGAAATTAGTATGTCCTAGTTTGAGTTTGAGCTACTGTCCCAATCCCCAGAATGCGATGACTAAAGCAAGTGATGCATTGTACCTTCCAGTCCATCTTTTTAGGTCCTTCTCAAGTATCAATATTTACTACATCAAACGCACCGGATATCCCTCTAAAATGCACAGAATGGAACATGACTCAAACTTGTCCTGCGAACTATCCAACCAAACAGACCCATGCTCGCCATATCCTTCATCAAATTCCCGGGAATGAATGCCCATCGTACTTCAGATGGATCCACGAAGATCTACGGCCATGGAAGGAGATCGGGATCACCAAGGACATGGTTGAAAGAGCTAGCCAGACTGCACATTTCCGACTAGTGATTTTGGATGGCAAGGTCTACTTGGAGAAGTTCGAGGATGCTTTTCAGACTCGGGATGTGTTCACTCTGTGGGGTATACTCCAGCTCCTCAGATGGTACCCCGGAAAGCTTCCTGATTTGGAGCTGATGTTCCATTGCAACGATCAGCCTATCATCCAATCGAGGGACTTTCCCCACCCCAAACGGGCTCCTCCACCATTGTTTGGGTACTGTAGAGATCGGAGAACACTGGACATCGTGTTCCCAGATTGGTCTTTTTGGGGATGGTAATGAATTCTATCTCAACAATATTCAGGAGATGCTTTTCCGTATTCTCATTCTACGAACTCCAGTGAAAACGAACAGGGTTTTATACAAGATGACATGATGTCAGAAAATGTATTTGAACTGAGAATTGCAGAGGCGTGCGTTCCGCTAAATTCATCATCCTAGAGTCCAATTTTGCCGGCAGTTCTTACAGTATTTAGTTACTTTCACCTTAAGCTTTCACTGATGTTGCCATTTGGATTGATTTGTCTTCTGCTTGTCTTGGAGTTCGATTTAGTTGGTTATGTTTGTAGGCATAGTTGATCGAAAGGGTTATCTTACTGAACTGTAGGGTTGAGACGAATATAAAGCCGTGGAGATATGTGTTGAAGGACATAGAAGAAAGCAACAAGAGGACTCCATGGTCGGACAGAAAGCCATATGCATACTGGAGAGGGAATCCGTTCGTGTCTCGAACCAGAATAGACCTTCTCAAGTGTGACGTTACCAAGAGACATGACTGGAATACCCGGATTTATATTCAGGTAGCGTTTCGATGCATAATTTCTCATTAGAGAGTGTTTAGGAAGTTGCAAGACTGTCTTCACCAGAAACCCAGCATTTCAAAGCTAGGAAACTAATCATGCTTCATTGATTAATGGTAGGACTGGCGTCGAGAATCTAAACAAGGGTATAAGCACTCCAATCTAGCGGATCAGTGCACTCATAGGTACAGAATGATCTAAACCTGATTCTATAGCTGAAGAATATGTCTGTTTTAATTATGTTATCGACCTCAGTGATATTATTGTAAAGGTTAGTTTACTATTTAAAACAGATACAAGATATACGTCGAAGGCCGAGGGTGGTCAGTGAGTGAAAAGTACATCTTGGCATGCAACTCCATGACCTTGCTAATCAAGCCTCGCTACTTCGATTTCTACAGTAGAGGTCTCATCCCGTTGCAGCATTATTGGCCGATTCGGGCCAACAAGAAGTGCACCTCCCTCAAGTTTGCTGTCGAGTGGGGCAACAATCATACCGAGAAGGTCCGTTCAATCTTCCATTGTCCCCCGGTTGCATGGACCTAAGCGGCATGCCAATCTTGAATTGATACGTTCTCGATATCTGATTACAGGCAAAGGCCATTGGAGAAGCCGGGAGCCGCTTCATACATGAGAATCTAAAGATGGAGCACGTTTATGATTACATGTATCACTTACTCAATGAATATGCGAAGCTCCTCAGGTACAAGCCCGCTGTACCAAAAGGCGCCGTGGAGCTTTGCTCGGAGACAATGGCGTGCCCCATGAAGGGGATGTACAAGAAATTCATGCTGGATTCAATGGTGGAGTCGCCGAGCCAAGAATCGCCTTGCTCTCTGCCTCCTCCGCACGACCCTCCTTTGCCTGAAGCTTTCCTCGAGAGCAAAGCCGTCTTCACTTGGCAGGTAGAGGCATGGGAAGATGAGTACTGGCAGGGTATCAACAAGAGCAGCAAGAGGCATAGCAGCAAGAGGCATTAAGGAAAAGAAAGGATAATGGATAGAGTTGATCTACAGTTGTGGTTGTTGACAAACAAGTTGATGCATTAGAATTGACTTCAAGTTTGGTGCAAATAGAATAAGCTTCGAGAAAAACTCTCTTGGGTTTTCTCGACATCTGCATTTTCTGTGGAAGCATTCATTGTTGAAGGAGTAATTGGGTTGAAGCAAGAAAATTAGTATCGACAAAATTAATCATTGATGACATGAAAAGCTCGTTCATTATATTTCCCCCATTGATGGTGAAATGAAATAGTCCGATTTATCTAATTCATACGCACATTCTCTTATTAATAAAAAAATCGATTTTTATGAGTTGTTAGATGGCTCGATTTGCAGAAATGACATTAATCTTACTTTAACAAAATTATTTTTGACTTTTATGTCAAATTCGGGTTAAATGGAGTACAAGTTTCAGGAAAAGAGAGAATTTTCTTGGGCTTGTAATCATATTGGAGAGCCCGATGGTCATAATGAGTTGGGTCCCTGTCGGTCAGTTCCCGATCGTTCGCGTCGCACCTTGATTCGGTTCGTTTGATGCCCGACCGGCGGTTCGCTCGATGGGCCGTTCTCGGGCTCCGGTTCGTCCTATACACTCGACCGGCGGTCCGGACCGAGTTCTTGCTCAGCATCGATTGCCCATCCCTGCACTCTAGGAGAATTTCAGGTGCTTGGGCAAGAAGTAAAGGCCTCGACCCTGGTCTGGTCAGCTTCGTTTTCCTCACTCATCAACTCTCTTCGTCTCGCTCTCTCTCTCTCTCTCTCTCCCTCTCTCTCGGCGCGATGGATATCGACTTCAAGAATTATCGACTTCGCTGCGAACTTCACGGCCACGAGGACGATGTAAGTTCATGCAATGATCTCTCCGTCATTCCTTCATCGATGGAATCGTGTCGCATTCCCTGCGTTTGCTCAGAATTGGATGCGTTCGCGGCTCTGCTAGAGCCTACGCGAACGATCTTCGATTCCCAGCAGCGCATGTTTGTTGCGTTGCCGTGAATTTCATGGGCTCTGTCGTCCTTTTGTCTTTCCTTAGGTTCGGGGCATATGCGTGTGCGGGGACGGCAGCATAGCGACCTCGTCGAGGGATCGGACGGTGAGGCTGTGGGCTCCTAGCTCCGGCGATGGGCGCAAGTACGAGGCGGCGAGGGTGCTGTTAGGGCACAAGAGTTTCGTGGGGCCCCTGGCGTGGATTCCGCCCAGCGAGGAGCTTCCGGAGGGCGGGATCGTGTCCGGTGGGATGGACACTCTCGTGATGGCTTGGGATTTGAAGACTGGAGAGGCGCGGACGTTGAAGGGCCATCAGTCGCAAGTTACCGGCATCGCGTTGGACGGTGGTGACATTGTTTCTGCCTCTGTTGATTGGTGAGTTGAAGTAGATGATAGTGTTTCCGGTATCTTGGAGAAATTGTGCATTGAAGTAGATGATAGTGTTTCCGGTATCTTGGAGAAATTGTGCATTGTTGTTGGGATGTTGCGAGATTAAGTGGTTAGCATTGTAATATTGCTAATATGTGGTTCAATCCATTTGGTGAAATCTTACATGCCGGTTGGGTTTTTAATTGATTGCAACTTGGAGGGGTTGGATATATCTACAATATTGTGCCTGTTGTTACTTTCAGGGCTCAAAATGGGTGGAAAAGTAGAGGACTCTATCTTTACTGGATGTTAATTTTGTAATTCAAGTTTAAATTTTCTTCTCAAATCTCAGCTTTCGCATTGCAAGAAATATCAGAGGCCTTCATTTGCTATGGTTCAAGATGCTTTGAGGCCTGTTTAATTTAGTTCAAATTAACTTGTCCATTGGCACATTTTCCCAAGTGTTGCTACGTTTGACTTTCTTAGACAAGTTGAGTCAAATGGCCTTGGCTTGGTTTCAAGTATTTTGCTGCTTGCACATGATATATTGCCTGATGCTTTCTTGCTTGTTTGCAGTACCTTAATACGATGGAGGAATGGCCAGCCTACTGAACACTGGGAAACTCATAAGGCCCCCGTACAAGCAGTCATAAGGTTGTCCTCAGGGGAGCTTGTTACAGGTTGGGTTCTTTCTGCTTGAGGTCTTTATTTGATGTAACTTCAAAAGAATTAGGATTATTCTTCTTCCAACCGTTGGGAACTTAAGAAGTCGGAAATGTTTAGCATATCCTTCCCTTTTTTGTTATGTTTTCTCCCATCTATCTGCTATTTTTCATCATTAGAAGTGCTGATTACTTTCTTTGACCAAGTTGGCCAAATTTTAGTCAAGAACATGTTCCTCCGCATGATTTAGATTTTAGAGTTTGCAAGAGGAGATGTTCCTAATAAACTTGTTTACTAGATCATTCTCCTGAGGAATCATCAATGAATTTTGTGAAAGTTTTAGAAGTGCCCTCCACTCGAGACTGGACTTCAGCATTTAGGGGAAGTCTTGTTGTTTTCCATTTTTCTGTTTAAATTTTAAGTTTCTTTTGATTTTGGTGCTTCTCGGTCTGTTACAATTTTGTTTACAAATGATTCTATGATCAGTGGTCATAGACTCATGTCCTCAATACTTTTCTTTGTACAAAACATGATGGATTTTTTTTACTCGTAATTAGTGGCAGTTTTTCCGTCAGACTCATCTATAGATGTATTGACATGCTTAGAAGATCAAGAAGAATCTTATTGATAAGCTGTTTCTCTACTTTATCCAGGTTCAAGTGACACGACCTTAAAACTCTGGAGAGGAAAGACATGCACTCAGACCTTTGTTGGGCATACAGGTTAACCTTTCTCTTTCGTTCTATTTATATCTGCTCCAACTTACTAATTTAACCAAAAAAGAAAAAACTGCTTGAGCTAGCTAGCGTACTATCTTGGATAGTCAATAGCAGTTTAGTAGTTTATAATGCTCCAAAATCTGCTGTATGGCTGTAGAATTTGATAATAATCAATTTGAGAGAAGCCCCCTATTATGTTGTTACTTATCATCTTAACTATTTAAAAATTGAAGCAGTTCTTGTTTCCTCTCTTTATTGGCTGGAAACTACTGGTTCTCTATTGTGTTTATGAAGCCTGAATTTCATGGAGTCCTTATGAATTTGTATAAGCTATTATTCAATTTTTTGAAGCTGAACAATTTGGGCCTCTGCTGCTACTGTATTGATGTTAGTTTCATTTGAAATGATAGAAGTTCCTTCCATCACGTTTTTTTTTCCTTTTATGCATTCTGCTTTTTGACAGAAATGAACTAGGTTGATGGCTATTGTTTTGTTCCATGTACTTATTCACTGAAGAATGATGCAGATACTGTTCGAGGCTTGGCAGCAATGCCTGATCTGGGCATTCTATCTGCATCACATGATGGGTAGGTTCACTATTTTTGTTACTGGTGATTCAGTGAATTAAGTTTATGGTAGAGAGAGATTCATCTGTCAGTACTCTTTATGTCTAAAGTCATGAAAGTAGTTAGTATATGCTCTTGCTTTTTTGCAAGTTTTGAAGTTTCTTTAGGATTAAATGATACAACAGACAAAAGTCACCTTTAACTTTTCAAGTCCAATAATGCTTTAATCCTTAAGATGCCGTCTTAACTCAAATGAGGATTTCACAAATACCCTACTGGGTGACAGAAAGGTTAGCTGAGAGTAGAAACAAACTTGCAGTTATGCCAACATTTCAACAATTGAGAACAAGAGAAGCGGTCTCCTGTATAAGTTTGCTTGGAAACCTAAAGTGATGCGAGAGATGAGAGGAGAAGTAAATGTGGAAAGGAGGACTCAGTCGAAACCCTGGATCGCTTAGATCAAATAGCGTTTGAGAAATATTGCAGCAAACAAATGAAGTGTGTCCAGATCTGCTTATAATAATATTAAGTGCTTCAAGATGTACGTTTGTGCCAACTCTTTGTGGCTGGTCTGACCAATCTCGCATGGGCTTGGAAACTTACATACCAAGAGAACACCAAGTGAAATGCCTAAGCATTTTGATGATGCCTCATCCAATGTTTGCCATTGAGAAGTTATCTTATCATTCATAGGTACAGCATGGCAGAGCTGGTCTGAGATTCTGATCATGGGCTAAAAAGGGAGCCTCTATTTGGCCTGTCATGTCTTTAATATAGCATATAAGTATGCATACTGCTAAGCTTATTATATTTACTTTGTAGTCTAATGTTCTCATTCAATTTTGTCTAATTATGTTTACAGAGTTCTATAATTTGCCGCTTGCTGTTGGTGAATAGTTTTTCATCCCCTGAAAACAGGTCTATCAGGTTATGGGCAGTGAGTGGTGAATGTCTAATGGAGATGGTTGATCATACTTCTATAGTCTATTCTGTTGATTCACATGCTTCAGGCCTTATAGTCAGTGGTAGCGAAGATCGTTTTGCCAAAATATGGAAAGGTAGTTGCTTTTGATTTTCACTTCCCACTGGGGTTGCAATGAGATTTAACCAATCGGTTATTTCTCTTTTTTCTTTTTTTAAGCTGTTTGTTGCCAGTTCCTTTAGTTATGTTAGAATAATGATATAGTAGAGTTACATAGCTTCTCATGCATCATGGCTTGGGTCTTTTATGCTTTTGGCTGGAAGTGTTCTTGTCCATTGCGGTTGGAAGCTTCTGTTTCGTATCAACTAGGTTTCACATCGCTTCTGTTGAACATAGCGTTTTGAGTGTAATAGTGTGCAGCTGTTGTTGAACATGGCTCTATCCCTTTATAGGTTGCTTTAAAATGAAAATGACTACACTCGTAAAAACCCTTTACCATTTCTTCAAATGCAATAATTCTTCCTTGGATTTAATGTGGATGCTCTCTCAATGCAGTCAGCCGCTTATTTTGCCTCAACCTTTCTAACATATATAGGAACTGGTCAAATGTGCCTGATTGATAGCAATTATAGAAATGGTTTTGAAAGATGATGATTTTTAAACTTGAGTCTTTGTCCTTGCATCAGAATTTAATTTTCATTGAAAATCATCTTAAGGATTTTGGGAGCTTTTGATCTTTCAGATGGAGTTTGTGTTCAGAGCATTGAGCATCCCGGTTGTGTATGGGATGTCAAATTTTTGGAAGATGGAGACATTGTGACAGCATGTTCTGATGGGACTATACGTATATGGACAAATCAACAAGACAGGATGGCTGACTCAACTGAGCTCGAGTTATTTGATTCAGAACTATCTTCTTACAAGAGAAGCAGGTATTATAATTAATTAGATGCCAATATCTGATGTATATAGGGTGATATGTGCATCATGAAGTGATGACTAAGAGGAAGATCACTGAGTTTGAGTATTTGTCTGTTCTTTCTCATTCCTCTTCCACTTTTTTCTCTGAACTCTGGACTTTGGTAAGGTTTTTGTCTCTTTCTCTTTCTAGGCTGTATAGATGAGATGAGATCAAACCTTTTTTGGTTGGTACTCATTACTTACTGAGTGAATGATTGCAAGGTCTTCAATTTTCAGTAATTTGACAGTGTTTCATTTGTCATTTATTTGTTGTTATGACCACAACATACAGTTACCAGATAGATCTGTATCGCAGAATAGTTTTATCTTGTTGCTCCTCATAAGAGGCTATGGTGAATCATTTCTTTTGGTTAGGTAGTGATTTTTTTCAGCTGAAGGGTTAGGGTAGTGGTTCACCTTGCGTTTCTAAAGCTCAGGTTAAGACACTTCAGAATCTAATGTATGTGGACGTTTCTTTTTGCGTATTTCTCTCTGTTTTGTCTGTTACAGGAAAAGGGTCGGAGGACTGAAATTGGAAGAGTTGCCTGGGTTAGAGGCTTTACAAGTGCCAGGTAGGATTTTACGCATCTAATTCCAGTATGACCCTTCAGTTATTTATCTTCTCTATTTTCTAGAAATTACTGTTGAATTTGTGCACTTAAATATGGCCATCCAGCTAGAGAAGCTATTTCCTCTCCCCCCCCCTCCCAAAAAAAAAAAAAAAAAAAGCTAGAGAAGCTATAATTCTAGGGTTACATGCGTTTTTTAACCAGTTTTTATCCGGTCAGAATATCATCTTTTGTTTATTACTTAACTAAGTAGAGAGAAACGGTTAATAAAGTGGATTGAAGTCATAACTACTTAGTTAAAATGCATCCATTTTAGAACACATATCTTTAGGAATGAGTTGTTAAGGTGGATTGATCTTCCCAAGGATATCCTTGTTTTGACTCTAACCGTAATTGCATATTTGATTTCATGAGTTGCAAATATGGTTAGTGGCCTAAGTCATGGTGTCTCAGGAAACTACCACATTGGTATCCCATGGCCGTCCTTGACAGTAGATCTAGGGTTCTTTAATTTTTTAACTGTTTAAAATTTTGATCTGGTCCTGTTCTAGCTTTGCCTTTACTTGAAGATATCTATATATCTTGAATTTTACCAAATGAAGATCAGATAATGAGGAAAATACAGGGGCTTTGTCATCCTATCTAATCCTGTCTTATTGGGTTTTACATACCAGCGACCAAATGCAACCTAAGTAAATTGTTAAGCTGTCAAGGGCGGATTGCTATATCGAGCTGCAAGCATTATTAATTGTTTTAAGTGCTTCATTTATATTGTGTATAGGAACTAGTAATGGCCAGACAAAAGTAATCAGAGAAGGAGACAATGGGGTGGCATATGCGTGGAATTCAACTGAACTAAAATGGGATAAGGTACTTGTCAAACTAAAGTTTGTTTTTGTAACTGCTTCTACACACGTGAGATTTTAAATCTAGCACTGCAGCACACTTAATCTTCCAGGTGCAGTGTTAGATCATTGTAGTTACAGAAACATTTTGTCAAGTGACTTGTTAAGGGTGTGGGCTTTGACTATTGCAGAATTTGCGCTACTTGTGGTCAATTAACTGCGCTGAAAACTAAGGACCTGTTTGTTTATGCTTCTCAAAATGACAACAAAATTCTTTTTTTGTGCTTTCTCACCAAAATTTAATATTACATCCAAAAAATTTCATAAACTTACGAAATAGTTAGATGTGATTCTATGCGTCGACACTATATATGTTGCAAAAGTTTCATGTGTTTAGGATAAAAAGGTGAAAGTGTGTGCATCATAAGATGTAGATTAGCAAAAAGTAAAAGTTAATCTAGACACGCCTTAAATATACACATTACATTTGAATAACTGGTTGTAATTATACATGTCTTGGTGTTAAAGCATTAGACATATAATGGCATTGCCTAATTTATAATTGGGTGCAAGATTCTTGGAAATGGACACAAATTATCTTCTTTCTAAACAAATGTTTGAAAAGAAATGTTTTCAATGAGTGAGCATCATCGTGTTCTCTTTAAATTTCTTGTTGTTAGAGATAGCTCCTTTTTCCTTCTCTTTTTTATGTGCAATACATTCTTGGAGTCTAATTAGCTATGTGATTTTGAGGAAAAAAGCCCAAGCAACATCTGCTTGGACAGGTTGCCTTCTGAAAGCTCACTTTTTTTATCCCAGTTCAGGCATGCGAGTAACTATAATTTTTTAGCTATATCTTATAGAAAACGTGGCATGTATACAGAAGAGTTGCTGTCTCTCTATACACAATACTTGTGTGTACTTTACCCTTGTTAAATATGTTAAGTAAATTGATCTTCTGTCTTCCACATGCCTTGAAGAATTTTTTTCTCTTTTTGTTTGACTTTTTAGCTTAACAAAATAAGATATCTGTGCATGTCCTTTATGCAACCATATAAATTTTTTTAGATATTTATCAATCTTGTTGCTTTGTTTTTATTTTAAGTTAAATATTCCCTTCAATTACTTCTATAGATTGGTGAAGTAGTTGATGGACCAGAAGATAGCATGAAGCACCCAGTCTTAGATGGTGTTCAATATGATTACGGTATGTTGCTTTTCCTCATATCTAGATGAGTGCTTTGGTATTATGAGTATAAATCGAGCTAAATCAATGGATTTGATTGTGCAGTATTTGATGTTGATATTGGAGATGGTGAGCCTATACGTAAGTTGCCCTACAATCGATCAGGTATCCCCATCTCTAATACCTTGAGATCTCTTCATTGCAAATATAGCTTTGGCCAAGGATAGGTTATTTTGTTTCGAAAAATTCTCTAGTTTTATGTTATCTATGTCAGTTAAATCAAATCTCTGGGAAAATGCTTGTGGTTGCCATTTTAATTATCTGAAAATGCAGAATTGTGTCTTGATATCTGGAAGTCAGGGAGAGTTTCTTTTCTTTCCAATATTTCCAATGTAAATGCCAAAAAACTGAATTTTGAGAAAGAATTTTTCACTATAAGAACCTCCGACCAAAATTAGGTAGAAGATATGATAGTACCATGAACTATGGATAATAGCTTTTTTGTTTTCTTATAAGAAGTGGGAATCAGAGATATGTATAACATTTTTTTAAATTAAAAAAAAAAATTGAAGCTGAAGAGCTGATTATAATATAATGCGGAGATAAGTTTCAATTTCGGGAACATAATCCTTTCCTAATATTCATTCATGCAGAGATTCTCATTTTGGCCTTCAAGAGTAAAGCTTAATGAAAAAATGATTATTTGATGGTCATATCTCCTTTGCTATCAATTATCATTATATGCTGTTTTTGTGTTAATTAATAGCATCTTAAGTAATCTTACTGAAATAAACTCGATAATGCCTGTTCTTCTGTGTCTTTATGGTTCGCTGCTTCTCAGCCAGAAAGAACATTGACAGCAGCATTATAGGAAGGATAGACAACTGTTTTGTGAGTCAATACTGATAACTGTAGCACCTGAGTCATGAATTCAGCAGGGCAAGTGGTGACATTTCTAGGGATGACCACCCCTTTGGTACCTTTCCAATGGAATGTCTTGCACTTTTAAGATTAATCTAGAAAAATATATATTCATGTAGATCACTTCCTGTAATTTTTGGTGTTCTTTGTAATATGATCTATTGCATATTGTTAATTGATGCATTCTTTAGAAATATGTAAGTTTATAGAATGTGAGATTTTTCCAGATAATCCATATGACACTGCCGATAAGTGGCTACTCAAGGAGAACCTCCCTCTTTCCTATCGCCAACAGATAGTGGAGTTCATACTTGCAAATTCTGGGCAGAGGGACTTCAATCTTGATCCATCATTCCGTGATCCCTATACTGGTTGTAAGTATATTTTGTCGACAGTGCTGTGACGTATTAATGTTGCAATTATTGAGGGCTCCATTTTCATTGGTCTCTCTCTCTTTCTCAGCCAGTGCATATGTTCCTGGCGCACCTTCGCAGCTGGCAGGTATGCTGTTGAAACAAAATTTATGTTTGCTCTAATTCTCATCTATTGAAGACATATTTTAGTTCTAACGGTATGCGTGTTCTTGTTATATGTCAGCTAAACAAGCAAGACCTACTTTCAGGCATATACCCAAGGTATCTTCGGATAGATTTTTCTTTGTGATTTTACATTTGAAATGAACTGTTGGGAAGACGTGTGCTGGGCCTGCTAAAGGGCGTGGCAGCATGGGGAGACATATGAAGGGATATTTAGAGATAGCTAAAAAGACTGCCTAAGTGAGGGAAAGAGCAGAAGAGAACGATATCAAAATTTAGTATTTGCTTTTAATAATTCCAAAAAAAAAAAAAAAAAAAAAAAAAACTTGTATATTCTTTTTTTTGGTAAGGAAAAACTTGTATATTCTGATGTCTACAAAATCGAAAAATAGAACTAATAAAACTTCCAAAATCATTCTGGTCGCTCTGACGGTCACTTGTTCCTTTCTGTCTGCCCTCCAACTTTTTCATAAGTTAGCTTGAGTACAGTCTGTTATGGTAAAGTTAGTGATGTGGGCACCTCAGAGGGACCATATGCTGCATTTTAATTTCATTGGAAAGTCAGTTATTGACTCTTTGATTATAAAATTAGTTGAGTGATATATCCCTAATATCACTTTCTCATCCAATTATTGACTCTTTAATTATCTGATTAGTTGAGTGATATCTCCCTAATATCAGTTTCTCATCCATTCTTTACAATTTCTTTTCCAGAAAGGAATGCTGGTCTTTGATGCTGCTCAGTTTGATGGAATTCTTAAAAAGATTAATGAGTTCAATACTGCTTTGCTCTCTAATCAGGTATTTAATTTCTCTCTGTCTTTCAACCATTACTTTGCGGCAGTTTGTTTCAGATTACCCTTTGGTCTCTGCTCTATTGTATTTTTCTTGCTACAACTTTCTTAGATGTATTTCTTTTCTTCTGTACTCTTTTAAAGATCAGCTTAGACCAAATGTTGTGAGGCAGAATTGCCTTGTTTTATCACATTATGGGAAAATTCTTGACATTATTCCTTGTCTGTAACTTCTTGTTCTTATATCATTACTGTGCTGATTGATTTTTATCGCACTCTTTTGAAGGAAAAGAAGAACTTATCATTGACGGATATGGAGATTTCCAGATTGGGTGCAATTGTCAAAATTTTAAAGGACACATCACATTATCATTCTAGCAAATTTGCTGATGCTGACTTTGATTTGATGTTGAAGTTGCTAGAATCATGGCCATATGAAATGATGTTTCCTGGTTGGTTCTTTGACCTGTGTCCTTCTTCAAGCACATTTAACTCTCGTGTTGATACTGATGACATAGTAAATTTCATTCTGTTTCTTTCAAGTTGCATGATTTGGTCTTTCATCTGGTGTGTACAACAATAAATCTTTCAGAAAGATGCCTCTTGGAATTTTGGATGTAGGACTGAGATATTAGCTCGTGGGGCCATCTGAAGGGGAATTATTAATAACAGAGATATATTGATCAAAAAGAAGTGAATCTTGATAAGTGCTCCACAGTGATTGTTTCAACCCAAGCAAAGACATGCCAAGAAGAGAAAAGGACAAAATGATTTTGGACAAACAGAAGAAATAGTTCTGGAAACCAGTGAGAAAGTTTTTATATCAAATGAATCAACTTCATGGATGCACAATGAGTAGATGAATAATAAAACTTTGGTCACTTCATCAGATAGGTTGATGTGCTTCAACAACTGAAATGTTGCTCCATTGTCATCAATTTGTTGATATATTGAGATGAATTTTACTTTGTTTGCACTCTGTAGTCCGTAGCATCTTATATACGTGAGGATTTAATGCATCACGATTAGTTGATTTGTTGTGCTCATTCTTTTGCAGTTATTGATATTTTCAGGATGGTAATCCTGCACCCAGATGGGGCAGCCGGACTTCTGAGGCATCAAGGGAACAAGAAGGGTATTGTCAATTTCTTCTAAACTTAGATGTAATTATTAGACAAGTTGTAAAGTCAAAAAATTCTCAGACCAGATTACCTAGGAATTCAGGCCTATTTGTTTCAAAACACTTCACTAGCTGTTGGAAATTGAAGATTATTTCGTTCTGATGGAATGTTGATTTTGCACTGTGATAGATGTTCTTATGGAATCAATCAAGAGAGCAACTGGAAATCCTTCAGTCCCTGCAAATTTCTTAACTAGCATCCGGGCTGTGACTAATCTATTCAAGAATTCAGCATACTACAACTGGTTGCAGAAGCATCGCAGTGAGGTTATTGCCATTTTGTCATGTTTCTTTTTTGATGTAAAAGTGGATATCTTACATACAGGCAAGCAAACATGCACGAATTCATGCATGCAGTGAGAAGGAAGGAGCTAACAAAAGTATTTATTTCTTAAGAAGCTGATAAAAGTGTGCCGTTCATGAGTCTTTTCTTAGTCTAAAGAAAATTATTAGCGTTCTTCAATGTAATCTATAATATCTGGTCAAGCTTTTGTTCTTGATGTAATCTCGTGATACAATACAAAGCTTCAACCATTGAGTTACAAATAACTTGTTAATACTGAAAATATAGGTGTTCAACTGTCATTATCTTGAATATTTGGGAACTGCTTGACAAATTAGTCAGATACTTAATTAGTTGAGCTTGTAACCTGATATATCATAGGATATTACATGCTTATTGGATATTATTGGGTTAGATGCAGGTACTAGAATATGACTCAATTTTCTTTAACTTTTTGATTGTTTGATATTATGGCTCAGATTCTTGATGCGTTTTCGAGCTGCTCTTCATCTTCGAACAAGAATCTACAGTTGTCTTATGCTACTCTATTACTCAAGTGAGTATATTCTAACTGCTGTTCAGGGCGGGCACTTTTCCATTCTCCTTTTAATAATTCATGTTCTTGATAATTCCTCTCAAGATTTTACTTGTAATCTCCTTACTTATTACTGCCTTTACAATTATTTCTTCATTTTCTCTTTGCCTTTTGTTTAGAGGAACCTATTTCATTTTCAGTGTAAATTTGATTTGAAATTAAAGAGGATGGATAATTAGTTTAATATCTCTTTTTGATTCATGTACATATACTTTAAAGGTTGTTTGTTTTGCAATTTCTTGAGTATGGTAGTAGATGTCAACTATGTTGTCAATAATCTAAGAGGCACTACTTAAGCGTATTGTTCTCAAATATTTTCTTACTTAAGATCATAGTGCCTTTCCAAACTGGAACTCATATGATTATGCTCTCACGATTACTCGTTGAAAATAGGTAAGACTATCCTTGAAAAAGATAAAGCGCCTGTGCTATCCTGAGACTCATAACCAAAGAGTAGTGCTTTCCCTTTTTCTTGGCTGTTCTTTAAGCTGGTAGAGATGATAAGAAGTTTGTCATTTATCATGAATTCTTGACATGGAATGTTTGGAAAAAACTATGTTTTGGCTCTATAAGTTGGATTCTTTCATTTTTAAGCAGGCTAGTATCATCTGCATAGAGAATCAGTATGCCTGTATCTATGGCCAAGAGATAATGGCATTGCAATGGTTGGATCATTGATCTTAATTGAAAGTGTACATACACTGCTAGCCCTTGAGATCTTATTTGCCCTCTTGAGACCCTGGCAATATGATTTCTCACTTTTTTTGTTAGCTATAAGTACATTAGGGAGGAAATGTGGTTATAGGATGGAGACTCGGGCTAACAAAGGCAAGAGAAGACCTGGAAAGACATGAAAGGAGACAATAATAAGAAAATTACATGTCTTAGAAAAGGTTTGATGCCAAATTGAGTGATTGGCATAAAAGGATCCATATAGTTGACCCCTGCTTAGTCTGATGAGGCTTAGTTTGTTATTGTTATGCTGGATACCAGACTCATCTTGTTTAAGAGATATATAGCTCCAACTTGTTACTTTTGTATCAAGGTAGCTTGATGGACATGTTATTTCCTCTTTGACTAAGAGTTCAATACTACCATTCACAGTTATGCTGTGCTATTGATTGAGAAGAAGGATGAAGAAGGTCAATCTCAAGTTCTTTCAGCAGCACTTGAGGTAGGATTTGATTTTTCACTTCTGGCTGGATTGCTTAAATTGCTGAAGTGTTTATTTTTGTTTTTCATTTAGTGACTGAAGTACCTCATTTTGATAATTTGCTGCTGCCTTTTTTCAGCTTGCAGAAAATGAATCTTTAGAAGTTGATGCAAGATTTCGAGCTTTAGTAGCTATTGGATCATTGGTACTAACAGACCTCTCTTTTCAACCCTGATTTACAATTTTTTTTTATCAGGATACTTCCCTTTCTTTCTGTGATAAGAATAGGAAGGAATTTTCTAGGGCTGTCCATCAGACCCTGCAGATAAAAAGTGTTGTTACTTTGTGGTGTGCATCTTTTAAGGAATTCAAGTTAATTCAATGGGTTCATTACTAATGCTGAGTGGCTCTTGAAATTTTTATGTGTTTTACATCTATGGTTGCTTCCTTATGATGTGTGGGGCTTAGAATAAAAATGTTACATATACTATAGTGAATGGCAGTATGCAGCTTGGTTCTATATAAAGTGAAACAGATGATATATATCAATGATGATCTAGTGCTTGACTTAGGAATCAGGTTTTTTTTTTTTTTTAATGTCAGGTGAATCTATATGACAGTATTCGTTGTTGTGGAGCCTTGGTCATGATTTTGCTAATTTCCTTGAACAGATGCTTGATGGTCTTGTTAAAAGAATCGCTTTGGATTTTGATGTCGAGCACGTTGCCAAAGCTGCAAGGACTTCTAAAGAAGCCAAGATTGCTGAAGTAGGAGCAGATATCGAACTCCTAATAAAGCAGAGTTGAATTAGTGTTATTTGAGGTAAGTGACAAATTTTTGTGGTTCCTGTCAATGTTAAACATGGCACTAGGAATTTGCATAAGATTCCTCGGTGGAAGCATATGATCATTCTATCTCTCTAGACTACTGCATTTCTCATATATGTTGAGAATCAGATCCTGAATTTACATGCATCCTATAGACCCCTCTCAGAAAATGCTTAATGCCCCGGGTACTTTGATCAAGTCCTAAGCATCAGACATTTATCTTTTATTCTCACAAAGAAAAAGATCTGCGACTTTTCCTATAGGCCCTGGAGCAGTTTTCCTCTTCAATTCATTGAACTCTATGCAAAATATTGAGCTTATTTGGCTTCTCTCTGTTACTGTCTTCTCCTGACAGCTGTGCAAATATTCAACCGCTTGTGATTCCATCGTGGGATTGCACACCTGCTATACAGAAGTCTTTCAGAACAGTATCCATGTTACCATGGAGGAACAATGGGTTATTTGGACACAGAAACGGCCACATTTGAGAGGGATTGATTGGCCTTAAAGTATCATCTGTCGGGAATTGTATACTGTGTAGGAGATTACATGATAACAGATTGAGACTTCACAGGTCTACAATTTTCTTTCTGCCAGCAAAAGCTCTGATACTATGATATGGACTAACAAATCACACCATAAGAAGCATTGAAGGGAAAAAAAGAACCAGGGCCGTGTGCCCTGCAATGCACGGGTCTTCTAGTGTTGCAATAGTCCGTTCTTTTCCAGATCCAGAGATATGTGTTTGGTAGTAAAATAGTGCTTGTCAATTCTGATGCAGACGCCAAATGCACAGGTCTTTTTAAGAGTTTGGTCGATTCATTTATCGGGAATCGGGATAGACAAGTCAAACTTTCAAACGCGGTCTCTCTCTCTCTCCTCTCTCTCCTCTCTCTCTATAATATGCAATGATTCGATACCACTACGTTAGCGTCACACATGACGTGTATTTTTTATTCATATCCACTAATATATTGATGCCTGTCCACCTGTCCATGTCAAAAATTGATGTGGAGTCTGAGTAAAAAAATTAAAATCTCTACTCTCTTCCTCCGTCTCTGTCCACAGCCACCTAACCTCTGCTCCTCCATCGCTGTCGTGATCGGTGTTGTCGCCGGTGTTTTGATTAGGCTGACGATCATTCCGTCCAATTGGCTTCCTCTCTTTTTTCCGTCTCATCGTTCTCGAGAATTGGATGACCATGGCTGAAATCGTCCTGCTCGTACATGGCCGTTGTCGGCGTCATAATATCTAAGTGGAGTCAAAGCCATCTTCCTCCATTTTCTCCGTCTCGTCATTCTTCAAAGCTCAAGATTTGCCCGTACGTGACGTCACTTGTCCAAGGCCGCATTCAAGCTCTTTCCATCTTCCCTGACATTTATTCTTCTGTTTTCCTCTATTTTTTCTTTTGCTGTTTGAGCTTGGAGTCCATGGTCGTCAAGATCTCGAATTTGCTGTCAAGGCTCATGGCCATGGACAAGCTGCGGTCGCTAGATCTATGGATGGGCCACCTCGTGAGCCATGGACGAGACCATATCTGAAGGCACAACTCCGGTCCATATTGTCCAAATATGGACAGGCAACATCTACGAGCCGCCGTGACGATGGAAGGGTGGCTTGGCCGTGGAGGGGTCTGATCACAATGGACGATGGAGCCGACCATGAAGCACAATATAGAGGAAGCTTCCATGTCTAAACAAATCTTTGCAGGCAGATTTTTTGTTTTATTACATGTCAATTTGCGATTGTATTTGAGTTAAAAAAAATCATACCTAGCTGATATGGCAGTAACAAAATACTAATTTTTTTTTACCCCTCTCTCTCTCTCTCTCTCACCTGACACACACACACATACACAAAGCGGAGCATGATTTAAATTCAATTCTCCAAGTCCCAAGCTCCCACAACTTGATCACTTTGTCTTGGCGTGCTCCATCATGCGCTGCATCGACGAATTTCTTATGCCAGCATTGGAAGTCCTAACGTTTTTATTCCAAACTCCCGAAAGTGGAAAGAAAAGTACAGCGTAAAACAAGCTGAGATGCCATGTATCTTATCACCACCAGCCTATCTCATTCCCTAAAAAAAAAATTCTTATTCGTGGGCAGTACAGGAGTTAGAAGAGGCTCAGTCGATTTTGTCGTCTACTAGTTCATAAATCTATGGGCTTCGACACAGGGAATAATTTGTCGATTCTGGACACCGCAGCCACCAGCTTCCTCTTTTTGACGTGGAAATCTCTGCCGGATCCACAGCCGCACTTTCATTTCACAGCATGATCCGAGCAGCTCCCAATCCCCTTTCGAAAGAGCACCTTGGCATAAAGTCGAATGTAGTTAGAAGGTTGCATCAGGGGGTTGGTGAGTTTCCATTAGACTAAGAACGGCCGAACTTTCTTAATTTCAATGGTGGGGATAATTAGACACCGACTTGCTCAGCACAAATTAATATACATATCAGGAGAGGCAAAGAGCGTTCAGGACAACTCATAGCACCAACCAAATACCAACCTAACACGCGATGAATTCAAAAGAATTTGGTGAATTGATCTGCTAGCAAATCAGGAAAAAAATCCTTCTTTATCGGCACGACCCATCTTGCTCCTGGGACAGGTCCCAAAAGTCCTCTCCGTCCATCGAGAAAAAGAGGACGGTGAGCAGACAGACATAGTGGGTCTCACATTATGAGGATATTGTAGGTTCACACGAATTTGATAATTATTAAAATGCCTGCAGCTTGCCAAAAGATTGCATCCAAAAGAGCATCCTTGTTTTTGGGGTGCAATCAATGCTTTAAAAGAAAAGGATACACCGGACTAGGAGATGACAAGAACAGGGGTTGTTAGAAAATGCTTCCCTCGGATGGCACCTGTGCACATTTTTTCCGTGTTTGTAAGTGAGAACGGAACAAAAACTTGTCCTTGTGCGGCCGGAGTAAGTATGGGGGCCAGTGAGGAAAAGTTTCAAAAGACTACGTTGCTAAATGAGAGACAATTGAAGGCTTATGCAATAGAAGGAGAAGAGCCCTCTGAGATCTGCAGGAAGATGGTGGGGTTCCTGGGCGGTGGTAAGGTGACCAAGAAATGCGTGAAAGAGTCTAAGAAGACATGGGAGATAGCTGCGCCTGCTATTCTCACAGCAGTTGCGCAGTTCTCAATTGGGGTTGTGACTGCTGCTTTTGTTGGGTATGTGGGTGATGTAGAGTTTGCAGCCGTCTCCGTTGTTCAGAATGTGCTTGAAGGCTTCGTCTATGGGGTCATGGTGAGTTCCTTTTTCCCCTGCTTTTTCTCTGTTTGAGTTCAAACTCAAACATAACGCTATCTTTTAGGCAACATTGGAGAAAACTTTGGCTTTTGATCATGAGATTTTTGTTTTCCAGGATAAATGATCTGTTACGATGTCCACGTAATCTGTTCTGATTATTCCCTTTCGCTCGGAAAACATCAACATTAGCTTTCCTTAGCCTTCTTCAAACTAATTTCATTGTAACTGCGAATTACATGCTTTTACAGAGTGTTCTTGTGCTTGACAAACTTGGAATTCCTACTAGTAAGGCTGTGAACCCAAATTTATTGTATTTGAGCGAATCAATCTCTTCATTGCTGCAGCCTTATCGTGTCAACTTGTATTCCATCATACATATGCTGAATTCTTCCTGTATGCTATTGATTTTTGGCCCAAAAGAAAAATCAGAGATTCCTATAATCACAAATATTTAGACTTATAACATTTCTCTTTGTCCCAATTTGATGTGTTGCTGATCTTTTTCTTGTAGCTAGGGATGGGAAGTGCCCTCGAGACACTCTGCGGTCAAGCTGTTGGTGCAGGGAAAGTGCATATGCTGGGAATCTATATGCAAAGATCATGCATTATCACTGGCATCACAGCCTTGATTCTAACCCCTGTCTATATCTTTTTATCGCCAATCCTTCAAATCCTTCGTCAAGACAAACATATTTCCGACCTTGCTGGAAAGTACTCCAAGTGGGTAATTCCACAGTTATATGCTTATGCCTTGAACTTTCCTGTTCAAAAGTTTCTGCAATCTCAGAGTAAAGTTTGGGTCATGACCATCATCTCCTTGGTGGCTCTGGGGTTACATTGTTTTCTGAATTGGCTGTTCCTGCCAAAGCTTCAATATGGACTTCTAGGCGCTGCCATGGCTGGAAATATATCATGGTGGTTCTTGGTGGTGGTTCAAACAATATATGTGGTTGGTGGTTTCTTCCCGGAGGCGTGGACCGGTTTCTCTATGCTTGCTTTCAAGTCGCTAGCTGGCTTTGTGAAGCTGTCATTAGCATCAGCCATTATGTTATGGTTAGTAGATGTTATACATCAAAATCTGCAAACTCCCATATATAATATACTATTTTTCTTCTTATTCTATTGTGGGAAGCATTTGCCATACTGATGGCATTTATGTGCTTAACGTGGTAGCTTGGAGCTATGGTATTACACGGCCGTTATTCTCATGGTGGGAAGCTTGAAGAATCCAGAAATTGCAGTTGACGCCGTTTCAATCTGGTCAGACATTTATTTTTCCTCCTTTATTGAGATGATACCTATGTTTTTCTCTCTTTTAAGAAATGTTTTGTACTTAATTGGATTCTTGCCTATGGCAGCATGAATTTGCAAACCTGGGCATTGATGATTGCCCTAGGCTTCAATGCTTCTGTGAGGTTAGCTTCTTCACTTCCCAATCTACCTTTTTTCCCCAAACTTTTGGACATAACATCTAGAACATGTTTCCATAAAGCACCATGAGTTTAGATTACAGGTTTTCTTCGCTTTCTCCTATTAGCTTCACCATGCTTTTGCATTCCTGCAGTGTGCGAGTTTCCAATGAACTCGGTGCCGGAGATGCCAAAGCAGCAAAATTCTCGGTAGTGATCAATGTTTTCACATCCACAGTAATAGGAATTCTCTTTACAGCAGCAGTAGCTGCAACTACGAATGATTTCCCCAAGATATTTAGCAACCAAAAAGAAGTCATAAAAGAGACGTCAAAGCTCGGTTACTATCTCGCGGCTACAATCTTCCTCAATAGTATCCAGCCAGTTCTTCATGGTACTCTCTCATTATGTCTTACATGCATAACCTGAAATGTGACAATTATAAGCCTTTTCTATATAGAACTTGACCAAGCATTTGGGGTGAACCATGAATACTTGTCCAGGGGTGGCAGTTGGTGCAGGATGGCAATTCTTCATTGCCATAGTGAACATTGGATGCTACTATGCTGTGGGGCTTCCAATCGGAGCCTTGCTTGGATACAAGTTCAAGCTTGGTGCACTTGGCATTTGGATGGGGATGCTGATTGGATGTCTAATGCAGACTGTTGTGCTTCTCTTTATTATCTTTCGAGCGAATTGGCGAAAGGAGGTACCATGTGCATAGTCTTCTTCTACTACTTGACTACCTTTGCATTCCTTAGTCACAACATACCAAAAAGTCTTTGCAAAATGATGTGCAGGCTCTGAAGGCCGAGATACGCATGAGAACATGGGGTGGACCATCGGAACCTCCGGAGGCTACATCAGAACCCAATGAAACACGCTGACTGAATACATAATACACATACATTGATACTATATTGATTTTGCATTAAAGCCTTGCTATCAATTTTCTTCATTTTTTCGGAGTTCGAATCACATAAAGAATTGTGTAGATGAAGATAAGTAAGTTGATACGAGATGGTTATCCGCTATGCAGTCAAATGTATAAACCCATGATAGCAACAGTGTTATAATATCATAACAGAGCCCTTGGGTTATTTATTGAACTAGTAGCTCCAAAAGGCGAAACATGAAAGCATCGACAGCATAAACTGACCGTGAAGGTCCATTGTAGAACTGTGACACCATGAAGCATGAGAAGAAAGCCAATTAACTTCCACATTGCTCATCTCTCTCTCGGTTCATTTCCAAAAAAGATTGACAAATGACAATATGCCCGCTTCCTTCGTTTCCCAAGTCATTAGTCTTGTCGGACCCAACATTTGTTGATTACTGCATCCTCGCAGCTAAAGAGCCATTCCTTCCCATTCATATTTTGTATCGTTTTGAATGTGACATATCAGGGAGAAGCGACAAAGGGTTCAAGAATTAGAATTAGTATATCATGCCGTAATTTAAGTTAAAATGGCCCACAGGAAAGACGAATATAACACATATTTTGAGAACCCGAATGGAACGAGTTGGACTAGGGAGCGATGGCATCTCATTCTTTTCTATATCCATAAGTATATCAAGTCTGCACAAACAGACATTACTTTGTTGAAGCTCAGAGATGAACATATGTTTTACGTCCCATTGCAAAATCCTGTCAAATTGAAGCCTTGCATCACATCACTAGATCTGCAAGTGCAGACTAAGGTTCAGTGGCATATAGGCTATGATACATCAAAATATGCAGGGTATTCGGCCATTATACATCAAATTTGTGGAGCTTCTCATTTTTATTCATGCAAGCACTGGCTGATAACTAAGCCACGGTCTTATAGTCTGTGATCTTTTATCAAGCCAGCTGCAGCGCCTCATCCCTTTTAATGTCAAAGACCTTCACTAAAGCATCCTCAACGACCTGGTAAAGAACAAAAGCATCGTTACAATTTCTGAAGGATTGACTTTCAGAACAGAACAAAGTACCAGTAAAAATGCAACATATGAATCTTTAGAGCCTCACGTAGTTAACATCTAAGTGCATTGAACGATAGTGCTAAGGAGACCAAGTTTTTGGTGCATAATAGTTGGACAATGGGCCCGACGTGATAACAAATATACAAAGGAAAGGCGTGATAGAAAACTCATATACTGATCCAGTAAATCATGCTTAACAAGAGTCTCAAGGATAACTCAGTCACACCCATAATGTACAGGTACCAGAGTTAGATGAGAAGTCAATGGGGAAACAGCCAAAGGAAAGGACTCATGAAGAAGAAAAGCGTAATAGAATTTCACCAGGCTAGAAGCTTACCTTATCTGGGGTAGAAGCTCCTGATGTTACTCCAATTGTTAAGGGACCCTCTGGAAGCCAATTTTCTTTCTCAACTAATTCCCCATGCTATTGCAACAACAAAGTACAAAAGTCAGTAAAAAAAAGGCATAAACACTAAAATCTACTTAAGGAGTGCAATTTGAAGTACAGACTTACGTTCAATTTGTAGGCTATTCTGTTTCCAGGACCTATTCTCTGCTCACTGTCAATCCAATATGAGGGTATGCCACGTTCTTCAGCAATCTCTTGAAGGTGAGATGTGTTGCTTGAGTTCCACCCACCAACAACTAGCATAAGATCCACCTTCTCCTCAACTAACTTATACATAGCATCTTGGCGTTCCTGAAGAAGGTCAATGTTGAAAAACTTGCATCAACATCTTAAAGACAAAGCGGAAGTTGTGAGTTAGCAATCGACTCAAACTTCATTCTTCTTTATACTGTTCTCATTTTTTCCGTTCTGTAGTATCTCATCAGACTTTTGGCCACAGGATTTGTATTATGCTCCTTTCACATATAAAACTTGTCATGGAAAAAATCCAATTATGAAAACTAACTCCCTGCCTTTTAGGCAGCACTCTGCATATTAGACCTCATCTCTCTAGTTCAATCTCTAGGGCACTTACAGAAGAGAGCTAGCACCTGAGGTCTTCACATGAAAATTGGCATTGACCACAAACAAGCGACAGGCCTTCCTATTCTGACATTGAAAGTCATTTGACCTCTCAACCACGGTTACTCTTTTTCTTTTTGGCAAGTTGAAAGAAAATTAAAGGCCGATGTCATGTCAAACTCTAGTTATCTCACAAAAAGTTTTGATACGCATAGACCTGAAAAAGCTTGGAGCTTGAGGAAGGGGAAATTACTTGGGTAGCATCACAAATTGTGTTAAAACTTATGAAGTGCTGATTGACATTTTCCACTCCATACTTGTGCATCATAGTTCTCTCCACCAACTTCCCTGAAAATTTAACAAAACGTTCAACTTGAATAGCAAGTCACACAAAGGGAGAGAAATTTATAAAGATTTGATTGCTATTTACCAATCTCTTCAGTCTCTCCCTTAAGCATTGTGGTCTGATTGGCGATGCCAACTTTAATAAGATCATTGTCAGGGTCAAATCCCGGGGAAACAGCATACTTGAATTTCTGCACCACAGCAGGATCACAATCTGAACAAGTGTTGTCTCGATCAAAAATAGGAAAAATTAACAAACTAGCAGTACCTCTAGAAACGCCTCTTTAGTCGAGCTAGAACCATCGAGCTCACCCCCAAGAATGTAATCACACACATACGCTGCCTGGACAAACCGCAAAAGTAGTTACGGATAAGACATCTTCATCCCACTATTTGACAGAAACATACATAAATGTCAATATTACACCGCAAATCAAATAAATAGAGAGCTTCATCTAAGCCATACCTCCTTCATATTCTTCGCAATAATGTACTTTCCAGCGAATGATGCAGTAGCTACAGTTTCCTCATGAGAGTATTTACCATGAATAATTGAAGTGTAGTCTCCTTTCTTGTGCTTCTCCACTGTGTTCCATACCTTCAGTGCAAAGATCAGAAAGATTTAAAAAGGGAATGAAGGAATAAGGATGTGTACAAACGAAGTTAAGGCCACAACCAAAGGAAATAACATGTTACATTATCCTGTCTCAAGGCCATACCTTGGATACCCATGGGCAAGTCGTATCGACAATTTGTACATTTTTCTCGCTCAAAGTCAACATCTCGTCCACTGCTGCTCCAAAAGCAGGAAGAACGACAACATCGCCTTTATTAACGAGATCAAACTGTTTTTGGCCTTGTTTGAGGGGGATATTCTCCACTTCCATTTCCTCCAAGCGCTGTCAGTGTGATGAAAAATTATCAGAAATTAAAGTACATAATGCAATACTCACGATATTCAAGCAAATCACCCAAAACAGCAAAAACGCTGTTATGTATCTGACCTTGTTAACGGTCGGGTTGTGGATAATTTCATTAGTAATCCAGATCTTCTCCTCCGGGAACTGCTTTCTTGCTTCATAGGCAATCTGTACGGCTCGCTCAACACCCCAGCAGAAACCATAGGCTTCAGCAAGTTTAACAGTAACGTTTCCCCAGGTATACACGTTTCCATTTTCCTTCAGGGTTTTAATAACATCACCTGACAACATCACAACATTTCACGATTATTCAGAAACGCTGGTAATCGATGCCTAGACAAGTAGCATCGTGGCGGCGAAAACATCATACCAACCTTACCAAAAAAAACATCATACCAACATAGATTGACAGCTAGAAATGCTAGAAACGGAATCAACAACGCCAGTACACGAAGCATATGAACTTTATACACGTAATATATTGTAGCAAAGTACCCTAAAGATTTAAGCTCATTAATTATGATAAAAAAAAAAAACGTTTTTTTTTCCAGACACGACCATCATATTTTCTAGTCAATCAAAAACTAATCAGTAAACTGGAAGCGGTTACAGAAAAGTCGAATTTTCTCCTTCAATCCGAGCTGAGGCCAAAAATCAAAGTCTAAAAGTGCATCCAAGCTCTAAACAGCGCACTGAACTAAAGAAAACCCATAATCGAGAGAAGAACAAAACGAAGGGAAGGAACATACTGGTGTACTCGCGATTCATGAGCTGCAGGGTCTCGTCCTTGTAGCCAAAACCTTTCCGATTATAGTTCTTGCTCCTGGTCAGGTTATGCCGGAAAACCTTGGCGTCGAAGTCGCCATCGGCGGACACAGCGGCAGAGGACGAGGAGGAGGGGTCGCCGGAGCACCGGACGGAGAGAGCCCTGCGGGGACGGGCGGCCCCGGGGCCGGCGAGGCTCTCCGGCAGGGAGAGGTCGGGGCGGGCGGGGATGCGGCAGAGGTGGAGGGTGATCGCCATGGCGCACGCGCTCGTCCGTCGAGCAGAACGATGGTGGTGGAGAGCTGAGCTGATGGTGAACTGCAAATGGCTTGCGACTTTCGTGGTGCTGGTGGTGGGAATTTATCGCCTGCTGACTCGTGTCTCATGTTTTTTTGGGCATAATTTCTTCCCTTTTTTTTAAAATTTTTTAAAATTTTGTTTTTTTTTTGGGTTGGCAATCGATTTGGATTTTTGTGTAGGGAGGATCGGTGGTTTTTTCTTGGGGGCGATTCCAATGTCCCTTTCGAATTTTACCAACCCTGACATACATAAAAGGTGTGTTATTTTGCTATTTTTGTGCTAAAAGCAAAGTTGATTATCCGTGTGGTGTTAAAAACGTTTTATGTTCTGGTTTCATCTATAAATTTAAAGGCTGCATATGATTATTATACAATTCTCTTCCAAATATTTTAAAGATGATATCAAAACCGAATTCTGATTAATTTATTTGACATTATATCTCACTTGCATCTCACATCCCTCGATTTGAGTATCATATAATCTTTATATACATATAGAGTTTAAGCTTTTGTATTGGATATCTCAATAATAAATGAGGGAAAATGAAATTAATTTACATAAAAAGCATGAGCGAGCGTCATTTGCTTTTCCGTTCTTGACATGAAAAAGAATACTATGAAAATCGGAAATTTACCATGCCCAACAAAAGAAAATCAGGAGAAGTAGCACTAGATAGGAAATCAATCGCCAATGTTCAGTCAATTTCTCAATGAATGAATTGGAAAAGGGTGCTGATAAAAAAAAGAAGGGGGAAATGATATGATCCATGAAAAATCGGGTGTTTTTGGAAATTTGGTCAAGAGTTTTTTAATCTTTAGGATTTAGGGCCACGTGTATAATTCCGATCACGGCATGAAAGGGAAAACCAGAGACCAAACGACCACGAGATTCACGAAAATACGAAGAAAAACGATGGCTTGCACAAAACACCGCTCCAAGGGAACCAACAAATCATGGCCTTACATCGTTCGCTCTCCGCCAGTTACCATGAACTTCACGTCCGACTCCAATGGCCGAGTACTTGTCGTGTTCCACGAGTTCGGCGTCGCTGTCCTAAAAAATCTGGGCTAGGCGTTAACTCTGCTTCACAAAATGGGGGAGTTGGTTGATGGGAACCTAATCAAGCGTCGCATAGCTTGTCCAATCAAACGAGATCGATGTTATCTGTGTCTAGAAGGTACTAGTCCCGAGCACTCGGAAACGAGGCTAGTTACAATTACTCATCGTGAATAAGTAGATCGGATTGGATTTGGGTAGAGTCAAAAATAATCCAATTCAAATTAAATCCTTTAACCAATATTAACTTATTTCTATGTAATATAAACCTAATAACGCACACTTGACTCAACATATATTATTAAAATACTATCATATTTAAACCAAATTTAAGAAAATTCACATTTAAAATGAGTTAAAAAGGTAGTGAGGCAAGACAAAATGAAAAGAATGTCATAATGTAGATCAAGTCAAGGTAAGCTATGAATCCCTTTAACACACACAAAATGAAAAGAATGTCATAAATGTAGATCGAGTCAAAATAAGCTATGAATCCCTTTAACACACGTATTATTAACCAACTTATGACTTATTTACTAAATAACAAATCTATATAACAACTCGATCCATCAAATATAGGTTAAGAGATTGGTTGATTACCCATTTTGACAGGTTCTATTAGGGCAACAACTTCTTTCGTGGGTATATGGCCATCTTTGTGATTTCATCTCCACCAACCAACCCCTATGGAGGAGGAGAGTAGGACGGACGGCGTGTGACCACCATGAGAACTCCTAGATGCTGACAAACATTCCTAAATTGGTGTTTCAAGCATGCACCGCCATTAATGAGCGCCTGATGCTCTGCCTGTCAAATGCGGCCGTCGCGCTCGCCCTGCTCTCTCGTTTTCACCCTCGGGTCAGCATATTCCCCAATGCGTTAATTGGGCCTGAACTTTGATTTCATGGGCGAGAAGATGGTTTCTGGGTCGAGCCCATGGAGAACTCAAGGCCTCAGCCTCCAAGGCCCAGGCCCAGGCCCATGACCCGCGGTCCGCCGCCAATTTTGGGGACGAGGGTTTCGCGCATTTGAACAATGTGAAGGAGGAGGAGAAGGAGAAGGAGAAGAGCAGGCAGCAAGGTCTTGGCAATGGCGGAATCGGAGGGATCGAACCAGGCGGAGAAGAGAGACTTCGCTGCCTCCACGGCCTTGGACTACCTCGATCCTTCCTACTGGTACGTGCGCTCGTCGGATTTGCCTCTCGCCATTTCTCGTGCCGAAGGGGGCGCTCGATCCCGGGCGCGCCTTCATCTCACGCTGTTTGTTGTCGGTGTATTGCTTTAGGGACGAGAGGTTCTCTCGCGAGGAGCACTACGAGTGGTTGAAGGACTACTCTCATTTCCGCCACCTGATGCAGCAGAATGTCAAGCCCGGTTCTTCCGTAAGCACCGCGTCCTTCCAATGCCCTTTTTTTTTACTCCCTGATGCTCTGTATCTGGTCTTCGGACCCGGTGTTATCCAGGCAAAGTTTCGATAAATTGGCGTCACGGTCTTCTGTGGTTTATTTCACGTATAGAAATTGCTGTTGTGACAGGCTTGGCGTTGAGCTTTTAAAGCGTAGACTATCGAGCCGTCGCGTTAACTTGCTCATCCGAGTTTGAGCAAAAGGTTTATTATTAGGGGCTTGTTTGTAGTTTGCCCATCTTATAAGTATTACTAATGTTTCGGTGTTGATCCTGAACTTTCAGTGGAAGTAGATGGGAAAATGTTGATTTGTCCAGTGATCTTGTTTCCATTTTTGTTGTCGTTTACATTTCTACCCTCTTTTTAGATTTTTCTTGGATTTGAATTGTCACTTTAATTGGTTCAAGGATTTTATTTATTTTTTAAAATTTTATTGCGGGTTTTTCTGAAGAGGGAACTTTGTAATGAAGGTTCTGGAGCTTGGTTGTGGAAACTCACAGCTATGCAAAAATCTCTATGAAGACGGGGTTAAGGAAATAACATGCATTGATCTGTCAGCTGTGGCTGTGGAAAGGATGCAAAAGCGGGTACAGTCCAAGGGATATAAAGGTATACATGCTTTCATCTTTGCAGAAATGATTACACTCCACATCTTACACTCCATTTTCGTATTAATCATTTGAGGTTTTACAATTAGTTGCGAATCAGGATATTGAGGACTCTATTATCATTTATGGTGCCTTTGAGTTTATTTTTCTACCTGCCTTGACCATGCCAATCCGAAGCCTCCTTGGAAATTATGCATCTGTGTCACTTCGTGCTTTCTTTGCATAGTGCAAGATGAAGTGGGAAAAATAGCTTCCTGCATGAAATTGGGAGGCTGAACTTATTTGATGCTGATCCTTTGTACGAGCTTATGCTAATTCTGTTGCATGGAGCATGTAGTTGTTTTGAGTGCCTATTTATTTTCTATTGGTATATATGGATTGATCATGAGTCGAAATATGGTTTTGGAAGACCCTGCGTTATATCACCGGATCTCGATTTTTCATTTATAAATGTAACTAATGTATCTCCCTCGTAAAGGATTTCTCCATAATGACCATGAACAGTTGTTCTTGGAGTGGCCAAATAAGGCTTGGCAGATCTTATTACTACAGAGTCAACTTGAACAATCAAAACTTGACCTGATTTGAGATGGGGTCCTTGATAGTCAGAGGCGAATTGAAAGCTAAGCAGTGGTAATTCGAAAGATTCCCTGGGGGAAAAATAGAGATGTCTCCTACATTACCCGTAATATGTGGAAGTATCGACGTAATTTCATAGTCATTCGGTCTGAATGCTACATGAAAAACATAAGCCAGATGACGGAACGGGAAGACCTAGGATGTAGAAGATCATAACATGAGTGAAGGGTCAATTATGCTATATCTGACTCTAGTCAGCCTTTTCTTGTTGAATTTCATTGGATTGACCATATTTGAAACAGAAAAGCACAAATTTTTTTTTAACAGAATGGCATCTTTCTTATCATGGCGTGAATATCTGTTTCGATGAAAGAATCCGAGGCCTAAGATATATACTTCTTACATTTCCTGGATATCAGAAATTAAAGTGATAGAAGCTGACATGCTAGACCTGCCCTTTGGTGATCAGTGCTTTGATGTGGTAATTGAGAAAGGAACAATGGTAAATGTCTTGCATTTTTTTTTTCATTTTCCTTGCTCTATCCGTTTTAGCTGTAGTAAATAATTGTATCTTTTATCTGAGATTCTAGCTTTCCTGAGATGGCATTGAAATGATTCTATTGAAAGGATGTATTGTTCGTGGACAGTGGCGACCCATGGAACCCTCGACCTGCAACAGTAGCTAAAGTCATGCTGATGCTTCAAGGTGTACACCGTGTCTTAAAGCCGGATGGAATTTTTATATCTATTACTTTTGGTCAGGTGACACCCGATTTTTCAAAGAACTCTTCCTACATCATAATTCATGATGGCCTATCTGTGCTGACTTTTTTTATTTGGTCTGGCAGCCACATTTCAGGCGTCCTTTATTTGATTCTCCAGAGTTTACATGGTCTGTGGAGTGGAACACATTCGGTGATGGATTCCACTATTTTTTCTTCATCTTGAAAAAGGTTGGTCTAAAACATCGTACAACCGCACGCAACGCGCTCTTCTGAAACAGTGGATTAAAGGTTGCATTATCTCCATATCCAGATCAAACTTGAATATTTTTTTTTTTTGGCCATTTTGCAGGGACAGCGATCAATAGATGGTGAGAGACCTGGAAACAAGCTGCAGGTGCCATCCATTAACCTGCTTCATGAGGAACTGGAGAGTGAAGATTATCTTTTCCGGACTAATATCGATGAGATGGACTTCTAAAACAGACCTTGACAATCTCTCTGGTCCATAATTTATCTACAATCTCATTATAATTTTGACCTGAATTGACGACTCTGATGAAGAAATGTATGATGAAAATCATGATTTCACTTCTGAGATTGATCATGTACCTGGAATAGGTAATCTTTCCGAAACTAATTCATTTGTCAAGCCCTACTCTTTGTTTCTTTGAAAGTTTGGATAAGCAAATTCCATTGGCTCGAGTTGATGTATTGTGCTCCTCTGCAAAACTAGAGCAAGAAAATCTGATCTTCGCGTATGAAATGAATCGGGCGAGTAATTCCAATGGCAGCTGTGTGGTATTCAGGATATTGCAGGCAATTTGGTAATGAATCTTAATGATGCAGAAATGTCGTTGGACATTGCCTTTTAATTTGCAATGAGGAACGAGCAAAACGTAAAAGCTTTCAGGAAATGGGATTTGCGGAAACTTTAATTAGGAAAGGACTGACGGTTCCGGATTTGTGTATGCATTATGCAATGCAAGCAATACTTCGCTTCAGGAAATGGTATGGCCATTGGAGAATTGCCGTTTATTATTCTTCATCAGTTTGCGTTGGCTTGAAGTGATGTCTTTGACAAACTATACGTGGAGCCAAAACAAAAGGACAAAAGGGGCGTTTTCTCTTGCATCTACATCTTCAACTAATATAATAAAATGCCCCGAGAAAAAGGGATCGGAAAAGTAATCCCCTTCGAAGTGGCCCATGGAAAAGGTAGGAATGGAGATGGAATCGCTAGAGGAAGGGCTTGAACCTTCGACCTTGTGGTTAACAGCCACACGCTCTAACCAACTGAGCTACTCCAGCTTTGGTCTTCAGCGGTGCCTTCTGTTTTATTTCATGAATTTAACGTGCGGTTTGTATTGTTTAGAGATCCCTCAGTATTCATATCTCAATTTATCACATATATAATGTAATTTGGTCCTAAATACGATCTTAAACTGTTTTGACTTCGACATCCCTCTAACATGAATCAATTAAAGACTATTCCCTCCTTCATGGGAAGAAAAAAGATACGGGTGGAAATTGAAGGACTAAGTTGTATAAATATCAACACATTAAAATAAGAAACGCAATTTTGTCGACTCATCAAAAGTATACAAGGGCGACCCCTAATGGTTTTATAAGGGATCTTTGTAAACCACTGAGGATCCAAGGAGTATATCCAGTTTTTATATAATGTAACTCGTTTATGTAACAAACAAGAAAAGATCTGGGCTTATTCTCAAGGGACCCAAGCTTGACTGTCAGGGTTTTTGGCCCCACCGCTATTGACTTGGACACGAGCAAGGATGTCTTGGTCTCAACCTAAGGGGACATCAGGATATGGACGCGGACACAAGAGTAGTGTACTTGGACTTGGTCGTACAGTTCCTAGGTACAAGCTTTAGGGACCCAAGAATGGCTGCCAAAAACCTAGGCTTTGGACTTGGCCATCGCAATCCTAGGCTGCGGCATGAGGATTTGGTTGTAAGTTCGGAAAGTAATTTCCAATTTTCATAAGAGAAAGCTTCCATCCAAAAGTCAATTAAGAATTTTTCACTGACATTTTTCTAAGTGATCCCAACATTAAAGAATGAGAAAAATGTTCTTGGATGGTAAATTTCTCAAAACAAATGGATCCCACGAAACACGAGTTACTCACAAAAACTGCTGGGCAACGATATATTGACTAAAATAAGATATGCATCACTCAACAAGGCTGCCTTCTATGGTCAAACGAGAATTTGGAAGATTATGAACCCTTACCGAGATTTTCCCTAAATTCGGTTCATCTAGCAATTGGAATTGAGAGTTTTTCACCTTGACCAAAAGGGGAAACCGCCTAAACAAAAGTCCTTTGCCTTATTCTAAATGACAAACGAGAACGTGATGAATTGACCACTCTAGTAATATTGACAATTCTCAGAATTTCCCTTTTTGTGAAATAATTTTCCTGGCAGGTAAGGAAAATAGGAAACTGGCTAGGTAAGGAACAGAAGGAGTTTCTTTTAGGAAAATCCATGACATTGAATTGAATGCACTGCCGAAAGATTTACCGATAACACACCCATCACCAATATTTTATTAATTAATTTATGGCATCTAATATCCAATTTTTCATTTGCCAAATAAATGTTCTCCTTTAGCTTTCAGCTTATTGATGGAGCGAATTAGACAGGAAGTTTAGTTTTTAACTTTAAGGTAAAAGTTCAACCCTACACGTGAGACAAACATTAATCGTGCATAACTTTTGGATAAAGAAAATCGTCATCTCTCATTGAGGCAAGACAATTGATTATGATGATTCCACCAATGTTTTTCATATTTCTAATTTTACAATAGGAAATTTTTAATTCATATAAATATTAATTCAATTTTAAACTTTCTAATTTTACCAGTATAGTTTTGAATTATTTTTAAATTTTACAAGAAATTTCAATATAATCATTCCAATTAATGTAATGAAAGTTGGGATATCGTCGTTTCAAGTTAATTTATTCACATCAGCATGTTATATAACACAATCGAAGATGATTGGATCATATCATTGGAATATCGTGCAAACTTTAAGATTACAATGACAAAACTGGAAGGTCAAGAACTCAATTTACATCCGTATGATGGGTAAGAACTGATTTGGTAATTATCCCGACGGAATCCTAAAAACGGGTCGAAATCTTTACATAGCATCCTAATTCTTCTACTTATTTAAATCTTTCTCACTATCTTGTGGCATGTATTCATTCAGGGATACAGAAACAAAAGAGCATAAAGCGCAGTCCCGCGAAAACGGCGTCGTATCATTGTCTCCATCAGATTTTGTGACGCAATAATAGTGTCTCTCTCTCTCTCACACACACAACCTGTTTGTAATATTGTTCCCACTGCTTCCTCCTTAAGCTTCACTCACCTCGCCGGCAACATCTCACCTGAATTCCCCTCGATCTCGCCGGGAGTCCCCTCCCGATCGGAGTGGGCGCGCCGCGTATCCGCCGATTGCGCGATTCCGTCGGCCGATTGATCGGTGCGCCGATTAACCCAGTCGAGAATTGTTGTCGGCCACATCGGCTCCCGCGGCGATGGACGATTGCTTCAGCGGCGGCGACGACGAGGAGGAGTACTACTGCTCGGACAGGGACTCCCTCAACGGGCTCGAGAACGAGGACTCCGAATACGACTGGGTCCCTCCCAAAGGTCCCTCCACCAAGGTAAAACCTGTTTTTTTTTTTTTTTTTTTTTTTCTGTGATGGATTCCCCTCGAATTTGGTCAATGTTCTTCCTTTTCGCCCTCTTTTGTTCGTTGTAATCTGTACAACGAAGGGTGTGGCCTCGTGCTTCTTGTTCCCTTTTGAGCGCCGGGGTGATCTCAAGCTACTATTGTTGAATTGAATTTCGTCGTGGAGGTTTTTTGTTGACGGGTTAGCTTTTGAATTGTCTCGGCTGCGGTCGCGAGAAATTGAGTCGTGTTAGGAGCGCTGCTGATGAGAATTTTGGTTAAGTACTTTGCTCCCTGAAATTCTTATTTTTGGTTGATAAGCTAGTTGATAGGGTTCAGTTTGTGAATCAGACTATGTGACTACCGGTGTATATGGTTCAAAAATACTGTCTTTTTTAATCGGAGCTCCAATAATGGCTGTTTGACCCTTTCTCTTTTCAGGTCATCACAAAAGAATCACTTTTGTCCGCGCAGGTAAGAATTTCGTTGAGATATGATTTTTATTCTGTGAACACCATTGTTTTGCTTGATGAATTATTTCTCTGACTTGGCCTCATTTTTAAAGAGAGGGGATTTGCGAAGGGTGATGGACTTGTTATCACTGAGAGAGCACCATGCGCGCACTTTGCTTATCCATCACCGATGGGATGTCGAGAAGTTGCTTGCGGTGCTCGTGGAGAAGGGTAAAGCTTGTTTATTTGCGGATGCCGGTGTGCCTCTGACTGAGGACCAAGATCTCAGTTTGCCCAAGCAATCGAGTTCTACAATTATGTGCGATATATGCATGGAAGAGATACCTGGTCACATTACAACAAGAATGGACTGTAGTCATTGCTTTTGCAACGATTGTAAGCAATTCTTTGTCTTCTTTTTCATATAGTCAGTTGTGGACACTGTCGAATTATGTGGGGCCGCTTTATATGGGATGGGCAGCGGTCCCATAGTTATTGCTATAGGGTCAAGATTATTATGGTTGCTCATTATATTATACATAGACGACTCAAGCTTGATTGTTTCTAAATTATGGCTTCGTTTGGTTTGGTTTTTCGAGAAAACCTATAGGGAAATGCAAAGAACATAGTTTAAGGGTTTTTCCAAAATGCAAATAGTGTTTGGCAAGGTGTTATTTAAAAGTTCATTAGGAAGCAATTTTGGTTAAATGCTGTTTGGAAATAATTAAACTTGTAAATGCAATTGCATCTTCCCAAAGCTCTCCAAAAAGTTTGTAACACTACTTGCATTTGCCCAAGGGCCTTTAGAGCCTCAAAGCTCATTTGCAGAGTCCAACCAAACGCAGCCATATATTTGTTCCTGCTTTTGGATTCACTAAAAAAAATGACGGTTGATCTTTTCTATAGGTTGGACTGAGCATTTTGTTGTGAAGATAAATGAAGGTCAAAGCAAGCGGATAAAGTGCATGGCACACAAATGCAATGCTATTTGTGATGAAGCCGTTGTTAGAGATCTAGTCAGAAGAAGGCATCCTGATCTAGCTGACAAATTCGAACGATTTCTCCTTGAGTCTTACATTGAGGATAATAAAATGGTTAAGTGGTGCCCCAGTACTCCCCATTGCGGGAATGCCATACGCATTGAGGAAGATGAATGCTGTGAGGTAGAATGTTCATGTGGTTTACAGTTTTGTTTCAGTTGCTTGTCAGAAGCACATTCGCCTTGCTCGTGCTTGATGTGGGAGCTTTGGAGTAAAAAGTGTCGAGATGAATCAGAAACTGTCAATTGGATTACAGTCCACACGAAGCCCTGTCCAAAGTGCCACAAACCAGTGGAGAAAAATGGAGGATGCAATCTAGTGAGCTGTATCTGTGGGCAGGCATTTTGGTGATTATCATCTTTTCTTCTTTGCCATCATTTGCATTCCTATTTTGATTCTTTATTTTTTTGCGAAAAGTTGGTGAGTGATCTCTGAATTAATTGCTTTCTATGAAGCACCTATGCTTCCTTTTGACATAATTTCAGCATAAGCTTTATACCAATAAGAAAAAGGGTCTAGCATAAGCATTGTTATATTTGTGATTTTATTCATGGTGCAAGCTGGATTTCTTTGAAACCGTGATAATGGCATTCATTTTATTATGATTGTGAAGAAGGTATCTGATTTCTTCTTGATTACTAATTTAGCTTTTTTCCCCATTTAACACCGTTGAGGATTAAAATTAATCAATTTATTACTGTGGTTTATTTTTTTTATTAAAACATTTCTATCCTTCCAGTCTTTCTTCTTCCTGGTTGGTGACCTTACTTAGCCTTTTCATGTGGAATGTGCACTTCCTGATCTTAAACCTTCATGTGATCCTGCTCGATGCAGTTGGCTGTGTGGTGGTGCTACAGGGCGAGACCATACTTGGTCAAATATTGCCGGTCATAGTTGTGGCCGCTACAAAGAAGACCAAGAGCAAAAGTCCGAGCGTGCAAAGCGGGATCTCTATCGGTACATGCACTATCATAACCGCTACAAGGCTCATTTAGACTCGTTTAAGCTTGAGAACAAACTGAGGGAAACTATTCAAGAGAAAGTATCTGTATCTGAAGAGAAGGAATCAGCCCTCAGGGATTTCACTTGGGTAACAAATGGGCTCTATAGACTTTTTAGGTCTAGGCGGGTTCTTTTGTACTCATACCCATTTGCATTTTATATGTTTGGAGAGGAATTATTTAAGGATGAGATGACGATAGAGCAAAGAGAAATAAAACAACACTTATTTGAAGACCAGCAGCAGCAGCTTGAGGCTAATGTGGAGAGACTATCCAAGTTTCTAGAAGAGCCATTTGATGAATATGATGAGAAAAAAGTGATGGATGTAAGGATGCACGTCATTAATCTATCCGTGGTTACTGATACCCTTTGTAGAAAAATGTGAGTATTGCTAGTCAATTTTTTTTTAAGCTAACAATAGATTGGTTTTATTCATCCATGAGGTTCATACAGGTATGAATGCATTGAAAATGATTTACTGGGTTGTCTCCTACTTGGCACCCACAACATAGCTCCTTACAAGTCAAAGGGCATTGAGCGAGCTGCTGCTTTAAATGCAAAAGCTGACGAGTCTGATAAGTGTCTGCCCTTGGACTTCGGTAAAGCTGGTAAGATTGGTTGAATTTTCTTCACCAATTCCACTTGTATATTTGCACACACATGCATGGTGATAAATAAAAACTGATGCAACTATCTGTGAGCTCTCTTCATTGCTCACTTCTGAGAGTGACTATCCTCAGGTTCCAAAGACTATTTAGTTCAGAATAAAATAAATTTTGAATTCCTCGATCAGTATATGTGGGGCATTTATTTTTGGCGTGGGGTATTGGCATTGACAATCGTTATATTGTTTCAGGCTTTTAACCTTGCTTCATCTAATTGTTTCTCTCGTCTAGCAAAATTTGCTTTATTTTCAGCATTCTTTCCACCAAAGCTTTAAATAGGATAATAACATTCATCTGTTCATGTTAATGCCCTGGTTGATGCCCTGGTCGATGTCCTTGTGATGTCCTGGTTGATGTCCATCACCGAAATTTTTTTCTAATCAGCATGTGCCTTTGATTTTCTTTTGATCTTCCTAACTTCCCTCCTCTTGTATTTTCTCCTGATCATTGGTCTGAGAAATTATGCCTTTGGCTTTCCTCTCTTCTTGTGCAGCATATCACGCATACCTTATGGTTGGTTATATATCCACTTTGCTATTTTTTAGTTCTAGTTGAGTATTAGTTCATTCCTCTTTGGCTAAGGATATTTTGTTTCTATTGCTCTCCATTATCCCCAACGATCTGAGACCTTTCAATGTCATAATTTCTTGCTTTGAGATTGGAACAAGCTAATAAACTGTTTAGTAGTCTCTCCTCCTGTTAAGAATTTTTCTTATTTGCCCTTTATCCGATACTTTTGAGAATCTGGTCAATAATTTGATTTGGTATCTTGAGTGATTTTCCATCTTATTTTGCTTGGATATGTTTAGTTGAAATTGAAAGGAGGAAAAACAACGAGACATAAAAAGTGTGGTGCACCACACTTACAGACTCAGTGTCATATTTAATTCTCCCAACAGAATTGCCAAAATTTGCACTTGTGTCTTGCCAGTTGTAGTTTTCTCTGGTGTTGTTCCATGAGGTCCTGATTCCTATTTTATCAGGGTTGTTATACTTCAACAGATTATCATCTTGTGTTCATCAAGGGCCTGGTTCCTAGTTGTCATCCAGGGTTCTCCATGTGATGGTTCTGCTCCCCCTCTTCTTTGTGGAGTTTTCTGTCTTTGTCGGCTTCTCTATGTTGGAGTTGGAAAACTGTTGTTTGCTAAGCTGTATTCTGCTATTATACCCCTATAGGGACATTATTTTTATCCTTATGATCATGGGTTCATCATCTTAACCAATGGATTTCAGAATGTAGCATGGCTGATGTGTTGAAATTACATACTAGGAGCATCAGAACCTGATCGACCCTCAGGATCTGGGAGTTTGGATGATGGTGGACGCCCAAGGAAACTTGCCAGGAAGGAGGGTTTAGTTGGGGCACTAATTGATCTTAATGTGCCAGCGGGAGGATACTGACCGAAGTTTATGATGGGTGGAATTTGCATATAGTTTGTTGGCGTGCAGGTTGTACAGTCTAGTCTAACTAAAAAGAGCCTCTTGTCCCTTGATTGGACATCGTCATGGCAGTCTCCAAGTGCAATTTTTTAGCTTTTCCTAATCTATTTTTGTCCTTAATTTTCCCAACCTTTTCCTGGGAGGGAAGTAGGAATCTGGATTCCTCGTTTCGTTAACTTTATATTTATCTTTTCTCCATAAAACTCCTGTACAGAGTCGGAGCCATTTGGATTATATGGGGGTATAGTCTATAGATATGTTAGAGATGTGCTGCCGCAGGCAGCATGTCCTTTTTATTATTTCTCATATATACTTATATATGAGATATGATATCAAATATATATTTCAGACATCATCGTGTATTAGATCGGCCGATTGTGAATTTATTGTGACTTTGGCAATCAAGGTCCCGATAAGAGAGGTTGCATAGATGTGCTTGTTCATTTTGCTGTGTGTGATTATACCCTGTTTTCCACAAGAACCGGCTTTCACAATTCATTGTTCCACATTCCTCTTGTCCACTAGATTGGGTTCTGGACCTCAGCATGAGGCTGATGGGCTATTAAGCAAGCGCGAGCATGGCAATGAATGTTCAAATTATGTATACACAGATGAAAGATTCAGGATGTTCTAGTCCTATACCACTTGTTCGTATGTCGTACCTTTTGATCCGTCACATTTTCTAGAAATTGATCTGTTATACTCCGACACCAAAAGGATTATTTTGTTTAAGAATTGAATGTTTAAACTCACATGTTTTGAAAAGAAAACTCCTACATTCAACTTGGATCATGTACTTCTCTCATTATAATTGTCTAGGATCCTTCACCTCCGAGATGGATCAAATTGAATGCGGATGGAGTGTCTAAAGATAATACTCAACTTGTAGGAGCAAGAGGATTATGCAAGAGGATTATTCAAAAACGAAGGGAGTGACTGGCTCGGCAATTTTATCTCATTACTTAAAATTTGTTTGTATTTACAAATAGAACTATGAGCACTACGATGAAGATTATCATCATAGAGCAGCAAGGTTTTCATAAGCTCAACATTGAAATGGCTTCAAATTATTATAGTTATCGCGACCAAGAGAGAATAGCGTACAATACGAAGCTAGCACTACTTAACGATATTAAAAGACTATTAAGTTTTCATTTTAGATTCAAAATTCATCACATTTTTTGGGGAAGGCAATCGGCTGTGCTTGTAAATGTTAGCATAGTGAAGCAATTGGATATTACGTTCTATTTATATCCTCCTAGAAAATTATCTCATATTTTATGCAAAATTGAGATGGTAGACTTTTGACAACACTTTTTCTTAGTTATGTACCTTATGTTTATAAAAAAAAAAAAATCCCCACTCCAACCCTTCCCCCTTTTCAATGCCTAGCGGAAACAGTGGTAAAAATTCCGTTAGTTACTTGACCCACTCTTAAGATTGCTTTTGTAACCTCGTCTGTTCCGGCATTGAAAGTGCCGGAGGCCATTGGGGAACTGAAGAGATTAGATGAGAAATTCTTCCCTTCACATGATTAGACAAATAGATTCATCAAATGATTACCTTGGATTGTGCCTCGATTCCTCGATTCTAACAATAAACATTTCAACTTTTCAACGGTTACCCAGGACTGAACTGGTGTTGAGAGTAATCATGGTGTCGTCCCGAACGAAGGACATTGAGATCTCTTCATCGTCTTCCTGCCAAAAAAGGCAAAAAAAAAAAAATTTACTCATCGTCTGGGGTGGCTGTTTCTGGCCAGCAAGCGAAAAGAGCCAAGGGGAGCCATCTGCTGAGAAAGCACCAGGATCACTTAAATGCCGCAGCGGGTCCAATTCGTCCCGTTTGGCGGTTTTCATTTGCAAAATCTGCTCCCCACCCACCCTTTTTGACAAACCTCAAGAAAACCCCTGTCTTTTCCTATTCACAAAACCCTAATGATGGCTCCTCCGTTCGACAGTTGAGAACCACCAGACGCACAGACGAACGCTCGGGAAGAAGGAAGGAGGGAGGGATTTTTAGGGAAGGGCTGGACGGAAATGGAGGAAGAGGGAATTGGGTTGGTGCTGGCGAGGGCCACGGAGCTGAGGTTGAAGATCAGCAACTGCGTCCACAGAGCCACAGCCGACTCCGCCGCGCTACCGCCGCGCGAGAAGCAAGACGGCGAGGTTAACGAAGCGGAGGAAGGAGAAGAAGCGGAGAGGCTCTTCAACATATGCGATGCGCTCGAGACCCTCGAGTCTCAGCTCTCCTCTTTGCAGGTCGAAGCTCCTTTGCTTCGTATTCTGGATTTTCCATTGCAAAATCCTCCCTTTTTTTCTTCTTCTTTTGCCCCCCCTGAGGAAAAATGCTTCTGTTTTCTGCTCTGGGTTTCAGTCTTTTCCATTGCTGCGTATTCTGGAATGCATCTGTGGGATCATTTTTGGCCCTATTTGCTGTTGTTGGTTGTGTCGTTGGGGATTCTAGTTTCCTGTTCAGCATAGTGAGCCTTGATTGGAGTATTGGTGGTGTTGTATGTCACTTGACTGAATGGCATAGTCCTGTTGATTTACGCAATAGGAAATATTTTCTCTTTACTAGCTTTTGAAGAATCGGTCCTATCTTTTCGTGGGATTGGCTTGCGTGAGATGTTTAGAAAACCCTCCCATTTCGCAAGTCATAATCAACAGCTCAATTTATAAATGTTTTGCTCTAAGATTCGTCTAAGTTGTTTTCCGGAGGTACTGATGCCATTGCATTGCAGCAGCAACTTGAATCGGTGCAGAACTCATTTGGCTAGCATTACGGAAAATGCGCTTGAACCAATGAATTCAGATAATCACTTCTATCTGTCAGTTAGTCTAGAAGCTTCTTCATAGCCTTTAGTTAATACTGGATGCTCAATGAACTCTTTAACGTGCAGTGACATTAGAGCATTTTGTTGGCATTTTTTAATTTTTTTTGGCTCATTCAGTATGATGAACTTTTGCTTTTCCATTGCATATGCAAGTAGGTTTCAGATGTTCCATTATTACACAATAATTGAATGCATAGTCATGCACAGTTGGCCCTTTTTTCTTGGGTAATGCTTCCAGCCCTTCTAAATGGAGAGAATATACTGATATGTCTTGCTTCATTTGACTATTTTACTGGAGGCATACTCTCCTGGACTTCCCTGTCCTTCTGCTGGAGACAAGAGGGAAGGAGAGTGAGGTCAAGGTTTTCAATTTTTTCACTAAAGCTTCTTTTTATTACTCTATTGCTTTTCATGGTCTTACGTGCACGAGCTATGACAGCCATTCATGACAAGGTGCAGCAGATTTCTGTATTTATTAACCAATGCAATGCAGAACTTGTGTTTGTTTGTTCTTCTGTGGCTTACTTAACCATATTTTTGAAATTGTCATATGAGCATGCAGCTGAGCGTCTTGCTTTCTTTGGCCTCTCAATGATCTAGTCTCACAAGTGAGATAACTCAGCTTCATGGTGGTGTACTTTTAAAATATCGCCTCATGGATTCCTCCATAAAATGAGAGTTGTGGTGTTGATCTATCAAAATCGACAAGCTTGATCTTTTGGTTACTACATAGTGACAAGCTTGACCTCCATATTTCCTTCTTTGAGCCATCCTATATGTTTCAGTGCTCATATATACTGGTGCTTTCTTTAGCTTTATAATATGTATAACCTAAAAAGATTGATTTCAATGGCCAGGCTATGCAACAAAACCACCGGTATGAGAGGGAAGCTGCCCTTGCTGAGATCGAATACAGCCGAAAGATGCTTCTTGATAAGCTCAAGGAGTACAAAGGGGAAGAATTGGAAGTGATTCAAGAGGCCTCTGCTTTTGTTGGAGAAACAGTGGAGCACAACAACGACCTCCTACTTCCACCATACCCTAGCCGCCCTCCACTTCATCTTTCAAGCTTTTCCCCACGCAAAGCTGTCCGAAATGGGTTGATATCTTCCGATCTAACTAACGAATTAAAGAAGAATATGAATGAGATCGAGAAGAATCAGGAGCAAAGTGGGTCAAGAAACCAGGGCCTACGACTGGGTCATTTCATTGGTTCGGCAGCCAAGACAGTGGCTACTCTTGTTGGTATGATATCAATACTGAGCTTGGCTGGTTTTGGTGCTAAATCTGAGACAAGGAATGGCCCCTTTAAACATCTGGGTCTGTTTTTGAGGCAAGTAGTTAGAAGCAGCGAAGGAGGTGTTCAATGTCCTCCTGGAAAAGTATTAGTTGTGGAGAACGGGCAACCTAGATGCCTTGTTAAGGAGAGAGTTGAAGTTCCATTTGAGTCTGTTGTTGCAACATCTGATGTAAACTACGGGTGTGGTTAGTTTTGGTTGTGTCGCATCTTCTTGTACATCTTCATTCTACGTGATGCTGAGAAGTAATATTGATATTGGCATGCTGGTGTGCAATTTTGTCCAATTTCCTTATTATTTCCTTCATCTTGATTCCAGTTGATCTGTTCTGTATGTGTTCTTTTCGCCTGATGATTGATCTGTTATGGAACTCGCGAATTTCTATTGCTTCCATGAGTCTCTCTCTCGCGCGAACCCATTTGTCCCGTGTTTGAACCTGAGGTTCAAGCGGTGATTTTTAGTTACCATCAGTATGTAAGGGCCCGATCCGGGATGACAATAATATGTCGTATGGGTCGATCGGGAATTGTCTATGGTCTTTTTTATTTGCAATGAGAAGTCTCCGCTCTTTGACGAAGGCAGGAGCATATTACTATGCAAATATTTATGAAATTATGTTAATAGTTAAATAAGTCTACAGATATCGTACGATGAATTCAACAGTTTCACACCGGCCAAAAACAGAAAAAAATTGAATAGTTTCACATCCAACATGGAAAGAGGAAAAAGTTGGGTTTGCACGCGGCCCCACTGTGCATTAGGTTGGGGGAAAGGGCATCTCGCTCGCAAAAAGTAAACGATGCAATTTGGCTATTCCTCAGCTCGAAAGGGTGGGCTATTAGCAGCCTCTTAAGGGCAAGCCACGTCTCCAATTTCTCAAAGAGAACCCAACTGGTGAAGGTACATTCAGCCTCAGACCAGAAAAAACCAACTGACAATCAGCAGCTCACCTGACAAGGTTCTAAGTTAAAACAAAGAAAAAGCAGAACCACTGCATCTCAATAAAAACTACTGACGATCAGCTCCCTCGGTCCAGTTCTTGAGTCTCTCTAATCTACAGATCAGCAACCATAAACCATGAATCTCATCAACGTCAAGGCTCACGTCTCTAATGGTATTGTGTCCTCGGCTGTCTTCTTTTTCTGCTCCTGTCTTGAGTATTCCCCATGCATACACTCTCCCTCGGTTAAAGCGAATTATTTTTCATGCTGTAGGAAATCCAGTTCACGCCTTTGCTTGCGGGACTATTTCAATGCCCAAGTCTTGGTCACGACTCGTGCGTCAGGGTCAGTCCAACGAGCTGTCATGGGTCAAAAGAGATGGATCGTTGGGCAGGCTCAGATGTAGAGATTCGCAGCCTCTTAGAGGTAGGAAAATGAGGTCTTTATCTTCTTTGCAGACTTGATTTTATACTCCCCGCCTTTAAAATTATATCTTCACCTGTAAAAGGTGTGGAGAGGACTAAAAAGTTGGGAGTTAGAGCCTTCACGGAGGAACAGGAAGCTCTAGTCCTCAAGTCATGGAATTCGATGAAAAAGAATGCTGCTGAACTGGGCCTCAAATTCTTCCTCAGGTGATAACCACTGCTGCTTAGCATGAAAGCGCTTCCGTTCTTTAGTACCTCACAAATATGCTTACGAAGTTATATATAAACTAGGATCGACCATAATGTGGTATAATTTCACATGAATTGAGCAGAGTGTTTGAGATCGCCCCGTCAGCCAAGAAGCTATTTTCGTTCCTGACAGATTCAGATGTTCCTCTGGAGCAAAACCCGAAGCTCAAGGCCCACGCCATTACTGTATTTGTTATGGTCTGAGTTCAGTTTTTAACCCACTGATCACTTTTTTAGGGATAATCCCATATTTAAACGTTCTTTTTGGCATTCATTCATGCTTCAGTTATTCTGATATGGTCATTTATGGTGCTCGACAGACTTGTGAATCGGCAGTTCAACTTCGTAAAGCCGGAAAAGCTACTGTGAGAGAGTCCAATCTGAAAGATTTGGGTGCTACCCATCTCCAATATAATGTGGTGGACGAACATTTCGAGGCAAGATTCCAATCATTTGTATCTTTCTTGTATAGTTTTAATTTGAAGGTACTCATGTGAAAGATCCTCCAGGCAAAAATGGGTCTTGTCAAATCCAATGAACTCAAAGATAAAGATTGTTTCTTATCATTTACCACTCATGGAGCAACGTTTAATATGGTGGTTTGTATTTTGAAGGTTGTGAAGTTTGCATTGCTGGAAATCATCAAAGAGGCGGTGCCGGAGATGTGGTCGCCCGAGATGAAGAGTGCATGGGGAGAAGCTTACGATCAGTTAGCGGCTGCGATCAAGAGTGAAATGAAACCTCAGATTTCCACCTGATATTTACCCACCCACACACACTGAGAGAGAGAGAGAGAGAGAGAGAAGAGAGATTCTCCTAAACCTCGAGGAGATGTGGAAGTAATGTTTGAAGTTGTCTTCAATGATCCTGCATAATACCGTCTGTCTTTCATCTGGTTACGCAGTTTCATCAATGAGGAGAATTTGTGTGGCACTTGTGGCCACCTGAATACAAACTTTCTCAAGTATCTACATTTGACAAATTTCATGGTTCTAATGAAGATAATATGACTTGACTAGACGAACCGAATGAATCACAGCAAGAGTAGGAACGACAACCTCTATCCACGACATAGGATGAAACATGATGAAAACGACGCACCAGTCATCCAAAAGTTGATCTTTGCAGTAGAAAAATTCAATTTTGAGAGCAGATTCGTGAATTCCGATGGCTTACAGTCGATCTAATCAATCATGATTTTATATGCTTGCAGAGAAGAAAACAGATCATGGGTAACTTCTACTGAGGGCATGGCGGCTGTCTTAATACTTTATGCTTATGCTTAATTATTGGACACCAACCTTCTCATTAATCAAACCAGAAATTATGAACCGGTCATCTAAAGTATCTGGATTGTCCTGGTCTCTCGGTAGCTTAAAAATAAATAAAGTCTATGGATCCACAGCTGCTGTTGTTATATATTTTAGTGTAAAGATGTAAAAGAAGGTGAAATAGAAAAAGAAGGTTTGTACTCGTATGGGAAAACATGGCACTCCCGTATGAGTCTTTGCCTTTTGGTACAAGGCCCTTCCTCGATCTCAAGTCGTTAGCAAAGTTCGTTTTAGAACCTTATTGACCCCAGTTAGATACAGCGATCGAGGTCATGTACCTCTATCTTTCAAGACTCATGAGAACGCAAATTCAATAGTTACTTGACTCAAATTTTCGAGATACCATTACAATAGAAAAAGACACATTGAGAATTTTCTAGTCCTTTGCAAATGTGCCTTTGGTTCAATGGAAGATGAAATGTAATTTGGTGCATGAAATTGAAGGATACAAACATAGCTTCAACATGAAAAATTGATTCTCAAATTGATTATGCTCATCTAAGTTGGAATCATATTGTCAATACTCACATAGTGAGTTTGTCGACAAGGATACTAGTACAAACACCTAGAGAAGAGTGAATAGGTGTAAATAAAATTTTTGTTAAAACAAAACAGAATAAAGTATGAGTAAAGTATAGAAGCGGAAACTGAATTTAGAGTTTGATAGATGGTAATATACACTTCTGTAAAATGCAATTAGAATTAGAGAGATAAAAATTAGAAGATTGCACACACAATTTATAGTGGTTCGACTTAGATTAAACTTATATATACTCTCCCACGTTAACAGTCAATGAGTTGGACTCCACCATGTGATCAATAAATGATTATAAATCCTCAAGAGCAACCACATTATGTAATTCACTTTTGACCGCTGGAATCTAGCTCAATTGAATATGAAAACAAATTCAGACTTTGGAATTTCGATTTGCACCTTATACATGTCTCCAAGCCATGCAACCTCCTTAAATACTCCTTTGAGCCAAACTAGCCATTGGTCAATTGTTTGAAGGATTATCTCCCAAATTTCCATTTTGGGACATATTGATTCAAGAAGATTTTGTAGCTCAAACAATAGAATCTTGGTTTGCATAAGTAATCCATCCTATTTGGTAATTGTTTCCAAGATTGATTTTGTCAATCAGCTTGATTAACATAATAAACATATATTAGGCAAGTAAAATCCAGAGCCATTGTAGGTCCATTTTTCATTATGATCCTCCTACCATTCTAGAAGTATTTCGTTATGGATCTCTATTAGAATGAGATAAGCATAAGCTAATAAAATATAAAATCTTATGGAATAAAATTGACTTTTTAATAATCTTGACTAATAACCAAACTAAAATATTCCTTGTTTCAGAATCTATTCCATAATAAAATTTAAAAAATTTTGCTAATATTATGAGTCTTCTCAACAGTCAATTCTAAGAAAAACATAATTAAAAAAAAAAATTGAAAGGAAAGGGACCTTCCTTATCAGTAAAATCGACAGATATAGATCAGGAGCCAAACTAAGGCCCCATTGGTCAAAACCTTGAAACTGTGTTCCTTTGGACAGCAGACAGCCCCTGGTTTTCTTCCATGGGATGGCTTATCACTTGCGCCAAATCAAATATTAGCAAAAGGATGTACACAAATTGAACTGAACATGGCTTCTCAGTGCCATGAAGAGCTACTCTCCATCTCCATGGCCTCACCCTATTTATACGTGTTTATACGTGCACTCCATTTCAAAATTGCTTCAAAAACCCAAACCGTCTCAAATCCAACCTCTTAATTAGTAGAATACCATTTTGCTCATTCTTTCAAAAAAACCCACTTTCCCTAGGGAAAAGAGAAGTAAAAGAACCAAATGGAAGGAATAGTTTTCACAGAAGAGCAGGAGGCTTTGGTGGTGAAGTCATGGGGCGTGATGAAGAAGAATGCAGCAGAACTGGGTCTCAAATTCTTCTTGAAGTAAGCCTATCTTTGTGTCTGTCTGCGCCTGACAAACTCGGAACGATTTGCGAATTCTTCATCAATGTTTCATTTATGTCGTGTGTTCTGAATGGAGAGTAAGAAAATGATTGGCTACTGAATGTGCAGGATATTTGAGATTGCCCCAACAGCCCAGAAGATGTTCCCGTTCCTGAGGGACTCAAACGTTCCACTCGAACAGAATCCTAAGCTCAAGACCCATGCCATGTCCGTTTTCATCATGGTAAAAGCAAATTCCCCCTCAAGTCTCGTCATTCTGGTGACTGTATTGCTAGATCAGACCGTTTTCTGTTGATGAGCTGCGACTTGGGCCAAGCCCATCAGCGAGTTGCTCAGGCCCTTTGCCTGTGATTTGAACTTGATCATGGTCTGATCTTTTGGGTTCATTACTTCCATCCGATGCCTCGTCCAATTCTAATCACGTTGCTCTTCTCTTGATTAATCAACTCCCTTTTGCTTCTTCTTTGCCCCTAGACCTGTGAGTCGGCGGCACAGCTCCGGAGAGCGGGCAAAGTCACAGTGAGAGAGTCGAGCCTGAAGAAAATGGGCTCCGTCCACCACAAGAGCGGCGTAGTCGACGAACATTTTGAGGTATAATGTTGCGAATGCATCCCTATGATTAACCCTTTTCTTGTTTCATTTTCGGAAGCTTGTTCATGTGCTGCTAGTTATCTGGTGGAAAGAGATTTGTGACCACGTATGCAATACGGGGCAGGTGACGAAATATGCGCTGATGGAGACCATAAAAGAAGCTGTTCCGGAGATGTGGTGCCCGGAAATGAAGAGTGCTTGGGGCGAAGCTTATGACCAGCTTGTTGCTGCTATCAAATCTGAAATGAAGCCTTAAAACTTTTTCAGTTGTTCCTTTTGTGAGATCTGAAGGAAAAATAAGTATCAAAAAGAAAATAAGGCTGTGATGTGCATTGCATGCTTTTGTTGAGACCTTATGTTATGTCCACTCCTTTTCTTTTCTTTTTCATCAAATGAGTAACTTCTATTCGCACAATATGAAGAAAAGGAGGATCAGAGCCATACGAATCTATCATCATCCCAAAACCCCAACACAACCAAGAAAAACAAAAACAAGGATCGACACCATAATCAACAAGAAGAGCTAAGCTTGGACATCACAGAGGACAAAAACAAGCAACTAATGATCAGTGTTCCAAGCCATGCATAGCGTCTTGCCAGATAGATGGTCCCAACACAGATTCCCTTCCCTCAAGCAGCATAGCCATCTTGATTCTCACAGAGTAAAGAGCATAATGCAAAACTCTATTCGCACAAAGAGCAGAATTATTGTGAATAAGCTCATTTCTTTCCCTCCAAAGGTGGCAAATGGACCCATTCCATATTGATTTCAAAAGAGTTTTGGCAAATGCCCTGCCTTTCAAGTGATGAACCACCAGTCGAACTCAACTTGCCATCCTCCAATGGGTAAATTTCGCCCCAAATCTCCTTAGAGAAAGAACAGTAAGGAAACAAGTGTCGTCTGGATTCTGCAGAAGAACCACGCCACGCGTGAGCTAGGTTAAACCACACCAACCTGTGCCAAGGAACTTTCCGCCTCCTTTCTGTGACTAACTTCCAAGTCTCGGCAGTAAAAGCGCTTGAGCTAGAGCCAATAAAGATAATTCTCCGCTCGTAAGCATAACATGGCCGAAAGTAATCACAAAGCACAACCGGAGTATTGACTAAAGAATCAGACGTAGCAGCAGGCCACATCCACTCCTCTCCACAGATGACTGAAGACACCTTAGCATGCAGAGGAAAGGAAGAATCATAATATAACCCTTGGAGGATAAACGTCAGATGAAACACCAAAGGGATGCCAGTTATCATGCCATAATGAAGTGTTTTCCTCATCTCCAATCAAGCCCTCAACATAGGGTCAGAAAAGAGGTCTAGGTTTGAGAATCCTTCTCTAAGCATAAGTGCAGTCATGTTTAAGCATTATTGCCCAGAATGAGACTCCTTCAAGAAGACAACATTTAGTCCATACTACCCAGACGGATCCAGACATCAACAGCAATCTCCATAGATTCTTTAAAAATACAGCAGTCCCAAGCCACCTTCGCTTTAAGGTAGCCAGATATCTTCCCTTGCAGCTCCTGCACCTTTAGCTGATTCAGGTTTACCTTTCCACCCCAAAAATAAAATAAAAAATACAGTTGATCTCAATTAACTCGATTACTTTCTTGGGCAATATGAAAAATTGGCACCATTAGTTTTTTTTCATTTTGGTCGGTGACCATTAGTTGATCAGGCTGTAATTAACAGACCAAATCAACTGGAATCCCTCTGCACACGTGAGATGCCTCATGGTCTTAGATGAAACTTCATGTCAGACATCACTGCATCAACTAAAGGTTTACAATCTCTCTCACTAAGCTTTCCAGAAATCAAAGGCCAGCCAAGATACCTAACCGGAAACCACTCATATTAGTCAATTCATTCATATAATCCTCAGAACAACCGGCCAAAAATAGCTGTCATTTGAGGATTAAGTTTCAAACTCGATGACAGGGTGGAAATACCCATGATCACCACGTGCAAACATACACAACCATTTATTTCCAACGTTTAAGTCATTGAAAAATGACGCTCAATATTTTTAGCATTTTATTGATGGAAAATTCATCAATAATGATCGAAAAATTTAAGACTGAATTAATATTAATGTAATAGCTTTAGGACTTTTTGTTGTTTCCTCGATAGAGCAAGTTAAGCAAAGTTGCTTGAAACGAAGAAGATTCGCCAATAATTCCATGCCATATTAACTTAATGAGCAAGAAAACTGATTGATTCATGAGTAAATAAGCAACAGTGACAAAAGGCATTGGCATTATCACCCATGCCAATACATCAGTCCCCTTTCCTCCACATCACATCGTGGGAAGGAGAAGTGGAAATTTAGTAGGTCAAGACAAAGGCATCGTCGCGTCGTTGCTCAGTTTTATCCACTTCAAGGTTTCATGGCGTGGCTCTCATTCCTTTAAGGCTCCCTTTCTTTCTCTCTCCCCCTCTTTTTGGCTGCTAGCTCTTCATAATTGTGATGTAAAAGCGTCGGGCTAGATGTTACTTTGGAGTAATCAGTAAGTTCGATTATGCTTTAATATATAGAAAAATTAAGAAAAATAATAATTTAAAAAAGAAAAGGTTAGACGATGCTTCGTCCTCTCTTCGTTTACCCTTTCCTAATCTTTTAACCATTGCGGTTCGTACCTTCTCTTCACGTCGTCAATAGTCCGCTGTTAACTTTTCGTTTCTTCTTCTGCTTCGCCTTCTCATTCTCTCCAGTTCATCCTCAATTGAGCTCGGATTTCAGACGCTATTACAAGAATTTGTACTATATCGAAATCATGCTGGGACTCATATGGAAAAATGAAGGGTTCTTCTTCTTCGTGTTATCGGGGTCGAAGAAGGATTTTTCAAGTACTTTGGACACAAAACTCGCGAAACCCATCCCCTTTTACTGTCCATCTTCGACAAAATTTGAGAATGTAAAGCAACACTATGTAGAATGTCGTATAAAAGCAAAAATCAACCGATGCAAGATCGAAAGTTTGCATCTTCTGTGTGTTGAGCACTCAGCTGAGCCTTTTCTCTTCTCTCTGCCACTTAGAATTGAGTCGGACAATGCTAATTTACATGGAAAACGAGAGAACACTAGCAGCTAGCATGCACGTTGAGTTACATTCCTCAGGTATTGCATTGCATGGCCCAAAAAGGATATTGCCTAGGTTTCGCCATATGTGCCCCAAAGTCACAACTATACTGCAATCGAAACTTTGGCCCAAAATGAGAAAGTGCCATCGAAACATATTAGTCTTCCTCCAAAATGATGCTTAGCTTTGCCTTAAAACCTCGTCCACGACCTCCGCCGTGATGCCCGCTTCTCCCTCTTCTCTCCAGCAACAATCTTCCGTCGCCAGAACTGCTGCTGGAGTGAGCAATTCTATCGCGGCGTTTTGTTCTCACATCTCTTGGGCTCGCGAGCACCGCCGGCTCGACCACCCTTGTCCTATCACACCCACATCCACGCGCACTATACACCCGCTTGGCTGATCTTTACTCGTCTTCAACGCGGAGTTTGCTTTCACGGCCAAATCCACCATCTCGGCAGGCCGGAGCGGGCTACCCAGCCAGGTCATCGGCAGCGCGAAGTAGAGCTGCCCCAGTAGGAGCTCCTCCTCGGACTCGACAGCCACGATGACATCATCGAAGTCCAATTCGTCCGAGTCGCAAATGAAGCACGCGGGGTTCTTCTGAAGCACGTGCGACGCCTTCACCGGGCACGAGAACTCCTGAAGCCGCCCGTCATGGAGGACGAGCTTCACGGTGGCCACGGACGTCGACTCGCTGGAGCTGCAGATCCCCATGGTTTTTCCAGGGTTGTGCTTAGTTTGATCCGGCGATTCGAGGTGATATGCTCAAATGTCAGAGGAGGAATGTCGTGCGGTTTGCGATATTGTCAGTTAGATAACGATGGAATTCGTTCGTTTCCGGCGTCGTTAGTTTAATTAATTGCTTGACGAGGACGTGTTTCGGTACCTTTCGTTGGAAGCCACATTGGATTGCTCGCCTCCATTTGTCATTACGTAGTCCAGGAAAACAAAAAGATCGTGTATCAACGTCATTCTTCCAAACGAGGATAGGGATAAGCTAAGCTCTTCATTGTGCAGAACGCTTGTAAAAGTTATGCAGTTTTGAGTGTGGGCCAACATGAATATCGTGATTCTTTTGAACATATGTGATTAGTTCCCTTGTATCATAGATAATTTTGTAATAGCAGAATCACCGATAATTTCTATGGATTCTTTGTGATTGACAATGACCAATGATTTATACATGCTGACTTTTACATTAATAGACTATGACTTTTATTCCGACGGACTCTTATCATTAATGTCAAATTTATGCCATAAAGATTAGTGATATGATCGATCATGAGAATTAGAAAAGTTACCAAGATAGGTAAATATGGAATTTTAATATAATAAATGGAAAATGCGAATTGACGTTGAGGTTCCTTCAAAGTCGGGCCATCAATGCATGCCACGCCAACTACATGGAATAAATCCAAAGGACGATTCTTCCATTTGTTACAGCGCATTAAGATATGTAATGTCCTCACGCCATGCAAACCATCTCCTGTCACTTCCCACGATAAAGACATACAAATATCAACTTGCGATCAACTGCAAGTGTCGCGACAGTTTTAGAATCTCTTTTCTTGATTTCGGACAAAGGCTGTCGTAGGAATTTCATATGCATAGGGTTTTTCCATGGAAAAATGGACTTAAAGAACAACAAATTTCTCTCTCTGTTTTTTTTTTGGTCCAATAAACTTATATCTTGAGCAGGTCCCTTTCATAAGTTTTAATATATCATAGCATGCTACAGATGTCAGAGGTTTAAGAAAAAGTGATTAGATTCGGCCACCTCACCTCACTCAAGTCGGACCGGGTTCGTTCACTCTCTTTTTTTCTTTTTCTTTTTTGGAGTTTTTCCATTTGAGTATTTCGAGAATGTCTGGAAATAAAACCTTGGGAGAGAACACGAATGGAGAACCAAAGCACGGTGAGCAGGTCTATTTACAACAGAAGGGTGTACGGACACTTGAATTACAACCTAATAAAGACCATATTAGCGTTCAGGCACGCATGCACGCACCATCCAAACCCTCTCGCATGCATGTTCTTTATATCCGTACAAGTAAAATTCATCATCCACTCACGATTAGCGCATCGCCGGTCATGCTCGAGACATAAGCGAGCCGATAACGCCAGCAATGAGGGTTGTCGGGTCACCCAGCACCGCGGATATCACGAATTGAAGAGCCAAACCGGCCATCTCACAGCACTTCTTCTTCTTGCTCTTGCTCTTGTTATGTGGTGTATGGAGCGTGTCCTTCAAGCTGGGGATTCTAGTCGGAAGCCCTCTCCTAGTGCTGCTGCCAATGCCGCCGCCTTTCCCGAGCCCAACATATATATCATGCCAACTCTCCACCAACATCTCCCTCACGCAAGCCACATGCAAATTGTACCTCTTGCAGCTGGACCTGTAGCTCCAGCTCCTCCCTTTCTTCCCACACTTATGGCAAGAGGCGCTTACCTTCCTATACAAGTAGAGCTTCACCTCCCCGTCGTCCAGCACCATTGGCAGCTTCGCACAGCACGGGTGGAGGTCGAAGCCGCAGGCCCGGCAGTGGTAGACGAAGCCCGTCACGTCCTTCTCGCACGCGTTGCAGTAGCGGGGCCCATTCTCCATGGGCGGCCTCGACAGGAACTGGAAGGAGCACTTGGGGTAGAAGGGGTGTGATATGGTGGCGGACGGGATGGCGCAGTGGGAGTGGAGGTCGAAGTTGCACGCGGCGCAGCTGTAGCGCGACCCAATGCCGATCTCCTTGCAACCATCGCATTTGAACGGGAACTCGGTGTACTCAAACTTCAGGATGTGCTGGGGGTGGCTGAAGTGGGAGATCTCATTGTACTTCATGGCAGATAGATCTGGTTTCTGGCAATGCGGACAAGAACCCTCGAACTGAGGTACTTATGGCGGTTCCTTCGAGATGAGAATTTCTTGGTTGGCAGGTCGTGGAAAGACCAGGGCTGATCAGGGATTTTAACGAGGGCTGATCTCTCTTTCTCCCCTGGCTTGCTGTTGAAGGAAGCTGAGGGAATTATGCTTTTGGAGATGGTGGTGGTGATGGTTGTAAATTGAGTGTACACAAGCGAACAAGTTGCGTCAAGGAGCGAAAGGTGCGGACACAAGGCATAAGTTTTTTTTTGGTCGTGCCCCACATGAAGAATTGGAACTTTCACTTTGTATAATCAAGCAGAAGCTTCTTCTGATGCATGTACAGATGGAAAAACATGTCGAGATGTTTCCAAAACGAGACAACATGTTGTAGCGGGTTATGCTAGCCGCTCTCGCCAACAATAATCTGGCCCTAGATGCGATAAGATAGCGTGATTTCTTCGAAATCCATGATTAATGGAAAAAATCAATTTTTTAAAGCCGCAAAGTTGTAGCGCCAACAGGAACATAAAGAAGACTTCAGAATTATTGAGTTAATTTATTCGCCGGAGCATATTAAACTTTAGAATATGGTCTCGTCATTCAGGCATTTCCCTCGAGGATCAAAGCTTAATTTCGGGCGAATGAGAATTTAGCATGGTGTAATATTCTTGGTTTAGTAGTCACTGATCTTGAATATGATCTTGAACAGAATAAGAAGACAATAATGTCGTGATGTGCTACCCATCGATCGTTGTTTAATACGGTCCAAGCGACTAAGGTATGCCGAATCTTATCGATAAGCTAAAAATATGTGGGTGCCTTAATGGTCAGAGAATATATCTTCGCCTTTCAAGATTACAATTACTTGACCTAAGAAAAACATAACTTAGACGAGATGGCAAATGGTCCTTACTCCACGTATGTATAGATGAAAGGTCCCCCTCCTATTCTAAAAATATCCTCTTGGAGTTAAAATAACATATTTTACATATGCATAATGTATCATCATACATTCATACGTCATATAAACTTACTTTTGGAGTTTCTCTAAGGAAAAAGAAAATCAAGGACTTTATTTTGAGTGCACAATTATTTTTTTTCTTTTTTTTTGCCTTTCTATAATATAGTGGGAAAATATCTTCAATATCTAGGAAGTGTGCATGGCGGCTTATTATTATTTTTTAGGGTTTTTGCCAGTTGAGCATGGTTTAATTGAATAATTTCTCATGCCCAATATCAATAAATCCCGCACAAAAATCACCTTCCTTCTTCTTCTTTTTTTCCAACGGCTCAAAATGTAATTGACATACTCTCTTGGACCGTATCTTAAGCGTACATGTTTGCTTTTTGTCATATGCTTTAACCTCGATTGATGCAACCAAATTCTAAGATGGTTTGACAAGCTAAAGAAAGAAACCCAAAACGCTTCAACTAGCAACCACTCAATCTCAATCCCATAGGGCAGAACATATTCCTATTTCCAACCCCCTCACGTATCTAATTTCGTGGGCTCCAAATGATATCCACCATATTTAATATAAAGTTTTATTACTAGCATTTGAGGGCATTTTCATTAGTGCGTTATCCACACGTATCTTTCTTATGAGACCCATGGTTAGGGAATCTCCTCATTTTATCTGGTTTTCCCTTTTCCAATCGATGTAGCTTCTTATGGTACCAACTTGGCATTGAATCACGTATAGGAATCAATTCATGTTCAATCCGTGTAAAAAAGTCTTTTAACTTGATTGAACACTAGGGTCATTCAAGTTGCTTGAAAAGCGTGGCTTATTAACCTTAGGAAGCATCGTATGCCTTGCGCATTTTCATCAATAATTCAAGATGCTGGGTTTTGCATTTTCTCTTCCTCTTTGGTCACTAGCTAGAGTTCAGTGGTCGTCATTAGAAAAAGAAAAGGGGCGACTGTTCAATGGTTTAAAAGAGATGGAGAGGCATCGATACCATTCAGTCAACAAACCATGCTTTCGACTCATCTCTCTTTTTTTTTATCTTTTCTGGCTCTTTGGGAACCACATGAATCATTTGAAATGTTCCTGCTTAGCTGAAGTGAACATTACTCCTAGTTCTCTACTTTCCCTCGTCTTGGAATTATTGTACCGTACTTGCAAAAGTGGTAAAGAGACTGTACAATGAATAGTAGTTTACTTTTCTTTTTCTGGGATGCTAACAAAGTTTTATATAATATATAATATTATTCATAAACTTTTAAATTATATAATGTGATCTATGAATTTTAATTCAATGTGCAATATTATCTTTAGATTTTTAATTATGATCTTTAAATCCACGTTGAATCAAAATTCAAAAATGACATTACACATATTTTGATCAAATTTTAAAGACCATGTGTATCATTTTTCATTTTCTTCCATATTCATTGTTGTGTTTGCGGTAGAGTCAATTGTCAATGCTGGAATGGGTTCAAGATCAATTCCTCTAATCCATCTTTTGTACTTGTGATGCATAGTTAGGATATGCATGTACTCAGGAATTCAACAAATATGGCTTGGTTTTGATAGGGAACAAGATGAAAAGTTGGTTAAATCAGCCCTACCTTTATCTTTAGAGCTTAAGTCCTTGGGAACTTTGCGTCAATTGAGGTGAAAGAATTTCGTCTAACGTGATCGGTACTTATGTATGCTACTTTAATCTCAACCCCCCGCCCCCTCTCTTTCCTCCTCCTCTCTCTCTCTCTCCCGACTAAAGCAAACTCAAGGAATGCCTTCCACCTCAAACTAATTCTACCGATAAATTTCATGTAAAGCCAAGAATTTGATTTGACAACTAAATCAAATCTCTAACACTTTAAATCTTGAGTTTTTCAAATTTTCTAGAAATTTTGGAATATATATATTTATTTCTTAAGATTGGTAAGCTAGATACTTCCTATTTCATGAACTTTTAAGTTCTTCCCAAATCCACTAAATTTTCAACATTTGTTTTATCTTATTGTAATTAGTTTTTTCATGGTAAGTTGTAAAAATTTGTGTTTATTGTTTCTTATTTCAATACTAATTTTTCTGATTTACATTGACAATTTTCCTCAATTTTCCATTTGTAACAATTATCCTAAATCAACCGAAATTAATTTTATTTCCACGTATAAAGCATGTGTTATTCAGCTAGCTCTATAGAAGAAGAGAAGCCAAAAAATAATTATCGGTTTAGAGATTAAGAGTGATAGGAGCAAAAGCATTTTATAAATGTTTTCTAACATAGGCTCCATTTGTTTTGTGAAAAGTTATATTTCTAGAATATATTTTCCAAAAAAATGATATTACTTTCCAATGTTTAACTAAAATGTGAAAAGGAATCAAAAAATATTTTATGTCACTTGAAAAGGAAAATCTAAATTAATTTCCCTAAATAGACATATATTATTTAGACACTAGTAACTTGCACATGGGCAAAGCAATGTCCCAAGTCTAGCCTCGGTGGACCTCAACCTAAGCGCTTGGGACCTTGCCTCAAGCATCTAGCCTAGGCAAGAGCACAAGCACTGATCCTAGGTCCATAAAAGTGAGGTTTGAAACCCAATGCCAATGCTTGTGCTTGGCTCCCCAATGCCCCAAACCCAGTCCATAGAGGCCAAGTTTGAATACCCTAGTACCCAGCACTTAGGCTTGTGTCCACAAAGCCCATATCTAGGTTCCTGATGACCAAGCCAAGGTCCTTGATGTTAGGGCCTAAATCCACAAAGGCTAAGGTCAAGCCCAAGACCTTAGGACCATGCCTACATTACTCACTTCCAAGCCTTGATCCATCGAGGTTGAGGCCCCAAACTCCCATGTGTGTGGCCAAGTTCATCGAGGTCGACCTCGGGATATCAATGCTCGAGACGAGATTCTTAGTGCTAGGGCTTAAATCCACAGAGGCCAGGCTTGGACCTTAGTGCCTATGCCTACACCTAGATCCTAGCACTCGAGCCTAAATCTATCGAGATTAGGCCCAGGACCCTAGCAATCAAGCTTGGTCTCGGGACCAAAACTCGACCTTGATGTACACAAGGCATTAGGGTCTTAGGACTACCCTTGATGACTTAAGCATGAGGTCCAAGGCCCATCCTCAATGGACCATGTTGCAAGTGTTAAGGACCTAGTCCTAAGTAATGGGGACTCAAATATGGGGACCAAGGTCCTGGGCCCAATATTGATGAACATCAACGTGGGCATCATAATCATGGACCTAGCCTCATTGGACTCAGGCGCAAGTGCTCACGTTTAGGAACCAACCTCAATGGACCCAGGTGTCAGAACTCAAACACAAGCAATAAGGTCTCGAGCCTTGCCTCAATGGACATGAGTGCGAGGGCCGAGGACTGAACTTGATGGACCCAAGCATGGACTCTAGGTTCATGCCTTAGCCTTGATAGATTTGGGCTTGAGCACAGAAGATCTGAGCATAGGGCACTAGCGTCTCAAGTTTGGACACTAGGGACCTAGGCATTAAGGTCCTAAGACAAACCTCAATGGACCTAGGCTTGACCTTAAGCACCCGAGCTCGATTGCCGAGGATCCAAGCATAGCCTCTAGGGCACAAGCTTGGCCTTCATGGACTAAGGTTCCTGCACTAGGGACCTAAATTCTCGAGGGCATGAGCACCAAGGTCTCGGGACCAACCTTCGTGGACGAGGCTCGGCCTCAATGGACCTAGGTCCTAGCACTAAGGATTCAAGTACAAGCACTAAGGCCTCGAGCCTAACCTCAATGGATTTGAGCAAGGGCGATGGGAGTTAAGAAAGGGTATTGGGGTCTTAAGCCTAGCCTCAAAGGACAGTCCCAAGGAGGAGCGTCGGTGTCCCAAACCCAACCTCTATGAACTTAGGCTCGAGCATTGAGGTTTTGGTCCTAACCCCTTTGGATTCGAGCTTAGCCTTTGATGGACCCTAGTAGACCCAGCATCGACCTCTAGATTTGGATCCATTGACAATGGCTCAAGAATGAGCATTGGGATTCCCATATCCAAGCATATAGTTTATGGTCTAAATGGCGATATCTAGTCATATTTTGAAAAATGATTTTCAATTTTTTAAAAAGAAAATTTTTTTCTGAATTTAAGTATAATTTTCCATTGACTCCAAAAAATGAAGAGATTTTTTTTTCAAAAGATATTTTTCGCAAAACAAATAGACCTCCAGACAAAAATCATACTAAAATATTCACACCTCCAGTCCACAGCCACAAGCCACCAAATTCCCAACGGGCCACAAGCAAGCTCTAAAGCCCAAAGATCCGTTTTCCTCGTCAACCGAAATCGGGTCATTTCGGGTCGGGTCTCTTCCCTCCCGGGGCCTTCCCTCGCTCCGCCAAAACAGAAAAGCACAGACACACTGGAGCTCCTACATCGTCGACCGTTTTATCTTCCCAGAACTCCGTCCTAATTCTCAACGCCAAGCTCGCGAATTCGAGTCGTCTCTCGAGCTCCAGCAACTCGCGCAAATCGCGCGGAACGGTCCGTCCATGGCAATGGCGATCGCCGCTCGATTCGCGTTCCTCGACCTCCGCCGCCGCCACCGCCGCCCCTGTCTCTGCTCTCCGTTCTCCTCCGCGGCCAGCTCCGGCGAAACGCTCGTCTCCGACGTCGTCTCGCTCCTGACCCACCACCGCTCCAAGTCGCGCTGGACCCACCTCCGCTCCATTTGCCCCGACGGCGGGCTCCCCCCGGCGGCGTTCTCCCAGATCGCCCTCCGCCTCCGGAACAATCCCCACCTCGCCCTCCGCTTCTTCCTCTTCACGCGGCGGCGCTCCCTCTGCGACCACGACCTGCGCTCCTACGCTACGACCATTCACGTCCTCTCCAGGGCCCGCCTCAAGTTCCACGCTCAGGGCTTGATCAGGGAGGCCCTGAGGATCACCCCCGATACCAAGCCTGTCGGGGTTTTCGAGGTGCTCGTGAGGACGTACCGGGAGTGCGATTCCGCGCCCTTCGTATTCGATTTGTTGATCGAGTGTTGCTTGGAAGCGAAGAAGGTCGACGCGGCTCTGGAAATCGCGAGGTTGTTGAGGTCGCGTGGTCTGAGCCCTAAAGTCACTACTTTGAATTCGTTGATCTGCTGGGTCTCTAGGCGTGGAGGTGCATTGGCGGGTTATGAGATTTATAAGGAGGTTTTCGGGATGAGTAATGGTGGAAATGTGGGGAATCCGAAAGGGGCTGCCAGAATTAGCCCGAATGTGCATACTTTTAATACATTGATGACTTGCTTCTATCAGGACGGTGCTGTGGACAGAGTTGAGGAGATTTGGGACGAAATGGTGAGGTTGAGTTGTGCACCGAATGTGCACAGCTATAGTGTCTTGATGGCCATGTATTGCGAGGATGGGAAGGTTGCAGAAGCCGAGAAAATTTGGGATGAGATGAGAGTTAAGGGGATCGAGGCTGATGTTTCGGCCTACAACACAATCATTGCGGGATTTTCTGAGAGTGGACAGATTGAGAGGGCTGAGGAATTGGCGAGAGAAATGGAATTGAATGGATTGGAGAGTACTGGTGTCACTTATGACCACCTTATAAAGGGGTACTGTAATGTAGGAGATGTCGATTCGGCGTTACTGGTTTATAAGGACACGTGCAGAAAAAAGTTCAGGCCAGAGCCATCAACGATACATGCAATGACTGTAGCGCTGTGTGGCCAGAGTAGGGTTTTTGAAGCTCTGGATATTTTGAGAGGTGCAGCTGATAATTCTTGTGTGTTACCAAAAGGGAAAAGTTATGAGGTTTTAATAATTAGGCTGTGCTTGGAGGGGAAGATGGAAGAAGCTTTGAGGCTCCAGGCAGAGATGGTAGGTAAAGGTTTTGAAACGGATTTGCAGATTTACACTGCTTTTATAGATGGTTACGAGAAGAAAGGGAACAAGGAAATGGTGGAGAAGCTGAGAAAAGAAATGCTACACGTGCAGCAGAAAGTGGATTAGCAAAAGGTATTATTTGGTTTAGCCACTTTCTGGAGAAGTTCTGGTTCTGGGATCCGCATCTGCTAATGCAAGATCTCATGCTTTCATAGGTAGTGGAATTCATTGCCAGAGCCTCTGCTAACTGTTTCGTGACAACTCGTGGCATAACTATCTTAAGCAATGGTTTATGGGCTCTATGTTCTCCTTTGTTTGGAATTGGCTTCAGAAGGGAAGTCGAATTCACTGGGGAGCTGAGTAGACACTACTATGGTTTTGGCTGGGCTTTTTTGTTCAAGGAGAAGATTACACATCCGAAGGATTGGTTTTGGGGCAAGTCAAGGTAAGATAGTACTTGGCTAGGGTTGATATGAACTTGTGTAAAGGTGATGAGAGTCCTGTGTTCCTATAAGTCCGTTCTGTAAAACAAGGGAAACTTTATCAGTGGTTGATGATCTTTAGACAACGAGAAGATTGTCTGTAGATGTGAACTCTGTAAAGTGCAACAAATTGAGGTTGATGGTCATCACTCATTGCAATGCTTTCTCCAGCGATGACAGTGGCCACCAAGATACTTATATTTGAGAGTTGAGTTTGAATGAGGGAGAGATATGGGTGGTTGAGTACATACGACTGCAAGGATGAAAATGACTGTTCTCACGTGTTATGTTTCTTGCAGAAGTGAGAGACCATACTGAAATAATTGAGAAATTTGATACATGCAAGACTAATCTCCGAGAGATTCCGATATAAGAAGGCTCAGAGCATTGCAAAGCTACACATTTCAGAAGAATGAAGTTTAATTCTCATTGCAGGATACAAGAAAGCCAGCACAAAGATCCAAGGTGGTTAGTTTTTATAGACACCCTATGCCATAATCTTTGTAGACAATGAAAGAATTGCATTTGCGATTCCTGATGATGAAACGAGGAAGAACTATGTGTATTTTGCGCAAGAAATATTAAGCTCTGAGTGTAACTTTCTGCTCCACAATTGCACACTCAATGCTATAATTTCCATTACAGTATAGCCAGAGATCTCTTTTTCTGTAAACGTGAATGCTAAACACCATCCAGTTGTGAGATTGTCATGGAACATTTCCAGTGAACACTGCAAAATCTTGAGAGCCAAACAATTCACAAAGCTGGGAGCAACCAGAGGTTGAAAAGTGATGAAGCGAGGGACAAAAACCACGACAAGAAGGCCATGGCCGCCGATATTTGATATCTACTGCAGAGCTTTGGAAGGCAGTAAGGCCCATTGGCATGCACCAGCAGATCCACAACGCTAGCTGTTGAGCTAGCTGCTGCTAGTGTAAGAGTGGACAGCACCTGTAACAAAGAGCCTTATGTTTAATAATCCAACATCTTAATTGTCTAATTATGCAAAGAGTGTGCAGTGCCCACCCAGTCTCCAATTACGATGATGAGTAGAACTCCAGGTTGTCGGAGCGGGCACTTAACCAGGACAGAGTATCCATCCACCAATGCCAAGGTAAAACTCCATGGTATGTTTAAACCCATGATTGTGACCAAGTAACTGCATCAGTAACAATTGCAGAGAGTTCAAAAGGAGTCAGATGGATGCATATATTACCACATAATATTGATTCGGGTTCATTAAATGAACTTATAATCATGGAATCGACTCGATCATAATCATTAAATTGACATGACCAACAATTTCAGATAATCATTCTGTTTCTGGCAAAATTGCATCGATGTCAGTGGTTTGTGGTGATTAGCCATGTAACCAACACGCAGAAAGATGTTAATCTTGCCAAAGGGAGGAAAATTATTGGAGAACCGTTTTCTTGATGTTGTGTCTTAACAACCTTCCTGGCTTTAAATATTGCGGGGACAATCCGTGCAGTTAATGGAGCGTGAGCAACTAGCTAAACAAGGACACGGCAACCAAAGAAAAGTCCAATGGGACAAAAGTGGATGCGTTATTCATGGAGCAAACGTATGAGAACTGCCAGAAAAGAAACACTGGAGAGAATCTTCTATTAGTCAAAGGCACACGGTGTAGGCACAGAATTGGCCTGCAGATGCCAAAGAAAATTCAACTCCAAGCCGTGGTACAAGTCAAAAGACATATCGAATCAGATAAAATGAGCATTTTTACATCTTTTCTTTCAGTCTTTGCCGGATGATGGCGAAGCATAAACTTGTATGATCCTCTTTGACGCTGCCGTATGAGCTCTTGAAATAACCCTTTTACTTGCTAATCATATATCTCATCACGAAAGAGCAATTTACAATCTCTCAGCTGAGCTAGTTTGAAGCTCAGAGACAGAAAACTCTACAACTCTTCCGAAATCGGGTTTCTAATGGATCATTGGATCAAAATTAGGATCAAAATTAGAGGAGAGGACGAGAAGAGAACCACTACAATCCCAGAAACAGATTGGTCACCCGACAAGAAGGCTGATCTCCTCCATAGCTTTTTTCTTTTTTTTCTTCTCTTTTCCCCCTTTTTGGGGGTAACCTCAAGACAGACAAGGAGACAGAAATGATAACACCAAGTTTCTCACGTAAAGATACACGTGACGAATACGACAGACCGACTGGTTGGATCCCAAAGAGAGTTCGGCAACAAAAATTCGAAAGGAACCCAATTCGAGTTCGATTGAGATCGTGAGAGAAGAGAGAAGAGAGAAGAGAGAGGTGTCACCACCTACCAGAAAGCGGTGTAGCTGTAGAACTGAACGCCAAGAGACATGAAGAGAAGAGAAGCGGAAGAGAAGACGGTCTGGCCCAACCTTAGAGCAAAACTCGCGCTTGTCCCCACCGAGCCAGGCACTTCATCCATCTCCTCCTCCTTCCCGCATAAATTTGCGACCTCCTAGCTATTGCGGAACGACTTCTCTCGCCTCCTTCCTCATCATCACGACGGCGATTCATCTTAACCACTCGCCAGCCATCACAGAATCCGACTCCTCGATCAGATTATATGATGAAGAAGACCGACCCACCAACCCAACTGCCGACAGATAGGCAAAGCAAAGCATAAGGGTTGTGCCTCTCTTCCTCCCAAGAATCCTACACGGCCATGAAAAATGGCAAGATACCGGAGCCCTGTGGAGAAGAAACTGTCAGCTTCTGACAAAAACTCTCTCTCTCTCTCTCTCTCTCTCTGATTACAGTTTCTGGGGGGAGGCAAATTTTGAGGAGGGGGTTGGGACTCGTGGAATGCATCTACAGTTGTTTCCGGGATTACAATTGGTTTTAATTAAGTGGGAATTGACATTGGGGACTTTCTCGATTCTCGGTGGCACGTCTTTGGTGCCCCACGAAAAGAGAAAAGAACCCATTTTTTTTCTCTCCTCTACAGAGAGAGAGATACTGTTGCTGTGGTTGGCTTGGCTATTGATTTGTTCTACTGCGGAGAAAACGTGGGGACGTTTTACCAAAGACATTCTCTTTCCGACACGACCCTTTTTTGTATTTCTTGTGCTAAAACATCCCCTATTGCATTGTCTAATTTTAGCTTCAGCTTCGGTAATCCAAGATCAAAGTACTTGATTGAGGGCCAAGAGAAACTACGTCAAGCGTGATTAACTGAATCACGGAAACACCTTCGCCAGATCTGGGTCAGCTGCACAGGTGTGCAAAGCGACGGGACTGATGATGCTAGTACGAGTGGGTAGATAGGAGTATTTGGAGGACCATTGGATGACGCAATAAATCCACGCCGACCTTCCCACCTCTCGCCACATGTCGCCGCGCAATGCGGCTTTGCATTTTTAGGTCTCATGACAAGTTTCACCGATCGCTGATGTGTCGAGGGGTCAATGAATGTGGCTGGCCATCTCACCTTTCGCTATCCACCAAATAAGCCGGCCGTCTTTATCACTCTAATTGGCATCTCCTCATGTCCCCATTTTTTTCACGAAAGATTTAAATTCTGTTGGAATACATTTTTAACGAGATTATCTTAGAAAATTGATTTTATTTCTCTTTTTATATTTGACAATATTTTACAAAAAACACGAAAGTTAGTTTTCAACATTGATTGGATAGAAATTACGATGTGCATATTTAAAGAAAAAGTCTCAAGTCTCAATGGACCTTGTGTTGGCGCTAGGGATATGAGCACTTGAGTTGGGTACCTTGGCTCCCTTGACTGTCACGGATCCAAGCATTTTCTCATGGAGCTCGAGCAACTAGGGTCCCAAACCCGACCCAAGCATGAGGTGTCAAGTTTGAGCATTGGGTCCATTTGTATTATGAAGCAGGATTTCCAAAAGGAGGAAGTTGTTTTCTTGAACATTAAGTACAGATATTCTGCTAATCGTGAAGAGATTTTCCGTTAACTCATTTCACTAAACAATTCAAATGATGGAAAATCGAAACAAAAAAAATGTCATATGGGCGTCAATTTTTTTGGGGCAAAACAAGTGGGCTCATGACTAAAAATTCATGAGCAGTAACACAATTTTCGAGTCATAAGGAAAAGGAAAGGGTTGGTGTCTAAGAGTTCAATAATCAAGTTGAGACGCGGGAAAGTTAGGATCGCTCAAATTGATCGGTCATCATCAAATTGATGTGATCAAGTATGCAACGAAGATCAATAGTTCACAATGAAATCCTACATGTGATGAAAAGGAAGAACAAGGTGATTTTCTTTCTTTTTTTTGATAGATATCGAAGAGGACATATGTCAAAGTGGGGCCGAAAAGCGGCAGAGCGCGGACCACAGAGCCGGGCTTAGAAAAAAGGTAAGATGCTTCCCCCCTCCTGCCAGCACTTTCGCCATTATTAATGGTTTAGAAATAAAGCGACGCCCCTTCGATGGTGATTAAAATACAGTATTGAAATAAACTGCGCTGCCCTATGTCAATTACCAAATGGAATCGATCCAAAGGATAGAAGAATTAAGGGCAATTGGAGGCTGCTTTTCAAGGGAGGGGCTGTGGAATTGCCATGTGTCGGGCAATGAGGGGCTCCAAGGGTAGTGGGGGAAAAAAGATGCCTTCAATAGGGAGTCTACTTATGCTATCATGATTCGATCATAAATCAATTAATTTAACAAGTTTAATCATACACCTTTTGACGATCTATCAATGTAGTTTATCAAGCTAAATTTAGTTGAAAATTGATAACGCATAAATTTAGTGCATACAATTAACGCCGATGTTGACGTTTTATTAATTTTTTTTTTTTTTTTTGTTTTATTGTTAAAGGCTGATAGAAGACCATGGGCTACCGACCAAGGCACTAGCCATCGACTAAGGCCCCACGACCCTTGGCAGGCATTGGGCATGGCCCTGCGAGCCCTCACTAGTTGTTAGCGGCAGTCACAGCCCTCGCTAGCCTTGGACAAGGAATCATGACCCTCACCAACCTTGTCCAAATCCAAGCAAGGGCTACGAGCCCTCACCGAGTAGGCTACAAGGGCTCATAGTCTTCACTAAGATTTAGAGCCGTGTGCAAGTGCAATGAGCCCTTGCCTATCATTGGGTGAAGTTGCAATCCTTGCCGGGCCTTAGCCATGGTTAGCAACCCCCACCGGCCCTTAATAATAATAATAAAAAATAAATTTAACAAAAAATCAATTAAAAAAAACCATGTCAATATTCATATTATCAATTTAAAGTCAAAATTGATCAAATGAATTATATTAACAAATCATTAAAATGTTCGGATTAAATTAGTCGAATGGAAAATTTTATGGCTGAATTAGTATAAATATAATAAATTTAGTTTTTTTTTTTTTTTTTTGGGTGGTGGTGGAGGCGGCGGGGGCAGGAAAATTGATTGAGAGCTCATGCGTGAATGGTCAGAGAGGGATAAAAAAAGAAAAGAAAAGAACGAAAGAACAGCAGCTCATATTTGATATTACACCCACGCAAAAGGACATCCTACCTAACGCTGTCGGCAACGACTCATTGGCGGCTTCCAATTTACGATTTATTGTAATGAATTAAAAAGAACACGTGCACTTTTTCGGAGGCCCGTAGCGCCTATTATCACGGGATTCGCCGTGAGAGTCTTGATCGCCAAGTATCCTCCATCGTGCATCCTCAGACATCTACCGGCATACTGAACTGACACGAGAAACCTTTCATTTTTTACTGCGCATTCAAACCAAAGAACAAAAAGGGACTTGTACGCGAGTCCTTGACATGAGCTGAGATCCCCGGCTGCTATGGGGATGGAAAAGCTCAAAACCAACAACAAGGGATACCAAAAGATAAACCAGATGATATGTCACGTCGTCGCGCCATCGATCCAGCAGACAAAGAAACAGCCAGCAACATTCGGATGCCAAGACGACGCACTTGGACAGATACACATGATGATGATTTTCTTTCTCAAAGTTTTAAAGATATCATTCATTTTGTGGCGAGGGGACACCAGATTCCAGTGGACAATATTAGTAAGTGAAAAAGGTGAAAGGAAGGGTAAGAATATGAAAGAACAATGAATGAAAACAGGCCAAGTTACAACCAGCTTCTCTCATTTCTTTAGGGATGAAATTCTAAGGATCAAAGATTTTCTATTGTCAAGCAAAACCTCGAGAAGCAACTCATAAAGGTAGGCAGTCCTATCATGGATTCAGTTCGCTTATTCAGTCTGTTTTTGGATGAAAAGGCACGTCCAAAGAGTAAACTGTATTCATCAGCCATAAGACTCAAGCACGAGTCTAGGCCTTCTCTTTTTTTCCCCCCTTTTCAATAAACAATTTCGACCTCCATATGGTCAAAAGACCATAGATCAAAACATCAGCAAAACACGACTTGCAGCAAGTTGGCCACCAAAACCCAAAATGACTCCTGTTTTCCTTACCAACAAATTTCAGTCCCCTCATTTGAGTGATAATTCCATTGGATCACCAGAAAAGGGCATCCGATAAGCAAACAAGTACTTAAAATGTGCTTCCACATTTAACAGCAAAACCCACGTAGCTGCCAATCGCTTGCGAAACACAATTTTGGCAAGCTGATAATCCTGATTCATATGGAAATTTTGGACCACTCAGGCATGAAGCGCCTACTATTGAATACACAAACACAACCCCTGATTTATCTAAGAGAACTCGAGGCAGAGATGATTCCACAGGGTCAATCAATCCTAACTACCTCTTCCCATTCAGTAGTGTGAAAATTGATCAGCTAGAGTATGAAATAGGCAGAAATGATTCCCATAATGTCGATTAATCCTAAGCACCTCTTCCCATTCAGAAGTGTGAAAACTGATCGACCAGAGAATGAAATAGGTAGCAAACAAAACCGGCAATTCTTCCCAATCTACTGTTTTATCCGGCCAGAAGGGGAAAAATGAAATGAGGACAGAAAAGGGAGCAATTAAGCAATGCAACTTCTATATCTGCTCTTGTCCAGTCTCAACATAGGCAGTAAGCACTTCTTCAGCGAGTGCAAATTAAAAGGAGGACAGGAGCAAGAGCGAGAGCTCAACCATTCCTCCCTGGTGCCACTGAATCTAGTTCTACACCAAGAGCTGCACTATTCCAATGAACTCAAATGTATGCAGCAAATCGACAACCACCCCCCCCCCCTCAAAAAAAAAAAAAATTACGTCAAACCGAGACATTAGAAAAAACGAGGTAAAATCTAATTCATTGGTTATTCAAATGCAAAGGGCCGCGTCGATGATGCAAGAGAAATCGAACGCAGACACGAGAGGAAGCTTAGGATTTCCTTCGATCCATCATTTCAATTTACTAAGTAAAGAACAATGTACTGGAAATCCGGCGAAAACAAACGCCAAACGGAAACGAATCCACAATGACACTATGAGAAAGAACAATGATCCACGGCGAAGCATCGATTACCTAAATTCTATGCAGAGAAGAGGATCATCTAGAACTCGAGCTTGAGCTCCTCCTTCTCGTCGGAGAAGTAGTGGAGGACGTACGGCGCGACCCGGACCACGGCGACCCAGACGCCGAACATGGCCACATGCGCCCTCAGCTGCTTCAAGGCCTCCGCCTTGTCCGGCTTCCTCATGAACATTCCGGGAAACATGACTGATCGGCGGATCGATCGACTCGCTTCCCTTCTTCTTCTTCTTCTTCCTCGCGCTCTTCGTCGTTTGGTTTCTGAGATGATTGGGGGGTTTAGGGTTTCTAGCCATGGAAAGAGCGGACCAGAACACGGACCCGAAGAGGCGTTACTGGGCCCCAGCTTGAGCCCAAATAAAAAGCCCATTTTAATGGAGCCCAAAACACTTTTGTCGGCCCGAGGTTTTAGACACTGGGCCCGCGTCGGGATTTTTTTCCCTTTTAGGCTGCTGTCTATTTCCTAAAACGCTTACAATTTGGCACCAAGATAAAGACAAAATCAGTGGATTAAGTGGGCGATGAATGGACATAAAGAGTGCGAAAAGATCTCGAGATTAGCAATTAAGTCCTTTTTATTCCGTTGCAAGATCTAAGCTTTTGAAGCTCCAAACTCGGTGGGGGCCTAGATCATCATATTTTGTACGAAAAAAGATAGTGAGACGGGAGAGGAAATTAGCGTTACCGTTTCCGGCGAGCAAAAGCGAATCTAGATTAAAGGGTCTGCGTTCACATGTCGGGTTATAAGATTCCGATATAATCTAATTTAATTTCTAAAGTTGAGTTATATAAAGAAAGCTTACATGGCATGATGGCATCCTAAATTTACCAAATAGCGAATGAAAATTAAGTCTTGACATATCCCGTGTCATTCTCTCTTTGTCGGAAGGAAACTTGATCTCGACATTCAAAAAGGGTAGGCTCAATCACAAGAGAATGTTATATATAGATATATGTATGTATGCATGTATGTGCAATCCTACTGAAATTTGAAACTTGAAATTATATAGATGGATAAACAAATGAGAAAATCTTACCTATCAAACCTTGAGAATATATAATGATGTCTACTAAAATAAAATAAAATAAAGATCTATGATTCTAATATAATATAATCTAATCCCAAAAGTCAAGTTATGCAAAGAAAGGTTGCATCTTATGATAACATCCTAAGCATATCGAATAACTTGTAGAAATTAAATCCCAATGTTTCCCACATAAGTTGAATCCTGTAAAATTGCAATGCCAAACAATCATGTCCGTTTCATGTCAACTTCAATTCTTTAGCCATGTGCTTTTGTTAATGTTTGCTAATTTACCATACAACAAACACCAACAAGTCAATACACTAGAGGTTATTGAGATTTGTCCTCAAATATAATTTGAAAATAGATTCTCCGAACATGTCATAAAAAACCTGTGCCTATAGTCATTCTCATCACGGTAAAACATTTAAAGGAAATCTTTGCCTTTGGCATAGACACATCGGTCGCATGAAAAATGACACTGTACCACAGAAATAAAACCACGTCGATTATGCGTACTAATCGGCATTTCCGCGGGCGGACTAGCGACGACCCATTAACGAGGGATGAGACCTAATTTAATTGTCATGCAATTAAAAAATTGAAGTAGGGTCGCCTTGCTGACGCAAGCGTGACGAGACCCTTACGTGTCAATCACGTGCCGATTGGGGGGGAGAAAAAATGGAAAAGAAGACACCCCCACTTTGGTTCGTCTTTTCTCGATTTTTCTTTTACGTCGATTTTCCTTCATTTTTGTTAATTTATCATAGTGGAAATTATTTCGGCTGGGGTTTTGTTGAATAGACCATAGAGAGACCATTACGTGTGGTGGTCGAAAGTTGCTAGAGTCCAAAATTCCGACATCGGAGCTCGTTTGACTTCCTGTGCATTCTAGGATGGTTGGAAAATTTAAGAAGGTAAGTTTTGTTTCCCCCTCCTCGAAAGGAAAAAAGAAAATGTACAACTGTTTTAAGTGTCGATTTTTTAATTTGGATAATTTAGGAGTTCGAGCGCAAAAATTAATAACTTGAGGGTTCACTAAATACATTAGAAATCTTATAGGTTAGCCAAATTCGAGACTTTAGCATGTGTTTGTGATCCTTTTAGTTTGTAGGTATTTGGTGAGCTATATACAAATAACGTTCACAAGACAAGGAAATTCATCGGCATCTCTCATCAATTACCCTAACTCTAGAGGGCTTTGTCACATATTATTCGATTTGGTGTCTCGAAAACGCAAACTCAAGTATATTGTTTGCACCCAATCATATCCAATGGTATTCATCCATAAAATTACTCTATATTCTATCGAAAACCTAATGAATATCCAACATAATTGACAATCACCATTATAATTTATGGGTTATCAACAAATCACTCGATTTCATTATAGAGGCTCGACTAGATTGATAATGCGGGCGAAAGTGTTAGCTCGAACAAGGGGCATTTTAGATGAATCTAAGTTCATAGATCGGTGAAATTCGATGGATCATCATCTAGAACTCACACAAAGCCCAAGCACCATCACCATCGATTCTATGTGGTGTCCGATGAACGGTTTTAACCTAAGTTTCAGACCAATGCCTGGAGCTATCTAGCACCTCTCCTTTTCCTCTGTGGACCACCACATCAAGAACAAGGACCTAACCCCAACACGGCATGAAAAAAAACATCCTCCACATTCCCACGCAGCAAGACTTTGTATAAGAAAAAAACAAACCGAATGCAATTGGTAGAAAAGCCTCACCCCAGGGAGGGCCCCACCGCCCATCCTAACCTTTCCGCCAATGGCCTCCCGCCACATCATAGAAAGCCCCCTACTTTCGAAACAGTACCACAAGGAGTTCCATCGCCCTACGTGAGCGACAATCGCGTGCACCCGAGCACTCGAGACCAGTTCATCGGCACCGTTGAAGGACGTCGGGTCCCCTGGAGCGCAACGGCTGAGATGGCGTTTGTGGCTCGCGAGCAACCCGCATGATCCCCCGGGATTCGACCGCGGCGCAGGCGGGTGGCGGACCCGGACGGGCGGGATCACGTAGGCTGAGGAGCAGGGGAAGAATGCCCTCCCAGAGTCGCCTTAAATTCACAAACGTTGACGTGTCGACCACCCACCAACTGGGTCGACAAATCGGAGCCCAACACAGTGCCCGCAGTCAACCCCTCCGCCCGCCCGCCCGCATTCATCTCCACCTCCTCCATTCTCTCTCTCTCTCTCTCGAGACCGAAAAACCAAAACCGGAGCCTTCCGCTCACGCCTTCCGCTCCTCATTTCCCTCCATAACCGCTGCCATGAGCTCGTCGATCACGATCTCGCCGTCCCCCTCGCCGTCCCCCTCGCCATCCCCAGGCCCGGCCCCGGCCGCCGCCGCCGTCCCCAGGACAGTCATCCTCCGGCAGCAGCCCTCCCCGCCTTCGAAGTCCGCCGTGGACTTCAGCCCGCCGTTGATCGCGATGGTGGCGGTGGTCGCCGCCGCCTTCCTCATCGTCTCCTACTCCCGCCTCATCTCCCGCCACCTCCTCCGCCTCCACCGCCGCCTCTCCTCTCGCCGGCGGCGGCGGCGGTACGTCCCGTCCCCCTCCTCCTTCGACCTGAGCTCCCCCCCGCCCTTCTTCGACTCGCCCGACGCCGGCGCCGGCGCCTTCCGCGTGTGCTCGCCGTACGGCCTTGACGACGCGGTCATCAAGACCATCCCTCTCTCCCTGTACACCGCCAAAGGCCACGGCCACATCCACCGAGCCCGAGACTGCGCGGTCTGCTTGCTCGAGTTCGAGGAGAGCGACTACGTGCGGACCCTGCCGGCGTGCGGCCACGCGTTCCACGTGGACTGCATCGACATGTGGCTCCGATCGCACGCCAACTGCCCCCTCTGCCGCGCCGGGATATTCCTCCTGCCGGAATCTCCGTTCGTGCCTCTGATGGCGGCGAGGATACGGCCGAGCCTCGACGAGGACGTGATCCTCCGAGATATCATCCTCGAGGAAACGATCGCCGCCGCGACGGAAGTCAGCCTTAACAGCCCGAACGGCCACCCCAGTAACCACGCGAACGGAACGACGGTCACGGAGATCGTCGAAGAGCAATCGCCTCGGAGGATGAACCCGTTATCGGAGGATCGGACGAGCAACGCGAGGGACTTCCTGCTGAAGCGATCGTACTCGTTCGGCTTCGAGAGGAGCTTGGCGTCGGAGAGGCTGGTCCTGGAGCCGGTGACGGCCTCGCCGTGGAGGTACCGCAGGGGAGGCGCCGGAGGTTTCTGGAGCAAGAGGCTGTCGCCGTTCGGCTCCTTGCCGAAGCCCAGGGTGTTCTCGTTCCGATACTACAGGGGGATGAAGTCGCCGTTCTTCAAGCGGAGAGGAGGAGGAGGAGGAGGAGGAGGAGGAGCGGTAGGCTTCTTCCCGCTGTCGGAGTCGAGCGTGAGGTTCTCGAGCGGCGCCAGCGGGGGAGGAGGGGGATCGTCGCGGCGGAGCAAGTCAATCGCGAGCCCCATGTTCGCGAGGCCGTCGGGGGCGGCGGCGGCGTTCTCGTCGAGCCGGCTGAGGTGCGGCGATCCCGAGGCGCTGCTGTCGCCGGAGCGGTTCAGCAGGAGGTAGGGGAAACTAGGAGGAGGAACTTCAAATTTAGACCGGCGACCCGGAGAGGAGGTTTTCAAGCGGGGCCAACACGTGGACGGTCAATACCCGAGGTGGGGTGGGGGATGGACGGCGGGAGATGGAGTGGGAAGTGCGGGGTGGAAGTGGGAAATGGGAAATGGGGTCAACAAGCGCCTTTAATGGACACTGAGGGAGGTGGAAAGGGAGGGGTGGGAAAGGGGGGTCCTGGAAAAGAATTTAATTTTTTTATTTATTTTCAATTTATTGAACTTAATTTATTTTGTTTTTTGTTTTTTGAGAAGAGAGTCAAGTTAATGAGGAGGCATTAAATGGCGGGGGGGACAGAGGAGAGGTGGGGAGGTAATCAATGAGGGGAGGAGGAGGGCGATTGGTGCATTGATTATTGCTCGGGTATTGGTCCTTTTTGAAGATGGAATTCAAATCGAGATCGCAATCGAGATTTGAGGGTTGTAGTTTCTGAAATTGGGACGGCAATTGTCGGGAGGAATTAATGGGAGGAAACGAACCACACAAAGGTAAAGTTCTTTTCTTTTTTACTTCTTCCTTTCTTTTCTTTCGTCTTATAGAAATTTAATGGACAGCGAGTTTATTTTAAAGTTCTCTGCTTTGCTTTGGCTGGCCTCGAGATGAATTTTGCGAAAGTTCTTTCCATTTGGCAAATGTTAAGGTCGCGTTGGCTTCATGTCGGGGCAAAAAAGGGAGGGGTTTTGATTTCTTCTAACGTGTTTTCTATCGATATGTTGTTAGATTTATTGTCCTTACTACACCTGTTGTGTTAAAACCCATCATCATCATCATCATCATCATCATCACCTCATGTGTCAACACTAACTCCATCGGCTCATAATCATGACTACCTTTGGGGGAAAACAAAAACGAAAACTGTTGGAATCTTTTAATTAGGAGAGTCTCCGTTTGGACAACCTTGGACTTCCCAAAACTCATCCACTTGTTCTCTCGGATTTTCCATCATAACAAACTTTGAATTTTCAATTAACTAAACTTGGCGTTTTGGGTATTAACCCACTTATTGTAAGTCCTGGAAAAATACCACACCCTCCCTTTCGATTCGACACGGTCGCTCTCCCGCCCGTAAACACCAACATCCCTTTTCCTAAATCATCGGTCCACACGTTTTTTCACAGAACAAATTTGAATCCGTACAGTGGTCAAACGAGAAACTTGGAAAATGACCTCGAGCGAGCAGCACGAGTCGCCAACCACCGTGGTGGGGTCGGCGGGCTAAAAAAAATCAGTCTTACAGGATGTCGAGAACCAATGCCCACGCCGGGTAGACGAACAGGATGATCAACCCGACCGTGTTGGAGAGGCCGTTGGCTCTTGTGAACGCGTTGCGGAACCCGCCAGCAGCCCGGATGTGCTCCTGTAGCAAGTAGCACGCGATAGCGAGGCAGATCACCACCCCGATCCAGCTCCCCTTTATGGTGCTCGCGAACAGGCTCGGGGCCACCACTATCAGGAGAATCAGAGCGCCGGGCATCTCCAGCCAATCTGTCGAAACGGTGACGACAATAATTATGTCTGTTCCTAATAATTGCGCTAGCAAAATTTTTTTACTCTTTCAGGGAAATGAACATGTGGGGATGACGTGCAGGATGATTGAAGAATTGATGGCCCGAATCCTTTAAATACCTGGGAAATGACGAGGGAAGAAAAGGCGCAGGACGACGGCGACAAAGGCGATCCACTTGCCGATCTCTCCCCTGCATCACGGGGTTCCAAAGCATTTCAAGTGATTACTATTGCAGTCCGGTTTAGTAGTAGCAAGAGAGGACAGCAGACGTGTACAATCATGTAGCAAATCACCTGAGGATGGTGAACAGCAACGAAGGGAGGCTCAAGAAGATGTAGGGGATCAACAGGGACGTGAGCATGTTCGTCCTCCAGTGCGTCCGATCCAAGACCAGCAAGTAGCTGCATCATGCACAAGATTAAAGCGAAGGAACTCTCTTCTCTGCTTACGAGATGATGATGTTCGAGATTTGCATCTATGTTTGAGGAAACATCTTCAATGGCATCGCGTGTCCGAGCAGGGCTCAGCTGGGCCGGCCCATCTCGCGAGGGGTGATCCGGATTGCCTCGGCCCATTAAGTGATTTTGACATTTTCTTCTCTTTTTGGAGTGAATAATGATATTGAGACTTGACCTAGAGATTTTCTCCACTCGGGTAGGAACATTTCTCTCATGCAAATCGGTCGAGTGGGAATATCAGGGGGCATCGTTTTAGAAGAAATGCTCTCTAACACACGAATTCGGTCTGTAATGCTTTCCGATGTTTAAGGCTACCAAACGACGAGGAATTTGCATTTTATGTCACAGAGCACGAACGAGAGAGCGATAAAACATCTCATCGAAACAAAGAGAAGTCGGAAGAGCGGGTTGAAAAGTACATACATGGCGGCGAAAGATGCGACCCACTCGAGAATAGTAGTCCCCAGTCCGGTGCTCCCCAACTCGATCGCATGATCCACGAGCTTCTTGGCGGCGTCCCTCATCTCTTTCAGATCCGAAGCTATCAAATCGCTCGCTGCTCGGTCCGTCCTCATCGCTAAGTGACCATGCTTGCCCATCTTTCTTCTCTCACAAGAGCAACAGAAGCAAATACCCACACACAAAAGTTCCCAACACGACAGCTCTTACGGTCTATTATAGAGAAGATGGAGCTCATGAGAAATCAGTGAGATCGCAGTAGTTGAATCATGTAGCATTATTATAATTGGGATTGCCTGATCATTTTCGCTACGTGGCCTCGACGGGTCCTTTCGTAGGACTTTCTTTATGTTTGAATTTCGCCAGTTTCCCTGTTTTGGTGGAGAGTCGGTCTTATGGGGGAAAGATACGACGGCATTTGAAAGACTAAATGGATAAATTTGATCTACGTGCGATGGATTGCCGGTTGGGGAATCATCCACGCATTGCCACGTCGCGTGCTCTCTCGTTCTCGAATGCCCATTGGGTCCCCGAGCATGGCCTGGCCACTGGTTTGCACTCCATTAGCCCGATTCATCGCCTCTGGTTTTTTCTTTTGGATATGAAGCGTGCCAGTTCACATTTCGTGTTCTTGAGCTACCTTGCGTTGACCATATCAATACTTGACCCGATAATGATCATGGCAGATCGACAACATAACGCCCTGTCTTACTTGGCGTTACGGGGAGTGAATGGTCTCCATCTGTCCCTGGGTGAAGTACAATCATGAGGTTACGCGTGGTCATAAGTTCATATGCAAGTCTAAGCAGTTCGTCTTGCGAATGCGAGGATTCACCCCTATGCTAATCTTGAATCCTCACTTTCCTGTTCGGTAAGAAACTCAAAGCCCATCTTTCATCATCATTGATTAGTATCAATTCCCTCGAGAGAGTCGGGTTCTTGAGTTGAGTCTATCACAGATGCCCGTTTTCTGTTTTCAGCTTGAAACTTTCATGAACATACATTTCCTTGGAGGTTCTTCTGGCGCATCGCTTTTGTGTGGAAAGCACTGAGGCATGTCGACCTGGATAAAGCAAGCATTTTGGACGCACACAAGAAAAGATGCCGGACCAATTGAAACTCACCATAGGAATCTTAAACAACATTACAAGAACAGGATGCATAAGCATCGATGTCACAACAGTCATTACAGACCTAAAAGATGGATATATCAGGGGGAGGTCCATATACGGTCTTCCAAGAATATGGGATGATCCAGTCTCCTCCATGACCTGCCCAAAGGCCAAAGCCATTGCCACAAACGTATCAGCATCAGCATCTATATTTCCTAGTTCAAACTTGCTCAAAATCGAACCAACTACAGGTTGTGTTAAAAGAGGCATTTTCGACCACAAAAGGTGCTAAATCTTACTACTACAGTTGGGCTTAATTAGCAAAGTCTAATGTAACAAACAGTTTTGCCATTCGACATCATCCACAGAAATTTTATGAGTGCTGAAAGATTATTGATCAAATTATGAATACATACAGTGACTAAGATGTCTGGTAATGATGCTCAAAATGACCCGATAAGATAGCGGATGAGAATAATTTGACATTATCTGATATTTGGAAATAAGAGACAGCCAGAACCAAATTGTCTGGCAATGCTTAAAAGAAACTTTTACGACTGATGAGTAGTTTAAAACATAAAGAATCTGAAAATTGATTCCAAATTATCTTGTCAGACAGCTTTTGGAATATTATGGAAAACATATTCTTTTTTTCTTTTGAAAAAAAGAAAGATCAAGGAAAAATAATAATTTTTGTCCATGAACTTTCACTATTTTTCTAATCGAGGTCCTATACTTTTGATTTTTTCTAATCAAGTTCTACTTACACAAAATATCTAATCAAATCCCTACAAAATCTGGCTCAATTCAGTTCATGTGGCCATTGGAGGACACCGGAGTGTGACATGGATTAAATATTGTCACGTGGAAACCCATCATGGATAGTGAAATAGCAGGAGAATAAAATAATAGATTAAAAAAATAATCCATTAGCTATCCACACCCCACGGTGGGTGTCTCCACAAGCAATATCTAGTCCATGTCATGTTCTGATGTCCTCCAATGGCCATGTCAGGTCGATTAGGGTGAATTTTGAGACAGAGAGAGTTGATTAGACATTTTTTGTATGTAGAGAGAATTGATTAGGAAAATTAAAAGTATAAGGATTTAATACATATGTAGTGAAAGTACAAAGAAAAAAAAATAGAGTATTTTCAAAGATCAAAGCAATATCAATTATGGTCCTAGAATGATAAACATGAGAAAATTTATATGCATGCTATGGAAACAGGAAATACAGGTTCTTTTGCTGCTGATTAAGTGGATGGTGCTGAAAAAAATCGATGTATGGAGCGAAAATTACCACTTAAATTTGTCCTCACCCCCAAAAGTTTGAGTGCTGCTTCAGCAAGATGAAAAGCATCAGACATGTTGTCTCCTTCAGAACAATAACACAGCAAGCAAGTAACCTTTAAACCTTTGGCCTGATCAAAACGGATAAACCTTTTATAAGTTGTCTTGGTCAAAAAACAAAGATGTTAATTCAGCTCATATGAAGTCTGTAAACTGAACCAAGCATGCAAATGCAATGCTCTATGACAAGACAAGAAAAAAATATATCATCTGGATTCTGAGAGGGCTTTGACATAATTGATTCAGTGTGCCCTAGGAAATAGAGCCTGAGCTTCTAAAACTTTCATCCTTTTAGTCTACAAGTATGGAAACCAAGGAAAGTATTCAGCAACTGCAACCCCCTATTCAGATTTTGCTTCCACAAGGAAAGCCTATCTATTTTTCTGTTTTATTGAGAAAAGTGGAGCAAATCGAGTCTGAAGCACTACTTGTTGGGTAAATGCAGGTTGGCAGCAGTAAGACGCATAGATACAGGCACCTAGTAGATGAAGGCATTGGATGACAATTTCCCAAGACACACACAGAAACAATTCAAACAAAGAATGTTTGTGCAGCAAAATGATCACCTTGAAGAATGAAAAAAGAGCAGCAAAAGGCAAACTTGGGTAGTAGTCGTCTTCTTCAAGATCATCTTCAGCAGGCAAACCTTCTTGTGCTGCATTACTTCCTTCAGCTAAAGTGCCAAGATATTTCCAACACCTCTGGTCAGAGTTAAATTCTGGCAATCTTTTCCAACCAAATTGTTCACATTGATCATCTGATCCATCTGAACTACTGCTAGAAAGGTAATACGTCTGCAAGCCACTGAAACAATCAAAGCATCAATGAACAATCAAGTCACCAGAAGATTTCTGGAGGAATAATAAATTTGAGAGAAAATTTTGTGTTGGTAATCACCCATATAAATGTTCTTTAAGGATAAACTAGGATAGAACTGGGAATAAAAATACATAGTTTTTGCATCTCAGTATTATATCTGCAGCAGCAAGACCCAAATTCTGCTGATAAACCAATTACAGAGGTGGATGACGGGTACAGAATCGCGTGAACGAAAAATAATCAACAATATATTGAAATGCAGTCAGCTTAAATTGAAATATCTTATTGGCTTCTTATGGTGAAATGCAGGAAAGCTTCTCATGGACCAGTATATAACATTCATCGGCGAAGGGTTCCTAGAAATATGACTTATATATATATTAGACAACTTAGAATTGTCCAAGCCCCAATCCTTAGTTACAATTTACAAGAAAAATTCAAGCATGGTAAGAAGGTACTTTATTCTCCATAACAATCATATCTACGAATCACCACATGAAGAAGCTTTAGTTTTCAAAACCAAATAACAGAGTCATTTGCCATTTCCCAGTACTAAATAGCTTATGGAAGCAAATATCCCACTTTACCTTGATGTATCAATTCTTTGCCATCTCCCAAAATCTAAGCTAGATAGAACCACAATGTGCTTCTTTCCACTTGAAACGGCAAAATCAGCCAAATTCTTTGCAAACTCAATCATCATCCCCTGTTTGAATGACCACATCCAACAATTTCAGATAAATCTAGGAGATTTAACATGGGTTAATCAAGGAAAAAGGGGGGAGTGACACCATGGTCACCTATGAATCACCTATAATTGCTTCAATTGCGACAAACAAAATATGGAAACAGATAATAGCTCATGAATTTTCTTTTCTCTCCTTTGTGGCTGATGCCATAATAACTCCAGCCCTAGCCAAAGTTCAGGTGAAAACCAAAACATGAAGCAGAAGAGAACTGGGTGTTCATAAGCATTTCCATTAGGACCATTGCATACAAAGAAATTGTTGAATTCAATTGTAATACATGACAAACTTTACTAATTATGCAATGAGATCCATCCTCTCTCTATATGTCTATGTACATGTGAGCTGAGCACCCAAAAGTGCCAGCCATTTGCCTGAGAGAGATCAAGCTCAGTAGAATACACAATGTCTATCAATGCATTTACTTCCATGAAGATCTCTACACCATACCAAGTCGTCATATTTATAACCAACTATTCTATTCAGTCAAAATATAGGGTCAAACCATATTATTAAAAGCTCTATCAATTAAAGGATCATCTATCTAGCTTATTTGAGGAGAACAAATCATGTCTACAGTTATCCAAAATCTCAAAAAGTAAATGAAAGAAAGGACAATCATGTGAGAAAGTAAAAAACCTCATATTATCCGGCATAAGCAAACTCCCTTCAAAACAAGGTCGCTAAAATCACAATTTCAGGGCATATTACAAATTAATAGAAACTACACCTGTATCATACTATCACAGAGCAATTCAGAAAATGCCAACCCAAACTGGCCACAACTTATGCATCTTAGATTGTCAAAAAAACATCCCAATAGATCTTCACTTCAGACGATCAATGGAACAAACTAAACATAGAAAAAGCAGGAGACAAGACAAATCATCAGTTCTTGACCAGTGAACCACAAGTGATTTCCAATACCTTGACGACTGGAGACCTTTGTTGGACAAGAGTTGCAGCATTGGAAGGTGAATCATAAGCTGCAATCAGGAAAACAATATCAACCGTCAACGACAAGTCACATTGATCCGATCCACAAAATGAAAATACCACCAAATCACCAACAACAAAAGCCCATACACTCCTTACCCACCAAGGGTCCTCCAGTCTCTAAATTCATTTCTCATAACGAAGGCCAAAAAACAACAATTTAGCAGACAAGATGAGAGGACAACCCACCTTCAAGCGGGAGCGCGAGTTCCCCGGACGGAACCGGCCCGTACGCGTCATTGCCGATGCAAGGAAGGATATTCGGATCATCCAAGAACCCGATCCTCTCCGCCCGCAGCGTCGAAACCAGTAAGTCCACCGCGAGCTGCCCGACGTTCCCAATCGACAGCGCGGGCTGCCTCCAGAAAGATCGGAACCCATCAAGTCGAGACTCAAAAGAAAAGCAATGCAAAACCCAACTCAAACCGAAGTCCGGCGCAGCAATTGAAGTAAGAACTCGAGCGAGAAGGTACCCATTCGCAAAGCCCTAGCTCACTACGACCGCACCGAAGACCAGGAAGCCCAAAACAAATCAAGAATTTCAAGAAAGAGCGCTTGAGAGATTGAAGGGTGAGAGGCGGAGCTTACCAGGACGAGGGTGGTGCAGTCTTCGTGGACGGTCTTGCCCTTCTCGGGAACGAACTCCATTGCTGGCTTGTCTACGGTAGTAGCTGATGACTGTCAGCGTCGTCGTCGTGAGGTCTGCCGGACATGGAGGCTTCGCAGGTTTACAGGGTTGCTTGAATTTTTTATTTTTTTTCTCTTGGGAAGGAGGGACTTGCAGAACAAGACAGGTTTGGGCCTGTGGGCTTCTTCGCTGGGATTCAGATTGCATTGGGCTTTTTGTTTTATGGAATTGGGCCGAGCTCTGAGGCCCGTCGCGGATGGTGGAGGCCGGAGGGCTGGTGTTACGGTTTGTATGTTATCGTTCATTTTGTTATTGCATACTCATATGGTCTGTAAATTTTGACTCAATACAACCCATGAACTTTTGGTAAATATTCAAATTGATCTCTAAAATATATGGAAAATAACTAATTTTATCCTTCTATTAATTAATTTTTGAAAATATTGAAACTACTCCATAAAATATATGAATGTAACCAATGTTATCCTTCTATTAATTTTTAATTTTACCTTGAATATTTTCATTTATTTTAGGAATAAGTTTGAACATGCACTAAAAACTCATAAACCACCACATTGAACCAAAAATTCAAGGGTGACATTGCACATTTGGACTGAAGTCCAAGCATCACATTATACATTGGGTTATAATTCAAGAATCATTTGTGTTATTTTCCTCATATAATTTAATTATAATAATTATCATAGAGAGGAAATCCAGCCTATGCATGAACATTTTTGGGCTCATCAAGAACAGCTGCTAATCTCAAGGATCAAGTAAGATGGGAGTTAAAATCCCGAACGGATGGTCCAACCGTGAAATTATATTACATGCTTGGTGCATGGATGAGAAATCTAACTCGTTTCCTAATTGTTAAAAGTTCATCTAGACATTCGTTAAATTTTATAATGAATTTATAGGTCCGAAGGACGTCATTGTGGCTGCCAATGACAAATGAACTCAAGATGATCAAGCATGCTCTCTCTATAATAACAAAGACCTTTTCAACGCTGACACCCTCAGCTTGCCGCTTAACTGCAAATGTATGAAAGAATCGCAAGCCTTCTTAAACAGATGACGGGTGGCAAACTAAAAGTTATAAAACCATAGAAAGACACTTCCTATAAGGAACATGTGTAGTCATTGCATAGCTTTCTATGATAAAAATAATGTGCATAGCTTACTATAATAAATGTAGTGGGATTATATATATTTTTCCCCATAGCGTGCAACGTGGAGATTGGCCTAGTTCAGTCAGAAGACGCATGCTCCTCCATTTTCAGACAGTCATTGGTTCAAGACCGAAATATGATTACGGAAGGATCGTGGATTCGTGTGATTCCATGTATATAATTACACGTCAGTCCTTCTTTAGTGGCCAATCACGTTGAACACGAACCTTATTTTTACGTTGTCTGGCTACGTGTCGGGGGATCACAAGACACCCAATTCCACATGAAAAGCTTTTAAGTAAATGAAACGCCAAGTGAGGGACTGCCACTTCCCTCGATATATATACAATGTATTTGCATTGCGTATTGCCCATTCTGTTGACTATCACGCTGATGTGATAAGATCTCGTGCAGATGGTGCGTGTCTGATGGTGGTCGGACAAAGATAAGAGTCCGATTTGATTAGGTAAAACCCCACCGCGACAGTCATTTCTTTTGACTCCAGAAGCCACGACATCTTTCCATTGCGAGCCTGCTGATAATTCGCCATACATAATCAATACCACAAAAGCTAATCAATTCAATAATAGCAGCGATGCAAACGGGCGCTCAACATTTCTTTTTTCAAATTTTTTAATCAGTACAAGGAATGTGCATACGATAAGCTGCAGACAAGTGCCGCTTGGAACCATTATTAGGGACAGCTGTTCTGCGTTTAGGTGCGGGGATATACGACTAGTTTGCTTGCGATCCATTCGGGTTTTAATAATAATTTCAGGTGGCGAAGGAGGAGCTATTTCGGGCGAATATCTCTTGAAAAAGAAGTGGGAGACAGTAGTTATGATTAGTGCAGGTGATTACTCAATAAGCTCGTGCATGTGTCCAGGGACGGGACAGATGTTTGATGAGCTTGCATCAAGAACGCGATTTTTTTTGTATGTTTTCGATGATTAGCTCGACTACTTGTCGCTTGTCTTCCTCGTGTGCAACAGTCTTCACTTAGTGATTACATCACACGAAGATCTCTCTCTCTCTCTCTCTCTCTCTCTCTCCACGATGTTTTCTCATTTATGTACAGAAAAACTTCCCGGAAGGGATATGAAGGATTTGGATGATCTTCTGAAGGCTAATGAACCTTTGAACATCAGTGGAGACGTAGAACAAAACGATTATCAGCCACCGACCCCATGTCTTGATAAACATGCTGCAAGTTTGGCAAGTCTAGCACTGTCAAGGATGAGTTTGAAGAACTTAAAAGCACAGCACATCACACAAAAACCCTAATCTTTCCGAGTTCTTGCTCTCCTCATGCTAACGTGCGTACGTACTCTATGCATTGCAGAGACACGTGTCTCAAGCCAACTGGCCGCTCGCAATCTACCCTTGATTACGTGTCAGAGGGATAGGGTATCGTCGTTGATAAGTAGCTAATCTCTACGGAGGAGAACCAACCGATACGTGTCCGTCAACTGTGCAATTTGGATTGCAGACGTCGCTTTTGCTGCAAAGTCTTCTCCTCCCTTACCCAATCTCGCTGCGGATCGCTGAGATGTAGGCGGCAGTCATTATGGGTCATTGACATTTGGCGCTTAAAATCGCCTGAAGAAATCTGCCAATGTGAAAGTTGGGAGTCCAATAAGGAATGGGACTGCTGCTGCTTAAACCAACTCCAGAACATAAGACATCTTTGTGCCCGTGTGAAATATGTTATTTCAATTGCGCTACGCATCTTCAAGATATACCATGTGAAATTGATATAGCAAACGATGGACCGTTTCCTTCCTTCGTTGTTCGTTCATGAAAGACGAGCAATTGAGGGTCAAAGAAGGTTTTTTCTTTGGATTCGTCCTCCTTTTATTGACCAGCTACAGTACAATCAAGAACCATCGGTACACATAGTTGGAGGGACAGAGTACATATCCCAAAAAAGGAAATCACTTGATGCACTCTAGGAGGAAAAGAGTTAGGTTTTCAGACCGTCATGTGTGCACAGATGAAAACCTACAGATGCTTACAAGAATCGTCTCTTTCTTCACTGGTCACGTAAATAATGGGATTCCGAAAAGAAGAAAGCTAGGTCACATCGCATGTGAAGGAAAAGGGACGGCATTTCTAGAGGTGGTGGAGCGAAAAGAAACGAGGGTTTCCGTGCATCCATTCATTCAAGATGCACGTCCATGCAAAAAACAACATCGCGGGGCTACCGTTCGATTACGACATTCTTATCTTCATGCTGCGTTTTATCTTTTTTCGATTCATGACACACGATTTCTAGCGTTCAATCACATCAGAAACGACCAATCGTCCAGGGCATAGTTGTGGTCTTCAGAATGAGATTGTGGGCAAGATGGTGCATGCATTTGTATGCCGTGGAGCGGAAACATCAACGTTTTGGTTGCTTTACGTGGATTTTTTCCCCAATCCAGATCTATCTGCTCTGCTTAACTGCGAGATCCTTGACAATGATGGGGCTTACTTTTGGCCCTCAATTGTAGCGCTTTAATTGACTTTTTAATAAATCGACCTTTTTTTATTCATTTAAGAAAATGACGTTCCTCGTTTGTTTGTTATCAAAAAAATATATACACACACATAGGAACATTTTACATAGTGACAGAATAACATAGGGTATATGAACCTTTTGCCATGTGCATGGTAAACCCTCCCTATCTCAAGACTTGGCAAAATTTCAATTTCCGAGATTGAAGAAATAGATGAGTGATTGGATAATTGCAAGTATAGGAGAGATCGGTTCCAAGGTGAGTAGATTCCTGACTTGGAACTTGGAACATGAAACTTCCACTTATGGTCGATTCTCAATTGGCTTTCAATAATAAGGGGGAGAATTACCAAAAAAAAGTCTGAAATTTATTGTATGATGGTCAATTTTATTCTAATTTTTTTTTTTTAATTTTGCTATTTTAATTTTAATTTTTTTGACGATTTGCAAGTTATTCCGGTCCATTTTGATCGATAATCGTTAGCATAGGATGGCCAACATCCACCTTAGCGATTTTTTAATCAAAATTGGCTAGAATGATTATACTGGCAATCCTTAAAAGGTTTGAAATTAACTTTGATGCAAAAAAAATGGCATAGTTAAAAGGTTTATAACTAAATTAATTGTTATACAATCAATTGAAGACTTTTTTCGGTAAATTTTCTAATAATAGAGCTTAGTTGACTTACTAATATAGCAACCTTTTTCTTCAAATGAAACTGTAGTTCCTCATTTTTTTGTTATCAAGCTATATAGTGCAAATTTTTTTAACAAATAGCATCGGGTGCATGAATGCAAACCTCCCCATAACAAGTACTTGGCTCTCCTAGGCATCAAAGGGATCGGGGGTAGAGAGTTAAAAAATATAGAAGAGAGGAGTGAGACAAAAAAGTACTTGGTTCTCATACCATTAAAAAAAAAAGTACTTAGCTCAACTTCGATTTCCAAGATCGAAGAAATAGATGACGAATTGGACATTTGCAAGAAGTACTCATGCGTCACAATATCGAGTAGATAAATGGAGTTAATTTCTCTCGCTAAATTTAGAAGATTTTAACCTTAGTTTGAATATGCAATGCACTGACCTTTACAATAGTGGGACTTCGGTCAATTGAATAGGGAACCGGTTGATTGTTAGGCGAGGCCAATTGTTTATTAGATTACATGTGTGGCAGTTATTAAAGAACTCATTACTTTAGGGCTTCATTTATTTCAGTGAAAATAATTTTTTTTTTAAATATTTCCTTAAAAATGATCACTAATAAAAAATATACGAACAAAGCATGTTTTTATTGTTTGCGATGATATTTAAACATAAATTACTATCGGTAATGAAAACATTATTCATCGAGATGTTTTCCAGATCAACCATCTTTTGCAACACACAAACATATGTTGGACATAGACCATTTAACATCGATAATCCTTGGGTTTAATTGATAATCCTAATCGACTCTAAAGATACAAATAAAAAGGTCCCTTGCAACTCACCGACCAGCCAATCCCTGGGGAACGTGGTGAACCACGAAGTTTGCGATGGTGAAACCATGGAAGCCTCGCGAGGCACGATCACAAGGCCCATCCCCATCGTTGGAGAAAAGTCTCCTAACCGAGTAAAAGTCAAAGGTCAATGACTTCCCAGCGTCAGGCTGTTCTGTCTGAAAACGGTTCGAGCCTTCCTTTTTCCTCACATTTTCCCATGCGAAAAATCCCCAACTCGTGAGCGCGTGATGCTTTAATTGAATAATTCAATTTTGCCAAACTTGTTTAGCTCTGGCCCCTGGCCCACCGGTTCCCGGTTTCCACGTATGTATGAGGAGCGTCGCGCTCTCTTTCTCTCTCCTTCGCCTTACCTTACCTTCGTACGCCTCACGTCTCCGTCCTCCACGTGTCCCATCGTCCCCACCTACATATCATCTCCTGCCTCCCCCTCTCCCCGCTATTTATACGCCTCTCCTCCCTCGCGTTTCTATGTCGTGCCATTCAAATAGACATTCTCAAATTCTCAATCATCCAGAAAAACATCGCTTTTCGCACTCTCAATCTCCTTCCAGTTTCCAGGAAAACTCTCTGTATCGTCTTTTCATTTCCCTTCCTCGTCTTTCCCGAACAGTTTATCGTTGCCGCCAGATGAAGAACGAACGAGGAGGCACTGTGCTGCCGGAAGAGCCGGCCAGCAAGGCCAACCACGGTCGCCGACCGACTTTCGGGGCGTTCTTGCGTTCCGAACCCACCCTCTTCCGTCAAGACCAAGACGAATACTACGCCGCTGCCGCTGCTGCCAATGGCAACCACCGCGTCAGCAACGCCTCCGCCGCAGTGAGCCCGGTTCACTTCTACTTCGCCTCACCGTCCCCGGGCCACTCCACGTCCTCTCCGAGCCCCTACCTCATGTCACCGTTGAACCAGATGTCTCCCTACGCCAAATCCCCGTGGATAGTGCCGTCGCCGCTCCTCGGGGGCCTCCCCGGGAGCAGCGGCCTCGTCGGTTCCCTCGTCCGCAAGGAGGGCCATGTGTACTCCCTTGCGGCCACTGGCGACTTGCTGTACACCGGCTCCGACAGCAAGAACATCCGCGTGTGGAAGAACTTCAGAGAATTCTCGGGGTTCAAGTCCAACAGCGGACTGGTCAAAGCCATCGTCATCTCCGGCGACAGAGTTTTCACCGGCCACCAAGACGGCAAGATCCGAGTCTGGAAAAAGCCCCTGAAAGATAATCGCCATCTCACTAATTTGTCTGTGGCCGCGCACAAGCGCCTCGGCAGCTTGCCCACCTTGAAGGACTACATCAAGAGCTCCATAAACCCTAAGAACTACGTTCAGGTCCGCCGGCACAGCAAGGCCTTGCGCATCAAGCACTTCGATGCGGTGTCGTGCTTGAGCCTGAACCAGGAGGCAGGCATCTTGTATTCGGGCTCTTGGGACAAGACCATGAAGGTGTGGAGGCTATCCGATTCCAAGTGCTTGGAATCGGTCGATGCTCACGACGATGCGATAAACTCGATCGCCTCTGGGTTTGACTGCTTGGTCTTCACCGGCTCAGCCGATGGAACAGTGAAGGTGTGGAGGAGGGAGTTGCATGGGAAGGGGACGAGGCATTTCTTGATTCGGGTCCTGTTGGACCAGGAGAGCGCGGTGACGTCGCTGGCCGTGGGCGAGGCCTCCGGCGTGGTCTACTCCGGGTCGTCAGACGGCGCGGTCAACTTCTGGACGCATAAGAAGCACCTGTCGCATGGCGGGGCGCTCAGGGGCCACAAGCTCGCGATCCTGTGCCTGGCGACGGCCGGGAACTTGGTGCTCAGCGGTTCCGCGGACAAGAGCATCTCCGTGTGGCGGAGGGACCCCGTCACCGGCGCCCACTCGTGGCTGAGCGTGCTGACAGGGCACGGCGGGCCCATCAAATGCCTGGCCGTGGAGCAGGAGCAGATGACGCCCGGGTCCGACGACGACGACGAGAACGACCGGCGGTGGATAGTGTACAGCGGCAGCTTGGACAAGTCGGTGAGGATATGGAGCGTATCGGAGCAGATGCCGGAGATGAGGCCGTACTCGAGCTCCTGGCGCTCGCCGGAGTGATCGGAAAGCAGTTCCGGTTACTCCGGATCCGCCGGATTCGACGGTTGGGGTTCGAATCGACAGTAAATATTTCTCGCGCCATTAAAATAAGTTTTTGGAAGCTCCCTAAGTCAAAACCAATACCGAAAGAAGGAGGCCGAAAGAATTCGTTGTCCGGTTCCCGATCCGGTGGTCCCCACGCAGGAGAGAAAGCGTGCAGGGTAGGGGAAGCGGACCGTTGAGTGGTCGGTCGGGTGTGGGGTCCACGCAGGTTTTCTTCGTGATGAAGTCCTTCCACATACGAGGCGATGAACAAGATAGGAGGCCATCTCACGACCACATTCAACGACGTTACGAGGCTTCTAGAAATCCAACGCACGTTGGGGACCGTGCCACTTTTTTGGATCACTTTTGTTTTTTTTTCTTTCTATTATTGTTTTTTTAATTCCTACCTTAATCCGGGCAACGAATCGAAAGGCTGCAGAAAAATAAGACCACAGCCTAGAAATGTACATATATACTTATAATCTTTTCAAAATGTGATGTTTAATCTACCTTTCTTTCCCTTTTGTTTTGTTACGCATCGATAAGAATTCATGTTCCATAATCGGATGACATTTCGTGCATGAATAAGTAATATTTTGTTTTGCTAATTTGATAATTTTTAATAATCGCGTGTTGTTTCGTGTATGGATAAGTGCATGAATGCTTCTGCATTGGAGCTATATTCAATGCACATAGCCGGCCTTTTTTTCCTATTATTGTTTTTTAATTCCCCCCATAATTTAGGCGAACGAATTGAAAGATTGCGGAATAATAAGACGATAGTGTAGAAATATACATACATACCGATACACGTTACCCTTTTCAAAATGCGGTGTTTAATTTACTTTTAAATGAATTGGTCCCTAGTTCCTTCCTCCATCCCACTCAATGAATTAGTAGGATTCATTAGTTCACGACTTGCGGGCCTTCCATCTCCATGCATCATTGCTTCCAATTATTAGTCAATATGCTTTTCTCTCATGCCTTTCTTCATTCATGGTTCGATAACCATTCAAAACGATAGTCAAAATTTCTTTGAATATGTCCTTCATCGTGATTTGATTAGATCTCAATGAAACAATACATCAATGAGAAGTTTGTTTCATAAGTTTAATGAGATTAGTGCATTGTTCAAGGTAACATAAGAACATTCCTTTTCCCTTTTTATTTTGTTGCGCATTGAAAAGAACCCATGTTCCATATTCGGGCGATATTCCATGCATGAACAAGCGACACTTTGTGTTGCTGATTTGGTAATTTTCAATAATCACTTGTTGTTTCGTGTATGGACAAGTGAATGAATGCTTCCACATTAAAGCTATATTCAAGGGTGCATGGCCGGCCCGAGCTATATTCAAACCGATAGACTAAACCAAAACGGACCCTTTTATCTACTAATAAATTCCCCCTCTAGCTTTATCACGAGAATTGATAGCACATGCCCGGCTTTGACTATACCGTCCGATTCGAACCTAAAATTCAACTTGGTTTGGTTCGAAATGGAGGGGAGCCAACTAAAGTCAGTTTCAATTCAAATGGTTCGGACCTTTGATCCGGTTCCCCATCCCAACTGATTCCTACTCACCCATCGAATTGGACATCGATGATCTTTTGGGCCCGTCCATGGCAAGCAATGGGTTGGGCCTCGGACTCAAGTTTTTTCCTCTCTCCAGCATTAAAAGCGACGGGTTAGGGCTTGAACTTATTAAGGTGCTGTTGACCCACCTGAAGATTGGTTTTCCGAACCAAAAGGAATAGTATGGGAAAAAAATAAATAATATACTTTGGTAATTTGATTTGACGCAGCCGATCGGAAGTCGATTTCAGTGGTCAAATTCCATCTTTGACCATGTCTATCTATACCTAATACTAAATTTCCCTATCAATAAAAGCATGATATTACAGTGTATTTCTAAATAAAAATTGATAAATACATGTAAATTCTGAACAATTTTTAGTTAAATTACCTCCTTATTGTTTCTGATACCATGCCCGCATCGACTTCTATCGATAAGGCACGTTGCTACAACACATTTTCAATAAAAATCAATGAATGCACGTCAATTCACTTTAATTTCTAGTTAAGTTCGACTCTGGATTTCCTTCAATGGATTGATTTTACATTCAGATGACCCTAACATCACGCTCTAAATTGCCGTTGTTTACCCGACCACGTCCCGGTCTTTTCCTCACCGATTCTATTGCTTCGTGAATTCCGCTCGTAATCCGGGAGAGTAGACGAGAACTCACCTATATCATCCGATAGGCATGAGATTAAATTAGGTTATAACCTACTTTTTTTGTGTTTTTTGTTTAGAGTCCTCGGGGAGAAGGTGCTTAGAATTTGAACGGGTCAAAGTCAACTTCGGCTACTAAATCGACGAACGTATTCATACGGTCTCCCCCACCCCCATTCAATTTTCAGCGCACTTGCCGTTCCTTTTCAGACGGAGCTAGGCTCGTCACTTGTGTCTTACCGTGTTATTGACTCAAAACGTCATGTCCCCCATGAAAAGCGCAGATGATGTTGCTAACCAGTTGTAGCGTTCCCTAATTCTATCGCTTTCCGTCCAATCTTGGACACGATTTTAAGAATCGTTTTCGATCATCGATCCATAGGTCTCACTTTGAGTTTTTCTTTTTTATAAATTGGGTCAGCCCCCATAATTGTTTTTCCATTATATTTTATAATTTCTGAAACATTTTAATTTTTGACTGAGCATCGTCGACTCATGCTCTATCTATTGGGGTCAAGGGACAATCGACGCTACAATCCTAGTGAGCTCGTACTTTTAAGATCCCAGTTTCGTTGTGAAATGTTCAAAATTATTACATATATATAATAAATTAATTGATTCATCGTAAACGTACCGATTTATAATTTTCTAGGGCGTCAACTCTATCGTGCAAGACCTGCGAGACGTTGATCAAATTTGGCGAATCCGCGCCAAACCAGCCGGCAGCGTGGGGAGGCATGCATTGCAGAGCAATTCGTACGAGTACTCTTTACCCAGTCATCCTCGTCCACCGTATATTCCTCGTTCAGTAGTCCTGTAATTACTTTCGTTGCCGTCGGAATTCCAAGCGTTCCTCCGGTCAACACGGCGAGTCGGAAGGATGACAAAGAGAAAGATAAAGAAACATGAAACGGCCCTCCTCCTCCTCCTCCTCCACCTCCTCCTACTCCTCAGTCTCCTCTCAAGTCTTCTGTGGCGTTTACTTGTAAGATTTTGACCCCTGGCTTCCTTTATTTTCTCCCCACTTCATTTCTTGGTTCTTTCGTGCTCGAATTTCTTATTCGTTCTTGAATCCCCATGTCCTCTCTGAGTTTCGTACCAGTTTCGCTGTGTGTGTGAAACCACTGGCTTTCCAGCGGTGAAAAGCATCATGGGTTTTCCTCTCCTCGTTTCTTCTCCTCTGCTTCAGTTTTTGGCTTAGCAGCACGCTGTTCTGAGCTTTTTTTTTTCTTTCTGTTTTCTGTTTTGTTAGTTTCTTTTTGATGATGGTTTTCCATTCGTGGTCTGTGAGGTTCTAGAGTTTGGTTCATGGGAATGTTGAAATAGCTGGCGAATTTCCTTCTTGGGTTAGCGATTTAATGCCTTTTGATACCATTGATCAACGTTTTCGTGGGGATTCATACAAGTTGAGTGTGGTTGTTCTGTGCTACTGGGTTCGGTGGTTTGTTTCTTTAGGACCATTGTAATTGATCCAGCAGGATATGACTGCACTTCTGAGAAAGTTCTTGCCTGTCGTTAGTAAAGTCCCTAAAGAAGAAAATGACGAGGGAGATTTTAGCCTTGAGTACTCCATCGCTTTGGAGTACAAGGGGCCCCTCGTCTCTTCTGACATTCCTCGAGCTCTGCCCGTCAACATGGACGAAATTCCAACGGCTGCTGTTTTTCGGGCAGAATCGATGGCACTGGAAAGGTCCTTGCCGATCATTCAGCCAATTAGGAAGACCAATTTCAACAAGATATTGTTGAAGGAGTTGAGAATAACCAAAGAGGTATTGTTTTCAGCTCATTCAATTGAGCCTTCAGTTGGTAATGTGGGCTCTGGCGCTCGCACGCTTGGCAATAGAAATGATACCTCCCTCATGTCAGCAAGTGAGGTAGATAGTTCTAGAGATAGTAATCGTGAGGATGCACGTGTTTCTGAGTCATCTGATTCGGTCGAGGGCAAGAGGAATATTATATCTGAAATCTCTCATTTGCCGAAATTGCCTGATGATTTTGCGGAAGCCAATATGCAAATGCGATCTGCAGATTTCACTCCTTCCTGCCTGTCCTCGACTAATTTGTCCCAAAGGGAGGACGATTCTGATAATGACATGCCCCGCCACATCAAGAAACCATCTACCGTCACTTTCAGAGATCTGGACTCAGCTGATGTTTTCGACGAAGAATCGGTTTCTGATGAGGTCGACAGTTTCCCTGTGAAGCGAAGAGCTGAAAATAATGGAAAGAAAGGGTCATGCTACCGGTGCTTTAAAGGGAATAGATTCACAGAAAAAGAAGTTTGCATTGTTTGTGATGCAAAGTATTGTCAGAAATGCGTATTAAGAGCTATGGGATCGATGCCTGAGGGCAGAAAGTGCGTCACCTGCATAGGCTTTAGGATAGATGAAATGAAGCGAAGTAACTTGGGGAAATGTTCTAGAATGCTGAAGTGGCTCTTGCCTGAGTCAAAATTTAAGCAAATAATGAGTTCTGAGGTATTGTGCCCAGCAAATCAAATCCCTCCAAACCTTGTTTATGTGAATGGTAAGTCTCTTGATCATGGAGAATTGCTTGTGCTGCGGGGCTGCGAAAATCCTCCGAAAAAGCTAAGGCCAGGATACTACTGGTATGATAAAGTAGCTGGGTTTTGGGGTAAGGTGAGTTTGAACTTTAGCTTACTCAAGCTTGTTTTGATTCTTCTGTCTCTTATAGCTTATCACTGCATGTCATCTTTTGTCATGGTATGAAGAAAGTCGATGATGATGAATCTTGGTCAATTTGGCAGGAGGGGCAGAAACCATGCCAAATAATCAGTGCCCAGTTAAGTGTTGGGGGTTACATTAATAGAAATGCTAGCAACGGAAACACAGCCGTATTGATTAATAACCGGGAAATTACGAAAGAAGAGGTTTGGATGCTCAAGGTGATTCTCTAGGCACTATTTCACTGTGCTTGACATGCAATTCATCCTATTATCATAAACTGAATCTTTGTTCTTGAATTTTTGCAGTCAGCTGGAATTCCATGCGAAGGAAAACCTCATTTTTGGGTGAGTGCAGATGGATCCTATCAGGAAGAGGGGCAGAAAAATGCTAAGGGCCGCATTTGGGAGAAGGTAAGTCCTTGGTGATGATGCGGACTTTTTGTTATGGTGATTCTCCATCTTTTATTTATTGTACTTCTGGCGATGCTTGGTGTTTTCATCTACAGACTAAGACAAAGCTAGTCTGTGCAATCTTGTCTTTGCCAATTCCTCCGGATAATGCAAAATCTGGTGAAGAAAAGACCAGAGATAGCGTTGGCCAGAATGATCTTCATAAACTGCTTCTGGTCGGCTTTGATAAATCTGGCACAAGCACTATATTCAAGCAGGTGAGATGAGTTAGAACAGTTCTAAGCGTTGATTTATCTTAGAAAAGCAGTGATCCATTCTCCATATGTGCTTTTCTAGGTATATCCAACAGCTTTATTAATCTTGATGTCAAGCGAAGCAGTGTAAAGTTCAGGGATATAATACTGTCTATGTGACTCTTAGTCAATTATGTTCTAATTTCAGGCCAAGATTCTGTACAATGTCCCCTTTTCTGAAGATGAACGTCAAAAAATTAAGTTAATGATCCAGAGCAATCTATACTGCTATCTGGGCATACTGCTCGAAGGATGTGAAAGATTTGAAGAGGAAACTTTGAAGGGGAAGGGGAAAAGCTTATTAATTGACGAACCCAGTTCTTCGGGTATGTTGTGAAGAAAGCTGCCTTTGCCTCTTCATATGTTCCTCTGTGATGATGGAAATAGTCATAGTCAAATCTTGGCATATTGGTTGTAGGACACAAACGGTTTGAAAGAGGAAGCTCAAGGGAAAAGGGAAAAGGACTGACAATTGAAGGATGCCGCTCTTCGGGTATGACATAAGGAAAGACAGCATCTTTTGAACCTCTTTCTTAACTGCATTACTTCCTCTGGAGTTCGAACAGTTCCTCTGGGTTCTTTTAGAGCACTGACCAATGGGATTTGAGGCATTTGGAAAGTTACATTCTCTATAATGTCTTCACTGAAATTAATCTACTAGTTCGCATATGTATTTCTTTGTCTGGTTCTGATAGACTAATTACTGCTCAATTGACAGAGATTATGTATCCGAAGGAAACTAAGTTGACCTATTCCTTGAGCTCAAGGCTGAAAGGATACTCGGATGGGCTTCTCAAGGAAATAGCATCTGGTAATCTAGAAGCCATAGTTCTTTCTGCCAGTCATGAATACTCACATCTTGTGGAGGAACTGTGGAAGGATGAAGCCATTCAAGCCACATACAATCGAAGGAACGAGTTACAAAAACTCCCTAGAGTGGCTACATATTTTCTGGAACGGGTGAGGTCTTACATCTTGATCTCTGTTTTGATTATTTTGCAGTTTCTAGCCTTAAATCAGATCCTTTTCCTGTCCTTGTATCTTTCTTAAATTGTGGGTTCACCATTTTTTGTATACTTCACTCCAGAGTCAATAATGAGTCATGATTTCACCCATGTTGCGAAAGATGTTATTTTTTTTAGATAACTATTACAGAAAGGCACTTTCTCAATGGCCTGGACATATTTATTTCCAGCTTTGTATTCTGTGCTAATATAGGAACAAATTTGACTTCTCTGTCTGGCCAACTTAGACTTTCTTTCTTATCAGGCTGTTGAGATTTCAAAAGGAGAGTATGAGCCCTCTGATATGGATATTCTGTACGCAGAGGGAATCACCTCTTCTAATGGTATTGCAAGCATGGAATTTTCATTTCCCACGTCAGCAAAATTAGAAGGATTTATAGACTCTATTGATCAGCACTACAGCATGATGAGGTACAATGTTCTTCACGGCACAGTGCTTGTTGATTTTGTCAACCACAGCTTTGAATATGGTTGAGTGAATTTGGTAAATCAGCTATTTTTCATCCAAATTTAATTGATGAAGTGCTAGGACTAGCCTGTATAGCAATCAATGATAAGCTACTAAATGAGGCTGCAGTTTAACTAGTTTACAAACTGCGCAATTTAAGTGGCATTTTTGTGTTCTGGAAGTTATTATTTCTTCATTGTTGCTCCTCGGACAAATGTCACGCCATAATCCACTTGATAGAAAATCACCATCAACTAATACTTCTTGTAAGTCCATCAAAGTATCAAATTATGGTCAACCAGGTTGATATATGATGTTTTGCAAATTGAGCAAGCAATTTAATTAACTTGGCAGGATCGTACTGGCCAGAGTTTGCAGAATTTTGGTAAAATATACTCTATTTGACACAGCTTTCTTGAATCTGTAGGTACCAACTCATCAGGGTGCATCCTAGAAGCCTAGGGGAAAACTGCAAGTGGTTGGGGATGTTTGAAGAAGTTAATATCGTCTTGTTCTGTGTCTCATTGACAGACTATGACGAGTTCTATGAGGACAGTGAAGGATTACTGATAAACAAGATGATGGCAAGCAAGCGGCTTTTTGAAAGTGTTGTCACTCATCCGACCTTTTATAAAAAGGACTTCCTTCTGATCATGAGCAAGTTCGATCTGCTTGAAGAAAAGATCGAACAGTCTCCTTTAACTCAATGTGAATGGTTTTGTGATTTCCATCCTGTGATCAGCCATAACCACAATTTGGGGACTTATGTTAATCCGGCTCCTTCATTGGCACAACGCGCTTTCCACTACATGGCAGTGAAGTTCAAACAGCTCTTCCATTCGCTTACTGAACGCAAGCTGTATGTTTCCCCAGTTACAGGACTTGAGCAGGATAGTGTAGATGAATCTCTCAAGTATGCTAGGGAGATTATGAATTGGGACGAAGAAGATATTGCTCTCATCAACGAGGAATCTTCTGCAAGTGTGGAGGCAAGCACCTCTTAGTTTTTTGTCTGTTTATAGTTTTTCACTCTTGCAATTGGCGACAATGTGGTTATGCCTAATTAAGAAGGCGTCCATAAACTTTAGTCTATATATACTGGCACATAGGTAAATCATATGAAGTGAAGTAGCTTCGATTTTTTATTTCTTCTTCTGATGCATTCAGAAGACGCACTCATGTAAATGTAGAATGAAATGCTTCTCCTATTGTAAACTGTTCTGTGGATGAATAAATGAAAGAACCATTTTGGCCATATCGTTTTCCATATTGATTATAGAAACAGGGTTTATACTTAAACATAGTTGTGGATTCACAATCCGACTCTGGAGCCTCATTTTATAATGGGTGAAAGAGTAGGCTTTGCGGCGCTTGAAAGAATCCAGGGATTACCATGTCTTCATCTGTCAGGTGGTTTGATCTTATCAAGTTATGGTGGTTATAGGTGAATTCTAAGCGGCATCGATTGAGAATTGAGCAAGCAAAAGTTGCGGAATGCAATTTCAAAGGGCGTTGATTGGCGCATAACCTGAACTTTGTATACCTATAAATTACACATGCATATCCTTAAATAAATTATCATCGAAACTTCATACATGAGAAAACATCTGTACAATGTGTTAACAGGGTGTAAAACGATCCATAATCAAACAGAGAGTGTCCTCGGACAACGTGGTCTCTTTCTGGACGCCTTTGCCTTCTACCTTGTCTTTCTTGTCTTCGACTTCGCCTCCTTCATCGGCAACTCCCCCTTCGTGCTTTGATTTGTGCAGGACTAACTTCCTGAACCAGACCTTCTCTCTCAGCTTTCCCAGCTCATTCTCCCATATCTCCACCAATGCAGACATTTTGAGCACGAACGAACACTTCTTGATCGAAAGCAGCACAGGTTCTTTATAGGATCGAAAGTTGGGATCTTTATCAAAGCTGGTGCAAGGATATCAGAAGAGCAGCAAATGGGTATTAATAAAAGAAGAGAGAGAATGATGGGTTGGTTGAAGAAGACCATAAAAATGTCCTGTTTCGCGTGGGAACAATAATTGATGTCCTTCGGAGGCCATGAATACCGTCAAAACGTGAGGGACACGGTGAAGGATCTAACTAGAGAATATTCTAAAACAACGGCTTCGTTTTATCTTGGGGCCAGAGACGTGATTGGATTGTGAATGCCAAGTCAGGGTACATGTATGAAGCCACATTTTGATATTGATCAGTTTTTCGGTACTGTTTGACAAAAAGCATTCTTGCTAGTGGAGATATATCATTTGGGAGCTTTGAAAAAAATTCCAATCCTGGATCGAGGACAATCCAGCGGTCGAGTTCATCCATTGGGTTTAGTAATCCGTGATGTAGCTATAAATTCTTAGTTTGGAAGGCAACGATGCAGATTGATAGCTACTGACTTATTTGAAAATTCTACCATGACCTTCTGAAATTCACCAAGTCCGAACATTTTAGTCCGTGATTTTGGGTCATGGATCGTTTGTTATTCGCCCAATTTGAGTATTTGGTTGAGTTCACGTGTCCTTTTGTGTTGAAAATGAGATCCAGTTACACCGATTAGCGAAATATATCCAAATTAACTTTGCTAAGATTCTGACTACCGTGTCTGTCCTAGGTACAACCCACAGGAATTTGCTTAATCCACGGGAAAAGTGGAATCCATTCAAATTGGGATTAGCTAGGGGCGGGGGGCGTTAGGACGCGCATTTGCAATGACCCACCGATTCAGATGGTTGACCTTATCCATCCGATTCACTATTTTGAAACTTCAGAAATCATTAAGATCAGGATTACGAGTCTGCAAAATGGTCCAAAATGCTGAAAGGAACACCCTCCGATGTGCCGAAAGTGAAATTCATCTTCTTGGAAACTTGGGGTTGTGGAAACCAAGGCAATCCCCACACGTAATTAATAATACGTGGAGGGTTACGCGGTTGATGGACATTCCATCTCCTAGTAATTTCCAGGAAATACAATAAGAAAAGAACAGTCAACGTCATTAGTTGAAAAAAGAAGCGCGTTTCTCGTTACACTATTCTGGGATGGAAGCATATACACAGACAATTCCAAACCCAAGACGGAGGGAAAGCTTGACGGAGCAAAGGCCAAGTGTGGCCTGTGATTCAAGGGCTGAAACACTCAACAAGCATACACACCGAGGCCTCAGAGCAAAGGAGAGCTGGTGACCTGACTTGCTTGACTCGGCTGAAAACCGGAGACAGCCAACCCGAGCTCCTGGTCTCCGCCTGACCGACTTCTCCGGCCGAGTTTGCTGAGCCAGCTGAGAATATGGCTTGGCCCTTTTCGCGTAGCTTCCTGGTCCACTTCTCCACAACCCCAGACATGGTTGATGCTTTCAGAATTATCAGAATTTCAGTTCACTGAGTTGAACTAAAGCTCTCAGACAGAAGTGGAGGGAGACGGCAACTGAGAAAATTTGGAAGGTGTTCTGAGTTGGCTGGATGATGTCGAGATGTGAAAGTTGAGGTTTTTATAGGGAAGTTGATCGGGCGGTTTTGGAGAGAACATGGTTGATTCTGTATCTGTGTGCTATCAGAGATCGTCACTTGGTTCTCTGCAACGTCTTTTTTCTTCTTGTTTTCCTTCTTCTTTTGTTGCTTTAAAGAGGGGAAAAGGAGAGGAAATCCAGGGCAAGCAAATAGTATCGTCTTGTTTATGTTGCTGATGGATTATTAAAATCCATGTACGGCATTTTGGGCGGTCAATACCGCACAAGTCTTCCAGTGTCCGAGGCAATATATATGTTTTTAATATAAGATCGGATCCGATGCTCTTCTTTTATATAGGCTCGTACCGGTTGAGGCGCACGTAAAACTCATGGAGAAATGATGTCCTGTTCTGGAGTGTGTAAAACTCCCTCCATGCTTGTTTGTTGTCTAGTTATATAAATAAAGAGAAGAAGAAAAAGGTGTTAAATTTCATTTGTTGATCGAGAAGCGAGATTTGCCATCATAAGCGAATCGGATTTAGTTTGCCATATGAATAATTCGGTCAAATGATTTCTAGAAAAGATATGGCGATTTTCTTGTTTTCTTTTTTAGTTATTTTGGGCAATTTCGCTTAATTTGAATTGTTGCTGTGGAATTAAGGGGGAGGGCGAGAGTAAATGCAAAAGTGAAATAATATAAAAACTAAGAGAATCGATCCATTTCTCGATGGATGGTAGATGGGTAATCTTTTCCAGCCATTGGATACAGTACGAGAAGATGTTCGCACCACAATAAACAATTGTCGGAGGATAGGAGATGAATCTCTCACAACTCTTTGCAATAACTGCAGATAGTATTAAGCCAACTTTCTATCTGAAATATGTAATAAGATGGTTCAACAGGCGGGAACAAGTTCATCCAGTAAGGCGGACCGAAAATGTAAGTATTTCATAGGATAACACAGTATCTTCCAATTTCCACCATTTCAGCAAGTTTGCAAGCTCTTAAAGGACCAAATTATCCCCTTCTTTGAGCTGCTAAGCTAAGAACACTGGAACCTCAGCATTCAACGTGCTGAGAACTTGTTTCCAGTTCTACAGCTTCAGCATTAGCATAACAAACGCCATTCAACATCCTATATTTTGCATTTGCTTAATGTGGAATACGCTACAGATGCATCAGAAGCACCAATTCACGCAGCGACACTGCCAGCCAAAACCACAGTTTCTTCACTCAGCATAAAAACTGCAAACCAATACCACAGAGGACTTCAACATACAATAGCATAGATTAATTTGAAAAACCCACAAGACAAAATGATAATAGAAGAACCTTAGAGGGAGAAGCAGCGAGAACAGAAGTCGGCTCGGGTCCTATGGTCTAGGATGAATTATGTGCTGTTCCTGAAAAATTCCCAAAAGGATCGTTTTGGTCTGTGTATTTTCACGTCATGTTCCCACGTGCATCATGATTCCACCCCCATTGAATTTCTTCTTTAAATGTTTTTCTTTTCTCTTCTTTTTCTTAATCAGAAAACATTGGATTAGTGTTTATATTTTTATTTTTCGATCCCATGGACGACGAGGACTTTGTGTTTGGATGGCGGGAAGAGCATGACGAGATCAGAGCGAAGAAAGCTCTTAACCTCCCACAGATACCCAAACCAAGCACACTGTGAAGCTCTTCCATGGCGAGCCTCTGCTTTATGATCCTCCTCATAGGAAGCGCTTTGTACTCCATCGGTGGTATAGGTAAGCACATAAAATCGAACCGTTTCTGACGTCTGAATCTTTTTACATTCTTTCAGAGGCCCTCCGGGTTTGTATTCCCCTGGAAGATGTTTTTGCATTCCCAGTCCTTGTCCGCCGCTACCACCCCAACCGGCAGGAAGTCTCGTCCCTCCCCGGTCACGGACTCTGCTGGAGTTGATAGCGCAACCTCAGGTCATTCTAATGGTGATGTTTTGCAGGATTGGGGATCCCCTGCCCCCAAGAAGCCTGACAGTCCTGCAGTTGCCCCCGTCGCCCCCCTTAAGAAGCCTGAAACCCCCCTGAAGAAGCCTCCCCCGCCCAGGAAGTCCTCTGGCACCGCCGAGGAGCCAGCCTCCGCCTAGCCCCAAGATGACAGTGAAAGAGGCAACTAAATAAAGCTTGGGGGAGGAATTGTGTCGAAGAATGTCACGGTGACATTGCTAGAATCATGGGATGTAATTGACTCCTACGGCTACAAATAAATAAAGATCGTGTTTGCATGAAGCTTCCGTCCGAAGATTCATCGAGAGTTAGCCGTGCTTGCTCACTAAAAAATCAAATTCCTGTTTCGTGAAAGATACATCAATAGTTAACCGCGCTTGTACGGCTCTTTTGAGTCACGCTGGCTTGATACGTTGCTTGTATTCTACAGAATAGTTACGTGTAACACAAGGGAAGCCCCTAACATAAGCCTGCAAGATCACTGCACGGAATAAAGACCCAAATAAAAAATCCAGTCATCTTGCGGAGACCACGGTATAAGTACAAAAGCGGGGACAAATACTAGCAGCCCGTGGCATAGACCACGAAGACACCACCAGAGCAACATGAAAGGCATCTCCCTTTGAGACTTTGAATTGTGATGTTGGTTGCCGAGATGCTTCCGAGTGATTCTAGCAGAGAACATGCACTACTTAGGGTGGGTGAGGATTTTAGGTTTCGCCTAAAATCTAGAATCTATCATCGGGTACAGGTTTCTCAGTTTTTGGAACCTGGAACCTACCCATCGGAACATGGAACCTGGAACCTACTCTGTTACAGGTTTTAGGGTTAGTTAGTTTTTGGTTCCAACAGGTTCTTTTTTTTTCCATCTTTCGTTAAACAACATGAAAATAAACACAAAAATAAAAATAAATAAGGATTTTATTATCGATTGTCTGAGAACGAATGTCTATATGCATTTGTCGAATAGTATTAAGGAAATTTTATGATTTTAATGCACTGGTTACTCTAGTATTATATAGAATCATTATCTTAAAAGAAGCAATTGGAGTTTCCACTAGTCTGATAGTCTACGAAAATAAAATTCTCAATCATAAAATGAAAGTTTAGACTAGTGGTTTCGGATTATAAACTTATCATCAAACATCATGGAATGTCTCAGAATTGCATGAAGACATAGATTAACAAAAACATAAAAACTTGTACTAAGTTTTAGGTTTCGGATTACATCAATCGAGAACCTAGAACCTACCCTGCATACCTTATAATCTGGAATCTACAGGTTCCCACCGGTGCGGTTCTCAGGTTCCAGGTTCTACCCTGAAACCATACTCACCCCTAGCGCTACTGCTTCTCCTTGCTGCTTATTGCCTTTTCCATGAGTTTGACCTTCTTCGAGTTGTCGCTGTTCACAATGGAAAGTTTCTCGAGGAATGATTTTAGTTGAGAGGTCTGGTTGTCTTGAACAAGTGACTTCTTCCTTGATGTCTGCTCTTTCTTTATCATTTGAGTGTACCTCAGTAGCCTGGCAGATATAGAATCCATCGATGAATGCAAAGCGTCCAACTCCATTCCGCAAAAATGGTGTGCATAACCGCTAAAAACTTGATTCACAAAAGCGAGGGCTTTGAATCAGCTCAAGAGGTATAATTGCATTCAATCAACTAGCGAGCACGACATAATGGTAGCAGATGGAATTGATATTTGGGTAACTTGTCCCTTTGATCTCAGCAAATAACACAGTTGAGGACTCGGAATTGAAGATTCAAGAAGCTACAATCCGTCCGAGATATCCGACTATAGTGTGTACCTGCCAATCCCAACCTAAATCAGTTTGAGAAAGTGGAAGAGGTGGATTGATGTAGCATGTCGAATCTTGGTCGGTGACAGCGGCAAGGCCTGCGAAAATCTTCCTGAGAATGGAATTTCTCGGAGAAGCTCCATCAATGGCATTGCATATCACTTCCACTGGACGACTGAATGGATCATTGTACATGGCAGCGTATAAGTAGATCGATTTCAAGTACTCCTTGAGCTTAGAAGAACTTTCCCATGGTCTAATGTATATTCGTCTCTAAAGCATATCCATTAATATCTTCGAGAACTATTATCAGAGCTTGAAACCATTAAATATGTTAGAAGCATTCCCTTTGTTTAGTGAAAGTTCATGCTATCATGGAATAAATTGTTAAAGCGTAAAAAATGTCTTTCACAAACGGTCTTATCCGTCCTAAATTCGATGGTAAGTAAGGGAGTCGACACCTGAAATTCTCCAATCAAGAAAGGATAGACCGATTTTGCAAAGGTTTTTTTTCTCTGTTAGTGTATGCTATAGGTTTCCAATTAGATATATCTAACCACTTTTTATTTTCTAATTATTACTTATACTACAGAACATACTGAAAAGTCTTTAAAATACAATATGATGCATGATCCCAACTCCATCATCCACGCACCTGCAAGTTTTGAAAGTTTTGCTCAATTTTGTGAGACCATGTGGCTCAGAAGCAACTCTATCAATTTCCTCCCAAGATCTTCTAATGGTTTGGTGGCAAGAAAAACTTAGTTTCCTGAAAAATTACCCACATAATTATTCGAGTGAGGGAAAATTGCCAAAAAAGTCCTAAACCTATTGCAGTTGTGCCGATTTAGTCCTAAACCTTTTTTTTTGACCGATTCAGTCCTAAACCTTTTGCGATTGTGCCAGTTGAGTCCATCCGGCCAAAATTGGCCGGCCGGAGCTGACGTGGATGCCGGCCGGCGTCGGCGATAATATTTTAATAATATTTTATTATTTATTATTATTTTCCGAATTTTTTTTTTTTATTTTTCTGTTTTTTTTTTTCTTTTATTTTTCTCCCCTCCCCCCCCGCCGGCGGTAGTGGCCGGCCGCCGCCGACGAGGCTGCCGGCCATTGCGCGAGGGCCGCGAAGCCCTCGCCGGCGACCTCGCCCGCACCTAGGGGCCGCCGGCGAGGGTCGCGGCCCGGCCGCCCGGATCCGGGCGAGCCCGGCCGCGGAGAGGCGGCTTCGCCCGGATCCGGCGCGAGGCCGGCCGCGGCGAGGCGGCCGCCCGGATCCGAGGCCGGCCGGCCTCGCCATGGCACGGGCCGCGGCGGCGGCCTCTCCCGCGGCCGGCGAGGCCATGGCGGGCTCCGGGGCGAAGGTCACCATGGCCTCGCCCGGCCGCGGCGAGGCCGCCGCGCCCGGCCGCGGCGAGGCCGCCTTCGCCGCGCGGCCGGCCATGGCGAGCCGGCCTCGCCCGGATCTGGGCGAAGCCATCTCGCCGCGGCCGGCGCCCGGATCGGGCGAAGCCGCCTCGCCGCGGGCCGGCCTCGCCCGGATCGGGCGAAGCCGGGCCGCGACCCTCGCCGGCGGCCCCCTGTGTAGCCGGCGAGGGCTTCGCGGCCCTCGCGAAGTGGCCGGCAGCCTCGTCGGCGCTGGCCGGCCACTACTGCCGCCGGCGGGGGAGGGGAGGGGAGAAAAAAAAAAAAAAAAAAAAAAAATTCGGAAAATAATGAAAAATCAAAAAATATTAAAAATATTGTCGCCGCGCGCGGCCGGCGTCCACGCTCCTCCGGCTGGCCAATTTTGGCCGGATGGACTCAACTGGCACAATTGCAAAAGGTTTAGGACTGAATCGGTCAAAAAAAAAGGTTTAGGACTGAATTGACACAACTGCAATAGGTTTAGGACTTTTTTGGCAATTCTCCCATTCGAGTGATCCATTTGATTACCAAAAATGCATGCTAAAGGAAAAGGGTATAAATCGAGCAAATTAAGATTACCAAAAAATCTTTTGCGACTCTTGAAAAGGATACATCCTCAGATGTGATGCCGCGAAACTGGAGAATTGGAGCAGATGATGCCAATGCTCCGAGCGCAACATGAGGGTACTTCAATCGAAACCACACAGCAAGCACTGAAATTCAAACATATGAACATTGAAAGACCTACGTATAAGCGATGTGAAGAATATATGTTGTTGAGCTTTCCCTTGTAAACCTGCCGGTAGGCACTTTCTTCAATGCCATTCAGGGTAAGCTATCAAACTTGATGTGGATTGTCGTTGTCAATATGACTAGCGCGCTATTTAGGAAAAGCTCTGTCCACGATATGTTCAAGAACAAGGACTTTCGGCAGATTATGTGTGTTCATTACATCCTACTATCATCAATGGGCTATTTTCTTTAATTTTGATCTATAGAAGTAGTCATATTGCTGATAAGTGAAAATCACTTACTTCCCCCGTACGATCCTCCATTGACAATTATCGGAGAATGTTTGGCAGTCGATTTCTGTTTCAGGTATACGATAATTTCTGCATAATCGGCAAGAGCTTGTGCCGAGTTGAAATATCCGCTTGTGTTAGCGTCACGTAGTGCTTTTTCGAGTGTCCATACCTACGGGATCGATTCGCCATAAAATCGATGCTGCAAGATTTCAACTTTACATTCGTAAATTGTTCGTAAATTGCGTGAATGTTTACACATGCACGCCGAACATAAGGGAAAAAGAAGGTACAACCAGGCAAAGTATATAAGCATTTTATTACCTCTACATACACCAAAAGCGCTTTAAATTGAGCCGCGTTATCCGTCATGAATCCGATACCGGTCAAGGCACTGTCGATGGCTACTTCTGCACCGAGAAAAACGAAGATTGGGGCACTTGCATTGGCGCCACCCCAGTATTTGGAATTGATCACATATCTTTATTTCAAAGTAGTGTAACTTTCCGGCCTGTATTAAAATGATCGAGGGTTTGGTTGTAAAAGAAAGTCTGGAAGTCCCTTAACGAGATGCGAGCCCAAACCGCCCATGGAGGATGTTGGAGATAAGAACTGCGGGAGTGCCAAAAGTTGACACGGAGGGACACTTAAGTGCCAAAAGTTACAAAAGGTACATTTAAGTGCCACTTTTAAAAAAAAATGGATTACTTAAGTGCCAAGTCACCGGAACCCTACCGGAAATCTTACGTGGCAATTTTTTATTAATTTTCTTGCCTACGTGGCTCGCCGGAAACTGAATCGGCCAAAAATCAGCCAAAACGACGTCGTTTTGGGCGATGTGGATTTTAAAAATTATTAATTAAATAATATAAAATAATTAAAAATATATTATTATAAAATCGATTTTATTAAAAAAAAAAAGGGGGAGGGGATCGGCGAGGGATTTTTTTAATATAATAAAATCGATTTTATAATAATATATTTTTAATTATTTTATATTATTTTATTTTTAAAAAATATGACGTGGACAATTTTTTTTAAAAAAATTGCCACATGGATTTTTTGTTTTGAGAAAAATGCTTTGTCAGCAAATTAAGTCGCCGGAAAATGGACACGTGGTAATTTGGCCGGAATTTTTCACTGTTGGCACTTAACTGATCCATTTTGCTCCGATTTTGACATTTAAGTGTACCTTTTGTAACTTTTGGCACTTAAGTGTCCCTTTGTGTCAACTTTTGACACTCCAGAGATCCGTACCTCAAGGATGTTGGATAAAATCTGGGCGGAAAACTCTTAGCTTTGGAATATAGTTACCATCGAAATTCTTCCCGGTAGCAATACAAGCTGAGAAAAGTACCAGAATGATCAAAAGGCTAAAAAGTGATGAAGACATGGTGAAGCGTGTGGTTATTGCTTAGGCTAAAGCAGGCATGCGAAGAGGAGGATCCTTGAGATGTTTTTTGGCTTCAAGCAGTTCACATTTATATAGAGTAAACCATGATCCCATTTTGTACTACTATTTTCTACGCGGAATTACATTAAAACTATTATATTGTATCTCTTATCTGAGCGTAGGTACAAGACCTAATTTGATTGGAGGACGTGGATAGGTTTTGCTAAACCAAATATATTGAAAAAGAAAAGGAATCCCAATGGTTTGGATTAAATTTTCTTTTCTTGAAGGTCATATTAATCCACGTAAACATTTCTTAACTGCTGGAGAAAACTGTCCTAGGTTGCCGCACCAAAGAATTAACTCCTTGGCTGGACGGTGGATATCTTTCTTTATCTGCGAGTCCAGTCAACAAGAGTTAAATTTGGAACAAAGAAAAACAAGGATAACTTTTTGGCAAGATAAAGAGGACTTAGTCTTTTGTTCTTACCTATTATTGATGTGGCCTTCTTGGATCATTTCATCATCGATATTTTTTGTAATAGCAATTCAACATTTCATTGTTTCAAAGCAAGAAGATTGGCATATATTCAGCTATCCATACTTCGGTATTTTGCGACGGGATTTATGGAGGGCGGTCTAACGACTTCCACCTTGCCATTTGCTTGACTCATAAAAGGGATAACATGCAATACTACTGAATCAATTCCTCCGTTATGAAGAGCATAGATCCTTTCTGGCCTTAGGGGATCAGTGAACATCATAATTCGTGAGTCACTGTTGAGGCAAAGCCAAATCCACAATTGCCAATCTCAGCAGAGGAGGAGGCTGCCCTAACCAAATTGTGTGTTCTAATGGTTTGTTCATATTCCACATGGAAGGTTCCTCAGATGTTGACTCGCAAATCGTAGCAAGACCGAGTATCCGGTCGAAGGAGTCAACCCGCAGAAGAGGTGCACTGCCTATGTTCCAAACTGGCAGAATTTTATCAGCTAGGGCATCCACTTGCAGTTGACCGCCACTCCAAGCTGTCAAAAGTATTGAATCTTTCCTAAGTTATAGAGAGAACTGACTGCACAGCCTTCGCACTCTGCACTCTTTAACTGCTAGATCATCTTCCCTTCCATGACAGGCTTTTATGTAGACGCCCCTGGATTCAGTAAAAGGATAAACAGAATTGGTCCTTAGCCTAAATCACTATTAAATTTGTAGAAAAACATACATACGCAGACAGACACGTGCGCACGCGGGCACATATAATCTTGGTGGGGGAAATACATGTATCATAATATCTTATATTGGAAAAAAGACCAACACAACCCAATGCTACTCTTCAGTTCACTGCACCATGCCAAAAATTAAGCACAAGATGGAATAGTATGTTTTAGGTGCAAGTAAAGTTATAGAGGGAAATTCCCTGCCAAATTGGCATTATCCCAAGGCAACATGAGTGCGCGCCACATATGTGGGTGCGAGCACAATGTCTTCACTATGCAAGCAATTTTCATTAGGTAGATGTTTCAGTAAGTATAGGTCATGCATGCACCTCCCAACATTCATTGCCTGTCGGCTGTTGATATTATCACACATCGTGGATTCACAAGGATAATTACATCCCTGAAGGCAGTAACAAAATATACCTGTAAATAAAAAGATGCATCCAACAATGCATAAGGATGTGCCTTTACGGTAGCTGGATTTCCCCCTTCTGCTTCTTGCTGAGCTAATTCGGGAGATGTAGCTTCCAACCAAGATATTGTCATGGAGTTACGAGCAGCAGTTGGATTTGTTGATTGCAGACCAAAAGTAGGAGCATCGCCATATATCTCCAGGATAGATTGCCATTTGTGAGCACTGTTGGTGAAAGACGATATTCCTCAATTAGTCTTACTAAGCAAAAATTCGGCAAGCTAAAAAGTAATTATACTAAGCCCTTTAGCATGTGTCGGTTATTCTAACACTAAAATTATGAACTGGAAACTTTACAGCTTAAGGGTAGAGACGACATCTCTCAACAGCTGAGGCAAGGATAATTCTTGTGAATAAAAAGACGTCCAGAGTGGAGAAGGCAGCTCTCATGAAAATTGCATCATCGCATTAACACTTAATTCTTGCCCATGCCATATCTATTTGGTCTCACAAATCAATTCTTTCCACAAGACCAATTCATAAATTATATCACAAATCGATTTCACAATATTAAATACACTATTCCACATCTGAATACCTTTCATAAATCAGATTCACTAATCAATACATATAACCTTTTTGCAATCCCTTTCATAAATCATTCTCCAACCATTTTACAACAATTAACTCATTAATCCTTTCCAATGAGGCTTTTCATGCCATTCAAATAATTCAAAGGTAGTAAATGTTGGATTTGGATTTCATGCAATAAAAATCCATTTCATAATTCTTAATATTGCTTTTCGAAATATCATTTTACAAATAAAAAAAGAAATATCACTACTTATCTAGGAAAGGCTATGACTAAACAAGAAAAATTACTTGAACTATTGAAGTCACAATTGTTGAGGATGTCCCATATCGGTTGTGGAAGGGACATATGATTAGTTTATAAATGTGAGGGAAAGCCTTACCGCTTGAGCTAGCTTTTAGGGTGAGAGAGACCCAAGTCCACCCAACACTGGTATTAGAGCCCAAGTTTACCAAGAAGTCTAGACTCAAAAAAAGTCACATGGAAGAGTTATGGGTTGTTGCATCTCCAACCTAGGCACGATGTATAAGGAGGAACCAAGGAGGAGATTGTTGAGGATGTCTAGGCCCGATGTGTGAGGGAGAAAGACTTGACTCAAGAGTCACACAGGAGAGTTGTGGGTCATTGTGCCTTCAACAAAGACTTGATGTACACAATGTATAAGGAGGAGATTGTTGGGGATGTCTAGGCCCGGAGGAACCTAGGCACAATTCAACAGACTTGATGTATGAGGAACCTGGCACAATGAGAGGCATGAGAGGGAGAGTTGTGGGTCATTGTGCCTTCAATAGATACTTGATGTGTGAGAGAGAGATTGTTGAGGATGTCCCATATCGATTGTGGTGTGAAGGAAAGTGTCACCGCTTGAGCTAGCTTTTGAGATGAGAGAGACCAAAATACACCATATAATAGTCTTATCAAATTAGTGAGAAATAACATTTTCCACACCGCTTGAGCTAGCTTTTGGGGTGAGATGCAACAACAATCTTATCAAATAAGCGAGCTCTAGCATCAAACGTTAGAGCTCATATCTCTTATGATAGTAGTCATTTTTAAGGTTCTTTAAGTGACCTAATTATTTAACTAGGAGTTGCTACTAGCCTCGTCTTTTGGGTTGTCTAGTTTTTGGGATGAGAGTCCTTTAGTAATCTTTCAAATTTAAGTGACCTAATTATTTTTAACTTTAAGTGACCTAATTATTTAACTAGGAGTTGCTAGTAGCCTTGTCTTTTGGGTCGCCTAGATTACCCAAGCAAGGGTCGGGAGTGTTCCTTTGATTTCTACGGAACTAGAAATCGTGGATTCAAAGACAATGATAATGACATAAATGGTGTCTAAATTTTGGCCCAATATGCAATATGATATTTGAACTTTATCACAATGTGGAATGTCGTCAATGAACTTTTGATTTGTTCGATGTGGTCCATAAATTTAGGATAAATCTAGTCCTTGAACTTGAACATTTTATATAATTTAGAGATTAAATTGAATATGTCCATTGAAATCTTCCTTTGCTTTTGAGCAATCTCGTGCTGGGCGAATCGGGCATTCTCTCCATCTCTTCTTAGCCATCTCTTCTTCTCCTAATTCTTCCAGCGACTTCGGCAACCTATCCGGTAATGGACAGCGCTTCTCCATTCCTTTCCTGGAGTTCGATGGCTTCGCCCCAGCGTCTCCATTCTTCTTAGCCTTATGGATATGGATTTCTGCTGTTCCGTGGAGTCACTCGATTAAGGATTTCACTTATGAATCGGCTAAAGCTATACGTAAACGCTAATAAAACAACAGTTACATGTCAATTAATAAATAATTGCTAGCCGTTCATAATGCGAAACTCACATACGAAGCCTTGGAATTTTGCTACAACCAACGGTTAATTCGAATCGATTTCAATTAACCCCAGGGCTTCACAATGCCATAATCCACTGTTTCTATAAAATGCCATAGTTCAACAACGAAAAAAGTCACACTCCGTGACTTGAATTTCATTAAACTTCGAATTTAATCCTTAATTTCAAAAATTTCTCTGATTAGAAGAATGAAGAACACGAGCACTTACTTTCTCACCGCGTGAACGAACTCTTCTTTTTTTTTTTCCTTTTTTCTTTCCTTTCCCATTTCCATTTTCCCCTTCTTGCTTCTTTTCCCTTCTGTTTCGTGCATCTCTCCTCCTTTTATAACACTTCTTTTTTCCTACTTTTTTATTTTTAAAATCGACCTCACCTTTTGGCTAACCCAAAAAGACAAAGAAAAAAGGGAAATATCCCAACTAACTTTTAAAAACAACATGCGCGTGGGGTACAAGAGGAAGTTTCCCTCCAAAAAAGACAGGCTCGCCGCACCTTTCCCGTTCCTGGACGACGGAGACTCAACAGTCCGGTCGACGTCGTGCTTCAAAAAGGCCAAAGTCAGGAGCGAACGAACGAGAGAGTTCCTTCTCGCTCGATTCTTCCCACTGTCCACTCCCTTCCTTCCCCGCTTCCGGGCGATGGTGTTCAAGTACTTGACTTTCAACGTCAACGATAATTTCCTCAACACTCGACCCGGCTCACCGCCGGCCTTCTCGCCTTCGCCTCCCGGGGCCTCTCCTCGCGCTTGCAATGGTTGCATCAGCGTCGGCAGCAGGTTTGGCGAATCGCATCGATTCGGGTACGGTCCTTGTCCATCATCCTTGCTAGTCCGGTTGCTGGAAACCTAACCATCGTCCCGATTTCTGCTTGAAAATCGTCGATTCTCTGTGAATTTTTTTTGGCTTTTCATCTTGGTGTCGTGCATCAGGAACGGACGTGCTGTGGTGGAGATGCCAGACCAGAATGGCTCGGCAGGAAAAGCCGCCCGAGATGCTAAGAAGCAGGTTAGGTCTTCAAGCTGTCGCTGGGATTAACGGGGGTCCATCTTTTGCAATTGTCCCGAATTACTAAATTAGCCTCCGCACGGCAATTCGGTAGCATAGCAGCCGATGTTGTCGAACTTCTTCATTTCAGTTTCTGAGATGAACGAAGGATACAGGCGCGATATGGATGTAAATGTTACTTATACATTTACATCTGCCCTGTAATAGTTCCGGCAACTAATGACTGCTGGGCATGCGATTCATCCCGTGATAATCAACTGAATGTTTGTTCTTGAATTTTTGCAGTCAGCTGGAATTCCATGCGAAGGAAAACCTCATTTTTGGGTGAGTGCAGATGGATCCTATCAGGAAGAAGGGCAGAAGAAAGCTAAAGGCCGCATATGGCAGAAGGTAAGTCCTTGGTGATGATGTGGACTACTTGTTATAGAGATTCTCTATCGTCTTTTATTTATTGAACTTCTGGTGATGCTTGGTGTTTTCATCTACAGACTAAGACAAGGCTATTCCGTTCAATCTTGTCTTGGCCAATTCCTCCAGATAATGCAAAGTCTGGTGAGGAAATGACCAGAGACAACCTTAACCAGAATGATCTTCATCACAAACTGCTTCTGGTCGGCTTTGATAAATCTGGCACAAGCACTATATTCAAGCAGGTTACATTAGTTAGAACAGTTCTAAGCTTTGATTAATCTTAGACGAGCAGGGATTAATGCTCCATTATGTGCTTTCTAGGTATACCCAACAGCTTTGTTAATCTTGATGTCAATCGAAGCAGTGTTGAGTTCAGGGATATAATGTTCTTTATGTGACTTTTAGTCAATTATGCACTAATTTCAGGCCAAATATCTGTATGGTGTCCCCTATTCTGAAGATGAACATAAAAAATTTAAGTTACTGATCCAGAGCAACCTATACCGCTATCTGGGTACACTGCTCGAAGGACGTGAGAGATTTGAGGAGGAATTTTTGAAGAGGAAGGGGACAAGCCTGTTAATTGACCAACCCAATTCTTCGGGTAGTTGTAATGAAAGCTGCCTTCGCCTCTTCATAAATTCCTCTGTGATGATGGAAATAGTCATTGTTAGATCTTGGCATATTGCTTGTAGGGCACAAACGGTTTGGAAGAGGAAGCTCAAGGGAGAAGGGAAAAGGACTGATGATTGAAGGATGCCACTCTTCAGGTATGATGTAAGGAAAGACGGCATCTTTTGAGCCTCTCTCTTAACTGCATTACTTCCTCTGGAGTTCAAACAGTTCCTCCTGGTTCTTTTAGAGCACTGACCATTGGGATTTGAGGCATTTGGAAAGTTACATGCTCTATAATGTCTTCACTGAAATTAATCTACTAGTTTGCATATGTATTTCTTTGTCTGGTTCTGCTAGACTAATTACTGCTCAATTGACAGAGATAATGTATCCGAAGGAAACTAAGTTGACCTATTCCATGAGCTCAAGGCTGAAAGGATACTCAGATTGGCTTCTCAAGGAAATAGTATCTGGTAATCTAGAAGCCATCGTTCTTTCTGCCAGTCATGAATACTCACCTCTTGTCAAGGAACTGTGGAAGGATGAAGCCATTCAAGCTACATACAACCGAAGGAACGAGTTAGAAAAACTCCCTAGAGTGGCTACATATTTTCTGGAACGGGTGAGGTCTTACATCTTGATCTCTGTTTTGATTATTTTGCAGTTTCTAGCCTTAAATCAGATCCTTTTCCTGTCCTTGTACCTTTCTTAAATTGTGGGTTCACCATTTTTTGTATACTTCACTCCAGAGTCGATAATGAATCATGAATTCACCTATGTTGCAAAAGATGTTATTTTTTTTTAGATAAAGGCACTTTCTCAATGGCCTGGACATATTTATTTCCAGCTTTGTATTCTGTGCTAATATAGGAACAAATTTGACTTCTCTGTCTGGCCAACTTAGACTCTCTTTCTTATCAGGCTGTTGAGATTTCAAAAGAAGAGTATGAGCCCTCTGATATGGATATTCTGTGCGCAGAGGGAATCACCTCTTCTAATGGTCTTGCAAGCATGGAATTTTCATTTCCCTTGTCAGCAAAATTAGAAGGATACATAGACTCTATTGATCAGCACTACAGCATGATGAGGTACAATCTTCTTCACGACACATTGCTTGTTGATTTTGTCAACCACAGCTTTGAATATAGTTGAGTGAATTTGGTAAATCAGCTATTTTTCATCCAAATTTAATTGATGAAGTGCTAGGACTAGCCTGTATAGCAATCAATGATAAGCTACTAAATGAGGCTGCAGTTTAACTAGTTTACAACCTGAGAAGACAGCCAAAACTTTTAGTAGCTTAAAACAAGAATTCTGTGTTCTCTTAGTATACCCCAAAGAACAGTTATCAGACAAACTGGGCAATTTAAGTGGCATTTTTGTGTTCTGGAAGTTATTATTTCTTCATTGTTGCTCCTTGGACAAATGTCACGCCATAATCCACTTGATAGAAAATCACCATCAACTAACACTTCTTGTAAGTTCATCAAAGTATCAAATTATGGTCAACCAGGTTGACATTTGACGTTTTGCAAATTAAGCAAGCAATTTACTTAACTTGGCAGGATCGTACTGGCCAGAGGTTGCAGAATTTTGGTAAACTATACTCTATTTGACATAGCTTTCTTGAATCTGTAGGTACCAACTCATCAGGGTGCATCCTAGAAGCCTAGGGGAAAACTGCAAGTGGTTGGAGATGTTTGAAGATGTTAATATTGTCTTGTTCTGTGTCTCATTGGCAGACTACGACGAGTTCTATGAGGACAACGAAGGAATACTGATAAATAAGATGATGGCAAGCAAGCGGCTTTTTGAAAGCGTTGTCACTCATCCAACCTTTTATAAAAAGGACTTCCTTCTGATCATGAACAAGTTCGATCTGCTCGAAGAAAAGATTGAACAGTCTCCTTTAACTCAATGTGAATGGTTTTGTGATTTCCATCCTGTGATCAGCCATGACCACAATATCGGGACTTATGTTAATCTGGCTCCTCCATTGGCACAACACGCTTTCCACTACATGGGCGTGAAGTTCAAACGGCTCTTCCATTCACTTACTGAACGCAAGCTGTATGTTTCCCCAGTTATGGGACTTGAGCAGGATAGTGTAGATGAATCTCTCAAGTATGCTAGGGAGATCATGAATTGGGATGAAGAAGATATCACTCTCATCAACGAGGAATCTTCTGCAAGTGTGGAGGCAAGTACCTCTTAGTTTTTTGTCTGTTTATAGTTTTTCACTCTTGCAATTGGCGACAATCTGGTTATGCTTAATTAAGAAGGCGTGGCTCCATAAATTTTAGTCAATGTATACTGGCACATAGGTAAATCATAAATGAAATGAAATAGCTTCGATTTTTTTATTTCTTCTTCTGATGCATTCAGAAGATGCACTCATGTAAATGTAGAATGAAATGCAACTCCTATTGTAAACTGTTCTGTGGATGAATAAATGAAAGAACCATTTTGGCCATGTTGTTTTCCGTATTGATCGTAGAAACAGGGTTTATACTTAAACATAATTGCAGATTCACAATTCGATTCTGGAGCCTCGTTTTATAATGGGTGAAAGAGCAGGCTTTGTGGCGCTTGAAAGAATCCAGGGATTAGCATGTCTTCATTTGTGCTCAAAGGGGTGGAGAGTGTGACAGCCCAGATGATGATGTGTTTAGATTAAGCTTATAAGCATATGGATTATCTACTTGTACATACGTGACGATGTGTTCAGACTAGCTGAAGGGAACAAAGCCTTGAGTGGGATGGTGATGTGTTCAGATTAGCTTATATGCGTCTGGGTTCACTACTTGTACATACATGTTTTGGATGGAAAACTGAGATGACTAAAGTGTATGTGCGGTTAGAGCTTTGGGGACCTGAAGGGAACAAAGCCTTGAGCGGGATGGCTATGTGTTCATGCCGCACTGAGCTACACTGAAGGGAACAAAACCTTGAGTGGGATGGCGATGTGTTTGCGCCACAAAGAGAATAATATATTGGCTTGGGAGAGAGATGGCGATGCATTCGCGCAGCCATAATCAAACGGAGTGTCCTCGGACAATGTAGTCTCTCTTTGGACGCCTTTGCCTTCTACCTTGTCTTTCTTTTCTTCGACCTCGCCTCCTTCATTGGCAATTTCCCCTTCATGCTTCGATTTGTGCAAGACTAACTTCCTGAACCAGACCTAGTCTCTCGGCTTCCCAGCTCATTCTCCCACATCTCCACCAATGCAGACATTTTGAGCACGAACAAAGGAACGCTTCTTGATCGAAAACAGCACAAGTTCTTGATGGGATCGAAAGTTTAGATCTTTATCAATTCTGGTGCATGGATATCAGAAGAGAAGCAAATGGGTATTAATAAAAGAAGAGAGAGAATGATGGGTGGGTGGCGAAGACCATAAAAATGTCCCGTTTCGTGTGGGAGAACAATAATTGATTTCCTTTGGAGGCCATGAATACTGTCAAAACGTGAGGGACAAGGTGAAGGCTATAGCTGGAGAATATTCTAAAACAACGGCTTCGTTTTTAATCTTAGGGGCATAGACGTGATTGGATTGCGAATGCCCAGTCAAAGTACTGTATGAAGCCATGTTTTGATATTGATCAGTTTTTCGGTATCGTTTGACGAAGCAATTCTTGATACTGGAGAAATGTCATTTGGGAGCTTGGAAAAATTCCAATCCTGGGTTGAGGACAATGTAGCTGTTGAGTTCATCAATTGGGTTAAGAGATCTGTCACATAGCGATACCTTCTTAGTTCGGAAGGCAATGGTGCAGACTGGTAGTGATAGCTACTAATATAATTAAAAAACTTACTGTCGTCTTTTGAAATTCACCAATTCCGAACATTTAATCTGTGATTTTGGGTCATTCGCCCAATTGAGTATTTAGTTGAATTCATGCATCTTTTCAGGTGAAAAGGAGAATTGCTTACACTGATTAGCGAAGTACATCCAAATTAACTAGTTAAAATTCTGGCTACTGTATCTGATGTTTGTGCCGAGTCCAAACCCACGAACCCACAACCCACAGGAATTTGCTTAATCCATAGAAGAAGTGGACCCCATTCAATTTGGGACTAGCTAGGGGCAGTAGGATATGCGCATTTACAATGACCCCCCGATTTAGATGGTTGACCTTATCTTTCCAATTCACCGTTCTGAAACTTCTGATATCATTTAGATCAGGATTAAGAGTTGGCAAAATGGCCCAAAATGCTGAAAGGAACGCCCTCCATTGTGCCGAAAATGAAATTTCGTCCTACGGGAGATGTGGGGAGGTGGAAACCAAGGCAATCCCTACACGTAGTTGATACGTGGAGGGCTGGACTAATCTTACGAGGTTGATGGGACATTCCATCTACTTGTAATTTCCAGGAAATACAATAAGGAAACTCAAGAACAATTAGCGTTATTAGTTAACAAAAAGAGGCACGTTTCTTGTTACATAATCCTGGGAAGGAGCATATACAGAGAAAATTCCAAACCCCAGACGGAGCGAAACGTTGATTGAACCAAGCCGAGCACGGTCCGTGATTCAAGGGCTGAAACACTCAACAAGCATACCCACCGAGGCCTCAGAGCAGAGGACGGCTGGTGACCTGACTTGCTTGACTCGGCTGAAAGCCGGAGACCGCCAGCCCGGGCTCCCAATCTCCACCTGACCGGCTTCACCGGCCGAGTTTGCCGAGCCAGCTGAGAATATGGCTTGACCCTTTTCGCGTAGCTTCCTGGTCCACTTGTCCACAACCCCAGACATTGCTGATGTTTTTAGAATTATCAGAGATTTCAGTTCACCGGGTTGAACTAAAGCTCTTAGACAGAAATGGGGAGACGGTAACTGAGAAAATTTGGAAGCAGTTTGAGTTGGTTGGATGATGTTGAGATGTGAAAGTTGGGGGTTTTATAGGGAAGTTGACCAGGCGATTTTGGAGAGAACATGGTTGATTCTGTACCTGTGTGCTCTCAGATATCGTCACTTGGTTTTCTGCGACTCCTTTTTTCTTGTTTCCCTCTTACTTTCTGTTGCTAGAGGAAACCAGGGGAAGCAAAGCAAAAGGTATCGTCCTGTCCATGTTGCCGATGGATTGTTAAAATCCAGGTACGGCTTTTTGGGCGGCCAATACCGGATAAGTCTTCCCAGTGTCCGAGGCAATATATGTGCTTATAATATAAGATCAGATCCGATGCTTTTCTTTTATATGGGCTTGCGCTAGTTGAGGTAGGGAATAGAACGTCTCTCTAATTGCACATAATGCACTATTTTGGACCATATAATTTGTTGTCTAATTATATAAATAAATAGAAAGAAGAAAAAGGTGTTAAATGCCGTCTTTTATTCAAGAAATGAGAGGCCCTCATATGCGGATTAAATTTAATTGCCATTTAAAATAATGCAGTCAAATGATGGTTTGAAAGGATATATTGATTTTCTTATTTCCTTTTTTAGTAATTTGGGCAATTTTGCTTATTTTAAATTATTGCTATGGGATTAAGGGGCACAGTGAGAGTAAATGCAAAAGCGAAATAATCTAAAAATTAAGAGAATCGATCCATTTCTCGATAGTAGATGGATAATCTTTTCCAACCATCGGATTCGCCAAATCAAGAATGTTAGCATGACAATCAACAATTGCAGGAGGGTAGGAGATGAATCTCTAACAACTCTACGCAATAACTGTGGATTGTATTAAGCTAACTTTCTATTCGAAATATCTGATAATATGATTCAACAGGCAGGAACAAGTTCATCCAATAAGGCGACAGTTTTAGGAAAGAAAAAAAAATAGTTCAACTACAGAAATATGTAACACACTCCAGTTGCTCAAAACTCGGCCTGCAGACGCGTTATTACCAAAAGGAACGGGAAGAACCAAAGTGCTCGACATGCAGCTATCACACATTTTCACTGAACTAGAGAGATTGTCCTAAAGTTGGAGGGAAGTGTGGACCAGCCTAAACCCCAGAAGCCTCCTCATGGCCTGCAACTGTTCCGGTGTGATGCACTGGATTGTTCCCCGGAACAGTTATCCCTCTTTTGGCTGCTTTCCCACTGGCATGCCCTGAGCACCATTCTCCAGACAATGAATTAGCCTTCAGAACCTGCGGTGTGAGCATCCAAGGCTGTCCATCTTTCCAACTCTATAAACCAATCAAGAACTTGGAGACTCCTCCGGCCACGGAACGATATCAAGCTGATGGAGCCAGGAAATTAAACAGCTCTTCTCCGAGTCCTTGTATTGCCATCATCATCAAAAGAAGAAAAACCAGATGAGAACTTCCTGCTGTGACACTCTGAGAGACCACCTGTTACCAGGGAGTGAGAAGAGGCGTAAAGCACTCCCATCACATGGCATCTCCTGATGCGAGTCAAGTATTTTGGAGCTCTATGTCTCAAGAAGGGATGGACAGAAATTATACTCCAAGCCTGAGCCCAAACCAAAGTGCCAAATTGACCTGGCAATCAACGTGCTGCAACTCACTCACCAGACACAGCGAGATTTGAGACTAGTTTGACCAGCACTTTGACACACCATTTGCTTATACCCGGTGTTGCTTGGATCCATTTTGGCTCCATTGACTCCAGGAGTTGGAATTTTCATGCAAATACATTGTGCTGCACATTGCACCATGTGATGTTCTGAGAATGCAGCTCCCAAATCCCATTCAAAAACTCAAATCACGGTGTCCACCCTTCATACATGTTGCAAAGGTTATCCACGCTAGCAGCTTGCTTGATTAGATAATCCACCTGCTCCGCCGTGCTCACTTCCCTGAGAATAAAATATATTGCTGTTAATACAAAATTAACACCAAGTATGAAGAATCAACAAAAATTTACCTGGCTTCATCAATATCTCGGCCATCTAGTTTCATCTCTATGCGCCTCAGTACTGACAATGCGAAAGCATTTTTACCTACAGATGATCAAGAATGTAAAAGATAAGATAATGACCTAATACAAATACGTACTTTTTGATAAATGCAAGATAAAAAACAGTAGCAGAGAACCTAAGAAATATTATCAGATCAACATTTCCAGAAATGAAGGAACAAATTCAACTGATTAGAATATTAGACAGAGCACATTAGTTAATCACGGAATAAGGCCAAGCGGTAACCTATTGAGCTTTTGCGAACTAGTATGAGCCCCGTATCAGTGTCTACTGGGAAAGAGGCAACCTTCTATGATCCATTGCTTTTTCACCACAAACTCATAAAAGAAAATTATCCTGGTTGCCAAAGAAGGTGGGTGAAAAGGAAAGTTGAACTGTTGAAGGAATAAAAGTCCTGCTAAACTGCAGTTGCAAGGTTCGTTCATTTATGACATTATCGAATGACATAACATATGCATGTTAGCTTATAAAACTTCAATAGTCACTAGTTAACACAACTAATGTCCAATCGTTCAGGGTTGAGATCTAGATCCAGATTTCAGTTTAGCTATTGCTAAAAAAGACTGTAATCAGAAGTTAAAAAAGAAAAATATTCAAGCCTAAGCCTTTTAGTCCCCGAGTTTCAGCCAGGAGAGGCTGACCAAAAAGGCTCAGGTGAGGGTAAGAACTTGAAAACCATTGTAAAGACATCTAAGAAAAAGTTGAAAGTACAAAGATGCAACACTTACCCCTGGCAACTCGTCCCCCAGCATGGCCATTGGGATTAGGAGCTTCACCACATTCATCATCAATGATATTTCGGGATGAGGGCATCTTATTTTTACTTCTATTCTCCAGCTCTGTTTCCTTATTCAAGGTGTCTGAAGTGTAAACAGGGAAAGCAATATCTTGATCTCTTGTGGATGCCCCGTCATTGGGTTGCTCAGTTGTCCCACCTATAAGTGGCATTACAAGAATACTTTGGCTATATTTGGCCCCTTCATGTGTAATTTCAGTTATCTGTCGGGGATCACTTTGGGATGAAGGATCCATAAATGTAGCCCCATCATCTCTGCACCTAGAGTCGATCTCTTCTGCTAGGTCACTTAAACCATCTGCAATACTTACTTCAGGTGAGGAAACACTGGATCCCAAACTGCTAGTGCAAATGCTGTCTGGCGGAGATACCCATCCTTTATCTTGAAAAGAAAGTCCAGCAAGGCTCACAAAATCCCGCGTGATTTCCTCATCAGGTGCTGGTAGTTCCCCCTCCCTGTCATTGAAGGAAGAGGCATTGCCTGAAAAATTCGGCCTTGACAAATCAGCTCCCGGTAAATTTTCTTCCTGACTTTCTCCCGCACCTTCAAGCGCCTGAAGAGAATGCAAGTTGAGGCTTACGTATGTCAAGTGGTAATTGCAATGAATGGCCAGAAAGAGTTAACAAGGTCACAAACCCAGTTGATCCAATAAACTTTACCTTATGGAGATTTCCCGCATGAAGACTTGCGGTCCGTGCCAGCTTGGTGAGGAGAGAGAGAAGTCCCTTCACAGATGAGGTAAGTGCTGGTAACGATGGCTTCAGGGCTTGACAAGCTTCCCCAACTCTTGTACGATAAGACTGATATATGGCTTGTCCATGAATGGGCGATATTTCAATTTTGCTCTCTCTTTCCATTGTTATAGCATCAGTCATAGCAGTTACATCATTGGACAAAATTGACTCCAGTGGCAGAAGGATTGCATTTGCCTGTTCCCCCACAGAAAAATAATAATGATGTGAAAAGACAAGTCATTTCATCATTTACATATACCATTCCCCAATCTCAAAGGAAAAGAGTAAATAGAAAGAATAAAGCATAGGGTGTTGAGAAAAACCTTCATAAGGCCTTCCACTAGAGAATGGTGCATTGAAGCAGCTTCCTTTCCCAGACTGTGTACATCATGTAGATCTTCAGTTATTGCCAGAACCTAAAGAGAAATTCAAAGATCAGCGACCACATGAGGAATTGAGAAGATGTCTCGAAACTTACTATAGCAATAGGCTGTGATCAGGTATGAATGCAGTATGTAAAAGAATTTTACTGGCTGGAAATCAGGAGCAGACGTCTCATTGTCATTTTATTAGTGTTCTCAAAATATTAAATGCTAATCTTCATTATGTACCATCATACTCATGTTGTATCAACCACCATAAGCAAATACACTTTGAACTGACAGGTTTTGTCTTTAAAAATCACTCAACTGATTAAAATACCAGTTTATAAGCTCTTATTATTTTTAACCCAATGGAGACTCAAGAAGCTCATAATACCTCTAAAAACTTGTTTGAAATGATATGACTCATACAATGAAGGAGACGAGGTACCCTCGTTAAAGATCATACAAACCTAGAAAAATCAACGTGATTATAACTTTTCTATGACTTTTCCTTTGCAATAGGAAAAGATATGCTCCAAATAACAAGTAGGATGGCATTAACATCTTTCGTGCCTAGGTAATTTGAAATCAACTAGCAGCTAAAAATGAAACCATTCTGTTCAATATCCTTGATAATTTAAATAAATTTGTCTAATGAGTACAGGGTAAAGAATAAACAGAAATAAACGAGCAACATACAACTCGTTAATCATTCTAGCTAGCTTATGGGTTGCAACAGGGGGACTTCTATCCTTGAATATCTTAATGTCAGAATAAGCAATTCTCAAGAGAAGATAAACTTCAAAGATATTCCTGCACAAGAAACAGGCTAAGCATGTGTCAAGGACTTGAGTCGAGAATGGCACCCACACATTTGGCCTTTAGAGCCTCATTTATGCACAACAATATCTGACATTCCCTAATTGTCATGATCATGTACAGATTGGTTATACTCTTAGAGAATATCACAAATTATACACCACATAATGCCAAATTTTGCAGCAATGAAAGCACTGTGGATAACTGGAAGCATCAAATGAACCAAGCATCAAACCTCTTCAAGCATGGAACCACACTCTGTTGTCAAAGCTGTATGGCCCCTTGACACTTGACCATAAGCAGATAGTGCAATGCTGGCTTCGTATGCACAATCCCTCATGGCAAGTATGGTTTTCTGCAATTCCTCTGCCAAGGAAGAAAACATATAATGTAATACTTGAACAAAAGTATGTGACTAAATTTAACACAGGGAAACACACAAAACCTGAAGCTGACTTTGCTTTGAGAGAAGCGATGCAAAGCTCATTAGTGGTAGAAAATAAACCATTTGAAGCAGCTTCCATGCTGCTTTGTGCAAGCTTCCATTCTTGTTCAATACCTGAGCAACAAATACAGAAAACATCATCCTTCACAATGCAATTATAGTTAAAATTGCAGGTCATGTACAGAAAAATGACAGTCATGTACGTGTGAAAGAATGATAAGTGACATCCAATCTTGTCAAAGCGCTTAAGTTGGCTTGTTGCCATGCTCTGCAATCATTGCTCGTCCTCAACGGATGTTCTCCTCCGGGAACCCAGAAAATGCCATCTCTTGACGCTTCAAATTCCAGTATAGACATGCAAATTTTGATTATTTCAGATGCTTTCTCCCTTGCATCCCACAACAATTGCCGCCTCCTCGTTAAATGTTCATGGAACTCAGGAGGAATTTTTGACATTTTACTGGAACTATTTCCGGCAAGACCAGAAGAGCTACCCCCACACGCCCATCCCATTGCCCTTTCCAGCTGTCCTTCTGCAGCAAGGGAAGTTCTTTCAACGGTTTGCAGGCCCTCAATTGTCCGAGCTATTCTGGATACAGCAGACTGCATTACTTCCAATAGTCTTTGCCTGTTGAGATTTAGAATAATTTGTTGCAGGTTGTCACCACTGGCTAGCAATTTATGCAATGTGATCCGGCTATTAGGTGAGGGGCTCAGTAGAACATCATGCATCCATTCCATCTGAACAATCTCTATGCAGTCCTTCTTTACATTCTCTTTGAGCTCATGTACCTGCCTTTTCATGAGGGATGCCGCCGACCTTGCTGCACGAGCCATTTCATGTGCATTGCAGTACTCTTCAAGCATAAGCTGGACCTTTTTAACAGTGCCAAGGTCTTTGTGCGACTGCTCAAAGACCAATTCCTTTCTCGACCCATTCAGTTGCTTAGAATGGTCATTTATTTTCTCTAACCATGCCCTAAATATTGGCATCAGACGATCTTTCAGGTAATGACCAATATGTTTCTCAAGATGGAGCACAAGCTTTTTCCTTGCAGCATTGACAAGCTGGTCAAAACCTAACTTTTGGTCCATTGATGAAGCCACCTCATGGGTGCATACATCAAGAAATGAATCTAGAACACATACTTTCCAAATAAAGAAGGCATTTTTCTTCACAGAACCGCCAAACTTCCAGACCTTTTCAGAAAACGCTGGCCCAGAACTTATACAATCTGCTAAATTAGGATCCCTAATGCCTGCATGCAAAGAAGCAGCACCAACTGAAGACAGAACTTTGTCCAGTGATTCTAATTCATGGAAGGGATTGACTAATGTGGACAAGAGTGCTTTTCCTCTTAAAGAAAGCGAGTCTATTTCCTCTTCAGCATTCATTAAAGACTGAAAATGATGTTGACACGAAATCAAGACACTTTCAACATCCATTTCTCTCTTAATGAGAGAAGAAGTACGTTTGTCCCTTTGGTTCCAGGATTGGTGGAGTTGGTCAAGTTGTGCCCTACAAGATTCTTCCTGAGATGCTAATTCTTCAGCCTCTTCCCAGGAAAGATGATCCCTACCCTTAAGAGCCGCTTCTTCAAGAGCCAACTGCCGCTCAGTGATTCGGGCTACCTTAACAAAGTAATTCCGTTCTAGTTCAATGACAGTTCCCCTCTCCATTTCAACCTCTAAAAGCTGCTCAAGTGCAGAGTCAATAGTGCCACGAACTTGTGAGACCGATCCAAATACATCTGCAAACTCTGAATTGAATGTAACAGCATTTCTGATCACATCTGGTAAAACATCAGACAATTGATCAGCCAAGTTTTTACAGGAAACAACAGTTCTTTTGAAAATTGATGCCCAGCTTTCTTCGGAAAAAAGTTCCCGACTTTCCGTACTAGTGTCACTGCAAGGAACATCCCAGCCAGCAAATTGCCGTAGATCATTCACGAATTCAGTAACGACCGAGCACTTCTCTACTAGCTCTTCAAGTTTACCAAACGAAGATGAGGAATCATCCAGAGACCTATTGCCATTCCCTTTTCCGTTGGCATCAGCCATGTCAAGAATCCTATTTTTCACATCATCATAAATAGATGCAACAGCTAAGTTCAACACATAAAAGGCCTTCTCTTTTTTCTCTGCCAACTGGCTATGATACCTTGCCTTGTTTGTGTCATCATACTCAGATTGACCAGGATAAACCAGTGAATGTAAATCATCTTTCTTTTCGACAGCAGCAGATTGCATGTATTTCATGAAACTAGAGAGAAGACGGTCCTTAGCTTTAGATTCAGCCTCAGAGCCAACAGAGTTCTCAAGCTCAGCACACTCGTCTTCAACTTTTCCTATCTCAAAGACATACTTACCAACTTTTAGACACAGGTCATCATGAGCATGTTTGACCAAATCACGAGAATCATTTAGTAGCTTAGATATCAATTCAGCAGCCTGTCTTCGGGCAATGGAAATGATATCAGATGCAAGAACACCCGAGCATAACTGCAAAATTTGTGCCCAGCTATACACCATGCTGGTTGTGAGGTAATTTAGAGGAAGAATTCTCTGCAAAGCTAGAGAGTAAATCTGAATTGCAGTGAGAGATGACGACACACCAAGATCTAACTCAGCTACAAGCTTAGAGAGTTCCCTATCTAAATCAGTGCACTGTACTTGTGTCGGCTCTGGAACAACAGTGAGTGGAACCCCAGCCACCAGGACTGCTGATGAAAGGGACAAAGCTTCTCCAAGACTACTTAGATTATTCCAGGCATTTATTTCTGGTATCATATTGCCCCTAAGAGCATCAATGATCCTTCCATGTTGCTCAATCCAGCTTGTTGCCTCTTGAGCTTTTTCAGCTACCAAAGCTTTTGCTTGAGAAAACTCACGAGCCTGAATTTCAAAAGAAGCACGAAGTTTTTCTGAATTACAAGTTGCTTCAGCAGCGATTGACTTTGCAGAGGTCTCATGTAGAATAAGGTTAGACCGCTCTTGATCAGCTCGACAGAATAGGGCAGAAACAAGTTCATATTTGTTGAGCACATCAGAAAACCTCTGATACATGATTAATGATGTCAGCAAAAAAATATAATTCAAAACACATTTCTACTGGAAGTACCAAAATTTCCAGGCAGTCAATTTTCATACCTCAAGGGCAGATTCAATGGCTGGCAAGGAAGATATTAAAAGATCATGATGCTCCTGAAGAAAACGACAAAAAATATCAATTATTTCCAGATATCAGTGTCAGCCAGTGGTCATATAAACATCCAATTTCACATGGTATTGTGATGAATGCAGAGCAAGGTATGAGGAGCACTACGCATTGAAGAGCACAAGGTGTAAACACCACTCACTTTGGTCATGCCAACTGAAAGACAGGTTTAGCAATGACCCATAGAAAATAATGACTCATGAATCAGTAAATAAGCAGTCTGTTATTATAATTATTTTTTATCAACAGTCCAGTATCATGTATTCTAAAAAGGGAAAACTAGAAGTGGATATAAATGACGCAACAAGCAGTTCAGCCACACCTCACAACCACAAAAGTCAGCCATTTATTGCTGTTCCAATGACAAACAAGTTCTTATTGCTACTGAGACATTAAATGACTCTTTAATCCACTTAATACAAAACACAATGCTACTTATAGTCTTCATAGATAGTTTCATCATAACATATCCAAATTAAACTCAGCCTATAATGATAGTTTATTGTATGTTAAATTTTGTTCATAAAGTACTTCAGATTTCTTCTATAAATTTAACTTACATCTCTCAAGAAATAACACTCTTTTTGGAAGAAATATAGGATCAGTAAATTGTATTTTCAGAATCAAGTGCATCAAGCAGGTAAAAAGGCTAGTTTCTTAAATTAATTTGCCTAAACTTCACTTTAGAAACAGATCCACAAGCTGAGTCTGAATTGATAAGTACCTGCAATGGAACACGAATTTCTTGCACTCGAGATGCAAACAAGCTTAAGCTCACAGCCAACTCCATGCCCTTTCTCTCTTCACCGCCAATTGCTGCATCATCGTGAAAGTCTCCCCTAGTCCATTCTACAAGTGGATCCCAGACAAAACCTCTAGTAGCATCAGAAGTATATCTTTATTTTTCCTCAGGACACCAAGAACTGCTTCACAGTTAGCTTTAAAAGTCCCTTCTACTCCAGTCAACCCTAGAGCTGCTTCAATCATCTGTGTTAGTCGGAAAGGAACGATTTCTGGGATCTTGAGTCTCAGCCCCTTATCAAAGCAGATATTGTAATCAATATGAAGTATATCTCCACTACGGAAATCCACCAGAATATTATCTAGATGTCTATCTCCAAGACCAAGAATGTGGCCGACCATGCTCATGGCTGCAACACTTCCAGAGTACCTGCAAGAGAGGGCGAAATGCAGCATAGGCCATGTTACAATTACAATCAAATAGCAATAACATTTCAAGTGATATTGAGAAATGTTGGTGTCCACAAGTACAGTATTAGCAGCATCAGAATACCACTTCAACTATAGGACAAATGCCTTACCACCGAGAGCAAAATACTACCAGCAAATGGAATCACACCTTTTCAACTTTAAATTGAATGCCTTGAATCTGTCACTAGCACACCACAGCTCCTGATACAACAGTTGCCGAGGAACTTCTTGCATAAGATCCATAAGAACTTTACGCTTAACTTCATGAGGCCAGTCTTTTCGAGATATTACTCTCCTTATGCCTTTTTCTTTAAGTGCTGGGATGATCTTGCCATAAAACATATCACTTGGACGTGGAACAGGTGGAGGAACTGTTTTTGAGTTTCCAGTGCCAGAAGATGGCAGTAAAGCTGCTTGATCTCGGGCTTGCCAACACTTGTACACACTGTACACACTTATCACATTGTCCACCCACTGGATAAGACCGGCCCGACCACTGATTGGAGTCACTGAATAATGGCGAATTCCAACCAAATGACTATGAGTCGTGCGAGATGAATGTAATAAACTATCAATAGCATGCAGAAGTTGCATTATTCTGGCATCAAGGCGTAAATCTTCCCTTCCTTTCAATAGATAGGGGTAGTTTCGACCATCTGAACCAATGATGTTGATCTTTTTAGGTTTAGTCTTTGTTGATATTATTGTTACGTGTTCAGAAAAGGAAGAAATTGTTACAACACTGGGAAGAACAGTGAGGCCTCCGTCTGCTTCAGATAGTGCAACCAGTTTCTCAAGCCCAGGCATAGGAACATCAGATGATGACAAGAGAGCAAGTTGTGGAGCTACTTCCCCCAAGGAAACCGAAGACTTCCTCTGATAAGATGTTAAAGATGCAGCAATGGCATCAAATGGCCGCCATACATCTGCAAGTGAAGCAGCGGATTTTGGAGGATTCTTAAACGTCAAAATCGCACTCTTCAGTTGCTCAATGTACTGCTCATGGAATCTCATTTCATGAGGCGTCACAGGTTTCCGGGTTGTAGAAGCCAGACGACGTTCAAGGGTTAAAATAACAGGCACCATCATAGCTGAATACTTAGCTGCATTTATCTTGCTTTTCTCGCTCTCGCTGAGAGTGATATTCTCTGCAATCCGTGCAGCCTCCTCTTTCAGAATGTGGATGCGCCTCATTACATCTGCATGAAAATTTTTTGGATGGCCTCAAATTAGTGAAAAGTTGGCATAATAGCGAATCTGCATAGACAGAGACCCATTTAACATTCAATTTTTAAATAGAAAAACCATATGTACATCAGACTTCACAGAGAATGAAAAGGAAAAAATAAAGAAATTTGGCCTCCATGAAATCTCAATGTGCTTAAACGATCACAAACTTGACCTGCTAGACAATACAGCACAAAAAATGCCTTGTCCAAAAAAGCAAGAGTACCTGAGTGAAGATCATGAAGTGTGCTAAGCCAGAGTTCCTCCCAGAGAACTGTTACATTACTGAGTTCATTAATCAAGAGCTGAACATCTTGAATCAATTTTGGGTGAAGATCTAGCTGCATGTAAATAGATAGTGGTAACTATCAAAGGTTGATACATAGACAAAGCAATGACTATACAACAGAAAAGCTCTCTGCAGAAGCAAAACAGAGTTTGTCATTGCTCACAACTCCTGATCTGGTCAAGTGACCACCCTGTGGCAATAGCCTGTGTGAATCCAAGGTAATAATGTCACTAATAATGTTCACTTTCTCACTCCTCATTTTACAGTATGTTTCCCGGTTTTCTTTTTATTTTTTTGGAGGGATGATGTTCAGATGTTGTCCATTAAGATTTAAGATTTTGAGTCCGTTTCATTGAACAGACCAGACACTACAAAAGTGCCCTCATGATTCATCAAAAATGAAAAAATTGAACTTAGTCCTTAACTAATAAAGACAAGAACATAAGGGTAAAATGAAATCTTATTTCCACTTATTTCCCTTTTCGGTGCCACATAATTTACTAAAAGTAGCTTAGTTAACAAGGCATTTTCCACCTACATACTTCCCTGCTATTTCTCACGTATAAATGCAATATAAACCACATGTGGGCACTGAGAAAACTAAAAGGATAATCTTCTGTTGGTGGATCTACAAAGCATGGACTCATGCAATGAATTTTCGTAGCATTGCTCTACTAGATGATCTTAATGATAAGTAAACATAACCAGATCCAGAAAACCAATGATGTCTACAAGGTCTTCAACTGGAAATTATGAAGGAAAACATTGGGAAAAGGACAATTTATGTGCTTCAGTCAAGCAACTTGTACACTGTCCGAAAGAGAGGCTGGCATTTGATAAGCAGAAGTAACCCCTTCTTCAGCTATCATGAACTACATTACTTTTCAAAGCCACTATATCTTTCACATCTTGGGTTGCAACCCTTAGTAGATTTCAATGCAATTAAAGAGCTTAAATTAATTTACATCTTTATATTTTTTACCTTCAAGATAAGGCCACATTCATAACGCTCTCACCTGTTTGTATAAAATTTACTTTTCTTAAATTGAGAAGACGAATTAGACCAGAAGATAGTAAGCTTTGCTGTTTACTCCCCAACCATAGGTAATAGAACTTTCTAACCAACAGAGTTATTCACATGACAGAAAAGTGCAGCAAAAGAAGATGGATTACCAGACAACCCAATACATGCTCTAGCTCCTCCGAAGGTTTTTCTTCATTAGCATTTACATCAACCAGGGTAGGATAAACAATGGACCAAGGTGAACGCTTCCCCAGCATCATCAATAAGCTTTGTAATTGTCTTCTAATTACTTGTTCAGGATGAGAACTTAACCGAGCAAACAATTGAGGCGTCACTTCCTATAAAGATCCAGAGGATTTAAAAAAGAAAAAACAATTCATTAAAAAAATAAAGAAACTTTAGCACAGATAAAGCACTTGCCTGCCATGGAAACAGAGGGACTGCTGAAAGAGAAGGTTCAAGAGTTTCTTTCAACTCCACTCCATAATTTAGAAGAATATGTAGAACATACAGTGTAGCCCTCAAAGTGTAACTGCTACTTTTATGTTTTAATGACTCATAGCCTGAGCCAATCAATTCGCCATTGCAAGTATTTGATGAGGCATATGAAAGATACTGTATGAATCCATGAGCAGCACAGCCAAAAAGAGACACATTTCTTCTCCTCAGAGACCACCAAATATCAATTAACTCATCAACGAGACATACAATGTCTCTCTCTTCCAGTCCAATATTTGCATGTAGAAAGAATGTCTGTAACCTGGAAACTACAGAACCAGAAAGGTAGTCACTGGCAGAATCTTCAGCACCAGGTGCCCCTGCTGTTACTTCAATGATATTCACCACTTGATGCAACAAAACTTTCACAAGATTAACATTGCTCAAATTTTCAGCAGAAAGCAGGCAATCCTTTTCTCCCACTCTATCCTTTAAGCCCGCAGCATCACCCAGCTTGCTAACCCGTTGCAAAATCATTGACTCAACTCTCATCATCTCATCTTCATTCAACTTTAGTCTGTCAGATTGGACTTCAGGGACAAGAAAAGGAGATAAAGAGGATGAATGAAGGGCAGTTTCACGTGATTTGAGTAGGGCATTCTGTGCTTGATTAAAACACCAAGAGCCATAAGAGATCCATGACTTTCCCATAAATGGGCAAAGACGAGTGGACAATTTTGTAGCTGTACCAACGATTTCTTCAATCATGAGGCTGGCATCTCTTTGAGAGCTTAACTTTTCATAACTCAAAGGGACCCCTCCTTTACCAGTAAAAGAAAAATCGGCTTTCTCAAAATCAGCTTGCATCCTTGCAGAAAGTATCTCCAGGGATATATCCGAATACTTGCATTGTAGCCAGTTTGATAGTTTCAGACATGCTTTTGCCTTCAAAATACTTTCATCGGCATCAGAAACCTTCAATGCTGAAGATATAATGCAAGGACGGACAAATGACCAAAGACTATTAAAAGCATCTTCATATTTCTTTTCAGCATACATTAGCAAGGCTCCCTCATACTCCAAATTCAATTTTAAAGAATTGCCCAGTCTCTCCTCTGAGCAGCTCGATACATGTTCTATAAGATAACTCTTTAAACGATGTGCCAACATAATGTTCTGTTGCTTGCGAGCTAAACGCAACAAGTTCATACCAGATTCATTGTAACAGGAGACACTGGATAGATGGTCCGATATACCCTGAGAACCTTCAACCATGGGTAACAATCTTGGTGTGCTAGATTAAGTGGATGTTGAATTGGATGGATATAAGAACTCAGTATTGATTGGAATTGTTTGGATTCGTCCTGACCTCCTCTGAGAGCGAATCCACGTTCAAATTCCAAGATACAGTGCAACTGTGTAGCATATGCCGCTGCATCAGTTAAACCATCAAGAGGCAGAACAGACAATGCTTCCTCCAGCATTTGTTTAGCCTTCTGTAAATCAAGGGGCAACTTCTCTATTTTTCCTTCCACTTGAAGAAGCATTGCCTGTAAGAGCATCTGCTCACTCCTTAACAATGCTACCTTGGGGTCAAGTGAGAGCTCACTGCTACTTTTTGGTGTCAAATCAAGGGAGGCCCATGCTGCCTGATGCTCACCCTCATCAAAATGAGCCAAGGCATGGATAGCATTTATTTCATTACCTGCCGTTGTTAGAGCACCAGCATAACTCTTGCCAGCATGTCTGGCACGAAGCATTTGCAATTCCACCAACCAGGACTCTAGACTTCTCCAATCTGATAGAGCAGAATAACTCTCAATGACACGTGCAATGGCGAACTGCACCCCAGCTGAACCCATTGAGCTAAGAGATTCCTCATTCTGAAGCAAGTGAGTAAAGTGAGCAGCAGATTTTTCATATTGACCTTCTGCCTGGTATACAAGCCCAGTGATCCATGCTAAGGGTCTCAAAGCCCCATTTTGATCCATGAACTGGTTCTCCTCAACAAGCAATGAAGAAAAAGTCATTGAAACCCACGTTTGTAGGCCAACCAGTGCGTCTGGTTCATGGCACCTACACAGAGCCAATGCCATGTGTTGCACTACCCTTAGGATGTCTTCAGAAAATCTATTCCTGATAGTCTGGAAAGTCTCTGAAATCTGTGACCTTGACGTTTCTTTCAAAGCTGAAGAGACGAGACTCCTCAACTCATGCAATCGCAAGACACAGTACCGAATGGTAGCAAAATGGCAATTTAGCGCCAATCCAGCATTCATCATTGGCTCACATATACGAGAGAACCATTCCTCACAGACTTTCTTATTAGCCCGGAAAAATAAGGAACTCTGGCGAGTAACAGATGGTAACACCGAAGATCCTTCGTAGGCATTATAAACATTTTTTTTTAAGGATTCCACAAATTCCAATAATAGTCTCATAGGCAACAAATGAGCACCGGAAGTATTTATCATACTTAGGTTACCATCATTTTGCACACTGTCAAGCTGCAGCACGTGCACAACATCCAAGAGCATTCTCTCCAATGCAGCAAATGTTTGGCTGGGCCCACCAAGATTGGTCCGGAGGCGTGTCGAAACACAATATCTTGCTGCTTCATGTATAGCCCACCAAGCACCCGCTAGGACATTCACAGAACAAATTTCTTCAAGAACATTATCATCCACTTCAATGTCTAACCATGCACCACAAGTGCCCAAGCTTCCGATTTCCTCTTGTTGATTTAGAGAGGTGTCACTAAATCTCTGGCAACTATGGATGAGCCGTTGAACCCAACAAGACAAAGGGACCTTCCACCTCTGCGAAATGTAACTCAGAATGGAAACAAGCTGTTGAGCTTGAAGTTGTCGAGGCAACTGCTTCAGAGCAAATAATTGCTTCCAATGCAAGCTGGAAATGTTTCCCTTAAGAGGCTTGCTCACAATACCAGTACTGTAGTCATAAAGACCGCAGGAATAAACCATCGCAGGCAATACATGGCAAAGAAGATTTGTAAAAATAGTCTTTATGTCAGGCTCCGGATCACCAAGTCTTTCGAGTACGGATTGAGCTATCAACGACAAGTTAATGGGATGTAATAGTCTTGCTTTCAAAAGCAGCTCCAAAACTAATGCAACATGGGACCTCACTTTGGGTTCCTTATCGGATGCAGCATCCAATACAGAGAAGATCAAATTTCGGAGATCCCCAGTACATATAAATGAATCAAATAAATAGGTTCGTGCATTCAAATTTTCTGTCATAGTGAGAACATGCTCACAGAACCTCTGTACCCACTCTAAGGCAGCTAATTTAACTGCAAGAGGAGAAGATACATGCAAAGCTTTGACAAGGAGGCAGCAGTACTTCCTTAGGTGCTCCACAGTTATAGCTGAAAGCCGATTCTTTAGTGAAGCATCAGTAAGGAAGTCTTCTGAAGCAACATCCACCAAAGGATTCTGAGTATAACTATCACCCGTGGCACATTTGCTCAAGAACTCAACTGTACTTAGCCTCTCTAATGTCATCATGACACTTATTTGCAAATCAATGCAGGCCTCAATAGGAAAGTTCAAGGGATTCAGATGCTCAAGAAGAAAACATGCTAATGTTTCTGATCTCTGAAGATACAAGGTCGCGACATCTTTTCGATCAATCAAACTTTCATTTCCATTTAAAAGGACACAAGTCAATAGAACTTTCAAATCAAACTTAATAAGCGCAGACAACTCGAGTTTAGAATATGTTTCCTGGTGAGGACCATTGGCTTCAACATCTCCATGCACCAAAGCTTTTTTGAGCATACCTTTCAGCATGTCCAATTCCACCAACAATGAGTCAATTGCTTGTTGCACGACTTCTTTATTACCATGTTGCAGCAAGAAGACATAAGTTGCGGCGCAACTTGCCGTCACTACATGATTTGGATGCAAACGGAGCTGAGACACCGAGGCATGAAATTGCAGTATTTTGTGGACAGATGATGAGAGAAGGCCAAGCTTCTGCAACGATAATAGCTGAAGGTTTGTCTTTAAGACTCCGTGAACTTGAAATGAACTTATTTTTCCAGCTCCCATAGCTGAATGACCATTGTTCATTCTCACGCTCTGGAATAAAGTATCTACGGCAAGTGGATACAAGGTGGAGAAATTTTCACGTAAAATTTCTGCCAAGAGAGTCAAGCACTTCCACAAATCCCCAATCCATTTTGACCATCCAAATCTCTGTCCAAGCAAAGATAAACAGCCTAGTAGCTGTGGAAGCATCTTGCTTAGTGGTTCCCTTATTTGTCCAAGAAGATTTGCTTCCAACAACCCAGAAGCAGTGGACTGCAGGATAGTAGAAAAGCAAGAAAGCAGGGCTAGCAGTCTTCGAAATTGTTGTGGAGTTCCCAGACTCCCATCCTGTAGCAGCGCATCCATGTCACCCAGGAACTTTGACATTAGTCCAAGCGAGAACTGCAAATTACTGACCCAATGCTTTTGGCATTGCAAGAAACAATCCATAATAACACGTCTATCTGATTCTCCAAAGTCTGGTATCAATGCCCAACCAAGAAGCAGATCCACAATGTCCACAAAATGGGGTTGGAAGCATCTAGAAAACTTCAATGAGATCAGAGTAATAACGCCAAGAAGGCGATGCAATAAACTCAAGGAGGTTCTCTCATCTTCAAGTAGCTGTTGGCATGCTTTGAGAATTGGTAGTGCATATCTTTCGATTCCATTAACATCCCCAACATTAAGAAACTCCCGGAGGCTGTCGAGTGCCAGTTCTGCTGTACCATCTCCAGCATTAACGTTACTGAGCAACGGTAATGACCAGCTAATGAACCTATCCACCATAGTACCAAGCATGACATGGTTTTGTCTTCCATTTGATGTTATAGGAATCGAACAAACTACAGCGCAGAGGGCCCCATATGCTGTGGCAGCTAATTGCCTGACTGAATATGATCTGCTCAGGAAGTTGATAAAATTACTATAGATTATACTACTGTGCTATCATTTCAATTAATAGATTGTACAGTGCATCAATCAAATAGGAAAGGTGGTCAAGAAATGAGCAACAAAATCGATAAGAGAAACAAACTAAGCCCAATCCCAATAAGCAGGGTCAGCTATATGAATCCTTTTGCTCAAATTTGTCTCGAGTTGAAGGACAGCTTTCTCTACAAAGACATGAAATCGGTCACTCTGGTGCTTTTTAATTTAAGCGATTGCCTTTGTAGCCAAGGGGTCCAGGACAGTGGCCAAACTGCTAACTTCTTGTATGAAGTAACTAGCCAAAATCAAGATCATTATATTTGTTTTAATCTCCTAGAGATTTCATGCCTCAGGAAAGAGCACTGATTGCATTAGAGATTAGAAATGCCTCAATTGCATCTATTTAACATACGCGATCATATTTCAGAGGAGGGCCAAAAATCAAAAACGTCGGCTAGATGCCAAGATTTAGTTCAAAGCTCAATATGTTTGCAGCTAACGTGACAAGCTTATTGCAAATGCCAAACCATAATAATAACCAAACCAACTTTTTCCTAAAAGTTGTCGTGCTCATCTTTTTGTTCTCCAATTACAGCACCATGTAAACTCACTAACTATAGAGAATACACAAAACAAATGAAGAAAGCATGATCTCAATTGGCTATATCAAGGCTCTGAAATTTTTCACCATTCTTGAAGGATCTCTCCAACGGATTGAAACAGTTAGCTGATCTGCTGGGCTATCAAATACAGCGCAGAGTAGAACCGAACGTAATCTCCCTAAATTCCTATTTCTCCTTTCGGTTCCTCCGACGCCTCCTAAATCCCTCACTTCGAATAAGGCCCTATCATAGCGAAATCTGAAGCAAAACATTTTTCACCGAACTTCATCGGTTCGCACGATTGGCCAGCAGGAAGTATCCGCCACCAAACTCGAACTTCAATCGAACGACCACGTTTAGCGCATTTTGCACGTCACAAACAGACGATCATTCTCGAACACAATTAGACGTGTGTGTGTGTGAGAGAGAGAGAGAGAGAGAGAGAGAGAGAGAGAGAGAGAGTAGTGTTCTTACTTGTCGGACAGGAGCTGCAAGAGGCCCTGGGAGAGGAAAGCCGCGGAGTGAGCTACGAGGAGGGAGTTCGGCGGGTACAGGATCGCCCGGTGGAGCGAGCTGATGGCGCCGAGCCGAGTGGACTCGTCGTTCTCGGCGGAGGGGGCGGGCTTCCCCGGCGGCTGCGGCGGCGGCGAAGGCGACGGCGAGGGCGCGGAGGAGGACGCAGGAGCGGAGGAGTCGTCCTTGGGGAGGGCGACGGACAGGAGAGCCGCTAGCTGGTGCTGCTGCAGCTGGTGCGGGTGGTGATGAAGACCTTGCATCACGGAGCTGACGGCGACGGCGACGGCGACGGCGGAGCTGAATCTGACGGCAATGGGTTTCGCTTCCGCATCTCTTTGGCGCTCAACTCCGCTCTTTCTCGATGGAGCGCATGCCTTTCTAGTTCTTCAATCAAGGAATGTTCATTGTTGCCTTTCATAAGGAATGTCCATGTTAAAAATAACAAAACTAAAAAAACACATTATACAAAATTTATTTACGCGCATGGAACATTTAGTGGTATGATTGTTTTAATATGTGAAAATTATTTTTTTAAAATGAAACGTCGTAATACATTATAAGAAATAAAGCCTTTTGAACTTTTAATTCAAGACAATTTCAATGAATTTGTATTTCTTGCGAAGTTCAACACATAAGTTGAACATTGTCGATTATCGACAAGCTTGTTATAGATAAGATTTTAGATTATAGATAGATATTATCAAAATATTGAAGAAGAGTGTTAAATTTTATAATTTAATGTATGTCCTAACTATTCGTCTTTGAATTTTTCATTCATTTTTATGATTTGTTTTTATCTTTATTTGCAGGAGGTGATTTGCAAATAAAAATTTACATTTATCTATCCTTCCCATTTTATGTTGCGTTTCTTCCAATTTAAATTGATCAAACCCTTTTAAAACGGCTACTTTGATTGATTATTAGATGAGACCGAAGGTTCAATAGCACTGACTGTGCAGGGAAAAAACACAACATTGATTACCAAATGACCAAAACACTCTCTTTCATAATCATAGGTTATAAATTTTAGACATTGTATAATCATGTGTTTGCAATAGCTATACAAAATCAATCGACATATTTAATGGAAAAGAAAGAAAGATACTTAGCATTAATGACTTAGTGCAAGGAAACTTGCTTACATATTTAGGCCCATTCATTTCACATAAGACAATTTTCAAAAAACAAATCTACTTATGATCCTCAAATATATTCTTTTTTATTCAATTTCATAAAATTTTAATTTATCCAATTGAGTCATTCAATATTCACAAATTTTTAATTTAGTTTCTCCAAGTTAAATTCGACTAAATTTAGCTAACATCCCTGTCGACCCATGCCCAAAGTATGATGGACATATCAATGTGGACATGTGTGGAAAAAAACTTAATTAGTGTAGGCAATATTGGAGTGTGATGCGGATAAAAATTAATGCAACATGAACATCCACATTGGAAAAACTTTATCCATGTCATACCTACAATATTGTTCCATGGCTACATTAATTGAATTTGGTCAGATTTGGTGTTGAAGGGGTCTAGTTGGAAAAATTGTAAAAGTGGAAAGATTTGATTAGAAAGGAAATGCTAAAATATAAGTACAGAATTGCCGTTACCTACACTATAAGAGAAATTTGACTTGCCCCTAATAATCTAGACCATTAAATTGGATGAACCTCACTTAAGACCCATCAAATTCAATTTTCTTGAAGTAAGTTCACTCACATCTAATGCGTTTCATCTCAAGTTAATTTCCAATTAAATTTCTCTGACATCAACTCCAACTAAATTCAACCAGCGCCTATGTTGGGTGATGCCAAAGTATGATATAGATAGAATGTATAGATTCCAAAGTAAACATGCAAAGGAAAATTTAATTAATATAGACAATGTGGAGATACGAAGTTAATAAAAATTAATCAATATAGACATCATGTTACTTGAATTTAGTCAGATGTGATTATACAATTAGATACACGATCATAAAAAAAAAAAAAAAGTGAAAGTATTGTGTTCTTAGTTGCCGTAACCTACAAACTAAGAGGAATCTGACTTGCCCCCAGAAATCTAGACCATTGAATGCCACAAACCTCACTTTAAGACCCATTAACTTTAATGTCCTACAAGCAAGTTTAGAAACACGTAATGCATTCGATCCCCAAGTTAACTTCATGCGATATTTCCGCAAAATGCAATCTAAAACTACATGGGTAGAGAACATTTTCAACAAGAAAATCTCAAGAAGATTGGACACGATTTTCGAAGCAAGGGAAATGTGAAAACCTTCCTTCTTCGAGACCTCTTCCTAGTTTGGTTAATCATCTCAAAAACGTGATGCCCCAATAAAACCGTCTCATAATTACAGTAATTGGCTGCTGATCAAATGGGTTTCGAGGATGAATTCATCGAAATCTTTATCGTGAAAAAGGAGGAGGAAAATATCATCCCACCTCAAGTTTTTAGACATGGGTCAGACACGCAAGACCAAGAACAAGAAGACCAGGGAAGAGGTTTCAAGATTCAAGATTCGACGTTAAGGTTGGTGGGTCCACGACTAAAATGAAAGAATCTCTAGTTTTATTTACTTGGAGGTGAAATTGGAGATAAAGACTTGATTTTTTATGTGGAGGTGTATGCTGATTCGACCATGAACCTACGTTCTCTTTCGCCCGTTCGACGTCGAATACGCACGGCGGACGGTATTAAAGTCGCCACCCAAATGGGAGTTTATTACCACCAAGTGAAAAAAATCTAGGAGAAGCTGTCGCTAGGACATCCCTTCGGATTCACCCGGTGTTTTGGTTCCTAGTGACTTCATGGAAGACCAGAGCAGAAAAAGGCGACGAAGGAGCGTGACAACAACGTCGGGCGTTCAAGAAGAGACCTACTCGAGCCTTCAGGTGAGCGAACGACGATACAGAGCCCCCAAAATGTGTCGCTAGGATTCCCACCTCTCTCTCTCTCCATTCGCAGCTCTCCTGATCCTTCCCAACTTCTCTTTCTTTTTCTCTGTATTGGGATGGATTGATCTTTACTGTGAATCTTTTTTGGGTTTTTCCTACCCAGAAAGAGCAAGCGCAACCCAAGATCGAGATGTCGCTGGTAGTCAAGAAGCCGTTGGATCCAGATCCCAAGCCTGAACAAGTGAGGATGTCTCTCTTTTGCTGTTTACTTTTCGACCTCCCTGAAGTTGCCAATGGTGGTAGCTCGCGTTCTCAGGACCGGTTGAACTTTGGGGGGGTCGTTTGCTTATCCTCAATGTATACAACTATCTTGAAGAATGGAGAAGTAATGGGTCGGAGTTTGTGCTCCGTATACTGCATGCCGTTGTCACTTCAGTGTTTAGGATGCTTCTTGTCTAGGGTTTTTGTTTGATCCTGAAGAAGGTCGAGATTGGTCGTTCCTCTTTTTGTGCTTTCACAAAAGTGGCCGAACGCTCCAGGATTGATTGAACTTGTTAAATGGAGCCTGATGATGGTCAGAGTTCGTCATGATGTGCACTTCTGTCCAATTTCCTCAGAATTTGTGCTCTAGGATTCTGAAAGGAGCCACTAGACGGGCGTTGTATGTTTTTTTTTTTTTGAAATTAGGAAGCTTTGACTGCTCAGTTTTCATTCTGGGCAAGTTTGCCTGGGTTTTCATTGGTTGTTCCAGGACGGTTTTGAAGAATTCCTAGATAAATGCCCAGGAAAACTGCTGATGTTGGTTTCACTAGGAGCAGAACAACAATTCTCAACAACTCTATCTTTCCCCTCATCACATTAGACCAGATATCCTGGATTTAAGACTTTACTTCTTGAGCACTTTCACGTCGAAGAATTTGCAGGTGTCAATCTAACTACAATGACCCAAACAACCTCAGCCTGACTTTTCTCAAATTCTTTTTCTAGCTTGATCACTGGGGTGCAGTGTCTGGGAAAAGGGTTACTCTTTTTTGTGTTTTGTTTAGTCAGCGGAGTTACTTCATTTTATTATTGATTTGGTAATGCTGATGCCTAAGTACAAGAGTTTGTCAACTCGCTTGCATACACAGAAGAAGTTTGCATAGGCTCCGAGTTATTTCCTTGGAGTTACTTACTTGGCCTTTTTCTTTGTCCTGTGTATTTCAAGTCTGAATTTGTCATCTAGTTGTATCAGATGCAGTTCTTCATTATGAGCTGGAAGTGCATACATTGATACCTCTTGTTAACTGATCATAAAATTTCGCGATGCATGAGCAGGTGGCATCAACCTACCATAGGGAGACAAAAAGGTCGGTAATTTCACTTTTCTTCAAGTCACAATAAACTTCAGTAACTAATGTCTGACCACTTCAGCGACCACTTTATTTTCAGACAGAAGAGACTTGTTATTGATGACTTATATCACTATGATCATGTTGGGGGGAAATCTCCTGCCATGGAGCGGGCAGAAGAGTTTCGAGCAAATTTGCCAGCTGAAATCCCTAGCTTCTTGAAGACTATGGTGCGGTCAAATGTTACTACTGGATTTTGGCTGGTGAGTCCACAACACTTTCCTAATATTTGAATGAGAGAAGTCCTTGGAGGAAACTGAGATTTTCACTTCCCCATTCCTCTCGTGCAGCATCTTCCCATGCCATTCTGCAAATTGCATATGCCTAAAAATAATATCACTGTTACTTTGGAAGATGAGAATGGGGATGAATACCCTGTAAACTATATTGTCGATAAGACAGCACTAAGTGCTGGATGGAAAAAATTCTCAAGTGCACGGGAATTAATGGAGGGTGATGTACTAGTTTTCCAGTTGGTCAGACCCTCCATCTTCAAGGTAATCCCTTCTGTTTTTGTTTGATGTACACTACAGAGTAGAAATTATCTAGACTGGCGCTTGTTTTGGATATGCAATTAAGCAAAGCAAGAATTTTTTTTTGATGCATTTCAGTGATAATGAATTCTTTGATTTGTAATAAATATAAAAAAATGTTCAAAATACCATTCTACCTGAGAAAGAAATGGATGGTCGTTCACTGAAAGATATGATGGCTAAGAGAGTGCTGCTGAATTGGGGTTATTTCTATTTTACTTATTTGACATTTCACACAATAAGTCATATGTCATCACTTTCATGCAAACTTCCAAAATGGAGCACTTCTCTTGCTAGGGAAACAAAAGGAGGCAGTTGATGGTCCTGAATTCTTTTCTAAATGCTTTGAGAGCAACACAACCACCCTCTGAGATCTGTAACAGTTAGCAAACAAACTCTAGTATTGCAAATGTAAATCAGTGCATTATTAGCACTGTCTAACTGAGATTTTGGAAGGCAGGAAGAGGAAGGAGTAATTTTGGCAAGGAATAGCCCAGTGATAGGATTGGATATTAGTATTCAGGACCATTGCTCCATTTATTTGGAGCAGCAGGATCGAGATTTGTGGCCTGTCTGGAATAAGGTCTGGGACTGTTTCTGCATGATATGTTATCGTATAATTTCCAGAATATGCTGGTAGCATGTGTATAAACTTGACTTTAAACCAAGAAGATGATACTGAGGATAAACAATTACCACCATAACCCTAATAATGCCACAAATCAAAAGAAACTGAGAGAATAGATATCAGGCTTGTTATTTTCTTATTTTTTTCAGAACTCTATTAACATTTCTTAGCCAGATCGTGCTTTGGTGACTAAGATTAAAGTTTAACAGTTTCACAGCTGATCATAGCCGCTTGTCACTGATCTTCCTGTAGGTACACATTGTGAGAGGGAATGGTTCCCAAGGGACTTTTGGTCTGGATGCACCCAGGAAACAATATGATTCTGGTAAACTGTAGATCTTCACATTGTCCCCCCTGCTATATTTTCCAAATGCTTCTGCAAAGTCTCTGAAACTAATTTTTCAATGTTCCTGAAATGCTAAAGAAAACCGCATGGACAAGGAAGTCATACCCAACGAGAAGTCCCCAAGTTCAGGACCTGTTTTACAAGACACATCTCCCAACAATGCTCAAAGCAAAAGTTTGATGGTTTTGGATACTAATCCCCCATGCACGCCTGATCAGCCTGCCAAGTTGGGTGATGAGGTCGGTCCAGATGCCACACATGGGACTAGGCTCTCAAACTCAATATCTGCCACGGATTGCGGAGAGGCAACAAGCAATGGCAGTCTGACTGTACCAGTCAGTGGCGTGCCTACTGACTCTGACCTTTCTGAGTACCAGAAGACAAGATATTTGGAGCTCTGCTCCAGTCAGAATGGGTCTCTGCATGACAACCTTCTCAAGAGCATTAATTACAAGTTGGCTGCTGAGATGATTTCTGAGACGGTCAACATTGCAGACGCGATTAAAGCAAGCAACCTCTCTACTTCAAGAGCAGACCTTGAGATGTGGGATAAGACTTTGGAGGGATTTGAGCTTTTGGGAATGAAAGTTGGATTTTTACGTGCTCGGTTGGACCAAATCAGAATGTCGCTTCAGAGTTAGAGAGGTATCGAGATGCTGAAAGTAAGCAAGCTGCAGTCCAGGAGGAGATGAGGAGCGTTCAAGTGAGGCTATTGAAGTTGAAGAAGTTGAAGAAAAGACTTGATGCTGATATAGAATCTCTGAAGGCTAATGCAGAGAGGCATGAACATGTGTTCCAGGAGGAGGCTAGTGCCCCGTGGTGATGAGAAATCTGCAAGAATGTACTCCTGTAAAATGTTCGTTCCAGGAGCGGATGTGGTTGCGACATCATATTATTTGGGCCGTTGTAATTTAGTGTGACATCGCTGATGGTTACATTTGCATCCATAATGGCAAGAGTCTTAAAAAAGATCCATGCTCCAGTTTTTTTTTTTTGAGAATATACCATTAATATCTCTATGTTTTGAAAGTTGAATATATCACATGAAGGGATATATTTTGCTGCTTATGGGAGGGTGATTAGGGTCAGATCAGCACCTGGCTGGGATCAGATTTGGGTTGTCACATTGAGTTAACCAGGATCATCGCTGTTTTACTTGATAAGGGAGATTGCAGACCAATGTGAGGAAACTTGAAAAATATTATTTTTTTCAGAAGAAATTAGGCTTGACATGTATTGCAGAAAATGATTGACAAGGCAAGGCAGAGCAAATCATCACTTGGGAACTCCATTTAACACACGCATACAGGCAGATATGTAGTGTTGGTATAAATACAGACATATGTGACACACGTTTAACTTGTTGCTTTCTTTGTGAATGCTTAGTAGCATGTAGCTGGTAACCTTGGTGTAAGTATAACCTCCAGTGGTGTCGCTCTGGGCATTGTCAATCCAGGACTCTCGCTCATATCAACCTCTGAACCCGAGACTCTTTCCAGTTTAAAAGCATGAAGCAGCCGGGCAAGAATAAGTTGCACTACCTGTAGGCCAAACGAGACACCAGGGCACATCCTCCTACCAGAACCAAATGGTATATATTCAAAAGAATGACCTCTAACATCCACATGAGCATGGTCGGTCAGGAATCTCTCTGGCTGAAACTCTGATGCGCATGACCAGATTCTGGGGTCACGTAGCAGCTTCCACAAGTTTACCATAAGGCGTGTACCCGCAGGGACATGGAAGCCGGCTACAATGCAGTCTTCCATGGCTTCCCTTTCTGCAGAAAGTGGCAGTACAGGGTAAAGACGCAGTGTTTCCTTGACTACAGCTTGTAAGTAGATTAAGTTCTTTATGTCCGATTCTTCCACTTGGCGGTGCTTGCCAACTTGGACATCCAGCTCATCTTGGGCCCTTTTTAGCGAGAGGGGGTTGTTTAGGAGAAGGGATAGTGCCCATGTAAGAGTCAACACTGTGGTGTCATTGCCTCCCAATATCACACTGCAAAATAAATGAGTGAGTATCATTTCCCAGTGGCTAGTTTTGGTGTAAATAGTTTTGGGTAAGAGTCCAAAAGTTTGTAAAATGAGGAACATAATGATCTTCAAATATTCAAGCATCGCAATGTTTTGTTTTTCTTATTTTCTTTTCTATATGAGCACTGAAATGTTTTTTGCTTAAAATGACATTGTATAGGCACTATATTACCACTTGGAGTCATTCTTGAAGTCTGAATTATGAGTTATTTTGGAAATTATTAAACGGAGAAGCTCTCGTCACATGTAAGGACCTGGGGCTCGTTGAGTAATATTGTCCACTTTGGGCCGAGACCCGCACGGTTTTAAAACACATTACTCAGGGAAGATGGATCTCAGTCTTATAAACCATCACAGGACTCCCCCCTAAGCGATGTGGGATAAGAGACATGTGACCCCCTCCTCCCTTGCGTAAGTCCGAGGACCGAGGCGCGGACTTACCGCCATCCCTCCTCCCCACGCACCGTCGCTCGGGCCATCAAATCACAAGTTTGTGTAATGACTAATTTTGATGTCTATGATGGCTCTGGATTTTTTCCTGAAGCAGTTGCATAGATTTCCTCAATTGGCGAGACTTTGCTCGTCAGGGGTCCTAACCTGGGATCAATCTTGTTTGAATATCTTATAAAGTGGTTTCGCTATCACATACTTCGACTTCTTAACTTCTTAATTTAACTGGGAACTAGGAGCACAAACACGGACCAGTACTGCTAGCAGCCTTAAAGAACAAAAAAGAAATGATCAAGAAGATTTTACAGTTGTACCAAGCAAGTGGCCTTGATGATGGTATCCGCCTCTTGAACCGAGTATTTCCCCTCCTCCAATTCCATTGCAGAAAGCATGAAATGAATGAAATCTTGCTCATTATCCTCGACTTTTGCGACGGCCCTTCTTTTCCGGTGGTCCTCGACCCACCTTCCAAGGACCCAATCCAGTTCCTTGGCTGTCCTCTTCATTTCAGCCACACGTCCCTGCACCAAAACAGTATTTAGCGAGGCAATGATCTATATTATGGTTTGATATGGGGACTCAATAGACAAAGCTTTTGGAAAATTCGTGTGATACATTCGTTACTTGTCAATTGGATCAGACTTTTGGCTGATCGATTCGATAACAATTTGATTCTGTTTAAACATTTCTCACCTTCACTACATCTAGCCATCCTAGAAAAGGGATTGCATCTGAGACCATAATTTGCCCCACAAGGTAGAAGAAATCTCCCAGAGCTTTCCGGCATCTTGTCGACTCCTCTTCATCTCCTCCGTCGCCACTCAGATAGCGTTTTCCTGCGACCATCCTCACCGTTATATTGATGGCCACATGCCCAAAATTCTTCTCCATCGCCACCGTAACTGGGTTCTCGCCGTTGCTTAACCATTTCTCGTACAACCCCTTGACGAAAAGCTTGGTTTCTGCATCTCTCACATGCTTGAGCATGTCGAGCCGGTGGTTTGAGAGGAGCTCAACCACGGCAAGCTTCCTCATACCGCGCCAGTATGGACCATAAGGAGCGAACCCAAACATGAGGTGGTCATAACCCATGAGTTTGACAGATAGTGATCTGGGCCGGGTGGGGAAGACCATGTCATTCGTAGTGAAACATTCTTTAGCCACTTCCCAGTTACTTACCACGAGCACTCGGTGAATGCCAAGGCGGATTGAGAAGGCCGGTCCATACTGATCAGCCATGGCTGCTAGGATTCTGTGCGCTAGTTTGTTTGGCCCCAGAAGATGAAGATGGCCGAACAAAGGCCATGCCCCTGCTGCCTCTGGTAGTGTTTGGCCCCTTTTGTTCCTTCTTTTGGATCTATGCAGTGAAGTACAGAGACAGATGATGACTAGAAGAACAGCAAGGCCAATCTTTTGAAGGTCGAGGGAGAGCAGCTCCATGGTTTGCAGTTAGTCTTGAGATGGTATGGGAGCAATTTCAGCTGGCCTGTTTTGCTTATTTGACGAAGGCTTAAGAAGACTTTATGTTTTTGTTTGGACTGGACTGTACGAGCCGCGTAAAATCTCTTAAAAATGATCGCCACCCAATCTATTTATGTATTGTTCACAAGCAATTCTCTCTGGCTTGATCGCCACCGGATCCTTAGAAATGTCAAATAGTGTAACAGGTAAATTTTTTCGGGGACAGCGAGCAGATTACAAACCCTATCCTTTTCTTGGAAGGAACTATATGCAATTCTGACATTTTAAGCAATGCAGTGTTAGGTGAAAATGACCTCTAATAGAAGATTTTTCTTCCACCATTTCTTATCTTGAACGCAAGTGGAACCTTTCATTTCCCATCCAATAGAGAGAAAAAGTCAAACCAATGATTCTTCTTGGTCTTGTTTGATAAGAGAAATCACTGGTGATAGCATCCAACAGTCTGCTTACAACCAGATGCTCCTCCAATGAATTGGTATTCCAATCATGAAAATCTTCAGGCTTGATAATGGATATGCCGATTCATTACATCTGATTGGATCATTCCCAGAGATCACTATGTATTCCAAAAGTACACTATACCAACTATGCAAGAAATGAAAGAAAAAAGAAAAACAAAATAAGAAACACAACTTATTTTGGGCATCGGTTTGACTGTACCTGTGCAAGTGCTTGTTGCGTATCACATCAATCAAAGGTCCTCATCCTGTTTGTTGTGTTCTGCATATGCAGTCCAGTTTATGGGAGTAATCCATCTTGTGAGACGTCGGCTTTGACAGAAGTTTCATTTTAAACAGAATTAGATCTCTTGGCGTAATTGCATCCCACAAGCATCAACAACTAGAGGACAGTGGTAATTTTTACTTGTGCATCTGTGCAATGGCAGTGCAAACTCTGTTTTCACGAGGTGCCGGTTACATAAACTTGGTGTATTGATTAGATGAAATTATGTCATAAGTCCAGAAATGGCAGCCACAGCCATGTGTTTCACGCTTAGAGAACCACCTGTGAAAACACTTCTTTTTTCATCCTTTGAAGTTTAAAGATGTTATCAGAGGCACTTAATTATTCATGAAATGCTTGTCTTCTAATTTTTATGAAAGCTTATGCGTTCATTGCTTTTTGGATAGGATACATACAAGACAACATATAACCGAAGGAATCCCATACGCACCAAATCTTTTCTCAAGTACAGTTAGCAGCCCCATTGTTCATTGTCATCGTTGAGTATGGTTGACAGGAAAGGGCAGAAATTTCAAGATCAGCAGTCCATGATTGGAGGGAGACAGCATTTCTGTGCAAGTACACGGAGCGACGCTCACAACTTTGCATTTGTTGTTGCATTGCAGAGTATGCCATGTGCCGTGGTTGCCTGAAATGACAGTTAATGTCTAAGAATGGTTGTTCAGAAAATTTTTCTGCTAAATTCTCTGATGGTACTTTTTGTAAGCTATATACGCCTCATCAGAATTCGGTCCAAATTCCTTCCAATTCTCCATTTTAATCTCTGTGAGTAAATGTATTAATGCTGTTTGAGTGGAAGTTCATGTATGTGCTGCCAAGTAAACGATGATTATGCCAATTTAGCCCTTGACATGAAACTCATGATCCTTGCAGTGAAAAACTAGCCAGTGAGATGCATAGGTTTGCAGTGAAAGACTAGCCATCGAGATGCAGAGGGTAGAATCTGGTTTGAATGCAATCTTTAGTAGAAAGAAACTTACAAAATTGCCATCTTTTGGTTTGACAGTAGCTAAACGAATGAGATCATTGCAAATAATACAATAAGCTGCAACTTATCATGAAATTACCTCATGATTTCTCAGTCAGCTTCTTCCAGAGAGGCTTCAATCCTGAGAAGAACAAACCCAACTGCAACACCTACTAGAACTAGGCCATTCATGATGGCCGCAATCCGAAATATCTCGCCAACAGCATTGCACTCCTCTGCCTTTTCCTTATGTCCTCAGAGCTCACAATATTTGCAAATGACTGCTCAGTACACACAGGGACTCCTAGGGAAGCCACAGCGTTGTGAGCTTTTAACCCACCGAATGCATTCATTCCTGTCATGTAATTCAGATTGTTCATCCTCTTTCCTCTGCTCATCGCAGAGGCAGAGGCGACAATTGCCACAAGAGCAATCGTAGTGGAGGCAGCCGCCATTTCCTGGAATTCCACAGCCTAATTAGAACTCAAGAATATCTCACAGCAGTGAGAAGAGCTAGATCTTTCTGGGGAAGACAATGTGCGTGCCTATCTCTGGTTGAAAATTTTCAATTATCTTTTTTTAAGTGGAGGGTTACTTCTTTGAGCTTGTTGAACTAAATGGAGGGAAACAAATTGAGACTTTGCATGTGGAAGAATGGGAGACAGAGTTAGGATGAGGTGAGAGTGGTTGGCTCGAAAATTGATTTGTTGTAGCTTCAAATATAGTCCAAGAAAAGCGATGAAGTTAGAGCCTTTGGTTTGCAGTGAATATGGACCACCCATTCATACCAGCTTGTTCTAATCTAATAAATCCCACTGCAATTACAGATAAAGATGTAACTTGCAAGAACTGAAGAACCAAATAAAAAAGCACTATAACACTGTTTTAAATAGATGACACAACAGAAACAACATCCAAGTCCAGCATAGTAATAAAGTATTGTTCAAATTACTCAAACTTCCACATGAAAAATTAATCACAACTAGCCGAAGTGGTTTTCAGGTACTTTTGCCTCCTACGGTGTGAACCTTAATGATGCGACTGGTGACTCCATTTTCCATTGGAAACTCACATATACACCGGTCGTTCTTCTTTAAATTGTTGTGGCGACATAAGGCCCCCCAGCCGGTGATCCAGGTGCGGCCATCTTTCCACACCTTAACTGTCCCTCTCCATGACCTCCCGGTGGGATCTTGGAACTCAATGGCATGAGGTAACTTGAGTTCATAATCGACTTGGACAGTGTGCGGAACAAACTGCAATGAGACAGGTGAATGCAATGAAGACTATGTCAATAATTCTAAGCCAAAATCTCCATTTGTAAAAATAAGTATTCTGTAACGATCATTCTGTAGAGCAAGAAAGAAAGAGTGACATTGCAGCAAAATTGACAGACCACGGATCTATGAAGGCAAGAGAAAAAAATTCATGACAAGATCACACTTCAAAAGGATACACTATGCAAGATGAAAAGCGGGATTGAAGAGCAAGCATACCAAGTAAGAACTTCTAGTAGTCTGGATTGTCGTCATGAAGTGAGGATTTTTTGCGTTTATGTACCTCATCACATTCACATTTAAACGATCTTCATCAGCAGCTTTCCTCTCTACAATGTTCCCTGTGTAACAGATAACAGAGCCAAACTGCTTAGAAGCTATGTACATTCAATATAATCAAAATGTGCTGAAAACTATAGAATCTTAAATGATTTCTATTACCTTTTTTTTTTGACCGTTTGCTCCAGTCTTCGTCTTCTTCTGCTTCCTCACCATCGTCACGGTTGTGCTCCCTGACTTCACTTCCTTCTCCTACCTCCGCAGGGAGGGCGCACTCCTTCTTCTCGCACCCGGAGCGCCCATAGAGAACAACTCTGAATACACCGGGACTCTGGTGGGAGAACACCATAAAGTCGTACTTCTCGACTAAGTTATCCCGCACAAATTCTTGCCAGCCGTCTTCAAAATAGGCATCCTGTGCCTCCAAAATCACCTTCACATGCCATTGCCGTCCTGTGCGACGCCTGAGGAGGATCTCTCCTGACAGCAGCCCATCTAGCTGCGTCAAGAAAGCTCTAGGAACGAGCTGCAATGAACAGCCGTGTGTGAGTCACGAAATGGAACAAATCTGCTGATTTAAAAACAGTTCACAGGAGCGAGAGTTATCTCACCATTCTTTGAGAGCTATATTCTGGTATATACACTTTGAAGAAATCTGGGATTTTTCTGCGTGCATTCTCCATCTTCTTTTTGTTAGCAGCTACAGGGGAGTCGATATCCTGAAGTTTAACGTAATCTAGCTTAGAGAATCTCAGTGAATGTAATATCAATTCCAACAGACACCGTGCTCTTGGAAACCATGCGCAAAATACATTCTCAACGACAATTATTGTACTACTTAAAAGCCAAACTTGCAATCAGTCACGAGGGAAAACAGTTTTTAGTAATATCGATGACAAGAATGATTTCTTCCAAGACAGGTTGCAAGGCAACTCTACATTAGAAAGCCTAAGATCACCCTCTTCTTTTTTTTTGAACACATTTAAAGCAGAGCAAGGCACGAGCTGGAAAAATTCGGGAACAGGAAGGAACACTAAAAGAAAAAATACCCATGAGAGCTGGAAAAAGAAATTCATTTTGTTGAGATTTGATTACAATAATCATAAATTAGGAACACTAAAAGTAATGAGCTCGTAGGGCTTGTTTGAAATCTTGTACAAATTACATCATTCAACATTCCACGCTTTCCTAACCCCTGTTCGGACAACAGGAGATCTGACTTGTCCAAAATTCTGTCTAGCCTAGAAGAAAATCTGAAGATGCTCAGTGAATCACTTTCCACAGAAGAGCATTGCTGACGGCTCATCAAATCCCAGAATTATTTCCCTCAACTCCCTAACAAATGATCTCACAAATCGACAAACTCATTCTTGTTCAGTAGAAAAGCTCATTTTATAAAGCAGATTGTGAGCATTTCATCCAGGATGCCTATATACAGATCTAAGATCTAAGACAAGCGATTCATTCCCAGTCATCACAAACAACAAAAAGTCTGGTTCTGATCATCGCAACATCAAGACCCTGAAGGAGACAGCCTATTTTTTTTTTTTTTCACAAACATCAAATAGAGTTCATGGCCTCTATTTCATCAGTTAGCAGCAGAGTCAGAGCACTGGATCGTTACCTGCGATCTCACAAATTCCTCATCGTTGGCACTTCTCTGTCTCTGTTTTCGGAGGTCGTTTCGTAGCTGGTTCTGGTTCCTTAGATGTATGCGAGTCGGGTTCTTCTTTCTCAGAGAGCTTGCCAAGTTCATGCACGCAGGTAAAATGGCATTGAACATGGAGGTTCTTTACTGTATCATCAAAACAGAGGGCCGTTGCACATCAATTCTCATTTCCTTTCTCTCCTCCGTTTGAGATTGGCTTTGTTCCGATTTCAGGACCACGGTCAACTTTCTTTTCTACTTTTGCTTCACTTAATGAAAGACACTTCGTTCCATTTGCGGACATCATCAGTATGCTGTTGCAGAACCACCTCAGTCGTGAATTGAATCTAAAATAAAACGAATTATATGCTAATGAAAAAATTCATTGTTAGGGAAGAGACAAGTTAAGCATTATAATCAAGCAAAAACATATCTATTCCTTTCCTAGAAAGCTTGCCTTCTCACTTATAAAGACAGAATCCATGGCCTTTGTCCCAAGCATAGCCTAAAGGTTAGCAACAAATCTGTTCACTCGTAGCGTTCGTGGCCAGGGTGCATATGTTCGCATCTTGCTGGACTTGAACCGGCTGAGGCGGCATGTCGTTTGGCCTCATGCAAGCAGGCTGCCATTGCAATGTGATGCAGGAAGTAAACTGAATACAAATCGTTTCATATTAGAGTTCGCAATTTCTGATACAGCACAAAAAACGTGACTCTAATACGGTATGAAATTGTTGAGAAACCTGAACACTAATTGAACATGACATAATACAATACAGTCTTTTCATCAATCTAAGCCCTCCTCACGCTCAAACCTACTATCTCCTTCGGTTTATTCATTTTATGGAGCTGAAAAAAGAAAGTTTCTCTACGAATATAACAAAATGTTGGATGCTTTTTTAATGCAGTTCGGATGGCGGTCATCATCGGTAATTAAACTAAATTTCATGAATGTCCTATACGCATGTATCGTGACCGTTCTTGCTTCTTCTTTTTTATGTCCAGTTCCACGTTTTGCAAATTCAAGAAATCTATCCCCTTTTCGAGTAATTTAAGAACAAGAGCCATCTAACAAGCCTATATCAAGATAAATTTTGTAACCAATTCATAAGACGAAGTAAAAGGAGATAAAAAAAAGGCAAAAAGAAAAGACGTATTCCTCTCACTTTCTTCTTGGTTGGAGCCGAGCCGTGTGAATTCCGAGTGTTTCACCTTCAAATTATTCGGTCAACATCGAGGGGTTTTGAAAAAGTGGGCAAATGGATGCGTGGGAGTCATCGGACTGTTGAACGCGCGTGCTTGTTGGATGCAAATGAGGCATTTACGTACCGAACGTGAATACATTGGAGCGAAGCGATTGGCATTACCATAATTATTGTTGTTGTTATTGGGATTAGAAGTGAGATTTAGTAATAAAGATCAAAGGCGCGGAAGGCTTGGTTGGTGAGAGGATGAGATCAGCCGCCGGCCACTGGCTTCTTGGTAGCTTCGGCTTCGCCTGTGCATGCACCGTCAAACATTCCACCTGCCGTCCTTTGGACCACCGTTGTCTCCTCCTCCTCCTCCGGCACACCTGGCCCCACTCGGCTCGGCTCGGCTCGGCAGCTTTCTATGGCTCCACTTTGTTGGAGCCTATACAATAATTGAAAACATATTAGACACCGAGCCACAAAAAGAAATTTCATCGGAAGGTTGTTGCAATATAGAAGCAATTGAAAATTGTTTTTAATTGGAACTCGATTGAGACATGGTAGACCGAGGAATTCGAGGGGAGAAAAAGAAAAGATGGGGACCCCTTAAAAGTTTGACGTCCTCTTTACTTTATATGGTAATATAGATTTAGAAAATCAAATAACATCACCTTTTAAAGGTAATAAAATGTGTGATTGGGTAGCAAAAAAATCATCGTGCTAATTGTTTACCACTGAATTGGGTTCAATCCCCTCCCGTCTATCTTTGGAATTTGCTTTGTACCGACGCCCACCTCTCGGGCTTCTCAAATTTGGGATAATTAATATAAGCTTCCTATTTCGACCAAAAAAAAAAAAAATGTGTGATTGGTGAAACATTACTCAAAGTTGCTTCCATGCACTCAAAAAATTGGCCTCTATCTTAAATTGCATTTTTCAATGAGATTGAGATTGCATCTCTCAAAGAAGTTTGGGCTTTAGTTACACTACGTGAGATGTCAACTCAATTGCACTTCTTGATAAAAAGTTTAGGCTTTCGTCATGCCAATTGAAAAGTTATGGACTCGATCAAATTTCATACATTTGCATGAGTCACGACGACACGATTCTTCCTAGAAGGGTATGAATCTCACCTCAAGAGGAAAATCAACTTAATTTACCCCTAGCTCCTCCCTCCTAGCAAAATGATTGTTGAATCTCCGACATGAATATGAAATTTATGTGCATCCGATAAAACCTCATGAATCCATGAATGCCGTCTAGACTCGAAAAATCTTAAGCGGGATCGATCGAGGAAATGCTTATGAGTTGCAATTCACAAGGATGAGACCTCATGATCAAGTACCTCATAGAGTTTATACCTTGCATTATCCTCTCTTAGGATGAATTTCTATTTGTAACCATCATTCACATATTGATGGAAAATGTGGTGCGTTTATACATAGGTGCATGCACATGGTTTGTCCCAAATGAAGAGGTGACATATGCTATGCTATGAGGGTCGATAATTAGAAAGGAATCTCCCTAGGCCTTAGAGGAAATCTCCTATCTCCAAGATATGCTCCCACCTTACATAGCATCATCACAACATTGGTTATAGAAGAAGTGAAAAGTATGTTCTTTTGAAGCCCATATTGAAAAGATCTTATCATCGAGAATAAATGGGGTTTCCTTAATAACCATTACAAGCAGATCGAGATATTCTTTTCATACATTTTTGGAAATTGTTTTTCCCTATATTATAGGAAAACCCCAGGTTCCTAGGGCCACCATTGGATCTATAGTAAAGAGCAGTTCTTTTTTTTTTAGGTATAATTCAATAAATATGAAGAAATTTGCTGTGAATCACAACACGATTGAGCTGTCTAATCGAGTTTCTATAAGAAGTAGCTAAGGGTAATGCTGAGTTGCACAGCCCTTAATCCAGATTCTTGAGAGTGATGGCAACAACAACACCACCACCACCACCCCTTTGACAATTGAAGAAACTTTAAATTATTGATGAATGGAGAGTTGAAAGTTAGTAAATGAGATAAAAGATTATGGGTCATAATACATTATACCTATGAAACTATGGAAATTGTGAGGGGAAAAAGTTCGTACCTTTCGAATTTAGGGAATCGATTACGCTCCCAATTTAAACTTCAAGATTACAGTAAAAGAAAGTCGCAACAGTTCCGGTATTTTTTAATGATTTGAATGGTGATTTTCCATTTTAACTAGTTCTCAATGTTTTGCACAAGACACATTTTGAAAACGTTCTATTGAAAAAGGATGACCAAAGGAGCACATTTAGGAAATTTTGAAGCAAAAACACGCATAGTTTACTAGTTGATTATCGTACTTTTGCAAGGTGGAGTTTTGCTTTACCATTGACAAACCGGAAAAAGACAAAGCTCATTAGGCTGTTTGCTAAGGAGATTGATCTAATTTTTACACACCTCGGAGTTATATTCCTGTCTGCTTTAGATTTTTCCCAGGCTTTTGAAAATGGGAAGTGATGCTTCCTCAACCCAAAACTTATGATCATGTAATTTACTCGCTGATTATTGTACAAATCAGGCATTCGCAGCAAATGTCTCTGATTTCGACGACATTTGTCAGTATCTTGATTTTTCTACGTATGCATTGGAATTTGCTTGCTCGAAATTGATTCTTTGCTAACAAAATCAGTAAGTTCATCCCCGTATTTCCGAGAAAACCTTTTTTGGAATCCCCTGCAGATTGAAAGAAATCGATGGCATTTTTCCTTTTGAATTGATCATCACCAGAGGACCAAAATACTGATGTTTCAATCACCCGTGAAGTTCATGGACCCCATAAGTACAGAGAACGTGAGCGAGTATGAGGAACAAAATAAAACAGCTGCGCACTTACTGCATAGACCAAATTTGCTCATGCAGATCCTTCTTCACTCTCTGAATGAAAGAGTCCACACTGAAAAAGCAATTGACATCTTAAGCAAATTTGGGTCATACTCTAACTCGTCTCATACAGATCCAAACTTTTGAGTGAAGTTTGGTCAAACTGATTGTGTCACTCAAAGTATAATCTCCTCTTGTTCAACCTTACCCAACATTTTCAAATTCATAGATTTCTTTTAACAAGATAACCAATTGGCCAGCATGATCTTTCCTCCTATGTTTTCTCTTCTGCTCGATATGCTTAAAGAAAAGGAAAAGGACAGAAACATCAGCCATGCATAGATTTCTTTTCCTCTGCTCAAGAGATTGCGTGACTTCATTCTCTTGAGAAGCAGGGGACACAATACACAAGCATGGTGACCGGTGAGTGACATGACGGTCAGTTCAAAGATTACCAGTTGCTTCTCATGGATGAGGGAGTCCACCATCGACCTGTAAAAGTTGCACTCCCTTCTTCCATTTGCAGCCACGCTCACCTCCTCCTGCGACATTGTTCTTATGTTTTTGTCGTGGTTTTTCCTTGGTTTTTTGGTTTGTAAATTGTCCTCGTGACCCCAGTAAACAGTAAGAACTAAAAATTTCACCTGAGTGAATCTCCATGAGAATTTGGAGACGAAACAATTCTTGGTGTCCAAAGTGTGATCTAAGGGCTCAGTGGATGTTGCCGTCGCCACTGGGAATTGATAAAACAAATAAGTTTTCTCGATGGGTTCTTTTTCTTTTCATGAAAAAGGTTTCACTTTTTCCTTTAAGCACAGAAACTAATAAATTAAAAACCAAAAATTGTTTTTCCTCTTCAGCTTGAGATGATATGTTTACCAATGTCTGATATGTATTTTATCAGTCTCTGTTCGAAAAAGAATCTATCAAATGACTGAAAAGGCAAAAACAAAACTCGATTGCTGGCCAACCCACGAGTCCATGCGTTAAAGACTGAAAGGGTCCTCTGATGATCCGTATAGCGTTTTTGGTTCTGTCTTCTCTTCTGGATGGGAAATGAGCTTGTATTCATTCATCTAGAAACCAAACTACAGAGACTAAATACATTCGCTTAGCAACAACAGACCCAGAAGAACAGGGGAGTGGATTAAATTAAAAGATGAAAGGTAAACCAACAAATGCATTAGTTCAAGACCAGTTTGCTTAAGGATTGAGCCAAATCTTCTGCATTAGGGAAGATTTTTGGAAGCAACTCTCCATTTACGACAATATCTTCTGCTTTTCAGATAGAATTCCACAGACGATTAGGGGACTCTAAAACTATATCCTCCTCCTAGCTCCTGATCAAGTGATTACCCTGAGTTGACAGGCTACTTCGAGAAGTTGGGCAGCCATACAATAACATTTTTCAATTTGGTTGGCAAGAATACTAGAGATAACGGTCCTCTGACTTGCTATGGTACATTTTTGCATCTATCACCTTAATCTCCTTGATATGTCAAACTTGACTACCTGAAACTTCCATTTCTAAGAGCCATCATAACTAAGCAACCAAAGATCTGAAGAGTTAAGATCTATTGACATCAGATTAGACATGTTCTATCTCCCAGCGTCAGACACCGGCGTAGCAATTCTGATCTGTAATCCCTCTAGCGTCGGCCACTGCAGGACAATGAAACAGATTCCACTATATTTCAGTGATAAAGAGCTGCCTCTCCACAATGAAGATGTGGCGCAAGATAGACTTTCATGACAGGAGGAACTTCAAAGCTGACATTGAAGGCGGAGTCCTATGTTCAAAGATCATGCTCTCTCTCTCTCTCTCTCTCTCTCTCTCTCTCTAAATGCTGGTTCAACATGCTAATGAATTGAAACAATGGATGTCAAATCAAGCATATCAAGTCAAAAACTAGTTGGAATCTTAAATCTAATTTTAAGTTCAGATTATCAACTGCTCAAAAATCATAAGAAAAGTAAAACATGAACTTAGAGCTGCTCGAAGCCTAATCAAGCACCATATCATGAAGAAACATATTCCCTATCAAATGCTATTCAATAATACATGTGAGTGATCTCTCTCTGAGCAGAATCATAATAGTAAAACATATACTACCATAATCTAATCTCCCTGGCCACTTATTCATTCATGCAGTCAAATTTTCTGGTGAACGAAATATGGTGACTCGGAATTCCTTGTTGGAGAGAAGCTCAAACACGCATACATCTCTGGCCCTTAGCTTGTTGTCTTGGATAAAGGCTCGCCACCCTCCACAAAAGAAATGCCGGTTCTTATTTATCACGCAGATGACATTCCAAGTGATCCCTTCCAGATTTCGCAGTACAATGTCTGCCCTTTCCGATGGGAAATGCACTCGAGCAAACGCCCTGGGAATATACTGCATTTATTTGTTCCACACACTTAGTATTGGAGAAAAGGAAGGGGACTAACGAAAACAAAGGTTTTGAAACAGGGAGTGGGAAAGAAAGTATACACTAACCAGCATTTTCACCTCCTCAAGTCTGAACATTTTCATATAAGTCATGAAGTAGGGGAGCTCAGAAGTGAATATCTCTTCTACTGCTCTCAGCCTTGCATTTACCTCAGAGCTAGAAGCATTCTTCTCAGTAGAACGGCACCTAAATCTCGATTTAGATACTGCCAAACCTGCAGCGAGTGTGTGAAGCTTTTTATTCCGTTTGTGCTTGTGGGGCTGTGAACTCCTTCTAATAGCACGGAGATCCATTTCTTCTTCCTCCTCTTTGATTTTCTCAAGCTTGTTAGGCTTGACTTCCAGATTTTGCTTGTCTGTCCATGTCATGTAAATGTAAGTCTAGCATTTTTGACATTTTTTCTACATGCGTATGCGTGAGTATCAAGAACACTAAGAAAGTATCCAGAACATCAAGAAAACACCCATACTAATCTTGTAGGAAAAAATAATTCGTTTAGTAAATTCAGGACATCTAAAAATTATAATCTGCACTTGTGTAAGTCTGCCAAAGAAAAGGACAAAGTGCATTACCCTGAGAGTTGGGATATGTTTTCCCATTATGAAGGTTTTTTTCTTTTCTTTTTGTAACAGGAACACCAATTCTCTCCAATCCAGTCAGATCGAAAATATGCACTTCAAAGCTTCTCTTCCCATCGTACTCAAATAGCAAGAACTCCTTGTTTCCAAGGGAGTTGTCCATGTGGAACTCTTGCCATCCATCATGTATATACAAGCCAGTGTTGTCCTTGCGTAATTTGGCATTCCAATTTTTGCCAGACAGTCCCTTTAAGATCACTCTATGGGGGAGTTCTTCAGAAAAAAGCCTCGCAAACTTTGACGGGATTTTCTGAATTATACTCAAACAAAAGTTGTAGTTAGTGGATTCCAAAGTGCAAGATAGAGTCTCTAGTAGCTGAATGATCACTAATCGAACAAAGAAACATGAAATACAAATTGGATTTACTACTTGAAGGTGAAGTCAACAATAGGATATCATGTAGTAATTATTGATGCAGATCAAACTATGCTAGCATCAACCCTGCCCGTCATACCATTTCAAACTTATGAATCGAAGAAGCACCAAAAACAAGAGGATTGAGAAAATTGATAAATCAACACAAAAGAGACCGAAATCAACACACCACAACTTTAATTTAACAAACACCAAGACACATGGATTCTCACTGCCGTAGAATATGCTTAAATAAGAATTCCATCTACTAATTATATGAGCCTGGTCTTCAAGCTGTGGTAGGCAATGAATCTGAAACACAATATGATAAGCCAGAGCATGCATGGAAAGAAACAGGATCTTTCATCTGGACTTTGGAGAGCTTGTGAAAATATGAATCATTCTCTTGCTTCATCACATAACTCATATAGCAGTCATCTAGGCTAACGTACATGCTTTAGTCTTCAAAACCAAACTTTTGAAGCAAGTGAAATTGAATTGTGCAACACGAGCAGTCTGGCGTGATACTTTCACTTTTCATTTTATTTTTTTTAACTCGTGCTTTACTCAAGAAACCTCACAATGCAACAGTCTATTCTTTTTTCTTTCCCTTGATTTATTGTCTGCAAACGAGCATTGGGCGTCATCTCTCCTTCATAAGGTCAGACAGAGTAAGGAAGTGCAAACCCACATCTTTTACTGCTCCTTTCAGAGGAAAAACCCAAAAGAATTTATGCTAAATAGACTTCGTTCATTTCAAATGGCACAACTACTTCGATTTGAGCCAGTTCAAGCCTTCTGCTTTTTTGCCATTGTAATCGTTCTACGTACTCTACAAAAAGATAAAGCACACATAGCTCTTCAAATGGACATCAGAAGATGGCATTTGAAGGACAAGTTTACTCTTGTCTCAGTGACTGCACAATAGAAGACAAATGGGGGAGGAGACTAATACTTTTTTTGGAGAAAACAGAGGTTCGAAGATCATACCAGCTCTTGCATGGGTTCTTTCTGAAGGATCAACTTGAGGAAGCAATTCATCTTCTTCTTGGGTATTGAGCCGAGCTCTTTTTTTTCCCGAGACCCTCCATTCTTCAAGCAGCTGACCGGTATGGATGGAGGACTTCCTTGTTATAGACCTTTCGAAAAGGCGGAAGAGAAGAAGATCAGAGGTGGGCATCATGGCTTTGCAAAAGCAAACCGGATGAGAACTATCCATATTAGGCAAAAAAACAGGGGCCAACCATCAGTGCTCAGCCAACTCTAGCTCTTCTTTTCTGGAGGCAGAGGACCAGAGGCAGAGACTGCCAGTCCGAGTGCCAACATGCAGATTGCGGGAAATTATTCTATGAACTGGTACTTGTACTACATTTGGACTTTGAACTGATCTTGTCTCTTAAGAACAGTACAGGGCTTCAAACAGAAAGGCAAAAAGAAAAAACACGCACGACTCATGAGAATCAGGAGAAGAAGACCATATCTTTATATACGGACTGAGCAGAGTCCTTTTTGTACTATTGGGCGAATGAGTTTTAAGTAAGGAAAAGAACGAAACGAGAAAGGTTGACATTTTCAACATCAAATTACATTTTTTAATTCGCATTATTTTACTAAATCCATAAAGAGTGGCATTCAGGGAAGTCCTTATGCTATTCTTTTGCTCATGAACAATGTGCTCGGAAATTACAAATGGGTTGATTTTCAGTTGTGCAACTCCCTCAAATCTATTGACATTGTGTTGCTTATTTCACTGTTGTATCAAATATTTTTTTTTAACTGGGCTGCATGAGATTTTTGGGCCTTCAGGTGACTACCATTTCGAAAGGGATCGATGACATCTTTTCCATTTGATGATCAAACTTCGATCAATCGCCAGGAAAAAATTTATGCCAGTTTGGGGAAAGGTTATGAGATGATAGCACATAGGAATATTTGAAACATCAGAGGAAAAGAAATTACGCAGGACTTGGAAATGCATCAATCCAACGCATAACTATCAAACGAAGCATAGAAATTAAGCATCAGGACAAAGTGCTCCAGAAAAAGGATAATTCATTCTTTGCCAGGTAAATATATTCCAAACGGTGGAAATCAATTTCCAACTCATTTTTTAATTTTCGCCAATCATGTATTAAATTTTAACTTTTTTTTTTCTGAAAAATGACTTCTTAGGAAAAAAATTTCCATTCAATCATACTTTCTTTGAAACAAATGGAGCCTCATGGCCAAACTTTTGTCTATATAATACATGCCATTCGGGTTATTTTTCCACTTTCAGCAATAAAAGCAAATTGCCCAAAAAAAAGCCACTTAGACATCTTGGAACAACGTTTAAAGGAACTATGACATACCAAAAATTCACTTATAAATTACTTTAATAATTTTTAAAAAAATTACATTTTTTTTTATCATTTACAGAATTAATGAATCCTGTGTGTACCCCATTCATCTAAGATGAGATTTCCTATAAAAACAGAAGGCGGAACGGCGTGCGCCACAGATAACTGGCGAATCTTTACCCAAAACGGCGCCCCGTTTAAATAAAGTCCCCGCCCCGATCTCTCCTGGGACCACAGAGACCGACCTTTTCCAGTTCAAGTAAAGAGCCGTCAAAACCAACGTCCCTGATCGCCCGACTTCCTGGCAGATATATTCCCCGCCGTACACGTCGAATCAAACGCCACCTCCCATCTCGCCACGCTGGCCCTCCGTCCGATTGTTCTCAACGGCCGGGATTCACTCGTCAGTCAACACCTTCTCTCGTCGCTCGGAGTGCTGGACTCGTACGTCGCATTTAACAGCATCTTCGTCCCGACGGTCTCTCTCTAGCCCGACGCCGGCGCAGCAGTATCATCCCAAGCTCCGTCGAGGAAATCTCGATCCTTTCCCATCCTTTTCTCGGTGGTTGCGAGAGAAGAAGCGACGATGAAGCCCGCGTCGATCCGTTCTTGCTCGTGGAAGCAGGGAGATCTCTGCTGCTCGAGGAGATCGTCGGGCGCGATGACGCCGTGGAGGTTGGACTGACGATGATGTGCACGTCAATCAACCAAGCCTTTATGTCATTAGTTTTTTCTTTGGGGGTCTTCCGCTGTCCCTTTCCTTTCCCTTGCTGGGTTATTTTTCCCGATGGAAAAAGATTCCACCTTTTACCTTTTATAAGCACATTTCCAGGAAAACGCAGGGAATCTGAAAATGCTTTAACCAAAAGGGCCCTCACCTTGAGATGAAATGTTTCCAGAGTCTTAGTTCAGAAGAGAACAAGATCAGATGACTGAATGGGCATAAACCCAGGAGTCCAGATGTTAAAAGACTGAAAGGGTTTCTTGAAGATCAGCATAACCTTTTTGCTTCGGATGGGAAAAAATCAGATGATTTTGGTTTTGGATGGAAAATAAATCTGTATTCGTTCATCTAAACACCAAGTATTACATGGACTAAAATGGGTTCTCTTAGCAACAACAGATCCAGAAGAACAGGGAAGTGAATTGAATCATAAAATGAGATATCAACCAATAAAAGCATTAGTTCAAGCCCAGTTTGCATAAGGATTGAGCTTCATCTCCTGGATTAGGGAAGAATTTCAGAAGCAACTCGCCATAACTACAACATCCTCTGCCTTCCTGATAGAACTCCTCATACGATTGAGGGAGTCTAAAAGTAACTCCTCCCAGCTCCTGATCAACAGCTTTACTTGACGGAAAATTATCCAGAGAAGTCAGACTGCCATACAGCATCATCCGGGAAAGACAATCCTATCCAACGTAACTTCAAATTGGTTAGCAGGAATCATAGCGACAAATGAACCTCTGACTTGGCGTGAAACGTTTTTGCTACCCATCATCCTGACCTTCTCTGAACGTCAGAATTCAACTACCGTGGCTCTTGTATCAGTAAGTTAAAGAACCATAATATCTACATAGCCCAAGGTCCTAGCCATTAAGGTCTATCTACATCAGATTAGCCATGTTTTCTATCTCAGCTTCAAACACCGGTTCAGCATTAGTAATCTGTAATTGCTTTAGCATCGGCTGTTGTGGGATGATGAAACAGATTTTACTATGTTTCCATGATGAGAGCTGCCTTTTCATAGGAGGAACTAGTGTCCGCACATTCATCTAGCGGGGAACTTAACTACATCTGTGAAGACGTGGCCTGAGATAGACTTTCATGACAGGAGGAACTTCAAAGCTGAATATTGAAGGCGCCCTAGTTGAGCATCATATCACGAAGAAATTATGCCCCCTCTCTCTCTCTAAACGCTTTTTCAGGAATGCTAATGACTCGAAACACCAAATGCCAAATCAAGCATATCAAATATAAAAAATTAGTTGGAATCATAAATTGTGTTCATATCATCACCAGCTCAAAAAATATAACAAGAGTAATTATAAGATCCGAAAGCTCCAAGTCCTAATCAAGCACCACATCATGAAGAAACCATCTTCCCTGTTATATACCATTCTATAATACCGGCTAGTAATTTCTCTTGAGCAAAGTCATATTCTCAAAATGTAATTCCAGTATGCTACCATAGTCTAGAATCTGCAATGTGGATAACTAAATCTTCATTAGTGCTGTCAAAGTTTCTGGTGATCATTGGGAGCCAATAGGATGCTTTCGAGGTCTCCCTCTTGGTCTTCGCCCACTAGGATTGTTAGTTCTGGTGTTTTGAGCACCAGCAACATTAAGTCTTTCCAGTCCAGTTGGATCAAAAACCTGCACTTCAAAGCAATTCTTCCCATCGTACTGGAAAATCAAAAACTCACTGTTCCCTAGAGCATTGTCTCTCTGAAATTTCTGCCATCCATCATCCTGTACATACACAAAATCACTGTCCTTCCGTAATTTGGCAGGCCATTTGTTGCCTGATGGGCCCTTGAAGATCACTGTATTGGGAAGCTCACGATGATAGAGTCTTGAAAACTCCGGCGGAATTGTCTGTAATATATCAAAGTAAACTCCTGGTTAGCAGATTCCAGAGTATGAAAGATCAGTGTGGGATAGCAGCTGATTTTTGAATTTGACTTAGACTTGGGAGTTGAAGGTTAATATACTTTTTTTTTTTATCATGGACAGATTAAGATGCAGATCCATTGATCATTGCATCAGTTATTCCTACGATAAACTTGGCGATGGATGAAGTACTAAAAACAAATCGCTGAGCAAAACTGACTAATCAGGCCGCACTAAGGAGACTGAAAGCAACCATTGCAGCTATGGCTCGGTGCATGCTCAAATGCGTGCATCTCACCGAATGTACTTAAATGTGAATTCTATGCACTAATTATATACAGCCTCGTTTTTTATTGGCATCAGGCGATGAAACTGAAAAACAACACGCTAAGCAGTTAATCTTGAGATAAATGCATGATAGAAAAATTTCGTCTGGACTCTAGGGGACTGGAGGAAATATATATCATCTTCACACTTATCTACACAATCCACAGAACCAAACTTTGGAAGCATTAGAACAAGATACTGGCATGTGAAACAAAAGCAGCATGTCATTTCATTTTCTTATAAGTAAAAAAGGGCGGGGAGAGGAAACAGTCTCTGTTTTCTCTTGCACTTTCATCTTCAAACGAACATGAATTTGTGCGCACCAGGCCAAATCTTTATTCCTTTGTTCTAGCCCAAAAAATCAGAAAGACTGGCTTTAAGGTCTTGGGACCCAACTACATGCCTCTTGCCAGCAAAAAGTAAAAAAAAAAGGGATAAAAACAACTATCATTCGAAATGGCACTAAAAAAAGTTACTGTGATTCGAGCAAGTTCAATTCTTGTGCTCTCCCAGCTGCAGTGAAATAGAAAAAACTAGACCACGTTCTACACACCAAACAGATAAAGAGCGAGACTAGTTCTTTGAAACAAACTCAGAAGACAGTTCGCGACTTTTTCCACAAGTAACTCCCAAGAGAATACAAGATGAAATATGAGACTTGGGAAAGCAAAATGTCCTGAGGAAACGGAGGGACCCGAAGCTGACCAGGTGTTGCACGGGTTCCTTTTCTCGGATCAACTTGCAGAAGCTGTCTATCTTGTCCTGAACCCGACTCATCGCTGCTTTCCCTCGACCCTTTTCTTCTTCTTTGAAATCACCCAGTCTTTCCTCCACTTGGATTTTCTTCTGAACCTGACTCATCGTTGCCGTTCCTCTACCCTTTTTGGTTCTTCAGCGAGCTCCGTTCGCAGTACAGAGCTTTCCGCTGCAATAATGGAGGAGACCCGCCCCCGTCGCCAAAGGTCATACAAGCTGGATTCAAGATTGGTCTTCGTCTTCGCTTGTGAGAATAAAGATTGGTTGAGAAGTTTCCAAATAAGGCAAATGCAGGAGGTGGTCCTCAACAGCATGCTCTGCCCACTGTTGCTCTACTTTGCTGTTTGAAACGAAATGCTATAATGTCGCATTCAGATTCAAACCTCTGTTCCCGAGCCTTGCAAATTCAATGACAAAGAGTTGATGATGTTTGTGTTGCAGAGGATGACTCTGTATATGAATAAACGATCAACTTTTGCTTGAATTACGTTTGAAAGAAAGGGTTGCGTGTTCTCAAAAATGAGATAAAAGAGATCTCCTTTTTATTCAAGATCAGTGTTTGCATGTTCTTGTTTCGTGCGTGTCAGACATCGTTCGTTTCGATGGCAATATCGAAAAAATCCGTCCTTTCAATTGAAAATTTTCTGCTTTTCATAGCTAAAAAGCGATTTAAATTATCCTTTATTAGAAATTATTAAATAAACTTTTGATGAGAAATCAATGTTCTTATAACCTATAACCTATTATGCCAAATCAATTTTCATGAATATTACTATGTTTTGGATAAAGCATACTAAAGTTTAATTTTTATTTTCTTTAATGTGTTAGGGAAGATAATGGGGGGGCGGGGTTCAATTTGGGTTTTCAATTAAGTGTGGGTGAGTATAAAATAAATTGTTCCTAGGTCCTTATCGTGTGTGAAGACAGCAGATGAGATTAATGCTCCATTCATTTGGAATAAAACATTCCGTCAAACGACTTTTTTCCATTTACTAGTGTGGCGTAGGAAAATAAAGTAAATGAATTGGGTCTATACAATTCAACTTTAAAGCTAATGAAAACGGCTTTATAACTTAAAAAGTGAAAGTCATTTTTCAAAAATAAAATAAAATAAAATAAGGAGGATATTTCAAAAAGGTTTGCTTACCGTCACGGAGATCTTGCTAAAATAGTTACTTGTGTGAATTGGAGACGCATCAATCTAGTACATAACTATTAAATGGAGCATAAAAATCAAGCAATGCATCAAGTGCTTAGAATAATTCATTCCCATTATCTTTATATTACAAACAGCAGGAAATCAATTGCCAACACATTTTCCAACTCGATTTTGGATTTTCGCTAATTATAGAAAAATATCATTATTTTTATGAAAAAACAACTTCTTAATAAATATTTTTCGATCTTGTAATATATACTATTTGGGTTAGTTTTCATCTTTCCACAATTGAAGAAATTGCAAAAGAAAAAGGACACATTTGGACATGTTAAAAAAAGCATTTTAAGAAATTATCATTTACCATTAAAAAAATCCACTTAATAGGGTACTTTAATAAATTCGAAAATGTTGGAAAACGTTTCATCGTTATCAAAATAAATTAATCTCATCCGTACCCTATTCACCTAGGGGTGCGCTACAAATATCTCGGCCGGGCCACCGGTGACGTATGACGCAAAACCGCGCCGCGGTTTAGATAAAGTGTGTGGGCCCCCTCCCCCAGGTTTAACCCCACTTAAAAAAGGAAAAAGGTACAGATAAACCTGTGGTCCCCAACTCCTTCCGCCCCTCCTATCCTTTCCGGGCCCCACCACAGTGACCGGGCCTTTGTCGCCTTTCCGGTTTCGCCGCTCCTCCCGATCCAACGAACGAAGAGCCATCGAAACCAACGGCCGCGATCGCACGGCTTTCTAGCTTCGACTTGCTCGCCGTGCACGTCGGATCTAATGCCCTGCCACAGGCCACGCTGGCCGGCCGGGATTCACTTTTCTCGCGCTGGTTTTTCCGAACTCTATAAAAAAAATGAAAATGATAAATACACTCAAAGTCTTAATTATAAATATAATTAAGTTTTAAAATTTATCGTAAAATTACAATCAACTAGACATAAATCAGACTAAATGTGATAAATTTTAGAATTTGACCGTGTTTTTTAAAAATTCAGAGATTCAATCGCATTTCATAATAAAATATAGGATTTAATTTTCATTTTTAAAAATTGTGATTCCTCTTGTGTTGACAAGTTTTAGAGCATTTAATATCACTTATCTTAGGAAAAGAAGAAAAAAACTATATGATAAGGAACACATAACAGGAATAAAATATCCCGATCCTTATCCACAACGAACACCGCTGCTCGTAGGTGCTGGTATCTCGTATTTAACAGGATCTCTCGTCCCACGGTTTCTCTCCAGTCCTGAACCGCCACTGCCCATAATATCATCACCCCATAACCAAGCTCCGTCGAGAAAAAGGCAAAAAAAAAGAAAATCTCAGTCCCTGTCTCCTCATCCTCTTTCTTGGCTTTGCTGCGAGAGAAGAAACGCCGATGGAGTCCGTGCTGATCCGTTCGTGCTCGCCTCCCCAGCTCGCGGAAGCGGGCGACCTCTGTGGCCTGAGATCGTCGTCGAGCGCCAGGAGGGCGGGGGCGGCGGTGACGTCGCGACGGTTCGCCGCGGCGGTGACTTGCTCGTCCAGGAGCGACGCGTGCATACCGAAGCTCGAGCCCTTCAGCAGGAGCAAGCTCGAACGTGGCCTCAAAGAGCCCCCCTTGATCCAAAAGTGCGAGAACGAGCTTGCTGGTGAGAACCCGGTCTCTCGTTAATGCCTTCGACGAGTCCAAGAATCGATCGTGGGTGCGTGTGCGTGTGCGTGACGTGACGCGCTCGTGTGTGTGTGTGTGTGTGTTTCTTCCTCTGTCGGATCCTTCGAAGGGTGGGATTTGTAGCGTTTAAGATTCTTGATGCGGTGCTTTGTTGTTTAGATTATTGTTCGACGCTCGAAGGGGACAACTCGTACAGCTGCTGGAGAGCTTATTTTGAACTGAAGGACCTCGAAGTAAGTCTGCAGATTCGCTCGCTTGCTCTTGCTCTAATTTAATGGCGATGTACTGTTCTTGTTTGGTAGATATGAAAATAGGGTGGAAAAAAGGTGAGATTTTCTTCGTTTTCCTGTTCAAACGGATTGGAAATTCCCAAATTGGTCACCGGGTAGAAATTCCTAGAGAGAGAGAGAGAGAGAGAGAGAGAGAGCTGTTAGTTTGAAGGTCAATCTTTTCTTTGGAGTGAAAAACAAACGCCTGGGAAATTTCCCAGTTAATCGCTAATCGCATGCGCGATTCTGATTAAAAAAACTAGGCTTTCTTTCCCAATACTGTCTAGAATAGTACCATATGTTTTTAACTAAGGTCTCCCTGAAATTTGTTTCCAAAATTGGCAAGAAAGTGAATTGTCAGAATGGTTAAACTTCGCTTAATTTACATCGAAGTGAGAGATTTCAGTTTCAATAGCTTTGTTATCGACTATAGTTTACTGATATTAATGGCATGGCTGCAGAAGGAGTCGCCTAAAGAAGAAGTTGAGAGGCTGATCATTCAAGCAGGGGGTGTGAAATCCTTAATCGGGTGCCTCCATGGTATAGCAGAAATCCATAAAGGCTAAGAAGAACGGAGTAGCTGGGCCGAAGCTGTCAAAAGCTGGGAATGGAATGGAGAAGCACTGTCCCATGCCTGATGGGTTGCCCAAGTCTCTGGAAGAATTAGAGGAAGAAGAGATGGGGAGAATGCCTGATTCACCCTACACAAGATTGCTCAGAAGCAAGGGAAGATTTCCTGCTTGGTATTCGCCTGCCCCGGACCATGAAACAGATTAAAGCAATAATTTCTTGCAAGTTTGAGCTCAAATAGCTGGTTAGTGTGGATATTTTGAAGAATGTGTTGCTGATAAGAGTGAGGAGTTTTGTTCTAGGTAAGCTGGGAAGGTGTGGGTGATTGAGGCTGTCGTCTGTGTAGATATGGATCATATAAGAATTGTGAATTGGCATCGTCTTTCTCAACATCTACGAGTTTTATTTGTCGCTGCTGAAAAATCACTCACCATTGCAATTCTCCAATTCAGGAGAGTGGTGGGGAAGATGCAGGATTTTAACAATCAGATCTAGCCTTACTTCACTGCGGTATGATCTATGTTGAGATAACCCGATTCAATACAAAATTCGCAGTCTACTTGGCGGTAGCGAGTGGTTCTGCTGCCAGAAGTGCAAAAATTCAGAAAGAAGAGGCCATTATTTAGCGAATGAAATAGTTAGCCACAAAAAAACAGGGCTCACATCAATACAGGTCCAGCTCAAAGACAGAAAGTGTTCCCCAGTCGGTATGCTTCGTGTTGCTTAAGATTTCACATGCTAGCTCAAGGAAAGGAAGTGCGAATGAGAATGTGACTTGCAAGATTACACAACAAGTAGGCTGATCATGACCAATTTGTGAAGGTTGAATGCGTAAAATTGATTGAAAGTTATATTTGCATGCTTTTAGTTTCACTTGCCCTCATTGATTTCACTCGCTAGTCTCCTAGGTACGTCGTCTGATATAAATCTAGAGATTTTACGCTTAGTTTTATTATGTTGACTAATAACCTGATTAATATTGTGATTGGTTTAATGGAAATTTTCATACTTGCGGCAACAAGCAAGGAACATTCTGGTAATAATAATGACGAACATATCGCATCATCTATATGAGTCTGGAAAGAAGTTAAGTCTGATTTCAATCATCTCCCCTATGAAATTACTTAAAATTTGGACCCAAACCGAAGCCCTCTTCATCAAAATCTCCTGCTCACATTGCGTTGATCAATGTTTCAATGATATTAGCATCCTACTTTTACACCTATATGCTTGGGGGTGGTGAATAGCGATTTACACTGCCTCCTAAGCCCATGATGAGTTCTTCAAGAGAACTTCAACGAAAGGCACGATGCCATGTGATGTAGGAGGAGAAGTTATTTGAGCCTATGGTGGTGGTAGAGAGCAAAACATGGCATCCCCTCACTCTCTCTTATTCGATCTGGAGGTGGAAAAGGGGCATCTGTCAAAAATGGCAAAACAGTTTTCGCCCCACACGGAATGACACTGACCAGAAAACAGAACAGAAACTCCTCTAAAGGTGGTCGTTTCTGAGGTTTCGTGCATTTATAACCTCCACCCTATATTTGTCACGAGAACGAGAGGTGCATCCGAGATTTCAGGAGGCTGCGAGCTGAGCGGCCCCTTGTCCAGCCTCTCAACGGCATTGTCAATCCTCTGCCTTTCCCCTCCCTCCTCCATATAACACCCTGTCCGTATCCCCACCTCCTATAAGCAGCCTTGGGCCTTACCAAGGTCGTTTCCAATGGGTACCCGTGTCAACATGACGGCCTCGGGCTGCTTTCTCTCCCTCTCTCTCCTCCTCCTCGCCTCCCTCTCGACCCTCTCCCTCGCCCTCTCCGATGCCGAGGCGTCCTACATCGCCCGTCGTCAGCTCTTGTCGCTCAAGGAGAATGATGATCTCCCCCAGGACTACGAATACGAGGTCGATGTCAAGGTGACTTTTGCGAACCAGAGGCTACGGAGGGCCTACATCGCCCTCCAGGCTTGGAAGAAGGCCATATACTCGGACCCTCTCAACACGACGGTAACTGGGTTGGCCCTCACGTGTGTGCCTACAACGGAGTGTTCTGCGCCCCAGCACTCGATGACCCTTCCTTGAGCGTCGTTGCCGGCGTCGATCTGAACCATGCCGACATCGCTGGGTACCTCCCTGCCGAGTTGGGCTTGTTGACGGAGACTGCGCTCTTCCACCTCAACTCGAACCGCTTCTGTGGGATCATCCCGAAGAGCCTCTCCAAGCTCCAATTGATGCACGAGTTCGACGTGAGCAACAACCGCTTCGTCGGCCCATTCCCAGAGGTCGTTCTCTCGTGGCCCGGTGTCAAGTATATCGATCTCAGGTTCAATGATTTCGAAGGGAAATTGCCTCCAGAGCTTTTCTTGAAGGACTTGGACGCATTGTTCTTGAACCACAACAGATTCACCTCGACCATCCCGGACACGATTGGCAAATCCCCGGTATCAGCTATCACATTAGCTCAAAACAAGTTCACCGGTTGCATCCCTCGGTCCATCGGCAACATGACCAACTTGAATGAGATCATCTTATTGAAGAACGGCTTGGGCGGTTGCTTCCCTGGAGAGATCGGGTTGCTCAACAATTTGACGCTGTTCGACGCCAGTCACAATTCATTTGTCGGTACCTTGCCCCAGAGCTTGTCGAGCTTGGACCAAGTCCAGGTGTTGGAGGTTGCCCACAATAAGCTGACGGGCTTGGTGTCTGAGAAGATCTGCAAGTTGCCAAATCTCTCAAACTTCACATTCTCGTACAACTACTTCACAAAGGAGGATGCTGCCTGTGTTCCTTCTCCACACGACGAGATGGCATTGGACGACGGCAGCAACTGTTTGCCCAACAGGCCGCGACAGAAGTTACCAAAGACATGCTTCCCGGTGGTGAGCAAGCCCGTCGATTGCAGCAAGGACAAGTGCAGTGGCGGATCCTCGTCCCCGTCGTCGCCAGGGTCTCCGTCCCCAGCCGGTGGATCAAGTCCCCGAAGCCTCCTGTCCACTCTCCACCCAAAAGCAAGTCACCGTCACCTCCTAAACAAGCACCAACACCACCTGAGCCACAGGTTCCTACACCTTCGTCACCGAAATCACCGACCCCTCCCACGCCGAAGTCACCTTCTCCACCCAAGGCTCCGGCACCGGCTCCTAGCCAACCCAAGCAACCTCCCGCTTCTGCTCCATCACCTATTGATCAAGGATCGATCCCCGTGTTAGGCCACCAAGACCGGCTCCCCAACCAGCCCCATCCCCATCATCGCCCAGACCTTCTCCTGAGCCCGGTCATGGATCTTCTCCCCCGTCTGGTGGCCGCGTACATTCCCCACCTCCACCATCCTACTCGCCTCCGCCTCCATCTCCGCCAATCCATTCTCCACCCCCACCGCCTCCGTCCCCGGTTCCTTCACCACCTCCACCTGTGCACTCCCCACCACCGCCCGTCCACTCTCTTCCGCCCCCAGTCCATTCCCCACCACCACCAGTCCACTCTCCACCACCCCCGTCTACTCCCCTCCACCCCCTGTCCATTCCCCGCCGCCACCACAACCAGTCCATTCCCCACCGCCACCTGTCCATTCTCCTCCCCACCCGTCCATTCTCCTCCCCCACCGGTCCATTCCCCACCGCCACCCGTTCACTCTCCACCCCAACCAGTCCACTCTCCACCCCCGCCAGTCCATTCTCCACCACCACCCGTCCATTCGCCTCCCCCGCCAGTCCACTCTCCTCCCCCGCCGGTCCATTCCCCACCGCCACCTGTCCATTCTCCTCCCCCGCCAGTCCACTCTCCTCCCCCGCCGGTCCACTCTCCACCCCCACCATTCTCCTCCCCCGTCCATTCCCCACCGCCACCCATCCACTCTCCACCCCCACCCGTCCACTCCCCACCCCCATCGGTCTTCTCTCCCCCACCACCGGTTCACTCCCCGCCTCCTCCACCGGTCAGCAAGCCGCCGCCTCGGGTCTTCTCTCCGCCTCCTCCGGCAGCCCAATCTCCCCCACCACCGGTTCACTCCGCGCCTGCTCCACCGGTCAGCAAGCCCCCGCCTCGAGTCTTCTCTCCGCCTCCTCCGGCAGCCCAATCTCCCCCACCACCGGTTCACTCCGCGCCTGCTCCACCGGTCAGCAAGCCGCCGCCTCGAGTCTTCTCTCCGCCTCCTTCGGCAGCCCAATCTCCACCACCACCGAGCAACGACGACATCATCTTGCCACCAATATTTGGATCTCAATACTCCTCCCCGCCTCCTCCAATGTTCCCGGGATACTAAGTATTCTCCCATTGATGTATTTTTGGCTATCTTCTCTGTCGTGACGTTGTCGCAGATAAAAATCAACACGTTCATTTTATAGTGGAGATTGAGAATAACTATGGTCGCATTTTTCTTTGCATAGTGCCTACGATAAGTAAGCAATTGCGATACATGTTATTAGTGATATAGATTTCAGGACATTAGCTGGACAACTTCTTTTGTCCCTCAAACCCCCTATCCTCTCTCTCTTCTTTTTTTACTATAAATGTGTTTGTTCTAAGTTTTCATTATCTTCGTTCGCTTGCAAAGATATACGCATGAGAAATTCGAATGCCCGATCAATGAAAGTTGATGATGGAAACGAATATCATAATTGAGGGCCAATTATAACATTTATAGCAGTCAATTTCTCGATTATTCTGAATAATTCATTTAGATTAATATTTAAACTTTGCTCAATCAAATTTGAGATTTTTTAACGAAGCCGAACTTGCAAAAGTATAAGGGTCCTGCTAAGGTGACGGTGCCATTACCCTGAGGGAATGACGAAGGCTTTTCCACCACTTGTTTTTCTACCTTACAACAGGCAATTGGGATCGAGTTGAACACATTAGCAATTAAAATTCATTGATATTGCTTCAACCCTTTTATGATTTTATGAAAGACAAAGAAATGTATAACTCCTCACAGTGGATATAGATCATCGGGAGAAAAGAAGCTAATCAAATATCTGTGTATAATTGAATTTGCATTTAAACAGGCGTTTGTTAAAAAAATTTATGGTCACAACATAAATTACATATTGATAGGGAAATTAGTACCATAGATTTTTTTTTTTACTTAGTTCTTAATAGGTTATTTAGGATACTTATCGACCAAAGTCAAATAAAAAATATATTTTCATCCCAATCTGATTAAAAAATTACCTAGCAAACATGGATTGGAATGGGACTAGCACAAACACCTTATAAGCGAATTACCATAAATCTCTTGCATCAGTAATGTTTGATTGGAGTCATAAATATTATTCATTAGAATTACAAAGGTTCAAGATTGACAAGGCTATAATCTCAATCTGAAGAACAAGAAAATGAATGCCTAGTGAAATACTTGTATACGTAGCATATTTTAATTGAAAAATTATTAAGGTTACGATGTGTGAGGTAGGTTTCAATTCCGAAATTGTTAAAATTCGATAAAATCTCCAAAAATTACAATAGGCAATAAACAGTTAGGAGATAATGGCCTATCAGCCTCCCTTGGATCCACTGTAGCTTATGCTATTAACTTATTTGTTCTTTTTAAGAACTTTTCTAACACTTTATACTTCATATTTGATGAAGTGGGATGTCACATAAGACTCCTGCATATATAAATTACTTCACCTTTCACCCGTCCTTAAGACCTAGCTTAACACTTTTTCTTTCATGTAGATTTCTAGAGAATAATGGGTCTTGAAATATAAAAGAGAAGGTTCCGGCAATTAAAAGAACCATTTGCAATCCTGAAAATTACGTCAGGGCTACAGCCGAAGAAATCTTTTCTTTTTTTTGTCCTTTTTAGGAAGCTTCAACCTTCTCTCTAAATAGACTAGTGAAGCGAAAAACCCACTACTCAAGTTTGAGGGTTACTCGATTTAATTTTAAACTGACCGGTGGAAGACAATCCGTCATTTGATTGCAGCTGACAAAACGGTTATGCTCGCTTTTTCTTAATAACCTTTTTTTATCAATTTTATTCTATTCTTGCTATAACTTTTACTTTCAAATTTTGTTATGCCTTATTACAGGGTATGAGAGTCGAAATCTGTCCCTAAAACTAAATTGTCCACCCCTCAATTCTTTAAGAAAGTGAAGATTCAAACCTCTCGTCTTATCGTTATTACGTGGAATTTGGAAAGGGTGGTTACTAACTCGTTTTATTATTCAGAAGAGGAAGGGCAAAACTGTCAATGAAATATCTAACGCACCAGTGACCAATACGACAGGCCGTTGCGACTCTCGGTGAGGAACGTCGTCGTGCAGGCCGGGGCCATATCGTGCGAACGGTCGTTTGGGGGACCTGACTTCACGCGCACGTCGCGACGGTGAAAGATCTCCCGTCGCAGTTGTTCGGGGACAACATTTCCAGTTCGAATTCACGATCTCGAGATTCCCTCACGCCTCGAATCTGCCGGAAGAGGTTCCGATCGCAGCACCTCTCCGCTCGCGGGAAGCCTCGACCGTAGGACCCTGGTCGCGTAATGGAAGGCGACGAGAAATCGCCGATCGCAGAGGAGACGAAGCAGCGGCAAGAAGCGTCGGCGGCAGCCGAAGCTGCTAAATCGGGCGGAGGATGGGGCGGGTGGGGATTCTCGCCGCTCTCCGTCTTCTCGGACCTCCAGAAGGCGGCTGAAGAGATTTCGCGCAATGTACTTGAGAAGTTCTCTCCCTTTTGTCCGTCCATCCGTCTTATCTTCTTTGTCATTGATCGTTAGGTTTTTGTCGGATGACTTTTTCCGGCTTTGTGTTATTTGCTATGGATTTTTAGGACCGTTGTGCTTGAATTAGGATTTTGGAAGCTGGAATAGAATGCATTGTTCGTTTTGATTTGGTTCGATTCTTCAGGTGTCGGATCTCGTATTGTTGGCTAATAACGGCGATTTATTTGTATACTTGGTTCCTGGAAGTAGAAGATGGGTTGCGGGACAATTGAGATTGGCCATGGGTAGCTCTTAGGGTACAGTGTGGTTTTCTCGTTTCTTCTTTTACGCTGATTGATGTAGTTTGGGTATTATTACAGTGTTCTTGTCCAAAAAAACGAACTTTTTTACAGTGTTCAGAGGTCCAGACTTTGGAGAAGATCTGATTACTTATGAAGATGATTAAATCATTCATGAATTTGTTGTGTTGATAGTTTGTCCTCTACTTATGACAATGATTAAATCATTCACGAATTTGTTTCGACATTGCACTTATCTGATTACTGGGAACTAGACTTGCGATAAATTCCTACTTCAAGGTCCGTAATGTTGAGAGGTCCTGCGTTGTGCATTTTATTTAACCTGTGCTTTATACAATTAGGCTGCTGAGGTTGCTAAAAATGCTGCGAAGAGCATTTCCGATGTTCAAAATGTTGATGAGAGCTCAGATTCTTCCAAGGAGGAAGAAGGGACAGATGAGTCCACCAAGGTGGAGGAAAAGGAGGATGAGAATGACCAGCGGCGGATATCTGCACTGGATAAGCTGGAGAATGCTGGTGAAGAATCACTTCTCGGTCAGGCAAGTGAATAAATATCAAGCGCCCTTATGTTTCACCCAGATTTTGTATATTTTTTTTAGCTCCATGGAGATAGTTAGCACATTAGTCTATTTATCCTTTTTATCCCTTGGTTCTCAGATGTGTGCTTTTCCCATTAAAACCATGCGCCAATCACGTTCCCTTGAAAAAGCAATTGCTGCATTGAGTGTCACTATTTGTCTTTTTCCTGATGTTAAATGATTGTCGCTCCAACGATTAGTTAGCATTTGAGACTCTGCCTCATTGTGCAGTATCTTATTTCATTAGGTTTTCCCCCTAAAAACCTTTCTCCCTTTAGCTGATTATCAGGAGCTTGCTCTTTGCTTATTTATTCGTGGCTGATGGATTAAATACCATGCTGGTTGTCTATGCTTTCAAATTGTTCTATTTAGATATGATTGTGGACGAATGATCACTGTAATCCCAAAGTATTAATCCTCTTTGGTTGATCCCTTTTCTTGTGTGTGCAGGGACTGAAGGCTTTTGATAATTCTGTGGAAAATTTGACTTCAGGTGCATGGCAAGCTTTGGGAAATGCGTGGAAAGGGGGCACTAATCTAGTTCATAAGTATGTTTAATAGAATAGTATTGCTTCACCATTTTGTGTAGAGAGATGTTGCATGATTGGTGATCTATGTGGTTAATGAAGTCTGTACTGAGAAAGAAGGGAAAAAGGGTTTGCAAGGTCACTAGGAATTTATGTCAATGAGCACAAGCACTTGGTACTGAGTTGGAAGGGTTTCCTGAGAAGAATGACAGAACTTAGATGCTGCTTGCTTTCCTTTGCTTCTTCTTCTCTCTCTTTGGTGGATTGGGTTGTTTTTTTGGGTGGGGGAAGCTGGTGGGGCATTGCATAGGCATTTTGCTGCTAATTAATAAGTAGAGTTTTGGGTGCACCTTTCAAAGGTTTTGTTTTAGGTCAGCCACCTTCTCCAAGTGTCTATGGTCATGTTTTCCATATATTGTGCTATTAATTTTATTGATATTGGGTTGATTATATAATGATAAATACTCAGGCTCGAGCATTCTGCTGCCAACCTTGCCGAAACCGTTCAGCAGGGTGGTCTACCAAGAACACCTGGTTCTGTTGCACCATCTTTGCTCGAGGTTTATCCAGATCTTTGTTATTTCTAGCTCATTGATCATGCTACTGCCTTATCTACACTACTGTTTGGTAGTGACAAAGTATTCTTAATTCGTGTGTTATAGACTGGAAAAGCTTTTACTGCCAAGGGAATTCAAGTGCTTGAGTATGTTGGAAAGGAGACGATAGATCTGCTCATTAGCGAGACTGGTATTGAAGTTGAGAAGAATTCTAAGAGAACAGACAAGCACGCTGATGATGATCAGTTGTTTGAGGAAGTCTCATTTGATCGCTGCTTCTACATATATGGAGGTCCAGAACAGCTGGAGGTTGATGGCTGATTCTTAAAAATGAGTATTTGTGGTTATAATGATGGTAGTACTAATTTCAGAAACTGTTGATTGGAAATCTTTCAGGAATTGGAGGCACTATCCAGTCACTACGCTCTGTTATTCAATCGAAGAAAGGCAAAGTTACCTTCAGAACAGAAATCTGTATATGATGGAAAACTCAAAGAAGTCCAGCAAATATTTAATTTTAGTGAAGAAGTAGATGGAATTAATGCTGAGGTAGATAAAGGAAAGAAAGTTGAGACTGGACCTGAAACAAGTGATAGCGAGATGAAGAACTTACATGATTCAAGTGTCAGCAAGGCTGCTGACATGGCCACGGGGTTAGCACTGCTTACCTCTTTTTCTTCTATTTTGTGTTGAATTTTAACTAAACCAGTGTTTTTATTATTTTTGGAGTCCTTTATGTCTTTATAGTGGCCATCTAGTTTATTTTCTGCTTCAACTTAAGCAAAGAAGCTATATTGCCTGCACAAGACAATTTTCCTATTATTTCTGCATTTCTGTCATTTTTGGCCCTGAAATAATTGTTGCTTGTTAAATTGCTTTAGTCAATTTCCTTGACATTACCAATATGACAATCCATGCCATTATAGGCATGCATTTAGTTAATGCATGTGAACTTCTTGGTTCTGCTTAAGAGTGTACCAAGTGAATGGGATTTTATCTTATATGAAAGAAAATGGCTGGGAGAAGCAACCTTACTGTACTTATTCAAGGATGCCTTTGGCTCCAAAGCTTCAGGATAACCATCTCTCTCTCTTTTTCCTTCTGTTTTTGGTGTGGAGGCATTTCATTGAGGAAGAAGAGACATTGCTGCTGTTCTTGAGGATCTTCAGCAATTTCCGTTGACTTCATATTAAATTGCTGAAGATGCTGTTTTGGAGTTTAGGCAGACTAGCTGAGCAGCAATTTTTTCACTGTGATTTTTTTTTTTTTTTTTTTACTTCTTTTGATAGACATGAATGTAGACTGTAGTTAATACCACATAATTATTCTTTATTGATCATTGGGGGTTGTTAGTTGATCGTGAAGGTAGGGAGTCTTTTCCTTGCCTTAGTCGTCTAAGATATAGCTGACAGTATTGAATGATCTGTTCTAATTCTCTCCTGGCATTTTTGCAGATTTACAAATGCTATCTCTGGACTTTCAGCCAGTGAAATGATTCAAAGGACTGCAAGCAGACTGGAAGCTCTTCACTCTGAAGGGGTTCATGTATGGAACTTTTCTGTTCTTGAAGAAGTATATCACTATGTAATCATTTCTTTATGTCTAAATCCACGGTGAAATGTCTTTGGCATTTTTGCAGAGGCTCTCAGAGATGTGCTGTTTTGCGGTGACTCAACTACTGATGCTTGGTAAATCAGTCATATCCAGCACTAACAGAGATAAGAATGACGATGACATGGATGTGGTGAACATTGAATGGCCGGAAGATTCACTTGAAAAGGCCAAGATTATTAGGATTAAGGCGCAGTCAATGACAGTCTATGTGGAGGCAATTTCTTGCAGTTTTATTACTGGTTGGTACTTTCTACACTGTTTCTCCATCTGGTATCTCGTTTTTTAATGCGTCTCCATGTTTGAAGCTTGAAGCATTATCTATATATATGCACCAGTGGGCAATATTGATCCTTGATATAGATTCAGAGAGACCCTTGGCATTCTATTTTGGCATTCTATTTTGCCAATCTTTCGTTGATTTGCCTTATCATCTTGAAGCAGGATAACTTTTATTTGCTGCAAGAGGAAGACATAATATGAATTGAAAATCAGATCTGAGCATGAAAATTTTTGATTGATGCTTTATACCTGGATACATTGCACCTCATAGGTTTTGCTCTTCTATAGTTAATATGATGTACACTGTCCGGCTTCCTGCGTGATAGCTTGCATGTTGATCCACAATCCAGGAATTTCGGACATAGCTGAAGCTTATTCAGCGGCTATTAAAGGGGCTACTGCAGATTCACATGAAGTTCCTCAAGAGGCATCGATCCAGCAGAAAGCTAGTGCTTTCTCAGAGCATCTCCGGACTAATCAGACTACAGCAGTGGGTAAAATTCAGGACGGCCTGCAGTACTTGGCGTATGTGGTCATCTCATCCTCAATGCCTGCTCCATGAGGAACTTATTCCCAGGTCTTCGTTCAGTTTTTATGAAATCGAGACGCTTGTAAATATTTTAGCCCTGATCCCCGTTATTGCTCAAAACCTTTCTTTTACTGCTACGCATTTATCTGAATTTGGAATTATAGGAGCTTTTCTTTTTTTTCACCGAAGTTCCTGACAATGTCGATTTGGTTGTGAACTTCAACCGTTGGAATTGTACACTACCACGTGGATGTTTTGACGAAGCAGAATAAACCTCTTAATTAGATGTTTTGCGTTCCTTTAGTTAGGATTTTGTCCGAAATCTAGTCGACATTTATGCACAATGTCCTTTTTTGAGTGGGAGAAAAAATTGAACATATTATGCGACGGCAATTCCATGTCAGCGCTACTGTTGCAACTGAGAAATGGCCTCTATGGTTGGATTTCCTTCGGGAATCGTCTATACTGTCTTGTTCTGGAGCTTCGTGACAAGTAAGGCCTACCTCTCACCGTTGTGAAATTCAACGCGGGCCGGGCCCTGATTTGTTTGCTGTGTTGAATCGTCTGCTTCTTTACAATCTTTCTAGAAGAAAGGGACGGGCGACCAAACAGGCGCACCTGTCCCGCCCACGGAATCCCCCGAAAAAACAGCGAAAGAAGCCCCTCCAAACTTCATCCAAATTATTCATTTTGTTCCTTTCTGGCAAACAACCGACTCGTTTCAGGGCGACGGACATTCACCCAATCAGATGCGTGGAAATGCTTCAATTTCCCTTTTTTTTCTAAGGTTCTCGAACGTGGGCGATGATCTGTGTGTCTTTGATGTAGCTACCAATCCCAGAAATTTTCCTCCACATCGTCTGATATTGTCCAGATTCAATGAACAAATAGAATATTCAAAACCCACTCCCCCAAGCATCTGGACCAATTCTTCACCAACTCCTCACTGGCTGCTGCCACCAGGTCATTGCCCTGCCTCTGACGTTTGTGCCCCGTCCATCGTCCATACATATCCACTCACCATGGGAGCTCTTGACACTGCCTTCATCCAAGAAGCCGAACACAGGCCCAACCTCAAGATGGTCGAAGCCGAAGGTATACCCTCGATCGACCTCTCCGACTCGCCCGCCCGGACCCGAGAAGAGCTCGCCTCGGAGATCGGGTACGCATGCAAGAAGTGGGGTTTCTTCCAAGTGGTCAACCATGGGGTCCCCCTGGGTCTCCGCAAGAGGATCGAGGAGCTGGCCAAAGAGTTCTTCGACCAGCCCCTGGAGGAGAAGACGAAAGTGAAGAGGGACGAGGTTCATCCCATGGGGTTTCACGACAGCGAGCACACCAAGAACGTGAGGGACTGGAAGGAGGTCTTCGATTTCTTCTTGCAGGACCCCACTCTGATCCCGGCTCTGTCTCACCCTGAGGACAAGTCCCTGAGGAAGCTGACCAATCAGTGGCCTCAGAACCCCCCGCAATTCAGGTTCAATCTAGAATTTCTCTTGATCGCACTTAATATATTTTTCTCTGGAAAAGAATTGATCGGGGGTAATAATATTATGTAATGGTTTCTTTGATTACTCCTCTCTCCTTGCTGATAAGTGGCCTCTTTATAATTTGCTCATTTATCTTCTAGACTTGATGGATGATCAGTACCAGTTTTTGTCACGTGTTTAGAAGTCTAAGAAACTTGGGCTCAATCAAGAAATGTGGAAATATTTATCCCAAATAAATAAGACAGATTCGTAGGACCTAGCTAAAAATATTGAATTGGAGCGATAGAATGCCATTGCAGTTTGTTCTGGCATCAATTGTAGTTTGGACTTATGAGGCTTCATTTTAACATAATTGGTGCAGAGAGACATGTGAGGAGTATGCAAAAGAAGTGGAGAAGCTTGCTTTCAAGCTGCTGGAACTGATCTCTCTCAGTTTGGGGTTGCCGGCGGATAAATTTAATGGCTACTTCAAAGAGCAGACCAGCTTTCTCAGGTTCAATCACTATCCTCCATGCCCCCAGCCTGAGTTGGCTCTCGGGGTTGGCCGACACAAGGACGGTGGGGCCCTGACTGTTCTTTCCCAGGACTCCGTAGGAGGGCTCCAGATACAGCGGAGATCAGACGGAGAGTGGATTTCAATAAAGCCAGTACCAGACGCTTATGTAATCAATCTTGGCAATGCTATGCAGGTATCATCTGTGAACTTCCTTTTTGTTCCCTTGATTGAATACTAGTGAAGCAGAGTTGGTGGTGGTGATGAAATCGACACAAAAATGCATGCATCAGTCCTGTATGAGATAGGCAAAACTATGAATACTCCATGGTGCAGCACGAGAAACTTTGAACTTGTGATGGTGATGGCACTAATGTCACAAGGATTTGAAAGCCTCCGACATCAGGAACAGATATAGTTTTAGGAGGAATATGTCTTGATCATGAGATGTCATCAGGATTCTTGGTGGATTCATTTGATCTTTATCACCTTGTAGCAATTGGGTTCATTTACTTGCTTGAATACAGATATGCACATGTGTTGAAGCAATACACATTCCTTGTGATATTTGTGGAATTTTGGAACCAAAATAAAGTTTTCGGTAGTTGTACATGTCCGCCATGCTAGGGTCAGGAAATTTTTTCTTTCAGCAATTTGAGATGAGAAGTCCCCATCTTAGAAGGGTGATTGAGCATCTGCTGCTTGAGAAAATTCATTAAACACGCATATCTATGTTACTCTTTTCTCACGACTCTGATGTCAATGCGGAAAGGATGAAATTTTGCTCACTACATGCATGATGAGAGATAATAGAAGCTAGTGGATTTGCCGCTCCTATTAAATGAACTAAGGATAAGCTTTTTCCTACAGGTTTGGACAAACGACTTATACTGGAGCGCGGAGCATAGAGTGGTGGTTAACTCAGAGAAGGAGAGGTTCTCCGTTCCGTTTTTCTTCTTCCCAGGCCATCATGTCTCGGTGAAGCCACTGGACGAGATAACGAACGAGGAGAATCCTCCCAAGTACAAGGAGTTCAACTGGGGCGTGTTCTTTGCGACAAGAAACCGCAGCGACTACAAGAAGCAAGAAGTTGAGAACATCCAAATCGAGCATTTCAAGGTGTCGAGTGATCGATCTTGAACTAGGATCAACAGAAGCCACGATGGTCAACATGTGTGAAAATCGTTGTTTACCGATGGAGCGGGGACGTCAGAGTCCACGGACCATAAAATGTTACCACTGTGGAGGAGACTGTAGCACATATGAATAAAGTGATAGCTTGCATCGAGCTTGTGATTAAACCCATTGTTTATATCCACATTGGGATTTCTTTAGATTAATCCAACTCTAAACAAAAACAGATCATTATGGTACGGAGATCTTATTGGCTTCCAGGAAAAAAAAAGAGAAAGTAAGCAAGTATATATCGGAGGCCATAGGTGGAGCCGTAAAATGGGTGGATTGGATCGAAAATAGTTCGATTCAAATAAATTTCTTTAATTTGTTTTCACTCATTTTTCATGCATTGTGAATATAGTGACTCATATTCAATACGATCCATATTATTAAAATAATTTCATATTTGATCTACTCTACAAAAATTCATACTCAAACTAAGGTGAAAGTGTGAACTAAGCGAGTGTAAGAGGAAGCGAGGATGAGAAAAAATGAAAAGAAAGTCATATATAGGAGTAGGGTTTAAGTAAGTTGTAAATTCATTTGTGATCCATTAAACATTCTTATTATATTTAAACCATTTTTCGACTGATTTACTTAGTGCAATGAACTTATTTATGACTTATTCAATACTGAAATTGATCGACGATCCATTTCGACTGGCTTGGCCATAGGCGTAGATATGGGTAGCATTGGCAATGTGCCGAAGGAGGGCCAGCAATTGCGCGGGCTTGGACATCATGACCATATGATCCGACCCTTTGACCTCCAGCACCTGGTCCGGTGGGTTCCTCTCGGTCATCCACAGCATCAAGTCCTTGTCGATCAGCTTGTCGTCCTCGGATATAACAGCAACCCTTCGGACAGACCCGTAGTTTCGCTTGGACAAGGTTATTTCCCTCGTCAAGTCCTCGTCGCTGAACAGGCGTCGCGGTCTCATCAGCGTGTTGGCCAACGTAAAATCCTACCGGAAGTAAAAATAAAAAGTTAATTTTTATGAAAAGAGTAGCTTTAATTTGATTGATTTCGAGGATTTTCGTGGGACCTGAATCGGGCTGAGTTGATAAGCCCACGAGGCCAAAAACATCGGGCCGAGTGTGTAGGCGGTCGGAGGGTTGTTTGGCCCGTTGTCATAGCTATAGCGGCTGTCTTGAAGAGAACCTGTTCTTCTCGATGCCTTCTGTCATAAGGAACGGCAGAAAAGCCATCACGGCGGTTAATTGAGGAAATAAACTAACGGGAAAAGTTATCAAATGAAATGAAGTGCCACGGAATTGATTGATTTTAGGTAGTTTATGTACTGATTTTGCTGGTTTTGCTATTATCACGTCCCTTGAATTGAATTCTAATAGAAGGAATTGCGTCAACGATCATACTAATTCAAAATTATCTCACCTCAGCATCAGCATTGACTGTAGTGACTTTAAGTACCAGACCAGGCATCAAGGCAGTGACAAACACAGCAACTGCAATCTTCTTTGGGTATCTTTCCGTGACATGAGAGAGCCAATCCACCCAAACTGTGGCCAACAAGGATCACTCGCTCGTGCTAAGACAGACCTTCCATGAAATCTCTGAGGGGCTTGAAGTAGTCGGAAATCGATCAGAGCAAGCTAGCCTGAATCGGGTCGATGCCAGATGGAGCCAAATCAATTGTCATGACGTTGTGACCGGACGATCTCAGCAAGGTCGCCGCCTTGTACCAGCACCACGCACCATGACACGCCCCGTGAACCAGCACAAAGTGCTCGCTTCCGGTTCTCGCCGCTTCATTCGGATCGAAGCAGAGAGGGAAGACGAGGAACCGTAAGCAGTGTGAGGATTAGTTTCCTGTGCGCGGGCTGCATGTTTTGATTGGTTTCTTAACCCACGGAATTGGATCGGCATTTGGAAAAGTTTGGGTTCATATGTCCTCTCCGAAGGCCCAAGGAAGAGGGTGGTTTCCTTGGACTTGGCTACCTAAATCGATCGAAACGGTAGATTTTCCGTGTAATCCCATTATGGTCCTCCTTTCAATTGAAACTGGACACCTGAAAATAGCTGCCGCCGCCACCGCCACCCCCAATCCCAAGCAAAAGATAATCAGTGCATCTTTGATCTTTGACATTCTATGGAGACCATCTTAATCTCTTCCTCGAATTAAGCTAAGATGTTGCCAAACTTCTTATCTTTAGCTTACACCATTTTAGACTTTTCGTGATGCAGACTGCCTACCAACCAACGGTCAATACATGATAAGAAGGCGCTTCCATCTTTAATTATTAACTTATCAATAACACTATTAAAATGAGACACAAATCGATATTTTGACCCACATTTATTTAAATGGATCATCTTCAACTTATAGCATACATTATAATGGGTTTTAAAGTTAAAGGTCCAAAATAAGTGGGTTTGAGTGGTCTGTCATAAATTCACTTTCAACTCATTTAATAAATAGGTCAAGCTCAACCAATTTTAGTCTTTTTTGCTAGCCTCTTCTCTCTCTCTTCGAGTGACATTTTCCTTTCGTTCGCTTTGCTTCTGCTATTGTTACGTTTTCATCAACCTTTGGCTTGCAACTTAACAATGCTGTGACAAATTGCACTTTTGAGGAAACCCAAACTTTGTTGCCGATTTCTCTTTGCAAAGGTGTGGCCTTAACCTCTCTTTGTTTTTTCTCGTGGGAATAGAATTGCTTGTTGTCCATGAAAGGTTTGTATTTGATTTCTTTTCCTTTTTTCCAATTTAGGGCAAAAATAGAAAAGGAAAAAAAAAACCACGACCTTCTTGAGTTGTACTCACACCATACTTAAAAATCAATCTCAAAGTCTTTCTCCTAATCCCTAAATTTTGGTTCCTGGAGATACAAATTGAATACTGTATTTTGCATTTTGGTCCTAAGTTTGCACTCACAAAAGCTCAGGGGATTCACAATCTTGGGCAAGCCGGGCTCTCTACGGATTTCTGTTTTTTGATATTTTGTACATTTGAAGACATCAACTATGTGTTAATGGTTGTGCTTTTCTCAAATGATGGCGTGATCAAGGAAATGTGCAAAATTCGGACAATGTGATCTCCTTAGAGCTTGTGATGAGTCATTTTCTTTTTCCATTCAATCTAAGTCGTACATCTATTCGGCGATAAAGAGAGCGTTCCATCTGGTATATTTTCAAATAAACATATTCTTATATATTCCGCTGTGACATCAAACTGAATTGGGCATCAGAATAAGCATATCACTGGACGAAGCACATGAATCCCCGTAACACAATTGATTAAACCATGAATGTATTGATCATCAATAAATCTAATAAGTCTTCTCCAGCAGTAAACCTGAAGCTAGGCATTTGATGCAGCAGCACCTAACTGTTGCAGCAAATCATTCCAGTCTCTTTCAAGTCCTAGATTCTCAGCAATGTATACTGACAATTTTTCAGAGGATTGGCCATAATCGCATCGGCTCGGACATCATGACCACATGATTAGTCGGAGCCTCGGATCTCCATCACTTCCATCTGCTGATTCCTCTTGATCATTTATTGTGCAAAATCTAATCACCACCCTCTGGACAAAACCCCGATTTGCTAACCAAAATTTCTAAAGGACACAGAAAACTCCGATTTGCTGCATGAACCGCATGAAGTCCAAGTAGACTCTCGGATCTTCATATCCGTCAAACACAGTTAACACATTGACCTCTCTCCTAGCATCTCTCTCTTTGATGACATCGTACTATCCTAGTTTCCTCGTCAACATGACAGTCTTCAAGATCAAGAAAGATTACATAGAATACGATATCTAGAATGGGCAATGCAAATGTAAAGTCTTGAATATATGGTGTAAAGTGTACTTATGTGTGTATCTCGTAAATTCCATAACTTTTCTATTTGGATAAGTTGTCTTTATTGTGCTCCAAACAAAGAGAATCGCAGGTGAACTATTCCCATGTACAAGCTCAAAACATTAAGAGGAATCCCGTTACTTCTTGGAACATGAGATTTCTCGGTTGACGGCCTGCTTTCCATTTCCAGAGAGTTAACGTGATTTGAGTTGCAGGAATTCAATGCCGTGTTGGCTTTGTCATCCATTCATCAGATTCCAGCACGAGGTGCAATTATTGTCCAAAGAAAAATATTTTATAAGAATTTTCTTTCCTTTTTGCTTAGAATTGGACAAAAAGTAATCATGATGAGACAGCCTAGCCCATCACAATTTTTTCGGGATAATTGTGAAAAAAAATCCTTCACCTATTATAAGGTACAAATTCAATATAAATTTTTTTAATTTGATTAATTTAATTTTAAATATTTTAATAATTTGTCAATTTAATATATTCAATCAATTTTAATAAAAAATTATTGACATAAATACTAATTGTCATACGTGATATGACCAACGCTAATATTGACTACTTTTGCTAATTTTTTATATTTTTTTGCATTTTTTCATTTTTATTTTTTCTTTCATTTTTTTAATGTGTACCACAATGCCCTTGTTGAATACTAGCAAGGGCTTGCGAGCCTTGCTATGTCAGTGAGGGCTAAGGCAAGAGCCAAGATGCTCTTGTCAAATTTGGGCGTGGCCACGCCACCCATTTAAGGCAAGGGCAATGCCTATGGCGCCACTTCCACTAGTCATTGTTAAGGTCATGGACCAACAAAGGGAAATAAAAAGAAAGTTTAGAAAAAAATAACTTTAAAAAAAATCATCAACATCAATGTCAATTATACTACGTAAAACGATTGACATTTTGTTAGCGATTTTTTGTTAAAATTGATCAAAATGAATATATTGGCAAATTGACAAAAGACTAAGGATTAAATTGGCCAAATTGAATAATTTAAAACTAAATCGATGACCTTACAATAGGTTTAGGATTTTTTTAGGTAATTTTCACTAATTTTTCCATTTTAAGAGAGCTCCCTTGTATATAGAATAAGCCGTTTCGCATAAAGATAAAATCAATTATACTTAAAAATTATAATTCAGTAATTAGTTGGTCTACACCGTTGCATATCCTATAGAAGAGATTATTTGGAATGATTCTGGTGATCACATTTTAAATCCCATTGAGCCCTACCACGTTGTTATTCCGTTACATTTCGTTCAATATTATCTTATGCACCGATTTTATCACCTAAGTACTTTTCAACCCACATGTGATGAAATCAGGAATCAATTATGTATCAGAAACTTCAAGAACAAAACTACATCAATAAACAATATGCTAGCTCTTACGTCAAGATTCGCGAGCTCTTCGTCCCCATTTTGCCTTCCTCCTCATGATTTTCTACATGTCCTGACGGCTGACGCCATCCTAGTCACTCCTTAGTTGCCTCCGCCGCCGCCATTAGCACTATAAAAATACTGCTCTCTATAACTCCATCAATATCACCCACTGCAAAAAAGGAGGAGAAAAGATTTGATCTTCCCTGATCAGTCACTAAGTCACGATCTATATCAAGAAAAAGAAAATGGGAGAGGTGGATCCGGCCTTCGTACAAGACCTCGAACACAGGCCCAACCTCGCAGCCCCTCAAGCCAAAGGCATCCCGCTCATCGACCTCGCCGCCCTCGCTGGCTACTCACCCTCCGACGGTGCGGTCGCTGACTCCGCTGCTGTCGAAGGGCTCGTGGCGGAGATAGGGGAGGCGTGCAAGGAGTGGGGGTTCTTTGCGGTGGTGAACCATGGGGTGCTGGCGGAGAAGAGCGAGAGGATAGAGCGGGAGGCGAGGGAGTTCTTCGGGCAGGGTTTGGAGGAGAAGAAGAAGGTGAGGAGGGACGAGAAGAGGGCGATGGGGTACTACGAGACGGAGCACACCAAGAACGTGAGGTACTGGAAGGAGGTCTTCGACTTCACCGTGCAGGAGCCGACCGTCGTCCCGGCCTCGCCCAACGACGGCGAAGAGGGTGTCATTGAGTGGACCAATCAATGGCCCGAATACCCTCCCGGACTAAGGTTAGTGTATCCATGATTGTTTTTTCTTTGACCAATCAGTGGCCCGAGTACCTTCCTTTGGCTCCACGGTGCTTCTCATGCCCGTACATACTGATTCTCTTGCGGCTGTTAAAATGCAGGGAAGCGTGCGAAGAGTACGCACAAGATTGGAGAAACTCGCGCGCAAGCTGATGGAACTGATAGCTCGGAGCCTGGGCTTGCCCGCGAAAAGGTTTGACGAATTCTTCAAGGACCACACCAGCTTCGTCCGGCTCAACCACTACCCACCGTGCCCCACGCCGCACCTCGCTCTGGGCGTGGGCCGCCACAAGGACGCGGGGGCGCTCACCATCCTGGCTCAAGATGACGTCGGAGGCCTCGAGGTGAAGAGGAAGAGCGATGGGGAGTGGGTCCTAGTCAAGCCCATCCCCAATGCATTCATCGTCAACGTTGGGGACATTATTAAGGTACCACATTTTACATGCTTGCCTATAACTTGATCAATATATGTGATTTTCATACATGATCATTGGTCATACATGTGTGTTGCATTTGTGAACGTGGGTGAAGTACTCGACAGAGGAGCCATGATGAATTAACTCTTGACTGTGTGAAGGTTTGGACCAACGAGGCGTATGACAGTGTGGAGCACAGAGTGATGGTGAACTCGGAGAAAGATAGGTTCTCGATTCCGTTCTTCTTCACCCCGCCACACCATACCATGGTGCAGCCATTGAAGGAATTAACTGATGAGCACAACCCTCCAAAGTACAGGCCATACAACTGGGGCAAGTTCTTGGTCGCCCGAAAAGCAAGCAACTTCAAGAAGCTCGATGTCGAGGTCCTCCAGATTCACCATTTTAGGATATGAGATTCCCCAGTTGAATCTCCAAATGATGACCATCTATCGGGCGGAGTTGCAGGAGTTATGCAGCATTGTTGTAGCTGAAGCTTTTCAGTTAGCATCGACAACTTTAAAACTTCGCGGTAGAATATTATAAATGGGATTATGTATTATGAATATTATCTGTTTACCTAAATAAATAATGGAGATGAGCACAGCGATTTTAATAAAGTGACTATGCCGTTCATTTTCTATTGATATCCTCACTGTTCATTTGAATATTTTATGTGGATAAGGTATGCAGTCCAAGTTCAAAAGGGAGGAATCTAGATGATTTGTGTCGTGTTTAACAGACTTCTACACGTTTTACATGTAGCAACAAATGTCGGAAAATTCGACACGTGGTCAACTCTTGGATTTGTGTCGTGTTCGACATTTTGACACTGTTTGATATGATCCCACCCGTATAGATGTCGGAAAATTCGACACGTGATCAACTCTTCCGACACACCTAACACGTGAGTTTAAAATTCCGACAAATGATTATGACATGCATAAGGTCAATTTTAAAATTTTACAATAAATGAATGGTCAAATTAAAAATATGTTAAAAATTATAAAATTATAAAGAGGGAAGGAAGAAAAATCAAATATTTTCTTATTTTCTAACTCTCACTTCCTATAACACACAATTTTCCACAAGTTTTTTCTCTTCTCTTCCGACATGCAAACCTAGAATATAGATTGCTTGATTTTTTTTTCTGTAAATTTTATGGATTATTGGAATGGAATGTGATTGAATTTGTCAAATTGAAGTAATGAATGATATTAACTAATGATGGATTAATGTTTTTAGTGCAAATTTATTTTATATTCTTTATTATTATTTATTTATTTGTGAATTTAAATTTAATTAATTTGATTGAAATAATTATAAAACATATACATTTAAAATACAATGTGTCATGTCAGAATTCTTTATTTTATTTTTTAAAAACGCAACATGTCGCGTCACATGTCGTCTATCGATGTCGATCCTCCTTACATCACAAGAATAATCAATGCCGTTAATTTCGTAATTGCTGACCAGTGAGGTTTCCCCCTTCCTCTTCTGCTTCGAGCAGAATGAAGCATCACTTGAAAACGAGCACTTTGCGCTGGTTCATGAAGCATCACTTGTCACAAGATCAAGAAATTGCTACGATCAGACCAATCAAAGCTCTCCCTCTTTTTTCATATTCTTCTCTGATTTTGGAGGATTTGACGTTGGCAAACATGTCAGGACATGTCGACGCAAATAACATCGTCCAGGAAAAATTATGGTTTTTTGTACAGGAACTTTTTGGTTTGCCAGGATGATAAGCAGTTCCGAAGGATCCTGTGCAATAGAGATTGGTCTTTTTTTGTTTTTTTGGATGATTTGTCCAAAAAAATCGTAAACCTATCACATTTTTATTAATTTAGTAATAAACCTTAATTGTGCAAATTAAAATTTTCATTTGTTCACGTTTTGCTAGTTGAGGATAACCTATCGCATTTTGATGGGGGAGGGATTTGTCCAAAAAAGTCCTAAACCTAACACATTTTTACAAATTTAGTGATAAATCTTAATTGTGCAAATTAAAATTTTCATTTGTTCATGTTTTACTAGGTTGAATCCGGTCAATTTTGGCTAGAAATCACTGACATGGACGTTAACTGCCCTATGTGGCACGATCGACGTTAACATAAATAATTTTTAATATTTATATTAAAATTTTAATTAATTCTCCTTTTCTTTTTTATTTGTTTCTTCTCTTCCCCTTCTTTATATTTTCCTCTTTTTTCCTTTTCTTTTCTTTTTTTCCTTTTCCTTCATCAACCATTGTAAGGCTTCACTAACAGCCAACGGCCTACCTCAAGTGAGGGCCACCCTTGCCAACCTCGTGTGAGGGACACCCATGCCTAACCTAGCGAGAGCAATACTTGCCCTTGCCACGCCAATGAGGGTGACCCTTAACCTGAGGCTGGCAACCTCTGTCCCCTATCGAAAAGCTCAATAGAGGGAAAAGGAAAAAAATGAAAGGAAAAAAAAAAGAAATTAAGAGAAAAGGAAAAAATAAAAAAGTAAAGAAGGAAAATAGAATAAAAATAGAATAAAAAAGCAAAAAATTGTTCACACTAATCGCGTCACATAGACGATGGGTATCCATGCTAATGATTTCCATCCAAAATTGATCGTATGAACTCAATTAGCAAAATATAAAAAAATTTAGTACTCAATTAACCTTATTAAAATGTTTAAAATTGAATTGGTAAAAGTGCAATGGATTTAGAATGTTTTGCTCAGCCAACATTATTTTCTAGCAACATGTTTTAATCGCTAAACAAGGAAAAGGACCATAACAATTTTAACTTCAAACAAACAGAGATAAAAGGAAATGGAACATAAATAGAAAGAAAGCGACACTTCACACATTCACCATAGTGTCCGATTGCCGCTTGAACCCGCATTAGTCCAAGCAGACTCTCGGATGTTCAAATCCATCAAACACAATCGACACATAAAAAGAAACGGATACATTTTTCTAGTGACCTGTCTTCCAATTACACGGTAAGATCTTGGTTTGCTCTTTGACATGATTATCTAGAGATCAAGAAACATTTTGTGAGCAAACGATATCCAAATATTGTCCATAAAAAACAAATTTTGTCGATTTTTTTCTTTCGTTTTTGCTTAGAATTGGATAACAAACAATCATAAAGAGACAGCCACCAAGTCCGCCACAAAATTTTCCATATGGGGATAATTTGGTTGTATAAATCTGGTTTTGGATAGATGTTGGATCAATTTATACCTGAAATTTAATTCAATAATTAGTAGAGCTATCAAAATAGGTCAAAGACCCATATTGTAATTCCACATTTATGAAAGTGGGTCATAGGTGACTTATCTTAAAATTGAAATATGGATCAGGTTTAAAAATGAAAAGGACAAACAAAATGGGTCTTATTTGGGTCAAAAATGGGTCACCCATGTCAAACCTCTCTCCTTCTCCTCCCCTACCCAGACGACGACTCCTCAACAATACCGCTTATAGCATCAACCCTGACCACCACCTCCACCGTCTCCATGTGGCTCCACCGCCATCTGCCCCACTCCATGGTCCACATATCCTTCGATGGCATGGCCGACCTCGACCCCTCCCAATTTTCCAAGCTCGCCCTCAGACATCTGGGTGCTTGGTTGTGCGATGGTGAAGATGGCGATGGCCTTGGCTGAGCTCGGGCTCACCAGCCTCAGTAGAGCTGGGGCTCACCTGGATTTGGCGAGTCACAGGCTCACCTGGATTTGGCGAGTCACAGGCTCGCCGGTCGCGACAAAGCTCAGGCTTGACTAGATCGGTCGAGCTGCGAGCTCGGTGATTCCGACGGAGCTCGAACCAGCGAGCTTGGGCTAGTCGCCGCTTGCGGAGGAACATGGGGAAGAAGAAGGAAGATGAAGGGAGGGAGACAAAGGGAGGAGAAGAAGAAAAAGAATAAAAAATAAATAATAATAATAATAATAATAATCTTTAAAATAATAATAAAAATCTGTAAAATTTTAAAAAGTATTTTTTTCAAAAGTATTTCAATTTAAAGGTGTTCACATTTTTTATTTTATTTACTAATTTTTTATTTTTAAAATTTAAAGTGAGGTTTTTATTTAAGAAACTTAAATGTGAAGAGCTTAAAGTGGATTAAATGAGTGAGAATGAATTTTCCTAAATTAAATTAAATATTAATGTGTTTTGGTAATATTGGTCAAATCGGTATGGATCGGGTGAGAATCGTTAAATTTACATTGTATAAAAATGGAATCAAAATGAGTTAATATGGATCGAATTATTTTCAACTCGACATTCCCATTTGACATCCCTAATCATTAGTTGCTCTACATCATTGTATATACAATATTAAAAAATGATCAAAAATGATTCTCATGATGGCGATGCATTGAAACGGCTTCATTGTTCCTTATCCATTTCTTTTCTTTCAAAATTATCTTGTGCACCGATTGGATCAGCTGTCAAATACTTTTCAACAACATACAATGGAATCAGTAATCAATTATCTCAATAAGCAAATGCAAGCACTTACGTCAAGAGTCACGAACTCTACGTCCTCATTTTGCCTTTCTCCTCATAATTTTCCTACATGAGCCGACACCATCCTAGTCGCTCTTTAGTTATCTCCGCATCATCCACACAATCGCGTCCAGGATCAATCGTGCATCGGCCACCACCATTAGCACTATAAAAGTGCGGCTCTCTATAATTGCATCAATAACGCCAACTGCCAAAAAGGAGAAAAGATTTGACCTTTCCTGATCAGTCACAAACTCACGATCTATCTCAAGAAAAAGAAAATGGGAGATGTGGATCAGGCCTTCGTACAAGACGTCGAGCACAGGCCCAACCTCGCAGCCCCTCAAGCCGAAGGCATCCCGCTCATCGACCTCGCCGCCCTCGCCGGCTACTCACCCTCCGATGGTGCAGTCGCTGACTCCGGTGCCGTCAAAGGGCTCGTGGCGGAGATAGGGGAGGCGTGCAAGGAGTGGGGGTTCTTTGCGGTGGTGAACCATGGGGTGCCGGCGGAGAAGAGGGAGAGGATAGAGCGGGAGGCGAGGGAGTTCTTCAGGCAGGGTTTGGAGGAGAAGAAGAAGGTGCGGAGGGACGAGGAGAGGGCGTTGGGGTACTACGAGACGGAGCACACCAAGAACGTGAGGGACTGGAAGGAGGTCTTCGACTTCACCGTGCAGGAGCCGACCGTCGTCCCGGCCTCGCCCGATGACGGCGAAGAGGGTGTCATTGAGTGGACCAATCAGTGGCCCGAGTACCCTCCCGGACTAAGGTTAGTGTTTCCATGATTGTTTTATCTTTGGCTACATGGCGTTTCAATAGAAGCTGGTCCTCCCTTACTATTTGTGGCCCGAGCTCGCTTCTCATGCCCGCACAAAATGATTCTCTTGCGGCTGTTAAAATGCAGGGAAGCATGCGAAGAGTACGCACAAGAATTGCAGAAACTCGCGCGCGAGCTGATGGGACTGATAGCTCGGAGCCTGGGCTTGCCCGAGAACAAGTTTGACGAATTCTTCAAGGACAACACCAGCGCCGTCCGGCTCAACCACTACCCGCCGTGCCCGGTGCCGCACCTCGCTCTGGGCGTGGGCCGCCACAAGGACTCGGGGGCGCTCACCATCCTGGCTCAAGACGATGTCGGAGGCCTCGAGGTGAAGAGGAAGAGCGATGGGGAGTGGGTCCTAGTCAAGCCCATCCCTGATGCCTTCATCGTCAACGTTGGCGACATTATTAAGGTACCGCTGATCAAAAACAGGACTTCTTACACGCTCGCCTCTAACTTCGTCAATATATGTGATTTTCATACATGATTATTTGGTCATACATGTGTGTTGCATTTGTGAACGTGGGTGAAGTACTCGACAGAGCAGCGTTGACGAATTAACTCTTGACTGTGTGAAGGTTTGGACCAACGAGGCATACGACAGCGTGGAGCACAGAGTGATGGTGAACTCGGAGAAAGACAGGATCTCGATTCCGTTCTTCTTCAACCCGCCACACTATACCATGGTGCAGCCACTGAAGGAATTGATTGATGAGCACAACCCTCCAAAGTACAGGCCATACAACTGGGGCAAGTTCTTGGTCGCCCGAAAAGCAAGCAACTTCAAGAAGCTTGATGTCGAGAACCTCCAAATTCACCATTTCAGGACATGAGATTCCGCCGTCGAATCTCCAGATGAGGACCATCTATCGTGCTGAGTCGCAGGAGCTATGCAGCAAAGTTGTAGCTGAAGTTTTTCAATTAGCATTGGCAGCTTAAAAACAAGGCGGTAGAATGTAATAAATGCGACCCTGCATCGTGATTATTGTCTGTTTGCCTAAATAAATAATGGAGTCAATAAAGTGGCAGCGTTGTTAGTTTTTTGTTGGAAACCATCCTTGTTTATTTGAGTATTCTATTTGCCTAGGGTTTTCCTCTGCTATCAACACCAAACATTCTGCTTCGAGCAGAATGAAGCAGCGCTTGAAACCAAGCACTTTGCGCTGGTTCATGGGTCGGGCCACGGTGCATGGTGTTGGTAATGGTATAAGATCGCCAAATTGCTAAGATCAGACCAATCAAAGCTCTTCCTCTTCTTCTTTTTTATGTTCTCTGATTCTGGAGTATCTGACGTTGCCAAACATGTTGATAAGACTACTACTTTTATACAGCGACGAGGGCATATCTAGGCAAGAACATTATCCGGAAAAAATTGTGTTTTTCCGTGCAGGATCGTTTTTGGTTTCCAAAGGATCTTGTGCAATAGACTGGAAATATTGTCAAAAAAGTCATAAATTTATCGTATTTTCATCAATTTATAACTAAATCTTTTAATTATGTCAATTAAATCATAAATATTTTCATATTTTGTCAATTGACTCTATTCAACTAGTTTTATTGAAAAATGACTGAAGTGAGCGTTAGCCACCTTATATGACACCAACTACCTTTTGCGACATAGTCAACATTGACATAAACAATTTTTAATAATTTTTTAATATTTCTTTGATTATTAATTTATTAGTTTTTTATTTTCTTTTTCTTTTTTATTATTTTCTTCTCTTTTCCTTCTTTATATTTTCTTTTTTTTTGTCATTTTCTCTCTCTCTCTCTTTTTTTCCCTTTTTCCCTCCATTAGTCATTGTTGGGCCTTGTTGATGGCTAATAATAGTAGGCGAGGGCCTCCCTCACTGGCCTCGAGCAAAGGACACCCACACCTAACTTGGCAAGGCAACCCTCACCCTTGCTAAGCCAGTGAGAGTGACCCTTGAGACAAACTTTGCTAGCCATCAACAAGGCTTAGTGGAGGGAAAAAGGGAATAATGAAAGGAAAAGAAAAAGAAGAGAAGAGAAAAGGAAAAAAAAAAAATTAAAGAAGGAAAAACAAAAGAAAAATGAAAAATAAATAAATAATTCAAAAAATATAAAACATTATTAAAATTTCACGTCAATGTCAATCGGATCATGATGAACGAATAATGTTCACATTAGCGATTTCCAGCTAAAATCGATCTTATGGATTTAATTAATAAAATGTGAAAATGTTCAGTACTTAATTAATATAAAAAATAATTTAAAATTAAATTGACAAAAATATAATAAATTTAGAACTTTTACTCAGCCAACATTAATTTCCGGCCACGTGTCTCAATCGCTAAACAAGGTTTGTGGCCACAACGTCCAGTCCTACCCAAAAGAAAAGAAAAGAAAACAAAACAATTTTAACTTCAAACAGACAAAGATGATTAAAAAAAAATTGGAACATAAACAGAAAGAAAGCAACACTTCTTATATTCACCGCAATCTCCAATTGCCGCTTGAACTGCATTAGTGCAAGTAGACTCTGGGATCTTCAAATCCAACACACACAATTGACATATAGAAAGAAACCGATACATTAGTCTAATGACCTCTCTCTAATTACATAGTAAAATCTTGGTTTGCTGTTCGACATGATAGTCTAGAGATCAAGAGAGATTTCGTGAGCATATGATATCCAAATTTGGTCCATGGAAAACATATTTTGCTGAATTTTTTCTTTCGTTGTTGACAAGTATTCGATAACAAGCACTCATCAAGAGACAGCCGCCAAGCCCGCCACGAAATTTTTCATATTGGGAGAGTAGGTTATATAAATCAATCATTTCACATAGAGATAGAATTAATTTACATTTAAAATTTAATTCAGTAGTCAGTCTCCATTTGATAACAATGCTCGTGACTATGCCCTGAAATGGCTTAACTGCCCCTAATGCATTACTTTTCTTTCAAATTTATCTTGTGCGCCAATTGGATCACCTGTCAAATACTTTTCACCAACAAATGATGGGATCAGGAATCAATTATTTATCGCAAACTCCATGCCAGACTCTTTGTCCTCTTTCTCGCCAGTCCCATGATTTTCCCCATGTTCCGACGCTATCCTAGTCACTCCTTATTTACTTTCGAACTGTCCACTCAATCGCGTCCAGGTTCAACCGTGCATCAGCCACCACCATTACCCCTAAAAAAGTGCTCCTTCCTTATGACTGCTTCAATTTCATCCACGGCAAGAAAAGGAAGAAGAAAAGATTTGATCTTTTCTGATCGGTCACGAACTCACGATTAGCCCAAGATCATACTTCCGATCTTTATCAAGAAAAGGGAGATGGGAGAGGTCGATCCGGCGTTCATACAGGACGTCGAACATAGGCCCAAGCTCGCCGCCACACATGCCGAAGGCATCCCGCTCATCGACCTCGCCGCCCTCGCCAGCTACTCACCCTCCGATGGCGCGGTCGCTGCTTCCGCCGCCATCGAAGGGCTCGTGGCGGAGATAGGGGAGGCTTGCAAGGAGTGGGGGTTCTTCACGGTGGTGAACCATGGGGTGGCGGCGGAGAAGAGGGAGAGGATAGAGCGGGAGGCAAGGGAGTTCTTCGGACAGGATCTGGAGGAGAAGAAGAAGGTGAGGAAGGACGAGAGGAAGGTGCTGGGGTACTACGAGATGGAGCACACCAAGAACGTGAGGGACTGGAGGGAGGTCTTCGACTTAACCGTGCAGGAGCCGACGCTCGTCCCGGCCTCGCCCAAGGACGGCGAAGAGGCTGTCACTGAGTGGACCAATCAGTGGCCTGAGTACCCTCCTGGATTAAGGTTAGTGTTGCCATGATCTTTTGTTTGATTGGCGACATGGTGTTTCAATAGAAGCTGGCGCATGATCGATAGGAATTAATGATCTTACATCATATGATAAATGACCTGGTGAAATATGCTCTGTTTTATCAAGTAGTATCTATTTTATTCTATCCCCGGAACTTTCTCATGGAGCTCGCGTCTCCTGCCCGTCAAAAATGATTCTATTGCGGCGGTTAAAATTCAGGGAAGCGTGCGAAGAGTACGTACAAGAATTGGAGAAACTCGCGTACAAGCTGATGGGACTGATAGCTCAGAGCCTGGGCTTGCCCGCGAACAAGTTCGGCGAATTCTTCAAGGACCAGACCAGCTACCTCCGGCTTGTCCGCTATCCGCCCTGTCCTGCGCCGCACCTTGCTCTGGGGCTGGGCCGCCACAACGACTCAGGGGCGCTCGCCATCCTGGCTCAAGACGATGTCGGAGGCCTCGAGGTGAAGAGGAAGAGTGATGGGGAGTGGGTACTAGTCAAGCCCATCCCCGATGCCTTCATTATCAATGTTGGTTGTGTTATGCAGGTATCACTTATCAAAAAAGAACTTTTCATATTATTGACTTATCGCTTGAAGATGTGTATATGAAAGATCATTTGTGCGGCGACTGGTTGTGGCTATGCCTAATGATTGTGATCCATCCTTTTAATCAATTTCTGTGATTTTCATACATGATCAATAATCATAGGTACGAATTGTACTTGTGAATGTGAATAAAGTACTCAGACGGAACAAAACAAGCTATAAATTCTTGATAGATTAACTCTTGACTATGTGAAGGTTTGGAGCAACGACACGTACGAGAGTGTCGAGCACAGAGTGATGGTGAACTCGGAGAAAGAGAGGTTATCGATTCCGTTCTTCTTCAACCCATCACACTATACCATGGTGCAGCCACTAAAGGAATTGACTGATGAGCACAACCCTCCAAAGTACAGGCCATACAACTGGGGCAGGTTCTTCGTCATCCGAAAAGGAGGCAACTTTAAGAAGCTTGATGTGGAGAACATCCAAATTCACCATTTCAGGATATGAGATTCATCAGCAGAATCTCAATATAACTGCTGAGAAGCAATGAGTTATTTACCGTTGTTGTAGCTGAAGCTTTTTAATTAGCTTAGGCGACTCAGAACTTCCCCCTAGAATGTAAGGAACGTCACTGTTGATTGTGAATATTATGTGTTTACCTAAGTAAATAATGGTACCGAGCACGGTGGTTTCACCGAAGTGCCTGTGTTGTAGGTTTTCTGTTGTAAACTTTCTTTGTTTATTTGAGTAGTTCTTGTGCGCAAGGTACACAACTTCAATGCAAAAGGGAGGAAAATATGGGATCCCAAGAATAGTCAACTAGGCTAGGCCATTGATTTCGTAATTGCCGACCTATGAAGGTTCCCTTCGCTGACATTAGTCAACTCCTAACGATCTCGCTGAACAAACCTCTATCGCCTTCCCCCCTGCAGACACCCAGTTTTGGGTAAGGAACACATCAAACGAGAGGCAAATGGACAAGAAGCTGAACCTCGCATCACTGGCCCGCCCCGTTCTCGTCCTCTTCTGTTTCGAGCAGAATGAGCATCACTTGAAAGCAAGCACTTTGTGCCGTTTCATGGATCAACGCCACGATGCCTGGTGTTGGTACAAGATCGTGAAATTGCTAAGACCATCCGGTCACAGAGATCACTGCACTTGACCTGGCAGCTTCCGGTATCGACCCGCATCGGCCCAAATCTCTGCAATCGATCTCCAAGTACTTCGAGCCCCTGAGAGATGTCATGGAAGGCCTAGCATCACGTGAGGGAGTGATGGAGAAATTCCCCGAGGAGATTAACCTTACTGTTTTTGTCCCCGCTTTAATGCCTGGTCCTGAACTCAATGTTTCTACTCTCAATCAAGAGGTACATTCAATCTTAAGCCAACCCTTGCTAGTGATACAATTTTTCATTCCATTTTTGCCCACAAATTTCGTATTCGTCTCGTCAGCCGACATCAGAAGAAAACATTAAGAGAGAATAGCCAAAAAGCTTATTAAGAGCAGTTCTTTTCTGGATCGGTTGTGATAAACCTCTGTTGTACTTTGCTAGTGAAGTCTCTCACAAGACCACCACCTGTTCTAGACAGCCACTACCACGGTACCACCTACGAAGTCTCGACCCTCCGTCCGATCCGATCACTTTCGGTTTTGGCCCAATTTCTAGTCATTGAATGTCTATCAGCTCAGCCCAATTGAGGTAAAACCAAGAAATAATAAGAAACTACGATTCTACACCCCCATTCTAATCTTCGTTGAATTGCATTATTTCGATTTTATCGGATGTCTAACAGCACAAACTCAACATTTTTCAGATCAATCAAAGCTCTCCCTCTTTTTTTTATTATTCTTTTTTGATTTTGCAGGATTTGACATTGGCAAACATGTCAATCAAGCCACTGTGTTAGTTTAGTGATGAGGACATGTCAAGGCAAATAACATTGTCTCGAAAAAATCAATTTTATTGCATGGGATCTTTATGGGAAAATTGTCCAAAAAAGTATTAAACTTATTATTATACGGTAGCCAATTTAATCTTAAACATTTCAATTATGTCAATTTGATCCTAAACATTTTGATAACTTACCGATTTAGTTCTAAACTTATCAATTGACTTATCATGATTTGCCAATTTAATCCTAAACATTTTAATAACTTTTCAAGTTAATTTTGGCCAAAAATCGAAAAAATATATATTAAAATATGATTTAAAATTGTCAATGTTAGCATTAATCATAACACGTAGACAACTAACGCCTATATCAATGATTTTCGATCAAAATTGGTTAAATAGACTTAATTTGCACAAATACAAAACTTTTCAGTTTTGATTGGCAATAAAAATTAGGATGGAATTGATATAATTATAAAAAGTTTATGATATTTTTTAGTAATTTTCCGTTCTTTATTCAATACTTTTTATTTAAAATTGTCTTATGCACCTCACCTGTCAAATACTTTTCGACAACGTACGAAGGAACGAGGAATCATTTTTTTGTCGCAAACTCCACCGATAATAGTACCCGAGTATGCAATGCAAGCGCTTACGTCAAGAATCACGAACTTCTCCGTTCTCTTCTAGCCTATCTCCTCATGATTTTCCCCATGTCCTGACAACACTTTCCTAGTCACTCCTTAGTTACTTCCGAACCATCCACTCGATCGCGTCCAGGTTCAATCGTGCATCAACCACAACTATCACCACTATAAAAATGCTCTATAATTTGCTTCAATATCATCCACAGAAAAGAAAAAAAAAGGAAGAAGAAAAAAAGAGTTGATCTTTCCTGATCAGTTACAAACTCACAATTAGCCCAAGATCATACTCCCGATCTTTGTCAAGAAAAGGGAGATGGGAGAGGTCGATCCGGCGTTCATACAAAATGTCGAACACAGGCCCAAGCTCGCCGCCACACATGCCGAAGGCATCCCGCTCATCGACCTTGCCGCCCTCGCCGGCTTCTCACCCTCCGACGGCGCGGTCGCTGCCTCCGATGCCGCCTTCGAAGGGCTCGTGGCGGAGATAGGGAAGCTTGCAAGAAGTGGGGATTCTTCGCGGTGGTGAACCACGGCGTGGCGGCGGAGAAGAGGGAGAGGATAGAGCGGGAGGCGAGGGAGTTCTTCGGGCAGAGCTTGGAGGAGAAGAAGAAGGTGAGGAGGGACGAGAAGAGGGTGGTGGGATACTACGAGACGGAGCACACCAAGAACGTGAGGGACTGGAAGGAGGTCTTCGACTTCACCGTGCGAGAGCCAACTGTCGTCCCGGCCTCACCCAAGGATGGCGAAGAGGCTATCACTGAGTGGATCAATCAATGGCCTGAGTACCCTCCTGGATTAAGGTTTGTGTTTCCACGATTTTTTTGGCTTCATGGTGTTTCAATAGAAGCTGGCGCTTGATCGATAGGAATTGATTATCTTCCATCATATGATGAGTGACCTGGTGAAATGTGCTCTATTTAACCAAAGAGTATCGATTTTAGTCTATCCCGGACCTTTCTTATGGAGCTCGCGTCTCCTGCCCGTCCAAAATGAAATGATTCTATTGCGGCTGTTAAAATTCAGGGAAGCATGCGAAGAGTACGCACAAGAATTGGAGAAACTCGCGTACAAGCTGATGGGACTGATAGCTCAGAGCCTGGGCTTGCCCTCGAACAGGTTTGACGAATTCTACAAGGACCACACCACCTTCGTCCGGCTCAACCACTATCCACCGTGCCCGGCGCCGCACCTTGCTCTGGGCGTGGGCCGCCACAAGGACTCTGGGGCGCTCACCATCCTGGCTCAAGACGATGTCGGAGGCCTCGAGGTGAAAAGGAAGAGCGATGGGGAGTGGGTCCTAGTCAAGCCCATCCCTGATGCCTTCATTATCAATGTTGGCGACATTATTCAGGTACCACTTATTAAGAAAAGAATATTTTATGTTTGCAACTGATCGCTTAAAGATGTTCCGTGACTGGTTGTGCCTGTGTCTAACGATTACGATCCATCCTTTCGATCCATTTATGTGATTTTCATGCATGATCGTTGGTCATACATATGAATTGTAATTGTGAATGTGGGTGAAGTACTCAGATGGAACAGAACAAGCTATATATTCTCGACTAATTAACTCTTGACCATGTGAAGGTTTGGAGCAATGACGCGTATGAGAGCGTTGAGCATAGAGTGATGGTGAACTCGGAGAGAGAGAGGTTCTCGATTCCATTCTTCTTCAACCCGTCACACTATACCATGGTGCAGCCACTGAAGGAATTGACTGATGAGCACAACCCTCCAAAATACAGGCCATACAACTGGGGCAAGTTCTTGGTCACCCGAAAAGGAAGCAACTTCAAGAAGCTTGATGTTGAGAACATCCAGATTTATCATTTCAGAATATGAGATTCGGCAGTAAAATCTCAAAATAACTGCTGAGAAGCAAGGAGTTATTTACTGTTGTTGTAGCTGAAGCTTTTAATTAGCTTTGGCAACTTGGAACTTTCCCCTAGAATGTAAGGAATGTGACTGTTGATTGTGAATATTGTGTGTTGGCTTAACCAAATAATGGAACTGAGGACGGTGGCTTCACTGGAGTGCCTGCTTTGTTCGTTTTCTGTTGTAAATCATCCTTGTTTATCTGAGTAGTTTATGTGTACAAGGTGCACAATTTCAATTCATAAGGGAGGAAAATATGGGATCACAAGAATAGTCAACTAGGCAAGGCCATTGAATTCGTAATTGCCGCCCTACGAAGGTTCCCTCACTAGCCAAAACCCATCGCCTTTCCCCCTTGCAGAGGCCCAGTTTTGGGTAAGAAAAACATCAAACGAGAGGCAAATGGACAAGAACCTGAACGTGTTGTATCACTTGCCCTCCTGATCTTCTTCCTCCTGTTTCAAGCAGAATGAAGCATCACTTGAAAGCAAGCACTTTGTGCTGGTTCATGGATCAGAACACGGTGCATGGTGTTGGCACAAGATCGTGAAATTGCTAAGATCCTCCAGTCACAGAGTCACTGCTGTTGACCTAGCGGCTTCCGGTATCGACCTGCTTCAGGCTAAATCTCTGCAATCGATCTCTGAGTACTTCAAGCCCCCGAGAGATGTCATGGAAGGTCTGGCTTCACGTGAGAAAGTGATCCTCATCGGTCGCAGCTTGGGTGGGTTGGCTCTTTCTCAGGTGATGGAGAAATTCCCCGAGAAGATTGCCGTTGCTGTTTCTGTGACTGCTTTAATGCCTGGTCCTGAACTCAAAGTTTCTACCTCTGTGCAAGTATTCAAAGAAAACGTTAAGGGGAATAGACAAGAGAATTCTTAGAAGAGTTCTTTTCTTAGATTGTTGTGATAAACCTCTGTCGTACTTTGCAAGTGAAGTCTCTCAAAAGACCACCAACTCTTCTAGACAGCCACTATACCTACGAAAACTCAACCCTCCGACCACCTTCGGTTCTGGTCCAATTTCTTGTCATCTAATGTTTATCAGCTCTGATAAAGTGGGCGACCGCTTCTTCTCCACTCTCGAAATCGAAGCCCTTGCGGTGAAGGAAGCGTTGATCTGTCTGCAGGAGGCGTTTGACCTGAAGGAGAAATCTGTGGTGCACGTGAGTGTTCTGTCAGTCGATGAATCTAGCGTTAGATTCACTGCTGAACCGAGTTTGAGCCCATGCATGGGCTTTGAGATGTTTCTTTGAGGAATGCAATGCACTACTAGCCTAATTGGAAGGTGTTTATCTAGCCCATTACCCACGGAAGCTAACCAATTTACGGACTGGATTCTTACCAAAAAAAAATTTACGGACTGGATTGATAAAATCCACTAAAAGGGACCGTCTAGACTACCCTAACCTCTTTGGGACTTATTATGTATTGACTTTTGTCAACTTCGCTCGTGTAGAGTCTTTGAATGAATAAAATGGTATTTGTGTTATCAGCTTAGCCTAGTTGAGGTAAAACCAAGAAATAATAAGAAACTACACCCCATGCTAATCGTCTCTTTATTGCATCATTTCCATTTTGTTGGATATCTGACAACAAAAACTCGACCAAACATGTTTCAGATCAATCAAAGCCCATCCTCTTTTTTTATTATTCTTTTGTGATTTTGCAAGATTTGACATTGGCGAACGTGTTGATCAAGCCACTATGTTTGTTCAACAACGAGGACATGTTGAGGCAAATAATATTGTCTTGAAAAAATCATATTTCATTACGTAAGATTTTTTTGAGAAAATTAACTATAAGGCCCTAAATTTATTGTGTGACAGTCAATTCAGTCCTAACAATTTAATTGTATCAATTTAGTCTTAAATATATTGACATCTTGTTGATTTGGACCTAAACTTTTCAATTGGCCTATGATGATTTTTCAACTTAATCCTAGACCTTTAAACAATTTACTAATTTATTTCTTCCAATTAATTTTTGCTGAAAATTGCTAACGTGAATGACCAACATTAACATAGATATTTTTTAATAATATTTTGATTTTTTTTATTTTCATTTTATCTTTTCCTCTCTTCATTGTTTTTTCAGGTTGAGGTTGGCAAGGGTTGCCGGCCGACCCTCATCAACAATGGGCAAGGGCTCGCAAGCTCTCATTATGGCCAACGAGGGCCTATGAGCCTTCACCTAGTGCTGATGAGGGTTGTCGGTCCTCAACCCTAAAAAAAGTAAAAAGAGAAAAAAAATCATAAAATTTATTTTAAAAATTCAAAATATTCTTAAAAAATGTTGACATCAACATCAACCATACCATATGGGACACTATCATCTACGTCAGTGATTTCCAGTCAAAATTAACTAGATAGACTAAATCGACACAAATACAAAATGTTTAAAAATAAATTGGTCTAATTGAAAGATTTAGAACTAAATTGATATCAATGCAATAAGCTTAAAACTTTTTTGATACTTTTTTCCATCAATTTAGGGTATTTATGTATAGGGCAGATCATTTTTTGTAGTACATCTCGGAAAAGAATCCATTCTTCTATATTCGCTACGACATCTGACCAAGCAAATTCCTAGATGGAAGCTCCCCACGAAAAAAGATCGATAATCCTTGAATAACTTTTCTCTAAAGCGAACTTGAAGCTAGTCATATGATGCAGCATTCGGCCGTTGAAACAAACCATTCCGTCCCTTTTTTAACATCATGGCCACAGGATCAGAGCCTCTGATCTCCAACGCTTCCATCTACAGTATTTCTCTCAATCATCTACTCCACAAAATCCTTTTTGAACATGCGACTCTTCCTCAGATATAACAGCTAACAGTCACCCTCTGGACAGCACCGTAATCCTCGGCCACAACGTCATTTTCCGGCGACATGTCTTTGTCGCCCGTCAAGGGTTCTGGCCTCACGAACGTCATGGCCAACGTCCAATCCTACCCAAAGAAAATGACCATAACAATTTTCATTTCAAAGAGACAAAGAAAAAAAAAACCGCAACCTCCATCTATCATACACCGTAATCTTCAATTGCGCTTGAACCGCATAAGTCCGAGAAGGCACTCGGACTTCGAATCCATCAAACACGATCAACACATAGAAAGCGACCAATGCATTTTTTTTAATGACCTCTCTTCGAGTACATAGCAAGATCTTAGTTTACTCGTCGACACGACGGTGTAGAGACCAAGAAAGATTTTGTGAGCATATGATTCCTTGAGCGGCAACACAAACAGAGGCTCGCATATACCGTGTGCAGTATACATATGTGTATCTTGTAGATCTCGCAACTTCTTCTTTCTCGATAAGTAGGTTGTCTTTATTACGCTCCAAACAAAGAGAATCACGGGTGAACTATTCCTACGTACGAGCTTGAAACGTGAATACTGTTTGAGATATTTAGGATTTTTTTTTCTATATTAGAATATTTCTATTAATTTTCTGTATCACTTAAGATTGCGTGAATATTTTATATTTTTATATTTAACTTGGTATTAGAGCTACATTTCCCATGGCAATCCTAGTGCACTGGGTGCATGTTGCACTCGATGCACCCAAGAAATTTCCCTAATTTTTTTGTTTTGTCTTCCTAGCTTTGCACCCTAATGCATATCCAAATAAATCCTTTCCCATTGTACAAATCTTATCTGAAGAAGCACTTTAATCAAGTCTTTTTTATAATAGTCGTGTTTTGGCGCTAATGGCAATGACTGCATCATTCGGTCGAGTTTTTTATTTTTTTTATTTTATGGAGGTGACTTTCTTTTGATACCAACCACATAGGCCATATCCCAGTAACTATTTTCCAAGCTAGCTGTATAGGCCACTTGATGTTATGACGCCAGTCGTATAGGCCGCGTCGCTTAGTTACTATTTCACAAGCAAGCCGCATAGGCCGCTTGCAATTTCCTCCGATTCTCAATCTTTTGCGTGTCATTTTGAGAAGCCGACACCATCACCAGACTCGACACCGTCAGAAGCATCAAATCTAAAAGACTATCTCACACATCATGGATCAACAAGCCCAATGCCCTGCAGTGTAACAAGTTTTCATGGCGCTAAGTGATATTAATTCAAACTCCAATTGACTTCTTCAATATCACCTTGAGTTTGGGTGGGGGACACTACCGGTTCTAAAAACCTAAGCTATTAAATGAAAGTGTTGTTTATTATTTAAATATTCTAACACTCCCCATCATACTTAGTCTAGCCTTTTACCTAGTACTAAGTGTAAAAACTTAATTAGGAAGGCAAATAGGAACCTAGAAGATTTGAATTCAAAACCTCTAGCTCTGATATCATGTAAGATTTTATGGAATCACTATCAACTATTCTAAAAGCTTAAGCGGTTAGATAAAGACGTGATTTATTATTTAAATATTCTAACAATACGGTTAGCAACCAAAGATACGGCCCTCTTTGAACATCACATTACATAAGATGATGGCCTGCTTTTCAGAGGTTAACGTGATTTGAGTTCCTGGAATTAATGCCCTGTTTTTTTTTGGTTAGACAATTCATGCCCTGTTGGGTTCGTCATACATTCGGCAGATTCTATCTCGAAGTCCGAATATTGTCCAAAGAAAACATATTTTGTCCCAAAGAATTGGGCAAAAAGCTATAATTAAGAGATGGCCTATTGCATCACAAAATTTTCGATATCAAGAGGGTTCGGTTGCATGCTCAATCACTCGTTTCAAATAGAGAAAGAAACAATTTACCCTTAGAAATTTAATTTGCTAATTAGTTGGCCTATATCATACAATAGATGACAATATGAGCAATGATTTTTGTGATCACGCTCTGAAATTGCAGCAAAATCCTTTGTTGTTCCTAATCGGAAAAATTATCAAAAATGTCCTAAACTTATTGTAATTTTGTTCGAAAATCGTTGACATAGACGTCAATCGTCCTACATAACATGGACAGCACTAATGTTAGCAAATTTAATAATATTTTAACTTTTTTAAAATTTTCTTTTCTTTTATTTCTCTTTCCTTTTTTTTCTTCCCTTCTTCCTCTAGCCAATCACTAAACCTCGACAACCGGCCAAAGGCGACCCACCTCACCAATCGCTGAGGTCGACCTCATCGGTCGCCAAGGTCCTACCCCCTACTACAAGAAGAAGAAAAGAAAAAAAAAAAGAAAAAAATAAATAAATGTGAAAATATTATTTAAAATTGTCAACATCGTCGATCACAACCACGCCACGTAGAATCGATCGGTGTCACGCTATCGATGATTTCAATCAAAATTGACGAACTTAATTTACACAAATATAAAACTTTTCAGACTCAATTAGCAAAAAAAAATTAAAATGGAATTGATACAATGATAATAAATTTATAATATTTTTTAGTAATATTTCTGTTCCTAATCTAATACTTTTTATTTAAAATGATCTTGTGCACCAATTATATCACCTGTCAAATACTTTTCGACAACGTACGATGAGATCAGGAATCAATGATTTATCGCAAACTCCACGAACGTAGGTACCGAAATTTGCAACGCAAGCGCTTACGTCGAGAATCACGAACTCTCCGTTCTCTTCTAGCCTATCTCCTCATGATTTTCCCCATGTCCTGACAACACTTTCCTAGTCACTCCTTAGTTACTTCCGAACCATCCACTCGATCGCGTCCAGGTTCAATCGTGCATCAGCCGCCGCCATCCCCACCACAAAAATGCTCCTCCCTATAATTTGCTTCAATACTATTCACAGAAAAAAAGAAAATAGTTTATCTTTCCTGATCAGTCACAAACTCACAATTAGCCCAAGATCATACCCCGATCTTTGTCAAGAAAAGGGAGATGGGAGAGGTCGATCCGGCGTTCATACAAGATGTCGAACATAGGCCCAAGCTTGCCGCCACACATGCCGAAGGCATCCCGCTCATCGACCTTGCCGCCCTCGCCGGCTTCTCACCCTCTGACAGCGCAGTTGCTGCCTCCAATGCCGCCTTCAAAGGGCTCGTGGCGGAGATAGGGGAGGCTTGCAAGAAGTGGGGATTCTTCACGGTGGTGAACCACGGCGTGGCGGCGGAGAAGAGGGAGAGGATAGAGCGGGAGGCGAGGGAGTTCTTCGGGCAGAGCTTGGAGGAGAAGAAGAAGGTGAGGAGGGACGAGAAGAGGGTGCTGGGGTACTACGAGACGGAGCACACCAAGAACGTGAGGGACTGGAAGGAGGTCTTCGACTTTGCCGTGCGAGAGCCCATTGTCCTCCCGGCCTCACCCAAGGATGGCGAAGAGGCTATCACTGAGTGGATCAATCAATGGCCTGAGTACCCTCCCGGATTAAGGTTTGTGTTTCCATGATTTTTGGTTCCTTTGGCTACGTGGTGTTTCAATAGAAGCTGGCGCTTGATCGATAGGAGTTGACTACCTTACATCGTATAATGAGTGAAATGGTGAAATGTGCTCTGCTTAACCATGTAGTATCGATTTTAGTCTATCCCGGACCTTTCTTATGGAGCTCGCGTCTCCTGCCCGTCCAAAATGAAATGATTCTATTGCGGCTGTTAAAATTCAGGGAAGCATGCGAAGAGTACGCACAAGAATTGGAGAAACTCGCGTACAAGCTGATGGAACTGATAGCTCAGAGCCTGGGCTTGCCCGCAAACAGGTTTGACGAATTCTACAAGGACCACACCAGCTTCGTCCGGCTCAACCACTATCCACCATGCCCCACGCCGCACCTCGCTCTGGGCGTGGGCCGCCACAAGGACTCGGGGGCGCTCACCATCCTGGCTCAAGACGACGTCGGAGGCCTCCAGGTGAAGAGGAAGAGTGATGGGGAGTGGATCCTAGTCAAGCCCATCCCTGATGCCTTCATTATCAATGTTGGCGACATTATTCAGGTACCACTTATTAAGAAAAGAACTTTTTATGTGCGCAACTGATCGCCTAATAATGTTCCGCCACTGGTTGTGTCTGTGACTAATGGATTATGATCCATCCTTACGATTAATTTTTGTGATTTTTATGCATCATCATTGGTCATGCATACGAATTGTCATTGTGAATATGGGTGAAGTACTCAAGACGAAACAGAACAAGCTATATATGCTTGACAAATTAACTCTTGACTATGTGAAGGTTTGGAGTAACGACGTGTACGAGAGCGTCGAGCACAGAGTGATGGTGAATTCACAGAGAGAGAGGTTCTCGATTCCGTTCTTCTTCAACCCATCACACTATACCATGGTGCAGCCACTAAAGGAATTGACTGATGAGCACAACCTTCCAAAGTACAGGCCATATAGCTGGGGCAAGTTTTTGGTCGCTCGAATGGGAGGCAACTTCAAGAAGCTTGACGCTGAGAACCTCCAGATTTATCATTTCAGAGTATGAGATTTAGCAGTAGACTTCTCCAGATATTGGCCATCTATTTTGCTGAGATGCAGGCGTGATGTGGCATTGTTGTAGCTAAAGATTTTCAATTTGCTTTGGTGACTTGAAAACTTTGCGGTAGAACCTAAGGAATATGACTTCGCCTAAATAAATAATGGAAATAAGCACAGGAATTTCAAATGTCGTGCCTGTGTTCTTCGTTTTCTGTTCGTACTTATTTATTTGAGTAGGTACACAATTTCAATTCAAAAGGGAGGAAATATGGGATCACAAAAATAGTCAACACCATTGATTTCGTAATTGCTGACCAATGAAGGTTCTCCCCTGCGCTAGCTTTAGTCAACCCAAATGATCTCGCTGAATAAAATATAAAACCCATCGCCTTCCCCCCTCGCAGAGGCCCAGTTCTGGGTAAGGAAAAACATCAAGCGAGGGGCAAATGGACAAGAAGCTGAACCTAGCGTCCCTTGCCCTCCTCATCCTCTTCCTCTTCTGCTTCAAGCAGAATGAAGCATCACTTGAAAGCAAGCACTTTGTGCTGGTTCATGGGTCCGGCCACGGTGCATGGAGTTGGTACAAGATCGCCACATTGCTAAGATCAGCCGGTCACAGGGTCACTCCACCTGACCTGGCAGCTTCCGGGATCGACCCAGAAGATTGCCCTTGCTGTTTTTGTGACTGCCTTAATGCCTGGTCCTGAACTCAATGTTTCTACCTCTGTTGTACTTTGCAAGTATTTAAAGAAAGCGTTAAGAGGAATAGCCAAGAGAACTCTCGGAAGCTGTTCTTTAATAGATTGTTGTGATAAAACCCTGTTGTGAAGTCTCTTGGAAGACCACCACATGTTCTAGACGGCCACTACACCTACGAAAACTCGACCCTCCGAACACCTTCGGTTCTGGCCCAATTTCTTGTCATCGAATGTTTATCGGCTCAGCCCAGTTGAGGTATAACCAATAAATAATAAGAAACTACACCCCATGCTAATTGTTAGGGGGTGCAACAAGAACCGTCCGAATCAAGACTAGACCGGTCGGTTCTAGGCAATCCTAAGGGATGTCAATCCAATCCCCGGTTCCCATTTTTGGAACCAGTGGCTGATCGGTCCGGTTCCCAATTTCAAGGTGGGAACTGGACTGACCAAAACGATAGAACCAGACCGATCATTTTTATTTATTTTAAAAAAAAATTTGAACAACTTTCGAAAAATTTTAAACCAAAAAAAAAAAATAGAACAACCCTCTAAATTCTGTCATTACTTTACTTTTCCAATTTTTCAAATTTTTTAAAAAAACCAAGGCAGAAGTGTGAATTAAAATTTTGTTAATTTGGGATTTTTCTTTTTTTTTCTTCTCTAATAATATGTGTTTGAATTAAGGGATGTATTTTTTTCAATGTAATGATAATAAATGATTTGATTCATTGGAATTGGACCAGTCGATCCTCAATTTCAAGACCAATCGGTCCAATCCACAGTCCCAAAAATTAAGAACCGAACCGAAATCGGACCGGAAACCAATCACCCTTACTAATTGTCTCTATATGGCATCGTTTCAATTTTCTTGGATGTTTAACAATCAAAGCTCTCCCTCTTTTTTCATTATTCTTTTTTTATGTTGCAGCATTTGACATTGGCAAACATGTTGATCAAGCCACATTGTTTGTTCAGCAACAACGACATGTCAAGGCAAATAACAATATCTCAAAAAATCATATTTCGTTCCCCAAGATCTTTTTGGGACAATTGTCTATAAAGTCTTAAATTTATTATATAGCAGTCAATTCAATTCTAAACAATTTAATTATGTCAATTTGGTTTTAAACCTTTTAACAACTTACTAATTTGGACCTAAACTTTTCAATTGGCCTATAATGAATTTTCAATTTAGTTATAAACCTTTCAACGATTTGCCGATCAATTTTAATCGAAAATCATTGATTTGAACACCTATCGTCCAATATGGCATGGCCGACATTAATATGGATTTTTTTAATAATATTTTAATTTTTCATGGTTTTTCCCCTCTCTTCATTGTTTTTTGGGGCTCAAGGGTTGGCAAAGGTTGCCAGCCAACCCTTGTCAACAATGGGCAAGGGCTTGCAAGCTCTCATTGTGACCAATGAGGGCCTGTGACACTCACCCAATGCCGGTGAGGGTTGTCGGCCCTCAGCCCTAAAAATATAAAAAAGAGAAAAACCATAAAATTTATTTTAAAAATTCAAAATATTTTTAAAAAAATGTCAATGATAGTGCCAACCACACCACGTAGAGTAACTAGCATCCATGTCAATGATTTCTAGCCAAAATTAACCAAATGGACTAAATTGACTCAAACGCAAAAGTTTTAAGACTAAATTGATCCAATTGAAATGTTTAAAACTAAATTGATACTAATATAATAAGTTAAACTAAATTGATACTAATATAATAAGTTAAAACTTTTTTTACACTTTTTCCCCATCAATTGAGGGTACATATGCAAAGGAACATCTCGGAAAAGAATCCATTCTTCTATATTCGCGTTGCAACATCCGACCGAGCAAATTCCTAGATGGTGCACCCCGCAAAAAGAGATTGATAATCCCTGGATAAATGAATCTAATAACTTTTCTCCAAAGTGAACTTGAAGCTAGTCATCTGACGCAGCAGCACCTGGCCGTTGAAACAAACCATTCCGTCCCTTTTTGAACATCATGGCCACAGGATCAAAGCCTCTAATCTCCAACGCTGCCATCTATTGGGTTCGTCATGCATTCGACAGATTATAGCGCGATGTCCAAATACTGTCCATGGAAAACATATATTTTGTCGAAAAGAATTGGGCAAAAAGCAATCATGAACAGATGGCCTGGCGCACCACAAATTTTTCCATATCAAGAGAATTCAGTTTTACACTCAATCAATTGTTACGAGTAGAGATAAAATTTATTTGCACTTAGAAATTTAATTCAGTGATTAGTTGGCCTACATCGTTGTATATACTATAGATGACAATATGAGGAATGATTTCTATGATCATGCTCTAAAATCATCAAAATCATTTGTTGTTTCCAATTGAAAGAATTATCAAAAAAGTTTTAAATCATATTGTAATTGTATCGATTAAGTTCTAAATCTTTTACACTTATGTCAATTTAGTCCATCTTACCAATTTTAGCCTAAAATCATTAACATGGATGCTGAGTGTCTTACTAGCACAACCATCACTAATGTGGACAAATTTAATAATATTTAATATTTTTTGAAATTTTTATTTTCTTTTTTCCTTTTTTTCATTCCATTTAATTTTTTCTTTCCTTCATCCTCTAGCCGGTTGCCGAACTTGGCAACTATCCAAAGGCAAGAACTAGTGAGGTCAACCTCACCAATCGTCGAGGTCCGCCAACCAACTAGAGGAACAAGGGAAGAAAAATAAATAAATTAAAAAATTATTAAAAATTATCAACAACAACTTTAATCGTGCCACGTGGGATAACTAGCGTTCATATCTGTGATTTTTGGTCAAAATTAGTCGAATTGACTAAACTGACACAAATACAACAAGTCTAACACTTCATTGATGAATAAAAAGTCTAGAACTGAATGAGTCACAATTATAAATGATTTTTGGTTTTTTTGATAATTTTGTTGTTCCTATTCCAACACTTTTTATTTAAAATTATCTTGTGCACCGATTGTATCACATGAAATCAGGAATCAATCATTGATCGTAAACTCCACGAACAAAACTACCCGAATAACCAATGCAAGCGCTTACGTCAAGAGTCACGACCTCTCCGTCCTCTTCTTGCCCATCTCATGATTTTCCCCCCGTCCTAGTACTATCCTAGTCACTCCTTAGTTACTTCGAATTATTCTAGTCACGTCCATGTTCAATCGTGCATCAGCTGACCCCGTTGCCACTATAAAAATACTCCTCTCTATAATTGCTTCAATATCATCCACGGGAAAAAAAAAAAGGGAGAAGAAGAAAAGAGTCGATCTTTCCTGTCAGTCACAAGCTCAACAATCAGCCCAAAATCATACTCCCGATCTTTATCCAGAAAAGGGAGATGGGAGAGATCGATCCGGCATTCATACAAGACATCGAGCATAGGCCCAAGCTCGCCACCACGCATGCTGAAGGCATCCCACTCATCGACCTGGCCGCCCTTGCCGGCTACTCACCCTCCAATGGCAGTGTCGCTGCTTCCCCGGCCACCTTTGAAGGGCTTGTGGCGGAGGTAGGGGAGGCTTGCAAGAAGTGGGGATTCTTCGCGGTGGTGAACCACGGCGTGGCTGCAGGGAAGAGGGAGAGGATAGAGCGGAAGGCAAGGGAATTCTTCGGGCAGGGCATGGAGGAGAAGAAGAAGGTGAGGAGGGACGAGCGAAGGGCGGTGGGGTACTACGACATGGAGCACACAAAAAACGTGAGGGACTGGAAGGAGGTCTTCGACTGCACCGTGCGAGAGCCTACACTCGTCCCAGCCTCGCCCGAGGATGGCGAAGAAGCCATCACTGAGTGGATCAATCAGTGGCCTGAGTACCCTCCTGGATTAAGGTTAGTGTTACCATGATCTCTTGTTCCTTTGGCTACATTTTGTTTCTATAGAAGCTTGCTCATGATCAATAGGAATTGACAATCTCACGTCATTTGATAAGCGACATGGTGAAATGACATTCATGATTCCTCTCCTAGTCTCCCTTCAAACTCAGGTGGTTTCTCACCTTTGTGGTAGTTCCCAAGTAAGGTGCTCTATTAAACTATATTCATTATTTTAACATACCGGTAACTATGGCTCTTACCTCTTATTGAAAGGTGAATTTTTTTTTTTATCACCCAACAAAGAATATGGAAAATGATATTAGGGAGTCTCTCACCCCAAAATAGATCTTTTACCTATTTTTCCTCCTTTGGTCCTTTCCAGAACCTGCTCAGGTCAAATGTCATATAATAAGTGACATGGTGAAATGGGCCCTGTTTAACTAATACTATCGATTTTATCTATTCCGGACCTTTCTTATGGAGCTCGCGTCTCCTGCCCGTCCAAAATGATTCGCTTGCGGCTGTTAAAATTCAGGGAAGCAAGCGAAGAGTACGCACAAGAATTGGAGAAACTCGCGTACAAGCTGATGGGACTGATAGCTCAGAGCCTGGGCTTGCCCGCTAACAGGTTTGACGAATTCTTCAAGGATCACGCCAGCTTCGTCCGGCTCAACCACTATCCGCCGTGCCCCGCGCCGCACCTCACTCTGGGCGCAGGCCGCCACAAGGACTCGGGGGCACTCACCATCCTGGCTCAAGACGACGTCGGAGGCCTCGAGGTCAAAAGGAAGAGTGATGGGGAGTGGGTCCTAGTCAAGCCCATCCCCGATGCCTTCATTATCAATGTCGGTGACATTATTCAGGTACTACTTATTAAGAAAAAGAACCTTTTTATACGCACAACTCATCGCTTAAAGACGTGTATAAGGAAGATCATTTGTGCCGTGATTGGTTGTGCTTATGCCAAATGATCATTATCCATCTTTTCAATCAAATTTCTATGATTTTCATACATGATCATTGGTCGTACATGTGAATTGTACTTGTGAATGTTAGTGAAGTACTTGACGGAACATAAACAAACTATATATTCTTGACGAATTAACTCTCAACTATGTGAAGGTTTGGAGTAACGAGACGTACGAGAGCATCGAGCATAGAGTGATGGTGAACTCAGAGAAAGAGAGGTTCTCAGTTCCATTCTTCTTCAGCCCGTCGCACTATACCATGGTACAACCGCTCAAGGAATTGACTAATGAGCACAACCCTCCAAAGTATAGGCCATACAACTGGGGCAAGTACTTGGTCACCCGAAAAGGAAGCCACTTTAAGAAGGTTAATGTTTAGATCCTCCAGATATATCATTTCAGGACATGAGATTCAGCAGTAGAATCTCCGAATAATGACCGTCTATTCTGCTGAGATGCGCGTGATGTAGCATTGTTGTAGCTAAAGCTTTTCAATTAGCCTCGGTGACTTGAAAACTTTGTGATAGAATGTAAGGAAAGTGACTTTGTATCGTGGATATTGTCTATTCGCCTATAAATAATGGAGTTAAGCACAGCATTTCAAATATAGTGCCTGCGTTGTTCGTTTTCTGTTGTAAACTATCATTATTTACTTGAGTAGGTACACAATTTCAATTCAAAAGGGAGGAAAATATGGGATCACAAGAATAGTCAACACAATTGATTTCGTAATTGCTGACCAATGAAGGTTCTCCCCTTCGCTAGCTTTTAGTCGACCCCAAACGATCTTGCTGAATAAAACCCATCGCTCCATCCCCGTCCAGAGGCCCAATTTTGGGTAAGAAAAAACATCAAGCGAGAGGCAAATGGACAAGAACCTGAGCCTAGCGTCACTTGCCCTGCTCATCCTCTTCCTCTCCTGCTTCAAGCAGAATGAAGCGTCACTTGAAAGCAAGCACTTTGTGCTGGTTCATGGGTCTGGTCACGGTGCATGGTGTTGGTACAAGATCGCCACATTGCTAAGATCAGCCGGTCACAGGGTCACTACACCTGACCTGGCAGCTTCCGGGATCGACCCACTTCAGGCCATGCCTCTGCGATCGATCTCCCAGTACTTCAAGCCCCTGAGAGATGTCATGGAAGGTCTAGCTTCACATGAGAGAGTGATCCTCGTCGGTCACAGCTTGGGCGGGTTCGCTCTTTCTCAGGTGATGGAGAAATTCCCCGAGAAGATTGCCCTTGCTGTTTTTGTCTCTGCCTTAATGCCTGGTCCTGAACTCAATGTTTCTACTGTCAATCAAGAGGTATGTTTAATTTTAAACCCATTATTGCCAGAGATACGATTTCCACTCCATTCTTAGCCAGGAATTTCTTATTTGTGAACCTTCATTAGAAGAAAACGCTAAAAGGAATAGCCAAAAGTATGCTTAGAAGCAGTTCTTTTCTGCATTGTTTGTAATAAAACTGCTTGTCTTTTGCAAGTGAAGTCTCTCAGAAGATCTCCACCTGTTCTGGACAGCCGCTACACCTACAACAATGGGCCGAACAACCCTCCGACCACCTTCAGTTTCGGCCCAACTTTCTTGGCATCAACGGTTTATCAGCTCAGCCCGATTGAGGTAAAACCAAGAAACGAATCGAAATCCCCACCCCATGCTAATCTTCTCTGCATTGCATAAGTTCCAATTTTGCCAGATGTCTGACAACATAAACTCGTCCAAACATGTTCAGATCAATCAAAGCTCTCCCTCTTTTTTCATCGTCTTTTCTTATTTTGCAGGATTTGACATTGGCGAACATGTTGCTCAGGCCACTGCGTTTGTTCGACGACGAGGACATGTTGAGGCAAATAACATTGTCCCAGAAGAAGTATGGTTCTGTGCGCAGGATTTTTGTGCTTTCGGAGGGAGATAAGCTCATTCCAAAGGATCTAGTGGAGTGGATGATCAGGCGCAATCTGCCAGATGAAGTGTTGAAGATTAAAGGATCGGATCACATGGTCATGATGTCCAAGCCCGCAGAATTAGGAGCAATTCTCCAGAAAACTGCCAGCAAGTATCGTTGACATGAGAAGTGCAGACGAAGAGAGGGACTTTCGATCGTTTGCTCGCAATTCTCCAGAGGGACTTTCCATGATTAGCTTCAATTCAACTTCATTTTGGGAGCTGAGTTCATCAATAAAACGGGGCAAAGGAAATATTTTGACCCAGTGTTTGCACAAATTTCGTATTAAAAAAATAATGAAAACAAGACCATGTAATGTTTGCCATGCTTATAGAACACGAAAACAGTACTAAAAAGATCCCTCTCTGTCTAAAACAAGGGAAGGTGTGCTGAACTTTTGAGTCCTTATCTTCCTTTTAACTAGTCCACCTCGTCTTCCTGTCTTCTTGTCTTTGGTTTTGTCAACCAAACAAGGCAGCCAAATCATGTCTCGCTGGACAGTGTCGCAAGCATCTACGGATATGCATGTCTGTGCCCGCAAATAATGAAAAAGATACTAAAGAAATCGAGCTTCCGCTTGAAATCTTCATGCTTGTTACGGTGTTCATTCCATGGTCTTTTGTCTGTTCTAATCTAAACACCAAGAGGGCATCTTCAAACAGCATATTCAAGTTGGAGGACTAAAGTTGTACGGATTGTGTTAAGTTAATAATTCTCCGATCTTATCTTCAAGATTCGCCCGAAATGTCAAACCTCACAACGGACCAGAAGCAGCCACGAAACATGAGAAGCTTCTCATAAAAAAATGAAGAGAGAGATCAAATGCGCTTTTTCCTCTTGCAAGTTCCGCGAAATCAACATTCTCTAATAAAGTAGATGGATGAACTCTTCTGTCAAGAGAGGTATAATTATTCATTTGCCACGCATGCTCTCCCATTCCCTGTGCATGGGGCGAGCAAGAACCTTAGCCAGAACAGCGCAGAGAAGAATCCAAAAAGCAAAAAGCACATTTCAAATGAGAGCTTTCTTATCCATTGTGGAGCAAAAGACGACGATTCTTTTTCCCCAGAATAAGATTACTCAGCTGAAACAGAGTCTCTGAACTTGAAGATCTGGTGATCAAGATCCAAGAATCAAAATTCTGTCCCTTGTATACATCAAACTTCACATGGTGCAAACAGTGCTTGAACGAGACCAACAAGAAATGCCGCCTATACAGAGCTACTTCATCTCTTGATGAAGAGTCTGACTTACATTATACACAAAGAACGAACTACGTCGCTTCCTATCAGTACCTTGTAAAGTAAATTGAGACCCAACAATAAGGAAGAATTTCAGGGGAAGAGACCAGCGAGAGGGACTGACGGAGCGGCTGGGAAAGCAGAATAGGTGAGCTGCGGAAGCCGCCTTTCGTGGGTGACTATGATGCCAAGAGCTTGTGTAGAGACCAGGACGAAATCGAGGGCCAGATTCAGCAGGTCCTTGAACATCTGCAGTCTGGGCACCAGCATCATCATAATGTCGAGGAGTAGGAAAGCGTGGAGCTTTTCGGGTTATGGCTAAGGTTGTCTTCTTCTCTTCTCCTGTTTTGATTTTTTCCCCACTCGTATACCGATGGTCATTGTCCGTCAAGAGTTCATTCTTATTGTCGAAGAATTAGGAGATTTCGAAAATAATTTCAGGATATGAAATGATTTTGTTTCCATTTCTGAATTAGGAAATAAATCGCTAGAATGAGGAAGCAAGAAATCCGTTTATATTTCTTGCTATTTTCTAGCAATCCTAAACTCTATTTATATGTTATATTCTTTGTAATTTAATAAGCAATAAAATAGAGAAGAAAACATTTCTTCTTCTTTTCAAATCATCATGGTATCAAAGCTTTGGTTTTGAATCTAGCTCTTACGATGGTGTAAACAATGATGATTGGAGCTTAAAACCTAGCTAATCTCTCTACACAATCGAGCAACAGTGGGGAGCAATCCTCTCAGAATTCCAACTTGCTATTAATAGTTCACCGATTAAATGGCCAAAATTATTTGGAGTGGGCTCAATCGGTAAAACTAGCAATTGATGGTAAAGGGAAGCTAGGCCACTTAACAGATGAGGTAAAGGTATTGGACTTCTATTGTGCACTCCCAACAACTGTTATCAAAGCCGATGATTACGGTTTATGGGCAAATGGGCGTTGTGATGTAACAACATGGACTAGTGAGGATGGCTCAGGTGGGCGTTGTGGTGTAACAATGCGGGCCCATAATGATGATATTGGGCCAAAAGGATATACGATTTAAGGAGGAGTATACCTAACACTGGAGCTCACACGTGAGGGGGAGATTATTAAGATACACGTGTGAGTTGTATTAGAGAAGTAGTCCCACATCGGAGAATTGATGTAGTGTGGAGCAATTAATATATACTAATTGGCCTATAATTCACTAACTTAAGCTTTTGAGTTGAAGTAGGTCAAACTAGATATATTGAAGGGCTCGGACTTGGGCTTCCCCCTTGGAGATCTCCTCGGGTAAAGATATCGAACTTCTGCTGCACATTCCCAAAACTACAAGTTGTCAAAACTATTCTCCTTAGTTCATAGTGTTGTTTGGGGCCCATCTAGAATTCCTACACAATCAGGAAAGAAGTGATTTGTTACATTTATCAATGATCATACGAGGAGGGCAAGTTGGGTATACTTGTTAAAAGATAAATATGGAGTCTACAAGTTGTCAAAACCATTCTCAAAAAAGAAATGGTTTGTTACATTTATCATGATCATACGAGGGTGAGTTGGTGAGTTGGGTCTTGTTAAAAGAAAATTTTGAAATCTACAAGTTGTCAAAACCATTCTCCTTAGTTCATAGTAATGTTTGGGGCCCATCTAGAATTCCTATACAATCAAGAAAGAAGTGGTTTGTTACATTTATCGATGATCATACAAGGGTAAGTTGGGTATATTTGTTAAGAGATAAATTTGAAGTGGAGACTATTTTCAAAAAAAAAACACAATTCCAAGTGCAAATCCAGATTTTTAGGAGTGACAATGGGAAAGAATATTATAATAAAATTTTGGGACAGTTTTTCTTGAAAAAGAAGATTGTGCATCAAAATTCTTGCCCTGACATCCCTCAACAAAATGGGGTGGCAGAAAGGAAGAATAAACACATTCTAGAAGTAACTAGCGCTCTATTTTTCACAGCTAAAGTTCCCACGTACCTTTGGGGTGAAGCTTTTCTTACATCTAAATATCTTATCAATAGGATGACATCTAAAGTGTTGAGGTTTCAAACACCTTTGAGAGTCCTTCAAAAGACTTACCCAGCCTCTAGACTTGCTTCAGCCTTACCCTTAAAACTATTCGGATGCACTTGCTTTGTTCATATACATGACAGAAATCGTGGGAAACTTGACCTTAGAGCAAAACAATGTGTATTTGTTGGTTATGCACCTAATCAAAAAGGGTATAAATGCTTTGACCCAATTTCTAGAAAAATGTTTGTTTCCATGGATGTCACTTTTTTTGAATTAACACATTTTTTCGGAGCTCATCTTCAGGGGGGAAAGAAAGTGCAGATTTGCACAATACTGAACATCCTCTTTCTAAAAATCAAATTACTACAATCCTTGTATCAGATTTTGAATCATGTGCTTTAAATAATGAAAATTCGAATCCACTTATATTGGCATCTCATCCTACTTGTGAGCATAACAGGTGTGAAACTAGTGTCAAGAATACAGAGTTCCATCATACTCTCAAGTCTACACAAGAAGAGACAAAACTCAAGAAATAAAGTATCTTGCTCCTTTAAAGTGCCATGAGTCCGAACCAAGGCATGACTATAACTCTATACAATATTCAAGTAATGTTCTAATTCAATCTGTCCAGCTTGATATTAGTCAAACAAATGAGTCTGCCAATGAACTTAACATGCCTATTGCTATCCGAAAAGGAGTTAGGTCTTGTACCAAACATCCTATGGCTCATTATATGTCTTACAAAAATCTCTCATCTAATTTTCGTGCATTTACCTCAACATTGTCTCGTGTGGAGATTCCAAAAACTATGCAGGATGCTCTACAGGTTCCTGAGTGGAAGGAAGTGATTCTTGAGGAGATGAAAGCTCTAGAAAAAAAATGGAACGTAGGATATGGTGGATCTACCCAAAGGAAAGACCACAGCTGGATGCAAATGGGTATTTACAACCAAGCATAGATCCGATGGATCTCTTGAAAGGTATAAAGTTCGATTGGTTGCCAAAGGATTCACCCAAACCTATGGGACCGATTACATTGAGACATTCGCTCCAATTACAAAACTAAGCACTATAAGAGTGCTCATATCATTTGCAACTAACATTGACTGGCCTTTGCAACAACTAGATGTGAAGAATGCATTTTTGAATGGAGATTTAGAGGAAGAAGTGTACATGTACTTCGCCACCGGCTTTGAAGGAAGATTTGGATCAAAGGTATGTAAATTGAAGAAGTCACTATATGGACTAAAACAGTCACCGAGGGCCTGGTTTGGTAAGTTCACTCAATCTGTGAAAAAACAAGGGTATGTTCAAGGTCAAGCTGATCATACCATGTTTATAAAGCATTCTTATGATCGTAAGGTTGCAATTCTAATAGTGTACATGGACGACATCATTCTCACTGGGAATGATATTGTTGAGATGAACAGGTTGAAAAAATGCCTTGATTCTGAGTTTGAGATCAAGGATTTGAGAACTCTAAAGTATTTCCTTCGAATAGAGGTAGCCCGATCGAAAAAGGGAATTGTGGTCTCGCGGAGGAAATATGGGTGCGTTTGGTTGGGCTTTCAGCCCCGAAAGCCCCTTGGGAAAATGCAAGTGCGTTTGGCTTGCAATTTTGAAGGGCTTTGGGAAGATGCAATTGCATCTCCAAGTATCCTTAAAGGCCCTTAGGTGAATGCAGGTCTAGAGGTGCATTTGCAAGTTGCATTTTCGGAATGCAACTTGAAGGATCACTGTTCATCTTCCTCACGTGGCCAACACCGCCGACGACCGTCGGCCACTAAGGAGGGCGACCGCCGACCAAGGGGTGGCCGCCGGCTTGCCTCCTCAGGCGGCCGTCGCCAGGTTCGCGACCCAGGGCGAACCCGGGTGACGCGACCGCCGCTGCGGTCGCCCGACCTCGGGCGAGGCTACCGAGGTCGCACGGCGGCCGATTTGGCCGCTCGGAGCTTGACCCGGCGGCCGATCGGCCGCCGGAGTGTGGCCGACGGCCAATCTAGCGGCCGGAAAGTACATTTGAAAAAAAAATTATTTACAATTTTTTTTTTTTAAATACAAAAATTTCGCAAAAAGCCCATTGACAAAATATGTATTCACCAAACGGCACTTGGGTCAAAGTTGCTTCACAATACAAAATTTACCAAACAGTATTTGCATTTCGAGAAACTCCCTTAGCTCAAAGATATTTGCATTTTCCCAAGTGTATTCCCCCAAAGCCGAACCAAACGCACCCTATATCCTAAATCTTCTAAAGGAAACGAGAATAAGTGGTTGTAGATCAGTAGAAACTCCGATAGATCCCAATCAGAAACTTGGAGATGACAACAATGGGGCTCCTATTGATATATCGAGATACCAGAAGTTAGTAGGGAAACTTATTTATTTGTCGCATACTCGGCCAGATATTGCCTTTGCTATGAGTATGGTAAGCCAATTTATGCACTCTCCATATGAAAAACATTTGGAGGTTGTGTATAGAATCCTAAGATACTTAAAGAGCACACCGAGAAAAGGTTTGCTATTTAAAAAGTTTGCTCAACATGGGGTTGAAGCATACATGGATGCAAATTGGGCAGGGTCCATTACTGACAGAAGGTCGACATCAAAATATTGTACATACGTATGGGGGAACTTGGTTACTTGGCGAAGTAAGAAGCAAAATGTGGTGGCATGAAGTAGTGCAAATGCTGAATATCGAGCAATGGCCCATGGGATTTGCGAAATGTTGTGGCTAAAATGAATACTAGAAGAACTTCAAGTATTAGTGGAAATGCCTATAAAGTTGTATTGTGAAAATAAGGCTACAATCAATATTGCACATAATCTAGTGCAACATGATAGAACTAAGTATGTTGAGATTGACAGACACTTTATCAAGGAGAATATTGATGCATGAGCTATTTGTATGCTATTTATGCCAACAACACAACAAATAGCCGACATTCTTACAAAGGGATTGTCCATACCTAACTTTGAGTCTCTTGTCAGCAAGTTGGGCATGATAGACATTTATGCACCAACTTGAGGGGGGTGTTGAAGAATTAGAAGGAAATCTCGAAGATCTCAAAGATAATTTTGGGATATGAAATTATTTTGTTTCCATTTCTGAATTATGAAATAAATCGCTAGAATGAGAAAGTAAGAAATTTGTTTCTATTTCTTGCTATTTTTTAACAATCCTATACTCTATTTATATGTTATATTCTTTGTAATTTAATAAGCAATAAAACAGAGAAAAAACATTTCTTCTTCTTTTCAAATCATCACTTATACATGAGGAGTGACTACGAAAGATCCAGAGCTTGATCAAATCTGGCTCTTGGTGGGGCCAAGGGACAAATCTCTCTCTCTCTTAATTATAGGATATACTTTTTTGGCTAAATTTGATAATTTATATTTACCAAACTTAAGATGTCAAAAAAAATCATTATTAATTATAAATTCTCTATGTACAAATTTCACTAACAAGTGCTCCTTAGACATTACTTTAATTAGTTAAAAAAAATTGTTAACAAGTGCCTACATCGGTTTACTTAAAATCGCTAAATATAAAGCAAACGCATATCGATACAATTTGAGAATTGAACAAAAACACATTTCAAGATAGCAGTATGTTTCAAATAGAATTGTTTATACTTCCTAAGCATAAATAATAACCTTTAATTGGGAAAAAAATATAGATTGTCGGTACATATGTCTGTGATTGATTTTGTTGTCCAGTCTATTAAGGTACCATTTGGTAATTTTCCAATTTTTTTTTTATTTTTCTATTCTTTTATTCCCAAAATAGAAAAATAACCTAAATGTATTTATATTCCCCAAAGTAGAAAGTTGTCAAGGGGAATAGGTTTGGAATAGAAATGAAAAGTATAAAAATATTAGTTTTTTTTTTGTTTCTGAGAACAATTTCTAGAAAGTCATTTATTGGGTCGCCACTACTCATGAGCGCCAGTTGTTGCCCGTCACCTACCGCATGCCAGTCGCCGCCCGTCGGTCGGTTGCTACCACCGTCAAATAAAAAAGGAATAAAAAAATTTTGTTGGTATTTTTCTATTCTGGGAATAGAAAATTTATATAGTTACCAAACGCGTTATTTTATTTAAAAATTATTCCATGGAGTAAAAATAGAAAATAAATAATTCTCAAAAAAATTATTCTTAAAGTAGAAATGTTACCAAACACGCCCTAAGAAGATGGTTTTATCCATTGCAAGATATTTCCTGGAGATTGCACAAGCAAGGTGTCATGCCTATCTAGTGCCACGTTGCATTTGGCTTCATTGATGCTTTTAAAGGATATGCCATTAAGTAGGGGGGAAATTCCTTAAAATTCATAAATATTTTGTATTTGTATCAATTTAATCATGAAAATTCCAATCACATCAACTGAGTCATAAACATTTTGCTAATTCAATTCTTCGACTAATTTTATTTGGAAATCATTTACGTAAATGTGAAATGTCCTACATGACATAATCAACCTTAACGTAACAATTTTTACAAATTCAAAAAATGTATATTTTTTTCCTTTTTCTTTTTATTATTATTTTTAATTTTCTTTCTTCATCCACTGATTGACTAGCCTCAACGATGGGCAACCTTGCTTTGGGTGTGGCTCAAGCTCATCAAGATCTAACAAGACAAAGGCTCAAGCTTATTAGAATCAGGCGAGATGGAACCTCACCATCCTCAAGTGAGCTCAACCTCATCGGGATCTTGTGAGCTTGAGCCTCATCCAAGGCTCAACCTCGCCTGAGGCTCAACCTCTCCAGCCCTCTCCTATAATTAGTTGTCATTGACGCTTGGCGACCTAAGGGGAAGAAAGAAAAAGAAACGAAAGGAAAGAAAATATATATAAATTAATTAATTAAAAAAATGTAAAAACAATTCTTGTCAATATTAGCTATGTCACTTAGAATGCTTAGGCTTTATTTGGTAATCGGTCAAATAGTAACATTCATATTCTTTTGTTTCATAGAAAAAAAAAGAACAAAAATTTATGTGATAATTTTTTTTCCAATAACAAATTTTGTTTTCGAGAATATATTTGGAATAGAATCAAGAAGTAGAAAAAAATTCTTTTTTTCCTTGAAACAACTCAAGAATCAAGCCCAAATCATTTTCTTTTTCTTCTTCTTCTATTTATTTTCTTTCTTTTTCTCTTTGTCTTCTTCTTTCTCTAGGTCTAGCTAATCGCCAAACAGACGAGGTTTGATAATCTCACTGGAATCTTGTTGGCCCTCGACAAGGCTTGACCTCAACCTCGCCTAGCTGCCATGAGGTCTAGCCTCGCCTGCAGCCATGCAAGACTCCCTCGAGGTTGGCGAGGTCATCGACTAGAGGAAGAAGAAGAGAAAGGAAAAAAAAAACTCATAAAATTATTTTAAAAATTAAAATAAATATTAAATCATAAAAAAATTATGGGTCATGTTATGTAATTATCAAACACTTTCAAATACTCAAAAACTCATCCAAGAAACAAATTAAAAAAAAAATCATTTTCAAGTAAAAATTGTTTCTGAAAATGGAACGGTTACCAAACGCACCATCAACATCTATGTTAGTCATTTTTAGCCAAAATTGATCAGAAAAATTAGATTGATAATTTTAAAAAAAAATTAGAACTCAATTGATATAATTAAAAAGTTCAAGGCTAAATTAATATAATTACATAATATTTTTTTGTAATTTTTCCATTGAGTGGGCCTCGCTTGTTGGGAAATCGTTGACCATCGTCTAGGACCCTAGAAGACCACGAGGGAGAAAAAAAAATTGGCCCTTCTAAAATTCCAAGATTATTTGTTTTATTATAAGAATAGACATACACGTCATTATTTTTTCTAAGCACTAGTTGGCTCAAACAAACAAAGTTGACGATTGCGTCACGATTTCGCTCAAATACTATGGTTTATTCGTGCAAGAAAAGCTCAATTGAAGTAACCAACTTCTCTCCAAAGTTATCGGTAAGTAATCAAAAAGATAATTACTCATAAGTTTAAAACATTAGTAAATTCACATGATATTCATCAACATGTACTTCTAGAGGCTAATACTAATTACATCAAACATTTGTAGACACATGACTTGATATTATCACATTTACCACATTATTAATGGAAACTCATTAACCTTGAAAATATTGGCTCATCCATCGTTTTGTAAATTTCATCATGTGATTTGAATTTTTTATCCGAATGGATTAGACCTTTTAAATAAGAGAGAAGTTAATAATGTGCTTTTAGGTATGATAACTTCAGAAGGTATTTGATAATATGTAGCGTTTAGACAGTGACCCCACGTGTGTATTTGCACATGTGTTTTGAGCGGCTATTACCATGAGTACTAAGTTTTGACCCATTCGCAAATGTTATGAGGAGTGAAGTGGCAATTTTCAGGAGTAATGTTTAACTACTGCCCTATAGCAACATATGATCTTATAGTCACTTACAAATATAATGCTGACTTTCACTGTAACTTGTCTCCTCATATTCTCTTCATTCCATCCACTTGTCTATGACAAAATATTTAAATATTAAACCGCATATTCATTTAAATGTTTAAACTTCTATAGCCGTTGATAGTAATCCCATAAAAATCTTATATAGTATGAAAGTAAGAGGTCTTGAGGTGTAAGCTCCTGTGTTCCCACCTAATAAAGATATATACATATTTGATACTAGGAAGTATAAGGGTAGTGTTAGAATATTTAAATATTAAACCACATTTCCACAAAAATCAGAGCAGGAGAGTCTAAGTTTGAATAGATGCTTATTTGCCTCCCCAACAAATATTTCCACCCTTAGTTCTAAACAAAAAGACCATACTAAGCATAAATGCCAGAAGTAGAATATTTAAATACCAAAGCACACATTTATCTAAAAGTTTTAACTTTTAAAACAATCAACAGCCAAATGTCATGGCTCAAAGAAACGCATGATCCAAGAGGTTCTCCAAATGAAGGTCGTGATTGATCCATTAAGCAACATGTCTTCTGAAGCTCTCGGATTTTCCCAAGTGTTCTAGAATACTCTTAGGGCAGGCAATATGGTAATTATATGTATATGTAATGAATTGGGGGTAAATGGTAGTTTAGGAGATGCAATCTCCATCGTTAGATCGAAAAGATATATACAATTACAGTTTATTTTGTACTTGTATATATAAAGGTCTGCTCCCCTCTTTATATAATCTCATCTATAAGTGAAACATAAGTTAAGAGTATGAGTAAGGTTGACTTAAGAGAAATTCCATGAGCTACCATTTCGTCGTGATATTGATAAGTTGAGATGATGTATCTAGTACGTATACAAATATTGATAATATTCTCGTATTAATGCCAATCATTAATTATATAAGAACAACTATAGATCCTAATGCCATGTGAATTATAAGTCGCAATCTATACATGAATTAGATGTGGGTAAATCCTCATTGTATCGGATCAAAACATGAGTTTCCCTAATAATCAAACTCTTGCCACAAAATTGATTTAGTAGTTTCGATTTATTTTGAGAAGGAGAGGGTATTTCCCAATTTTGGGCTTGAATTTGAATCCAATTCGCAAAAGAGACCTCCTTTCTTTCTTCAAATATAGGCCCCACACCTCAGGGCAAGGTCAATAATTCATATCATAACCGTTGGAGGATTTATACTTTGGGATTATGCCATCCTTTCGCTTTTACGAAAAAAGCCCTCCCAAAAATTTTCAAATCCCACGAGCGGTTAGGGATGCGTCGCTTTCAAAATCTAGATCCCATCTCCACCGTCCATCTACCTGTAAAAGTCCTCGCAGCTTCTACCCTCGAAACCCTCTCGATTTCGAATTTTTGAACTCCAAGAGTTCTTGTCCAGTTCAAAATTACAGACAACGGGAAATGCGAGAGAGAGGGAGAGGGAGGGAGGGAGGGGATGGGATGCTTCCTTTGATCGATAACTCAGTGACTTCGCTCGGTCTCTGACAGTCGTCGTCTTGTTCCTTCTTGTTTTTGGCTGTAGTCGAGGATTGTTTTCGAAGTGCGGAAGGAAAGAGGAAGTTTTTCAGCTTAACTGAGCTCCGATTCAGCTGAAAGATTTCAGGATCGAGGGCATTAGGCATTCTTTTCTTCAGTTCCTCTTTCAGGTAGACATTTCCTCGACCTTTGTCTTCGTTCTTTGAGGTGCACGTTGTTTACTTACGGTTCAATAGCCTCTAGTCTCGCATTGCCCTTGTCTTTTTAGCGCGCTTTGATTGTTGTTCTTTGCTGAGATTTTCTCTTCTCGCCGGATGTCAGAATGTTGAGAGATTTGAAGTTCCTCCGTCGGAATTCCGGCAAGCACGAGGAAGTTGAGAATGTACCCTTACAGCATACTAGTTCATCAGCAATTCAAACCGCTTGGGACTCTTCTCGGCTCCGTTAAACGCTATTCCAGAACCTACCCAAAACCCTAGACATGAAGCAGAAGTCAGCACCAAAAGCAGGGTTGATAGAACCCCCAGTAAGCCCAAGGTCAGAAATGCAGATCCCTCGTTGCCTCTTCGAACCCCAGAAAAGCATAACTTGGGTATTTCATCTAAGAACCGGTTTGGTTGGGCCAAAAACGAGAGCGGTTCAGTTACCACTGACGCGAACGATGATTCCAGGACTGACGAAAAAAACTTTTCGACTCAAATTAGTCGGGGGATCGGTGTAGGAAATTTCGCAACTCCGAGGACGACTAAGACAGTTGGAAGAGCGAATTCAAATTACTCCGAGAGTACTTCCACACAAAGTACGCCGACTAAGAGTGTCAGCAAGCCTCCCAGTGTCGGTTTTCGAAGTAAGATGGATAGCAATGGTGGCGGCCGCTGGGGAAATTTTGCTGCATTGTACAAAGGGATGCCAAGCTCTATTGGTCCCACAACGGTGGTTAACACGGTTGAAGTGCCTCACTTTGACCTCAGGGAAGATCCATCATTCTGGATGGAACACAATGTACAGGTATGGAAGTGTCCGATACTCTCCTCTTTTCTGAGTCGTTTGTGATACCATCAGAGTGAAGGCCGAAATTGGGAATGTTTCCTAATCTTTGCCCCAACAGTTGATAGTAATTTGGAGTCGTTTATATGATTTTTTTTTGGCTGTTTATGTTGATGTTGAGAATCTTGTCTAGGTTCTTATCCGTGTCCGCCCTCTCAATAACATGGAACGGAGTACATATGGTTATAACAGGTGCTTGAAACAAGAAAATTCTCAGAGCATCACTTGGATTGGCCAACCTGAAACTCGATTTACTTTTGATCATGTAGCCTGTGAGACTGTGGACCAGGTATTTCCAGACAAAAGTAAATATGGAAATGCCAATTCCATCATTCATACTGTTTTGCATGTTGATGGCCATTTCTATTTTGGGTTGTAACTATGTGTCAATATCCAACTTTGCAGGAAGTGCTCTTTAGAATGGTTGGTCTTCCAATGGTGGAGAATTGCTTGTCTGGGTATAACAGCTGCATGTTTGCTTATGGGCAGGTACTCCATTGAATTGTTACCGAATATCATTTTATGTGCTCTTGGTGTTCACAACTCATGGGTTGTGTTTGAGCCAATACTCAGTTTTGTTAATTGTGTTTTTCCTTCACTGTCTCACTGAATTTAATCCAAAGAATGCATCTGATTTTGCAGACGGGAAGTGGGAAGACTTATACAATGCTTGGTGAGATTGAAGACCTAGAACTGAAGCCGAGTCCTCATCGAGGAATGACACCACGCATTTTTGAGTTCTTGTTTGCAAGGATTCAAGCTGTAATTTGAACTAACCACATAAACTACTTGGGGTTCAATTTTACTTGTATATGCTGCTTCTTATGATATCTAGTGTTGCAGGAAGAAGAAAGCCGGAGGGATGAGAAATTAACGTACAATTGCAAGTGCTCTTTCTTAGAAATTTACAATGAACAAATTACAGATCTCCTTGATCCTTCATCTACAAATTTGTCGGTGAGTCGGTTGCCTAAGATGCAAACTTCTTACTTCTTAGAAGCCAAAGAACTTTTAACAATGTTTATTCAAATGCAGTTGCGGGAGGATGTCAAAGAGGGTGTCTATGTAGAAAATCTCTCTGAATTTGAAGTAAGGACAGTGACTGACATTCTAAAGCTGCTGACAGAGGTTTGGAGTCATTGCTTTCATCTCTCTCTCTCTCTCTCTCTCTCTCTCTTACATTCATGAGCACAAAGCAACCAAAGTCCTACTTTGTTGCATTCAGGGTTCCTCAAATCGGAAAGTTGCAGCAACAAATATGAATAGAGAAAGTAGCCGCTCTCACAGTGTCTTCACATGTGTGATAGAGAGTAGGTGGGAAAAAGATTCCACAGCAAACCTAAGATTTGCGAGATTAAACCTGGTTGATCTTGCTGGTTCTGAGAGGTGAACCATAAGCAATGTTATTGAACTATATATACACATTTAGCATGAGCATATGTTTGACCTGTTTGACCATCTTATCCTCCAATAGGCAGAAGACATCCGGCGCAGAAGGAGATCGCCTAAAGGAAGCTGCTAACATCAACAAATCACTGTCAACTCTAGGGTACTTCATTTGTAAAGGTTTATGTGTTTCTCTTTCATTTCTTTGTTTTTTGGTCTTATTGGCAATAATGTCACACAACCGGACTGCAGTCATGTAATTATGGTTTTGGTCGACGTGGCAAATGGGAAACCAAGACATGTTCCTTATAGAGATTCAAGGCTAACCTTTCTACTCCAGGTCAAAACCATCTCTCTGGAAAATTCATGAGGCCATGTTACCTATTATCAGTTCTTTTATTCTGTCGTTCTAAACTAAATGCAGGATTCTCTTGGCGGAAACTCAAAAACCATCATTATTGCTAACATTAGTCCTTCAATAAGGTACAATGATTCTTTACGTGTTCTGTAATTATGAGCCCTCCCACTGATCAACTTGCATCCTTAATAAGTATCTTTCTCATAGAGATAATTAACTTTGTCTCCTACAGCTCCTCAGCAGAGACATTGAACACTTTGAAATTTGCTCAGAGAGCAAAACTCATCCAGAATAATGTAAGCTTGCTTCATTGGTCCGGCAACGGTATTAAATTCTGTTGACTGTCAACAACTTTATGGCAGTAAATGACTTTCTCCTTTCTGGGATAGGCTGTGGTGAATGAAGATTCTACTGGTGATGTAACTGTTCTGCAAAATCAGATACGCCTCTTAAAGGTAGACTGAAGTTTTCTGAACAACTTTCTTGTCTGCTGATCTATAGCCAAAATACTTCTCTCAGATTTTATAACTTCAAGCAAGTATTTGTCATTCTATCTATTCATTAATTAGTGGAAATGGATTTCCATCAGGAGGAGCTTGCTGCACTAAAACGCCATAACATCTCCAGATCATTATCATTTGGTTCAACTTCCATTGTGGGGCCTGGTGATAAAAGTGATGGTGATAAGCAGGAAGTTGATGATTCTCTTCACTTTGATCCCAGCGGTGTTGTCAGAATGTCCAATAAACAGGTATGGTGGCTTGGGTCTAAGATGGGAATTCAAGGGACTGGATAAATGGAGGATACTCTTCGAGGAGAAGTATGAGTAATCTGCACATTTTACACTTAAGTGTCAGTTAGAATGGTTTGCTCTTATATGCTATGCCATTTAGGCTACAAGAAAAGCCCACTCTGCATTTCAGAACCTTTGCAAGCACATCTGTTTCTATGATTAGAAGTCTCCATACCTGTCTGGCCCTACCATATGATTACCCAAGATCACATTAACTGATGTGAAAGAAATCTTATAAAATATCATACTTTTTAGCATCACCACACTCATACGGGCCTAAAATATTTGTCAATGTGAACCAGCTGAAATCCTTGGAGACAACACTTGCCGGTGCTCTAAGAAGGGAGCAAATGGCTGAACTAACCATCAGGCAACTTGAAGCAGAGATTGAGCAGTTGAACCGTTTGGTACTTTCTGCATTTTTTTCTGTCATTTTCTTCATGGCATGAGCTGTGTGCAATCATGCTGATTCTCTTTCTTCCATAGGTACGGCAAAGGGAGGAAGACACCAGGTGCACCAAGATGATGCTAAGGTTTAGGGAAGAAAAAATCCAAAGGATGGAATCTCTCCATATTGGTTCAATCACTGCAGAAGTATACTTGCATGAGGAGAACAAAACACTTTCTGAAGAGATTCAGTTGCTTCAAGCCAAAGTTGATTGGAACCCTGAAGTAACTCGCTTTGCTTTGGAGAACATTAGGCTTTTGGATCAACTAAGGAGGTGAGGTTTTGGACACGCCTTTATTCTAGTTGGATATTCCTTAAACACATTTTACTCAAACTGATTGCACTTTTAGGTTCCAAGAGTTCTATGAAGAAGGGGAGAGGGAACTGCTATTGGCAGAAGTAACTAAACTGCGAGATCAGGTACTAGCAGAGACCTTGCAACTACATTGCTAATTTCTAATCTTTGTGATTGGTAGCTGGTGTAAATTAGAGTTTGTTGTTTTATTCACAGCTGCTGCAATTCATGGATGGAAACTCTGAACAGCCCAACCATTTTAGCTCAGGCATCCAACCTCAGGTGGGTCACATTCATCAAAACTTTGTTATTCTTGTAGATGGTTCTTAGTGACAACAAATTTAGTCTTTCTATCTCTAAGGTGCTTGAATTTACACCTAAGAGGAGTGAAATTTCCTCTCATTCTTCTCCTTGCATCTTTGTATGGTTCTTGGCTTTTAACCTTGAAATTTCTTTCTCTGTTACAGGAAGCCATGCAGGCAGGCAAAGAAAATGCTACACTCCAATTAGAGGTTTCTTTATTCTTCAACTTCCTCACTTTTCTTTCTACATATAGTCCCTGTATTAATCTCCTATTTTGCATTGTTATTAGTTAAGGAACACGTCCAAAGAACTGGAGGAATGCAGACGTAATCTAACCTCTTGCCTAGAGGAAAATGCAAAGCTTAGCAGGTAAAGTGATCTTATCTTCTGTGTTGAAGTCTTTTACTCTATTCTTGCTGCTTAAAGATAATTTGTGGTAAAAAGGAAGTTTTTGAAATAATGAATAACTCATGCTGGAATACATTGTTGGTCCAACATAACATTTTTCATGTTCCAAAAATATCAGCTTCTCAAGCTTACAAAGTCAATGCATTAACTACACAAAAGGACTCAATGGACTTGATTATAATGCATCACATGGCCATATATTATTTAGTTTGTAGAGTACTTAGTTTTGTTACCACTTTAATTGGGAATTCAAAGGCTTCTCAAGGTGCACTAGCTTCACAAAATGCTCATGTAACTTCTTTTGCTTTTGCAGAGAAATACATCATCTGAATTGTCAGTTGGATAGTCTCAATTCCCAAGACAACAATGGAGATGGCAATTTTAGAAAGGTACTTGTTTGGTAGAGTCATAAATACTTGTGATTTGTAATATTCAATGTTTGAGGTGGTACTAGACATACTCATTTTTGCTAGTATCACTGTGTAGAATGTTGATTCAAATTCCCCAATATTAAAAGCTTACGAGTATTATAGATTCAATGGAAAGTAAAGGGAGAGCATATGTGCTGAGATGTCAATGTCACTTTCACTTCTCACATTCTTCCGGTTACTATAGCATGTAAAGCAATCAGAAGTATTAAACTTTATTTCAGGATTTGAGAGACGAATGTTCTCAAGAGCCACAGTGGAAGCACACAATTCTGGGGAATGAACATGCAGAAGAAATCATGGATTTGCAGCTGGAGTTGGACATTTTAAAGATAATTCTCAAAGAAGAGAGAACATCTCGAGGCGAACTGGACGAGAGAATTATCTGCTTGACTAAAGATCTTGAGCTGGCAACAGAAAAACTTTTATCAACTACCAAAAGATGCAAAGATGTTACCAATGAATTGAAAGAAGCAAAGTCTGTTATTGAAGCTCTTGAGTCTCAACAAATTCTTTCACTCAATGAGATGGAGGATATTCAGAGCAGTAATAGTAATTATATGAAACTTTTGAGCTTAAAAGAGATAGAAATTGCAGCACTAAAGAAGCAACTTTCAAGCAAAAGGTTTAGAGATCAAGAATCCAGTAAAGGTGCAGGAAGTGAGGACTCGCCCATGCAGGCAAGGTTGAAGAAGATGCAAGATTCTCTTGAGAAGGCTAAGCAGCTGAACATGTGGTACCAGAATGACCATGCATTTCAAGTGTCTAATGAAGAAGAAATGGATAAAGTTTGCAAGCAAGCTGAAGCTGAAACGGCTGAGGTGATTGTCTGCATGCAGGAAGAACTTACCATTCTTCAGCAGCAAGTTCTTGATAGTCAGGTGAGAGAGATGGAGACCAAACAAAATACAGTGATGCTTCAAACCGAACTAAAGGATCTCCAGGAAAAACTTGATCTAGTTACTGAAAATAACATGCAGTTCATCAGTCTGCTTGAAGACAGAGACAGAGAACTCCAGACATTGTCAGAGGAATGGAAACTTTTGACTTGTGAGATTGAAGAAGTACTTGCCAACGGGAATGAATCACTTGCAGTTGCCTCTGATGAGCTGGGCCACATTTCCAACTCTTTCCCTCAGAAAAGGATTTGGATTGCTGAGCATTTCAGTCAGATGATTCGGACGATATCTGAAAAGGATCTGACAATTGAAGAACTTGGTAGATATTTAGAAGATGCAAACAAGAAAAGAAATGATTTGGATTGCATGTTGAAGTCTTTGAGAGGAGCAGCCCTGGCCATCACTGAAGCACACCAGCAGGAGTGCAGTGAAAAAGAGAGAGAAATTGTCTCGTTGACTTCACAGTTAGAGGCAACAGCACATGAACTTTCCAAGCTGGAGGAGAGAGCTAAATTTGCTGAAGATACGATAAAAAATGCATCAACTATGGCAACAGCTGCTTTTGTAGTTGTGAATAGATTGTCCGAAGTAAATCACAATTATCTCACAAAACTGGGGCAAAAAGATATCCTTCTACGTGAGTCAGCAGATATGAACATGAAGAAGGATATCTTTCTCAGTGAACAGGCTGTGACTATCGAGGAATCAAAGAAGCAGATTGACTCTCTAAGAAAGGATCTAGTACAAATGGAAAATGCTTGTACGGTACTAAGAAAGGAGCGCTTAGAGGAGCAGCAACATCTCTTTGTTGTGGAGCAGAAGCTAGAACAGATGGAAGAAAGTACTATTATGAAGGCAAGAGATAGATTAGATGAGCTTAAAACTGGTGTGTCCATGCTCCAGTCTTGCATGAGTGATTACTTAGAGCACGATGAGAGTCCTCAAGGAACTGATGAACAATTATTATATGCGTCTTCCAGCAACAAGATTGAAAGACCGGTAAGCTAACTCTTCCGGCTCTCATTTGGTGACCAAAACTTTGAGCGCAGTCCCCTTTCTGCATTAAATAGGCCTGAAATGTTCATTTGATTTGTGACTCGCTCTTTCTGAATGTTGTTGCAGATAAATTCTGAAACGTCTACAGAAAAGAGCTTAAATTTAAGAGCTGTCAGGAGTCTGAGTGATGATGATACTTCCCCTTCTTTTCTGGTGGGGAATACCATGCCTCCATATTCATGTGATAGAGATATCACGATCAGTCTTCTGAGAAAAGAGATAGAATATGCCTTGGAAAGTTTGAAACAAGTGCAAACTGAGATGGCCCAACTTTACAAGGAGAAAGAAGAAAGACTGTTGTCTGAGGAGAGGGGCAGGGATAGAACAAAATGGCTCACAAATCAACTGCTGTCCCTAGAAGGAGTCATGAGGAACTTCGAAGAGCAATCACAACTTAAGATAGAAGCCCTTAATCTTAAGATGCAGACTGTTGGCCAAACTGTGAAGAATGCAAACAGAGATTGGTGCAAGACAAAAGAGGTAAGCCTCAATGTAACTCAGTGTTCTGTTTCTACCATGTAAACTTTGCTGTAGTACACTTGGAATACTTTTTTTTTTATTATGAATTTTTCAGTTGAACCTATGTCTGTTGTATATCTGATTCAGTGTCTTTAGACCTCTTTTCTTTGAAGATTGTCAAAACAATCTTGTCAATGGTTTAAAATGCTAACAATAATAGAATGTTAGGAACATGATGCAATCTGAAGCAATGGTCTCTCTCTCCCGCTTTTCTTTTTCCATAAAGCATCTAAATTTGCATATCAGGGCATGGTGGCAGCATTCTGTTGACCAGTTTATCTATTCTATTATTGAATTATCTATTGACAATTCCCTAATACAACAGTTGCTTGAATGTGAAGTTGGGGATGCTGAGATAGTTGCAGCACAAAAGTCTGCGGAGGCTTCTCTTATTCTAGCTAAATTTGAAGAGGCTCAGGATACCCTGAAAGAAGCTGATATTATAATCAATGAACTAGTGATGGCAAATGAAGCAATGAAACTCGATATCAATAAGCTGGAAAAAGATGTAGGGTCATTGATGAAGGAGAGAAACATGCTATTGAATGAGGTTCAGAACTTGCAATCCATCAGCTCTCAAAAGTATCAGCAGATTGACAGCCTTGAAGAGCATATTAGCTTGCACATGGCAGAAACCAGAGATCTGCTTGCAGGACTGCAGGGAATTGCTGGAGAGTTCCAGAGCACTTTCGAAGAACAGTTCTCATCATTAGCCAACGACTTCAACAGCATGAAGATTCAAGTCTCCAACTCCACAAAGTTAGTGAAGTCATGGCTTGAAGACATCTGGTCTGAGATCATTGTTAGGGATTGTGCTGTGTCGAGCTTACACCTTTGTCACATAGGGATTATGTTGGAAACGGTAACTGGACTGAATGCTGAGAATGGTCTGCTCCAGCATGGCCTACATCAAAAAAATTCTCTCCTCACTGATCTAAGAGAGCACAATCTTAAATCGAAAAAGGAGCTGGAAGTATTCAGAATCCTCAAGGGAAAATTACTAGCTGACATCAAGAACAGCTACAATCGCATCTCAAGGAAAGAAGAGGAAGCTGGGGATATGAGAAATAAGCTAACTGGTTTTGAGAAAAAGATATTAGACCTACAGTATCAGGAGGAGTTAATGTTAGAAAGGTCTAATCATATGGGATCTCAACTTGCTATTTTGACAAGGAGTTGGACTGGACTAACTCAAATGCCATAAATTCCCTTCTGGATCAGGAGAAGTTGATGAGAGCAGAAGAAGAGGCTTTGCATTCTAAGCTTGAGCTCCTTACACTAGACTCATTCTCAAAAGACTTAGAGTTGCTTATCTTGAGGAAGGAAATTGAAGAGATTGCTCTCCAAAAGGCTAATTTAAACAGCAAGAACGTCAATTCTTTTGCAGCTCTACAGAATCTGACAAGGGAAATCATTATATCGAAAGTCGATGGAGAGTTAAAAGAGCAGATATTATTAGACAACGAGATTCAGATTTCTCTTCTAAAAAAGGAAATTGAGGAAGCAGAGAGTAAGAGACTAGATTTGTCTGCTAAGCTCGGTGAAAGCAACTCAAGGATTTTACATATGGATGGTATTATTAGAGCCCTCGAACAAGATCTTCAGCTACTAAAGGAAGTTGATCATGCAAACAGTTTTTTAAAAGCTGAACTTTCAGAAACTAAAACTACAGAAATGAGACTTTTGAGCCAGATTGAATCACTTGAAGCTGATCGGGAGAAAATTGTGGAGAATCTAAGAACAAAGGAGACAGTATTAGACTGCTCATCCAATCAGATGTCAGCCCTGGATCAGCAAAATCAGAAGATGCAGGGGGACGTTTGCTCACTGAAAGCTTCATTGGAGATGTTCAAAAATGAGTTGGATCGGAAGAATCAGGAACTGAACAGAATGCTGGGGCTGAGGGAGGCATATGAGTTGCTTAACTTGGAGATGAGTAAGTTGAAAAACGAAAACACATTAGTTCTCCAAGATTTGGCAGAGAAAAAGTCAGAATGCAAATCATCATTAAGCAGCGTCGACACGTTCAATAAGGAGAACATCAGGTTGAATGATCAAATTACTTTATTGGAGACTAGCATTGTCCATCTAAAGACTGATTTGGAGGAGAAAAATGCTCAGTTGCAGGAAATCCAGCATTCTAGATCTTCGCTCTTGGAGGACTTATCACTGAAAGGGGAAGAACTTCAGCTATATACTTATTCCTTAAGTAATTTGGAGAATGAGAATAAGCTTTTGAGGAAGAAGCTTCAAGTTACCGAAAAAGGCACTGAGTTACTCATTGCATCTGGCTTGGAATCTAAAATTTGTGTGGAGCTTGTCAATTCTATTGATATCTCCAATGGCAGATTATATGATATAATTGCAAGCGGTGCTTTTAAGAGTATGGGCAATATGTTGGAGCAGATACATGAAGATGCAGAACAAATATCTAAGTTCATAGAACAGGTCGAGTGCTTCCATCACCATGTTAAAGAGTTGATGTCTGAAAACTCGACTCTCCGGACTGAATTGTTGAGGAAGGATGATGTTCTAAAGGGACTCTTGTTTGATCTCAGCTTGTTGCAGGAGTCTGCTTCTAATACAATTGATCAAAAGGATGAAATTGAAGAAATGGAAGTTAATTTGGAGTCTCTAGAGAATGAACTTGCTGGAAAAACAGAAGAGCTTGATGAGGTCATTGCTCACAGTCAAAAGCTTGAGGCTGAATTGCAGGAAAAAGTGCATGCCATCTCTATTCTTGAACTGGATATATCCAAAGAACATGAGAAGGTAGATTCTCTTTCTAAGGAAAATTTGGATCTGAAAGCCTGTTTACAAAAAGCTTTAGCAGAAAAAGGTTCTGCTGAGGAAGACCTAGTAGAGAGAAGCAAAGAAATTGAGAGTTTGGAGATGGAGCTTTCAGCAATGGGCAATGCTATTGACCAAATGAATGACTCGATGGAGTACTTGAAAATCAACTTAGACGAGCTTAATTTTGAGAGGGATCAGTTCCAGGCTGAGGTGCTTACACTACAAGAGAAACTCGAGAAGGCCTGGGCCACAGCTCACAAAAATGAAGCAGTTGCTATAGAGGCGCAAAGGGTACTGATTTTCTAGAGTCTCAGTTTTTCTTTTCCCAGTTTTCATGTGCTCATATCAGCTAACCACAGCTTCCAATGTCAATCTCAGAGGGCTGAAGAAAGAGAGACCTATGCACTTGACAAGGAAGAGGAAGTTAAGCTGCTGGAGAGGTCTGTGGAAGAGCTTGAACATACTATAAATGTGCTGGAAAACAAAGTGAGTTTTAAACCAAGCTAAAACCCCCTCTATTTCAGTACACTATATTATTGCTTTCAAATACCATCTTGTTATGTTCAAGCGATACTCTTGATTTCACAGCATGTAAAAAAATTGTTCTTTGGCAGGTTGACATTGTTAAAGGAGAAGCTGAACGGCAACGTTTATTGAGAGAAGAGTTGGAATTGGAGCTTCATTCCATAAAAAGTCAGATGCAGAATGTTCAAAATGCTGATGCTGACATTAAAAGGTCTGAGCAATTGCTCTTAGACTTTTGTCTGCATTGGATGAGAGTGTTTCACTAATTAAGACAGAAAACGTTGCCTCTAACTTTTGTCATTTAACCATTTTGAATTATAGGCATCTAGATGAGAAAAAAGCAGACCTTGAGGAATCCCTAAAGCAAGTCCAGACATTGGAGAGGGAAATTGCAGAAAAGGATGCAGAGGTATGGAGTTGTATTTTCAATCCCATACATTGTTTGTACTACAGACTGAATGCTGTCCTCAACAAGTTGGACCATCTACAACTTAAGGATAATTGTCTTGCTTATATCAACAGAATGTACAACTTAAAGCACATATCACTGAGCTAAATTTGCATGCCGAAGCACAGGCAAGTGAGTACAAGCAAAAGGTAATATGGAGCAGTTTTCAAGTTCTTCTATCTCAATTTTAGTGGAGCGCATAGACTTTGGGTGATTCGAATAATGTTCTGTTAACATGTTACTAAACTATGAAAGCAGTTCAAGGCACTGGAAGCAATGGCAGACCAAGTAAAGCCTGAGGGCTCTTTCACCCAAAACACAAATCAATTGTCCTACAAATCAGAGAAAAATGCATCTAAGCCTAGGGGCTCAGGATCCCCTTTCAAATGCATTGGATTGGGTTTGGCACAGCAGGTGAAATCTGAGAATGTTGAGGAACTCACTGCTGCCAGGCTACAGATTGCTGAGCTTGAATCATTAGTTGTCAGTAAGCAAAAAGAGGTATCATCAGCATCTGATATTTTGAACTGTTCAAGTTCTTTTAAGTTATCCCGATATTATATGTGTCCTATAATCCTCAATCTTTTTCCTTTACAGATATTCACCTTGAACGCTAAACTAGCTGCTGCTGACAGCATGACTCACGATGTAATGAGAGACTTGCTTGGAGTCAAGTTGGACATGACCTCTTATGTGGTAATTTAACTTTGTATTATTCTTCTGTCAGTCCTTTCACCTTAAGATATTCATATGAACTGGTAGATGGAAATTTCATATTATACTCAGCATTTTCAAGAAATTTGTACTGCATAATGTTCAAACCAATTCACTTTTGTCACACACAGAGGTAGATTAGTTTGCTAAAAGTTCATCTCTGCCTATTTACCCTGCTGATTACCATTGCTTTCAATCTTCAATTGCTAGTCATTGTGGCATAATCAACAAGTGGAGAAGGTAACCGAGAAGCTTCATTTGCAAAAATCAGAATCTCAGTCGGAGGTACTTAAGCATTTAGGAGAAATTAATTTACGTGTATTTGTTTGGTTTCTCAATTAGTCCTTCCTGGAACAGGAGGTAATGAAGCTAAGGAAACAGCTCGATGAATTTGTTGATGAAAGGAAAGGGTGAGCTGCACAATTTCCTTTCCTTTGTCATTCTACAACAGTGAGTTTCCTTTGTATCCTTCAGTTTTTCTCAAGTGTTTGTTTGAATCCTTCAGATGGCTAGATGAAATTGACAGAAGGCAGGTTGAATTGGTCGCTGCCCAAATCGCATTGGAAAAGCATCGCCAACAAGAGCAGCTGCTAAGTACTGAAAACGAAGTACTTCAGGTTGAAACCACATAGGCTCTACATATGACAGGAATGTGCTTTTTACTTATAGAAACTCTGCTGCTCACATCTTCAACTTGTATCAGACTGAGAATGTGAAGTGTAAGAAGAAGATCACAGAGCTTCAAGATGAAATTTCAAAGCTAAGTGGCCAGCAGAACCTCCAGCAGCGCATTCATCATCATGCCAAAATCAAGGCAGGCTATATATGACTTTTTTATATACCTGATGTTTCTAGCCCAATCCCGAACCAAAAATATATAATATTCATGTGATGCAACAGGAAGAGAATAACAACTTGAAGATTCAAAATGAAGAACTGGCTACTAAACTGCGGCGGGCCGAGGTTATTCTTTCACGTGTCAAGGAAGAGCTTGCCCGCCATCGTGCTTCTGCTGGGAAGACTCCGTACTTCAATTTTGACGAGGAACAAAGGTGGAACGACAAGGTTAAGGTTAGTGTGGCTTTCTTTTGTGCGTGCCCGCACGTGCTTGGGAGAGAGAGGTGGCTGACGGTCAGGTGAATCTACTGCAGGAAGCTGAGGAGGAGAAGTTGCAATTAGCACAGAAGCTATTGGGCTTGTGTACCAGGATCTTAAAGGTATGCAAATAAAAAGTCACCCCCTCTTTTCCCAAGGGTAGTGCTGGTCAGCATCTCTAATATCCTCAACTGGAAATACATGTAATTTTCCTTCTTCCAGGTTGCTGGATTTAGCAAACCACATTCAGAAATTTGCCCCTCCATTGCTGAAGAGGCTCTCAAGCAACTGAAGGACAGAATCACTTCAATGGAGAGTGAACTGCATGATCTTAAAATGAAGGTGAATCTCGGGCTCCCTTGTTGGCCTTGCCTGTACCATTTTGCAGACTCGTACTTCTCAGTTGTTAAGACTATGTACTTGTTCTGAAGACGTTAACTTCAAATGGATACGAGTCCTTGACACGTAGAACCCTTTTGCAGAATAGAATCGACAATGAAAGAGCTAGGTTGTCTGAGCTTATGCCGCAACAAGAACAGCATTCACCCAGAAACCGCAGACCAGATGAGGTCTACAGGAGTTCCAGGAGGGCGTCCAGAACACCATTTCTTTCTACCTTAGATCGATAGCGAGCATTTCTTCACGACCCAACACATTTGCTGCAGCATCTGTACATTATATATCATTCAGCTGAGGAAATCTCAGAAGGCGGTTTCTCTTTATTTTGGTTATTGTCATTCGTTTTCAATACATGTATACTAAAATTCTTCTTGGTGTCTGTACATGTATATAGTCATTAATATCATTCATCTGTACATGTACACTCTTAACGATCCATTGTTCCAAGAAAGAGAAATGCATGTGTTGTATATAAATCTTCAGGTTTGTCTTTTTAATAGAGCTATCTGATATAGTCGGGAAAAGGGCTGGTCGAGAATGTCCAAGATGGGTAGCTCAACGTGGCTATCATAGCCTGTGACATGCTCGACATGGGCTTGTGCTCACGTGCTGGCCATGGCATAGCCGAGTGTGGTGGCCACATGTGAGCATGGCCTCGTTGAGGCATCTCAGGGGATCACTACTTGATTAAATTGAGCTAATTAGAAAATGTAGATATTATATTTTTACATAATATTTGAAAAAAAAAAAGATGAAAAATTTATGTTTCATTTTTCATAATGACTAAAAGTTAAAAATTTAGAAAATCAAAAGATGCATGTGTTTTTGCGAAAAATAAATGATTTAAAAAATTTTTTTTAAAAATAATTATTTATGTTATTTATAAAATGAATGAAATTTTTTATTATACACAAAAATGTTAGATATAAGTTATTACTGATAATAAAAAAATTTCATCAATTAATTATTTTAAGCAATATAAATGATTATTTCCAAGAAAATATTTCTAAATAATTAATTTTCTGCGAAATAAATAAAGTCCATTTTGTGAATAATAAATGAATTAGAAAATATTTTTCTAAAAATAATTGCTTTGTCAATTGAAAATATTTTTTGTTCATTTATATCTATAAGTTTAAAATCAATCATTTTTAGGAGCTTGCACGACAAAAATAACAGTCCAAAAAAAAAAAGAGTTAGTTTAAAAATATCCAAATCGGGATTTTGCAAAATTTCTTTTTGTGATTTGATCCAAAATACCTTAAACCTGATATTTAAGTATAATTCAGTCTCTTGCAAAATATATATATATTTTATTTATCAAAATTTTAGAACAAAAATTACGGCTTGACATTTTGCGTCTTTCCGTACGAGCTTCCCAGTAGCGTTAACCTTGGAAACGAGCTGCCCGGACAGTGTTCATTCCCGTCTCCATCTCCGCCGCCGCAGGAGCTTTGCCAACATCCAACCGTCGGTGGTGGCGCCGGCAATTGGTCGGTTGCTCTTACGCCGTCTGGCTCAGATTAACTTGAATAATCTCTCGCTCAGTCTTAAGTCCCCCTCATGCGCTACTTCTTTTCCCTGCGAAAAAGGTTCTCTTTTGAGGTTTCACGAGTTCCTGCGTTTTCTTTTGTCTTGCAGCTCGGGATTTGAGGATGAGCTTGTCGATTTTCAGCGCGGCTCGTTTGGATTCAGGATGCTTTTGGAAGGTCTGTACCTGTAATCCTTTTGGTGCTTGCGCATGCGTGAGAGTGTTATCACGGAAATGCTTTATTGCAGAAGATTGTTCTGCATTTGAGGTTCCTCGATCGCAAACTAAACCGTGGTGACCTAGACAGAGGCCTCTTAAAAATTTTGATTAGCTTGAATGGGTTAAATGTTTTGAATCGATGAGGAGTGAGGTAATGCAGAAAATCTGTGAATTTTAGGAGGGAAAGATTGCGAAATCCGATAGGTGGAGCAATAAGCAGCTGCTTGTAAGAGCATCCATAGCGTCGTCTCCACAAAGCTTGCAGTTTGCAAGGAAGAAAAGTGAGAAGCTCCAGAAGGATGTGCGAGTGGCCGTTCTTGGAGCCAGTGGTTACACTGGTTCTGAGGTAGGACATTTTATGTCTTGTAACAGGAAAATTTTGTGATGAGATGTCACTGTTTGATCATTTGTTGGCAGATCGTGAGACTCCTCGCAAACCATCCTCACTTTGGCATTACTCTAATGACGGCGGACAGAAAAGCAGGGCAATCACTGGGATCTGTCTTCCCCCACCTGATCACTCAAGTAGGACTTTTTCTCATTTTCTATGACACTTTTTATTTTTCTTATATGAGCTTGTCTAGTCCTGTTGGTGTCACAACTATGAACTAAAGTTGCCTGCTAGAGAGCTGTTTCTTGATGGGTCTGGAATTTTAAAAAAATGTATGGTTATCATTCTAACTAGCCGATGCAGCATTCAAATGATTATCTGGTCAGTCCTCTTCATGTCTTGGGTAATATAAGAGGGTTGTGCTACATGAGTCAGCAATTATCATTGGACATGTGTAAATATGATTGGGTCTATTGGTCACGACTCCATTTTTGATAAAATCCTCGCCTTGTGTAATCAGGAAAAGAAGTTACGCCTTTGTTAGTGCCCTACCAATCAATGGTCATGCGCATTTGATTATGTTGTTATAAAGCCAGTGATCCAGTTATGACTTTTACAGAAAAAGAGAATTAAAAGCAGAAGTCTTTTTCCCCTTCTTTCTTAATGGCCTAGCCATACTCACAATTCCTTCATGAGTAGCGCATTATAAGCTGACTGTCCAGCATGTTTGCAGGATTTGCCGGATATGGTTGCTGTCAAAGATGCAGATTTTTCTGAAGTGGATGCTGTATTTTGCTGTTTGCCACACGGAACTACTCAGGTTGGTATTCAGATATCAATCACCTTCTGTCTTGAAAAAGAATGATGGTAGATGAAGTTCCTTGTCTATAATGTGAAAATTGACCATGTTATATCCTACATTAATTACAGGAGATAATCAGAGGTCTTCCTAAAAACTTGAAGATTGTTGATCTTTCTGCAGTATGCTTCTCTCAAGCTCTTTTTTAACTGTCTTAACATTGTCAGAACTTCTTTAGACTCCTCTTGCGGTAAATATGAACAGTTGTGATTCTTTTTACAAGTATTCAGGATTTTCGGCTGCGAGACATTTTAGAATATGAAGAGTGGTATGGTCAACCACACCGAGCTCCAGAGTTGCAGGTATCTGGTTTCTCCTATCTTACACCACGTATTTTCATTCATTATGTGAAGAGCCTGAGAATGTGCGTCTGTATGTCCTCAATAATGTTTACTTTGTGAAAACAAGTTTCTGATGAAGTAATGCCATATGTTTAATGTGCTAGTTGTGACTTGCATGCATTAGTAAAGTTGTAAACTAAATAATGTCTTGAATTCAACTTTGTCAGAGTTTATCGATTGACTGGATGCTCAAAACTTTATTTCCATGCTGCAGAACAGGGCCGTGATATTACATATATCGCTGGCATTTTCGTTTAACTTTGTCGTATGGGCTTTATTCTCTACCTAAACTTCTTTGTTACCATTATCTAGAAAGAAGCTGTATATGGTTTAACAGAGATCTCAAGGGAGGATATAAGACATGCTCGTCTAGTTGCTAATCCTGGTTGCTACCCAACTTCAATTCAACTTCCTCTTGTTCCCCTGATAAGGGTACGTTCTACCATTTTAATCCATTATTGACGCTCATATACATTGGAAGTACTTTATTGTGCTGCATTTGATTGGTTTCTTAGGAAGCAATTCCTGTTTTTGAGCTTTTCTAGGCTTTCTGGGTGTTCTAGAAGCACTAAAAATTTCAAAGTCCTAAATACAATAGTGAATGTTGACAAATACATGTTTTCAGTACATTGAAATGATGCCTGGTAATTAGCTACTAACATGTTTGGTAGCTTAGAGTAATTGAGAGTTAACCGTCAAATATTATTTAGCAGATTGTTAGGGAATATAAATATATGATGTGATGCTGGTGAAAAGTTTAAGCCATTCTGGACATTTCCTGAGAAGTCCAGCATCGGTTATATTCCTGCAAGCAAGTTTTTCTTTTTTGGACGACTTTGGCACCTTTTTCTCTTATATTCCTGCGAGCAAGTTTTAGTAATAGAAGGTTCGGGTGAATAATGAAATGAAACACCCATAGACCATTCTTTGGCCACTTTTTGATTTAATCAATTTCATTGAATTGCAGGCTAATCTTATTGAATCAAAAAATATCATTATAGATGCGAAATCTGGTGTCAGCGGTGCAGGTTAGCCTCTCTCTCTCTCTCTCCTCCCCCCCCACTTTTCCAAGGGTCTCTCCTTTCACATCCAAATATAGAGCAGTCATGAAAGCTCTCTTTAGCATTTCTTATGAATAAAATTGAAAATCTTGTGCAGGACGTGGTGCTAAGGAAGCTAACTTGTACACTGAAATAGCCGAAGGCATACATTCTTATGGCATTACGAGACATCGGCATGGTTAGTTTTAATTCTGAAAATTCATTTAACAGTGGTGTCTTTATCTGTTTACATTAAGGTGTCATGGTGGTTGGTGGGACAAAATTTATATCATACTCTTGATATCCTTTATAAATTGTCTGCATGAATAAGTTCTATGTTGCTTAGAGGGTTGCCTCATAAGAGAAGCATTATATTGTCTGGAAAAAATGAAACAAGCACAATGGCCTTTGGGAGTGAATTGCCCTTGATTTTGGGAATGTAGGAGTTTAACTTGGGCGTGTATTTCTTGAGTTATCAAAATCTAATGTTTCTGTTGGGTTAGCAGTCCAGGATTGATGTAACTCTAGAACTATTCTACTTGGAATTTCTTCCAATAGAATTCCATCAGATTCCTCGTTTGTGTCTACATGAAATGAGCTTTACAGTGTATTATCTGCCAATTATGCATTTACATTCTTGAGTTCTTATTTGGTGAGCTGATGACATTCCTTTTCCCTTTTTTTCTTTTGAGCTGGGTCTGGGGTTTTGATGACTCTTACTCATGGATGAATTTATTAAAGAAAATGCAATAATCTCGATCACTCCCTTTTGTTAATTCCCTTCCTGCAGTTCCAGAGATTGAGCAGGGGTTATCTGAAGCTGCACAATCAAAGATCACTGTTAGCTTTACTCCACATTTGATGCCAATGGTCATAATTTCAATGCTGAAGTATTCCCATTATTAAAGTTAAAATTCTGCTTCTCCAGCAATCATTATTAGTTTTCTTCATCTATTTATGCAGAGCCGAGGAATGCAATCAACTATTTATGTTGAAATGCCTTCAGGTGTAACGGTAGATGATCTATATGAGCAACTTAAAGTTGCTTACCGGGTAACCTTTTTTCTGGCTAACAATCCTATTAATGCTTGGCATTTAATGGCTTAATGTTCTAAGTTTTGACCTTAGCTTGTGTTTGCTGAGGTACTTGTTTTCAGTGGTCATGGTAGACTTAATCAAAGTAAATTTATTTCATGGATCTTGTTCAGTCAGTCATGTAGTAGACATGTTGATCTGCAACTTCTCGTATTATCAAGTGTGTTTGGAGATTGATTTCAACATACTTCATACCATTTGATCACTTAATTCTTCTTATCTTGCAGGATGAGGAATTTGTTGTTTTATTAGGAAAAGGAGATGTTCCTCATACTCGACATGTTCGAGGATCCAATTATTGCCTTATGAATGTCTTTCCTGATCGAATTCCTGGACGAGCAATACTAATCTCTGTTGTATGTTCCCCAAGTGTCTGCTTTTATATTAAATGCCTACTTTTCCTGTGACATGAAGTCATCGTATTGTGGGAAGCTGTCTAAACCTGTTTTTGCAGATTGACAATCTTGTCAAGGGAGCTTCTGGTCAGGCTCTGCAGAATCTTAACGTGATGATGGGATTACCTGAGAATATGGGGCTTACCTACCTGCCATTGTTTCCCTGATTCATTATTGTGAGTGAATGAGCATGCATGAATATTTTTCAAGAAAGCTTACTTAATGAGTTGTGTCTAAGCTGTAGCTTTTGTTTATTCTTCTGTTAAACTGTTACACCTTTCTTTCTCTCTGTTTTTACATAGGGGTAAATGATCCTGTTTTTTCCTTTTGTGATGCCCATCTTTCTTTTTCTTGACAAACAACCAACGGCTTATCTGCAGATATGGCACTCCCGTGCTTGATATTTATATGCACTTTGTAACATGTAAGTAACAATCACTTGACATGGGTGTGCTCTTTTTCCAAACCAGAAAGAAAGGCAAATTAAGCTTTTCATTAGGGTCTAGTCTGAAACTCAACTTGGATGTTGCATTACTCGCATTGCTCCTTTTCCTTTTAGTTTATCGTAGTAGAACTATCATGACATGGACTGTCTGAAAACACGCAATGGTTCTGTGCCAATTATATGATATGACTGGTCTGCTCTGCTATGTGAACAACTTATATTCACTTACCATTGCAGGTAGCAGGCAGCATGACCTTTTCTTCGAAGAGCTCATGAAGATGTGAATGACATTGGAATAAGTTAAGAGTCGATGTTCTGAGACAGTTATTTTGGTGTATCTTAGTATGTTGTAAGGGGTTTAGAAGAAGATAATCGTGGAGGAACTAGAGTTACATTAGGATGGTCGACCTCTAGCAAGAAGAGAATCCTATCTTATTCTGATATGAGTTTTCGTTCCATAATGGTCTGTATTTTCGGTCCGAGTTGAATATTTTCTGCAATGTTAAGAAACTTTTAAGTACGACCATACACGAGTCTTATGACTTGGTGCTCTCGCGTGTTCATGTCCTTTTTTCCTGGGCTTGTCTTGCGAAATGCAGCCCCTACGTAAAGTGAGATGAGTGCAATCTCTGGTTTAGTGACTACCCATGCCGCCTTTCTCAAGACTTTGTTGAAAGAGAACTGCGAAATTGCTGTGCCGTTCGTCGAAGAATGCGACCCGCAAAAGTAAATTGCTTCCCCGATATGAATGGGGTTGGCTAGACGAGTGAACCTCAGGCCTCAAGGCTCGAGCCAACTGCTGATCGATACCTAAGTCTGCATTCACCCATGGTGCCACTTGTTCGTCACATAAAGCAGTGAGCACCAAAGCAATTTTGCAAATAATTTATATTGGTCATATTCGCTATGGTTTCGCGGAAAATTTGAAATTTCTGAAGAATATTTTTCAAGAAATTATTTCACATAATAACGACAATATTTTCTGATATTACGCAGAAATTGGAAATTATTGATAATTATATTTCAATTAAATAGACATTTAAGTAATTAACATTAGGATCTCAAGCCCAATCTATACCGAAGTCCCTTTTCCACATAAGCTAAGATGGAAATTCTAGTGCCCATGTTCGGTTCCTCAACACCTGAGCCTAGGTTCACAAGGATCAAGCTCAAGAACCTGATACCTATGCCTAGGTGCTCGGTGTTCAAACCCTCATTTATGGAGGCAAAGCCTCAATCCACAAAGGCTATCCTGAAACATCAATGCCCATGCCTAGTCTCGCATGACAAAGCTGGAGGCTCCGCGGTGCCCATATCTAGGCTCAAGTCTATCAAAGCTAGGCTCAAGTCCACAAAGGTTGAACCTTTGGTGCCCATGCCTAGTCTCGCATGAAAGAGCTGGAGGTTCCGCGGTGCCCATATCTAGGCTTGAGTCTATCAAAGCTAGGCTCAAGTCCACAAAGGTTGAACCTAGGACCTTGGCGTTAGTGCTCGAATCCCCGACACTCGGCATCAGGATTTAGGCATTAAATTATATGTCACTATATATTTGTTTTAGATTTTATATCATTTTTGAAAAATGCAATTCACCTCGTATCTGTCCCAAATGAAAAGCAAAAACTAAGCAGCACAAAATGACGCAGATTCGGTTCGATCTGGCCCCCTCCTAAACCCTCCTTACATGCAGAAGGCGAAGCAGAAGCAGAAGCAGAAGCGACTCGAAGGGTTGAAGAATGATGAGACCACCTTATCTCAGACACTCTTATACTTGCACTAGCACTAGCTGAGAGCATTTGAACTTTGCGAGGGCTTGAATGCAATTTGGAAATGGCTTCCATCTTCCCTTCATCTCCATCTCTCGATCGTCCCTCTAAATTGTTTTGTGGGAATCCTCCTCCTCCCGCTTCTCTTGGGCAATTCAGGGTAAGCGTCAAACTCTCCAATTTTTCTCCAAGCTCTCATCTTCTTTTTCCCCTTTGTCAGGAATCCTTCTTTGGGTCTTTCGCTGTGAACTGGAAATGAATTTCATGGCGCGTGGTTTTTTTCCGTAAAAGATTTGGGCGGGCTCGACGACGAGCATGTGTTTATGCTCTAGTCGCGCCGGTTCTTCTCATTGAGCTCCATTTTCTGCTAGCTCCAGACTCAACCTCTATTTGAAAACAACTGGAGAATCTCCTTCACAGAATTCTCTCTCCCGATGTCTGTCTGAAATTGCGCCGTTTAGGTTGTGAATATAATTTCTTGTAAAACAACTTTTACGATACGATTTTTTATTTTGAAGTTTTTGATGATTGTCCGTAATTTGGCTTCTTAAATGCCGATGGTACTATATATCACTGTTAAATTCAGCGGTTGGGTTACGTTCGACGCCAATGATCATGAGATTGGCGTTGCCCCCATGGCTTGGAAGAACACGCTACCACAACAATTACTGCCCCCTAGCCGTGCGGCCGTATCACAAGCTGATAGACTGTTCCCTAACCCGTGCAGCCTTGTCACAGGCCATTCCCTAATCCGTGCGGCCTTGTCACAAGTTAATCAATCTAATAGACCGTTCCCTAACCCATGTGGTCTTGTCATAGACTGTTCCCTAACTCATGTGGCATTGTCACAAGCCGATCAATTCTAGTGTTCTTTAATTTGTGCAGCCTTAGGAAGTCTTACTCACACTCGACTTACAAGACGATAGAAAGAGAAACTCTGAACTTGTATTTCATTATTGTGAATAAGATGATACAATGATGGGAGGAGGTCCCTACAAATACATAAACAGTAACCATTATTTCTCTTCAATCCAATAGTGGAGATGTAATCTCCCAAACTATCATTAGAGATACTAGTTGAAGGTTGCTCGTTCCAAGAATTAGTCACAACCTTCATACAAAAGGATTGTTTATTTCTTCGAGCGGTGGCACCTACATGACAAAGCTTGAGACTTTCGTGCCCATATATGGGCTCGAGTCCATCGAGGCTAGGCTTGGGTCCACAAAGGTCAAATCTAAAACCTCTATGTCAATGTTTGAATCTCTGACACTTGGTGTTGAGATCTGGAAATTATATTATATATCATTTTCTATTGTGTATGTATATATTTGTATTAGATTTTTTATATCATTTTTTTGAAAAAATGCAATTCACCTAATATCCGGCCCAAATGAAAAGAAAAACTAGAAAAACTAGGCAGCACAAAATGACGTAGGATCGGTTCTGTCTGGCCATTCTTAAACCCTTCTTACGCAGAAGCAGAAGCGACTCGGAGGGGTTGAAGAATCAGGAGACCACCTTATCTCAGACGACACAGTCGCTCTGGCGGTAGCAAGTAGCAGTGAGAGCGCTGAGAGCATTTGAACTTTGCGAGGAGGGCTTGAACGCAATTTGGAAATGGCTTCCATCTTCCCTTCGTCTCCATCTCTCGATCGTCCCTCTATTTTGTTTTGTGGGAGTCCTCCTCCCACTTCTCTTGGGCAATTCAGGGTAAACGCCGAACTCTCCAATTTTTTTCTCGAAGCTCTCGTCTTCTTTTTCCCCTTTGTCAGGAATCTTTCTTTGGGTTTTCGCTGGGAATTGTGGCTTTTCCGGCAAAAGATTTGGCCGCTTCGACGAGTTATGCTCTAGTCGCACCTGTTCTTCTCTTAGCGTTCGCGTTAATTTAGATAAAGTCGGGCCTTCTTGGACTGTCTATATGAGCTCCTTTTCTGCTAGCTCCAGACTTAACTGGAGAATTTCCTCTACAGAATTCTCTCCCGATGTCTGTCTTAAATTGCACCGTTCAGGTTGTAAATCGAATTTGTTGAGCCCTTTTAGGAGCTTGCTCTCTGTACGAATTTTTTTTTTAAGTTCTTGATGATTGTCGGTAATTTGGCTTCTTAAATGCTGATGGTAGTTTATATCACTGTTAAATTTAGTGGTTGGGTTAGATTTGACACCAATGATCATGATATTGGCAGAGGTGTAATGTATCATTGATCACACGATCAGTGGTCATATCGCTTACTATATAATCTTGTTCCAATCTTAACCTAGAAAATACTGCTTTTGGCTTGGTTTTTTAATCTATATCCAGGTTTAAACAAGACTCCTGTGTTGATTAGTATTTCTGTAATTCTTGCCTTTGTTCTCAATTGCGATGGTTGTGAAGATGCTTTGACGATATCCTTTCTCTGTTGTTCTTTTAGTTCTCCTAAATTTTGGGCCAGTAGCTGTTATAAAATGATGGACATGCAGTTTATTAGGATATAGATTTGGTTGGCATTCTCAGACATGTAACTGAATATGGAAATTATGTGTCTGACACAGCTGGGTTGGCCACAGTATGGTAAGGGATGTAAAAACTTCAGAATTGAACAAATGAGTGCAGTTCAGAATGGTAGGCATCCTCTTTTGTGTGCAATGAGAATGGCTGCAAGACACTCGGGCGATCCTGAAAGAATGAGTTTTCATCATCTATTAGAGAAGGGGAAGGAGTTGTGGGACAGTTCACCAGAACCAGTCAAGAGCTTCCCTTGGATCCAAGCTTTGGAGAATTTCATTCAACTCATTCTTGATCTTGTGTTGGCAGTATTCAAGTTCTTGTGTGTACCCTTATTTGCTGTATCTTCCCTAAGCGAGATGTCTTATTGTGCTCATGAAAGGAGGCTGCGACTTGTGCCTTTGCCATTTCTCATTGGTGTTGCTTTTGCTGGGGTGTTAAATGAGACGGCACTGGAATTATCTCCACTGCTTAAGGTAGAACTTTCTGTTCCACTTCCATGTGAATTTCCAGAAAATACCAGTTCAGCAAATTTTTCAACTTTTTTCTTTTAGCATGGTGAATCTTTTTCTAGTGTAATGATTCGTGTCCAGAGTATAGTCGGGGGGGAGGGAAACCACTTCTTTGTGTTGTTTATTGGCTTGTTCTTTTGCTTGCTTGTCAGGATGCAGAGGTGCCATGGCATCTGATTGCCATTGCTGTTTTATTTACGATGCTGAAATTGCCTGGACCTTATTACCCTTACTGGGGACGCATACTTATTCCTCACTTTGCCAATGGGGGCTTATTGAGGATTTTGTGGTATGCTTTTATGTGGAATAGAAGGCCCCGGCAGGGGTCAGTCTAAATTTTCTGAACGATGCTCCTGTTGTTTTCAGAGGTACAGAAATCGTTTCTTTTATCTTCTGGTCGTTAGCTATTCCATTTCGCACCCATAGTTCCATGTTTAAACTTTGATATTAACTGGTAGGACGGTCTGTTTTTCCTTGTTTATAGGAAAAGCCTCAATAATTTGAAAATCCGAAGCTTGTTTAGTAGCAACTGCTTCCTTTCTCCCAGCTGTACCAATTCATTGTTACTGAATTTTATACCTGTTTCATCTTTATGTGAAATTCACTAAAACCATCCCACTGCACTTCAATTAAGTGCAATGAGAGTAATGAATTTTCTTATATTTTCCCAACTCTTATGTTCTTTGAGTCATCTAAGAAATTTAATACACTCTCAATGAAGTGGTCGTTAGATACTATTGCATATTGGGATCACAGTGTGATGGATCTCAATATTCCAGCTTCCTTGTTCATGTATTAGAACCTCTGCAGAATCTAAGATCACTCCTTTCAGAGCTAGCACTTTTGAGTCATTTTGTCATCCTTCGTCAGAAATGATGGTTTTACCACCTTATTGTCCACCTTGGGTTGTGATGCAGGTTATAACCTGCTACGAGGAAATTGACTATTGATGTTGTCATAGTAAGCATTGGCATGTCAGGGGCAGCTGCCGCGTGGAAGCTGAATGGAGGTGGAGGAGCATGGCATGCCACATATCCACTAAATCAACCAATTTTGCCGTTATGTGGGTTTAGTCCCCCATTCTTTTGGTTGAATAGTTCTCTCCTGATGTGGGATCATACAGAAATTGCAGTCTCTAGTTATGCTTCCACAGGAACTGTAGAGTTTGGATTGTGTTGTTCTTTTATGTTTCTTCCTTCCCTCATGATCCCCCCTTCCCTAAAACACACTATTTTCTTTCCCATCTTGTGGTGCCAAAGAATCCCCAATCTTACTGTCCAAAGACTGCAGTTCCTTTCCATACGAATACGCCTTGAACCAATTGTCGATCGCCATGATTTCTTGTGGCTATCTTGCGCGCTATGCATTTACAATGCAACAGCAATCCATTTGTCAAGCTTCACAAATACTCAAGAGGAGGGTTCGTGCACAATTTGTTGACCATTCGAAATGTGATCTTTTTCCCCACCTCTTCTCATGGTGATCATAGAAAGCTCCACTGAAACAGCCGGCCAATTTTGCATTAAGCTTTCATGTTGTGGGGGGTCTCATTCATCACAATGGAAACGACTTCGTATTTAGCTGATGCACGAGAGAATGAAGCAAAACGAGGGATTTCATTATCCCATTGAAACTTTGCTGAACATAAACTTTGCATCTCGCTTTGTTTCTTCGAGAAATGAAAGCGAAACAGGTAAAACAGGTATTTAAACAATCGGAGCTTAGCGAGATGTGTTTATAGACTCAGGAGCGCATTATTATACTATCATAAGACAAAGTGATGACAAAATAAAAATGATGGTCAAAATAAAGCGTCCGGGAGTAAAAGTGTCTGAGCCCGGGTTCGAACCGGGGACCTCTAGTGTGTGAGACTAGCGTGATAACCGACTACACCACCCAGATATTTGTGCTACGATTTATCATTTTATCTATATATAGGTACTATGGACTTGGACGCTGGAAATTCAAGTAGCCCAAATGCGGGGGTAGGAAGGCGATTCGTATCAGGTCCTCGGTTGAAAGATTTTGATGCAATTGAGTTCAGATAGGAGCGGTTTTATCTGCACGTCCCGCAAAAGTTTAAAAACGTGGAATTGGGCTTTCAACTATTAACAGATTGAGCAAGTGGATTATTTGCATTTGGACCGACTCTCTCCTGCTAAAGGGTAGGTGCCCATTGGTTTTTCACTTCGTTTTCTAGCCTGTTCCATAGCACATGCTCTTAAGCTGGCGTTTGTCTCTCATTTCTTTCTTGTAGCTTTGTCGATTAGGATGTTACCTGCAGAATGTACGGAAGTCCTAGCCGGTTCCAAAAACAAGAGAAAGGACCGTTCGTTGTCTTAATAAACTGTTGAACCTCTCCTTACATTAATTGCCAAGAAATGAGGTAATTTGGCTAATAGACCAGCGATTGCCCCAAAAGCATTCTTTTCATTAGCACCTTTGTGTCCGTTCCCCCTTTCATTGAGGATTATATGGGTTTGTAACAAACCAGCTGGTCTCCAATGCTCGGCCTTAGGAAACATACCCAGCTATGCCATTCTTCACAATTTCCCGTCACAAGTTCGGTCTCAGATAACTTGGTCTTGGAAAAAGAAAATAGAGTACAACTAACGCATCTAATAAAGCGAAAAAGTCTCTTTTTCGTTTACCCATCAGATCATGCACCTTCACATCACTAATCGACGATGTTCCATAAAAAAATTCTCCCGCTGAAATATCCATGCACGAAAGAAGCAAATCCCAACCCCTCAAAAAAGCAGCAGATATAACAGGGGTCTAAATCAGATTATACAAGATTTATAAGTTAAAAGATGCATCTGTGACAAAATGAAACAACATACAGCACAACAGTTCACCATCATGAACACCACAAAGAAGCATCAACCACCTGACTTCTGATTTGCAGAAAGATATACAATATACCCCCATCATTTTATGAAAGTTTACTGTCACAACTACATTGCATAGATTACTTCGCCACTGCTATCAATGTCAAGTTCAGGATCTGATTCCAGGTCTTCATCCATGTCATCATCAATGTCAAGGCTACCAGTCAGGTACTGGTTGAGGTTGTTGGTACCAGCGGCAGGTATGGTGGCCTCAGAAATGATCCGCATGATTTCCTCCATGCTCTGCATAGGCTGATCTGGCTCCTGAAATTGATTGTTCTTCGTGTTCTCATCCATGAGATCCACTGGAAGATTTTTCAGAAACCACTCATGATTCCGTATCTCAGGAATCGTAATCCTCTGGAGCAAAATAACATGATGTAAGATTTGCAAGATTCAGGTTCCTTGTCTATGTCTTATCAGATGAAGTCAGCACAAAGCAAAGAAAAAAAATCATCAAGTCTAAATGTATAAATTGACCCAGAGGGATGTAACATGAATGTCGAATCAGTGGTCAACACCTTCTGTCTGCTCAAGGCAGAAGGAATAAAATTATGTATCAATCCTCCAACCTATCCACAACCTTAGGAAGTGCAAATAGTTCTGTCACACAAGTAGCCCCAGAAGAGAATTTAATGTGAGGTTATTTACGAAAACCTGACTATGATTTTGGGAAGTTCATTATAGTATACGGCAAACCATAAAACCTGTCCAAGCTAAGGTGTACAGCTCAAACTAGACCCAAACATCCCTTTGCGTGACATCAAATGGACAGCTGCCAACTCTGGACAAGAAAAGGGAAAAAGGCAGATAAGCTAACCTTTGTGGGGTCAGCCACAAAAATCCTTGAAATCAGATGGTTGCACTCAGGAGAGATATGAACATAGTCAGGAATGGAGTACTGGACATTCAAAATTCTCTGCATGAAGGGAAAAAAAATTAAAAATCAGGCGAGTAGTTCTGCAAATCAGAAAAGTGACTTGCTAAATTTAGCAATCATTTACCTGTATGGTTCGCCGGAAGTTCTTGGGGTCCTCAGGGTCCTCGAAAGGATAAGCACCCACCAACATCACATATAAGGTCACACCACAAGACCAGACATCTGCAACCTGATGGCAATTAAAGACCAAATCAGAAGTGTCATATTGCAAAGAATCCAATGTCATCATTAGTTATCCGCAAAATAGTCGAATTTAGATAAAAAAGATCACTCAGGTAATATTTTTTTTTTTAGGAGAATTAGACTTGAAAGAGCTAACAGCAGTAGTGACAACGACGTGAAAGGAGGACTAGCACCATCAACTGGTCATACCCCAAAAAAACCCAGAGTCTGAATTCACTAAAGGCACGGAACATTAAATAAAATACCTTGCCATCATATTCTTTCTTGAGTAAAACTTCAGGAGCGATATATGCAGGGGTTCCAACAGTTGATTTTGGTTGTGAATGCAGCAAGGACGACTGACAATGATAAAAAAACAAAGAGATAAGTAAGATAAGCAAACAAAAGCTCTTGGTGCAGCAGTAAGGAGATGCTAACAGAAGAACAAAGCTCTGCCGCAGATAACACATAATGAACTGTTATCTCTCCTGATAAAATTGGTACTGAGTGCCAATCAACTTCTGTATCCATAGCAAACCTAAACAACTACAAGTATCTCAATCTGACATTCACTGAAGTGAGCATAACAGACCTTAGAGTAACCAAAATCACAGATCTTCAGACGAGGAGCTGGACTTCCATCCAATAATGTGTTCTCAAGTTTCAAATCACGATGGCAGATTTGCTGGATGATGAGTACAAAGGGGATCAGACTCGACAACTGGATGATGTATCCAACTGAGATTAATAGGAAAGAAAAAACGAGCAAGATTGGCGTACCATAGTATGGCAATAGCTAACTCCTGATATAAGCTGTTGAAAAAAGAAACGAGCCTGCAGCAAAAGAAGGTATCTATTTACTTGTTTGGCAGCATAGTGCCAGGGGAAGGAGAAAAGATTCTAAAAAATAAGTAAGAACCTCATCTTCACTGAATCTGCCAGCATTACATATCCTCTCAAAGAGCTCTCCACCAGCTGCATATTCCATGACAATAGCTAGATGAGTTGGCGTTAATATGACCTACACAGAGATGGTGGAACAAGGGTCTGAGGTGACATAACCCAATCGGAAGAATGGCAGGAAAAATTCTCACTTGTAAAAGGGCTGGATACAAACCTCTCTAAACCGTATGATGTTGGGATGTATTAGTGACCTGTGGTTAATGATTTCCCTTTGTACATTTTCATCTATCTGTCGCAAAATAGCAACATACATCACTTCTCGATTAGAAGAGAAAGCTACAGTTCTTCAGCAAAAAATCTAATATATGGGTCTGAACCCATTCTCTCAACATTTTTATAATATGATCAAGATCTCATGCCAACCTAATAAGCACAAGGAAGGAACTCAAGTGAATAAACCCCTCAAATATTAAGGCCAATTATCTAAGAATTTACATAGTGATTACAAGCGTGTTAGTCACAAAAAGCAGCAAATTCGAACAAGATTTTAATGGTACCAGAAAGTTAGTCATCCTAACAATGTATGAAAGCATGATTACAAGAACAAACTTTGAGGAATCACTATGCCCAGCATCATGAGCTTGAGAAGAGATATATTTTCCAAATTTGGACTCCATATATACAGCTCTTAATGAAGCATATGACTTTTGGAAAAGAGGATATACTTTCCAAATTTGGACTCCAAATATGCAGCTCTAAGTGAAGCGCAACTGTCGAACAGATTCTGTTTGGATCCGAATAGATGAATACACAAGTAATTAAGAACATCTTAGCAAGTCAGGATAAAAAGATTAATGATTCCAGATTTCGCATTAAATTATCCACAACGGAATTTCAGGGCATGGACAGTCGTAAATGAAATTCAACGGACGCGCCAAAATGTTATTACAGACAAATGAATTCCACCCTGTTGACAAGCACGTTCATTAGCAAGTAACTAGGCCAGCTTAACCGCCCAGGACGGGCATCAGGAAGCAAGCACTGCCATAATGCCGTCAGTCCTCAAAACTTTTTCGTAGTTCACTAAAACGCGATCTTAAGAATCTCTGCGCAAGTTCTACACCGCGAAACACTACTCTTTAAATTAGAACAGTAAAGACAGAACGGAGAGAAGAAGAATCAGCAGCAGCAACGGCAGCGGCAGCAAACCTTGTCCCCTCTCTCGATGTACTTAACAGCAACGAGCTCATTGGTCTGCCTGTCCCGCATCAGCCTGGCGACGCCGAAATTACCCGATCCGATGTCGCGCACCAGCTCGTACCGATCGTTGTCGTGCATGATCGGCAAGTCCATGCCGGGCCCGACGGTGATCGCCGACCGATCCATTAGGCGAAAGCGAATCCTCCTCCTCCTCCTCCTCCTCCTCCGCGGGAAAACCTCTGCGAGAAAAACCCTACGCGAGCCTCCTGCTTCTTCAATCGCCGAGCTTCGGCATGATCGAGCTCACACTCCCCAACAACGACGGCCCCCCATCCAAGGAAGAAGGAGAAGAAGAAAAAAGAAAGGAGGCGGAAGGTCCCGATCGAAGATCGTGGCTGGAGGAGGGGGCGGTTGGGCCCCCCCGTGGGGTGACGTGGCTCGATTAGAGGGGAAGGGCGAAGATCGATCGACCCGTGAGGAGCTGCTCGCTGGCACTCTCTCCGCTCTTTTTAAGTATAAAGTGGGGAGGCTTTCTTGGTGACGGATAGCGAGGGGAGTGTCGCGGGAGTCGGTGATTTGCTCGTGAACGGCCTCCTCTCCCTCTCTCTCTTTCTCTCTAAAAGCTGCGGGTGGTTTCTCTTTCTAGGTAAGTAACAGCAGCAACAGCAGCAGCAGTATCGTTTTTCTCTTCCTTTTTCTTTTCTTTTGACGTGTCTTATCCAAAGAGCTTCAACATCACCGAGGAGCGGTACATAGGGAGAGATCCATGTAGGAAAAAAAATATCAAGACTTCCTTCTATTTTGTCCTTCAAATATATTGACTCTTCCCCCCGGCGCCGTTTTCATTTTTGTCTCGCTTATCCCAGCACTAATTTAAAAAATAATTCGAACAACTAATTTAGAAAAAAATTACTAATTATATTTAGTGTGAGAAAATAAACAAATATATTGCGTGCTTAGTCAATATGCATATTCTTTTTCCATCATATTGCTTCATAATGAGTTTTCGATCGTCAAATAAGAATTCCAAAAAGACGGTTTGCGAGTATGAAAAACCAAGCAAGATGAATTATAATTGCAATGGATAATTAAATTGAGAGTTGATTATTCTTTTCAAAGACTAATAAACAAATATATATTATGTTATGATCATAATTTAAAGATTTAGATATAGAGATTTGGCTATTTAGAGGTTCATACAAATATCATGAGTTGATTATATGTAGCCATTTTGCTTATAGAAGCAACCCTTATCTACCATGCTCGTTGGAAGGATAATGATCAGCGAATAGACCCAACCTTGAATAAAGTCGTCATTGTTTCGGCAACCAAAAAATGTTTTCTTTTACGACAACACGATTTGACGTGAAAATCACAACCCGAATTCGATCCTTGGCTTTGACAAAAAAATAGAAGAAGAAATTAATGCGGACCAGCCTTTAGCTGATCAGCCTTGGAGTCAGCGAAGTTCCGAAGGGGTGGTTGAGTTGACGAAAATGCCCTTGACTTTTGGACGGAAAGGGGGTCGGAGATTGGACAAAAATGTGGGCAAAAGGGTCTCTCTCTCCTTTCCCCAATAATAGCGCACTCTTTTGGGAATGGGCCGCCAGGACTTGGCGAGTACCGAGGCGTTAACAGGAATTTCGCAGCTCACGTGGGCATCGTCCGGTTCGCGCATAACTACCGTTCATTTTGATCTAGCCCGTCGCCATCACACCGCCCGACGAGAGAAGGAATCGAGCCTCGAGTCATCTCGCGAGCTGGACCCGGACATTGCATTGGCGCTACGGACAACTTTGAATTTCCAGAGATCGAGGAGCGAGCGAGAAGATTCGAATTTTGTTTTGGGAAGGCCTTGTTCGTGGACGGAACCGGGGGAAGGATTGTTGATGAAGTAGACGAACGATGACGCCATGAAGGAAAGTAGGAGAGGGGAGGGGGGCGTTGGAGGTCTATTTACGAGAGGGCAAACGGATAAGGATTCACAGGTTACGAGGTGTCCTCTTTTCTTGGCTCCGTTTCCTCCTTCGGACAAAAAGCCCGCAACTGCCCGAGAACAGCTGGACAGGACAGCGCCGTTGCTTCCCCTTGTTTTCCGGCACCCGAGAACAAAAATATCAGTTCCATTTTTCTTTTCTTTTTTTTAACAATTCTGGATAATTACGGCAAATTAATGAGAATTGGAAGATAGAGAATTAAGGTGGAAAGTTTAATTTCGGATATGGATTTTGACTCCCACATCTTATAAAAAGATGGGATAAAAATCTGAAAATAAGTTAAAATTTAGAATAGAACAGATAGAAATAAAAAAGAAAAATATGAATATTTTTCGTTAAAGAGTTGATTTTTGCTATTGATGAATATACAAAAATGTATGTAGATATGATTTGATCGATATGTGCCACTTCATAAAGCACTTGTTAAATATCTAAATAGGGAAAGATTGTTATTTTCAATGTGTAATATATCTCGTATTATATGTAGCTAAGACTTTGAAAATGGTAAGTTTTCTTTGCTAGGTTGGTTAAAGTGTGCGCTCGTTAAATAACCTTTTTCGGATAAACCTGCTCGCTCACGGGATAACACTTGAGGACCCTATCTTTGTAGGTGGGCAGGTCTTTGACCGTTCGAGTGCAAAGAAGAAGACATGGCTTATTGAAAAGATCAAGACTATACGATTTAGGCAAAAGGAGCCTCAAAATTAAACCGACTAAAATTAATAGGACTTTCCACGTCATGAGATAGAAACAAAATGGAAAAAATAAAATAAAATATTGAAGATGGAGAAATCCCGGAATAAACACAATGGGCAAAAGTACATGTTACTCCAACAAGCTAGCTGCTGCAATGGAGGCGTGTTGCTGCTGCCAGCTGAACTGATAATTTTCCAGATATTTTGTTTATTAGTATCCTGGTCGTGAAAATCAAGCAAGGTATATACTTGACAATTCCAATGGGCTAAACTTCATCTTAAAGCTTCATTTTATCTATTGCCAGCGTCGAGTAGGTAATGATTTTGTACTCCAAATGGTTTCACGAGAAAATATCAACGACTGCCAATAGATTTTATCAAGTAGGCACCCCAATCCACGGGCGCTTCTTTTTTCTTTTTCTTCTTTTTCCATTTTCGTCCCCTCGTTTTCTAAGCTTGTTCAATCTGGGTCATACATTTTTGTTTGGCATTCAAATGAGAGTTGATTTAAAGTAGTTAGGGTCAAAATCTTTACACACCCCCTCTCTCTTTTCTTGTGGTCCGAGAGATCACCGTGCAGATGCTTCAGGCAATGACATTGGCCGCTTATCGATTACGTGATCCAATGAATACATTTTCACAATCTAAAATCAGTACACTTGAATGATGGGGAACTAATCGATGTAAAATAAGTTTTTAAATTAGGAGAGACCAATTTCCTCTTGTGGCTAAAAGAAAATCACTTTCCCTTGATGACCAAGCAAATGAAAAATGATCAATTTTCTTGAAAATATAAAATATTTTTCATTGTCATTAAGTTTTTAGCGAAACGAATGTAGTAAATTGTACTGATATTACGGAGAAAAGTAATAAAGAAAGAGAATCACTCTCTCTCTCTCTCTCTTGCCATTCAATATACTAACAAAAAACATAAGTGGCTTTTTCCTTAGCTGGCGAAATGAACTTCTGTTTTTCTCTAGTGTGTAAAATGCACAAGTGATATACGTCACCGATGAATGTAGACATCTATCTATAGAAGGAATTAATTGTTGATATTAATGGGCCAATGTTCAAGACTGCTCCGCAGATTCGCAATTTTTCAATTGAGCCCATGAGCCATGCCTTTTGGGCCTCCTGTGACCGGTCCAACAGTTTGGTCCAGGCGGCTGTCTCCTAGGTTTCCCCCAAACGTACAATCGCAGAGGCATTTCGGTCCCATGCGTTCCACGTGTCATTCCTCCGCCATTGTCCCTCAAAATCGGTTGCCGGAGTAACCGGTTGGCTATACCCTCATGAAATAGATACACACGAATGTAGGGACAATTCTAAGCCTTAAAGCCACACACTGAGTTACTTACGAATCTTAAAATTGCTTACGACTTTAGATGATTACGCGAATACAAGATTCGAACCTATAGTCTTCAGGTTATGAGCCTAATGAGTTGATTGATTCTAACAAGAAAAAAAAACTACTAAATAGAATAGATTGGATTATTGTTACGATTGTTTTACTTTAAAATTGCTATACACAACGATCTAGTTGATTTAACTATAGTCATACAAATTACATATCGAACAAATATAGTAGTGTACGGATATTGGATAATTTTGGTTTAGAACCTTCTCTATCCATCTATAACGAGAAACAAATCTCTTCATTGCATAATGTATTGTTATCTTGCCCATCTGCACATTTGATTTCTAAAATTGGAAAGGGTGGGTATTCTGAATAATGCTTAATTCGTCAACAAAAACAATCATCATCCCTCAAAGCAGTTTTTTGCACACAAAGTATTTCGAGTGTGCACTCAATGATAAGGATTATATTTACCAAATTTGTCGCAACTTCCCTTCCTTTCTCACGCTATTTGCTTTTCTCTGGCAAACCAAATAAAGAAATTCGAATCCCAAATTCCCGTTTTGCTCCCCCGGTTCGTAGAATTTCATTTAGTTCATTCCCACCAAACTCAATCGCGTTGAACCGGTCAAACCAGTCGCCGAAACCGGTCCGACTCCAAAGAACTACTCCACGTTAGAAAGAGCCGACCAATCTGGTTTTTGTTGCCGCAATGCCACAAATGCCCTCGCCCTCCGCAATCCGCTTCTGGCCCTCTTCGCGGTCGCCTTTTTAAGCCCCCAAATTGGATTTACTTCCTCTCTTCCTCTCTCACTCTGCATGAGACGCCAACTCCAAAGAATCTCTCTTCTCCATCGGAAACAGTCGTCGCCCCCCCTCTTCCCAACCCCCGCGAGGAAAAGGTGAAAAATGGTATCGGAATCGGACCTCGTGAGCCGGCTCCGGGAAATCCTCTGCAATTCGGACCTCAACCAGGCCACCCCCGGCTCCGTCCGCCGGCAGCTGGAGGCGGATTTCGGCCTCGATTTGTCCGACCGCAAAACGTTCATCGGGGAACAAATCGACGCTTATCTCCAATCCATTGGGTATTTGGCGGAAGATGCCAATGACGACGGCCAATGCGGCGGTCCCGACGTCAAGCGAGAGGAGGAAGTGGAGGAGGAGGAGGAGGAGGAGGAGGAAGAAGAAGAAGAAGAGGAGAAGAAAAGTAAAAAGAGGCGGTAAGATTTGGGGTTCTTGCGAGCATTTTTGTTTTTGGAATGGCGTATCATTTCGGCGACGGTTGTTTCTTGGGAAAAAGGGTCTCTTTTTTCTTTCCCCAAATGTTCGCCTTCATTTTAAGTTGAGATAGTGGATGTAGTTTCGGGTTTGGTCGAGGGAGACGATGATTGCGGATTCCGGTGCTGTGTAGGTCAAGCTTAATAAGTGCGATTTCTGTGTTTATTCCGTATTGCACTTTCCATCGTCTAGAATATTCTGCATGCTTTCTTTGGTTATTCTCTGTAGTTCTTTGATTGCGAGTTATTTGGGAGTTCGGATGGGGAAAGTGCGCAAAATTGAAACATGGTCTTTCCGTTAGAATGCTGTTGCATATGCGAGTGCATTGGAGATCTTGTTTTCTTCAAGTGCCATTGGAAACTAGGATGGATATTTGGGGGTCCTAATTGTGGCCAAGACTTTCCTATCTTTTATTGGAGCCAATGGTCGAGTAGAGACTACTCTGTTCATGTGGGTATTCAGGGGTCAGCTTGAATCATTATAAACTTGCAATGCTAACGTTCCATTGTTGCATGCTGGTTTTGAATGGTCACTTTAATCAGATGTCATCGGAGATTCTTGGACTCTTGGTATGTGCCTATCGATGGATTGTGTATTAAATAGCTTTCCTCTCAGATTGGAAGTGCATCACTTTTAGTTAGAGATTGAACCACATGAGAAGGAAGTTGTATCATAACCTTTGTCAGTGATTCCTTGGCTAATAAAATCAGTGAAAGCAGTAATCTGGTGGCTTGTTCCTATATCTCAAATGACTACATGAATATTGCTAACTTTCCATTCATCTGCTGACATCATCCAGTTGCTTCTGAAGCTACCAAAATATTAGTAACATTTAAATGCATTACCACTTGCTTGAAATTCAAGTTAACATTCGAAAATTCAGGTATGAAGAAGGATTCTCAGGTAAGAGTTTGGAAGGTCTCTTATTTGTACTTATTGATGCCTGTTTAGCTTATTGGATGAATATTGTTGGCGCTGATCTTACAGTCTCCAAGCTTCTAGCTGATGATTCTAATGGGTAGTTCCTGTGAATGTTATTTCTCTAGTGCGGCAAGTAAGGAAAAAGTAAACAAGAGGAGAGGAGGATTCAATAAGCTGTGTAGCCTCTCTCCACAGCTTCAAAGTTTTGTTGGAGAGTCTACATTGGCCAGAACAGAGGTGAATCCAGTAAAAAGGAATTGTGATTTATCGGAGGAGTGTAACTCACATCGGATTCATGCTCTCCTTTCTTAATTTAGGTTGTGAAGAGAATCTGGAGCCATATCCGACAGAAAAATTTGCAAGATCCAAGCAATAGGCGTAAAATATTGTGCGATGAATCACTGCACAAGCTTTTTCATGTCAATACTATTGACATGTTTCAGATGAACAAGGCTCTTGCCAAGCATATATGGCCATTAGATGCCAACGATGGTATTTCCTTGATCCTTTTTTAAGTTACTGCTCAACTTTGGGTTTGAGGCTAGATATCATGCTTTGCTTTTTGTTTTTATCTTTACTACATAACATGAGTGGTTCTTGCTTTTGGTACATAAACTACCATGCTTCCTTTTGATTTTGGCTTGATCTCTTCTATTTCACTCTTAGCTCCTTTTTATGAGGTATCGAACATAAAATGATGGACTCTTTCCTGCCTTTTTTTACCTCTCACTTATAGAAAGAAACATTGGGTCTGTGTCACCTCTATGGCTGTCAAAGCTGAATCGATTAAGATAAAGGAGTCTACAATGTTTGATAGTTGCAAGTTTCTTTTTGGGGGTTCTGAATGTTTCATCATTGTTGTTGACTGGGCACACAGAATTTGCTTATTGGAAGTGGTCATCAGTGATATGGTTTAAGTAGCACAGGTGCCATCTGTATAGTCATTCATGCTACCAGAATAGTCATACTTTGACATATAAAGGATCATTCTTTGAGGTATCAGTGGCATGCCTCTCACCGTGTCCTTCATTCATATCCCCTTTCTTCAATAAAGAATCCCCGCTCCCTAAGGGGCTCCAGTCTTATCTGGTAATTTCGTGTTGAAGTTTCCCATTCTGTGGTGTGTGGAGGAGTTAGTCTTGTCAAGCACCCAAGGAACTAAGGAAATTTTTTCTTTTTCCATATTGGCTTCCAAACTGTCCTTGCACTGCTACTTCCCAGCCAGATTCAGATTGAATGGATTCTGAGGGAATGGGCATTACTTTAGTCTGAGGGTGAAGGCCTTGACGAAAGCTTAGCCAATTCCTGAGGTGAGACTTGATCAGAGCTACAAGTTGAATCCAACTTGGAAGCTGTCTGAGTTCTGGTTCGCAGAACCCCTCAAAAATGCTGGACAAAGGAGTAGTTGATTGGTTTTTTGGAGTAAAAGGGTCAAATCTTCAGGGGTTATGCGAAGACAGGTTCAATTGCACTAAACTGTTGAAAAAAATAGCAGCTCCTAACTTAAAAAAATTCATCTTAAGTTGGGATTTCTAAACAAATCAGTTAGAAACTTCCAGATATTGTGTTCTTCAGTTGGCAGTTTGAAATAGTGAAGCCAGGCAAAATGCCTTCTTCTTGATGCTTAACCATTGTTCATTCTCTTCTGTGCAACATGGTCTTGATTATTCTTCTCTAGCTATGATCTCTTATAGCAAACAGAATGACAAGTAACAATCAATGCCTTCAAGGCACCTTTTGGTCTTTAGTTTTGCATGTTCTTCCACAGTCATATTTAAGGTAACACAAAATGGAGGAATTTGCTTCTCATATGCTTTTTATACCTCCTGGACAAGACACTGTTATCATGATGCGATTGATGTGCTAAATAATCAATGTGAAACCCAGAAAATGCAATAAAGAAGACAAAGAATGAGGACTCTGTTGACTCTCAGTCGGATGGAGAAGTCAGCAATGCTATGGAAGAAGCTGAAGTAGATGAACAAAATGAAAATGAGGAAGAGGAAGAGATGAATGGACGGAAAAGCAAGAAAGGACGGTGAGGCTTTCTACTTTTCTGTTCTTCCTTTGCAGACTGGTCTTTCAATCTTTAAATCAGATTATATTGTATATATCCTCTAAGGGAAAAAAGGTCGCACCATTTTTTGGGCAGGGACTGTCCTATATAGATAGTCCCATTACAGGCTTCATCCTGGTTTTAATCTTGCCATGGATTACCTTTAGGCAAAAATTTACTGAATTGGGTTTCAGCAGGGGATTGTGCTGGTGGTCCAGTTATTTTGGACCCAAATTTTTTCTATTTCTGAACCATCACCTGTTTTTAGGGGTCCGAATAATAGTGGGCATCCCATTTGAAAATAAAAGCAACAAGGCTCTAGCATTCTGCTGGGTGGACTGATACCAGGACCTTCTGGTTTATGGTAAAGCAGGCTGATTAGCTGGGCAATGTGGAGTGTTGTATCTGCTTTGGAGATATTTGTTCCATCATTATTAACTATTGTGCTGACGAATTGATCAAAGGGGTAGCTGCTTCATTCTTTTAAAAGATTGTTTATTTGAAGTACTGAGGTGCTTCAGAGGGTAGTTATTATGCATACTTGGCATCAACAACTTTGCCCATGGTTCTGTACTTTTTGTTTGTTCAAAAGAGTCCTCCAACTCCAATGTTATACTGAGAATGCAGATATGGGACCTGGGCAAGTAGGCCCTCTTGTATTTTATATGAGCACTAAAAGGTGCTTCTTATCTCACGATTGATTAATGCAATTTAACTTAAAAAAGGAGGTGCAGGATTTTTTGTGATATATGCTGTGCTGCTGGAATCATTAGCACGAGGCCTGTTTATAGTCAAGCTTTACATATGTCTTCTAGTTTGTTCTTTGAGTGGAGACCCCTGTGGCTTTTTTATAGGATGACTTCAGTTTTGTACTAATGGATAGGTGATGTCATTGTGCTGATAGGTAACTCTACACTGGTTAGTGTTGTTTTTACTTCACAACTTTGTGTTCTTACTTGTTAGGTCTTCTAAAGAGGACAAGGGAGTTAAGAAAAGAGGTGGTGGGTTTAATAAAATGTGCAGCCTCTCTCCCCAACTTCAAGTGATCACTGGGGAGCCTGAGCTGGCTAGACCAGAGGTAACATTAGTACTTTATGAAAAATCTTGCAATTGGCTTTTCGCCTGAAAACACCCTCCCATCTTGTTGTGAAACATCCTTTGACCCAAGGAAAGTAATGTAGGGTCCAAAATACGTTACATTAACATTATGATATATTGTTTTAGGTTGTGAAGAGGCTTTGGGCATACATCCGGGCAAATAATTTGCAAGATCCAAAGAATAAGCAAAATATCATGTGTGATGAATCCCTACGGTCCCTCTTTTGTGTGGATTCTATCAACATGTTTCAAATGAATAAAGCCCTTTCCAAGCATATCTGGCCATTAAATGATGGAGAAGGTAATTTCTTGACCTGTTTTCATTATAGCGTGCAACAACTGAAGGAGATGTTCACATGACGTTTCACATTCGTTTTGTTGCCTTTGTCCCTGGTCTGTCTGAAAAAAGTGTTTATCAAAATTTACTTGAGTAAACATGTTTCTGCTACTTGCTGGTCTGACCAGGCTGCTTGGTGGTGGTAAAATAGAGAAACCATTTAGCGAGTGAGATTTGAAAAGATGAGGCTACTAATTTGGAATTGTTTTGTTTGTACATTTGGCATGAGCTTTGAAAATGGTGTGAGATACCAAGTGAATGAGAAAAGATAATAATGTGAGATGATTTTATTGATTTTTAACTTCAGGTATCTGATGGACACAGTTTGAATGGCCTCAATATTTGTTATTTACATTTTGTTCTATGGTTCCACTAGATTCTTCCTCAATTTTGATTAGAAATCGGGAAAAGAAACCCAAGTCCCCAAATAACAACCAGTGCTAACACCCTAACTGTAACCTATTTGTCAGCACCTCCACTCATTGAAGCTACTCTCTCTCTCTCTCTCTCTCTCTCTCTCTCTCGTGGAGAGCAGCCGTTGCCTTGACGACCTTCATGTGCTTCCCCCACCCCTTTCTCTCACCTTTGTCTGCTTGCAAGTTCTATCAGATCTTGAATCTTGCTGATTGAGGTTATACAATCTCCGGACTGTACTTGACATCCTGGCTATCATTCACCCTCTGATTTGAGAATGGCAATGGTCAATAGTGCCTCCACTCATTGAAGCTACTCTCTCTCTCTCTCTCGTGGAGAGCAGCCGTTGCCTTGAAGACCTTCATGTGCTTCCCCCACCCCTTTCTCTCACCTTTGTCTGCTCGCAAGTTCTATCAGATCTTGAATCTTGCTGATTGAGGTTATACAATCTCTGGACTGTACTCGACATCCTGGCTATCATTCACCCTCTGATTTGAGAATGGCAATGGTCAATAGCCTTCTATCCAAGGCGACAAAGTTGCAGAGAAGGCTCGGCTGAGTTGGGAAAGAGACATATATGTGGCCACCTTGCTGTAGGGGCTGATGAAAAGAGGCCGCCAGTGTGTCGCTATTGTCAGAGGCGACAGGGTGTCCAGCAGCAACAGTGGAAACACAGAGTAGAACAGTAGAGTAGTGGTTTTACAGTTATGGTTTTGGTTGGGGTTTTCTTTTTGGGTGGGCTAAGAAAAGCAACCAGTTTTTTGAAAGAAAAATGGCAATTATGTTATCTGATGTTGGATGCAATTTGAAGTCTACTTACAAAGTTCAGGGTGCAAAATGATGGTTGTGAAAAGTAATGGATGCAAAGTGAAATTGAAGTGAAAAATGATGATGGTTTTCTTGAATTTTCTCTTACAAATTCATCAGAATCATGCAGCCCTTCTCTGTAGCAATGCTGTCTTATGCTTTCTTGATCTCATGGTAACAAGATGGTTATTTCATTATTTCTGTTTGCCAGCTCCTGAGAAGAATTCTCTGAAGGAGGAGATATGTCAGTCAACAAGAGATGAAGGTAAGGTGAAAAGTTTAACTTTTTGAGATGATCAATATTTTGGTCAGTGGTTTATTCACTGCCCTTGGGTTCCATGTATAATTGAATTTGTGAAACCCTACAGAAGAAACAGCCTCATTCTAGTCATTTCGAAAAGTTATATGTTTATTTACTCGGTCCAGATGAAGAAGAGCAGAAAGATGAAAAGCAGAAGAAAAGAGGTTCTGGTTTTACTGCCCCCCTACCCCTCTCAGATGCTTTAGTGAAGTTCTTTGGCACAGGTGAAAGTGCATTATCTCGAGCTGACGTTGTGAAGCGAATGTGGGATTACATAAAACAAAATGATTTGCAGGTATGTGGTGGCTATTACATGTCGGAATCTTTCCTTATTGCCGAGTAGATGACATTCATCATGTGATAAACCACAACTTAATGGGGGTGGTTCATGACATGTCCAGCTCATGTTTTAGTTGGTGTTTATTATTCTTTTAACATATTAGTACTGTTATTGTTATCCGACATTAATTTGAAGGAATTATTTTTGATTTTTTTGGCTCTGACAAAGTTTTCTGTTGCTTTCAAAGGATCCATCGGATAAGCGAAGAGTTTTATGTGACGAGAAACTGAGAGAACTTTTTGAGGTTGATTCCTTCAATGGGTTCTCAGTCTCAAAGCTTCTCACAGCACATTTTGTCAAAGGCAGGTGACTAAGGCTACTTGAAATGTACATATTTGAAGCCTGCAAGAAGTGGGCAATTTTGTTTAGTGACAAATTTATCATCGTAGTCTGGCAGCTTGTATTTTGGTCACTGAAAATATATATGGTCCTTGGCATTTTGTTGTCCTATTCCTTGACCTCTACCGGCGCCTTTTTTCATCTGATTTTCATAAATATTGCAGTGAAAGTGTCAGGAATCACTGTGTTTGCTCGAGTTTGGGAACAATACGGTGATATGTATGGTTACTCTTTTGTCAATTTTGCTGTGGAGTTGGCTTTAAAGGTTGGGTTTCCATTCTTTCAGGAGGATGTGACTTATGTTGTTTATACTAAACTGTAACGGGTTATCTGGATATTCAGGTCAATTACAACTTTGTTTGTCTGGTTAGAGGTGATATCTTTACATGGTCCCATTCACCTAGGTTAAATGGGTGAACTTCCACAACTTTGGGTAAAAGAAGGGGCTCCTCTGCACTTATAGATGTAATTTGGATGCTGAACTCTTCTCACCTTAGGGTCTATCTAGCACTTGTTATTCTTTCTTGAATCTTCCGAAATTTTAGTTGGCGTGAAATATTTTGAACCTTTCAGAATATACTAATATTTACGTGCAGTCAGATGTGGCTGTTTTCACAATTTTTTCAGAGAATAATTTTTTCACGGAGTTAGATTTTGTTGTCGAAACAAACGGCTCTTTTGGCGTGCACGTCAAAAGCTGTTTTCCGTGACGGGGTATTTAAATATCAAGCTACTGGTAACATTAAGATTGCCAAAATTTATGCAAGCTTTTGTTCAGCTCAATGAGAACAACGAACCGTACATGTTGTCGCCTTGTTGACTTCTGCACCGTCGGGCGGATTGGAATCGAGGATAGAATCAATAGAGCCATTTTGAATTTCTCCGTTGTGACCCATGGGGCCTTCAAAGGGTCGATTTCCTCTTCGGGTGGAGAGGGACTGGGACAAGAATTTTCTTTGTAGAAAGATCTTTTCCCTTAGAATCTAAGGAACTGTGGGTTGAATTATGTGGTTACCAGAGCAAGATATGCATTGACTTATGAAAGAAGAAAAAAGAAAGATATGAGCGTGGAACATGGAAAAAGTTTATCATGGACCGCCTAAAACTTGTGGATGATGCTGGCATAAATGGAATGGAATCAGGATCAAATCGGTTTAAATGCAAAGGAATAAGACCAAGTGAAAAACACAAATCGCCTCACCTTATTAAAAAGCACTTTTTCAAAATAAAAAATATACAGCTAGAAATTGTTGTCGGCACTAATAATATTTTCTATTAACCAATTCTTATAAGTAAAATTTCCAAATAATTAGTTTCCCGTGAAAAAAAAAATGCATTATAAATTGAATTGCTTTCATGCATGATGACCACAAACCCAAAAAAGAAAAGAAGAAGAAGAAGAAGAAGAAGAAGAAAAAAGGCAGAAGCGATCTTTTGTAAGTTTTATCCAATCAAAGAATAATAAAATATAACTACAGAAAGTAACATACAATGTACTTGCGGGAAAATTAAAGGGGAATGGGCCAGCTTGGAACATATTTTAGCAAGAGCCGAGGAGGCAAATTGGGTGGATAGGACGCGACGACCCGAGCAGGAAATTTTCCGTAAAAGAAAAAAGAAGAAGAAAACACACGACTCTGTCCTCTTCCCTCTCCTCTTCCTTCCTTACCCAAAAAGAATCAAGAATCTTCTTGCCCCCGCGTCCTCCACCTCTCTCCATCACCGCACTGTATCCAAGATCTGACCCAGTCGCTTCTTCCCCGGCGGTGGTCGAGGGGCGATCGACTCTACTCGACGCGACGGAAATGTGTTCGGCTTCGGACTCCAGCCCCCCGCCGCCTCCCTTCGTGCCCAGGACCATCAGCCACTTCCTCACGGAGATCGCCGACGTGGCCGACGGATCTCCCAGGCTCGACGACTTCGTCGAGAGGTTGCAAGACGAGCTCGGCAAGATCGATGCGTTCAAGCGCGAGCTCCCTCTTTGCATGCTCCTGTTAAGCGAGGGTCGGTCAGCTCGAGTGAAGTCATTGACGCGCGAGAGTTATCGAATTGTGTTTTTCTCCAAGAGGGAATAATTGATGGGATTTCTGGTGTTTCGTTTTCTTTTCTTGCAGCGATCGAGGCTCTCAAGAACGGGTCAATGCGACCGAGTGCACCGAGCACTCGGCCGGTTCTGGAGCAGTTCATCCCCTTGGAGAAAGATTCTGGTGGGTGTGAAGGGGTCGGAGAGAAGCCAAAAGACGCGAGGAAACGGACGGCGAGCTGTCTTAAGCTGGTGGACACTGAGGAGAACTTCTCCTCCTCCTTTGATTTAAATGAAAACCCTAAAGCAGAACTACAAACCGAGGTATTTCAAGAGCCGAAAGAGGTTCAGGAACGACATGCCTTTGTCCAAATTATGCTTGTCGATGAATTGAGGTTAGAGAGTCTCTGATTAATATGTTGTGCTGCGATAGATTATTGAAGAGCAGAAGCCGGCTGCGTGCGAAGATCAATCGCAATTCCGGACCTGTAAAGGCAGGAATGCAGACACAAGAAAATCACACCCTTTGTTCCCATCAGCTATGGCCTCAAGGGAACTGCCGGAGATTCCGTTGCATGGGTTTTTATCCCTCGGCGTGGGGATGAAGAACCCCAGCGAAGAATCGTCTTCTTCTAACTGTACAATAAGTGGTCGCAGTAGGACAATTTCCTCAGTCGACTGCAATGCGCCATCAAGTCCGAGGGGTGGAAACCAACAGACTGCCAAGAAGCGGAGGCGGGCCTGGTCTCCCAAGCTGCATCGGCGCTTCGTCGATGCCTTGCAGCAACTTGGTGGGGCACAAGGTTAGGAATTTGTGATGCTAAACAGCTTTGGTCGCTTTAACCATGACCTAATTCCTGTCTAAGAGGAGGTTGAGGTGCCAAACCTACTTGCATGATTGGGTTATCCTTCAATCCAAACTTGTGGGTCATGGATACTAACAAGAGTATTGTCCTCAGGCTTGCAACATATTTTTATCTATTCTTTGGCGGACCGAAACATCTTTAATCTATTCTAAACTTGTTGGAGCGAAGAAAACCTTTTCCAAGTTCTTTACTTTTTAACTACACCAACTCACATATGAGGATGCCTACAGATAAGCAGGAGTTTTTTCTTGTTCCAAATCAAAATTGCAAGAAGTTTAATTCCTTTTCCAAATTTATCCCTAGTCTACTTCCAATTGCTACTTTCACACACATTAAGTTTTCTAGAGAATGGAATTTCCTTTCCAGAATAGTACAATTTGTAGTCATATCTGTTCGCATCATAACAATGGAAAAATGTTGAGATATTTGCTGGTTCTTGTGATATAGACGTTCATCCCAATCTGTTCCTTTCCTTGAAATTCAAATGTTGTGATATTACCACAAGAAGGCGCTTGACTCTTTGATCACTTCCTGTGGAAGCAGCTACTAATTTATGCTTAATTTCTGCAGTTGCAACTCCGAAGCAGATTAGAGAACTGATGCAGGTCAATGGCCTTACTAATGATGAAGTTAAAAGTCATCTGCAAGTGGGTTTGTGAAACTCCCATCTCTTCTATTAGCCTTTCATTGACTTTTAGGAGAACGAAAATACCTTTATGAATGAGCAACCAATGAATGACTCGTTTGCTCTTTAAAATAAGTCTTTTAAGTCCAATTCTTGGTTTGTCTCATTGCAGAAGTATAGGCTTCATCATCAAAGACTTCCTAATAAAGCTTTCCCAGCACGAAAATCAGGCATTCTGCAGGATCTCCAGATGGCAAGAGATATTTCTAGTGACTCCTTGAAGATGAGTGGTCCTCAATCTCCTCCTCAGAGTCTACTTTACATTGCGGAAAATCCCGGGTTGACCTCCCACACTGCCAGTGACAGCTTGGAAGAAGATAGAGAACTGTGAGATCCATAGCTTGAAGAGCAATATCGATAAAGCTTAAGAAATGAATTTTCCTACTCTTACAGCATAAGATTTTCAAATTAAAAAAGGTATACATAAAGGAGCAATTGACAATTACATATCACACAAGTTAGAGATACATACTTCTGTACAAGGTTGGATCAGAGGCTTTCAATTTTTGCAGGATCAGTTCTCCCTCAAATTTTCATCTCTTATTGTGCCTTTCTTCTGCTTATATTGACAATCTTATTCTGACCTTATACTTGTATACATTTCTTGTTATTTAAGTGTATAGAAGCAATGAGGCCTTGATTGAGTTTCTCGGTATGACCAACATTTCTCCAGATTAGTTTCCGGGTGAACTTGCAGTCCGTTACTCATCAGATTAAATGGCAGGTGAGGTCTCCACTACAGCTACTAGCTTCCTTACTCATTATGGTAATTCTGCATTTCTTGTCCTCAGGCAATGGCCTAAATTTCACTGCTCCTAGCATATATTTATCTTTATTTAGTTGAAAGTGTGCAAGGCAGTGCATTATTCTTAGTAATTGTCTAGGATTTTTCTTCCCAGAAACGTGATTTCTTTTTTCTTTTGGGGTGAAATAGATGGAGACGCCATTAGAATCGTCCTGCCTTGTCTTTTGGTGTTACATGTCAATTTCCTTATATTATCATAGCACATCATTTCAGGAAGGATTCAGTATTTTCACACTATATTAACTTGAGGATGAGATCCTATAGCCCATGAGATCCTATAGCCCATTGGTGTTTTCATTGATGGTCTCATTCATCAGAACTATCGATCCATGCCTGCAAGGGCGGTTGTGATGTTCGTTACGAATGTATCTGACGCATCATTGGGAATACCGAACATGGTAGAGGGTCCTTGTCACCGAACCGCAGGTGTCATCCATATGTCCTTTTGGACGACACGCCGCATTTTAGATAAATAGATACTATTATGTTCACCTCAGCAAAAGAAAAAACCAATAGATATGGAAGAGGAGGCGAATGAGAGGGGGCCAATCATGGTCGGCCACGTTTTAGCACCACGAGAAAGCCCATTTCAACCCGCTAGTTTTTGCAGCCCTTCTATTATCTCCACATTCAGAATCCAGACATCCTAAGCTATGAATTTCAATGTACCCCGGATAGAGTGTGGATAAGAAACATTTGAAAGAAATTTAGCTCCAAATGATGAACCTTGACAGGGTGTATGAAGTTAAAATTGAAGATGTTAGATTGCACATGTGACTTGACAGGGTGTATGAAGTTAAAATTGAAGATGTTAGATTGCACATGTGAGTCGTATTAGAGAAGTTTGATATTAGAAAATTTATGTGACGTAGAGCAATTAATATATCTAAATTGGTCTATAACTCGTTAGTTTAAATTTTTGGGCAAATGTAGATTCAACTAAATATGTTGGCAAAAATAGGAATTGAACCTACAAATTTGTCAATCATGAGTTGGGCACTCGAACTTGGGCTCTCTTTGGGTGATTTCTCCACCTAAAAGTATAGGATTTTTTTTTTAGTAAGAGAAGCTATACTGCTCAGACAATCTATGCCTATTGTACGTCGGACTAAACAATTTATTACATTTTTCAAAGTCATCTTGTATCTCTTTAACTTTTCTAAAACCTCTTCTTGAAAGATTGTTTCTAAAAAGTACTTATAGTGTTTTAGTTCGTGAGGAATCGATCATTCTACTTATAATGGGTATTTTATTTTATTTTACATTTTTCATATATTTTGTTTTCAAGGAGAATTTGTACTTGCCTGATTAAATACCATGAGCTTTTTTATAGAAAAGGATAGTTTTAATGTTGCAAACTATTGACTGAAAATTTTAACATTTTTCGTAACTCTTACTTGAAAGCATTTCCTTGAAAAAAATTATTATTTTCTCTCGATACTACAATAATTTATTGAGTGTATATGAAATTCCTTATATTATATAACGACAATTAGAAATTTTCTAACTATGATTGAGTCCCTAATTTTCAATTCGGTATATAATATAAACTTTGAATTCCACCCTTATCATCTTATCCAAAAGAGGATGATTTATGCAAAGCAGCATGCAATTTATTGAAATTCTTTTTTATCTAAAATAAATTCATATTCCGAGTTTACACGAATGAAAAATACTCAAGACGATGCAGTGTACAGGTATGTTTTTAGTAAATGTACCAATGGAGAATGCATGCGCGTCAAAATTCAAGATCAAATCAAACAAACTCAAGACAATGCAGTGCACAGGTATTTTTTTCTTTATGAATGTACGAATGTAGAATGCATGGGCGTCAAAATTCAAGATCGAATCAAACAATGAAAGATCACGGAGAAAAAAGAAAAAGAAAACTGAAAAGTGGGCAAACTTTGAAAAAGTACAAAAATCTAATCTTCTGTCTTCCAAGCACTATCTTAACATGCCAAAATGACTATCAGCCAAAAAAGTGTCTTTCGTAGCTCCTTTCTCTTCCTTTTTTTAAGTGAAAAAGGAACTTGATAAAGCAATAATGAATTTAAGCACTCGTATTGAAGTGGTGCACCTCTTCTGTCACATTTCCAATTGATCAATCCACTAGACAAATTGAGTGCTAATTAACTTTAGAAAACAATGCAAAGTGCTGATTGAAGTATCTCTACTTAGCCTGCCTTACGTGGGACATCTGTACTTCCACTGGTATTAACATGATAAGACCTAGAATCAACATATTCAATTCTCCTCCTCCTCCTCCTCCCTTATCTTCTCTCATTGACTTTTTTTTGTTTAAGATGTCATTAGGGTCCGACCCTCTCCGAATAAGACCTCATTCAGATCAAGCCTTTTGGCACGTGCTCTTTGTTTAATGTTTCCACACCACCTTTCCAAATCGATTTGCCATCATCAAAAATTACATCAACTGAGAAATCTCCCATCTCTCTTCCCCCACACCATGAGGAAACAAATAAGGGATCTCTTGCTCTTCTTTGATTGTAAAGAGAACACATCGGCCGAGTTGGGTCGGGTTGGTTATTTAGATGGGTCGAATTTTGTTTTTCCTGAGTTGGGTCTTAAAAAGGCTAAAAAGAAAATGAAAGGGGTTGAGGTGCTTGTCCAAGTTCGGCTCTTTCAACCTTTTGATGAAATTTTTCAGCAAGAAGAAGAAGAAAGACAAGAAAAGAAAACCTTTGATGAAATCTTCAAGGGAATTTCGATCAAAACACAAGCTTAATGATAAAGAAATCTATAGTGCCAAAGCAGGCAATGTGATGGCTGAGTTAACCTTCCACTTCGTATAAACAAACATAATCGGACAAGCACGAGATGTACCGAAAAGCACACTCAAGCAAGTGCTTTTTCGCAACCCTTTTTGAATAAGAAAGAAAAGTGAGCTACTTCCAATCACTTAGTTGAATACGGATCTGGATCAAGACTACTTTTCAAGAAGTCATTTTTCAAGATAATGACATTATTCTTAGATATTCAATTGAAACTTAAAAATGAACTAGAAAATATTTGTCACTATTTGGTAAATAAAATCTTGTCATCCGTCACCCCTTTCAATAATTTTTTCATTATTATATATTTTAAATCATTTTTTATTATTGTTTTTGTTTTCTTTTTCTTCTTCTTCTTCCTTGGCCAATCGATGGCCATGGCAATAGCCACAAGTGAGGTTGAGTCTCACTTGTGGCTGGTCGCCGATCACTACTACGGTCAACGACTAGGCAAGGAAGAAGAAAAAGAAAAAAGAAAGAAAAGAATAAAAATAATTAAAAACTCAACTTTAAAAAAAAAAAGGAAAAGTAAAAATAAAAGGAAAAAAGTGTTTAGTGAAGGAAAGTGTGGCGTAAGAAGATATGAAAATGTTTTCTTCTTTCTAAAAAGCGGAAAACAATTCCCCTATTTTAATTTTTTTTTTCATTGATGGCAAATGTTTTCCTAAACTAACTCATTTTCTATGAAACAAATGTTGGAAAATCCGGAAATTTTTTTTCGAAAGTTATTTTTAGTCAAACAAATGGAGCTCAATTGCAATAAACTTTTCTAGCTCATGAAGTGAAGAACAAGTGCAGCCATCTCACGTTCAATCTACTTGCCCAAAATTTAGCTAAGTTGAGGCCCGCATTAAAAGTGTTGAGAGTGTGCAGCAGAAACTCAATATCTTCACCTGGAAAGATTGCCAAGACAAAGCTCAAATTTAAGCCCGTTAACATATTCAGCTCAAGTTAATAAGTAATGAACTAACTTATATTATATTAATTAACTTATACCACACCAATTCTCCAGTATGAGATATTCAACATAACTCACACATACATATCAACAATCTTCTTTTTTGCATTTGAGCTTAGTGTTAGATTTGCTTTCCCTTAATTCAAGTATGCTTTAATATCAAAATATCTCAATTCAAATCTCTAATGCCCACCTTCATCCCTGGTCTCTTTCTTTAGACTAGCATATCAAACCATAAAGGTTACCATTGGGATCGAGTTGTTATATCACATTGCCTACTTACTTGAAAATTGCATTCATCCATGGTCTCTTTGTTGTTATACCATAACGCCCTGCTCGAAAAACCCTAATCTCTTTCTCCAAACCCTCTAGATTGCCCATGAAGCCTGCCATCAGGATTACGAGTTCATTTGGTTGGTTTTGGGGGAATATCCTTGAAAAAATGCAAATACCTTTGGGTTAAAGGAATTTTCCGAAATGCATATAGTGTATGATAAATTGTAATTTTAAAGTGTATTGGGAAATAACTTTGACTTAAATGTTCTTAGGTAAAAACTACATTTTTTAAATGACTTTTACTAAATATTTTATAGAAAAAATATTTTAAATTTTTTTGGATCTTAGCCACCGATGGCCAAAATAGCCATCGGCCAATTGCTAGTGGCTAGATTTAGTCACTAGACCACCTTGTTTAAGGTCACGCGACCTCAAGTGGCATCGCCTAGGCTCCCGCGACCCAGGCAACTATTTCCTGCGTTCTTGCGACCCAAGTGACCGGTCGCCTAAAGTCACACAACTTTAGGCGATGGTCACCAAGTGGTCACGACCACCAGGTGGCAATCGCTAAGGTCAGGTGACCCCTCAAGTGGTGGTAGTTAGCATGCGTGACCCCTTGACTAGTGGTCGTCAACCTCCGTTCGGCTTCTCCGGAGAAGATGAACAATGAATGGGGGTTGAGACTTGCATTTAGAGAATGTAACTTTCTAAAGGACATCCAAACTTACTTTGAGCTAAAGGCCCTTAGAGCTTTTAGAGATACAATTATATCTCCTCAAAATTCTCCAAAAAATGAACCAAACACCTTTGTATATAGCCAAAACCCTCTAGAGCCTAAAAGCCCTTTCCAAATGCAGAAGTAAACAAGACTTACGTTGTTATACCACAACACCCACATGTCCACTAATCGAATCTAATACCATTTGTTGGGAGCGCACAAAATTCTCTACCTTTACTTGGAGAAATTACCAAAAGGGAGTGCAAGTTCTAGTGAGTCAACATATTTAATTAGACCCATCTTTACTTAAAAGCTTAAACCAATGAATTATGAGCCAATTTGGATATGTTATCTTGTTCTCTAACGTAGAACATTTTAACACAATTCATATGTGCATCTTAATAAAAATGAAAAAAGAAAAATAATGCATGATGTAAGATATTTAGGGAACTTGGGCATATCACCTTAAGGTGAAGTTTCACGTAAAAAAAGAGAGGAGAGAAATGATGTCAAAAGGTGCTCGTGGCTGCTAATACTGCTGATTGATTTCGAGTTGTAGAGGTGGCCACTATGTTTCAGTAACTATCGTGGAGTCACGATTGTTAATCTTCAGCCAATAAAACTTCGTCTGCGCTCACTTAATGTCGCTTATAAATTAGCCCGCCTCTCTTCTTTCTCTCGTCACACACTGTCAAGTCAAGCAAGCTATGGCTTCCAAGCACTTTTTGCTCTTCCAAATCACATTGATTAGCTTGATCTTAGCAGTCTCTTCCTTTCCTGCTTATAGCCAGATAGGCCAGCTCTCTCCGTATTATTATGACGGATCGTGCCCTCACTTGCAATGGATCGTCAGATCCAATGTTTGGGCAGCCTTCCAAAAAGATGCTAGGATTGCTGCCTCTCTCCTTCGATTACACTTTCATGACTGCATTGTCGATGTAAGTAATTCAACCCGAGTGTCGTCATGATTGCTGCTTGTTTGCGTGCACTTTTCTTCTCAGCCGTTTTTTACTATAATCCTGTGTTTTGTCGCTTCTTTTCAGTTTGGTGACTTAGCAAAGACATGTATGGTGTGTTTTATTAGGAAGTATTAACGGCATATGTATTGCATTTGCATTGCTACCTAATATCCTGACATGGTTCAGCATGTGGCTGGACTCTAGACACTAAACAATTCAACATGATCGGTGTTAGGGCTGCGAAGGATCAGTGCTCCTTGACGACACCATAGACATGAAGGGCGAGAAGAATGCCTTGCCAAATCGCAACTCTCTCCGCGGCTTCGCAGTCATCGATGCTATAAAAGCCGACCTCGAGAAATTCTGTCCCTGCACCGTCTCGTGCACTGATATCCTCACCCTAGCTGCAAGAGAAGCCGTCTATACGGTACTTAACAAAACTAGTTCTCTTCTTCTTCACGTATATAATAAGCACGGCTCCTAAGCTAATGCGCACTTATAAAAAAAAAACTGATTGGCCTTAATGGAGTTTTAGTCAGGTGGGCCTTATTGGGCCGTGCCGTTGGGAAGAAAAGATGGAATCACGGCTAGCGATAAGTCGGCCAATGAACAGATACCGTCGCCTATTGAGCCTTTGGACAACATCATAGCTAAGTTTACTTCAAAGGGTCTGGAGTTGAAGGATGTTGTGGTCCTCTCAGGTACTTTAATTTTCTAACCGCAGAGAAATAACGTCATATGAACTTGTTTTGGTCTAGTGCAGTTTAGACAGAATTAATGATCCCACTAAGAAAAGCATGTGACGTCCATGTCTTTTTAATTGATACGAGATAATCAAAGTGCATTTGGGAGCGCTATATATGCAAAGTATCGATTCTAATGAGTTTTCCTCATTTTTCAAAATCACTTTCAGGAGGGCACACCATAGGCTTTGCCCAGTGTTTCACCTTCAAGAGGAGGCTGTTCGACTTCAAGGGGTCGGGCAAGCCCGACCCGACCTTGGACACCTCCTTCCTATCGAGCCTCCAGAGCATGTGCCCCAACAAAGACGGCTCCAACACCAACCTCGCTCCTCTCGACTCCACCACGGACAAATTTGACAACTACTACTATGCCAACCTAGTGAACAATTCAGGCCTTCTCGAATCAGATCAAGCCTTGATCGGTGATGCAAGAACCACCTCCCTCGTCAATTCCTACACCATCAACCCCATGCTGTTCTACAATGATTTTGCCGCTTCCATGGTGAAGCTGGGGAATGTTGGAATTCTCACTGGGCAGAGCGGGCAGATTAGGAAGCAGTGTGGCTCTGTAAACTGAAGTGGATTAGTGAAATAAATGGAACATATCGTTACCTTAAAACAAAGTCGTGATATCTACAAATTATCTATCTGGTGTTCCTATGTTGAGTAGATAACTTAAAACGCCGGTTGTGCCATCATCACTAGATATTCCTCTTTCTCTTAAAGCATGGACTTCCTGTTTTAAAAAGTTTTCAAGTGCAAAAATGCTGTCAAAATCTAAAAAGATGGTGAGATCGACAGGGGAGTGCTTGGATTCCAAGGACATATACAATGAAAAAAGCTGCTAGATGCCTGACCAGCCATCCCCTCCCTCCGTCTCTCTCTCTCTCTCTCTCTCTCTCTCTCTCTCTCTCTCTCTAAGATACATGCTTTTGACCTGGTCGGATCTGCCCAAATAATTGAATATGAAAGAAGAGTCCTGATCGACACCGTCACCCAGAGAGACATTATTCTCTGATTGCCGGTGAGATTCTCCCTGTTGATTGATCATTGGCCTTTCTCTGCCCTACGATGTCTGTCCAAAATGCCTTCGCCTTTCTTACATATAAATAGTCCTCCCCATTTTCAAAATCTGCACCTTCCTCGGGGCGGTAGCAGGGCCCCATTTCAAAGCTGATCAGCAGAGGATCGCCATTGGACCATCTTTACCCCTTCCCTTCTCTTGCTCTAGGAGAGACTATAGGAAGTCGAACGATGCTTTCAACAGGGGTCGTCTCAACAATTTCAAGCAGTGAAACACAAGAAAAGATTTAGGATTCATCATTTCAGGTGCTCGAATGGATTCTTCTCTCATTATATCATGATACCGTGTAACATAACTCATCTATGGCGTCGTGTCTCGTCTTTTGTCCTTTTCTTTTCTCGCATTTTCTGTGGATAGAGAAAAGGGGTATGACAGGCACAGGCAGTACCCCCTTGCTGCTCCTTTCACTGTTAATTGCTACGCGCGAGAAGAAAAGATAAATGAAGAAAGATAGAGATGAGGAGCCATATGATATGATAAGGTCACTAGCACCAAAGTTTTCATTACTCTTTTCTTTTTGACGAAGATAACACATCCTTTAGAGTAAAATAATAAGTACGATAACATTCCCTTCCACACGAATGAAATATTCAGGTTCGGGAAAATCCATTTAAAATGTGAATGGGAGCTGACACCTCATTTTTCAAATGCAAGTTCTTTCCTTTTTTTTCTTTCTTTTTCGTTATCTAAGGATATATACCTTAATTCGGGAATTAAAGAAAAAGCTCTTCTGTTTTCAGATTCAGGCGCTCGACCTCAAAAGACAGCAACCAGCGCCGATGGGCTATTGCCATATTCAGGCGGTGGCCACAACCCGGAAGTCTAAAGTCATAAATTCGCCCCCATGCTAGAAAAAGGCCCCAAGAAAAAGGACCTTTCTTGGGCTTTGCCCCTCCTCCATTCCCTCTCTCTCTCTCTCTCTCTCTCTCTGCACAGTGCACACTTTACCTTTCACCCTTGGATCATCACAGATCAACTGGTAGATATCTTCCCAATAATTTTTTGTTCTCCTCAAGAAAAGAAAAGGCAAAAAGGAGAGGTGGAAATGTAGGAAAGGAAGAGGGAAAGTAAAATTTGAGCCCTTGGCAAAAGTTTTCCCCTTTTGCGATCGGTTCTTCACCGAGTGGTGACTTTCCCTCTCTCTACCCTTTTTTCCCTAGAGCTCCAAAGCCCAGCTGAAATAACTTCTGCACTTACAATCCCCATGAATCATGATGTCTACCTGAACAGATTGCCATCTCCCTAATCCCACTGGAGCCCGCCTCAAAAGTTCTCATCTTTGCGCCATCTTCGAATTCGTCCGTGTCTTTTCTCAGTTGAAGCATCTGGGTTCTTTATACTCTCCTCCCTGGGGAAGACCCGATACGCCTTGCCATTGGTTGTGGCATGTCTACCGCCACGCCGCTGTACGAGCAACCGCCGCCCACGCCCGTGACCGCCCAAGCCTACGCCTCCCACGCCGGCCGCGGCTCGGTCGGGCCGGTCATTGCGGTCCTCGCGGTGATTACGGTGCTGGGCGTGATAGCCGGCATGATCGGTAGGCTGTGCTCCGGGAGGCCCATCATGGGTCACGGCCAGTATGACTTCGAAGGGTGGATCGAGAGGAAGTGCTCCGCCTGCCTCGACGGCAGGGTCGACCCCCCTCCCCCGCGGCCGGCGGTGGTCCCTGCCGCCACCGTCAGCGGTGGCGCCGAGGAAGCGGTCCAGGAGGAGGCTGTGGAGGAGATTAAGGTAGAGGAGGAGGAGGAGGAGGAGGAGTTGGAGGAGCCTCAGCTGCAGAGGAGAACACATGGAGATGGCACTTCCTAAAATCTCGACAATCTCATTCGCCTGTGGAGTTTGTTCTTTTCTTTGTTCTTTTCCACTCTCTCTCTCTCTCTCTCTCTCTCTCTCAAAGCTGGATCTCTCGTGAATTTGATAGCTGTGGTGTTCTTAATTGTTTCTCTTAAGTTATGATATTTCCATTCTTTTGGGTAGAAACTGTAGCAGCGCTATTGCGAAGGCGATCTGGAAATGATCAACTGTCACCTTTCTGTAATCTCTAATATCCCGAGAGGTCCCTCTCATCTAATTTCCTTTTTGCTCAAACATTAACGTTAGATTAGTCACAGGACCAGGACCAATTTTGGTAACATCTTCAAGAATTCATCCGGCATCTCAAGAACACTTGCTGCCGCAAAATGTCTGCAGCACTTTGCAGCACGATTGATACGCTCACTGTGCAAGAGAGGTCCACAAGCTTCTTCTAGCTTTATAATTTGAATATACGCATTATTCTTCGCCTCTTTCGCGTCTGCGGATTCTGACCATCCACGTTGAGTTGCAGATGGCCGTCGTGAAACTTTTCTAACTCTAGCATGAAAGACAATGGCAGTGCTACATAAGCTTGACTGCCATATTCGGGCTCTAGATTCTCCACGCCTTTAAAATAATAGATGGGCAATGATGATGGCCTGCGCAAATTGTTGTTTGAAAGAAGCGCGTTCCGTCCTTCCTTCCTTTTCTTTTTTCCAAGCTCCTGCACAGAGCATAGCTTTTTCAAATAGGATTTCACTAGTCACGCGGCTTGCTTTTCGCGCGAATGAGAGTATATATTCGAGTATATATTCTTAAATATGTTTATCTATGTTCGTACGCATTTTGAACCATACAAAAGAAGAGCTACTATTTCTCGAGCGAAGTATAAAGAGACCATTAAATCAGGGGGGAAGGAGGGGGAAATTGTACTGCCGAAAAGGAAGGGCGGAGGAAAGGGAAAGCGGAAAGCCGAGCGAAGCGGGGTGGCCATTGGCTTGAAAATCTGTCTTTGCCTTTTCGGCCTCATTGGAAGGAAGAAAAGAAGCCACGGCACTTGGCTACGTTGACCACATTTTTCGCGGGACGCGGCCATTTCGAGTCGAACTTGCGCGTGGTCCGCCACCCGGGCTAGTTTCTGATGGTACTCGGTCCGTCTCAAGTTATTGCAAGATGTGAGAAGTCGCTTCCTCCTTGGAACATCGATCGATCGGTTGCCGGGGAGAACTACCGGGGTCGTGAGCATCTGCTTTCGAAGGACAGGTTCGGGGCAGCCAAGTTTGGTGGGTTTTTGGTGGGAGTTAGGCTTGGAAGGACGAACGGATTGAACTGATTATTTGAAAGAGAAAAAATTCCATGTGATGGAGTCAGCTTTTCCTGTCCCGGCCACCGCTCACTAGGGCCGCCTCCGGTGTCAGTCCGTCCCCCCCTCTCAATTAGCTCTTTTTGACCAGTTGGGTCGGCTCCATCCTCGATCCAACCAGAAGCAAAGACAAGCAGAACGAGCCACGTACTTCCGAGGAGCCCTTCGTGGGGCTGATCGTATCGTGTTGGGCCCAGAAAGCCTTCTCGCCTTTCCTTAGATGGGCCTCTGTAGTTGCAGTACCCGGTACCGGATCATAAAAAAGCTTCTGTTGGCTCCACCCCTCTCCAATCCAAAACAGAAGGGAATGAATTCGGGTGAGTGGTGAAGACCCACATGATAATATGAGTAGCTCCAGCAGCTTATTAATTTGCAACCACACCCCCCCCAAAAAAAAAAAGAAAAAAGAAAAAAATCTACTCCACAATAAGTTGATTCCTACCTTGCATAGCCCTCTCAAGCGCTAATAAGAGAACAATCCCCCGAGCATCTCCCGAACTCTTGTGGATGTCGAGATTGGACTTTCTTTCAGCTCGAAAATTGATTTAGAACGACACTTGACAACAATGTCTAGAGAAACAAATGACTTTTAAAGCAAAAGGGTGAAATTAGGTTTACTCGTTTTCCTACCAAAGAATGTAGAGAGAAATTTTCCAGAACTAGATTGACTCACATTCCTCAGAGGCAACTCCAAGTCAAATGTGCCCCCTTTTTTTTTTTTCTAATCTCCCCAAGTTTTTCAGTTGTATTATTAAATGGCAAACAGAAATTATTGGTGCTGGATCCTGTTTTGGGCAGGAGGCAGCCACTTCCGAACGAAAATTGTGGTCGTGAGCTCCCCCCCTAGCGTCGTGCACGATTTTTCAAAACAGCCTCTCGATCAGCCGCATGAAACTCGCATGGCATTGGCCCCTACCTTACCTTCCACTACGATCATGGAAGAAACGCCATCCGCAAGCAAAAGCGTCGACCCGGTCCGTGCTAATGCGAGTAGAGAGACGAGTCATCTTTGCGTGTACTCAATTAAGCACGCCCCTAAAGACAACGAGCGTGCCCCCTCCTTTTTAATCACTTCGTTTGGGAATCATCGTGAGAGCCTTAGCGAAAACGGCATCCCCCCACGGATCCCGGTTGGTCCTCTTGTCGCTGTCCACCTTTCTCTTCTTGTCTTCTCTTGGTGTCCAATGCGACCACGTCGATGGCCACAAGCATATGTGCACGTGAATGTATCTGCACATGTATGCAAGATCCAAACTTAGGTCTATCAAACCATGTGCGGACTAGAAGTCGGATCTGTGAATCATTGACTAGCCATTGATCTATATACTTCATTGATGCGATGATTCATTGATTACAATAAAGAAAGAAAAGACAATTTGAAATTTGAAAAGTAAAAGGCCAAAGGAGATATTGGATAGCGAGCGTAAATATCATGGACACTCTCACCACAAGTGCAGTACGTAGGTGTCTTTATTTCAAATTGTGTCTTGGAATCTTGCTCGTACATATAGTCCTATCTTTCCTCCATGAATATTTTTGCAACAAAAATAGAACCCCAATGAGCGATGAAAATGATGCCTTTGCACTAGACTTGTCAAAATAGGATATCAACTCACTTTTTAATAGGTTTAGAATGGTAAGACAAAAATAATATTGGCATCAAATGGATTCATGAATTACTCCAACTTTAACCACCTTTGTGACTTTCTTTACACTTTCTCCCGTCCTCTACTCTATTTATTATATTTGCTCTCTTTCCAAAACTTAAATTTAGTTAAATATGGAAATATTTTAACAAATGAGATAAGAGTCAAATATGAGTTTTAGATAAGTCGAATCAATTATGGAATATATATATATGGGTTGGATTGACTCAAATTCAATCTTATCGATCTATTTGATGAGTCTACTTTGGACGCTATACTTAATTATGGATTCTCTTTTTCCGCCTCGATGAAGCAAGGGATCATTGCAGGGCATGAACAGGAAGCTGCACATTTATCTCCCTCCTCCTGCTCATCCGACATGGCCTTGACCCCCGCGGCATTGGGGCCAATTAGACTCCGAAAGAGAAAGTTCTAGACGCGTCACGAGATGGATTTTCGACGCAATCTGACAAAAAAGGGAAAAAAGGGCGAGATGGAGAGAGAAAGTTGATACGAGCCTTTGCATATTCTATTCGCGAGCGGTCAGCTCACGCGCAGGGGAAGCCGAGAGTCTAGAGAGAGAGAGAGGGAGAGAGAGACGCATTTTAAATATATCGCAGGAGAGGGAGGGAAGGAGAGAGAGAGAGAGAGAGGAGAGAGAGAGAGAGAGACTGACATTGTCCAGCGATTTCGCTAGAGTTGCCGCTCCCGGATATAAATACGGGAGCAGTTACTGCCATCGCTGCTGCTTCTCTAGGGTTTTATTTTTTTGTTTGTTTGTTTGTATCCTTCCTTCCCCCACCGAGGAGAAGACGAAGGGTCTAGAGAGAGCCGGAGATGGCGAGGCCGAGGTGCTTCATGGACATCAGTATCGGAGGAGAGCTCGAAGGCAGGATCGTCGCCGAGCTCTACACCGACGTCGCCCCCAAGACCGCCGAGAATTTCAGAGCTCTCTGTACCGGCGAGAAGGGCATTGCTCCTCACACCGGCGTCCCCTTTCACTACAAGGTGAGTCGGACTCTTCTTCCGCTTATTCGTTCTAGGCGCGTCGGCCACGCTCGCGCGTGGAATGCTGGTCCCTCGTTGTCTCGATGTGAATGGAGCTGGTTCCCGCTGCTCGATAACGTGCAGCGGTGGTGTGGATTCGATGAGCGGTTCCGGTTTTGGTTGTGAGGGATTGATGCTTTTGGACGGTGTGATTGTCTTCATATTGTGCGACGGGGGCGAGTGATTGTCTTGATATTGTGCGGCGGGTCTGATTGGTTTGATGATCGGTCATTGCTGATATGCGGAGATAGCGCATGATGTATGTGTAATTTGGTCCGGAAAGATTAACTAGATGCGAAAACTTCGTCTTTCATTGCACGAATGCATTCCCAGCGCTTTGAGGCATTCTGAATCTATGTGTCGCTGAAGGTCTGCTATCTGATAGGGAATCATTTATAAGTGCTTGTAATTTTGCTGTAGTGAGGAAGAGAAGCTGAGATATCAACGATGACTACAAATATAAGTATTCATGGAGATAGCGATAAGTTCAAGTTAGTTAATGAGAGCTCTGTTGTCTTTGCAAATGAGGACATTAATTTATTCTCTTCTCAGATTCAGACTTTGTTTATAAGATTTCATTAATCTGATAATAGAGTTGCTAGTGCCTTCCACCTACTTATAGGTAATTTGGTTAATTTTTGCATATCATGGGATCAGAGAAGATTCTTGATCTTTTTATAAATACTAGTTCTTAGTAAATTGGTCGAACCTCAACAGCAGCGAGAATTTTCTGAAAGCTCTCTGTTTTTAGGGTAGAACTTTTTTGTGACTTTATATTTTCCTTATACGATGAAGCACTCCTGCACTACTATTTACGAAGTGACTATATGGTTCTTCTTATCTGGAAGGTTATATGAAGAGATTGTATTCCATTTCCAATGCTTCTTCTGGATTTATTGCAGGGGGTTCGCTTTCATCGTGTTATTAAAGGATTCATGGTACAAGGTGGAGATATTTCTGCTGGTGATGGTACCGGGGGAGAATCTATCTATGGCTTGAAATTTGAGGATGAAAATTTCGAACTGAAACATGAAAGGAAGGGAATGTTATCAATGGCAAACTCTGGCCCAAACACAAATGGCTCCCAGTTCTTCATCACAACTACTCGCACTTCCCACCTGGACGGAAAGCACGTTGTGTTTGGGAGGGTAGTTAAAGGAATGGGAGTGGTTCGATCGGTCGAGCATTGCACAACTGATGGTGGCGACTGTCCTACTGTTGATGTTGTAGTTGCTGACTGTGGAGAAATTCCTGCTGGAGCAGATGATGGAATTAGAAATTTTTTTAAGGATGGCGATACTTATCCTGACTGGCCTGCTGATCTTGATGAGAGTCCTGCTGAACTTTCTTGGTGGATGGATGCTGTAGATTCTATCAAGGCATTCGGGAATGATAATTATAAGGTAATCTATATTATTGCCAGATTCACAGTTAAATTTTCATAATTTTTCTAGAAGGTGAAGTGTTCTAAATACTCATTTTTTGGTTGGCAAGTGGTGGAAGGCTTGTCTTTAGTTGATATCTCCATGAGCAAGAAGATCTTACATCTTTTTGCTTGTGTTGCTTGATATAGTCTTTGATACTTTGTTTTTTGTACTTATCTCATCTCTTCTAATTTTGGGAGTTTACTAATATGAGCAGAAACAAGATTACAAAATGGCACTCAGAAAATATCGAAAGGCCCTGCGCTATCTGGATATCTGCTGGGAGAAGGAAGGGATTGATGAAGGTTAATGTCTTCTTGCTTGATAGTATATTGTTTGAATTAGTCCACACTATCCTGAACTGATCGAGTTTTTGGGGATCTCGCAGTTGAGAGTTCATCTTTGAGGAAAACAAAGTCACAGATATTCACCAATAGTTCTGTAAGTGGCAAAATTCATGTTTCTTTATTTTTTTACTGTTGATCTACTAGGTAATTTTCTTATACTAGTTTTTGCTAAAATAAGTAAGGAAGTTAATGATAATTGCAGGTTTTTTTAATCAATGATGTTTGAGATGCAAATATTCTTTGTGTTCAAGGGGGACAGGATGTTGAAGAGAATAGTGCTTTCAATATTTTTCCGCAGAATTAAATTTGCTTTATTGATGTATCTACCATAAAAATTCAATTCTGTTATGCAATTTCTATGGGGATCATCTTGATGATTTCTATCAAAGCATTCTGATCCCATTTGGAGGTTACAATAGGTAAATTTGATCTATTGGATCCAAATGATTTGTTTGCATGTAAATGAATAAGTGTTGTTTCTTTCTCATGAATGTTGTTATAACATCTGCTAATTTATATATATCACTTTGGTTTTGCTTTGAAGAAGCATCCAAGCATATTAGAGATGCTATTTCGGTGTCTTTGTGAGTAGTTATTTTCTACATGGAGTTATCAGGACATTAATGCTACTGGTTGAATTGTGTGCATACTTATGCTCAATCTTCTTTTAATTGTGGCCCCAAAAGTATGATCTGATGATAGTTGCTTGATATATTGCTGACAGGCTTGTAAATTGAAACTACGTGATCTCAAGGGAGCATTGTTAGATGCAGAATTTGCAGTACGTGATGGAGAGAACAATGCAAAAGCTTATTTTCGACAGGGACAGGTCGGTGGTGTGGTTCTGGCAAATATTTGGGTCATTTAAGTCTGAGAAGTTATTGATTGTCACTATTCTGCTTCATGGATATCTTCTGCATGCTAGCTAGTTTGATGCAGTGTCTCTGCCATTGTTTGACCATGAATTTTTCTAAGCTCTTTCTATACTCAGGATATTTGAAATAGCACCTTCCTAAATGTGCCAATTTTTCTTGTGTCTATGTTCTCTCTCATGGATGAATACATGCGGTTGCATTTGCAATCTAACATGCTATTTTCAATTTTGATCTGTCAGGCTCATATGGAACTTAATGATATCGATGCTGCAGCAGAAAGCTTCACTAAGGCATTGGAGTTGGAGCCAAATGATGGTAAGTAACAATTTTGGACTGCAATTAATGTGAGTGCATTAGCTTCCACTTCAACAATTGGGAAGACTACTATTCACCACAAGCCCCAAAGTATACAAATCCATATTTAACTAGCTGACAGCCTGACAGTTTATCTAAGCTTTTGAAAAGATTAATTTTACTATGGAAAAATGGAAAACCAAGGTAATCTGTCTTGTATCATTATGTTGTTATTTTATTTTGTTCGGTGGTGGTTAGACATTTGTTTTAGTCACCCATTTTAGGTTTGGTAATTTTGTTGGCCAAACACTGTTATGAGGAGTGGTACATGTGTATGAGTACCCCTTTTTGTCTCATTTTGTGGTGTTTGTGGGGGAGAAATAGGGTGGACGCATGGAAAATGTAGAAACTTGCTTGCATAGCAGAAGATGAAATGTTAACTATTGAAATCATGTTATATTGCGTGGTTGAGGTTTTGGTTGACGTTCCATTGATACTCTTCCTCCTGTTTGTCACTTTCTCCAGCTGGGATCAAGAAAGAGCTTTGTGCTGCCAAGAAGAAGGTTAGCTCTTGCTTGCTAAAGTCAATATCTAGGAGCTTCAAATCATATTGAACTGGACTTTTCTCCTTATCTTTTGCAGATTTTTGAGAGGCGCGAACAGGAGAAGAGGGCATATCGGAAGATGTTTCAATAACAGGTCTGTATACTACTTTCTGTTATGATTTCTCTCTACTTCGCTACGAGCTATTGGCCTAGGTAGTCAGAAAGTATCCGAGTCTCATAGGATACACACTACTACCTGTCCTCTAATCCTATGCTGTTCTGTTGTATGGGCAAGCTTCTCCTTCTTTCTGGCGATTGCAAGTGTCTATGTGGCCTTCACTATTGAGGGAACGTATCTAAGTGTAATGGCAGCTTTCTGAGTTTACGTTGTGGAGAAGAAGATTGATTTTGCTGTGATACTTGTCTTTGTTTCAAGGAAGAACCTATATATATATATGTGTGTGTGTGTGTGTGTGTGTCTGTCACTCCTCCAAGTTAAAAAAATAGAATGTCCAGAAGAACCTGATCTTGTTTTATTTTTACGTGAGTGGTAATCCTGCTTCTGTCACAATGTGATGTTGGTTCCTGTGGTTGTGTTTTCGCAGTTTTTGGGGTTGACATCGTTGTACACCCATGCACATGCACATGCACATGCACCGTCAACATGCAATGTTTTCTTGTGACTTGGGAAAAATTAACCTCCTGTAAAAGTCATGAAACCTTAGTTTGGATTGTGGTTGGGCTATTTATGCAGTTATCGAGTCAGGTTGATATTCTAATAGTTCCGCCCTCTTGTTTTCTTTTTAGCTGGCAGGTGCTTCACTATTGCAGACAAAAGCACGAAGATTCTTGGCAAACCAACTGTATAGATTGGAGGCAGGGATCAAATCAAAAATTTTACTGCAGCTAATAGAGTTGAAATTCATTAGGAAAAAGAGTTTTTGTTTACACCCGGGGGGAACATCGTCGCTGCCCAATTGGCCTGACCCAGGAGGACATTTTGGAACTGGACATTTTTTATCACTACTCTTCGACATTTCGGTTTTAAATCTAATAGGGGCCTTGTATGTTTCAGGGCCTCTCTCCTGGTGGACACTCTAGCCAGTGTTGTCGGCCAATTGAATGTGCCTCCCCAGCATGAATTTTATAGGAACCCATCGCCGGTTTTTTGGGTCTATCTATGATTTGATTCCTACGTGGAGTTAAGTCGGCCCATATTTGCCCTTGTATCCCTTATTAATCGATTCTGGTCCGAGCCATGTGGGCCGAATTTGGGCGTCTTTACTACCTGGGCTACTCGGCTTTTATCGGCCCAACTTTAGGCATCGTTTAGACGCCAATTTGATCCGGGCTCTGGTGTGGGCCTACAGCACAAAATTGGCCCAGAAGCGACACGGACCAGAGGAAGAACAATCTTGGGCCCAACGCTCGAGTGTGGGTCCAAGTGGGCAAACTTGTGGCCCAGATCCTGTCCGTCCAACTAATGTCGTAATGTGGGTCTTGTTGGGTTTGAAGTTGGGCCCTGTTCGGGCTCGTGGGCCTATTAGATTCGCCGTTGGGGAAGTTGGGCCAGAATTGGGACCTTTTGTGAGGTGAGGTTGCCAATAGCATGGGCCACACGTGGAACATTACTGGGCCAAGTTTATGACCGTTCTATGTCCGGCTTTGAGCTCTAATGTGGGCCTTTAGTGGTCTATGTTGGGCCTTATGGGATTTACATTTGGGGCTGAATTTGGGCCTCAGGGGCCCAGGTTTGGGCCCATAGTTGGCATATGTTGGGCTTTGTGTAATTGAGAATTTACTAGAATATGGGCGTTGGCGGGGCCCAGATTTGGTACTATTTTCGGCCTTTATTTTGTTATTGTTGGGATCGTCTGGTCCTTGGGCTTGAATTTGGGCCTTAGCGGCCAGCTTAACGTGGGCCTTTACTGGATGAATCGCGGGGTTGTAGTGTGGGCCTCTGTTGGGCCTAATTAGCCTTAAATTTGGGCCATCATTGGGCCTAACAGTGGGCCGAAGGTGGGCCTCCTGGGTCTGTCATTGGGCTGTAATGTATAATTGGGCCTTACCCCCAATATGGGCCTTCAATATGCCCTATTTGGGCCTTATAGGTTCGAGGCTTGGGCCCAATTTGGGATTTGTTGTGTAGGTTAGATGGGCCTATGTTGGGCCGTATTGGTCTTAAACCTGGCCCAAACTTGGGTCTAAGTGGGCCTTTATTGAGTCCTTAAGTTGGGCCCTAGTGAGGTTGCCAATAGCATGGGCCACACGTGGACCATTACTGGGCCCAAGTTTTTGACCGTTATACGTCCATCTTTGAGCTCTAATGTGGGCCCTTAGTGGTCTATGTAGGGCCTTATGGGATTTACAATTGGGCCTGAATTTGGGCCTATGGGGCCCAGGTTTGGCCCATAGTTGTCCTGTGTTAGGCTGTGTGCTTGAGATTTTACTAGAATATGGGCCTTGATGGGGCCTAGATTCGGTACTATTTTCGGCCTTTATTTTGTTATTGTTGGGCTCGTCTGGTCCTTGGGCTTGAATTGGGCCTTAACGGCCAGCGCAACGTGGGCCTTTACTGGATGAGTCGTGGGGTGTAGTGTGGGCCTGTGTTGGGCCATCATTGGGCCTAACAGTGGGCCGAAGGTGGGCTCCTGGGTCTGTCATAGGGCTGTAACGTATTATTGGGCCTTATTGGGCTTGACCTTGGACCCCAATATGGGCCTTCAGTATGCCCTATCTGGGCCTTATAGGTTCGAGGCTTGGGCCCATTTCGGGAATTGTTGTGTTAGTTATATGGGCCTATAGTGGGTCGTATTGGGCTTAAACATGGCCCAAACTTGGGCATAAGTGGGCCTTCATTGAGTCCTTAAGTTGGGCCCTAGCGGGCGTCGTTAGGATGTTTGTTCCTCAGATGGGCCTTATCGATCGAGGCTTGGGATGCGCTTTCAGGGACCCATTTGCGGACTTATAACCCCAGCCCCATTTTTGAGTCCTGTTTTAGGTTTTGTTGAGCCGTCCATAAGGGTGATCTGGGCCAAACTGAGCGGACCTACACCGTTCGCATGGCACATAAATCATTTTGAGCCTACTCAAAGGATTATAGGCTCCGACCAAAAGGTTGAAAAAGGGATTTTAGGCCAGCCCAAGTACATGACAGAAACCATCGACGCCACAGCATAATTATAGCACCGGGGAACGATGGCTATACCAAAACACGTAAATTCTTCTAAGATTACTAAGCTGTTGACACGCCTATAGATTCCTCTAAATTAGGAAATCACAAGCGGTTGAAAGAAAATCAGTCAAAAGCATACACAAAGGGTAGATATCAAAGAAAGAAAACATCACCAAGAAATTTGTAGTGGTGCGCATTCCCAATGTAGATGCCCTCTTGGTCGAACAGCTTCCAGAATTATTCTGCTCCAAAAGCTGGTACTACCCAGAGAGCTCTTGAGCTCTGCTCCGACGCTCATATTTGTACTGACAGAAACTTTGCCTTTCACAAAGCACTTCGGAAGTACAACCATGCATATATGGACACTATGTTCGCGAAACAGATAACATGAAGGAGGGGTCTCTCTAGTTGACCAAAACTTTAGGAACGGATCATCTCCAGATCAACAAGATAAAAGTGAAGTGCCGATCAAGATTTTCAAATGCAATGAAAATTTGAAAATCTACTACCAGTGTAAGGTCTACGAGTTGTAGTCATCAAGCCCCAAATCTCTGAGTGCGTCTGTAGCAGCATCCCTACAGCTTTCATGGTTTTGCTTTGCTTTCCTTATATACTTCTCAATACCATTATTAAGCAAGAGAGTCCTGCTCAAGACCAAAGTTAACCTCAACATCACTTCATACATGGCACAAATAATATCTGACTACTGTTCTTTTATGTAATTCACTCACTCTGAATGGAAAAATATACATTTTCTTTTCATAACTGGCAGACTTTATGAGACTTACCTGTTCTCCGCATTTCTAACGACAAGGTTCCGGATCATGAGACAGGAGTTCCTTTGCAATTGTTGTGCTAAAGGAAATTTTTGCATGGACTGCATAGCAAGATCTCCAGCTCCAGCTTCAATAGCACTGGCTGCATTATCTGAAGATCTCAAGCAGAGAACTGAAATTATAGACATAACCTAGATCACCATTAAGAGGATCGTGTTAGAAGACATTCTATGATACTGAAATGACAGGATAATGCAACTTTTAAGGGGTGACACTTTTGGTCATCTGCATTTAGTGTATGAATGAAGCTAATGCTTAAATTTAAAGCTCTTATATAAATAATCTTGAATGTGACTGATATCAAGTCACACCAGCATGAGGATAGATGAATTTATCAAAATAACCAGAAAGAGAACGGTTTATAGTTTCTTGCCTCTTGCAGAACTGAAGGATCCTCAGAAAATCGGGAAGACAGTCTGACGAGCCTATCAAATCCACCCTTCTCAATGATGGCATTCTTGTTTGCATCACTTCCTGCCAACTAAAGGAACAATTAAATTTAGAACCTTCAACAGGCGCTGAGCACATAAATAGTACTCATCATATTCATCTAATAGGAGATGTTTAGGCATTTGATCTGGTTTTCTATTGGTCAACTTGATAGTCAAGTTAAGAAAGTCAGGAGCGTGTTTGAAAAGTTTCTCCAGTCTAAGGTACAGCTGAACAGTCAAACAGTTTGTTGGAGGCTCAACTACGCTCAAACAATACTCTTCAGAGACCCTAGATGGATGTTAAAAAGCTAAGGTACTCCAAAGTCAGGAGCAGATTTTTTTGGTTCCATTTTGTTATGCCAGTTCTCAGGTTACAGTTTTCCAGTTCCAGTTGCTCTAAAAACTTCTAGTGCCTCGAACTGAGGCTGACATGTACAGAAAAGCACAGGGAATGTTGACATATCCAAACACTACCTATGTATAGCCTTCCTTTTTACACATGGGAGTGCCAATTATAATGACAAACAGAAAGAGAAATATAGCATGAGATGGTTGGAAAAGCCAAAAAGATTGTCATGTGGATAAAAATAACTTATTCTCTCTAGACCCTTACTTCGAGAATAGGTTGAATTTGGTATATCAACTTTCATATGCCTGCTGGTAGATGTCTCTGAATATTATTAGGTAACTAGAACATCCAGAAAAATATTGAAAAATATGTCTCTGAATATTATTAGGTAACTCAAACATCCAGAAAAATATTGAAAAACATTAATTGGGAACCTTTCAAATATGTGTAATACTCATTCCTGTGTAGATGTGCAACGCACTTCTTCACCACCATGTGAATTGATAAAATAAAATCCAAATTCTCAAGAGAGTCGATGCGCTACATACCTTCGACAACAGAGAACAGGAGACTCTGGCTATAGATTTGTTGCCTTGCTCTCCACTGTCATCAATGCAACGTAGAAGAGCATCAATGCCACCATTTTCTGCAATATATTTACAAATTTCATCCTGCATTTTCACCATCCTTCACCATTCAGAAAGCCAAAATAATCCCGAATTGGAAAACCAGTCTTTCACTTAGAAGAGATCATATCAAATACTAAATTTTTAAGCCTCAAAATTTAGCTGCAGTACGCAAGCAACTGAATGGACAAAACCTATGAAAAAATTATTTATATTGTAGATTAAACCCCCCCTTCCCACGGGGGTCAGATATCAAAGCTAGTAACTAAGTGGATTCATACATACATTGACAGCAATAGACTTCAAGGCAATGCATGCTGAAACTAGACTGGGTGATGTAATCCCTTCATGGAGTGAGTCTACCAGGGCTCCTGCAATTCCAGCTTTTGCAAATTTCCGAGCATAACCATACACCTGCATTTTGTTGCATCAAAAAAACCATTCTACAAATGCTATGGTAGATTCAGCTTAGCTATCACCAATTTGAATTAAGATTATACATAACTTACCAAGCATTATTGCAATTTTCTACTGAGTTTTGTGCATTTTGAAGAAGGCTGCAAATTTATTACTTACCAAAAGGCTATTTACACAGATAACCTCAGAAAATGCAACACTGTGGACAACTGATCAGCATCAACATAAGCTACAGTCTCATCAGACTGACAAAAGAATCCATATTATCAACGGGTGAAAAAGACTCCATGATGGGTAGTTTCCTGGCAATTCTACAATACACTAGATTTCCCATTTTACGTCCAACCCTAAAGATGTGAACAATATTAAAAGGGAGAAAAGAAAAGGCAAAGTAGATAAACTAGTTTTCACTCACTTGAGAAGCCACAACACGGTTGTCATCCGCTGTTAATAAAGCACGTATGGCGTCATATATACTTTGGATGCAGGCTTCTCCCTGCCTGCTTAGTGTTTGCATAATAAGCTCATCAATTTTCAGTTCCATGAAGGATTCCTTGAGGATCTCATTCCCAGTGGCAGCTGCAGCAACGGCGGCAAAACCATTAACCAAGATCTCAAAATTTTTGCTGATTTTGAGAATACCCACGATGATTCTTGGTCCATCACTATTTTTAAATGTTTCTGTGCTCTGAATATCTGTAAGAAACCCTACCATGTTAGATGAGAATAAGACCTGCGATGACTTTATAATATAATAATGGCAATAAAAGGAAAAGGCAGACACTGATTACAACAATTTCTCAGAGAGAAGAAAAAGGATTGCAACTTTATGCCCTCACACCTAATTTCAAATTCAAAACACCCATTTGATCTGGACAACATCATTTGTTCTGCTATGTGCTCATGCTACTACATATTATGAAGCAATTCATGCAATGAAAGGCTAAGTTAGAGGGACATATCATTTATGCAACACCCCTTGGACCAAGGCTGCACAAGTAAACCTCCCCAATATACATGAGGGTCGTGACTCATAGATGCCCTTTCCATTGGAGTATAGAAAATTTAATTCTAAGTCTCATCTCTTCTTGCTCAAAATATTCCTTTCTCTCATTAGAGTCCTCCATTTCATATCTCACTGAATACCTAATAATGAAGAAAATTTAGTCATTCTTTCATATGTCAAGAGAAGAAAGTGTAAAGCAATCAACCAAGCTCACAGAAACCATACATTAGCCAATGTAGTTGATTAACAAGCAAGCCTAACTTTACAAGAGAACAGCATTTTGTCTGAGGGCCCCTGAATGGTAACAATAGAGCCTTCTTCAGCTAAGAAAATGTTGTGAGAGAAGCTTTGCTAAAGAGAAATGCTCCAATAACAAAATCTATCAATTTTAGATCATCAAAGTTTGACTTTGGAAACCAATAGTCTCAAGAAAATTAGTCTATTTTGTCCAATATTTACTATTGCAGACCAATCAGGGATTGTGATGGCTAGGTTTTTGCTACCACAGATATAAAAGTTAAAACATAATGATCATGGGATAGTTTGATAATTTCCTGTTGTCTTGATTATTTCCTAGGAAAGGATTATCATCTGCATGCGCTTAAAAGCTTAAGAAACTAAGTAGGAGCTACGGGTGTAATTTTGACAATTTTTTTGGGGGGGAGAAGGAAGGATATCTACTAATGCAGCTGCTATTGAGCCAGAACCAGAACCAGAAGAGAGACAATGGATTGAAGAGTTAAAGGGTATGATTGTTAATGCAGTGTGCATCGAGCTAGGCCAGCTAGAAACATTATAAGAAATTACAACAAATTGCATCATAAAGGTCTACTTGCTAAAAGTAAGCATATATGAGAAAAACAAATGATTAAGCACTTTTACCATAAAGCATTGGTGCTAATGCCTTCAGACATGAAAGGAGAACACGGTCGCACTCAATTGGGATCTTAGAACAGAAGGAACAGACCAATTCTATTCCACCGTTCCTCATTGCAATGGCTGCATTTCCAGATTCTTCAACACACAAATGAGCTAGCTGATCAAATAATGCCACCAACTCGCTGTGCACCTCTTTATCGTGAATTTGAATCTTAAAATCTGAATCCAAGCGCTTCAATCCATCCAAGCACTGTATCACTGGATTATCCTTGGCACCGCCCTCTCCTGGTGCGCATGTCACGATGCCTGAGAGATTAAGCCATGGCCATGATTAGTGAGAAGGATGTCAATAACCTGTCCAATCCACTATCCCAGTCTGAATATCAAGAAAATGTGAGAACACGCACATCCTTCAAAGCATCAACAATCAGAACTCAAGATGAGCATCACTACCAGCACTAGAACATGATAGATTTTACATATCGAACGAAGGAATTCCCTGGACATTCTTCGATGAAAGGATCCACAACCAGCGTAACTTTTTTCTTAAAATACATACGCAGAACGAGGAGATAAAACGCCTCAACTGAGAATCATCGTTAAATGCGCCAACCGACTACTAGCGTCACTGTTCTAGCGCGAGAATCAAACAGGACAACGTCCTGACGTAGAAAAGCATAAAACAGAATCACGAACAGAGGATAGATCGCCAGAGAGAGGGATTGAGAGATCGAGACCAGAGAGATCGACGCCTTGAAGAGAGAGGGTTTCGATGGCGTCTTGGAGGGCCTCCGTGGGATCCATTCCGAGTTCCTCCATGTTCTCCTTCACCAGATCATCGAACGCCTCCTGCGAGATCGTGCGAACGCCCTCCGGCGGTCCCATTTCGCCCTAACCTCGAACTTTCTCGAGCGACTGTTCCTGGAGTTGTTCTTCGATCGCGTGCTTGATTTGGAGATCGGATCTGGTGTTCGCTGCAGTGGAGGAGGGGTCGAGGTCTCCCGGGAGCTTTCTTCTCCGGCGGGAAGCTCCGGCGGCGATGGCGGATGTGCTGCTCTGCGACCTGCTACAAGCTCCGCTGAAGCCGTGCAGTGCGTATTGGGATTGTGCGAGTTTTCCCGGTTCGAGGATCGAGCATTTGAAGTTTGAACGAGACAATTGCCCGTCCTCCTTTCTCCTGAGCCCGTTTGTTTGAGCTGCGATAAATGGAAAGAGTTTTGCGTGAACATCAAAAGTTTATATTTGGATTTTGTGAGAGTTTTTAAGTATTTCATATTTTAGAAAAAAAAACTTACATTACGTGCGGCGTAAAATTTTGATTAATTAAAAATAAAAAAGGTAAAATTTAATTCAGATAGATTTTTAGTATGCATTATCTTTTATGTCACGCTTTGCCACTATTAAAAAGAGAAAAGGAGATGTATGTTAGGGTTTTGTATTATGATGTGACAGGTTAAATGTCTCACTCCTTATCCTTTCTCTTGGTTGAACTTCGATTCCAAATTCATATGATTACATTTCATAAAATTACATCCATTTAGATAGTTCTCATAAAATTAAATAATAAATACTGCTATCAACAACCACATAGAAGTTGATTTGCTTAAAAAGAACGTTTTACTTAACACGTATACTCATTCATTTCAATTTGATAAAATTTTGAATGTCCACGGTAAAAGAGGAACACTAGATTTGACACGCACACGGTGTCAATCAGAAATGTTAAATTCACGTGGCAATCATGAACTAAAATAAACTTTCGAATTCCTGAGTTGTCGAATACGGTATGAATTATGATATTGTCAAGTTCCTCGTGTTACATTTCCATGGAACAGATATAGGTTAAGAAAAATAATTTGCAAAATAAATATTTTAACTGCTCTAAAGTAGTTCGGCGGAAGATTTGTTATAACCTCGAGCACCTTTTAGGAGACACAACAAGAACACGATCCTCTCACGGTCACCTGGAACAAGAGCCGAGTGAATCTCATGCCACGAAATCGCAAATGCAGAAAATATGCAGAATTTATCGAAAGACTTCTAGCCCCGGTCGGAAATTTTTTCAATCCGCCCGTCAATTTTTAGGACAAGTACGTCAAAAAGATAGGCAGCTTCAAGGCCAAGAAACCTTCCATCCGCTCCACTACACGTCGGAGACTTTCCAGGGCGAGCCACTCGCTCGTTTCATCACTCCAGCGTCTGCACGAGGTGCCCCGCAAGAAATCCAACTAGAAACATCCACATGGGGCACCAACTTACATGAGACGCCAGTTTCTTCACTCGCCAAATATACACACTTGCGATCAGACCGAAAAAAGAATATACACACTTGCGCAACATTCTCTTTTAGAACCGCAGCTAACATTTGCACAATTGGAACGACTCATGATGTAAGTAAAGAGGCAAATGCGCTGTAATAGTCTTTATATTTATATACAAAGCATGGGATGTCGACCCCATCCCAGTGACTCCGCCCTCATGTCAACTCTTACCAAATTTACAGAATCCACCTGTAAAACACTCGCGGTTTACTCATGTCTGAGTTGGGTGTCACCCAACTCCCTCACACGCCGGGCAAGCCGTAGTCTCTGAAAAAGGCCGACTAGACGTAGGATCATAAACAGTAGAACGGCAGTGTAGTCAAAGACTCTCACAATGCCCAATCTACCTGTACAACAGAGGCAATGGACTGTTATCAGATAGCAAATCTTCTTAGATGAGAACGGCTGTAGCAACCTTCAATACAGATTGGCATTCCCATAAAGGAGGAAAAAGAATGGCTATTAATGATGCAGTTGCAGCATTGTCTGCTCCATACATAAGAAAAAAGTGAAGCACCCTTTTCTTGAGAGCCCAGTATAGCAAGTTTCAAGGTTCAGCTGATTTCTCAATTCAAAAAGTTCTTATGATAAAATAGAACCCAGAAAAAATAAACAAAAATCTTCCACAATTTTCTGAGAGCCCAGTATAGCAAGTTTGCCCAGTGTCCAGGTACGACTATACTATGACAAAGATGGGTCACCGGAGGATTTTTGCTAATAAGAGCAGGGTTTGTCAGCAAAACCTTTGTAATTCATCCTTATTTTTAAAGCCATTCCAGTTGATTTGTATTACAATCCCTCATCAGTCAGCACAAACAAAACTAACATGACCAGACACAGTTTGCAATCAAAGTATGCAGCGGATGCCAACATCAAATAATCAAGGAGGAAAGGTATTGAAGAAGTTTGGCTCCCACCAGAGAAGATGCCAACTATCTACTATGTCTAGTTAAGAACGACCTGACCCTGATGTTCGTCATTCAAGCGCGAATTTTCTGGCTCCGACTAACGAGAGAAACTCACCTGTCGGAATGAAGTCAAATGGTGTAGCCATATACAGAGCACTCAGTAACATCTGCAAATCACAAGACAGAAGCCCAAATGCTAAGAGCTCAGTTTGAAAAGTTAGCTAATAAACAGTTCATGAATATTCTCATACAAACTAAAAACATTTGCCAACATGGCTGCACCAGCCAGCTTCAGCTACCATGAATGAACTTACATATTGAGTAACATCTGCAAGATAGCAGACCAACAAATTCTGACAACTTGGAATGATACAATGTATCTAACCACCCAGAAGAAGAAACGACAATAAAAGTTCCACTTCAGTTGCTCATCGCTATGCAATGCGATGACTTCAAACACCCATTTAACATGTTCATTTACATATAAGCAAGGCTCCTACATAAGATTACCTACTGGAATGTTCCTAGTATAACAATATTATGACTTGATCATCAGCTGAAAGAGCAGCAGATCTGACAAACAGATGGACACAGCTTTAACCTATCTCATAGAAATGTTTAAATGAAAGGTGAAAAGAAGAGCTAGGCAGCCCACTCTATTCAAGTGGTACCCCCTTTTAGACAGACCATCCAGACACATATCTTCCATAATACTTTCCACAGATTCAGAATTGCATCGTTCAATCTAAATTAGGCCCTAAAAAAAGGCCTATCATTATTAGGCCCTGAGATAGTGAATTTCCCATGATCAGTCTACTGTTCACCACCAACCAACTGTAAACAGAACCTCTATGACTAGCAATATCTTGTCCTAATTGTATTTTGTCTTCCAAGTCCTCAGCTGTACTGGTATTGAGTCTACTGTTCACTGCTAACTAACTGTGAATTAATATTCCTCCATACTTATATCGTATCCTTATTGCCTTTGGTCTTGAAGTCCTGAGCCATAGGCTCATATCTGCATCACCTCCCTTTAAGTTTTCTCACCCTGGACTGCACTGGTGAACCTAATATGCTTCAAATAGAAGAAATCTAGTATGATTACAGGCTTCAAGTTGATGGACTTTTTGCAAACTCAACAATTGCTAAAGCACATGTAGAGGAATAAGAGGTGCTTTATGTGAATCCTACAGTCGGGGCAAAACAAGTATCCATAATTTGCCTCCTCAAATAAATAGATTACATCACCATCAACCGCTTTTCAATGCATGGAAAAGAAAAGCCAATGTTTCCATGAGATGGAATTTTCATCATTACCATACTCGGAAAGCTATTGTCTCTAGTGCATCGTCACCACTTATTCGAATGATGCAACAACCAGAGTTTACTAATGCATTCTATATGTTCACCGGATTATATGAAACAACCATAGATAACAAGCCCTTTCCCACTCGCTAAAGTAGACTGCCTACATCCTTCTCCAAAATGAAAAGCCATGCATACAAAGAAGGTACGCAAAAGTCAATATACCGAATGATGAATCGTGATTATATTGGATATATACACATTGGTACACCAAAAGTTGCTCCTTTAAAATTATAGTATTAGGTAGACAAGCACAGGCATTAGTAACAAAACTATGCTACACATTTAAGCATCAAGGACATCACTCCTCGATCCAATGCAACATCAGAAATGGATATAAAAATCAAGACTGAAAAGATGGGCTTAAGATGAAGGATGACTTACTGCTATAATGCGAATTTCAGAAACACTAGGATGAGGCCTATCAGGATCCAGAATTCCAAGAAGGTATCTCTTGAGATACGATGGCAACTGATATACTTTCTGCAAGGGCAGAAGGACAATAATGTCAGAAGGCCTGAATATGTGGTGAGGCATAAAGAAAATGCTACATGAGATCACAGTAGCCAAATATAGGTATACACCAACATGTTTCAAAACCATCAATTGCTAATACACATGGTTCAAGAAGGTGACCCTTCTTTTACTTCTGCTTTTTGTTAGCCTTCTTCCTTGCTTCCTTAACAGGGAAGGGGGTTCCCAGATATCTTTTCTCAGATTAAGATACTGCTGTATTCTAGATGAACATGAAGGATGATAAATTCATACAAACCTGGACAAAGCCCCGCGCGCCACCAATGAAAAGGAGATTATACCGATGAACATCTTTAAGAACCTTAACAATCTCCTCCTCGCGCCGATGAAGAAGCGACTCCTGTGGTGTCAGTCTATAAATGCTGCGAGAGCACATGGGACACTTGCAAGGCGCTGACGTGGCGGTGTAATTCCAAAGTTGCAAAATGCAACTGGCTGCATTCACAAAAAGCACAAAACTTGTAGCCATCAACCGTAACCACGAGCCCTAATTTGGAAAGAACACTTGCAATGTACGACCCAGAGACAGCATCATAGAAACTTCGGCAAGGGCCATTGCACCCGTTTGAAAAGGAACTAATTTGACCTTATAGCATTGAAACGAGGCTACACAATGCTTTCGAGTCACATTACGACACGGTCATCGGAGGCTGATCACAAGGTCTGCTCTGCTTGTGAACGAGACGTGGATTTCATGCAGTCACGTTCTGCTTCGGCAGCTCTGCTCGCGCTTTATCCGAAAAAAGGAGGAAAGCAGAGAACTCACCGCAGTACCAGTGGCCACAGACGGTCTTGCAGGGAACGGTGAAGTCGCCGAAGCAGATGGGGCAAACGTCGTCGTCGGGAGGCGAATCTTGCTTCCCCCGGTCGGTTCGATCGCCATCGACCCTTTCCTGCCCCGTCGCCTGATCCATCTCCTCCGCCCGCTGCTCCTCTCCTCCCCTCTCCTCAGAGCTCTGCGATTTGCTCTTCGCTAGGGTTTTAAGCTGCTCGTCTGGTTCTGCATCGCTTCATGGAGGCTTCGATTCGGATAATGGTGAACCCGGGGGCGGTGAGTTGATACAGTTCGCGGCTTCACGGACTAAGTTCGAGCTGAGGGCGGGACACGTGTCGCCGCGCGAGCTCTTTCGTGAACGGAAAATTTCTTGGGAGTGCGGGAGTCGGGCCTAACGTTACCCTTTCCAAGCGATTAGTATTGTTAAATTTGTTTTTTGTTGAGTAAATTTCATCGCGAGTGATTTTTTAGTTTTAACGCTTCCAGCGAACAAAATACCAAAAAAAAGTTTTATTTAGAATGATTTTAGTGGAATTTGCTATCTTTTCTCCAGCAGTTAAATTCTTTTTCTTCTAGAAATCAGATTGCGACGTTCTTTATAGATTTTAGAAAAAAACAAAAAACTCTCTTTGGCGATATTCGTGTACTGGCATGTTCGCTTCATGAACCGTCGATCTCTCTCATTCTAGTCCTTTTCATTCTCCCGGTTAGGTATATAGACGCACGTCCATTAATTGCATTACAAAAAGGGTTAATGACATTAACTGTTGATACTTATTTTTCATTGATATTAATCGCATAGAGAGATTAATAATTTCAACTCTGGTTAATCTTAGTGACCAAAAGATTCTTGCTTATTAATATTTTTTTTGTCATGTCTATACGTTGAAAAGTTACTTTGCATCTTATAAAGTATCGATTATTTTAGTAATTGCTATTGCTATTTGGACACTTACTTCTTATAATGTGAAATTTGTGTCTTTAAAGAATCAACGATTTTAGAAATTACCCATCATCGCTATTTCAATACTTACTTTTACAATATGAAATAACATTGTCGTTATATTCTAATGTGAAAACGTGAATATAATATATCAACAAATATGTTCACGAATCACAGGATATTGAATATTAATAGACACGTGAGTTTCAAATTTTTACTTTAAATTTTTCTTATTTTTTTGTACTTTTTAGTACTAAATACTTCAAAATGTCAAAACCTTATGTTACTAAAATGATTTCACACATTTTTTCCCCTGGAAAAAATCAAGAGAAAGAGAAATTGAAAAGATAATATCGGCAAAAGCAGCATGGAGATTCCCATTAATGCAATATGTAAAGGATTTGAGACATAATATGGTTTTATCATATATTGAGCAAAATGATGTTTTTGTGAAATACTTAAATCATAAAATTAACCGAAAGAAATTAAAAAGTATTGCAGAATGAAACGGATTCACGGTATTCGGGAGTGATATATGGAATTACATGAAACTTTACCTTAAATTTGTCGTCTCCCTCGTTGTACGATGATATAATAAATGGGGATTACTAATGACTTCATGTGGACGAAGCAAGATTCTGGTGCCACCGTCTTCAACCTCCGCATCCCCTGATAAACCCTCCAGGATCCTCTGATTCGAGAAAAAAGAAGCAGAAATTCACAGAACCCAGATGCCCACTCTCAATCCCGAAGTTCACCGTCTGCTCCCTTCCCTTCCTTCGCCGTCCGACGCCATCCTCGCCGAGAAAGCCCTCACCTTTCTCAGACGCCATCCTCGCCATCTCGATTCCCTCTCCTCCAGTTTCACTCCTCAAGCTGCTTCGTACCTGCTCCTCAAGTGCCAAAATGACAGGACTTCGGTCCTGAATTTCCTCCGCTGGGCTAAACCCCATGGGTTCTTCGGCCCCCGGTGCAAGTGCCTCGCTCTTCACATTTTGACCCGCTTCAAGCTGTACAAATCGGCCCAGACGGTCGCGGAGGACCTCGCTCTCGGCACCGATGACGAGACTGGTAATTTGGTTTTCACCTACCTCAAGGAATCGTATAATCAGTGCAATTCTAGCTCCGCCGTGTTTGATCTGGTGGCGAAGTCTTACGCGCATGTCAATATGGCTGATAAGGCTTTGCGAATGGTTAATTTTGCCAAGTCGCACGGTTTCATGCCGGGCGTCTTGTCGTACAATTCGATCCTAGATGCCATGATTAGGTGTAAGCAATCGGTTAAATTAGTTAAAGAGGTGTACGGCGATATGATCAAGTGTGGAGTGTCCCCGAACGTGTTTACTTTCAATGTGCTAATGCGGGGTTTTTGCGGCGCTGGTAATTTGGAAATGGCATTGCGCTTCTTTCATGATATGGAGAAGCATGGTTGTCTGCCTAACGTGGTTACATATAACACGTTGATCAATGCATATTGTAAGTCGGGAAGAATGGATGAAGCATACGAGTTGTTACAATCGATGTCGTTGAAGGGTTTGGAACCTAATGTGATATCATATAATGTGATCATTAATGGGTTGTGCAGAGAAGGGAAAATGAAAGAGACTAGCGAGGTTTTGAGTGAGATGAGCAGGATGGGTTTTGTTCCCGACGAAGTCACCTATAATACACTCATAAATGGCTATTGCAAGGATGGTAACTTCCATCAAGCACTTGTTTTGCATGCAGAAATGGTGAGGAACGGGTTGTCGCCAAATGTTTTCACTTATACTTCCTTGATAAATAGTATGTGTAAAGCTAGGAACTTGAACAGAGCTATGGAGTTTTTTGATCAAATGCATGTTCGGGGGCTTCGCCCAAATCAAGTGACGTACACCACGTTGGTCAACGGCTTCTCCCAACAAGGATTGTTGAAAGAGGCATATAAAATCTTGAACGAGATGGCTCATAGTGGGTTTGCACCAACAATAGTGACATATAATGCTCTAATTAATGGGCACTGCTTCCTGGGAAGAATGGAAGAGGCTTTAGGGTTGATTCGACAAATGGGGTGTAAGGGGATTTCACCAGATTTGGTCAGTTACAGTACCATCATATCTGGGTTTTGCAAACATGGAGATCTCGAGAGGGCCTTGGAATTGAAGCAAGAGATGATCGAGAAAGGCATAGAACCAGATGCAATCACTTACACATCACTCATTTTGGGGTTCTGTGGACAAAGAAGATTGACTGAAGCTTGCAAACTGTTTCAACAGATGTCTCAGATAGGCCTGGTTCCTGACGAGTTTACGTACACTACCCTCATAGATGCTCATTGTGCAGAAGGAAATATTAAGACTGCTTTTGATTTGCACGATGAAATGATACAAAAGGGTTTTCTTCCAGATGTGGTTACTTATAGTGTTCTCATCAATGGACTCAATAAACAAGCTCGGACCAGAGAAGCGAAGAGGCTTTTGCTCAAGTTGTTTTACGATGATTCTGTTCCGGGTGATGTTACCTACAATACCCTTATAGAGACTTGCACTAATGTTGACTTTAAAAGTGCATTAGCTCTTCTCAAGGGATTTTGTATGAAGGGTTTGATGAAGGAAGCAGATCGAGTGCTAGATTCAATGCTTCAGAGGAACCATAGGCCCATTGAAGCAGTTTATAATGTAATCATACATGGGCACTGTAAAGGTGGGAATATACTAAAGGCATTCAATCTGTACAAAGAAATGATGCTGGCTGGCCTAGTTCCTCATACTGTAACCGTCACTGCCCTGATAAAAGTACTTCACGAGAGGGAGATGAATGACGAGTTGAGTGAAGTTATACACAATACAATGAAAAGCTGCAAGCTTTCTGATGCAGAAGTTGCTAAAGTGCTTGTTGATGTCAACCATAAGGAAGGGAATATGGATGCAGTGTTTAATGTGCTTTCAGAAATGGCTAAGGATGGCCTTCTTCCAAATAGTGGAAGAACTGCCTATGCTGGATGATTTGCTGGGAGATGATCATCAACGAGCAGTATGCATTGTGAAAGAGGACCAGTGATTTTGGAGCAAAGGTTCATGTTTAGAATTCTGGACAAGTGGGACCATGGAATCTTTCCTCTGTTCCATTTCCTCATGGTCCTTTATACATCCCCTAGCTCTGTTGGCATCTACTTGCGGAGAATCAGAGATGATTTTTGCAAAGTGATTCATGAAGCATAGAAGTCAGATGCATATTTTTAGCTGTGATCGTAAAAGAAAATGTTGTGCAAGTGGGTGCATTCAGTGAGAAAAGGAAGCTGGCATCTCGTGTAAGTCTGTGTCGAATGTTGATGCTTCTTGTTCGATTCCTTCTAGGGTATGTCATGTAGATGCTGTAATGAAATGAGTGAGTAGCTAACCCTAGAAAATCTCAGACGCATAGTCAGCAGATGAAAGCCATCTTGGTCTTGAAACTACCTATTTCTTGACATGCTGTCACAAAAATATTGATGAACGAATTTTAAAAATTACCAATGCCTCTGCAGTCTGATCATGTCTAAAATTCCTTTCCGACAAATCTGCATTTCTCCAATCCATGACTGTATGACGTAAGATTCATCAGACTCTTGTTCCCAATGACCATAAAAGGATCATGTTCTTGTTCTGTCTATATGTCGTAATCTCATCAAGCTACGGTTGAAGCAATAATTGTTTTATCAAAAGCTCTTAATTTACATTTTTCTGAAATTATTTTCATATTTTGCACTCTGTAAGTCTTTCATTTGCTGACTCTGATTGTAACTTTGCAAGGAAAAAGCTTCATGAATACTTTCTGCAAGTTTCCTTCATGGTGCAATTTGAAGGAGACTTTGTTGATTGCACACTCTCATCTAAAAATTGACTCATCAGTGATCATTAAAGAAAGCATGTACATTGTTATAAGGAAGGATTCTGAATGCAGTATTTTTAATGTACTCTCTGAAGTGATCACCAGCAAGCAGTATGCCTTGCGGCAGAAGTCCAGCAAACCTTCATGTTTAGTATTGTGGAGAAGTGTGCCATGGAATCTTTCCTCTGTTTGATTTTCTCACGGTCCTTTAAACATCTCCTAGCTCTGTCAGTGTCTGCTCACGGAGAAGCAGATCTACACTCTCATTTAGTGATTCATGAAGCATAGGAGTCAGGTGCATATATAGTTGGACTCATGCTTTTCATCTCTTGTTATTATAATGTCTTCTAAATTGCCCTTTTTATTGCGACAGAATGATTCTGCAGATCTTCCCCAGAGTAGCAGTTGTGCGGATCAAAAGCATGTTTTACAGCAGAAACGCAACTTCCATGTCCTTCGCCCTTAAAAATTGCAAGGGAATGGCCACCTTCCATGACCAGAACTATATCCCCCATTCACTGGTACAAAACTTGGGTTTCCATTAGTTGTGGCTGGATCGATGGTTAAGTTGAGTAAACTTCCTCTGTGGTTCTACTACGCTATGCAGATTGAGATATTGCAGATGGAGAGAGAGGACTATTGGTTCAAAACAGGCCTGGACTTTTACGATTTTGATCAGTACGAAACATGGCTCTGCATGATAGATCCAGGTGCATCGTGAGCTAGACCTTTCAAAACAATGAATGGCCCAATCATGATGTCTCGGTTGTCCTTTCTACTGGACCTATAAAGCCGGTACAATATTGTTCTACCGAAGGTACTTCATCTTCAGTGGACTGCATTATTTCTTGAAATTTTCAAGTTTGAGGAACTTGAGAAAGGCCCTTTGTTGGTGAAAGCAAGGACGCTGACTTCCATTAGTTAGGTTCGGCTTTTTATAAGGTAACTGACGAGCTCTTCACTGAGATAGATGCCGATTGTAAAAATTCTCGAGATCCTAGATTAGCATAGAAAATGAGTAAGGGAAGTTTGTGTAATGCGTGAATTTTTTAATCCAATGCTGGACTGTGATCAATATGTTCAGGCAGGCAAACATTTGACACCTGTTTTTCGGCTTTTTGCATACGTAAGGGAACAAGGTCAATTTCTCAGCACACAGGCATATGATCTCGCGTACAGAAGGTGGACAATGTATGTAGATTCTAGATTGGCTGCACAGAGAAAGTTTCTAATGTATGAGGATTGCATACAGTGAATGTGGCACATTAGAAGAGTCTCACCTAGTGTATGCTATTATTACCATTTGCCATGCATATTGAGTTGCCAATCACAAATCAATGGCACATCAGAAGATCCTTTGGGGTGACACCCAAGTGCCTGGTTAAGTAAGCTATGATCCATATTACCCTGTATCCAGGATAAATGCGTTTGGTAATGTCATCTTAGCTGTCCACAACATTTTGCAAACTTGGCAACAGCACTAAAATGCACACAGCAAACGAAAGCCAGGACTCATGTTAAGATTGCAAAAAGAAGGATATAGCGAAAATGAGCCTTTGGCCAATTGGCCAAAGTAAATAGATCAACAAGGTGTCAAGGAGCTTGGAGTGAAGGACATAGATGAGTCTTAAAGGAAACCAGCTCCACACAAATTAACTGATCTGCTTTAATGAAAACCTATATATTGTCCTGCTGAGACAAGCATGGTGCAATAAAGACAGCCTTCTAATGCTTTCTGTGAACGCAAATCTTCAATCTCTTCCAAATCCGCAAGGAGACCAGTTATGATTAGTTCATTAATACCCAGCAAGGCAGAACTGGAGATGTAACAAATATCACAAATTTATAAAATGCTTCCAATTCCAGCCAAAGTGCTGCACGAGGAAAAATGGCCTTCCCTTCCCTTAAGGCCTCTCGTCTCTGACCATCCCAAGACACAAAGGCAAGAATGGCTGAGCGAACTATACCATATTTGCATCATCATTACAGCCACTTTGCTAAGACCAAATTCAAAACTATTATTCACCACATGCATCTAACATCAAATTAACACATCAATAACCTTTCTTTTACAAGGAGGAAGCTAGTAACATTCTTTCTAGCAAGAGAACATCATAAAAGTCATAGAGAACTTAATGAATTAGGTGCAGATAAATGGTTGCAATTCCTGCATTATAGAGTACATATAATCACCAATCTTTAAGGTACATTCCTAAGTTAGCATCAGCATCCTAATGACATACTTGCGCCAGATCAGCATCCTAATGACATACATGCACCAGATAAGCTCCACTCTCCACAAAGGATATTTCAATGCCCTTTGATAGGTCAACAAATCTAAGAAACAAACAGGTCAAAGCTAATAGGACTAAGAGACCTTATTCTCAGCACAAAAGGAGAGGAGATGACAAGTGATCTCCTTATCTTGACGAAAGTCGCTGGTGTAACTCGTCAGCCAGCGCCTGCCTCAAGTTTTGCCCATGATAAAAGAACGTCTTCTCGCTTTCAAGAACCCTAGCTGGTGCACCGATCTCGTCGGGCTCCCTGGCAGTATCAGGCTCCGGTTCTCTTGCAATCTGACACAAATTATGCAACACACAACAAGCAACAATGGTCTGTGGTGCATGATTAAGACCCACATTCAAGTCCTGAAGAATCCTCCACCTCCCTTTCAGAAGTCTAATGGCTTCCACCACCATAGAACGCCCCTTCATTAGCATCCCATCAAACAAATTCTGAGCCGGAGTACCCGTCCCTTTTGAATTAAAAGGAGTCATCAAAAAAGACATTAAAGGATAACACCAATCCCCAACTATATAAGGCCTAACATGCTGACCCCTTACATTTATCACCTTATCCCAGACTATATCCCCAGAAGTGATCCTATTGTACAACAAACTATCTCTAAAATGAGTAGCATCATCAGTCGCACCAGGTGCCTTAACACAAACATCCCAGAAAATTTTCTTGTGATCAGCCACGACCTGAAGCAAAACCGAATCATAACCATATTTGCATCTATAAGAACTTGAAGAAACCCGGTCTCGCGGAAGTCGGTGAAGCTTGATCGCACTCCCATCAATAGCCCCGCAGACATTGGGCAAAGCAGTGAGCTCTTCAAAAGCCTGAGTCGCCTCGACCAATCTGCGGCGACTCACTGGGATTTTGATAAATTCCGGATACAACTTCGTCGCCAAGAGGCGCGTGACCATATTAGTGATCTTGGAGACGAGGAACGGGTCGAGCGAGCAGCGGGCCGCCACCACTTTCGCTGAATGGCCATGGGCGAGGCGGGAGAGGACCATGGCGACAGCATAATCGGAGGGGAGGGAGAGATTGGAGGCGGCAATGAAGGGGCGGAGCTTGTCGACGACCGTGGTGAAGACGGGGTAGGAGAGGCCGAACAGCGAGCGCCACCGCGCGTCGCGGAGCGGGGGCTCCAGGGACCAGATGTGCTCGGTGGAGAGAGCGCGGAAGGCGGCGACGGAGAAGTCGGACGACGGGGACGGCGGGGCGGCCTTCGAGGGAGCGGAATTAGGGTTATGCTTGGACTTAGGGTTTGAGGAGGCGGAGGAGGAGGCGACGTAGGAGAGCACGGAGGCTATGGTGAAGAAGAGGAGCGGGGCGGCCGAGGAGGAAGAGAGGAGGGAGGTCGGGGAGCTGGCGGAGGAAGTGGCGCCGGAAGAGGAGGTGGTGGAGAGGAGGGACGTGGTTGGGTCGAGGTGGTTGTGGAGGTGGAGGAGGTTGGAGAGCATCAACAACAACGACTGATCCATGTCTCGAGCTCTGTGACTGGGGAGCGCTTTCTCCTGGTGCTTAATTAGGGTTTTGGAATGGGGGCGAGGAGGTCGTCGGTCACATAGTGGTGGTGGCACCACGGTGGCGGCCGGCGGTGCGGTGGCAGTTCTCGTTCACGATCTCAGCCACCGGGGCTGCGGACGTTTTCTTATGTTTTTCTCAACATCGGGTCAATTTGGTACTGGGCCGACCGGATGGACCTCCCGCTCCCATCTTGATAACTACTTTTTTTATTTATTTTTTGTTTTTCGAAAAACTACGAGGTGTTTCTCAGATTGAAAGCTTTTTTTCAAAACGAGGCCATGAGCAATTATTTCAAATAATTTCCAAATTGGAATGACCCCATCTTACTGCCAATAGAAAAAAACCTCGTGACGGCCATATGCGGATCACGTGCTCCTTACTTGTTGTCCTGAGAATACATTTCCCCCATTAATCCCCTAAAACAAAATTCTTAAAGCTCTCAAACCCCAATTCCTCGGCTGCATAAACCCCAACTTGAATTTTGACATAATTGGAAGAAAAAATGTATTTTTGGGATAAAACAGACAACCATGGGAAAGGGATACGTGATTAGCATGTGGTCACCGGGAGGTGCTTTTCACACTTAGCTTTTTACGTTGGCAACGAGGAGGAGTCATTTAGAACATAGCGGTTCAATTTTGAAAACCATTTGAGATGCTACCATTTTAAGGCTTTATTAAGACAATATGTTTGAGTTGGTTTTTTTTTGAAAAACTTTCTCATTTTTCTTTACTAATCCAATTCCGCGAGCTTTCATGATCAATTGGCTCAAACATATATATTTTACGATTTAAATCATCAATTTAAACCTCAGCTTTTTAGGCAATTTTGGATTTCTTAGGTGATTTTGGATCGCATGGGATCCTTGGGCACCTAAAATCACTCACTCACTCGGATCGTAGAGAGAAAGTCGAGAGAACTCTGAAGAGAAGATGAACTTAGATTGCTAAAGGTTGGATGGATACAAATGAGGAGAGGGCACCTCTTTTTATACTTGAGGCTTTCGATTACAATCATTGATCAAATTTCGATCCGGCGGATGAGATCGTATCACTCCACCTACCATCTTTCGGCATTTATACAAAGAAAATTTTAGACCATGGCACAATTACAAGATCGCCCGTTCCTGAGAATGTTCCAGAAGCACTTGAATCCTCCCAAAGACCTTTTAGTCGTTCTTCCTCGATCATTAACACCTCGATTTCGTGACATTCTCCCCCACTCATTTGCTCGGCGCTAGGGAGAGTTCTTCTTGGCACGAGCTCTTTCTCATTTCTTCCTATTCCGCTTGGCTCTCACTAACTCAAACTGTACTTCCAACGGCTTCTCGAATGACCAGCTGTGCGGCTCCAAAATCGGTTGGATGCACTATCCTTTCTTCAACTCGGGCATGGCATGCGACATGTACTCCACTTCGAGGAAGAGAGCTTCAATCGGCATGTCGCGAGTTGGTGTAAGAGGTCAATTGTTGATTGGTCATTCGCTTGGCCACCTTCAAACTCTTGTCGAGGAGATGAATCGCAGCAATCGCCTTGGTGTCCATCATACTTTGAGCATAACACCATGGACGGACACTTCGGATCGAGCACCATTACTTGGATCCCATGTCGATCATAGCTCTTGCTTGGTTGAAGAATTGCATTCCCAGGATGAGGTTGTAGCCCGCACTACTTCGAATGAGAGCTTGCTTTTTATTTGCTAATTTGGACTTCCACCTTTGAGATTGTTCCTCCGCTGTCCTTCGGATTGATGATCTTAAATCGCCTCTCATTCGATATCACTTCCAAACCTAGCTTCTTTGCTACCTTGGTCGCCATGAATACATTGGAAGCACTCGTATCAACAAGGCATAAAGGTAATTCCACATACCTCGATCTCGACGAAGTACATGTTGGTTTGCTCTTCTTCTTGGCGATGGTCGAGTTTGCATAGGGTTGAGCATCATCTCACCAAGTCGGACTTGGCACTTCTCCTTCATGGGTTGTTCCTCTTCTTCCACGGAGAGAATAGCATTGACTCGGTGCTTTTGTTGACACTTTTGCATCCAATGATTTCCTTTGCAAATGAAGCAAGGAGCGGGTGGAGGTTGATCATATTTACTTGTGTAGCTTAGTTGCGGTCGACCTCCTTGGACGGGTTGTTTGGATGAGCCTTCTCCCCATGTCTTCGTTCGACCGCCTTGATCCTTGGGGCCACGGGAGGTGTCTCCACCTTCATCCTCAGAGGACCGATCCGACCTACAATCCCTTGATCGATGCTTTGTTGGATCGAACTTGGTGAGGTCGATGAGTGACTCGGCCACGGTTAAGGTCCTCAAGAAACTTTCTCATGTCCCGACGCATAAACTCTTGTCTTGCCCACGGCTTGAGTCCATCTAAGAACGCTCGGAAAGCTTCCTCTTCTCCAAGGTCGTTGATTTGGAGCTTGAGTTCAGTGAATTCCTTCACGTACTCTCAGATCGTACCTCGTTACTCAAGGCGATGGAGTTTGCTATGGACTTTTTGTTGAGCAAACTTAGGAAGAAGTACTACCGAAACTCCTTTACAAAGTCATCCATGTTTACACGGTATGGGCATCACGCTTGTTCTTATCACACATATTATGCCACCAATGGGCATTGCGCTTGGTCTTATCACACCTATTATGCCACCAAAGCATTGTATTATCAGTAAGGAACATAGGAGCGGTTTGTACCTTGACACCCTTGTGTTGGATGTTGGCGGCTCCAAAGTACTATTCCATGCTTCATACGAAGTTGTCCATCTCTTTGGCGGATCGATCTCCCTCGAAGTCCTTGGGTTTCGACACCTCTATCTTAGGCACCGCTTGAGTAGGCACTATTCCATTCGCGATGCTCAACTTGCATAGGGTGAGCTTTCATCTTGAGCTCTTGGATCTCCACCTTTGTGGTTTCGACATTGTCCCGTCGTGGGTTCGATTGATGTTTTGAGGCATCGTCCTTGGCTTGGAGAGGGACCGTCGCATCGTTGATGGTGTCTGTGCCTTCAACCTCCAAGATCCAGTCTAGAATATCATCGACTCCGTCTATGAGTTCAACCACGATGCTCCACATCCTCGCGAGCGTCTCATCAGGCACGACAACGACGAGGTTCTTCTTTCTTGCTTCGGCCGCGAGTCCCTCTGACTTGAGCGACCTCTCAATCCACAATAGCTTCTTGGCTCGACATTCTCTCGAACTGTTGGTGCTCCTCGGATCTCTTTTCTTTGCTCTGATACCACTTGTCACGGGCTGATCGTTTGGGATCATGACCGTGCGGCGACTTAAGCAATTTTGGATCGCTTGGAATCGTTGGGCACCTAAGCCAAGCTTTCTTCATATTGATTGATCGATCACTCACCCAGATCGTAGAGAGAAGCTCTGAAGAGAAAATGTAACTTACATTGCTAAATGTTGGATGAATACAAATAAAGAAGAAGGCGCCCATTTTTATACTTGAGACTCTCAGATTACAACTATTGATCAAGTTTCGATCTGGCGGACGAGATCGTACCGCTCCACCTACCATCTACCGGCATTTATGTCGAGAAAATTATAGACCACGGTACAATTATGGGATCGCCCGTCCCTAAAAATGTTTCGGAAGCACTTGATCCTCTCAAGGGTATTTTGGTCATTCTTCTTCGATCATGAACGCTCGGACACCTTGGCTCCGTGACACATTTCTCAAGTTGCCATTATAGTTCGGTGTTCAAAACAATATGTTAATCCAATTCAGCCCTTTCGAGCTTGCAAAGGCTCAGATTATGAAATGAGGTGTTCACCTGTATGATCAAATCCTCCTTCTCCTCGTCACTATCCTCAAGCTTCTTTTTGAGAGCCGAAAATTCAACTTCTCTAGTTTTGGACATTTCTTCAAATTTTGCTGTTTGGACATTTAATAGCATGTTTTTCATATCAATTGTTTTCCTCTCTATTAGAATTATACTGTTTCAGATTCCAATTCAAGATTCTCTGTTTGTGCTTGGCAGTCTTCCATTCCGAGCTGATGCATCATTCTGATATGGTTGATGTCAATGCACTTATGTCATAGCCAAAAGTTCCTTTTCTTTTTCATCCATAGTTGTCTTCATTTCTCCCGATTCACCAACAGTATCTCAGATCTTTTTGTGTGCATTCTCAATGTCACGTGAAAGCTCCAACATTTTAGAAGCTAAGAGACTTGGTACTCTTCCAAGGTGACTTCTAGGGAGTAAATTTTCAATTTCCGTCCTACTAATTCTTGATGGTCTTTCGTACCTGAAACATGGCCTTTCACGAATTCTAGTTCCAGCTCCAGAGCTGGTTTTTCAATCTTTTTTTATGATAAATCAAGTTTCTCAAGTCTCTGATCATTTTCTCTCCCCCCTCAATCTTTTTCTAAGCAGCCTCTTTCTCTATGATCAAAGGTCTCTTTCTCGACTATCATGCCCTCCATTTTTTGTTTTACTTCAACCTTATTGAGCATTTCCTCAAATGACATCACAATAGCTTTTAATTGCTTTGATAAAATAGTTCAAATTTCATGTAGCGCTTTTAAGATAATCATACTTTACTACACTTAATAAGTATTTGTTGCATTGTTCAAATATATCAAGGCGATTTGAAATTTCCTACAATCTCTCCCCTCTTTGCATTCTATCAGGTAATTCAGAAACTTCATTTCCTACCAATGATCTTGGATTCAGCTTGAAGTTATGATTTTCTAGATTACGATATTACATATTAATGACTTGGTTGCATCATGAAATCTATTCGTTAAAATCTACACAACGAAATTGCCCTTCTTTGCAGTCATATAGGGATTAGTAGTATATTTATGTCAAGTGTCACTATTATCTAATTCATGGTCTCCACGTTATATAATTCCTGAGGAATAATCATCTTAGAAAATCTTAGTTTCTACCTGTTAAATGGGTGGGTCAGATCGGGTTTGGGTCAGGTCATAAATGATCCGATCCAAATTGACCAATTAATCCGTTTATAACCCATTTAAGCATAGTATAAAATTTTTAACCCATACCCAACCCATATTATTTAAACATTTCTCTATCTAACTAAACTTAGGAAAACTTATTCTTATAATATTTTTTAAAGATTTTAAACTTATTCAAGTTCATTAATAACCCATGTATTTTAGTCTTTTTAATTTTTAAACCCATTATATATACACATGTCAAAATGGGAGTATAATCCATTTATGACCCATTTAATTATTAAATTGGTCATAAATGGGTCAGGCTTTCTTTAAATAGGTCATAAATGTGTTATATTAAAAGAAAGCCTGACCCATTTTGACAGGTGTATTTCTGCCCAAGCAAAATTACCTCCACCTAGGGGTGTCAAATGGGTGGGTCAGGTCGAATTTGGGTCGGATCGAAAATAGTCCGATTTATATCGATCCATTTAACCCGTTTTGACCATTTTATGTAAATTTGATGACCCATATCCGACCTATATTATCAACACATATTAATATTTAACTTAATTTAGAAAATCTACTCCCACTTATTTAATCCAATTTAAAATTGTCACATATAAATTATTTGAATAAAAATAACACATCAAATTTATAAAGTAAATTAAATAATAAAAAATTAGTAAATAAAAAAAATGTAGATACCTCAATTTTTTGTTGCGGCTAGTGAGTTCAGGGCTTGCCTACCTAGATTCAAGTGAGCTACAGCTCGGCCTGGCAACCTCACGGCTGATTTGTCCAAATCTAAGCCGAGCTCTGGCCAGCAAGCTTAGGGCTTGCTTGCCCAAGCTCTGTCGCGGCTCACCTGCTCAGATCCAAGTTGAGCTCCAATCGACGACGGCAAACTTGGCATCGGCGATGGTGATGGCGGCGTGATAGCGGGATCGGCAACGGAGGTCGAAAACACATAGATGAGGGGATGGAATGAGAGATGATGTGTCTACCTAATAACTCACTCAACCCATATTTGACCAATATTTAACTTTCACTTGACTCATATTCGACCCATATTTAATTTTCACTTGACCCATGTTTAACTTTCACTTGACCCATGGGTTTATGACCCATTTTGACACATCTACCTCCACCTTATGAAGAATACAATCAAGACAAAAATATTTAACAAAAAAAATAACCTATGACTGTAGTAATGACCGAAAAAAAAAACTGTCGTAATGACTATAATGGGCCTAAATAAAAACCTAGTACCGCCAAATGTGTTGTGTGTATGTATACATGTACCTTACGGTCATCAGTCAAGACTATAGCAATAGCAACGCCTCTGCACAACACAGCCCTCGAGTCCCCGCAATTCGCCACCACAGCTACCTCCTCCCCACCACCGCCGTCGACCCCACCATCGTCCCTCCCGGTCACGGCCCGCCACCTCCTCCGCCACCACCGGTGCAGCCTCTCCCTCCACGCTCCGCCACCCGCGCCCCGGCGTGCCCGTCGAAGACACCGTAGAAATCGCAAACATTGCCCGCCTTCGACTAGGGCTCTCGAACAATCTTACTTTAGAGATTCCGGATTCAGCAAGTTTTTGTAGCATCATCTCAAATTCATCAAGCGATTTACAATTTCTTGAAATTTTGCCCCTTTTTGCGTCCACCAGGAAGCTAAGAAGCCCCGATTCGCAGCCATGACTGAGGTAATATTGAAATTCTTAGCCCTTTGGTTTCTTATTCGCGACAATGATCTGCGATTTAGCTGGAAGTCGTGACTTGGGGGATTCCGACATGGCCTGTTAATCACTCGATTGCATCGTGGAATCTGTTCATTCATATCGACGGAACGAAACTGCCTGTCTTTGTAGCCATTTAGGGATCATCGAGTAACTATTAGCGAATCGGATCAGAAGGGTCTCGATAAGTCTCTGTCTGGCGTTGTAATGCATTATGGGGTCATGATAAATCAGCAAGAGTTCAATTTGTCTGCTTACGCATTCCTTGCCTTCAAGTCTGAAGAGAATAAATGAGCTCTGGTTCCCTGGGCATGGATAAGATTTCTCTTTTCATATTCTAATTCCATTCGCTATCCGAGTTTACTCGATTCTGCGTCTTCCGATATTTTCATGGCCACGTTTCTTTCTGTTGGTTGAAGTATTTTGACTGCCTTTGGACGCTTCATAGCCCAATTTCTTCAGAATGAATTGTGTATCAAGGAACATGTCGAAATTTTAGAATCTGGCTTGTCAGAATTCTTATGATTATGTTCTTTATATTGTTTTGACTGCCCTATATTGGCTGCACTTGATTGGACTTACTGTTTTCTGTACTGCTCACGTTTAACTAGATGAGTATGGATATTTCATCTTGCGATAGATTGTTTGGTAACTATACTTCTTGGGAATTCATTTTCTCTCTCTTCTTTCTCTTTTCCAGTATTGGGTGAGTCAAGGTAATAAATGGTGCGACTTCTGCAAGATCTTTATATCAAACAATCCAGCTACCATTAGAAACCATGAACTTGGTCAGCGACACAAGGATAATGTTGCCAAGAAGCTCAATGACATGAGGAAGGAGAAGGCTGCCAAGGATAAGGAGCAGAAGGAAGCAGCTCGTGCCATTGAACAAATTGAAGCAGTAAGTATTAGTTGGTAAGATTTCTCTTCCATACTCAGCATATAAAGAGGTTATGATTCATCAGTGGTCAGGTCAAGGGTTAACTCTTACTTTCTAAAGGCGTTGTTCCACTTCCACTGTGATGTAACGAAAAGTTAGTTGAGATAATATGGCTCTTGAGCTGTACTACATGCATAGAAAATGTTTTTCTTGACCTTTTATAATAATGTGTACTGTTTATAATTCGTGCTAGAAAGCAAAGCGTAGCTACCAGAAGGATGTTGCGAATCTTCAGGAGGCTAGGGAGACTAATGCCCGTGTACTAGATGCTCAAGCAGGCGGTGAGGAGGGTAAGTATTGAGGACTTGAGAGATGCAGGAATGAATCAAATGTTTTTTCAAAGATTACTTTCACCTTTGTTGTGGAGAACGCCCTTGCCCTTGGACTTTTCTCAACCTTTTGAGAAGAATTCATGCTCTCAGAGTATTTCTAGCCCTTGGTGTTCTTTGCAATCTTTTGATAGAGAAGTTTCTGTCTATTATCCTTGATCCTATTATCATAGCTTGAAATCAAAACATTGTCACATTGTTGTCGAAGTTTGATCCTAGAAAGTGAAAAGTGAGGTCATTGTGATGTTTACAGGTTATCTCATTAACTAAACCCTATGGAAACAAGCTAGACTATTATTGGCACAGTTTTCTTAGCAGGCCAAGTTTGCAGGAATAGCTTAAGATCAATGATTTTCCCGACATGTGATCACATTTTCAGCCATATGCTTTTCCATTATTTCAGACTTAATTTTGTGTACTGACTAAAGTGTCCATTGAGTTGTTTGGCATTTTCATTTGCATGCATTTTCAATGTCGTGCTAACCTAATGGGTAATTGGAGCATGTGATACCTAGAGCCAAAATCTATTTCAAGAATTTCTTAATGAATTTCTCTGAGCTTTGGCATTCATCTGATGTTTATATTTCAAGCATGAAATCGTCCTATCAGTATATCTTTCTCCAACATTGTTGCTCTTCCAATCGAAACCCTCTTTAAACTTTTGCAGAATGGGAGCATGACAGCAGTTCAGGGTATTACTATAGCCAGAGCACAGGACTTTACTACGATCCTAAATCAGGCTTCTACTATTCCGATGCTATAGGTACCGATTGAACTTTAAGAAAAAAGTTAATTATGTAAAAAAGGGGAGCTTAAGAAGAAAAGTTAACCATGAGTGATGTTTGGATTACTGATATTAGACTTTTGCTTTTTAATGCAACAGGAAATTGGGTGCCACAGGAAGAGGCATACAAGGCGGTCCAAGCTTCAGGGAATCCCAAACATGGGAAACCTGTCTCTGGAAAATTGGCATCATCTTCGAAGGGAAGTCGAGATTCAGAAAAAGGAGGTATGGCTAAACCACAAAGTGCACCAGCACCTGGGCCAGTTGTTTCAAAATCCTTGAATCCCATGAGATCTGTTAAAGGAGCCACCTCTTCTCTTGCTGTTAATAAGAGGAAGAGACGAGATGAGAAGCCGAAAGCCATATCGAAGGAGGAAGAAGCAGCGCTAAAAGCGAGGGAGGCTGCGAAAAAGAGAGTTGAAGAGCGGGAGAAACCATTGCTTGGTCTTTACAGTGGAAGTTGGAAATGATAAAGCAAACACTCTTCTTACTTTATGGGGTGTGTGTTTTCATCATGTAGACAATTCCATTGCCTGATTCGATGAATGACGATTTAATCGCTGAGGTGTTATGCTAAGGTGTTAGCAATGGTCTTGAAACAGGTATGCATGTGCCTGTGATTCACCGCACTAGTATCTTAACCACTTTTGGTAGACCTGATGGTTTTCTGATAACATTATATTGTGCGACAGAGCCTTTAAACTTAGTGAGTTTTATCTTTGGAATGGAGCTCCTGACTTATTTACCTAAGCAACTAAGTTCCTAATGGGAAGATGTGCCTGTGTGATCTTTCAAGAACCTTATTCCTTTTTTGGGCCAGGGGTCTTTCTACAACTTGACAGAAGCCTATTTTTGTTTCCTTGCAAAAACCTGACTGATCAGTGGTCGATGGGGCTGATGTGGGTCATCTGATGGTGGTGGCGTGGTGGACGATGGTGCCGGTAAATGACAGTAGACGATGGAGTAACTGAAGATTGAGACAAACACAAGCCCGAATCAATTTCTTTGATTTCGAGTCTCTCCATTCTCCATGTTGCCGGTCCAGATGGTCCAGATAGTCCAAAGGCTGACCTTAACCTTAATCAGGGGTGTGTGTGGATCTTTGGTGATGCGATTAGATGATCTTATACCGGGGCCCTTAGCCGATCCGTAACTGAAGATGCCGATTGGCGTTCAGCATCATCACGCGGCACAGCAATACGCAACTGAAGTGGATCTGTTACTGTCCTTTCTCGTTCTAGGCAGCTGAAATTGTTGCATCATCCCAAGTCCAAGTTGTCAGAATCAACGCAACCCTGGAGTGCGTTACGTACATTTTTTTTTACGCGTTACGTACATTGGCGGTCTCATTTCAAGGAAGCTAGCTTCGATTAATGGTGCGCAGCACGTGCCCGCTGCATACTTTGACTCGGTCCCCATTTCTTTGACTCAAAAGTCAAGCTTATCGGCTGTGAATATTTAATAGGACAGGCAGAAATTGACGGTCAACACCATTTTTGGTCAACGCTGGGGCTTCCACGTGATTTTCCCTGCCCCGCTCTTTGACTTGGGTCGTCCATCTCGATTCTGGACCCCCCATGGTTCTATTCGTGCTTAACGTTGGCTGTCCCTTTTGTGGATCCCGACGCATTCATATCAAAACGAGGGTTCAAGACTCAGAACTCAGGACCATCTCATCAGTCAATCTCGAGGGTAAAACTCGTGGGTGGAGGGGGAGGAAACAAAAGGGTATGAAATACTCTCAGACAAGCATTGCAGAGGTTTCTACTCTAACACCCCGTAAACCAATTCTCATGTCGAAGTGGGGAAAATCGCCTAGATAATTAGTGATTCCTTCAAGAGAAAACTATAGAGGCATGATGCAAATGCCCGCTTATCAAGTAAAAGTTTCAGTGAAGCCAGGCAAGTGTTAGATTTAGAAATTTCTTATTCACATGGTCAATCGAAACCCTTTTTGAAGTATCTATTTATTATAACATTTTATATAGAGTTATAATAAAATGTACTTAAGTAGGGCATATTACTAACAAGGAATTGACTTCTGGAGGGAGGGACCATAGGAGGTTGTGGGGGGCACCGATTCTTGTCAGTCGGACTTGACATTGGCAACATGAATTGAGACGGACAAAAGAAGAATAAGGAAAATAATGTAGAAATTTCACATTAGTGATATCAAGCTGATGGATCGATGCTACGGAGATCGCCCATAGAGAAAGTGGAAACAAGGGGGGGCAGTCACACCATACACGAGCCTCTGCTGAATTAAAGCAGCCTCACTCATTCAAGCACGTCGAGCAGCGCTATTCCAACAACTTCGATTCACAAAAAGCAAAAGCAAGTAAGAAAAAACCAGAAACTAATCTACGAAGACCGTTTCTATTACACTCGATTTCAATTTCTAGTGGGTCCGTTTTGCTCTCGGACAGTGGGATAGACCTCGAATATGCTTCGGGAGGGGAAAAAAAGAAAGGCGCTTTTGCATGCACGTCTTTTGGCTTTGCCCCCCTTTTTCTTTTCTTTTCCCTTCCACGCATGAGCGTCCACATCGTCGTGCAGCATGCTGTGTGACGTGGTGCGATACAGATCCCCCTCTCCTTTTGTTTTCACTTTTTCTACTGCTCCTCTCGTCGATCATCGATACCGGTGGCCATGCGACCGCATACTTGGCACATCCGATTTGTTTTATTTGCTGACTCGGTTCTTCTCAACGAATAATCCCTTTTTGTAAACGACCGACTATTTTTGCCATCGTATTCACCGTCGCTGTCGCCTTATCTCTCTAGACCAAAGTTAGCTTTGCTTGAAGAATTGATCTAGCCCATATACGCCTGACTTTTATATGTGTATTATAGTAATAGCTAATCACCCGCAAGCAAGATTACATTATTCGTGGCATCTTGCGTCTTAAGTGGTCTTCCAAAAGCCGAACTTAGTCTTGATCTCAAACTCGATAAGCCCGATTTTCTACAATCTCTTCTGTGAAAGTTTCTTTCGATTGCTTGTTTCGTAAGGGAAGTGTATGAGTATTCTCCTCGAGGATCTAGATAAGAGTTGTTTGGTCAGAAAATTGTTTGGCCTTTGCCTGGAGGGGCCTCGACCTTTTCTAAACATCAAAGGCCCCTTTCGAATTAATCTTCATCATGGCTATCTTACTTTTATTTTCTCCCGAGGAAGAAGAGAGACGGAACTTTTTCTTCATCGAGACATTTGGTGCCAATCAGAGGCGGAACGACACCTTTTTTATGCACCTAACGCAGCATCATCATTCAAAACTCAATGATTATGGCATGACAACTTTTGTTTCCCGTGGGGTGGGGGATTCGCTCCTTTTTCCTTTGGCTAATCCATCTTTTTGTCTCTGGTTTCATACACCAAAATCATCTTTCCACCTCTCTGTTCTTAGTCTCGGGAGATAAGACGGCAACCCGCTAGTGATCTTAGCTTTTAAAATGCGACAAGGATATATAATATGTACGGCAAAGTCGAGTATAATTGTAAATTTCTTTTTAATTTTGTTGATGGGGGATTTCGCACATTAATATCCGCAAATATAGCCGGTGTCATTGCTTTGGATGGAAAGGTCAACTCATCTTTCATGGAGAAGTCGAGGACAAGACTCGAGCACATATTCGATTGGAGATCGTGTGTGAAAGGGGGTGGATTACTTGAAAGAGCATTCTCGATTCCGCAAGGTTCTTTTCTCTTGTTAACCTACAATCTCGAAGCTGTTCATCAATTATTCCCGTGGGACTAAGGATGCAACGAAATAGGAAAAGCGATGTGATGCGCCTGTATATCTTGCAAAACCGGACAATTTCCAAGCGACATCGATGATCCTTGCCTACAAAGGTCGTAGAAACATGCATCTTAGGTTCCTTTCGATGCCGCTCTGCATACAGAGTGTGAAAAGAAGCAGCCAGTAGCCACCGCTCGTCACTCATGGCGTCACGAGCGATACCGACTTCTAGTCGGCAAATTACATGTGGGGAGACACTTCACGTTTATTAAGAATCCTGTTTTATTGTCGTGCTTTGATTATTGGAAATAAACAGCCGTCGTGGCGAGCTTTCCCCACAAGACGAAAGCCGCTGTGGACTGACTGGTTCAATGTTTCCGTTCAGCCTTAACTACAAACGTTTGTGCGCTCGAGTCCAATTCAGGAATAAGGCCTGCGAGCGCGAGACAAACGTGAAAGAAACAACCGAAGCAAGATCGCTTGTGTACGTTTAATATGCTTTCATTATGAGACATTACAGGACCCAAAAAAAAAAAAAAAAAAAAAAAAATCTACAGTTCTCTTGAACGAGAGAGAGAGAGTCTAACTCGGATCACGGGATCGGGATCGGGATTGGTCGGTGCGTGTTAGCGACCCAGTACCCGGGCCAAGTCGTGCACGCCCGGCGGAGGATCGAACCCCAAGCAACCCAGCAGCCCGTGCTTGTACGGCAACGAGGTCTTCTTCTTCATCTCCTCTGAAACCGCTCTGTTCAACGTGTAATGCAGCTCGTGAGCCGACACCGGCGCGGCCCCTGATCTCCTCCTCGAGCTCACCGAGCCGACGCTCTCCGTCGACCTGAAGCTCGAGCTCTTCACGTCGTCTGCCGCTACGTAATTAAATGACGATCTCTTCGACAGATTCTCGTACTTGCGCAGCGGATCCTTTTCCGTGCCGCGCCCCTCCGATGCGCTCCGGAACAACAAGAAGTCCTTGAAGCTCCACTTCCTGTAGCCCTTGGAGAACGATATCGACGACAACAGGGAAGAGAAATATGATGAACCATGGTTCGATGAGGACGAGGAGGAGGAAGGCGCCGCGCGATCCTCGGTTTCTCGATCAGCCTCCATGATGTCGGACACCCTGAAGGGTGATAAAGATCTCGTCCCTTTACGTACATAACTGGCCGAAGACGACCGCGCAGACGAAGAAGATCCCGCCTTTCTTTCCCTTCCGCGACGACGGCTCAGGTCTTCGTGTTGGTTGAGATTCGTCTGTCGCTTCCGGGTCTCTTCCAAGGCTGCTGAGAAGGGGTCGAAGTCTGTCTTGTGGTGGCGAGGAGAGAGGGCTTCTTGGACCATCTTCCTCCCCTGAGCGAATCTCGACGGCGATCTCGGCGACGCCGGAAGCGAGTTGATCGTCGAGTCAGCGTCACCCGAGTTGGCTTGCAGTCTCGGTGGTGGTTTGAGAGGCTTGATCTTGCCTCCATCGAAGAGCTCATCGGCAGAAGCCGACGCCCTGTCCAGCTGACCACTGAAATCGAACTCGAAATCGTCGTCGTCGCCGCCGTCGCCGCCGCCGTTCTGGTCGCTCCCCTGCGTTTCGGGACTCCGGGCTCCTCTTCCCAGGCGAAGGGTATCGAGGACAGGGACTTTCTCGAATTCCTGAGCTCGCGAAGGAAGGCCGAAGCTCTGGTGGGGCTCGTGGGGGCGCTGAAATAGAGGCTGCCGAAACGCTGCGGGCTGGACGGGGCTGTCATGAACGGGGAAGAGGACGTGCTGTCGAAGTTGAACTCCATGTTCGGAGGCGGGACGGCGACTTCCATCTCCATGGCGGTTTGAGGAGGAGGAGGAGGGTTCGAGAATGAAGAACAGTCGGCGTGCAGGATTTTTATAGGGAGGAGGGGGGAAGGAGGGAGGAAGGAGATGATGATAGCGGGGAGAAAAATTGACCGGAGAAAGGGATCGGTCAGAAATTACAAAGCCGCCTCCTTTTAATTTTTTTTTCAATTTTTTATAATTTAAGAGAAAATTATAAGGTTAGACCTACTTGCTGTGTGTGACATAATCATTTTTCAGTCTGTGTCCGAGTGGTTGGCGTTTACTCTGAGGACGTGGGAAAGGATTTTTGGGCCTTTTTTTAAAAAAAAAACTTTTTATCACTTTCGCTTTTGAGTTTTTACCTCGGGTTAAAATGATCATTTTTTTATTTTTTTTGGCAACGGGCTTTACTTTCTTTAATTTTTTCTTTTCCTTTTAAATAGTGATTATGTATAATTAGGTGGAATGTATGGGGAATTTAATAGCGTTCGAATGACCTGCAAATTTTGGTTGGTGACAGAGGACCCCGGACCAAGATTTCCATATTTCCATGCAGCTTGCGCTTGTTTGTATAGAATTGACTTTGACTAAAAATTAGTTTTTTTTGCTTTTTCTTAAAAAATAATATTAGTATTTGAATATCTAAAAATTACAAAAAGGAATATATATATATGAATCTATATGCCAATAATTTAGGATTGAAAAAAGTCTAACAACATGGACTCCTAGATTTAGATCAAACAAAAAGTAAAATCCTATCCCATATGGCCCATATCTTTATCGATGTTTTCTCAACAGTTCATGTACTCAATCACAAACTTCAACAGAATTACATTCACATGGATCAGTAGGGTACATGATTAGACACTACCCAAGTAGCATCCATTGGATCCATCCGATAGAACTCCGATTTCAAGATAGTACTAGAAAGATGAATTTTAAAAAAACTTATAATTTTTCCTGTTTAGTATGAAGAGGGTGTCCCTGCACATTCATGTTATACTAGAACCGTGCAATTGGAAGAGCTTATTTTCAGAACTTTGATTGAAGAGAAATTCAGGTGGCTTATTCCTTTTGAACTGTGAAGATTGGAGAAGCTGGGCTGGGATTCATTATGCAGTCCTTACTTTTTGTCCTTCTTCAAGGTAATGAGTGCATTCAAGGAAGTCATAGGCACAAAGCGAATTTTTTCAGAAGGGTCTCTAGTGGTAGGCACGGTCGTTCGAGATGTGACACGTGATTAAGGATTAAACAAGGAACAGGAAAGCTCTTTCCAAAGAAAGAATACGGGCGCCGGAAAAATGGACCGGTTATAGTTATTTCTGAATTTTGCCAAGAAGTTGTAATTATAAATGTGTTTTTATAAATAAATGTCTCACGGGTACTTGACAACAAGCAACTTAGGAGAACATCTTAAATTAGCAAAACCCTAATTAAATCTGTCAAATTAACTCAGTCAAGTGATTAATTAAGTCAATGAGATGATTAGGCTTTTATATACCTTGAAAAGCATTAGGTTTTAATCCGATGGATAATCATTTGAAAATCCAAGGAAATTGAAAATTTATGATGATGTAATGAATGGACTAATACCTTACAAGGTGCCGATAATGGTTTAGTTTATGGCGACAGATTAATGAAGCTGGTCAGCCATTTCGCCTTCAGTTGTAAAATGCTAATTGGGTTCTTGTCATTACGCAACAGACTTGTTCTCCACTGAACCCTAGAAACGTCAACCTGTATCCTTTTCGCAACATGTGAGAGCGTAGCCCTTCGGTCAAAAGGAAAAGTCTCCAACGTCGTTCGACTGAGGAGCCCAAGACTCCCAGGGCCTCTTCTTCCTGCAACTCTTTCATGTTTGCCTAATACAACTCGTACCATCCAGCAGTTTCGACAATGTATCCAGACCGACAACATGGACTTGATCTGTGGAGCAATTGTTGGTCCAAAGCGAGTGGAATCTCAGTTCAAAATTCAAAAAGCCTTCCTTTGTGAGGGAAGATGACTCAACCCTGCGCAGACCCCGAAACGAGAAGTGCTTTAACTCTTACTGGTGACGTCGAATGAGTTTGTTTCCAACGTTAATATCCCCAAAAGGCTAGACCAGACAGAGAGATGTACAGGACAATATGTCAATCCTCGTTAGTCATTGTGGAGACACAAAGTTTTGGCTCATGACAAAAGCCGGTGCTCCTCTTTTATAGTCGGGCAGGACACGATGATGTCGTGAAGCACGCAGCTCAAAGCAGACCGCAAGAATAAGAGAGGAGACGAGCCATCTGAATTTCCTTCTCTTTTCGCATTTTTTCAGGTCCTATCGGGAGTTTGACTTCGGGGGTATGTCTTGTTGGTTTACAGAGAAACCCTTCTTTTGTTTAATGAGGAAAAATCAGGGAGATCTTTGAATGCTGCACGATTTGCCCCCCTCCTTTTTCAATCGGTGCAGAATCATGCCACGACAAGGTCGGTCAGGAATTCACTGAGAGGAGGTTGAAATTGCAAGTTCCCAAGATAAGAAATGATTCTTTTGGTCATAATGTTCAGAGAAGCCTTTACTGACCTGAATTTGGAATTTCAGATTGAAGCAAAAATAATCTGTCCGGCAGTCCAGACCCATCTCCTGACTCCTTGACGAAAAATTGAAATGGCAGGAGCAAAGAGGAGAAAATTTGGTGTGTACCTTCCCTGTAACCGACGTTAATCCCTTCATCATCTCCTCAACTATCATTTTTAAGAAGATATCGTCATTTATTTATCCAAAAGTATAGTAGACGAGGGGGAAGAGAAAAGGGGTCGGTATTGAATATGTTCGACAACATGGTCGATTCCCACCATTTTCGATTGGAAGAAAGTGGCCTTCGATTGGTGGGTGTTCTCCGGATGAGTGAAGCACCGATTACAGGCTTAGTTGGAGAAAGCACGATCCTTTCCGAAATATAGGGAATAAGAGCGAAAAACATCTCCACTTTTTTTTTTTTGGTAAATGAAGAAGTGGAGATGTTTTTTTTTTTTAACCAAAAAAAAAAAACAAAAAAAATCAAAAAAAAAAAAAAAACATTTCCACTTCCATTTTACCACCGCCCGCAGCGGCTGCGTTGACTTCAAGCTCTCTTCCCTCACGAAGGGAAGGAATTCGAATCCCCGCGCAGTCGTTAGGGATTCTTAAATGTGGCACCGGGGGTGGTGGGTCCTCCCGCTTACGTGTCGCCCCAGATTTACCTGCGGGGGTTCCCCGGTTACCAAAAAAAAAAAACATCACAATGAAGGGAAAAAGAGGGGACGGGGATCTAGGCACCTCGATCAACTTTAAGTATGCCGATAAATAACTTCATGAGATCAGCACGGACTAGGTTAAGATGAAAAGTTCTAGCAATTGTTTGTCTAGAAGGCATCATTGGGGCTACAACAATGCTGGGAAATTATCCAAAAAATCCTTAAACCTATTGTATGATAGCCAATTTAGTCTTGAACCATTCAATTATACCAATTTAGTAATAAACGTTTTGACGACTTGTCAATTTAATTTTGAATCTTTAAATTGTGTCAATTTACTCTTAAAACTTTTAATTATTTGTCAATATAGCTCTCAACTTTTTAATAATTTGTCAATTCAATTATTCCGATCAATTTCGATTGGAAATAGCTAACATGACAACCTAATTGGTGCCAACTATTTTACATGGCATGAATACGGTCGACGCTAATATAGATAATTTTTTCATTTTTTCAATTTTTATTTTATTTTTTTGTTCCTTTTCCTTTTTTCTTTTCTATTTCTCTTTTCTCTTTCCCTCCATTGGCCATTGCCAGCTGAGGCCTGGGTGTGTCCTCACCCATGGTCGGTGACCTCCGTGGACAATCAATGAGGCCCAACAGAGAGAAAAAGAAGAAAAAAGAAAAGAAAAGATTGCAAAAATTATTGACATTAATGTCAACTGTGTCATGCGGATGATTGGTGTTGATTATACTCGCCATGTCAGCGATTTTTTATTGAAACGAGTAGGAAGGATTAAATTGACAAATCGTTCAAAGGTTTATGATTAAGTTGATAAATCATGAAATGTTATAAGACTAAATTGGTATAATCAAAAGGTTTAGGACTAAATTGACATGATTAAAAGATTTATAATTGAATTGATTATCGTATATTAAGATTTTTTCAAACAATTTTCCCTGACGGTGCAGGCACAAATTATATGAATGGGTCTGGTTTACTTGGAAACCCTACGAATGATGAATGTGAACACATAGCGCTCCACCAGTAGGACATATAATGCTCCCGTTACGTCTGACGCGAGCAGCTCCCCGCCCACGAAAAATTTCTCCAATCGCGGCCGGCTCTCCATGACGTCCTCTTTCAATATCTTTGCTCCCTACCCATTCGTCGGTTCCATCCACCCGAATGACATGCCTCGAGCAGGAGAGTCAGTCACCGTCATGCACCGGAGTTTTTCCTTCGCGTTTGTTGGAACATCACGTTTTTGTTCTCGCTTTCTTATTCATTAAAATACACGAAGAAACAAGTCCAGAGGAGGGGATGGATCGACGGACCGAGGAAGATTCGGTGGGAATCGAGTTTTCGAGTTTGACTCGCAAGCACCCGACACAGCAGCTTTCCTCGGCGTTGCGCTGAGGTGGGGCTCGCAAGCACGCGACACAGCAGCTTCACCGGTCGAAACTGGTCTGAGGCGAATATTTAAGAGGATAACTATTGATTACCAGGACCTCCCATCCATCTAATATGACTTCTCGGATGTTATTCAAAGTATCGAAATATAGACATGTGCGTAAAAACAATAATACATATTTTGTTCGACAAAGAATCTAAATTATTGATCTTTCCGCACTGAACTCATTCACTTGACCATTAAGTTGCGAGCCAGCGGCTTTGTATTGAAGGGGCGGCTATTTCTTTATGGCCGCGTCTGATCGCAATGTTACTTTGGCGACATGTATGGTACAATTAGCACGAGGAAAATTCTTAAATCTTGCCGATGCATTTACGGCTCGAGTATTAGAATGCATTTTGCTCGTGCGCACCCGGTGCATCCAAGAATATGAGAATTCTTTCCACCGAACCGGCAATTGAGTTGAAACCAATCCGATTGCAAATTTAAATGTTTAATTCTCTGCGTTCTCTGTTCCGTGGTGCGCAGATGTAGGTATAAACCAATTGTTAACCACTCATTTGCAAGGGAAAACAAGGAATGGCAGCAAAATCACATTGAAGCGAAAAAAAAACGAAGTAGAACTGAATTTTCTTTTGCCCCGATCAATAAGAGCCAATTTCAAGACTCCCAATTGGAATTCAGACAGTGGAAAAAAGAATTAATTGAATATAATTAAAATTTTGGACAGAAGATAAGGTAAATCAAAAAGAAAGAAAGAAGGAAGGATAACCAAAATGCAGTTGCCATGAACAAAATTTCAACAGGGTGGCTGACCTGTGGGCACCTGCTTACAAAAAAAAAATGAAGGAACATATTAAGGAGAAGAATTAGTATGTACAAAATCCTATCGCTTTATTTCCGGTAATCTGCATGAAGAAAGCTCTCATATTGCGTTCCTCTCAGCGTCTTTTGAATCTCATTCCAGTTTTCGACTTGATTAGATAAGGAGCCCTTGTGTATCTTGACCTGGCGACTCTTCAGCTCCAAGCGCGGAACCTTGAGAAAATCTTGAACATCTACTAATTTCTGCAGACAAAAGAAAAGGGTCTTCCCTTACTTTTTTCCCAATCACAATATGAATTATGAATTGAATTCATCCATACAATCCGGGATGTCTACAGTCAACACAAGCAACAAAAAATTGGGAAAGTTGATTTCCTTACAGTGCGGTTCTTCACAACATCCTCGTAATAGAGGACGATATGCCTGGTGCTCTTGAAGTACTCCAGGGCTTTTGCTGTCATCTCTTGTACTTTCCTCAGGTCGGCTATAAGTAAGGTAGAATTTAATGAAGGCTTATATCTTGCTAGTATCTCAGCCTGAAAGCATCACACAGTCACCAAGTAAGAATCTCTCTTCTACATGGTTTAGAGATATCCATTACAAAATTAGCTTTGTTAGTGTATGTACACAGATGGATTGAGAGGGACAGAGGGAGGGAAAGACACCTCATGGGGTGAATGCACATGAGACTTGTGAGTGCCATTTAGTAACTTTGCATCTCGATCATAGGAATTTGCGAGAACTGATATCATCCTGCGTAAAAGATTTCTTCTGAAGAGGAAAATAGCCGACACACCCCGGTTTTTGAAGTAGTCTACTATTTCTTCATGATGCTGCATCAAACCCTGCATTAAGCATCAATAAAAGGATACCTTTGTCATTGTTGTGATAATGAAATAAGAGGTATTCCTCCAGCTAGTTAAAGAGAAGGGTGGATTATATACATAAATCACCAGCAGAAAGTCAGGCAACCTCACAAGAAGTCATGAAAACTAGAATTCCAAAACCTATTGCAATGATCCAGTGCAAGGAAAGACCAGCTAATGGTGGGGGCAGAAAGAAAGTCTCTCACTGTCTCATAAATCATCACAAATTAAAAAGAGAACCTCAAGATACTGAAATGGAGTATGAGGACAAATTCTTTTTTCTTTTTTTTTTTATAATTCTTTTGGTTGGCACATAAGGACTAGTTTGAACATCATGAATTAACTATGATACATTGATCAGCAAGTAACAAGGGCCTGGTTTCCATACATATGTGCAAAATATAGACAAGGAAAACATAATGACAAATCAAATTTATCCCCAGCAACTGATACAACAGAGCTTCACATAAAAATAGCAATTACAATTTTAAGAAAAGCCGCGGCTTCAATTTAATTTCTCAAGACATGAAGATATATTTGCAGCAGCTATTCCACATTTCAGCAGTTAAACATTGCATAAACAACCTTATCACAGCACAACCATGCACTCGCTAAAAATAAAAACTATGGCATGATCCCCATCCAGCTTCATGTATTCCGCTAAGAATTTGAGGACTATAGGTGCTATTGCTTATAAACAAGAATACCCCCTCCCCCTCTACAACACTTACTTTTTCTCCAACAGTATGCTACTTAATGAAGCAAAAAAGAAGACAGAAAAGGTACATGGCTTACAACCATAATTCTTCTCCATTATCAAAATTTAAATCATTCAAACTCCAAAGAAGATGTGTCCTAATAGGTCTTAATTTGTGCAGTCCCAAACATCACTGAGGATCAGAGGAATGAAATGTATTGCATTGCATTATTATTCAACTTTAAAAACTGAATTTTTGATTTGGAAGAGCAAATAATTGGTGGGCAATGTTCCCAGAACAGGAAAAGCAATGGCAGAAAAATGCTGCAGTTTCTTTTAAATCAAAGTAAAAGAAACATTATGGTTTTAAAAATGGTGAAAGAAACATATAAATCAATCCATCTTATAAGAAAATGATAACACTCCTATAAAGCATATCCTCAATTTGCTATTTCTATGCCATTTTGGCATGCTAGACAAATGGTGATCCTTCTAATCTCAGCAGAAGATTCCTGATCAGTTAGCTGCAAGAAACTGAGAAGTAGTGTCACTGGCAAACTCGTGGATTATTTTATGACTTACTTTTAGGATTTTTTGCATTTGTCGTTTCTCAAGGATTCAAATTATACTCAGAAAAGCTTCTTGAGCATTTTCAACAAAGCAGGAAATTGAAGGTTAGCTCATTGCCCCATCTAATTAGGTATCAATCCATGGATTCTGGCACCACTTTGACACACTTACAGGTACCATCACTAAGATTGACCAAGATGTGCCCTGATCTCAACCAGCAGTACTGCTGGGTGTATATATCTCGAATTGTCAATGTGTAAATATCCTCAAATATCTGAATCTCAATGATGAGCCATAATAAAGTGTGGGTTCAAATATAGATAGGCACAACGAAGTATGAGAGGAGACTCTATACCTGTTTTAAAAGATATATGAATAACAAACTAGAGCAGCAAAATATGAATGGAAATTGTACTTAATTAGCTTATTCACATTTTTTTTCTAACTAGCAAAAGCACTAGTTGTTGACTAGAGATTCTGGAATTTGTAGCTGGAATGAGAAAAACCAACAATGCACGATTCGTCAAAAGCTTGAATAACTTAAGCTGGACTATATCTATCAAGAAGTTCACAGCTATATGACTTAGACAATAGAATATCCAAAAGAAATCTCGAAGATAAAAATCGGCATAACGGAACACTTTACTAGGTGCAATCACCTGATTAAGCATCCATTTTAAGCCAACGGCAGCTGTGCACTCGTTCTTTGATGCACTACTCATCCAGTCCAGGTTATAAATTTTATCCAAAGTCTCCGTAATTGTGGAAATATTGCTCCTTCTAATCTTAACAGAGAAGATTTCCCCATTTGAGCTAATATTTGTGTGATTGTTCAGCAATGTCTCAAACCACCCACTGCCAGATCTCTGCATCGACAAAATGGCAAAGTACCGTACAGGGTTGCACGAACATTCAGCCCTTAATACATCAAAAGCAAACTGATCAGTAAAATTACATAAGACCCGAACCCAAGTCACCATATGCAATGACGTACCTGCTGTAAGTTTTGGGCTTGGGGTAGTGCAAATAAGGAATTTCCCAAGGCTCGATCGTCGGCTCTGGACACGGACTTCTGATCACTTCCACATTCAAAAGGCTAGACTTGGTCTGAAACCCAATTTGCTTGATGCAAATCGAGCAAATGTAAACACCGCATATTGTCGCAAAGACCAGAACAACCATCCGCAGCACCAGCGGAGATTTCTTCACGGACTTGATGCCAAATGACTCCTGTGCATGAAAGCCAATACAAACACTTAGGGTTATGCGGTCCTGTAAATCATCATTCATCACGCCTACTGATCCACAGAAAGCGCCATGCCGTCGATGAACTAGCGAATCGTGTGGGGAGGAACATCGAATCGGACTCGATCGAACGATTATGGCCAAAAGGGGAAAGCGAGGGAATCAATCGAAAGCTGGATTCGCTTCCTTTAAATGCATATTGGGGGAAAAGAAAAAGAAAAAAAGGCGAGTTAAATTATCAGCTGCTCAGATCAGGAGGAAAAAGAAAAAAAGAAAATCGTCGAGCTGCTCCAAAAATGTCAGAGCTATGCCGACACAGACAACACAAGCATATATGCACACACGTAGTTGGAGACCGAGGCACCACATGCTCCGCGCACAAAATTCTGCCGGCGATTCCCGCCGGAGAATCCGAAGGAACTCGGTACCTTGACGAAGGAACAGAGATCGTCGGCCATGGTCGCGCGAGCTCGAGAGAAGCAGAGCCAAAAAGCATCTGGCAGCTCGGGGTTTCCTCCCTTCCTTTTTTCTCCTCCTTCTTCTTCTGCTTCTTCTTCGTCGTCGTCGTCGTTATCCCAAGCTCTGTCCTTTTTACCTGTCAAAATGTCCTCAAGCTTTCCGCCTCATTTTCTCGAGAAAATACGAGAGCGCGGAGAGAGAAAGAAAGGGGGAGGAGAGGGCAGCTTTTTTCTCGTGAAGGATGGAGGGAATGATTGGATGCGTCGAGGACCGTTGCACGCTCACTTTTGCTTCGTTGCCTCTCGGATTTTTAACAGATCTCCACCCTTTCGCAATCTAAAGTCGTTCGTTCGTTCGTTCGTTCGTTCGTTGAAACGAACGAAGGGAAAGAAAGACCGAAGGAACGGGGGCCGGTGGGAAACGACGTCGTTTTCCTCCTCGCGCTGTGGAAGGAGGCCTCCTTTGATGGTGCCACGTCGACGTTGATCCTCTCGGTCCTATCTTTTTTAAGTAAAAAACAGCCCCCCAGCAACCCCCGACCGTGCAGCAATTTAGGGGCTTGGCTTTTGCCCTTTTCGGTTGATTTTTTCTGTTCGCCGATCGATTGCGTGGGAAACAAACGTCTTTGCTCCCACGTTGTCTCGCCTTGAATGAATCAATCGTCTGTTGAAAAGTGGCTCGATTTTTCTCCATTTAGGTGCAGATATTTTATTGCGGTTAAGGAGCTAGTCCCTTTAGTCGTATTACATTCATCGGAGTAGTTAAGATAAAATCTTAAAACTTAAAAATTCATGGTGTAGTTATGGATGATGGATAATTTCATGCCCGTCTAAATAAAGGTCGAAATCCAACTTCTACTTCCATGGATAAACACAATAAAGAAAGAGAGAACTCATCATCCTCTTATATATAGTAATGATCTGTATCCTCGTTAATGATGGAGTTGATTAAAAATTTAAATTTAAAAAAGAAGAGAAATAAAATTTATGAAAACCCTTTTTTTGTCGGAGGAGGACCACCATAAAGTGATTTTCCCATTTACATCCCCACTTTTTTATAGATCCCTTCAAGCATACTCGATGGCCTTTTCATAATGCTTTCCATTTTGAAAATAGCAACAAAAGAAGGGGGAGAAAAATAAACAATTGCGGAAAGATCCACTTGGGATACAAAAACATCGTCCGGGTTGATCCAACGGGCCTTTGGGCCTTCTTCACCGACAAGGACGAAAAGACCGTGGCGTGCGAGGCTTTCTCCGAGGAGGTAATAACGTTTGGGCTTCACTATTCCAACCAACTCGGCTCGTTCCTCGCGTCGACGTGACCCATCAACCGTTAAGCCGTTGACCACGGCACGTGGCCGGAACCAACAACGTAAAGACACACGAGAAACACGACATCCCCCGATCCGACCCGACCCCGCTCCCCCAATTATTACGCCCCCAGACGATCTCCAGCTGCTCTCACTCTCACTCTGGCCTCCCATGGACTCCACGACCAGCGCCGGCGAGATCGCCTTCGACTCGCCCTTCTTTCGGATCTACAAGGACGGCCGGATCGATAGGTTCCAGGGCATCGATACCCTCCCTCCCTCCCTCGACCCCCAGACCGGCGTCCAGTCCAAGGACGTCCGGTTCTCCTCCGACCCCGACCTCTCGGTCCGCCTCTTCCTACCAGGGTCCTCCGATCCGGCCCGCAAACTCCCCCTCCTCATCTACGTCCACGGCGGGGCCTTCTGCATCGAGTCCCCCTTCTCCCCCATCTACACCAGGCACCTCAACGCCGTCGTCTCCGCCGCCGGCGTCGTCGCCGTCTCCGTGCAGTACCGGTGGGCGCCCGAGCACCTGCTCCCCGCCGCCTACGACGACGCGTGGGCCGCGGTCCGGTGGGTCGCCGCGCATGCCCTGGGAGAGAGAGGCGCCGAGGCCGAGCCGTGGCTCCGCGACCGCGCCGATTTCGACCGGGTGTTCCTCGCCGGCGACAGCGCGGGGGCCAACATCGCTCAGCACGTGGCCGCGCGAGCCGGGGTGGAGGGGCTGCCGGGGCTGAGGATCGCGGGCGTGGCCCTGTTGCACCCGTTTTTCAGGGATGACGGGCCGGATAAGCTGATGGATTTAATATATCCTTCGAGCTCGGGCGCGACGGACCCGCGGATGAACCCGGCGTACGACCCGAACCTGAGGAGGATGGCGGGGCAGAGGGTAATCGTGTTCGTGGCGGAGAGGGACCATCTGAAACAGAGGGGGCGGTCGTACTACGAGGCGTTGAAGAAGAGTGGGTGGGAGGGAATGGTGGAGATTGTGGAGACCGAAGGAGAGGATCACGTGTTTCACCTGTTCCAGCCGGGTTGCGACAAGGCCGGGGAACTGGTGAAGAAGTTCGCTTCTTTCCTGAATCAAGATTAAGGAGCGAGGCAGTGTCTGTAATTTGATAATCAATCTGTGTTTCGTTTATAATAAGTCTATGAATCATCAGGGGACAGTCAGTCGGGAGTGAGAATTGTTGTGAAGCTTCTTTTGCTGTTATGTATCTTTTCAGCTCTGATTCGTGTCCGAATTACTAGATCAAGCTTTGGTGGGTCGAGTCTGCTCTGCTTCTTGATTATTTCTTTGCTGAGAACAGAGATGCTTGATCGCACAAGAAGCTTAACTCATGTATGCGTGTCTTATCAGCTTCTAAATACCACATTGGTGGGATGTTCTACATGAAGTGAATTCAGGATAAATACCCCATTCTCTATCTCATTCCGTGTGTGGAACTATTGCTCATCGCCATCGGGATGAACGAAGACATCATATTCCTTTTGAGCCCTTTTCAGATGTGGATGATCCTTTCATTTTCTCTAGGCTCTTTAGTCAAGTGAACTCTCAATACAAAGTATGAATCCTTTAAGTGCCAAATCCTAGGAAGATAATTCACGAGGGTGTAGTGTTTGGTTGAATCGGAGCAGATCATTTCCCACCTCAACGAAGTTTCCTCCTTCCAAGAATTCCCAACTTCTAGTTTGACCGACGGTTGATGAGTAGCCCATTGGGTGTCCCGTCGTCCATTTCCCTGCTCAATTATTACTAAAACCTCCTCCTTCTTCCGATCTCACTTCGTCGATCCTCATCCATCACCCGATTCGCTCCCCCAAATGGCTTCGGAAACCAACAACGAGGTGGTCAAAGAGTTCCGGTTCTTCAAAGCCTACAAGGACGGCCGCGTCGAACTCTTCTGTCCTCCCGTCGAGAAGATCCCGCCCTCCGATGATCCCAACACCGGCGTCCGTTCCAAGGACGTCTTCATCTCGTCGGACCCGCCCGTGTCCGCTCGGATCTTCTTGCCATGCGTCTCCGACCCGGGCCAGAAGCTCCCCCTCCTCTTCTACATTCACGGCGGAGGGTTCTGCATACAATCCGCCTTCTCCCATGGCCACCACAACTTCGCCAGCACCGTCGCCGCTGAGGCCGGGGCGATTGTTGTTTCTGTTGAGTATGGGCTCTTCCCGGCTCGTCCCATACCCGCCTGCTACGAGGACTCGTGGGCCGCGCTCCGGTGGGTCGCGGGCCACGGCGATGGAGACGGGCCCGACCCGTGGCTGAACGAGCACGCCGACTTCGGGCGGGTCTTCATCGGCGGCAACAGCGCTGGGGGGAACATATCGCACACGCTGGCCGCCCGGGTGGGGTCGATCGGGCTGCCGCAGGGCGTGAGGGCGGTGGGGATCATATTGGTGCACCCGTACTTCGGGGGGACGGACGACGATCAGATGTGGCTGTACATGTGCCCCACGAACGGGGGGCTGTCGGATCCGAGGCTGAAGCCGGCGAGGGAGGACCTGGCGAGGCTGGGGTGCGAGAAGGCGTTGGTGTTCGTGGCGGAGAAGGATCACCTGAGGGAGGTCGGAATTGGGTACTGCGAGGAGTTGAAGAAGAGTGGGTGGGGCGGGAGTGTGGAGCTGGTGGAGCATGTTGGGGTAGAGCATTGCTTTTACATGTTCGATCCGAAGAACGAGAAGGCCGTGGAATTGAAGGACAAGTTCGTCTCCTTCATCAAGCACAATTGATCCCGACAACGTTAAATCGTAATTAACTACAAAACCTCGTGTCAACTCGTTACAATCCAGAGTATGTATTGTGCAAAACTGTTGTTTTAGTCTTTCACTTAACCATTTTCTTTTGAATCAAGCCTTGAAATTTTTATTTTTCAATTGAGTCTTTAATTTGCGTTTTTTTCCCAATCACGTCCCCGCCCTCTGCTTTTGATGTTCCATCTCAACGCCGCTCCTCCTCTCTCCGTCTGTGCATGTTCACAAAGGATTCGAACTCATCGAAATCAGTTAACGTGTCTTCGAAAAATCAAGCCTCGTTCTCCGAATTTCATCTACAATCCAACAAAATAAAAAAGATATTGACACGACTATGGTTGAAAAATTGCAAAAGCAAATGTAAGCACAAAAAATTAGAATATCAGAAGAAAATGAGTTAGGGCACAAAGTTGCACTGCCGGTCTTGCAACAAACTCGTAATTGCCATAGCCACCAATGATGCGTTCCAAATCACATTGATCCAACTTATTTTTGAGACATTGATTACAAATTGTTAGATTCATAATGATTACAATGCAATGAGTGGCATCACAAGCGAATTACATATGTAGAGTGAGTAGCAAGGAAGTACTAAATAATGATGATCTTGGCATCATTTGGTTGACTCTTATTCTCAACAGTTAACATGCCCGATTCGAAGAAAAGCTGGATCCTCTTGGATGATCCAATTAAAGAATTTACTCCCAACTAAGCAAGCTAGTCTCATTGGAAGAGGCAACGACCTCACCACCCACAAGCACGATACTCCAACTGATCCACAGCAACAACCTATTGGCTCTATCTGTCCAAACAGGAAGCGGACATCATCCAACCAACAAGAGATAAAAAATATTTTTCAATTAAACTTAGGAAAACTTATTCTTATAATCTTTTTAAAAGGGGGTAGGATTGTCACCCTCCGACTCCAACAAAAATAGGAAAAATGACACAATTGTCTATTTGCTTGAAGGACACAGTCTCAAACATAATCAACATCAACCAAAGATAAACCAACTCAAGAGGGAGGATTGTCACCCTTCGACTCCAACAAGAATAGGGAAAATGACACAATTGTCTATTTGCTTGAAGGACACAGTCTCAAACATAATCAACATAAACCAAATAACAAATATATATGTGTGTGTGTCTATCTCCATTTATATATTTGATAAACAGTAATTTGGTTGAAATAAGAGTTTTAAAGTCCATCAAGTAGAGTATATGTACATACCTAAACATAGTTGAACCTAGTAAATATTCATAGACATAAAGGTATATCTCATCTCATACCCAAAAGTCCAATTGCCAAAATACCGCCAACATAGCGCTCTTGTTCTACTTACCACTAACTGAAAAACTAAAAAACATTTAAAGCGAATGATATGAGCAATCGCAATCTAGTAAATAATGCCTCTTTTTTCTGAACAAATTAAGCATTCATTATGCACATAAAATGGAATTCCACAAACTCATACTCTAAACCAAAATTTTAATATATGTATCAAGTCAAATAAGGAATGACACAAATGATTCCAAACCTTAGCCCAATGTACAATATAGTCTTTAAACTTATAATTTGTTCAATGTAGTTCATGAACTTAAGCACAATATGTAATGTTGTCCCTAAAAATTCAAATTGTTAAATGTGGTCTTTGAACTGTGAGAAACATTCAATCTAGTTCCTAGACTATCTAGTTCAAAGACTATATGAAATTGTTCGATGTTGTCTTTGAACTTGAATTAATGAAATGATAACATTGAATATTTTCATGTAATCTATAGAATAATTTGAACATGTACCAAAAGTTTAGAGATTATATTGAAAAAATTAAAAGTCCGGAAATTATATGGCACATTAGGTCAAAGTTCAAGAATTATTTATGTCATTATCCTAATCAAATATAAATTGTTTCATCCAACAAAACTTTATATGAATTAGGAATACTTATTTAAATTAATAACATCAAATCATACATCCATGGTCATTCCATTGATCAATCTTATGCCAAATATCTAACTATGGTTACGACATAACACCTAGTGACAATGCAATCATGATTTTCAATAGGTGGCTTGGTCCATAATGATATCTTCAACCCGATATACATATGTAGCAATCTCTTACTAGGTTCACAGCGATAATGAGCATCGAATCATCATTCTCCAATACTAGAACTCAAATCCAAAATCCATATTATAAACTTGAATACATTTCACAAATCAAACCATATATCTTTTCACAATTTAGCTCATCAATAAAAATATTTTTTGTAAAGCATTTCTTATATCATTTCAAATTTTATTTTATCAATTAGATTCATATATCAGGGTGAGTAACCTTTGGCAATTCTTTTCATAAACACTTCTTAAACCATTTTAAATAACAAATATGGTAGCAAATGCTTGATTCGAAGTTATGCATTGAATTGCTAGAAATGTCACTTTTTCCTTTTAACCAAAACACACACGGTACATAATGTTTATGATCCATTTCATTTTCAAAATATGAGTTTATAAATTCAAAGAAAAAATAGCATCACTTATTTGGGAATGTCCAATACTAGACAACGTAATTATTCAAGCCGATGGTCTTGCAATCCTATCTATTAAACAAGAATTCACATCAAAACCAAGTAATACATTATTTTAGCTAACAAATTGATCGAAGTATGCTTATTCGTCTATTAATCGATGCCCGCACAACAATGAAAGGCTTACTGTAGCAACTGTTCACTATCATTCGCTATGAGCAACTTGTGTGTTAGACCTTTTCGAATGACAACTCTCTCCATCGAATCTCAATTCTAGCAAATCTACTGTCAAGCGAAAACCTTTTCGAAATACTTAAATACCTTATGTTTCACCAACTCCGAAGACAACTAAAGACAAGCCAAAATTGTCACTAAAATAAGAAATTTGCTATTGTTCCGTGTTTCTGGCAAATCATAAGCCTAAATTAAGTTTTGTAAAATCTTACGACTCACCAATACTCTAAACTATCAATTTCCCATAATTTCTCATCTTAATAACTCCTTAGATTTAAACTGGCAGCTTAGAATTCACAAGGATCCAAAGTTAGGGCTCGATTTCAAAAATTCTTCCAATAAGATGAGCAAATAGTGTAAATCCTAACTGAGCGCTGCAAAATGAAGTTAATTCGGCTTGGTGAGATCTCTCTAGCGTGCAGCAAGAAACTTCTTTTCTACTCTCTCCTTTCTCTCTTTCATTTTCTTTCTTCCTTTCCCTTACAACGTGCACCTTCCTTTTAAAAACTCTACTTTTTCTTTTTCCTTTATTTTTTAAAACCCCACCTCTTTTGACCCTATCAAAAGAAAGTAATACTATAAAGATAGCTTATAAACTATCCTCCCCATGCCTAGATAGCTTTAATGTCATTAACAATCCCTTTACTTATATCAAAAATAAAAATTGTCTGCATATTGTTTTCTTTTCGAAAGCGTCACTATATTTTCTAAGTTGGCCCACCCGGGGGGGTGGGGGTGGTTGGTCATCCTTTCTAATGATTTAAGGAATTCACTTGGGCGATGTTAACACCATTAACATCATATTAATTGATGTGAACGTCCTTTTTCCAAACCAAAGCTGGAAATTTTGCTGGCTTGAGTTTTCTCTCGGATTTCCAAATTTTCATGACCGCCAACAACTCTGCCAGCGGTCATGGACCTTTGGATTTCCAGGTTTCTAGATTTGTCCACCGCCGGTCATGGACCCTGGATTTTCATATTTTCGCGAGTGCTCGGATTTCCAAATCTGGCCGAATGACACGAGCGTCACCGCATCACCATGTCGGATTTTCGGATTTATCCTCTCTCTCTCTCTCTCTCTCTCTCTCTCTCTCTCTCTCTCTCTAATAATTTGCCCTTCACCTTTTCCCCTCCTCCTCTCGACGAACATCCAAGCCACAAGCCCACTGCAAGTTGCAAGAACCGTAAGTGCTAAATCGCTACTTTCTTCTGCGAATTCAGGATGAATACCACATTTTTAATGTCTCATTCCCTGTGCGGAACTATTGCTCATCCCCATCGGGATGAACAAAGACATCATATTCCTTTTGAGCGCTTTTCAGATGTGGATGATCCTTTCATTTTCTCTAGGCTCTCTAGTCAAGTGGACTCTCAATACAACGTATGAATCTTTTATGTGCCAATCCCTGGGATAATTATTCGTCCTATGGCGTAGTATTTGGTCGAATCACCTCGATGAAGTTTCCTCCTTCCCAAGAGCTCCTAACTCCTTGTTTGACCGACAATTGATGAGTAGTCCATTGTTCATGCGTTTAGTTCAACTTTCTTAAGAGACTTTCAGTTTCCAAAACTTCTTTGAGAAATGCTAAATCGTTTGGTAATTGTTTTGAAAAGCTTTCAAGTGAAAGCTAGCATTAATAAAGCTAAAAACCTGATATTAGTAAAGACTAATATTGAATTTTCAGCATTTGGTCAAATGCTAAAACTAATTTTTCTTCCAAAAAAGCAAAGGGTTTTGTCCCCTTTTAAAAATAAAATGACCTAAAACCCATTACGAAAGTGTTTTTTTTTCTTACTAATCACAACTTAAATTCAAAATTTATTTACAAATAGTTTTTCCCGGATATAATTTATATTTTCCTAAATAGCTTTGACTAATGTGCCCTGAGTGTCCCATCGTCCATTTCCCAACTCAATTATTACTAAAACCTCCTTCTTCCATCTCACTTCATCGATCCTCATCCTTCTCCCGCTTTGCTCACCTAGATGGCTTCGGAAACCAACAACGAGGTGGTCAGAGAGTTCCCGTTCTTCAGAGTCTACAAGGACGGCCGCGTCGAACTCCTTGGACCTCCGGTCCATAAGGTCCCGCCCTCCGATGATCCCAACACCGGCGTCCTTTCCAAGGACGTCGTCATCTCATCGGACTTGCCCGTGTCCGCTCGGATCTTCATGCCCCGCATCCCTGACCCGGGCTGGAGGCTCCCCCACCTCTTCTACCTTCACGGCAGCGGCTTCTGCATGCAATCGGCCTTCTCCCACGGCCACCACAACTTCGCCAACACTGTCGCGGCTGAGGCCCGTGAGATTGTTGTTTCTGTTGAGTATGGGTTCTTCCTGGCTCAGCCCATACCCGCCTGCTACGAGGACTTGTGGGCCGCGCTCCGGTGGGTAGCGGGCCATGCCGATGGAGACGGGCCTGACCCGTGGCTGAACGAGCACGTGGACTTCAGGCGGGTCTTTATCGGCAGCAATAGTGCTGGGGGGAGCATATCACACACGCCGGCCACTTGGGTCGGGTCGATCGGGCTGCCGGCAGGCGTGAGGGTGGTGGGGGTCATACTCATGCACCCGTACCACCGCACCCTGCCAGCCATCAATCGCCGCCCCCACCCACCGGTCTCCATCGCCATCGGGAAAGAAAGAAATAAAACTTTTTATCAGTACCAAAGGCATTTATATTTTTTTTCTATTCCGAGAATAATAAATTTTTATAATTACTAAACATTCTATTTTATTCAGAAATTATTCCAAATGGTAGAAATAGAAAAGAACTATTTCTCAAAAGAAATTGTTTCAAGAGTAAAAATGTTACCAAACGCACCTTTAGGGGCTTGACTTTTGCCTTTTTCGGTTGATTTTTGCTGTTGGCCGATCGATTGCATGGGAAACAAACGTCTTTACTCTCATGTTGTCTCACCTTGAATGATTCAACCATCCGTCGAAAAGTGGCTCGATTTTTCTCCTTTTAGGTGCAAATATTTTATTGAGGTTAAGTAGCTAGTCCCTCCGGTCACATTACATCCATTGGAGTAGTTAAGCTAAAATCTTATAACTTAAAAATTTATGGTATAGTTATGGATAATGGATAATTTCATGCCCATCTAAATAAAGGTCGAAATCCAACTTCTGCTTCTGTGGATAAACACACTAAAGAAAGAGAGAATTCATCATCCTCTTATGTATAATAATAACATGTATCATCGTTAACTATGGAGTTGTTTAAAAATTCAAATCTAGAAAAGAAAAAGAAATAAAATGTATGAAAGCCATTTGTTCGTCAGAGGAGGACCACCATAAAGAGACTTTCCCATTTCCATCCCCACTTTTTTATGGATCCCTTCAAGCATACTCGATGGCCTTTTCATAATGCTTTCCATTTTGAAAATAGCAACAAAAGAAGGGGGAGAAAAATAAACAATTGCGGAAAGATCCACTTGGGATACAAAAACATCGTCCGGGTTGATCCAACGGGCCTTTGGGCCTTCTTCACCGAGGAGGTAATAACGTTTGGGCTTCACTAGTCCAACCAACTCGGCTCGTTCCTCGCGTCGACAAGACCCATCAACCGTTTCGCCGTTGACCACGGCACGTGGCCGGAACCAACAACGTAAGACACACGAGAAACAGAAACACGACATCCCCGGTCCCGACCCGACCCCGCTCCCCCAATTATTACGCCCCCAGACGATCTCCAGCTGCTCTCACTCTCGCCCCCCATGGACTGCACCACCAGCGCCGGCGAGATCGCCTTCGACTCGCGCTTCTTCCGGATCTACAAGGACGGCCGGATCGATAGGCTCCAGGGCACCTCGACCCTCCCTCCCTCCCTCGACCCCCAGACCGGCGTCCAGTCCAAGGACGTCCGGTTCTCCTCCGACCCCGACCTCTCGGTCCGCCTCTTCCTACCGGGGTCCTCCGATCCGGCCCGCAAACTCCCCCTCCTCATCTACGTCCACGGCGGGGCCTTCGTCGGCGAGTCCCCCTTCTCCCCCATCTACACCAGGCACCTCAACGCCGTCGTCTCCGCCGCCGGCGTCGTCGCCGTCTCCGTGCAGTACCGGCGGGCGCCCGAGCACCTGCTCCCCACCGCCTACGACGACGCGTGGGCCGCGGTCCGGTGGGTCGCCGCGCACGCCCTGGGAGAGAGAGGGACCGAGGCCGAGCCGTGGCTCCGCGACCGCGCCGATTTCGACCGGGTGTTCCTCGCCGGCGACAGCGCGGGGGCCAACATAGCTCAGCACGTGGCCGCGCGAGCCGGGGTGGAGGGGCTGCCGGGGCTGAGGATCGCGGGCGTGGCCCTGTTGCACCCGTTTTCCAGGGATGACGGGCCGGATAAGCTGATGGAATTAATATATCCTTCGAGCTCGGGCGCGACGGACCCGCTGATGAACCCGGCGTACGACCCGAACCTGAGGAGGATGGCGGGGCAGAGGGTGATCGTGTTCGTGGCGGAGAGGGACAATCTGAAAGAGAGGGGGCGGTCGTACTACGAGGCGTTGAAGAAGAGTGGGTGGGAGGGGGTGGTGGAGATTGTGGAGACCGAAGGAGAGGGCCACGTGTTTCACCTGTTCGAGCCGGGTTGCGACAAGGCTGCAGAACTGGTGAAGAAGTTCGCTTCTTTCCTGAATCAAGATTAAGGAGCGAGGCAGTGTCTGTAATTTGATAATCAATCTTGATTGTGTTGATAATAAGTCTATCAATCATCAGTAGACAGTCGTCAGGAGTGAGAATTGTTGTGAAGCTTCTTTTGCTGTTATGTATCTTTTCGGCTCTGATTCGTGTCTACATTACTAGAGCAAGCTTTGGTGGGTCGAGTCTGCTCTGCTTCTTGATTATTTCTTTGCTGAGAACAGAGATGCTTGATCGCACAAGAAGCTTAACTCATGTATGCGCGTGTCTTATCAGCTTCTAAATACCACATTCGTGGGCTGTTCTACATGAAGTGAATTCAGGATAAATACCCCATTCTCTATCTCATTCCCTGTGTGTGGAACTATTGCTCATTGCCATCGGGATGAACGAAGACATCACATTCTTTTGAGCCCCTTTTCAGATGTGGATGATCATTTCATTTTCTCTGGCTCTTTAATCAAGTGCACTCTCAATACAACGTATGAATCCTTTAAGTGCCAAATCCTAGGAAGATGATTCACTAGGGTGTAGTGTTTTGTTGAATCGGAGCAGGTCATTTCCCACCTCAACGAAGTTTCCTCCTTCCAAGAATTCCCAACTTCTAGTTTGACCGACGGTTGATGAGTAGCCCATTGGGTGTCCCGTCGTTCATTTCCCTGCTCAATTATTACTAAAACCTCCTCCTTCCGATCTCACTTCGTCGATCCTCATCCATCACCCGATTCGCTCCCCCAAATGACTTCGGAAACCGACAACGAGGTGGTCAAGGAGTTCCGGTTCTTCAAAGCCTACAAGGACGGCCGCGTCGAACTCTTCCGTCCTCCCGTCGAGAAGATCCCGCCCTCCGATGATCCCAACACCGGCGTCCGTTCCAAGGACGTCGTCATCTCGTCGGACCCGCCCGTGTACGCTCGGATCTTCTTGCCCCGCGTCTCCGACCCGGGCCAGAAGCTCCCCCTCCTCTTCTACATTCACGGCGGCGGGTTCTGCATGCAATCCGCCTTCTCCCATGGCCACCACAACTTCGCCAGCACCGTCGCCGCTGAGGCCGGGGCGATTGTTGTTTCTGTCGAGTATGGGCTGTTCCCGGCTCGTCCCATACCAGCCTGCTACGAGGACTCGTGGGCCGCGCTCCGGTGGGTCGCGGGCCACGGCGATGGAGACGGGCCCGACCCGTGGCTGAACGAGCACGCCGACTTCGGGCGGGTCTTCATCGGCGGCAACAGCGCTGGGGGGAACATATCGCACACGCTGGCCGCCCGGGTGGGGTCGATCGGGCTGCCGCAGGGCGTGAAGGTGGTGGGGGTCATATTGGTGCACCCGTACTTCGGGGGGACGGACGACGACCAGATGTGGCTGTACATGTGCCCGACGAACGGGGGGCTGTCGGATCCGAGGCTGAAGCCGGCGAAGGAGGACCTGGCGAGGCTGGGGTACGAGAAGGCGTTGGTGTTCGTGGCGGAGAAAGATCACCTGAGGGAGGTCGGGATTGGGTACTGCGAGGAGTTGAAGAAGAGTGGGTGGGGCGGGAGCGTGGAGCTGGTGGAGCATGTTGGGGTAGAGCATTCCTTTCACCTACGTGATCCCAAGTACGAGAAGGCCGTGGAATTGAAGGACAAGTTCGTCTCCTTCATCAAGCACAATTGATCCCGACAACGTTATAATCCAGAGTACATATTGTGCAAAACTGTTGTTTTAGTCTTTCACTTACCCATTTTCTTTTGAATCAAGCCTTGAAATTTTTATTTTTCAATTGAGTCTTTACTTTGCGTTTTTTTCCCAATCACGTCCCCGCCCTCTGCTTTTGATGTTCCATCTCAACGTCGCTCCTCCTCTCTCCGTCTGTGCATTTGTTCACTAAGGTTTTAGACGATTGTATCCAAAGTCAGGACCCTCCCTCGACCCAGGTCGCGCGGGGGAGAGAGAGAGAGAGCATGACCGCTGCCACCGTCCGACATGATCAAAAACCACTATTAGAGCACCACCATAAGCTCGAACATCACCGTCACTGTCAAAGTAAGTAACCGCCGCCGCTATTGACCCCAAAGACTGCCACGAAACGAGAAGACCATCACCACATATTCAAAATTCAATCTTAGCCAATTCCTAAGCCTATCAACTTGCAAAACTATAAAGCATTTGAACTCATCGAAATCAGTTAACATGTCTTTAAAAATCAAGCTTCATTCTCCGAATTTCATCTACAATCCAATAAAATAAAATAAAGATATTGACACAACTATGGTAGACAAATTGCAAAAGCAAATGTAAGCACAAAAAATTAGAATATCAAAAGAAAAAGAGTTAGGGCACAAAGTTGCACTGTCAATCTTGCGACAAGTTCGTACTTGCCATAGCCACCAACAATGCGTTCCAAATCACATCGATCCAACTTATTTTTGAGACATTGATTACAACTTGTTTGAATCATAATGAGCACAATGCAATGAGCGACATCACAAGTGAATTACATATGAGCATGAGTAGCAAGAAAGTACTAAATAATGATGCTCTTGGCATCATTTGGTTATGGCCGAGAGCGGACCCTTTCTTTTGGATATATAATCCAAGTCGAGAGTGGAGTCACGGGGTCCTCGCTTTTAATAAAGCGGAGCAGGCCTGTACTTGCTCAGCATGATATGTGGTGAGATACATGAGTGTGAGGGAGGAGAAAAGAAAAGTTAAAGTTGGCCACTTCCTATTAAGATAAGGTTTCCCATCTCTCAAAACTCCCCATGGCTGGGAACTCACAATCAATAGAGGGGCTTGCCACAGAAAGTCCAGAAGTCGCTTGACTCGTATTCTCAATAGTCTCAATAGTTAACATGCCTGATTAAAAGAAAAGCTGGATCCTCTTGGATGATCCAATTAAAGGCAATTTGCTCCCGACTAAGCAAGCTAGTCTCATTGGAAGAGGCAACGACCTCACCACCCCCAAGCACGATACTCCAATTGATCCACAGCAACAACCTATTGGCTCGATCTGTCCAAACAGGAAGTGGACATCATCCAACCAACAAGAGATAAACCAACTCAAGAGGGAGGATTGTCACCCTTCGACTCCAACAAGAAAAGGGAAAATGACACAATTGTTTATTTGTTTGAAGGACACAATCTCAAACATAATCAATATTAACCAGATAACAAATATATATGTGTGTGTGTCTATCTCCATTTATATATTTGATAAACAGTAATTTGATTGAAGGATTGGAGTTTTAAAGTCCATTAAGTAGGTATATATACATACCTAAACATAGTTGAACCCAGAAAATATTTATTGACATATAAATATATCTCATCTCATACCCAAAAGTTTCAAATACCAAAATATCGCCAACATAGCACTCTCATCCTACTTACCACTAATTGAAAAACATTTAAAACGAATGATATGAGCAATCGCAATCTAGTAAGTAGTACATCTTTTCTGAACAAATTGAGCATTCATTATGCACATAAAAAGGAATTCCACAAACTCATACTCCAAACCAAAATTATAATATATGTATCAAATAAAATAAGGAATGACACAAATAATTATGAACATTAGCCCAATGTACAATCTCCTTAAACTAATAATTTGTTCAATGTAGTCTACGAACTTTGGCACAATATATAATGTTGTCTCTAAAAATTCAATTTGTTAAATATGGTCTTTGGACTTTGAAAAACATTCAATCTAGTTTTTAGACTATATGAAATTGTTTGATGTTGTCTTTGAACTTGAATAAATGAAATGATAACATTAAACATTTTCATATAATTCATAGAATATTTTGAACATGTATCAAAAGTTTAGAGGTTATATTAAAAAAAATAAAAGTCCGGGAATTTTATGGCACATTAGGTCAAAATTCAAGAATTATTTATGTCATTATCCCAATCAAATATAAATTGTTTCATTCAACAAAAATTTATATAAATTAGGAATACTTATTTAAGTTAATAACATTGAATCATACATCCATGGTCATTCCATTGATCAATCTTATGCCAAATATCTAACTATGGTTACGACATAACGCCTAATGATAATTGTAATCATGATTTTCAATAGGTGGCTTGGTCCAGAATGATATCCTCAATCCAATATACATATATAGCAATCCCTTACTAGGTTCATAATGATAATGAGAATCGAATCATCATCCTCCAATACTAAAAAAACTCAAATTCAAAAAGCCATATTATAAACTTGAATGCATTTCACAAATCAAACCATATATCTTTTCGCAATTTAGCTCATCAGTAAAAATATTATTTGCAAAGCATTTCTTATATCATTTCAAAATTTATTTTATCAATTAGATTCATATATCGGGGTGAATAACCTTTGGCAATTCTTTTCATAAACACTTCTTAAACCATTTTTAATAACAAATATGGTAACAAATGCTTGATCCAAAGTTATGCATTAAATTGCTAGAAATGTCACTTTTTCCTTTTAACCAAAGCACACGTTGTACATAATGTATATGATCCTTTTCATTTTCAAAATATAAGTAATTGTTTTTGTTTATGCATTTGCTTAAAAGGAAAAAGTGACATTATTTTGTAAGTAATTGTTCTTGTTTATGTATTTGCTTGGGCAATTATGAAGTGAAGAAAAAGGAAAGTGTTTTATCCGAGCGATGCCTAGCAAGGCCACTTTGGCCTTGGTGAGGGTCAGCATCCCCAGATGTAGTCTAGGGAAGGTTGAGCCTCACTTATGACCATGGCAGGTCATTGGCAAAAGGAAGAAGAAAAATAAAAAAAGAAAAAGAAACATAATAAACAATTAAAAAATTAAAATACAATTCGAAATTGTCCATATCAACGTTGATGGATGGTGTTCATGTCAATAAATTCTAATAAAAAATGGTCGGATAAACACAATTTGCAAAATGAGAAAATATTTATGATTCAATTGGTAAATTAAAAAGTTTAAGATTAAATTGGTAAAAATATAATAAATTTATGATTAAATTGACAAAAATGCAATGTATTTAAGAATTTTTGGACAATTTTCCCAAAGAACTTATTGAAATAGTGTTTCAATTAATATATGGTTAATATTATCAAAAATCTCAACTAGTACACTTATAATAAATTTATCCAAACTACTTTTCTAACTAATATATATTAAAACCGGTGCATTTATGACAAATATAACATCCATTAGTTTTTATTAAATTAGATTAATATTATAAAAAATTAAATTAATACATTTGTAACAAATGGAGGGTAAAACCCCTAAACGATACACTTCGTTAATTATCACATGCCATTCAATTCAATAATTTGACGATAAAATTTATCGAAAACTAGTGAAAAGCAAATGTGTCACAAGTATATTAATTTGAGGTTTTTGTTAATCATAAAGTTAAATTCGAGATAAATTTGTTATGTCTATCAAGATTTTTGGTGATATTGATCTATTAAAATAAAAATCGTCAGGAGTCAATCCCTCTCCTAATGCCCAATTTGACCGACAGCTGTAGAACGTCGGGTGTCCACTTGCTTCTGATCAGCATTTCCCAATGCTTGACACCTTCCTTTTCCTCGTCGAAGCCGACAAAAGTAAGAAACGAAAACATTAAAATCTTCCCCGCCCTCGCTTCCTCCGATCATCGCAAGGACCTCCCTTATCCTCTGTCCCTCCCTCGCATCACTCCCCAGAAATGGCTTCACAGAGAAGCGAGGTGGTCAAAGAGTTCCCGTTCTTCAAAGTCTACAAGGACGGTCACTTGGAATTCCGCTGGCCTCCCGTCGAGAAGATCCCGCCCTCCGATGACCCCGACACCGGCGTCCGATCCAAGGACGTCGTCATCTCGTTGGACCCCCCGGTCTCCGCTCGGATCTTCCTGCCCCGCATCTCCGACCCTGCCCGGAAACTCCCCCTCCTCCTCTACATCCACGGCGGCGGGTTCTCCATTGAGTCCGCCTTCTCCTCCAACTACCACAAATTCGTCAGCACCGTCGCGGCCGAGGCCGGCGCCGTCGCCTTCTCCGTCGAATACGGGCTGTTCCCCGCTCGCCCCATACCGGCCTGCTACGAGGACTCCTGGGCCGCGCTCCAGTGGGTGGCGGGCCACGCCGGCGGGGACGGGGCGGAGCCGTGGCTGAACGAGCACGCCGACTTCGGGCGGGTCTTCATCGGCGGCGACAGCGCCGGGGGCAACATATCGCACACGCTGGCCACCCGTGTCGGTACGATCGGGCTGCCGCAGGGCGTGAAGGTGGTGGGGATCATATTGGCGCACCCGTACTTCGGCGGGACGGACGACGACCAGATGTGGCTGTACATGTGCCCGACGAACGGCGGGCTGTCGGATCCGAGGCTGAAGCCGGCGAAGGAGGACCTGGCGAGGCTGGGGTGCGAGAAGGTGTTGATGTTCGTGGCGGAGAAGGATCACCTGATGGAGGTCGGAATCGAGTACTACGAGGGGCTGAAGAAGAGCGGATGGAGAGGGAGCGTGGAGCTGGTGAAGAATGTTGGGGAAGATCATTGCTTTCACCTGCGTAATCCCGAGAACGAGAAGGCCGCGGAGTTGAAGGACAAGTTCGTCTCCTTCATCAAGCACGGCTGATTCATCTGTCCCATGAAATTCGAGTTATGTTTGATTCGCCGGATCAAGTAGCTCTCACTGTTTGGGTTGTTTCGATGGCTTGTCTTGATGAATCTGAATAAACGGGTATCTACCGAGCCTTCTAAGTTTATCTAATAATTTGCTGAGATCATTTGTTGCTAGTTTGTTTACAAATAAATTAAGAGCCGACTTGTCCCACATGGAAATGATGTCAATGCATTGGTTGACGAGATTTGATATTAATTAATGATCATTATTTTTTATTTACTAAAATTCGAATATATGATTATAAAATAATTCTCATATCCTATAAGTTACGGTTACTTTCTTTATTTAATTTCGAATTTATTATCTTTGTCTAATAGTTATTAGGCGACTTTTGAAAGGTTATGCCTATTTAGACATAATTTCTTAATTTTCAAAAGGTCATGTCTACTCGGACATAACTTCTTCATCTTTGAAAGGTTATATCCATGCAAATATGTTTTCTAAGCAATACTTTCAATTTCCAATTTTGTTTTCTTTCAAAATATGCAGCAATAGTTTTCAATTATTTTCCTTTTGAGAGATCTTGGAAAATACCGGAATTATTGTTTGATATTCTCATTGAGATCTTGTTATATCTTTGGAGGATTTTTGCTAGTAATCATTAGCAACACTATGAAATAAATAATTTCTTAAAATGAGTATTATCACACTTCAGTGTCTAAACTCATTATTCTTCCTAATCAATTGATTTTCCCCAATAATTTTAAGGAATTATTTGAGCACTAACGAAGTCAAGTTAGCTGTGCATGAGGATGCTCGCAAGATTGGAGCATTTGAATGAGTACTTGCCCGAGGACCAGTGACCCCCACCAGCCGTTGACGAGGCCACGATCGAGGGCAAGGCAGCCCTTACCCAAATTGGGCGAGCCCTAAAAAAAAGCAAAAGAAGAACAAAAATCCACTTAAAGTGCCTTTGTTTCGAAGAATTGGGCGAGCCCTAAAAAAAAGCAAAAGAAGAACAAAAATCCACTTAGATGATTTGTCGGAATTAACATTCAAATAATCAATTTTACCCCAATATGGTACTAAAGTAAGTGAAAAAAAAACATTGAAATAATCAATTTTACCCCAATATGGTACTAAAGTATGTGAAAAAAAGTTATAGCATTCAAATAAGCACGTACAAAAGGTTATAATATTTTCACTATTCTTCTCCCAAAAAGAATCTATCGATTGATGGGGACATTGGCAAAATTCCATGAGGGTCTCATTGGGCCATATCTTGTTAAGATGGCATCATCCTACTCTACCTCATGCGTCAAAGGAATGGTGATGTGAAAGCTAAGGTTCCGAGGAAGGACAGAGATCATGTCACTACTTGTGATACATCACGGCGCAATACTTTGCTCGCTAGAGAATGGCGTCAGCGCTGGCAATTGTAATCATCATCAACGCTGGAGTGTCGGTTCTACTCTTGCACACACCACTTGGCAAGGTATGCGATTTCATTGCTTGATATCAACTACAATAATATTCTCGATTATTTGTTCCATCCTTAGAGTTGGACCTTTGCCAAGTCAATTGGATCGAGTCACTCATCATTGTTTGAATGTTGCTAATCTCATCGATATGGTCAAGTTCAATGTGGCCAATTAAATAAAATTCAGATTGGTCGTGGGGCAAGCGAGCAAATGACCATCAAAGCTCTCTCCACCGTAGGTTCTTGTTTCAAACGAATTGAAGTTCATCAGTGTTTCATGCATGATAAGCCGGTGGTGACATCCTGGGCATGTTTCTTCTCTTGGGACATTTGTCCACATGTATTTTTGTTCTTGCTTCTCTATGGCGGGAGCTTTGTTGGAATTTGTTAGGATTGTGAGTTGTGTTATATAAAAACCACGTCGGTGAGTTTGTGTGATGTAAAACAATTAATATATCATGATTGGTCTATAACTCTTAGGCTTAAACTTTTGAGTAAAAGTGGGTCCAATTGGATACTTTAGAAAAAAATATATTATTAGTGCCATAACTTTTCGATAGCTTACTTAAGTGCTAAATTTTTTTTAAAATGACTTTTTCAATGCAGTGCCATCATCGATCTTCTTTGTCGAAAATTCTATTTGGATTTTTTATTAATATTTTTAACCAACATGGCTTGTCAAAATACGTGGATGCTGAATAATGTCGTTTAATTAACTTTTCACGGATCACTTAAATGCCAATTTTTTTGAAAAATGATTTTTCCAATGCCTAATTTTTTGAAAGATGAATTTTTCAATGTCAGTGAAAATTTGGCACTGAAAAAATTGTTTTTCAAAAAATTTGACACAAAAAAATTATTTTTCAAAAAATCTGCCACTAAAAAAATCATTTTTCAAAAAATTTAGCACTTAAGTGATCTGTGAAAAGTTGGTAAAACGACGTTAATTACTACGTCAACTAAAAAATTTAATTAAAAAGTCACATGTTAATTTTAGATGGAATATTTTGCCGAAGGCACTTAAATGATCATTTTTTTCCCAATTTTGGTACTTAAGTAAGTCGGCAAAAAGTTATTGCATTAAAATGAGCATTGTACATTAGTTAAGATACTAACAGTGTACTTCTCCCTAATACCTTAAGAGGTTTGAATTTGTCCCTCTTGGTGATCTCTCAAGGTAAAATGTATTGGACTTTTGCTGCATGCTCCTAATAGGATTAATATGACTAGAGTTATTGAGACTAAGAAGGGCCTAATTCCCAAAAAAAAAAAAAACACTAACTTTCACTTAAATTCGGTGGATTTAAAAAATCATATTGAATTTCTCTAGTTAGACTTCACCATTTTGTCGTAATTTGAAATTGTAGATCATTGCCATTTGAGAGACACCATGACAAGATCTGCTAAGCTCCATGTTGAATTTCTTTGGCCAGAGTTCGCCCTTTTGTCGTAATTCGAAACTATTCGTCAAGAGATACTATGAACGAAACCCGCTAAGATTGAACCTTTTTCCTTAAACAAGGTTAACTTTAGATAAAGAGTTAACAATAGGGGTTAGATTTGTGATAAGGGTAAAAGTTTGTGATTTTTTACGAGACAGAAAAATTGAGATTAGAATCGTCACTTAAGCTAAAGTTGGTACTTTTTTTAGACATTAGCCCAACTAAAAAGTATTTAACTGCCATTTTCAAAATGAAATATTTGGGTGAAGTGTATATTATCTTGAGATTTAATTAAATGGCTTGTGCGGTGATGAATCTGGACAACTAGTTGTCCAACAATCATGTTAGTAATTTGGCTTTCGTGAGCTTGAGCTCAAACAGCATGGCTGCCTCAATTGTCTTGCCGGCCACAACTCTCTCTCAATCTTGATTTTTAGGGATGTGCAAAATGGACTACCCAAACTGACAACCACACGAATTGGATCAAACCATCTAGTTTGGTCCAGTTCCCGAAATCTCAAAGTGGAATTGTTGTTCGGATAATTTAGTTCCTAATTCCAATAAGAAATCAGACCGGACTGACTAAATATGCTTATTTTTTATTTTATTTTTTCAAAAAAATTAGTAAAATATAAACTAAACACTAACTTGTTCCGATTCCAAGTAATAGGAAAAAAAGCGACCGATTTATTGGATCAAAACTGGAACTCGACTAGATAGGACGAACCATTAGTTTGGTCCCCACTTTCGAATTTTGGAAATTGGGAGCTAATCACACCTATTGCTTTTTCTTTACATTTTTTTGCCACCTCATAAGATGCTTATTAGGTTATCTTGTAATATTTTTCAGCGACCTATAAAACGACATATGTATTCCCGCAATCTAGGTTATAAGCTATTTTTCAAAGAGCAAGAGACGATGTTGATTTATCAACAAAAGTACAAAGGCCGCCGATTGGAATTAATTCATTCAAAAGACGCACAAGTCATCTTTGCCCTTTGAACTTTCTTTCCGACCAAAAAAAGAAAAAAGAAATCATCTGTCCTGTAAATACGAAATCTCTCTATCGCTCTTCCCCGCTGCAATTAAAATCTAATTGTCAGTAATCGCTATCCTAATACCCAATTTGACCGACGGGTGAAGAACATCGGACATCCATTGACAAGTCATCATCATTACCGACCCTCGACAACCTCCTTCTCTTCGTGGAAGGCGACGAAAAGGCAAAGGAAAACAATTAAAAAAATTTCTGCGCCATCGCTTTTTTGTCCTTTTATTACAAGCGCCTCCTTCCTTCCGTCTCTATCCTCGTCTCGTGCTCTCATCACTCCCCAGAAATGGCTTCGGAGAGCAGTGAGGTGGTCAAAGAGTTCCGATTCTTCAGGGTCTACAAGGATGGCCGCTTGGAATTCTTCATGCCTCCCGTCGAGAAGATCCCGGCCTTCGATGACCCCATCACTGGCGTCCGATCCAAGGACGTCGCCATCTCGTTGGACCCCCCCGTCTCCGCCCGGATCTTCCTGCCCCGCATCTCCGACCCCGCCCGAAAGCTCCCCCTCCTCTTCTACGTCCACGGCGGCGGGTTCTCCATGCTTTCCGCGTTCGCCCGCAGCTACCACAACTTCGTCAGCACAGCCGCGGCCGAGGCCGGCGCCATCGCCGTCTCCGTCGAGTACGGGCTCTTCCCGTCTCGCCCCATACCGGCCTGCTACGATGACTCCTGGGCCGCGCTCCGGTGGGTGGCGGGCCACGCCGGCGGGGACGGGGCGGAGCCGTGGCTGAACGAGCACGCCGACTTCGGGCGGGTCTTCATCGGCGGGGACAGCGCCGGGGGCAACATATCGCACACGCTGGCCGCCCGGGTCGGGTCGATCGGGCTGCCGCAGGGCGTGAAGGTGGTGGGGGTCATATTGGTGCACCCGTACTTCGGCGGGACGGACGACGACCAGATGTGGCTGTACATGTGCCCGACGAACGGGGGACTGTCAGATCCGACGCTGAAGCCGGCGAAGGAGGACCTGGCGAGGCTGGGGTGCGAGAAGGTGTTGGTGTTCGTGGCGGAGAAGGATCACCTGATGGAGGTGGGAATTGGGTACTACGAGGAGCTGAAGAAGAGCGGATGGAAAGGGAGCGTGGAGCTGGTGAAGAATGTCGGGGAAGAGCACTGCTTTCACATTCACAAGCCCGAGTACGAGAAGGCGGTGGAGTTGAAGGACAAGTTCGTCTCCTTCATCAAACACAACTGATGAATCTGAGTCGTGGAATTCGTGTAATGTTTGATCCTCGGGATCAATTGATTCTCGCTGTTTGGGTTGTTTCGATGGCTTGTGCCGGATGAATCTGGATGACTGGATATTATCCTGCCAACACTTGGTAGTTTATCGAATAATTTGCTGGGTAGATCTTTCTATTGTAGCCTGCATTCGTATCTGTTTTCCAGTCTCTACAGGGGAAAACATGATTTGGTACTGGCTTTTTCTTTTTCTTTTTTGAAACAAGGTACTGCCTGTTGAAAAGCAATCATACTAAACAAGTCTACACAAAAATGGACATGAACATCGGCCTAAATCATCGTTGAAACAAGACGGCCGTGACCCAATCAATGTTGGGCCACATGCCTACCCACCATCCTGTCATTTACCTATAACTAAAGCTGTCAAAACAGATTGCAATCTCATATTCTAACTCATATATTTAAATGGGTCACCAAGTTTAAAGAACCAATCATAATGAGTTTTAAAGTTAAAAACATAAGATTAATGGATTTGAGTAGATCTGTTATAAACCTTCTTTCAACCCATTTAATAAATAGGTTAGAATCAACCCATTTTGGTCCTCTTTCGTCGGTCTCTTTTCTATTCCTCTTCGACTTCGTGACCAGGGATCTTCTCCTTTCGTTTGCTCTGTTTCTACCATTGTTCGCTTTTCTTCAACCTCTAGCTTGCAATTTCGCATTACTGTGGCCAATTGCACTTCTCTTCCCAAAGGTATGACTTAACTTCTCTTTGTTTTATCCCGCAAAAACGCAATTGCTTATTGTCATTGAAAGATCTGCGTTTGATTTCTTTTTCCTTTTCTTGTCTTTTAGAGCAAAAAACATAAAAAAAATAAAATAAATCACCTTCTTGCACTCATACTATTTTCAAGTCAATCTCAAAATCGCTCCAAATCCATAGTTTTTTGTTCTTTGAGATACAAATTAAATATCATGTTTTCCATTTTGGTCTTAAGTCTATGTTTCGAGAAACTCAAGCGATTCCCAATCATGACAAGCATCGGCTCCGATTTTCTAATGTTTTATGCATTTTGGGACATTGTTCATGTGTTAATAGCTGTGACTTGTTCGTTTGAACATTCACTGCAGGTGAGATTTAGCTTTGAAAGCTAATCGCAGATTTGAGAAGAAGCTCCAAGTTTATGCCTGGAATTTTCCGTCCATTGTCCTATTTAATTGAATGAAATCTGATGATTTTTCCTTTGTTTAGGGGAAGTCCTGAAAATTATCATGATAATTTAGCTGTCACGTGATGGCAATGTTTTGTTTTTGTGATGGATTTTTTTTAGGTTGGTCCTAATTCTCACTTTCAGACTTGTAGGATATGGTAAATTGAAATCTACATCCGAAACTAAATCGTTCCTACTCCAACCTCTTTGAAAAGATGGGATTCGAACTCACTATGTCCCTCTTCTCATGTGCAAAGGGTGGACAATGGTTGTTTTTGTAATGGATTTTGCATCGTGTTTTCTTTCTTCCTCTTAAATTGGGAGTGTCGTTACATGTGAAATGAAGCCCTTTCTTTTGCCTTTGTTCAGAGGCTAGAGATATTGTAGCTTCTTTTGAGTGCTAAATGTCTCTTGGCCCATGGTGAGTAAATTTGTAAGGGGATCAAAAAAAGATAAAATAGCATGGATTCATTTTTGCTTCGAGAGAAATGTAAGCTGGGCTTTCATCAAGCCCAATATCTTAAGACGCTCGAGTTTATTTGAAAGAAAAAACAACAAAGCATGAACCCGTTTCATGATTTTTAGATGGGCCGGGTCGGAATTCACCATCACCTTCGCACTCCCGTCCATAACCCGACCCTGTGGAACTCTCTCACTAATCTGACAAGTCAGTTCATGAAGCCGCCCATTTTTCAAAGGCAATAATTTAAAGAGAAAGGTTGCTAAAAAAACGGAGTACCTTCACTTCTAGGAAATCCAGAGGTCTTGGAGTACCTTTCTTCTACTATCTGTTCGATTCGGTAATTGCCAATAACACAGGCCAGATTTATCCACCTCCGGTGAGGATAATGCAAAGACCTGAGACTCCTAACCAGAATAATATGGGTCGGAAAATTCAAAACTTGGTTGGCCTTGTTAATGAAAATAACCAGAATAATGCTTGTTAAGATAATTGAAATGGGATCAATAACTTGGCAAATCAGAATGATCGGCAAATAGGACCAATGCCAAATGCTGAGAATAAAGGCCACTTGTTGCAGCCATACCACCAAATGTGGTAAATATCCCATGATCAAACACAACCAACATCTCTGCCCGGGGGTAGGATTATCAATTTCTTGAATAGTGGACCTCGGAATAGGCGCAAAAGTTGTACTACAATAGCTAGGTGTGGATAAGGGCATTATTACGCCTGTCCACAAGAAAAAATGTCTCGAATGTGTTGGCAACCAGCCTTTTCAAGGGGTTTCAAAATCTCGGATTTGCCATCTTTGCTAAGGATAATAATCAATTGATTGTTAAACATATTTGTAGTTTAATATGGCAAAGCAAAAATTGACGAGTTGTTAAGAATTAGACTCTTTCTTCCGTCTTTATCAAAAGTCATCTTTTTACATGGTGCACTAATGTACCATCTAATGCAATATATAATCGGGCAAAGTTGAAAAGACAATTCCTTTATTAGATTTATAGAATGATACATTAGGCACAGTAGCAAATTTAGTTAAACTCTATCAACATAATAGTGAATTGGTTGACTAGTTCATGTCTCAATTTTTTAGAAAAAAAATATAGATTTAGGTGCCTTACTTCACTCTTGAAAGAAGAGTTTGTAGATTTGGCTTTCAATAGTTTGAAATTTAATTTGAGGGAAAGACTTTATAAGAAGTGTGGTTTTGATTTAAAACCATGAATTTGAAAGTGAATTTGACCAAGAGGAGAACATTAAAGTTGTTTTGGCTAGAACGATACTTGACAAACCACATCTTTGTCCAGCTTTAAAACCCTGCTAAGTTGTTAAAAAAAAAAGAACACAATGACTAGGGCAAAAGATACAGATTTACACATTCGATGTTAATAGGTTAGATGAGATTTTCAGCTTATTCTTTGAAGGTGGCCTAATAAAATTAACAGGGATCCAAATTTTCTTGAATAAAGAAGATTTGATAAACAAGAATTTTGTAAGTGGCACGATTCCTAGAGTCATAACACAGTTGATCGCATTATCCTCAAGAAAATAATTCTGGAGGCCATTTAGCAATGAAAAAAATCAAGTTTGCCAATGACAAAGGAAATGCGAATATGAAAATTGACGTCCATTACTAGCCCACGAACATCATAACGAGAATGTTAACGGAGGGCAATTCGAATCGAAGCACTAGTTTGGGTTTTCTCCTGAAACGATGATTAGCTTTAGGATGTCAACGCGTGTTTAGTGAAGTGAAAGTTAAATCTATATTAGGCAAACGTGTCGTGGTGTAATCAGTTTGAAGTCGTCAGATTACTCTTCAGAAGCGCAATTTGACCGTCGCGCGAAGAAGGTTCAACATTTCCTACAACCTGACGCCGCCCTTTCCTCGTAGTCGTCGAAGGGGACAAAAAAGAAAAGGAAAACCAAAAAATCTTCACCGCCATCGCTCTCTCCATTTTTACAATGACCTCCTTCCTCCGTGTCGATCCTCGTCTCGCACTCCACTCCCATCACTCCCCCAGGAATGGCTTCGGAGAGCAAGGAGGTGGTCAAGGAGTTCCCGTTCTTCAAAGTCTACAAGGATGGCCGCCTGGAATTCCTCATGCCTCCCGTCGAGAAGATCCCGCCCTCCGATGACCCCGACACCAGCGTCCGATCCAAGGACGTCGTCGTCTCGTTGGACCCTCCCGTCTCCGCCCGGATCTTCCTCCCCTGCATCTCCGACACCGCCCGGAAGCTCCCCCTCCTCTTCTACACCCACGGCGGTGGGTTCTGCACGCAATCCGCCTTCTCTCGCAGATACCACGACTTCGTCAGCACGGTCGCGGCCGAGGCCGGCGCCATCGCCATCTCCGTCGAGTACGGGCTCTTCCCGCCTCGCCCCATACCGGCCTGCTACGAGGATTCCTGGGCCGTGCTCCGGTGGGTGGCGGGCCACGCCGGCGGGGACGGGGCGGAGCCGTGGCTGAACGAGCACGCCGACTTCGGGCGGGTCTTCATCGGCGGCGAGAGCGCCGGGGGAAACATACCGCACACCCTGGCCACCCGGGTCAGGTCGATTGGGCTGCCGCAGGGCGTGCGGGTGGTGGGGATCATATTGGTGCACCCGTTTTTCGGCGGGACGGTGGACGACCAGATGTGGCTGCACATGTGCCCGACGAACGGCGGGCTGTCGGATCCTAGGCTGAAGCCGGCGAAGGAGGACCTGGCAAGGCTCGGATGCGAGAAAGTGCTGGTGTTCGTGGCGGAGAAGGATCATCTGAGGGAGACTGGAATTGGGTACTACGAGGAGTTGAAGAAGAGCGGATGGAGAGGGAGCGCGGAGCTGGTGGAGAATGTCGGGGAAGAGCACTGCTTTCATCTGCGTGATCCCAAGTACGAGAAGGCGGTGGAGTTGAAGGACAAGCTCGTCTTCTTCATCAAAGACAACCGATCGATCTGAGCCATGAAATTCAAGCGATGTTTGATCCGACGGATCAATTAATTCTCCATGTTTGGCTTGTTTCATTGGCTGGTGCGTGATGAGTCTGGATTATTGGGTATTTACCTGTCCTTGTAAGTTTATCTCATAATCTGATGGGTTGATCTTTTACCGTTGCGAATATCCGATTAGCCTTCCGTCTGTAGTCTACATGCGTCGTCTGTTCTCTAGTCTCTACAGCAAGCTTCACGATTTAGTACTGCCTACTGAAAAGCAATCATACTAATCAAGTAGACTGACACTGAAAATTACAAATGCTCACAGAGTGGCAATGGGGATGCCAGGACGATTCTATACTGTCGTGGGCCAAAAAGAAAGGTTAAAATAAGTGATGGCGGGACAGAAATCGTTAACCACATATCAATGTTACTGTAATTGGTTAGCATACGGTGCTCATCTTGCTATTACTATTAGAGGGTATAAATTGTTGATCGAAGATGATCCCAAGCTGGCTGAGATGTGCCATTGGTGTACGCCCGAAAGAACACGAAAATGAATTTGGGTATCCAATCGAGCTGTTCGGCATCCATGGATCCACTGGTGAAATTGTGATCGATATTGGGCCGCATGACCCACGCACCGCCCAGTCATTTTGCCCATTACACCGATTTGATTCTGAACCCGCTTTCGTCTCCCTAGACAGTCGCAGAAAAGAACCAGACCAAAACTCACTCCTGCTCCGCTGAATCCGCAGCCTCAGCCGCCCCGAAAATGGCGTCCCTCTCTCGCCCCTTCTCTCTCCTCCTCCTCCGCAGACAAAACCGCGTCTCGTTTCTGAACCCTTCCCGCTTCAGTCCCCTCCCCAACTCCATCTCCAATCCACCTCGAAGAATCCGCTGCCGCGGCATCAGCAGCGACGGCGCCGGCGAAGTAGCTCACGATTTCCGATTCTTCCGGGTCTACAGAGACGGCCGAGTGGAGAAATTCCACCAGACCCGCAAGATCCCTCCCTTCAACGACCGGGTCACCGGGGTCCGATCCAAGGATGTCGTCATCTCGCCCGAGCTCCCTGTGTCCGCCCGCATTTTCCTCCCCGAGATCCGCGACCCGAAGTCCAGGCTCCCGGTGCTGCTCTACGTCCACGGCGGCGGGTTCTCCTTCGAATCCGCCTTCTCCCCCGACATCCATAACTACGTCAGCTCAATCGCCGCCAAGGCCGAAGCGGTCGCCGTCTCGGTCGAGTACCGGCTGGCCCCGGAGCACCCGATCCCGGCTTGCTACGACGACTCCTGGGCCACGCTCCGGTGGGTCGCGGCCCACGCGGGCGGGGCCGGGCCCGACGCGTGGCTCAACCACCACGCAGATCTGAGCCGCCTCTTCGTCGCCGGGGACAGCGCCGGGGGGAACATCGCGCATGACTTGGCAGTCCGGGCCGGGCGGGGCGGGTTGCCCGGGGTCCGGCTCGAGGGGATGGTGCTGGTGCACCCGTATTTCGGCGGGACCGAGGACGACGCCATGTGGCTGTACATGTGCCCGGAGAACGGCGGACTGGAGGACCGGAGGCTGAGGCCGGCGGCGGAGGATCTGGGCCGGGTCGGGTGCGAGAGGGTGCTGGTCTTCGTGGCGGAGAGGGATCACCTGAGGGCGGTCGGGGCGAGATACGCGGAAGAGCTGCGGAGGAGCGAGTGGGGAGGGACGAGCGTGGAGCTAGTGGAGAACTTCGGCGAAGAGCATTGTTTCCACATCAGTGATCTGAGGTACGAGAAAGCTGCCGAGCTGGTGGACAAATTCGCATCCTTCGTCAGACAAAAAAGTTGATTAGTTCATTAATTAGGTGGTTAGGTGCCATGGGTAGTTCAAACTTAGATTTCATTCGTTTCTTGCGTGATACAAGAGTTAGTTTTTTTCATAATATTTTTTTAAATAATTCATTTTACATGAAAAAATCAAGCACCTTGAATGAATTCAATTATAAAGCTAGATCAAAACTTGCTAATTTAGAGGTTAAGTAGAGAACGCTCATTCCTTTTTTAATCTACCTTCATTAGAGTTTTGGGGCTCTCAAACTTAGTGAATTTTGCCATTTAGATGCATAGAAAATACAGCGTTCACCCAATGGACTATAATTATGTAGATTGTATATAATGGGCGGTTAGAAAAGATGGAGGAATAGACTCAATAATAGAAAATCGATTGCATTAACCTTACGTACGAGTCCTAATTTAACTTGAACCGTGAAATCATGTGAACGTTATAAGACTTGTATGGTCCATATGCTGTGAATAAGTTCACGGACTTGTAAGGAAAAGAAAGTTTCATTCGAGACAACCTAAGAGAAACAAAGCCAGAATTACATTTTAGTCTTCCAAAGGGAAACGCAAGTGCAACCATAAGTCCTCTCTTTCCCTAAAGATGGCGGAAGTTGCTTCCGAATCAACTTCTTTACAAAGGGACGAAAGCAAGCATTTCACCCGCAATCAGTATTCTATGTATGAATGTCAATTTGGTGCCCGGTTGTATTCGGGGAGGTGTCCTTTTCGCTGTGAATGTGAGTTCTAAGAGTCCGACCTAATGCATTTCCAAATCAAAAACCAATTGACATGAATCCGTGTAAGAATCGCGACAGTTTGTTTTCTTGCTCCATTGAGGATTAATTATCAGTCCGTGAAAACGAAATACAACTAATTCGATTTAAGTCTATCGGATCAAATCTTGCGGAACTCAGATGCTGGGAAACTTAGCCTAACAGCAAAACCTCCAAGCCAGATTCTTGCAAGAAGCCAGAGCAGCCAAAACCGTGTGCAGCTGAATTAGCTCAGCGAGGCACAGTGAAAAGTGGCGGTTTTCAGATCCAAGAACTGAAACTGGGTGGATCCCTCCCATGGCCTCATTACTGAATGCGAAAACTCACCTGATCCTAATTTAAGAAAATGTTAGTATGGGCATTCACTAATTCGTTCCTAAATAACAATATCAGTTGGTAAGGATTCTGCTAGAAACATATTTAGTGCCGTTTTCATCGGATCTACGGAGCCGGGTCCATTTTGCTCACTGATTATATATGGGGTCAATGGTTAAAATGGACTCGATCCAATGAATTCGGCCTCAATGCTCCTTGCCAATCCAATAATGAAAAGTAGAGTAGACTTTACTGGCTTCCAACTCATATGAAAATCCATTTTAATATTTTCTGGTAGTAGAGGCTAGATTTGTAAAAATGGATCATAAACTCATTTTCTAACTTATATATAACGGTTTGTATTATCATATAGATTAGTTATATTCAGTGAATGGGTTTGGACTAGAAACTCAAAAAATGTGATTGTTAATTAACTTCACCGTTTATCCGAACCCAACACACTTTTGTTGGGGCAGCTAAGCAAGTGAACAAATAATAAATTTTGTTAAGTTGCACGTGCATCTTGTTATTATTGCATTACATTTGTTGTTTTAGAACAAATTTATTTTCACTGATGATTGTATGAAAATTCTAATGTATTTAGAATTGGCAATAAAAAAAAAGTATTTCCAAATGGTTTGATTAGGTTGTTTTATAATGCCACTACAATTGTCATAATTTCTTGTTAACATCCAATTGTACCAGGTATTCAGAGTGAAAATAGTACCATACATAATAATGTTTTAGGGAGCATTTTTTTGCACGTTTGCATTTGTATGATAATAACAGATGTTTAGAATTTTTTACGTACTTAACTTTGTCATATTTTTAACATCATGCAATGATGGCATAAAATAATAATAAAATTGACTATTAGATTCACTTAATAAAATGAAGTAGAGAAGTTAAAATACACAAACTATGATGTAATGACACATATTGAAATTAAAATCAAACAAAATACAGACTAAAACTAGTAGATCCTTCTTTTTGCTCTTACTTGTCCTTAGGTTATTTTATTTTAACAATAGTTTCCTGGTACAAAAGAGAATATACAACTCATTAACATAATAATTAATTAGCTATCTATTAAAAATATTATTTTTCAGAAAAGAGGAAGAGCGGATTTGTTCTAAATGGAGAAAGAAAAGGGAAAAAAAATCAAAAAAAGAAGGAAAGAATGCTAGAAATAGTAGGCCCGCATTTAACCTTAATAAATTTTATTTGACAAGAACATCGGGAAAATTGAAAAGGGTAAGAAATCATCTCAAATCAAGAACGGACCGCCCGATAAGTAATTTTCAGCAAAGCCTTTCCTGGAAGACCATAGAATGTGGCGGGTATCATGCATGCGCCTTGGCTTGGTCTTCGACCGTTCCGCCAACTCGAAGACCGGAACGAGATCTCGGACCGTCGAAATCGCGTCCCAAAATTCTTCTTCACGACGAGCCTCAATTATTTGGATGACGTGGCGTTTGTCCGCATATACCGCACACACATGCACTCTGCGGTCCCAGAAAAACGGGGACCCACATCGCCAAGCACGGTCACTCAACAAACAGTCGCACCACCACCACCACTACCACCACAAACAAAGCACCTCCATTCTCTTTCGCAGACACCCCGAAAAATTTCCGATGGCTTCCGAGATATCCCAGGACTTCTCCCCCTTCCTCCGCATCTACAAGGACGGCCGCATCGAGCGCCTCGCCGGCACCACCACCGTCCCCGCCTCCCTCGACGACAAGACCGGCGTCGCCTCCAAGGACGTCCCCGCCTCCACCGACCCCGCCTTCTCCGCCCGGCTCTACCTCCCCGCCGCCCGCCCCGACGGGGAGGAGAAGAAGAAGAAGCTCCCCCTCCTCGTCTACTTCCACGGCGGCGGCTTCTGCATCGAGACCGCCAGCTCCCCGACGTACCACAACTACCTGAACGCCGTCGCCTCCAAGGCCGGCGTCGTCGTCATCTCCGTCGACTACCGCCGGGCCCCCGAGGACCCCCTGCCCGCCGCCTACGACGACTGCTGGGCCGTCCTCAAGTGCGTGGCCTCCCACGCGACCGGGGACGGCCCCGAGGAGTGGCTCAACGAGCACGCCGACTTGAAGAGGGTGTTCCTCGCCGGTGACAGCGCGGGGGCCAACATAGCGCACCACATGGGGCTGAGGATCGGGTCCGATAAACTGGACGGCCTGACGGTGGTGGGGATCGTGCTGGTGCACCCGTTCTTCTGGGGGAGCGAGCCGGTGGGGACGGAGACGACGGACGCCGGGAGGCGGGCCTGGACGGTCAAGTTCTTGGAGATGACGTGCCCGACGATCGGCGGGGCCGACGACCCGATGATAAACCCGGGAGCGGATCCGCGGCTCGGGGGACTGGGGTGCGAGAAGGTACTGGTGTTCGTGGCGGAGAAGGACGGGCTGAGGAGCAGAGGGTGGTACTACGAGGAGGTGCTGAAGAAGAGCGCGTGGGGAGGGAGGGTGGAGGTGGTGGAGACGAAGGGCGAGGATCACGTTTTCCATCTGATGAATCCGAGCTGCGAGAACGCCGTGGATTTGATGAACAGATTGGTCAAGTTCTTGAACGAGTGAAAAAAAAAAAAAAATCATGGCGTCTCGTCTCCTCCGCTTGGGTGAAATAATTGGATTGGGATGGTAGTTTGTCGCTTTTGTACTTTTTTTTTTTTTTGTAGACTTTACTTTTATTTGGTTTCGTCTGGAGTTTGGAGTCGAATTTGCAGGCTACAAGGGGGGAAATTATTGGAATGTTTAACTTTGTCCAGGCGATTCTAGTTCAATAAGAATCGCTTTCTTGTGCAACTTTTTGTTGGTGGTTTCTATGCTGTCTACGGTAGAGGCGAGTGCCGCTGTGGCTGTGGTGGCCATTATCAGGCAATCTGTGTCAAGAGGTTTTCGTCCTTGGGCAACCACCCGGGATGGTTGCACTCCTCTTGTCGCCCGTCTCATGGATCTCGGTCGGGGAGGTTTCTCGCCCAAATTCAGCCCACCATAGAGGCAACCACCACATCTCCAATCGCATTCACCTAGGCGACAGCGATTCGAGGAATTTCTTATAACCCTGTCCTAAAGTCTCTCCTGACCATGTGGAAAGGCTAACATTGATTCTGTGCAACAAGAAAAAGAGTTATATAGTACGAGCATTGTCTCTTGATTGAAACGTACTTCTAGTTGCACGGGAACTTTTTCAATTTATATATTAAAGGACATAAAAAAGAAGAAGGTAAGCTGACTTTTATACCGGGATACTTTTTGTGCACAATTTTCTACATGACTAACTGGTAATGCTTGAACTTCTTTTGATAACTTCCATTACTATAGGAGAAAATACCACGCCTGCAAACAAAAAGAAAAGAGGAAAATATAAATTGGCTATAAAAGAAATTACGTTTTCTTGAGAAACAGTACTCTTAGAATGCCCTACTAGGCAATATTTGAAATTTATTCGCCGGGACAAGTTGAAGAGATATAATCTTTGCCAGAACACAAAAAAAAAAAAAAAAAAAGACTCAAAAAATTTACTGAATTGAAACACAAGTGGCCACTAATTGATGAGTACCCGGATATGATTGGATGCTCCGATGTTTACATAATCATTTTTGAGTTTCATTTTGCAGAATATCCTAAGTCCGAAAATCAATAGTTGATAATAAACACATGTATTTACAAAAATATCAATGCCCTTTCATTGAGAAAAGAAGTAATGTCCACAAGTTATGCATCTCAAAGTCAAGAAACAAGTGATCATGCCAATAAATCAAAATTAGCATAGGAGAGTCTCCTTGTTAATTTCTTTTAAAAGTAAACTAATCACTCGAAACCCAGAGAATTTTTACTCTATAGGCACAATTTAGTTCGGCAAAAGAGATAAAACCCTCCGTCAGCCCAATCAAATTTTTTTCTCAATTCCGTTTCCAAGCATCCACCTTTAAATGGGCGACACGTGGAATTTAGACATAGTCATGCAATCGAATATAGGTCGCTCATTACTCCTTAACGATTGTTCATCAATCGGACAAAGGTCCGTCCGCCCCTCGCCTCGAACCTCAAAAACCCTGGCGCATCGACAGAGCCTTTCCTTTCCACATAACCGAAAACCAGAGAGAGAGAGAGAGAGAGAGAGAGAGAGAGAGAGAGAGAGAGAGAGATGGCGGATCTCGTGATAAAGTACGAGAGAATTGCAACGGAATCTGCCCCTCCCACGCCCTGCAAAAGTACGTCCAAGAGAGCCATGTCACTCGTCGGCTCCGAAGGATCGCCGGGACCGCCTCCCGTCGTCGCGGGTGGCCCCCCTCTCCCGGCCTCGTCGGAGGGATCGCCGCCGCGCCTCGGCAGCTGCGTCGCCGGCGACCGTCCCTCCTGCCGCCGGTGCGGCCAGCTCCGCTCCGCTGCCCAACCCAGGGAAAGCTCGAACAAGAGGAAGAGATTCTCAGGTTCAGAGGTAACTTCGGAGCTTTGAAATTTCGAAGAGGTCGTCCCGTTCTTCTCTTGCAGTGTAGTAACGGTCTCGAGTAGATTTCGTCTTCGTTCCTCGAAAAGGAAAGCGAATGCATATCTGATCCGAGAGAAAGTACTGTCTCCTTCCTTCAATCGCTCGGGATCAGATTTTCTTTCTCGCCCGGAATTTACGGATTCTGACCTATCGTGAGGGAACCTTTGTCATATTTCTCTTAATCTGCTTCAAAAAGCGAGGGGTACGTAGTTTCCATTAGCGATTTAGCAAAAGCAATCTCGCCGAATAATTTTCAAAACCCCGTTTCCGGTTTCTTCCTATCATCGCGATCGTAAAGCTCTGCTTCGCTGGATTTCTTGGCTGGCAAGTGCGATTCTATCTGTTTTCCCAACGGCTGCACATCGTTTTTGAAAAATTCGGGAACGTTCCGTTGCAGGCTGAGGATTTGAAAATTGAAACCGAGGACAAGACGTGCGCCGACGGCAACCCCAGGTTTATATATTCCATCGTTTCTTTTTCTGTACTTTTTGCTTCCATCGGGAGACGAATCTCCTGGATACGCATGGCTGACGCTGAAATCCTCTCTCGTTCTACGCCTCGCAGGAGAGAAACTCCGGCGCTGTCGCTCGATGCCCGCAGAAGGCCGCAGACGCAACCGCCGCCGCCGCCGGCACCCGGCGCCTACGCGGGGAAGGTGAAGTCGGCGTGCGCGGCGGCGGAGATCGAGGCGTATTTGTCCGCCGTGGAGAGGGAGCAACAGAGGCGGTTCGCGGAGAAGTGAGTGTGCGCAGGATAAGCAGTGCGCAGTTTAGCTTTCGTTGGAGGTTTCATTACTCGAAACGAACTTAACAAACCCGTTTATTCCTTCCTTCCTTCTTTTTTTTATTCTTTTCTTCTTCTTTTTTTCTTTTGGTGCTTTTTTTGGGGGTTTTCTTCCTCCTCAATTCGGCAGGTACAATTACGACGTCGTCAACGACGTGCCGCTCGAAGGCCGTTACGAGTGGATTCCCCTCAACGCCGGTGCGGTGGTGGGAAACGCTGAAGCGACCGGCGACGGTACGGACTAGAGAGAAAAGCAAGGGAGGGAGGAGCTCGCTGCCGGATCGCTTCTTTCCTACCTCGGTAAAGGATGTACAGTCTTTTCTTTTCGTGCTTCCTGGAACTTGTCCCAAGTTGTTCTTCGTTTCAGTATAGATCGACACGTACCAAAACCAAACCACCAACCCATGATGCTTTTCGGTACTAACATCGTCCACACGATATTACGATGATTTGGGTTCTTTGATATTGCGCCCTTTTTCTGGATATGTACTTTGGATTCGTCTCTATCTGCCGTCTATCGTCGTTACTCAGTCTTTTCTCGCTCTTGCTCCGATGCGTGTTTACGTGCCTTCTCGATTCCCCTGCATCTTTTTTTTTTTTTTTTTTTTTTGTCTCGGGAATTTAGTTGATGAGTAAAGAATCGAAGTGGGCACCGATCGCTAGGGAAGGGGGGAATTGGGGAATGGTGGTCTGGGCGTCGTCCCGGATCGGGATCGCTTTGGATCTGATGGACGTTCGGCAGGGTGCGGGGTTGGGGGATGGAATGTTGCTTCGAGGAAGTACGGGATAGCTCAAGTTGTGCGCCCCACTTGGTTGATTTCCAGGCCGGTTTTAGTGAAATTTAGGCGTCCACTGGCTTCAAGCCGACACCTTCCCAATTCCCACGGTTCTTCTATGACCATCCTTCTCTGTCACTGAAATAGAGGTTTAGATTAGGAAAACGTGCGAATCAAAGGCAAAGCGTGGGGATTACTTGACTTTTCTTCAGCTTATTCACGATTTGCATAAATATAGGATTTTGCAATGATACTTTAGGATATGAATTTGTAACTTGAATTCAACTTGTGATGTATGGTTTGTCGTAAGTATAAGAAAAAATGATCCCCTCTAAAATGGGGAACCTCATTTTCAACTTTTTTGAAAATTTTCTTTGGATAAGAGGTGAAAGCATGTTGAGAATATTTCTTTTACACATTTTCTCTTTTTTTGTCCCAGTAATAAAATCTTTTCATGTGGAGATAGGAAGCCAAATCAGTCTTGACATTACTAAAAGTTTAAAATACGTGTGCATTTTTTAAACTCGATAAAGAAAATAATAAAGGCAAAATCTAAGAGATTGGCAAAAAGTCGATGTATGTGTGCACAAGGATGGATATTCCAGCACCTGTAGGTTCTATTCTTATTGGGTAGAAATATGTGTAAATGGTATTCGATCAAGATGTAACAAAAACCCTCAAAGCCAGAGTTCCCTTCCACTTTGAGACCTTGAATGAGGGCCTAAATTCTATTTTGATGCATTATTTAATATTTACCCGAACTCCAAATGTTTGTTTTGTCATTATCCCGCTGCTCCGTGTTTCATTAGAAAAGCTGTCGATTGCTGAAGTGATGCTGGAATGGAATGACACTATGGATGAACTTTCGGTGTGAAATTGCAAATGGTCTTTGGGATAATTAATTAGCTCAGGAGATCATGATTTTATTTGAAGCAATAATGCAAGACGTCATCTCAAATTTCAAATCATCGCTGATTTTCATTGGCGTTATACTAAACGTTGGGGGAAACATCAATTACTAAGAAGAGAAACAAACCGAGTTGAGAAAAAAAATAGAGAGAGTCCATCAATATCGGCTGCTTTTCAAATGCTTTTGAAGCACAAAATTTCTGCCCGCCTAATTTGACGCTACCGGAAGTATTATTATTGACAATGCTTGGCATGTCTCGATTGGCATGAGTGGATTTTTGTGAGAAAAAAAAAGAACAATTCAACCTTTTTCTCACAAGTAAAGTTCAGCAGAAAATTCTAATCCGCATTTGCCCCAAATCAGACTGCTCTAAAGGCCCAGCAACATATCGCAGGCCTTTGATGGCAGAAGTAATGTTGGCCCAATCTCTCAAGCGCGGCATTCGAAGTTAAAAGAGAAGGCTCGATGTTGACGCAGAACCTCCCAAGGCATGATCATAACGTGTTCCAGAAGGAGGCTAGCACGCCATGGTGACGCGAAACTGTTGTTTTCGACAGCGCATGCTGTCGCAACATGAGATTATGCTGGCCATTGTCACCTTTTCTGACTTTGATATCTAACCATCGGCCGGTTATTTTGGGCGAGATCGCGTGTCGGAGTCCTGGTTCAAACCCCAGCACTTAAAATGGCTGCAAAGTCCATGACGAAAAAGCTATCGAAAATGGGAGGTATTGATCTTTGATGAGGCGAAGTTGCTCTTATTGGGAAAGAGGATTAGGGCCCAATTCCGAGGGATGTTCCTTTAGTTTTGTATGTCGTAAGTTCTAACCGTATTATTAATAAAATATATAAATACTCGTATTCTATTGACGAAATTACATGCCCTTGTCCTTGCAAATGATAAAAGCATGTAGTAACTTGCTTTTAAATTCGTAGCTGATAAATTTGATATTTCATTCTAAGTCGACTGAATTAATAATTTGTCAATAGCCTTTCACTTGCTATCGATATTTAAAATTTATTATTGATTATTCGAGTGTACTATGCATGAGATAAATTTCTGGACATTGGCCCAAGAAATTTTAGAAATCTGCCAAGCTGCAATTACGATCGAATGGACTTGTCTTTTGATACATGTATATAACGTAAAGCAAGAAAGAAACGCAGATATTTCTCCATTTAAATAATTTATTGACTTGCGTCATGAGGGGAGCTGCCACCACTAATTTGGGGTTTTTATATATGCGTTCCCCTTTCTTGTCCTGTAGGAATCTTCTTCTCGGTGCTGCATCCTTGCTCTTAAAGTAAAGCAATGAAGAAGATGCCCTCTTTTGACCCATTTGGCACACGTCTCCCACCCTCCAAATGCCTTTTCAATTATTTTTCGGGAAAATTAGAATTTGGTTAGCCGCCACGATATAGAAAATATATTTTTCAATTGGTAAATCTCACGTAAACCAAAAATGAAAATGGTACTTAAATAGTCGAAGTTCGAATCAATAATACTTCTTTCGAGGTATAGAATCTATTCGATCTGGTCTAAGACATTTCCTTCTTTATCCGATTAGTTCATTATATTTATTATTTTAGTTATGAGATGATGGACAAAATTATATGGTATCTTTGGTCACCGACTTTCTTTTCATGCATAACTTTCAAATCACGTTATTGCGTATAATCCATACAGTGCATTGGAAATAAAGGAAAAAACTTCTTTTTTAAGTACTAGAAAAAGTTTTAATGACAAAATATAACTTTAGCTTTAATTTCTCTTTAGATCGAGAAATAGTGAATAGGGGTTCTGTTTTAATCTTTCGAAGTACGATAAATTCCAAATTTACACGACATACGGCAGGCAAAGGAGAAAAAACAACAAGGGATAAATCAAGATGGCCATACACATCAAACGCAATCTAAGAAACGTGTACAAAATCGACCAAAGGAGGGGAGGGAAGTGGGGCAAGCCCCAGGAGTCGGAACCCGACACGGAACCCAACACGGAACCCAACAGCACCCAAAAGAAATTCCAACAATCATCGACCGACGACGACGACGACGACGACGACGACGGCAATAACAAAAATCGATCCATCAATCCATCAAGTCCACCTGCTCAATTCTCGTCATCCTCTCCTCCTTCTTCCTCCTCTCACCCAATTCGAGACAGCGATCAGCGCCTCCCCTTCCCCATCCTTCGCTGTCTCGATTCGCGCTCTGCATGGAGGCGGCTCCTCGTCCTGCCATCGCGAGCTCCCGAAACCCTAGCTCCTCCTCACCCGCGGAGGCCCTGAATTGAGAATCGGAGGAGGGGCAGTTTCGAAGGGGGAGAGATGCTGCCGTGGAACATAGCGAAGTCGGCGGAGGCCATGTTCTCGCGGTGGGCCGTGAAGAGGGTCTGCAAGTTCCTCCTGAAGAAGAAGCTGGGGCAGCTCCTCTTGGGGGATATCGATTTGGACCAGCTCGATGTCCAGCTCAGGGAGGGAACGATTCAGCTCAACGATGTCGCCCTCAACGTCGACTATCTTAACAAGAAGGTGCGCCCGAGTTTACTGAATTTCTCTTTTTTATGTCGGTGAATGGAATGGAAGTTAGGATACCGTAGTTTCTGTTCTGTTTTATTGGGTGGAACAGTTGAATTGTGCTCGGCCGGGGTCTGATTCTACATTGAGAGCATGGAATTTGTTCCCTTAGAAGTGGAAGTAGAACCCTTTTGTTATTCATGATTTCAGTAGCTCTTAAGGCCAATTTGATATCGCATCAATTATTCTGAAAATGTTGATGTTTAATGGTTGGGAGTTCTTGGTATACTGATGGATTCTTGAGGAAAGTGAAATAATTGGAGGGGAATGTTGGTGCACTCTGAAGGACAGCTATCTGCCGGTTCCTGATAGAAAATGGCCTCCTGCTTGTATTTATGATTTCTGACGCTTAGATTTTGTTGCTGATAAAAAGTGAGCTGCCTGCGCCTTTAGTGTAGACGATGCGTGTTATTATGGAATGACCTGCTTGCCATTACTGGATTGAACATTATTTTCTTATATTGAATGACTAAGCTAGTGCTATAGTTGAACATCGTGAAAGAGTGACATTTTGCATAAGCATCAAGTTACCTCTCTTGGTAATGCCAGTTCTTATATGTTCTTTTTTCCAGTTGGGCACAGCATCTTCATTAATGATAAAAGAAGGATCTATTGGCTCTCTATTGGTTAAAATGCCTTGGAAGGGTAATGGCTGCCAGGTGGAGGTTGACGAATTTGAATTGGTGCTTGCACCTTATGTGGATAACTATACGTCAGATGCAGTTGGTTCTCAAAGTTCCTGCCTGGATAGTAACCAGGGGTCTGTCCCAGCCAGAGCAAGCTGGAGAAAGAGACAATGGGGAATGCAGCTATACCTTCTTCAGGAGATGTTCACGAAGGAGTTAAGGCAATTGCGAAGATGGTGAAATGGTTTCTCACCAGTTTTAGTGTAACTGTAAAGAAAGTCATTGTTGCATTTGATCCACATTCGAGCCAAAATGGAGGAGAATATACACATCATAGATCTATGGTTTTTCGAGTTGCAGAATTGGTGTGTGGAACGCATGTTTCAGAGGATTCTCATTTGATGGGGAACATAGGTGCTGAGAACTTCCTTGGAATTAGTCGCATGACAAACTATGTAACATTTCAAGGAGCGGTTCTCGAGCTGCTTCACATGGATGATGTTGATAGGCAAACATGCCCTCCAAGTGTATCGGGTACAGATTCTGGTGAATTACTTTCTAAATTATCACCAGTAAGTTCTACTGTGCCAATAATGATTGGTAAGGAAGGAGGATTTTCAGGGACTATAAAGTTAAGTATTCCTTGGAAGAATGGTTCCTTAGACATTAGAAAAGTTGATGCAGATGTTTCTATAGATCCTATAGAGTTACGGTTCCAACCAAGTACAATCAAATGGCTTTTGTTTTCATGGAGAACATTTGTTAATTTGGACAAGGAGCGTCAGTGTGGTATGCAGCATAAGTCAGCAAACAATGTTCATTTCAGTTCTGCATCTGGTAGCCCTTTACCGGCAACTGGATCGTGTGAAGTTGCCACTAACAAAGCATCACCACTCTATGGTGGCTCATCCGTTGAGCTTCCTTCCTTTCTGAGGCAGGGAACAGGGCCTGATCTTCACTTACCAAATGTGATTTCAGATTGGGTTCCTTTTGTAGTGGATAAGGAGGAAGATGATTTTGGCGTGAGGTTGGACATTTTTCCTGTTGTTCTATTCATTTTGTGCTTATGGCGTGCTTTTTTTTTTTTTTGGGGGGTTAAATGCAGCAATTCTTTGTGTTTCTAAAGTTGGTGATCTTGATCTAGTTTCTAACACATGCTTTTGAAACAACATACCTTTCCTGGGGAGAACCATGCACGACAGTAGCAAAACCACCTGACTTGGAAATTTCTGTGAAGTGACATATAACTCCATCATTTGGCCAGTGAAGCAAATGGTGGAGGCTTATGAACTAAATTTTTTATCCTATAAATTTCACACTCTGCTTGGTTTCAACACCTCTCTTCTCTCAATTTGGAATGCCAACACATTTGGCATCCTCATTTCTTTCAAAAGTCTTTACAGTGAGAAATAGTTTCCGGATAATTTGATTTAATGTGCTTTTTGTGTCCTCTTTGGCTCTTGTGCAGTGTGGATCAATTTTTTGAGTGCTTTGATGAATTGAGAAATTCTCAGTCAGCCCTAGGTGGTAGTGGGATGTGGAACTGGACATGTTCTGTTTTCAGCGCAATAACTGCAGCCTCCAATTTGGCTTCTGGGTCGTTGCTTATACCTTCTGGTATGTATGCTCTGAGCTATAGCTTTTATAAGTATCTGATCGATTGCTTTATGGTGGACAGGTGCCTCTAAGAAAATAACTTATGTTTAAAGAAAGTAGACTGCTTTACTGTCAAGTTAGATGTTAACCTTTTCCATTAGGAAAGAGTGAATAGATTCTTCTACCTAAATATAGGGATGTAATGATAGTGGTGCAATCGAATCTTCTCATTTCTTTTTTTCAATGACAGTAAACGAGATATATCTTGCTCAGAAGAAATGCTTGAGAATGGAAGATGATCTAATAGAGCAAATGCCTGACAAAGTTCCCCTTTTGATTGTCAAATTATGTGCAGAACAGCAGCATGTAGAAACTAATCTCAGAGTGTCCATTGCTGGAATGTCTCTTATGTTCTCTCTCCATGATGAAGATGAGGGGAATTTTCAGGAGTCAAACGATGATCAAGAAAACGTTGGCTTTGATTATCACTGTCTAGGTGCTGAATGCAGGGATATATCTTTAATGGTCCAGGTAAGAATGAGGATTCTTGAAATTGTACACCTTCCTCTCTCAGATTCTGGACTATATGTTGTTTAATCTGCCTAATCCCACTAGACTAATTTAAACTATTTGAAAGATTAACAGATATGCCCTCAAGAATTGAAGTTTGAAGGAACAGTGAAACATATTGAGGTGAATGAATATGTAAGTCATCGAGGAAATGGCATGTTCTTTGGTGACGAGAGAATTAAGTATGGTATATATGGCCAGAGCGCTTGTATTCGGCAACTGCAAGCGGAAGTTCTGGGCACTCTTCCTCCGTGTGCCTCTTATATGGATGTTCCTGAAAATGATCTGGTTGGGGAATCTGCTCCAAAAGTTCCATTTGCAAAGCGGAATGATGCGATCAGAATAATGCTGCTTAGAACTTCGGGACTTGTTCGTTTCCAACTAGCCAGTAATTCTGGCCTGTCTGATGGAAGCTTGAGAGGGCCAATGTCATTCTCATTATCACTGCCACCATTTGTTTTTTGGGTCAACTTCCGGCTTATCCTCAAGCTGCTGGCTTTCGTGAAGGAAATGGAGAAGTTTATCAAAGTAAATGACTTTGCGAATAACTTTCAATCTGATGTTAAGCAAGTATCTCCTGAGGATTTGAACAGAGGGCCTAGAACTTGTATTCAAACCACATCTTCAAAAGAGAGACTACAGGGTGTCCTATCGATCTCTGATGCGAGAGTTATTCTCTGCTTTCCTTTTGATGGCATAGATGACATGGCGAGCTATTTTGATTGGGATCAGTTTATTGCTCTGGACTTTGATTCTCCTTTGCCTACAAGAGAAGGGAAGGGTGATAGTTTGAAACCCTTTTGCAATTCAAATTCCAAGAAGAGGTTTTCTTCAATGGTCACAACTTCTGTGCATCTGAATGCTTGCAACCTTGACATGTATCTAGTCAGTACTGCAAGTGAAGAGGTTGATGATGGGGGTAAATCCTGCTGCACTGTTAAAGGGTGTAAACTTTCTTCTCTGAAGATTCTATCTATTGCCAACCGTGCACCTTCTTCCATCCTCGGTATGATTTGGCAGGAGGGTCCTGTTACTGGTGCTTGGGTTGCCGAGAGAGCAAAGTCTTTAGCTGTCTCAGAGGAGAGGAGCAGAAATAAGTTCACGGGAAAAGGATATGAGTTTGCCTCTGTAACAACTTTGAGAGATTCTGGTGATACTGCTTCCGAGATACGTCAAGACATAATTATGAGCTCTAGTTTCCTTATGCATTTGCATTTATCCTCTGCTGTAGTTACTCTTCGGAGCTATGAATATGGAGTCTTCAACGGTCTTTTAAGTCAAGTGATAAAAGGTTTTACTAGAGTGGCTTCTGAGGATGGTGATTCCTTGAAAAAAACTTCTGTAGTTCAGACATCAATACTCATGGAGTGTGATTCTGTAGAGATTGTTATTCACCCTGATAAGATTGACAACATCAAAAGCTCGATACAGAATGAACTTCCTGGGTCATGGTTTCGACTCAAATTGAAAATTAAAAGTTTTGAATTACTGCATGTCTCGGACATTGGCGGTATTAGTGGCGCCAATTTTTTTTGGCTGGCCCATGGGGAAGGCAAGTTGTGGGGTTCAATCAGTGGTGTGCCGGATGAAGAGTTTCTTTTGATCTCATGTTGCAATTCAACAATGAAACGGGGTGATGGGGGAGGTTCCAATGCTTTATCTACTGGATTAGCTGGTTCTGGCTTTGTATACATGTGGGATCCAGTGAATTTCCATGGATTTTTGTCCATCACTGTCAGATGTGCCACGTTTGTCGCTATAGGTGGTCGATTGGATTGGTTTGATGCAATATTGTCCTTCTTTAGTTTGCCAGCTTCTGAAACTGAAGGCTCTGGTGAATGTTCTTCATTAAAGGAAATAGCCAGCAGCTTCCTGGATCTTCTTTTTCTTTGAACTTGGTTGACACAGGTTTGAGCTATGAACCTTATCTCAAGAACCTGATGTTCACCTCACAAAATGTTGACCTTGGATTCAGTCATTCAAGTGTCCAGTCATCCTTGGACAACTGTCATGTTGCCTGTATTATAGCTGCATCTTGCTTCAGCATTTCAAATGCAACTTCTGGAGATTCGATTGACACTGATCACAATATAAGAGTGCAAGATCTTGGGCTTCTCCTTTGCTCAGCATCAGAACTCCAGCTTCTTGGTGGTACTTACAGTGCGCAACATCTTCACAAGATTGGCTATGCTAAAGTTGCTCGGGAGGCACTTGTCCTGGCAAATTTGAGGACTAACTGCAGGAATGGCACTTTGTGGGAGCTGAAATGTTCTAATCCTCACATTGATGTGGAAACTTGTCGTGATTCAACTTTGGCTCTGATACAATTGGTCACCCAACTCCAACAGCTTTTTGCTCCTGATTTGGAAGAATCTCTTGTTCACTTGCAGAGTAGGTGGGATAATGTTCAAAAGGAACAAGAAAGGAACCATTTGAAAGCTGAAGCAAGAACTTCTTTTGGTGATCTTGCCCCATCAACTCCTGAGGTGCACACTTCAAGCGCAAATCTGAAGAATCAAGTCTCGGTGTTTGGATTGATGGATGAGATACGTGAGGATGCTTTCCCTTCGAATGAGAGTAAAACTTGCCAATATGATTCTGAATCAAACAAGGAAAGCTTTCTTGGAGAGAAATGTGATTTTGATACAGCAGCTCCCGAAACATCATCTCAAGATCTATTAGTAAGTGGTTCAGTGCCTTTGGTAGGATTGGAAAGCAGTCAGGCCTCATTTATTCAGAAAGGTTACTTTCCTGAATTTATAGAAGGCTATTGTATATCAGACCTATGCCCTCTATCAGAGTTATCTGCAGGCAGAGATCTTTCAGGGAATATTGTCAAACACACAAGTGGAACTGGAGAAAATGTTAATGCTGGAAGAGGTGACGGTGGATGGTACAGAGAAGATTCTTTAAGAATTCGTGAAAACCATATTGCAGACACCTGTGAGATCTCCAGCATGGAACGATCAGCAGAAAGCAAACCTTGTAGTACTAGTTCTGATGATACTCATATTCCTGAAAAGCTTGTGGGCCAAGTGACTGTCAAGAACGCAATGTCAGATGGAGAATGTATGCTGGTGCTGACTGGGATAACTTTAAAGTGACTGATGAACATTCTGGAAAAACTTGCCGGAGGGATACAGCAATATGCCTAGAGCTTGCTCTATCTGGGATTGAATGTCAATATGACATCTATCCAGTCGGTGGATTTTGCGTGTCTAAGCTGTCTTTCTCTCTACAGGATGTCCATCTTTATGATAGAAGCAAAGATGCACCACTTAGACTGGTAATAATGGAAGTTTGACTCCTAAAGGTTCATTATGATTCTTTCTTGTGTGCAATTCTAAAATTTTTCATTATTGAACTTCCAGGTGCTTGGGCATTATAACTCAAAAGATCATCCCAGAGAATCATCTTCAAAGGCATTCAAGCTCGATTTGGAAGCTGTGAGACCTGACCCTTTGATTCCTCTTGAGGAGTATCGGTAAAAAGGCTTTGAAATCATTTTCTTTTAGTTTTTACATATCCTGTGACTGATATATGGTATGCTATTCTGTTGATAGGCATATTGGTAAAAGCCTTGGTACAACTTGTTTTGTGCATGCTTGCAGTTCAGTTTTCCACTGGGTTGATCTGCTCGGGATTTAATGAATGATAGTATCTGTAAATAATTTTGTGCACTTTAATCTTTATGGAGTCCAGTGGTTGCACCTGGATGCTTATAATGAGATTGAGGGGTGACGTACTCCCTTAACATGTATAATTCAAGATTAATTCTCAACTTCGACTACAAAAACTAGGCCTTAACATTAAGTTGGGGGGGAGGGTGGAAAATGCTCCACTTTGGGCGAATACTTTTCTGGTTTGTTTCGGTGGGAATGTGCTTTTTGTGGCACATATGCTAGATATAGTATAATATACAGAAGGTTTAGTGATCCATGATGGAACAACTTGGTTGGATTATTTATGCGATGATGCCATTGCTACTTGGAGTTTGTGGGCTGCATATTCTAGAGATGAAATGACCCTGTGCAGTCCTGCTATCTGTGAGCCTTGTTCAAAGGAAAGCCCTTTCCCTATTTGCAATCATGTTAGAAGAGTTCTTATGCGAGTTCAGTAGGACTTTATGTACTGTAGAGCTGCCAAAGTTAGATGGTAGCCTACTTACTGGTGCATGAGTTAGTTTTAGTCTTTATTGATGTCGGTTCATTGGTTTATAATTTTTTTTGGCTTCAATAGTGCATGGCTTCCCTCACTTGAAGGACAAGCATGTATTCCTCCTCACTTGCTGTTCCCGATTTGACAAAGTCAATCTTTAAAATGGGGAAATCCTCTGTTACGTACATGTTCTTTTGCATATGTTTGGGGCCACTGCAGGGATTTATCGACCATACGTCTGCATATATTCTTGTCAACCAGAGTTAGTGCATGCAGTGTTTGTATCACACTCTTGAGTGTTGAGAAATGTGTTCATGATGTCTGGGGTTTGAATCCATTTCTGATTCTAGAATCCTTAGCTGGTTCTTTTAATGTTGTGCTGACAATCTGAGAAACTGCTTTTTGCTGGTCCTCTTCTCCTTCTCCTGCTCAAATATTATTATATTACCTACTTAGACTTTTCACATATTAATTGCTCTTGTATTTTTAGGTTGTGCATTGCTCTACTTCCTTTGCGATTGCACCTTCATCAGCGCCAGCTTGATTTCTTCATTTCTTTTTTCGGAAATGAGGACCTTCCACAGGACTGGTCTTCAGGTGTTCAAAATAATCTAGATGGATCAGAAGTGTTGCCGCAAAATGCCCAAAGTGGCTCTATGCAGAATGCAATTGTTGATGAGGCATTGCTTCCATATTTTCAGGTAAATGCATCCTTTCTGCTTAGTTCTCTTATGTGGCACTTAATGTTGTAAGCTAGAGTAACTCCACATGTTGCTTTTCTGAATGCTGTCCTTAGTCCTTACCATTTGCCTCTGTGGAAGCATTAAATTTACCTCATTAAGTGAGTTTTGATCTAGTCTTGGGTTTGGCTATGTACACCTGGGTCCGCCATTTGGCTTTTTTTTGCAAATAATCCATGGTGGAAACAGAGATACTTAGCATATGACTAGGCAAATACAATTGCCTATAGAGAACAAACTGTTCTTTAGTTGTCTGCCTGTGTACTGTTTGCATTTTTGTACTTGTTCACATGGGCAGCTTTCATTATGTGCACTTTTCTTTCAAATATTGAAACTTTTGACTTATACATCATGTTCTCAACAGAAATTTGACATAAGGCCTTTCAGCGTTCGGGTTGATTACATTCCACAGCGTGTGGATTTAGCTGCACTAGGAGGTGGGAAGTATGTAGAGCTTGTAAACCTGGTTCCCTGGAAGGTAGGTCTTTACCATCACGACCTCAATGAGATTGTCTTTTGAATTGCTCTCTTGGGATAAAGCACTTTTTATACGTCGTGGCTTCTTATTGTGACATATGGCCAAGTTTGTTGTGGATCTGGTACTTTACTGTCTTCATTTTAGCTCAAATGATAATTGTGGCTCTTTTCCTTTGGTGAATGATCTCATTATTGTCCTGATGAAATGTAAGCATCCTTGTCCCCTTTTCACTTGCTCTCGTCTGACGTTCTCTGCTAGTGGTAATGAAAGTACATGTAACTATCCCTTTTTTTCTCGTGTTTCTTTTAATAGGTAATTTTCTTTCTTGTGTTGTTATTTTATATGGGTAACAATTGATTCATAAATATGTGAATCTAACACTAGGTATGTCTTGTCTATAGATGCCAAAGAGATGCTTCCTTAGTGCTAGTATTCACAATTTTGATTCTTTGTGATGTCCTGAGATTGGTTATAAGTGATCCTGTGACCATCACATTTGCTTCTGGTGGCGGTGCTTGTTTTGCAATTTTTAAGCTCATTCTGCCATATAATTTGTGCTACAGGGAATTGAGCTACATCTCAAGCCCGTACAAGCTGTTGGTGTGTATGGCTGGAATAATGTTTGTGAAACAATCATAGGGGAATGGTTGGAAGATATATCTCAAAATCAGGTTTCAATATAATTTTTTCTGCTTGGGATAAATTTTTGTTTGTTTTTCTCCCTTGCCTTTTCATATACTCTTGAATGTGTATATATGTGTAGATTCATAAGGTACTACGTGGCCTACCTACCATCCGGTCCATTATTTCTGTCGGAAGTGCTGCTGCAAAGTTAGTTTCTTGCCCAGTTGAGAATTACAAGAAGGATCATAGAGTACTCAAGGGATTGCAAAGAGGTAAAGCTGCCAAAAAAAAAAAAAACTGATCAGAAGCTTTGAGAAATAAGGAGCACAGTGTTTTCCCCCTTCAAGTAGACAGAATTTCTGATTAAAATGGACAGGTTTCTGAGTAATAGCTGGAATTCTCTTAAGGAAGGTTGAATGCATAAATCTTCATGTCTTTTTTAAAAGTTCTTTTACGTGTGAAATTCTTACAGTAGAAATTTTCCTCATGTATTGCATTTTGGTGGAGCATTTGGATTATGGATTTTCTTGTTTGGTAGGTAGAAATTTTCCTCATGTGTTGCATTTTGGTGGAGCATTTGGATTATGGATTTTCTTGTTTGGTAGCTTACGGTGTCTCCCTCTTTCTATTCTTTAGCCAATTGCTTTTCCGCATGTTATGCTAAATATTGTAGTAATTCAAAGAGGACATATATTCAGCCTTTAATAAGCTTGTTGTTTGTGTTTCTCTATTTCATGTTCTCTATCCATGTTATTTGCCCAAAAGTCTTACTAATCATCTTCATCCAGGCACAGTAGCATTTCTGAGAAGCATATCTCTTGAAGCTGTGGGGCTAGGGGTACATCTGGCAGCAGGTGCTCATGATATCCTCCTGCAAGCAGAGTATATTCTTGCGAGTATTCCACCTTCTTCTCCATGGCCTTTGCAAAGTAGAGCAAATGCAAATGTCAGATCTAATCAGCCTAAAGATGCTCAACATGGAATAAAGCAGGTTTATATTTATTTAATGATTTATGGTTTACTTTTTTGAATCTTCTGGTTTAGCTTGTGCATAACTACTTAAGTTTCTTACTCGAATTGTTCATTCATATCTACGAGTGAGGATTCATGGTATGTCATGTCTATACTAGTGATGGCATCACTGTTGATTCTGGTGTTTAGATTTCCTTTGATATGATAGCTTCAGTGCCTCACAGCTATATCCAATCTTCCTTTTGTCCGTGTTCTCATTAGTTGTGTTCAAACAATGTATTGTGTGGTGAAGCACCACATGTTGGTTATTCTTTTGTCTGTTAGTTGATCATGACGCAAGTTTTGAGACCATTAAAGCATTCCTGACTTTGAATACTAATCTGGTCAAAGTCTTTGGTTACTATGGAGTTGCTATTGTAACAAACTGACCTTCTACGTGTTGTTAATATTCTTCAAGTTGGAGGGCAAGGAACCTTGCCACTTTTCTAATGTGATTGGCTATCACTTGCCATATACAAGGATTCTTATGTCTCTTCATCAGTTTTCTTTTCTTTTTTGGCCCATAGATCTATTTAATTATGACTTTAGCAAAATTCATGTGCTTAATTCTTGTTTAATATTAGCCTAAAGGATGTGTACTCCATGCAGGCTTATGAATGTATTAGTGATGGCTTGGGCAAGTCTGCTTCTGCTCTGGTTCAAACCCCTTTAAAGAAATATCAGCGAGGAGCTGGTGCTGGAGCAGCTATATCGACTGCTGTCCGGGCAGTTCCTGCAGCCACCATAGCTCCAGTGTCTGCTTGTGCAAGTGCTTTGCATTACGCTCTTGTTGGCATCAGAAATAGGTTTCTTGAATTGAAGATCCTCATATTAATTCTTTGTTAAACAGTGTTATGTTGAGACAATGGTTAATGTGTTGTCTTATGTTTTCAGCCTTGATCCAGAGCATAAAAAGGAGTCTATGGAGAAATATATGGGTCCTAATCAGCCACAAGAGTAGATTCGTAAGTGAGTCGGTATTTTTCAGTTGGAATATATCAATATAGCAGTTGTGAAATTTCAACTTCTTATTCAATGTGCAGGATTGAAGAATGAAGAAATATTGACAAAGTACAAGTTTCCTCAATGGGAGAAAGGGGACTCTGGAAGAGCTGTCCACTTGTCTATACCCATCCCAAACTGTGAGTTGAAACTTTTCTAAATTTTCTCATTGTTCTAGATTTATGGTGGTAGTTAGGTTCATAGCTGTCCACTTCAGTTTTTATTCTTGGCTATTTTCTTGGTTAGTACTGTACTTCAGCACCTCATAAACGGACTTACTGGTTGCAGGTAACATAGAATGGATTACTGCGACATTCTTTTTGCTCCCAAAATACAAGAGGGAGGATCATTCCTTTTTCTACGATTGTGTACATTTTTATAGCCTAGGAAGTGTAAATATTTTTTGTATCCTAGTTTCATCCAGATAGGATGGCCTTGTAATTGCAATGCCTTGATTTGCATAGTTGTACAGAAACAGTTGCCCATTCTTTCCAAATCAATGTATGATAAGACGGTTTGCCATAATATCAAAATGTTATTTTTGATGCCACAGTTCTTGGTTCCCGAAACCGAGGACTTCCATTTTATTGTAGTGTGTATCGATCCTTGGAGCAAATCGCTCGTTGGAAAGGGTACGTCTGGGGAATTTCTGTCAATTACTTGAGAAATACATGGCACGCCGAGATAATGCTTTGGTTTGATGACAGTGCTGCCTTCCTGCTGCCATAGTGCATGTACGGGTGTTTTGTTGTAAGCACTTCCTGTGGAAAATGTGTTGATTTGCTCAAGATTTGCAGACAGCAAGTGCTCGATTCGTGATGTGTTCGATGCACTCCGTGAAAAAGAATGTGAAGACCGACACTCCGAACTATTATACTGGGCGTTCTAGTTGTACTAGGAACTATTTGTTTTGGGCAACCATTTTGGTCTTGTTTAAAGAATAATGCCCGTAATGGGTAACAGATTCTTGTTCATTGATAGGGAAGACAATCAGTGGTCGTTTTCTTGAGGATGATTGTGCTAGTTTTTCTCTTTCCATTTCTACCGGGTGGATTAAATCACTAGTATGAGCTAAAACTGGATAATCCAGTCACACCAACCCAAAGAAAAGAAAAAAAGACTCCAACATACAGAATTAACGAGTGAAAAATGATGAAAGGTGAATTGATGCTCGAGGAAAAGAATTTCCATTAGATCGAATAAATCAAAAATCAAAAACAGAAGTTAAAAAGTGCTTTCTACATATTCACCCGCACATAGCGGTTACTGATAATTCACAAGCAAATTGACAAACGAGGCGCCTAGGGAAATCCTTCTGCTCTCTCTGTCTCTGTCTCTGTCTCTCTCTGCTTTTCTTTCCTCTGCCCCAACCCGTTTCGCATCAGATCCTGCAAGAGCAGATGGTATTAACTCAACGTAGACGATGAAGCACGAGATCAAAACAGAAGCACTGGCCACTCATCACTTTTCTAGAAAAAAGAAGGTTTTCTAGTTCTAGACACCAAATACTGCAAATGCCATGCAACAAACTGTATTATTCATATGAAACAGCTCTCCGAATTCCCTGTTCTTAAGAGGAAAGCTCAAGTTTCTGGTCTTAGTTGTGTCAACTTATTTGTCTCCAAAGATTAGAGACAACTCGATTAAAATAATATGGAATGAAAGATAATCAAAGTCATTTCACTTGGCCCAAAAATTTTTCAAATCGGGATCAACCTCACGTAATGTTTTAATTGAGAAATTGTTTTCCCTCTTGTTTGCTGCAAACACCTTTATGAGATTAACTTTTCAGGGAACACTCCCAAACATTACCTGGTGCTACTTCTCGCTAGTATAGGCAAAGATGGAAGCCTTGTCCTCCACCACTTTCTCTAGGGATCTTTCGCTCCTATCCCCTTTCTTGGATGCGAAGTGACTTCTCTTCAAGCCCCACCTCTCTCTCCACCGGCCCAGGTTACTTGTCAACCTCGGCAATGCATCGTTTGAGTCGTCGTCATCCACGAGCAGCTCATCCCGAAGCGTCATCTTCCTCAAGGGGTTGGCCCCATTGCTCTTTAGAGGTAGCAACTTGCCCTTGGAGAAGATCTCATCGGCAGGTATCATGGAGTTGTTGTTCACTGAGAACTCGAAGTCTGAGGAGACTGGTGCTTCCTTATAGTTTCTGCCTTCATGCCTGATAGGCGGTTGCTGTTGTGTGTCTGCAAAATCATGGGAAAATGAAATCCTTGGGCCCAGCATGGTGGAGGGAGCATAGAAACCTTCCTGCTCATTGTTGAACATGTTTAAGCATGCACTCTAGGGGACAAGAAGATTCAAAGATCTAGGGCTAATCGCTAAGTTATTAATGTCTAAATTCCCTGTAAGAATTCACATGCCTATGTTAGACTTATATAGGAGTGAGCTTGTTTTCGGGAGTCTGTCTAGGAGACAGCTCACGTTACTTAGATTTGTCTACATTGTGATTAAAAAGAATAAGGTAATAGCTTGCCCCTTTCCAACACCATATTTTAAATGGACCATGCATTCACTATCTGAACAGCTTTATTTCCATTTTTGCATGACTTATAAATTAAAATTTTGACAGTAACTACATAATATTTACTTCTCTGCCTCTTCAAATGATACATCCGACTAAAGGGTGAAAATTTTTATGATCAAGTCGTGTTGGTGTTGGCATTCTTAAAACTATAGATTTAACATAAAAGCATCAATTTCAGAAGACGTAATGGACAATAGATCAATATAATTGTGAAACTTCTCAGTTCAATTTTCTCTGCAAATTTGAAATAGAGTAACATAATCATGCTAGTGGTCACTCCTCTAGCCAGTATTTAAGTGGTAAAATCCTACTTGCAGCATCAAACCAAAGGATAGGTTTAAATTACTCATGCACCTCTTAAGATAAATTGCCAGTACAGAAACATTCTTTATGTTTGCACAAAATACTGATCTCCATTAGAAGTTTTTGAACTTGCTGCAAATATAAAAATCCCACAGCATACAGCTCTCTGACAGGGTAAAATTGATCTTGAAAACACAAAAGTGTTCACGTATTATATATGAGCTAATGTCTAATGTGAATCCAGTAAAGCGATTGCAAAGTCATTTGGAACCATATTCAATTTGACTTCTCTGTTCCCTTATGCTCCGCTTACTTAGCTGGCTTGTGAGTAGTGGGTTGAATGCTAGATTTGCATAAAGAAGTAGGGCACGAAAGAAACAAAAAGATCAGACAAGAGAAAAGGCAAAACCGTGGGTAACAAAGAGAGACATGGGTTACCTTACATGCCTTCTTGCATTATATATGACCATCATAGACAATCATTTTCAAAGTACATAGACATATGAACGAAACCACCTAAAAAGCCAACTGATAGAATAATTTTGATACTTTCACTTCCTTGGATCCTCATTGTTTGCTCTCATGACAGCAAAGACCTGTCCTAGTTGCATATCTGTTTTGCTTCTTCCTCTTTGTCCTCTCAAGTGTCTGGATCACCCCTTCTAAGCTCTTATCTCCAAGAATCGAAGGCTTTTTCATCAATATGATTTCAGAGGATTTTTATGATAAAGCCAATCTTTTCATGAGCTACAATCTCTTTCTTTTGTGCCTTCAATGACTCAAGGCAAATGTTATGCTCTTTCTCATGTCACCATGACATTGTTAAGGTACTTATGTGCACTAGATACACATGACATCTGCTATACATAAGAAACCTTCCTTCAGGTGGGTCTCACTTATTTTCCACTTGATCAGATCATTCTTGTTTGCCGAACACACATGCACCACCAGTGAGTTCATGCAAGTAGCCATCCTTCTAGAGAACGCCAACTCAGCCTAGGACTCTCCCTACTTCAATCTCCACAACCACAGCCCAAACACTAGCCATGTAAGGCACATGTGAACTCGGAGTGGTTCACTATCAGAATGAGTTTAAAAATCATGAAGTTCACTGGATTCTTTACCGACACAACACCAAGCAAAAAGACAAAACCAAGACCCCCTTTTGCTTAGAACTTAGAATTGACTATTATTTTTCTTGATCTCTCTCTACAAAAAACTTAAATTCTAATGCAGTTTTTTTTATACTCCTAATGATCCTCACATGCAGCTTAAAGTTCCCAACATTTTTCAATTGCTCACTCATGAGACAGGTGGCATGATTCCCAAGTAAGAATTGCTTCATCCTTATTCGGCCAAACTTACAAGGAGCGAAAGAAGCTGAGTTTGACTATAGACACTGTCTCTGTCTTGGTCTCCCATTTGGTGAGCAACACCTCCATAGTTTAATCCTAAACAGCACAAAACAAAATTTCTTAAAAAGCTGAAGGCTCGGTTTACAATGTCAGATCAGATGGAAAGCACAGCCTTTGAGTTTTACTTAATTAGTGGGGTGCTTTGAATGTAGCTCAAGTTCTACATATAGCTCATGAGACTTGAATAGTTTTTTCTCCTCTTTTGCTCATTTTATGCCAAGGAAAGTATATTTATGTGGATGGGGTTGGTCTTTGTGTGGAACTAGAAGATAAGAATGTTATTTCATTATTTTCCACGAGCATTATTTGCGCAAATGAGGATATTAATATGGTTATATCTCCCTTGACCCTTCAGGAGTGAATGAAGGTCAACCTGTCATGGCTCATGAGGCCCTCCCACGTTGTCTGACTGAGGTTTGTACTTTTTATTTATATGAGGTTTGCCTTTTCCTTCACTTTTTTTTTCCCTGTCCAAAGCAACTTTCAAAAATAAAAATTTGCATGCTCTTCCGTGCTTGTGATTGCAAATGAAAGCTGACATTAACGATGTACTTGGTCAAGAAGATGAGTGGAACTTTACTTACCCAGAAATTAATGAAAACAAGAAAGCTGAAGGGATGGAGTTTGACAGCTCTGTTTCAACTATGAGTCTGCAAAGCGGAGGGATTCGAGTACAGCCTAAGATCCCAATTCACTGATTTCTTCTTTACTGGGCCTTGATTGATAGTAGTTGTTTCTCGAGTGGGTTGATAGACTTGTTGGCCCAAAAATGGGTTGTCTGACTGACTTAGCCCAATATCTCAAATTAGAAATTGACTTGGGGTCGATAATTGTCCGATGTTCTTGTCCATATTGTAAGAGCGTTTTTCTCTCAATAACTTTGCAAATTGGGAAACTCGCCCAATTTTTTTTAAATTTATTGCACTTTTAATTCAATATTAAACCTTTCAATTTTGCCAATTGAGTTTTAAACCTTTTCACTTTTTGTTAATTTAGTCTATTTGGTCAATTTTTAATCGGAAATTGCTGAGACGTAAGATGGTTGGCATTGGTGTAGACAATTTTTAATAATATTTTAATATTTTTTCAAAATTTTATTTACTTTTCCCTCTTTTTTTTTTTCCTTTGCTGGTCATTGCCATGGCCAAACCTTGTCATGGTTGGTGGAGGTGGTTGGCCTCAAATGAGGGTAGGGTGACAATAAAGGTTGATCTCGTTGGCATGCTGAGGGTCACCCTCGCTTGGGCGAGTGTGGGCCACCCTCGCTTGGGCGTGTGGGCCACCCTTGCTTGATCTAGCGAGGGTGGTGCCTAGGCGAGTGTTGGCTGCCCTCTCTCGGTGGCCCTCCATGTGGAGGGTGCCCTTGCTAGGCTAGGTAAAGGCAAGGATCACTTGCCTAGGTCTTGTTTGGTTGAGGGTTGCCCTCACTCGATTTGACGAGAGCATCTGTTGTTTGAAGCTGGTGACCTCTGACAGCTATGGATAAGATTGGATGGTTGTTGGCAAATGGTAAAAGAAAAGAAAAGAAAAAAGGAACAACAAATAAATTAACAAGCATTTTTAAAAACATTAAAATATTATTAAAATTTATCACATTAGTGCTAGCCATTTTACATGGCATGATCGGCGTTCATGTTAATGATTTCTAGCCAAAATTAACTAAATGGGCTCAATTAACAAAAATGAAAATATTTGAATATTAATTGGTAAAATTGAAAAATTTAGAACTTAATTAATAAAAGTGCAATGGGTTTAAAACTTGTTAGGTAATTTTCCCTTTGCAAATAGAAGAGCTTAACTATAGTCGGAACCATCTATGTTGCCTGCTGCATAACCGATTGACATGCCCATTTGATCTAGTTGGTATAGAGACACCAACTTATTCCAAAGTTCAAGTTAAGATCAAATGTCGAGAACTGTCCCGTGCTTTCGCCTGTAAAACAGGAGATTTCCAAGAGTTCTGCAGCAAAAGAAAGGCACTCAGCTAGCGGCCAGATTCTTGCGGCCCGACCAAACTGCACGGGTTTTATGGCGAGAGTATGACACGGGTCATTTCAAGGTCGGAGCAATAACGATCATTGGCTTGGGGCATTTTCTCTAGCCCTTACTCACCCTGCAAAAGTAGGGGCCACGCTCTTTTTCATTGATTCGTCATAAATAAAATTGTCACTCCCTTCATATTTAATCCAAAACTCATTTGCAGGTCTTGCTAATTTTTCACTAGTGGGTCAACGATTTATTGCATCATTAACGGTTTGGTTAAGTCGGTTCTTCTCGAGATTGACTTCCAAAAGTTTATGCTACTAACTCCTAATGATGTTTGTGTAACACGAAACACTTTTCTTATATGACAGCTACAGATGACAAAAGATTAAACAATTAAGTTAGCAGATGATCATGCCATCTACCAAATACAGATAGCCAACTCCTAGTCTTCACAACCTGCTTTCTATTCGCGAGTTGGATGTTGTCATATTCCGGAGTCAAGTCAATAATAATTGTAATATGAGAAGGTGCATCAGTTCTTCCAAGTAGCAGCATAAAGAACAATTTCGCAGCAGTTGCTTCGTTTTTACTGGTTTGCCTGTCAAACCTTGATCTTATCAAGGATGGACATTGCTGTTGAATTTCCCATCCGATGGCATATTACATCAGAAATTGAAGACGACTGAACCCGATGAACATCTGGCCATCAAGTCGATACTGCAGAAAGATCAAATGGTTTGGGTTTTAAAATTACTGATCAAAGAGAGTGATCGAGACAAAGAAGTCAAACAAGGTCCAGGATTTCGGATTTTCTGACCCATGAAAATGCAGTTTATGCCTTCCTCCCATATTGGATGGGAGAGTTGGTAGGTTGGTTGGTTGATGATATACACCAGAACTGCAAAGTTACTCAAGAAAAACATCTTGCACTGCACTCAGAAATGACATCAGATAATGATGTAATGAATCATTGATTCCTGGTCTTGGTTGACCCAAGAATAGTTCATGAATGAGCCAACTCTTAAGGCCTTGGTGTTCACATGGTTAACGACCACGTGCTTGTTGGTTCCTGTTCACATCTACACTAAATAAAAAAGAAGACTCTTTTAATGATTCTTAGCCATTTGATTCAGCACACCAACTACAGTCCCACAAAAACACGGCACCAATGCTTAGACAAGTCCCCCGTGGAAATAAATCAATGCAGGACAAAAGAAAAAATAAGGTGGAGGTAAGATGCAACACATCTTCCTTCACTTGATTAAGCAAGGGATCAAGACCAAGACTAGTACTCCACTAGGAATTAAATATTCACCATTTGCAGTTTCCACCAAATAGCCTCTTTGGCCTCGCAATATATTTAAAGGCCTCGACCCTTCCCAACCTCCACAAGTTGAGAACTGTGAACTGAGTTTATATGCACGATTATTATCATTCAGAACTTCAGATCACAGGTTGCACACAAGCAAACCAATATGTATCCCTCGCCCAACGAGCCTCCGAAGTACAGTGTAGATGGCCATCCGGGTTATCACATTCCCAATTCTGGGTATCCGAACCCGATGCCAAGCTCAGTCCAAGCAGTTGCTCCTCCATACCCTGCCTCCGATTTCCGGCCTCCTACGGCCACTGGCAAATGGTCCACTAATCTTTGCCATTGTTGCGATGATCCTGCGAATTGTAAGCACGTGTAGAATCCTTTTATTGAATCTAAAGTATTGATTTTGTGGCACAACGTCTACTTCTTAGTGTATCCTAACAAGAATTTCCATTCTTGCTTTCTCATAATAGGTATGATCACTTGCTTTTGCCCTTGCATCACGTTCGGACAGATTTCTGAGATAGTAGACAGAGGTTCCACCAGTAAGCCTTGCAATTGATGATGATCTAGCTATGTAGTGTTACTTGGAAATATTTTTCTAGGTTTCTGTCACTAGAAATTGATGGTTGCAATTGCATGACTTTTAGCTTGTGCTGCGAATGGCACGGTATACGGGCTACTGGCGATGACTGGATTTGCATGCCTATACTCATGCTTTTACCGATCAAAGCTGAGGGGCCAATATGACTTGGCAGAGGATCCATGTGTGGATTGCTTAGTTCATTTCTTCTGTGAAGCCTGTGCTTTGTGCCAAGAGTACAGAGAGCTCAAGAACCGGGGCTATGATATGGGAATTGGTAATTCACTTCCATCCATTACCTTTTGTATTCAGAAGTTATCTTAGCCGCATGGTCTGAAATGTATTCCAAATAAAAGCAAGGTAATTTCAAATCATAGGCAAGCCCGGCAAGGTATTTAGGCTCTGTCCTAGGCCCTGCCTGCCCATTGACCAGGTCTAATTTCAAGCTACAAGACATGTCTGCCACATCTTTCCAGTATCGGTGCGAGCCTCGATCAAAGGAAAAGTGATCTTGCATCCCTATTCATAAACATGGATATCCTTAGGCATGGAGAAGGGATTCTTTCTGAAGTTAGGATTGTAACATCCAGCTTCAACGAAACTAAGACTAGGCAATAGGCCTTCTCTGATGTAGACTTCTCACCTGCAGCTCCATGTCATGGACGATGATGCAAGCAGAAACAAAACATGGGTCAACTTGGGCCTTACTATATGCTTGATTAGTTACTTCCCACACGTCACTAGCATTGTTGCCTCATATTGTGACGCATCATAGAAGGATCAATGTTTACTTCCGTATGTCTTGGTCATCTAGTTTGGTGTTTTCCATGTGTTTCTGCATTTAAATTCGGTGAAATGTCTGAAATTCATAAGTTGACTTGGAAATTTTCTTCTTTTTGATCGATGAAGGATGGGAAGCCAACGTGGACAGACAGAAGAGGGGTGTTATGATGCCCCCTATCATGGGTCAGGGCATGACAAGATGAAAACTACTTGTCCTGATAAACGTCCATTTTTATCTTTGAAGTGAAATGAAGTAAGAAAGAAAGAAAGAGACGAAATTCTACAGTAGCCAATATCTTACTACAGTTGCTGTTGCTGTCTTGTTAGGGGTTGTCAATGGTGGTTCCAAAATCACCGTGCACATGGCACCTGCTCTCAGTGTTCTTGCACTATTTCAATTGTCGATTGTCGATTTGTAAATGTGTTTGAGATAAGTGAATCTGATGAAGAGAAATAATGATCGTAGTTGCATTTTTCTGTATTGTGTTGGGTGTGTTTAATAATGAACTCGTATCACTTCATTCTTCAAATGTTTTCCCTGCAGTATCAATGGGGTTTAGCTCATTATATGCGGAAAAATTGAAGCATATGAAGTGGTTTGCCAGTCAAGACTCTCGATAAAGAATTGATAGACTATAATCAATCGTCTTTAATAAGTTGCATGAGTATCAATGGCATTATCAGCTTTAGCGTACAGTCCTGTTGACCCCTCTCTTGCCACCGTAAGAAGAGAACCAAGAAGGCTCTATCGGTCCTCTGATATCTCCCAGAGAACTCCATCAATGGCATTATCAACATTAGCGTACAATCCTGTCATTCTATTAGTGTCATGTTAAATTGCAAAGATTCCCATTTTCTATCTTAAGCTTGTAAGCATAGCAATGGCTCAATTGATCCAGATGCTACAGCAATCACGCTATCATCATCTTGATTCTGACCAATCATTTCCAGGAGAAACCCTGATAAAGGAGAAAATTTTCAGTTATCGAGTCACTCAAGAGGCTCAATTGAAGGGCTATTTATCCAAATGATCCATGGAAGAAGATATGTGCATGTTCTTACTGTAGATTTATGCCATTTTTGTCCTGTAGGGCATCGGGAATGCTACCATTCAACTTATTATTCTGCAGTAATCTGTAAAAATGAAAGAAAGTCACTAGAATTAATATGATCTTATGAAAATTCTGTGGAAAGATACCGAAAGCTAGTTTCATTTCCACAATGCTGAAACTTACATCTCACGAAGATTTGGTAGTTGGCCAAGCGATTCAGGAATTGGTCCTTCGAATTTGTTATTCTCCAAATGCCTATGTGAGACGATGCAAAAGAAAACAAATTTAGTTGAAAGTAAACTGATGAATGTGTGATTAGGATGGAATATTATTTTAGGGCAACATACAACGTCTGAAGTGCCTTCAACGACTCCATCTCTGGGATGGTCCCCGACAGTTCATTCCCCCCTAACCAGCTAAATAGCAAGTAATCATATTAACAAGTGGCGAGAATGAATGAAAGTAGAATATCCTGCAGAAAGAAAGGAAAGAGTTACTTACAGATTCTTGAGTGCTGTTAAATTGGATATGCTTGTCGGCAATGACCCAGACAATCCAGCATTTGTTAAGTTCCTTCAAATGGTTCGTGTATTTCTACTTTCAGTGAACTCAGAATCTTGTAGAAGAAAGAGCTGGTGGCCAGCGGAGTAAAATTAAGATTTTGACACACTCAGAATCTGATGAACTTACAGACTGGTGACTCGGGCTAGCTTCCCTTGAGAACACGTAACTCCAGTCCACGAGTGCTGTTGAGGTAGGCATGGATCGCCACTCCAATCAGAAGGCGGGTTGTCCAAGCTTCTCGCTAGTTCTTCCATGACCATCACTATTGAACACAAAATAAGCTAATATATTTACAAGACCACAAGAAGACGGTGCCTCTTACCTGGCAAAGACATCAGAAAAATAGGCAATACCGCTATGCTAGATTATAAGTTTGAGAAATGTACCGTCTCTTGTGAGAGTTCTCCCTGCTAGGGGCAGTATCTGCAAGACCTCGCCTGCGTTGATCAACGGACCGACGGGTATCCCATCCCCTGGAGTCAAGGAGATTTCAGTCTGCCCTGAGAGAGGCCATTGTGTTGCGTAAACCGTCACTCCACTAGTTGTGACATTGAGCTCAGAGTAGAACTTCTTGCCATTTATGGACACATCGAAGACCCTCCAGCTGTAGGGGCTCGGCGATCTGTTATCTTGGAAGTAGAGAGAAATATAGTAAATGCTGCTAGGGAGAGGTACTGGTGGCCACTGGACTTTAAGGGTCTTCCCTCGGCTTGTCGTGATTGCCGTGGCAAATGCGTTTTCTGGTGGGATATTCCAGAAATCAGAAGCGTCCACTTTGGACTGGCTGTTGACAACAGGGTTTTCATCCTTGAACGGTTGCCAGAAACGGTCGAATTCATCGTCTGGATACCTAGGTTTGCAAAAATTAGTACATCAAAAAAATCAGAAAGACCCTCAAGCTTCAGTTTCCACTTTCTTCCGTCTCTTTTTCAAAATAATACAGCACGGAATGAGTCCTACAATTTAGAATGACAATACATATCCCATCTAACCTTTTCTTCCAAAACGTTCTCCTACAAGTAGCTCTAAGATGATTGCGACTGGCCTCATAAGTCTGTGCTAGTCCTTGATTGATTATACTAAAAATAACACCAATTCCTAGTCTGAACATTAGCTTCTCCGTGCCAGTTCTAAAGTCTGCTAGCAATGTTTGCAAACGCTTCGACAATTGGGAATAGAAAGCAGTAGGAAAGCAGGGCATAACATTTGTACTGAACTAGTGAAAACCAGGAAAGAATTTAATAAGGACGATATTAGTCTTCTTACCGAATTATGTCATTGCCATCACCAAAAGTGTGCCGAGCAACTGTGCTAAGCGCGTGCTTCTTGAAGTCATTGGTGTTATACACGGAATCATCGAGATACTCCACTTCAATGACCGAAATAAACGGGTCGGAAACCGTATGCTCGGTCCTCGCGAGGCAAATGCTCAATGTCTTCCCCAAGGCGGCTACATAGATCTCATAGTAGGAGCTGAGTCCATTGGCATAATCCTCCGTGGTATTGACCTACTCCACTTGGTACCGTCCACAATCTGATCGAAAACCGGGGGCTCCTTCCCTCCATCGAAACCTCCATAGAAGTACGTCGTCTTCACGAGGTATTTCCCGCCTTTGATGACCGGGATCACGTAACAGTACTTCCGCGCCGAATTGTCAGGGAAGTATCTCAATGTGGTCAATTCAGGCAACACATTGGGAGTCTCGATGGCGGTTTTGTTCCCCACGGAGATGAAGCCATCGTCCGGAATATACTTGAGGCTGCCCGAGGTCGACTCTTCTGATGCGCCACAGTCGATCAGAAAGCCTGCATTTTGGCCATTCATGGATGAACCAACAGGACCCAAGAATCATGAAATTCAAGAACCCTCTTGTTTCCTTGTGACAAAAGAGAGAAAGGTTCGAATTTCCATATCTTTCCTCGGATCAAACGTTCGGAAATACATGTAATGATTCCCCCAAAATTGATGAACATACAGAACAAGATGTGCTTATTCAGAAGATGGATCCATTTTTTCCTACGTTAATGTTATTGGAATTGTAGCATAAGATGTGTTGAGAGGTTACCTCTTGGGGCAGGGCTTGAATGAGCAAGGAAAGGGATGCTAACAAGCCACAGGAGGAAGATGGAGAGACACATCTTTCTCATGGGAAAATAGTTTCCCTGGAAAAAAAAAAGATTGATGGAAAATGGGAAGCTCTATTTTCTGGGAGGGAAGAGAGAGAGAGAGAGAAAGAGAAGGTGATGGACATGGGCAGGATTTGGGAGTCAGGTTGGTGGACACGTCAATGGCTGTGCTTGAAGATAGAAACTAAAAATTGAAGGGGACATAAGATTGATGGGACAAAGCTTAATTGGCTTTCATCAATGTCATGGAGGGCGTGGCACCTTAATTTTGTTTTGTTTCCTTTGCCATTGTAACAATATTCTAACTTCACGGTAAGTTCTATTTTTCAATTTTATTAATCACCTAAATCCATGAAGGTTGATTACCATTTCTTGGGAGCGAAAAATCAATAAACAATGATCTTTTCCTTATTTTCATGCTTATAAGTCAAAAAAATTCGGATGCAACGGGTAAATAGTCCATCATCAATTATGTCCATAAATCAATCAATTTAATTTTCATAAAGTTCGAGTGGATAATTTGACTTGCATTTAAAAATATATATAAAAATTAAAGTCTTCTTCCATGCCAAGAAGCGCCTGTAGCTCAGTGGATAGAGCGTCTGTTTCCTAAGCAGAAAGTCGTAGGTTCGACCCCTACCTGGCGCGAAATCATTTAATAAAAGCACATCTTTTTTTCTTTCCTTTTTTTTTCTCATAATTTTAATTTTCGGCTCCCGTTGACAGGGAGCCACGTGGCGCCTACGAAAGGTGGATGCAGTGCCTGGTTGGAAACTGGAGACACGTGCGATAAGAAAAACCCGCGCGATCTCGTAGCCTGTCTTGCTCGAAAAACCCTAGCTTTGTCGAATTGAGAGGCTTAGACTCGAGCTCGGTTTGGGAACCTCAGCGCCACCGCCGGTGCTGCAGCAGCCATGAAAGCCTTCGACATCAGCAACGGCGACACCCTCTCCGTCGCCCTTTTCACCGACGTCACCAATTCCAAGTATCTCTCTCTCTCTCTCTCGCTTCCATCTAGTTTCTGCTTCTCATTGCTTGAAAGAATCGGCATAGACGTATCGTACATTTGAAAACCATGGAGCTCTCTCGGCTCGCCTGGTCGCGTTGATTCTGGACCATTTGTGCGTCGGAAATGGAGGGGGAACTATAAGAAACATTTGACTGCTTTGTTTTGTAATGGTTTCACGGCGTACGCTGAGAGAAAGCTCGGTGACCGTTCTAGTTATTGTCGTTGGTGTAGAAATTAAGGAAAGCGGAGAGGAGTAGAGCGGGTATAAATGCGAAGATCATAATACTAGCAGCGATAATTCAGCGGAGAGGGCGGAATTGAAGACAGCAGCTAAGGTTTAGCTTTGCCAATGGAATGGGTTGTTCTTTTGGTGGTGGTAACCTGAAGAAGTCGAGCCAGTCAATGCCATGTCCTTGGCAGATTTTAGGTGGATTACTCAAGGACTTCTTATTTCTCATCTAGACCCGCAATTTTACGGTCTCCCTGAGAGCATCGAATTGGTGTGTTTGATCTACGTGAGATGTGGGAAGTTCTGTATTCCTTTTTCAGTCTTGGGCAATAGGGTAACTGAAGGTGGAAATGAATGGATATGTAATCTTTATCATCTTATTTGTCCACCTGTTGTGTAGGATGCTCTAATGAATTATCATGCGTTTGCCACTGACCACTCTTTTCTTTCTGGCCCTTGTTGAAATTGGTTGGCTGCATTTAACTTCTCTTGATTGCGTTCGGTTGGTGGGTATTTTCTGTCCATAATTGTAATGCGACATGAGCTTACTTGAAGACTAAGGCTCTTTCGAAAGACTTGACATCCACTTTTCAAATTGCAGGGAACTTTTGGATTCCATGCAGGCCGGAACTTTGGAACCAGAGGTTGCTCTTCTCAATGCTCTGCTCGTAAGTGTTATGTGGGCACGACTTTGAATTTTTATGTTGTTTGTTCTCCACCTATTGTGCTTTTTTAACGTTTCTTACAAAGATCATGTTGACAGATTCCTGATATCTTCCCTGTTCTAGCCGCTGCACATAAGACTCTTCTGTCCAATTCTCGAGGTTCACTGACTACACGCACTCCCCACTCAGAGCTTGTTTACAACTATTCAGGGTCTAAGCATGTATGTAAGCTTGTTTTTTGACACTCCTCTTTCAACTGGAAAAAAAAAAAAATGAAGAGTGAAATTTTTTTCTGTTTTATTGGAGGGTTAGTGTGGTTATTAACCTCTCAGTGATTTCAATTTCATTAGATTACAGAATCCTTGAAACGATGTGGAATCTCTGACAGCTCGACCTATGTTCTTGCTGCCCGTTTCAATGGATCACCCGATGAGGTTTATTATTCTATCATTTGGTTATGCTGCATATACCTTGAACTTTTCATTGAATTAGGCCATGACAGCAATTTAGGTCATGACTTCATTCCTTCCTTTTACTGTCAGATGAAGGCCATTTCTGCACTTATCAGTGGGAAAGAAATTGAGTTGGAAGAACTGGAGGGGAAAGCAAACCTAGCCCAGATACAGAAGGTGCGCCAGTTTGTTCTTTTAATATGCTACAGACTAGTGTGTTTCCGTTTATCAGGATTTGGATGCTCGACTCGCTAAATAATCTGAACTCTTATGCACTGCAGCACTACAAGATACCTGGCCCAGAATTGGGAATATCATCGCTTGCAGACGCCATCACATGCCGCATTGCCGCAAGGGATGCCTTATGAAAGCAAATGCGGACTTCCAGCATGCCTATTCCCACTCCAGATGTTGCTTCTGCGCACTACTCTTTAGATATTGAGATACGGAGAGAATACCAAGTGCTGCGAGAAAAAGTTACTATGTTTAAACAGATATTAGAGTCTCAATATTGCTGTGAATATCGCTGCAATGCAAATTATGGCCCGTGGAGTGCATGATTTTCTGTGTGTTGATCATGTGTTTTTCCTCTTGAAAAGAAAATTAGGCTGGTAACTCTGTGTGCTAATGAGCTTGTTCCACACATTTGAGGCCCATAGATGTTTTCATGGACTGGCCCAATTAGAAGATGGGCCAGACTGGTCCATTCGGGCTGGCCCAGAACAGCTAACCCGGCCCAGGCTATGAAAGGTCTCGGCCCGGCGATGCCGAGCTGGAAAGCGCGCGACGGACGTGTCGGGCTCGCGGGAAGCTGGGCTCACCCCGGGAAGGAAAGAGAGAGAGAGACGGTAAAGCGACGGGGCCACTCGCGCTTTGCACTTTACTTCACAGAAAAGCAAACGCGGGCGTTTGGGCGACGCTACTCGGTCACAGCCCGTGACTTTACCTTTCCTATTTAAAGCCCCACTAACTACCATTTCTCTCGATAACCTCTCCAATTCTCTCACCCCGTCAACTCGAGTTTCTCCCGTGAAATCAATTGTTTTCAATTTCGCGATTCCCGAGAAAACCGACGGTCGAACCGCCGCCATGGGAGGATCGCACAGTCGCGAAGATCTCGCGATCGATTCCTCCGACGACGACGAGGACGACGGCGACTACGAGTCTGGCCGAGAAGAGTACGAGGAAGACGTCGAGGACGAGCACCGCCAGAAGGAGCCTCGCCGAGCCGCCTCTTCCTCCTCAGGTACTTCTCAATCCCTGAACTCGCTCGACGAGATCGATGCGAGGCTGAAGGCTCTCAAGGTCAAGTATCCGGCGGATTTGAGGAATCCGGTCAAGCTCTACCTTCACATCGGCGGGAACACGCCGAAAGCGAAGTGGATCGTTTCGGATAAGCTGACGTCTTATAAGTTCGTGAGGACGTCTAGAGTCGACGGCGGCGGCGCCGGAGATAATGATTACGAGGAGGAGGAGGAGGAGGAGGCGGTCGGCCGCGGGGAGGGGTCCTGGTGGGTTTTGAGGGTGGGGTCGAAGGTGCGCGTTAGGGTTTCTAGTGATATGCAGTTGAAGATGTTCGGCGGGCAGAGGCGCGTGGATTTTGTGAGTAATGGTGTTTGGGCGATGAAGTTTTTCACTGACGAGGAGTATCGGAGCTTCGTGACGAGGTATCAGGATTGTTTGTTTGAGAATGTGTATGGGCTGAGAGCAACTGAGGAGAATAAAGTGAAGGTTTATGGGAAGGAGTTCATTGGGTGGGTTAAGCCCGAGGTGGCGGATGATTCGGTGTGGGAGGACGCAGAGAATGATCTGAGGAAGAGCCCTGAGCTGTCATCAAGTAAGCATCCGAATCAGGACTTGATGGAAGAGTTTGAGGAGGCTGCAAATGGCGGAATTCAGAGTTTGACTCTTGGTGCATTGGATAATAGCTTCTTGGTCAATGATTTGGGGGTTCAGGTGTATAGGAATTCGGCACATGGGATTAGAGGGAAAGGCGTTTATGTGAGATATGACGGTGGGAACAAGAAAGTGGGTTCAAGCTTGTCAGAGACGACCCCAAAGAAGGCTATGCTAATGAGGGGAGAGACTAATATGATGTTGATGAGTCCTTTGAAGGAAGGGAAACCCCATGCTACAGGGCTTCAGCAATTGGATATTGAGATGGGGAAAATTGTGACAGAATGGAAGTTTGAGAAGGATGGGGCAGATATTACGATGAGAGATATTACGAACGACACTAAAGGCTCGCAGTTGGATCCCTCGGAATCGACCTTTTTAGGGTTGGATGATAATAGGCTCTGTCAGTGGGATATGAGAGATAGGAGAGGGATTGTGCAAAATATTGCAAGTTCGAATTCTCCTGTTTTGCATTGGACCCAGGGTCACCAGTTCTCACGGGGAACAAATTTCCAGTGCTTTGCGACCACTGGGGATGGCTCAATTGTTGTCGGTTCCATTGATGGTAAGATAAGGTTGTACTCCAAGACTTCAATGAGGCAGGCCAAAACTGCATTTCCAGGGCTTGGTTCTCCAATTACACATGTTGATGTGACTTACGATGGAAAGTGGCTGCTGGGAACGACGAATACGTACTTGGTTCTTATATGTACTCTTTTCACCGACAAAGATGGGAGGACAAAAACTGGATTTGGTGGTCGAATGGGAAACAAGATTCCAGCTCCTCGACTGTTGAAGCTAACTCCACTGGATTCACATTTGGCTGGCGAGAACAATAAGTTCCATGGTGGCCACTTCTCATGGGTAAACCTCATTTCTTTCTTTTACTCTTACCTTGTGCAGTAGAGTTGTCTTTGATCATTTATAAATGAATGCATTGGTGGATTGTGTTATTTGTAGTTCTGCTATCTGTCACGTTTGAGGATATCTGAGTCTTTGTGAATTGTTCACTTAGCAGTCATTTATTAAGCTATCATGAACTTTTGCATCATGCAGTCAATATCTCTCTGAATAGAAATTTGTCGCAACGGTTGTTCTTGTGGAATTCGGTTAAATCCATTAAAAATTCTGGGGAAGTTGGAAGCTTTCTATTTCAATATGCTGGCGTCATCTATTAGCTTGTCAAGAAGGCAGGCTTTCTGTGAATAGTGGTGCTGGGCAAGAATTAACTTCTTAGTGTTACAAAGACATTATTACTGTTTAGGTATGAGAACTAATGCGTTATAGCTGGATCTATGTTCCGGATTTAACATTATGTTTAAGCAATGACAATGTTTTTCTGGCTGTCATTTCTTTTATTACCAAAATTGCATCTGGATGGACTCGAATATAACTTCACGTATTCTTGTCTGATTTCTTGAATTATTTTTTCTTTCAGGTTACCGAGAATGGTAAACAAGAAAGGCATCTAGTAGCGACGGTGGGGAAATTCAGCGTGATATGGGACTTCCAGCAAGTGAAGAACAGCGCACACCAGTGCTACCAGAATCAGCAAGGCCTTAAAAGCTGTTACTGTTACAAGATTGTGCTGAAGGATGAATCCATAGTGGAAAGCCGCTTCATGCACGACAAGTTTGCCGTCAGTGACTCTCCAGAAGCTCCATTGGTTGTAGCGACCCCCATGAAAGTTAGCTCCATCAGTCTCTCTGGCAGGCGATAGTCCAGTTGATTTCTGAATCATGTATAGAATAGAAGTTTCTCTTACCTGTGGCGCATAAATGATGTAATTAGATCTCCCTTTTCTTCTTTATTCTTTTGAAGTTGTCCTCCTCCGACTCTCTGAGTTGTGATGCATAAAGTTTGCTCGTACTTTGCTAACTTACCTCTCTTTTTCCACCAGAAGTGTGAATGAAGTTTGACTTGACGTTTGTTTGAAGATTTTAAAGTGGCGATGAAATTTTCTTCTAAGTTCTCAATAAATACGAGGGTCCTATTGAGAGGGAAATTCAACGAAGTCATAAGCTCTTCATCGCCGGAATAAATGCTTCCAGGAAAATTCGCTTTCCCGAGTTCTAGAACAGAGACAAATACTCATATCGCCACGACAGTTTGAGCCCTTCCCAAATGTCTGGGAGTCATGAAACTCCACGCTATACTAGGGAAATCATCAAATTCCACGAGAGCAACGCCGTAATCTCAAAGTCACTGCAAGCTATAAGGCCAAGCAAAGCCGAAATCTCCACACATCCCCCGTATGCATTATGCATGCAACTATCTCATTAAGCAAATGATTATTCAGAATGTACATTAGGATTGAACAACAAAACTCAAGGGGACTTAGGGGAGTGCCATTACGATATGGTAACTTCCACAATGTTTCAAAATAAAAACTTTAAACGCACCCGGTCTCCACTCTCGGGACATGCCATGATTTATAGATTATTTCAAGTGAATAAGCACTAGTTATGAGGGACTCTTGAGCATACTACAGAGCATTGTAAGAAGACAAATGCTCACTCTCATCCAAATTTAGCAGAACTCAATTTACAGCAGTAGTTGTCCCAAATGAAAAGCTCCTCTTGGAAGTAAACAAACACAACTCAAAAAAGCTAATCACCATTCACAAGTTCTTTGTCGTCTTCCCACTAGTTCTCATGAGCCTTTCGAGACAGACTATCCACATTCTTTAGGATCCTGGGTCCAAATAACAAGGCAAAAATGAAAGAGAGAAGAAGATCCGCGCTATTCACGATGTCCCTAACTCCCTATACATTTCTTTACGCCACGAGCATCCCAAGTCCTGATTGATGAGGCAAAAAAAAGGGTGAAGGAACTCACGATCAAGCAGATTCAAATCTGTCCCTGTCCGCCTTCCTCCTTGAGAACTCTCTCTACCAGCTTAGCCTTATTCACCACAGCACTGAAAGTTTTCAGCTCAAATGGGACTACAACAAGTTTGATCTGAGGCTTCAATCCCTCCTTGAATCTAAATGGATGGATCACCTCGTTTGCCACCAGGGAAGGAGCAAAAGTCACTAGCCTATGAAACTCTGCCTCATATTCGGCCACCGTCAAGTTATTCTGTTTCAGATCAATCAAGTCTCTTTCCATCTGAAGGCGCAAGTGCTTTGAATCACTGCCCTCCGGATCATATGAATCCTGTTCTCGCTGGGGCACCTCAATGGCATGCCTCTTCTTTTGTACATCATTTCCGTCCCTTTCTACCTCGAGGAGGCATTTCTCAACTAAAGAAGCTTTCCTCGCAATATCCCTGCATGCCTTCAGTTTGAACGGGATCGCCAATGCCTTAATTTGAGGCCTCTCAATCCCCCTTCAAACCTCTTAGTGAGGACCTCATCACTGTCTATCCAAGGTGGAACAAACCTCGCCAGTTTACTAAATTGAGCTTCATACTGAACTACAGTCAAGTTCTTCAGGTTGATGAGATTTTCTGCCATTTGAAGCCAAATACTGTTTGGGATGTACTATGCACACAAAACATTTTCAAAGTCATCCCAAGTACATGGCTCCGCACCCTGTTTGCACTAAATTTTCTCAAGCTGCCACCAAATGATAGCAGTCTCCCTAAACCTAGAGGTGGCATAATTCACTTTCTCTTCATCAGAGCATCCATACACATTGAAAAGTACCTTCATTTTAATCAACTAAGCCACAGCCTCTGAGTCGTCAGTACCCCCCATAAAAGCTGGTGGATTTAGTTTCATGAAATTATTTCGACGCTCTTGCTGCCCCTGCAGAGCTTGAATACCAGCAACCTGTTGCTCTATCTCCTGAAATACATTCCCTTTGATTTGCAGTCTGCACAGGTCTGCCCCCAGCTAGCTTACCGCCACCTTGCTCGTGTCTAACAGTATCATTTACTGAATGCATCTTGTGATGCATCCATTCCTTTTTAGGCTCAACTGCATGGGAATTTCCTTGAGCCCAGCCAACCTCCCAGTCTGAGGTGCCATCTCAAACTAGAACCAAAACTGTCAAAGCAAATTTATCATAAATCTCAGATGTAACAAAGGGATAGGAATGGAATTTTCCAATGCTTGATAAGACTCGAATCAAGCTACTAATCACCGACTGTCGTGACTAACAGATTGCCCCAGAAAAGAAACGCCATCAACCATAACCATCTATAATAAGCATTGGCACAGAGTAATCTCATAAGAAGAAGAAATAGCAGTGGCCAAAATCGCTCTGGCGGATCTAGCCAAATCAAGAAGTGAAGAAGATCAACATGATGGAGAAAGGGTATGCCCATTAACTAGAATAAAACAGTTGGTCTACTAACATAAACAAGGACTACAACATTTTGTAGCCCATCATGTTTCAGAACAATTTGTCCTCGTAGACTGGACTGTACCAAATCATCATCACATTGAACCACATAAAGGAACACATGCCGCAACGACCGAATCGATTTGGTTCATGATGATACCGAATTCGAATCCTTTCTCGACACGATCCCACAGAGCAGAGTTTCACCCGCCTAAAGAGCTCATATAACAAATAGCTAAATTGCCTTTCTTTTCTCCTTTGTAAAACATGGGGGGTCCGCAATTGTCAGAATACCCGACGAATGCCGACGGACACGAAAACCATCACAGATAATAAAATGAAGGAACACATGCGGCGACGAATGAATTAATCCCCATCGCGACACGATCAAATTCGAGTCCTTTCAAAACCCAGAATCAGAACAAAAAAACAGAGCATCCCCCACCCGAAAAGCTGAAACCCCGAAGACACACGGCTTATGGGTTTCCTTAAAACGGACGAAAAAGCAAAGAAAGCCACGAACTTTGACCCACGAACCAAAAAAAAATATTTTTTTTAAAGAAACATCTTGGAAATGCCCCAGATCAAGTACACAAGCGCGAAGCACCGGTTCCATATCTTCCCGAGGAAAACTCGTCAGCGAATGGGAAAGGAAAGGCCAGTCACCAAGCGCAGAGCTTGAAACATACGCATGCGGAGCCGAAGAACATCAACGCCGACAGAATCTACTAACAGCGTAACGAGATCGGCTGGCGGAAAGACCTGGAAAAGAAGAGCAGCTCTCGCCACGAAACGGAAGCGGAAAGGAAGGTGATCGGCGGTGGGCTTTGGAGAGAGAGTGACGACGCAATGGTCGTCGAGCGTCGAGCTTCGAACGCGAGCGATTCTACCCCGTCGTCGGATCGTATCGTATCGTATCTCTACCGCGTAAGATCATTTCCTCGGACAAAAAAGTGGTGCTGGCCCCCGGGTTGGGTTTAGCCAGAACAAAAAGATCCGGAAAAATTCAGAATTAATTTTTATTATTATAATTATTTATTTATTTATTTGGGGGGCGAAACAAGTAAGAAAGAGGCGAGTGACGTGGAGGGACGAGATGCCTTTTCGGAGGGGGAAGAAGCCTCGCGAGACAAAACACGGGAACACTACGCGCCGTCTGACCTCCCCCCCAGGGGGTTTGACCGACCCAAAAACGGTTGTCAACGAGTTTCCCCACGCTCGTCCGCTCCCCATACGGTCAAAAAGCTTTCGCGTCTGTGACATTCCATCCCTCCCGCCACCGTACAGCACCAGCACAGCGCAGCACATTTAAGGCAAGCAAGATACGAGGAAGGCCGGCGTCACTTCCTCAGTCACCTTGCCGGAATTGGACAGCCTGGGCCTTTCGAACTGGATATATACCCTCTTTTTCACCTTTTATCCAGACCATTTTCGTCACGTTTTATTCAGGGCGCGGTTTCACATTCCGATCTAACGCACGTGTCTCTTTTTCACCTGGTGGCATGACCCACAGAATCAAAAAAAACAATCTGAACGAATTAAATCTATTTCATTGAGCAATCCTAAAACTGTGCTCATACACGAAGAATGATCGTCGAAGAAGAATCGATGACAAATGCTGACAACTCATAATACAGTACATGCATCGATGAATCAGGCCGAGGGCACGGCCTGCCCATTGGAGTCCGAGGAATCGCCTCCCATGTCCATCCACATCATCAACTGCCTATCCATCTCGTCGTCCTTGAGCATGTTGCTCCAGAAGGAGTCGTCTTCTTCCTCCTCCGCCGCCTTCGCCTTCCCCTTGTTGTCGTTCGAGTTGGAGCCCATTCCCGAATTGATATTGTCCGTCGTCCTTGAAGCCCTCGGGTCCTGTGTATGAGGAAGTGGTGCCGGGGGCGGTGGGGGCGGCGGTGGCAGCAAGAGCGAGTGATCCTCGTGCGGGAAGTTAAGCTTCGCGCGCGCCCCACGGTACTCGATGGCCGCCTTGTCGTAGGCTCGTGCCGCCTCGTCCGCCGTGTTGAACGTCCCGAGCCAGACCCGGACCGCCCGCCTTGGGTCCCGGATCTCTGCCGCCCACTTCCCCCACGGGCGCTGCCTCACGCCCCGGTACTTCTTCTTCCCCGGCGTGCGCGACGAGGACGTCGTCCTCTTCTTGGAGGAGGGGGCGGCGGCGGCGGCGGTGCTGCTCCTCTCTCCTGCTTGGTCGGCGGTGGGAGTGAAGAAGTCGCACCCGAGGCAGCCGCTGATCTTGCACACTTGACACGTGTCGAGGTCGGAAAGGGCCTCCCCAGTAGCAGTTACCGGCGGCGGCGGCGGAGGAGCTGGGAACGATGAAAGGGGTGGAGTCGGAGGAGGCGGTGGCGGTGGCGCCGGAGACGACGTTCTTGAGGGCGGCGACCATGATGGAGAACTCTTGTTCGTGGGTGAGGCGGTGCTGCGGCGGCGGAGACGGCGGCTGTGAGGCTGATTCTGGGAGCTTCAGTCGCTTACTCTGCATCTGTCTCTCTCTCTCTCTCTCTCTATCTATCTCTATCTCTATCTCTATTCGACGCTTAAGCTCTGCTGCTGCTGCTGCTGCTTCGTCTGGTTCTGGCAGTTGAGGAATGTCGTGAGTCAACGGGTTTATATACGCTGTGGTTGCCAGGCTGTACACCGTTCACACACGGTTTGGGGATGGTGTTTATTATTTATTTAATAGCGTCGCACGTGGCGAAAACCGAGCATGTGGGCAACAGGATAAGGCCAGGTGTAGGCCATTCGGGGGTTGGGCCCGCGAAGGGTGGGGCCCGCGAAGGGTGGGGCCCCGAAGTTTCGCGGCCCCCGGGAAGCGATAGGGTTTGCTGATGTTCGTCCTGACGTCGGCGAAGTTTCGGGTCCTTTTCTTCTTCTTTTTTCTTTTTATAAAATAAACAAGAAAGAATATTTCCGAAGAAATATCTAGAAATCCGTGTGATGCGACCAACTATAATGTGAACGGCGTTGAATCTTTTGCTGATCATATAGATTATTCTCATCGTAACTCTTTTTTTTTGGCTCACGCACGATTTTTTATTTTTTATGTTCTTCTTTTTCTCTTGTTGTGTTCAACGAAAGATGAATAAAAAAATATTAGGAAGTAGAGAATTTATGAGGTACATTTTCTTGTCAAACCACACCTCTATACAAGAGAAAAATTTACCTAAGGTCCTAAAGTTAAGCCATATGCTCAAAGAATTGGTCCATAATGGACTATATCTCAATTAAAAATCTGAAGTGATAAATTTAATCTCAATAAAGGTTCGGATTTGTCGGCCAACTTTATTGTGGCGAACAAAGTAAGGTCAATATCATCCAAACTTATGTAATTTTACCTACATTGAAGGAGAGTGTAAGATGGGGTGGGAATTTTGGTGGGTTAGCGGTTGCCGTCTTAAAAATGGTTTGGATAAGGCATCTTCTCATATAATACTCTATGCAGTTTCTCAAGAGTTTCTTCATGTCAGATTCAGCGAGTGGGTACTGTTCATTCTTGGTCATTGGGGGCTCGTATAGCGTACGTTGTCAGATGACGCCACTGAATGCGCGTGCTTTCGTAGTTAGTTTATTCTTCGAGTCCAGGTTCTGGCCTTGATGAAGGTAATGATATGGAGGGAGTTTTTATATAAGGAGAAGGTACATGTGATGGTCGTGCGCATGTGCACGTGAAACAGAATTCAATTTGTGGTTTTGATTTTCAAGATAGTACCCATTCTTTATTGATTTGCAGATTTTTGAGAAATTGTATAGCAGGTGATTTTGAACTATTTTTTGAAATAAAGGAGCCACTTTAGACACTTTCTCTATTTATTTGGTGGAAAATAAATAATTCGCATAAAATTTTATGAAAAGTGATCGTTAGTATCGTAAAAGTATTTAAATATAAATTATTGCTAGTAACGAAATATTTTTGATTGACTAATTATTTCAAATGACACAAACAATCAATTTTAAAAAAATACGTTTCAAATTATTCATTTTTCACAAAACGAACAAAATACTAGTTGAGATAATGCTTACTCTAGGGATTATTTAGAGAAAAAAATGGCTTCAATCCGAACTTCTTATTTAAAATTCCCCCTCCATGCGATCTAGCCATCTTATTAACTCAATCAATGATCTTAATTCATCTATGAGAGGATTATGTTTAAAAAAATGAACTGATATCCCAGCGAAGTTCCCAGAATATTTTTTTTAAACAAAAATAGCGAATCTAAATCTTTGAGTGAGAAGCTAAATTTCCGTACGCAATCAAGTCCATGTCGAAGGTTCATCATCTCAAATCTCGAACCCTCCAATTAAAGACGAAGTTTGGACGGTCCCCGATAAAAAGTTAAGAAAAGAATTAAAGGCCGAAAAGACCAGTGTAACCGAGGGCCTTGACCGAGTCAGTGAAACCGAGTCCCAGACCCATAAACCAACTCGGTTTCCAGTTGCATCATCGATGATGATTATAAACGGATGAGGAGGTTTTGACCAATCAAACCGTCCAACGCCTAACCATCAGCGCCAGCTGTAGTTTAGCGGAGTCCTTCCACTTGATGTTTCAGAGCTCTTCTCATTATCATCTGACACTTCAGGGCGAATTGACCGGTGACTTGTAACCGGCAATACCGGTCAAAAAGTCAAGATGCCGAGAGGGCAGAGTCTGCATCAGAGAAAGGACGTCTAGGTGGACCATCCTTGTTCCTTAAAGGTGCGGGCCTAATCCGATGTCCCCACCTAAAAAGTGGAAGATACAACACGCAGCATTTCTCAAAAAGTTCCCGAGTGGTCGCCATAAATAAAGAAAGATCATACCGAGTCCCGCATAGAATCGGCTGGACTTCGCCTTTAAGACAACCATCAGTCCATCACCGCGTCGCTAATTCACTAAGTATAGATCACTTTCCCATGCGATACTTCCATGCAGGCTCGGCATACAGCATATACGGGCCCTTCAAACGTCTTTTCAACTCTCTTTCTTTTCGCCTTAGTGCACTGAACTGATGACAAAACCATGAATTATGCACTGAAAAAATCACGAAGTGGGAGATGAGGTAAAAAACAACTCTCCCAAAAGGACGCCGGGGGGGTCTTTTCTTGTCCATGTCGGCACATTCTCAATTAATCGAATCTGTCTATCATATGAGCGGACAGAGATTACACAAGGAATTGCCTATGAATTATATACCACAAGGGGGAAAAAAGTGAAAAAGATTTCCTTCGTTATCCTACCTCTCCAATACTATCCCAAAAGGGGTGGAACAAAAATCGGGGACCATAGAATTTTCAACTTCTCGTGATCAATGACAACTTGACGACCAACAAGAGAGGCAAAGATGCCACGCTCCCATAACTAGCTTCCTCATCAGGAACTCATTTGGATGAGCCAGGACTTCCCTCTAGTCATCATCCTCCGAATCTGTATTCCAATTGGGGAAAAGTCAGATAATTCGACAAGAAGAGACTTAGATTTTTGTTCCTTCCACAATAATATAAACTGAAAAAAGATCGATCAAGGAAACAACTACAAGTGTCGCAACAAAGTTTGGATGAGCAGTCGAGCTAATTGAAAGATGTGACAAACTCATAATCAAAAAGTAACCCATGAGTCACCATTTCGCTTCATAGCTCTGCCTCATTTACCAGTATGCCTCTCAAATAAACCAACAGCATTATCTAATTGGAATATGGTAGGAGATTAAAGGAGCAACATAGCAATAAATATGCCACTTCAGGAAGTACAATGAGCAGCGCACTATTTTTCCTCAGGAAGTAGAACAGCAACAATTGCACTATTCCAGTTATGCAAAAACTTTATCCAGATAAATTTCACTTAGTCATAAGAGTCGATATTGTCGACTCAATTCAATCAATTTTTTGATCCAATGAAGTTTTAGGAGGTGTTCGAGCATAATGGATGATCTTTGAATGTATGGCATCACCGGTAGTATAAAACAATGTCAGACTAAAACTAGGACTTCAAACTGCTTACCAGATCTAATATCTTCTCCCACTTTGCCACTGTTTTTTAGCTGCCTCATGATCATTGAGCATATAAGAACCCACCAGTAAATATGGAACACAAGCAGAGTCAGAAGCATTGTGTTGAAGAAGTAGTATAATGAACATCCATAGATTTCTGATAGTGGCAAAACTTCAATTAAGTGATAGCTGTTCGTTAAAAACCAAAAGCACAAGGTATCAGTAGCCATTGTAGATGAGCTAAAAGAAAAATCAGTCACCAGTGGATGCAACCTTGATGCTTTGATGACCCAAAAGGGGAAGAATATAAGCCTCAGTATGAGCCACGAGATGGCAAATAATGCAAAGCACAGGCTTGCTCTGAACTCCTTCTCAGAATACTTAAAGACCTTTGCAGCTTCCATCAGCACATCACTGGCATCGTGGAGGGCAAGAATAATAGAGCCTATCCGGAAAAACCTGTTTTACCAATGAACAGCTTTTGTTAACTTTCTTCTTCAAATAGCCATTGAGCATGACGTGGAACATCTACCAATTGAAAACCTAAGAGACCATATGACTAGAAAATTTCTCCAAGACCAGTGTGCATGCAAATTTCTTGTGTGCCCTGGAAAGATCTATGCTTCAATTCCGTCAAGTAGTCCTTCCTAATGGCTCGTCCAGACTCTGGCAGAGGTCCAACATACAGGGTGAATAGAATCCCCAGTGTTGTCCATCTTCCAATTCATTTGATTGGTAAGAATGTCAACTTCCCAAACCCCAAAAATTAATTTCTCCACATGAAACCGTTTATGTTTAACTCAAAAAGAGAGAAGAAAACGAAAAGGCATGATCTTAATAGCAATCATCTTTTGAAACAAAAATTAGATAGTAATTTTGCCAGCTTTTCTGAATCCAGTCAAGTACTAATTAGCATCATCCTGGAATTTCAATATAATGGTGCTGCTTTGTTTGAGATGCATATTGATATCTAAGTATCCTCAGAGTCAAGCACAGGGAAAGGAGCTCCTGAGGCGGATTCAAAGCTCAGACTTCCTTAATCAGTTTTCTGTAAAGTAAACGCATTCAGATACTCAGTTGGAAAATGACCAAATAGGAAGCAATAGAATTTGCTACAGCCTGGAGAGGACTTAGTTGAGCATGTTAATATAAGCAATGCAGTGCTTAAGCTAACACTAGAGAATTCTTGAACTTTCTAATATTTCCGTAACTAGGGAAGGTCACACAATCTAGAAACTATGCAGCAGACTCCGGTCACTCCACATCCTTCTCTAATTTCTCAATGAATTGGCATTCTTAGGAAAAATGGTTTGATTATATGGTCCAGCTTATCCATATTAGGCTAGTGTAACCCAGTGAACGGGACTCCTAAGAGTCCAACAATTACATGTTCTGTATAAGTGATGGTAATTGATGCAAATTGACCTTTTTGTAGGATGAGAGGGATAATACAATATTTTCTTTTACACACAAGAGACATCACCACCTACTAGAAGTGCATTACAGGACGGACATGCTCAAGGAAAGAACATATTATGAAACAAGGTAAGCTCCACTCCACTGACAGCTATTTTGCCTTTTATTCCATTTGGAAGGCTAAAGCTAGGAAACCAAGAGATTGCTTCACAATGATGAGCACCGCCTCACAGGTACTATTAAAATGGTCTCTTAGTTCTGGACATAACAAGGGATTACTGAGACAGTGAGACCCTACCTCGTCAAGAAGGAATAACCAATCAAAATGACAGTTATTACATGATGAGACATCATGACAGTGAAATCCTTCCTTCGAGTCTCCCATGTAAGTAGGGCGGCGATGCTGTAGATGTAGAAACCACATTGGCACATGTAGAAAAGCCTAAGGGAAAGCCTGACATGCAGAAACAAATGGATAGTTAATATGATTATCTGATCTTGACATTATTTTCTGACAAGATTCATGGAGAATTTAAGTTTCACTTGGGACATTGAAATTCATTTTGAAAAGTCCATTCATCAAAGAGAGGGCCAAAACAGCAGCTTTCCTCTTCTCACTGGCGAAGAACTAATGTCTCAAATGAACTCATCAGGGTAACCTAGGTCCTGGCCTAGAGCATGTCCGCAAAAATAACATATCATGCAGGAACCTTCTTTTCTAAGAGGAAAGAACAGTAACCAAGATAATGACCTAATCTGAGAAAACTCCATCACACATCTCAGTTTAGGTTCTAATGCGTCAAAAATGGCTATCTGCCACTCTAAGGTGAATAGTGGCCAACAACAAACTAATTTATCGTAAGCCTACTTGAAATGGAATGAAGAAATAATTTATAGCCTCCAGGGTTCATGTGCCAAATTTTTTTTCCCCAGAAATCATGGGGAAAAAGAACATTTATATTAGCAGTATAATGAAGGAATGTAAACTTATCCAAAGGGGATTTCTTCTCACATAATTTGGACATGCCAACTATTAGGTCCACTTGTAAAAGCCAAGTGTAAAATCTATTCCCTTAAACTTTAGCTTGTGCTTTCAATTTGGAGTGGCAAATACTTCAATTATTCTTGTTAAGTAAGATTATCTCATTTCCCTTTTGGTATCCAGACCGCCATTCTAATAAAAGCCACGGCCAAAATCAGGACATAGCTGAACTAATGAGTTAGTAATCAAAGCAATAGCGATTTCAGCATAGCAAAACTCCTGCTAAAATATGGAGATGTTATATCCTCTCTAGCAACTTAAACAAGTTTTTGGTCAATAATCAAGTCTTTAGCATAAAAGGCACTGACATTCCCGTGTACTCTGTAGGGATCCAAACACAGAGCTGCAGATGATCACAAGAGGATATTTATCAAAAATGTAAGACACATTTGGATCTGGCACATACTCTTCCAACAAAGCAATAGAGTTTGTTGCACACTAAGATCTGTTGAGTGCGGTTCGTGATGCCAGAACAATTGATCAGTTTCAGTTTTTTGAGCAAACGAATTACTTACTTCAGTTCTTGATTGGGCCAGCCTCTGAAATACTCTTTTGTGTCTCTAAACCACAGCTCTTGGTAGGTGATCGACAGAACAAATGCTTCAACAGTAGCATAGTACGTTAGCTTCCACATAGATTCCGAGATCTTACTGACTTTTGCTTGAACGGCCTCATTAATCTTAAGTGGAGTAGGCCCATCACGCAGCAACCAGATGGCAAGCCTCTAAATTCATAGATAAAAAGGAAGTGAACACAGTGGAAGATTTCAAAAAGGAGGAAGCATCACTTGATCAGATTCTTTTCTAATCTATTGATTTTGATTATATTGTCAGACCCAAGACAATAGGCATTTCTTATATTACTTAGATTTCCATGTAATGCGTATGAGATATACAAGGCTTGGTAGGGTAAAGGACTAGCAGAAGTCCACCTTGACCCATTATATTTCTATTAAGACAAAATGATCTCGAAATGTTCTCTATCGTAAAGCTTATGAGCCAGCACTACTGTTTCCAAGGCCAGACAATCAACATCAGCGAGAGATTTTGCCTCTGTCATAACAGAGGATGAGTAGAATGAATTTTTTCTTCAATCCATAATGCAGTACCTTATTGACAACCATCCAACCATCATTTTTGAGTGGAGTACATATACAGGAGAGAGATGCTCGTAAAGGAAGATGCATAGATACTTCTCAAAGCGAGAGAGACTGGCAAAAGCGCTTCCACAATGAGTCCTACTTGACTGGACAAGATTGCAAACTCAATCTAAACGATTGGAGGAAGAGAAACATCGAATCTACTCAATGCACCGTGATTGAAGTTCTAAACTAGAAGAGACCTGATCCGCGCGCATCTTAAGAAAAAAGTCCTTATCCAGTCTATACTAGTTTTTATTTTTTTTTGGTCGAAAGTCTATACTAGCTTCAAACGTACAGTGATTGCATCACGCAGAAGCATAAGCAACACACCGCGCGAATGATCACCATTGGAGAGCTCAACAAGTTCGAAAATGGCCAGGCGCTCAGAGTGCAGCAGGGACAAGGGGGAAAGCTTACTCGGAAGAAGAATCTATCGAAGAAGAAGCGAGCGGCGACGAAGGCGCCGGCGAAGCACATTGCGAAAAGTAAGTCGACGGCGCTCGGCGCGTTCGGGTCCATATCGAGAAATCACCACCGGAGAGGGAGCGGCACCAACATGAACCGATCAATCGGCAGATCGAGTCCTCGAGCGCTCCTCCGCCCGCATTCCGAAGCTGTTCCCCTCCGGTGGGGGCGGCAGGCGGATCTCCGGCACGCCCCTAGTCCGGCGGAGCCGAGCGCGGATGACGCCGCCGGGGGAGAGACCGGCGGGAGCGGAAGGATGCGGGGGAGGGGGAGTCGGGGATTCGGCGACGGCCGAGTGGATGAGATCGACTCTTCGTCCTTCTTTCTTTCCCTTTTCCCTTCCACTGACTGACGCTGAGTTAATCCCCGCTCCTCGTCGCCACTCGCCAAACGCGACCGAGTCAGCGACCGAGTTGGCGCAATGGCGAGGCTCCTCCACCTCGACCTCCCCTCCCCTCCCTGCTCGAAGAAGCGAGAGGCGTCGAGCTCAACTCTCCTCCTACCTCCGAGTCAGAGGTCATTCAACGAGGTGTCTCGCATCGGATAATTTAAAAGGATAATGACACGTGTGATCGTTGAACTTTTATCTAATTTCTAATTTCATCCTCAAATTTTTATTTTGCTCATTGTGAGTATTATGACTCATAAGCTTAACCCAAGGTGTAATGTGATCCATAATCATTTTGATATGATCCAAAAATTAGATTAAACAAAAGTTTAAAGGATGTATCAAACAAATTAAAAACATATAAATAATATTGCAAAATGAGCTAAAGTTTAGGACATATTGACATATTGAGTAATTTAAAGATTTGTGGATAATATTATACATCAAATGAAAGTTTGTGTACTGAAAATTCCAAGAACATATTGAATAAAATTAAAAGTTTTGGGACAACACCACATGTTTGGCTAAGGTTTTTTATCTTTTTTTGGTAAGGTAAGATATGTATTAACTTTCAACCAAAAGCGTTATTCAGCAAGAAAAACTAGGCACCAAAAACTTGCACTCAATAAGACAAACATGTCAAGCGAGTGAAAGGGTACTGAGTATAAAAGGAACAAACACAGGGAAACTACAAAGCAACAACCCTCAAAATAGCTTTTACAATGGAAGATTAGATGCCCCAAAAGAGAAAATAGAGGGATCAAGTCCCCAACTTCGTTATATCCTCCTATTCCTAAAAGTATCAACAATGTGGTTGAAGGTGATAGCCTTATTATTGACAACCTTAATGAGATATTGTTTTAATGCTGGTACAAACAAGGCTTGGCCCCAAAAAAAGATGTTGCTCCTAGTCTTCTAAATCAAATGACATAGAGCACTGAAAGAGAACCGAGCAATGACTTGATAAAAGTCATTTATAGAGAGAGAATTGATGGCCCAACAAAGATTATCCATCCACGATCTGTTCTACCATGGGATATTGCATCTAGTAGCCCAAAACATAGCAAGGGCATTGGATACATAGCACCCAAAAAAGAGATAGTCGATAGAGTCCGATCTTGAATTACAAAAGGCACACGAAACATCCACAATTCTACCATATAATAGTAAAAGAACTTGAGTTGGAAGTCGGTTTCTTGTGATGAGCCAAAGGTGGAATTGATACTGAGGGACGAGCATTCAATTCCAAACAAAATAGTACCATAGGACTACTCTGCCTTTCCGACGGATATTTTTCCCAAGCTGACACAATGGAGAAAGTATTTGAGGAGTGCTCCAACCAAGTAAATTTATTAGAGTTCTGTGTAAGCAACGGTAGAGGATGCATCCAAGATTGGAGAACGTAAAAGATAGATTGGCTTGGAGCAGAAAATAGATCCGCAACCTTAACCTGCCTAGAAAGACCCGAGCAGTAGATAAACATGTCCGAAAATAACACATTTAAAGGTCCATGTGGATGCCAAGGGTCAAACCATAGAAAAGTTGTAAGGCCATCACCCACCCGCCACATAAAACAATGTTGGAAGTCACTCCTAAAATCAAGTAATTTCTTCCAAGCCCAGGAGCAAAACATTAGCTTCATAACTACTCAAAAGTTCTTCCTTTTTAAGTAGATAGAATGGATCCACTTACACCAAATGGATTCCTAGTCCGTGAAGAGGATCCATATATGTTTCAGCATGGACACCGTGTTGCTATCACAAAGTTTGTGAATGCCAAGTCCTTCTTCTTCTTTTGGGAGGCAAATGTCTTCCCATGCAACTTTCGCTCCCCTTGACCCAAGGCCTAGGCCCTTCCAGAGAAATTGTCGGCAAATTTGTTCTATTCAGTCTAGCACCGATCTAGGCAACATGAAGATACTGGTCCAATATACTTGTATCGAGTGGAGGACCGATTTGATAAGCTGAAGACGGCCCGCAAACGAAAGAAAACGATGTGCCCAAGATTGCACTCTTGAGGTTAACATATTGACCAAGGCATTACAATCAGCCTTACCAAGTCTCAATGAAATAATGGGGACTCCTAGATAGCGAACAAGTAGTGAGCCTACCCTAAAGCCAAGAGTTTGAATAATCTGGTCACGAGTTAAAGTCGTTCCTCTCGCAAGGAAAACTTCACTTTTATTCAAGTTGGGTCTCAAACAACTCCAAGATGAGAAGGTATAAAGACCGTCCTTAATGCAAGAAACATAGGCCATGCTTGCTTCACTGAAGAGGAAAACATCATCCGCAAAGAATAAATGGGAAAGGCAAATAGACTCACATCTCCAAAAGTATTTGAATCCCAGTTGTCTTGACTAAAGAAAAAAAATCCCCGAGAATACCTCCATCGCCAAAGTGAATGGATAAGGAGATATGGGGTCTCCTTGGCGTAAGCCACGGCCACTAGGAAAAAATCCATGAAGCTCCCCGTTAATAAAGATGGAAAACTTAGGGCTATGAAAGCAAGTCATAATCAGTCCAACCAAATGATTGGGAAGAGTTAATTTCAAGAAGTCTCAATCAATGGTATCATAAGTTTTTTGGAAGTCTACCTTGATGGCACATTTTGGCAAGTATGGATTAATGTGGAAGCCACTAAAAAGCTTCTAGGCTAACAAGATATTGTCACTAATTTTACGACCTTTAACAAAGGCATTCTAAGGAGTACTAACAATAATTGGAAGGACAATCGCCAATCTATTAGCTATGATCTTGGTGATGCACTTATAAATAGTGTTGCAACAAACAATTGGTCTATAGTCAGACACTGAAGAGATGTTGGAAATTTTAGGCACAAAGGCTAAGATTGTATTATTTACCTCTTGCAATAATTTCCCTGAGATAAAGAAGTCCATGACCACTTCCAAGACCAAAGACCCTACTATATCCCAGTTAAGTTTAAAAAACTCAACATTATAACCATCCGAACCAAGGGTCTTGCCCACCGCTAAAGAGAACATGGTATCATGAATTTCCATTATAAAGATAGGCTGAGAGAGGGAACAAACCTGTTCCTCATTCAATGTGTGTTGAAGTACCTCTTGGATCTCCTTAAGGGAAGGCCGAGTAGGAAGATCTGATAGAGCTAGGAGGTCCCTGAAAGTGCGATACAAATAAATGATGCACCATAACAGGATCAATCACCAAATTATCGGAACTGTCCAAGACCAAGATAATTCTATTCCTCAGATGTCTTTTGTTGACCGAATGGTGGAAGAACTTGGTGTTTTGATCACCTTCCTTCAACCAATGAACCATGGATTTCTGTCTATAGAATGATTTCTTATGCAGCCGAAGATCAGTAAGGTTTGGAGCTAAATTTTTTCTAGTTCCACAAGAAAGTTGTTGCTGGGATCCTGCTGGAGAGCATCATGGGTGAGTCGTAGAGCTTGCCTTGCATTTGTCGTTCTCATAGAGATATTAGAAAAGGACTCCCGTTGAGCTGCTTAAGGTGGCCTTTAATGGTTTTTAATTTGCAACATAACTTGAACATGGGGGTGCCCACCCCTTGGTCATCCCACACTTGGGTGACCATTGCATGAAAACTAGGGTGCTTTGACCAAAAGTTGAAAAACTTAAAAGGTTTCCTATGGGTAAAAGGAGCCATAGCTTTGACTACCATAGGTGTATGATCAGAAATGCCTGAGGAGAGGAAAGTGGATTCCGAAAATGAGAACTCCTAGCACCATTTTGTATTAACAAGCACCATGTCGATCTTCCTCAGCTTTCGACTAGCACCCGAAGAAGAAGACCAAGTGAAACGGTAGACAACATACCTTAGGTCCTCAAGCTCTGCCTAAGCTAAACATACCCTGAATTCATCAAAAGAAGGAAGCTATATATCCGAACTCCCTATGTGATCCAAGGGATCGCGAATAGCATTAAAATCCCCAGCCACCAACCAAGGAAGATCCAGCAAGGTAGTGCTTAGATGCGTAAACTCCTCCCATAAAGGTCGTCGAGAAATAAAAGTGCGCTCTACATATATAATGGATAGGCAAAAGGCGGACCCTGAATTTAGGGACCTAAACTTGCCATGAACTGCTTGGGCATTAAACAAACACACATAAAAAATCACCAAATTTGAATTCCACCCAATCCAAACCCTTCCTCTAGGGGAATATTCATAGTTTGAATACCAATTCCAGCTAGATAAGAGACTCGAAGATATGGACAAGAAGAGGGATGTGGGGACTTTGGTTTCCAGAAGCCCAACACAATAGATATTGTTGGAGATAACAAAGCTTCTAACTTCTGCTTGTCTAATAGGATCCATAAGACCCATAATATTCAAAACTCCTATATATATACACGAAGATGGAAGTGAAGACTACCTTCACTTGCTCACTTGCCGCCGATTGACCACCGCTTTTGGGCAGACGACTTTGGAGCAAAAGGCATTGGATCCGGGCTTGATCCTGCCTTGCTTAGCTTGCTGGTGAGTAGGGTTAATAGTAGCAAGTAAAGTATCCTTTGAAGTTTCTTCCCGTGGAACTGTCCACTAGGTGGTCCTCCTCATTAGAACTACTTACATTAGTTGCATCCTCCTCAGGGTCTTCATTTGAGCTAGACGAAGCTACTGGAGTGGTGGATTCCACTAGACAAGTTGTATCGATAGGGAGAGACGAAGACATGACATCATAGATTTAAGGCATCATTTGCTTCCTTTGTTCCGTCCTGAACACAGAAGGTTGCATTGCAATAGGAGCTGCAACATCTAACTTCATAGAGAGAGTAGGGATAACTTCCTTTAGCCTATGAGAATGCTTTTTCTTACTAGGACGAGCTTGTTTCCACCCTTCCTTAGAGATACCGGAATAGAGACCGATTTTGGGAGAGTGACAGGAACATGGCTCTAGGTGGAGAGGCCGTTATGGGCTGAAGCTGGCTGAGTGGCCACAACGAGATCAGAAGGGCTTTCTTGGGCAAGACATTTGTGACCAAAGGTACCACAACTAAGGCATGAGATCGGCCTCCATCCAGTATGCGTTTCACCATTAAGTATGATATCCATCGAATCGCAACAAGCATTCTTAGCCGATATCTCTACACATACCCTAACAAACAAGATCATCCCCATTTGTTCAGTCCTTAGATCAACATATAGTGGTTTGCCAATTACACTAGCCACCGCACTTATCCCAGGAGCAAACTATAGAGCATAATGAATGTTTTTCAACCTGATCCATACCTGAATAGAAGCATGATTGTCCTTCTTCAATTCTAAAAGAGGGTTCCATTATTTTAGAATAAGTGGGACTCTAGCTACAGTTAATGGGCCCCCATCAAGAATTTTTCTACGGAAGTCTAGGTCTGGGACATGGAAGAAAAAAAAGCCTTGATCATTCACCATAACATCAGTGAGATGATTACCCTAAGCATGCTTCAAAGCTATTTCAATCAGTTTAAATTGGAGTTTTTTCCCAACAAAGTACCCAACAATACACTCGTACCACTTCAGATCAGTGGCTTATGAGATGTCATCTGAAAGATTAACCACTGACTTGTCATTTATAATCATAGAGGGTATATAAGTGAGATCATACCCTTTCACGGCCGTCTTGGCAACATTAGCCCAAGATCGAGTAGGAGGGGGTTTTGACCCACTAGGTTGTTAAGCACAAGGTTGAGGAGGATTGGCAAGGGGTCTACTTCGATTTCAACCCCTTTTCCCATCAACTTGAGGGGCCTTAGAAGAGGCCGCCTGGCCTTCACTAGCAATAGCGGAAGGGGTCGAAGACTTCCCAGTTGAAGGTTGAGCACGGGGCTAGGGATGAATAGAAGAGGGCCTACTATAGCTTTAGCCTTGTCCACCATCAGCTTCTTGATGGGTTTTGCCAGCAGCCATTTGTCCTTCAACCGCAACCGTTGAAAGGGTCGAGCTCTTTGTAGAGAAATCCATGGAGAAACCCACAAAACCTTAAAGTCAAGTGAGCATTAACACACGAGTAGGGCGTACTAGGGGAATCACTTCAAAGAGGATATGGACCGGAGGAGGACGAGCCTAGCCTCCAAATCTCAACCCCAACCATCAGCGCTAGCTCCCGGAAATGAAGAAAATGCAGAATGTCAGGAGCAGTGTATTTGGGCGCCTTGCTAAAGAGGAAAGATGATTAGTAACCGCGAGTAATGTGCTTTTTGGCTAAAGTTTAGAATTCATATTGAGCAAATTAAAATTTCAAGGACGATATTATATATTAAGTCAAAATTGGAGGATTATTCTTGTCATTTTCCCTAAATTCAATTTCAGCATCGAAAATAGGCATGGGCTGCCAAAACGCACCCGTTCAAAGCGATGTAGGTAGGGTACGGACAGGGCCCCCCACCGGGAAAATTCAAATCTAGGTCGAGACCGCCATTGAAAGAGATTCTCCGAACTCTGCTTCTTCCACTGTTTCGGAAACCTGAGGGGCTCTCTCTCTCTCATCGCGAGCATGGCGGAGGCCAGCGCCGCCCCACCGCACCACGACGATCTCTTCTCCTCCGTGATCTCCGACATCAGAACCTACGCCGGCAACGACCCGCTTCTCCCCTGGCTCCGGTAACGCCGGATTATCCCCCCGCTGTTTCCGTATTCCCGCATTTCGTTTCGCATTTCGCTAGAACTGTAGATTGACGCCTTTCGATTGTTCGCGGCGGTTGTGGCAGCGGGATCAGGCGGATGAAGGAGCGTCTTCCTCCTCAGGCCCTGAAGGAGAAGCTCCCTAGGTTTCTCCAGAAGTGCGCCGAGAAGTTCCAATCGGACCGCCGCTACAGGAACGACTTGCGTTACCTTCGCATCTGGTTGCAGTTGGTAATCCCTTTTCTTGACTGCATTCGTTGGTACTAGTCTTTTTAATGAGCAGACCGAGAATGCAGAATCATTGGTTTCTCCTTATTTTCTTTCCATGAATATGGCGAGCCTTGCTCGAAGTAAGCCAAGGAGTTAGATTTAGGTGGAGCTTTCTGTAGTTTTATCATGTGAAAATGCGTTCCCAAGATCGAGTCTTCTTTTGTCTCATTGATCAAATGGGTATTTAATAGATTTTTTTTGTCAATGAATGTGCAGATGGATTATGTCGATGATCCGAAGGTGCTTTTGAGAGTGATGGAGATGAATCGCATTGGCATGAAGCGGTCTCTCTTCTACCAGGCGTATGCTCTTTACTTTGAGAAGATAAAGAAATTTGAGGAGGCTGATAAGATTTATCACTTGGGAGTGCAAAAGTAAGCTTTTACCCTGTTATTTTTACCTCTATTGGATGCACGGTTGGCTAATCAGCAGAGAAAAAAGGAGACTCATTAACAAGCGATGAGTATTTTGCAACATAAACTGTGAAGCTGTGCCAGTGTTACAAATCGGCAGAACAATTGCTAGCCTTTTTGTGATTGGATAATTTGGTTGTTTTCAGATGCAACTTTTTAGAGACTTTACTCTTCTTGGCTTGTAAAGCTGTTTTTTTCCTTTTAACTGTTGGGCAGCCTTGCTGAGCCGGTGGATGAGCTGCAGAAATCGTACGAGCAATTTCTCCATCGGTTGGAGAGACACAAGATTAAGAGGATCCAGGTATCGTGTGTTCTTTTGATGTTGCTTGTGGCAGCTTTAAGTGATCCTTCTCATGGTCATAGTCATCTAATAAATGGCAGATGTTCCACAGCATCAAGAAAGGAGAGCCAACAAAGAAAACATTTGCCACTCTTATGGAAGGAATGATGGGACATGCCATGACAATAACGTTAAGAAATCAGTTCTTCAGGACAAAAATGTAGATGCTGACAAAATTTGGGAGGAAAAGTCTCAAGATGGTAAGCCACTGGCACAATCAAGAACAGATGGGGTCGTGGGGAAGGAGGAAAGTGGAATGATGGAGGTTAGAAAAGCATCAAAGCCACAATTGACTGAGGAAAAGAAAGTGGATGAACCTGCCGTATCTTGCTGTGACTCTGTAGTTGTAGATACTGCCCTTGTTGGAAAGCCTGAGGCAGAAGATGCATGCCATCATGGACTGGTGGAACCAACAATAAACATGAAGGAGGCAATGAATGCCATCAACAGCATGTTCAGAGAGCCAATCGAGATGCCAGTTGGCAGAGGCTCGCTTAGGAGGCATGAAAGGGAAAAGCAGAGTTCCAGCAGCAATTTCAAGGTCTTTGTTGACGAAAATCCAGAGAAGCAAGTTGAAGCATCTCAAGATCAGAAATGGGAGAAGAGTTCTTCACTTCAGCACACAAGATCCACACTTGCTCAGCCTCAGGGGGAAGGATTTCAAATATTCATTGATGATGAAGGAAATGATGATGGAAAGGAGAATGGAGACTCGGAGCAGGATCAAGCACAAAATGTCTCTGATTCCCATGTGAATGCTTTTGTGTTCATTCGACCAAAGGATCTTGCTTCTGAAAATTCTGATGAGCTAGGTATAGCAAGCTCAGCCAGAGGAAAGTTAAGAGAGGATACAGTCGTTTGCAAGTTTGTTGGTTCAACCATATTAGATGAGCCAGTGGTGGAAAATGCTTGCCACCATGGCCTAGTAGACCCCACTATCAACTTGAAAGAGGCCATGGAGGACATAAATAACATGTTTGGAAAGCCAATAGAATTTGTAAGATCTAGAAGATCAAAGAAGCGGGAAAAAATATTGGAGAAGGAGGAAAATTTTAGTGGATTTCTGATACTTCCTGACGATGAATTGGAACATCAACCAGTTGTGGATCCAGGAATAACAGCAGCAAAAGCTCTTCACAGGGAAAGAGATATAGGGTTTTCAATTCTTTCAGATGATGTAAAACATCCTAACCACAAGGTGGCACCACAGCCATCCAGCAAATCAAGAGAGAGTGACTTGTTTGAGCAAACTGTCTTTACTAAGCAGGCCATGGATGATATCAACAAGATGTTTGGAATGCCATTGGATTTCTAACTCAGATGATACCTGCCTCTACCTTAGATAGGTTGAGTTCTGCCATGTTCAAACTTTTATATATATTGGTTGAGGGGTGTGTTGCATTGTCAAAATGTTGAATGAAGTTTATATCAGTAGCTCTTTTTTCTTTCTCCACTTCCAGTTAAACTATACTTCTGTCTGAGTGGCTAAATGTGAGAGCTGATTTGATCTTAGGTTCTGTGTTACATCAGAAAGCTTGGTATCTTTATTTCGAAATTCAAATTGGGAATACATGATTGATTCCAGATAATTTTCTCACTTTCTTTGGGTAGTTGCAAGAATTGACTAAAAAACGTGGTGAATAAAAAGGGCAGACATTTATGTTAGCAAATTGTCTGGGATTGGAAGTTGAATCAAGCAATTTCTTGGTGTGATGACCACAGGGCAGGAGTGACAAGTAATTGAATGGAGGTCGTTTTTTGTCTTTCCCTTCTCGGATCCTAAAAATAATGGTGTTTGAAAATTAAAGCTGGAGAAGTAAACTGTATAAGGTGACTCAAATACCAGTGGAAAAGCCTCCACATGTCAAGCTTTCCCTCTCACGTTTGTGCCTTTTCACGCTGACAAGCAATTGTAACGGCGAAATAACCAAAACATGGTCTTCTAAAAGAACTCTCTAGCTAGCGACTACTGGTACCAATCATTTGGCAATTGATTGCGCCAAAAGTTAACTGAAAATCATGTCTAGTTGCCCATGTTGAGTAAAGTTTCCAATCCCTTCAATTATTAGCATCCCATTGGAGGTTCTTGTATCGACAGCATGTCAATCTCTACACAGCATACAATCAATTTTCAGCTTCTTCCCATCCTCTGAGAACAGCTCCGAAGTGTTTCACTAGTATGTCAACAACTAAAGGCACCACATCTTTACAAGGAACGCCTTTCTTATAAACATCTCCTAAGTGTGAGTCACTCCCAATTCTACCACCCAAGAAAACATCCACCCCCTCACAAATCTTCCCATTCTCATCCCTTGTCATGCACCCCATGAACCCAATATCAGCAACTTGTACTTGTCCACAACTGTTGGGACATCCAGTCCAGTGCATCCTCACAGGTCTGGTCATGGAAACAAGCCTTTCCACTTCCTCAGTCACCTTCAGAGCCCTAGCCTTTGTCTCAATAATAGCTTGGCCACAGAACTGGTTGCCAGTACATGCAACAAGTCCTTTCATGAGAAGAGGCGGACTGGGGGAAAATCTGTTCTTCAAGAGAGGCTCATCGAGCAAGGTTTCGATTCTTGAGTTCTCGACGTTTGGAATGACAATGTTCTGTTCCACAGTGAGCCGGAGTTCACCTGATCCATACTCGTCAGCTAGCCGAGCTAGCTCATCCATGTCATCTGCTTGGACCCGGCCGACTGGAACGTGAACTCCAACAAAGCTAAAGCCTTCTTGCTTCTGTGGATGGACCCCTAAGTAATCCCTCCTTTCCCACTGCTTGTGAACCAGGTCCTCAGGGGACGCTCTTTCTAGTATCTGGTGGGGCATTCTCTTTACCACCTCTGACCTGAATCCTTCAATACCCTGCATTTATTTTGGAGAGTTCACATGTTCATCAGATTAGCAGGATGAATAAACTAATATTTTTTAACCGGTAAGAACTCTTAGAAGAGAAATAGAACATCCAATTGGAATTATCCCCATCGTTGCTTACCAATTCATCGATTAACCACATCATTCTTGTCTTCTGCCTGTTTCCTCTGGTTCCAAGATCCCTGTAGGCCTCAAGAATAGCTTTGCACACAGGGATTACATCATCTGCTGAGACCCAGGCATCTAGAGGAATTGCTTCCTCGCAACGCTTGGGGCTAAAGAATCCACCAACCAGCAAATTGAATCCAAATTGTCCATTCTTTATTGCAGGTATGTAAGCAAGGTCATTGATGTGAGGATGCTCATAAAGATCATGAGAACCAATCACACAGGCATTCCATTTCCGAGGCCTGCACAGTATTGATGCACGTGAGTTGGTCGATTTAAACATTGTAAAGTCAAAAACTTTCCTACTAAGTCAATTTGGTGGCTCTCTCGGATTTATTATTATTATTATTATTATTTTGATAAAAGGCTCACTCAGATTCACTGACCAATATATGCACTACTTAATTGCCACCAATTTGCAGTAACATGATAGTCAGTTATCCCTGAAGAGAGTCAATCATAACAAAGTAGGATCAGGCTAACTGAAACCAAAAGAACTCACAAGTTTGTAATGGTAGGATTTCCACGGAAATTCCCAGTGATGAACTGAGACAGTAGGTTGGTATAAGGCCGTGTATCGACTATCTCATCAGGATCAATGCCTGCCAGGGGGTTTCCAACAGGATTCCTCACATTGTCCATGCCACTTTGGAGGCTGGTCAAGCCCACTTCAGCCAAGCCCTTGAGTATTTCTGGAACATCAGGCAAAACCACCCCTCTGATCTGCCAGTTCTGCCTGGTGGTTACATCCGCACACCCGTCTTTTCCATATTTCCTTATGACACTCGCCAAGTATCGGGTTTGTGCGCTTGTTGTCACCCCATTTGGCAGCTTCAGTCTCATCATGAATCTACCATCTAAATATCAAAGGCGCAAATTATAACGAGACTAGATTAGAACTTTAGGTGACCTCGCCTTTTCTTCAGCAAACTATTTGCAAGTATTATATTCTTTATTATCTCTATGAAGAGGAGGATTAATCAACCCTCGATACCAAAGCTCATATGCATATTGCTAATCACCGACACCTTGACCTAAATATCCTCAAGCACTATTTCCTCCGCTAAGAATGACTACTATTCTCTTGCGGTGTACTTGTTTCTTAAGTGCATCCAAGTCCTAAACAACTCAGTTGAGCATATAAGGAAAAGAAATATAGGCAGATCATATTGGAATACAAACACATTAAATACGGTGCAGACTCACATTGATGCTTCCTCCTGTGGAACAAGCCAAGCCACTTGAGCCTCACGTCGATATCATCCTTGGTGAGCTTAGCCCTGTCGATATCTTCCATTGACATCTTAGCGAGCTCTTCAATACCATTCTCCATGAACAGCTTCATTGGCTCTTTCTCAATCTTCACCTTCTCCTGAGGATTTATGCCCTGCCTGAACTTCTCCTTCAGCACCCAATACCCATCTCTCTCCTCCACCCTGGGCTCCAGCCTCACCACGTCTGCCCCTACCCCCAGCGGAGGTGGGGCGGCCGTTGGGGTGGTGTCTGCAGACACCTTTGTCCAGAAGAGAGAAGCCGAACTCTTCTGGCATGGCAAGGGAGATGAGAGAAAGCGGATGGACATGGAAGACATGGTTCAATGTTTATGTGATGCTCAAGCTCAAGAAACTCTAGTTTGTGATATGCTTCAATGGAGTGAGACATAGATGTTTGCATCTTCTAGGCCTTATGAAGGTTATTGCTGGGACCTTAGGAGAGATGGAAAGGAGAGGAAGAGGAGCTGACTTAAATGGCCCTTGGGTGTTGCTAAAGGCCATTCATTATTTTTCCTTTTTCTTGTCCCCTTGAGGTGAGATGGAGAATGCATGGTGAGTGAAGAAATGAAATGTTTGGATTGTCCTTATTACTGCATGGTATTATCCAAATAGTTTCTGTATTTTTTATTGCCCCTTCATTTTGTACGCCTGTGGTCTTTGCCATATCAGGGTCAGGAGGAGGTGGCTGCATCGTGGGTTGCAGGATCAAATGACTTTTGCTATTGGTCAAGGGACCATATTAAAGTTAACCGGGCTTAGTTGAGTTTCTCCATTAGAATTTTTAAAGGAGGTGATGAAGCCACTCAGGAGAGACCAACCAGTGGGCCAATATTCATTTACCAGTTCTGGTTTTCCGACACAACATTTCGCGTCTTGCCAACTCGTTTTGATCAACCGGTTTGGCCTTTTGAGTCCTACTCTCCCTCTGGACTGACCCACCATGGGGGGAAAAACCAAAGAGATCTTTATCAGTGAGGCACATGTGTGCCTTAAAATGGTGGTCTAGCCTGAGAAAAAGGGCAAAAAAAAAAGACAAGCAATGGTTCCCAGCCAAAAAAATCATTGACCAATCAGGAAGCGATCACAATCTTCTCCACTAAAATTTTCTCTAGCCGACTCCAAAATGGTCGATGATCACTTTCAGTTTCTGTCTGTACGAGAGTCCAAATGACAATGCTCTATGCTTTGGGATTTCCCCCCTTATCTTCCATCTCATTCGAGATAGTTAACTCTCAGCTCCAGTATCTCCAAAACTAAGTAATAACCTCTCCATGCAGCAAAACATCTGTGTTTTCTGGGTACCATTCCATTATTCTCTCCAAGGTCTCACGGTCAGGACATCATTAGGTTTTGAAAAGGACAGTCCCCCTTGGCTTGGGGAGAGGGACAACATGATAGAAAAGGCAACAGCTTTAGAAAACTATGGCCGCGGTTTCGAGGGACCCAATGGTTCAAGGGACACGTGGGCTTATTCAGGAATTGAGAAGCTGTGGTGCACCTCTTCAAAGCGGCCAAAGGTCACCGCTGTGACAGCCGCCACCACACAGTCAAAACGACAACATGTGGCACAGAGACTTCAACGAAGAGAAGATGATCGAAGGGACAAAGGAAGAGAAGGAGCTCCGGCCAGCTCACGAGATGGAAACGTGTCCAGGAGAGAGTTCGACGAACGTAAAATGAAACTTCCATGATTTGACAGATTTGCTTGATAAGAGGATGGATATTGATTGGTTCCTGAGCTATGGAGGGATGGATTGTCTACGTCTTAGGATTAAAGAAAAGGGTTTTGGCTAATTTAATCTGAGGCGTTTTATGAAGTGGCTGCTCCTCCTCTTCCTTGTCGTTTGCCCACCATTAAAATAATACCCTGCAGGAGCATCATTTTTCTCGTACGACGATTCCTGGAAGTTGGATCCTCATGGGAATATTCTATTCATCCTTCGCTAACTTTTGATTATTATCGATAAAATGGCAAGCTCAACCGATGAAAACAGTTCTGTCAGCACGATCGACAACTAAAAGAATCCATAACTTGCTGGTGAAATAAACAACACATAACATGAAGTTATCGATGAGAACTTTTATCAAGATTTGGAAAGTTGATCGATCAAATCATTGATGGCAGCTAATTGACATATAAACTAATTGTTAAGTTGTTATATTTATTGCTGCTATTTTAGGATTTGTATCACTTATTGTGGATAAGTATTACTAGATCAATAACCTTTTTATGCAACGGTTTGAAGAGGGATATAAATACCCAAATGTGTTCATCGTAAAGGATCTTCAATCAATCCAAAAACTAGGCGTTTTTTTTGCAAACTCATTTTTATGTGTACTTCCAAGCAATTTTACCACGATTACCTCTAATCTATGTACCTTTAATTTTTTTTTTGTCATTTATTTTTCTATCCAAAATCAATAAACGATTCATCCACGTTCGCGAAAGGATATTTCATCGTTTTTGTACATCCATCCACGTTCTTGGAAGGATCTGTCATCGTTTGTGGTTAAACGGTCTTTTTATCAAGTTTAGGAAGGATCTCTCCGGATCTAAACGGCATATGGTTTCAACCAAAAGACAAAAGTCAGATACCGCAAGTGCAAGTCCCCCACTTCAATATTGACCTGATCAAATTCAACGATGGAGCACCCGATGGGATTTTGGACCTAAAAGTTGGTGTTTTGACAAATGAACTTTCTTTGTAGAACGTCTGGACTCGTGCGGGCCTGACGAACCAAAATGAGTGAAACTTTGTTACCACACCCATCAATAGTGCTTCGGACCGGTGTGCTTGAGCAGCCCTAGTGGAGCAGCCCTAGTGGGCCACGAGGCTCCTCATTAGTTCTGGCTTTAACATATGATAAAAGGAACAAGCTTTTGAGAATTGGGCTCAGTTTGTTTTTTGAAAAATGGATGATTTAGAAAATATTTTCCTAGAAAAGATATCTCGTTCTGCTTCCAACTGTTTTCCCTTCTCTGACGTGTTCCTCAGACGCTTGAAACTTCCAAATAGAATTCGTGCCAGGCCCTAAGTGCAACTCCAACGGTCAATCTCAAAGTCAAAGCATGGTATCAAAGCATCAACCTGGATATTGAAAGGACCCAATATAGTTGTGGTGGAGTAAGTCCATCACACTCTTCCAGTTCATACCATGTAGGACAGAAAATATGTAGAAGATCTAGATTTGAACCGTGAATATCTGTATTGCCACCTAAAAGAGTCATAGAAATACATCAAAGGTTATGACCCAAGAACTAATCTAATGCCCTGGACCAAAATAAACTTAAATCCAGCTTCCGTCATGGGCTAACACAACGATCAAATGTCTTGAGCTTGTCACGGTGAGCTTGATAAATATTCCGTCAGTTCTTTGCTAAATTTATTGCTCCATCCATCACTCGCATAAGCACGATATGCAAAAGAGGATGGGGGCACCGGGAGGCATGGATCCAATGAACTTCATATTCACCTCCTCGTGAGTTCCCACAGTAGGAAATGCACAAATGGCCCACTCTGCCAAACTGTAGCCAGGATGAGAAACTACTCAGACAAAAATCACTTCAAATTTCGCACATGGGTTGCTTTGCACGTGACTCCTTAGGTCTGCGTCATCTTTGAATTTGAATGTATACAGAGCCTGCCTCTGCGTCATGCCAACAGGGTATATCCTGTAAATTCTAAGTTTCTTCCCTCCTCTTATGCTTTCAGGTCTTTCTTCCTTCCAGATTGGCACATGATTCATAGAAGTGAACTTCCTCCAAATTGCAGACTCCAGGGCCTCCAGCGTGAGTTTCCTGTATGAGCATTAAATTATCTTGAAAATTCTTCCCGAATGTCAGCAAGAAACATCAAGGAAGACAAACAAAGGGATGAACCAATAGATTTATCCTACATGTCAAATGTATAGAGAAACTGCTGTTTTCTGCTATTGTTTTATACATATCAAGGTGCTTACCTCAGGTAAATGGATACCATCTCAAACCTCCCTCTTTCTCTCACGAACAAATGGTATACGGTTTCTGAGCCTCGAGTGCACTTGCATGGACGATTCTTGAAACCTGGGCTTTTCTCTTCTTTCTGTCTAATCGTGGTAGCAAGATGAATGCAAAGTCGGCATGATGAGTGAACAGCTGCCATATCCACAAGGGCCTTGAAAGAATCAGATGGACCCTCATACTTCCACCTATTAGAGCCACATGCATATTAGAAGTCCTTCAGAATCAGAACAATATGAGCATTTTAGAAAATAAACGAAAGAACAAACAAAAGTAATTATCCATGGGCACGTGTTTTTCTTTTTTGGGGGTTTTTTTTTTGTGTTTTAGGGGGGGGGGAAGTACCTTAATGATTGGTTGTATGCTACGGGATTCTCTGAGAGGTACTTCATTGTCTTGGCAACTTCTGAAACATCTTTTAACTCCTTGATATGTAAATATGAACCAGGAGCTGGTGCAAAATCCTCAATGTTTGGTGCACCAATAACCACAGGAACAGAACCTGCAGAATTCATTATGTCACAACTATTTCGGCACTGGGACACAGTTAATAGGTTTTTTTTTTTTTAATAGGTAATTGATTTCCTCAAATTTTATAAACAGACAGGATATGTTTGCCAATGTCTGTATGGGACAAACTTGCTCAATGGACCAAAATAATCCAAGCGATTGCCCCAAAGAGAGAAAGTTGTGTACTGAAATCAGATAACTTGGTATTCAAATTTGGGAAATCCCAAAAAGAGAGATCAAATGGGAGAGTGGATCAACTTTTCAACAAAGATAAATCTATCGGGAGAACTTAAAAGACGAAGAACACCATTTACCAGCAACAAGCGATTGGAAGTATTTCTCAGTGACGTAATCTTCTTCATTAGAATTTTCAAAAGCCAAACTAAACTTGTAGTGCTTCAGAGCTTCCACTTTGTTTACTGCAAAATACAATAAACACAGTTACAAAAGATATGAATAGCTCCATCCAACTCTGTTCTCTGTTCTCTTTGGGAATATAACTGGTCAAAATAACTTGCAGATATAGGATTCTCACACATTCGAGCGCCAATACTTCATGCAGGACGATATGCTTCTCAACTTTTGGACTCATAAGGAGTTCAATTTCTCACAGTAATCTAATTAGGTTGGTCAGTCGATTGCTGCTGGCCCTACTCTTTAAAACAAATCTTCATTGCTCAAGTTCCATATGGAATATACAGAGATGAATCACTCAGATGTTAAAATGCATGAGTGAGATGCACAGATTCATGGAACAGCATAGAGCTAACCTTCATTATTCTAACAGAAGTGTAAGTTTGCTCATGACATCACAAATCCATTTGTTTATCGTGTGAACAAGGCCAAAGGAAGCCATGAGGATTTAAAGAAAGAGATGCTGTCCAGTGACGGTGACAATGACAATTTCTTTCTGCATACAATGTTATACAACCTAAACTAACAGATATTTCTATTATATAACAGTTAACATTTTCAGATTGAGCAGCTAAAGATAATAACACTCACCTCTCCCATCTCGGTTCCTATGGCAGCCACCATATGAATCTATTTTTATTTGAGTCTTTTCAAGAGCCTCAAGAGCTTGCAACCTAAAATTTCGAGCCCCACAGTTAGAAATAAAGGCAGCTGCGATGGCATTCTCAGTTTTTGGCTGCACAGGAGCCATAATATCATACTCAGCCCATGAAAAGTATCCAACTGGAACATCAGAGGAAAGACTAGTCGTCATCACAACATCGATACCTCTCCTGTAACACCAAACATCTAAGATCACAATAAAGAATAATAGCAAGAAAAGGAGTGGAGAGTGCTGCAAGCAATCCAGTCATTCTGCTAGCATTATAATCCAGTGCACTTACATTGAGGCAGCATCAGTCATAATCGTCGTAATCTATGAAAAATATATATATCTTGTGTAATTAATCTATTAACAATTCTGTCCCTTCTGTCACATGTTCTTATCTTAATAACAGCAAAAGTTTGATCTCCTGGATCAGTAAAACAAACACAATGATTTCAGAATTATGCATGTTAACATGACAATTTCCAGATTACTCTAATTCATTGCAGGAGATTGTTTGGCAGAGATCTGAGTTTAGATCTAATGATTGGGTAAACCATTGACAGATCATGGAGAGCGTTTTGAAATGCAGTTTTGACAGGTAAAAATTAATTATCAGATACTTGGTGATAAATGAGATTTACGATTGTGAGATACACAAGCCTGCCCCTCATTATAAAATAACTACTTGCACACTATTCAGAGTTGCACAATTTTGACCTTCTTTCCATGTTATATGGTGTTAGCAGCCTAAGACCCCAAGGCTACATCTTCTCTCCACGGTCACTATAAATGAAATTATCAGATAACACATGACAAGCAAATGATTCAGTTCTAAACAACAGTCTCAACCATTTCCATTTTTGCCCTCCCTCCCCTCCCTCGCCACCAACACCACCCCCCCGGCAGCTCCGCTTTCTCTAATGGACAAGCACTCATGCATGGGGTAAATTACACCAAGCTCATTGCTTCCCTTAATTCTTCAAAAAGCTTATATCACGACAACATCTGTCCAACATACAATAGCAATAAAGGAACTCCAATATGGGGACTGCTGAATTTTCTTGAACCTACAACACCTATCAAAAGTACAATCAACTCAACCTAGATAGTGCTTACCCACCGTCGTGCCTGAGCAATATTATTTTCTGCATAATACTGTGAAGACTCCATTGATCTAAGTATAGTAGCTGTTCCGGCTTGCCCATGTAATCCAATCTGCCCATCAGGTTTCCTATCTGAACCGAACCCAAACTTACATCCAACAGCACATGTCTTCCACTCCTGTGTTAATTAAGGATGCCAAGGAATTTCTAAAATTTAGAAAAATATCATAAAAAAGTATAGAGACAGTGTCAATAAAGGATTCCAACCAAAACACACTGAAAACTCATGATGACATTTCCTAGAAACAGAGTTGAGCCACAGCAATTAAAGCATATAGAGGAACTCCAACATCTCGAATGTAATGCTTAAACACATAGCTAAGAATAATCCATATTGAAGGGAGTGGAACTATAGCTTTTGCTTGAGTTCCTGATTTTACGAGCTAAAGGAAGAAGAGAAGAGAGGAGATTTAGAAACAGTAACAGCCCAACTTGAACATCCCCACAAATGCAACTTCAATGCCATGTTATAGCGGCAGTTTCCTTCTAGAAGCTCGGTTTTGAAAAGCTCAACTTCACATGGACATGAATTAGTCCAAGTGAAGTAAAAATGGAAGAGAGCCAAGATAAGAATAAAGAGGTACAATTCCTAGCCTTCATCTTTCTTTTGTTTGTGAATCATAACTCAGCAGCTAAGCATTTATTTCTCGCTTGTCCATTCCTAGTCAGTTTCAGAAAATCTTCATTTCCAAGAATGCATACTACACAAACCATTCAATCGACACACTATAAGTGACCAAACGCACAAAATTTAAAGCATCCCCTACATTTACTCATTCTCTTTAAGACAACAAGCAGAAAAATTTATGAACTTAATGGATCGAGCAAGAATCAATTCGACATAAAACCAACAAACGAACATAGAACGAACCTCCTCATGACCAGAAATTAAAATCGGTTCCTTGCCAAAATCCCTAGAATAAACCACGTCATCCTGTTTCTCCAACCACTCCTCGCAGCTCTCCGTCTCCGACCCCGAACTCCGGTCGCCGACCTCAACCGCGACAGGGAAATCGTCGTCGGTCAGGGGCAGCTCACCCCCAGGATGCGAACGGTGGAACACGTCGGCCCAAGAATCGACTAGAGCAGCATTCTTGGCCATATCGAGGCGACCCAGAAACGCGATCTCCGCCACCACCACGAGAATCACGAAGAGAGGCATGAAGTTGGTCCATTTCCTCTTGGGCGCCGCCAGGATCCCATTGGCGATGGGCTGGGAATCGTGGGTATGCGCGCCTCTGGAGAATCTCTGATTCGAAGCAGGATTCGGCGACTTCTCCATCATCTCCTCCGGAAACGACGCGGGTCCGGAACCACCCCTTCCCTCAGAAGAGCCGGGGAGATCGAGGTTACTTCGAGAAAGCGAACCGGGGTCTTGGGATGCTTCTCGTCTCCTCTTCAATATCATCGGACGATCAGAAACGGGGAGAGGAGGACACTGTTTTGGGGGAGGTCAAGAGCAACCAAGCTGAGATTTTTCTCCGTGGAAGTCAATGCAAGCAAACCAATTTCATTGAATATTCAAATTTACACACAAAAAAAATAAAATATACGCACGGTTCGTATTCCCCCAGTGGCGCACGAGCGAAAGTTCCGGCTCGGGCGGGTGTTCTTCAGCCCCCATAAAGACTTAGAAAGTACAAGAAAAGGTCAGGCAGGTCTACCCAATCTGGAGAAGCGCACAGTGCCACGAGCGCCCAGAGCAGGTAGGCCTGGCGATCAAAGTGGGTTGCCTGAGATCCGAAGTTTCAGGTAGGTCTTCTTGTAGGTTTTGGCGATGGGTAATGGTCTATTTAATCATTGAAGACAACACTTGAACTTGCTGCATTAGTTGGAAAGGTGTAATAGGCTAGTTTGGAAAGATCACTGATGTGGCTGTCGCGGCTTCTGATAGTGCAGCGACATGTCGTGCATTCAGACATCAGTCCCATCCACTTCTTCTCCATAATCATTCAATGTCTCTAATGTCGTCTTTCTAGATTATTTGATAATCTATTATTTTTAAGGAAGATGATTTACCAATGAAAGAGAGACGGAAGGATGCATCATACTAAACACAAATGTCATTCTTCGTAACAAAACTTCATGAGTGTTTTAGAAATTAATCACATTGATTTTATCGTATCAATAAAGATGGATTAACTTAATCATGCATGTTACTGCCGTCACGATATTTTCACTATCTATTTAGAGAAAACTGATTTGCCCATTGTACTATCGTAGGTTGAGATCATCAGGAATTCGCGTCACAGAACATTCGCCTTCACAATGGAATGAGACATTTCACCGGCGGATGTTCGTACGCACGTTTCATCGCTTAGCCGAGACAGAACGTTTGAGCGAATGTGGAGATTTGCTTGGTGGGACAGAACGATCGATTCGTCACGTAACAGCAGAACGTCTGGCGACCGAACTGGGCCTCGGACCTGGCCCTTTTCTCCTGACATTCTCAAGGACTTCCGAGATTCGTTCCTGAGCGCAAGAAGAAGCCCACCCACGTTCGAGCGGGCCCAATCCAAGACTTTTTGCATCTTTTTGTATTGGCACGTCTCGTAGATAGACATGCTGCAATGATCCAATTCAACAGCGGCATAAAACTCCTAATTAGGACGCGAGACGTGACATAAACCACCCCGCCCCCCTCCAGCCCCCCAAAGTTTCATTCTTCAATTGTTAGACAGGTAGATGCTACATGGTAATGTTCATGTTCGTGCATACCCAACTTAGCAATTTCTTGCGAAATTGCATCAGCCCGAAAGAACAAGCAAAAATATATCCAGTTTGATTGTATAATTTTTCTTCAATCCTCACACACCAGACAATTCCACCTCTCTTATCCAATCAAAGGCATGGCGAATGTAAAGGGCTTGCTGGAACCAGTGGTTTGAGTTGTCTAAATTCAAATCATCTCAATCCTCAACCTCTATTGTATTTATTGTTTGGCAATATTTATCGGGAATTCAAAACAAATTTTGTGTGTGATATATTCAATATTTCCTCTATAAAAACACTGACTATATACAAATTAGACAATTCCACCTCTATCATCCGATCAAAGGCATGGCAAATCTAAAGGACTTGCAAGGAACTATATTGTGGTTCGAGTCGCCTAAATTTGAGTCATCTCAATCGGTTCATTAACCTCACCTCTATCGTATTTATTATTTTGCCATATTTATTAGATATATCCGATGTTTCCTATAATAAGAACACTAACTCTATATAGACTAGACAATTCTACTTCTATTGCCTCGTCAAAGGCATGCATTGGCTTGAATTTGAGTCACATCTCAATCGACCCATTAACCTCAACCTCTATTATATTTATTATTTTGCCATAATTATCGGGAATTCAAAACAATTCTTTTGTGTGTGATATATCTAATATTTAATATAATAACAACATTGACTATATACAAACCAGACAATTTTACCTTTATCGTCTAATCAAAGGCATGGCAAATCTAAAGAACTTGCAAGGAACTATATTGTAGTTGGAGTATGCCTAAATTCAAATTATCTCAATCGGTCCATTAACCTCGCATCTATCATATTTATTATTTTTCCATATTTATCAAATATATACAATATTTCCTATAACAAGAACATTGACGGTATATGGACCGAAATATTCCATCTTTGTCGTTCTCTCAAAGGCATGGTGTCATCCTAAATTTGAATCACATCTCAATCAATTTGTTAACCTTGACCTCTATCATATTTATTATTTTTCCATATTTATCAAGAATTCAAAAAAAACAATTTTTTTGTGTAATATATTCGATATTCCTCTAATAAGAACATTGACTATATACAAATCAGACAATTCCACCTCGATCGTCCAATCAAAGGCATGGCAAATCTAAAGGACTTGCAAGGAACTATAGTGATATGAGTGGCTTGAATTCAAGTTGTCTCAATCAATCTGTTAACCTATCCTCACCTCTATCGCATTTATTATTTTGCCATATTTATCATATATGCCCGATATTTCCTATAACAAGAACATTGACTATATACGGACCGGACAGTCCCCACATCTATTGTCCTATCAATTCTCACATCTCAATCAATCCGTTAACCTCTCAACCTCTATCATATTTATAGTTTTGCCATATTTATTAAGAATTCAAAATAACTTCTTTTTAGGCAATATATCGGATATTTCCACTAATAAGAACATTGACCATATACGAACCACATCCCACGCCAACCTAACATTATTCTGCCAGCTAATATTTTCCCGAAGAGATCCAAAAATATTGATCTGTCTTGCCATTCTTGTGGCTCCCAAAAGAAGGAAGAAAAGAAAGTCTGTCGACTGAAATTAGAGCGAGTGCTTGACAGTCCTTGACAGTCCTCCTACTCCTCCATTCATCGTCATCACGAGATTTCAAAAAGAGATTTAACATTTGCAGATAATACCCAGATAAGAGTGAATTAATCGGTGTTTCTCTATCGATGTCTAAGTTCTAGAAAAGGGGTAGAAAATAAGGGAGAGAAGGAATGTCATGAATGGAATTTTGATCGAAAAAATTAAATGAAAGCCCTATCGATTCCTGTATATCGATCAAATTCCTATATACAACACTTGGGTTTCAGGCGTCGCCGGGGCCGCTGATCATTGTGAGGAAGGAGACGAAGATTGCCGGACGGAGCACGCCACGATCTGCGCCCACTGCCTCAGCCTCGTCTTCACCGTTACCGGATCATCACCTACAGTTCGGCATCGAGAAAATCCGTCAGGAAGAAGGAACGATGCGTGCACTTCACGTTCGATTTTCTTTCGATTCGTCGATCTGTGCGTACCTGGGTCGTATATGGAGCCGGTGCTCTCGGCGTCGTTGTCCGAGGCCAGCGACGACAGCGACAGGGACGACTCGACCGACGACGACCTCGACAGGCTCCTGTGGTACTGCCGGTTGACCGCATGGTACAGCTCCAGGGCCGGGAACGTGTCGGAAAGCTTAGGGTCCACGCCGCCACCGTCGGCGGGCGAGTCGAACCCGAACCCGAGCTCGATGCAGCCCTTGAGCTCGTCGAGGTCGTCGTCCGTCACGCTCGCGTGCCGCCGCCGGCCATTGAAGCTCCCCTTCCTCCTCTGCCACGCCTCCTCGCGGAGCATGTCCGGCGACCACGAGTGCTGCTTGTGGAGCGGCCGCTGCGGCCCCGCCAGCCTAGGGGGCTGCGGCGCCGCGGCGGCGGCGGCGGCGCTGCTGGGCCTCGACATGGCTGCCGGGCAGGAAGGTTCAGAATTCGGGAGAAAGAACAAGAAAATAACGAGATTTAAGGATGTTTCTTAGGGCGAGGGAGGCTTTATAGGGAGGCACGAGGACCTGTTGCCGTTTTTGAGAGAGCGAGGAATCGAGAAATTCGGCGACGAGATATTGCCGATTTATTACGACCGAACGAGGATTTGGTAACCCAGTCAATCCGTTTAGGCCACGTTGGAATCTTCGAAGGACAATCTGTGCCTCTGCAAGGACTTGCCATAATTTGACTGCTGGCATATTCCCTTTCTCCAAATACCTAAGTCATATTATAATTGGAGTAACTTCATGACATGCACTCGCCTCGGAAAAGTAACATAATAATTGTACGATATATATGTGGCTGGAATCATTTAAATAAAGATTAAGATAATTTCTAATAAGCACATCGATTTTAAGGGAAATTATATAATTTGATCTATACCTCTTGCATACTTTTTAGTCTTGCTAATTTATTCATAAAACTTTTGTGCGAAATTTCCAATGTTCATTGAAAATCGCTAACTAGATTGACAAGTCGACAATTTCCAGCGAAAGCTAATTGAAATGGCTACATTAGAATTTCACACAAAAAGTTTATAATTGAATTGACGAACTGAAAATTTTTTGATTGAATTTGTATAATGTGTTTAAGACCGATTTGATAATTTTCTTATTATTTTTACAAATATTACACGTCATTATTATCATCTCTGATTGATTTAAAAATAAAAAGGATGTCCATCTAAGTTTCGAACTAACCCCTCAAAATTATTATCTTATTGGAGGGATCATTATAGAGTTATTCAAAAAAAAAATTAATTGACTAAATCCACGGCATGTACAGCTTGATCGACTTTATCTTCTCTTTTCTTTAAAAAGTGCATCGACAGATCGATTAGGGGTGCCGCCAGAATTAGGGCTAAACTTCAGGAGGGAGGGAGAGAGAGAGAGAGAAACGGAAGTCAATGACGTGTCGTGGGGTGTCGTTTTTGCTGGTGTTTGCTTGCTTGACATGTAAGCTGAGAATTGGTTCTGGTACCTTCTGTCCAGATAAGCAAGTTGACCCCCGTTTCCTCTTTTGCTGAGCTGTGAATCTGGTGGCCTCCTCAATAAAATATGCTTTGATTTGCTTTTTTGATTCTTTAATTATCCAGCTTATTCAATTTAAATAATAAAATCCCTAATAATTTTGTTTTCGCCAGAACAAAAGTAAATTGATAGATAAGTCTGTCTTCTTCTCAAAATTAGCTTGAGCAATTTCTTTATTTTTTTATTTTCAATGATAAGGTGATTCGGATTTCATTCAACTAATTTTCAAGATTGATGAAATTTTTATTGATCATGACCCAATTAAGGACCTTGATTCAAAGAGGTGGCGTGAGGGTGGGATTAGGGGTGATTGGGTTCAAGGTGGGTAAGGTCCAAACCTAGACCATGTACTTGACCTTGTTATAACCAGTTCTCCTTTTTTGTACCATGTACCATACCCTATTTTTATTGGATTATATTTTGGACCCGACCTTTGTTTTTTCGATTCGGGAATTGGATCTACCTTATTTTTATTGAAACCTGTTTTGTAATCGTTTAATATCCTATACGGCTTCAAATTTAATATTAATTCATGAAAAAAAAAAACATAATCCTCCTAACGTTATAAGACAAAGCAAAAATCTTAACAATGCATAAACATTAACAACAAATGTGAATTTAATATTAGTCTCATTCCCACAAATATTATTGACATAATCTAATGCATATGCTCATGTGTATGAGACAAACTTGTCATTAAAATGACATTTTTCTTGAGTTGGACTGAGAATGCTTTAATTAGTGCCACAATAGTTAGTGGTACTTATCCCACAACCATTACTATAGTTGAAGGTGGGACCATTAAAAAAAAAAAATAATGTATGAGAATAATTTTTTTTAATAATTCTTTGAAGACAATTCTCCCTTAACTTGATTTAGAGATGTGGCTTTCTTTTTTAACAATTCTTTGAAAAAAAAAAAACTCAAAGACACTACACAAAGAGATAGTTTTTTTTTTTAACAAAGTAAAAGCCGGTTCAAAACCGGTCCGATTCTGGGTGGGTCTTTGCTTGGACCTGGTTTCCAAAACTAATTTCAATTGGTTCCCAAAAATTGGAACCGGTTCTTGGACCGATTTAACCAAGAACCGGTTCCCGACCCCGTTTTCAAGTGGTCCGATCCAGGCTTTTGGGTAAACCCGGTCCAGTTGCACATCCCTAGGTGGGAATAACAAATTGAATATAATGATTTTTTGGCATGAGATTAATTGTTGAATTTTTAATGATTCAACGTACAATCACAATAAAATAGAATAAAAGTAGAAAGAGAATTCGAGACATAAGATTTTATCTTTGTTCATCTTTAAATTAGGGTTACATCTAGTAAAAGATTCAACCATAATTAATACATCATATCTCTCTAAAGAAAGAGAGCATATATATATAAATATATCCAGTAGCTAAGGTTATTAAAACCAAACCAAATATTCATGCATTTTTGGTTTGGTTCTATTTTTAGTTCATGCAACCAAAAAAATAACATTTCTTTTTTCCGGTTTGATTCGATTCAATTAATCAAGTTGAACCAAAATTCTCAACAAAAAGTAAACGTCCAACTTAAAATCTTTTTTTTCTCTCATCCTTTATTCAGTTTGATTCCAATAAATAGAGTAAAAATAGGAAAACTGAACCGGGTTTTCAATTCAATTTGTATTCAATTCGAGTTGGATTCACACACTATAAATTTGATTCGGTTTTTCTGAAAATCTGAACCAAATTGAATTGTTACACTCCTACCAATATCTATTCATGAACTCAAACCCAAATTATCAATAAAATATGGGTTTTAATTGTAAAGGTTCTTTGGCTGGGTTGGGAGTGTCGCCTCGTTGAGGCGGCCCTCGGACCCCTGCTTGCTCATCATGAAGTGAGATCTTTGTGCCATCCTATTGATTGAGAGTATAAAACACAATCCAATGGAATTCACTCTATTACTCTTACCCTAATTTTGTATAATTCATAATATTTGCTACGCAAACTAACTTATTTCTTATCCCTCGAACAAAATGATTCAAGCGAATCCAATCACTAGGCTTTAGTTTCAAGTAGTCAACTTCATGATACGAATAGGATAATCATTTTTCACGATATATATTGCCTAATCACCGAGGATTCTCAAAATATGGACAAAAAATCAAATGAAGCAACTCATGTTTTTATTCAAGCTCCACTTATTCGGTGGAAAGTAAATGATTTAAAAATATTTTACTAAAATTAATCATTTTGTCACTTAAAATAATTAGTCAATCAAAAATATTTTCATTACTAATAACCATTTATATCTATATATCTTCATGGATAGTGAGAATTAATTTTTGTTCATTAATTATCGAAGAGATCATTTTTAGAAAGATATTTTTTAAATCATTCATTTTCCTGTCAAATTCTCAAAATATTTTATATTTTGAGAATAATGAGTTGAACTCTGTTATAAAACCATTTGCATTTTTTTTTTATTAGTTAAAGAAGACAATTATTCGGTGAGATAATTTTGATGCAGCCGACCTATACGTACACACACTACATATGAGCTCGAGAATTTCTGGCTCTAGAGCAAGCGCCCATCACCACTTAGCACAAGGAGGAGGAGGAGGAGGAGGAGGAGGAGCCACGCCCACCAGGGATATGATATATAATTTACTATGGCTTGATTCTATTTATATTTACTATGTAATACTAGATAGAAACATAATAATAATCAAGATATTTTTGGACTAAAATATGATATTGACATGGCCTCGTGCTTCTGCATTGCACATGCAATGTGGCTCGCAGTGCACGCCAAAGTCCCCCGTCGCTTTGATTAGATAATGACCGACCTTGCTTCCTTGCCTTTCATCTATGTAGAGAACATTCTCTCGTATGATGTCGTATCGACCAAACGAAATCCGTTTAATTGCTCATCACATCATCGAAAAGAAGAAGCATTTAACTTCTGAAGCATCCGCTTCGCATGTAGTCCTATTACTTGAAAAAGTCCACGACACTCTTCGATCAAATTTGTGTATTTAATACCACAACATACCCTTTGCAGGCATCATGATATATACCGCTGGAAATATTAGGCGATTTCCTTGTCATATTGGATGGTCAAGATTGTCTGAGCCAACAACACCCTCTCTCTCCTCATCACCCAATACCTAAATGAAGATGGCATTATTTTTGCTTAGGCACACCATGTGAAAATTTCTTCGACAAGGGTCTCACATTAACTAACGTTTGAAAAGTCAATGTACTCAATTGGAAGACGATAAAAGGTTTAGGTACTTGATTGGAAGATGAAAAGAAGTTCCATGATGTACTTGAAGTACCAACCTTTCTAGATTTGTTAAATCTCTTAATCGAGTTATAATTACTAACGTATTACAATTTACAATTTGATGACATGTTAATCTAATCACTAAGGTTTATCTCACTAATCACCTTTCTTACATGAAGAGGGAAACGTGAAAGATTCGAATTGCCACATATTTAGGAAATTAGAGTAATGATGATTTAATTTTAGATATTGATTTCAATTTCATTTTTACGCCTTGTAAGAAGACATGATAAAAATCTGATAATTAAAATTATAATAAGAATAGGAGATGATAGATAAAAAAAAATCTGACATTAATTTTTATTTAACTTTTATGAGATATAGAAGTTTGGTGTTGTGGTGGGATTCGTGAGGTCATGTGGCTCCAAAATCTGTCACGGTGGGTGCTCCTCCCGCGGTTTCACAAATCTCTAGGCAGGGGTGTACTTGTGGCGTGGGCGAAAGTGGTGCACGTTCCACCCACTTCCTGCCCGAATATGCTCAGCAGCAATAACATCATGGAGACACTTGCCCAATTTTCAGAGGTTCATGACCCGTCAGCTCTTGGCTCTTTGGCTTAGCATCCCATTCACTGTCCAAACCAAATCTTATTGGTCGATTTAGGGCGAAAGCAGTCGAAACCGACAAACTTGCTGCCAATCAATGTCGAGTTCGTTTGCAGAGGTTGTCGACATAGCACGCTGGATGTTGTCAGATGGAGAGATGGAAGGAGCACTGAGGTCCCAATAGCCCACCCCATTTCCGACGGTCCGTGACTTCACCTTTAAACATCAGAAAGGATCGTAAACCCATTATAACGGTAACGATTCAATTGTCAACCTTTATCAACTAATTTTTTTTTTATCTTTCAATTACATCAATTTAATTCTCGATATTTTTATATTGATACTAATTCAATCTATTCGATTAATTTAAATTAAAAATCCCTGACTTAATAAATTAGTAATTCTTTGTTTTTTGTTTTGTTTTTTGTTATTATTATTTTTTCTTCATTTTGGTTGATAAGAGTCACGACCACCACCAAGACCCTCACTAGATCTAGGCAAGGGCCGCCTAGACCAAAGCCAATTGGCCATGAAGGCTCTAGGCAAGGGCCTTTGTGGTCTTGCTTGCGGCTAGCAACGGTCATCGACAACCCTCGCCGGCCAAAATGATGGAAAAAGAAAAAAGAAAAATATAAACATAATATATTATTAAAAAATATCTACGTCAATGTCATCTATACCGTACTACGTAAGACGCTAGCGTTGACTTTAGCGATTTTCATGTACTCCTACTACGTAGCATGGCTCTGTTCATTTTGTGAAAATTTTCCTCATTTTTCGACATTCATTTCACTTAGGAAAATGAGTCAACATAATTTCCTTCTCAACGAAAAAACTATGCATAAATTCAGGAAAATAATTTCCTCTTTGAAAATGTTGAAAAACATTTTCCAAATATATGATTAGATTTTGTGTTTAGACTCGAAATTCAATGTTTGAACATGGAAACCCCCAACATTGGTTTTTTAGTCTCCAACGCTTGGACTAGGTCCATCAAGGCTGGGTTTGGGCCCATCGAGGCGGAGCTTGGGTCTATCGAGGTTGTGATTAGGTATTTGATGCTCGAGCACAAGTCCATTAAGATTAGACCTGAGTCCATTGAGGCTAGGCTAGGGATCTTAGTTCCTAGGCTCAAGCCCTTAGCACCTAGGCCTGAGCCTCCTACGTCTATGTCTAGTTTCATTAAGACCAAGCTCGAATCCCTAGTGCCTATGTCCTATGCCCATACACCTAACACTACATCCATAAATGTTGGACTTGAGCTATAGTCTCTAACACTCAACCTTGAGTCCACAAAGGCCATGTGTGAGTTATCGACACTCTAACTTGGATCCACAAAGGCCACGTGCAAGTTATCAAACTCTAGCTCGGGTCTTTGATTAATGAAATATTCATTCTTAATCTTTTTAATCAAAATTTCAATTATTTTTTATTTTAATTCTTTTTCTTTTTGCTTCTTCCTCGGTCAGTCATTGTCCACAGCAACAATTATCGATTGGCCATAAGAGAGGCTTGAGCCTTGTTGATTTGGCAAGATTCAAGCTCATCGACCTCAAGCAACTTGAGCTTGTTGACCTTTGGCATGACCTGAGCTCACCTGGTGTCGCTGTTGCCAAAGAAGAAGGAAAAAAAGAAAAGAAAAATAAATAAAATTTTATTTTTTACAAGAAAGAAAAGAAAAAGTAAAAAAAATAAAAATAGATATTAATAAAAAGGAGTGCATAAAGAAAAATAAAATGAGATTTTCCATATCGAACAGGGAAATTTATTTTTTTGCTCATTCTTGAATTTCAGCCAAAAACATGAAAAGATATTATCTTTTATTATTATTATTATTAAAAATGGCTTCATTTTTGCAAAACAAACAAAGCCTAAAGCAATTCGATTGAAAGATTTATGATTTTTCTAGTCATGAAATGTTTATGATTGAATTGATATCAAATATAATGTGCATAAGATTTTTGGTACCTTTTCCATTTCTCTCTAAAAGACTATAGACATCGAGACTAGTCCACCTCCAGCATGCTCTTAGGTGTGCGCTCCTCAACGTTAGCTCGGTGCATTCATAATTTTACTTTTGAAAATTCTCTACCACCCGGTGGGTCAATTCCAAAAGGAGCTCCAAACTTTAGGTCTAGTCCCAAATATATCCCGAATTTTTTTTTATCTCAAGAAAAATCCTAAACTTTAGATTCAGTCCCAAATTTGCCCCAAACTTTTCTTTTGTCTCAGAAAAAATCATAAACTTTAATTTTAGTCCCAAATCTACCCCGAATTTTGTTTTGTCTAAAAAATAGAGTCAATATCATGAAAAATCCCAAATTGGTATACATATGACAAATTTACCCAAAATTAATTTTTTGATCACCAAAACAAATTACCATCTATTAATTTTCGTTAAAAATTTTACCGTCAAATTGCTAAATTAAATAACACGTCACAATTGATGGGTATACTAATTTGGGGTTTTACCCTCCGTTTGTATTACAAAAATTACCACTTTTGATCTATTCTCAAATATATCCCATAGTCTAGTCTTAACTTAACATGACATTTCCACATAGATAATAAATACATATAAGCAAGATGTTATAGAAAATTATTTTCAAAATAAAACCATTTTAGGACATACAAAATTAGAAATTACTAATACGGCTTTTGGACAGAGGCTAACGGGGGCAGATTTAAGATTGGAGTAAAATTTGATGAATTTGATGATTTTCTTTTTGACAAAAAAATTGGGATAGATTTGGGAATGGATTAAGAGTTTGGAATTTTTATTGAACAAAAAAAAGTTTGGGGCAGATTTGGGATTAAACCTAAACTTTGAGGTTTTTTCTGAGATAAAAAAAAGTTCGGGATAGATTTTGGACAGGATTTAAACTTTGAGGTTTTTCGACATATTAAAAAAAAGTTCATGATAAATTTGGAATTAAATTTAAAGTTTGAGGTTTTTTTTTTTTAAATTGACCCCACTCGGGCCGGATGCCATACATGCATATTAAACCTTTTTGTTTTTTTTGTCGAAATGCATATTAAACCTCGATGGTCACAATAAGATCTTTCGCTGTTAAGTCTCTTTCATATCCATCATGTTGCCGCGATAAGGATTTGCCATTTAGACGGTGAGGCAAGGGGCCACGCTTCACAATCCCATTGGTCCGCAAATCACATCAAACAAATCTCAACGCCCACGCCATTGGTCCACGTCGCGAATCGTCTGTGGCTCTCGAACTTTTAAAAAACAAAAAGAAAATAAAAATCCGATTTTTAAAATCCTCGGAAAGCTCGACAGCCGACCTCCTTAAATGGCGACTCGTGTCCGGAGTCCAGAAGGACGTCGACACTTGTCATCTCCCAGCGCAATTAGCAGATTCGATTCGATCTCGAAGGAAAATCCACTTTACCCGAAATAGCAATCGCTGGTAAGAACCGTCACCCTCTCCCTCCCTCGCTTCCTTTTCCTCCAGTTTTGATTCTACGTATGGAAATATGGGGGCGTTGCGTTTTCTTGTTGTTCTTCTTGGCTGCCGAGCTTCGGTTTATATAGTTGCTCTCTGCGCTTATGCGATTCGGTTGGGAAAATTAATTTACTGTAGCTGGAAGTTCTTGGATTCGTGTCCTTGCTTGATCCCACCCACCTGGTTCATTCTGTCTGTGTGATAAAGCTTGTAGATTTTCGAGTGATGATTTCGAGGTGTGAAGTTAGCCGAGGTTATGGGTCGGGCTATTTTGCAGATTTCCAACCTTTTTTATTTTTTCTTATGGCGTGATTCTTTCTTGATTTTCCCATATGAAGCTGATCTTGCCTAATCTAGTTTGAGCTCGCGTTGATGAGCTTCGGTTCATAAAGTGGTCGGCGTCTTAAATTGATTGAGGGAGACGTCTTGTGGGTCCGGCGATTCATGCGTGTACTGCTCGAGATTCTCGTCAATTTGAGATTATCTGAAATTTCTGTACCGTATGCGTACTCCAGACTTAAATTGATTTCTTTCTTTTATGCTCAGAAGCTTCTTGATGACTTGTCCAGTTTCAAGTCTAGATTGTTTTGTCGGATGGAAGCGAACCGGGGTGTTTCCTGCCGGTTAAAAAGCACTTTGTTCTCCCAGTTTGTACTTCGTCTTTTTTAATGATTTGATAAGTAGCTCTTTCCCAGAACTGAACCTTAGAGATGTGTGAATGAATAGTCTATCACTGCCTCACTCTGTCTAGTTTCTTTATAATTCTTCGTGGCTGATTCGTGATCTGAACATGAGTGGAAGAAAACGAATTAAATATTAAGGACTGATCCAATTCATTCGGGTGGGCATGTTAAAATTCTAGCTTGCAGAATGGGTCCTCAAATGGACTTCGGAAACTTAGCTGATGTGCCGGCAGCTGAAAGAAGCACTGGAAGGCAACTGGGAATTCCGCCATTATCTCGGCAACCCTCGGTATATTCCTTGACTTTCAATGAGTTTCAGAACACATGGGGTGGACTTTCTAAGGATTTCGGATCCATTAATATGGATGAGCTCCTGAAGAACATATGGACAGCTGAGGACAGCCAACTACAACTGCAAACCATGGGGCCTTCTGGTGATGGAGGGGAAGGAGGTGGTCAAGTAGGGAATTTGCTGAGACAGGGTTCATTGACTCTGTCGCGGACTCTTAGTCAAAAAACAGTTGATGAAGTGTGGAGAGATTTGTTCAAAGAGACGGAGGATGTGAAAGAAGGGAGTGGAGGAGGAGGTGACATAAATTTGTCACAGAGGCAACGGACTTTGGGAGAGATGACATTGGAGGAGTTCCTAGTGAGAGCCGGCGTTGTGAGGGAGGACATGCAAATGATGGCGAGGCCCAGTGACAACGGATTTCATGGGGAAATACCACGATTCACTAGTAATGGTCTCACCAGTAGTGCGGCTGCTGGAAACAATGACATATTCTCTAGTAAGCCTGCTGGTTCGTCATTAGATTTTATTGTCACTAGGCCTTCTCAGCTACAGCAACAGCCACAGCCACTTAAGCCACAGGCTCTGCTTTTTCCAAAGCCGGAAAGTGTTTCATTTGCATCCCCCGTGCATCTAGCAAATACAGGTCATATAGCAAGTCCAGGGTCAAGGGATGCAACTGGAATCACACACTCGTCATTAAACAAAGTGTTAGTTCATGGTGGTGCTATGCAGGCTGGAGGACTGTGCTTGGGGGATTTAGGCCGAACAGGTTTTGCTGCTGGATCTCCGGCAAATCTGGTATCGCCAGATGCAATTTCCAACAATAGTACAGACGCATCCTCACTGTCACCAGTTCCTTATGCTTTTGGCCGTGGAAGAAAATCCAAAGATGTACTGGAGAAAGCAATTGAGAGAAGGCACAGGAGAATGATAAAAAACAGGGAGTCCGCTGCCAAGTCAAGGGCTCGCAAGCAGGTCAAGACGCTCAAAAATTGCATTTCTTTGATTATGCTCTTCACTAGACTAGGAAAAGTTCACCGGCTAGGTCTTACTAGCCCATTGTTTATTAAACCAACCAGCAAATTATGATGTTTTTAGCTATATAAAGTCCAAGAAACATTATGTAATGAAAGCCGAAGAAAGAGTTAAGATCCTGCAGTGGTAATTCGCTTGGGTATCTCATGTGTGCAGCCTGGAACCTGCATATGCCGTCATCCTATTTTTCAGCTAACGTGGTTTGCACCTCTGCTGAGGAGTTGCTGAAACTATCATTTAGAATCATCAAAAGTGCTGTTAAAGAATATTACTCTTTTGAAAGTTCCTTTGACAAGAACAAGTATTGTTCTTTTGTTGCTGACAGTTGAATTTCTTAAAACATAAGCCGTTTTCCTAGATGCTATTCAGATACATATTTGCATATTTCATACAACATCATGGTTTAATTGTGCCTTCTTCTTGAAATAGGAGTATAATTTTTAGACTAGGCTCTAATTTTTGGTGATTTTACTAAGAAATGGATCCACAGTTTATCTCTGTAGCCTCTTAAATTTGTGGCAGGCCTATAATGTGGAACTGGAAGCAGAAATCGCAAAACTGAAGAAGATGAATCAGGAACTACTTGGAAAACAGGTAATTCACCCAACCTGAGATGCTTTTGCAGGCAAACTGCAGATCACTATTTTCTTTTCTCCATTTCATGACAAATATTTTCTATTCTTACAGACTGAATTTATGGAAACGCAGAAAAATCAGGTATGTCAAGTTTCCGCTTATACCCCTCATCCAAACCTATTGCTTCTATCATGACTAAGCAAGTAAGCAGATAAGACTTTTGAAATCGTGTTCAAGCAAGATGCACAGATATTTCTCTTCCCTTCGTGACCATCAAATTTTTTATTCATGCGAGTGATCCTTGAGGTATTGCTAAACCTGGTAGGTTTGTTGAAGCTAAAACTTGGCCAACCAGGACCTGCGCATATATAGTACTTTCTACTTCGTAAATGGGTGTTGTTGTCTGATAATTTACTGCATGGTTTCCTTCTCTGTTTATGCCTGTCGATCGTTAAGCTATCTGGATCATCTTCACTCAACAGAACTGAGAAACTTTCCATGGGCGAGACAAAGCAAGCTAACCTGCTAAATTGTTGGTTCCAGAGGACTTGCCAGGACTGCATGTGCGATGGGTCCTAGGTGTGTCCTTTGATAATGAATTAATAAATGATGAATGTACCGTTCGCCATAAAGATCATGCGGTGAATCCACCATCCACTTAGACTCAGGGCCATAAATTTGGTGTACCAGAAAGTCCTCAAGAAAAATTAGTTAAACAATCTGCATCGATAAACTTATCCTTATTGCATATCTTTTGTGGGTATAGAACTTCAGTGAAGCATTCATAATCCATAAATTCAAGGCTACCAGTCCGCTTGTTTTGCAGTGGAGAGCCTGATGATCATCTTCTGATATGTTGTGAACAGATCTCACACAAGTTGAATGGACTGTCCGGGGAAAATAAGAGGCAATGTTGCTTGAGGAGGACGCTGACGGGTCCGTGGTAGATTTTTGACGGATCAGACAGCATGCACTGATTGCTGGAGCGTGGCATTGCTTTTGGCTGTGCATCGTTGCCATAGTTGATGGTCTTATTCCAATCTTGTATTGCAAAGGATGCGTGTTACTTGTAATAAGATCAAAGGCACTCAGATTTGTTTCGAGTGATTAGTGAACTTTTTTTATGGTAATGATGAGGTTGTCTTAAGGCTTTGGCCATTCCGCGGGAGTTGAGATTATCCACGAGAATGATTCCGGGGATAACCACGCTTCGAGTTGATCATTGCTCCTTTCGCTTTGTTTCCTTTTGAATGTGCAAATGGATACTGATCAAGGAGATTGGCAGCGAACCAGAACAATCTCTGTCTCGATCCTTTCCGGAGGAAAGATGCAATGGGAAAATCGTCATCACCGGCCACGAAACACGACATGTGAAGTTCAGTGTGTGGAGGAAGAGTGTACTCGGTACGATGGTCTCTCTATGCAAAGTCTCATCTATGAGGTGTATAAGAAAAAGAGTCATGAAGAGAAGTCTAGACAAGTTTCGATGCTCATGTCGTCAAACTCCTGAAGTATTTTCCTAGTTACCATTTAGTTTGATGTGGTCGTCTCTACTGGGAAGTAAAGATTATATAAATAATGTATGAATCCTCAACGACCGTGAAGCGCCCGTGGCCTAATGGATAAGGCGTCTGACTTCTAATCAGACGATTGTGGGTTCGAGTCCCACCGGGCGTGACCTTTGACCCGCTTCACTCTTTTTCCTCCTTGAGTTCTCTATGTTCATCGGCGCTTAGCTAGCACAGCACTTTGGCAGCACAGACACTCTTCAAGTTTTTTTGTGTGCATCAGCACTTTGGCTAAATTTGTTAAATGGGTGAATCGAATCAAGTTTGGGTAAGGTTATATTAGTCCGATTTAAATTGATTCATTAACCAATTTATTCGCAATATAAATTTATCGATCAATACTTGATCCAATTAATATTTGATTTATATTATTAAACTACTTCCATATTTAATCAAATTTAGAAAAAAACTTGTTTCTTATGATTTTGAAAAAATAAATTAAATTGTTAAAACACTTCTATATAATCACAAGTTTAATGGATAAAATTTATAATTTTTTAAACATTGAGGTTCCATTTATTTTAGAAAATTGTGATATTTCTAGTAATGATAATATTTTCCGATGTTTAGTTGAAACTTGAAAATAAATTATAAAATATTTTCTGTTTAATATAGAAGATCTAATTTGATTTATTGAGGTTCCATTTATTTTAGAAAATTGTGATATTTCTAGAAATGATAATACTTTCCATTTGAAATCTGAAAATGAATTAGATAATATTTTCAAATAATATAGAAAATATGATAATACTTTGGCAGCACATACACTCTTCAAGTTTTTTTGTGTGCATCAGCACTTTGGCTAAATTTGTTAAATGGGTGAATCGAATCAAGTTTGGGTAAGGTCATATTAGTCCGATTTAAATTGATTCATTAACCAATTTATTCGCAATATAAATTTATCGATCAATACTTGATATAATTAATATTTGATTTATATTATTAAACTACTTCCATATTTAATCAAATTTAGAAAAAAACTTGTTTTTTATGATTTTTTAAAAATAAATTATATTGTTAAAACACTTCTATATAATCACAAGTTTAATGGATAAAATTTATAATTTTTTAAACATTGAGGTTCCATTTATTTTAGAAAATTGTGATATTTCTAGTAATGATAATATTTTCCGATGTTTAGTTGAAACTTGAAAATAAATTATAAAATATTTTCTGTTTAATATAGAAGATCTAATTTGATTTATTGAGGTTCCATTTATTTTAGAAAATTGTGATATTTCTAGAAATGATAATACTTTCCATTTGAAATCTGAAAATGAATTAGATAATATTTTCAAATTGATATAGAAAATATGATTTGATTTTTTGTGCACTCCTTTTATTTTTTTATTTTTAAATTTTGGGAAAATAAATTTTTTATTTATTTTTCTTTAATCTTCTTCTTCACTAGCAACCATGGTTGGTGATAGGCAAGCTCAAGCCTTGTCATAGACCATCAACACTTGAGCTTGCTTGATTCTAACGAGTTGAGCCAACCTTGGGCGAGACTCCACCTCTCCAGATCCAGTGAGGTCGAGCTCACCTTGACATCGGCAAGCTTGAGTCTTGTTAGATTGATGAGGCTTGAGCCTTGGCCTCCCTTGAGGCTAGTGAGGCACTGGCCTTCCTTGATTGGCGAAGTTGAGGCTTGCTAGACTAGGGAGGCTCGAGCCTTGCCAATATCGAGGTCGGCGAGCTCGACCTCACCAGATTTAGTGAGCTTGAGCTCGCCGATGTAATTAGGCGAGGTTGTGAACCTTGTCTATTGCTGGCAAGGGCTTTGTGACCCTCGCCTAGTAGTCGATAACGAGTGATAGTTGGATTGTAGGAGAAAAAGTAAAAGAAAGAAAGTAAAAATATAAAATATAAAAAAATCAGAATTTAAATATAATAACTGCTTGAGAGGATGATAATTACTTAACAAATAACATTTATTAGGGGTGAGCATTATTTCAGGTTAGAACTTGGAATCTGAGAATTGCACTAATTGGAACCTATATGTTCCACGTTCTAAGGTATGTAGGATATGTTTTAGGTTCTAAAATTTGGAGAACTTGTTTCGCCAAGTAGATTAGGTTCTAAATTGGTAAAACCTGGAACTTGGAACTTGAAATCTATAACATATAACCTAGAATCTAGAACCTAGAATAAGTTTTTGTATTTTTCTTAATCTATATCTTCACGCGATCTTGAAGTATTCAATGGCATTTGATAATGAGTGCATAATCTTGAATCATTAGTTTAAACTTTTATTTTATAATTGTGAATTTTATTTTTGTAGATCATGAAACTAGTGAAAACTCCAATTGCTTCTTTGATGCAGTTATGTTAGGATAATTGCTCCTTTTAAAATAATGATTCTACATATCATAAGAGCAATCGGTGCATTGAAAACCATAAAATTTTCTTAATACTATTCGATAGGTGCATAAGGACACTCGTTCTTAGGCAATCAATAATAAAATTCTTGTTCATTTTTTTTGTTGCATTTATTTTCATTTTACTTAACTAAAGATGAAAAAAATAATTTGTTAGAACTTGGAACTGATTCTAGAACTTGTAACATGGTAGGTTTCAAGTTTCAGATTTAAAAAAAATTAGTAACCTGTATCCGATAGTAAGTTCCAAATTCCAAGTTTCAGGTAAAATCATAAAGAACTTGAAACCGCTCACCTCTAATCTTTATAAGTTAATGACTTTAAAGACAAACTCATTTACAACCTATATGTCATTATACAGACATACAATTCAAACCTATCAACAACCCATTTATTAAAACTTAAATAACCTTTCATTAAATATGGGTGTATTTTGACAACTCTAGCTCCGATCACACCAGCGACACACTAGTCCAACATCCTGAAAAGCCATTCCGACATGCATGGGGTTGATTTTGAACTATTTCAATAAATTATGGATCAAAATGTAAATCCATCAAAAAAATATATACTGAGGTCATATAGCCAGCCAGCCCAAAATTAGGCTCTTTTTTAGCTGTTATGGGAAGGACCTTGGTGGTGTTTCGACTATCAAAGCAGTAATCACACAAAGCGCGTGGAGAAGAGCGATTGGAAACTCTTGTTTCTATCCAAGCTTACAGGGAGAACAACAGATATAGGGACTACTCCTTGCCCACTGCAGGTGATCCATGGCGGTCGTCTTGGTCGATCAGGGAGCGTGAATGCATGCGGCCATGAATTCACTCAGTGAACGATCATGAACAAGGACGAATAGAAGCCTCGCGTCCGTTCTGAAAAAAAGGACCATCCTGACTTCACTGTCTGGGGATTCTTCATCCTGGACAGCTGGCGATTCGATTCTTATGCGTACTTGGCTTTTACTGTTTGATAGGACACAATAAGAAAGGCAGACATGATTTTTATCTTCAAAAAGCAACCAGTGCAGACTCTTCATGTGTAACGAGTCCTAGCTGTGTAACGTTGACATCCCGGGAGCGCTGGCAGAGGTGCCGAGAGGGAATACTAAGATTGTGAGGTGGGTGGCTTGGATTCTACTAGTCCTCCCGACTGATATATGCAACGCAAGGTCTAATCCCTTCAATGTTGTGCGGTTCCAGGTAATCTGGAGGTGTCCTTGAATTCGCTGTGATACCCCCGTCACCGCATAAACTTTTTCCATGGCCGATAACCACTCTGCTGCTGAACCTTACCGATGCCGCAAACGAGAATCCACCTTGTTCCGCCTTCGCCACTGCATTCGTCAAATGGGTTCTCTGCATCGCAATGTGGCTCGTCCGCGGTTTCTGGGTCGTGGTTTTTTTTTTATTTTCCCTGCAGATGTCGGGATTGAGTTCCTGGAGAGTTGGGTCAGTGCTACCGCTGGAACTGTATACGGAATTACAGGTTCGGCTATTTTTATCTCTCCTCGATCCTGAACTTGGCCTACTAGCAAATGATTGTCACCTTATTGGCGCTTGAACCACCTAGCAGGGAGCTTCTTGTTGTTGTGGAGCGGTCTGATTCTCGTCATCGTGTTTCTTGCCATTGCAAGTCTTCTGGTTGATGGGAAGAAAGAGCTCCAATTGTACGTTGAACCTCTAGTCACTGTCCCTTTTTTGTCTCTCATTTTTCACAAAACAAATTTGCTTCCTCATTGGACACGAGATCTCAGGAAGACGACTAGCAAATACCCAAGGATTCGATTGCGGACATTTCCCATCCTGGTTGATGGACCATTTGGAGTTGTCTCAGCAGCTGAGTTTATTGGGATTTGCCTCTTTGTCGAGTTCGCTATATGGGCTGTATATGCTTACACGATGCAAAATCTCAACGTGGTAGCGGAGCTCTCATCATCTTCTGAAGGAAAATGGTATTCCTCGTTCTAGCTAAATTTCATAGTGACCCCTCTTACACTTGGCCGAAATTGAGGCTTATATGAACCACCGTTGGCCTACCATTTGAAATTATGCGTAAAAAATCTCAAGTGTGATTGCGGCACACGTCTTCTCGATTCTTAGTAAACAAGGCCATTCCATTGGGTAATTCATTGTTCTTTGCAGGATTTTGATGCTTTTGCTTACCGGACTTCGCTTTGGTTCCATTGGAATGTACTGCTTGGCGTTTCTCTTCCTCCCAATTTCTAGGGGATCTGTTCTTCTTAGTCTCATAGATATCCCCTTCGAGCAAGCAACCCGGTATCATGTCCGGCTTGGACATCTCACAATGTCCTTCTTCACTCTCCATGGGCTATGCTTCGTAATCGCATGGGCAATGGAAGGTCAACTGCTAGATGAAGTGAGCCCCAGCAATTTGCTTTTGCTTGAACGGTCATCTTTTCTCTCTCCAATTAGCTCTATCTCTGTCCTTTTTTTGTTTCCTGTTTAAGGATCAGAGAATCATAAGTGCTAGTCAAGACAGAACACGAGATGTGAATGCACACACAAATTTGTGGTTCCTATAAGATGTCTCTTAATATATCATTGGTGTCTGTGGTAACTTTCTATTAGAAATTCCTATAATCAGACATAACCGGACTTGATTATGCCAAAGTTCTTAATAAATGACTCAGAATGTCTTCTTCAGATACTGGAGTGGGCAGACGAAGATATTGCCATTCTACCTGGGGTTATCAGCCTTTTGGCTGGTCTACTGATGTGGGTGACCACGTTGCCTCTGGTGAGGAAGAAGAAATTCGAGCTGTTCTTCTATATGCACCAACTGTATGCTGTCTTCGTCATCTTTCTGGCCCTGCATGTCGGAGATTTTCTCTTCAGTGTAGCTGCTGGAGGGATTTTCCTCTTTGTGATCGACCGGTTTCTCAGATTCTGCCAATCACGAAGGACTGTGGATGTTATTTCCGCGATGTGCCTCCCTGGCGGAAGTGTAGAATTGGTCTTCTCAAAGCCAGCAAGTACTAATAATTCTCATTTTCTTCATCTGTGGATCGTTAATTAGTTCCTTGTACCCTTTTGAAGAATGTTCTACTATTTGAGTCGGTATTCTCTTGGTGATGCAGATCTTCAGTACACTGCCCTGAGTTTCGTCTTCCTTCAGATCAGGGAATTGTCTTGGCTTCGATGGCATCCTTTCAGTGTTTCTTCTAGTCCTTTGGCTGGAAGGAAACATCTCTCTGTCCTGATAAAGGTCATAGGGGAATGGCCCTCGAACTTGAAGAACAAGGTAGGCACAGAAGGAGAAAACGAACCCCGCAGCCAATCTCCTTCCGAGATAACAGCTTCTGTCAAAGGGCCTTATGGGCATGAAATCCCTTACCATCTGACGTAAGTTTTACGATCTGCTAGTACATCTTTTGTGACTAAAAGCGAGGAAACAATCAGGCATGAAACCATCAGTGATGAGTAAAACTAGGCAGAGTTGGACCCTTCTCATTCTGACCTCCATAAAAAACCTAGTGCTTTAGGAAGTATCTTAAGATTGTGTCCATTTGATATGGTGTTTACCATCAGGACCGTAAGTTCCATCTCTTTTTAACTATTCTCCCCCTTTTCCGTGGATTCATACTTTGAATTATTGCTCTGGCAGATATGAAAATCTCATTCTGGTAGCTGGAGGCAGTGGCATATCCCCCTTTTTGGCGGTCTTGAGTGACATACTCCATCTTACAAATCAAGAAAAACCATGCTTACCAAAGAATGTCTTGGTGATTTGGGCCATAAGAAAATCCAATGAGCTGCATCTGCTATCCACTCTGGATATAGAGTCCATCTGCCCTAACTTTTCTGATAAGCTGGACCTTGAATTTCATTTCTTTGTCACCAGGGAATCGCATCCTCCACTGGTAAAGCTGACTTGTGTCTTTGACCTACAACTTGCCTCGGATCTGTGAACTAAAGAGCTAAGTGAAATTATGATGCAAGGAAGAAGGTAACATAGACGAGGGCATTAGTGCTTCCGTGTCTCCTCTATTAAGGGGAAGAGGCATGTCCATTCTAGTTGGTACAGGTAACCGTATATGGTCTGGAGCTTACGTCATCTCATCCATGGGTGGATTTGTCGTATCGATGACCCTGCTGGACATCTTCTACATAATCCCTTTGAGTATAGTCTCATGGTGGTACAAAGCCCTCTTGCTTGTAGGATGCATGGTCGGCAGTGTAATCATATTTAGAGGCCCTGTCATCTATTTATGGCATCGCTGGGAAAAAAAAGCCATTGCTGTAGAGGAAGCCGAGGATGGTGAGAAGGATGACAGGTTGCAGCAGAGTGAACATTTCAATACAATGCAGGACACCATAGTCCCAAAAGATCGCGCTGTTTCAAGGACTACACATTATGGCACCAGACCAAACTTTGAAGGTATGTTTTGCCGTGTATATACTTGTTTTAGATAAAAACGATCTCTCTTGGTAGTAATTAAAGAACTCGGTAGCAGTTAAAGAACTCAGCCCTTATTGATGCTTATGCTGGAACTATATGATCCCATTCCCATCTTTGCACAGAAATCTTCACTTCTTTCTCTGAGCGCTGGGGCAATGTTGATATCGGCGTGATTGTGTGTGGTCCCGCAACTCTTCAGTCGAGTGTCGCTAAGCAGTGCAGGTCACAGACCTTGAGGAGGGGAGCGCTTCACCCAGTCTTCCATTACAACAGCCACAGTTTCGATCTGTAGCTACCTTGTCAATGCTCCTCAATCTCGTCCGCACCAAAACTTGTGACTGATCCAGTCCGTGAGCATTGATGAGCCTGGACCACTGATGATATATTATCCTAAATAAGAAATCATAAAGGATCGGATTTTGTTGTAATGTGGCGTGACGCAGTACTACGATGCCTGGTTAGATAATTAGTGTGCTCTGAATCTAAAATGTGAGACACCCAGATGTACATTGGGGGACATTGTTTCACTGATGCATTATGTGACTGGACACTTCATGTGTTGATCTACTCATCCTCTTCTCTTATTTATAAGTTTTCTTTACGCACTCAAGGAGATTTGTAAGAGGGAATATCATTAGAATGGGTTTGGAAGCAATCTCAGATATATGCTTTTCATTAGTATCCACCACTTCAAATATTTAAAACCGTTTGAAATTGGAAAACTTTTTTTGCTAAATTTGAAAAATGAAAATAATGTTTGGAAGAGTAATGTCTTGTTCATTGAGTTAATAATGGTGTATTTGGTAACCATTCTATTTTCGAAAATAATTTTTGTTCATAAATAATTTTTTTATTTTATTTTTGAGAATAATTTTTGAGCACTTAAAAGTGTTTGGTAACTGTCCAAAATTTCTACTCCAAAAATAAAAATGCATTTGGCACGACCTCAAAATTCTTTTATGACTTAGAATCTCTTTTAATTTTTTAATAATTTTTGTACATTTTTCTCTTCTCTCTCTCTTTTTTTTCCTTTTCTTCTTCATCTTCTTTGTTTAGCTGGTTGCTGGCCTTTGGCCATGGCTGACAACCTTGCTGAGCATTGCTGGGCCCCAAGCAAGGCTGGGCCTCATTATGGCTAGGTGAGCCCACCTACAAGTCTTGGCTTTGCCTTGGCTGGGTGACATTGACCTAGCAGTGGCTTAGCAAGGTCGCCGGCCCTTATGTGGCCAATCACTTATCATGGTCAAGAATGGTGACCGACTAAATGAAGAAGATGAAGAAGGAAGAAAGGGGAAAAAAGAGAAAAGATTAAAAAAAAATAGACTTGATTTTGGAGTTGTTCCTAAGAACAAAGAATCATTTTTTTTAAAATTCTTGATTATCTTCCAAATCTATTCTAGGGAATAAATTTGTTCCTTGAAATAAAAAAGTTACCAAACGGATTTTTGTTCTTTTTTTGTTGTTCTCGGAAAAAAAAAATAGAATAGTGTATTGTTTGACCGGTTTAAAAAAGCCCTTTTATTCTAAATTATATTCAATTAAAAAGTAAGCTATTGAGTTTTCAGTCAAAACTTAAAAGTTTTTGGGATAATGACGTAAATGTTTCACGAACTTAAATTTTTTTGGGATAATGAAATAAATGTTTCATGAACTTAAATTCAATATGCTATGTGGTTCTTAGACTTTTAATTTGTTCAATATGGTTCATAAACTTTAGCTTAATGGATAATATAGTCCATAAGCTTTTGCTTCATGTTCAACTTATCCAATATTTTCCTTTCATTAATTCAAGTTCAAGGACAACATAGAACATTTTCAGATAATTCAGCGACTAAATTGAACGTATATTAAAAGTCCATTGATCACATTGAATAATTTAAAAATTCAAGGATGACATTGCACATTAAATTAAAGTTCAAGGACTACATTGAATTACTTAAAAATTGTTGGATAATATTACACATTGGGCCAAAATTTAGGGGCCATTAATGTCATTTTTCCCAAAAATAAAGTGTATTAAGAAATGTAATAAAGTTGCTAATACATAAGAACATTTCTTTCTTTTTGTGTTAAATATAAGAAGTTGGTGATTTGAGGAACAAGAATATAAGAATATAAAGTTCATGAGTAAACCAGACTAGAGTTGATAAGTTGAAAACTTGCTAGGAGAAAAGTTAGTAATTATTCTAATTGAGATTGATATTTTCTAAAAAAATTTATAGTAAATCCAAGAAGTTATATACAAAACTAATAAACTAAGTAGAAAGGTTAGTAAATTAAAAAACAACCAATAATATTTGGTCAACTAGTCGAATGAGAGTTTATAATGCAATATTAGTTAGCAATCTAATTGGAGAAAATTCTGTAATGCACATAAATAAAAAGATTGTGCTAATCTCATATAATAGTTGGTAAAATTAAACGGTTGGTAAAATAGGTAAAAAAACTTGATAGGCGACAAAAAAGAAAAATCTTTGCTAGGGATTAGTAGGCTTGTCAAAATGGATAAAATATTCAATGGTTTGCAAGCGTTGCGTTAGCCACTTACACGGCACGCATTTTTTATTCATATCCAATAATAAATTGACACGTGTCTGCTGAGGTGGAATAAAAAAATTTGATTTTTATTTTCTTCCTCCTCCATCACAGAGCACTAACTCTCCAGCCACCATCTCCACCCATTCTAGCATTGCTTTCGATCCATCCTCCTCCATCACAAAGCTCCACCCCTCCAGTTGCCATCTCCATCGCTTTCATCAGCGTTTGCAGTTGGCCCAAGACACACCTCCGTCGTCGCTCGTGGTCAGCTCCAACGTTGCTCATCCAGATCTGGCGCCTCCCTCCGCCATTGCTATCGGCAAAGTCCCCATGGACCTTGCCTTCAAGGTTCGTGGCTATGGACGAGCTCCCATTTGAAAATTCGCAATCTTCGTGCTCACCTTCATTGAGGGTCTTCACCAAATCTGAAAGTTCTCCGTCGTCTTTGATCGTTCGTGGCCAGTGTCTCCAGATTTGATTTGAATGTGCGATCACGCCCCAAATCTGTCGTGACCATGGCTTCTCAAGTGGCTGGAGAGATGGTGGTTGTGATGAAAATGAGGAGAGAGAAATGTGTCAATTTTTAATTGCACCAACTCACATTAATGCACACCACACTTATGTCAACCAATGATGTAGCGCTTGCAAACTACTAAATACTTTCTCGTCAAAATGGGTTTAAACCCATATATGACCCGGTTACAACATAAATGAGTTATAAATAAATTACTTAAATTTTAAAAAGCATATTTAAATGGGTTTAAAAATTGAAAACTTAAAATAAATAAGTCTAAATAAGTTGGAGTTATAACACATTTCCAACCCAAAGATTACACATTATCTTTCTCCCTTCAGCCTTATAATTTTTTTTTATAAAAGTCAAAATAGTAATTATTTTTTATATTTCCTTTTTGTTTTCCTTTTTTTTTTTTTTTTGTCTTTTGTGTTTCCATCTTCCTCACCCGGGGCTAGCATGATGATGACCTGCAATCGACCAGGCAAGATATGAGCTCACTAAAGGTCAATGAAGCTCAAGCTAGCAAGTTCGATTAGACAATTGGGCGAGGGCCACAGACTTTGCTTGTAGGCAAGGGCTTTGGCCCTTGCTTGCAACTAGTCAACTAGTCAGGGCCCTGCGACCCTCGTTTGGTGCCGAACTTCAGGGAAAAAAGTAAAAGAAAGAAAGAAAGAAAATTTAAAAAATTGAAAATTGAAAATATTTAAAAAAATGCTCAAGAGAATGATAATGACTCAATTAAGAACTTTTATAAGTTAAATGGATTTAAAAACAAACCCATTTACATGCCATGCATCATTGACTTACGTACAACCCAAACCATAAGTAACCCATTTATTAAAACTTAACTAACCCCTCATTAAATATGGGTTCATTTTGATAGTTCTAGCTTTGAAACGCTATCCACATATGAGTCCAGAGTCCTGACACACTATTCTGACGTGCATGTGGTTAATTTTAAACATTTTCAATAAATTAAGGGTTAAAATAAAAATATATCAAAAATATTTATATACTTAAGTCATACACCCAATTGATCCAAAACTAGGGTTTTTATTTATTTATGGATTTAAATCAAATAAAAGTGATAATTTATTGCATAAAAATATGCGTTTAATGTACTTGCACAATATGTTGGGATTCTCTATTTCTTGAAAAATAACATGGTGGTGTGTTGTGTCATATGTCATGCGTTGATATCGGTGCTACTTATTACATTGATATTGTGCAGTGCATAGGTTTTAGTAGGAGTAGCGGAAAGCGACGTTTCTATTAGCTCGGCACGAAGGACGATGAAGAGCTGCTGATAAGAGGAGGACTTTGGCTGACGCTTCGACTGTCAAAGCAGTGAGTACCCAAAGCACGAGGAGATGAGCGATTGGAAACTTTTCTTCCCGTACAAACTTCGTGTGGGAGAACAAGAAGTACAGGAACTACTCCTCGTGCATCGGGGGTGGATCCGTGGCGATCGTCGTGGTCGATCAGTTATTGTGGGCCGGCTGGAGAGTGAATGCATGCGGCCATGAATAGACTCAGTGAGGACGACCATCATGAACAAGGACGATAAGAATTTCTGTTTCCGCGCATAAAAACAGGGGACCACCCCTGACTTCTCTGTCAGGGTACCTTCCTCCTGGACAACCAGCGATGGATGTAACATGGCGGGATCCGATTTTTATGTGGCCTTGGTTTTTGATCGGACACAAAAGAGAGACAAAGACGTGATTTTTATCTCGCAAAAAGCAATCAGTGCAGACTCTTCATGTATCAAAGAGACCTAGCTGTGTAATGTCAACATCCCGAGTGCGCGGGCAGGGTAGCTCAGAAAGAATACTAGGATTGGGACGTGAGTGGCTCGGATTCTACTAGCCCTCCTGACTGTTTGCAATGCAAGGCCTAATCCCTTTAATGTTGTACAGTTCCAGATAATCTGGGGGCGTCCTCGAATTCACTGTGTACACCCTCCGTCGCCGCATCGACTTTCCATGGCTGATAACCACTCTGCTGATGAGCCTCTGCTGCTGAACCTTACTGATGCCGAGAACGAGAATCCGCCTCGTTCCACCTTCGCCACTGCGCTCGTCAAAGCGCTCGTCAAATGGGTTCTCAGCATCGCCATGTGGCTCGTCCTCGGTTTCTGGGTCGTGCTTTTTTTTACTTTCCCCTCAGATGCTGGGACTGAGTTCCTGGATAGTTGGACCAGCGCGACCACAGGAAGCCTGTACGGAGTTACAGGTTCGGTTATTTTTATCTCTCCTCGATCCTGAACTTGGCCTACTAGCAATGGTTGTCGCCTTATTGATGCTTGAACCGCCCAGCAGGGAGCTTCTTCTTGTTGTGTAGTGGTCCGATTCTCGTCATCGTGTTTCTTGCCATTGCAAGTCTTCTGGTTGATGAGAAGAAAGAGCTCCAATTGTATGTTGAACTTCCATTCACTGTACCTTTTTTTGTCTCTGCATTTTTCACTGAACAAATTTACTTCCTCGTACATTGCCATTGAACACGAGATCTCAGGAAGATGACTAGCAAATACCCGAAAATTCGATTGCGGACATTTCCCATCCTGGTTGATGGACCATTTGGAGTTGCCTCAGCAGCTGAGTTTATTGGGATTTGCCTCTTTGTTGTGTTCGCTATATGGGCCGTATATGCTTACACCATGCAGAATCTCAACGTGTTATCGGAGCTCTCATTATCTTCTGAAGGGAAATGGTATGCCTTGTTCTAGCTTAAAGTCATAGTTACCCCTCTTACCCTTGGCCGAAATTGAGGCTTAAATGAACCAAAGCCGGCCTACCATTTGAAATTATGGGTAAAAAATCTCTAGTGTTATTGCGGCATGCATCTTCTCGATTCTTAGTAAACGAGGCCGTTCCACAGGGTACTTCATTGTTCTTTGCAGGATTTTGATGCTTATGCTTACCGGACTTCGCTTTGGTACCATCGGGATATACTGCTTGGCGTTTCTCTTCCTCCCAATTTCTAGGGGATCTGTTCTTCTTAGTCTCATAGATATCCCCTTTGAGCAAGCAACCCGGTATCATGTCTGGCTTGGACATCTCACAATGTCCTTCTTCACTCTCCATGGGCTATGCTATGTAATCGCATGGGCGCTCGAAGGTCAACTGCTAGATGAAGTGAGCCCCAGCAATTTGCTTTTGCTTATTTAGTTATCTTTTCCTCTGTCCAATTACCTCTATCTCTGTCCTTCTTTTCGTTTCCTGTTTAAGGATCAGAGCATCATAAGTGCTAGTCAAGACAGAGTTCGAGATGCGAATGCATGCACAAACTTGTGATTCTTAATACATTATCGGTGTCTGTGGTAACTTTCTATTAGAAATTTCTATAATCAGACAAAACCGGACTTGATTATGCTGAAGTTCTTAATCCATGACTCGGAATGTCTTCTTCAGCTAATGGGGTGGGCAAATGAAGGTATTGCCGTTCTACCGGGGGTTATCAGCCTTTTGGCTGGTCTACTAATGTGGGTGACTACGTTGCCTCTGGTGAGGAAGAAGAAATTTGAGCTGTTCTTCTATACACACCAACTGTATGTTATCTTCGTCATCTTTCTGGCTCTGCATGTCGGAGATTTTATCTTCAGTATAGCTGCTGGAGGGATTCTCCTCTTCGTGATCGACCGGTTTCTTAGATTCTGCCAATCACGAAGGACTGTGGATGTTATTTCCGCAACATGCCTACCTGGTGGAAGTGTAGAATTGGTCTTCTCAAAGCCAGCAAGTACTAATAATTCTCATTTTCTTCATCTGTGGATCGTTAATTATAGTTCCTTGTACCCTTTTGGAGAATGTTCTGCTATTTGAGTCGGTACCCTCTTGGTGATGCAGATCTGCGGTACACTGCCCTGAGTTTCATCTTCCTTCAGATTAGGGAATTGTCTTGGCTTCAATGGCATCCTTTCAGTGTTTCTTCTAGTCCTTTGGCTGGAAGGAAACATATCTCAGTCCTGGTAAAGGTCTTAGGGGAATGGACTGCGGACTTGAAGAACAAGGTATTGCATATGTCCAGCACAGAAGGAGAAAATGGACTATGCAGCCACTCTCGTTCCAAGATAACAGCTTCTGTCGAAGGGCCTTACGGGCATGAAATCCCTTACCATCTGACGTATGTTTTATGATCTGCTAGTACATCTTTCGTGATTAAGGGCAAGAAAACAATCCTGCATAAAACCATCACTTGGGAGTAAAACTAGGCAAAGTTGGACCCTTCTCATTTGAAAGAACACAGCTGACCTCCATAAAAGAACTAGTGCTTCTAGATTAGGGAGTATATTAAGATTGTGTCCATTTGATTTGGTGTTTACCATCGGGACCGTAAGTTGCATTTCTTTATAGCTTTGCTCCCCTTTTTTTCGCGGATTCATACTTGAATTATTTGCTCTCGTAGATATGAGAATCTCATTCTGGTGGCTGGAGGCAGTGGGATATCCCCCTTTTTGGCTGTCTTGAGTGACATACTCCATCTTACAAATCAAGGGAAACCATGCTTACCAAAGAATGTCTTGTTGATTTGGGCCGTAAGAAAATCCAATGAGCTTCATCTGCTATCCACTCTGGATATAGAGTCGATCTGCCCTAACTTTTCCGATAAGCTGGACCTCGAAATTCGTGTCTATGTCACCAGGGAATTGCATCCCCCACTGGTAAAACTGACTTGTGTCTTTGACATACAATTTGCCTCGGATCCGTGAACTAAAAGCTAAGTGTGGTTATGATGCAGGAAGAAGGTAACATAGACGATGGCATCAGCACTTCCGTGTCTCCTCTGTTAAGGGGAAAAGGCATGTCCGTTCTAGTTGGTACAGGAAACCGTATATGGTCTGGAGCTTATGTCATCTCGTCTGTGGTCGGCTTTGCTGTGTTGATGGCCCTGCTGGACATCTTCTACATAAACCCTTTGAACATAGCCACATGGTGGTACAAAGGCCTCTTGCTTGTAGGATGCATGCTTGGCAGTGCAATCATATTTGGAGGCCCGGTCATCTATTTATGGCATCGCTGGGAAAAGCGAGCCATTGCTGTGGAGGAAGCCGAGGATGGTGAGAAGGATGCCAGGCCACAGCAGAGTGAACATATTGATACAATGCAGGACAGCATAGTCCCAAAAGATTGCGCTGTTTTATGGACTACACATTACGGCGCCAGACCAAACTTCGAAGGTACATTTTGCCATGTCACTCGGGAGATGATAAACTTGTTTTATATGGAAATGATCTCACTCTTGATAGTACTTAAAGAACTCGGTAGCACTTAAAGAACTCAACCCTTATTGATGCTAATGCTGGAACAATATGACTCACATTCCCATCTTTGCACAGAAATCTTCACGTCCGTGTCTGAGCGCTGGGGCAATGTCAATATCGGCGTGATCGTGTGTGGTCCTGCAACTCTTCAGTCGAGCGTTGCCAAGCAGTGCAGGTCGCAGAACTTGAGGAGGGGAGCATTTCACCCGGTCTTCCACTACAACAGCCACAGTTTCGATCTGTAGCTACCCTGTCAATGCTCTTCAATCTCGTCCGTGCCAAACTCATGACTGATCCTATCCGTGAGTATTGATAAGCCTAGAGTACTCATGATGTATTATCCTAATCAAGAAATCTTGAAGGATCGGATAACGTGTAATGTGGCGTGACGCAGTATTACTATGCCTGGTTAGATGATTAGTGTGCTCTGAATCTAAAATGCCAGACATCCATATGTATATTGGTGGACATTGTTTCAATGTTGCATTATGTGACTGAGCACTTCATGTGTTGATCTACTATTCCTCTTCTCTAATTTTTAAGTTCTCTTTATTCATTCAAAGGAGATTTTTTAAAACAAAATATTATTAGGATGGGTTGGGAACAATCTCAAATATATTCTTTTAATTAGTATCTACTACTTGAAATATTTAAAACTGTTCGAATTTGGATGACTTTTTCCCTAAATTTCAAAAATGAAAATAACGTTTGGAAGAGCAATGCCTTCTCCCTGAGTCAACAAAAGGGTCCATTTGTTCTTAATCATATTTAGTGAAAAAGTAAGCTTTTGGCTTTTTGGTCAAAACTTAAAAGTAAAATAAGTTTGGGATAATGACACAAATGGCCCATGAACTTTTGCCCAATGTGCTATGTAGTCTATGAACTTTGATTTAATATATTATGTGATCCCTCAACTTTAATCTAATGTGTAATATGGTTCCTGGACTTTTAATTTGTTTAACGTTGTCTTCAAACTTTTGGTACATGTTCAATTAATTCCTGAATTATTTGAAAATGTTTAATATTTATTTTCCATTAATTAAAGTTTAGGGACAACACTGAATATCTTCATATAATTTATGGACTAAATTGAATATATATAAAAAGTTTAGGCATCGCATTAAACAAATTAAAAGTTAATAATTACATTGCACATTGGGCTAAAGTTTAGAAAGCGTTTGTGTTATTTTCCCTAAAAATAAAGTGTCATTAAGAAATGTAATAGAAGTTGCAAAAAAAAAAAAGAGAAGTTTTTTCTTCTTGTGTGAGATATGAGAAAAGTTGGTAATTTAAGGAACAAAAATAAAAACATTGATGAGTAACTCAAATAAGAGCTGGTAAGTTGAAAACTTGATGGGAGAAAAGTTGGTAATTATTCTAATTGAGATCGATAATTTCTTTTAAAAAAAAAGTATTTCTAAGAAGTTATATACGAAAGTGGTAAACCAAGTAGAAAAGTTAGTAAATCAATAATGAACAAATAATATTTGGTGAACAAGTGAAATGAAAGTTAGTTATGTAAAATTAGTTGGTAATCTAATCGAAGAGAAGTCTCTAACACACATATATTAAAAAAATTGTTAATTTCATATAATAGTTGGTAAATTTAAACCGTTGGTAAAATATGTAAACAAAAGTTGGTAAAGGATAAAAAAAAAAAAAATTGTTAGAGATGAGAGAAGTTGATATTAATTCTATGTTTTATGGGTAAATTAAAACCTCATTTCATGAAGAACTCCTTTGGGATGACTAGCTCCAAGCCAATCAAGCTGATGTCAAAGCACAAGCATCAACCACAAAGAATCAAACCACAACTACCCAGAAACAGAGCAACAAACTGACGAAGCAATCCACCAATCAAAGTGAATCTGCCAATAAGAACAGTAACTCCCTGCCATATTCGACTGTACTCTGTTCTTCAAGACTGATCGCCTTCAATACTCGCTCGAACAGCAAATGCAACCGATCTCGGAATCAAGACCGGTTGCTGGACCACACGTGTCAAGTCTTCTAAGTTGTCGAGCGGTCGTTGTGAATGTCCACGGTTGTAATATGCACTTGGCCACATTCTTCGGACGGGCTCTTGGCATCGCAATATGGCTTGTCTTTGGCTTCTGGGTCGTGGTGATGCTCGTATCCCCCTTGGACTCCGCCGGGAATATGTACCTCGAGAATTGGACTAAAGTAGCCAGCGGAAGCATATACGGGATTACAGGTTCATCTTTCTGATGATTTCTCCTCAATCTTGAACTTGGCCAGCTAGCAAAGATTGTCGCCTCATGTTAGGCGTTTGAAAACCCCCTGCAGGGAGAATATTGTTGGTGTTCAGTGGTCCGATTCTCGTCATCGCCTTTCTTGTCATAGTAAGTCTCAATATTGCCGGAGAGAAGGAGCTCCAATGGTATGCCGAACCTTCGATCCTCGTACCTCTTTGTTGCTGCATTTCTTTTTTCTTTTTTTGCGTACAAGAGTTCAAGTTCTCATTGCCACCGAACATGAGATGTCAGGAGCAAGTCTAGCAAACGCCCAAGGTTCCGACTGCGGACATTTCCCATCCTGGTCGGCGGACCATTCGGAGTAGTCTTGGCAGCTGAGTTCATTGGGATTTGCCTCTTCGTTTTGTTTGCTCTGTGGGTTGTATGTGCTTACGCCACAGACATTCTCGACCATTTGTGGGAGGGGCTCCAAGCACCTTCCAATGGGAAATGGTCTTTTCCTATCGCGGCTTAAGTAGATGGCTGGTCTATCATCTGTCTGCATATGTCGAGAATCTCGAGTGTTAATGAGTCATTGGTGCATGCATCTTCTCGATTCTTAGTAAACAAGGCCATTCCGCAGCGTATCTGATCGTTTTCTGCAGGTTGGAGATTTTGGAACGTTCTGGACTCCACCTTGGTTCCATCGTGATGTATTGCTTGGCGTTTCTCTTCCTCCCAGTCACTAGGGGATCTGTTCTTCTCAGGATCATGGACGTCCCCTTTGAGCGAGCAACCCGGTATCATATCTGGCTTGGACATCTCGCAATGTGCTTCATCACTCTCCACTGGCTATGCTACATAACCATATGGGTGATGCAAGGTGTTCTGCTAGATAAAGTATGCCCCCTGCACTCCTGCTCTTGCTTAGTTAGGGCATGTTTGATATCCATTTTTGTTCTCGAGACTAATATCTATTCATAAATAGTTCTTTTTTAATTGTGTTTTTTGGATGAGTTTATGAATATTTGCAGGTATTTAATAGTTGCATAAAATTTATATTGTCTGAATAAAAATGCGTTTGGTACAACTCTTACATTTTTTTTATGACTTGGAATTTCTTTTATTTTAATAATTTTATTACATTTTTCTCCTCTCTCTCTCTCTTCCTTTTCTTCTTCTTCTTCCTCTAGCCATCGTGAGGTCAGCGTCGCCTAAACATGGTGAGGTTGAGCCTCGCCTAGCCTCATCGGGGGCTGGTGAGGTCACTGGCTCTTGTCTAGTCGGTCATCAGCCATTGTTGAGGCTAGGGACTGGCTGAAGGAAGAATTAGAAGAAAATGAAAAGAAGGAAGTTTTTTTTATTTCTTAATTCTTGAGTTGTTTTTGGAACAAAGAAGTAAACTTTTTGTCTCGATAATAAAAAAATTAACTGACATTACCAAATAGATTTCTATTATTTTTTTTCATTCTAAGGAACAAAAGAATAAAATTAGTCAATGTTTGGCTGGTTACCAAACATGCCTTAATTATCTTTTCTCTTCTTCTTTTTCCCCTTTCCAATCAGCTATATCTTCATCATTTGTTCGGCTTCCTGATTAATAAGTTAAGCACCATCTGTGCAAGTCGTGACAGTACAGGAGATGAGAATGCATGCACAAACAATCTATGGCTCCATTCAAATGATCTCTTGGGAATTTCCATAAAGTAGACATATAGCCGAACTTGGTTATGCTGAAGTTCTCGATTCATGAATGAGAATGTTTTATTCAGATGGTGGAGTGGACGGATGATGGTATTTCCAATCTACCCGGTGTCATAACTCTCTCGGTTGGTCTGATGATGTGGGTGACATCAATGCCTCCAGTGAGGAAGAAGCAATTCGAATTATTCTTCTACACCCACCAACTCTACGTTGTCTTTGTACTCTTTTTGGCTTTGCATGTTGGAGATTTCATATTTAGTATAGCTGCTGGAGGAATTTTCCTCTTCATGATCGGCCGGTTTCTGAGATTCTGCTAATCACGGAGGACTGTGGACGTAATTTCTGTGACGTGCCTCCCTTCCTTGTGGAACTGTGGAATTGATCATCTCAAAGCCAGCAAGTACTAATCATTCTAGTTTTCTTTCTTTCATCTGTGGATCGTTCATAACTTGCTTGTGCGCCCTTTCTAAGAATGTTCAAGTATTTAAGTCACTTCTTGCTGGCAATGCAGATCTGAGGTACAATGCACTGAGCTTCATCTTCCTTCAGGTTAGGGAATTGTTGTGGCTTCAATGGCATCCTTTCAGTGTTTCTTCTAGTCCTTTGGCAGGGGATACTCGTATCTCTGTTCTCGTGAAGGCTGTAGGGCAACGGGCAGACAAATTGAAGAGCAATGTATCCCAGTTGTCTAGTGCAGAAGGAGAAAGAGCACTGCCCAACCAATATTGTTCCAAAATAAATGCCTCCATTGAAGGCCCTTATGGGCATGAATTTCCTCACCATCTGACGTATGTGTTATTATTAGTCGGGCAAGTCTTTCATAACCATGGCAAAAAAGCAATACTGCATGAAGCATACTACTTTTATTTTTTTTGGTCGAAATGAAGCATACTACTAGTGATGAGTAAAACTGGGCAAATTTGGACGCTTCTCGATATGAAGGAGCATATTCTAACCTTTTTGAGTTTTTCAAAATAAGTATCTAAAGTCTGTGCCAATTCAATTTGAGCTTTCACCGTCATGACCACAGGTTCATCACTTGTGACTATTTCCACCCTCTTTACTGCAGATTCTTACTCGAACTATTTCTCTGGTAGATATGAAAATCTCATTCTAGCAGCTGGTGGCAGTGGGATATCCCCCTTTTTGGCCATCTTGGGTGACATACTCCATCTCAGAAAGCAAGGGAAACCATGCTTACCAAAGAATGTCTTTGTCATTTGGGCCATCAGAAAGTCCGATGAGCTTTATCTACTTTCCGCTCTGGATATGGAGTTGATCTGCCCTAGCCTTTCCGATAGACTTAATCTTGAAGTTTGTGTTTATGTCACTCGGGAATCAGATCCTCCATTGGTAAATTTGACTTGTGTCTCTTACACACAATTTGCCTCAGACTGGTGAAGTTTTCTCTTCTATTCCAGTTCAATTTTTCAATCTGATAGAGCTAAGTGTGGATATGATGCAGGAGGAAGGTAACAACAACGAGGGCTTTAGCTGTTCTGTGTTGCGTCTACTATTAAGGGGAAGAGGCATGTCCGTTCTAGTTGGTACGGGGAACCGTATATGGTCTGGACTCTATGTCATCTCGTCTGTGGTTGGCTTTGCTGTATTGATGGGCCTGCTGGACATCTTCTACATAAACCCTTTGAACATAGTCACATGGTGGTACAGAGGCCTCTTGTTTGTAGGGTGCATGCTTGCCAGTGTAATCGTATTTGGAGGCCCTGTCGTCTATTTGTGGCATCGCTGGGAAAAAGGAATCCGTGCTGTAGAGGAAGCTGAGGATGCTGAGAAGGACAACCGGTTGCAGCAGATTGAGACTGCCCACGTGAATATAATGCAGGACAACTTCGTCCCAGGAGATCGCTCTGTATCGTGGAGAATAAATTACGGAGCTAGACTGAACTTTGAAGGTATTCTTTGCCATGTCATTTGGGAGATGATGTTCTTTGCTCCGTTTCGAGTTGAATGATCTCATTAGTAGTTAAAGAACTGAGTACTGTTGACGCTTATGCTGGACCAATGAGATCCCATGCATTGACATTTTTGTATGACTCTGCACAGAGATCTTTAAATCTGTGTCCGAGCGCTGGGGCAATGTTGATATCGGCATGATCATGTGCGGTCCTGCGACTCTCCAGTCAAGTGTTGCCAAGCAATGCAGGTCACAGAACTTGAGGAGGGGGTCCCTTGGCCCGGTCTTCCATTTTAACAGCCATAGTTTTGATCTGTAGTTGATTTTGTTACAGCCTCTTCTACCTCACCCGTGGTAGATCCAATTGGGAGCATCGACAAGCCTATGCTAATAATGCAATTTAGCGTGGACAATGAATGTCATCCTAATTATGTTGGATCAGATGTCATCATCGCTGTCATGCTACGCGGTTTTCTATCAAGTCTTTTTTTTCCCCATTAATAGGAGTTTTCAGTAGGCCATATTCTTTGCGTGCACGAATCTGACAACGATCATTCCTGGCCATTGAATACACAAATTGAGGTAAAGACGAGCGAAATATGTTTCAAATTGGATCATTTTCTCCATGAGACGCATCACTCCTTCAAGGTATAGAAAGTTTACACCACCTTCATGATTCCTTCTACGGAAGCACTCCTGATACTCCACAAGCCACGCACGATCAAATCAAGGACGTCGAAATAACCAAGAATCAGACCCGAACATGGTCGTCCAATCTACCTGCCTCGTCGAAATCCCAGAGGAAGAAAAATCTTTAAACTTTGTGACCGAAAAGGAACAAGAGTACTTCCCCTGAGCCCAGGTTTTCTCTGTCTACGCTCTCTTTTGGCTAGGATGAGCCTCTTGTTTCTCATAGTCGTCTAAATGATATAGTGGGATCATTCCAAATCGTATATAATGTTTTTCAAGTCCGTCGAAAAATCAAAATAGTATCTTTTTCTGCTCATTGAGTCGATCAAATTCTTTTCTTTCTTGAGTCGAAAAGCCAAAGATTGCATCTTTTATCACTTCAAACGTACGAAGAAGCGTACGATGCAAGCTCATCATCGGCTTTACATACCATAGGAAGCTGGTTCGTACGTGCCAAGTTTTCTATCGCTCGAGCGAGCGGGCACTTCCGTAAATGTCACCTACCCACGTGGCTGATCAGGTGATGACGGATGACATGACAACGCAAGTTCTCGTGTACGCATGAAGTTGAGTGGACCTGATCGCTTCTACGTAGGATGATTCTTCTGGGGTGGGACAGCCAACAACCAGTAATTGCCCTGTCCTATTCCCATTTTTTGTGGACCTGGTTTCGTTGTTCACTTCGTCATCGTACTTCGGTAGATCACAAAGGGGCAAGGCAAAGAGAGAATCTTTTATCAGCTTCGCTGCTAGAGACGAAATGCACTCAGTACGGTTGAGCGATGACTGATATGTCTTCTTCATGTATCAAGAATCCCGGTGTCCGCTGTCTCAGCCACAGAATGCCGAGGGGAAGACGACGCCACCGGCTCAATCTGTGCTCATTGAGACGGGATATGGTTTCTTCTCGGAGGCGATGCTAAGATTGTGATGTGAGTGGTTTGAATTCTCCTAACTGATGTATGCCATGCCAAATTCCTTAATGTTGTTTGGTTCCGCATAATTCGGACTTGGAGGTGTCCTCGAATTCTCTGTGAGTTTATATATATCTATGGTTTTAGCCTAGGCTGCTTCAGAATACCCTCCATCATCATATCTCTTAGCATGGCTAAAAAGCACTCTGCTCATGAGCCTCTGCTGCTCAACCTTACCGATGTCGAGAAGCCACCTCGTGTCGGCCCCCCTGCAATCGTCAATTGGGTTCTCAACATCGTAATGTGGCTCCTCTTCATTTTCTGGGTTGTGATCATATTTGCTTCCCCCTCTGAGTCTGCGGAGAAGTTCACCAGAAATTTAACTGGAGCAACCAGTGGAAGCATATACGGCATTACAGGTTCAGCTTTTGCTCTCCCTCACCTGTCTTCGCATAGTAGCAGTCATTGTTGCCCCATTTTGGCACTTAAGCCCCGAGGCGCTTAAAACCTGCAGGAAGCCTATTCTTGGTATACAGCGGCCCGATTCTAGCTGTTGTGTTTCTTGCCATAGCAAGTCTTATCATTGCTGGGGAGAAAAAGCTCCAACTGTATGTGGAATCGAACCTCCAGTCATTGTTTTGATTGTCTGTGCAATTTTGTTGTGCAAATTTAATTTCTCACTGCCGCTCAACTTGAGATCACAGGAAGAAGCCAAGCAAATACCCCAGGTTTCGATTACGGACATTTCCCATCCTGGTCGATGGACCATTTGGAGTAGTCTCAGCAGCTGAGTTTATTGGGATTTGCATCTTTGTCGTGTTTCTCTTCTGGGCTGTTTATGGTTATACCCTGCAGAATCTCAACTTGATATCTGAGCTCCAAGTACCTTCCGAATCGAAAGGGTATTACTCTTTCTTCACTCTAATTCATGATCAGGTTTTCTCCATTGACCTAAATTTAGGCTAAAATGAACCAAGGCCAGTGTACCATTTGAATTTATGTATTAAGATCTTAATTTTAATTATTGTATGCAGCTTTTTGATTCTCCTAACAAAAGCCTTTCCACTGAAGATTTCATCATTCTTTGCAGCATAGTGATGCTGGAACTTTCTGGACTTCGCTTTGGTTCCATCGGGCTGTACTTCTTGGCGTTTCTCTTCCTCCCAATTACTAGAGGATCTGTTCTTCTCAGTATCATTGACATCCCCTTTGAGCAAGCAACTCGATATCACGTCTGGCTTGGACATCTCACAATGTTTGTCTTCACCCTCCATGGGCTATTCTACTTAATCGCATGGTGTCTGCAAGGTCGCCTGCTACAAGAAGTGAGCCCTCATACTGTGCTTTTGCTAAATGCCTGACTGTTACTTTTTCTTGTTTTTCAGTTTTCCTTAATTAGCTTTACTTTCATGTCTTTCTCAGTCCAATATATTGAAAGAAGCCCTCTCATTAACTTGCTGTCACATGTATCAAGCAAACTAGGTAGCTTGACATATTGAACAACAACCGATTTTAAGACAATAGATATGGTTTCTGCAATTCAATAATTGAAGGGAACAGGTCCAGCATAACAGGGCCAATTACTGTGCAGGTTGTATTAAATCTTAAAATGATATGAAAAATAAAGATTGTACCCTGATATCGATGCTCCCCAATTTTAAAATCATGCTAAGTCTGCTGCTTAACTTTTGCAGCTACAAGATATTTTCCAAGTATTGTAGCTTCTGTACCTTTCCTCTAATGAATGGGCAAGGCTCCAGCTTTGTGTTTCATATCCTTTTTAAGAAGTTATGCATCGTCTCAACAAGTCATGACAACAAGAGATGGGAATGTCAGCACACACAATCTCTAGCTTCTATAAAATGTTTTATGTGATCTGGGTCCACGGCAACTCTTTTTTTGGGAATTATTCACATATACCAAACCTGATTATGCTGAAGTTCATATTCCTGACTAAAAATGTTTTGTTCAGATGCTGGAGTGGAAAGATTTTGGTGTTGCTAATCTACCTGGGGTTATCAGCCTTTTGGCTGGTCTACTGATGTGGGTGACATCTTTGTCTCCAGTGAGGAAGAAGCAATTTGAATTGTTCTTCTACACGCACCAACTCTATATTGTCTTTGTCATCTTTTTGGCTCTGCATGTCGGAGATTTTGTTTTCAGTATAGCTGCTGGAGGAATTTTCCTCTTCGTGATTGACCGGTTTCTGAGATTCTGCCAATCACGAAGGACTGTGGATGTCATTTCAGCAACGTGCCTGCCTGGTGGAACTGTAGAATTGGTCCTTTCAAAGCCATCAAGTAATAATTGTTCTCATGCTGTTTTATTTAGTCAATTATTATTACGTCTTGTACCCTTTTCAAGAAAGTTCTATTAACTAAATTACTGTTCCTATCTCATTGCAGATCTACAGTACAATGCCCTGAGTTTCGTTTTCCTTCAGATTAGGGAATTATCTTGGCTTCAATGGCATCCTTTCAGTGTTTCTTCTAGTCCTTTGGCTGGGAAGAATCATGTCTCTGTCCTCATAAAGGTCTTAGGAGAATGGACAGCAAAATTGAGGGGCAATGTATCGGACATGTCTAGTGCTGAAGGAGAAAAAGAACTACCCAACCAATCTTGTTCCAACTTAACAGCCTCTGTTGAAGGGCCTTATGGGCATGAATTACCTTACCATCTGACGTACGAACTATGATTTGCTAGTCCATTTTTCATACTTGATGGTGAAAGAACAATAATGCATGAAGCATACCAGCAGTGATGAGTAAAACTACATGGATTTTCACCATTCTCAATTTGAAAGAATACATTCTGACTCTGATGACTTCTCCAAAGTTAGGAAGTATCTTAAGTTCATTCAGTTCAATTCCATTGGTAAAAGCTTGCTGATTTGAATTTTTGCCATCATGACAACGGCATGTTCTTACTCGAGTTATTTTCTCTGGCAGATACGAAAACCTCATCCTTGTGGCTGGAGGCATTGGGATATCCCCTTTTGGCTATCTTGAGTGATATACTTCATCTTACAAAGGAAGGAAAACCATGCGTACCCAAAAATGTATTAGTCATTTGGGCCATCAAAAAATCAGATGAGCTCCCTTTACTTTCCACTCTCGATGCGGAGTCAATCTGCCCTAACTTTTCTGAGAAACTAAATCTAGAAGTCTCTGTTTATGTCACTCGGGAATCAGATCCTCCCGTGGTAAATTTCATTTGTGTCTTTGACATACAACTTGCCTCAGATCAATTAACTTCTCTGCTATTGCTTTTCAATTTTTAAATCATGTAGAACTGAGTATCATTATAATGCAGGAAGAAGGTAAATTTTACGAGGGCATTAGCTCTTCCATGTCTCCTCCATCCAAGGGAAGCCCCATGTCTGTTCTAGTTGGCACCGGAAACCGTGTGTGGTCTGGGGTTTATGTTATCTCGTCCGTGGTCGGCTTTGCCATATTGATGGCCCTGCTGGATATCTTCTACATAAACCCTTTGAACATAGTCTCATGGTGGTATAAAGGCCTCTTGTTTGTAGGATGCATGTTTGCCAGTGTAATCATATTTGGAGGCCCTGTCATCTATCTATGGCACCTCTGGGAAAAAAGAATTCAAAATATGGAAGAATCTGCAGATGACAGGAAGGATGACGTGTTGCAGCACAGTGCCAGTGTTAATCTAACACAGGACAACTTAGTCCCAAAAGATCATGCTATTTCGAGGAGAATGTATTATGGCGCTAGACCAAACTTTGAAGGTACACTCTTTGCTATGTCATTCTGTAAATGATATTCTTTACTTGTTTTAAGTTGAGTAGTGACCTCAGTAACTAAAGAGCTGAGTACTTGTTGGTGTTATGCGGGAACAATGTGAATCCCATGCATTGATTTCTTTGTGTGACTGCACAGAAATTTTTACATCTGTGTCCGAGCGCTGGGGCAATGTTGACGTCGGCGTAATCCTGTGTGGTCCTGAGACTCTTCAATCGAGTGTTGCCAGAGAATGCAGGTCGCAGAACTTAAGGAGGGGGTCTCTCCGGCCGGTCTTCCATTTCAACAGCCATAGTTTCGATCTGTAGCTGCTTTGCTATCACTCTTCAGTCGTGTCTGTGCCAAACTTGAAAGATCCAATTGGGAGCATCGATAAGCCTATACTACTGATGCAATATATTGTAAATATAATGCTAATCATGTAGGATCGGATAGCATTGTGATGTCATATAAGGCGGTTTCTGTCACCTAGGTAGATGAGTAGTGTGCTCTGGACCTAATATGCGAGGCACACTTAGATGTATATTATATTGGTGGACAGAATTCCCCTGATGTGCTTGATTACGTATAATAGTGCTTTTAGCCTATGGAAAGTCTCCTTCAAAGGACTTGTTTAGCTAAATCTGGCACATTCTGATAAATGCATCTGAACGGTCGATGATCTCGCTGGGGGCAGTGTAGTCTTCAATGGCAAATGGAAAATGCCAAACCAAGATGCACCATCTTTACATGCAAAGAACTTGTTTCCGAGACTGTTTTGTCTGTTGTCATGAGCGGGCTTTGCGGTCCTTTCTTCCACTGTCTATACCATCGTGAGCAGAGCGAGTCATATGAAGTCGAGCAATAACTGCTTGCCATCTCAATTCGATCATTCACTTTGCCGAATGAATGACAACGTCATCAACGTCGAAACTGCACGCTCTAGGGATCAAACAGATCACCCTGTTTTGTCCAATTGTAGGGACTAAGACCAAAAGCATGTGTTCCATCCAGCACAAATCTAGAGTCACAAGAGCTTTGTGCAGCAGACAAAGGGCGTGACCATGGGGCAGGTTTGGACGAAGGGCCTAAGGAGCCAACTGCTTGAACGGATGAATCATAAGTTGCAAGAGGACGTTGGATTTTGAGCAGCCCGTCACGAGTGGGAGGCCTGGCCAGGGGAAGAGAAAAGAACACCCAAAAGGGTTTGCTAATTGGGTGTGCAATTTCACAAGTGGCATTTAGTTTATCCCGAAAGATTATCTTTTTTCGGACATCGACATGCATGGAACATCTCCTTACTTCGGGAAGTGGGAAGCCTATTCACTAATTTGGGAGTAGGATTTCAGAAATCTCGGTTAAGATAGTCCCCTCGAGATATTTATCTGATTTTTTTTATCGTGTTCAATGATCATTATTGAAAAATAGTACAGTATGAAGCCGCTTAACCCGTCTCTAAAGCTCAAAAGGCCGTCGTCCCACTAAAATCCGATTAGCCAGGGGGGGATTGGCCGACAAACCCTTTTACCAGAAACCGGCATTAGCGACAGTGTGGCCGTCTAGAACCCACTGAACAATGGCATCGGCCCTCGTTGAAAATGTGTCAATTAGACACATAATTTCTCAGAGCGGATCAGGTCCTGCGTATGAGATCACGTCTTCATGGTCAAGCAAGTGGGGTCCCACTTTTTTGTGTTTTTCTTCTCCAAATCAAGCGGCTCCGGGAGTCCCTGATATCGTGTAAGTCCCACGCCATTGGATCAAACGCCACGGAGTCGGTTCGAAGCGCCACGCCCCCCCACCAAAGAAAACCCGAAGATGGCATCATGAATCTACACGCTCCTCCGTAGTTTTTAGTCGGTTCCTCCCCCACCCCACAAAGCTGAATTTGCCCCACTGATCCAGCAGTGAAAGTTCTTGTTCTAGTCCACCCCCCCCGTCAAACACCCCAGAAGAAAGAGAAAGCAAGAAACCGGGACAATCCCTGAACCCCGTGTTCGAAAAAGGAATCAAAAAGAGCTTCCTTTGCGCCTGGGTTTTCCCCCGTTCCTACTCTTCTTGCCGGGAAAATTTGGTCTCCGTCTCGAAAGATTCCTTTTTGCGTTCTGGGTAAGTGTGATTCCGTCTTGGTGGTTTAGTTTCCAGTGGTTGATTCGAGTTTTGAGTTGTGTTTCGTGTGATGGTTATGTTGTTTGGCGATTCCGATTTCAGGAATGCTTTCCCCCTTGGGAGCTGCGCAGATAATCGGGGCGTCGCCATGAGGTAATTGCTTCTCTTCCCAGTCGTGGTTGGTTCGATTCAAACGATCCGTCTCGTGCTTGTTGTGGGTGTCTGTAGATGTTGCCCATTGCTTTTATCTTTCTGGCTATACTTGGTTAATTGCTGAGAAGGTTCTTCCCATATTGAAGCAAATTAAGTTTCTTTAGATTATCATATTCCCGTATAGGATGCAGCTTGACGTAAGGGATGCTGAACATTTGCTTTCAATCTTTAACTGAGGACTACGGAGACCGCCCTTATAATGCTTATTGTGGGAGAAATGAAATGCTCTATCTGCCTTCTTAAATGGGGAAAGGAGTTAAGCCTATGCCAATTATTGGATGCTGCCACCGCAATTTTTGTAGTTCAGATCTTACCTTTTGTTACCGCTAGCTCTAAAAATGATAAGACACATACCATGAGAGGAGATAAGCCCTCAGATATCAGTTTAGTGTTTCATATCCTTTTTAAGAAGTTATGCATCGTCTCAACAAGTCATGACAACAAGAGATGGGAATGTCAGCACACACAATCTCTAGCTTCTATAAAATGTTTTATGTGATCTGGGTCCACGGCAACTCTTTTTTTGGGAATTATTCACATATACCAAACCTGATTATGCTGAAGTTCATATTCCTGACTAAAAATGTTTTGTTCAGATGCTGGAGTGGAAAGATTTTGGTGTTGCTAATCTACCTGGGGTTATCAGCCTTTTGGCTGGTCTACTGATGTGGGTGACATCTTTGTCTCCAGTGAGGAAGAAGCAATTTGAATTGTTCTTCTACACGCACCAACTCTATATTGTCTTTGTCATCTTTTTGGCTCTGCATGTCGGAGATTTTGTTTTCAGTATAGCTGCTGGAGGAATTTTCCTCTTCGTGATTGACCGGTTTCTGAGATTCTGCCAATCACGAAGGACTGTGGATGTCATTTCAGCAACGTGCCTGCCTGGTGGAACTGTAGAATTGGTCCTTTCAAAGCCATCAAGTAATAATTGTTCTCATGCTGTTTTATTTAGTCAATTATTATTACGTCTTGTACCCTTTTCAAGAAAGTTCTATTAACTAAATTACTGTTCCTATCTCATTGCAGATCTACAGTACAATGCCCTGAGTTTCGTTTTCCTTCAGATTAGGGAATTATCTTGGCTTCAATGGCATCCTTTCAGTGATTCTTCTAGTCCTTTGGCTGTGAAGAATCATGTCTCTGTCCTCATAAAGGTCTTAGGAGAATGGACAGCAAAATTGAGGGGCAATGTATCGGACATGTCTAGTGCTGAAGGAGACAAAGAACTACCCAACCAATCTTGTTCCAACTTAACAGCCTCTGTTGAAGGGCCTTATGGGCATGAATTACCTTACCATCTGACGTACGAACTATGATTTGCTAGTCCATTTTTCATACTTGATGGTGAAAGAACAATAATGCATGAAGCATACCAGCAGTGATGAGTAAAACTACATGGATTTTCACCATTCTCAATTTGAAAGAATACATTCTGACTCTGATGACTTCTCCAAAGTTAGGAAGTATCTTAAGTTCATTCAGTTCAATTCCATTGGTAAAAGCTTGCTGATTTGAATTTTTGCCATCATGACAACGGCATGTTCTTACTCGAGTTATTTTCTCTGGCAGATACGAAAACCTCATCCTTGTGGCTGGAGGCATTGGGATATCCCCCTTTTTGGCTATCTTGAGTGATATACTTCATCTTACAAAGGAAGGAAAACCATGCGTACCCAAAAATGTATTAGTCATTTGGGCCATCAAAAAATCAGATGAGCTCCCTTTACTTTCCACTCTCAATGCGGAGTCAATCTGCCCTAACTTTTCTGAGAAACTAAATCTAGAAGTCTCTGTTTATGTCACTCGGGGATCAGATCCTCCCCTGGTAAATTTCATTTGTGTCTTTGACATACAACTTGCCTCAGATCAATTAACTTCTCTGCTATTGCTTTTCAATTTTTAAATCATGTAGAACTGAGTATTATTATAATGCAGGAAGAAGGTAAACTTTACGAGGGCATTAGCTCTTCCATGTCTCCTCCATCCAAGGGAAGCCCCATGTCTGTTCTAGTTGGCACTGGAAACCGTGTGTGGTCTGGGGTTTATGTTATCTCGTCCGTGGTCGGCTTTGCCATATTGATGGCCCTGCTGGATATCTTCTACATAAACCCTTTGAACATAGTCTCATGGTGGTATAAAGGCCTCTTGTTTGTAGGATGCATGTTTGCCAGTGTAATCATATTTGGAGGCCCTGTCATCTATCTATGGCACCTCTGGGAAAAAAGAATTCAAAATATGGAAGAATCTGCAGATGCCAGGAAGGATGACGTGTTGCAGCACAGTGCCAGTGTTAATCTAACACAGGACAACTTAGTCCCAAAAGATCATGCTATTTCGAGGAGAATGTATTATGGCGCTAGACCAAACTTTGAAGGTACACTCTTTGCTATGTCATTCTGTAAATGATATTCTTTACTTGTTTTAAGTTGAGTAGTGACCTCAGTAACTAAAGAGCTGAGTACTTGTTGGTGTTATGCGGGAACAATGCGAATCCCATGCATTGATTTCTTTGTGTGACTGCACAGAAATTTTTACATCTGTGTCCGAGCGCTGGGGCAATGTTGACGTCGGCGTAATCCTGTGTGGTCCTGAGACTCTTCAATCAAGTGTTGCCAGAGAATGCAGGTCGCAGAACTTAAGGAGGGGGTCTCTCCGGCCGGTCTTCCATTTCAACAGCCATAGTTTCGATCTGTAGCTGCTTTGCTATCACTCTTCAGTCGTGTCTGTGCCAAACTTGAAAGATCCAATTGGGAGCATCGATAAGCCTATACTACTGATGCAATATATTGTAAATATAATGCTAATCATGTAGGATCGGATAGCATTGTGATGTCATGTATGGCGGTTTCTGTCACCTAGGTAGATGAGTAGTGTGCTCTGGACCTAATATGCGAGGCACACTTAGATGTATATTATATTGGTGGACTTAATTCCCCTGATGTGGTTGATTACGTATAATAGTGCTTTTAGCCTATGGAAAGTCTCCTTCAAAGGACTTGTTTAGCTAAATCTGGCACATTCTGATAAATGCATCTGAACGGTCGATGATCTCGCTGGGGGCAGTGTAGTCTTCAATGGCAAATGGCAAATGCCAAACCAAGATGCACCATCTTTTCATGCAAAGAACTTGTTTCCGAGACTGTTTTGTCTGTTGTCATGAGCGGGCTTTGCGGTCCTTTCTTCTACTGTCTATACCATCGTGAGCAGAGCGAGTCATATGAAGTCGACCAATAACTGCAGGCCATCTCAATTCGATCATTCACTTTGCCGAATGAATGACAACGTCATCAACGTCGAAACTGCACGCTTTAGGGATCAAACAGATCACCCTGTTTTGTCCAATTGTAGGGACTAAGACCAAAAGCATGTGTTCCATCCAGCACAAATCTAGAGTCACAAGAGCTTTGTGCAGCAGACAAAGGGCGTGACCATGGGGCAGGTTTGGACGAAGGGCCTAAGGAGCCAACTGCTTGAACGGATGAATCATAAGTGGGATTTAGTTTGAGCAGCCCGTCACGAGTGGACGTTGGATTTTGAGCAGCCCGTCACGGGTGGGAGGCCTGGCCAGGCGAAGAGAAAAGAACACCTAAAAGGGTTCGCTAATTGGGTGTGTAATTTCACAAGTGGGATTTAGTTTATCCCGAAAGATTATCTTTTTTCGGACATCGACACGCATGGAACATCTCCTTACTTCGGGAAGTGGGAAGCCTATTCACTAATTTGGGAGTAGGATTTCAGAAATCTTGGTTAAGATAATCCCCTCGAGATATTTATCTGATTTTTTTTATCGTGTTCAATGATCATTATTGAAAATTAGTACAGTATGAAGCCGCTTAACCCGTCTCTAAAGCTCAAAAGGCCGTCGTCCCACTAAAATCCGATTAGCCAGGGGGGGATTGGCCGACAAACCCTTTTACCAGAAACGGGCATTAGCGACAGTGTGGCCGTCTAGAACCCACTGAACAATGGCATCAGCCCTCGTTGAAAATGTGTCAATTAGACATATAATTTCTCAGAGCGGATCAGGTCCTGCGTATGAGATCACGTCTTCATGGTCAAGCAAGTGGGGTCCCACTTTTTTGTGTTTTCTTCTCCAAATCAAGCGGCTCCGGGAGTCCCTGATATCGTGTAAGTCCCACGCCATTGGATCAAACGCCACGGAGTCGGTTCGAAGCGCCACGCCCCCCCACCAAAGAGAACCCGAAGATGGCATCATGAATCTACACGCTCCTCCGTAGTTTTTAGTCGGTTCCTCCCCCACCCCACAAAGCTGAATTTGCCCCACTGATCCAGCAGTGAAAGTTCTTGTTCTAGTCCACCCCCTCCCGTCAGACACCCCAGAAGAAAGAGAAAGCAAGAAACCGGGACAATCCCTGAACCCCGTGTTCGAAAAAGGAATCAAAAAGAGCTTCCTTTGCGCCTGGGTTTTCCCCCGTTCCTACTCTTCTTGCCGGGAAAATTTGGTCTCCGTCTCGAAAGATTCCTTTTTGCGTTCTGGGTAAGTGTGATTCCGTCTTGGTGGTTTAGTTTCCAGTGGTTGATTCGAGTTTTGAGTTGTGTTTCGTGTGATGGTTATGTTGTTTGGCGATTCCGATTTCAGGAATGCTTTCCCCCTTGGGAGCTGCGCAGATAATCGGGGCGTCGCCATGAGGTAATTGCTTCTCTTCCCAGTCGTGGTTGGTTCGATGCAAACGATCCGTCTCGTGCTTGTTGTGGGTCTGTAGATGTTGCCCATTGCTTTTATCTTTCTGGCTATACTTGGTTAATTGCTGAGAAGGTTCTTCCCATATTGAAGCAAATTAGGTTTCTTTAGATTATCATATTCCCGTATAGGATGCAGCTTGACGTAAGGGATGCTGAACATTTGCTTTCAATCTTTAACTGAGGACTACGGAGACCGCCCTTATAATGCTTATTGTGGGAGAAATGAAATGCTCTATCTGCCTTCTTAAATGGGGAAAGGAGTTAAGCCTATGCCAATTATTGGATGCTGCCGCCGCAATTTTTGTAGTTCAGATCTTACCTTTTGTTACCGCTAGCTCTAAAAATGATAAGACACATACCATGAGAGGAGATAAGCCCTCAGATATCAGTTTAGTGCTGTGTAAAAGGTTTCCTAATTTCAGTTATTCCTCTTGATCTCTGACTGGGACTCGCCTCTGAATGGTTTTGATCAGATTTTCCTAATTGACATGTGCATTTAGATCTGAATATTACTAACAACAGTTACATAACGTGTTGCCTATATAAACTGAGGAAGTCCGGGATATCTGTGGTTCGGGGAGCTGCTTTGGAGAGTAGATGGCTCATTACTCCCCCCTACAGTGTCTGGTTGATTTTAATAGTAGACCGTGCCTTTTAATTCTTGTATTTTGTCCTTTAAAGGATCTTACAACAACAATTTCTAATGATATGTTAATGGTGGTTTCTTGACATTTCAGTGGTTTAAAGTGAAATGCTGACATCTTTTCGTATTTCCCTGCTCTTTTTTTAGACCTAACAAAATATTCATGATGAGACAAGATTCCTGAAACTATGTACTCAAGTCCTTTCTTTTTTCCTGACAGTTATGTTCGTAAAATGTAGTGGTTTTCCCTTGAATTGTTGTCTTATTTATGGAACAATCTACAGGGAGAATCTGTATCTGATTGTCTGTGCTAGCGTGTTATCAAGTTGTATCTGATGTGCAAACCTGATTAGTTCCAAATCCAAATAACTCACTTTAATCTCTTCCTGCCGCTTTATTGGACCAATAGTGAGAATCAGATGAAGCTTCAGTTTGGAAATTGCAGATGGGTAAATGAGCTGTGGCTATCAGGGTTCTCCTCACAGTAAGCATTTTTGTGAGGTTGTGTGAGTTTTGATATGTTTCCTATGAAATGGTTTGCTTCATCTTAGGTTATTGGTACTGTTATTTTGATTATGCAACTTTTCGTCTTAGGACTAGCTGCAGTTCCATGCCCCCGATTAGCGTGTGTATCTTCTCCCGCTTCTTGCACTAATTTCTCTGTAAGTACGTATACATGCCATGGGAAATTTGTGATCAATACAAAGGAGAAATTGCCGTCAAGTTGTCCATCAGAACACTTACCATTCTATGCCAGCCTCTCATTTTCGGATTAAGATTAGGATTGGAAGATTGTTAAGTTGTAAGATGGGAAACTCAAATCGTAGTGGAACTGTTAAAGATCATGTTTCATGCTTTCAAGTGTCAATTATTCCATTGCAATGAGTTGATAAGTGCAATGTTTTTAAACAATCTCTTTGTTATACTCCATCACATGAACAGTATCAAATCGTCTATTCTAGGTAAGCTTTAATTGTATATGGATATCATTATTTTTCTGGCTTTTGAAAATTAATATCTTTTCCAAAAATAGCAGGATGATTTGATCTTAGAAGAGGACATTGATGGCTAATCCAAATTCATCGAACTCACTGGTCTCTTTTGGTTCACTGGAACAAAGAGGAACAGATATGGCAGATGCTAACTCGACACTTCAGCCTCCTCTGGGTCGCCAAAACCAGAGTAGCTCTGACGGTCCAGTAGCTATCCTTTGGGACATTGAGAATTGCCCTGTTCCCAGTGATGTCCGTGCCGAAGATGTAGCTGGTAATATCAGAATGGCTTTGCGTGTGCATCCCATAATTAATGGGGCTGTCATGACGTTCTCTGCCTATGGAGATTTCAATGCTTTCCCGAGGCGTCTAAGAGAAGGATGCCAAAGAACTGGTGTAAAACTCGTCGATGTTCCAAATGGGAGGAAAGATGCGGCTGATAAGGCTATCTTGGTTGACATGTTCCTGTTTGCGCTAGACAATCCTCCACCATCTTCTATAATGCTTATCTCTGGAGATGTCGATTTTGCCCCCGCTCTCCACATACTCGGGCAACGTGGATACACCATAATCCTTGTTATTCCTTCTAATGTATGGGTTTCCACTGCTCTCAGCAATGCTGGTAAGTTTGTGTGGGACTGGCCTAGTGTAGCACGTGGGGAAGGGTTTGTTCCCGCGGCCAAGGCTATAACAGCCCCACGTGGAGGACATTGCGACATCGCAGGCTACTTCATGGGGTGTCACATCACCGAAAACCAGGACTGTACTAATGAGGAGGAAGCAATTGTGTACAGGGGGGTTTCACAAAGCTACTGCAACTCAAGAGACTTTTCATTAATAGCGCAGTCCTTATCTGAGTACAACAGCACAACTATTGCGATGCCTTCTTTTGCCTCAACATCAAGATCTCACAGTCTTCCAACTGGTTTGAATGAAGGTACAGCTGGAGGATCGATTTCTTTGGCTGATCAAAATGATTCAACAATGTGGGTTCAGCCTGGGGATCTGCACGGACTAAAAGGGCAGCTTGTAAAGTTGCTAGAACTTTTCGGAGGATGTTTGCCTCTGATCCGTGTGCCTGCAGAGTATCAAAAGGCTTTTGGTAGGCCTCTCTATGTGTCAGAATATGGTGTTTGTAAGCTTGTGAATCTTTTCAAGAAGATGAATGATGCAATTGCCGTGGAGGGAAAAGGCCAAAAGAAGTTTGTCTATCTCCGCAACTGGAAGGCAGAACCCACTGCACCTGCTTTGGTTTTGACAAAGAAAGATAAGAAAGGAAAAGGGCCTCAGGAAGAGACCGACGCCATTGCAGGTGTCGGCTCTTCAGATGAGTTATCAGATGAAGAGCAACTGGAATGTGAAGAGAGGAGCGTCCAAGGGAAGACAAGTGACAGAAGCGATTCTCCATGTGACCTCGATGCTCGAGGTCTCGAGCAGTTCAAGCATGAGCTGCAAGAGATTCTAGTCAGCTATTCATGTCGCATTTTCTTGGGTTGTTTCGAGGCAATATACGAACAGCGTTATAAGAGACCGCTCGATTACCAAAAGTTTGGTGTGGATGGGCTGGAGGAGCTCTTCAAAAAGTTGGGGGATGTGGTGACCTTGCATGAAGAACCTCTGAGTAAGAGGAAATTCCTAGCGGCGGCTGGTTGCTAGAAGAACAAGATGCCTATCAAAACTTATGTAAACTACATTAGTTTTAAGTTAATTGAAGCATGCTTACGATCCTGAAATGTCCTCCTTTTAGTTTCGTTCTTCTTTTTTGTCCTTGGGTCACCCCGAAAGTTGCATAAAGGACGACTGAGAGCTTGGACCACGCCTGTTTTTTCTGTTCAACGTGCGTCCCTGCATGGATCGAAGTTTGCATTTTAGAACCGCCATGCAAAGCTCTACTGTGTTGTCTCCGTGACTAATAAGAATCTGCTAATGAAGGTTGCATTTTCATTTAGATTATCTTGCAATATGACATTCCTCTAGTGTGAGTAGTGTTTGCTTCAAGGATGGAGCACTGACATGCCATATATGGTAGGGACCTGTGTGGATGCGTGCCTTTGGAAATGCGATTCTGTTTTAGGTGACATTTCCAGGGCGAGGGCAGGACTTGGTTATACGGGCGGTGTTCGTTTGAGAATGCGTGCAATGCACTCTACTTTGGGAAAGCACATCATCTTCAGGCGATCTCAAGGGGGCTTTGGCGTGCAAGATATCGCTCTTCTCTTTAACGGAATGTTCCTCCTGTTCGTGCAGGTGACGTTGCGTCGCGCTTAAGGAATGTAGAGTATAGCCATATTGTATAGCTTTAACGAATGTGGGTTGCTCTCTATGTTCCTGACAAGACATAAAAATGACAACTTTCTACTGTCACGGACACACAGAGAGACGGGCAAGTTTCACTTTTTCTAGTAAATTTGATCTGAGGGCAGGATTAGACTCTGCATGCTAACGTTTTGGCGCAAGTTTGTGATTGCTTTTCATCCAGGTTTGGCTTAAATTTGCAAAATTCTCGTATGCTCCAAACTTCAAAGTGGAACATACACACGCAACCTGCAACACGCGTAAAATGTGTATGCTTTATAGTACTGGAAAAATCAGAAAGTGAAAGGCGCACGGCGAGAAAACCAGCTTGCATGCCATGCTTTCTTTTGAGCAGCATCCTTCCATCAGGGACTGTAAAAATTGAATGGACGACGTTTCTCGAGAGTAAGAAGTGAAAGTGAATGACGCTTTGTGGCCTGATCGTGGCGGACGGATGCGGTGATAGCCAAATTGATGTTCGAAAAAGGAACGAAGATCCCTTGTCGTGGTCAGATCCCTTGTCCTTTTTGACGGTTTTGACGAAGGCCTATGGCCGTCGGATTCATAAAGAGCTCGATCGTTCATCGAGAACTTTATGATCCTTTGAAAGTCGGGGAAATTTCATACGGACATCACGCTAGAGTGTTAATCAATATGACGGAGTTACGGAGCAAGAGATAGTTTTAAGAGGGGGCACATAGGCCAAATTTTCTAGAGCATGTGCAGATAATTTGGCGCGACAGATCATCGACAGAGTGGAAATGCTTGTGTGGGCGTGAGTTCATAATTCATACTATTTTGTTTGGTACTTAACTCCATAACGAAATACCTTTAATTAGAAGTCGTTCTTTGGTTTATATTAGAGGAAATATGTTCTGTAGCAATTTCAAATAAAAAAATATCACAAGATAGATAAAAGAATTGAGAATTCCACTTCAAATAGAACCGAATGTACATTACATGTTATGGAGTTTAATCAATGACATAGCGTAAAAATATGAAAATATAACGTCGGAATTTAATTAACTACGAGGCACCTAAGAATTATAGCAGAGATATATACTGGAACTTAATCAACGGTGCGAATCTGGAAACTATAATTATGCTACAGGAATTGAAAGATAATATGTTTATTTGTGTGTAAGGATCTTCAAAGAGTATGACATGTCTATTTAAAACTTAAATTGATGATTACAAACGAAAATTACTGAACAATTACATCAATGATTATGTTGATTCCATTACGATGATAGTTTCGTCAACTTCATCAATTCCACTGACTTTATTGTTGATGGTAAATTTTTTGACTAACACAGCCAAGATTGCCTACTCCATTATTTGTTGATTCATTCATTCAAGTTGTCGATTCATCAATTCATCAATAATTCTCTTTATAAATAATCGAACTCTGCTATGATCGATTAAGTTTATCACACGTCAATAATAACAAAAATCGGTCATTTTCTGGAGTAAACGTGAGAGGATGCTGGATTTGACTAAATGGGAGTTTAGTAAAAGCAAGCATATGACCCGTGATTGTCGTCGTTAATACGCGCCGCGTGGGGGAACGAAAGCTTGGAGAAAAATGATTGTTGTGTGCTTGATGCTGAAATATCGGTCCCCTATAAACCAACTCCCGCAGCAGCAGCAGCAGCAGCAGCAGGTACTACGTCGTCTTCTTCTTCTTCTTCGTTACCCTTCCTCCCTCGCTACCCGACGACAGAAGACCCGAAAGGCTCCACAGTTCACATCACACGCAGAGAGTCGAGCCGCCTCCTCATCTGTCTTCTCCATATGCCGCCATCACTACGACCTTAATTATTAGTATCCATGGAGGCATGTAAACTCTCTATCTCTCTCCGAATGCATGGTCCTGTCTCTTGTTTGTTTGTTTTTTTTGGCCGCGAGTGACAACCGTCGCGTTCGTCCGCGCAGAGGATCGGTTCCGTCGCGACCCTTTTGGTCACAGCTTCTCTCTTCGCCATTTCAGCTGCTCTCAAGGTCCTTCTTGTCTCTTGTCTCTCTCTCTCTCTCTCTCTCCACATCCTCACACAACCACGTGAAAAAGGCAAGAACTTGGTCATAAGCTATGGCTCTGCTGATTGTTCTTCAACAGGAGGGACAAACCTGCGTCGCAAACAGATTCTGTGACTCCGGCTTGCACTGCGAGACTTGCGTCGCCGATGGAAACACGCGCCCTCGATGCACACGGATTCGGCCCTCCAATCCCACTTCACAGGTTCTTCTTCTTCTCTTTGTTTCTATTCTCGGGCTGATCTGTTCTAAAAACTTGCTTGACTTCACAGCCTCTTCTTTTTTGTTGGCGTTGATTGTTTGCGCAGGTCAATAATTTGCCATTTAACAGGTACTCCTGGCTGACGACTCACAATGCATATGCAAGGATGCAAGTGAAATCGGCTACTGGATCGATCATAGTATCTCCCAGGAACCAGCAGGACACCGTCGCTGATCAGCTCAATGTGGGTGATTTCGATCTCTCTTTTTACATAAAAGACATGTTTTTTTTTTTTTTCTGGGAAAATGGCAGAAATTAAAATCCAATTAAATGTTCTGGCCACCCAATTGAGCTTTTCAAGTTGAGGTAGTCTGACGGTGAAGCAACTCAAAGTGTCATGTCTCTGCGAGTTTAATTGTGTGAGTTTGATGCTCAAATGTAAAGCATTGATTTCGGCGAATAATTTATGCAAAGACAAATGGTAAAGCTGCAACCTTGGCATGAAAGACTGGAAATGGAATCTTGGTCTCTTTCTTGAGAAGAGCTTTTGTGTTTGAATACGCTTTTCTAGTGCGGGTGGTTGGTGGGTGTGGGACACGGTGCATGTGGAGATCATCTTTCTAAGTCTTATACTAATCCAGAACAACTTGGTTTTCCATTAAGTGCTAATATTTTAATGATGTCGTTCTGGGGATGTGATTATTTGAGGATTGACCTGGGTTGTCAGTTTAACTCTAGGTCTTTATAATATAATTATAATTGATTATCATATCATTGCATATGCGAGTCCTTATTGAATTCAATGTGCTCTCCATTTGATGAAGCTTCCAAACCCAAAAAACAAAAAGAAAGAAGAAAACTCTATTATTTGCTTATCCACTTGCATATTGAGTTCCTCTCATGCAATTAAGATATGCGGTGGATTGGGCAAATAGCAAGTAGCTTCAAAATGAAAATATTTGACTTTGTACAGTTTCTTCTCTCATTTCCGTATGTAGAAGAAGGATAATTATAATTACTTGGTGGTTGATCTATATATGTTGACCAAATGGACAGCCTTTAATCCTGATTAATTGCGGTTATCCTTTCACTATTTGAAGGATCATTCTAAACGTAATCTTTACTTGGAAGTTCAAGTCGGTCAATATTAATGACCAGTAGCATTTGGGCCTTCTAAATCATAAGAAATTTTCTTACTGTAGTGGCAGCAGTAATTGCCTGGACATAGACTCCTCTTTGTCATAACTTCACTGCTGTATTTCTTATCTTTACAATCCGTATGGACTTGATCAGCATGCATGAGCTGATCATTTGATGATGTAATTTCATTCTTCTGCTGGAATTTGTTACCTATTAGGCTTATACTGGTGTGAATTGCTAAAACTTCTGATTGTTCGTGCTCTAAAATATCCGCCTTTGTTATTTTAACTTTGCAGAATGGCGTTAGGGGACTGATGCTGGATATGTATGATTTTGAAAATGATATCTGGTTATGTCACTCCTATGGGGGACATTGCTACAACTATACAGCTTTTGTAAGTTGAAAGGACAATTCTGTCGCACTCCGTATGTTGAGTTTTTAAACAATATCAATATGCACTACTAATTGATCATATATTCGTAATTTTCTTCTAACACTGCTTTGAATTGTTGAGTTCTTACTTACTCTAGAAGAACAATGCTAATTAAGGAAGTTTGTCTGCCAGCAACCAGCCATTAATGTTCTGAAAGAAGTTCAGACATTTCTGGAAGCAAATCCATCCGAGATTGTGACTATTATAATCGAAGACTATGTTTCATCGCCTAATGGACTGACCAAGGTATTTGATGCTGCTGGCTTGAGGAAATATTGGTTTCCAGTATCTCGTATGCCAAAAAATGGCGGTGGTTGGCCGACAGTGGACGATATGATCCAGAAGAATCAGCGACTACTAGTTTTCACTTCAAAATCATCGAAGGAGGCTTCTGAAGGAATTGCATACCAGTGGCGATACATGGTGGAAAACCAGTGTATGTCTCATCAACTTCTCTGTTCAGAAATCTTGTTGAACTAGGAGCTTTCGTATTATGGGTCAATGGTTGACTATTATGTCAATCAATTCTACAGATGGTGATGGAGGGATGACAGCCGGTCTTTGCCCAAACCGTGCGGAATCGCCCTCAATGAACACAACAAGCAGGTCTCTGGTTCTTGTGAACTATTTCCCAGATATGCCAGACTTCACCAGAGCTTGCAAACACAATTCAGCCCCCTTGATCAGCATGGTTAACACCTGTTATGCAGCAGCCGGCAAACGGTGGCCTAACTTCATAGCAGTTGACTTTTACAAGGTTTGGCCGAGTTTTGATTATCCAAGATAAGACCTTAAACAAAGAAGAGATGGAGCATTTAACTTTGAATTATGTGCATGTGAAAATTTTCAGAGGAGCGACGGCGGGGGAGCTCCGGCGGCAGAAGATATGGTGAATGGTCATCTTGTCTGTGGATGTAATAGTATATCCTCTTGCAAGGTCAGTCAATGCCTTCCGTGATTTACATTTCCACTTATCCTGACAGGTTTTTCCTAGATTGACCAGGTAGTTAGCATTGCATATCAATGACTTGTAATTAGTTCTCTGATTATTTAATCGCTATGCATGAGCAGGCGAACATGACTATTGGTGCGTGTGACATACCACAGCCCGGAAATGCCCCAACCCCGGCCGCACCTGATACTAGCTCGACTCATATAAGTAGTCGATCACTTCGTCAGTGGCGGTTGGTCGGGACAGTGCTATTAATTCTCTTCTCTGTGTGAAGAGAAAATGGAAGTATTTCTCTGTGTATTCTTTGATACGGTCGTGATCGGAGAAATATCCTCGTTCCACAATGAAGTAGAGCAGTTTAGAATTAGCTGTTGGTGGACGTGGAATTTGAAAGGGGTCAGAAGCTTACATCCTTCGTCGGTCTAAGTCGAATTACTTGGTCTGATAGTGGGTTTGGAGGCCTTGTTGAAGTTGGAGCATGAATTCTTGCTCGTTGTGCTGGGTCCCAAGACCCAAAATTAATTAACTTAGAGATGGGGTCAGCCTTTAAAAGAAAAGAATACAGAAAATGATATAAATAGTGTCTGGACTTTAATCCAATGTGTAATGTCATTAAGGATTTGTGTTTCTTTCATGGTTAATTTCACTCACGAAGACTCTTTTCGCCATGAATGGGACAATGATTATGCGAAGCACGGATTCGAATAAAAGCAAGATTCAAAATGAGGCGAAATGAATGAGCTTTATATGGATTTAACTGGGGAGATAAAAATGTTTTAGAGAATGAATAGTATAGCATCGACATACACAATCGGAACTATCATTCAATGTTAAATAGAGATACGACAACTAGTCTTTAAGCAAACCCAGCTGAATCGACGGTTTCTTCTTTTTGGCCAAGTTTAAATCATTTTATATGAAGAGATGCATTTACATGGGGGAGAATCGCTAAAAAAGTCCTAAATCTATTGCAGTTGTGTCAATTCAGTTATAAACTCTTTTTTTGACCGATTCAGTCCTAAACCTTTTGCGATTGTGCCAGTTGAGTCCATCCGGCCAAATTTGGCTGGCCGGAGCTAACGTGAACGCCGGCCGGTGCCGATGACAATATTTTAATATTTTTTTATTATTTTTGATTTTCTTGATTTTCTTAATTTTTTATTGTTTTTTTTTCTTTTTTTTTTTTCCCCCCCCCCTCGGCCGCTGCCGCCACCGCGTGAGGGCCACGAAGCCCTCGCCTGCACTGGCTGCGGCGCCGCCCGGATCTGGGCAAGGCCGCCTTCGCCGCGGCCGGCCGGCCATGGCAAGGCCGGCCTCGCCCAAATCTGGGCGAAGCCGCCTCGCCGCGGCCGGCCTCCCCCAAGTCTGGGCGAGGTCGCCGGCGAGGGCTTTGTGGCCCTCACGCAGTGGTTGGCAGCCTCGTCGCGCTGGCTATCCACTGCCGCCGGCCGGGGGAGGGGAGGGGAGAAAAAAGAAAATAAAAGAAAAGAAACATAAAAAATAAAAAAAAAAAATTTGGAAAATAAAAAAAATCAAAAAATAAAAAAAATTATTAAAATATTGTCCCCGGCGCCGGCCGGCCCACGGCGTCGCCCGGCCGCCAAATTTGGCCGGATGGACTAACCGGCACACCGCAAAATGTTTAGGACTCGAATCGGTAAAAAAAAGTTTTAGGACCGACCAAGACAACTACAATAAGTTTAGGACTTTGTTTGCAATTCTCCCATTTACATGGTCACCTCCGTGGATTGCATATATATATGTTCGACCCACAATGCATACGCAATTCCATTAGCATATTCAGTTGCCTGCTGATACTTCACCATTCAAAGTTGTGCACGGGCTAAACGGGTCAATTTATCTTGAGAGATAGAGAGATATGGAGAAAAAGAAGAAGAAAAGAGTAGAGGAATGCAGCTACTCAAGCACACTTAGAATAGGGAACATGCTTCGTTATGATCACTAGAAATTTAGGGCTTGTTTAGTAACTTACCAAATAGTGAAAATTTCTATTCTTTTGTTTCCGGGATTAGATTTGGAACAGAAATCTAGGAACAATGTTCCTAGAAATAGATTTGAAACAGAATCAAGAATAAAAAAAGAAAAGTTATTTCTTTATTCTTGAGAACAATTCTAGAATCAGCCAATTTTTTTTTAATTTCTCTTCTCTTTCTTTCCTTTTGGTTCTTGTTCTTCCTTTTGACCAGTCACCGGCCCCCGGTGATGCCGAGCACGGCTCGGCACGAGCCTCACCTATCTCACGACAAGGCTTGCGGCCCAACCTCGCTGTGGCTTGGCGTTGTCAGGGGCTAGTGACGCTCCGGCAAGGGCGCCGGCCCTCATCTAGCCGACCACTGGCCCTTGTTTGGCCGGTCACTAGCCGCTGCCGATTTATTAAGGGAGAAGAAGATGAAAAGAGAAAGGAAAAAAAAGCAAATTGTATTTAAATTGTTAAAAAATCAAAAGAAAATATTTTGGATTAGAAATTTTTAGGTTTTACCAAACACATTTCTATCCCGGGAAAAAAAAATTTGAATAGTTACCAAAAGTTTTCAAATACTTAGAAATTGTTCTTAGGAGCAGAATAAAAAAAAAATTATTTCTAAGCAGAAATTGTTCCCGAACACAAAATCGTTACCATGTGTACTCTTAGCTACCGGTTATGACCTCAACATTAAGCTTCTCCAGCACAGAGCATATAGCGGAAAATATTCCTCCTTCAGGATGACATTCGGAGAGTTCCATGTGTTGAAAGTCACTGGGTGAGGCGCGGATGGAAACGAGTTCTACTTGGCCAGAATAATTGGAAACAGACGTCCGGTCATGAATGCCTCCCTTGAGACGTTGGCTAGGCTTTCCGAAACAGTATTTTGGATTGAGATTGAAGGCTTTGGTGCTCATCTTTTCCAGCTATGCCACTCTCTTCTAAGGTTTTGATATATTTGACTGTCCAATTCACTATAGTGCACTTAGCTTGCAACAACCATTTTCATTAGTGAAAATTTAATTTTTACTGTACCAACCTACTAGTTCCTCAAATAACCCCCAAAGAGGTTACCATAGAGTCTATCCTACTCTTAACTTTCACTCCCATCATCAGATTTCTTCTAAGATTTTTAATTTTTGGTCAGTTTTACTTCTACTCTTACTTTCAACTTTCACTCCCATACTCAGATTTTTTTCCCTACTTCCTCACAGGACGCGAGAATTGAAACTTACACCTAAAGTTAAATCATCCATATTCTAACTGTTGAGAATATGGGAATTCGAACCCCTTACTTTCCCCTTCCCATGTGAGAAGGGTGATCACTAGTGCAAACTCTAGTTTTTTTCCTAGGAAACTTTAAATAAGAACAGCAAATTCATGAGAGAATCAGATCAATGCAAACGCAAGGAGGATAAGAAGAACAGATTTAAAAGGCCACCAAAATACTAAAGCTAGGGAGAAGATTTTGGCTTGTATAATCTGTAGACTATCTTGTTCCGGAAACACTAAAGAAAAAATTCTAGCATGTTATTGTTAATAAATACTTCTTACATAAAAGCTTTACAAGCACGGTCACCTTTTCTCGGCCATGCTACCTAATAAGCACAGTAACTCAGGCGTTTAAAAGATTCCAAATAGAAATCATTAGCCCAGATCTATTGAAAATTGCACAGGGGCTCTAGGCATTCTCTACAGGATGCAATGAAGGATAAGAAAGCAGATCAATCTCGGACCCACATCTCATCGTAAGTACTCTTAGACTCTTAAATAATGGCAGAATCTAAAAGCATGATGAAATCATGAATGATCCGCCATTGTCTATATATTTATCCATCAATTGTTAAGTATCCCAATAGTCGAGAAAATGGTTCATGCAGTAAAAATTGTCTCCAAAAATATAGGAGCAAAACTGGGTCCAGACGACATTGTATGTATAACTTGAGAGTATCATCCACCAAATTAAGAAAATGATGCTCTGACTGGAAACTCTGGGGTTGCTGCCTCATGAAGTTCCGAGCTGTCATATAAGTAAGCCAGTTGTTTTACAGATCGGACAAATATTTTTACGCATTAACCACTGTTTGATGCAATCAGCATGAAATTCATGGCCACAACCCAGCACCCCGAGGTCATCTCCATCAGCATATTCCTCCTGTCATAATAAACATTCAAGCATTGGTAAGGACATTAAAGAATATCCAATTTGAAATAACATAATATCTACCATGTAGAACTTCATGTGCTTTGATACGATCACAATCTTATGCTAGCAAAAACTGGTACAGAAGCAAAAATATATACTTACGAATGCAAGAACCTTAAGATATCTATGCTAGCTGGAATTAATGGCTTTTTCAACAGATCAGATAATCGGTTTTCGCTAGTATATAAGGAACACGCATTATCTATATAATGGAACAAGTTTAACTATGAAAAGCACCCAACCTTTATTTTGTTAGGTTCACAATTCTGCTCCCAGTCACTAGCCCTAGAGACACAGAGTTCTCACCTGACAAATACAGCATGGCTCCACATCCTGCGGGAGCTCTCCAGCAAGAGATATGTTCTTCTTTTGCCGCTTCAAGCCCTTCAGAATTGTTTCCTCACTTAGCCCAGTGCTAACATCTCCTATGCGTTCTTCCAGTGCTAACAATTCCTGAAAAAACAAGAAGATAGAGCAAAACAAGCCTTTCGAACTTGCTGCATGTCCAGGCAAACAATGGATGATTGTTAGTTGTTACCTCGTAAGACATGTTATCAACATCTAGGCGCATATCTCGATGTCTGTCGTGCATCTCGCCAAAACCATTATTTAAGAAGGGCTGAAAAATCACGTAATCCTGATTGACACAGCAATAATTAAAATAAAACAAAAGTAGCACATATTATCCTAGATCATTAAATATTTTAGAGACCTTTCTCATCACTTGCAAAGGGTCCGATGCTCTTGCTTGTCAACACACAAAGTTATAAGTACAACCAAACAGAAGTTTACGAGTTACATTATCCACTAATTGGCTGAACCAAACAATAGCTAAAGGACATAAAATCTTTATATTCAGCCAGAGCAAACAACCAGAGATGACCTACACCTGACAGGCAACAATACCATGCCGATTATGTAAGTCATAACATTTCTTATATAGTTAAAGAAAAAAATCACCTATAAAGGGGTTGAACTCTTATACAGAAAGAGCTCAAGAAAATATGTTCAAATTCCCAAATCAGCTACCGAGATCACATTAGGAGGTATGCTGCAATATACCGGGACTAAAATGAACTTCCCAGATTGAACTAACCCAATAGTTCCACCCCAGAGGTAAGGTTTAATACTCAGGTCAAGCTAGCCACTAAAATCCTACAATTACAAAAATAAAAACTCCAAGCAAGTGATCCTGTTGAAAGTTTCATTTTTCTTGCAAATTTACTAGACAGTAACCGACAGAGTTACACTGACTCTGCTATGAACTTCAAGTGCAACCATCATAAGGACAAGAGAATGCTTTATGACAAAGAAAGAAGGCTTTGATGGAGCATAGTTCATCACAATGGACTGTTCACTGAACCAGATATAATCCAGGACGCTTCCATTAACGAATCACTATAACTACATAATTATATAACAAAACAAGACATAAAAACCGAACCTCAGCTCGTACACGTTCTCCCCTTTGCATGGCTTCTAAAACTTGAAGAATCTGCAAATAGAAAAAATGCTACTGTAAATCCATATGACCCAATTTTCAAATAAGCACATGCAAACCCACATAAGAGAGATAAAAACTTAATAATTAAGATAAGTCCAGTGGTGCACACACTATTTCACACGTATAACTGGATGTTCTAGAGCATTTATTAATCTCCTAAGCTAGTTTGAAGCTGTTTTATTATCTCGTATTGTATCAATAGTCTACCTGGTTGCTCAACAAAGGATCTGATAAAATTGAAGACCTCCAAAGTAGTACTCTACAACTCTAGTGCATAAACACGTACCAACAGAGACAACGATACGTTGGCTCTCATGGATGAGTCCATTAAATGCAGTGCTGTTGTCATATATAGTGGAAACACACAAAAGAAAAGTATATAGGAATAAAGTTCCGAGTTTTGTGGAAACACACAAAAGATAAGTTTTAATGACATCCCTATGTTCAAGGGTGCTCATACTCATAAGTATCACGTATGCATGAAGGTGGAACATTTAGGTTAAATTAGCAAACATGAATGCAATAACTGCACCATCTTTGCATTCCAGTATTTAATTTATTACTAGATATTCGATATAACTGCATAATACAACAAGACCCTAATTTCTAACTATTCTATCATGACAATGCCTATCTCAATAGGAATATCAGTACCTTACTTTTACATTTTCACCAGATTCAAGTCAACTATAAATGAATATGGTACCAAATCTCTCTAAATTTATGGAAATACTGTATACTTCTATTTCAAGCAATTGAACTTGAGTGTTCCAATCAACCTCCAACTAGAGACCTAAAGGATAATATTTGGAGTTAGATGGAATTATTTCAATTGACTAAATTAGTTGTAAAATATACAGAACTTGGAACAAATAAAAGTTCCGTTACAAACATTGTTTCTGTGATCTTTTCATTCTGGAAAATAAATCAACCCATCAAAATAAAAAATGAACCAAACAACAGGGCCTATGTGAGTAAGTCCAATCAGTCTCAACACCCGTCATGCGTTTTTTGGCCATCAAAATTGATCAGCAATATATGCTCTCGCCTCCATATCTCCAGCATCCAGAGAGTCTATGTTTGGTTTTGATGTATGAAGTTTCCATAAGCTTCCAATTCACAGCTGACTTACCTAATTTGTTTTTCTCCTTTAATGTGCTATAGCTCCTCTATTATGTTAAATAGTTTTGTAGAATCGTGAACCTCATGCCAATTACACATTAATGCAGAAATAATTTTGAGTTTCCAAACCCGTTCAGTTTTAAATTCCGTTACATTCCACTGCACCCACACCACTAACATAAGCACTCAAAGACTTTTAAAACTCTGATTTGGTAATAGTCCTTAATTAAATAGACTTGGATGCGAAGCACATGTTTACTAAGTAGGACCACCAATTATCTTGAACTCCACTGCAAAAAGAGAGTTTTAAATAACTGGAAACCATGCCAGATGCAGGCAATGCCAACCTAGAACCAAAGCAATTAGATATGCATATATTACGAGCTCGAAAGAAATTAAAACACTTAGAAGACGGACCTCTGATACGACGCGTTGTCTCCCTTCTACATTAGCTGTTAAAGCACGCCAGGACTCATGCACACCTTCAAGTCGTCTATCTGCAGAGGAAGATCTTGTGCTTTCCAGATGATTTCCTTGGCTATTAGCTCCAGTTAAGGCTGCTATCTCCTGCAAAGAAGATGTATTTGATGGAAGGGGGGGCAAGGGGCTACTGCGTCTGCTCGACTCGCCATCAACAGGAGGAGAGAGAGACCAAGGAGCCAATTCTAGTAATTGTTCCCCATATGAAACTGGTGGTTGGATAGGTACCCGGGAAGCAGGTGAAGACTGGACACTTGAACTGCCATCGACAAGAACAGTAGGAGGACCATTCAGACCATTTGTGTTTCTACCAGCTGAACTCCAACTTGCTGGATTTTGCAGTGTTCTGGCCTCAGCTAATGGAAACATTGGAACATCGGAAATGCTTCTTGAATTGCTTCTAAAATTTACTCCATCTTGGACAACTACCTCTGCAGGAAGGAAAGAATTTGAAGCATTGCTACTTCTCGATGCAGAAGTGGCATTCCAGGGAACAGCATCCACATTTCTCGATGGACCAGAAGGAGGTCTCATATTCAGCTCTGTCTGTGGTGTGTGTGTATTGGTTGCCACCATAAATGCTAGTCTTGGGTCCAAAGGATTAGGCCGACGAGATCTATGTGATTGCTGAAGAGAAAAGGCATTAGCACGCCTGGCACTCCTTGATGGATCGGATTCCTGTTGCAGTCCTGAACTAACCTGCCCACTGAAATTTCTTGGGGGAATCTCACTATTTCCTGTTACCCTAGAAGAAGAAAAAGGGGCAGGGTTACCTTCTCTCATGCCAATCCCAGTTCTGGGGTACAGTGGCTCCTGATAATAAGCGCTGGGAGAATTCCATGATGTAGGTTGAGATAAACTCAGCCCAGTAGGAGGACAAGGTACAGCTTCAGTTTGAGGATAGTAACCTGAACTCGACCCAGCATGTGGATGTCCCGAAGTCCCTTCAAAGGCTTTTCTTTTGCATGACGATCCCCAGTACCCCATGGAAGAACTTGACCCATTATTTCTCTCCTCCATCTGACCAGAGATATTAGTTAAACTCCCAAAATTAGCAGACGAAGCTATATCTGAAATCATATTGTCAACTTCCAGAGAACGAGAGTTATTGGGATTAGCACTAGCAGAAGCTCCAGGTCCAGCAGTATGACCTGCATATCGCTCACTCAGATTTGCATGCCATGGATCAGCATTAGTGCTTGAATTGCGAAAACCTACAGGGCCAGCAGGGATTTGATTGCTTATCTGCAATCCTGGAAGAAACATATTAGGCCGTTCAAATTGCCTTCCTGCTGAACTGGAACCTGCTTCACCGCTCATTGAAGGAGTACATAACTGTTTCCCCTTCCTATCTTCATGACTAGCTTGGCTTTCCTGATGCAATACAGAGCCAGGATGACCCAGACTCCATCCGGTATAGTCCTCAACGCCATGACCAACCGCATTCACCAATGTTGCTTCACTAGAAGATCCCATATTAATCGGGAAGCGACTACCTTCCAGATGTGAATTGTTGTTCAGAGCAGAGTGCCGATTCAGGTCATTATTGCGAGAGAATGACCCCATATTGGCATCAAAATTGTCAGGGACTGAATCGCTGTTGCTCTTCTGCCCTTGCATTAAAGCAAACTCGCTTCTCCTGATTAAGAGCACAGGACACAAACCGTCTTTCAAATTCCAATAATGATGGTGTTCAGCATCACCTCCCTGGCACAGAGAAGCAAGACAAAGGTGCAAAATAAGTCACCAAGAAACAAATCTCAAGTAAATTAACATAAACAGATACATAAAACATATAGGTACATATATATATATAACTGGGCATGGATTGTTTTGCATTGAGCAAAAAAGTAGCAAATACTAAGTTACTAGCAGTAGCAATCACTATAAACTAGTATAAAATGAAAAAATGTCACTTAAGTTACACTTTCAAGCATTTAGTTGATCTCCCTCTAGTTTAAAAAAATTACAAGAATGGAGTTGAATTTGGGGCGTTCAGGAGTTGAGCAGAAAATCTTAAGAACCATATTTGCATGTGAGAGATACTGAGATCAATAAAGGAACTGACAAGGAAACAAAAGTACACAATCTTGATTGCCAAAGCAATACCAGGAATCACACAATCCATATCTCTATAATATGAACTTACCGAATGCAAATAACAACTGGCGGATGAAGCGTCATGAATGTATCAACCAAAAGCCGGACTTCAGAATCATCTTCAATGGATATGATAACCTAGTCCAGAAAAGATAGAAGGGCAATTTAAGTTCAGAAAGCCTACTCGGGCAATTGTTAGTGTACAAAAGTTCTTAATGCTTTAACAGACTATCCTCAGTAATAGACTACATCCACAAAGAGGCTTGTTCAATCGAAAAAAACAAAATTCAAATCAAGACGTAAGGTAAAATGAACATAATTCAATGGTGGTGTCAGACCATTAAATCAAATATACAATCCCAGCACAAAAATCTAACCACATCACTGAATCCAAATAGTTTGATGTAAAACCAGATACACGTGTTATAATCAATGAGCCTATCCTCGAGTAGGAGACGTTAGTGAAATTCCCAAGTCGAGTATCACTCCTCCAAAATGGAAAAAGAACAACCCAATTCCGGGCATCGTCCGATAAACGATATCAAGATGCCCAAGACCCTGATCAGCCACTTTAAGAACAGCCAACACACATGCAAGTGAAGAGCCAAAAAAAGTTCTACATTTCAAGAATCGGCCCCTTAAGGGCGTCTTCCCATTTCCTCTACCTCCAAGGCAACTTAAAAAAAAAAAAAAAAAACGTCGAGCTGAAAAAAAAAAAAAACCGATAAGAGAAGAAAAACCTCAAGCAATCACAAGATCATCCCAAGAACGTGAGCAAGCAAGCACAGCTGCTTCGAGAGATCAATTTCAAGAAATGGGCCGGAATCGAGACGAGTACCTGAACCTCGGAGAGACCCACGAGTCCGCGCCTGTTTGAGACGGAGCGGAGCAAATTCTAAACGACACGAAGAAAACGAAACAAAGATCAAAATGGGTACACGCGAAAAAGGACGAAGGAAATGTTCGTGACAGAACGAGAATCAATCAGAGGCATTTCGGGCTCACCCCGAGTCGTCTTCTTCACAAAATTCTCTCTTTTCAGTTCCCTCGTTCCCGGTGATCGGAACACGAGAAAGGGCCAGTGAGCAAACGCAACGAGAGAGAGAGAGAGAGAGAGAGAGGAGGTGGGGTGGGGGAGGAGAGAGGGTGTTGGGGAGAGGAGATTAAGGAGGTGGCTTGGCTTTGAGCAGTGTGTTTATAATCTCCGTTTTTCCAATAATTAAGAATGTGTTTTCCCCTCTGATTTTTTCTTTTATATTTCCTCGGAGACTTTCGATTTCCTATGGTTTGGTTGCCATTGGATAAAATGTGTGTTCATACAGGCCTCTCTGTTCTTGAACACATGAATGGATTCTCCAACCTTTTTTGTGAAATTTCATGTCCCATGATTTACCATGTTCAAAAAGCCGTTAATGTTCTTTTTCGACGGTTACGCGCGTTTTTTTTTTAAATTTATTAATTGTACGTAATTTTGTATTGTAAGATAGTCTTTTTAAGGTATTGTCCTAGATCCGATTATATTAAATAAGTCTACGTCATCATAACGGATCGTGCCACGTGTTTTATGATTGAGATAGGACATGATTTTGTTATATTTGATCTAATCTCTCGTGCGGTTCATCTCTATTCAAGTCATTTTTATTTTGTGCATTTCTTCAATTGAGGCTGCAAGGATTAGGGAGAATGAGAAATTGGTCATGGCATCGCTTTTGGCTTCTTTTTGCATCAATTTTGAATTTGAAACAGAAAAGTCTCGATTGTGAGGAGGTGCAAAGCATGATTTGATAGTTTCTTGAGATTTTGATAATTGTCAAATATATTTCTTTCATGAAATTCAAATAATACTTCGAGACATTTGTCGGTCATATTTTAAATATATCATCTCGTATCACACAATCTCATCACGTATTGTTTTTTTTTACTATGTATAATAACTAACTTATAAAATCATGTAATTGAATACAATGTGACAAAGGACACATTGAATGAATTTTTGTACAAGAAAAATCAAATCCCATTTGCTACATTCATAAGTTGTAAATTGATGGACAATTATTTTCTATCGGAAAAAGAAAAAGAAAAAAGTTTAAGGATGATTGGAAAGACTATATCGAGTTTGGTAATGAATATAGTAATTTCAATAGTCATGTTTAAGAAAAATTTGTAAAAATAATTGGACAAGTTTCAAGCATTTTCTTAAAAAGTACTTAATTTAGCTCGGAACCTAATTTTGATCCAAACTTTTTTGTCTAATAAATAAAAACACAAACTTTAGCTGAGGCCCCAATTCTGACCCAATTTTCTTTTGTCTCCAAAAAAATGTATAAACTTTAGCTCGCATTACAAACCTACCTCAAGTTAAATCATTTGAGCTATAATCAATACTCAAGTTAAAGTTGAAGCTTTTTAAAGGAATTGGGTGATAGGATTCTTAAAATTGTGGAATTTCTTTCGGTTGACATGAACCATAGTAATCTAATAATGACGAAAGGCTCATTTAGTAAACATAATCAGATTTGATTTGAGGTTGGATGAAATTTCCATTTCCGCTTGCAGTAAGAGCACAAGACTTAAATTAGCCTCCACTCCTGTGAATTTTACCGTCTATGTTCATTGAAAATAAGTAGGCAATCACAACCTAGAGGCACGAAAATCTGAGATCTGTCCGCTATGGAAAGTCACACCCTACATATACAATAATTAAATGCAAAAGGAAAATTGGGTAATGTAAATTTGCTTGTCTAGGTAGGTTATCTAGCATTTCTGGAAAAAAAAGGTTAAGTTTTTATTTTTTAAATCTATACCACACATAAATTCTTTTTGCTTGTAAAGGTATGTTATTTGACATCTCCGGCAAAAAAAGGATAAGTTATTTATTTTTTAAATCTATACCGTACATAAATTCTTTTTGCTTGTAAAGGTATGTTATCTGACATCTCCGGAAAAAAAAAGGATAAGTTCTTTTTAATATCCATACCATATATAAGTTCGACTTTTAAATTTGGTATTTACTCCTCATATGACCAAAACGCCCTTATTTCATCTCAATCTCTATATAAAAAGGAAAGTAAAGAGAACATTACATATCATTAATCATTATACGTAAATCTTTTACTTTTGCGGAGAATTTTTTTCATTTTTGATATTCATATCAATATTTTTATATGAATATTATTTGAATTCATTTTGAATCAACTTGTCGTTAGCTGGTGGTGAAGAAGTAGTTCTTACTTTATGGTCGGATATGCATATTGATTTCTAATTAATATGACAAACCATCCTTTTTGGCCCCAATTAACCTAGGGCAACTTGCCATATTAAATGCCCTTTTTTTCGTTGTTTTTTTTTGTTGGATCAAGATCCTAATAATTGACGTGGTAAAATGGCTTTGTTAATGTACCTCCATCTTTGGCCACAAAAATAAAATAAAATGGAGCCACCATCTCCTATATCACAAACAAATCTTCTCAAAAGGATCTGATGGCTGAAATTATGTTCCACAAAATGCACTTTAGCCTTTAATTTTTTTTTAAGCAAAGTACAATTAAGTCAAGCGTAGACCCTTAAAAAAGAGAAAATTTTCAATGATCCAACACCATGTATTGTTATTAATAACTAGGATCCAATTTTATGTACTTGGACAAACACTTTATTTCCTTTAATTTTGCCATAATTTGAAGTATAGGCCTTGACAATTCATACACATTGTACATATACGATGTTCGTATGACTTTTTTCTCCTCAATTTGAGAAACTTCATGTACCTTTTGCCTTTGTTGCATTATTTTTCATCCCATTTTATTTACAAAAAAAAGATGCTTTTTAATTTCCCTCAGATTTTTTTAAAATGAGCAAATCATTTGAAATTTTGTGTAGCTATTTAACTTGGTCATTTCGAAAGGACCAACAATTAATTAAAATCAAGTTGATCCATCATATAAACAAATTAATTGTTAATAGAAAGAGAGCTCAAATGTAAGGATGATGCTGTCTTAAATCTGACGGGCACGATTGAAAAAATTTAAGTCACGCAAATAGATTTTGCTTGTGTGCTGTTTTCGGACAACATTTTTTTCCCTTTTCCGTACAATTTTTCACGCATCGAAAGAAACAAGAGAAGTCGGGATGACGTGGCGACCGCGCGGCCGCGAGATCAGCACAACAAGATCAGAAAAGTCAAAACCGAGCTCACGGGGAACTCCAGCCGAAGCAGCATCACCGAATCATTCCCGCCGTCCCGACAAAGACACTTCTCGCACGTGCGCTACGAAAAAAAGGAAACTTCCAAAACTGAAAACAGCCATCAACCATCAGCCAGGTGGTTCTCTCTTCCCTCTCTCTCTCTCTCTTCTCTCAGATTCTTCTACTTCCTCTCTCTCTCTCTCTCTCGATTCCCGAGCCGAAAGGAAGAAACCCAGAATCCCACATTCTCCGACAAGCTCGAGGGAAGCGAGAAAGGATCCATGGAATCAAGAAAGTTGGCAGCTTTACTATCTTCTCTCATCGCCGAGATGATGCTGCTGCTGCTCCTTCTCTTCCCTTCCTCGACCCCTCTCTCTCTCACTTCCAATCCCGGTCCTTTCTCCTCCCGCGGCTTCGATTCGTTCGCCAATCTCTTCCCTTTGATCGCCCATTTCCTGTCTCACAACGAGATCGCCGCCTCCCTGTCTCCCCGGCCCTTCTCGAGGAAAAGGAAGAGGACCCATTTCCCGGAACCGGACTCCGGACCCGCCTATGAGGACGAGACGGACGGCTCCGACTCCGACTCGGAGCTTGGGGGCCGGGTCGGTGGCGAGGGCCGCCGGGTCGGTCTCGGCCCGGCTCGGAGTCCCGACTCGTTCGTGAGCTCCTTCAAGATGACGGCTTCCACCTTCGAATGGCTCGCGGGCCTGCTCGAGCCGTTGCTGGATTGCCGCGACCCGGTTGGGTCGCCGTTGAACCTGTCGCCGGAGCTCCGCCTCGGGCTCGGGCTCTTCCGGCTGGCCACCGGTAGCGACCACTGCGACGTGGCTCGCCAGTTTGGAGTCTCCGAGTCGGCCTCTCGGTTTTGCACCAAGCAGTTGTGCCGAGTCCTGTGCACCAATTTCCGGTTCTGGGCAGGTTTCCCGAGCCCGGCCGAGCTCGAATCCGTGTCAAGGGGGTTCGAGTCGCTTACTGGGTTGCCGAATTGCTGCGGTGTGATTGATTGTGCAAGATTTGAGACCGTCACCGATTGTGGGCCTAATGATACTATTGCAGCACAAATAGTCGTTGACTCTACCTCGAGAATTCTGAGTGTCATTGCAGGATTTCGCGGTGATAAGGGCCGGTCACGAGTTCTTCAGCTATCAAGTTTGTTCAAAGACATCGAGGAGGAGAGGTTACTAAATTCGCCTTTTGTGGATGTTAAGGGGGTCAATGCGAATCCGTATTTGGTTGGAGATGAAGGGTACCCTCTGCTTCCTTGGTTGATCGTGCCATTCACTAATGCCACCACAGGATCATGCGAGGCTTATTTCAATGTGGCGCATAGTTTGATGCTTATGCCTGCCCTTAAAACTATTGCTAGTCTCAGGAATTGGGGTGTTTTAAGCAGGCCGATAAAAGAGGATTTTAGGGCTGCAGTTGCTTACATAGGCGCTTGTTCGATTCTTCATAACGCCCTGCTAATGAGGGAGGACTATTCGGCCCTGTGTAGTGAGTTAGGAGATAGTTCATTGCACGATCATCAGACACACCGTCTTCTGGATGCTGGTTGGGAGTTGAATTCTGGAAAAGGTCAGGTTTTGCGAGATGCATTGGCCACACTAGCGAAGGATTTCCACGACCAGAGTGATTCATTTAGTGGCCGGTTGTTCAGTGAATTCGTAGATTGACAGAGAGATCTGATTGCAGCTGATTTTAGTGGGTGGGGATCGTTTTGGCTTTGGTCTTTTTCCCTCAATGGAGAGGTAAAGGTGGTTTATTTGGTGAATTTTTCTGGGTTTTTTATTTGGATTCAGTAGAATTTACTCTTTTAGAGCCAATGAATTTGGCAGGGTAGGAAATTAGGAGCTTTTTCCAATTCAAACTGCAAATAAGGGTTTTTGTATGACGAAATTGTACATAAATGTAGGCCAAGAGCTGTTAGATGTGCAGCAACATAGTGAGATTTTTCTTCCTACCAGTCTTCAAAAAGAAAAAAGAAATGGCTTTCTTACCTTCCAACGATGCTTTGTTGTATCGCTGTGGGAACAGGATGAGAAGACCAGAGACTCTCCATTTGAACAGAAAGAGTGGCTTTGATTCTGATTTAATTATCAACTGCAATTTGCTCTGATATTTTTCTCAGTTAACACTCTCATAAACTTGCCTGGAAAAGCAACCAGGACTTGCCCACCACCAGATAGATACTAGAACACCGTATTGCCAAAACAGTTGAATGATGTTTCTATATGCTTCCACAATCGATCTAATCTTGCATGTAATGCGTCTCTAATTTCCTCACCCTCAATGGTCTATCAGTATGTTCTTGGTTGGTTTAAGGTTTGTGTTACATTGCAGACGCTGTTTTGGATCCAAATATGTGCATTCCATTTTGAATTTATATATTGAATGTAAAAATCTCATAATCTGGAGATTCGGCATCGTGAGTATGCATTTTTGTTTGAATGCTATGAGGGCGGATTCTGCCTAGGGGTTTCTAAACTACTGGAATTTTTATTCTATGACTAGACTAACTGAAATTGCAAACTTTAGATATCGTTATAAGGATGTTAACTGCAACGGAAGAAATATATCAATGGTTCATTATGTTTACTTAGGCATAAATCTAAATGCACTCGTTGAAATACAGGAGAGGGAGAACTATAGCAACCTTATTCCATGCCAGAATTAGGAATAGGATCTTTAGAATGTATTGAGCATTGAATATCCAACTACAATGGGAATTTTTAGATTGCCTCTTGTCTTACAATTTGCTTTAGGTCCCTTAATAGCTGATCCTTTCTTGTAAGGACTTTTAGATGTTAGATGGTTACTTTAGTTCAGCAATTATCCTATAACTTGTTTTCCCCTCTGTTCTGGACTTTTTGTTGTATATGCCCTGCCATCTGCATTGAGTACTGCTTTGTATGGTATTATGGGATATTACCTATATTTGTGTCAATCTCACCTTTTATCGTAGTGCACTTTGTTATATGAGGGCAATTAGTTATTGAAGCAGAGTAATATGTAACAGTTGCCTGTTTTGTTGATTGTTTTCTTTAACTAATAAGTACATAAGTGAAAAGGCTACAATCTTCTTATGATGACCTGAGTCCAGAGGAATTGAAGGATATATATGCATCAGAAAACAAGGAAGATCTAAGTCAAAGAGACAACTAACTAATTTGGACATCGCACTATTTTCCCCTCTTTTCCTGTCCCTCATCGATTCCTTGAGTGTGCTTGTAGTTGCAGCTGAAACCGGATCTAAAGTCAATCAATCTGATGATGGTCCATCACAACATGTCATTCTGGTATCTGGAAACACCATGGATAAGTCCCTCAGGAAAGAGCGAGTTGATTCAAAATCATTAAGCAGGAGCTAAGCAGTTGCAGTCGTGATGCATAATGAAATGGAACTTGGTGTGGAGTTGATTTGTGCTGCCCGAATTGTTCAGGAGGGGCTCAGAAGACCTGTGCTGATGGCGGGAGAGGTATCCAGTTAATAACTTTCTATGGTTTGTGGCCATTAGGTTATGCTTGTACAAAAAGTTGGTTTATACACTTTCAGATCAGCATATTACCCATCACCAGTCTCTGTTGATAAATGGTCTCCGATGGACGTGCTAATAGGCGTGTCCTAGAAAATACTCCCAAAGGGGCTTAAGAAGTTAGAATAGTCAAAGGGGAGTAATAAGTAATGACAGGACAGATACAAGCCCCTGTCTCGTTAAATAACCAGTGAATAAGCTCCTGTCTCAATCCTTATGGAATCTAATATGCCTTGGTAAAGCCAGAGAGAATGAGTAAAGGAGATGAGCCAAATAATGTACGTATCTTATCTGTCCTATTATGATCTTGCAATCTCGTGAACCTTTTGAGAACCACTTGCTCCCATTTTAGCTGTTAAGGATTTGAGTTGGCTTGTGTTACCAAAAAACAAATTAGGTCACATCTTCAGCTCTAGCTAGTATCTTTATCTGCTCTCAGGCAAGGCTATGTCTTGAACCTTGAAGCTCTCTCCCAATTTCAAGGAAAAACGAATCGAGTACGATGCATCTGTTTGCAACTTTGCCAGGATGACAAAAAATCATTGACACGTTTTTCTTTGTCCTTCAGGATTTGGTAACATACCGCCTGGAGGATGCAAAGGCTGAATTGGCTCGCTCTCAAAGGAAGACTTTCTACAGCTGACAGGAGGAAGCAGCCTCTCTCGGTCATTTTCCCTCATGGACATGTAGCAGGAAAGTCTTGGGTTTATGGTTTTTAAAGGGGTGGTAGTCCTGCTGTTGGAATCTATTCTCGTCAGAAGCATGTACTGAATCTAAGATTGTTGGCAACAATTAATTATTTGTTGAGCGGAGCCTCTTCATCAACCGTGTCATGATTTCATTACCTGTCTAATGCTTATGTTGTTCGAGTTTTTCTGGTCTTCTCATGACCCCTCGACTGATGTTCTTGTGGTCTCCTCATGACCCCGTAACTGATGCAACAATTTAGTGGCCGTTTCCTGCTGAAATTACTGTAGCAAAGACACGGCAGGATCGTGTTTGGAACTCTTGCCATGGTGTACGAGACAAACTCAAATGTTGAATTGAAACAGAGAACTGGCAAGTCGAATTCAGTGCCAAGGCCACCTGAGAACAGTAGTACTGCGGCAAGAATATAATTGGCTTTAACGGAAATACTTAGGAGGCTCTCAAGCAAAGCAAAAGAGGTTGCAGTAGTGAATACCGACCGCTACTGTTGAGTGCAAACTCTGTCTGGAGCTTCACGAGAAAATCGATCCACACCACCAGGGGCGTCCGACTTTTGTGAGCGGATTGGTCCTCCGATACTTAAGTTAGCCGTGCAAATGAGGGAAATTTGGGATAAAAATACAGAGAGCGAGAAGATATGAGCTTAAGGATGAAAAGTGAGACTGTTTTTCAGAAAGAAAGACTCAGAGAGAAGCAGTCCCCGATGCGTGAGTTCAGATTACTATTTTATATAATACCATTGATGGATGGTCGGAATTTGTTGGACAAGTGGTGGTCTATAGATGAAAAGTGGTGAAAGGAAATGACAAATGTCATATTAAAGGACTAATGCATGTCTAACCTTTTAAGATAATGGTAGCACATTTGCATGAAACAATATTACAATGGTGTTTTGTCCAGATCGGTTCATTGGATAATTATGTGTGACTGTTGGATCGAATGCTCGAGACTATCTGTTGGTGTTATATATACAAGTCGGCACCATCCCGACACATTTCAAGGGTCGATTGATTAGTCAAAATCACATATATCACTGACCATTAACAGATTAGTCTACGGTCCTATCTTGACTTTTGGCTCTTTTGAAGATCAAGCCGGTTGCCGGACGGATCGCCGGACCATCTGGTGTTTTTCCCCCGACGACAATCTGTTCCACTTTCTGTGCTTTGGCCAAACGCTTGGCCTAATTTACCATTAGGTGTATCAAATCTTACGCCAGTTCACTTCATCTTGCGCTCTCTCTCTCTGACTAATTTTTATGCTTAGCTACCTAACTTGCCAGCATGATTAGGAAAACCAACCGCAGACGCGCTTGAAACTCATCTTTTAACCAAGTGAAAACCTCACTTGCCAGCATGAGTAGGAAGACCAACTGCAGATGCGCTTAAAAACTCATCTTTTAACTAAGAGAGTAGGAAGACCAACTGCAGATGCGCTTGAAACTCATCTTTTAACTAAGTGAAAATGACATAAATGGTGCTTGAACTTTTACCCAATATGCAATTTAATTCCCGAACTTTTAATTTATTCAATGTGGTCCATGAACGTTTAATTTGTTCAATGTAATCCTTGAATTGTTTGAAAATATTCAATATAGTCCATGGTCTAAAATTAATGGAAATACTACATTTTAAGGATTGTATTGAATATGTACTAAAAGTTCAAGGATTTCATTGAACAAATTAAAAATTCATAAACCACATTGCACATTGGATTAAAGATGATGGACTACATTGGGCAAATTAAAAGTTTAGGAATTAAATTACATATTAGATCAAAGTTTATGGATCGTGTCATTATCCCTTTAACTAACTTAGATTTTTTTAGGGCTTACCATGGCTGTCAACAATAATACAAGACAACTTATCCGATTACGATGCCCTGACAATTACATCTTGGAAAGGCCACACTGTTTCTTTGCTGAATCTCTTCTCCACGTCGAGAGGACAAACTATTCAGTCTTGCAGAAGAAAAATCAGATGGATTCGGTATGGACTATTCAGTCAATGAGCAGATCATTCAATTTAGAAATGAAAGGCAAAAGAGATTTTATGAACTTTACCAAATTGTTTAATCAGGTCTTTGAACTATTTTCTGATACTAACAAGTCCCTAAATTATGTGTTTTGTCTTTCTTTCTTTTTTCCAAGTTGGTCATTTCGTCAGTATTATAAATAGAAATGCTGACGTGGCGTGCTGATATGACATTCTACATGGCATTTACAAAAAAAATTTAAAAATAAAGAATATTCCAGAAATGAAATAAATGTAAAAAATTCATAAGAAAGGATAGATAGTTACCACCATGTTGAGGGTCCATAAGCTAGCAAGCGACAGTTGGGTTCACGTAACGTCTTGACCAAGGTTAGATCTGGCTGGTATTCCGTGGCCTGGGCTAGATCTACTAGGATGACACAACCCTATAAGTATCGCTTAACCTTGAAGATGGTAGGCAGGGCTCAATGGCCCCCTTGGCGCATGAGGAGCATTGCGGCTGCCACTAGAGCCTCCTTTTTCTTTTTCTTTTTCTCTTTGGGGTTTTTTTTTTTTATTTGTTTAAAATTTTATATGTTCAACAAAAGTATATTGCACATAAGCACAGACTTGTTTGGTCGATGCTGAAGTGTCGGTCCATATCAACATTTTCGTTTGTATTTTAAAGGGACTCAATTTCAAAAAAGAAGAAGAAGAATTCAAGGGCTTGATTGAATAATTTGGAGAGTTTTATAGTGCGAATGTGGCCAGAAATTGATTTTGGAATAGAAATAGATTTCTCTATTTCCATTTTTAAATGAGTTTTTTTAGCAAAAATATATGTTTGATAACGACAAAAAATTTCTCATTCCCAAGCCATGGCGGTTGGTGGTGGCAGCAGCGGATGGCGGGTGACAACAACGAGTGATCGGTTGGGTAGCGATAATGAGCGATGAGAAGAATTTTTATTTCTTATTTCTATTTCAAAAGTAGAAAATTTTTACTTCTTATTTATATTTCAAACCTATTTATGAACTAAAAATTTGTTTCAGAAATAGAAAAATGAAATTGCATTACCAATCTAGAAACAAGTCTAGAATAAAAAAATATAATTCCGGAATAGAAATAAAATGATTATCATGCATGCCCTTACGAACCGGCTTTACATTTCATCCCCATTTGTAAAGGGACAAAGAGATTGGATACCAAGTCACCAGCCTCCTCCTTTCCTCTTGCTAACGTTGACCAAAAACTGGGGAGACCGTGGGAAAATAATAATGATTTCCAATTAGAAAAGAAAAAAAAGAAATTTTGTTGAACAAATCAGATATTATTCAAATGGCAAGTAATAATTATTGCAAAAAGTTGAAAATTTCCCTCATATAACATATTGGAATCACGCTCACCAGAATTATCTTTATTATTAAGGTTGAACTTAAAAGGGAATTCGCCCACTTAAAACCTTTTTCCTTTTGAGGGAGAGAAAAGATGCCCAGCATTGCATTAGGCTGAACAAATTGCACCTCACCCTAATATAGGCATGTTTAGTTCGGATTTGAAGAAATATCATTGGAAAAATACAAATATCTTTGGGTTTTAAGGGTTTTCAAAATGCAAATAGTGTTTTGTGATTATAATTTTAAAATACATTGGAAAACAACTTTATCTTAAATGTTGTTTGGTAAAAAATATATTTTGTAAATGACTTTTGCTGTTTTAAAAAATAAATAAATACTTTTTGGTGGAGCTTAGCCGCCGCTAGCCAAATCTTCCACATCGTGGTTGCTGGGTGGTTGCGACCCCAAGATGGTGGTTGCTCGGGTTGCATGACCCCTTGGCCAATACAAGCGGCTGGCGAGTATTTAGCATGCCATGGGTGTGCTGCTAACATGTCATTTTCGTGAAAGGATATAAATTGCAACATAAGAAACATATCAATGGTTCGATATGTTTACTTAGGCATAAATATAAATGCGCTCATTGAAATACAGGAGAGGGATGATTATAGCAACCTTATCCCATGCCAGAATAAGGAATAGGATCTTAAGAACTATCGAGCATCGAATATCCAAACACAATGGGAATTTTTAGATTGCCTCTTGTTTTACAACTTGCTGTAGGTCCCTTGATAGCCGATCCTTCCTTGTAAGGAATTTTTTTCAGATCAGCATATTGCCAATCACTAATCTCAGTTGATAACAGGTCTCCAATGGACGTGCTAATTTCCAATAGGTGTGTGATAGAAAATGCTCCAAAAAGAGCTTAAGAAGTTAGAGTAGTCAAAGGGGAGTAATAAGTAATGACAGGACAGATACAAGTCCCCATCTCCTTAAATAATCAGCGAATAAGTTCCTATCACAATCCTCATGGAATCTAATATGCCTAGCTAAAGCCAGATAGAATGAGTAAAGGAGATGAGCCAAAATAATGTATGTATATTATCTGTCCTATTATGATCTTGCAATCTTGTGAACCTTTCAAGGACCCCTTGCTTTGTTAATTTCCTATTTTAGCTGTTGAGGATTGGAGTTGGCTTGTGTTATCCAGAAAACGAGGCTCAAGCCTTGTCTAAGGTCGCCGGATGTTGGCAAGGCCCTGACAACCTTGGACAAGGCTCAACCCTTGCCTAGGTCGCAAGATCTAGCGAGGCCCGAGTTTGCCATCGCCTCGCCCGAGGTTGCTAGACGTTTGCAAGGCTCCGATGACCTTGGATGAGGATTGAGCCTCACCTAGCTCGCTAGATTGGGTGGGGTTGGAGCTTGCCAACCTATGGCGAGGCTAGAGCTCGCCTATGGCCGGTTGCCAATCGCCGCCGTGGCCACCGACCGACCAACGAAGAATAAAAAGAGAATAAAAGAAAAAGAAAAATAAGGGTCAAGTGAACCTTTAATATGTGTCATAAATGGATTATACATGAGGTTTAGAATCCAGATGTGATTCCACATCTTCTATTTATTTACCAAACCAAACCCGAATGCAACAGCTTCATGCCAAATAGGCTAAACTAGTCCGGTATTAATGGCTCATTTTTCAATTGAGCTCTATTATAATAAATCCATTTATGACCCATATTTAAGACTCACCTAATCTATTTGCTACCCATTCCATTAAATGTGGGTTAAAAATGGATTATTGAACATTTTTGCTACCTCTATCCATGACTAATCCTTACAATGGATTATAAGTAATTTTTGCTTTATGCTTAGCTACCTAACTTATCAGCATGAGTAGGAAGACCAACTGCAGACGCGCTCGAAGCTCATCTTTTTACTTAGATGTTTTTTTTTTTTTTTTTTTTTTTTTTGGTAGGACTTCTCATGGCTGTCAAGAACCATCCAAGACAATTTATTCGATTAAGGTGCCCTGACAATTACATCTCGGAAAGGCAGCACTGTTTCTTTGCTGAATCTCCTCTCCACGTCGAGAGGATAAACTATTCAGTCTTGCAGAAGAAAAATCGGATGGATTCAGTACCGACTATTCGGTCAATGAACAGATTATTCAATTAAGGGATGAAAGGCACAAGAGATTTTTTGAACTTTACCAAATTGTTTAATCGGGTCTTTGAACTATTTTCTAGTATTGATAAGTCCCTAAATTTTTTTTAGTTGTTCATTCCATCAATATTATGAATAGAAATGCTGGCCTGGCGTGTTGATATGACATTCTACATGGCATTTATGAAAAAAAAAATTTAAAATTCCAGAGATAAAATAAATGTAAAAAATTCATAAGAAAGGATAGATGGGGAGGAGATGAGGTGCCGTTGGGATTTGCCCTATGTCAACGGCGCCATGTTGAGGGTTGTGCAACCCTAACGAGTGACGGCTAGGGTCACGAAACCTCTTGATCAAGGTTAGATTCGGTTGGTGTTCCATAACCTAGGCTAGATCTACTAGGATGATTTGACTAAGACTAAGTGTCGCTCGACCTTGATGATGGCAATCAGGGCTCAATGGCCCCCTTGGTGTGTGAGCGGTGATGCGGCTACCACTAGAGCCTCCTTTTTTTTCTCTCTTGGGTTTTTTTAATTTGTTTAATATTTTACCTGCTCAACAAAAGTTTATTACACATAAGCACCGATTTGTCCGGTCAACGCTAAAGTGTTGGTCCATATCAACATTTTCATTTCTATTTTAAAGGGACTCAATTTAAAAAGAAGAAGAATTCAAGGGCTCAAAATTTTATTTCTCATTTTTGTTCCAGAAGTAGAAAATTGTTACTTCTCATTTATATTTCAAATATATTTCTCGATTAAAAATTTATTTCGTAAATAAAAAAATGGAATTGAGTTACCAATCTAGAAATAAGTCTGTAATAAAAAAATATAGCTTTGGAAAAAAATTAGAATGATTATCATGTATACCCTTAGAGACTAGCTTTACATTTTATTCCCATTTGTAAGGGACAAAGAGATGGGATATAGAGTCACCAGCCTCCTCCTTTCCTCTTGACCGAAAATTGGGGAGACCATGGGAATGATTTCCAATTAGAAAAGAAAAAAAAGAAAATTTGTTGAACAAAGTAGATATTATTCAAATGGCATGTATTAATTATTGCAAAAAGCTGAAAATTCCCCTCTCATTAACGTATTGGAATCAAGCTCACCAGAATTATCTTTATAATTGGGGCTGAACTTAAAGGTGAATCCGCCCGCTTAAAACATTTTTCATTCCGAGGGAGAGAAAAGATGCCCAGCACTTATTAGGAGAAGGCTTATTTGGTTCGGCTTTAGAGAAATGTCCTAGTAAATACATTTGAGCTAAATGAGTTTTTCAAAATGTAAATAGTATTTGGTAAGTTATAATTTTGAAGTGCATCAAAAAATAAGTTTGGGTTAAATGGCATTTGATAAAAACTACATTTTGTAAAGAAATTTTATTTTTATTTTTTAAAAATAAATATGTTATGGTGTAGCTTATTAGGAGAACAAACTAGATCTCACCCTATTATAGGCTTATTTGGTTTGGCTTTAGAGAAATGTCCTAGTAAATACATTTGAGCTAAACAAGATTTTCAAAATGTAAATAGTGTTTGGTAAGTTATAATTTTAAAGTGTATCGAAAAACAAATTTGACTTAAATGCTGTTTGATAAAAACTACATTTTGTAAAAAAAAAAAATTAAATAAATATTTTTTGGTGGAGCTTATCCGCTGTGGGTAGTCGCCGAGTGGTTGCGACCCCAAGACGGTGGTCGCCAAGGTTGTGTGACCTCTTGACTACAGACGAGCAACCAACGCGTAATTAGCATGTCACAAGCATGCCGCTAACGTGCTGTTGGCGTGCCATTGGCGAATGGCTAGCATGCCATTTAGCAGCCCCACCACGTTTTCACCATGTCTTGTTCCACAATCATCCACTCATGACCTAGAACAATTTCATGCCACCGCTCTTGCTCTTCCTGATGATGGAAAGGTCCGTCTGATTTGTTTTCTTTGTAAGTCAACTAAGTTTCTTCAATCTCAGACCAGAAGCTTTTCCCACACATTTCAAGAACATTGAAATGCTTTGTCAAAAATGAAACCTATGGCTCTGGAAATTTCATGGTCATTGATTGTTTCATGCAGATATTGGCCATGGACATTAACAGAGAGAACTATGAACTTGGCCTGCTGGTCATCCAAAAAGTTGGTGTTGCCCACAAGATGGACTTCAGATAAGGCCCTCCTTTGCCTGTTCTTGATCAGTTGATCCAAGATGTGAGCACCCCTTCCTTCGAGCATCTCAGTTTCACGATTAATTAGTGTGCTTAAGAAGCTTTGCTTCTAATGCATCTTGACCATTGGATCTAGCACAAAAGTTATTCAATGCATAGACCTCATATGCATCTGATGATGGAAATGCATTCCTGGAGCACCTAATAAATATCTCAAACCATCACTGTTTGTCCCACGTTGGTGTCAATGAAGATACCATTTAAATGCAGGGTGGTCATTCATTACTCCCGGTGGATTCCTGAAATATCGTGACAAACCTTTTAGAAACAAGTTGTCATTTCCACACCAGACACCATCTCTTGCAACGAGAGGACAAGATAATTTACTGGGGACAACAATAAATTAGTGATTGAAGTTCATCATTTGGCCGGGGCTAATTTTTCCCTAAACCCGTAGATCCATCTTAAGCATTCATAAGATTTATATTGATGTTTTTATTGAAAATATTGACTCTATTTGGTGGAGGAAAATGTTTTTCATTCCAAAATTTATGGATGTAGAAGTGTGAGTTGGGTTATTATTGCAAGGGAAGCATAGGTCGTTTGACTTCACATTTGTGGACGTGGACAAGAACAATTACCACAACTACCACAAGAGGCTGATCGAGCTCGTCAAGGTCGATGGCCTCATCGGCTATGACAACACCCTATGGAACAGCTCGACGGTTGTGCTGCAAGACGCCCCACTCGGGAAGTACGTGAGGTACTACAAGGACTTTGTGCTGGAGCTCAACAAGGCTCTCGCCACAGATCCTAGGATTGAGATCTGCATGCTCCCTATAAGTAATGGCATCACTCTCTGCCGTCGGATTAGTCTTACCAAAAGTCCTTATGATAGAGATCTCTGCCATCGGATAAGTCTTATATGAAGTCCTTATGTGTGAGAGAGAGATTTATGTATATCTTGTTGTTGTTTCCTTTGGATTGAGCAAATTATATTTCTAAAGGAGCTGGTTTGAGCTTTAGAAACAGGATCCATAATTAAATATTGGATTCTATTGTTGTTTCTCTTTAGTACTCTCGATTTCTTTCATTAAGATTTTTCTGATCAATTTCTTTGTATTATCTCAAGCTCTTCCATCAGTCATGCAGAAGTGAATCCTATGGCTCAAAACAAAAGGCAAATTGAATCCTGGTAATTAAGTCATGACTAATTTAACCAATGTTCATAATTTTAATTGTAAAAAAATGAAGAGACCAATATATCAATATCGTTTGGATCTTACAAAACTCCGCGCATTGAGGAAATTAACTTTTTGGACCACTCATATGCTTATTTAGAATGATTATCATATATACCCTTAGGGACCAGCTTTACATTTTATCCCCATTTGTAAGGGACAAAGAGATGGGATATCGAGTCACCAGCCTCCTCCTTTCCTCTTGACCGAAAATTGGGGAGACCATGGGAATGATTTCCAATTAGAAAAGAAAAAAAAAGAAAATTTGTTGAACAAAGTAGTTATTATTCAAATGGCATGTAATAATTATTGCAAAAAGCTGAAAATTTCCCTCATTTAACGTATTGGAATCAAGCTCACCATAATTATCTTTATAATTGAGGCTGAACTTAAAGGTGAATTCGCCCACTTAAAACCTTTTTCCTTCCAAGGGAGAGAAAAGATGCCCAGCACTATATTAGGAGAACAAACTCGACCTCACCCTATAGGCTTATTTGGTTCGGCTTTGGAGAAATGTCTTAGTAAATACCTTTGAGCTAAATGAGTTTTCAAAATGCAAATAGTGTTTGGTAAGTTATAATTTTAAAGTGTATTGAAAAAAAAACTTTGGTTTAAATGCCGCTTGATAAAAACTACATTTTACAAAGAAATTTTATTTATATATATTTTGTGGAGCTTAGCCGCCGTGGGCCAGATTTTCCAAGCAGTGGTCGCCAAGTGGTTTCGACCCCAAGACGGTGGTCGCCAGGGTTGTGCGACCTCTTGACTACAAATGAGCAACCAACACGTAATTAGCGTGCCACAGACGTGCTGCTAGCGTGCCGTTAGCGAATGGCTAGTGTGCCATTTAGCGGCCCCGCCACATTTTCACCATTTCTTGTTCCACAATCATCCACTCATGACCTAGAACAATTTCATGCCACCGCTCTTGCTCTTCCTGAAGATGGAAAGGTCCGTCTGGTTTGTGAAATATCGTGACAAACCTTTTAGAAACAATTTGCCATTTCCACACCAGACACCATCTCTTGCAATGAGAGGACAAGATAATTTACTTGGGACAACAATAAATTAGTGATTGAAGTTTATAATCTGACTGGAGCTAATTTTTCCCTAAACTTGTAGATCCATCTTAAGCATTCATAAGATTTATATTGATGTTTTTATTGAAAATATTGACTCTATTTGGTGGAGGAAAATGTTTTTTCATTCCAAAATTTATGGAGGTAGAAGTGTGACTTGGGTTACTATTGCAGGGCAAGCACAGGTTGTTTTGCTTCACATTCGTGGACGTGGACAAGAACAATTACCGCAACTACCACAAGAGGTTGATCGAGCTCGTCAAGATCGATGGCCTCATTGGCTATGACAACACCCTATGGAATAGCTCGATGGTTGTGCCACAAGACGCCCGCTCGGGAAGTAGATGAGGTACTATAGGGACTGGAGCTCTACAAGGCTCTCACCACAGATCCTAGGATTGAGATCTGCATGCTCCCTATAGGTAATGGCATCACTCTCTTCCGTCGGATCAGTCTTACCTGAAGTCCTTATGATAGAGATCTCTACCATCGGATAAGTCTTATCTGAAGTCCTTATGTGTGTGTGAGAGAGATTTATGTATATCTTGTTGTTGTTTCTTTTGGATTGAGCAAATTATATTCCTAAAGGAGCTGGTTTGAGCTTTAGAAATGGGATCCATAATTAAATGCTGGATTCTATTGCTGTTTCTCTTTAGTACTCTCGATTTCTTTCATTAAGATTTTTCTGATAAGTTTTTTTGTATTATCTCGAGCTCTTCCATCAGTCATGCAGAAGTGAATCTTGTGGCCCAAAACAAAAGGCAAAGTGGATCCTGGTAATTAAGTCATGACTACTTTAACCAATGTTCATAATTTTAATTGTAAAAAAATGAAGAGACCAATATATCAATATCATTTTGATCTTACAACACTATGCACATTGAGGAAATTGACTTTTTGGACCATTCATATGCTTATTTAGGATGATTTCAAACAATAGGTTACTAGTTGCAAAAATAACATCTATGATGATTTCAGCATAATCAATTGATTAATAGCTAAATGTTTGGAAACATTAAAGGCTGATGATCGAGCTCGAAGATATCTTATGTGAAGGGTCATCCTCAAAACAGAATATATATCTGGCATGGATGAATCCGGATGGGCAGCTGAGGAATACATTTGTTAAGTGATGTTTACCTAGAAAGGGCAGCAATGGACAGCCTATCAAACTCAATGTTCAATCTGGGGCAACGAAGGACATGGACCATACGTTTCATCTCGACTTGCCTAGCCATAGAAATTAGCAGGCTTCATCTAAAAATCAAGTATTCACTGCCACCTTGTGGTACACTGCCACACGATCCCTTCAATAGGGCAGCAGAGCACAGACTGCAAAAATAGCCATAGAAATTAGCAAGCTTCATCTAAAAATCAAGTATTGACTGCCACCTTGTGGTACACTGCCACACGATCCCCTTCAATAGGGCAGCAGAGCACAGACTGCAAAAATAGCCATAAAAATTAGCAGGCTTCATCTAAAAATCAAGTATTCACTGCCACCTTGTGGTACACTGCCACACATCCCCTTCAATAGGGCAGCAGAGCACCGACTGCAAAAATAAGTTTCAGAGTTCTGCCGGAGATGAGTTTCTCTCGCTGATGCCAATCGAGGTCCCAGCGATGTAAAGTCAGAGATCGACAATTCTTTCTCAGATGCAACTCCACACCAGCTTGGTTTTACACAATCCGGATGAAGCAGCCACATCATGAAATAACTCGCTTGTTATTGACAAGCGAGTTATCGCATTTTTAAACTCATTCATGTCAGAAACTTGAGATCAACAAAAGAAAAACAAATAGCTGTGCATATAACAAGTTTACTCAGAAATAGAGAGATTATTCAACATCGCAGGTCCTGCACAAGAACTGATCTTATGTATCTGTAATTGCATCTATCACTAACTATTATGTTAAAATTATTAGTCAACTTTGGCCAGGGGCGTCAACGGTTCAGGCCGGATCTCCACTAATACCCTGCCTAACCCAAACATGAGGAGTGCATGCCCATTGTGACCCAACTTGAATAGAACCTGAACCGAAAAGGACGGGTCGTTTGGGCCCGTTCGGCATGGATTTCCGTGTCCTGTTTTTTTTCTTCTTTTCTTTTCCAGATTCATCACAGGGTAGTGGAGAGTGATCCAAAACGCGTCTATCCTCTGGTCTGAGACTTTCTGACGTAGCATTTGTAGGTGAAGCGTTGCCTCTGAGTTAAGATTTTTTTTTGAGTAGGCGACTTGTTTTACTCTACTTGACTCGGCGATCTCGTCATTTGTCTGTTTTCTTTTCACCCATGTTGATAATCTAATTGCACTCTTGTCTCATTATGTACTGTGGAGTGTCGTTTCTGAGAAATTTGTGAAACTGGAGTTTTCACGACAAATAGAAGAGTCAACCTATGACCATGGTTCACGGAATTTCTTCTTGCCCGTTTTCCCTCTGGTGTGGTGCTGTCTTTAATTTCAACTTAATTTCTCTCTACAGTTGAGTTGAGACAGAAAACCTAATCAATCGATGGTAAGGGCCATTGCTCGATGGCGAGATTGGTGATGTTGACAATCAAGGGAGCATTCTCCTTGAAAAGGCATAATGTGGCGAGCTCGTTGGATTGGAGCTTTCCTCGGAGGTGAGTGCAAACGAGGAAATGAGCCAAAACAATGTGCGTATCTTATCTGTCCTATAATGATCTTGCAATCCTGCAAACCTTTTGAGTACCACTTGCTCTGTTAATTTCCCATTTTAGCTGTTGGGGATTTAAGTTGGCTCGTGTTACCAGAAAACAAATTAGGTCACACCTTCAGCCCTAGCTAGTATTTTTGTCTTTTTTCGGGCAAGGCTATGTCTTGAGCCTTGAAGCTGTCTCCCAATTTCAAGGAAAAATAAATCGAGTAAGATGCATCTGTTTGCAACTTCGACAGGATGACGTTAAATAATTGACGAGTTTTTCTTTGTCCTTCAGGATTCAGTCCGCCTGGAGGGTGCAAAAGCTGAATTAGCTCACTCTCAAAGAAAGACTCTACAGCTGACAGGAGGAAGCAGCCTCTCTTGGTCTTTTTCCCTTGTGGACATGTAGCAGGAAATTCCTGGGTTTATGGTTTTTAGAGAGGAGTGGTAATTCTGCTGTTGGAATCTTTTCTCATTGGAAGCATATACTGAATCTCAGATTGTCGGCAACAATTAATGCTTTGTTGAATGGAGCTTCTTCATCGACCGTGACATGATTTCGTTCCTTGTCTAATGCTTATTGTGTTTTGAGATTTTCCGGTCTTCCCATTACCCCTCCAACTGATGTTTTGGTGGTCTCCTCACGACCCCTCAACTGATGCAACAATTTAGTGGCCGTTTCCTACTAGAATTACAGTAGTGAAGGTACAGTAGGATCATTTTCGAACTCTTGCCATGGTGTACAAGACAAACTCAGAATGTTGAATTGAAACAGGGAACTGGCAAATTTAAATTTGATTCCAAGGCCACATTGATAGGATGTTCACTTGAGAATAGTTATCTTGCGGCAAGAATATAATCGGCTTCAACAGAAATACTAGACTTAGGATGCTCACAAGCAAAACAAAAGACGTAGCGGTGGTCAATACCGACTATTGAACGCGAACTCTGTCTGAAGATTCTTTAGGAAATTGCTCTGCACCACAAAAAAGGGGTCAGGGCGTCCGCCTCCGATACTGAAGTTAGCCATGCAAATGATGGAAATTTGGAATAAAAAAAACAGAGAGAGTGAGAAGATATGAACTTAAGGATGGAAAGTGAGATTGTTTTTCAGAAAGAAAAGGCCGGAGAGAAAAACAGTCCCCCGTGCATGAGTGTTCAGATTACTATTTTATATGATACCATTGATGGGTCACCAAAATTTATTTGACAAGTGGCGGTGTATAGATGAAAAGTGGTGAAAGGAAGTGACAAATGCCATACTAAGGGACTAATGCATGTCTAATCTTTTTGGATAGTGGTAGCACATTTGCATAAAATAATATTACAATGGTACTTTGTCAAGAGAGGTCAATTGGATAATCATGTGTGACCATCGGGTAGAATACTCGAGACCGTTGGGTGATGTTATATATACATGTCGACGCCATCACGACACATTTCAACTTTCGATCAGTGAGTTAATATCACCTTCATCACTGACGATTTACATATTAGTTATGTCTACGGTCCCACCTTGAGTTTTGGCTGTTTTGAAGATCGACCCGATCGCTGGACGGATCACTGACCCATCTGGTGCTCCATTTTCTTCATCTGGCTCTTCCATCTTTCTCTGACTTAATCTTACAACGGATTATAAGTAATTTATGCTCTGTGCTTAACAACCTAACTGGCCAGCATGAATAGGAAGACCAACTGCAAACGCGCTTGAAACTCATCTTTTAGCCAACCTAGAATTTTTTTTTTTTTTTAAGACTTTCTCATTGCTGTCGACAACCACACAAGCTGACAATAACATCTTGGAAAGGCCACGCTGCTTCTGGCTGAATCTCCCTGTCGAGGGGACAAACTATTCAGTCCTTGCAGAAGAAAAGTCCGGATGGATTCGGTATGGACTATTCAGTCAATGAGCAGATTATTTTAAGGGATGAAAGGCGCAAGAGATTTTTCGAACACTACCAAATTGTTTTATTGGGTCCTCGAACTCCCATCTTGTACTATCGAACCCCTAAAATACGTGTTTTTTCTTTTTCTTTTTTCTTTTTAAATTGGTTATTCTGCCAAGATTATGAATAGAAATGCTGATGTGATAGTTAAATGGTGACATGGTATCCTATGCGATATTTACAATAGAATGATTCGAATATAAAGAATATTTCAAGAATAAAATAAATGTCAGAAAATAAGAAGAAAAGATAGAAGGGAAGGAGACGAGGTGCCACTGGGATTTGCTCAATGTCAACGGCGCCATGCTGTGGGTCACACAATCCTAGCAAGCAATGGTCGAGGTTGCGCAACATTGACCAAGGTTAGATCTAGCTGCTGTTTTGCAACCTGGGCTAGATCTAGCAGGATGATGCAGCCCTATCGGGTGTTGCTCGACACCGGAGATGGCAAGCAAGGACTCAATGGCCCTCCTCGGCTTGTGAGTAGTGCCGCAATTGCCTCTAGAGCCTCCCTTTTTAACTCTTAGGTTTTTTAATTTATTTAATAATTTATCCGCTCAACAAAAGTAAATTACACATGAGCACCAACTTTTTCGGTTAACATTGAAGTACTGGTCCATATCAACATTTCTATTTTGACGGGGCTCAATTTCAGAAAAAAGAAGAATAAAAGGGTTCGATTGAATAGATTAGAAAGTTTAGGGACTTGATTTACATATTGGAATCACGCTCACCAAAAAAAATTCAAAAATCTTTTTAATTAAGGCTAAACTTAACGATGAATTCGCCCACTTAAAACTTTTTCCTTCCAAGGGAAAGAAAAGATGCCCAGCACTGCATTAGGCAGAACAAACTGGACCTCACCCCATCATCCAATCTTTCTCAACTTTTCTACTCTTTGTCAGAAACTTTGTTCAATTTTGAATTAAATTACTTGTAGAAGAGAATTCTGATTTAAGCAAGGAGAGGGCAGTTGCCAAAGCGTGTTATCACCTTGTCCAGACAACAGAGGATTGTCCCGATCGCCCAACCGCCGAATACACAGCGGAAAAACTGTCTAATCAACCTACCCTACAATCGGTTTAATGAGGCAAACCATGTCGATGCGACTGCCACGACTTAGAATCGATATCTCATCGGAATTTATCAGCGAAATTATGATTATGGGTAAGAGGGCAGTTTTCCCCGAACCCATCTGCTTGTTTCATACGAATTTGCCAAATGCCGTAACAAGGCCAGGGGAGGTGGCCACCAACCCAAAATGGTGGGGCTCGAAGCCAAAGATGTCCCCCTCCTTCACCAACTCCACGCCAACCTTCGTTTTGTTTCTTTCCCTCCCATCTGACCGATTCCATTATCTCATTTGGCGAGCCCTACAACGTTTCGCCGTGTCTTGTTCCGCAATCATCCACTCATGACAAAACGATTTCATCAGAAAGCTCATCATAAGCACCTGGACTTTCCTCGGAAGTTTAGGGAGGGGAGAGGGGGAGGCTTTTGAAAATGTAAAAATCTGAATCGCTCGGTCCGATTTTGATCCTCTACTTCAATCATTACGATAAGCTTGTTTAGGGAGAAGAAATGGGCAAGATCCTGAAATATCACATTCCGTATATCTTGACTAGTGGAAAGAAAAATATACACCTATTAATAAAACTTATTTAAAGAGGAAAATAAGGCTTTTGACAATGTAAAAATTTGGGTCACTTGCTCGTTTTTATTCTCCCTTCAATGATTACGATGAGCTCCGTTGGAGTAACTTCACCAAACCCAATAGAATCTTTTCTCCGAAAAAGAGAAGGCTGAAAACAACTCCAAGATCAAGAGGTCTGTAAGCTTCCGGGAGCTCACCAACCCTGGACCACGGACCTTTTGGCAGGCGGTCCAATCTTCTCTAGACCGGTTCAAATCGGACCATTGTTGTCCTCATATATGTTGCATCACGCGTGCTCACAAAACATTGTTCAAGTGCAACATTTCTTGATCACAACAGAGAGAGAGAGAGACTGAATCAATGGCCACCACCGGAGAGGAGAGCCAGAACCAAGCCGGGAGGCACCAGGAGGTTGGCCACAAGTCTCTCCTTCAGAGTGATGCACTTTACCAAGTGAGTGTGAATTTTATTGCTTTTGTTGGAATCGATGGAGATTCTGTTTTATAGCTCAATCGAAAATTTCCAACTTGGGGTGTTGTGTCTCTGATCTTCAATCTTCTCTCTTTTTGCAGTATATTTTGGAGACCAGCGTGTACCCAAGAGAGCCTGAGCCAATGAAGGAGCTCAGGGAAATAACAGCAAAGCATCCATGGTGAGTTCGTATATGATTCAGCAACAGAAACAGATCAGACTTCAATAAATGCCCTCTTTCATCACCAGTTAGTTTCTTGAGCTGAACCCTTTTCGTTTCTTTGAATGAACATTGCCAAAATAGGAACATAATGACAACATCAGCAGACGAAGGGCAATTCTTGAACATGCTTCTCAAGCTCATCAATGCCAAGAACACCATGGAGATTGGTGTCTACACTGGCTACTCTCTCCTTGCCACCGCTCTTGCTCTTCCTGATGATGGAAAGGTCGGTCTGATTTGTTCTCTTTCAAGTCAACTAGGTTTCTTCAATATCAGACCAGCAGCTTTTCCCACACATTTCAAGAACATTGAATGGCTTTGTCAAAAATGAAAGCGTAGCTCTAAAAATTTTATGGTCATTGATTGTTTTATGCAGATATTGGCCATGGACATTAACAGAGAGAACTATGAACTTGGCTTGCCAGTCATCCAAAAAGCTGGTGTCGCCCACAAGATTGACTTCAGAGAAGGCCCTGCTTTGCCTGTTCTTGATCAGTTGATCCAAGATGTGAGTACCCCTTCCTTTGAGCATCTCAGCTTCACAAATAATTAGCATGTGCTTAAGAAGCATTGCTTCTAGTGCATCTCAACCATTGGCTCTAGTGCAAAAGTCATTCAATGCATAGCCCTCGTGTGCATCTTGATAGAAATGCATCGAGAGCAATGCTCCCGGAGCACCTAACAAATATCTCAAATCATCACTGTTTGTCCCACATTGGTGTCCATGAAGATACCATTTAAATGCAGGGGGTCATTCATTACTCCTGGTAGATTTCTAAAATATCGTGACAAACCTTTTAGAAACAATTTGCCATTTCTACACCAGACACTATCTTTTGAGAGGACAAGATGATTTACTGGGGATAATAATAAATTATTGATTGTAGTTCATAATCTGGGCTGGGCTAATTTTTCCCTAAACCCGTAGATCCACTTAAGCGTTCATAAGATTTATATCAATGTTTTTGCTGAAAATATTGACTCCATTTGGTGGAGGAAAATGTTTTTCATTGCAAAATTTACAAATGCCATTAGATTGTGACTTGGGTTACTATTGCAGGGGAAGCATGGGACATTCGACTTCATATTTGTGGACGCGGACAAGGACAATTACCTCAACTACCACAAGAGGCTGATCGATCTCATCAAGGTTGGTGGCCTCATCGGCTATGACAACACCCTATGGAACGGCTCGGTGGTTGCGCCACCGGACGCCCCACTCAGGAAGTATGTGAGGTACTATAGGGACTTCGTGTTGGAGCTCAACAAGGCTCTCGCCGCCGATCCTAGGATTGAGATCTGTATGCTCCCCGTGGGTGATGGCATCACTCTTTGCCGCCGAATCAGCTGAGCATCTAATCTGAAGTCCTTATGATCAGGGTTCATTCTTAATGTAGAACCCAGGACAAAAAAAAGAGAGAGAGAGGGAGAGATTTATGTATATCTTGTTGCTGTTTCTTTTGCATGATATTGTTGTGGATTAAACAAATTCTATTCCTAAAAGGGTGGTTTGAGCTCAGCAACAGGATTCATAATTAAATGCCAAATTCTATTGCCGTTTCTCTTTAGTGCTCACGATTTCTTTTATTGTGATTTTTCTGTATTTCTTTGTATTGATCTCGAGTTCTTCCATCAGTCATGCAATAGTGAATCTTACGGCCCAAAACAAAAAGAAAAGTAAATCCTGGTAACGAAGTCATGACTACTTTAACCATAGTTCATAATGTTAATTGTAAAAAAATGAAGAGACTAATTTATCAATATCGTTTCGATCTTACAAAAGTCCGTGCATTGAGGAAATTAACTCTTTGGACCACTCAGTACGATTATGACCAATAGATTGTCATATAACATTATAACTTAAAGTTACTTATAATGTTATGATGATTTCAAACGATTGGTTACTAGTTGCAAAAATAACACCTACGATGATTTCAAGATAAGCGATCGATTAATAGCCAAATTTTTTGAAACATTAAAGGCTGATGATCGAACTTGAAGATATCCTATATAGAGGGTCATCCTCAAAACAGGATATATGTCTGGCATGAATAAATCCGGATGGGTAGCTGAGGAATCCATTTGCTAAGTGATGTTTATCCAGGAATAGCAGCAATGGACAGCTCACCAAACGCACTGTTCGATCTGGGGGCAACGAAGGACATGAACCATATGTTTCATCTCGACTTCCTAGACATAAATATTAGCAGGCTTCATCTGAAAATCAACTATTCACTGCCACCTTGTGGTACGACGCCACATGATCCCACCCTTTAATAGGGCAGCAGAGCACGGACTGCAAAGAAAGTCTCAGAGTTCTGCCGTGGATGAGTTTCTCTCGCTGATGCCAATCGAGGTCCAAGCGATGTAAAGTCAGAGCTCGAAAACTCTTTCTCAGATGCAACTCCATGCCAGCTTGGTTTTACACAATCCGGATGAAGCAGCCACATCATGAAATAACTCGCTTGTTAGTGCATTCTTAAAAGTATCCATGTCAGAAACTTAAGAGATCAACAAAAGAAAAACAAATAACCATGCATATAGCAAGTTTACTCAGAAATAGAGAGATTATTTAACATTGCAGGTCCTACACAAGAACTGATCTTAAGTATCTGTAATTGCATCCATCACTAACTATTATGTTAAATCACAAGTCGACTTTGACTGGGGGCGTCAACGGTTCAGGCCGGATCTGCACTAATACCCCGCCTAACCCAAACGTGAAGAGTGCATGCCCGTTGTGACCCTACTTGAATAGACCCCGAACTGAAAAGGACGGGTCGGGTCGTTCGGGCCCTTACGGCACGGGTTTTCGTGTTCTGTTTTTTGTCATTCTTTTCTTTTCCAGATTCATCACCGGGCAGTGGAGAGTAATCCAAACTGCGTCTATCCTCTGGTCCGAGACTCTCTGACTTAGCATTTGTAGGTGAAGCGTTACCTCTGAGTTCAGATTTTCCTTCTTGGTGGAAATTAAGAATTTTTTGGGTAGATGAGTTGTTTTACTCTTCTTGACTCGGCACCCTCCTCATTTGTCTCTTTTCTTTTCACCATGTTGATGATCTAATTGCACTTTTATCACGTTATGTACTGAGGAGTGTTGTTTCTGAGATATTGTGAACTGGAGTACTCTCCACGAATAAAAGGAGGAAGAACCTACGATTACGGTTCGTGGAATTTCTTCTTTCACGTTCACCCTCCAGCGTGGTGCTGTCTCTAATTTCAACCTAATCGATCGTAAGGGTCGTTGCTTGAAGGCGAGATTGGCGATGTTGACGATGAAGGGAGCGTTCTCCTTGAAGAGGCACAATGGGGCGACCCCGTTGGATTGAAGCTCTCCGCGAAGGTGATGACAAAGGGCGGAGAAGGGAGTCAAAAGTTTGTGATGAGGAGGGAGATCGAAATGGCGATCGAAGTGCAGACGAGGAGGACAGAGTTGGGAGCTAAAACAGAGGTGTTCTTGGTCCCGAGGAGTCGGAGCTACAGAATCGATGATTTGGAAACGATGTTATGGAAGGAGAAGGCGTGCACATCTCAAGGGAAAAGTTGTAAAAAGAGAATATGGATGAGGCTTCATGGTATGAGAGCAACGGTGTTTACTTCTAGTGTTTAATGGGTTTCGATTTGGTCAGGTCGCCTGATCTTCTATCTCATATCCAAATCGTAATGAGATCCAACCTTAAAGACTTGAAATTTTTCGAGTAAGTTTGGCTTTTTTTTTTTGATCTTAACCTCTAGGGAGCAGCAATTTCTCAAAGAAATTTTCACAAAATAAAAATCAGATTCAGACCCAGAATAAACTCTCTTCAGAGTTAAAAATCATTGCTGAGTGGAGAAGAGGCAAGGATATGTCTAACGATCGAAAGAATTCACGAGCCTAAAAGGATGCAGATATGATGCAGATATGCCTAAGAGTCAACTGCTTGCGCAAAGCTGATTGAACTACAGTCGTGTCGAACTCCAACATGTAACAAATTCCGTCAACCGACCCTCGCAAGCAAATGGGACACACCAGTTCGGCACAACAAAGCTAAATCAATAGAAGAACAAAAATGATGCCTCGCGCAGAGGCCAAGCCATTGCCTATTCAAACATTCCCCCCTCCAGAGAAACCCAACTTTGGTCAACCCACATGGAACCTAAGATGCATAAGCTGAAACCCATCCATCCCCCTCCACATTACAGATCCTTTGCAACGGGACATCATCACCCATTGGCCTAGCAAGTCCATAACGAGACCAAAACCAATAATCGAGAACACTAACCACCTAGAGAACTACAATTTGGATAGTAATGCAGAGTCAATTAAGTGGCAGATACTGCTCTCTGGAAGCGGCACAAGCCCACTATATATGACCTTATAAGCATCATCTCCGCATTAGGCAATGAATAAGGATTGCTCCCATTGCCAATTCACATAAAACTGAATCTACTCGGTCTAGTATACATACTACAGCAGAATGCACTGAAGCAAAATAAGCACGGAAAAGCACACTTGGAAGTGAATTATGCATTCATCTTTCAACCAGCTATAGCCAACAGATGAGTACCTAAATTAACAAAAATGAGCACTGACTACCCCGTCTGCCAAATTACTCATCGATATATCAAATTGAAACCTCAGCTGAATCCATGTCCTCAAACCGAAAAACCAGAAGTTGAAGCATAAACAAAAGTAGAACAATATAAGGAAGAACTTGTCGACTCCCCCCTCGAAGACCTCTTCAACGGTAACTCTTCTGGAACCTGGCGCGAGCACCGCGTCCACCAAACTTCTTGGGCTCGCACCTCCTCGGGTCGGCCACGAGCAAAGTCCTATCATACCTACGAAACGAACGAACATCCAATGAGGGAAAGTTGCAGACTTTCTGCCCCCCGTAGCAGCAAGGCCGAATCTTATATCTTCCTTCGCATATCAAAGCTAAACCCACCTCCGTCGTCAACTTAAAGACAGACTAAACACATCAAAACTGAGAAATCCATATGAGAAAATAGTTCCTCGAAGATTATCCCACACTGGAAATTCACAGCAACATCCTCAGGCTCTTCGAAATGCAGTACTTCAATCACCCTCCTACCATTAACAACTCGATTGCCAAAAGAAAACTTACTATTCCGAGCAAGAGTTAAAGCTTCGATTTTACCTGACCAAGATGTCTTTGATCTCCTTCTTGCTCTGCTCGTCCACGAACTTCTGGTAGAACGCGACCAGGGCCTTGGCGATGCTCTGGCGGATGGCGTAAATCTGCGAGGTGTGGCCGCCGCCCTTGACCCTGATCCTCATGTCGACCCCGGCGAAGCGGTGCCGCCCGAGGAGGAGGATCGGCTCGTAGGCCTTGAACCGGAGGATCTCCGGCTCCACCAGCTCGATGGGGACGCCGTTGATCTTGATCAGCCCGCGGCCGCGCTTGCAGTAGGTCACGGCGACGGCCGTCTTCTTCCTCCCGAAGCACTGTACGGACTCGATGGGCGCCGCCATGGTCGTTGCGTCGTCGACTCTGGTCCCGGAAAACCCTAGCAACTGGCGCTGGAGACGGAGACGCTCGATGGAGCAGAGCGAGCGGATGCGAGGCATTATATATGGTGCACCGGCGAGCGCTAGGGTTTTTTGCTTTTGGGCCTTGGAGGAAACTTCGACGGCGATTGCGTTTGGGCCTTAATGGCTTCTAAGTGGGCCGGGCCGACACGTGACGCCGGCCTCATGTACGAATGTCTTGCCCGGTTTATACACCAAACTCTTGCCCGCGTCACTTTTACCCGGAATAATTCTCGGTTTTCCTCTTGATTATTCAATTTTTATTTATTTATTAATTACTACAAAGTCTTTGTTTTTCTCAATGCTCATCAATGCTCATCAATGGTGACGTCCGCCGGCGCGCTAAGTGGTGCTCAACACCCATCTACTCGATGTCACCTCGATGTCTTTTGTTTTTGGTCGAATATGACTACGATGTCATTCGTTTTAGACCACATATGAGCAGGTCCTTAATGTCTTTAGTTAGCACTCTCTTTCTTCCAATTTTCCCTCAATAAATAACATATAAAGCAATTGCTCTCACAATAACGAAAAAAAAAAAACTGGAGATTGATGTTTCTATTTGTTCCTGAATTGACCAATCGAGAGTCAGAGTATTGATTTCTAATTCTAGGTTGTAAATCAGCATACTTGAGAATCAATCACTCCAAACATAATTGTTGAGAAGTTGTGTTTTGCTGACACTAATTTAGGGATTTTATAACTTCATCTAGATAAGTGTTCTATATGATAAAGTTAGTGTATACCATAATTTCTTATTATCGCCATTATTTGTTTATTTGAATTCCAAAGATGTAATTGATGGTTATGTAACGCGGGTTATAAATAGCTACATCATATTCTTGGGCCATGAAAGGATCTATGCTTAGAACCAAGGAAAACTAGATCATGTTATAATAGGTATGTTATCCCACAGTAGGTGAATCTTATATTCAAGTCTTTCGAGGATTGCCTTTTAGCTGTAACCTATCCAAAGATTTAAACCAGAATATAGGACATTTAAAAATGTCGATACGCTAACGTTTCTAAGTGGTCGAAATGCATTTCTTAAAGGATCCTCCAAGATGGAGAATAAGAAATGTTTAGAAAGACATTGGGAGTGATAAAAGCATGTAGTTTATTTTGCGACAATTAATTTAATCATAAACCTTTTAATTTTATTGACAAGTTTTAAAGTCTATCTTAAGGTGTAATAGATTTTTTTTTTGTTTCATTTTTAGTTAAACAAAACAAAAGTAAACATAATAACAAAAGTGAAAGTTTCTCATTTGTCAAATGCAACGATCCATAAAAGAATAACACGTAAAATAAAATAAATAATAAAATATTCAAAACATGTTATATAAAACCTAAATTATAAAAATTCAGCTCTCAATCATCCATGAAAAATTATTTCACGATAGTTTTAAATTTCAAAATTACTATTGACTAAGCTAAATAATTATTAAAAAGCTACACCACATATATTTATTCCTCTTCAACTATAAACTCTATTTATCAATGATAATCTTCTCATTAAAATAATTCATATCTTAAAATAAAAGAAGAGATTAAATAAAATACTCATTATATACATAAAAAAAATTACAATATATAATAATATAAACATCACTTTAGGTTCTTGTTCAAAAGGAAAATTAACGATTTTACTTTAGGTCATCGGTTCGGTCCCGATTCTTGGTCCGATTTCGATCCTAGTTCTAGTTCAAATTTGATTTTTATGGAAATTGAGAACCATCCGGGAATTTGCATTCCTATAAAAGTGCAATCGAGAACTGAATCATCTCTCTTTAGAAGTTGGAATCGAATTGATTGAAACCATGCTCACCTTTAATATTTGACCTTATCTTGACTAAAAATCCAAACGACCAAATACAGCTTAAGTAATGGCTACTGTTGAGTTCGGATCGGAGTTCAGGGCAACCTCATCGCTTAAAAAAAAAAAAAAAGGCCAAAGGGGGAGAGGGGGGAGGATGACAAGAAGATATTGAAATACCAATTTAGAAGAGACGATGGATCTCATTGATCCGAAAACTTATTTACGGAACAACTTATGAAATTCATATACAGAACAATGTAAAACGGATCTCTTCTTCGCATCGCTCCCGCTCCCGATGGAATCGACCTTTCCACGTTAGTGCAAGCTGGACCCAAAAAAAAGTAAAAAAAATTGTTAGTGTAAGAGCCTTTCAGCTGTCGTTTTCTTTACCAGAAAGAGAGCAGATCGATGAATGCTCGGCGTAAAAAGATGACCCGAGGGAGACGAAACTGATCCATCCAGTCGAAGAGAAGTCCCGACCGGGAAGCTCGCCATCTCGCACCAGCGCCTCTCGCTGCACCGAGACAAAAATCCCCATCTGGATTTATCTTCTCTCTGGTTCTTCCTGCTGACAGCCGTACGGCTCACGCTATCTCGCCGGGAGATTCCAAATCGAACGCTCTGGCACTCCTCCCCTGCCCCGTCGCCATCGCAAACCCACGAAAGTCAAAGTGGTTCTTCTGTCAAGAAACGTACAAAAGTTTCGATTTTTAGACTACCCTTTTAGATTCTGATTCGTGTTCTTATTCTTCAAGAAGCTGACTCCGTACGAGCCGGCGTTGTGGTGGTTTTCTCCGATCTTCACGCGGGCATGGGGTCGATCTCCTCCGACGAGCCCCTCACGCCGGCGGGGCGCCTCTTCCTCCAGAAGGAGATGAACCAGGTGATCTACTGCGTCGTCGGCGTGAAGCACCCCCTCGACGTCGACGCACTCAAGTCGGCTATCCAGAGCTCCGTCATGGTGAAGCACCCCAGGTTCTGCAGCCTCATGGTTCGGGACTCCGCGGGCCGAGAGCACTGGAGGAGGACCCGCGTCGACATCGACCGCCACGTCGTCGCGGTCCACGGCCCCGTCGCCGACGGCCTCTCCGACGAGGAGGCGGTCAACGAGTACCTCGCCGACCTGTCCACCGACTCGCCGGGGCTCCTCGGCGACGACAAGCCTCTGTGGGACGTCCACCTCCTGATGGCTCACCGGTGCTTGGTGTTCCGGATCCACCACGCACTCGGGGATGGGATCTCTCTGATGTCGATGTTCCTGGCATCGTGCCGGCAGGTGGATGACCCCGAGGCGCTGCCGACGATCGGTCCTCCATCGTCGGCTAAGAGGAGGGGCGGTGGCGGCGGCGGCGGCAAGTGGTGGAAGGCGGTTGTGAGGGTGTTGGGGGTGGTGTGGTTCACGTTGGTCTTCGTAGTGGAGTTCGTGCTGAGAAGCATGTGGGTGAGCGACCGGAAGACGCCGGTGAGCGGCGGCGCAGGGGTGGAACTCTGGCCGAGGAAGCTGGCCACGGCGAGGTTTTCGCTGGAGGACATGAAAGTGGTCAAGTCAACTGTCGCTAATGCGGTGAGTAGTAGGGTTCCTCGTACTTTTCTAACTTGTCTTTTTTTTGGTAAAGTACTTTTCTAACTTCTCCAATCTTGATTTTATACACATTTTTTTTTTCAATGTAAGCCCTACCATATTTTTGTTAAAATTAATTTTTTCATTAAAAAAATATGACGACCGTCAAGTAGCCGTTAATTAACGATTTGGTGGAGACGTGATATGTTTTTTTTATTTTTTAAAATAACACAAAACAATCATATTTTAAAATGTAGAAAATAAAAAAGTTGAAACTTACAAAGAAAGTAAAACGGATATCGCAGATTTCAGCAAGTGCTGATGCCAATTATGGGGCTGACCGGGATTGCTCGACTGACTCCGGTGAGCACTCATTGGGGGTGTGCACGACTTTCGCGAGCATAACCCAATATTACATTTATCGGTCATTTATCTAAAATACTGCATACTTTTCTTGTATTTCATGACTATCAATGTCACTTTGTTATATTAAGTTCCAGATAATGAATCTGATTCAATGCTGCAAATGCAGACTATTAATGATGTTCTCTTTGGGATCATATCAGCTGGCTTGTTCAAATACCTGAACCACCGATCTCCAAATGGTAAAAAATGAATAGCATTTCCAACAATTCACTTGATTTTTGTCGATTCTAAGGCCGCGAATCTCGACTGACTTAAATGCTCATTCACCTTTGTCAGCCGTGCGGGAAGGGACTCGAATAACGGGAGTGGCGATGGTTAATCTGCGAGAACAACCGGGATTGCAGGTGAGTCTCTCTGTTTTTCCTCGTTTCTCTTTTCTTTCACAATCTCACTCTTATTTTCTTTGCCTTTTAACCGAAGTTGATTGAATTGAGTGTGGTCGTTGGTATTAATCAGGAACTATCCAATATGATGAAAGGCAACCCAGGACTGCGGTGGGGCAACAAGTTCGGGATTCTCCTCCTCCCCGTTCACTACCACAGAAGCTCTGGCGATCCTCTCGAATACCTGAGAAGAGCCAAGTCGATGATCGACCAGAAGAAGAAGTCCTTGGAGGCTCACTTCTCCTACAAAATTGGGGATATCATCATGTCTTATCTAGCAGCACATGTAAGGATCAGTTAGTTCGCGCCTCTGCAATTCCAAACACAGAACGGGAATAAGCTGATGAAAGCGCAATCTATCTGGTTTTTTGCTGATGCAGATTGCGAGCCTGCTCAACTACAGGATCGTTTGCAACACCACGTTCACCATCTCAAATGTGCTTGGTCCGCACGAGGAGATTGCGGTTGGGGGCAACCCTGTCACGTACATAAGGGCGAACTCCTCAAGTTTACCTCACGTAAGGCTCCAAAACACTTGCGCCTCGTCGTTTTTCCTTTCTCCTCCTCCTCTTTGATATCTAGAATGGAATCTATATCAGGACTGATGTGGTGTGTTTGGGGAGATGCAATGTACGCAGGCACTCACAATGCACATGGTGAGCTATGCGGGGAGGGCGGACATGCAGATTCTGGTGGCCAAGGATATCATCCCCGACCCTAATTTTCTGGCCAAGTGCTTTGAGGATGCTTTGCTCGAAATGAAAGCAGCAGCTTCTCCCGCCTTGAACTCGAAGAGCTAAACAGGGGTAACATTCGTGTGATGTAAAGAGCGAAAAATCTGTATTGTATTCTTATACACGTATGATTATATAGGGGGACAAAAAAAAAATTGATCCCACTGGTATGGTATGATGTTCTCTTTGGGCAAGAGGGAACATTTTAGGCCATCTATCCGAAATTCATCTTTATGTCTTATTTGATTGATCAAGTTAGTTGGGTGCTCCTTGAATTCGGGATCTATCCATTTGATGTCGGGCTCCATGCAATTGAAAGGATAAATGAAGAGAACAAAATGGATTGAGGTACATTAATACATTAATATGAATTCATAATTTTTAAAACGATGAGACAAACTTATGTTATTTGAATGTTCATTCATGTCGACATTTGATCGCATTACTTTGAGATACATTGTATATATCAATCTTACATTCCTAACATCGAAAACTAATACTCGTTGTATTGGTTTACAAGGGCTATACATTGATGATCGCTACCTCAATCGCATTGTCTAAATTTTATTTTATTTTTTTCATATTTTCATGACAAGATTAGGTTGCGTTTGACACAGAAAAGGAATCATTACTTTCAAAGTCTTTTGAGTGAAAATTTATAGTGTTTGGTAAAGTTTTTGTGGACCACTTGGACTCAAAAGCTAGCACCGGCTAAGCTCAAAGCTCAAGGCAAGTGCTCCTTGCTTTGGCTTTTTAGTGTTCTTGAAAATTTCTCTTAGGGTTAATAGATAATATTTTCAAATTCCTATCTTGCCCTTATTTCTTCTGTTTATCGTCTTTCTCAACACCTCGTCACCCCGGTTTCTAGTCCACATGAGCCTAGAGTCAATGGTCATCGGGGGACGGTCGACGATCGCCGAGATTTGGGTTTGCTGAATTTGGATTCATCTTCTCCCCATCTAAGTTCCAGATTTGGTCACTAGTTTCACACTTTGCTCAACGGTTGTGCTCATTTCGGCAACAGTTGATGACGATGGCCTAGGGTTCCAAGTTTCCAGGTTCAAGTAGGGGTGAGCGGTTCCAGGTTCCTTACAGGTTCGCTACAGTTCCCGCCGAACCCTAACCTACCCTCGGGTACATTCTTCCTCATTTTGGAACCTGAACCTACCCGTCAAAATCTGGGAACCTAACCTACCCTCTCACAGGTTCCAGGATCGGTTCCAGGGTCCAACAGGTTCTTTTTTTCTCTTTTTTTCATTTAAGTGGAACCGGTTCCGGTTCTGAAAAAAGAGGAACCGGGAACCGAAACCTCTCCCTAGAATTGGGAACCGTGATCATTCCTTCCAACATAGTCTTTATAATGATAAAAATCACAAAAAATAAGTTAATTGGAACATACTAGTTATAATTTGACTGACATGAGGAAGGGAGAACAGAAAACAAGATTGAGTAATAGGCAAAAATTATGCCTTATGGTTTAGCATAGACTTTCAGGCAATGGATGGACAACTCTTGGAAGTTGATGCAGCAAGAAAGTACTTACGTAAGCTTCACTAGATCATCCTTTCTGTGCATTGCAGTCAAAGTAACCCTTAGCCTGAAAAAACAATGAACTTATCTGAGCAACCGAGAGTAATGCAATATATCCATGAACATAAGGCAAAGGGTTTTAATGGTTTAAGCAATTTGGAAAGTTTAATGATATGAACATTCTCAAATCACCAACCCTGCTTCATTGTACAGGTGTTTACTTCATACTTTTACATCCTGAAATACACAACCACCTATCTATACCTCTAGCTATCTTCAAAATTTTGACATGCATTTTTTTCATACTTTCAGGAACAAGTGCTAGGCAATTGCAATGAATTTATACATAGAATGGTCTGCTTCCTCAAAATCTTGACTTTAAATCTATGTAATTGTGAGAAAAAGGAATAAAAGGCAAAGCAGGAGCAAAAATTGAGATTGCAAGGTGGAGCATTAAATAACCACCCACAAAGAAACGATAGTATGTTCTTTCCCTTAATATATTCCCAGCCGAATGAGAATTTAAACAAAAAAAGTCCACGACGCAAGCACAAACCTGCATGAATTCGGAGGAATTGTTGAGTCTAATTGCAGTCGCATGAAATCCAGACTCCAGCATATGCATATTCATGGTTAAGAAGCTCAGGAACCATTACAGGCATCAAGTGTATGAGTATGAGAACAAGTATGAGTGCATGCCTGCATTCATGTGCGCGTGCGAGAGAGAGAGGACCTGCTTGCTTGATAGCCTGTCATACACGCAAAGAAAAACATGGATATTGCTGATAAGCATACAGTCGCCAGCTCATATAGATTTGTTGTACGATAAAATTAAAAACACTAAAGTTCTCACTTTCAAACAGTTAATGGAAATCACAAATTTTGGTCCAAGCTATAACCCCAGAAGCCATCTTAGAAATTTGTTAAAGCTACGCTTTGAGTTTCCTTCAGTCAAAGAGAACATTGCACAAAATAGACACCAAATCCTTTCAGAACCCGTGCAATCACATCACAATATCATCATCTAACAAAAAAGTGATCCGTCGAACTCGAACTTACTGCTGCACACAAGTGGCGTATTCTCATTCTCCACCACGAGATTTGATCATAAGGTTCGTTGTAGATTTCTTCTCTGATTTGCTTTATGAGAGGGGTGATCGGACCGACAAACTTTTTTCCCGTAGAGATACGACATGGGCATGTAAGTCAGCAATAGCAGAACATTTATGCTGCAATAGAAGTTATGATGGAAACAAAAGTAAGAAAAAACAAACTTTAACAGAAATTACACGACGAGCCAATTCAGCATCAAACAGAGGAAACAGAATCCTCTGGTCAGAGGCAGAGTATAAGAAAGCTCATCCGGGCATTAAGCCAATCAAATTGCTTACCTGGACTCATTAATGAAGGAAATCCCAGAACTCTGGGGGCATTGGGTGGCATCCAGTCCATTCATACAAACCAGTAATCTACAGGAAAGATAACCAAATCCAACCGTCAAAATAAAGAACAATGCGATCATGCATTTCACTCAAACGGAATAAATTCACTGAAGATCTAATCATGATCAGGCGTTTAAAAGTACCGCGAGCCATGTTTTTCCCCAGGAGGCAGTTTTGGTGGTGCTGCCGTGGTCGAGGATCCACTTCCTCCCTCTCTCACAAGCGTTGTCGAGCCCTTCGTCAGGCCCTTTGCCGAGAAGACGCATGCAGATGTAGTCGAGGACCGTCCCAATCATCGTGCTGTGGCCTTCAATGTGCAGTCCCCAGCCACCATCTTCGTTCTGCAACATGCACACAATCATTTTCAGCAAAATTCAGCTTAACGTAACACCGTCACAACCCCCAAGGTGGTTCGGTTTGGATCGATCTTAGGATGTTCGACATTACCTGATGGTAGTAAATGTAGCGGAGGATCTCCCTGCGATGCTCGGCATGGAAAACGGTGTTCAGATGTCCAAATACGTACAGACTCATGACCTGCAAATGCAAACCGCAGCTCTAGTCATCACAATGCACAACCAAAACACAAAAAAATAAAATAAAAAGGAAGAAAAACTACGACGTCATGACAAGAATCGTTCGGTTGGAGACATCAATCAAGTCTGATAGATAATCACCAGGGGAGGGAAGTAGAAGGCGATGGGGCCGGCGTTCTCGGCGGGCCAGTGGCCATGGCTGGGCTGTAGAGCAGACCAGAAGCTGACGGACCACCACACGGCGGCGGTCGCCTTCTCGTAGGAGATCTCCTCGCCATCCTCGATCTTCACCGGCGGGATCGTCTGCTTGAAGTTCTTCTCCCTCAGGCAAGGACGACGAGCGGCGGGCGACAAGGAGCCACGAGTGTCCGGGGCCACTAGCGGTTGGCGGCGAGAAGCCAAGAGCGTCGAGGGTGACAACCGATGAGCGGCGAGTTGTGAGCAGGTCGAGAGCAGCAAGAAGCGAGACCCGTCGGGGAGAGAGGGAAGAGAGAAACTGAGAACTGAGAAGTGGGAAGGAAAATTAGGGTTAGAATTGGGGTTTTTTTGGGAAGGAAGATGAGTGGAGTGTTCGGTTCCGGTTCACGGTTCCAGGTCCGGTTCCAGAAAATAAGGAACCGGGAACCGGAACCGGACTCCCTAAAACCGGGAACCGAACCGGACCCGCCGGTTCGGTTCTCCGGTTCCCGGTTCTACCCGGGAACCGTGCTCACCCCTAGGTTCAAGCATCTGGTCGTTGATTGTTGGTCTTGATTGCAGAGCATATGGGTTCATGAGGGTCTAGATTGCCGAGGTCGCGCGACCCTCAACATTGTCTCGCTTGGCTTCTTCAACAGCTCAATCTTTACCAGGGGTTAGATCTACTTTGGCCATGCTTCAGTGATGGTTGCGATCGATGAATACCCCACTCTCTAGTTTTGGTTCGATGGGTATTCATCTATTGTCCCTTTTTCATTTTCACTTCAAAACCATTTCATAAAATATATATAAAAAATCATTTAACCAAACAGCATTTGTTTTAAGTAAATTTTCCTTTAAATTTAAAAAAAAATTGGGAAATGAATTTGAACCTCTCTCAAACACGCATCCTTAATGAATCACGTCAATTGATGAATAAAATGACAATTATAACATCTAAAAACCTTGAAGAATTTCTTTTTGTAAAAAAGTAAGAAATGAAAGACATTCCAAAAGTGGAGAATAACACCAATAGTCCTTAAAGTTTGGCCTAATATGTAATCTGGTCCATAAACTTATAACCTGTTCAATGTAAGTCATGAACTTTACCTTAATGTGTAATATGATTTATGAACTATTAATTTATTCGATGGAATCCCTAGACTTTAAGTACATGTTCAAACCAATCTCTGAATTATATGAAAATATTCAATATTGTCCTTAAACTTAAATTAATTGAATGATAATATTGAAAATTTTTATATAGTCTAGGGACAAGTTTGAACATGTATCATATGTTTAGAGACTACATTAAATAAATTAAAAGTTGGGAAAATTCTAAATAATGACTTGAAGTGTCCTTATTTTCTTAAAAAAAAAATCTTAAAATAAATTTTTTTTTTTGGTAAGGTAAGTAGTATTGACTTTTAACCAATGAGATTGTACAAGGGGGAGACATGGCACCAACATACACTCGTCAAGACAACATGTCAGAGGAGTGGATGGGTACCATACTCACAAAAACAACAACATACAAGGGAATAGATAAAAGACTTGATCCTGGACAGATTAAATCATTAACCGACCCTTTGTTGCCCACCAAAAATGGATGCGTCGAGGCCCCAGGACAGCTGCAACCGTCGATTACAAGGATTGTCCTGGACCGTTTTATACGATGATGCTTTGTCCTTGACCGATTTAATCAAGTGTTGCTTCATCACCAGGATGTATAGGTTGGAAGCTCGAAATAGAATATTGTTTCTAGACTTCCAAATAACATAACAGAGTGCACCAAAAGAAAATCGGGAGATATCACCCGGAAAGTCCTTACCATCCAATGCCCTTGTAGCCCAGCATAGGTTTTCCTTCCAGGAGAGGTTGGACCACGCAAGGTTGCATTTGGCGGCCCAAAAGGTTAACAGAGTATTCGAAACTTGGCAATCAAAAAACAAGTGATCATGGGAATCAGGGACAGTGTTACAAAAAGCGCAGGTAGTGGCATTGATACGCCCATAGGCTATCAGTGATACCTGGGTAGGGAGTCGGAGCTTGGCCGCAAGCCATAATATGAACTGGTGGTGAGGGACTAAGGACTTGTTCCAGACGATAGACGCCCAAGGCACATCAGTAGATCGTCGACGAATAGCAGCCCATGCTGAGGCAATATAAAATTTCCCAGAGGGGTCCAGACTCCACGTGAGTTTATCCTGGCGTTGCGAGATAGTGGGGAACATAATACCCCAAGAAGACAGTTCATGCTTGATGGATAGGCCCGCTGGAGAAAACAAATAAGCAACCATGGATTCTCTTGTAAGATCAGAGCGATAGATCTCATAATTCGAATACAGCAGGTTGAGAGGCCCCATATCCAGCCAGTTGTCAAACCAAAGAGAGACTGAGTCACCGTTCCCTATTTGCCACCGGAAGTGAGGCCTAGCTTCAATTCTCAAAGAGAGGATTTTACGCCAAGCCCATGAACAGAGGGTAGGGACAGATACCGTCCAGAAATTCTTCAGTTTGAGGTAGTTCACATGAATCCATTTGCACTACAGGGACTCTTTATCCGTGAAGAGAACTCAAATGTGTTTAAACATTGCCGCTATGTTGTTGTCCCTGATCTTGCGGATCCTTAGTCCTCCTTCCTTAATAGGGAGACACACATCCTCCCATGAAACCTTAGCTCCCCTGGACCTAGGGTAGGGCCCTTCCAAAGGAACTGTCTACAAATTTGTTCTATGCGGTCAACTACCGAGGAGGGCAGCCAAAATATTGATGCCCAATAAACTTGAATTACATGCAAGACAGTTTTAATCAGGATGAGTCGACCTGCAAATGAGAGGAACCGATGGGTCCATGATTGTACTCTAGCAGTAAGAAGATTTACCAGGGCCTGGCAGTCGACTTTGCTGAGACGAGAGGTTATTATAGGGACCCCCAAGTAGCAGCTTAAAATAAATTTTGTTTCAAATAAAGCCTTGAAATGACTATATCGGTTTTAAAGAAGGAATTGACCTAACCGGCTAATTGAATGCATATTCATCATTTTCTTTTTATTTATTTATTTTCTTTTTTTTTCCGTAAAAAAGACAAACTCAAAAAAGGAAAAAGGCTAAAACTTCTAAAAAAAGAAAAAAAAGGAAAAGGAAACACACATAAAAAAATAAAATAAAAAACAGAAAAAGCCCAAGCCCTCCCTCTACTTGTGGATGTGCCTCATCATCTCCCCGGGGGAGGGGGAGGGGCAGGCGTAGGCAGTGACTGGTGACCGTCGCTGAGTGTCGGCGACCCTCACGTTGATGAGGCAATGGCCACAAGTGGGAGGGCCAGCCCTTTCGCGACCCTGCTTCCCTTGCCACGCGCCAGAGCTACCGTCAAATGCTCTTCCTCTTCTTCTGGTTCTCTCTCTCCCTCTCTTTCTCTCCGCGAATTTTGTCTTTGCTCCACATCTTCCGACTTAAATCGCTGGCAGATGAAAGACCCATTTCTCTGTTTTCGTTAAGCTTTGGATGGTACTGAAGTAATTTCACTGTGGTGATTGAATTTGCCTCATCCGGACGACTTTGTCGTGAACACCCCGATTTTCTTGAGAGGGGGGAAGGCAAGGCGGATGTGGTTAATGCCTGTGTTAGGTTGTTCACTCTTTCTTGTGGGGCTATGACCAAATCCAGGGTTCGTAGTGGGATTGGGTTGAGCTTGTCTTTCTTTTGAGTGAGCGCATTGAAGTAGTAACATCTTCAAGAATAGGGGACCATGTGCGATAGAATAACAATACCTTTCATCTAAGCTGGACTTTATGCTTCAGCCGACAATGGACAATGGATTTTTGTTGACAGAATGACTTGATTTTGAACAAAGGCAACGGCACTACGCTCGCAGTTAATTTGTTTAAAGCTGGAGAATAGCAACATGAAGTTGAAGTTCTAATCACAATGGTTAAGCTTTCGTTAGTTATAGCACGTGCATTCCTGAGGCGAGGCTTGAATTTTTTCTGAATGACTTGTTTAAGGTGACTGCGTGGTATCCAAGCTCAGCTTTTTCCTTTTGGGGTGTTGGGTTTGAAAACTGACATACTTCCTCCGACATCTCGATGCTCTAGAAAATGATGATTTAGTATGAAGTTTTTTTTCCTTCTGTTGTTATTTTTTGATTTTCTGCACTATCATCGTTCATTCCTTTTCATGCTTGGGCTGAGTTGCTTGGGAGTTTGTGAATCAAAATGCAGGTCATTTATCATTCATCAAGGATGTAGCTGCCACTGAACCTCCCAAGCATCTTCATTACTTGCAAAACGTGCTGCAAACAAGAGGTAGCTTTAAGTCAAACCTTGTCCCTTGGATTGATTATGGGTTGCTCATGGTACATGAGGAAGTTCATATTTTATGCTTTGTGGTGAGGATGATTTGAAATATAGGGCATAATTCGTCTGGAGCAAAACTTGTCACAGTTATCTTCATCTGGATTGATCGACCTTTGAGCAAGAAATTCTAGCAATCCCTTCTGCCTAGTATCCTTGTTATATGAGGAAGGGGTACTTATAAAAAAAGAGTTATCCGAGGAAGTTGAGATGATGATTTGAAAGTATAATTTATTATTTAAATTTTTTTATTTAGTGATGATGGAAGGGATCCAAATATAAATAGAAAAGAAGAAAAAAAGGGGACAAATAAAAAAAAAAAAATAAGTAAATAATTATGAAGTAGAAGAACCCAGATTTAAAATGTACAAATTCAAACTTAAAAATAATTTTGTCAATTGTCAAAGGAGGGTGTGGACACAAAAAATCGACTAACTTTGTTTTTGTTATTATCCACAATTATCAGACTTAATTGATAATAGCACAATGTCATCAACAATAAACAAAATAATCCACAATTTGAAGAGAGACGATAACTTGCTAAGGAAGTCATCAACAAGAGTCCTTATCAAGACTTGAAGAAGTTGATCAACAAAGTTTTCGACAATGAGCAATCAACACAAAAACGTAGCTAGGGGTGAATTGGTCCAATCCAACTCAAGAATTGAACCAAACTGACCTATTCTAGGTGGTTTCTTGGAATTGGGAATACTCAATCTGGCTCCCAGTTTCTTGTGCAGAACCGGACTAATAGACAAGTAATATTTCCTCCTTCTTTTTTTGGGTATTATTTTCTCTAAGCTAAAGAGTAAAGCTAGCAAAGGCAAAAAACAAAACCCTAGGCTTCTCAATCTCACAATTCTTGACTCTCTTGCCTCTCTCACCTTCCTCTCTTGCGCCTCCTCGCCTCTCGCCTCGGCTTCCCTCCCCCCCTCCCCTCGCCTCCCTCTCTCACGTTCACCTCAGCTCTTGCCTTGCCCTCGCAACTTACCTTACGCCTTAGCTCTCACTTTCACCTCACCTCTCAGATTTCTCCTTCGCTGCATCGTCTACTTTAGTAAAAAGACATAAGTGAAATCAAGTAAGGATTGTTTTTATTTTTTTTTTTTAAATATACGATTGTTGTGCTTGGGAAGAAGGATGTCGTGGAGGAGAAAGGCGGGGCCAAAGAAGAGAAATGGTGGGCTGGAATTATGAAAGAAGGAGAAGGACGAACCTAAGCCGAAATATGAAGGAAGAAGAATCAGGTACTTTTACACACTAGACTTTGCCCAAAACAATTCTCAATTTTCCACTTGATTATTCAATTTTTATGGATTCATCAAGCACAGTAAAATCTAAACTTTCTCAATTGCCATTAATGCTCACGTGGCCCCAAAGCTACTCGGTGCTCAAGGCTCATCCACTGAACTACCATACACTACAGATTCGGGAAGGGACGAATCATCATCATGTCACCTCAATGTAATCAAGTGTAGCACTTCTTTCTTTTTTCTTTTTTCAATTTTCCCACAATAAATAATTAAAAAAAAAACAATTGCTCCCATAATAATAGCCAGAAAAAACTAAGTAGCTTTGTGCTTTTACTGGTTCCTAAATTGGCCGGTCCAGTTATTAATTTAAAAATTTGAATCCTTTGATATTTGGATTCACAAGGTCGATTCCTAGTCCTACAAAGAAAATTGGCCTACTTAGAAAATGATCACTTGAAACGTAACTATTAGAAGTTATGTTTTGTTGTCACTAATTTAGGGATTTTATAACTTCATGTGGATAAATGTTCTAAATGATAGGAGTTAGTGAACAACACAACTTATTGTAAACATCATTATTTATTTTATTGAATTCTAAAATCAGAATTGTTGATTATGGGTTATAAATAGCCACATTGTATTCTTGGAAAAGTCGTTCAAAAAGTCCTAAACTTATTGTGCAACAACCAATTTAGTATTAAACCTTTCAATTGTGATAATTTAGAATCTGTCAATTAAGTTTTAAACCTTTCAATTATGTCAATTTAATTATAAACCTTTTAATGAATTTTCAATAAAGTCTTTCTGACTAATTTTGGCTGGAAACCTTTGACGTAACGGTTCAATGTCCCATGTGGTGCGATCTGGGCTAACATGAACGCTTTTTTTTAATTTCCATTTTTTTACCATTTTCTTCTTCATTGTGCCAATGCAAAGCATTGGCGACCTTCGCCCGCCCTTGGATGCATTGGCCCTTGGGTGGTGCCTCAACGCCCTTGTAGTGGTCCACAAGGGCTTAAGCTGCTCATGATGCCTTCACCAAATCTAGAGGGGAGGGTGTTGCAGCTCTTGTTGACCACATCGAGGGTTGTGATGCCTTTGTGTGGCTTGCAAGGGCCTGATGAGGGCCACAACCCTCGCTCGTGATTGGCAGAGGTCACTGGCCCTTGGCCCTATCGGCTCAATGAAGAAGAAAACAAAACAAAAAGGAAAATAAAGAAATGAAACGAAAAAATCAATAAAAATAATTAAAATTGTTTTTTTTAATTAAAAAATTATTTACGCCAGCATTGGACACGCCACATAGGATGACCAATGTTGATTGGATTTCCACATCAATGATTTTCAATCAAAATTAGTTGGAAGAATTGCAATTTATTAAATGTTTAGCACTAAAATAGCAAATCATTAAAATATTTAGAACCAAATTAACAAAATTAAAAGATTTAGGACTAATTTGACTGTCGTACAATAGGTTTAAGACTAAAATGACACAACTAAAAGGTTCAGCACTATATTAGCCATCATACAATACTTTTTGGACTTTTTGGACAATTTTCCCCATATTATCCGTAAGTCCTGATCAATCAATCAAAGAACTCAACGCTCTTGCAAATTTATCTTTATTTTTAGGAAAAGGACACCAAAAATCCCAAACTATGCCCATTGAGACAATTTTATCCCGAACTTTTTTTGTGCCATAAAAAACCCCAAACTATGTCACTTGGGACAATTTTACCTTGAACTTTTTTTTGTGCCATAAAAAACCCAAACTATGCCACTTGGGACAATTTTACCCTGAACTTTTTCTTGTGCCACGAAAAATCCTGAACTATGCCACTTTGGACACATTTACCCCAGACTTTTTAATTAAATGGCATTTTCGTCTTTTCCTTTTTTTTTTTCCTTTTTTTTCCTCTTCCCTCTACTAAAGAAAAAAAGGAAAAGACGAAAATGCCCTTTAGTTAAAAAGTTTGGGGTAAATGTGTCCCAAGTGGCATAGTTCAGGATTTTTCGTGGCACAAGAAAAAGTTCAGGGTAAAATTGTCCCAAGTGGCATAGTTTGGGGTTTTTAGTGGTACAAAAAAAAATTTTAGGGTAAAATTGTCCCAATGGGGATAGTTTGGGGTTTTTTTATGGTACAAAAAAAAGTTCAAGGTAAAATTGTCTCAATGAGCATAGTTCGGGGTTTTTTGTGGCATTTTCCCTTATTTTTACTTTTCTGCAACTTTTATATTTTGCAATTTAAATAAATTTTTATTCCCGTACTTTAGTTGTAGTTTATAGATCTTTGTTGTCGATTAAATTCTGCATTGTATCTTTGTCATCGCACTTTATTGTCAATTAAGTTCCAATAAAGCTTTTTTAGTCATAAGGCTTTATCATTGATTAAATTTTGTTGAAGCATCTTTGTTTTTTGTATTCTATTGATACAACTCTTGTTTGAATCACCACAAAACCTGTCTCCTCTTAATAAAAATGAAGGATTGAATTTCGTTGAAAGATACTTCGTCGATGATCGAATTTCGGCGAAAAAAGGGGCAATGAGATTTTTTATAATAAAAAAATCCTATGCTCTCCATCTCCATCTCTTTCATATCTCTGGTTTATGTTGAAAATTCATAACTCTTTTGTTGTTATTTGGTTCACGTCAAAACTCCACGAAGAGAGCGAGAGAGTTGAAGCTCATTTTCCTCCGTAACTCTTTGGTTCATGTCAATAGTCAATGAAGGTAGCAAGAGAGTCAAAACTTATTCTTCTCTGTAATTTTGTGGTTCACGTTGAAGGTTCATGAAAATGATGAGGGAGTTGAAACAATATATTTTTTGGAGTTGCAAAATTGATTTTTCTTTTTTTACTCGGTTTGGCATTTGCTGGCAGATCTACCACATTATTGTTGCTGGAGCTTGTTTATTTCTTGCTATAGTCGAATGTGCAAACTGGAATGCTGTTTCAGATATAGATAGTACAATAATTATGATTGGTGGAGCTCCCTATTTAAGATTTCGAAAATCCTACCTAAAAATTCGAACCACTAAATGCAGATTTAATGATGGCTAGAGTTGAGGTAAGGTTGGCTCGATCTGATTGACTTAAAAAGTTAGTCACGTAACAAGTTACTTATGAAATTCATATCCAAAACAATATAAAACAGATTTCTTCTTCGCATGTTCGCCATGCAACCGACCTTTTCAAAGTAGTGCTGGAGACTCTTAGCTGTCCGATTAATTGGTTCTTTGTTCAAGATTCATACGAAAGTTTCCATTTTTGGACCGCCCCTTTGGATTCTGATTCGTGTTTTTATTCATTCAGGAAGTTCTAACTTCTTATGTGCCGGCACTGTCGTGGTTTTCTCGCTGTCCCAACTGTGCTGAAGATTCCCTCCTTTTCGATCTTCACGTAGGCATGGGGTCGCGAGAGATCGGCTCTGATGAGCCCCTGACGCCGGCAGGGCGCCTGTTCCTCCAGAAGGAGATGAACCAGGTGATCTACTGTGCTGTCGGCATGAAGCACCCCCTGGACTTTGACGCCCTTAAGTCGAGCATCCAGAGCTCCGTCATGGTGAAGCTCCCCAGGTTCTGCAGCCTCATGGTGCGGGACTCCGCGGGCCGAGAGCACTGGAGGAGACCCATGTCGACATCGACCGCCATGTCGTCGCAGTCCACGGCCCCATTGCCGACAGCCTTTCCGATGAGGCGGCGGTCAACGAGTACCTCACGGACCTGTCCACTGACTCACTGGGTCTCGTCGGTGACGACAAGCCCCTGTGGGACGTCCACCTCCTGATGGCTCACCGGTGCTTAGTGTTCCGGATCCACCACGCACTCGGGGATGGGATCTCTCTGATGTCGATGTTCCTGGCGTCGTGCCGGCAGGTGGACGACCCTGAGGCGCTGCCGACGATCGGTCCTCCATTGTCGGCTAAGAGGAGGGGCAGCGGCAAGTGGTGGAAGGCGGTTGTGAGGGTGTTGGGGTTGTTGTGGTTCACGTTGGTCTTCGTAGTGGAGTTCGTGCTGAGAAGCATGTGGGTGAGCGACCAGAAGACGCCGGTGAGCGGCGGCGCAGGGGTGGAACTCTGGCCGAGGAAGCTGGCCACGGCGAGGTTTTTGCTGGAGGACATGAAAGTGGTCAAGTCTGCTGTCACTAATGCGGTAAATTCTAAAGTTTCACGTCTTTACTGCTCAAAAAGAGTAATAGCACGACGGATTCAATACTTTTCTAATTTGTTCAATCTTTTCATTAAAAAGTTATGATAGGTCGTTAAATTGCATGGCATGTTTTAAATCTTTTTTAGTAACACAAAATAATCATATTTAAAAGGGCAAAAGTAAACCTCAAGTGTCAAAACTTAACATGGATAGACACGTAAGTGGCAAAATTTCCATAAGGTACACTTAAGTATCATTTTTTTTTTTTCTGAAAATTGAATATTTATTTGTTAGAAATTTGACGTGTCATTATTTATTAATAAAACTTGTCCATTTAGCTCGTCGAAATGTCCACTTAGCAATCATTGTCCTAAAATGATGTCGTTTTGTCCTAAAATTTGATTTTTAATATAAATATTAAATTAAATTAAATCAAATTAAAAAACTAAATTAAAAAAGAAAAGACAAATGGAGCAAGCAGCATTTAGTGACAACATCGTTTTTTTGCCTTATTTAGCCATGTCAACACCACATGAATAATTTTTCTTTAAAGAATTGCCACATCAATAAAAGATTTCGCTAGAAAAAACCACGTCAATAGTTTGATCAAAAATTCTTGCCATTGACAGTTTAAGTGTTCTTTTTTTCTCCGATTTTGGAAGTTTTGGCACTTATATGTTCACTTATGCCAAATTTTGACACTTTAGGTGTCCAGTACTTTATTTAAAATGGTTAATATCACAAAAACCTTAAATTAGTACACCCATGACAAATTTATCTCATACTAATTTTTTTACCTCAAAAAACTCTAAATTGTTATACCTATAATAAGTGTACCCTAAAATAATTTTTTAAGCACTGAAACCCCAAATTGATACATTTATAATAAGTTTACTTTAATTTAATTTCTATTAAATTAGATTAATAGCATGAAAAACTGCAATCTAGTATATCTATGACAAATGAAGGATAAAACTCCAAATTGATATAGTAGTTAATTATCATATGTCATCTAACTTAGCAATTTTATAATAAAATTTAGCAAAAACTAACGAAAGATAAATTTCTCACAAGTCTACTAATACATGAGTTTTGGTTTTAAAAAAATTAATTTGGGTGAATTTGACACAGATATATCGATTTAGGGTTTTTCGTAACATTAACTTATTTAAAATGCAAAAAAAAAAGAAAAGAAAAGTTAAAGCTTAAAAAGAAAGAGAGAAATACAGCAAATTCTTAGCAACCGCTGATGCCAATTCCGAGGGTCAGCCGGGATTAGTCGAATGACCCCAAGGTTGACTAAGAGTGCTTGCTAGGGTTTGCATGACTTTCTCAAGCTCAAGCGATACTACATTTATGGGTCATTTATCATTAAAAGAAGAATATTACATACTTTTCTTGAATGTCATGACTACCAATGCATTTTTGTTGTACACAACTTCCAGATGATACTGACCATAGAAAAAAAAATTTCAGATGATGAATCTCATTCATTGCTGCAAATGCAGACCATTAATGATGTGCTCTTCGGGATCACATCGGGTGGCTTGTTCAAATACCTAGACCACCAGTCTCCCGACGGTAAAAAAAGGAATAGCATTTCTGATAGTTCCCTTGATTTTGTCGATTCAAAGATGATGAATCTCGGCCACTAAAATGCTCATTTGCTTTTGTCAGCTGTGAGGGAAGGGACTCGAATAACGGGAGTGGCGATGGTTAACCTGCGAGAACAACCGGGATTGCAGGTGATTCTCACTGTTGTTCCTCTCGTTTCTCTTTTTCTTTCATGATCTCACTTATTTTCTTGGCCTTTTAACGGAAGTTGATTGAATTGAGTGTGGTGTTGGTATTAATCAGGAACTATCCAATATGATGAAAGGCAACCCGGGACTGCGGTGGGGCAACAAGTTAGGGTTTCTCCTCCTCCCCATTCACTACCACAGAAGCTGCGGCGACCCTCTCGAATACCTGAGAAAAGCCAAGTCAATGATCGACCGGAAGAAGAAGTCCTTAGAGGCTCACTTCTCCTACAAAATTGGGGATACCGTCATGACTTATCTGGGAGCACATGTAAGGATCAGTTCACGCTTCTGCAATTCGGAAAACAGAACGAGAATAAGCTGACAAACGCGCGCAATCTGTCTGGGTTTTGCTGATGCAGGCCGTGAGCTTGCTCTTATACAGGATCGTTTGCAACACCACGTTCAGCATCTCGAACGTGCTCGGCCCGCAAGAGGAAATCGCACTTGTGGGCAACCCTATCACGTACATAAGGGTAAACGCCTCGAGTTTACCTCACGTAAGGCTCCAACATACTTGTGCCTCATCGTTTTTCCTTCTTCCTTTTTCCTTGGTATCTAGAATGGAATCTTTATCAGGACTGACGCGCGGTGTTCGGTGAGATGCGATGTATGCAGGCACTCACAATGCACATGGTGAGCTATGCGGGGAGGGCGGACATGCAGATTCTGGTGGCCAAGGACATCATCCTCGACCCTGATTTTCTGGCCAAGTGCTTCGAGGATGCTTTGCTCGAAATGAAAGCAGCAGCTTCTACTGCCTTGAACTCGAAGAAATAAACAGGGAAACATTCTTGTGATTTTCGGAGGGAAAATCTATATTGTACTCTTATCCATGTGTAATTATAGATGGAGACAAAAGAAGAATTGGATCCCGCTTAAATGATGTTCTCTTTGGATAAGAGGGAACATTTTAGGTGAGCGATCGGAATTTCGTCTTTTATGTCTTAATTGATTGATGAAATTATTCTGGAACTTCTCGAGTTGGGGATCTATCCACTCAATGTTGGGCTCCATGCGATTGAACAAAGAAATAAAGCTAGGTATATTAATATGAAAAATGATGGGATGAGCTTATATTATTTGAATGTTCACTTATGTCTACATTTAATCACATCATTTTAACATACATTTTATATATCAATCTTGGGGAGAAGAACAATAAAATACCATAACTTTCATATGACGTTCATTTAAATATCATAATTTTTTTTCACCCATTTAAGTATCACATCAAAGTAAAATTGATCATTTGGTTACCAATTTTGGCCAATCATCTTACATTAAATTTTTTTTTTTTTTTTGATTTTTTGTTTTAGGGCTAGCTTGACCCTCACCAATTGGGAAACCCTTGCCTAGATTGGGCAAGGGTTGCCTCCCCCTCGATTGCAAAGGCCCTAACTGAGGTAGCGTTGCCCACGGTTGCCTAGAGCTAGTGAGGGCCTTTGCGGCCTCGTCCACGTTCAGCAAGGTTGCAATGCCCTTGCCCAAGGCCTTTGCGGCTAGATCTAAGCAAGGTGGCCCTCGCCCTCGATTGCAAAGGCTATGGGCGACGACCCTCGCTAGCTCTTAAAAAAAGGGAAAATAAAGGAATATAAAATAAAAAATTCAAAGAAATAAAATTATTTAAAATATTTAGAAATTGTCTACGTGAGTGTTGGCAAAGCCATGAAGGATAACATGCATCCACGTTGGGTTTTCCAGCAAGGTAAATTACCAATGGTACTCAAGTGATGGATTTTTCAAATGTAAGGCATTCAAATGAGTAAAAAAAAAAAAATTTAGCACTCAAATGAGTGTTACAAAAGTTATAACACCCTCTTGTTCATACCCATCAATCTTGCATACCTAATCTCAAAAATTATTGCCTACCGTATTTAATTGGTTTACAACGGTTGTGCATTAATAATGGATGTCTTAATCACTCTAGTCGATTGAACATAGAATAAAGTTAGGTACATTGATATGAATTTGATGGGACAGGCTTCTCTAATTTGAATGTCCACTTATGTCTATATATGATCATGTCAATGCACAACTTGTTTACAACAATTGTGCATTGATGATGAATGGCTCAATTGCTCCATGCGGTTGAACAGAGGAATAAAGCTAGGTACATTGAAATGAATTTGATGGGACAGGCTTCTCTAATTTGAATGTCCACTTATGTCTATATATGGTCACATCAACAGTTGTGCATTGATGATGAATGGCTCAACTACTTCATGCGGTTTGAACAGAGAAATAAAGCTAGGTCCGGTACTATGAATTTGATATTGCCTTTTTGTCGTTTGATTGTCTGCTTATGTTTTTGTCTAGTCACATCACCTTAACATATATTTTACTTATCAATCTTACATATCTAACATCGAAAATTATTACTTGTTGTATTTAGTTGGTTTACAATAATCGTGCATTGATGATGGATGCCTCAATTGCTCAATGCATATTTTATTTTATTTTTTTCCATATTTTTATCAAAACAAGCTTAGGTTGCATGCGGCTTAAGAAGGGATTTTGGGTCTTCAAAGGCTTTTGAGTGAAAATCCTAGTGTTTGGCTAAGCCCAAAACCAAGGCAAGTCCTCCTTGCTTTTGGCTTTGTAGGGTTCTCGAAAATTTCTCTTAGGTCAATAAATAACATTTTCAACCCTCATGCCCTCATTTATACTGTTCATCGTGTCTCTCAACACCAGTCACTATGGATTCCGATTGAGTGAGCACAGAGTCAATGGTAATCAAGGGATAGGTTGATGATGCCAAGATTCCGTACTTGTCCGGTTTGGGTTCACCTTCTCCCTATCTAAGTTCTAGATCTAGTCAATAATTTGACACTTTGCCTAATAATAGTGCTTGGCTCACCGATGGTTGCTAATGGTTGATGAGGGTGGCCAAGGGTCGCCAAGGGTCTAGTTTGGAGCATTTGGGTTGTTGATCAGGGTCTTGGTCGCCGAGCATATGGTTTCACAAGGATCTAGATTGCCAAGGTCGTGTGACCCTTGACATTGTCTCGATTGGCTTCTTCAATAGTATGATCATTGCTAAGGTTAGATCTGCTTCGGCCAATTTGCTTCTGTGATGGTTGTGAGTACACCTATCAAAATGGGTGTATAACCCATTTATGACCCATTTAAAAAAAACTTGACCCATTTATGACCCATTTAAATATACACCCATTTTGATAGGTGTATCTATAATTGGTTTAAAAATTAAAAAGACTAAAATACATGGTTGTTGATGAACTTGAATAAGTTTAAAATCTTTAAAAAATTATAAAAATAAGTTTTCCTAAGTTTAGTTAGATAGAAAATATTTTAACAATATGGGTCGGGTCGGATATGGGTCGGATATGAGTTTGCTTTTATACTCTAAATGATGGTTGTTTAACAAGAGCGATGAGTACCCCATTCTTTAGTTCCGATTCGACAAGTATTCCTTTGTTTTCATTTTTTTCATTTCCACATCAAAGGTATTTCGCCAAAATTATGTCAAAAAATTATTTAACCAAATGGTATATATTTTGAGTAAATGGACCTTAAATAAATAAATAAAAAGGAAATGAATTCAAAACTCTCCCAAACACGCACCCTTAATGAATCATATCAGTTGATGAATAAAATGATAATTACAACACCTAAAAACCTTGAAGAATTTCTTTTTTGTACAAAAAAAAAATCAAAGACATTCCGAGAAAGATGAAACACTCGGCAAGAATTACACGTCCTCACATGACTGGGGGTCGAGCGGCTCGACAGCATCGCGGAATTGAATGGCCCGGACCGAGTGGCGACGCGTCGGGGGCGGGGGGGGCTCTTATCCGCCTTCAAGAATTTACAAATGGCGATGGACGCGGCTGCAGCTTCTTGGGAGAGATTGCAGAGCCAAGAAGGAGAAGGAGGAGAAGAAGGAGAAGGATGAAGGTGGGTGTGATTCATGGAGCTCCTGGCGTCACCCTGCTTCCCCTGCCACGCGCCAGAGCTACCGTCAAATGCTCTTCCTCTTCTTCTGGTACTCTCTCTCTCCCTCTCTCCCTCTCTTTCTCTCGGTGAATTTCGTCTTTGCTCAACATTTTCCGAGTTAAATCCCTGGCAGACGAAAGACCCATTTCTCTGTTTTCGTTAAGCTTTGGATGGTACTGAAGTAATTTCCCCTTGGTGATTGAAATTCTGCTGCATTCGGACGGTGAACCCCCGATTTTCTTTTGCCGTCTAATTCTCGCTATTGAGGACGAAGGCGATGCAGATGTGGTAATGCCGGTCTCTTGTTTTTGATTCTTTCGGTGTTGGGCACCAGGACTAAGTCCAGGGTTCGTAATGGGATTGAGTTGAGCTTGTCTTTCTTTTGAGCGAGCGTATTGAAGTAGTAACATCTTCAAGAATAGGGAGCATATGCGGTAGAATAACGATACCTTTCATTTAAGATGGACTTTATGCTTCGGCAGACGATCGACAATGGGTTGCTGTTATGGGAATGACTTAATTGTAAACAAAGGCAACAGCACTACGCTCGCAGTTAATTTGTTTGAAGCTGAAGAATAGCAGCATGAAGTTGAAGTTCTAATCCCAATGGTTAAGCTTCCATTAGTTAAAGCGCGTACATTCTTGAGGCGGGGCTTGAATTTTTTCTGAAAGACTTGTTTGAGGTGATTGCGTACTATCAAAGCTCAGCATCTTCCTTTTTGGGGTGTTGGGTTTGAAAACTGACATGCTGCCAACAACATCTCGATGCTTTAGAGAATGATGATTTAGTATGAAGCTTTTTTTCCTCTCTGTTGTTGGTTTTTGATTTTCTGCACCATTACCATTCACTCTTTTTCATGCTTAGGTTGAGTTGCTTGGGAGTTTGTGAATCAAAATGCAGGTCATTTATCATTCATCAAGGATGTAGCTACCACTGAACCTCCTAAGCATCTCCATTACTTGCTAAAAGTGCTTCAAACAAGAGGTACCTTTAACTCAAACCTTGCTCCCTTGGATTGATTATGTGTTGCTCATGGTACATGAGGAAGTTCATATTATATGCTTTGTGGAGAGGATAATTTTAAATATAGGGCATAATTAGTCTGGAACAAAACTTGTCACTGTCAAATGCTCTTGCGACGCGCCACAGCTACCATCAGATGCTCTTCCTCTTCTTCTGGTACTCTTGGTGGACTTTGTCTTGCTCCACATTTTCCAAGTTAAATTACTCACAGATAAAAGACCCATCTCTCTGTTTCGTTAAGCTTTGGATGGTACTGAAGTAATTTCACTGTGTTGATTGAATTTGCTGCATCTGGACAACTTGAAATCCTGATTTCTTGGGAGGCGGGGAAGGCAATGCAGATGTGGTAATGCCTGTGTTAAGTTTTTCTCTCTTCTGTGTTGGACCATGACCAGTTCCAGGGTTCATAATGGATCGAGTTTCTTTCTTTCTTTTTTTGGTTAAATAATGGGATTGAGTTGAGCTGTCTTTCTTTTTTTGCGAGTATATTGAAGTAGTAGCATCTTCGAGAATAGGGAGCATGTGCGGTAGAATAGCAATACCTTTCCTTCAAGCTGGACTTATGCTTTGGCCAACAATGACAATGGATTGTTGTTGACAGATTGACTTAATTTTCACAAAGGCAACAACACTATGCTCGCAGTTAATATGTTTAAAGCTGAATAAGAGCAGCATGAAATTGAAGTTCTGATTTCTATGGTTAAGCTTTCATTAGTTATAGCAATTACATTCTCGAGGTGGGGCTCAAATAATTTCTAAAAGACTTGGTTTAGGCGATTGCGTACTATCAAAGCAAAGCACCTTCCCTTTTGGGTTTCAAAACAGACATGTTTGCAATAACATCTCGAGGCTTTAGAAAATGATAAGCTCCTGTTATGAAATCTTTTTCCCCTTCCCACTGTTGGTTTTTTATTTTCGGCACTATTATTATTCGCTCCTTTTCATCCTTGGGCTGGGTTGCTCGGGAGCTTGTCAATGCAAAATGCAGGTCATTCAACAAGGATGTGGCTGCCCCGAACCTCCTAAGCATCTTCATTACTCGCTAAAAGTGCTTCAAACAAGAGGTAGCTTTTTAAGTCAAGACCTTGCTCCCTTGGATTGATGATGGAGTTGCTCATTGTCCATGAGGTAGTTCATATTTTATGCTTTGTGGACAGGATGATTTCAAGTACAGGGCATGATTTGTCTGGAGCGAGACTTGTCATGGCTGTCTCCATTTGCATCGATCCGCCTTTGAGCAAGAAATTGTAGCAATTATTTCTGCCCAGTATCCAAGTAAGGGATGATTACTCTTTTCTGTTGCCACTCGCCCCGAGTCCTCAAGTCTAGTAGGTCATGGCAATGGCCGTCTTCTTCCTCCCGAAGCACTGGACAGACTCAATGGGTGCCGCCGTGGTTGTGTGTTGACTCTAGTCTCCAAAGTGAAGAAAACCCCAGCTACTGGCGTAGGCGAGGCGTCATATACTATGCACCGGTGAGCGAATTTTGGGGTCCGGTGAATCAAATTACTGCAAATTGTTATTCTTTTACTGACAACAGACCTAATTATTTCGTGAGCAGGTCCAAAGGACTCGGGTTGTCTGTGTATATTTTGGTGAAGATTCGTTAGTTTTTCGAATTATTAATAGTAGAATTAGTGTGCCTAATTTACTGTGGGTAGGCTACAAGCTTTAAGTTTTGCACTTTCTAGCTGTCCGGCCTTATTTGCAGTTAAGAATTCCATCTCGTGTGTGATATGGCTATGTTTGTTTTACAAGGATAAAAGTAAAGAAAATAAAATTTATCCAATAATGTGTTTGATTCTTACTTGATACAAGATAAAGTTAGATATAAAATGGATATAGCTATATTAAAATATCCCACGAGGAAATAGGATAAATGTGAATAGGATTTTTACATTTATAGTATAAAAATTATTTTTCTCAAATAACAAAAATCTTATTTTAATAAAATCAAAATAATAATTAAATATAAATTCTGTTTGATTTCTAATAAAAAAAGAAAATTCAAAATAACAAAAAATTATCATTTTTAATCTGTTCCTATTCGTGATAGGTATTCGAAATCTTAATTAAAGATTGGATTTCTCATTTGCTTTCCGTGAAAAGATACCAATTGAAGCTTGGGGTTTCTTCAAACAACAAGTAGTTGATACAAATATTCAATTAAATAAGGGGAAATTTAAAGTAAGGGCTTGAAATGTCTTCATTTTCTCTAATTATGGTCTAAAATGGATTGCGTTTTAAATAATGGCATAAAACGGTTATATTAATTCCAAAGAATGGTTTGAAGTGGTTATGACTATTTCAAATAATGATTTAGGCTTGCCAGCTAGTAAACTATTGTAGCCGACGAGGGATATTTTTGTCTAAATACAATTTAAATTTAAATTCAATTAGATTAAATTTTTTAAAAATAAGACTTAAAAAAAAAAAAAAAAAAAAAAGGAAAAGGGAGGTCGTCGTTGGCAGAGTCGTCGATGCCTGAGTGAGGGCCTCTAGCCCTTGCCAGCAAGAGAGGGTGGTGACCCTCGGGTCACCCCGGCCTGGGTGAGGGTTGCAAGCCTTCGTGTGGGCTTGGCGGCCCTCCCCCAGTGCCTCCCTACTTGGGGAGAACGAGTGTGTTTTGGAAGGTTACAGGCTTCGAAGTGTGTTTTGGAGAGAACGAGTCCCTAGAGGAGATGTGAGGACCTTGCGAGCTTCGCCCAAGACACTTATCTCTGCTCTGCACTAAAAAAGCCACACACGGCTTGACAAGCGAGGCGATCTATGGGCAGCGGCCCGGCTTCAGCGAAGCCATGTGCGTCCCAGTAGTCGAGGTCGTGGCCGTATTTCGGGCAAATCAAACTCGCACCAAGTGGAGAAAATTTCCTGCATATTTTTTGTGATATTCATTCAAAATGAAATCTTTTTTCCACCCAGCTAGTTGCGTAAAGAACACAAGTACCTGGCATGCGGTGCGGAAATCCCAACGCACCGCTCCTAAACCCGACACAAGACACGCACACTACTACACAACGCCCTAGGCTCCAAATTCAGAAAATGCAGCACCCAATGCCGATGCATTTCAACCGGCGTGCGTGCCCACGATGACACGGATCAGACCAGGTAAATAGGTTGGGAGGTGCCGACCCTCGCCCTCGTCCAAATTTAGGAGATGATAGCTAGCACTTGACCCGAAAAATAGGTTGGGAGCACTAGGTGAGGATGGGTGACTCTTGCTCAAATCTAGAAAAGGGTTGCCGCCTTCACCTAGGCGCCGATGACCCCATTGGCCATAGCCACCACCCCATTGCCGGTGGGGGTGGCCATATCCTATGTTTCCTTTTTTTTTTTTTTTTTTATTTTGAAAAGAAAAAAATTAAATAGACAAAATTGCCCTTCATAGCCGATGAGCTCAAGTCTTTTTTGAGACTAATATGGGCACGAATAAGGTCAACTTTAGGCTCTTATTTGAGAAAAGGGAAATTTTCAAAAAGGACCCAAAATGAGCTTATTTTATCAAATAAAGACTAAAGTAACTATTGTTGTGACCTAAAAAAAATTAAAATAAGTTTAGGAGTATTGTTAATTTCGGGCCAACGACCCTTAATTAAATTGGGCTCTCCTAAGCCCATATCCCACACATCATAGAATATTTGTAAAAATTTTTAAATAATGAGTCACCATTAGTCTATTGGGGTCGACTAGAAACCAAGCGAGGCGTGGGAGCGTGCCTTACTTTCCACGCAACCAAGAGTCTAGGGTTGGGGACTTGATTATGCTAATCATGTGATTAATGCCCTTGCGGTACCTAACTTAATTGTGTGTTAATAAGGTCATGGTAATTTCTTTGAAAAGTCTAATATCTGTTATAACCGTTCTAAGGTAATGAAATAACATCTAAAATCTCATCGCAAAATAAGGTGTAGGAATAATCAAACTAGAAAAACCTATTGTAGAGCCCTTAAAGGCTTATTCAATTTTGGATGTTTTCCTTTTTTTAGGAATTTTTGCAATTTTCTGATTTTTTTTGAATTTTTAATATTTTTAATATTTTCCGAAATTAAGAAAAACAGGCTTTCAAGATTTTTTAAAATTTTTTTCTTTTCTGAAAATTAAAAAAAAACATTTATTAATGCTTTTTTCTAATTTTCTAATTTTTTTGGAATTTTGAAAATTCGGATTTCTTTATTTTCAAAAAAAAAAATTTCAAAAATTTTCTGAATTTTTTTTTTTAAATTTTTTTTTTTTTTTAAAGGATTTTCGAATTTTAAGGTTTTTAAATATTTTAAATATTTTTTTTGAATTTCTGAATTTTTAGATTTAAAAAAAAAAAATGATTTGGACCGGGTCAGGAGACCCGCCCCTTCTAAACCGACCCGGACCCCATCGCTCCGGGCTGGGCTAACAACCGGGCTGGCCGAACGGCCGGGACGAACTTTAAAAAAAAAAAAAGGCCCATTAATAACAAAAATTAAACAGTCCATTTCCTTGTTTTTAGCCTTTTTCTTTTTTTTGTTTTTGTTTCTTTTAATTTTTACTATTTTTTATTCTTTTCTTTGGTCTTCTTCTTCACGTTTCTGCATGCATGCCCGACGCTTCTCTCCCTGCGTTTCTTCCTGCAACTCACGCTCACCGACCCGAATGACCATCGATGCCACACCCAACCTCCGTTTACAGACCGCCATTCACCAGACATTCACTCCGACCGACACCAACCGCCGTCGACTAACTCCGGTCGCTTACTCCGGCGACCACAAACTTAGCAAACAAAACCCAACCGAATGGGCATTTTTTAAACCCAGAGATCTCAGCAAACCAACAAGGATAAATACATTAGAATGAGGAGAAATATTCTAACTCGTGCGGCCTTGAACCGTTGGCTCGCTGGTAAGGGAAGGTAGCTTTGGTGAGTTTTTGTTTTCCGGCGATTCGCAAAGATTGATGAACACACCATGAAATCATGGGAAAACATAGAGAAAAACATGATATTAGTCGTAGTTCAACCACGCAAGAAAGAACCACGCATCAAACTAAACTTCTGAGTATCTACACGACGAAGTGAATTTCGGCCATTCATTTAGGCATTCCTCAAATAGTTGGTGCGCGATTTAACAAGTATGTTCAGGAACAAGATTCAATGTGATTTTCGAGTCAAAGATGACGTACAAAGGTTAGAATCAACATATTTCATGCCAAATCCGTCTTATTTTATCATGGTTCACCCGAATTTTTCCAGTCGAGTTCAGTGCTCCTAAGTGTTCTATGTTTCCTTCAGGCGATGCATCGAACAGGTGGTGTGCATCGATGAACTCAAGTTCTGGGTTCGAACCGGAAGCATTCCTCAGTCTAACAGTGGGTGTTAATCTCCTGAATATCACAAATCATCAAGACATCGATTCAGTTTTGCTTGTTTTGTTTAGAAATCCCATTGATTCAACTCTATAGCTTCACACCCCACAGTCGGCACAAAACAGAGCATGAGAAAAAGCATTATCTGGTTCGGGAATGGAGTTTTTGCCGGCATACCGTCACTGGCGAAGCTTCGACGGACGATGAATAGCGTTCCTTCTTGCCTTGGGATCACGTGTCCAATGGGCGAAGGTTTCCGTACACCCACGGACGGAGATAATGGCTGGCTCTCCGGTATCCCCCTCGTTGAAGCTCTCTCTGGAGCTCGTCGAAGTTCTTTCTCTCCTGTTCAAACTTGAGCAACCTTAAGATTTTCCTCTTCACCCGTCGAGCTTGAGCAGTCTCCTTGATGAGAAGGATTCTGTTTTTCTTCTTGTTTCTCACGAGCTCTCTCTCGACCAACCTGTGGCAGCCCTCCAATGGCCGACGAAAAATGATTCGGCTTTTATCCTCTTTTCTCTCTGATTTTCCTCTCTGTTTTTTTCTTTACTGAACCTTTCCCCACTTTGGATTATCTCCCAATAATTGTTTTTCAATCAAGCTTCCACCGAGGCTCCTTTGACTACCGTTTGGAATTTTCCATAACTATGCAGATCCGGATAGCATGAGGGGGGCGCTCAGTCCCCAGTCCCAGTGTGACGCTAGGCCAGCAAGGTCGTCGACATCGGGATGGAGCAGCCACAGGTTTTTCGTCGCAAGATCACGAACAGCTTTGTCGTCACGATGCGGGTCTTCTTGGATCAGCACAAGAAGCAGGGACGTTGCGGGCCGGTGCTTGCATCAGCTCTTCCGCGTCATCGTCGTCATGGAAGCGGTAGTGGCACATGGAGTCACACGAACAGGGCAGCGGTCTCTTTGGCTTGGCTTCGCGAGCTACTTGAGGGCAGTTGACGCTGAGTGGCAGCAGCTCGTCGGATTTGGTCAAGAGAGGAGGCAGTGGCCGTGAGCGGAGGAAATGCTATGAGGAAGCCCAAAAGCAGCGAGCGTCGCAGATCAGTGACGGTGGAACTCCCGGAGCCGCGACAAGCAGTGTCACCAAGGATGTGGTTGCGAGACTTGCAGCGAGAAAGCAATGTCTAAGGGCATTCAGTCGTGGATGGCCAGGGAAGATGACGCCCCCTCCTTCCCTTTTACAGAATTTTTTTGTTTCTCCAGCTACCCTTCTCTGCCTTCCTTTTTTCTCAAAACTAGAAAATCGCCCTCTCTAACCTGCAGAATCCCCGCTCCATTATCCTCCCTCGTTTTTTGCCTTTTTTCCTTCGTTCCAAACCCCAGAAAAACCGCCCCCCTTTCCTCTTCTTCCTCACTTTTCTCTCTGGTTTCCTTCTGTCTCGCCCCCTTTTCCTCAGATCTGCTCCCTCTTGCTCGTATTTCTCTGTTTTTTCTCCGAGTTCTGTCTCTCTCGGTCTCTCCTCTCTCCGCTCTTTTTTTTTCTTCTTCTTCAGCTGGCGTCACGCGGCTGACGTCGTGGGTGTGGTGTGGGGGGATCCGGACAAACGGTGTCGTCGAGCGTTGCTGCTGGCCTGTGCGGAGGTTGAAGAGAAGGGAAAGAAAAAGAAAATGGTGGGCTGGGCTTGTGCTTCAATTAATCTTAGTGGGCTTGAAGGAAATAAAAAGGTGGGCTTAAGGGATTAAAAGAGAATGGGTTGTGAAATTAAAAGGTTGGGCTGGTATAGCCCAACCCAACCGATCGATTCTTTTTTTTTCGATTTTTTTTCGATTTTTTTTTTAAATTTTCGAATTTTTTTTATCTTTTCTATGAATTAATATGTATTTATATAAGCAAAATAAATGGGGAATTAAAACAAAATAGACCAAAAAATCGAGTGTCAACAATCGTTGTTTCAAATTAGGATCCGAAGTGGCTAAACCAATTTCAAATAAGAACTTCAAATCGCTAGTCAACCAAATGTTCATTGGCCGGCGAGCGTGTGGCATTTCCAATGGCCGGAATAAGGGCAATTTTGTTAAAAAAATATTGATAGAAATTAACAAACCCTAAAAACAAACCCCCAAACTCTTCACGTTCTCACGTTTTCTTCTTATGCTCTTCATCTTCTCCGTTCTCTGTCCTCTCTTGCTTGGAGCACCCAAATTTTCTATTAATGGGAGCACGAATTGAAGCACAACAAGAAACCCCTACCTTCATTTTTTCACATTTTCTTCCTTTCTTTTTTTGTCTTCATTTCTTTCCAACGAAAAAGACAAAACTCGAGTAAAGCCACATCTTCGTTATTTAGACACTCATATGTAACACGAGAGCCTCGATTCTTCATAATCTTTTCCTAATCGAGAGATGGAGAACATCTCGATGTCGATAACCCATATTTCAGGCACAATTCGAATCCACTTCCATGGAGAGAGAGAGCCAAGAGGGTGCTAGCATGTCTGTTTGGAACTCAGGGAGTCAGGGATCTTGCTCCATTAACAAAGATTTTGGGTTCTTTGAGCAAGAGGGGACAAGGAACCTAGAAGATAAAGTGCAAAAGAAGAAGAATGTTGAGAAGAGTTTGGGGGTTTTGTTTTTAGGGTTTGTTAATTTCTATCAATATTTTTTTGACAAAATTGCCCCTATTCCGGCCATCGAAATTGCCACACGCTTGCCGGCCAGCGAATATTTGGCTGACCGGTGATTTGAGGTCTTTATTTGAGACTGGTTTAGCTATTTGGGGTCCTCATTTTAGACAACGGCCACTTTGGGTTTTTATTTGAGAAAATATGCTTACTTTAGGTCTTCTTTTGAAAATTTCCCTTGAGAAAATGGAGACACTTTAAGTCTTTATTTTATTTGAAACAATATTCACTTTGAACTTTTATTTGAGAAAATAAGAACATTATAGGGTATTATTTGGAATTTTTCCATCATATAATATTAAGCATATTTCTCATCTCTTCTTGAGAAACAAGTGAGCTATTTCTTTATAAAATTGTTCTCAATTTCAAAAGTGCCAATTCCACTAAGATCTCTTCATTACTTGACGGAAGAATATGCTCGAATTAGACTTCTATGGGACATATACAGAGAGAACTGGATTTGTATGTATATATTTTTCTAAACAGGGGTAACATTCTTGTGATGTAAAGAGCGATAAATCTGTATTGTATTCTTATACACGTGTGATTATACAGGGGGACACAAAAAATTGGTCCCACCGATATAATGTTCTCTTGGGACAAAAGGACTCTTTTAGGCCATCGATCCGAATTTCATCTTTAGGTCTTATTTGATTGATGAAGGTAGTTGGGCGTTCCTTGGGTTCGGGATCTATCCACTCGTTGTCGGGCTCCATGCAATTGAAAGGATAAATGAAGAGAACAAACTAGATTGTCTGGCAGTTAAAACTAGGTACACTAATATGAATTCATAATTTTTAAAGCGATGGGATAGACTTATGTTATTTGAATGTCCAATCATGTCGACATTTGATCATATTACTTTGACATACATCATATATATCAATCTTACATACCTAACATTGAAAACTAATACTCGTTGTATTGGTTTACAAGGGTCATGCATTGATGATCGCTGCCTCAATTGCATTGTCTACATTTTTTGTTTTTTATTTTGCATATTTTCATAACAAGATTATGCTGTGTTTGACACAACTTCAGGAAATAAATTATCGCATTCAATTTTGAGTGAAAATTTATAGTGTTTGGTAAAGTTTTTGTGGACCGCTTGGGCTCAAAAGTTGGCGCGGCTAAGCTCAAAGCTCAAGGCAAGCGCTCCTTGCTTTGGCTTTTTAGTGTTCTCGAAAATTTCTCTTAGGGTTAATAGATAATATTTTCGAATTCCTATCTTGCCCTTTTTTCTTCCGTTTATCGTCTTTCTCAACACCTCGTCACTCCGGTTTCTAGTCGACATGAGCCTAGAGTCAATGGTCATCGGGGGACGGTCGACGATCGCCGAGATTTGGGTTTGCTGAATTTGGGTTCATCTTCTCCCCATCTAAGTTCCAGATTTGGTCACTAGTTTCACGCTTTGCTCAATGGTTGTGCTCATTTCGGCAACAGTTGTCAACAGTTGATGACGATGGCCAAGGGTTCCAAGTTTCCGGGTTCAAGCATCTGGTCGTTGATCGTCGGTCTCGATTGCCAAGTATATGGGTTCATGAGGGTTTGGATTGCTGAGGTCGCACGACCCTCAATGTTGTCTCACTTGGCTTCTTCAACAGCTCAATCGTTACCAGGGATTAGATCTACTTTGGCCATGCTTCCGCGATGGTTGCGACCGATGAATACCCCACTCTCTAGTTTTGGTTCGATGGGTATTCATCTATTGTCCCTTTTTCATTTTCACTTCAAAACCATTTCATAAAATATATATAAAAAATCATTTAACCAAACAGCATTTGTTTTAAGTAAATTATCCTTTAAATTTAAAAAAAATTGAGAAATGAATTTGAACCTCTCTCAAACACGCATCCTTAATGAATCACGTCAATTGATGAATAAAATGACAATTATAACATCTAAAAACCTTGAAGAATTTCTTTTTGTAAAAAAGTAAGAAATGAAAGACATTCCAAAAGTGGATAATAACACCAATAGTCCTTAAACTTTGGCTTAATATGTAATCTGGTCCATAAACTTATAACTTGTTTGATGTAAGTCATGAACTTTACCTTAATGTGCAATATAGTTCATGAACTATTAATTTATTCGATGCAATCCCTATACTTTAAGTATATATTCAAACTAGTTCATAAATTATATAAAAATATTTATTATTGTCCTTGAACTTAAATTAATGAAATGATAATATTGAAAATTTTCATATATTCCAGGGACAAGTTTGAACATGTATCATATGTTTAGAGACTACATTAAACAAATTAAAAGTTGGGAAAATTCTAAATAATGACTTGAAGTGTCATTATTTTCTTAAATAAAAGCTTGAAATGAACTTGTTTCAAATAAAACCTTGAAGTGGCCATACTAGTTTTAAAGAAGGACTTGACCTCACTGGCTAATTAAATGCATATTCATCATACTTTTTTTTATTTCTTTCCTTTTTCTTTCCATAAAAAAGACAAACTCAAAAAAGGAAAAGGAAACACACATACAAAAAATAAATAAAAAACCCAAGCCCTTCCTCTACTTGTGGATGTGCCCCATGAGAAAATATTCGATGGTTAGCAACCACTAGGTCATCATCCTACGTGGTGTGCGTGAATTGAGGTGGCCCACTAAATTGTTGACACGTGACTTGTGACTTGGAAATTGGAAAAGTCTAAAACATGGGAGTTTCTTTTTCTCTTCTCTCTCATCTGGCTACTGACTGAAAAATGCTGAAGAGACGTAACGATTAATGCTCAAATTTCAGTTGCCGCTCAAACACCTCTCTCACCTCTCTCCCCTCTCTTTCTCTCTCTTCCCCCCTCTTTTCAATTTTTCAAGTGTTTATTTTTTCCTTCTCCATCATGGACAAGAGAAACGAACACGGCCTTCTCTCTTTTTCTCTAGCAAGTCCCACCCTCTCCGCCACCCCCAAAGCCCTGTTCGGTCGCTACTGCTGCTTCAATCTGTCTCTGGCATGTCGCCTCATTGCGCTGGTCTCTTGGGAACCCTAGCAATGTTTACGAACTGCAAGTAGATGGTAGAAACAAAGATAAACCACGCCACCACCTCTGCCTCGCCGTCGCTTGTCAAAGCCCCTGCGACGAGCTCGAGTTGAACCTCACACGCACTTTGCTCCTCTCTCTCACCTAGCTTTTGGGAAATCAAATGACGAAGAAGAAGCTTCTCCATTTTTTTCTGCTTTTTCTTGGCGACATTTCTTCTTGTTTTCGCATTCCTATGTCTAATTGCATATAACTTGGTTGTTTAAAGGAGTTCAGTAGATACAATGGTTAAGAAATGACATCTCATATGTTACTTTGTGGGGAAAGGAAGAGTTTACGAATTAAACTTATGTGGACACTTGACTCTAATGAGTGGATTTCGTTTCTCCTTTTCTGCCTCATCATGGGCTTGTAATGCAGCTGAACATCGTGAAACTTCCCATTTATCTTTTGGTCTCCTTTTTCTGACCTTATGCAACTTAGATTGTTCCAAAGGAGATGGACATAGATGTCATGCTGAATAATTTTATTTCTTTGTGGTTGGTCGCAACCGTGGGGTGGGAGGCATGAAAATAACAAGCTCATGATTTTTTTGCCCAAAATGTTGAACCCCATATCTTGTATTACTAAGGGCTTTTCCAAGTAAAGGATTGAGGATTAAGGATGAAAAATAGGTGAGGAAATGAGCAACCCTTGATTGTAGTGGATATTAGCAGAAGCATGAGTAGTAGAATATAACGAGAGGGAAAAACTAAAGGAAAAAATAGAAGCATGTAAAAGGATCTCTTGTTATTAACTAACATTACATGAAGAAGAATTGGCTTGTTTCTTTAAGTTTGCCATTTCCACTCTTGTCACTTAAGTTGTACATCCTAACCTTAAAGGTATATTCAATCTGCTCAAAATCTTAAGCTAAAAGAGCCCATTGAAAACAAGCATGAGCCACGACCTATTTTCGCAACCAAAGTTGGAGATTGATTATCCAATGATGCATCATCGGCTTCCCATAATCTAGTCGAGTATTAGTCAAGAAGGTAACACGTCTCTTTTGCCTCTGGAACTCTAGAGAAACCTCGCATCCTTGCATGCATGATACAAATTCTCAAATTTGGCCGCAATTGCATGCCGATCTCTCCTCTGCTTGCTGTGTCTTTCTTCACCATTTACAAAAAAAACCAAGGGTTGACTCAACGATTCAGCCTATCAGAAAAAAATGTGCAAAGTTAGTGAGCAACAAGGGATTGTTAGGATCTCGCAACAAGTAAAGCATACCCATTAAAAAAAATGGACGCACAATGTGAGTGTTTGAATAAAGGGAAAGACGTTTGAAAATGAGGGGCTTTTTAACTTGAAATGGCTGAAGAAGAGGGAAAAGGAAACAGAGTATTTGTATAGTTTCAAAAGAAATGAACTTCAACAAAAAATGTGGTGATAAAAGAACAAGAGCATTTTGAGCTTACCAACGGCAAAGGAGCTTTTCAAATGGCGGTGTCGAAACAGGGATACAAGTTGGGCAAAAACAAGAAGAAATGTCACCAAGAGAAAGCAGAAAAAAATGGAGAAGCTTCTTCTTCATTGTTTGATTTCCCAAAAGCCAGGTGAGAGAGAGGAGCGAAGCACGTGCGAGGTTCAACTCGAGCTCGTCGCAGGGGCTTCAAGAAGCAACGGGGAAGCGGATGTGGCAACGTGGTCCGTCTTTGTTTCTGCCGTCTACTCGCAATTAGTAAACATTGCTAGGGTTCCCAAGAGACCAGTGCGATGAGGCGACGTGCCAGAGACGGATTGAAGTAGCAACAGCGACCAAATGGGGCTTTGGGGGTGGCAGAGGGGGTGGGACTTGCTGGAGAAAAGAGAGAGAAGGCTGTGTTCATTTCTCTCGTCCACGAAGGAGAAGGCAAAAATAAAAGCTTGAAAAATTGAAAAAGAGGAGGGGGAGAGAGACAGAGACAGAGGTGTTTGAGCGGCAACTGAAATTTGAGCATTAATTGTTACGTCTCTTCAGCCTTTTTTTTTTTTTTTTTTTTTCAGTCAGCAGCCAGAGGAGAGAGAAGAGAAAAAGAAACTCCCTTATTTTAGACTTTTCCAATTTCTAGGTCACAGGTCACGTGTCAATAATTTAGTGGGCCACCTCAATTCACGCACGCTATGTAGGTCTGGTGGTTGCTAACCATTGAATATTTTATCGTGCCCCATCATCTCCCTGAGGGGGGAGGGGGGAGGGGCAGGTGTCGCAATGACCGGCGACCCTCACGTTGATGAGGCAATGGCCACAAGTGGGAGGGCCAGCCCTTTCGCGACCCTGCCTCCCTTGCCACGCGCCAGAGCTACCGTCAAATGCTCTTCCTCTTCTTCTGGTTGTCTCTCTCCCTCTCTCTCTCCGCGAATTTTGTCTTTGCTCCACATCTTCGGACTTAAATCGCTGGCAGATGAAAGACCCATTTCTCTGTTTTCGTTAAGCTTTGGATGGTACTGAAGTAATTTCACTGTGGTGATTGAATTTGCCGCATCCGGACGACTTTGTCGTGAACACCCCGATTTTCTCGAGAGGGGGGAAGGCAAGGCGGATGTGGTTAATGCCTGTGTTAGGTTGTTCACTCTTTCTTGTGGGGCTATGACCAAATCCAGGGTTCGTAGTGGGATTGGGTTGAGCTTGTCCTTCTTTTGAGTGAGCGCATTGAAGTAGTAACATCTTCAAGAATAGGGGACCATGTGCGATAGAATAACAATACCTTTCATCTAAGCTGGACTTTATGCTTCAGCCGACAATGGACAATGGATTTTTGTTGACAGAATGACTTGATTTTGAACAAAGGCAACGGCACTACGCTCGCAGTTAATTTGTTTAAAGCTGGAGAATAGCAACATGAAGTTGAAGTTCTAATCACAATGGTTAAGCTTTCATTAGTTATAGCACGTACATGCCTGAGGCGAGGCTTGAATTTTTTCTGAATGACTTGTTTAAGGTGACCGCGTGGTATCCAAGCTCAGCTTTTTCCTTTTGGGGTGTTGGGTTTGAAAACTGACATACTTCCTCCGACATCTCGATGCTTTAGAAAATGATGATTTAGTATGAAGTCATTTTTCCTTCTGTTGTTAGTTTTTGATTTTCTGCACTATCTTCGTTCATTCCTTTTCATGCTTGGGCTGAGTTGCTTGGGAGTTTGTGAATCAAAATGCAGGTCATTTATCATTCATCAAGGATGTAGCTGCCACTGAACCTCCCAAGCATCTTCATTACTTGCAAAACGTGCTGCAAACAAGAGGTAGCTTTAAGTCAAACCTTGTCCCTTGGATTGATTATGGGTTGCTCATGGTACATGAGGAAGTTCATATTTTATGCTTTGTGGTGAGGATGATTTGAAATATAGGGCATAATTCGTTTGGAGCAAAACTTGTCACAGTTGTCTTCATCTAGATTGATCGACCTTTGAGCAAGAAATTCTAGCAATCCCTTCTGCCTAGTATCCTTGTTATATGAGGAAGGGGTACTTATAAAAAAAGAGTTATCCGAGGAAGTTGAGATGATGATTCTGAAAGTATAATTTATTATTTAAATTTTTTTATTTAGTGATGATGGAAGGGATTCAAATATAAATAGAAAAGAAGAAAAAAGGGGACAAATAAAAAAAAAGTAAATAATTATGAAGTTGAAGAACCCAGATTTAAAATGTACAAATTCAAACTTGAAAATAATTTTGTTGATTGTCGAAGGAGGGTGTGGACACAAAAAATCGACTAACTTTGTTTTTGTTATTATCCACAATTATCGGACTTAATTGATAATAGCATAATGTCATCAATAATAAACAAAACAATCCACAATTTGAAGAGAGACGATAACTCGCTAAGGAAGTCATCGACAAGAGTCTTTATCAAGACTTAAGAAATTGATCAACAAAGTTTTCGACAATGGGCAATCAACACAAAAACGTAGCTAGGGATGAATTCATCCAGTCCAACTCAAGAACCAAATTGAATTGGCCTATTCTAGGTGGTTTCTTGGAATCGGGAATACTCGATCTGGCTCCCAGTTTCTTGTTTAGAACCGGACTGATAGACAAGTAATATTTCCTTCTTCTTTTTTTGGGCATTATTTTCTCTAAGCTAAAGAGTAAAGCTAGCAAAGGCAAAAAAACAAAACCCTAGGCTTCTCAGTCTCACAATTCTTGACTCTCTTGCCTCTCTCACCTCTCTCTCTCTCGCACCCCCTTGCCTCTCGCCTTGGCTTCCCTCCCCTACCCCTCACCTCCCTCTCTCACTTTCGCCTCAGCTCTTGCCTTGCCCTCGCAACTTACCTTACGCCTTAGCTCTCACTTTCATCTCACCTCTCAGATTTTGCCTTCACTGTGTCGTCTACTTTAGCAAAAAGACAAGTGAAATCAAGTAAGGATTGTTTTTATTTTTATTTTTGAAAATATACGATTTTTGTGCTTGGGAAGACGGATGTCGTGGAGGATGTAGTGGAGGAGAAAGGCTGGAATTATGAAAGAAGGAGCAGGACGAACCTAAGCCGAAATATGAAGGAAGAAGAATCGGGCAGTTTTACACACTAGACTTTCCCCAAAACAATTCTCAATTTTCCACTTGATTATTCAATTTTTATGGATTCATCAAGCACAATGAAATATAAACTTTCTCAATCGCCATTATTGCTCACGTGGCCCCGAAGCTAATCAGTGCTCAAGGCTCATCCGCTCAACTACCGAGCAGGCAAACCCTACAGATTCGGGAAGGGACGAATCATCATCATGTCACTTCAATGTCATCAAGTGTAGCACTTCTTCTTCTTCTTTCTTTTTCTTTTTTCAATTTTCCCACAATAAATAATTTAAAAAAAGTTGCTCCCATAATAATAGCCAGAAAAAACTAAGTAGCTTTGTGCTTCTACTGGTTCCTAAACTGGCCGGTCTAGTTATCGAGTTCAAAAATTTGAATCCTTTGAAATTTGGATTGACAAGGTTAGTTCCCAATCCTACAAAGAAAATTGGCCTACTTAGAAAACGATCACTTGAAATGTAACTATTGGAAGTTATGTTTTGTTGTCACTAATTTAGGGATTTTATAACTTCATGTGCATAAATGAGTTAGTGAACAACACAACTTATTGTAAGCGTCATTATTTATTTTATTGAATTCTAAAATGAGAATCTTTGTAATTGTTGATTATGGATTATAAATAGCCACACTGTATTTTTGGAAAAGTTGTTCAAAAAGTCCTAAACTTATTGTGCAATGGCCAATTTAATATTAAACCTTTTAATTGTGATAATTTAGAATTTGCCAATTAAGTCATAAACCTTTCAATCGTGTCAATTTAGTTATAAACTTTTTAACGAATTGTCAATAAAGTCTTTTTGACTAATTTTGGTTGGAAACCTATGACGTAACGGTTCAATGTCCCATGTGGTGTGACTCGGGCTAACGTGAACACTTTTTTTTTCATTTTTTTTAAATTTCCATTTTTTTACCATTTTCTTCTCCATTGTGCCAATGCAAAGCATCGATGACCTTTGCCTACCCTTGGATGCATTGGCCCTTGGCTGGTGCCTCGACGCCCTTGTAGTGGTCCATAAGGGCCTAGGCTGCTCATGATGCCTTCACCAAATCTAGAGGGGAGGGTGTCGCAGCTCTCATTGACCACATCGAGGGTTGTGATGCCCTTGTGTGGCTTGCGAGGGCTTGATGAGGGGCCACAACCCTCGCTCGTAACTGGCAGAGGTCACTAGCCCTCGGCCCTATCGGCTCAATGAAGAAGAAAAGAAAAAAAAAAGGAAAAGAAAGAAATGAAACGAAAAAATAATTAAAAATAATTAAAATTGTTTTTTTTTAAATTAAAAAATTATTTACACTAGCATTGAACACGCTACATAGGACGACCAATGCTGATTGGATTGCCACGTCAATGATTTTCAATCAAAATTAATTGGAAGAACTACAATTTATTAAAGGTTTAGGACTAAAATGGCAAATCATTAAAAGATTTGGAACCAAATTAACAAAATTAAAAAGTTTATGACTAAATTGACTATCGTACAATAGGTTTAAGACTAAAATGATACAACTGAAAGGTTTAGCACTATATTAGCCGTCATACAATACTTTTATGACTTTTTGGACAATTTTCCCCATATTATCTGTAAGTGTTGATCAATCAATCAAAGAACTCAATGCTCTTGCAAATTTATCTTTATTTTTACTTTTCTGCAACTTTTATTTTTTGCAATTTAAATAACTTTTTATTCCCATACTTTAGTTGTATTTTATAGATCTTTGTTGTCGATTAAATTCTGCGTTGTAACTTTGTCATTGCACTTTATTGTCAATTAAGTTCTGATAAAGCTTTTTATGTCATCAGGCTTTATCATTGATTTAATTCTATTGAAGCATATTTGTTTTTTGTATTCCATTGATACAATTTTTGTTTGAATCACCACAAAACTTGTCTCCTCTTAATAAAAATGAAAGAATGAATTTTTGGTGAAAGATACTTTGTCGATGTTCTAATTTCGGCGAAAAAAGGGGCAATGAGATTTTTTATAATAAAAAAATCCTGTGCTCTCCATCTCCATCTCTTTCATATCTCTGGTTTATGTTGAAAATTCATAACTCTTTTGTTGTTCTTTGGTTCACGTCAAAACTCCACGAAGAGAGCGAGAGAGTTGAAGCTCATTTTCCTCCATAACTCTTTGGTTCATGTCAATAGTCAATGAAAGTAGCAAGAGAGTCGAAACTTATTCTTCTCTGTAATTTTGTGGTTCATGTTGAAGGTTCATGAAAGTGGTGAGGGAGTTGAAACAATTATTTTTTAGAGTTGCAAAGTTGAATGATGATGTTTTCTTTCTTTACTAGGTTTGGCATTTGCTGGCAGATCTACCACATTGTTGTTGCTGGAGCTTGTTTATTTCATGCTATAGTCGAATGTGCAAACTGGAATGCTGTTTCAGATATAGATAGTACAATAATTATGATTGGTGGAGCTCCCTGTTTAAGATTTCGAAAATCCTACCTAAAAATTCGAACCACTAAATGCAGATTTAATGATGGCTAGAGTTGAGGTAAGGTTGGCTCGATCTGATTGACTTAAAAAGTTAGTCACGTAACAAGTTACTTATGAAATTCATATCCAAAACAATATAAAACAGATTTCTTCTTCGCATGTTCGCCATGCAACCGACCTTTTCAAGGTAGTGCTGGAGACTCTTAGCTGTCTGATTAATTGGTTCTTTGTTCAAGATTCATACGAAAGTTTCCATTTTTGGACCGCCCCTTTGGATTCTGATTCGTGTTTTTATTCATTCAGGAAGTTCTAACTTCTTAGGTGCCGGCTCTGTCGTGGTTTTCTCGCCGTCCCAACTGTGCTGAAGCTTCCCTCCTTTTCGATCTTCACGTAGGCATGGGGTCGCGAGAGATCGGCTCTGATGAGCCCTTGACGCCGGCGGGGCGCCTGTTCCTCCAGAAGGAGATGAACCAGGTGATCTACTGTGCTGTCGGCATGAAGCACCCCCTGGACTTTGACGCCCTTAAGTCGACCATCCAGAGCTCCGTCATGGTGAAGCTCCCCAGGTTCTGCAGCCTCATGGTGCGGGACTCCGCGGGCCGAGAGCACTGGAGGAGGACCCGCGTCGACATAGACCGCCATGTCGTCGCAGTCCACGGCCCCATTGCCGACAGCCTTTCCGATGAGGCGGCGGTCAACGAGTACCTCGCGTACCTGTCCACTGACTCACTGGATCTCGTCGGCGACGACAAGCCCCTGTGGGACGTCCACCTCCTGATGGCTCACCGGTGCTTGGTGTTCCGGATCCACCACGCACTCGGGGATGGGATCTCTCTGATGTCGATGTTCCTGGCGTCGTGCCGGCAGGTGGACGACCCCGAGGCGCTGCCGACGATTGGTCCTCCATTGTCGGCTAAGAGGAGGGGCAGCGGCAAGTGGTGGAAGGCGGTTGTGAGGGTGTTGGGGGTGTTGTGGTTCACGTTGGTCTTCGTAGTGGAGTTCGTGCTGAGAAGCATGTGGGTGAGCGACCGGAAGACGCCGGTGAGCGGCGGCGCAGGGGTGGAACTCTGGCCGAGGAAGCTGGCCACGGCGAGGTTTTCGCTGGAGGACATGAAAGTGGTCAAGTCAGCTGTCACTAATGCGGTAAATTCTAATGTTTCAGTTTTTTGTTGCGCAAAAAGAGTAATAGCGCAACGGATTCAATACTTTCTAATTTGTTCAATCTTTTCTTTATACACAAACTTCTGTCATTTTGATCCCTAATATACTTTTATTCAACCGAAGTCCGTGACACCACGTCAAATTAATCTTTTCATTAAAAAAGTTATGATAGGCCAGTAAATCGCTTGGCATGTTTTAAATCATTTTTAGTAACACAAAATAATCATATTTAAAAGGGCAAAAGTAAACTCAAAACTTGGCATGAATAGACACAATCCAAAATTTCTAAAAGGTCCACTAAAATGCTTATTTTTCTCAAAATTGGACATTTATTTGCTGAAAATCTAATGTGTCATTATTTTAATAATAAAACTGGTCCACTTGGCTCGTTGAAATGTTCACTTGGCAATCATTGTCCTAAAACAACGTCGTTTTGTCCTGAAATTTGATTTTTAATATAAATATTAAATTAAATCAAATTTAAAAAAAGAAAAAGACAAATGGAGCAAGCAACATTCAGTGATAACATCATTTTGGCCTTATCTAGCCATGTTAACGCCCCATGAATAATTTTTCTTTAAAGAATTGCCACGTCAATAAAAGATTTCGCTAGAAAAAGCCACATTAGCAATTTGGTCGGAAATTCTTGCCATTGACAGTTTAAATGTTCTTTTCTTCTCTGATTTTGGAAGTTTTGGCACTTATATGTTCACTTGTGCCAAATTTTGACACTTTAGGTGTCCAATACTTTATTTAAAATGGTTAATATCATGAAAAACCTTAAATTAGTACACCCATGACAAATTTATCTCATACTAATTTTTTTACCTCAAAAAACTCTAAATTGGTATACCTATAATAAGTGTACCCTAAAATAATTTTTTAAGCACTAAAATCCCAAATTGATACATTTATAATAAGTTTACCTTAATTTAATTTCTGTTAAATTATATTAGTAGCATGAAAAACTGCAATCTAGTACATCTGTGACAAATGAAGGATAAAACTCCAAATTGATATAATAGTTAATTATCACACGTCATCTAATTTAGCAATTTTATAGTAAAATTTAATAAAAACTAATGAAAAATAAATTTCTCACAAGTCTACTAGTACATGAGTTTTTGGTTTTAAAAAAATTAATTTGGGTGAATTTGACACAGATATATCGATTTAGGGTTTTCCGTAACATTAACTTATTTAAAATGCAGAAAAAGAAAAAGAAAAGTTAAAGCTTAAAAAGAAAGAGAGAAATACCACATATTCCTAGCAAGCGCTAATGCCAATTCCGAGGGTTAGCTGGGATTAGTCGAATGATGCCAAGGTCGACTGAGAGTGCTTGCTAGGGTTTGCACAACTTTCTTGAGTGCAAGCAATACTACATTTATGGGTCATTTATCTTTAAAAGAAGAATATTACATGCTTTTCTTGAAGGTCATGACTACCAATGCATTTTTGTTGTACGCAACTTCTAGATGATACTAACCACGGAAAAAAAAATCAGATGATGAATCTCATTCATTACTGCTAATGCAGACCATTAATGATGTGCTCTTTGGGATCATATCGGCTGGCTTGTTTAAATACCTAGACCACCAATCTCCCGACGGTAAAAAGAAGGAATAGCATTTTTGATAGTTCCCTCGATTTTTGTCAATTCAAAGATGATGAATCTCGACCACTAAAATGCTCATTTGCTTTTGTTAGCTGTGCGGGAAGGGACTCGAATAACGGGAGTGGCGATGGTTAACCTGCGAGAACAATCGGGACTGCAGGTGATTCTCACTGTTGTTCCTCTTGTTTCTCTTTTCTTTCATGATCTCACTTATTTTCTTGGCCTTTTGACGGAAGTTGATTGAATTGAGTGTGGTGTTGGTATTAATCAGGAACTATCCAATATGATGAAAGGCAACCCGGGACTGCGGTGGGGCAACAAGTTAGGGTTTCTCCTCCTCCCCATTCACTACCACAGAAGCTGCGGCGACCCTCTCGAATACCTGAGAAAAGCCAAGTCAATGATCGACCGGAAGAAGAAGTCTTTAGAGGCTCATTTCTCCTACAAAATTGGGGATACCGTCATGACTTATCTAGGAGCACATGTAAGGATCAGTTCACGCTTCTGCAATTCGGAAAACAGAACGAGAATAAGCTGACAAACGTGCGCAATCTGTCTGGGTTTTGCTGATGCAGGCCGTGAGCTTGCTCTTCTACAGGATCATTTGCAACACCACGTTCAGCATCTCGAACGTGCTCGGCCCGCAAGAGGAGATTGCATTTGCGGGCAACCCTATCACGTACATAAGGGTAAACGCCTCAAGTTTACCTCACGTAAGGCTCCATAATACTCGTGCCTCATCGTTTTTCCTTTTTCCTTTTTCTGCGGCATCTAGAATGGAATCTTTATCAGGACTGACGCACGGTGTTCGGCGAGATGCGATGTATGCAGGCACTCACAATGCACATGGTGAGCTATGCGGGGAGGGCGGACATGCAGATTCTGGTGGCCAAGGACATCATCCTCGACCCTGATTTTCTGGCCAAGTGCTTCGAGGATGCTTTGCTCGAAATGAAAGCAGCAGCTTCTACTGCCTTGAACTCGAAGAAATAAACAGGGAAACATTCTTGTGATTTTCGGAGGGCAAATCTATATTGTACTCTTATCCATGTGTGACTATAGATGGGGAAAAAAGAAGAATTGGATCCCGCTTAAATGATGTTCTCTTTGGATAAGAGGGAACATTTTAGGCTAGCGATTCGAATTTCATTTTTTATGTCTTAATTGATTGATGAAATTAGTCTAGAACTCCTCGAGTTGGGGATCTATCCACTCAATGTTGGGCTCCATGCGATTGAACAAAGAAATAAAGCTAGGTATATTAATACGAATTTGATGGGATGAGCTTATGTTATTTGAATGTTCACTTATGTTTACATTTAATCACATCATTTTAACATATATTTTATATATCAATCTTGGGAGAAGAATAGTAAAAGTGCCATAACTTTCATATAGCATTCATTTGAGTATCATAGTTTTTTTTTCACCCATTTAAGTATCATATTGAAGTAAAATCGATCATTTGGTTGCCAATTCTGGCCAATCATCTTATGTTAAATTTTTTTATTTGTGTTCTTTACACAACTAGCCGGGTGGAATTGGCTAGAATTGGCACCCAAGTAATTGATTTTACTTCGATATAATACTTAAATGAGTGACAAAAAGTTATGACATTTAACTGAGTACCGTACAAAAATTATGGCACTATTGCTATTATTCTCATCAAGATTGACATATAAAATGTATATTAAAGTAATGTGATTAAATGAGAAAAGTATACTATTAGTGCCTTAACTTGTGTACGGTGCTACTTTAGTGCCATAACTTTTTGCCGACACACTTAAGTATCAAAATCGAAAAAAGATGATCATTTGAGTGCCTCCGTTGAGATATTCCGATCAAAATTAACATATGATTTTTTTAATTAAATTTTTTATATCTGGCGTGACCCTTAACATTGTTTAACCACCTTTTTGTGTACCACTCGGAGTGTGACACGTGGGGAAGCTCTCTTTTCTCTCTCTCCCTGGTGGAATAACTCACCCACGCAACACAAAATGATGAATTTATCGCCTCTTCTCTCTCTTTTCCAGTTCTCTCACAGCCCCTCTCTTCTACAACTCTTTTCCCCTCCCTCACGAGCCCTTTTCTCTATCCCTCACTCACCTAAAATCCTCCTCCTCCTCCTCCTCCTCGTCGACATGTGGGAGGGGAAGAGAGGGCCACGAGAGAAGTTGAAAAGAGAGAGAAGAGGCAATAAATTTAGCATTTAATGTTGTGTGCGTTAATCATTCGGCCGAGGAGAGAGAGAGGAAAGAGAGCTTCCTTGGTCCAAATTTTTAATTCCACGTCAACTGAGGCGTGTCACATTCTGAGTGGAGCCACGTTTGTTTACGCATGTCAGGTCCACGGGTGGCGTGGTGATTTGAGGCCATTGAATATTTTCTAGTCATAGCTCTTGAGTCTCTTGCATCTCTCACCTCCCTCTTTTGCGTCTCCTCGCCTCAACTTCCCTCCCTCCCTCCCGGCCCCCACCTCCCTCTCTCACTTTCGTCTTAGCTGCTGCCTCGCCCTCTCAACTTGCCTTAGGCCCCAACTCTCATGTCGTAGGCCTCTCCCTCTTACATTGCCTCTCAGACATTGTATTTTTAGTTTAAAGATACGATTGTTATGCTTGGGAAGAGGGATGTTTTGGAGGATGTAGTGCAAGACGAGACCAAAGAAGAGAAATGGTGGGCTAGAATTACGAAAGACGGAGAAAGGCGAGGTTGAGCCGAGATATGAGAGATGAAGAATCGAGCAGGTCCACACACTAGACTCTGCTCATGTGACTTGCCCATAACAATTCTCAATTAACCACTTGATTATTCAAATTTTATTTATCCATTAACCACACAGAATCTAATCTTTCTCAATCGCCATCAATTCTCATGTAGGCTCTACGCCAAATGGTCCATAAATTTTATTGATTCATTGAACACAACAAAATCTAATCTCACTCAATCGCCAGCAATGCTCATCTAGGCCCTACGCTAATCAGTGCTCAACGCTCATCCACTCAACTACCAAACTCTATAGGTTTAGGAAGGGATGAATCATCGTCATGTCTCCTTAATGTCATCACCTAGAGTCTAGCACTTTCTATCTTTCAATTTTCCCTCAATAAATAATAAATAAAGCAATTACTCACATATTACCGACCTGTACAAAAACAAAAACAAAAAAACTCCTCTGATTTGTGCTTTTACCGATTCTTGAATTGGCCAGTCCTATTCTTGATTCCAAAATTTTGGAACCAAGAGTCATATGGTCAATTTTCGATTCTACACCAAAAATCAACCTACCTGAAAAACAATCACTCCAAAAGTAACCATTGGGAAGTTATGTTTTGTTGTTGCTAATTTGGGGATTTTATAAGTGTTCTAAATGATGGGAGTTAGTGAATAACACAACTTGTTGTAACCTTTGTTATTTATTTGATTGAATTCCAAAATTATAACTGTTGTATATAACCATTGATTGTTGGTTATTAATAGCCACACCATATTATTGGGAAAATTGTCCAAAAAGCCTTAAACCCATTGTACAACAGCAGGGTAAGAATAGCAAGAGTGTCAATAACTTTTATACAACTATCACTTGACTATTACAACTATTTTTTGTTCACTTGAATATCACAAATTTGAAAAATCGTTTCTGGTGTTGACATAGACAATTTTTTAAAATCCCTCCCTCCTTCCCTCCCTCTCGCAGGCAAGGGTTGCCAGCAAGGTCACACTCCCCCATGACCTTCGCCATAAAGGCCCTAGGCAAGGGCATCGCGAACTTGCCAGCCATGAGCGATAATGCCTCGCCTTGATTTGGTGAGGGCCTTTGCTACTCAGGATGAGGCAACCCTTGCCTAGTTGGGCAAGAACCGGAAAGGGACGCTAGTGACCCTTATCGGCCCTAAACAAGGGGAAAAAGCAAAAGAAAGACAAAAATTAAAAAAATCCATGTAAGATGATTTGACAGAATAAGCATTCAAATGATCAATTTTACTCCGATATATCACTTAAGTGAGTGAAAAAAATTATGATACTTCAGTGTCATATAAAAGTTATGACACTCCTATTATTTTTCTCCCTACAGCAACCAATGGGACTCTGTGGGCCGAGAGCACTGGAGGAGGACCCACGTCAACATCGATCGCCACGTGGTCGTGGTCCACGGCCCCGTCGCCTATGGCCTCTTCGACGAGGAGGCAGTCAACCAGTACCTCGTTGACTTGTCCACTGACGCGTCGGGGCTCCTTGGTGACAACTCGCCGGGGCTCCTCGGCGACGACAAGCCCCTGTGGGACGTCCACCTCCTGATGGCTCACCGGTGCTTGGTGTTCCGGATCCACCACGCACTCGGGGATGGGATCATGCCGGCAGGTGGACGACCCTGAGGCACTATCGACGATCGGTCCTCCATTGTCAGCTAAGAGGAGCGGCGGCGGCGGAGGTGGCGGCAAGTGGTGGAAGGCGATTGTGAGGGTGTTGGGGGTGGTGTGGTTCACGTTGGTCTTCGTAATGGAGTTCGTGCTGAGAAGCATGTGGGTGAGCGACCGGAAGACGCCGGTGAGCGGCGGCGCAGGGGTGGAACTCTGGTCGAGGAAACTGGGCACGTTGAGGTTTTTGCTGGAGGACATGAAAGTGGTCAAGTCAGCTGTCGCTAATGCGGTAAGTACTAGGGTTCCTCCTGCGTATCGCCCAAAAAAAAAAGGAATAATAGCACGGCGGCTTCAGTACTTTTCTAACTCGTCCAATCTTGATTTTATACACAGATTTTCTTTTTCAATGTAATCCCTACCATATTTTTGTTAAAATTAATTTTTTCATTAAAAAGTATGATGATAGTTAAATAGCTGTTAATTAATGATTTGGTGGAGAAGTGATATGTTTTTTAAATTTTTTTTAAATAACACAAAACAATCATATTTTAAAATGTAGAAAATAAAAAAAGTTGAAACTTACAAAAAAAGAGAAACAGATATCGCAGATTTCAGCAAGCGCTGATGCCAGTTACGGGGGTTGGCCGAGATTGCACGGCTATCTCTGGTGAGCACTTACCGGGGTTCGCACGACTTTCTCGAGCATAACCCAATGCTACATTTATATGTCGGGTCCATGCAATTGAAAGGATAAATGAAGAGAACAAAATGGATTGAGGTACATTAATATGAATTCATAATTTTTAAAACGATGAACCAAACTTATGTTATTTGAATGCTCATTCATGTCGACATTTGATCGCATTACTTTGTGATACATTGTATATATCAATCTTACATTCCTAACACCGAAAACTAATACTCGTTGTATTTATTTACAAGGGATGTGCATTGATGATCGCTACCTCAATCGCATTATCTAAATTTTATTTTATTTTATCATATTTTCATGACAAGATTAGGTTGCATTTGACACAACTTCAGAAAAGAAATCATCGCTTTCAAAGTCTTTTGAGTGAAAATTTATAGTGTTTGGTAAAGGTTTTGTGGACCACTTGGACTCAAAAGCTAGCACCGGCTAAGCTCAGAGCTCAAGGCAAGTGCTCCTTGCTTTGGCTTTTTAGTGTTCTCAAAAATTTCTCTTAGGGTTAATAGATAATATTTTCAAATTCCTATCTTGCCCTTATTTCTTCCGTTTATCGTCTTTCTCAACACCTCGTCACTCCGGTTTCTAGTCGACATGAGCCTAGAGTCAATGGTCATCGGGGACAGTCCACGATTGCCAAGATTTGGGTTTGCTGAATATGGGTTCATCTTCTCCCTATCTAAGTTCCAGTTTTGGTCACTAGTTTCACGCTTTCTCAACGGTTGTGCTCATTTTGCCTACAGTTGTCGACAGTTGATGATGATGACCAAGGGTTTGAAGCTTCCAGGTTCAAGCATCTGGTTGTTGATCGTCGGTCTTGATCGCCGAGCATGTGGGTTCGTGGGGGTCTGGATTGCCAAGGCCGTGCGACCCTCAACATTGTCTTGATTGGCTTCTTCAACAGCTCAACCGTCACCAGGGGTTAGATCTGCTTTGGCCATGCTTCCGCGATGGTTGTGACCGGTGAATACCCCACTCTCTAGTTGTGGTTCGATGGGTATTCATCTATTGTCCCTTTTTCATTTTCACTTCAAAACCATTTCATAAAATATATATATAAAAAATCATTTAAGCAAACGGCATTTGTTTTGAGTAAATTGTCCTTTAAATTAAAAAAAAATTGGGAAATGAATTCGAACCTCTCTCAAACACGCATCCTTAATGAATCATAACAATTGATGAATGAAATGACAATTATAACATCTAAAAACCTTGAAGAATTTCTTTCCTTTTCTTTTCTTGTAAAAAAGTAAAAAATGAAAGACATTCCAAAAGTGGATAAGACACCAATAGTCCTTGAAATTTGGCTTAATATGTAATCTAGTCCATAAACTTATAACTTGTTCAATTTAAGTCATGAATTTTGCCTTAATGTGCAATATGGTTCATGAACTATTAATTTATTGAATATAGTCCCAAAACTTTAAGTATATGTTCAAATCAGCCCATGAATTATATATGAAAATATTCAATATTGTCCTAAAACTTAAATTAATGGAATGATAATATTGAAAATTTTCATATAGTCTAGGGATAAGTTTGAACGTGTATCATATGTTTAGAGACTATATTTAACAAATTAAAAGTTGAGAAAATTCTAAATAATGATTTGAAGTATCATTATTTTCTTAAATAAAAGCCTGGAATAAACTTGTTTCAAATAAAGCCCTGAAGTGATTATATCAGTCTTAAAGAAGGAGTTGACCTTACCGGCTAATTAAATGCATATTCGTCATTTACTCTCTTTTTTATTTCTTTCCTTTTTCTTTCAGGAAAAAAGACAAACTCAAAAAAGGAAAGGGCTAAAACTTTTAAAAAAAGAAAAAGAAAACACACATAAAAAAGAAAAAACCCAAGCCCTCCCTCTACTTGTGGATGTGCCCCATCATCTCCCCGGGGGAGGGGGGAGGGGCAGGTGTCGGCAATGACTGATGACCCTTGCTGAGTGTCGGCGATCCTCCCGTTGATGAGGCAATGGCCCAAGTGGGAGGGCCAGCCCTTTCGCGACCCTGCTTATCTTGCCACGCCCCAGAGCTACCGTCAAATTCTATTCCTCTTCTTCTAGTTCTCTATCTCTCCCTCTCTCCCTCTCTTTCTCTCCGCGAATTTTGTCTTTGCTCCACATCTTCCGACTTAAATCGCTGGCAGGTGAAAGACCCATTTCCCTGTTTTCGTTAAGCTTTGGATGGTACTGAAGTAATTTCACTGTGGTGATTGAATTTGCCGCATCCGGACGACTTAGTCGAAGGTTCATACGAAAGTTTCCATTTTTGGACCGCCCCTTTGGATTCTGATTCGTGTTTTTATTCATTCAGGAAGTTCTAACTTCTTATGTGCCGGCACTGTCGTGGTTTTCTCGCTGTCCCAACTGTGCTGAAGATTCCCTCCTTTTCGATCTTCACGTAGGCATGGGGTCGCGAGGGATCGTCTCTGATGAGCCCCTGACGCCGGCGGGCCGCCTGTTCCTCCAGAAGGAGATGAACCACGTGATCTACTGTGCCATCGGCATGAAGCACCCCCTGGACTTTGACGCCCTTAAGTCGGCCATCCAGAGCTCCGTCTTGGTGAAGCACCCCAGGTTCTGCAGCCTCTTGGTGCAGGACTCCGCGGGCCGAGAGCACTGGAGGAGGACCCACGTCGACATCGACCGCCATGTCATTGCAGTCCACGGCCCCATTGCCGACAGCCTTTCCGATGAGGCGGCAGTCAACGAGTACCTCGCGGACCTGTCCATCGACTCACTGGGGCTCGTCGGTGACGACAAGCCCCTGTGGGACGTCCACCTCCTGATGGCCCACAGGTGCATGGTGTTCCGGATCCACCATGCACTCGGTGATGGGATCTCACTGATGTCGATGCTCCTGAACATGTGCCGGCAGGTGGACGACCCCGAGGCGCTGCCGACGATCGGTCCTCCATCGTCGGCTAAGAGGAAGGGCAGTGGCTGTGGCGGCGGCAAGTGGTGGAAGGCGGTAGTGAGGGTGTTGGGGGTGGTGTGGTTCACGTTGGTCTTCGTAGTGGAGTTCGTGCTGAGAATCATGTGGGTGAGCGACCGGAAGACGCCGGTGAGCGGTGGCGCAGGGGTGGAACTCTGGCCGAGGAAGCTGGCCACGGCGAGGTTTTCGCTGGAGGACATGAAAGTGGTCAAGTCAGCTGTCACTAATGCGGTAAATTCTAAAATTTCATTTTTTTGTTGCTCAAAAAGAGTAATAGCGCAACGGATTCAATACTTTCAAATGTGTTCAATCTTTTCTTTATACACAAACTTCTGTCATTTTGATCCCTAATATACTTTTGTTCAACCGAAGTCCGTGACACCACGTCAAATTAATCTTTTCATTAAAAAAGTTATGATAGGCCGTTAAATCGCTTGGCATGTTTTAAATCATTTTTAGTAACACAAAATAATCATATTTAAAAGGACAAAAGTAAACTTCAAGTGTCAAAATTTGGCATGGACAATCACATAAGTGCCAAAATTTCTAAAAGATACACTCAAATGCCATTTTTCTGAAAATTGGACATTCACTTGCTAGAAATCCAATGTGTCATTATTTAAAAAAAAAAAAGCGGTCCACTTGACTCGTTGAAATGTCCACTCAGCAATCATTATCCTAAAATGACGTCTTTTTGTTCTTTTCTTCTCCGATTTTGGATGTTTTGGAAGTTTTGGCACTTACATATTTACTCGTGTCAAATTTTGACACTTTAGATGTTCAGTACTCTATTTAAAATGGTTAATATCATGAAAAACCTTAAATTAGTACACCCATGACAAATTTATCTCATACTAATTTTTTTTACCTCAAAAAACTCTAAATTGGTATACCTATAATAAGTGTACCCTAAAATAATTTTTTAAGCACCGAAACCCCAAATGTATTAATTTAGTTTTTGTTAAATTGGATTAATAGTATGAAAAACCGTAATCTAGTACACCTGTGACAAACGAATGATAAAACTCCAAACCGATACAATAGTTAACCATAACATGTTATCTAATTTAGCAATTTTATAGTAAAATTTAACAAAAACTAACGAAAGATAAATTTCTCACAAGTTTACTAGTACAAGGGTTTTTGGTTTTAAAAAAATTAATATGGGTGAATTTGACACATATATATCGATTTAGGGTTTTCCGTAACATTAACATATTTAAAATGCAGAAAAAGGAAAAGAAAAGTTAAAGCTTAAAAAGAAAGAGAGAGATACCGTAGATTCCTAGCAAGCACTGATGCCAATTCCGAGTCAACTTGCCAAGGTCGACTGAGAGTGCTTGCTAGGGTTTGCACAACTTTCTCGAGCGCAAGCAATACTACATTTATGGGTCATTTATCTTTAAAAGAAGAATATTACATGCTTTTCTTGAATGTCATGACTACCAATGCATTTTTGTTGTATGCAACTTCCAGATGTAACGACCATAGAAAAAAAAATTCAGATGATGAATCTCATTCATTGTTGCAAATGCAGACCATTAATGATGTGCTCTTTGGGATCATATCGGCTGGATTGTTCAAATACCTAGACCACCAGTCTCCCGACAGTAAAGAAAAGAATAGCATTTCTAACAATTCTCTCGATTTTTGTCGATTCAAAGACGATGAATCTCGACCACTAAAATGCTCATTTGCTTTTGCTAGCTGTGCGGGAAGGGACTCGAATAACGGGAATAGCGATGGTTAACCTGCGAAAACAACCGGGACTGCAGGTGAATCTCACTGTTGTTCCCCTCGTTTCTCTTTTCTTTCAGATCTCACTTATTTTCTTGGCTTTTAACGGAAGTTGATTGAATTGAGTGTGGTGTTGGAATTAATCAGGAGCTATCCAATATGATGAAAGGCAACCCGGGACTGCGGTGGGGTAACAAGATAGGGTTTCTCCTCCTCCCCATTCACTACCACAGAAGCTACAGCGACCCTCTCGAATACCTGAGAAAAGCCAAGTCAATGATCGACCGGAAGAAGAAGTCCTTAGAGGCTCACTTCTCCTACAAAATTGGGGATACCGTCATGACTTATCTAGGAGCACATGTAAGGATCAGTTCACGCTTCTGCAATTCGGAAAACAGAATGAGAATAAGCTGACAAACGCGCGCAATCTATCTGGGTTTTGCTGATGCAGGCCGCGAGCTTGCTCATCCACAGGATCGTTTGCAACACCACGTTCAGCATCTCGAACGTGGTCGGCCCGCAAGAGGAGATCGCACTTGGGGGCAACCCTATCACGTACATAAGGGTAAACGCCACGAGTTTACCTCACGTAAGGCTCCAAAATACTCGTGCCTCATCGTTTTTCCTTTCTCCTTTTTCTGCGGTATCTAGAATGGAATTTTTATCAGGACTGACGCGCGGTGTTCGGCGACATGCGATGTATGCAGGCACTCACAATACACATGGTAAGCTATGCGGGGAGGGCGGACTTGCAGATTCTGGTGGCCAAGGACATCATCCTCGACCCTGATTTTCTGGCCAAGTGCTTCGAGGATGCTTTGCTCGAAATGAAAGCAGCAGCTTCTACTACCTTGAACTCGAAGAAATAAACAGGGAAACATTCTTGTGATTTTCGGAGGGAAAATCTATATTGTACTCTTATTTATGTGTGATTATAGATCGGGACAAAAGAAGAATTGGATCCCGCTTATATGATGTTCTCTTTGGATAAGAGGGAACATTTTAGGCTAGCGATCCGAATTGTCTTTTATGTCTTAATTAATTGATGAAATTAGTCTGGAACTCCTCAAGTTGGGGATCTATCCACTAAATGTTGGCCTCCATGCGATTGAACAAAGAAATAAAGCTTGGTATATTAATGCGAATTTGATGGGATGAGCTTATGTTATTTGAATGTTCACTTATGTCTACATTTAATCACATCATTTTAACATACATTTTATATATCAATCTTGGGGAGAAGAACAGTAAAAGTACCACAACTTTCATATGGCATTCATTTGAGTATCATAGTTTTTTTTCACCCATTTAAGTACCACATCGAAGTAAAATCGATCATTTGGTTGCCAATTCCGGCCAATCATCTTACATTAAATTTTTTACTTGTGTTCTTTACGCAACTAGCTAGGTGGAATTGGCGAGAATTGGCACCCAAGTAATTGACATTTAATTGAGCACCGTACAAAAATTATGGCACTATTGCTATTCTTCTCATCAAGATTGACATATAAAATTTATATTAAAGTAATGTGATTAAATGAGAGAAGTACACTATCAGTGCCTTAACTTGTGTATGGTGCTCACTTTAGTGCCATAACTTTTTGCCGACGCACTTAAGTGCCAAAATCGAAGAAAGATGATCATTTAAGTGCCTCCGTTGAGATATTCCGATCAAAATTAACATATGACTTTTTTAATTAAATTTTTTATCTGGCGTGGCACTTAACATTGTTTAACCACCTTTTTGCGTACCACTCGGAGTGTGACACGCGTGGCTTGATGTGGAATTAAAACATTGGACTGGGGAAGCTCTCTTTTCTCTCTCTCCCTGGTGGAATAACTCACCCACGCAACACCAAATGATGAATTTATCGCCTCTTCTCTCTCTTTTCCAGTTCTCTCACAGCCCCTCTTCTACAACTCTTTTCCCCTCCCTCACGAGCCATTTTCTCTATCCCTCACTCACCTAAAATCCTCTCCTCCTCCTCCTCCTCCTCGTCGACATGTGGGAGGGGAAGAGAGGGCCACGAGAGAAGTTGAAAAGAGAGAGAAGAGGCAATAAATTTAGTATTTAATGTTGTGTGCGTTAATCATTCGGCCAAGGAGAGAGAGGAAAGAGAGCTTCCTTGGTCCAAATTTTTAATTCCACGTTTACCGAGGCGTGTCACATTCTGAGTGGAGCCACGTTTGTTTACGCATGTCATAGCTCTTTATTTTCTAGTCATAGCTCTTTACTCTCTTGCATCTCTCACCCCTCTCCCTCCCGGCCCCCACCTCCCTCTCTCACTTTCGTCTTAGCTCCTGCCTCGCCCTCTCAACTTGCCTTAGGCCCCAACTCTCCTGTCGTAGGCCTCTCCCTCTTACATTGCCTCTCAGACATTGTATTTTTAGTTTAAAGATACGATTGTTATGCTTGGGAAGGGGGATGTTTTGGAGGATGTAGTGCAAGACGAGACCAAAGAAGAGAAATGGTGGGCTAGAATTACGAAAGATGGAGAAAGGCAAGGTTGAGCCGAGACATGAGAGATGAAGAATCGAGCAGGTCCACGCACTAGACTCTGCTCATGTGACTTGCCCTAAACAATTCTCAATTAACCACTTGATTATTCAAATTTTATTTATTCATTAACCACGCATAATCTAATCTTTCTCAATCGCATGTAGGCTCTACGCCAAATGGTCCAAAAATTTATTGATTCATTGAACACAACAAAATCTAATCTCGCTCAATCGCCAGCAATGCTCATCTAGGCCCTACGATAACCGGTGCTCAACGCTCATCCACTCAACTACCAAACTCTATAGGTTTAGGAAGGGATGAATCATCATCATGTCTCCTTAATGTCATCACCTAGAGTCTAGCACTTTCTATCTTTCAATTTTCCCTCAATATATAATATATAAAGCAATTACTCCCATATTAACGACCTGTACAAAAAAAAAAAAAAAAAAAAACTCCTCTGATTTATGCTTCTACCGATTCTTGAATTGGCCAGTCCTATTCTTGATTCCAAATTTCAGAACCAAGAGTCACATGGGCAGTTTTCGATTCTACACCGAAAATCAACCTACCTTGTCACGACCTAATTTTTTTTTTTAGAGGTTTGTTTGGGGAACCTTTGATCAGGTTTAAGGTATTGTTAACTTCGGACTGACGACCCTTCATTAACTAGGGCTCTCCCAAGTTCAAACCTCGCGCGACATTGGGTATTCAAAAATTTTAATTGGTTTAGCCCATGCAAATTCAAACAAATGAGTCGACACTAACCTTTTTAGGGTCGACTAGAAACCCAGTAAGATATGAGAGAGTACCTTACTATTTGCGAAACCAGAGATTTTAAATTCGGGAACTTGGTTACGTTAATCGTGCGACTAACGTCATTTCGATACCTAACTTAATTGTGTATTAGTTAAGGCTATGACAACTTATTCAAGAAATCTAAGGCTTATCTTAACCATTCTAAAGTAGGAAAATAACATCAAAAATATTTAAGTGCGGAATTAATTATCATCACAAAATAAAGGAAGAGAACACCCTAATCTTGTTCCTAAAAAGAAAAACATAACATAAACAAAAACCCTATTGTAGAACCCTAAAGGTTTGTCCAATTTTGGATTTATTTTTTCCTTTTTTTTAGGAATTTCTAAATTTTTGCAATTTTCCTGATTTTTCTGAATTTTTATGAAATTTTATATTTTTAATATTTTTTTTGATATTTTCGTATTTTCAGAAATTAAACAAAATGAGTTTTCAAGATTTTTTTTTTTTGATATTTTGAGGCTTTTCTGAATTTAAAAAAAAATTTATTAATTTTTTTGGAATTTTCTAATTTTCCTAATTTTTTGGAATTTTGGAATATTTCGGATTTTTTTGTATTTTGAATTTTTCAAAATTTTTAAATATTTTCATGATTTTCTGAATTTAAAGACATTTGATTTATTACTAAGGTAATATTTTTAATATTTTTCTTTTCGTTTTTTATTTAAAAAAGAAGAAGAAGTAATTCGGACCGGGTCGGGAAACCCGGCCCTACTAAATCGACCCGGACCCTATTGGTCCGGGCTGGACTATCGACCGGGCCGGCCTCAAAGCCCATGTGAATTTTCGATTATCGGCCGAAAAGTTTGCAAATCAGCCCATTTCAACTCTTTTACAAAAGCTCGGCCCAACTCCCAGCCTAGGCCCAATCGAACAATGCTTAGCCCAGCCCCTGTTTGAACTTTCGGTCCCTTTTTTTGTTTTTTTGTTTTTGTTTTCTTTAATTCTTTATTTCTAGTCTTCTTCTTCGTACGCCCGAAGTCTGCAACTCCCTCGCCGCACCGACGCCGACGCCGCCGCGAGTCTTCTCGGGTCCTGAGGAGGTCTCCCTACCGTCGTCTAGCGTCGACCGTTCCGGCCAACTGACGCCGAGCACCGCTGGCCGCCGGCGGCCGGTTGACCGGCATCCCGAGAGTCGCCGGGTGGACTTTGGCGAGCTACGAAAAAAAACTATCCGATCCGAACGGCACAAGGTAACGCTCTGAAATGGTTCATGGCCACTATTTACCTCCTATCGATGCAGAAAATCAAAAGACCGAGCTTCGGTCAAGGGCTGGGGTTAATTTACTCGGTGGGGCATTTCGTCGAACGTATGGTGGGCACTAGGTAAAGGAGGAGCTACTATATTGGTTTCAGGGCTCGGATTCGTGAAAGTTGAAATGCTAGATATAAACAGCAGTAAGGGGCATACACAAAGAGCAACGACTAACACTAAACGCCGATAAAATCGAAGAACAGCAAGACCAATCTAAAAGCCAACTAAAGAGGTTCTAACTTCATTTAGACATTTATACAAATAGTTGGCATGCGTTAAAGGAATGAGAGGCTATCGAGTTCGATGGGGACTCGAATCGGTTCTGGGTTTCTAACAAAGCATATTAGCAGGCAGAAAACATCAATGGAGTATCGTCAGGGCCAGAGTTTGTGCGAACTGGTCGTCCACAAGCTCTGGCCCGCTTCCTTGTCCAAACAAGACAAAAAATGTGCAGGGGAGGCTTACCTGGTTCGGGGGGAAATGCTTCGGCGGACGGGGGCAGACGGACGGACCTCCGGTGATGGCAAACCACTCTCCCGAGCTCGCTTTTTTCTTTCCGGTTCTCCTCTCTCTCACCCTCGAACTCCCTCCGTCTCGGTCTTCTCTCTTGTGTTTTTTTTTTTAAAACCCAGAAAAGCAGCCTTCTCCTCCTGCATTTTTCTTCCTCTGAAAACCCGAAAACCGCCCCCTTCTCTTCTGCGTTTTTCCTTCCTCTCAAAACCAGAAAATCGCCCCCTCTCCCTTCTACGTTTTTTTTTTTTCGATCTTCCTGCTCACTCTCCTCCCCCGCTCGTTTTTTCCTCGGGGTTTTTCTGTTCTGTCCTCCCTGTTCTCTCCTACGGTTTTTCCTTGCTGCCCTCCCAACCGAATCGTGGTCCCTGCCCTCTCTCCGCGTGACAGCGCAGCAAGGGCGAATTCCCTTGCTGGTGTCACGCGGCCGAGGTCAAGGTCCGAGGAGACCAGAACGGCGTCGTGCGTTGCCACATGCGTGCCTTCTGTGCATGCGTGCGTGGGAGAAGGGAAAATAGAAGGGGGAAAGTGGGCTAGGCTGAGGTAGAGATAAAGGAAGAAGGCTGGGAAAGGAGTGGGCTGAAAGAGCGGAAAAGTGAGCTGGGCTATGCCAGCCCAGTAGACCGAAATTTTTTTTTTTCGAATTTTTTTTATCAAACTTTTTAAAATCTTTTTTATAAATTTATACATATATATTTTTTCAAAATTAATGGGTATTTAAAAGGTGTGGACAAAATTTTGGGTGTCAACATACCTGGAAAACAATCACTCCAAACGTAACTATTGGGAAGTTATGTTTTGTTGTCACTAATTTGGGGATTTTATAAGTGTTCTAAATGATAGGAGTTAAGTGAATAACACAACTTATTATGATAACCTTTGTTATTTATTATATTGAATTCCAAAATTATAACCGTTGTATGTAACCATTGATTGTTGGTTATAAATAGCCACACCATATTATTGGGAAAATTGTCCAAAAAACCTTAAACTTATTGTACAACAGCAGGGTAAGAATAGCAAGAGTGTTAATAACTTTCATACAGCTATCACTTAACTATCATAACTATTTTTTGCTCACTTAAGTATTACAAATTTGAAAAATCAATCATTTTAGTGATATCGGCAATTTGTCTCCTCGAAAAATCCGATTTGGATGTCAGTCGTACTACGTGACTTCGCTGGCGTTGACATAAACAATTTTTTAATATTTAAATTACTTTTTTATTTTTATTTTCCTCTCTCTCTCTCTGTAGGCAAGGGTCGCCAACAAGGTCACACTCCCCCACAACCTTCGTCATAAAGGCCCTAGGCAAGGGCATCGCGAACTTGCCAGCCACGGGCGATAACACCTCGCCTTGATCTAGCGAGGGCCTTTGCAGCTGAGGGTGAAGCAACTCTTGCCTAGTTGGGCAAGGACTGGCAAGGGATGCTAGTGACCCTTATTGGCCCTAAACAAGGGGAAAAAAGCAAAAGAAAAACAAAAAATTAGAAAAATCCACTTAGGATGATTTGATAGAATTGTCACTCAAATGATCAATTTTACTCCAATGTATTATTTAAGTGAGTGAAAAAAATTATGATACTCAAGTAAGCACCGTATAAAAATTATGATACTCATGTTTTTTTTTTCCCCTATAACGATCAATTTAGTCCTAAACATTTAATTGTGCAAATTTAGACCAAAAGCCTATTGATGGAGCTCCTATACTGTTTAAGATTTCGAAAATCCTACCTAAAAATTAGAACCATTAAATGCAGATTTAATTATGGCTAGAGTTGAGGTGAGGTTGGTTCGACCTCATTGACTTAGAAAGTTACTTATGGAACAAGTTACTTATGAAATTCATATCCAAAACAATATAAAACAGATTTCTTCTCCGCATGTTCGCCATGCAACCGACCTTGTCAAGGTAGTGCTGGAGCCTCTTAGCTGTCCGATTAATTGGTTCTTTGTTCAAGATTCATACGAAAGTTTCCATTTTTGGACCGCCCCTTTGGATTCTGATTCGTGTTTTTATTCATTCAGGAAGTTCTAACTTTTTATGTGCCGGCTCTGTCGTGGTTTTCTCGCCGTCCCAACTGTGCTGAAGCTTCCTTCCTTTTCGATCTTCACGTAGGCATGGGGTCGCGAGAGATCGGCTCTGATGAGCCCCTGACGCCGGCGGGCCGCCTGTTCCTCCAGAAGGAGATGAACCAGGTGATCTACTGTGCCATCGGCATGAAGCACCCCCTGGACTTTGACGCCCTTAATTCGGCCATCCAGAGCTCCGTCATGGTGAAGCACCCCAGGCTCTGCAGCCTCATGGTGCGGGACTCCGCGGGTCGAGAGCACTGGAGGAGGACCCACGTCGACATCGACCGCCATGTTGTCGCGGTCCATGGCCCCGTCGCCGACGGCCTCTCGGACGAGGAGGCGGTCAACGAGTACCTCGTCCACCTGTCCACTGACTCGCCGGGGCTCCTCGGCGACGACAAGCCCCTGTGGGACGTCCACCTCCTGATGGCTCACCGGTGCTTGGTGCTCCGGATCCACCATGCACTCGGGGATGGGATCTCACTGATGTCGATGTTCCTGAACATGTGCCGGCAGGTGGACAACCCCGAGGCGCTGCCGACGATCGGTCCTCCATCGTCAGCTAAGAGGAGAGGCAGCGGCAGCGGCAAGTGGTGGAAGGCGGTAGTGAGGGTGTTGGGGGTGGTGTGGTTCACGTTGGTCTTCCTAGTGGAGTTCGTGCTGAGAATCATGTGGGTGAGCGACCGGAAGACGCCGGTGAGCGGTGGCGCAGGGGTGGAACTCTGGCCGAGGAAGCTGGCCACGGCGAGGTTTTCGCTGGAGGACATGAAAGTGGTCAAGTCAGCTGTCGCTGATGCGGTAAATTCTAAAGTTTCATGTTTTTATTGCTCAAAAAGAGTAATAGCACAACGGATTCGATACTTTCTAATTTGTTCAATCTTTTCTTTATGCACAAATTATCACATGTGATCTAATTTAACAATTTTATAGTAAAATTTAACAAAAACGAACGAAAGATAAAGTTCTCACAAGTTTACTAATACGGGGGGTTTTTGGTTTTAAAAAAATTAATTTGGGTGAATTTGACATGGATATATCGATTTAGGGTTTTCCGTAACATTAACTTATTTAAAATGCAGAAAAAAAAAAAAAAAAAAAAGTTAAAGCTTAAAAAGAAAGAGAGAGATATCGCAGATTCCTAGCGAGCGCTGATGCCAATTCCGAGGGTCAGCCGGGATTAGTCGAATGATGCCAAGGTCGATTGTGAGTGCTTGTTAGGGTTTGCACGACTTTCTCGAGTGCAAGCAATACTACATTTATGGGTCATTTATCTTTAAAAGAAGAATGTTATATGCTTTTCTTGAATGTCATGACTACCAATGCATTTTGTTGTACGCAACTTCTAGATGATACCGACCACAGGAAAAAAAAAATTCAGATGATGAATCTCATTCATTGCTGCAAATGCAGACCATTAATGATGTGCTCTTCGGGATCATATCGGCCGGCTTGTTCAAATACCTGGACCACCAGTCTCCCGATGGTAAAAAATGGAATAGCATTTCTGATAGTTCTCTCGATTTTTGTCGATTCAAAGACGATGAATCTCAACCACTACAATGCTCATTTGCTTTTGTTAGCTATGCGGGAAGGGACTCGAATAACGGGAGCGGCGATGGTTAACCTGCGAGAACAATCGGGACTGCAGGTGATTCTCACTATTGTTCCCCTCGTTTCTCTTTTCTTTCATGATCTCACTTATTTTCTTGGCCTTTTTAACGGAAGTTGATTGAATTGAGTGGGGTGTTGGTATTAATCAGGAACTATCCAATATGATGAAAGGCAACCCGGGACTGCGGTGGGGTAACAAGATAGGGTTTCTCCTCCTCCCCATTCACTACCACAGAAGCTACGGCGACCCTCTCGAATACCTGAGAAAAGCCAAGTCAATGATCGACCGGAAGAAGAAGTCCTTGGAGGCTCATTTCTCCTACAAAATCGGGCATACCGTCATGACTTATCTAGGAGCACATGTAAGGATCAGTTAGTTCTCGCCTCTACAATTTGGAAAACAGAACGAGAATAAGCTGACAAACGCACGCAATCTATTTGGTTTTTACTGATGCAGGTTGCGAGCTTGCTCAACTACAGGATCATCTGCAACACCACGTTCACCATCTCGAACGTTGTCGGCCCGCAAGAGGAGATTGCGATGGGGGGCAACCCTGTCACGTACATAAGGGTAAACACCTCGAGTTTACCTCACGTAAGGCTCCAAAACACTCAAGCCTCGTCGTTTTTCCTTTCTCCTCCTTCTCTTTGGTATCTAGAATGGAATCTATATCAGGACTGATGTGGGGGTGTTTGGGGAGATGCGATGTATGCAGGCACTCACAATGCACATGGTGAGCTATGCGGGGAGGGCGGAGATGCAGATTCTGGTGGCCAAGGATATCATCCCCGACCCTGATTTTCTGGCCAAGTGCTTTGAGGATGCTTTGCTCGAAATGAAAGCAGCAGCTTCTCCCGCCTTGAACTCGAAGAAATAAACAGGGAAACATTATCATGATGTTAAGAGGGAAAATCTACATTGTATTTATACATGTGTGATTACACATAGGGACTCGAAGATATGATGTTCTCTTTGGGCAAGAGGGAACATTTTAGGCCATCGATCCTAATTTCGTCTTTATGTCTTACTTTATTGATGAAGTTAGTCAGATACACCACGAGTTTGGGGTCTATCCACTCAATGTTGGGCTTTATGCGATCGAACAAGGAAATAAACATAGGTATATTAATATGAATTTGATGGGATGGAATTATGTTATTTGAATGTTCACTTGTGTCTACATTTAATCAGGGATAAGTGCACTATTAGTGCCTTAACTTGTACGGCGCTCACTTTTGTGTCATAACTTTTTAGCGGCTCACTTAAGTGCGAAAATCGGAGAAAAATGACCACTTAAGTACCATCGTTGATCTGCTTAGCCAGATGGAAATCTTATGTGGCTTTTTTTTTATTAATATTTTTAACTAATGTGGTTTGCTAGAACACAAGGATGTTGAATAACGTCATTAAACCAATTTTTCGTGGATTACTTAAGTGTCAAATTTTTTGAAAAATGATTTTTTTAATGCCAATTTTTCGTTGGCACTAAAAAAATTATTTTTTGAAAAATTTGGCATTGAAAATAAATTTTCAAAAAAAAATGACACTGAAAAAATCGTTTTTCAAGAAATTTGGCACTGAAAAATCATTTTTCAAAATCTTGGCACTGAAAAATCATTTTTCAAAAAATTTGGCACTTAAGAGATATGCAAAAAGTTGGTTAAACAAAATTTCATGCCATGTCAGCTAAAAAATTTAATTAAAAAAGTCATGTAGTTGGAATATGTTGCCGAATGCATTTAAGTGATCATTTTTTTCTCCGATTTTGACACTTAAGTGTGTCGGTAAAAAATTGTGGCACTAAGGTAAGCACTGTACATAAGTTAAGGCACTAATAATGTACTTCTCCCATTTAATCACATTACTTTAACATACATTTTATATCAATCATGATGAGAAGAATAACAATGTGTTGTAACTTTTATACGGCGCTCATTTGAATGTTTTAACTCTCTTTTTTCACTCATTTAAGTGTTATATTAGAGTAAAATCAATCATTAGGTGCCAATTCCGGCCAATCATCCAATGTGATTTTTTTAAAATTTTTATTTTTTTCCCACTTTCTTTTAGAGCCAACGTGACCCTCATTGGTTGGGAAACCCTTGCCCTGATTGGGCGATGGTTGCCTCGCCCTCAATCGCAAAGGCCCTAAGTAAGATAGTGTCGCCTACAGTCGCCAAGAGCTAGTGAGGGCCTTTTTGACCTCATCCACAATCAACAAGGTCATGATGGCCTCACCCTAGGGCCCTCACAACCAAATTTGGGCAAGGTGGCCCTCACCCTCAATGGTGAAAGCCATAGGCGATTACCCTCACCGGCTCATATAACAAGGGAAAAAAAATTAAAAAAATTAAAAAAATTTAAAATTATTTAAAATATTTAAAAATTATCAATGTTAGTCTTGGCAAAGCCATAAAGGATGATCACATGTCCACGTTAGATTTTCTAACAAGGGAAATTATTAATGGCGCTCAAGTGATTAATTTTTCAAATTTATGATACTTAAGTGAATGAAAAAAGTTATGGCACTCAAGTGAGTATTACAAAAGTTGACACTCCTACTGTTTATACCCCACATCAATCTTGCACACCTAACCTTGAACATTATTACCTGCTATATTTAATTACTGTAGTTGTGCATTAATGATGGATGTCTTTATTGCTCCAGTCAATTGAATGGAGAAATAAAGCTAGGTACATTAATATGAATTTGATGGGATAGGCGTCTCTCTACTTGTGTCTATATATGATCACATCACTTTAACATATATTTTATATATATCTAGCATACTTAACATCCGGAATTTAATACCTGCACACTTTGTTGGTTTATAACAATTGTGCATTGATGATGGATGCCTCAATTGCTCCACGCCGTTGAACAGAGAAATAAAACTAGGTACAGTACTATGAATTTGATATGATGGGCATGTTTTTCTACTTATGTTTATATTTGGTCACATCAACATACATTTTATTTATCAATCTTGCATACCTGATATCGAAAATTATTACTTGCCATATTTAGTTGGTTTACAATAATTGTGCATTGATGGTAAATGCCTCAACTGCCTAACACATATTTTATTTTATTTTTTCATATTTTTATCAAAATAAGCTTAGGCTGCCTGTGGCTTAGGAAGGGATTTTGGGTCTTCAAAGCCTTTGAGTGAAAATTGTCGTTTTTGGTAAAATTGGCTAAGCCTAAAACTTAAGGCAAGTCCTCCTTGCTTCTGGCTTTGCAGTGTTCTCGAAATTTTCTCGTAGTTCAATAAATAACATTGCTGAATTTCTACCTTACCCTCGAGCCCTCATTTCTAGTGTTCATCGTCTCTCTCGACACTAGTCACTTTGAATTCCGGTCGACGTGAGCCCAAAGTCAATGGTCATCGAGGGACGGTCGACGATGCCAAGATACTTCATTTGTCGGGTTTGGATTCATCTTCTCCCTATCTAAGTTCGAGATATGATCATCAATTTGACATCTCGCTCAATGATTGTGCTCAGTTCAGGGATGGTTGATAATGGTTGATGAGAGTGGCTAAGGGTCACCAAAGGTCTAGGTTCGAGCAGTTGGGTCCTCAATCGAGAGTCTTAATCACCAAGCATATGGTTTCATGAGGGTTTGGATTGCTGAGGTCATGTGACCCTCGACATTGTCTCTGACTGACTTATTCGATAGCTCGATTAATGCCAATATTAGATTTTTTTTCAGACCAATTTGCTTCCGCGATGACCACGAGAAATGAATACCCCATTCTCTAGTTCCAATTCGACATGTATTCCTCTGTTTTCCATTTTTCATTTTCACTTCAAAGCTATTTGGCAAACAATATATCACATAATCATTTAACCAAATGATATTTGTTTTAAGTAAAATGAACCTTAAATCCAAAAAATAAATAAATTGGGAAACGAATTCAAAACTCTCCCAAACACGCACTCTTAATGAACCTATCATTTGATGAATAAAATGATAATCATAACACCTAAAAACCTTGAAAAAAAATTACAAAAAAAAAAAAATCAAAGACAACATCCCGAGAAAGATAAAACACTTGGCAAGAATTACACATCCTCACGTGACGGCGGGTCGAGAGACTTGAGAGCATCGCGGAATTGAATGGTCCGGACCGAGTCGCGACACGTCGGGGGCCGGGGGTGCTCTTATCCGCTTTCAAGAATTTACGATTGGCGATGGACGCAGCTGCAGCTTGTCGTGAGAGATTGCAGAGCCAAGAAGGAGGAGGAGAAGGAGGAGAAGAATGAAGGTGGGAGTGATTCATGGAGCTCCTGGCGCCACCCTGCTTCCCTTGCCACGCGCCAGAGCTACCGTCAAATGCTCTTCCTCTTCTTCTTCCGGTACTCTTATCTCCTTCTCTCCCTCTCCCCTCTCTCCCTCTCTTTCTCTCGGTGAATTTCGTCTTTGCTCCATATTTTCCGAGTTAAATCGCTGGCAGATGAAAGACCCATTTCTCTGTTTTCGTTAAGCTTTGGATGGTACTGAAGTAATTTCACTGTGGTGATTGAATTTGCCGCATCCGGACGACTTAGTCGTGAAACCCCCCCATTTCTTGGGAGGGGTGAAGGCGATGCAGATGTGGTAGTTTTTTAATTCTTTCGGTGTTGGACCAGGACCAAGTCCAGGGTTCATGATGGGATTGAGTTGAGCTTGTCTTTCTTTTGAGCGAGCGTATAGAAGTAGTAACATCTTCAAGAATAGGGAGCATGTGCGGTAGAATAACAATACCTTCCATTGAAGCTGGACTTTATGCTTCCGCCGACAATGGACAATGGATTGTTGTTGACAGAATGACTGAATTTTAAACAAAGGCAATGGCACTACGCTCAGCAGTTAATTTGTTTAAAGCTGAATAATAGCAGCATGAAGTTGAAGTTCTAATCACTATGGTTAAGCTTTCATTAGTTATACCACCTACATTCTTGAGGCAGGGCTCGAATTTTTCTGAAAGACTTATTTAAGGTGATTGTGTACTATCCAAGCTCAGCTTCTTCCTTTTTGGGTCTTGGGTTTGAAAACTGACTTACTTTTAACGACATCTCAATGCTTTTGAAAATGAAGATTTAGTATGAAGCTATTTTTTCCTCTCTGTTGTTTGTTTTTGATTTTCTGCACTATTGTTCACTCCTTTTCATGCTTAGGCTGAGTTGCTTGGGAGTTTGTGAATCAAAATGCAGGTCATTTATCTTTCATCAAGGATGTAGCTGCCACTGAACCTCCTAAGCATCTCCATTACTTGCTAAAAGTGCTTCAAACAAGAGGTACCTTTAAGTAAAACCTTGCTCCCTCAGATTGATTATGTGTTGCTCATGGTACAGGAGGACGTTCAAATTTTATGTTTAATGCTTTGTGGAGAAGATGATTTCAAATACAGGGCATAATTTGTCTGGACTGAAACTTGTCATGGTCGTCTTCATCTGTATTGATCGACCTTTGAGCAAAAAATTGTAGGAATCCTTTCTGCCTAGTGTCTTTGTTATGTGAGGAAGGGGTACTTATCAAAAAAAAGTTATCCCAAGGAAGAGTTGATTACTCTTTTCTGATGCTACTATTTAAGTCTTGTTGAAATTGTGATTCTGAAAGTTGGACATAGTTCATTAACGCCGTAGAATGGATCACAATGCACAAAATCAGTGTTTTAGCTAAAAGATATCAACTAACATCTAATGATTTTCTTTACTCACTGTTTTGAGCTGTTACAGAACTTGTCCTTCTAATTATTAAACTCTTTGGTTGCAGGTGAAACGATAGTATCTCCAGGATCTAGGCAAGGGTTGATCCCCCTAGTCATTCCTCTGGCGCAAAATCTTTCAGGTAGTGTATTTAGTTGTTTTAAGAATAAGGGCTAGCAACTCATGAAGCATCATCAGTTTGATGATGGAATTATTGGTCCGAATTAGGTGATGTTACTGGGTTGCTGAGGTGGCCAACAGCCCTACCTGGGTAAGAGACTGTAACTGTGGTGGATGTTAAAAAGTTGATCGTAGCTCTTGCACCCCTTCAATTATCTGTGGTTCATTGCCATTCATCACAGGATGGAGATGCCGGTTGTTGAAGTCCGCAAGCATGGCGTGTGGCTATTAGCTAAGAATGTAATACATTGAGCTACAAGATTTACTTTATGCATGAATATACGGGTCATCATGTTGTCTCCAGCATCCTAGGGTTGCTAATTGGTACTATGTGCATGCCAAGCAGTCCATGAGTTGAGCCCTTGCTCTCCCCCTTTACCATAATTATTTGCAGTTGGTGAAAGAAGCTTAGCATTTTTAGCTTCTGCAGAACAGGTTGATCAGTATATACATAGGATTCTTGTTGAAGAAGATGCCAATTCACAGAAGAGTAGTGATGAACTCTACCATGCTTCATCTGAGGCTGGTAAAGAACTTTACAACAAGGGTGATTTTGCAAAATCTCAGATGAAGAATCTTGAGGCATATCTTTTGAAAAAGGTAACCAAACAAGAAAGTGACTTGGCTTTCACTTTACACTGAATGCATTTGATTAATTTTTGCCTTTTTGTCTGTTTACAGGTTGGTATGTTTCCAGATGTCTTAGAGCACAAGGTGACTCGCCACTTTGACGAGGGGGATGAAGTGGGTTCCTACCAACTTGTCTTTGTATTTCCTTTTTTTTCATATTGTCTGGCAGTGGCTTCATTGTGAACATCATAATCCTGTTTGCAAGGTTTCAGCCATGGTGACTGGAGAGTTCTACTCAAAGAAAGATCTCTTTCCAGGATTTGGACGTCCTTTTGCCTTTTATGCAGAGATTTTACTAAGGTCATTCTACTTTATTCACATGCTATTTTCCTGTTCTCTCTCTCTCTCTCTCTCTCTAGATATACCTCACATTTGGCAGAGTTGGACGGGCCTCAGAAGCTAAAGATGCTGCCAGGGTGGCTCTAAAATCGCCCTGGTGGACATTAGGCTGTGCATATGAGGTATGCCTATTCATTATTATGGAACCATTTTGTTTCAGTGCCTCTTGTGCTCATTGCCAGAATGTCGGGTGGTTCAGGAAGTCGCTCAAATAGCACAGTGGGAGGATGAACAAATAGAGTACATCAAAGAAAAAGTGTCAGAAGAGGGAAAACAAGAGGATATCAAGAAGGGCAAGGCACCTGCGCAGGTATCTCGGGTTGCATAGCTCATCCATCTCCAGGAAGAAAAGAATTATTCATTATAGAAAGAGATTCCTGTTTGATTTGTTGGTTTCGAAACCTAAGGAGTAACTAATACTTCTTTGTTGTACTGTAAGGTCTCTTTGGACGAGGCCGCTTTCTTGCTAGATTTAGCTTTTGTTGAGGGGACTTGGTCTGACTATCTCGAGCGAATCGCCGAATGTTACAAGGAAGCGGGACTCGATGATATAGCCAAGTTCATTCTCTACCGGGATTGAGAACAAGCCGAATGAGGATCACAGCATCTTTCATCCAATGAAGCCATGATCATTCTGATTCGAAGACAATGTCAACGGCGATGCATATTAGTCCTAGGATCCACGGAAAGAGCAAGGAATGATTTGAAGGGATCATAGCATTTCCTGGTGAAGGGTCAGATCCGATGCGAAATGTTCCAGGGAGCCGGTGGTTTACATGTTTTTAAGCCGGGGTTGGTGTACTTCTTCAGTTGATTCTTTTGAGGGAATGGAAAGGCTGATCTAACTGGTGAGGCTATTCTTGTAGATTGATGTTTTCAATGAAATGAGCAGACTGAGTCCTTGTCCTGTGAGATTCCGCTGTCAAAGTTGATACTGTCAAAGTTGATACTTTGCGATCGGCCTACATCCATAGCTTAGCTCCACCAGTAGTGTAGTCTGGTGGTGCATATGATTCTACAAAAGCACAAATAGGGGCATCAATCCATAATTTGATCGTGACATGACTTGCCTTTTTTATCGGGAATTACCTCCATTCCATGTAGGGGTGTAAGTGGTTCGGTTCGGTTCGGTTTTCTCGGAAAACCGAACCGAACCGAACTGATAAGGAAATACAATGAACCGAACCGAAATCCGAACCGAACCGAACCAAACCGAACAGAAATTTCGGTTCGGTTTTTTGGTTTTTCCTTACTATTTTTTTTGTTTTTTTTTTTGCAAAAGAGAAAACTCAAAAATCAATGGGAGCATAAACGCGTCCGGGCGTGGAAATCAGATCACCACCGTCACCTGAGTCAACGTCAACGGCGGCTCCTCGATCTTGGATGGCCGGTGGAGTCGATTCTGGAGAGGAGGGAGCTGAGGGATGGAGCAGATCTAACGGGAAGAGGGAGCAGATCTGAGCAAAGGGAAAAAAAATGGAGGAACGGAGGCTGGTCAAAAGGTGAGGAGGGGGGACGATTTTCGGTGAGCAGGGACGGCTGGCTTGGGAGAACAACGAAGAGTAAGGAGGCTGTTTTTCTGGTGCTGAACAGAAGAGGAAGGAGGCTGTTTTCTGACGGAGTCTTCTTCGAAGGCGGACGGCCTCGATTGCGCCCTCCGATGGCCCGGGAGGAACGATAGCCACGACGGCGAAGGGGACGCACGGCAAGCCCTGGGATCCGCATCGGAGGAGTCCCGATGGTGCAGGTGGTGGGGCTGGTGGTGGTCGGATTTCCGGCTAGAGACGTAGAGAGACACGGAGTGGGGGAACGAAAGGGGCAAAGCAGGAGGCTGGTGGAGGTCATATTTTGTTTTGTGCTCTAGAAGACCGGTTCAATTCGGTTAATCGATTTAGTTCGGTTAACCGAATTGAATAGATTTTGAATTAGGAGATATAATTTGATTTTTTCGGTTAATCGAGCCGGGAACCGAACCGAAAGCAACGTGAAATTTCGGTTCGGTTCGGTTCGGTTCGGTTCGGTTTTCGGTTTCCGGTTCGGTTACTGACACCCCTAATTCCATGTTCGATATACCTCTCGATCGGTATGCACTTTGCTGTCCGAGCAAAGCAGGGATGGTGAGAAATGTCGAACTAGCAGAGCGGAAGAGGAGTACTGCAAAATTAGTAAGATTATTTGCAATCATAAATGACCTAAGTATTGGTCGAGTTAAAAGATTCTTACCTTAAACACGTCATGTGTTACATCTATTTGTGAATACTAACGCTTCAAATTTAACATTTTAATTGTCTATCGGGGATAAGGATGGTGAGGATATGTATATAAGGAAAATGAATTAGTTATTATAATTATTTATTGGACGATATCTTATTATTCAAGTGATTCCGCTTCCTTCCATTTAACAAACTCTCCGAATTATCGCCACCCTCTAAAAATTACTATATTCTTGCATTAGCCGGATGGGCAAGAATACAATGGCAAATGAAAATTTTGAAAAAATAAAATCAAAGTGAAGCATGTACTTAGTTTAGTTTCTTCCATGAAAATGAAGAGGTACAAGGATAGTTCCATATATATTTAAATGATTTTCGATGGTTAATTTTTCATTTTTTTTTCCAAAGGACATAGAATATTCTCGTAATTTCTTGATAAGGTAAGTTTATTTATTCCCATCCATTTTCTGTACGAAATCCCGAACGTGGCCCTGGCTTCCCCGCGTGGCCACGGACTGGAAACCGCCTCCAGCGGGGCGATACCGTAATTTACCATCGGGTCTACGGAGGAAAGAACCCCTCCCCAATCAACTCCTCCCATCTCCTCCAATTTCATTTTTCGCAGCAGGGGAGGGGCGAGGCTGCGAACTCTCTCTCCATCACTGAAGAAAGATCAAACCCTCCTTCCGATCCCCTTCGATTCCGCATGGAGATCTCACCGGCGGGCCTCGCCGACGCCGCCCCCTCCGGTTACGCCGCCGCCGCCGCCGCCGCTCCTCCCTCCTCCTCGTCCTCCTCCCCCGACCCCGGTTCGGCCCCGCGGCCTGAGCAACCCGCGCCCGCTCCGGAGCAGGCTCGCCGGTTGAAGTTCGACGACGACGACGACGAGGAGGACGTGTGCCGGATCTGCAGGAACCCCGGCGACGCCGACAACCCGCTTCGGTATCCGTGCGCTTGCAGCGGCAGCATCAAGTTCGTGCATCAGGATTGTCTCCTCCAGTGGCTCGATCATAGCAATGCTCGTCAGTGCGAGGTTGGTTTATTCGCGCGCCTCGATCATCAATTTGTCGTGACAAGGAAGTGCCGGAATTTGTTTCGACTCTTGATTCGTATTTCCACTTTGATAGGAAATTAGGGCGTATTCTGGAGTTATGGCTCGTTTCGTTCTGACTGGAAAGTGCCAGAATTTTGTTGAGCTCTTAATTCGTAATTCCTTTTTGATATAATTAGGGTTTCTTTTGTAGTTATGTCTCGTTTCGTTTTTGACTGGAAAGTGCCAGAATTTGTCCTTTATGATAGAATTAGGGTTTCCTCTGTAGTTATGGCTCGTTTTGTTTTTGACTGATGAGATGATGCATTTAATGGGACCTATGTGCATATAAGTTCTGTTCTTGGACGTAAAATATTTATTTATTTTGAGATTCTTTAGTGAATTTGACTTTGCCATGCTTTGAGCCCGATAACCTGTGTTTGCAACAAGTGATCGGAAGTTTCTCCAAAGATTAATTGCGAACAAATCTTCCAAAGGCATTCTTTTAGACATAACTAGTTGCTTTCATTCTCTCTCTCTCTCTCTCTCCCTTTCCGGGAAGGGGGGCATAATTGTATCGGCTATCAAATGACGTGTATTGTTTTCAGTGAATTTTGTGCATTTATATTTGTTTCTTGTAATCATAACTTATTTGAAGTCTTTTTTTTTTCATTAATGATCTAGCAGCTACTTAGTGAATCGATACGCAAGTAAGCTAAATAGGCATGTGATATTTTGGTAAGCTACTGGAGCGATTTGTGTCAACTTGTCGTTTTTCATTGATGATCTAAAAGGTGGCTTGGTGGATGGATACATGTTGGTTAGCTAGTGCTATTATCTGCTCTTCTTTAGTCAGTTTCTTCTTAGTGGGTCCTAGTAGCTGTCTTTTAGACTCACTCAATTGTAGTTGGGATGACTTTTTTGTGTGTGAAAGTGTACGAATTACAGCAGAAAGCTTCCACTTGTTGTGGCGTAGGATGATTCAAATTTAGGTTCTGAGAATGTGGGAATAGTGGTTCTGGACAAGGTTGAGTGTAATATATTTCATCGTGCTACTTATTTTTACCAGGGCTGTCAATTCTGATCACTGGGCCCAATAGTCTTCGTCCTTGTACCTTCTTATTGATCCTTGGGGTAGCTGGACTTTTTGGTGGTGAGTATTTATGATTTATCTGATTTATTGCAGGTGTGCAAGCATGCATTTGCCTTCTCGCCTGTCTATGCAGACAATGCTCCAGCAAGGCTTCCTTTTCAGGAGTTTGTGGTTGGGATGGCAATGAAAGCTTGCCATGTTCTGCAATTCATTTTGCGCCTTACTTTTGTTCTTTCTGTTTGGCTCCTCATAATTCCCTTTATTACATTTTGGATATGGCGGCTGGCTTTTGTGAGGAGTTTTAATGAAGCTCAGAGACTGTTCCTGAGTCACTTGTCAACTACAGTCATTCTCACTGATTGCCTGCATGGATTCCTGCTTTCTGCAAGTATTGTCTTTATATTTCTTGGAGCAACTTCTTTGAGAGATTACTTCAGGCATTTAAGAGAGCTTGGAGGTCAAGATGCTGAGAGGGATGATGAAGGGGACAGAAATGGTGCCAGGGCTGCAAGAAGACCTGTTGCACCACCTAATAGGAACTTGGCTGGTGATGCTAATGGTGAAGAAGCTAATGGTGCCCAAGGAATTGCTGGTGCTGGTCAAATTATTAGACGAAATGCAGAAAATGTTGCAGCTCGATGGGAGCTGCAGGCAGCTCGTCTTGAAGCTCACGTTGAGCAAATGTTTGATGGTCTTGATGATGCTGATGGTGCAGAGGACGTGCCCTTCGATGAACTGGTTGGCATGCAGGGTCCAGTTTTCCACTTGGTTGAAAATGCATTCACAGTAAGTCTCTTTTCTGGTTGGGTTATTTGCGATCTTTGCTGTTCGTGGCTGAGCTGAAGAAGTTTTTTGTCTTTATGCTCCTTGAGAATTTTCTTTTGCTAAATTCCCATATTGACTAATTGGATTTCTTCCTCTGCAGGTTTTGGCAAGCAACATGATTTTCCTTGGTGTCATAATCTTTGTCCCCTTCTCCTTAGGTCGGGTCATGCTCTATTACTTAACATGGCTTCTTGCTAATGGCCCAGTATTGTCGAAAGTCATGCCACTCACAGATTCAGCTCTATCCTTGGCGAATATTACATTGAAGAATGCATTAACTGCTGTTACAAACTTGTCTTCTGAGGGTCAAAGTGACAATCTGGTTGGCCAGGTTGCAGAGGTTTTGAGTTCAAATGCCAGTGGTTTAAATGAAATCTCCAGCAACATAAGCTCAAATCTCTCTGGGGATTTACTGAAAGCAGCTCCCATTGGAACATCAAGGCTCTCTGATGTCACCACTCTTGCTATTGGATATTTGGTGATCTTTTCTGCGGTGTTATGCTATCTTGGGATTGTTCTTTTGATTCGGTACACAAAGGGTGAGCCGCTGACCAACCGGAGGTTCTATGGTATTGCCTCAATAGCAGAGACAATTCCATCTCTTCTTCGGCAGTTCTTAGCTGCTATGAGGCATTTGATGACAATGATCAAGGTTGCTTTTCTCCTAGTAATTGAACTTGGGGTATTCCCATTGATGTGTGGATGGTGGCTTGATGTTTGCACGATAAGAATGTTTGGGAAGTCAATGTCAAACAGAGTCCAATTCTTTTCACTTTCCCCTTTAGCAAGCTCATTGGTTCATTGGGTTGTGGGAATAGTTTACATGCTTCAGATAAGCATTTTTGTCAGCCTTCTCAGAGGGGTATGCACCTTTCTACTTTGTTAATTGCTTAGTCATTCTATATATTGTAAACATTACCACATAGCTTTCAGGTTCATCTCTTTAGCCTTTTCTTTTCGATGTGTCTATCAGGTTCTGCGTAATGGGGTTTTGTACTTCCTTCGGGATCCTGCTGATCCAAACTATAATCCATTCCGCGATCTCATTGATGACCCCGTCCACAAGCATGCTCGCAGGGTTTTGCTGTCAGTGGCTGTTTATGGTAGTTTAATTGTGATGCTGGTCTTTTTACCAGTGAAGCTTGCTATGCGGATAGCGCCCTCCATCTTTCCTCTTGATATATCGTGAGATTGTCTTCTTACCTACATTTGCAGTTTTGAGGTTTCTGTGTCATCTACTTTGCAGACCCTTACAACTTCCTTGTTTTTTTCTGCAGAGTATCTGATCCCTTTACTGAAATCCCTGCTGACATGCTTCTCTTTCAAATCTGTATTCCATTTGCAATTGAGCATTTTAAGTTGCGGTCAACTATCAAATCCCTTCTTCTCTATTGGTTTACGGCTGTTGGCTGGGCCCTGGGCTTGACTGATTTCTTACTACCTGGACCTGATGATAATGGCACCCAGGAAGCTGTAAATGGAGAGCCAGCAAGGCAGGATCGACTGCAGGTAGTTCCACATGGTGGACATGATAGAGCTATGGCAGTCGCTAATGATATTAATGATGTGGAAGAGTATGACGATGAGCAATCCGACTCTGAGTAAGTTTATATTGTATTCCACAACTTCAATGCTTATGCCTAAAAGGGTCTTATATTCTGAATACAAGTAGAAACTTCAGTTGGATGAGGTGTTATTTAACATATTGTAGCAGGTACAGCTTTGTCCTCCGTATTGTCCTCTTGTTAATGGTGGCATGGATGACATTACTTATCTTCAACTCAGCATTAATCATAGTACCTGTTTCACTTGGACGAAAATTGTTCAATGCCATTCCCCTTCTCCCAATAACTCATGGGATCAAGTGCAATGGTATGCGGTTGGTTCAAATTGTTTTAGCTGTGACTCATATCTCTGGATAAGGACTGATGATTTTGTTTGAACTGATATGCCATTGTTTGTAGATCTATATGCTTTCATTATTGGTAGCTACGTTATTTGGACTGGGATTGCGGGATCAAGATATACAGTTGAGCACATTAGGAGTAGGAGAGCTGCTATTTTGCTGGGTCAAATCTGGAGGTGCAGTTGTATTGTCATCAAGAGTTCTGCTCTACTTTCATTATGGGTGAGAAGCATCTCTCTTCGTTGCCAGTAATTTTTAGTTTCCTAGAGGTAGTTATTTATGGATTATTCTGTCACTGATTTCTGCAATTGCCGTGCAGATTTTGGTCATTCCAGTGTTGATTGGCTTGCTCTTTGAACTTTTGGTTATTGTGCCTATGAGAGTGCCTACAGATGAGAGTCCTGTTTTCCTCTTGTATCAAGACTGGGCTCTCGGACTTATCTTCCTGAAGATCTGGACTAGACTGGTTAGTCTCTTTATTTGGATTTAGAGGGACATGTATAAGCTGGTAATTTCCCCATTTGAAATATGCTATATGCTCTTGCATACTTAGTAGTATGGAGGGGCAAAAGTAGCTTGGTTGCTCCTGCATATAAGCTTCCTTCTCCTATTTGACTAATCATGTTTTTTTGTTCCCAGTGCATTTATTATTCCACATTACCAATATAGCTATCTCACTAAGAGTGTAGAGAGATCAAAGTGGTGGTGGTGGTTTGAGAAGGAGATGTTTCTTGCTTGAGGAATAACTTGTCTTCTGTAGTGCTTCCTTACTATGCAACACTGTATTTGAAGAGCTTTTAGTTAGTATGCAGGGTGGAGATGAAACAAAGTCAGGCAAAAAAACTTTTTATTCTTTAAAAATTTGGGGTGTATTTATTATTAACCGAAGAATCTAGACATTGCTATTTTATGTCTGCAATATTTCCCATCTTCGGGTCATCCCTTCTATTAATTGACTTTGGGAATCCCAGAGATTATGAATCTATTGATTTGAACCCCATTCTACTTCTTCTGTAGGTCATGTTGGATCATATGATGCCATTTGTCGATGAGAGTTGGCGGTTAAAGTTTGAAAGGGTGAGAGAGGATGGTTTCTCCAGGTTGCAGGGCCTTTGGGTGCTCCGCGAGATCGTTCTACCAATCATGATGAAGCTTCTGACTGCTCTCTGTGTACCTTATGTTTTGGCAAGAGGGGTGTTTCCTGTGTTTGGATACCCTTTAGTGGTTAATTCTGCTGTCTATCGGTTTGCGTGGCTGGGATGCCTCGGCTTGAGCTTAGTATGCTTCTGCGCCAAGAGGTTCCATGTCTGGTTCACTAACCTTCACAACTCCATAAGGGATGATAGGTACCTGATTGGGCGCCGGTTGCATAACTTTGGGGAGGACACTGAAGTTAAGAAGCAAAATGAGGCAGAGGCATCAGCAGATTCCCCAACCACTAGCATGCCAGGAACTGGTTTGGTTCATCGGGACAGGGAGGTTGATGTGGGATTGAGGCTGAGGCGTGTAAACTGACAGTGACGCTTGAAAAAAGGGGAAATGAGGAGGTTTCGGTCCTTAATATTTAAATGTCGGTGTCAAGCTGTGTGCACCCTTTCACCTTTTATTGCTCGTGAAAGTTCTAACGAAAGGGTTGGGCTTACGTTACTTTAGCAAGTAGAATCATTAGGGTCTTATACATGTGTAGCACATATTCTGTTGAAACTCAGCATCTTTGATTGCGAGGGAATACAACACATATGTTCACCCAGCTTGTGTTTTTTGTATGTGGTTACCGATCATGTGGCAACTAATGGCACACTTGCAGAGTGGTGTCGTAGATGTGCCCAGGCCAAGCCATTTGCTCTATCGTCTTATGTCAAATGTGGTCAAGTTTCTGCCATTATCGCACTGATGTTTTAAGTGCTGTGAAATTCAAGCGGCATTAACAGAGGTGCAACGTTAGCATGTCAAAGCTAATTTAGAAGTGTGCATCATAGACGACTTGCTTTGTTGCACACCTCGTTATCATAAGCACCTGGAACATTGCACGGTATACTTGAGATGGGCGACCATCATGTAATGCAACTCGACTATGGTGATCGAGATGGGCGACCATTATGAAATGCAACTAACCAGCAAATTTGTGCGTAGACTGGTGATCGACCCAGGAGGTGCAAATTCATAATGGACACAAATTATTATACACCAAATAACATCAAAGGTGCTACCTCGAAAACTAATTAGATTGTTGCAAGCAGCACTAATGAAGCAGGCTTTGGAAGAATCAGTCTGTTACCGCAACATCCTACTTGGAACAAGAAGGGCATCTTTGATTGAATCGAGTTGCGGTAACATACCCATCGTTTGATGACAGTCACCCTCACATAAAAACATTATAGAAAAGTATAGGTTCCACTACGTAGAATTTGCTAGATAAGGCGTAGAACTTGCTAGGGAAGGCATAAAATTTGAACCTGCCTACTTGGAGCCGACAATGCACAATAACGAAGTAAGCTAACTTGCTAAAACTGCCCTGCCGTTTTGGCTTTAGACGATGGCGGCAAAACCAACTCAAAAGACATAAAAGAACCAATTGGAAATGGAGATCATTGTATGTAAGCAGCATAAATCAAGCAAAACAAAGTGTGCAATCAATCACACTCACAAAATCAAATCTCAAGCAAAAAATAAGAGCAAAACAATCTTCTAGGTCTTTTCCAACTCCTCACAAACTCCTGGAGATACCCCACATGGCAAACTCTCTATCTGGCTACCGAAGGGAACTCAATCAGTCTCAAAGCCATAAATAGGACAGTCAGAAAATCCGGCGTCTCAAATGCGCAAAGCTACTCTCCAGCACTCAGGAAACAAGGTTGTCATTCAGAGAAAGAGATGAAAGCTGATCAGCCGCGCCACCAGCCTGTTGCTGTGCGACGCTCCTAAGGACCTCCATTGCTTCGGCCACTTTTGCTTTCAGGGCTTCTGGAGACTCCAGCAAATGCAAGACCTCAGTCTGATCCATTTCCAGAAGCATGCCAGTGACTTTGGCTGCTGCATCAGGCTCCAGTTGTTCCACCAGCGGATAAAGATTCTCACCCAACATCTGCAAGAGTTTTCCCACACATAATGAATAACGAGTCCATAGTCATTTCAGTAAACAAGTTAAGAGATATTCATCCTATGATCATACAGCATCAGCTTCCAAGTGTTACCAGGAAAAAAAAAATTATGCACAATGGGCTGTCATAAGGATGATGATCATATTACCACTACTGGATCATTTGTCCATATTCCGATATCACAGAATACACACTGAGACATCCAAAAGAATCTTACCACCTAGCCCTCATCGACTCAACAAAGCATATTTGTTTCCCAGCCACCTAATGCTCAATACGGTATTAAGAGAATGCACCCATTCTTTGGTGGGGGAGGGGAGGAAAAGCGTAAAATGTTGGTTTATTCAAGGCATTGCAGCTCCTACCGTTCTCTGCTGATCTGGGCTAGCGTTTGCTAGGGCAGAAGCCAAAGCTGTAATTGGAACACTCTGAGAAATCGGTGTATCACGTAGCGGCATTCCACCCATATCATATGGCATAGGCATCATTCCTCCTGCCACACCAGGCACTGACATATCAGGCAACCCACGTCCAGGAGGGTATCGATAAACACGTCCCCTTGGAAGCATCTGTCATTCAAATAAAGAGTAGAAAGCTTAATGCATGCTCAAATGATCCATTAGAGGAAACATCAAAGGAAAAGTACCAACCTGCTGTTGCATCATTGGGACTGGCTGCTGTGATTGCTGAACGACTCCTGCACGTCTCCCCCCTGGTCGCTGACCTTGCTGCCCCTGCTGAACCATAGGCACCAGGAAATTTGGCATGGGAGCTGCACCAGGTCTCATGCCAGGAACAAGCTGCTGTTGATACCCAAACCCAGGCTAAAAAAAAAGCAAAAAAGTTAACCACGAGATTGATGTTGGAAACTCGCAGTAAAGCAAAGAGCTATTGGCCATTGTGAATGCCTGGAGAAAACTAAAACATAGGAGAAATTACCTGGGGAGGCATGACAGCAGGAGGGGCTTGACCATAGAATAGCTGTTGACCAATACCTGGACCTCCAGGTGGATAAAATGGCATGCGAGGAGCAATAGTGGGTGCCATTGCAACTGGCCTCATTTGAGAAAATTGGGCCTACACGACACATCAGATAAGCGTCATATTTCAGGACATTCATCAATACTACATACTCCAAAAGTTTGTAGAAATTGCATGACATCAAAAGGATGCACACCTGCAACCTGGCTCTTCTGTCTTCCTTTCTTTGTGCATGTGCAACATACAGAGGCTTGCTGACAACCATTTTGCCGAGCATCTCAGAGAGCTGATTAGAAAGGAGAAAGAAACCAGGTGGTTGGGAAAAGAACCGTCATCTTCTAGGAAATTTTTTGAAATACAAATCAGAGAGGACAAGTAATTACTTACAGCTCTGGATGCCTCATCAGGAGTAGAGAAAGCAACAAATCCTGATCCTCTACTAATGCCATTAGGATCTCGCATAACCTGTTAAAATGAGAAGCATCGCCAACAAAATTAAATCAATAAAATGCTCAAAATTAAGAAATATGAAGGTGGATACTGGGCACATAACTTTCATCACAAAATAGAAACTACTAAGCAGAGGAGATGAAAATAACCTTGCACGATGTAATGTTACCAAATGGAGAGAACAGCTCCTTAAGCTTGTCATCATCTATGCTATCATCTAAATTCTTTATATACAAGTTCGCCCCTTGAAGTTTATCAGCTGCTTCCTTCATGCTCTGCTCAAATCGAATTTTCAGTTCAACTTCCCTTTCAGATTTCTTTTGAGCTTTCCCAACATACCATTCCTTATCATCAAATTTCTTCCCATTCAGAGCGTCAACTGATCTAGCAGCATCATCTGCATTCTCAAAGTTCACAAAACCAAAACATTTGGATTTTCCATCCACATCCCTCATCACCACAACACTAGTAATTGGTCCATATTCTCCAAAAACTGTTCTCAACTCTTCTTCAGTTGTCGACTCTGATAGGTTTTTCACATACACATTGTTAAATTTTGTCTTATCTTTGGCACTTTCTCTTTCCTGCTTGCGAAGGAAGGGTCCTACATACACTTGCTTGTCATTTAATAGCATGCCATTCAGCTTCTCTATAGCTTTCTGAGCAGATTCCTCATTATCATATTGTACAAAGCCATAGCCTTTGGACTGACCAGAAGGATCTGTAGCGACTTTGCAAGAGAGGATATTCCCAAAAGCAGAAAATGTATCATGCAATGCTTTCTGGTCAATTCCCTTGTCCAAATTCTACAAAATCAAAATACAGGCAAAATGGTTGACTAGCTAATATGTAAATCCAAGATATGTGAAAACTGGAAAGAGAAATGAGTAAAAAAGAAAAAAGAAAAAAAGCAGATTGGTATACCTTGATGAATATATTTCCAGCTCCACTTTTACGGACACTTGGATCACGCTGAGAATACATGATCCGAATTGGCTTCTCATTAAGAGGAGTAAAGTTTAGCACCTCCAAAGCCCTAGCAGCTGTTGTGAATTTCTTTTTAGCACTTTGTAGAGAAAATAGAGAGAAAGAACAGGAAACAGGAATGCAAACTGAAATAACAAAATATGAAAGAAGTTTCTGGCAAATGGTGACCAATAGCTTCAACGTGTTTAATAACGTCCTACAAGACCACCACAGGACAGACCTGCACATCTCTTACCAGTAAAGACTAAAGGGAAAATTAAAGAGTTCATCTGAACACAACCTAGATGATGCAAAAAACAATAGCTTACTACAAAAACTTTGGCATGAAGGGTTAAAATAAACTAGCTAATAATGAGAGCGATTAAGTTACAAGGTAGGCAGGACCAGCTGTCCTTCCACCTCAATTCACCAGAGACACATTCAACAATTCCCAAGAAAAATAGCAGCGTAAAAAAATCTCTGTTTTTGAGAAACCAAAAAACTCAATTACTTAGGATAGCTGTTTATTCAACTGAAAGCACACGTGACAAAAAATCCAGTCATTCCTATCCAGCTGACGGAAGACACACACCTAATCCACTTTCTAAAACTCCAAATTATACAGATCATGTTGATCCAAAAGAACAAAAAGGAAAGACAAAAAAGAATTGAACAATGCCTGTGCAAGCTTGATTACAAAATGCTTACATAAGAAAGGACCAAAACAAACAACAATTTCTTCAATGCATGTAAGTTTTTCACAAGGTCAGGGTGGGACACCATAAACGATTTGCTAGGTCCAGAAACAGCGAATCACCATCTACAGCCAAAACAAACAATCCAGAACCTACGCAACATGTATTTTATTTATTGTTATAATCTGAGAAAAAACCAATCAGGACGCATTAGATGTTCATCAAGCAAGCTTAGCATCACAACGTCAGAGGTCGAAGAAAACACCCAAAGATACGGTCTAGTCCATTTGAGCGCTCGCACAAGAGGCGCTATAAACTCAAGCATTGGCATTTATGGCACTGAAAACCGAAACGGCAAACCAAATAACATCTTCAAGTAGTATTTGGGGTGGTAAAACCCTACTTAATCGTCGATGATACCAAGGCAAAAATCTCCGCGACAACGCAGAAACGAAAGCATCTCGAACCGACAATAGAACGAAAAAAACTCCAGGAACCCCAGAATCGACAGGCAGTAATGACTATCCAGCGACGAAAAAGGAATCAAATTTGCCACTAACCATCAATTGGGCTGCTGTAATTGACATAACCATAGCCCAGGATCGCCGGGTGGTCAGGTCCCTGCAGACGCGGACCGAGACCACCTGGCCGACCTGGTTGAACAGATCGTAGAGCTGGGAATCGGTGACGTTGAAGTCCAGATCCCCGACATAGAGCGACGTCGTCGCGTACTGATTCGGCCCCGCGTTCACTCCCGGCATCGCATTCTGAGGCTGAACCTGAACCTGAGCCATTCTCTCCCGAGCAAAAAAAGAAAAATCTCCTTCTTTTTCCTTTTTTTTCTACCAGAAACCTTGAAAAGAAACCCCCTTTTTTTTGTGCTTTTTTTTTTCAAGAGATTCTTTCTTCCCTCTCCTCTGATTATTCGATGCAAAACCCTAAGGAAGACGATAAAGGTAAACGATATAAGGGGAAACAGAAACCGCACGCGAAATGGTCGACGGGAAAAAGGGCAGGAAAAAAGGCTTCTTTTTGGTTTTCGTTCGGTGGGTGGGGGAAAAAAATGGAGGAGAGGGAACGAAAGAGGGGAGGGCGGAGGGATAGATAACCCGCCGGCGGCGGCGGCGGACGGCGGCGGCACGTGAGGTAGAGAGAGAGAGAGAGAGACGGAGACAGGGGAGGAGGATGGATTGTAAAAGAGGGCAGCAGAGAGACTGCTCTGAAAGAGGAGTGATGCCTGGAGGCTGTGACGGATCATATACTCCCCTGTCTCTCTAGGGTTTCCTTTCTTCATCTGATCTTACCATCGAATCTGGGCCGTTGGATCTGTTTTCTGTGTTCTTTTTTTTTTTTTCCCCCAAAATAATAAAAATAAATAACTTTTTTTCCCCTTTTACAGAGACGGGGAGAAGTGGTCATGCCGTGGAAGTTAAAACTTAATGCCGAGGGAAATAGAAAAAAAAAAAGAAAAAGAAATTGCCAAAAAAAGAAAAAAATGGTTGCGACGTCATTAATTTCCTTTTTCAAAATAATAAAATAAATAACCTCTTTTTTTTTTCTTTTTCCAGAGAGAGGGAGGAATAGTCATGCCGTGGAAGTTATCTTAATGCCAAGGGAAAAAGAGAAAAAAAAAATGATCGGTGACATCATGAATGTCCTTTTGTTATTTTCCTTAGCTCTTGTTATTTCTAAGGTTATGTTCTTTTTTGCCCTTTCCGTAATAAACATGCGGAGCATATCCTTTTCAAAGAGTTAGACGACGAAAATATTAATTACAATCGATGTGTTCACCTTGGGTGTTAGATTTCGGACCAAAAAAAAAAAATTAGGGTGTTAGATAGTTTTTTAATCGAGTCATAGAAGGTAACTTAATTTCACGAAAATATCTTCTTTTTTACTAAAATTGATGCCATCAACATTTTTATGCTTTTCACAAAATAATTTCTCATTGTTTCTTTCATTTTATATTCTTGATGTCAATAAGATTAGACTTCACGCAGCTGAATGTCTTTCGTTCTACAACAATGCCTTCTTTATTTACAAAATAAATAAAAAATTCTTTCTTTTGTTGAAAATATTTTTTTAGAGAAATGAATGCCTTACACAGTATGAGGATGCAAAGATGGATGAAAGTATTAAATGTCCAAATTTCCTTTGAAAGGACGACTATAACTATTTCTAGTGTCCTTATTGTCAAATTGAGTGACTTAAAACTTTTGGATTTGACAACGATAAGATAAGTTAGAAATAATAATTACAATTCATATTTTTCAATTCGTGTGAGTTGAAACTTGTGTCTTTCAATATGATTTGACTTTCTCTTTAAGAGGGCATCATCCACAAAATCTTCGGTAACTTCTACCTCCTGATATCAATGTAAAAGTTATATCGAGTTTTTACACAAATTTGAGAAATCCTTATAAAACAAATTTGACAAACATGAAAGAAGAACATATGATAAGTACAAACTATGGCAATATAGCATTATTTTCCCATAGGAAGGCAAGAAGTACGTTTAAAAAAGAGGAACAGATGAAGAATTGCTTGATTGTTGACAGAAGCATACAAGTCTGGATAAGCTCATGAATGATTGGCTATGTCAAGCTCTCAATACGACAAGATTCTTCTCGCCTTGGGCGAGCTCTCTCGACCCATACGAGGTAGCTTCCCTTAAGTTAAATCCTAATTTGTTCCCAGAAATTTGGTTTTTTGGATCGATCCATTCCATTTCGTATCTTCCCCTGAAGTGATCTAGTCCATATTGGCTCAGGCATAATCTTGGAATAGGCTAGTTCTCCAATATCCTTAAACTCTTAAACCATTGTTCGTAAGTTCCCAGTTGTACCCCCCTTCGGCCCTGGGTTTTACGCTTTGCCCCACTGCATTTATATCTGGAAGTGCTCTCCATTGCTGTTTTTTCGTTTTCTAGTCTGCCGGGTCTTTCTTCCATCTTGGAATCTGATCATGGAGGAACACGAAGTCGAGGCAATGCAAATGACTGGCTCTCTACGAACGTTTAGGTAATCTTTGGTCAGATTCAAAAGTAGCATTCCTGGATGCCGTAGGATCCCTTGAAAAATTAAGGGAATGCCAGCTTGCTCTCTTTAGAAAGCCATGGAGAGAAGACCACGTGATCATTGGGTCTCTGGATAATGGCGTTTATGCTTTAACTTTTCGAACAAGTAGAAAAAGACAGAATTCTTCAGATAGGCCCTAGGTCTTCCTCCAATCACTTCCTCATTCACCCACCAAAAGGTTTTGGATATAAAAAACCTCGAGTGACTTTTGATGAGAATAAAATGGAGGAATGCCTCTATGGACACTGGTTAAAAGGCTGGAGCTTAGAATATAGCCCATTTTAGAAACTACTGTGTGGAAAGCTGTAAAAGGAAGACATGGAAGAGAAATTGCATCCCTAAGGCCCCGCAGGATGCCATCCAGATTTTGTCTTGCACCATAGACTTCCTTAAGGTGGCATCCAAGCAGAACACAGCTCGGCAATATAAAGGAAATGAGATGGCTAAAGGGAAAGAGTGTCCCACAAAACAGAGAACAATTTTACCTTTTCAAGTGCGTTTCTGACCCTATCACCAGTGCCGTCTGGGCAGTGAACACCTCTAGCATTGTAATCTACAGCCGAGTTTGAAAAGAAGAAAAATCAAAGATTCCAAGTCCTTTTCGAACACAAACAGAGATGTTTGCAGTCCTTATGCAACCCTGGGGGCGCATTGGAATGTTTTAGATGAGTCGAAGTTGTAGGGAGCACCAATTCAGTGAAAGCAAGCGAGGGCTTTGGTGGCCAGTTCAAATAAGCCACTGAACTACATGAGGTTTATATGCTGGAACTTATTGGGGATTGGGCACATTTTTTACAGTTTAGGCACTGCAAGCCCTTGTGACAAAAAAGATCTAGCATTCTTTTCTGATGGACACAATGAACCAAGAGCAAATGATTCATAAAAAGAGGGGTCCTTCAATTTCAGGATTGTGTTATTGTGAATCAAATGGGAATAGCATAGGGATAGGCAATCCATGGAAAGTAAAGGATGTACTTTTATGTGAGTAAATAATAGAGATAGGGATGATTTTGTTAGAAAGAGATTAAATAGAGATTATGCACTATGAATTGGAGAATCATTTTCCCGAGGTGGAAGCTTTTGTAATGCCAGCTATTGGGTTAGATCATAGTCTCATTGTGCTAGCCATCTCTCTTGAATTATTTAACAGGAAAAAGGAATTCATATTTGAGACCTATAGCTAGAGGATGAAGAATATGGACAACTTGTCAAAAATACTTGACATTGTCAAGAATTGGAGACCATAGACTTATCAAAATCGTGGTTACAAAAGTCCTATCATTTTGGAATGAGAAAAAAAAATTTAGAATGCGCAGAAGGATAGTAATTCTATGAAAAGGGAGTTGCAGGTAATTATAATTCCCCAATTATAATCCATGATAGAAATAAGAGTGCAACATCTACAAAAGAAGATAGAGAAGAGATGGAGGCAGAAGAAGATATATTGAGGAATTTGATCCAGAATTAACCGGTTAAGGTCAGGGTAAAAACACCAAATCCTTCAATGCCACCACAGTTTAGAGAAGATAGAGGACCAATATTTCCTTGCTAGGGGACTCAAATGGGGAATAGGTTCGAGACTTGAAGTAGTTGAAACAGTAGACGATGTATTTCTTCATAAGAGTTATTTAGCTCTGTGGGCCCTAGACGATTGAATAATATTTTGGAGTGTTGTCCTCCTTTAATTGGGGAGTTGATGAATCAGGTTTGATCGAGAAAGTCACTCTAAAGAAGGCAATAAAAGCTACTTGTCGATTGAGATCCACCAAAGCACTAGGGCCTCATGGCTTAAGTGGGCACTTCTATCGTCACAACTGGGAGATCCTTCGGGCCAGACAATTTTTAAAGAAGCAAAGAATTTTCTTAATTAGGAAAGCTCAATCATGAGTTGAATAAACTGCACATCGCCCTTACCCCAAAAACTCCAAACCCAGAAAAGCCAAATCAATCCCGACCCAACTGTTTTCTAATTTGCTGACAATATCATTTTGAAGATCCCTCGGCAACCCTAATTAATTTCGGAGAGGTAGAGCGCTTTTATAAGTGGAAGTCAAATAAAAAATAATGTTTTGATTGTCTAAGAAGTATTACATAAGCTCAGAATTTGAAAGAGGAAAAGGAAGGTCCAAGCGGTGCTTAAATTGGACATGAAAAAAGTATATGATTGAGTTGAATGGCATTTCTTTGTTAAAGATGAGATTCAGCCCCACATGGATCCGTTAGGTAATGCAATGCCTACAATGGTATTCTTTAGTTAAGTTCAATGAAAAACCGATGCCCTACTTCCATCACTTGAGATGACTTTGACAAAGTTACCCTCTTTCTCCATATCTATTTATTATGGTAATGAATGTGAGAATGCTTTGGAGAATGGAAGCATTACATGAATTATGTTAAATAGGTCTAGGCCTACATTAACTGACTTCTTGTTTGTGGATGATTTGATCTTCTTTCTCGATGGTACCATTAAGGAATGTTAAAATGTAGCAAAGGTTTTGAATTACTATTGATATGCATTTGGCATGTTTTTCATAAGAATTGTTTACGATGACTTAAATAGAATATGTTAATTGAGTTGAGAATTCCAAAAATTGAATAGATTGACAAATATCGTGGTATACCTTTCGATTAGGGAGAGTCAAAGAAACCAATGTTTGTATGAAGACTTGCTCGGGTGAACATGAAGTTAGTGGGTTGAAAAGAGAAATTAATGTTGAAGGCAAACAAACAAATTATAGTTAAAGTTATGGTGCAAGCCTTATCTCAATATACCATGACTATTTTCAAAATCATAGTATCTATTAGTGTCAATACTAATTAGAAAATTGCAAATTTTTTCGTGGAGATGCAATGAGCAAAGACCTATATGACCCACTCCCCATCCTCTTTATGGAGTTAGGTACTTAAAAGACCTGTATTTTCTAAATTGTGAGATTTGGAAAGGGGATGACAAAGAGGACTCGTCTTTCATGGGGTGGTAAAGCCTTCAAATGGGAAGAGATGCAATCAATCCAGCCCTTAGATGGATAGTCAAAAATGGGAAAAGGATCCGTATCAAAGAATATGAATGGCTTCCTAGAGGACTCATAAGGGAGTGCGGCAAATAAAAACGAACCTTAGAAAGCCACAGATCTAATAGACATGAATGTGACGAAAATAATGAATATATATATTCACTAATTTGCTCGAGGAGCAACTAACTAGCGAAATTCTTACTATTTAATTAGGGTCTCGCTTGTAGGAGGACCAAATGGTATGGACCAACACTAACTTGGCACGTATTAAGTGAATCATGGCAATTTAAGGGAAGATGGAGTCAGATTGCAGTCTCAACATGGAACCAGACCCCTTAAGCTCTCTGGATAAGGGTTTGGAAGGCTTACACATCTCCCAAAAATCAGGTTTTTCCTATAGGAAACCTGCCAAAATGCATTACTTAGGATAACTTATTTAGGAGTACCATAGCTGAAGCAGATGCCTGTGACCCGTAGCTGAAGGTTTTGGGAGATAACCTATTTAGGAGTGGCATAGCTCAAGGAGATGCCTGTGACCCTAAGCTTTGGTTTGTCCATGCACAATATGAGCCAATGGACTCAAAAGGAGAAGAAAAAAGAATCTCAAAAGGCAATCACTTGCTTCAGATCTGGAGGAGCTGAGAAAGAAAATGCTCAAAATCTGCGGCCCATTGCAATAGAGTTAGATAAGGTTACATACAAGGTTGTAAAGCCCAAAGAATATCTCACTGAAACCCTTTTGAGCCTTACTTTGCTATGATTTTTCTATGACGTATTTGCAGACTTTGAACAAGCAATTGAGAAGTCTTTTCTTTTCCTCTTAAAAAAATATACATCAAACTTGCGCTTGATGTTATCTAGGAAACACAAATTGAAAACAATAATTAATAGGAAATATTAAAAGAGTATGAATAGAAAGTGAGGGGACTTTCTGTAGAAAACATGCAGAGAGTGCATTTAGAAAGTCTATTACAAGAACCATAATTATCAGCTAGAGCCAAATGAATAAATATAAAGTCTATATCGGAGAAATTAGAGTAATTTTTTATCCTCTAATATTATGTTTGTTCATAGAGATTAGAAAGGAAGAGAGAGCTCTAAAAATATAATCATGTTTGGATGGAAGGAAAGACCTGGAGGGAATCGATTAGGAGAGATTAAGAGAGATTATAGGAGGAATTGGTCCGGTCAATTTTATTTATAAATTTCTCTTAATCTCTCCAAATATTGAGAAATGTCTAAAACTCAGTGTTTTACTTAACAAATTTTTTATATTTCTCATGTATACCCTCATTCTAGAATTTTTTCCCTAAAAAAGCTTATGACAATATTTACATCATGATGCAAATTTTTTTAAATTTCTTTATCCTCGTTAGTATACAAACAACATCTCAATCCATCCGAATCACTTCTCTTATATATTCTCATAATGATCTGAATCCCATCTTTTTCTTTTATCATTATTTCATCCAAGTTGAGTATAAGAGTGATCATAATAATAAGATTTTCCAAGGGCCAAAATAAAAATTAGATGGTTCACATTAAACTCATTACACAATCAGATCCACTTCTAGATCATCTGAAAATACGTGGAAGGTAAAACTAAAAAGAAAGAGAAAAAAAAATTGATGGAGAAAGGGCAGGGGACGAAAAGCAGGGGCCTCAATCACCACCACATATTTTGGCCACCACCACCACCCACCAGCACCTTCGTATTATGGTGAAGGTCCACCGCCTCCAATCCCCACATGATCCTTGATTTTTAGCGCGTAAGAGTTGCCATCTTTGCCGACTCTTTTGGGTCAAATCTTCAGTTAACATCACTCAATTTCAGACCTTTACTCAGGAAGGAAAATTCGCAGCGTTTGTTTCCTCTACGGAACCCCCCCTGAATTTTCGTCCAAGGTCTCCTCTGTTTTCTCTCTGAGTGTCCATCGGCACTCCCTCGCATCTTCAGTCTCTCACGTCTCTCCGTTTCATCAATTCCTCTGTTTTGGGTCGATACAGCAGATTGATGTTATCCATCCATACACAGCAGAGAAATTAGTAAAAAAAAATGGAATCTTTTTCTTTCGCAAGTTCTCTCCACTCCATGCAGCTTTCTGGGTTTAACTCGTTTTCTAACAAAAACTGTGAATTGCCCCGTGCTTACCTCGCTTATTGTCGGTGCCATAGAAGGTCTTTTGATTTCCCAGGTGGTAATCTCTTGAGAAGGCGATATCGCCAGTCTGTCCCCGTTGCTGCTGTGGAAGCGGGTCTGACAAACTCTATACCTGTAAGTGTGGTTAGATTCTTCCCTTTTTCTTTTTCTTTTTTGTTTTTGCGCTTTACTGTTTGGAGATTTATTTATTTATTTATTTTTGGGGGGGTCAGATGAGATTTATTGTTGACCTGCTTTGTGTTATCACTAAGGGAGATGTCGCATGAACTGATGGAATTCACGCATTTGGTTTCTTAATTCTTTTAATAAATCCTTCAGAGAAACTGTCATAGGATGTGTTTTCTCTAATGGTGGAGAGAAGGGCGATTTGTCACTGTTAAGTCTCGACTGTTTCTAGTTTTAGAATATCTTTGCACTAAAAGGGATATATATTATCAACGGTTGTTTGGTTTCCTGGTTGCAGCCGAGAAATGGGTCGTACACGGTTGGTGATTTTATGACAAGGAAAGAAGATTTACATTTTGTCAAGGCCACAACAACTGTGGATGAAGGTATGTTTGAGCTTGGCGTTTGTGTGGGTTGCCATTTCGTGAACTACATGTTGATTTACGGATACTTGTTACAGCTCTAGAGATGCTTGTGGAGAAGAGAATAACTGGCTTCCCTGTGATCGATGATGACTGGAATTTGGTAATTTCAATACTTCTTGACCTTATTAAGCCATATTAAGGATTTGTTTCCTAAACAATCTCAAATTGATTGATTTGCTCAATTTTCACCCTCGTGGTTTGGTGACTATTGGGTAGAGTTCTGTCGGGCAATATATTCCATTCACAGCTCAAGTGTTGAACGCCGCTTTCTTTAAATGACATAAGCTATCGTCTGTGTAATATGTGGGTCGTGATATGATACCATTGATTCTCTAAATGATGATATTTGAGCTATGGGGACGGGGTCATGGGAATAGTCTGCAGAAATTCCTTTTTTTGCTATCTTCATTGAATTCCCACTAAGACGGACAATTTTTCACTTTAATGATACGGGATAAACTTTGTTTAGTTGGTGACTTTTGTGCTCATCTTCTAGCCTCGATAATCCTGCTCTATGCAAACAGAGGATTGTCTCCAACTTTTATGTGTTAATTATGTTCACTAAAAGCCTTACTTAAATGTAAAAGGAGGTTAGTACAGCTTCAGTTTCCCTGTTGATGTTTACTTCTAGCGTGAATGATTTGTGCTTGCAATTACTAAATTACCTCGATGCCATCAAGATTACGAAATCTTGTTGGTCATTCAGCGTCATTTTGATCGCTTTTTAATCTATCTTAACTCAATAGAATCCTAGTGATTTACATTCTCCGTGAAACTGAACAGAGATAATCTGTGGCAGGTTGGTGTCGTTTCGGATTATGACCTTTTGGCACTTGATTCAATATCAGGTATTGTACATTGCATGGATGACTCTGTATAAAATTTCCATTTGTGCTTAGGATAGTTCACTTACACCATGATTTCCTAGCTGGTTAAGTGAGAGTTAAGTAAGTCGACTAACTCATCATATGAAAAACCTCTTAAAACAACTCAGCTGTCTTTTGAGTCTTCTTTTGACTGTATGATTCAAGTATGTAGCACACTTTCATCATTGGTGTGATACCTTAACCACGTAAATAATCATTTTAGTTAATTTTCCCTCTCTTTTCATAGAATCCCGCAAATCTTTGTTCAACTCTCTCTATCTACCATATAAGAGAAAAGAGAGATGATTCTTTTGGTTGTCCTATCATTCTTTCTTAAGCAAATCTGACATTTCCATTCTGGTTCTAGAACGAAGCTGGTCTTTCATCATGCATCATTCAGTTTTTCAGCCTCTGCCTTATGCTCGATCATTTTATCAGGCTTCCATAGCACTAATAATTTACTACACTAAATCTTTTGGTGATTATCCTTCTTCTGTGTACCAGGTGGTTGTCAAGGGGATGCAAACATTTTCCCTGACGTAGATAGTTCTTGGAAAGTATGTAGGAGGTCTTCCATTCTATTCTTTTCTTGGCCATTGTTTGCTTAATCTGTTTTCCGATCCATGGGAATCTAAATTTGCATATTGCCATTTATCCTTCCACTGGTTCTGGATGTCCAAGCAGGCTTTCAATAGGATACAGCGATTGCTAATCAAGACTCATGGAAAAGTTGTCGGTGACTTGATGACACCGGCACCGCTTGTTGTTCGGGAAACTACCAATTTGGAAGATGCTGCAAGGTATCGCTATTGTCTTAGTAATGCTAGATATATGGGATTCCAATGAACCTAGTTTATTCATATGAACCCCTGAAGTGCTAGTAATTGGAGGATGAAAGAACTGAACTCTTTGTTTCTCAAACTTGTTCATTTGTAGTAATAATCTTGTGCTCCTAAAGTGCACATAGTTTGGGGTGAAAGAACTAAACACCTGTTTTTTTTAACTTGTTCACAGCAAAATTTTTAAGCTCCTAAAATGTTTATAATTTGAGGATGAAAGTACTGACCACTTCCATTTACTAAACTTTTCACAAGAACATTTATGTGCTCCTAAGTGCTCATGATTTGAGGATGATTAGAACTTTAACATAAGCAGTTTTGCTTTTTTATGAGTCTCCATTCTCCACTGGGAGTAAGGGTACCTTTAAATGTTTTCTGCAACAGTTGGTAGTTCTATCTTGCTCGTCCGTTCTCAATACAGATATTTTAGTCTCTACCTTGAGTTAAGACAAGTCTCCTTTGAGATTAAGTGTTATCCAAATTATGCTTATGTAGTGATAATGCTATTGAAACGTATGCAGTCTCTGCTTTGAGATTTTTTGTCTAATAAAGTCAGGACCATCATTGCTGTTGGGTTACAATGATAGGTTATTGCTGGAAACAAAATACCGACGATTGCCGGTGGTGGATGGCAATGGCAAATTGGTGAGTTAATACTTTCTGGATGCTTTGGATGGCTGCTTATTGTTTCCTTTCATGGATGATTTTCGTATGTCTCAGATTGGAATCATAACAAGGGGAAATGTGGTCAGAGCTGCCCTGCAGATAAAGCGCGCGAATGAGCATTCTTCTTGATTTTCAGTAGTAAAAGTGTTACATACTAATGCCGGAAATAGGAATTTTTTTTTGTCTGACCCGATTCTAGCAGATGAGAAGGGCATGGGAGTACACGAATTCATGCCCCCACGTGAAAACAGGCAAAGTAATGATGAGAGTTGATTATTTGGCATCCAAACTATTGGAAAATTTTCCAGGACATGGCATGACAGAAACAGTGCACCTGTTATGTCCTCTTAATCGTTTATAGGATTTGATCTTATTGATGCAGCAGGTAAGTCCAGGATCGAGTCTGCTGACAGAAACAGTGCGCCCATTGCCGAATTATTGTCCTGGGCTTTCTCGTACTTGGAATGCTGTATGATTCTTGAGCAGAAATGTTTGGTGCGACGAAGCATACTAGAACTGATGGGCATCATTCTCTTGCTCTGTTTGTTAGATGCTGCTGCTCTTTGGTATGGCAGTGGCTGCTTTTGTGCTTTATATTATTCTGTAAGAGTCTATCAGAACATAATGGTATCAGATGCCTTGCTTCTTTGATTTATCATTGGGAATTCATTGTATCCGTGACTTTTCATCTCCGACCAGCAAGATTTCGACATTACTTTTGATCATGTGAAGCCAATCAGCTCCAACCGGCAAGTTTCCAACATGACTTTCGATCATGTGAGGCCAATCCAATGGGCTTGACCGCTTCAGATATGGAAAAACAACTTGACTTAGTGAGTCACAGACACCAAAACATGACAGCAACTAACTTGAAAATGGCAAGAGATGTGAAAATTTATCATCACCAGTTGACATATAGCCAGTGATATTTGAAAAATTTTGTGATCTCGGTTCACATTTTCTCGACTCATCTCCAACTAGATAATTTTACAAATTTGCGATTACTAGACTGTTGAGGATATTACCAACAAAACAATGAAAGTCAATAACTATGAATTACCACCATGTGCGAAAAATTACCATTAATCATCTTTGAACTGGCTAGTCATATTCGAAAAAAAATCAGGGATTCTTGTTTACATTTTCGATACTTACTTCCAAGTAGATGAATTTATAAATTCATGATGGTACTAATGCTTCATAAAATTACTTACTTGAAATTACATATACATATGAAAATATTGCTAATACGTACAAAAATTACCATCATCATCTAAACATTATCAATCTTATTCTAATTTTTTTTCCATTATAGTTCAAATTTTTAAGACTTATGCCTAAGTGAACGGTTTAAAAAATTCATGATTTGCTAATTGGAAAGGCAGGGGCTGAAATAGAAGGCTATTAAGTCAAGTCGGAATAACCAACACATGAAAAAAACTTACTGATGAATAAGAATATACACCATCATCATCTAAATTTTACAAGGAGATGAATAATAGGAGTGTCAAAACTTTCATACAACATTTATTTAAGTGTCAAAATTTTTTGTGCCACAAATTCAAAAAATTGATCACTTGAATGTCAATTCCGTTTTACTTCATTGGAATATATAACGTGGATGCCGATTATCCGACATGGCGGCACCGGTTGTCTGACGTGACTTTGCCAGCACAAACATGGACAATTTTTATTATTTTATTTTTTGCTTTATTAAATATATTGGAACGGCTTTATTTTTTGCATTATTTTGTTGTTGTTTATCTTGTAATTTTTGTCCATTAATTATTGGAGTATATATTTCATTAGATGCATTTAAAATTGTTATTTTAATGTAAAATATTTATCTTAACTCTTGTTATTGCAGTCATGGTCAGCATAAATCATCCTTTTCAATATTTTACATTTCATTTAATTAAAAATTTCAATTCCTACACATTATTTGTTGCTGTAATTTCATGAATTCATTACCACGTACGAACTCTCTCATTCTTCATTGTAAATCCAAATGGGAATTGAAAATTATATGCAATATTGAAAGCTAATTCTTTAGCATCTTGTAGTCGAAATAACAATTTTATCCCAATAATATATATACATGAAGAGTTTAAAGTGGGTTAATTAGGTGAATATGAATTTGCATAGGTTGCATTAAATATGGAAGCATTTTAGTAATGTGCATCGGATTGGATATGACTCACTAAATTTGTGTTACGTATGAATCGATCAAAATAGGCTAAATGAGTCAATTTGAATCGAATTATTTTTGGTCCAACCCAAATCCGACTTGACTCACCTCTTTGATGGCCCAAAACCAAATCCGATTTGAGGATGTTAAAGGCGCGCATGATAATCATTATTTTTTTTGTTATTGGGAACAAGTTTGGAATATAAGTATTTTTAGTAATGCAATTTCATTTTTCTATTCCTAAAACAAATTTTTACTTTGAAAATGAGTCTGTAATAGACATAAGAAGTAAAAGCTTTTTACTTTTCTATTTTTAAAACAAAAGTGAAAAATAAAGAGATCACTCACTCTTGCTATTAGTTGGTTGCTCACCCATATTGCTTGCTGGTTGTCGTATGTTGGTTACCATTTGCTCGCCGCCCGCTATCACCTACCTACCGTTGGTCACCAATCATCCATTGTGGGCATCGAGTTTGTAAGGATTCGAGGGCTACCACTACATAATATTATCTACTTAAGGTCCCATTGGACCATTACAGTTTTGTTCCTACGAGCTTCACCCAAAAAATATATATGTATAGATTGAAAATTTAGAACTTTATAAACCAATCCAAGACTCTGTCCAATGTGATGTGGAGCAAGAGACATGCCTTCTCCTTGCACACATCTAAAGACCGATGCATGGACGTACCAACATCCTTTCTTTTTGCATATTGTCGTCTATACCATCACACTAATCAAAATGGTCACTTGCCATCACCGCTTAGGAGAGAGATTTTATATCATATTTTGATAATATGAATTTTGTGTAGTTATAAAACATGTATTTTTATTAAAAATTCGTAAATTTTCTTATTAAATTTTAAAATGGAATCGTTATCATTTGTCGTGTAAAATTTTTCTCTCGAAACGTGCTCCATTTTTTTTTATAGAGGGTGGCCAAGTCACTGTCAGCTGACGTCACCGCCATAGTCAGCAAAGCCTGTGGGAACACTGCGTCGAGGCCTGCCCAGTGCACACATGGAGTGGAGTTGCGGTCATTGGGGAAAATCCAAAGGACCTGACGTCATAGTGTCCATCACCAAAGATGCGACGTTTTCCTTATTCTTTTGCCTTTATCACCCGTCGTTTCGTCCGTTGTTTTATCGTTTCGTGATTGAGAAAAGTAAGGCGAGCCTCTCTAGTCTCTGCGATTATTAGTGGAGGATGTCATGTGCCGTGTGTCCCCTCAAACGATGTGTGAATGCTCTCTTCCAAAGTCAATTCTAAATTTTTTCTTTTCGAGCTTCGTGCCGGGCCGTAATCGGCCTTTCTCCCCGTTTCCACGTGAGATTCGGCGTATTAAAATACCGAATCATCACTTTCTTAATCCCCTCCATCCCGTTATCAGTCGAGCCTAGGATTCTGCAATTTTTTATTTATTTTTAAAGGATGTTGGATGACGCCTTTGTAGATCGATGGATCTATGAAGAATGGTAAGTGTGTTTTCAGGGATGTCCATTGAAGTGGTCGAATGAAAAGAAAAATTCACTATAATGCTCGTGAGTGGATTTTTCCCGATAGCATGTGAGAGCGCGATTACAATGTTAATAATTAGCAAGTATTGATATGGCTTTTATTAACATGATGGAAAAATTGGATTTTGTTGATGCATATATCAAAGACATTTATTGGGAAATTGGCAGCAAGAGTTTGGGAGTACTTAGTTTTTTTTATCATAGTTTGTTAACAGCCGGTCATTAAGCACTTAAATAAACAAGGTAGATCATTTCCCAAATTTACTTTTTCTAGTGCTTACCTCAGATACAGAAATTATTATCTTATTTAAGTACAATTAATAAGTGCACTAAGTGTACTCGTGGATGAGATTCTTCTCTCTTTTTTGTTAGGCATGTTTAATAATTTCTCATTGAGATATGATACGATCATTAACATCTTTTGAGTGTGTGCACTAAAAAGGAAAAAGGGAAACTAGAAAGAAAATTCTGATTCCAGGAACATTGCCTATAAAAAGATGGGGAGAACAAGACGTTTCCTCTCAAGCTGCCTGCACCATCCTTAATCCTCTCTCTCTCTATGGTGCATTCATCAATGGCGGACGAGGTGGAGATGTTCTTCTTCCCCTTCGTGGGAGGAGGCCACCAGATCCCCATGATCGACCTCGCCCGCCTCTTCGCCTCCCACGGTGTCAAGTCCACCATCGTTGCTGCCCCTAACAATGCCCTCTCCTTCCAACGCTCCATCGCCCGTGACCGGGACTCAGGCCAGCCCATCTCCATCCACCTCCTTGACTTGCCCCCAGGCTCTGAGCCGCCCGACTCTGACATGTCCGCCGCCCCCTTCACCGACACCTCCATGCTCCAGGAACCCCTCAGGCACTTGCTCATTGCGAGGAGACCCGATTGCATCATTGCTGACACGTTCCACCGCTGGTCGGCCGATGTCATTGATGCAGTAGGAGTCCCCAGGATCGTGTTCAACGGGAACGGCTGCTTCTCCCGGAGTGCTCAAGAATTGATGCGGATTCACAGGCCTCACGACAAGGTGGATTCCGAATACTGCCCGTTTGAGATCCCGGGCCTGCCGGATAGGATTGTGATGACAAAGTCGCAGCTTCCGCATTTTCACAAGCTGTCAGGCAGCGGGAAGCTGAGCGGTCGGACGTGGAATTCGGAGGACGAGAGTCTTGGGGTTGTGGTAAATAGCTTTCTAGATCTGGAACCGGCTTATGTGGAGTATTTCAAGAAGGAGATGGTGAAGAAAGTTTGGGTGGTCGGACCAGTGTCGCTATGCAATAGGAATGTGGCGGATAAGGCCGAGAGAGGGCAACAAGCTGCTATTGATGAGCAGAGTTGCTTGAGTTGGCTCAATGCTAAAGAACCCAACTCCGTCCTTTATGTTAGTTTTGGGAGTTTGGCCAGGTTGACCCCGGAACAGCTCCTTGAGATTGCATATGGTCTTGAGGCTTCGAGCTGTTCGTTCATTTGGGCAGTCGGTAAAATCTTTAAGCCGATGGAAAATGGAGAGGGAGGCCGAGAGGATTGGCTTCCAAGTGGGTTTGAAGAGAGATTGGAGGAGTCCAAGAGAGGGTTGATTATCAGAGGATGGGCGCCCCAGCTGTTGATTCTCGAACACCCTTCGGTGGGTGGGTACATGACACACTGCGGGTGGAACTCGACTCTGGAGGGTGTGAGCGCTGGTGTTCCGATGGTCACTTTCCCGCACTCAGCTGAGCAGTTCTTCAATGAGAAGTTGATCACCGATGTGTTGAGGATTGGGGTCCAGGTTGGGAGCATGGAGTGGACATCCTGGAACGCCCAGCCGGGCCTGCCGGTGGGGAGGGAGAAAGTGGAGGCGGCCGTGAGGAAAGTGATGGATGGAGGAGAGAAGGCAGCGGAGATGAGGAGAAGAGCCAAAGAACTCGGAGAGAAAGCCAAGAGGGCGGTTGAGGAAGGCGGGTCATCGTACGAAGATGCTGAGGCCTTAATTCAAGAGCTCAAGTCTCGCAAGAAGGTCTAGGTTCGAAGTGATTGTGTCGGTAATATATAGTCTCAGCTCACCAAGTGATATTATTGTTGGGTGAACAGCAAGGAGAGTTCAAACTTGTAAAAAATGGATGTAGTAGCTCTGTCTGTGACGTCGTGTGCTTATCGGTTAATGACCAGCTAAGTTGAAATTGTGTAGTTTCAGATTTGTAGGTACCAGCTCCAGGGAAAGGAGAAGAACATCGCTTCTATGTATTTAATGGATGCAGGAGGCAGATTGTATTATTTAATCAAGCCCCTGAAATTGCATCTTTAATCACTCCAGAAGTCTTTGTTATATAGGACTTGCAGGGACAAATAAAGATGAAGTAGTGCGACTGGCAATTCTTGCAATTCAGTAATCTTGCGCCTGAAAGTAGAGAACCACTCAGCAAGATTTCCTATGTTAATTGGACTTAAAGTAACTGCCACGATCATACTGGTACGTCCACTAAGAATCATGATAGACTGATGGGGACTGCAGATGGCTTGGCTTGGAGGAATATGTGATTGGAGAAGCTTCAGGTGGTCCCAGATCAGGGAAAGTAGATGTACAGGGAAAAGCTAACCGCGAATTGCCATCCTGGTTAGCCTAGTCGTAACTTCCTGAGTAAACTCAAACGCTTATGACCATTTTTCTTTGACGTAAGAGAATATGTATCTATGATAATGACATTTTTGTCATAACTGGGCCAATCCGGTTACAAAGCAGCATGGATTCTCTGTAAGTTTATCTTTACTTTGCAGCCAGAGAAAATTTCTTGTCATCAAGCTTGAAAGAAAATTGTTTCAGTGTCGAAGCAGCAGTTCATTTTTCTAAAGCTTCCAGACAAATGAGCACAAGAACACGTGAATTCTGGACTCTGGCTTGCAGATGCAGCATTGCTGATCCTCTGAATGTGTTTGTCCTCTTATCTGGGCAATCCCTAACATTGCGGTGCTCATCTGATATCATCATGCATGGATGGACATGAGGAATCATTTTATCTGGGTCATCCTCTAGAAACTCTCTTCTCAGCTGAACGAAACCTTAGGTTCATCTCTTCCTTCTGTCTTTTCTCAGGTGTTCGATCACCCTGTCTGAAAATGGTTACAGGTAGTGAAATTGATCAACTTCACTTCTTCTTCCTCCCACTCGTGGCTCATGACTCACGAATCCACCGATTGACTTGTGATCGGGAATCAACACTTGGGGCGCCTACCCTCTTATGGTTAGGCCCTTCCCATCCATTCTTTCTTCGAAACCTTCTAGTAACCAATCTAGTTCTTCATTTTTATTATTTTTAACGATCCATATGAAGTCTTGTTGAGATGCCTCAAGCCCCTTTGCGATTTCCATGAGCTGTTGAGAACTGAATTTGGTCAAGCTGCCGAAACCACTTGCTAATAACCGAGTTGGGCCTTTTGAATCTAGCCATCTTAAGCGTTCATGGCTGCTGATGGATGTTTTCTTATCCCTCAGTGCCTTAACTACAGTATCTCTATTGCAGAGTGAGACCGCACCATATGCCAGGCCTTCCTTCCCAAGACATTCCCGTAATTATCGGCATAATCCTTTTCAAGTTCGTAGGAGCTGTGAAAAATGCTCCCATAGCTCCATAGCTCTTTAGCTCTGATTTGACCAGGGAGGCAAGGCACAAGGAAAGTTTCTAAATCAGTTGAAACTCTTGTGTAGTTGATTTTGTCACACCCTCAGCTCTACAAGTATAGAAGTAATGACAACGCCTCAAACATAATCATTATCAACATGTTATTGAAATATATACATCCATATATATTTGATAAAAGAGTCAATTGGTTATAATATTGAAGTTTCGATAATCCATAAGAAAACATATATACATCTCCATCTGGCAAGTAAACTCACCAATCCATCTCAAGCACAAACAACTCTTACCCAAAAATCATACTATTAAATGTCCTCTTGATAATGTAAATACTCCCGTCTTACTTGTGGCTAGTTGAAAAACCAAAAAGCAAGTAAGATGAATGAAATGAGCAATCAAAGCATGAGTAGTGCATCACTTTTGAGTATATCGAATATTTGCTAAACCGATGTCATAACTTCTCAATCCCAAATTCAGCACATGATATAAGCAAAACTTTTTACGCATAAGACCAATCAACAATGTCAACTCATGATAACAAATCAACTATCAATATTCTATTTCATTGATCAATCTCAATCAAGTCAATCATTAATAATCCATTCTATCAACTAATGTAATGTTCAACATCTAACTATGGTTATGTTACGCTCGTGATGAAGGCAACCAAATTTCCTCGTTGGCTAGGTCTCTACCTATATCGGTTGGTGTTTCAACTCAAAAGTATGTCTTGATAAGAGTATACTTACCCCTCAATGGGTTCTAATCATAGCTACATGAGCATAATTTACCAACCTCAATCTCTAATAACCTGCAACCAAAGCCATATCAAAACTGAAGTTCAATAATCATATCACTTTTCACGATTCAATTCATCAAACATAGAACCTTTCATAAATCATATATTGCCATTTCAAATAAAGCAAAAAGGTAGTAATTGTTAAATCCAATTTCATGCAACAAAAAATGACATTTCTTAATTCATAATATAACTAATCCATATTGCTTCAAAATATGAGTTTACAAACTTGAAAAAGAAATAACACTATTCACTTGAGAAGTTGAAAAACAACTTACAAAAGTTACTCGAATTGACGCAGTTGTATTCTTATCGATTAATCAAACAATGATATCAAAATATGGTTAATACACTATTCTAATGAATGGCTTGACTAAACTACACTCATTCGTCGACCAATCAGCCCCTACATGCTAACAAAAAAACTTGTATTTCACAAATGTTCATCTTTATCCTTTACACTTATTGTTCTTTACGCATAACTCAAATGTAAAACTTCAGAATTTTGCTCAGATCAAATTGTACTTTAGAATCATATTCTCTCTTTTTCTCCTATTCTTCTTTCACTGACGAGTCCTTTTTTTTTTGTTGGTTCTACCCTAAACTTGCCCTACATTTGTGTAGAGCATGAAAGTCAAAATCCACTCTTAAAACTAAATCGTCTCCGCCCTACAAAAAGATAGAGTAAAAGTCTTAAGTGTTAAAGTAAAAGTAAAGTAATACTGATAAAAAAAGCAACATTCACCGTCATTCCCGCCCCTTTCCATGCCAATCCTTTTTTTTCCTGGCAAATCGAGAGAATCAATTCGATGCGGTCATTTCAAGCCGAAATCAGGCGGAATTGGTGGGTAAGTTCTCTAAGGTCCTTCTTTTATTTTCCCTTGCTTTTGTCGTCGACGTCATGTTCCTCGTTCCTTTTACGCTTAGTAGCACTATCTATTGAGGAGAACAGGAAAAATGGGTTGGGCTTGGGCTTTACAATGGCCATGTATCACGGATTTAGTGCGATAAATCCCCTGGTGCACATGGCAGAGAAACTTGTCCCTCCAGAGAGTAAACCAGGAATTTTGAACGGAGCAGCAACATCGTAAGCCCGTGAAAAGAATGCGTCTGCTGCTAGAGAATCCGGCCTATGTTCTTGCAGGATACGCAAGATCGGATCCGGAGGAAGATCGGCTCAAAATGACTGCATCAAATCCATTCTATCGATTCGCCCAGAAAAATAGGGTCGCATGGAGAGGGGTGGTGATGATGGTGAATTTTGCGCCTCGAGTTGCAAAGGTTCTGGCCATGTTTGTCCATCATGGGTATTATGTGGCCTTGAAGCACTAATGGCAGAGAGAAAGTACGAATTCTGGTTACTTTCATTCTTCCATATAAAGGGAAAAAAAGATAAATCCAGGCTTTGATTCGTCTATGCAGATTGCAAAGTTTTAACAAGCTGGCTAATGTACCTGTTCCGAAACATGTCTATCGCCATATTTTGACATGCGCACCACAGGATACAGGATAAGAAGACGGGTCCTTGAAGGAATATGCTAACTTGTTCTGACTTTTATCACAAAAAGGGCGGTAAGAAATTCTGAATCGCATGTCCTAAGGTACACGTCCGTGAGGAAGCACCACAAATTTCTGCAACTCCTTCGCACTAAAGGTGCCCAATCTATGAATATGACGTGCATTAGGCTTCTCATTGTGCGATACTTTAATAATGTCAACAACTGTCGACTTCCAGTCCACGACAAATGGAAATTGCCAATTTGGTTTTCGCCGAAAATACCTGCAAACTCAAGGAATGATTACAGGGAAAAATTGCCGTGAGGACCAAAAGAAGGACCTCTCCGTCTTTTCTCTAAAATGGTTGCCGAGTTATATACACCTCTCTCTACGCCAAAAAAGAAAAAAATATATATACATCTCGCAAGATCATGCAATAGTCAAATGTCAAGTTACTGCTTTCTGACAGGTAGACCTGCGAGCGACACGAGTCGCACGGTGAATGAAAATATAAATTTGCCGACGTGGCATAACAATTGGACCCAATATTTTCTCGTCTTTCTTTCCTTTCTTTGTTCGTTAAAGTGGAAAATGAAGTTGCATAGATCTCTCCGGCTGCTGTGTCTCAAGAGCAGACTATTCAGCAAAAGGGAAAGTAGGGAGGGCATCTTGCTGTTGAAATAGCAAGCTACGAGACGGACTTTAATTTCATTGGCACAAAAGAATTCAAGATCTAGAAATGAACTCACATCCTACAACATTAAACGATCACAACATTCCGAGGAATAGATCCCATGAAAAGAAACAGCAAATCCATCATTTTTCTATACTGCTATACCACAACAGAAACAGATAAGAAGATTTCCATTTCTTCAGTTTTATTCTCTTGAAGCAAAAGTTCAAGATTGATTGCTCCGGGTCATGAATCAGATCTTCTTAGTGTGAGCCAATCTGTGCGATTTGAGCTCTTGAATCAGAGCACCCAAATCAGACCAAGAAGACCCACCTTCTTCCACAGCCCCTCTTGCCATCTCTGCAAGTGCTCTCGCTCTCCTTCTCATTTCCTCTGCTTCCTTGCCCACCAGGACTCTCTTCACTGCCTCCTCCACTTTCTTGCTCTTCACGGTGTCGCCGAATGAGGCAACCCACTGCTTCACCCCGATGTCAATACCGATCTTGAGCACTTGGGTCACGAGCTTCTCATTGTAGAATTGCTCTGCCGTGACTGGCCACGTCACCATTGGCACGCCGGCCGTGACCGCCTCCAAGATTGAGTTCCACCCACAATGTGTCACGAATCCTCCGATCGCCTCATGATCGAGAATCAGCACCTGAGGAGCCCAGCCTCGGATGATGAGGCCCTTGTTTCGGATTCTTGATTCGTACCCATCAGGCAACCACTCTTCTTTGCCTTCTCCCACATTAGGGTCCTTCACCACCCAGATGAACTGTTGCCCCGATGCTTCTAGTCCGATAGCAACCTCGTGGAGCTGAGCAGCATTGAAATTCGTCATGCTTCCGAAGCAAATGTAGATAACTGAGCTGGGTTGCTTCGAGTCAAGCCACTTGAGGCACTCGTGCTGGTCAATGGATGCTTGGTTGCCCCTGTGTGCTTTGTCCTCAGTCTCCTTATTGCACCGCGAGAACGGGCCAATAAACCAGGATGGTCTCCCGAGGAATGTCCTGTAATGGTCAGCGTAAGCCGGCTCAAGCTCGTAGAAGCTATTCATGATGACTCCGTAGCTTCTCTTCTCCGATTCCTTCACCTCGTTGAAGAACTTGGTGAACTCGTTCTCTTCCCTGACAAAGTCCTGCAACTGCATCCTGGTCAATGTGATTTCTCCAGGGAAGTTGGGGATGACGAAGGGCTCCGAATCGCAGGACACCTTCTTGTGAGGCTCATAGAGCCTCACACAATCTATCCCCGCCATGGAGAAGGCACTTGTCCCATGGAAAAGGAGCCTAGGAATGCCGAACTTGGCCGCGATCTCAGTTGTCCAGGGGAAGAAAAAGTCCGAGATCAGACAATCGGGGGCGAGTTTCTCTATCAGCAGCTCGAGTTGTCGGTCCAGCATCCTGACGGCTCTCATGAACGGCTTGTGCATTTCCCTCGTAGTGATTTTGCTCAGATTGCCAGAGTCTTCTGGCAAGCCGACCTCCTTCAGGGGCAATGTCATCGTGACGGCATCGATGTTGAAGCCTGAATCCTTGGTTTTCGCGATGGATTTCAAGAAGGTGGGCTCGTCATGGGGGGTGGTGATGAGGGTGGACTTGCAGCCTCTTGTGGCGAACAGTTTGGCCAGGTCGATCATCGGGATCGTGTGGCCCGGAGTCATAAAAGGGAAGAAGAAAATGTGAAGCTGATGCCTTCCACTACCCATTTGGCCACACAGGGGAACGTTCTGCTACAGGAACGTGTTCAGGAATGATGCCGGTGAAGCGGGAGAAAGATTCAGTAGTGATGCTGTTGACTTGTGAAAGCTGAGATTTGTTTGATGGCTTCAAGCCTGGGACAAAAATGTAAGGGAGGGGGGGCTTGAGAAGAAGACAAGTTTGATTTCTTCTGGTCAAATATTACTTTAATGGTGACCAGAAAGACGAGTGGGGATAATCTACTACGTCTAGCCTGCAAGTTATAGGGCAATTGTCGAAAGAGGCAATTCACTCACTTTTCGAGTTCTGCAGAGAAGTCATGCATGACCATTTCGCACGAAAAGGACCTCACATCCATCCAGTTTTGGCTACGGGACATCCAATCTAGGACGGCTCCTTTTCCTTTTTCGTGCATGGAAATCTCACTTAGGATAATCAATACGCCGTCAATGAAGCTTGAATCATGCTCATGTCTCGTTCCAATTACGGTTGGAAAAACGCGACATCAATTTCCCCGCTGTCATAGGACGCTCAAAATGCGGCTTGCCTGAATCACATAAATGAAGGTAAATTATTAAAAATATCCTAAATCTATTATAATTATACAAATTTAGTCCTAAACTTATTTTTTTATCAATTAAGTCATAAATCTTTTGTAATTATACCGATTCAGTCCATCCAGCTAAATTTGACCAACAAGCAGTAACATGGCACGGCCGGTGCTTAGGAGTGTCAAGAACCGAACCGAAATTTTGTGTGTTTTTGGTTTGGTTCAGTTTCGATTTGGTTTACTGAAAAATAACTATTAACTTTTTTGGTTCGGTTCAATTTTTAGTTTGGTTTGGTTAACCAAACCAAACCAAACTGAAATTCTCAATAAAAATTGAACAATCTCTTTTCTTTATCATATCTTCTTCATTTAGGTTCCAATAAGCAAAACAAAAATAGGAAAACAAAAAAATCGTCCCGTTACCGAACCGAACCGAACCACATTTTCGATTCAATTTGTATTTGTTTTAGGATGATTTTGGTTCGGTTTGGTATCATCTTTTATCGGTTCAGTTTTTTCAAAAAATCAAACCAAACAGAACTGTTTACACCCCTACCAATGCTAACATAGCATGACATGTGTTGACGAGGCCAATTTTAATATTTTTTTTTTTTTCAAACTTTTTAATATTTTTTCATTTTTCTTTTCTTTCTCTTTATTTTTTTCTTCTTCTTCAACTCATCCCATTGCTTCCCATGGATGGATTATAAATCCAATATTACTTCTAAGCAATATCGATCAAACTGGGAGACCTCGAATCGTTGGTGAGGAACATTATGAAACTGCGCAAAGAGTTAAGCAAACTTTACAACGTTACAAAGAACTTCAGGACATTATAGCTATCCTTGGGTTGGACGAATTATCCGAAGAGGATCGCTTAACCGTAGCAAGAGCACGAAAAATTGAGCGTTTCTTATCCCAACCCTTTTTCGTAGCAGAAGTATTTACCGGTTCCCCAGGGAAATATGTTGGTCTAGCAGAAACAATTAGAGGGTTTAAATTGATCCTTTCCGGAGAATTAGATGGTCTTCCTGAACAAGCCTTTTATTTGGTAGAGGCGACTAGCTAGTGGCGAGGGTCGGTTATTGGGTTGAGGCAACCTTGTCAGCCAGGGGTGAGGCTCGCTTCGCCGTCACTAGGCAAGGGTGAGGTTGAGGTCAAGTTCATCCAACCAGCAATGGCGGCATGGCCTTGCTAGCCACAAGCAAAATTGCCTTTTCCCACGATTGGCAAGGTCATGGTGAGGCTAGCCTCACCCACGTTTGGGGGAGGCCAAGTGAGGGTCGTGACACTCATTGGTGCCTAGTGCTGACAATCCTGGCCAAAACCTCATCGAACCTCATCAGCCACTACAAGGAAAGAAAGCCAAAGAAGGAAGAAGAGAAAAAAGAAAAAGAGAAGTTAAAAAATTAATGAAAAAATAAAACATTATTAAAAATTGTCAATGTTAGTGTAGGTCAGATGGATTGGATTGGCATAAATGCAAAAAATTTATGTGGTCAAAAAAAAATTTAGAACTGAATTGACACAAGGGAAAATTTCAAAAAAGGACCCAAAGTAAGCCTATTTTCTCAAATAAGGACCCGAAGTAACCATTGTCTCAAATAAGGACCCGAAGTGGCTAAACCAGTCTCAAATAAGAAATCGTCGGCCAACCAAATATTCGCCGGTCGGCAAGCGTGTGACATTTTTGGTGGCCAGAATAAGAGTAATTTTGTCAAAAAAATTGATAGAATTTAACAAACCCTAAAAACAAAACCCCCAAACTCTTCACGTTCTCATGTTTTCTTCTTCTTCGTTCACTAGAGCCTGTCGCGGTCGATGAAGCTGAGCTCACATGTTGCGGAGGCCGAGCTCGTCACCGCCAGCGACGCCACGGTGTGGCTTAATATCGCCGCAAGGAAAAGAAGAAAAAGCAGTAGCGTTGCCAGCAGCGAGCCGCCGCCGCCACGGTGAATCATCTCCATTGCCTCCGGGTAGAGAGATCTTTGGGCGAGCTCAACCGCTCAATTCCGTCATGGGAGTTTTGCGGAGGATCGCAAGAGAGAAAACCTTGAGAGCCGAGAGAGTGAGGTGGAATGCGAATCCACTTTCACGAACCCAATTGAGAGACATAACATCTCGATCTCAAGGACCCACATCTTGGGCACAATGTGAATCCACTTCCATGGAGAGAGAGAGGGGCAAGCGAGGGGGTACTGGCACGTACCTTTAGAACTCGAGAAGTCAAGGATCTCACTCCATTAATAAAGAATTTGGATTCTCCAAGTAAGAGGGGACAAAGAGCCTAGAAAATGAAGTGCAGAAAAAGAGTGTGAAGAGTTTAGGGCTTTTGTTTTTAGGATTTGTTAATTTCTATCAAGTTTTTTGACAAAATTGCCCTTATTCCGGTTACCAGAAATACCACACGCTTGTTGGTCGGCAAACCTTTGGCTACCCGACAATTTAAGGTCCTTGTTTGAGACTGGTTTAGCCACTTCGGGTCCTCATTTGAGACAACAGCCATTTTAGATCCTTATTTGAGAAAATAGGCCCACTTTGGGTCATTTTTTGAAATTTTCCCTTGACACAATTGCAACACATTTATGATTTTTTTAATAATTTTCCCCTTAAATTAATGTTTTAATAAGTTTTTGTACTAAAGCAATGTCTATTAAGTTTTGGAACTGAGTTGATCATTTACAAATTTTTTTGCTCTTAAATTTATTAAATTAGAAATTTGACGACAGAGCGACATGGACCAAAAGCAAAAAATCATTATGTAAATATTATGACTTTGACATTATTTTTCTTTGTTTTGATGGTCTCCAACGCAAAATCATGGAGCAAACGTTCTCTCCAAATAATTTCATTAAAAATCACGAAGCCTATTTATTTTCCTAATTAGAAACAGAAGTAAGTAAAATTTTCTTCGCCTCTTGTAACTTTGCATTTGTTTCTTTCAGTTTTGAGATTGAACAACAGAGCTTGGGGTATTGTGGAAATGGACTACTTCTCTTGCTCAACTATGAGGGAACATTTGTGAACAAATTTAATTTCAACTTCTGTAGTAGAAAATGGATAGATTCTGTGACATTCTTCAGTACAAAAATTATGCACCATAACCACCCGCCGTGGTGGCTCCGTTGGATAGGCTCCCGTGACCCTTTCGCTCAAAGGGGAGGGGTTCGAATCTTCGTGGAGGCGCTTGGTGACTTATCCGGTGCACGTGTGTGGTGGCTAGCACGTGTGCCCCCAAGGTTTACTCCCCCGGCTGCCGACGGGGTGCGGGGTTCCTTGGGTTACCAAAAAAAAATAAAATTATGCACCATACAATTTTAAATCATTTTTTGCATGAAAACTTAAAAAACAGTCATTTTAGTGCTAAAACTTATGAGATCAATTTAGTGCCAAAATATTTTAGTAAGTCACATCAGATTTTTTCGTTGTCCGAATAACTTAAGTGATCACTATACTATGACACTCTAATAATCATTTGAAAAGTTTTAGTACCAAAATAAACATCTCACAATAGTTATAATACTAATACTGTCCTTATCTTGTTTGCAGCCCTGAAATCCCAACAATCCAACTGCAAGAGCAAAGGTATGCTACTTTCAGCTGCAAAAACAATTTTTTTTAAATAATTTTGGTTGCGGTTTCACATCCACCTGCGCAGAGTGTCAGAACGCTACTTTTTCTTGCCCGTATAGCATCTGGTCATTACCAGTAAAGGTAATGCATCACACGCCGAGGATGTTAGGCAACAATGCAGGAATTGAACATTTTGGCACACCAAGTCCTGATCCTCAATCACGTGTCGGTTGGAAGGTTTGGACACATTGCGAGTTGTTGTCGTGTCTTCTGAGCAGTTCTATGGCAAAAAGTTGGTGACTGATGTGCTCAAGGCCAGGACTGGCATAGGGGTTAAACAGTGGGTTACAGTGGTTGGAGATAGCTTGAGAGGAGACGCTATTGAGAAGGCAGTGATGCGAATTATGGTGGGTGAAGAGGCCGAGGGAATGAGAAGAAGGGCAAAGGTGCCCAGGGAAACGGCAAGAGAGGCTGTTGAAGAAGGTGGAGTTATAAACATGGTTAATGGATTAACGAATGCCAACGAAATTAAGATACGTGTTCACGTATCTATATTTATTGAATTTATGAATTTCTTTAATTCACGCATCTCTTGATTCATGAATCTCTTAGATTCACACATCTCTTGATTCATGAATCTCTTGGACACATGTGTCTATTTAATTCATATATCTCTTTTGTACATGAACCTGAAAACTCTATAAATAGATAAGAGCATAGAGCTTCATTAGAAGGTTTTTCAGAAAGAAAAATTCGAGAATACGATTCCAAAAGAGATTTGAAATACTACTCTACTTTTCCGAGTGTGCTGGTTCAATTGAACGGTTCGACTGAGTTCTAGGAGGCATAGTTCGTGAAATCTGCGGAGCACAATTGGCATGAACTAATCGCCTTAAGGAGATTTGGACATCCATACCTCACCTCTAATTTTATGTTATTTTTCCAGTGATATCTTATTTTCATATTCTCCAAAATTTGTAAGTTTACATAAAAAGAATGATATTATAAAGTTGTCATCGTCTTCTTTTCATTGATATTCTGATTACAACAACAAATAGTTTGCTTTCTCTATATTATATTCCAACAGGTGGATCATCCTATTCAGATTTGACTTCTCTAATTCAGGAACTGAGATTGCATAGAGCAGATACTAAACAAAAGTAGCGGCCTCCTGCTATGTCATGTTCGTATTATCTTGAGATTGGTCAAGGAGATGAACAAGTTCTTGATTCACAAGGAAGCAATAACTGGCCGATCAGGTGAACAGGTTTGCCCTTCTGTCCCGAATAGCACGTATTCCTTACAGGAAGCTGATAATGTGAATATGTTCGCCCTTCCTACTGTGTATGAGAGGCAGATTACTAATTACTCGAGTACTTCATAAATGAGGGGAAAAAACAATACGTTAAACAAAATTCCAATACCGTGGATGTAGACCATAGGAATGTCTAGGCGTCAGATTATAGGGATAAAGACACAAATGGTCCATGAACTTTGACTCGATGTACAATATGGTTTTTAAAGTTTAACCGAATGTTTATTGTGGTTCCTAAACTCTTGGTATATGTTCAAACTAGTCCCTTAACTATAAAAAAAAAAGTTCAATGTGATCTTTGAACTTAAATTAATGAGGGGCGACATTGAACATTTTTATGTAGTCCAATGACTAGTTTGAATATATACCACAAGTTTAGTGACTATATTGAATAAATTAAAAGTTTAAGAATTGCATTGAACATTTGGCTAAAGTTTAAGAACTGCGTTGAATATTTGGTTAAAATTCAGGGGCCACATTAAATAAATTAATTAATTTGATGAACTATATTGCACATTAAACCAAAGTTCATGGACCATTTGTGTCATTTTCCATAGATTATATTATCTTATGAAAAATGAGCAATAATAATATTCCTTCTACAATTGCACTTTGAACTGGATTTTTAGTATTGCGTCTTCTTCTTATTCTCTTATCAAACTTAATTAAGAAATGATCATCTTGTGGGGTGGTAAAAACTAAGCCTTTTATGCTCCTTACCTCGTCCATTAGACATTAATTGATTTTTTTTAATAGATTTTAATTTTCGTTTCGGAGCTGCAGTTGTTAGAACTGTTTTTCTACTATCCGTTTAAATTATGGGAAATTTACTGCTGAGAAATTTTCTCGTTATTGGAACCGTGTTGAGTCAAAATGTCAATACATAAATCCTGCATTTTCTATCACTCTACACATAAGTAGGACATGCTGATGATGATAGAGTGAGTCCTGAAGAGTCCCAGATCAGGAAAATTACGTTAAACAAGCAAATGGTGTTCACAAATCATGCAGGCTTCTCTAGAATTCAGGTCAGCCTATAGAAACTTCAATGCCTTATTTCTACTCATTATTACTGTATAATACAAATAGCTTGATAAAGATTCTTTTGAAATACCTGACCGGCCACTTAGCATGGATTGTGATGTTTCTTCTGGTCATACCATTAATCTGTACATTTCCTTTCTTAGGAAATGATATATTCACTTGCCGGGTAAGAAATTTCTCATGCTTCCTCACAGATGTGAACTTGAGGATATGTAATTCTGAACGAGTGAGCTTAACCTTTCAAGGACTCATCTTCTTATCCTCTATCCTGTGGCGCGTTATATCACAATATATGGCGATAGACATGTACATTAGCCAGCTTTGTCAAACTCTGCAATCTGCGTAGACAAAGCAAAGCCTCTTATCTTTTTCCCTCTGTATGGAGAATGAAAGTAACCCACTGCATATTTTCTTTCTCCCACTGGTGCTTCCAGGCCACATGATTCCCATGATGGACATGGCCAAAACCTTTGCAACTAGAGGAGCAAAAGTCACCATCGTCACCACCCCTATCTGTGCGACCCTTTTTTCCAAGCAAATCAAAAGAGTCCATCAGTCGGGTTTGGAGTTCAACATCCAGACCATCAAACTCCCGTCGATTGATGTAGGATTACCAGAAGGTTGGGAGAACATGGATGCAGTCACTTGGAGCCAAAATCAGGCGGAATTTTTTAGAAAATTCTGGAAGGCCCTGAGCTTGCTCCAGGAACTGGTCTTGCATATCCTGGAAGAACATAGGCCGGATTCTCTAGTAGTAGATTTATTCTTTCCATGGGCTACCGATGTTGCTGCTCAGTTGAAAATTCCCAGGCTAGCCTTTGGAGGGACAAGTTTCTTTGCTATGTGCACGGCGGCAGTTCTTGCACTATATCAACCACACAAGAGAGTTTCATCCGAATCAGAAACTTTCCTAGTGCCTCACCTCCGTGGAGAAATAAAGCTGACGAGGACTCAGCTACCAGAATATTTAAGGCAAGAAGAGGAAACAGATTTTTCCAAGTTAGCAAAAGAAATAGTCAAATCAGAGCTAAAGAGCTATGGAAACATTTTTAACAGCTTTTGTGAATTGGAAAAGGATTCTGCCGATTATTACAAGAATGTCTTAGGAAAGAAGGCCTGACATATTGGTCCGGTCTGACTCTGCAATAGAGATGCTGCAGATAAAGCACTAAGGGGTAAGGAAGCATCCATCAGCAGGAACGAACGAATGCTTAAAATAGACGTCCAGATCCCTAGAAGGCCAAAACTTGGCACGGGGTAACATTTAAATTGTCAAAAGTTTAGAAAGGTACACTTTAAATGCCAATATCATAGCAAAAATGATTAGTTAAGTGTCAATGGTAAGAAAATCTGGCCAAATTGTTGATGTGGCACATTTCCGACGAGTTAGAAATCGAAACGATGTCATTTTGGGTGCTGACATGACCAAATAAGCCCAAAATGACGTCGTTTTGAGTGCTAACATGGTTAGATCAGTCTAAAATGATGCCGTTTTGACCATTATCAGATTTTTATATAAATATTAATTAAATAATATTAAAAACGAAATAAAAAAAGAGCAGACGACAGGTGGGAGGAGCTCCCCTGCTGTGGCTGCCGCCCCATCGGCGGTAGGGCGACAACACTAGCTACGAGGGTTATCGATGCCTAGGCAAGGGCCGGCTTGCCCTCGCTGTCCATCGCCACCACCCCACCAACAATGGGGTGGTGGCCACATGTGGGAGAGGCTCTCTTGTCTGTGCTGCTGTTTTTTTTTTAATATTTATATTAAAAATCAAATTGTGGCCAAAATGGCGTCATTTTTTTATGAAAGTGAGGTAACATGGAATTTCGGTGAACCATATAGATGTTAGAAATTATTAAAATAAACATGTCGGATTTCCGACGGCCTTTATTGGAGTTGTCACTTAAGAAATCTATTTTTTTTTTTAAGTAGCACTTTAAGTGTACATTTCATAACTTTTGACACTTTTAAATGTTCTCTCGTATTAAGTTTTGGCACTTAGGCTATTATTTTCCCTCTTAAAATGGCTAGATTCGAAAAAGCCCAACTCAGTTATCAACACGTGTTTCGGCAGCTTGACCAAATTCAATTCTCAACAGCTGGTGGAACTGGCGAAGGGGCTTGAGGCATCTCAGCAAGATTTCATATGGATTGTGAGGAAAGATAAAAATGAAGAACAGTATTGGTTACCAGAAGGTTTCGAAGAAAGAATGGATGGGAAGGGCCTAATCATAAGAGGGTGTGCCCCTAGTGTTGATTCTTGATCATGAGTCGTTCGGTGGATTCGTGACTCACTGTGGATGGAACTCGATAATGGAAGGAGTATGTGCTGGTGTGCCAACAATGGTCACGTGGCCGATGTTTGCTGAGCAATTCTATAATGAAAAGTTGGTCACTCTAGTGCTACAGATCGGGATTGAAGTTGGATCTAAACACTACGCCGATTTCGGAATTGGTGCAGATGTTGTAAGAAGCGATGACGTTGAGGTGGTCGTGAGACGAATTATGGTGGGTGAAGAGGCAGAGGAAATGAGAAGGGCGAAAAGGCTTGGCCGTTGGAGAAGGTGGATCATCTGACTCGGATTTAACTTCGTTAATCGAAGAGCTGAGGCAGCACAAAGTTTATCGCGAGTCAAGATGAAGCCTACTCTAGCGTGCCGTTGTGTTCTCGTCCTGCATGTTCTTTTCCATCCTTTCGATTTGTCGATGATCGATCAGGAACATGTCGCGCCTGCTTTCATTTTGGGAGTTCCTGCTGTAATGTTCAATTCCTGCATTGTTGCCCAACATTCTTGATGTGTGATGCATTTCCTTTACTAATAAAGACCGGATGCATTTTGGGCGAGAAACGTCGCCTTTTGGCACTCTACGTGAATGAATGTGAAACCACATACAAATTTATTTAAAAAAAATTAATTTTGTAGCTGAGAATAGCTTACCCTAAACACAAGATAAGGATATTTCAATGTTATAACTATTATAAGGTACTTACTTTGGTATCAAAACTTTGCATATGATCAATTTAGTATCACAACGATCACTTAAGTAACTCCAGCCAAAAAATTTTAGCACTTAATTGATCTCATAAAGTCTTGGTACTAAAATGATAGCTTTTGAAGTTTTCACACAAAATATTTAAAAATTATGTGGTGTGCAAGTTATATACCAAAACCTATTGTCCAAAAAAAAAAGTTATATACCAAAACATGTCACGGAATCCATCGATTTTCCAATTGAGAACTTGTTAAATTTGTTCCCAAATGTACCCTCACATTGATCCTCACAGTTGATCAAGAGAAGTAATCCATTTCCACAAGACCTCAAGCTGTGTTGTTCAATCTCAAAACAATAAGAAACAAATGTGAAACAACAAGAGGAGAAGTAACTTCTCTTTCTTTTTAGGATAAAAAATAGATTTTTGTTATTTTAAATGAAATTATTTCTAGAAAATGTTTGCTCCATGTTTTTTGCTTTTGAGACTATGTTGACACCTAAATTTCACCATTTTACTTAGAACTTAATCGCATTAAAAATTAGGGATTAATCTAAAAAAAATTTCAAAAAAAAAAAAAACGGAGGGACAGTCGGGCCAGCCCGGCTGGCCCCTTTTTCCTTTCTCCTTTTGGCACCTGGGCCGACCCTTCTCCGTTGGTTTCAGCCCGGCCCACGTACGGATCTCCCTCTCCCTCACGTCAGTCACGCCCCTGCAGGAGAACACAGTACAACGGCAGAGCAGCAGGCTTCAGCGCGATCGCAGGGTCGGGGATCAAGCTGGTTGTGGCAGGGTGGTAGTGGCAGGAGCCAGGCACGCCTGCCGCTGGCCATTAAAAGGAACACGCGGAGAGTGAGCTGGGGGGAGTTTTTTGGCGGAGAGGGAGGTGATCCGGAGAGAGACGGAGATAGTTCGAGCATGAGAGAGAGGAGAACCAGAGAGAAAAAGCGAGCTTGATAGAGTGCTGGGTCGTCGCCGGAGGTCCATCCGCCTGCCCCCGTCCACCGTAGCCCTTTCCCAAACCAGGTAGGCCTTCCCGCCGAGGATGGTCGCTCTTTCTTGCAAGGCGCTGGGCCGAGGCTCGTGGCCGACCAATTCGCGCGAGCTTCGGCCCCGACGGCATCCGTTGATGTTGTTGCACGGTCTGACATGTGTTGTTAGGATTCTAGGCCCGTGTTTGAGTTCCTGGCGGATCCGATAGCTCCTCTTTGGTTGATGCACTTTACATGTTCGACAAAATGTCTCTGAGAGATCCGAAAAGTCAATCCGTGTTTTAGCTTAGAATCGATCTGTGCTTGCATCCGTAGCTGCCGAATCATGTTGCGTGGTCATTGTGATTTGGCGTGGTCTTCGCGAAATAATCGTGCGTCGTCAGGAGAGCGAAGGTTTTCTTTGTTCCGGTGAACGGATTAACGGTCTTTGAAAAAGGTGGCCCGTGGCGGTCGCCACCGGTCGAGTGGTATGACCAATGGGCGATGGTGGTCCAAGCATCGGTGAACTTTCGTCGGAGATGACGTTTGTTGGCGTTGGTTCCGTGGAGGAAATGGTCGGACAGAAGAAGCTGCATACATGAAGACGTCGGGCGTGCATGAAGAAACGCGAAAAGAAGATCAAGAGAAAAAAGGCAAGGTTAAAAGAAAATGAGGAGAAAAAAAAAGAGAGAACAAAAAGAAAAAGTAGAAGAAATAATAGGAAGGAGGCGGGCTTCTTGGCTTCGGTGAAGGAGAAGGTGCAGGTACGTTCGGGGAAGAAGAAGATCAAAGGGAATAAAAAAAAATAGAAAAAGAAAAAAAGACAAAATGGGAGGAGTAAATTAGCATAGGCATAATAGGGTTAATTAGTTTTGGGCTAGTCACGGATTTAAATGGACCGTAGTTAATCTGCTTGGGCTAGATGGTGCGCTGGTGCAATTTGGACTGGGGCTGAACGGGCAAGAATCTAAGTGAGTCGAGATTTGTCCCTTTCTTTTAAAAAAATCCGTGTGGGCCTTTTTTTTTTTTTTTTTAGTGGCCTTTGGGGTCGGCCCGCTTTTAACCGACCAAAACTAATAGGGTCCAGGTCTTTTGACCCGGTCCGAATTGCTTTTTCATATACAAAAAATATATATATCACGAATAAAAAATATTAAAATTCAGAAAATCATAAAAAAGAAAATCATTAAAAAATATTAAAAATTCGAAATTTCAAAAACTTGATGGAAAATTCAAAAACTTGAAAAATTATAAATAATTTTAGGAAAAAAAATTTAAAAAAAATTGAAAAAATTGAAAATATTAGAATTCCAAAATAAAATCTTTAAAATTCCAGAAATTCTTCTTCTTCTTCTTCTTCTTCTTCTTCTTCTTTTTTATAAAAAAAAAAAATAGAGTTCCCTGAAAAAGCTTTAAAATAGTTCTTGGACAATCTCTCTCGTAAAAGGTGTAGGAAAATTATTGGTTTAAGATTGTACTTGAAATTGAATAAGCCATTACGGCTTCACTTTTGAATTTTGATTATCCTCAAATACAATTGCCCTTAATTTGTGTGCTTACAATGCAATGATTATGGTTTCTCCTAGTCTAATTAAGATTGTCATTTATTTATCTCTTAATGCTATGTGTTTATTTTCTCTTGCAATTTATTTAATATTTCCTTTAGTCACTGATTGTTATTTTGATAATTTGCACACCCACATGATCATCTTGCATGTTTGTGGATAAATCTAAAATAAATCCAAACTGCCTAAGTCCTTTTTGAAATGAACAATATTAGGTATCGAAATGGCACTAATTGATTAATTAATGTAATCAAGCCCCCGATCCTAAATTCTCTGATTGCGTAAAAAGTGAGGCACACTTCTATATATTGCTTGGTTTTTAGCCAATCTCAATAGACTAGTGGCGACTCCTCATTAGACGATTTTTATGAATACCTAATGTCACGTGAGGGATGGGCTTGGGAGAGTCCGCGGGTCCTCGACTCATCTTTTAAATAATACCCCTAAACCTATATATATTTATTTTCCCATCGGAATGGAAAAAATAGATCGTGACAAACTAGTGAAACAAAGAAAATAATGGCAAAATTAGAATATATACTTTATGATTTTTTTTTGGGGTTCACACCACCCTTTCGTCAAATTTCTAATTTTATAATTTTAGAAATTTTTTTGTAGAAATGATCAATTTAATTCCAATACTTTAGAAGCACCACTTTAGTACAAAAAATTCTTAAAAACATCCATTTGAGTGACTCCAGCAAGCCAAGTCATATTTTTTAGTAAATCAAATCACTTGAATAATTTAAGTGATCGTTTTTTAAAACCTATGATAATTAAGTAATGGTTTGAAAATTTTTAACATCATATAATGGTTGGGGTATTGATGCAGCATTTTTCCAACTACGGTTGGGAGGAGGCATGAGGATGTTTCAAGCTTCATCGACCATGTATTAATTATCCAAAGTGAGTTTTCCATGCATAAAAAGTAAGGAACCTTCTAGATTGGATGGCCAGGAGCCAATTCTAATGTGAGGCCCATCTTTCTACAATTGGGAGAATTAAAAAAAAAGTCTTAAATTTATTGAAATTGTATTTCAATCCTAATTTTTTTTTCCAATTTAGTATTATAAAAACAATTGAATTCATCTAGCTAATTTTAACTAGTCGATACTGATGTGGACTTTTTAAAATAGAATTTTCTTTTTCTTTTTTCATTTTCTTTAGTTTTTCTTTTCCTTCACTTACTATTGGCTAGGGTTGCCGATCATAGGGAAGGGCTGCAACACCCTTACCAACCCTAAGAGGTGGGGAAAGAAGAAAGAAATTTTTTTAAAAATTTCCTTCGGTTTGGGTAGATAAATGCAAAAGGTTTTGGATTGATTTATCCAAAAGAAAAGTTTAAAAGACGGACTGTCTCGATAATTGTCCCTAGTTCAATTTGGTCATGCATGACGTCTCTGCAGCATTCGACAAGTGAGTGAATTTCCTCTCTTCCTCTCCCAATAATTGTCCTCTAACTTGTAGGCTTGACGTAATAGATTACGTCATCTTGACTAGAAGACATACCTATTCCCACTCGTCTGTCTGTTCGCCGTTAATGTAATATTTGACCAGAAGAAATCAAAGCTGTCCTCCTCTCATCCCCCCATTCTTTACTCCCAGACCCCGCTCCCCTATATATATTGTTCCAGGTTTGAAGCCATTAAACAAACCTCAGCTTTCACAAGTCAACAGCATCACTACTAAATCTTTCTCCCCCGTCACCGGCATCATTCCCGAGTAGAGGTGTCAACGGGTCGGGTCTTGATATTACCTGACCCGACCCGAACAATAAGGGTCATGTCATTTGACCCGAACCGAAATGTATAAAACATGAAGCAAAAAAAATGGGTCGGCTCGGGTCGGGTTTCAGGTTTTTTATTAAAAAATATTACAAAGAGAATTCGAAACGTTTTTACGTGACGCCGTGAGACCTCGTCCAACCCGTCCATGAACCATGACACCACGAAGCCTCGTCCAATCCGTCCGTAAACATCTCTACAGACAGATAATACTCAATTCTCTAAAGTTCTGCGTCAGCCGCGAAAAAGAAGCAAATCATATGAAAGATGGGGAGAGAGAGGGGGGGAGAGGGAGAGAGATTGATGGGGGCCGACGACGACGAACCGACGTGTTGTATGAGTTGTGAGTAGAATGAGTTATAGAGGAAATAGCTTGAGTGGCTGTGTTTGGGTTGAAGCTTTTAATATGTTTGGGTCGGAACAATGTTCCAATCCTAACTTGACCCAAAACATGTATTCCATTTGTGTTTATAATTGTTACTCAAGCAGTATTAAGACCCGAAACATGTACCATACTTATTTCGTGTTCGGGTCGTGTTCGGATCATGTTCGGATCGGGTTGGATGGGTTTTTTTGACACCCCTACCGACAATTGCCGGTGGATGGCAATGGCAAATTGGTGAGTTAATTCTTTCTGGATGCATTGGATGGCTGCTTATTGTTTCCTTTCATTGATGATTTTTGTATATGTCTCATATTGGAATCATAACGAGGGGAAATGTGGTCAGAGCTGCCCTGCAGATAAAGCGTGCGAATGAGCATTCTTCTTGATTTTCAGTAGTAAAAGCATTGCATACTAATGCCAGAAATAGGAAATTTTTTTTTTGTCCGACCCAATTCTAGCAGATGAGAAGGGCAAGGGAGTACACGAATTCATGCCTCCACGTGAAAACAGGCAAAGTAATGATGAGAGTTGATTATTTGGCATCCAAACTATTGGAAAATTTTCCAGGACATGGCATGACAGAAACAGTGCACCTGTTATGTCCTCTTAATCGTTTATAGGATTTGATCTTATTGATGCAGCAGGTAAGTCCAGGATCGAGTCTGCTGACAGAAACACTGCGCCCGTTGCCGAATTATTGTCCTGGGCTTTCTCGTACTTAGAATGCTGTATGATTCTTGAGCAGAAATGTTTGGTGCAACGAAGCATACTAGAACTGATGGGCATCATTCTCTTGTTCTGTTTGTTAGATGCTGCTGCTCTTTGGTATGGCAGTGGCTGCTTTTGTGCTTTATATTATTCTGTACGAGTCTATCAGAACATAATGGTATCAGATGCCTTGCTTCTTTGATTTATCCGTGACTTTTCAGCTCCGACCGGCAAGATTTCGACATTACTTTTGATCATGTGAAGCCAATCAGCTCCAACCGGCATGTTTCCAACATGACTTTTGATCATGTGAAGCCAATCCAATGGGCTTGACCGCTTCAAATATGGAAAACAACTTGACTTAGTGAGTCACAGACACCAAAACATGAAAGCAACTAACTTGAAAATGGCAAGAGATGTGAAAATTTATCATCATCAGTTGACATATCGCCAGTCATTTGAAAAATTTTGTGATCTCGGTTCGCATTTTCTCGACTCATCTCCAACTAGATAATTTTACAAATTCATGATTACTAGACTGTTGAGAAAATTACCAACAAAACAATGAAAGTCAATAACTACGAATTACCATCATGTGCAAAAAATTACCATTAATCATCTATGAACTGACTAGTCATATCCGAAAAAAAATCAGGGATTCTTGTTTACATTATTTTCGAGACTTACTTCAAGTAGATGAATTTATAAATTCATGATGGTACTAATGTTTCATAAAGTTACTTAATTGAAATTATAGATACGCATGAAAATATTGCTAATGCGTTGAAAAAATTACCATCATCATCTAAACATTACCAATCATATTCTAATTTCTTTTTCCATTATAGTTCAAATTTTAAGACTTATGCCTAAGTGAACGGTTTAAAAAATTCAAGATTTGCTAATTAAAAAGGTAGGGACCTAAAATACAAGGCTATTAAGTCAAGTTGGAATAACCCACGTACATGAAAAAACTTGCTGATGAATAAGAACATATACCATCATCATCTAAATTTTACAAGGAGATGAATAGTAGGAATACCAAAACTTTTCATATGACATTCACTTTAAGTATGAAAACTTCTTTTCTATTCACTCGAATATCACAAATTCGAAAAATCAGTCACTTAAATGCTAATTCCAATTTGTCTCATTGGAAGATACAACGTGGATGCAGATCGTTTGACATGGCAGCACCAGTTGTCTAACGTGGCTTTGCCAACGCAGATATGGACAAAAAATTGTATTTTTTATTAATTTATTTTTTGAATTTTTATTTTCTTTTCTTTAGGGTCGGCGAGGGTCATTGATGACCCTCGGTCGCAGCGAAATCCTCACCCTCGGCCATGAAGGCCCTAGGCGAGACCATCGGGGCCTCGTCAGCTATTAGCGAGGACCCTCATCGCCTTGCCCGCAACTAGTGAGCTCGCCCAAGGCCTTCATGGCTAGATTTGGGCAACGGTTCCACGGTTGGTGAGGGTGCGACTTTTATTGGCCCTAAAGAAAAAGAAACAAAAAAAAGGCAAAATAAGAATATAAATAAAAAAATTCAAAAGAAATAAAAAATTCCACATAAGATGATTTGTTGGAATTGACACTTAAGTAATTAATTTTACTTTGATATATCACTCAAGTGAGAAAAAAAAATTGACACTCAATTAACCATCGTATGAAAATTTTTATACTTCTAATATTCTTATCCCAAACTTTACAAGCCATATGCAAAAAAATTTTACACCGGCTCACAAGTTCCGTTTTTTCCAGCCTCCACTTTGAATGATTCTCTCGAAACGTGGGAAATTCTATGATGCACTAGCGCATCGTAGCACCGCTGTTCTATGGTCTATTGTCATTTATTATCTGACTAAGACTAATTACAGTAACATCATTAACTAATCTCGTCGCATTTATTTACCTGATTATAAAAAAAATGTTAGCAAGGTTGTAAACAAGGACGTGCATGACAACGTTTCTATTCCCAAAAACAGTTTCTGCTCAGAAATGATTTTTTTGTTTATGTTCCTGAGAACAATTTTTGAGCATGTGAAGGCATTTGATAGCTATTCAAATTTTTTACTCCGGGAACAGAAATGCGTTTGGTAAAAATTTCTAATCTTTTTTATCCTTTTAAATTTTTATTCTTTTTTCTTTTTTTTTCCTCCCATTCTTTCTGTTGGCCACTGCCAGCGAAGCTTTAGTGAGCTCACTCAGATCCGTGAGGCCGGGCCTCGCCGGTGGCGATCGAGTGAGGCTGAGCCTCACTCTCTCAAATCTGTGAGGCAGAGCCTCGTCAATGGTTGGGCGAGGCTCGCCTCCCCATATCTAGGTGAGGCGAGGCTCGCCCGGCCTCGCACCGCTTGGGCGTGGCTCAGCCGGCACGAGGCTCGGTCGACAAGGCGTCGCTTGGGCGAGGCTTCAACGAACTTGCCAAACCTCACCCTAGCCTAGCGAGGCGTCGGGCGAGCCGACGAGCTCGCCTGACCTCACCCAATGGCTCGCCGGCGGCGGCGATGGGGCGTTTGAGGGGTGGGAGGAGGAAGAAGAAGAAGAAGAAAAGGAAACAGAAAGAAAAAAGAAAGGAAAAAAAAACTATTTCTTGAAATTGTTCCAGGGAAAGTAACTTTTTTTTGTTTTTGATTTCTACTCCAAATCTGTTCCGGGAACAAAAATATTTATCAAGCGCATTTCTGTTTCCAATCTGCTTCCAGGAACAAAAGAACAGAAACGGTTGTTTCCGTGAGCGTTACTATGCAGGCCCTAAGTCTATCAAATGGGTTATAAACACATTCTTAACTTATATTTGAAGAATTGAGTACATATTAGTTATTTTTAGTAAATGAATCATAAATAGATTTAAAATGACAAAACTCAAAGATATTTAAGTATTGAATGAGTTTATAATTTATCTAAGCCCAATTCACATTTGTGACCTTTTTTTTTTCATCCATTATAAGAAAATCATGAATTTCCTGAACTATTTCAAGTTCGAAGAAGTTTTGGTGGGCTCACAAGAATGAGTCCAATTTTACCTTTATTAAAAATATCAGCGACTTTATTTTTTATATTATTTTTTTGTTATTTATCTTGTAATTTCTATCTATTAATTATTGGAGTATATAGTTCATTAGATGCATTTGAAATTGTTATTTTTATGTAATATTCTAATCTTCACTCTTGTTATTGCAATCATGGTTAGCATAAATCATCCTTTTCAATATTTTACATTTCACTTAATTAAAAATTTCAATTCCTCCACATTATTTGTTGCTGTAATTTCATAAATTCATTACCACATACTGACTTTCTCTTATTCTTCATTGCGAATCCAAATGGGAATTGAAAATTATATGCAATGTTGAAAGCCGAGTCTTTAGCATCTTGTAGTCGAAATAACGATATTATCCAAATAATACTTACACATGAAGAGTTTAAAATTGGGTTTATTAGGTGGATATGAATTTTCATAGGTTAAATTAAATATGGAAGAATTTTAATAATATGGATCGGATTGGGTATGACTCACTAAATTTATGTTATGTATAAATCTGTCAAAACATGCTAAATGAATCAATTTGAATCAGATCATTTTTAGTCCAACCCAAATCTGACTTGACTCATCTCTTTGAGGGCCCAAAGCCAAATCTGACTCAACCTAAATCCGATTTGAGGATGCTAAAGGCGTGTATGATAATCATTATATTTTTCTGTCTCAAAAATAATTTCGAAATATAAATTTATTTAGTAACGCAATTTCATTTTTTTGTTCCTAAAACAAATTTTAACTTCGAAAATAGGTTTGTAATAGACATGAAAAGTAATATTTTTTACTTTCTTATTTTTAAAACAAAAGTGAAAAATAAAAAAAAACTCTTGCTACTTGGTGGTTGCTCACCCATCATTGTTCGTCAATTGTGGTCCGCTAGTTACCACTTGCTCACCGCCCGTTGCCGCCTACCTACCATTGGTCACCAATTGCCCACTATGACGCCGAGTTTGTAAGAATCCGAGAGCTATCACTATGTAATATTGTCTGTTTTGAGCCATATTAAGCTCTCATAATTTTGTTCCTATGAGTTTTTGTATATATAGAAAACCCATAATTTTATAAACCAATACAAGACTCCCCTATGTGATGGGGACAAGAGATATGCCTCCTTCTCCTTGCACCTATCCGAAGACTGAGGCATGGACGCATTGCGATCCTTTCTCCTCGTGCATCGTCGCTGGGTTGTCACACTAATCAAAGGGCTTGCCTGCCATCATTGCTTAGGAGGAAGAAATTTCAAATCATATTTACGGTTATTAAACATATATTTTTACTTAAAAATTCATTCGAGAAAAAAAATAAATAAAATTTTATTTATTGATTTTTAAAGTAGGATGGTTATCTATAAAAATTTTCTCTCGAAACGTGCTCCATTTTTTTTATAGAGGGTGGCCAAGTCACTGTCAGCTGACGTCACCGCCATAGTCAGCAAAGCCTGTGGGAACACTGCGTCAAGGCCTGCCCAGTGCACACATGGAGTGGAGTTGCGGTCATTGGGGAAAATCCAAAGGACCTGACGTCATAGTGTCATCATCAAAGATGCGACGTTTTCCTTATTCTTTTGCCTTTATCACCCGTCGTTTCGTTCGTTGTTTTATCGTTTCGTGATTGAGAAAAGCAAGGCGAGCCTCTCTCTCTCTCTCTCTCTCTCTCTCTCTCTCTATGGTGCATTCATCAATGGCGGACGAGTTGGAGATGTTCTTCTTCCCCTTCACGGCAAGCGGCCACCAGATCCCCATGATCGACCTCGCCCGCCTCTTCGCCTCCCACGGTGTCAAGTCCACCATCGTTGCTGCCCCTAACGATGCCCTCTCCTTCCAACACTCTATCGCCCGTGACCGGGGCTCAGGCCGGCCCATCTCCATCCACCCCCTTGACTTGCCCCGAGGCTACGAGCTCCTCACCGACACCTTCGTGCTCCAGAAAGTCCTCAGAGACTTGCTCATTGCGAGGCGACCCGATTGCATAGTAGTCGACACCTGCCACCGCTGGTCGGCCGATGTCATTGACAAGGTAGGAGTTCCTAGGATCGTGTTCGATGGGAAGGGCTGCTTCTCCCGGAGTGCTCAAGAATTGATGCGGATTCACAGGCCTCACGACAAGGTGGATTCCGAATACTGCCCGTTTGAGATCCCGGGCCTGCGGGATAGGATTGTGATGACAAAGTCGCAGCTTCCGCATTTTCCCGGGGAATCGGGCGGCAGGAAGCGGACCCGTCAGAGGCGGAATTCGGAGGACAGTTGTCTTGGGATTGTGGTAAATAGCTTTCGAGATCTGGAACCGGCTTATGTGGAGTATTTCAAGAAGGAGATGGCGAAGAAAGCTTGGGTGGTCGGACCAGTGTCGCTCTGCAATAGCGATGTGGAGGATAAGACCGAGAGAGGGAAACAAGCTGCTATTGATGAGCAGAGTTGCTTGAGTTGGCTCAATGCTAAAGAACCCAACTCCGTCCTTTATGTTAGTTTTGGGAGTTCGGTCAGGTTGACCCGGGAACAGCTCCGTGAGATTGCATATGGTCTTGAGGCTTCGAGCTGTTCGTTCATTTGGACAGTCGGGAAAATCTTTAAGCCGATGAAAAATGGAGAGAGAGGCCGAGGGGATTGGCTTCCAAGCGGGCTTAAACAGAGATTGGAGAAGTCCAAGAGAGGGTTGATTATCAGAGGATGGGCGCCCCAGCTGTTGATTCTCGAACACCCTTCGGTGGGTGGGTACATGACACACTGCGGGTGGAACTCGACTCTGGAGGGTGTGAGCGCTGGTGTTCCGATGGTCACTTTCCCGCACTCAGCTGAGCAGTTCTTCAATGAGAAGTTGATCACCGATGTGTTGGGGATTGGGGTCCAGGTTGGGAGCATGGAGTGGACATCCCGGAACGCCCAGCCGGGCCTGCCAGTGGGGAGGGAGAAAGTGGAGGCGGCCGTGAGGAAAGTGATGGATGGAGGAGAGAAGGCAGCGGAGATGAGGAGAAGAGCCAAAGAACTCAGAGAGAAAGCCAAGAGGGCGGTTGAGGAAGGCGGGTCATCATACGAAGATGCTGAGGCCTTAATTCAAGAGCTCAAGTCTCGCAAGAAGGTCTCGGTTCGAAGTGATTGTGTCGGTAATAGATAGTCTCAGCTCACCAAGTGATATTATTGTTGGGTGAACAGCAAGGAGAGTTCAAACTTGTAAAAAATGGATGTAGTAGCTCTGTCTGTGACGTCGTGTGCTTATCGGTTAATGACCAGCTAAGTTGAAATTGCGTAGTTTCAGATTTGTAGGTACCAGCTCCAGGGAAAGGAGAAGAACATCGCTTCTATGTATTTAATGGATGCAGGAGGCAGATTGTATTATTTAATCAAGCCCCTGAAATTGCATCTTTAATCACTCCAGAAGTCTTTGTTATATAGGACTTGCAGGGAGAAATAAAGATGAAGTAGTGCGACTGGCAATTCTTGCAATTCAGTAATCTTGCGCCTGAAAGTAGAGAACCACTCAGCAAGATTTCCTATGTTAATTGGACTTAAAGTAACTACCACGATCATACTGGGTACGTCCACCAATAATCATGATGGACTGATGGGGACTGCAAATGGCTTGGCTTGGAGGAATATGTGATTGGAGAAGCTTCAGGTGGTCCCAGATCAGGGAAAGTAGATGTACAGGGAAAAGCTAACCGCGAATCGCCATCCTGGTTAGCCTAGTCGTAACTTCCTGAGTAAACTCAAACGCTTATCACCATTTTTCTTTGACGTAAGAGAATATGTATCTATGATAATGACATTTTTGTCATAACTGGGCCAATCCGGTTACAAAGCAGCATGCATTCTCTGTAAGTTTATCTTTACTTTGCAGCCAGAGAAAATTTCTTGTCATCAAGCTTGAAAGAAAATTGTTTCAGTGTCGAAGCAGCAGTTCGTTTTACTAAAGCTTCCAGACAAATGAGCACAAGAACACGTGAATTCTGGACTCTGGCTTGCAGATGCAGCATTGCTGATCCTCTGAATGTGTTTGTCCTCTTATCTGGGCAATCCCTAACATTGCGGTGCTCATCTGATATCATCATGCATGGATGGACATGAGGAATCATTTTATCTGGGTCATCCTCTAGAAACTCTCTTCTCAGCTGAACGAAACCTTAGGTTCATCTCTTCCTTCTGTCTTTTCTCAGGTGTTCGATCACCCTGTCTGAAAATGGTTACAGGTAGTGAAATTGATCAACTTCACTTCTTCTTCCTGCCACTCGTGCCTCATGACTCACGAATCCACCGATTGACTTGTGATCGGGAATCAACACTTGGGGCGCCTACCCTCTTACGGTTAGGCCCTTCCCATCCATTCTTTCTTCGAAACCTTCTAGTAACCAATCTAGTTCTTCATTTTTATTATTTTTAACAATCCATATGAAGTCTTGTTGAGATGCCTCAAGCCCCCTTGCGATTTCCATGAGCTGTTGAGAACTGAATTTGGTCAAGCTGCCGAAACCACGCACTAATAACTGAGTTGGGCCTTTTGAATCTAGCCATCTTAAGCGTTCATGGCTGCTGATGGATGTTTTCTTATCCCTCAGTGCCTTAACTACAGTATCTCTATTGCAGAGTGAGACCGCACCATATGCCAGGCCTTCCTTCCCAAGACATTCCCGTAATTATCGGCATAATCCTTTTCAAGTTCGTAGGAGCTGTGAAAAATGCTCCCATAGCTCCATAGCTCTTTAGCTCTGATTTGACCAGGGAGGCAAGGCACAAGGAAAGTTTCTAAATCAGTTGAAACTCTTGTGTAGTTGATTTTGTCACACCCTCAGCTCTACAAGTATAGAAGTAATGACAACGCCTCAAACATAATCATTATCAACATGTTATTGAAATATATACATCCATATATATTTGATAAAAGAGTCAATTGGTTATAATATTGAAGTTTCGATAATCCATAAGAAAACATATATACATCTCCATCTGGCAAGTAAACTCACCAATCCATCTCAAGCACAAACAACTCTTACCCAAAAATCATACCATTAAATGTCCTCTTGTTAATGTAAATACTCCCGTCTTACTTGTGGCTAGTTGAAAAACCAAAAAGCAAGTAAGATGAATGAAATGAGCAATCAAAGCATGAGTAGTGCATCACTTCTGAGTATATCGAACATTTGCTAAACCGATGTCATAACTTCTCAATCCCAAATTCAGCACATGATATAAGCAAAACTTTTTACGCATAAGACCAATAAACAATGTCAACTCATGATAACAAATCAACTATCAATATTCTATTTCATTGATCAATCTCAATCAAGTCAATCATTAATAATCCATTCTATCAACTAATGTAATGTTCAACATCTAACTATGGTTATGTTACTCCCGTGATGAAGGCAACCAAATTTCCTCGTTGGCTAGGTCTCTACCTATATCAGTTGGTGTTTCAACTCAAAAGGATGTCTTGATAAGAGTATACTTACCCCTCAATGGGTTCTAATCATAGCTACATGAGCATAATTTACAACCTCAATCTCCAATAACCTGCAACCAAAGCCATATCAAAACTCAAGTTCAATAATCAAATCATATCACTTTTCATGATTCAATTCATCAAACATAGAACCTTTCATAGATCATATATTGCCATTTCAAATAAAGCAAAAAAGTAGTAATTGTTAAATCCAATTGCATGCAACAAAAAATGACATTTCTTAATTCATAATATAACTAATCCATATTGCTTCAAAATATGAGTTTACAAACTTGAAAAAGAAATAACACTATTCACCTGAGAAAGTTGAAAAACAACTTACAAAAGTTACTCGAATTGACGCAGTTGTATTCTTATCAATTAATCAAACAATGATATCAAAATATGGTTAATACACTATTCTAATGAATGGCTTGACTAAACTACACTCATTCGTCGACCAATTGGCCCCTTCACACTAACAGAAAAACTCGTATTTAACAAATGTTCATCTTTATCCTTTACGCTTATTGTTCTTTACGCATAACTCAAATGTAAAACTTCAGAATTTTGCTCTGATCAAACTGTACTTTAGAATCATACTCTCCTTTTCTCCTGTTCTTCTTTCACTGACGAGTCCTTTTTTTTTGTTGTTGGTTCTACCCTAAACTTGCCCTACATTTGTGTAGAGCGTGAAAATCAAAATCCATTCTTGAAACTTAATCGTCTCCGCCCTATAAAGAGATAAAGTAAAAGTCTTAAGTGTTAAAGTAGAAGTAAAGTAGGACTGATAAAAAAAAACAGCATTCACCTTCATCCCCGCCCCTTTCCATGCCAATCCTTTTTTTTCCTGGCAAATCGAGAGAATCAATTCGATGCGGTCATTTCAAGCCGAAATCAGGCGGAATTGGTGGGTAAGTTCTCTAAGGCCCTTCTTTTATTTTCCCTTGCTTTTGCCGTCGACGTCATGTTCCTCGTTCCTTTTACGCTTACTTGCACTATCTATTGAGCAGAACAGGAAAAATGGGTTGGGCTTGGGCTTTACAATGGCCATGTATCACATACGAAATCGTAGAAAGATGCGACGATTTTTTCCAGGAAATCCCCAACGAAAAATACACACTATTCCTTCTTTTCTATCGAATCGATCATAGCCACTACCTACATTCCACGAAATTGTGCACCACAAATAGGAACTAATAAAGAGACCTGCAATACCATAGAAAGACATCATGGATGTAGTGCGATAAATCCCCTGGTGCACATGGCAGAAAAACTTGTCCCTCCAGAGGGTAACCCCGGAATTTTGAACGGAACAGCAACATCGTAAGCCCGTGAAAACAATGCTTCTGCTGCTAGAGAATCCGGCCTATGTTCTTGCAAGATACGCAAGATCGGATCCGGAGGAAGATCGGCTCGAAATGACTGCATCAAATCCATTCTATTGATTTGCCCGGAAAAATAGGGTCGCACGGAGAGGGGTGGTGATGATGGTGAATTTTGCGCCTCGAGTCGCAAAGGTCCTGGCCATGTTTGTCCATCATGGGTATTATGTGGCCTTGAAGCACTAATGGCAGGGAGAAAGTACGAATTCTGGTTACTTTTATTCTTCCATAATAAGGGAAAAAAAGGATAAATCCAAGCTTTGCTTCATCTATGCAGATTGCAAAGTTTTAACAAGCTGGCTGATGTACCTGTTCCGAAACATGTCTATCGCCATATTTTGACACGCGCACCACAGGATACAGGATAAGAAGACGGGTCCTTCAAGGAATATGCTAACTTGTTTCTGACTTTTATCACAAAAAGGGCGGTAAGAAATTCCTAATCACATGTCCTAAGGTACACGTCCGTGAGGAAGCACCACAAATTTCTGCAACTCCTTCGCACTAAAGGTGCCCAATCTATGAATATGACGTGCATTAGGCTTCTCATTGTGCGATACTTTAATAATGTCAACTGTCGACTTCCAGTCCACGACAAATGGAAATTGCCAATTTGGTTTTCGCCGAAAATACCTGCAAACTCAAGGAATGATTACAGGGAAAAATTGCCGTGAGGACCAAAAGAAGGACCTCTCCGTCTTTTCTCTAAAATGGTTACCGAGTTATTTACACCTCTCTCTACGTCAAAAAAAAATATATATATATATATATATATATATACATCTCGCAAGATCATGCAATAGTTAAATGTCAAGTTACTGCTTTCTTACAGGTAGGTTTGCGAGCGACACGAGTCGCACGGTGAATGAAAATATAAATTTGCCGATGTGGCATAACAATTGGACCCAATATTTTCTCGTCTTTCTTTCCTTTCTTTGTTCGTTAAAGTGGAAAATGAAGTTGCAAAGATCTCTCCGGCTGCTGTGTCTCAAGAGCAGACTATTCAGCAAAAGGGAAAGTAGGGAGGGCATCTTGCTATTGAAATTGCAAGCTACGAGACGGACTTTAATTTCATCGGCACAAAAGAATTCAAGATCTAAAGAAATGAACTCACATCCTACAACATTAAACGATCACAACATTCCGAGGAATAGATCCCATGAAAAGAAACAGCAAATCCACCATTTTTCTATACTGCTATACCTCAACAGAAACAGAAAAGAAGATTTCCATTTCTTCAGTTTTATTCTCTTGAAGCAAAAGTTCAAGATTGATTGCTCCGGGTCATGAATCAGATCTTCTTAGTGTGAGCCAATCTGTGCGATTTGAGCTCTTGAATCAGAGCACCCAAATCAGACCAAGAAGACCCACCTTCTTCCACAGCCCCTCTTGCCATCTCTGCAAGGGCTCTCGCTCTCCTTCTCATTTCCTCTGCTTCCTTGCCCACCAGGACTCTCTTCACTGCCTCCTCCACTTTCTTGCTCTTCATGGTGTCGCCGAATGAGGCAACCCACTGCTTCACCCCGATGTCAATACCGATCTTGAGCACTTGGGTCACGAGCTTCTCATTGTAGAATTGCTCTGCCGTGACTGGCCACGTCACCATTGGCACGCCGGCCGTGACCGCCTCCAAGATTGAGTTCCACCCACAATGTGTCACGAATCCTCCGATCGCCTCATGATCGAGAATCAGCACCTGAGGAGCCCAGCCTCGGATGATGAGGCCCTTGTTTCGGATTCTTGATTCGTACCCATCAGGCAACCACTCTTCTTTGCCTTCTCCCACATTAGGGTCCTTCACCACCCAGATGAACTGTTGCCCCGATGCTTCTAGTCCGATAGCAACCTCGTGGAGCTGAGCAGCATTGAAATTCGTCATGCTTCCGAAGCAAATGTAGATAACTGAGTTGGGTTGCTTCGAGTCAAGCCACTTGAGGCACTCGTGCTGGTCAATGGATGCTTGGTTGCCCCTGTGTGCTTTGTCCTCAGTCTCCTTATTGCACCGCGAGAACGGGCCGATAAACCAGGATGGTCTCCCGAGGAATGTCCTATAATGGTCAGCGTAAGCCGGCTCAAGCTCGTAGAAGCTATTCATGATGACTCCGTAGCTTCTCTTCTCCGATTCCTTCACCTCGTTGAAGAACTTGGTGAACTCGTTCTCTTCCCTGACAAAGTCCTGCAACTGCATCCTGGTCAATGTGATTTCTCCAGGGAAGTTGGGGATGACGAAGGGCTCCGAATCGCAGGACACCTTCTTGTGAGGCTCATAGAGCCTCACACAATCTATCCCCGCCATGGAGAAGGCACTTGTCCCATGGAAAAGGAGCCTAGGAATGCCGAACTTGGCCGCGATCTCAGTTGTCCAGGGGAAGAAAAGGTCCGAGATCAGACAATCGGGGGCGAGTTTCTCTATCAACAGCTCGAGCTGTTGATCCAACATCCTGACGGCTCTCATGAACGGCTCGTGCATTTCCATCGTAGTGATTTTGCTCAGATTGCGAGAGTCTTCTGGCAAGCCGACCTCCTTCAAGGGCAATGTCATTGTGACGGCATCAATGTTGAAGCCTAAATCCTTGGTTTTCGCGATGGATTTCAAGAAGGTGGGCTCGTCATGGGGGGTGGTGATGAGGGTGGACTTGCAGCCTCTTGTGGCGAACAGTTTGGCCAGGTCGATCATCGGGATCGTGTGGCCCAGAGCCATGAAAGGGAAGAAGAAAATGTGAAGCTGATGCCTTTCACTACCCATTTGGCCACACAGGAGAACGTTCTGCTACAGGAACGTGTTCAGGAATGATGCCGGTGAAGCGGGAGAAAGATTCAGTAGTGATGCTGTTGACTTGTGAAAGCTGAGATTTGTTTAATGGCTTCAAACCTAGGACAAAAATATAAGGGAGGGGGGGCTTGAGAAGAAGACAAGTTCGATCTCTTCTGGTCAAATATTACTTTAATGGTGACCAGAAAGACGAGTGAGGATAATCTATTTCGTCAAGCCTGCAAGTTATAGGCCAATTATTGAAAGAGGCAATTCACTCACTTGTCGAGTTCTGCAGAGACGTCATGCATGACCAATTCGCACGACAAGGGCCTCACATCCGATTTTGGCTACGAGAGAGCCAATTTAGGATGGCTCCTTTACCTTTTTCGTGCATGGAAATCTCATAATCAATACGCGGTCAATGAAGCTTGAATTATGCTCATGTCTCGTTCCAATTACAGTTGGAAAAACGCGGCATCAATTTCCCCGCTGTCACTGTCACAGGACGCTCAAAATGTGATGCGGCTTGCCTGAATCACATAAAAGAAGGTAAATTATCAAAAATATCGTAAACCTATTACAATTATACAAATTTAGTCATAAATTTATATTTTTTATTAATTAAGTCATAATTTTTTTGTAATTATGCCGACTTAGTCCATCCAACTAAATTTGACCAACAAGCACTGACATGGCATGACCGGTGTTTAGGAGTGTCAAGAACCGAACCGAATCGAACCGAAATTTCGTGTATTTTTTGGTTCAGTTAACCAAATCGAACCGAAATTCTCAATAAAAATTGAACAATCTCTTTTCTTTATCATATCTTCTTCATTTAGGTTCCAATAACCAAAATAAAAATAGGAAAATCGAAAAACCATCTCGAACTGAACCGAACCGCATTTTTGGTTCGTTTTGTGTATGTTTCAGGATACTTTTGGTTCGGTTCAGTTTAGTTTGGTTAAGTTTTTTTTAAAAAACCAAACCAAACCAAACCATTTACACCCCTACCAATGCTAACATAGCACAACATGTGTTGACGAGGCTAATAATAATAATATTTTAATATTTTTTTCGAATTTTTTTAATTTTTCTTTTCTTTCTCTTTATTTTTTTCTTCTTCTTCAACTCATCCCATCACTTCCCATGGATGAATTATAAATCCAATATTACTTCTAAGCAATACCGATCAAACTGGGAGACCTGGAATTGTTGGTGAGAAACATTGTGAAACTATATAGAGTTAAGCAAACTTTAAAAATTACAAAAACTTTAAGGCATTATAGCTATCTAACCCAAGCACTGGGAGAGCAAAGGTTTTCTTTGTTCCGGTGAATGGATTAACAGTCTTCGGAAAAGGTGGCCGGCGGCGGTCGCCACCAGTTGAGTGGTATGACCAATGGGCGATGGTGGTCCAAGCACCGGTGAACTTTCGTCGGAGATGACGTTGGTCGGCGTTGGTTCGGTGGAGGAAATAGTCGGACAGAAGAAGCTGCATGAAGACGTGGGGCACTGGGGCGTGCATGAAGAAACGTGAAAAGAAGACCAAGAGAAAAAAGGCAATGTTAAAAGAAAATGAGTAGAAAAATAAAAAAAGAGAACAAAAAGAAAAAGTAGAAGAAATAATAGGAAGGAGGCGGGCTTCTTGGCTTCGGTGAAGAAGAAGGTGCAGTGCAGGTACGTTCGGGGAAGAAGAAGATCGAAGGGAATAAAAAAGAAAATAGAAAAAGAAAAAAAGACAAAATGGGAGGAGTAAATTAGCATGGGCATAATTGGCTTTATTAGTTTTGGGCTAGTCATGGATTTAAATGGACCGTAGTTAGTCTGCTTGGGCTAGATGGTGCGCTGGTGCAATTTGGGCTGGGGCAGAACGGGCTAGAATCTAAGTGGGTCGAGAGTTGTTCCTTTCTTTTTAAAAAAATCCTTGTGGGCCTTTTTGTTTTTCTTGAGTGAGCTTTGGGGTCGGCCCGCTTTTAACCGACCAAAACCAATAGGGTCCAGGCTGGTTTAATAGGGCCGGGTCTTTTGACCCGGTCCGAATTGCTTTTCATGTACAAAAATATATATATAAAAATAAAAAATTTAGAAAATCATAAAAAAAGAAAAATATTAAAAAGATTAAAAATTCGAAATTTCAAAAAAAATTGATGGAAATTCAAAAACTTGAAAAATTATAAATAATTTTAGGAAATTTTTTTTTTAAATTTTTTGAAAATATTAAAAATATTAGAAATTCCAAAAAAAATCTTTAAAATTCCAAAAATTCAATTTTTTTTTTTTTAAAATAGAGTTCCCTAAAAAATTTAAAATAGTTCTTGGATAATCTTTTCTTAAAAGGGGTAGGAAAATCATCGGTCTAAAATTCTATTTAAAATTGAACAAACCCTTACGAACTGACTTTTGTGATTTTAATTATCCTCAAATACACCGCCCTTAATTACATGCTTACGATGTGATGATTATGGTTTCCCTGGTCTAATTAAGATTATAATTTATTTATCTCTTAATGCTACGTGCTTATTTTCTCTTGCAATTTATTTAATGTTTCCTTAATCACTGATTGTTATTTGGATAATTACGCATCCACATGATTATCTTACATGTCAGTGGATAAATCTAAAATAAATTCAAATTGCCTGACAAAAGTCTTTTTGAAATGAACAATATTAGATACCGAAATGGCACCAATTGATTAATTAGTGTAATCAAGTCTCCGACCCTAAATTCTCTAGTTGCGTAGAAAGTGAGGCATACTCCCATACTTTGCTTGGTTTCTAGCCAACCTCAATAGGCTAGTGACAACTCCTTATTAGAAGATTTTTATGAACACTCAATGTCACGCGTGGGGAATGGGCTTAGGAGAGCCCATGTCTAACTAAGAGTAATCGACTCATTTTTTAGATAATACCTCTAAACCTATATATATTCCTCGAAACGGAAAAAATAGGTCGTGACAGACTAACGAAACAAAGAAAAAAAAAGGCAAAATTAGAATATATACTTTATGACTTTTTTCGGGGTTCACACTGCCCTTTCATCAAATTTCTAATTTTAGAAATTTTAGAATTTTTTTTGTAGAAATGATCAATTTAATTCCAATACTTTATAAACACCACTTTAGTACAAAAACTTCTTCAAAACATCCATTTGAGTGACTTCAGCGAGGCAAGTCATATTTTCTAGTAAAACAAATCACTTGAATCATTTAAGTGATTGCTTTTTAAAACCTGTGATAATTAAGTAATGGTTTGAAAAATTTTAACATCATATAATGGTGGGGGCATTGATGCAGCATTTTTCCAACTACAGTTGGGAGGAGGCATGAGGATGTTTCAAGCTTCATCGACCATGTATTAATTATCCAAAGTGAGTTTTCCATGCATAGAAAGTAAGGAACCTTCCAGATTGGATGGCCAGCAGCCAATTCTAATGTGAGGCCCATCTTTCTACAGTCGGGAGAATTACAAAAAACTGTCTTAAACTTATTGAAATTATATTAATTCAATCTAAATTTTTTTGTCAATTCAATTATAAATATTTTGTATTTGTGCCAATTGAGTCTATCTGATCAATTTTAATTAGTCGATACTGATGTTGACTTTTTAAAATAGTATTTTAATATTTTTCTTTTTTCTTTCATTTTCTTTAGTTTTTCTTTTCCTTCACTTACGATTGGCGAGGGTTGCTGGCCATAGGTAAGGGCCGGGACACCCTCGTTGATGCTAGCCCTCTCCCAAACCAAGCAAGGGCCATGACACCCTTACCAGCCCTAAGGGGGAAAGAAAAAGAAAAAAATTTAATAAAATTTACGTCGGTTTGGGTAGATAAATGCAAAAGGTTTTGGATTGATTTATCCAAAAGAAAAGTTTAAAAGACGGACTCTCGAGATAATTGTCCCTAGTGCAATTTGGTCATGCATGACGTCTCTGCAGAATTTGACAAGTGAGTGAATTTCCTCTCCCAATAATTGTCCTCTAACTTGTAGGTTTGACGTAATAGATTACGTCATCTTGACTAGAAGACATACCTATTCCCACGCGTCCGTCTGTTCAATAATGTAATATTTGACCAGAAGAAATCAAAGCTGTCCTCCTCTCATCCCCACATTCTTTACTCCCAGACCCCGTTCCCCTATATTGTCCCAGGTTTGAAGCCTTTAAACAAACCTCTGCTTTCACAAGTCAACAGCATCACTACTAAATCTTTCTCCCCCGTCACCGGCATCATTCCCGAATACGTTCCTGTAGCAGAACGTTCTCCCGAGAGGCCAAATGGCAAGTGAAAGCCATCAGCTTCACATTTTGTTCTTCCCTTACTTGGCTCGGGGCCACATGATCCCGATGATTGACATGGCCAAAATGTTCGCCAGGCGAGGCTGCAAGTCCACCCTCATCGCCACCTCCCATGATGAGCCCACCTTCTTGAAATCCATTGCGAAACCCAAGGATTTGGGCTTCGACATCAATGTTGTCACGGTGACATTGCCCCTGAAAGAGGTCGGCTTGCCAGAAGAGTGTAACAATCTGAACAAGCTCACCACTATGGAAATGCGCAAGCAATTCCTGAGAGCCATCACAATGCTGGACCGACAGCTCGAGTTTCTGATAGAGAAACTCGCCCCTGATTGTCTAATCTCGGACATGTTCTACCCCTGGACAACCGAGATCGCGGCCAAGTGTGGCATTCCTAGGCTCGTTTTCCATGGGTCGAGTGCCTTCTCCATGGCAGGCGAAGAATGCGTGAAGCTCTATGAGCCTCACAAGAAGGTGTCCTGCGATTCGGAGCCCTTCGTCATCCCTAACTTCCCCGGAGAAATCACATTGTCTAGGACGCAGTTGCCTGACTTTGTCAGGGAAGAGACCGAGCTCGCCAAGTTCTTCGACGTGGTGAGGAAGCGGAGAAGAGGAGCTTCGGAATCGTCATGAACAGCTTCTACGAGCTTGAGCCAGCTTACGTTGACCATTGCAGGACATTCCTCGGGAGACGGTCCTGGTTTGTCGGCCCCTTCTTTCTGTGTAGTAAGGAGAATGAGGACAAAGCACACAGGGGCAACCAAGCATCCATTGACCAGCACGAGTGCCTCAAGTGGCTTGACTCGTAGCAACCCAACTCAGTGATCTACATTTGCTTTGGAAGCATCGCGAATTTCGATGATGCTCAGCTCCATGAGATTGCTGTCGGACTAGAAGCATCAGGGCAACAGTTCATCTGGGTGGTGAAGAAGGACCCTGATGTGGAAGAAGGCAAAGAAAAGTGGTTGCCTAATGGGTACGAATCGAGAATCCGAAACAAGGGCCTCATCATCAGGGGTTGGGCTCCTCAGGTGCTTATCCTCGATCACGAGGCAATCGGGGGATTCGTGACACATTGCGGGTGGAACTCGATACTAGAGGCAGTCACAGCCGGTGTGCCATTGGTGACGTGGCCAGTTGCAGCAGAGCAATTCTACAATGAGAAGCTCGTGACCCAAGTGCTCAAGATTGGGGTCGACATCGGAGCGAAGCGGTGGGTGATGTTTTCCGGGGACAGTGTGAAGAGCGAGAGAGTAGAGGAGGCAGTGAAGAGAGTCCTGGTGGGCGAGGAAGCAGAGGAAATGAGAAGGAGAGCGAGAGCACTTGCAGAGATGGCGAGAGGGGCTGTGGAAGAAGGTGGGTCTTGTTGGTCTGATTTGGGTGCTCTCATTCAAGAGCTCAAATCACACAAATTGGCTCGCACTAAGAAGATCTGATTCATGACCCGGAGCAATCGATCTCGAATTTTTGCTTCAAGAGAATAAAACTGAAGAAATGGAAATCTTCTTTTCTGTTTCTGTCGTGATTTTAGCAGTAGAGAAAGATGCTGGATTTGCTGTTTCTTTTCATGGGATTTATTCCAGGAATGTAGTGATCGTTTAATGTGCAGGAGGTAAGTTCATTTCTTTAGAGGTAATAGGCAAAATAGACGTGATCTTGAATTCTTTTGTGCCGAGGAAATTAAAGTCTCAGTCTCATGGTTGCAATTTCAATAGCGAGATGTCCCGCGTACTTTCCTTTTTCTGGGTAATCTGTCCTTGACATATTGTATTTGCGCATTAAATGATAATATGCCCCCACTTTTATTCGGGACGTATTGTGTTTCGCAACATAGTGTATTCACCAAAACTTATCATAATGCTCCGATCAAGTCCATCAGTTAATTGTACATTTTCAAAATTTTGAAGACTTAGTCGCACTTTTGTGATCAATTTTATGATTTGATTGCATTTTTTTGAAAATTTTAGGATCTAATTACGATTTTATGACAAGTTTTAAGATTTAACTGCAGTTCTTAAAACTTTCAATGACTAAGTCAAAAGCCAACCATTACATGTCATATTCATAGATTAGGTATTGTTCATACCAAAAAAATGATGAAGTCTTTATAATCAATGGGTATTAAAGTTTGATGTCAAGTAAGATTTGGTTATCAATGAGTTACCAATAATGGAAATACTTGTCGATGACCATAATGATTATCGATGACCATGGTATACAGCTATCGACATATGATGGTGACACGCAAACGACTATCACTTAATAAAATTGGCCAAGTGTTGGACACAAGAAATGAAGAAGGAGAACCAAGAAAAGATGCCAATTGAAGATGAAGGTACCCATTCAGTCAAGTGACATTCAAGGAGTTATGACTGCTTGTGGGTGAAGTCGGCATGCGATCACGAAGCCTAAAGTTTAGAGGCTGCTGTTGCAACAATTTGTAATCGCATGAAAAATATTAACTGTTTATAAGCAGTTACATTGCACAAGAGTATAAAAATTAGTGCCCGTGTATTGCAAGGGAAGACCCGATTATCAACACAAAATTATGTATTTTCCTAGTTTCACTTTATCAATATATTCTAGTTTCTAGTACTAGCATTTCTTTTCCTTTAGATTTAGTTATTCTCGATCTTTGTTACCCAATTCAATCCGACTGAACTTGATTCACAAAAAATAGAAAGTCAACTTTTTGTGAAAGGTGTTTCACTAATTTCGAGTAAAATAGTACCTTCAATATGAACGAGTTGGAGAAATTCCTAGTGCTTCCTCACAAATGTGTATCCGATGAAATGTGATTAACATTTTTCTTACCGTCCTTTTCATGATAAAAGTCGGAACGAGTTGGTTTTTCTTTTCAAGGATATGTCTTCTTATCCTCTATTCTATGATGCATATGTCAATATTGTTAGGGAGAAGTGAGGCAACAATTCATAAAAAACTAAACCTATTTCAATATCAATTTCTCCCTCGAAACTAAATTGACCGAAATCAACTTAACCCATCACCAACTAGCCAATGCAAGTGTAACCTCGCAATAAACAAATATAACACCAAATTGATAAGAAAACAAAGCCAACAATAATATAAAAGATTTAACGTGGAAATCGAATGCGGAAAAAACACAAGCCACCTAAAAACTTTCACTAACCACTAAGAATAGTATGATACATAATGTGTTTTTCTCTATTCACACATTAGAAGTTTAATATCGACAATACGACCGCATTTTCTCATTACAAATGTGGATTAATATTAAAGGAGCTAGAAAAACCTAAATGCAATTAGAGAATTTGGAGGAGATTCTTAACAATGAAACCAATCAACTTATAGCTCCCGTTCTCACAAACAATATACTCAAATTTGGCCTTCGAATTGGACCAAAAAATTTCAGCCCTCTTCTCCTCTGTTCTTCACGCGCACTCTTGGGGTAGACCTCCTCTGTTTTCTCTCTCTTCTTTCTTGCTCACGCTCTCATTTGCCCGAAGCAAGACAATCACGGCAAAGAAAAAAAAAAAAAGGTAAAGCAACTACATCATCCCTCTTGCTTTTCTTCTTGGTTCTTATCTTTGCTTTTTGACTCTCTCTCTCTCTCTCTCTCTCTCTCTCTCTCTTTTTCTTTTATGCTTGCTGGGCCCCACGTGAAGCGGACCAAGCCAACAAATATTTGGTCATAGAGGCAATTTTCCAAAATAAGTATGCTAGCCAGCTTTTTGGTAAAACCCTGCAATCTTCATAAACGAAGCAAAGCCTGGATCTATCTTTCTCCCTCTCCATGGAGAGTGAAAGTAACCAACTTCGAATTTTCTTTATTCTTTCCATGGGCTACCGATGTTGCCGCTCGGTTGAATATTCCCAGGCTAGTCTTTGGTGGGACAAGTTTCTTTGCGATGTGCATGGCTGGAGTTCTCGCACAATATCAACCACACAAGAGAGTTTCGTCTGAATCAGAAACTTTCCTAGTGCCTCACCTCCCTGGAGAAATAAAGCTGACGAGGACTCAGCTACCAGAATATTTAAGGCAAGAAGAGGAAACAGATTTTTCCAAGTTAGCAAGAGAAGCGGTCGAATCAGAGCAAAAGAGCTATGGAAGCATTTTTAACAGCTTTTACGAACTTGAAAAGGATTATGCCGATTATTACAGGAATGTCTTGGGAAGCAAGGCCTGGCATATCGGTCCTGTCTCACTCTGCAATACAGATAACGTAGATAAGGCGCTGAGGGGTAAGGAAGCATCCATCAGCTGGCACGAATGCTTAAGATGGCTAGATTCGAAAAAGCCCAATTCGGTTGTCTTTGCATGTTTCGGCAGCTTGACCAAACTCAGTTCTCAACAGCTGGTGGAAATCGCGAAGGGGCTTGAGGCATCTCAACAAGACTTCATATGGATTGTGAGAAAAGATGACGATGAAGAAAAAGATTGGTTACCAGAAGAGTTCGAAGAAAGAATGGACGGGAAGGGCCTGATCATAAGAGGGTGGGCGCCCCAACTGTTGATACTCGATCACGAGTCAGTTGGTGGATTCGTGACTCACTGCGGATGGAACTCGATATTGGAAGGAATATGTGCCGGCGTGCCAATGGTCACATGGCCAATGTTTGCTGAGCAATTCTATAACGAAAAGTTGATCACTCAAGTGCTAGGGTTCGGGACTGGCGTTGGATCTAAACAGTTTGCTGAGTTCGGAATTGGTGCAGATGTTGTGAGCAGAGATGACATTGAAAAGGCAGTGAGACAAGTAATGGCATGTGAAGAGGCTGAGGAAATGAGAAGAAGGGCGAAAGTGCTTTGTGAAATGGCCAGGAAGGCTGTTGCGGAAGGTGGATCATCTGACTCGGATTTGACTTCGTTAATCGAAGAACTCAAGCGGCACAAAGCTGCTCGTGAATCAAAATAAAGCCTAGTCTAGTGTACTGTTATGTTCGAGTCATGAATGTTTTCCATGCTTTCGTTTTGGGAGTTACTGCTGTTATGTTCCGTTCCCGCATCATTTCCTAACATCCTTGGTGTATGATGACAATAAAAGACTAGATGCTATTTGGGCGAGAAAAGTCGGTTTCTCGCTCTGTGCCTGAATGAATCAAAAAGCACAAAAATTTTCTATCATTAAAACTGTTTTTGTAGCTGAGAATATTTCTAGCAAAAAAACAAAAAAACAGAAAATGAGACATGAATTTGAATATATTACAAGCTTCACTGACCACGAATTAATTATCCAAGATGACTTTACCTTGCACAGTAAGAAACGAAATTACAGATCCAGTGTTTGTGCAATTGATCTTCAATGAACTAGGATCTGTGGTAGTATTCTATTGTTCAAAAAGGGTGTAGATAAATACCTCTTTGAATGATTGGCATGTCAACTTGCCAGTTGCCACAGCTCGAAGAATAATGACGTGGATGGGTTCATTTTAGATAACCTCACCTCAAAGTTGTCTCTACATGGAGAAGGAAGATTCTTGCATGCGTGACGTGAGTGTCTAATCTTGACTAGAAGACATACATTCGACCCATCTTTTTCTTAATCCCTCCAAATCCGGACTCAGTTTGTTGTACTCCTTTACGATCCCAAAATTCTTGGCAAACTCAGAATCAGGTCACTACTTAAATCGGGAATTTATGAGACATCTTGAGTATGGAAGAGATCAAAATTGTTTTTATCCTATAACAGACCTCAGCTTTCAAAAGGCAACAGACGTCAAAGCCAAACCTTACTTGTGCTTCACCACTGTCATTTCTATTAAAAATATGTCTTGAGTTTGAGCCCGGACAAAATCTAACTAGATGCATCGTGTGAATGCTCGACCGTGTGAAAGTGAAAAGAAATAAAAGAGGGGCACGGTATTGAAGATGGATTGCCAGGAATGGAAACTCCAATATTGTTGCCTTTATTTAATGCAAATGGGAGCCTTTCTTTTGTTTTATTCGGCCAAGTGTTAATTGGCGACGGACTACGAGTGTGAAAGGAGAACGGTGCGCAAGGTGGACTTCTTCAAGAAAGCGTGGGAGTTGGCAGGTTAAGAGAAAAACGGAGTGGATGCGTTCGGCTCAGTATTTTGAAAACTCATTGGGATACAAAGCAGTTTAGTCTAGAAGACTTTGGGTAAATAAAAAGGCCGTTTGGTAAATTATGCTTTGAAAAATAACTTTGAGAAAAATGCCGTTCGATAGAAAATACATTTGAAAATCTATATGGATGATTAATGTTAATTTTTTAATTTTTATTTGTTAAAATTGACAAACATAATGAATGCAACTTTGTAAATATAAATTTTGACTTTGGGTGATTAATATTAAATTTTTAAAAAATGTATGCAACTTTTTAAATATAAATTTTCACTTTGGGTGATTAATATTAGTTTTTTAATTTTTATTTGTTTAAAATTTTTAAAAAATGTATGCAACTTTTTAAATATAAATTTTCACTTTGGATGATTAATATTAGTTTTTTTTACTTGTTTAAAATTGAAAAAAAATAATGTATGTAACTTTTTAAATATAAATTTTGACAAAAATGCTGAAAAAATCATATATATAATTTAAATTTTAAAAAAGGCCCAAACCCTTTGCCAATCCAACAAAGGGTTATGGCCGACGACGAGCCAGATTTGGCGTCGGCAATTGTCTATCGAGGTTGCTTGAGGCCAGGCGACCTTCAGCAAGGGTCACACGACTTTGGAAAAAAAAGTTTCAGCATTTGACCCAATATTGAACCAAATGCACCCAATGATCGATATTCATTACATGAGGAAAGAAGGGTTCTTACGTCCATTTCCCTCTCTCCTTCATTAATACATACACATGCAGGCATGCCATGAAAATTGGAGGGCGACGTTGGTTCAGAGATTTGTCTTGTGGACACCGTCATTGCCATTCAATGAGTCCACTTGTGTCTTATTCTTTCTTATACAAAAGAGAGAGAGACGTTAAACAAAGAGAGCGCCAAGTCCTTTTGTGGCGGAGAGGGTTGAGTATTGTTCTATTACACCCTGGGCTCTTCTCCATGATTGAGATTGGAGAAGACGCAAAGTGTCGAAGCCGAGTTAAACACTATGTGAGTTATTGGGCATAATTGAGGGTTGGAAAATACCGAGAGAGTGTTTGCATACTCGAGTGATTGTAATCTCCGTTGTATTACTTATTTCTATAGTGGAGTTCAATATTGTTTTCCCGTGAATGTAGATTCTGATATTTGGACCGAACCATATGAATCCCGTGTCTGATTTTCTCTCTTTCCTTTTGACAAATTTATCCGATTCACCTGTCTATGTCCGCAACAATTGCTGAATACATTCCTGCTGCTATAGTTCTCCTGAGAGGCTAAATGGGTAGTGAAAGCCATCTGCTTCCCGTTTTCTTCTTCCCTTTCATGTTTCCGGGCCCCATGATGGCAATGATCAACACGTCTAAACTGCTCGACATGAGAGGCAGCAAGTCTACCCTCTTTGCCATTCCCCCATGACGAGCGAACCTTCCTGAAATCCATCGCTAAACCCAAGGATTTGGGCTTCAACATCGATGCTGTCACGGTGCAATTGCCCCTGAAAGAGGTCGGCTAGCTACTAAAACCCTGACAATCTGAACAAGAGTTTCCTCATAACCATAGTTGGGTTTGAAGGTATTTTCGGGCCATAGCAAATTGACAATTTCAGTTTGTCATCGACTTAACTCAACAATCGTCGACATCAGGAAGCTTAACGCCTGTTCATCGATTAGGTACCTTCAAATTCAAACGAGAACCAGACAGGAAGAAAAAGCCTCGGTTTCATCCCTTTCCATTGGGTCTTAAAAGGTCTGAACTTCTATTCCATATAGACTTCACACCCCCCAAACAAAATACGGTATTGATTGCTTGGGCCAATTTACCATGACCCCAATAAGATCAAAACAGGGAAATAGTATCAAAAGAATGTTAAACTTATTGTATTTGTGCCAATTAAATCTTAAACTTTTTATTAGTGCCAATTTAAATTTAAACCTTTTGATCTAGTGTTAATTCAACCCTAAACCTTTTGATCTATTATCAATTTAGTCCTTTCGACTAATTCTGTCTAAATTTTAACTTGGACACTGATCAACTTATGTGGCATGGCCAATGCTAATATGAATAACTTTTAATAATATTTTAATATTTTTTTCTATTTTTTTATTTCCTTTTTCTCTTTCTTTTTTTCCCTTTCCCTTTCCCTTCCTACTTCCTCCACCTAGTCATCAACAAGCAATTGGTCAAAGGTGAGAGCTGGTGAAGTTGACCTCAACCTTGCCGATCTCTGGCAAGCATCATTGGCCACTAGTGAGCTTGCTAGGGCCATGGGGGTGGTCTAATGCAGGGTTGGCAAGGGTTGAGCCTTGCCAAAGGCCAAGCAAGGGTGAGCCTAGCCAACCCTCACCTTTGGCCAGTCGCCGATTGGCAACTAGTTAGAGTAAGGAGGAAGGGAAGGGAAAAAAAGGAAATAAAAAAATTCGAAAAATATTAAAATATTATTAAAAGTTGTTCGTGTTAATGCAGACGTGCCACGTAAGCCGATCGACATCCTCGTTAGCAAAATCTAACAAAAATTAACTTAAATGACTAAATTAGCACTAAATCAAAAGATTTAAGATTTAAATTAGCACCAATAAAATATTTAAACTAAATTGATACCGATACAATAGACTTTAGACTTTTTTTTACACTTTCCTCGATCAAATCATTAGGCCTTGAGGACTCGTCCAGCAGAAGATTTAGCAGGAAATTTCAAAATTCAGATAGGATTTCCACATGTAGTTTTTGGCCATCATTGATGTAGTTCTTAGCACGCTTGGGTTAGAGCATATGTGGGTAGACCAAACATACTTTTCTCCTTTGTGTCATGTGAATTCATAAGCATCGTCAAATTATCAGCTATTCGAGTCATTTGACGATCCATGCACACTTGAAGTTTGATTTTCCTAAGATGTTAATTTTGTCTAGACTGTATCAAAATTCCTAAGATGAAAATTCATGAACTCTACCTGTTGAGTAATCCATCAAAAGGCTAAGTCGAGTCCGCTTTATGATTTCTACATCATTCTATGTGAACATCGTGACTCATTATAAAAGCAGGATAAGAATAAGGACAATGAGTGCTTCCATTACCAACCGAGCATTATAAACAACTTTTTAGCATGATTGAATAGATTCAACTGTCCAGAAAAAAAAAAAAAAATTACCTTTAGGAGATAGTGGCCTGAAAAAAGGTTAGTGTTAATTAACGTAACAGATGGGGGAAGTTGTCAATTGGAGCCAGTTTTGGTAGGGTTGCTTCTCGATGGGAAGGCACGACATATGCACGATTATGCCCATTTTATGTGCGCGACGTATCATCAATCACAACTGGAAAAGTTTAGACTCAAAGCTGATTATCCCTTTGTTTTTTATATCAATGGTACAATCATCATAAGAAATCACTTTTTTTTTTTTTTTCAAATGAAGAGGTAGTGGGTTTACCATCTTTTTAATTTACAACACTATAAAATTGTCAAATCGCGTTGCATGCTATGCTATAACTCTTATCTTCTCAATGCAAGCGATACATAAAATCTTAGCCGACCTAACTTGTGTCATTGATTGTTATAAAAATGGCAAACAATAACATCGTAATTATTGAGGATCAAAATGTATTACTTTGTGCTGGTTTGAGCATTTTTGGGTACTTCACTTGCTTTTAAGCTAACAAACATTCAAGATAAAAGCTCTCTGACAATTCTTTTTGGTTCATATTTTCTGGTTGGAGGTCGGCTCAATTCAACGAAAAGTATAAACTTTTAATCGGGTCTCAAAGATCCACTATCTTTATCAATTTTGTTTGAACTTGAATCGGTGCTTTACAGCTGGTCTTGGGCGTTGGAATCTACAAAAAGCGGACCGGAGAAGATCATGACGGTTTGCCATATTTGAGCAGGCAATGGAGGATAGAGGACTACTGCAAAAGTGTAACTAGCTATATGCAAACCTGTCTATACAGAGCTTAGATTGATGTTTGGCAACTGCACAAGGCAGAATAATGGTTACCCATGAGGTCTCATGACTGTAAATTTTACCTAGAAGTAGTAGAGTTAGGGAAAAAGGGACAAAAACTAGTTTATGCTCAAAGCTTTCATCTGTTTATGGGTGCAGAAGTTTTGTATATGTGCTTATATTCTTTTGTAAAAGTCTTGAGTAATTGTAATGAAAAAAGAGAGAGTGATAAGTGTATCAAGGATTGCTTATAATAGCTGTACAAAGTTACAAGTAGAAGGAAGCATCTTCAGACATTGTAATATCTCAAGATGTTAGTTTATGTTGGTTTATCTGTGGGAACTGGAGAAAGGGTTAGTTAATTGGTTTTTGTAAAGGGACAGCTTGGGGGAATATTTGGGGAGCGAAGGAACTAGTATCATGGGAGTGACTTTACAAGACTTTGTGTAAAGAGACTCTTATTATTAATGGGTGTACCAAGGGGAGGGGTTCTACAACAAGTGATATACCACGTCCGTTAAGGTTTTGTTTATTTTACAAAAAATAATTTTGAAAAAAAGATTACTCGTTTCATGGAAATGAATTAATCAAGAAAATATTTTCTTTCAACGGAATTTTTCTTTTAAATATGAGAAAATATTTTTCAATTTTCCCCGTTTAAAATGTTTTTTCTCCTTCTTCTTTTTATTTTTTATCTCGTGCTCTCCGGCGACAACTGACCTAGCCCCTCTCTCTTTTTATTTTTTTTTCCTTTTTTTCTTTTTTAAAAAATTCCATTTTTTTTCCTTTTAAGTCTAAGTCCTATGTATGGCTGTACATCTCGCTGGATAACAACTAGACATTTTTCAACTCTTTCAAGATTTTGTGTGCAACTATTGACTGACATCCCTTGCTCACTACGTCCGACAACTAGCCACTCCTCTTGACCAATTCAGGCGCCGCCTAAGACTAATGTACACCTGGCATTTCTTGCTTCCCACGTATGACTGGAGACTTCAACACTATCCCTGAGACTTAAAAACTCTTTATAATTTTGTTGGTAGAAGATTTATTTTTTTTGATACCTACGCACGATGATTGAACAGCAGCACTCATATTCCACACACTCTGCATTATTTATCAACGAAAAAGTTTTCACATGTCTTTGACCAACGAATTCACCCTCCCACTTTATAGGAAGGAGTCAAATATCTTGAAGACCAAGTTCTCATCCAGCCCTTTTCGCGATCTATCCTGTCATCATACGGTGCTTTAGTCTATATATGGTTGTAGACATATGCTTGGAAACAAACACGTTAGCCGGTCTCGCTACAACTCTGCAATCTCCATAGAGACGAAGCAAGGCCTGGATCATTCTTTTTCCCTCCCTATGGAGACTGAAAGCAACCGACTTCATATATCCTTTCTGCCATTAATGGCTCAAGGCCACATGATACCCATGATAGACATTGCAAAAGCCTTTGCGACTCGAGGCGCAAAAATCACCATCATCACCTCCCCTGCCTTTGCGGCCATTTTTTCGAAACAAGTTGAAAGAGCCAATCAGTTGGGTTTGGAATTCCACGTCCAAACTGTCAGGTTCCCATCGACTGAGCTAGGGATGCCAGAAGGTTGGGAGAATACTGATGCAGTCGCTTCAAGCCAAAATTTGTCCAAATTCTCTGAGGCCCTGAGCTTGCTCCGGGAACCGGTCTTGCATATCCTGGAAAAACATAGACCGGATTGTCTAGTAGCAGATTTTTTCTTTGTATGGGCTACCGAAGTTGCCGCTTGGTTGAAAATTCCCAGGCTAGTCTTTGGAGGGACAAGTATCATTGCTGTGTGCGCCGAGGAAGTTGTCTCACGATATCAACCACAGAAGGGAGTTTCGTGTGATTCAGAAACTTTCCTTGTGCCTCACCTCCCTGGAGACATAAAGCTGACAAGGAATCAGCTGCCGGAACATTTAAGATGTCTAGTTGAAACAGATTATTCCAAGCATGCAGGAGAAGCGCTCAAATCAGAGCAAGAGAGCTTCGGAAGCATTTTCAACAGCTTTTACGAACTTGAAAAGGATTATGCCGATTATTACAGGAAGGTCATGGGAAAAAAGGCCTGGCATATCGGTCCAGTCTCGCTCTGCAATAGCGATACTGCAGATAAAGTGCAGAGGGGTAAGGAAGCATCCATCAGCAGGCATGAATGCTTAAGATGGCTAGATTCGAAAAAGCCCAACTCGGTTATCTACGTGTGTTTTGGCAGCTTGACAAGATTCAGTTCTCAACAGCTGGTGGAAATCGCGAATGGGCTTGAGGCATCTCAACAAGATTTCTTATGGATCGTGAAGGAAGATAAAAATCAAGAACAAGATTGGTTACCAGAAGGCTTTGAAGAAAGAATGGATGGGAAGGGCCTAATCATAAGAGGGTGGGCGCCCCAACTGTTGATCCTTGATCACGAGTCAGTTGGTGGATTTGTGACTCACTGCGGATGGAACTCGACGTTGGAAGGCATATCGGCCGGTGTGCCAATGGTCACGTGGCCAATGTTTGCTGATCAATTCTATAATGAGAAGTTAGTTGTGCAAGTGCTAGGGATGGGGGCCGGCGTTGGATCTAAACTGTTTGCCATGTTTGGAGTTGGTTCAGATTTAGTGAGCAGAGATGACATCGACAAGGCCACGAGACGAGTTATGGTGGGTGAAGAGGCAGAAGTCATGAGAAGAAGGGCGAAAGTGATTCGTGAAATGGCCAGGAAGGCTGTTGCGGAAGGCGGGTCATCGGACTCAGATTTGACTTCATTAATCGAAGAACTCAAACAGCACAAAGCTGCTCGCGAATCAATATAAAGCCTAGTCTCTTGTATCGTTATGCTCTTAGTCCTGAATCTTTTCTCCTTTCTTTTATCGCGTTAGATGATCAATAAAGAATATGTCTCGCTATGCTTTCATATGACGAGTCACTGCTGTACTGTTCAATTCCTGCATTATTGCCTAACGTCCTCCGCGTTTGATGCAACATCTTTACCAATAAAAGACAATATGCTATGTTGGTGAGAAAAGCCTGCGAACGAAAATGGAAGCACGAATAGTTCTATCTGGGCAAATAGTTTTTGTGGCTGAGAATTGGCTTGCTGCTGCAGTCGGAAGGAGACATAAAAATGTTTCAAGCTTCATGGACCACGTATTATTATATAGGAAAATTCTGATGGGAGGCCCATCTTGTGTAATTGGTCCATGCATGACATCTCTACTTGTGACTTTTGCGGTTTTCCATGGGCCAGGATCTCTCGTGGTATTGCAGAATTCGACGAGTAAGTAAATTAGTTGACTCTTTCGATGATTGGCCTACGCCCTGCATGCTTGACGTAAGGGATCGTGTGATATTGAGTAGAAGACATACACATTCCACTCATCTTTTTCTTAATCCCTCCAAATATTGACTCAGCCTTTTTTGTTCTCTTTGCTATCCAAAAGTTCTTGGCGAGCACGAAATGTGGTCGATATTTTAGTTCAGGATTTTTACAACACATCTAAAGCATAGAAGAAACCAAACTTGTCTTTCTGTCGTACACCTCTTTCTTTATTCCCAAACTACTCATTTTTATATCACTGGAAAGGCGAGGTACCTTTGAAAAATGACTGGTTTGAATTGAACCAATAAGGGTGTGAAAAGGACCTTTGCTGATTTTTGGCAGGACACTGAATAGCTGGAAATTAAAATAATATAAGCGCCAGTGCTGAAAAGATAAATTTGCATGAAATTGAAGGATAAACATATTTTTGAAAGAACGGATATTATAGGATAGATTGGTTGACATTTTACAAAAATACATCATGGGTATTTAATATTTATAGCTCTTCATTAAGTATTACTTACAAGTAGCTATTGAATTTAATTTACAAATAAACGTATGAACTGCTATCGATAAAAAGTTGCAAACTCTAAATACAATCTCCTAATATCCAATGATGATTTTCTGTAAGAAGTTACAAAATTCAAAATTATAAACATAACCACCGAGCATCTCTGCACTTGTGTCGATTCATCTTATTTGTCTTAAAACTCCAACACTATAATAGAATCTGCAATAGCATTATGTCAACGAATCATGCCGACCGGCAAAGGCCATCGTAAATAACTTTTATAATGTCTTCTATCCATGACTTTGTTGTCAAATTCTTTGTTCAATGATGACCTTTGTTATGATCAAATTTTGCTCTCATTGACTAACTTTGCTACTTGTTAATAATAACAAAAAAATTGGTCATTTTTTTTTATGTAAGCTCGTGCCCTATTTAAAATAATTGAATGATTTATCAATCATTCAATCATTTCGAATATTTTACCGACCATAAAAAATCGTTTTAAATATTCAAAAAGTCATCATTAACTTTGAAATTTGAAGAGACGTGTATATTTGTTTGCACCATCTTATCCCTCATTTTTGGCAGATATTATACTGCTTTTTATGCCACTTCCTTTTAGGAACCACCCCGTCTCTCTAATGCTCGGAACATGATCACGTCCATCAGTAGCAGATAGTGCTGTTGATATGAAAACGAGATTCGGTCATTTTATCTTATCTTTTGCAAAATTCCGCATTGTTGGATGCAAGTTGATAGCAGTAATATTTTGGCCATTGATAAGCACTACCAATTAGCACAGGTGGCACTTGTTATGGGTCTTTCCAAGTCGGCGATCATTTAATGAATTTCAAATTTTTACTGAGTTTTAAAACTTTCAAAAAATACAATCAAATTTTAAAAATTACCAAGTTGGTGCAATTAAGTCCTTCCATTTACTCAATCAAACTCAACAAATAGAAAATTATAACAAGTTTTAAAACTTAATTGCACTTTTTTTATAATTGTATGACTCAATTATATTTTTGTAATAAGTTTTAGAATTCTAGTACAAGATGACGGAAAGTCTGAAAACACAAAGATGCAATACCGAAATCTAATCGATAATGCAACATTCAAGATAAATATACAATTGCAGTTAAGAAACACAACAGAATTTAATTGATGATGCTAGTCTGGAAACTGAAACTATTGTATAGGAAAATAAAGATAATTGAAAGATTGCATTTTTTTTTTTGCACAAGGGTCTCTAGTAGACAAATGAAGGCATTTATTGCATCATAATTGTCTCTAAGCAATTCTCTTGTGGTTATAGCCATGTTCCTTCATCTTCGAAAACCTTGTGCCTTCATGATGCCATGATCTTGTCTTCAAGTGTTTGATCCCTTAAAATCACATTTTGGTTACTCCATGACTTCTTGAACTCCATTGCCTCACTCATCACTAATTTCAAATTTGAAAATTCATAATAACTGCATCTCGACGGCCTCTAGGTATTTAACCTCCTCTTGGTGCCTCAATCAGTAATGCATTACTCCTTTTAAATCGATATCCTTGTCAACTATAGCTAATCATGTGTTGTCATATACCAACGACTAATTAATAGTCATCGATATACTTTAATATCGATAACAATTTTTATGGTCATCGACAATGGTTCATGTGTTTAATAATGACCTGCCCTCTGGTCACATGCCTATTTATACGGACGGCTTGGCCAAATTTTAGAGCAGACAGACAGGTGGAAGTCCGCAAGCAATTCTCATGGGAGCCATCACGATACGGGACCAACATCTCGTGGCCCAAGTGCTCAAGATTGGGGTCGACATCGAGCTGAAGCAGTCGGTGAGGTTGTTCAACGATAGCGTGAAGAGTGAGAGAGTAGAGGAGGCAGTGAAGAGAGTCGTGGCGCCTGAGGAAGCAGAGGAAATGAGGAGAGCGAAAGTAATTGCAGAGATGGCGAGAGGGCTTTGGAAGAAGGTGGGTGTTCTTCTTTGGTCTGATTTGGATGCTTTGCTTCAGGAGCTCAGACTGCAGAGATTGGCTCACGACAAAAGATCTGATTCATGAGCTGAAGCAATTCAATCTCGATTCTTTGCTTCCAGAGAATAAAACTGAACAAGTAGAAGTCTGCCATCCTCAATTTCAGAGTCTCTGTTGGGGTTTTAGAAGTAGAGAGAACTGCTGGATTTGCTGTTTCTTTCCTTTCTCAATTTGTGGCCATCATTGATGTAGTTCTTAGCATGCTTGGATTGGAGATTCGAGCTTTGTGGGTGTACCAAACGTGCTTTTCTTAAGCATCGTCAAATTGTCATCTATCCAAGTCATTTGACGATCCATGTACACTTGGGGTCCAATTTTCCTAAGATGTTAAATTTGTCTCGGGACTTTATTAGAGATCCCAAGATGCAAATTCATCGGCTATATCTGTTTGAGTCATTTATCAAAAGGCTATGGCTGAGTCTGCCTTACGATTTCGGCGTCATCATATGTGAACGTTATTACTCGGTATAGAAGCAGGATGTGAAAGATGCGAGGACGATGAGTATGTCCATTACCACAATTAACCAACCAAGCATTATAAGCCAATTCCTAGGATTAGCACAGATTCCCTGCCCCATTTAAGAGATGGACCCCTGAAAAAAGTTGGTCTTATTTAACATAAAAGACCGGGGGAGTTGTCACTTGTAGCTAGTTAGAGACCGACTTTTCTTAAAAGTTGCCTCTTGATGGAAGGCATAACATATGCACAATCATGCCCATTTTGAATTTTCCACATTGGAAATGTTTAGACTTAAAAGCTGATTATCTTATTTATCCACGTGAACCCCACAATCAGCATGCTTAATCACTTCTTCTTCTTTTTCAGATAGAGAGGAAGTGGTCGTTTCTTGTGACTACAACGCTATAAATTTAGCCAGCCTACTTAGCATCTTCGATTGTTATATAAATTTGGATATTTTGCATTATGACGCCTCAAATGAAAATCAGATCATCTACCTCTACTATATATAACGCCATTTCCCAAATTTGGTGTTGGCCTTTTAGTGGACTAGAGTATCATATGTCATCCCAATACAAGAAAAAGTAAAGAGAAAAATAGACATAACTTGACATCCAAAGACTCGATATTTCCAAGCCCTTACCTAGCAAACCTCATATTTTTATGCCCACATAACTTCACACTTGAAATTCATATCCATATTCTTTGCTAAAAGTCATTCAAATCCATCTTGAATTGTGTCCTTTCGCATAGTGCGTGCTGGGGAGTTAGTACTATTAAGGGAACTTTTGAATTCGGTGCGCGAGTTCATGGTATTCTAATTTGCGACTTGCTCAGTTCGTGTGCCATCATTTAGGGAAAATCTGTCCCTTTATCTGCTGAGATTGCCAAAAGACCAGATAGGAACAGTTATCACTCGCTAACTGCGGAAGAGATTATTTGGGACTTGCTTCTGAGCGGTATATATAGTCCCTGTAGGGTTTAAAATCCCATATCAACGATTAAGAAACATTCTCATTCAAGAGCAAGCTATGCAACTTTAGTCTGTTTCTAATGTGATAAATGGGCTTAACATTGTAAATTACATGGAGATTATATCATATCTCGGTCGAGTCATGTGAACTTCATGCCATATTAGAGTCATCGTTCAACAAAATGGCACGTATTTTCATGGACCCTGTTTTACTCTAGAAATCATCGATTACTAATCCAAACTATAGTCTTCAAGAACTATTATGACGAGCTTTTTTGTTATATATCGTTTCTCTTTATAATTTAGCGAAAACCCTGGTAATTTTTCTTTCTTTCTTCCCCCGGTTTTGTTGTCATGGTTGTGTGATGTTGTAGTGTGACGACAGCTTCAATTCCAATTCAACTCCTAATCCAACTTTACCATTATTGCAATTGCCCAAACCCAATAAAGCAGGCCAGAAAATTATCGAGTTGCTCTAATTTTTATGATTCATAACTGCAAAGGATCCATGTTCTATTGTTCATTCTCAAAACAGAGCAAGATCAGAGAAAAACAAATGTGAAATTAGGGAGGTGAAGAAATTTACTTACTCTCCTCTTCTTTTCTTGTGATTTTAACTGAAATTATTTGGAGAAAATATTTGCTTCGCGATTTTGCTTGAGTCTAACAAAAGAAAGAATTTCAATAGCAAAATTAAAATACTTGCTGTGTGATTTTTTTTTTCTTTTAACTCATAATGTTATTTTGTCAAAATTTTAATTTTAAAAGTTTTAGAGAAAAACTTATAAATGATGAATTTAGTGACAAAAATTTATAAATAATCACTTTAATGACAAAACTTTTAAAACCGACCACTTAAGCGACTCCAACAAGCCACAAAATTAGGTTTCTAAAGTCAAAATTTTTCAAAAGCTATGTGGCATTTTAAATAATCATTCAAAAAATTTCATCACTAAAACATGCATTATACAAAAATTATGGTATCGGTACCGTCATTTGAAAGAAATGAAATACCCAAATAGAATGTCCCCTGGCCAATTCTAATGGGAGGCCCATATTGTGCCATTAATCATGCATGACGTCTCTAGCTTTCAAGGAAGGTGTTCAACAAATTAGGCCCTATCGTGGTGCTGCAACGTTCGAGAAGAAAGTAAATTAATTACCTCATCCAACAATTGGCGTAGGAGAATTTGTCCACTCATCTTTATTAATTACTCCAAATCTAGACTTGGCCTTTTTGCTCTCTTTTGCAATCCCCGAATTCTTGGCAAATACATAATTCTAGTTACCATTTAAATCAGGATTTTTCTAGGTCGTCTAAAGCCATAGGAAAAATCAACCCCTTCCTTATAAATTCGTCCTAGGTTTGACGTCCTCAAACAAACCTCAGCTTTCAAAAGTCAACAGCGTCACAACCAAACCTTTCTGGTGCTTCGCCACCATCATCCCTGAGTACGTTCCTGTACAAGTGATTCTCCTGAGAGGCCAAATGGGTAGAGAAGGCCATCAGCTTCACATTTTCTTCTTCCCTTTCATGGCTCAGGGCCACATGATCCCGATGATCGACATGGCCAAACTGTTTGCCATGAGAGGCTGCAAGTCCACCCTCATCGCCACCCCGCACAGTGAGCCCACCTTCTTGAAATCCATAGCGAAACCCCAGGATTTAGGCTTTGACATCGATGTCATCACTGTGGCATTACCCCTAAAAGATGTTGGCTTGCCAGAAGATTGTGATAATCCAAGCAAGATCACTACGGAGGAAATGTTCAAACAATTCCTGAGAGCCGTCATGATGCTGGACGGACAACTTGAGCTGCTGATAGAGAAACTCGCCCCCGATTGTCTAATCTCGGATGCGTTCCTCCCCTGGACAACTGAGATCGCGGTCAAGCACGGCATTCCTAGGCTCATTTTCCATGGGACTAGTGCCTTCTCCTCGGCATGTGCAGAATGTTTGACGCTCTATGAGCCTCACAAGAAGGTCCTGTGTGATTCGGAGCCCTTTGTCATCCCCAACTTCCCTGGAGAAATCACTCTGTCCAGGATGCAGTTGGCGGTTTGGGTCAGGGAAGAGAACGAGTTCACCAAGTTCTTCACCGAGGTGAGGGAATCCGAGAAGAGGAGCTTTGGAGTCATCGTGAACAGCTTCTACAAGCTCGAGCCAGCATACGCTGAGCATTACAGCACATTCCTAGGAAAAAGATCCTGGTTCATTGGTCCGCTCTCGCTGTGCAATAAGGAGATAGAGGACAAAGCACACAGGGGCAACCAACCATCCATTGACCAGTATGACTGCCTGAAGTGGCTCGACTCGAAGCAACCCAACTCAGTGATCTACGTATGCTTCGGAAGCATCACGAATTTTAATGCTACTCAGCTCCACGAGATCGCAGTTGGACTAGAAGCTTCAGGGCAACAATTCATCTGGGTGGTGAAGAAGGACCCAAGCGTGGAGGAGGGCAAAGAAGAGTGGTTGCCTGATGGGTACGAATCAAGAATGCGAAACAAGGGCCTCATCATCAGGGGCTGGGCTCCTCAGGTACTGATCCTCGATCATGAGGCGATCGGGGGGTTCGTGACGCATTGCGGGTGGAACTCAATCCTGGAGGCAGTCACGGCCGGCGTGCCATTGGTGACGTGGCCAGTCGCGGCAGAGCAATTCTACAATGAGAAGTTCGTGAACCAAGTGCTCAAGATCGGTATCAACATTGGAGTGAAGCGGTGGGTGAATTTGTTCGGTGACAGCGTGAAGAGAGAGAGAGTGGAGGAGGCAGTGAAGAGAGTCCTGGTAGGTGAGGAAGCAGAAGAAATGAGAAGGAGAACAAAAGCGTTGGCAGAGATGGCGAGAGGGGCTGTGGAAGAAGGTGGGTCTTCTTGGTCTGATTTGGGCGCTCTCCTTCAAGAGCTCAGACTGCAGAATTATTAGCTCGCCACAAGAAGATCTGATTCAAGACCTGAAGCAATTAATCTTGAAGTTTTGCTTCCGGAGAATAAAACTGAGGCAATACAAATCTTCCGTTCTCAATTTCAGGGTCTCTGTCGTGGTTTAGCAGTAGGGAGAAATGCTGGATTTGCTGTTTCTTTTCATGGGATTTATTCTAGGAATGCAATGATCATTTCATTTTCATTTCTATGAGAAGCAGTAGGCAAAGATGCCCTGTCTCTTTTTCGAATTCTCTGTCCTTGAGACAAAAGTAGCGGAGAGATCTTTGCAACTTCATATTCCATAGAATTGTGTTCGCACATTAACATACAAATGAAAGGAAAGAGAGAGAAAACGGAGTAAAAAGGCAGGAAGGGATGACAAACTCAACCTCATCAGCCGTCACATGTTAATGATAGATTTGGCCATTGCACGACTGATCTTCTTTGATGTATATAGCTTGGCAGTTGGCAACAGTAATAAAGAAAAGACAGAAAGGTACTAATTCATTCGGCACTTGCAGTAATTTTCCTTGTAACCATAGTCAGGGTTCAAGGTATATTCGGCCCAAATCAAATCATAGTTTGGTTCGTCATCGACTTAATGCCGATTTCAAATTCTTACATCAAACTTTCACATATATAAGAAGCTTAACACATGTCCATTCTCATGGATTAGGTACCTCCACTATCAAACGAGAACCAGACAGGGAAAAAAATGGAAGGCCCCCCTTTTAATCCTTTTCCATTGGGCCTTAGGGCTCTGAACTCGTACACCGGTATTGCTTCGGCCCCAAAGAGTATGGCAATGATTGCTTAAGCCTTATTACCATGACCCCTCGGATCGTTAGGCCTTGAGGACTCGTCTAGCAGATGATTCAGCAGGAAATTTCGGAAATTTCAGAGAGGATTGTCATCGCTGTTGTTTCTGATTCTTTGGCCATCGTTGATGCATTTCTTAGCATGCTTGGGATAGAGCAGAATATATTGGTGGACCCAACATACTTTTCTTATTTGTGCCGTATGAATTTATAAGCATTGTCGAAGTTATCATTTATCCAAGTCATTCGAAGATCCACGTACAATCGGGTTTGAATTTTCACGAGAAGTTAATTTTGTTTTGTTTGCACCAAAAAATCATCATTAACTTTGAAATTTGAAGAGACGTGAATTAATGTTTGCACCATCCTATCCCTCCTTTTTGGCAGCTATTGTACTGCTTTTTCTGCCACTTCCTTCTATAAAGCACCCCGTCCCTTTAGTACTAGGAACGTGATCGCGTCTATCCGTCTCCCATGCTGTAGTTGATATTAAAACCAGATTCGGTCATTTAATCGTTTGCAAAACTTCCGCATTGCTGGATGAAAGTTAATTGGTAGAAATAATACTTTGGCCATCTTCTCCTAAATTGATGAACAGTGAGCACTGCCACTTAGCAAAGCAGCACTTGGTATGGGTCTTTCCAAGTTGGCAAACATTTACCGAATTCAACATTTTTATTAAGTTTTAAAACTTTCAAAAACTGTAATCAAATCTCACATACAATCAAGTTTTTTCATCCGTCTAACTTTTTTTTTGGTCTATAATGCTCTAACTCTTAACTTGCTCTTTTAAACCCACACTTAAAATTAAACGCCCCCACCCCGACTTCCTATAAAAATGGGAATTCGAACTCTCTGCTTTCCCCTTCCCATGTAGGAAAATATAATAAGTTTTAAGACTTAATTGTACTTTTTTAAAAATTGTATGACTCATTTGCAGCTCCCTGACAAGTTTTGAGATTCCAATGCAAAATGACAAGAAAGCCTAAAAATGCAAAGATGCGATACCAAAATCTAATTGACAGCGCAACACCCAAGATAAATATACATGTAGAAATTTTATCAACAATACAAATCTAGAAACTCAATTAAAAAACACGTTACTATTTAATCTACGACACTAGTTTGGAAACTAAAACAATTATATAGGAAAATAAAGATAATTGAAAGATTGGATGTTTATTTGTTTGTTTGCATAGGGGCCTCTAGTAAACAAACGATAGTATTTATTGCGCTATAACCATCTCTAAGCAGTTCTCCCGCGCTTATAGCCATGTTCCCTCGTCTTCAAATATCTTGTACCTATACATACTATCACAATGCCATACATTGAGAAAACTCCATCTTAGTTTTGATGTTAACAAAACTTTCGAATTCCAATGTTTATATTAGAACAAATTCCGAAACAAGAGCACTTAAGTCTAAACAACATTCAAAGACTCTTAGCAAAGCCTACTCTATTGCAAAAACTTATGCAGACTACTAAAGAGACATGTATCCCACTCTTGACAGGTCCAAAACGTAACTCATCCAGAATGAAACTTAGGACCAAATAGATTTGATCTGCAACGATTAGTAACTTGGTTAAGGATTTCACTTTTCTAATATATATTAATTGAGTCAATCAAATTAATTAACAAAATCCATCCTGGAGACAAATTCCAAATGAGAATGGTACATTTATTAAAACCGAGATTCAAAAATCAATAGGGATTCGGTCTTTGTCTTCAATGTCTACGATACCTCCTTTAATTAATCTATCCAAAGGTTAAATTAGAAGATGATCCTCAAAATGATTGGCTAATGGCTAGTGCGACATGGTGAAGTATTTAAGGAGGTTGCACCGCTTGGAGTATCAAGATGCGAATCAAAATACTTACTTGTCTTCTATGAGCCAAAAACATTATGATCGTGAGTGAATTACACACAAAAAAGACTTAGTGAAATAGTGTAATCTATCCTCGAGTGTTTGCATTCAAGAATTGTAATTATTTATTGATTATATAATGGAATCCAATTAGTAGGCTATCGGCGTGGGAAAGTGGATGTAGACTAAATCTAAGTTGAACCACTATTAAATTTGTGTGCAATCTTCTCATCATTTATCTTTTTTACTTAAACCTATCGCATGCGCATAAATTATTTCAGAAGGCTGTTTCATCACATATTAGATTCTGAACACAATTCTAGAATCTGATCCTTACTCAAACTTTAATTTTCAACTTGTTTTATTCCACACTAATTTTTGTTTAAATTTCTACTATCACCTATTCACCCCCTTCAGGTGTCTGTACTAGCCTCCGCACCATGATCTTGTCTTCAAGCGGTTGCTCACTTAAAATCACATTTTGGTTACTCCATGACTTCTTGAACTCCATTGCCTCACTCATCACCGAATTCAAATTTGAAAACACATAATTGCATCTCGATGCCCTCTAGGTATTCAACCTCCTCTTGGTGCCTCAATCGGTAATGCATTACTCCTTTTAAATCGATATTCTTGTCGACTATAGCTAACACTATGCCATCATATACCAATGACTAATCAATAGTCATCAATGTACCATAATATCGACAACAATTCTTATGGTCATCGATAATGGTTCATGTGTTTAATAATGACCTGCCCTCTGGTCACATGCCTGTTTATACTGACGACTTGGCCAAATTTTAGTGCAGACAGGTGGAAATGCGCAAGCAATTCTCATGGGGGCCATCACGATACTGGACCAACGGCTCGTGACCCAAGTGCTCAAGATTGGGGTCGACATCGAGATAAAGCAATCGGCGAGGTTGTTCGGCGACGGCGTGAAGAGTGAGAGAGTAGAAGAGGCAGTGAAGAGTCGTGGCACCCGAGGAAGCAGAGGAAATGAGGAGAGCGAAAGCACTTGCAGAGATTGCGAGAGGGCTTTGGAAGAAGGTGGGTCTCCTTTTGTCTGATTCGGATGCTTTGCTTTAGGAGTTCAGACTGCAGAGACTGGCTTCCAACAAAAAGATCTGATTCATGACCTGAAGCAATTCGATCTGGATTTTTTGCTTCCATAGAATAAAACTGAACAAGTAGAAATCTCCCATCCTCAATTTCAGAGTCTCTGCTGTGGTTTTAGCAGTAGAGAAAAATACTGGACTTGCTGTTTCTTTCCTTCCTCAATTTGTGAACATCATTGATGCTGTCCTTAGCATGCCTGTTGGATTGGATTTTAGAGCTCTCTGGGTGTACCAAACGTGCTTTTCTCATTTGTTCCTTGTGAACTCGTAAGCATTATCAAATTATCATCTATCCAAGTCATTCAACGATCCATGTACACTTAGGGTCCAATTTTCCTAAGATGTTAAATTTGTCTTGGGATATTATTAAACTTTCGAAGATGCAAATTCATCGGCTCTATCTGATTGATTCATCCATCAAAAAGGCTATGGCTGAGTCTGCCTTACGATTTCTGCATCATCATATGTGAACATCATTACTCAGTATAAAAGCAGGATATGAAAGATGCGAGGACAATGAGTGCGGCCATTACCACAATAACCAACCCAGCATTACAAGCCAATTCCTAGGATTAGCTCAGATTCCCTGCCCCATTTAAGAGATGGAGGCCGGAATAAAGTTGGTCTTAATTAACATAAAAGATCGGAGGAGTTGTCACTTGCAGGTAGTTTAGAGGCCAACTTTTGTTAAAGTTGCCTCTTGATGGGAAGGCATAACATATGCACAACTATGCCCATTTTGAATTTTCCACATTGGAAATGTTTAGACTTGAAAGCTGATTATCTTATTTATGCACGTGAATGCCACAATCAGTATGCTTAATCACTACTCTCTTTTTCAGATAGAGAGGATGTTGATTTTCGTTTCTTCTATAAATTTAGCCGACCTACCTGGCTCCTTCTATTGTTATAAACATTTGGATATTTTGCACTATGACACCTCAATTGGGAATCCGATCATCTACCTCCACTAAATATAACGCCATTTTTCAAATTTGGCGTCAGCCTTTTATTGGACTAGACTATCATAGCTCATCCCAATCCAAGAAAAAGTAATGAGAAAAATACAAATAATTTGACACTCAAAGATTCGATATTTTTGGACCCTTACCTAGCAAACCTCATATTTTTATGCACACATAACTTCACATTTAAAATTCTTATCCATATTCTTTGCTAAAAGTCTTTCAAATCCATCTCGAATTGGGTCCTTCCGCATATGCGTGCTGGGGAGTTAGTACTAGTAAGGGAACTTTTGAATTCGGTGCATGATTTCATGGTTTTATAATTCATGAATTGCTCGATTCGTGTGCCCTCATTTAGGGAAAGTTTGTTCCTCTATCTGCTGGGATTGCCGAAAGACTAGATAGAAACAGCAATCACTCGCAAACCGTGGAAGAGATTATTTAAGACTTGCTTCTGAGCAGTATACATAGGCACTGTAGGGTTTAAAATCCCATATCAACAATTAAGAAACATTCTAAGAACAAGCTACGCAACTTTAGTCTATTCCTAATTTGATAAACGGGCTTCACATCGTAAATTAAATGGAGATTATATCATATCTTGATTGAGTCACGTGAACTTCATACCATATCAAAGTCGTCATTCAACAATATAGTACGTGTTTTCATGGACCCTGTTTTAATTTTAGAAATAATCAATTACAAATCCAAACCGTTGTCTTCAATAAATTTTCTCTTTATAATTTAGCAAAAACTTTGGCAATTTTTTCTTTCTCCCTCCTTTTTCTAGTCATGGTTGTGTGATATTGTAGTGTGACGATGGCTTCAATTCCAATTCAGCTCCTAATCCATCTTTACCATTATTGCAATTGCCCAAACCCAATAAAGCAGGCCAAAAATTTATTGAGTTGCTCTAATTTCTATGTTTCATAACTATGAAAAACCCAAGTTCTAAGGCGCACATGATAACCATGTTATTTCTGTTTTAGAACTATTTTTCTATTTCAAACTTGTTTCAGAAATATAAATCCATTTAAAAAAAATTTCATTTTTCTATTTCTACAATAGATTTCTATTCCAAAAACAAGTTCGAAATAAAAATCAAAAGCAAAAAAAATTTACTTTTATATTTCTGAAGTAGAAATCAAAAATTATTTTTCTCTTTTTTACATCTTACGTGAAGGAGTCTTTCCCTAACCCCTAGCCGTCCGCCCCCTTTTGATCCCCGCCGCCCTTGCCGCCGTTGCCGGTTGTTGCCCCCCACCACTGCTAATCGCCGGCAACTCTCCCAAATCCCTAGCCATATGCCTCCCCTTCGATCATTGCCGCTGTCACCCCCGCCAATCGCTGATGACTCTTCCTGACCCCTAGCCGTTCGCCCCCTCCGATCGCCATCGCCTGCCACACCGCCTCCACCGTACCACCAGCCAGTCACCGATCACTACCACCAGCAGTCACCAATCACCTACAACTCACCCTAACCACAAGCGGTCTGCCTCCCCTTCGGAACATCCTTGCCGCCACTAGTTAGGAGGGAGAAATTTTATGCCGTTATTAAATGAATTTCTATTCTGAAAATAAAAATTTTGTGTCATTATCATACGCATATTTTTACTCAAAAACTCATTCATGAATATAAATAGAAAAATCAATTTCTGGCTAAAAATTTTACCATTTGCACTCCTATTGTCCATTCTCAAAATAGAGCAAGATCAGAGACAAAACATATGAGAAATCAAGGATGTGAAGAAAATTTTGCTTACTCTCCTCTTCTTTTCAGGTGATTTTGAAAAAATTTGCTTCGTGATTTTGCTTGACTCTAACGAATGAAAGAATTATAATAGCAAAATTAAAATACTTGCTATTTTTCCCTTTTGACTCGCATCGTCATTTTGTCAAAATTTTAATCTCAAAATTTTAGAGAAAAAATAATAAAAGATCAATTTTGTGCCAAAAATTTATAAATAATCACTTTAGTATCAAAACTTTTTCAAACCAACCAAGTGACTCCAACAAGCCACAAAATTAGGTCTCCAAAGTCAAAAAAAAAATTCAAAAGCTATGCGGCATTTAAATAATCACCCGAAAAATTTATCACCGAAATGTCCGTTGTGCAAAAATTATCGTATCGACCTCATTTGAAAGAAATAAAATACCCAAATGGAATGTCCCCTGGCCAATTCTGATGGGAGGCCCATATTGTGCCATTAATCATGCATGACGTCTCTAGCTTTTGACTTTTAAGGAAGGTGTTCGACAAATTAGGCCCTATCGTGGTGCCGCAACGTTCGAGAAGTATATTAGTTACCTCGTCCAATAATTGGCGTTTGTCCACTCTATCTTTGTTAATTACTCCAAATCTAGACTTGGCCTTTTTGCTCTCTTTTGCAATCCCCGAATTCTTGGCAAATACAAAATTCTAGTTACCATTTAAATCAGGATTTTTCTAGGGCGTCTAAAGCATAGGAGAAATCAACCCCTTTCTTATATATTCGTCCTAGGTTTGAAGTCCTCAAACAAACCTCAGCTTTCAAAAGTCAACAGCATCACAACCGAATCTTTCTTGTGCTTCGCCACCATAATCCCTGAGTACGTTCCTGTACAAGTGATTCTCCTGAGAGGCCAGATGGGTAAAGAAGGCCATCAGCTTCACATTTTCTTCTTCCCTTTCATGGCTCGGGGCCACGTGATCCCGATGATCGACATGGCCAAATTGTTCGCCATGAGAGGCTGCAAGTCCACCCTCATCGCCACCCCCCATGATGAGCCCACCTTCTTGAAATCCATAGCGAAACCCCAGGATTTGGGCTTCAACATCGATGTCATCACTGTAACATTGCCCCTGAAAGAGGTCGGCTTGCCAGAAGACTGCGACAATCTGGACAAGATCACCACTGAGGAAATGCGCAGGCAATTCGCAAGAGCCATCACGATGCTGGACAGACAGCTCAAGCTGCTCATAGAGAAACTCGGCCCCGATTGTCTAATCTCGGACATGTTCCTCCCCTGGACAACCAAGATCGCGGTCAATTGCGGCATTCCTAGGCTCGTTTTCCACGGGACTAGTGCCTTCTCCTTGGCAGGCTCAGAATGTGTCAGGCTCTATGAGCCTCACAAAAAGGTGTTGAGTGATTCGGAGCCCTTCATCATCCCCAACTTCCCTAGAGAAATCACCCTATCCACGATGCAGTTGCCAGACTGGGTTAGAGAAGAGAACGAGTTCACCGAGTTCTTCACTAAGGTGAGGGAATCCGAGAAGAGGAGCTTTGGAATCGTCATGAATAGCTTCTATGAGCTCGAGCCAGCTTATGCTGAGCATTACTGGACATTCCTAGGAAGACGATCCTGGTTCATTGGCCCGCTCTCACTGTGCAATAAGGAGACTGAGGACAAAGCACATAGGGGCAACCAAACATCCGTTAACCAGCATGACTACCTAAAGTGGCTTGACTCGAAGCAACCCAACTCAGTGATCTACATTTGCTTCGGAAGCATGGCGAATTTTAATGCTGCTCAGCTCCACGAGATCGCAATTGGACTAGAAGCTTCAGGGCAACAATTTATCTGGGTGGTGAAGAAGGACCCGAGCGTGGAGGAGGGCAAAGAAGAGTGGTTGCCTGATGGGTACGAATCAAGAATGCGAAACAAGGGCCTCATCATCAGGGGCTGGGCTCCTCAGGTGCTGATCCTCGATCATGAGGCGATCGGGGGTTCGTGACGCATTGTGGGTGGAACTCAATCCTGGAGGCCATCACGGCTGGCGTGCCATTGGTGACGTGGCCAATCGCAGCAGAGCAATTCTACAATGAGAAGCAAGTGAACCAAGTGCTCAAGATCGGGGTCGACATCGGAGTGAAGCGGTGGGTGAGGTTGTTCGGTGACAGCGTGAAGAGCAAGAGAGTGGAGGAGGCAGTGAAGAGAGTCCTGGTAGGTGAGGAAGCAGAAGAAATGAGAAAGAGAACAAAAGCTCTGGCGGAGATGGCAAGAGGGGCTATGGAAGAAGGTGGGTCTTCTTGGTCTGATTTGGGCGCTCTCCTTCAAGAGCTCAGACTACAGAGATTAGCTCGCCACAAGAAGATCTGATTCAAGACCCGAAGCAATTAATCTTGCAGTTTTGCTTCCGGAGAATAAAACTGAGGCAATAGAAATCTGCCGCTCTCAATTTCAGAGTCTCTGTCGTGGTTTAGCTGTAGAGAGAAATGCTGGATTTGCAGTTTCTTATAATGGGATTGATTCTAGGAATGCTGCAATCATTTCATTTTCATTTCTTTGAGAGGCAGTAAGAAAAGATGCCCTGTCCCTTTTTCGGATTCTCTGTCCTTGAGACACAAGAGGCGGAGAGGCCTTTGCAACTTCATATTCCATAGAATCGTATTTGCACATTAACAGACAAAAGAAAGGAAAGAGAAAAAAAAATCAGGAGTGAAAAAGGCAGGAAGGGATGACAAACTCAACCTCATCAGTCGTCACGTGTTAATGACAGATTTGGCTGTTGCACGACTGATCTTCTGTGATGCATATAGCTTGGCAGTTGGCAACAGTTATAGAGAAAGGACAGAGAGGTACTAATTCATTCTGTAGTCACGGTAATTTACCTTATAACTATAGTTGGAGTTTGAAGTATATTCGGCCCAAACCAAATCATATTTCAGTTCATCATCGACTTAAAGTTGATTTCAAATTCTTGACATCAAACTCTCACACATATAAGAAGCTTAACGCATTTCCATACTCATGGATTAAGTAACTCCACTATCAAACGAGAACCAGACAGGAAAAAAACCGAAAGGCACCCCCTTTAAATCCTTTTCCATTGGGCCTTAGGGCTCCGAACTCGTATACCTGCATTGCTTCGACCCCAAAGAGCATGGCGATGATTGCTTGGGCCTTTTTACCATGATCCCTTGGAACGTTAGGCCTTGAGGACTCGTCTAGCAGATGATTCAGCAGGAAATTTCGGAAATTTCAGAGAAGACTGTCATCGCTGTTGTTTCTGATTCTTGGGCCATCATTGATGCAGTTTTTAGCATGCTTGGACTAGAGCAGAATATGTTGGTGGACCCGACATACTTTTCTTTTTTGTGCCGTGTGAATTCATAAGCATTGTCAAAGTTATCACCTATCCGAGTCATTCGAAGATCCACATACCATCGGACTTGAATTTTCACGAGAAGTTAATTTTGTTTTGTTTGCACCAAAAAATCATCATTAACTTTGAAATTTGAAGAGAGGTGCATTAATGTTTGGACCATCCTATCCATCGTTTTTGGCAGCGATTATACTGCTTTTTCTGCCACTACCTTCTAGAAACCACCCCGTCCCTTTAGTACTTGGAACGTGATCGCGTTCATTCATCTCACATGGTGTAGTTGATATTAAAACCAGATTCGGTCATTTCATCTTTTGCAAAACTTCTGCATTGCTGGATGAAAGTTAATTGATAGCAATAATACTTCGGCCATCTTCTCCTCAATTGATGAGCAGTGAGCACTACCACTTAGCACAGTCGGCACTTGGTATGGGTCTTTCCAAGTTAGGCGACCATTTACCAACTTTAACATTTTTACTGTGTTTTAAAATTTTCAAAAACTGCAATCAAATCTTATAATTTGTCAAATTAGCACAATCAAGTCCATTCATTTATTCCATTCAACTTTTATTAAATTCATCATACTTTAACTATCAACTCACTCTTATAAACCCATACTTGAAGCTAAATATCTCTATCTCAACTCTCTATAAAGATGGGGATTCGAACCATCCACCTCCCTTTTCCCATGTAAGAAAATTATAACAAATTTTCAGACTTAATTGCATTTTTTTCTAAAATTTTATGATTCAATTGCATCTCGATGATAAGTTTTAAGACTCCAGTGCAAAATGACAAGAAAGGCTTGAAAATGCAAAGATGCAATACCAAAATATAGTTGACAGCACAACACCCAAGATAAATATATACGTCCAAATTTTATCGACAACACAAATCTAGAAATTACAGTTAAAAAAACATTAGAATGTAATCAATGACACTAGTTTGGAAGCTAAAACTATCGTAGAGAAAAATAAAGATAATTGAAAGATTGGATATTTGTTTGTTTGCATAAGGATCTCTAGTAGATAAATGATGGTATTTATTGCGCCGTAAGTAGTTCTCTTGCACTTATAGCTATGTCCACTCATCTTCAAAATCTCGTGCCTATATATATTGTCATCATGCCTTGAGGAAACTTTATCTTAATTTTGATATGAACAAAACTTTTTAGTCTGAACAGCATTTAAAAACTATCAACAAAGTCTACTCTCTTCCAAAAAGACTTATACAGACTCTACTAATGAGACACGTATCCCACTCTAACAGGTCTAGAACGTAACTCATCCAAAATGAAACTCAAGACCAAAATGAAGATAGATTTGATCTGCAACAGTTAGTAATTTGTTAAGGATTTCACTTTCCTAATATTGATTAAATCAATCAAATTGATGGATAAAATCGATCTTAAAGATAAATTCCAAATGAGGATGGATACACTTATAGAAAGCTAGATTCTGTTTATACAAGCAACCAAAATCAATAGGGATTCAATCTTTGTCTTCAATAGTTACAAAATCTCCTTGAATTATCTGTTCAACGGGTAGATTAGAAGATAATCCTCCAAATGATTGATTAACGGCTAGTGTGGCATGGAGGAGTATTTAAGGAGGTTGTGTTGCTTGGAGTAACAGGGCATGAATCAATATTCCAAAGTCTGAAGCCGTTTTCAATACTTACTTGTCTACTATGAACCAAAAACATTGTGATCATGAATGAATTACACACAAGAGTAACTTAATGAGATAGTGTGATTTATCACCGAGTGTTTATACTCAAGAATTATAATCATTTGTTGATCATATAGTGGAATCCCATCAGTAAACTATCAGGGTAGTAGGAGAGTAGACATAGGCTAAATCTAAGCCAAATTACTATAAAATTTGTGTGCAATCATCTTATCCCTTATCTTTTTCCCTTAAATATGTTGCACACACACACAAGTTATTTCAAAAGTCTATTTCATCACATAACTTCTTAACATAATTCTAGAACCCGATCCTTATTAGGTTTTAATTCTTAACTTATTTTATTCCTTATTAATTTTTGTTAAAATTTCTATTATCACCTACTCAACCCCCTCTCGGTGTCTATACTAGCCTCCTCACCATGATCTTGTCTTCAAGCGATTGCTCCCTTAAAATCGCATTTTGGCTACTCCACGACTTCCGAAACTCCATTGCCTCACTCACCACTGATTTCAAATTTGAAAAATCATAACTGCATCTCGACACCTCTAGGTATTCAAGCTCCTCTTGGTACCTCAATCGGCAATGCATTATTCCTTTTAAATCAATATCATTGTTTACTATCACTAACCATATGTCATCATATACCAATGACTAACGATAGTCATCGATGTATTTTAATATCGACAATAATTTTTATGGTTGTCGGCAATGGTTCATGTGTTTAATGATGACCTGCCCTCTGGTCACGTGTCTATCTATATTGATGACTTGGCCAAATTTTAGTGCAGACGGGTGGAAATGCGCAAGCAATTCTCATGGGAGCCATCACGATACTGACCAACGACTCGTGACCCAAGTGCTCAAGATTGGGGTCGACATCGAGGTGAAGCAGTCGGCGAGGTTGTTAGGCAACAGCGTGAAGAGTGAGAGTAGAGGAGGTAGTGAAGAGAGTCGTGGCGCGTGAGGAAGCGGAGGAAATGAGGAAAGCGAAAGCACTTGCAGAGATGGCGAGAGGGCTTTGGAAGAAGGTGGCTCTTCTTCTTTGGTCTGATTTGGATGCTTTGCTTCAAGAGCTCAAATTGCAGAGATTGGCTCTCAACAAAATGATCCGATCCACGACCTGAAGCAATTCAATCTGGATTTTTTGCTTCCAGAGAATAAAACTGAACAAGTAGAAATCTCCCATCCTCAATTCCAGAGTCACTGTTGTGGTTTTAGAAGTAGAGAAAACTACTGCACTTGCTGTTTCATTCCTTCCTTAATTTGTGAACATCATTGATGCTGTTATTAGCATGCTTGTTGGATTGGACATTAGAGCTCTCTGGGTGTACTGGACGTGCTTTTCTCATTTGTTCCATGTGAACTCTTAAGCATCGTCAGATTATCATCTATCCAAGTCATTCAATGATCCATGTACACCCGGGGTCCAATTTTCCTAGCACGTTAAATTTGTCTTGGGACGTCATTAAACTTCCGAAGATACAAATTCATCGGCTCTATCTGATTGAGTCATCCATCAAAAAGGCTATGGCTGAGTCGGCCTTACGATTTCTACATCATCATTTGTGAACATCATTACTCGGTATAAATGCAGGATATGAAAGATGCAAGGACGGTGAATGCGTCCATTACCACAATAACCAGCCAAGCATCATAAGCCAATTCCTATGATTAGTACAGATTCCCTGCCCCATTTAAGAAATGGAGACCGGAATAAAGTTGGTCTTAATTAACATAAAAGATCGGGGGAGTTGTCACTTGTAGCTAGTTTAGAGGCCAACTTTTGTTAAAGTTGCCTCTTGATGAGAAGGCATAACATATACACAATCATGCCCATTTTGAATTTTCCACATTGGAAATGTTTAGACTTAAAAGCTGATTATCTTATTTATCCACGTGAACGCCTCAATCAGTATGCTTAATCACTTCTTTTTCAGATGGAGAGGAAGTTGATTTTCGTTTCTTATAATATACAGCGCTAAAAATATTAAGGTTGTGCCAATTCAATCATAAACCTTTTTTTTTACCGATTCAGTCCTAAACCTTTTGCGATTGTGCCAATTTAGTCCATCCGGCCAAATTTGGCCGGCCTGAGCTGACGTGGACGCCGACTGCCGGGGACAATATTTTAATTATTTTTTGAATTTTTTATTATTTTTAAAAAATTTCTGTTTTTTTTCCTTTTCTTTTTTTTTTTCTCTTGCCCCTCCCCCCCACGGCAGTGGCCGATCAACTCCGACGAGGCTTGCCGGCCACTACGCGAGGGCCGTGAAGCCCTCGCCGGCGGCCAGCGAGGGTCGCGGCCCCCGTCAGACCGGCCACCCTCGCTGGCGGCCTCGCCCTAGTCTGTACAAGGCCACCGACGAGGGTCGCGGCCCCCAGTAGCCTCACCCAAACCTAGGCGAGGCTAGCCTCGCCGAGGCCGCCAGCGAGGGTCACGGCCCCCGATGGCCTCACCCAAACCTAGGCGAGGCCATCCTCGCCGAGGCCACCGGCGAGGCCATCACGCCGAGGCCACCGGCGAGGGTCACGGCCCCCAACAGCCTCACCCAAACCTGTGCGAGGCGGCTTCGCCCTCGCCGCAGCCCCCAGCCTTGCCCTGGTCTGGGCGAGGCTGCCGACGAGGGTTGCGGCCCCCGATGGCCTCACCCAGACTTGGGCGAGGTGGCTTCGCCCTCGCCGTGGCCCCTAAGCCTCGCCCTGGTCTGGGTGAAGCCGCCGACAAGGGTCGTTGGGGTCGCGACCCTCGCCACGACACCCAGACCTCCCCTAGGTCTGGGCAAGGTCATCGGCAAGGGTTTCGCGACTCTCACGCAGAGGCTAGCCACTGCCGCCGGCAAGGGAGGGGCAAGAGAAAAAAAAGAAAAGGAAAAAAAACAGAAAAATTTTAAAAATTTTAAAAAAATTCGAAAAATAATAAAAATATTATTAAAATATTGTCGCCGGCGCCGACTAGCCAAATTTGGCCAGATGGACTAAATTGGCACAATCGCAAAAGGTTTAGGATTGAATTGGTCAAAAAAAAAGATTTAAAACTAAATTGGCACAACCTCAATAAGTTTAGGACTTTTTTGGCAATTCTCCCTAAACATTTGGATATTTTGCACTATGACACCTCAATCGGGAATCCGGTCATCTACCTTTACCATATATAATGCCATTTTTCAAATTTGGCATCGGCCTTTTATTGGACTAGAGTATCATATCTCATCTCAATACAAGAAAAAGTAAAAATAAAATACAAATAATTTGACACTCAAAGATTTGATATTTCCGAGCCCTTACCTAACAAACCTCATATGTTTATCCACCACATAACTTCACATTTGAAATTCTTATCCATATTTTTTGCTAAAAGTCATTCAAATCCATCTCAAATTGGGTCCTTTCGCATAGTGTGTGCCGGGGAGTTAATACTATTAAGGGAACTTTTGAATTCGGTGCACGAGTTCATGGTTTTATAATTCATGAATGGCCCAGTTCGCGTGCCATCATTTAGGGAAAATCTGTTCCTCTATCTGCTAGGATTGCCGAAAGACCGGATAGGATCAGCAATCACTCGCTAACCGCAGAAGAGATTATTTGGAACTTGCTTCTAAGCGGCATACATAGGCCCCGTAGGGTTTAAAATCCCATATCAACAATTAAGAAACATTCTCTTTCAAGAACAAGCTGCGCATTCGTTTCACGAAAAATAATTTCTAGAAAAACGTTTTCTGGATTTTCCGACATTCGTTACATAGAAAATAAATTTATTGGGAAAAACATTTTCCATAAAGGAAAAAAATATTTTCAAGTGGAGGAAAATGTTTTCCACTTTTCAAGTTGGGGAAAACATTTTCCACACTCACTCTCTCCTATCTCACACCACCTATTAGTTCTCACTTCTTTCTTTTATTTTTTTAAATCAATTTTTAAATTTTTTTTCATAGATTCGATTTTTTTGTTATTTTTTAATAAAATCGATTTTTTATTATTTTTTATTTTTCTGTCTTTCTTTTTGCTGTTTTTCTTTTTCGGCCAGTCCTTGGCCACAACAATGGCCAGCAACCGGTGACAAGTGAGCCGAGCTTGCCAATCTAGTGAGGCCTGAGCCTCATCGCCTCAAGCTCGCCTTGCCGGTGAGTTGATCGGGCGAGCTCACCAGGGGTAGGTGATCCTCGAGCCTCGCCAGCAAGGCAAGCTCAAGGCGTGGCCGGCGACTAGCCAAGGAAGGAGAGAACACACACAAAAAATTAATAATCAATTTTAAAAAAATAATAAATAACAATTTTTAAAAATAAAATATTAAAAAAATTATTGAAAAGAGTTTATAAAGCAAAATATTTTCCCAAGCGAACAACGGAAAATATTTTCCACTTCAAAATCAAGTTTTACCCGAACACAGAAAAATAATTACGTTTTCCTGGAAAATAACTTTCTGGAATATATTTCCCAAAAAAGCAATATTTTCCATGAAACGAACGGAGCATTAGTGTATTTCTAATGTGATAAACGGGCTTCACATCATAAATACATGGAGATTATATCATAACTCAGTTGAGTCACATGAACTTCACGCCACATTAGAGTCGCCATTCAACAATATAGCACCTGTTTTCATGGACCCTATTTTACTTTTAGAAATCATCGATTACGAATCCAAACAGTAGTCTTCAAGAACTTTTCTCTTTATAATTTAGCAAAAACTACAGTAATTTTTCTTTTCTTTCTTCCTCCTTTTTCTTGTCATGGTTGTGTGATGTTGTAGTGTTATGACAGCTTCAACTCCAATTCAGGTCCCAATCCATCTTTACCATTACTGCAATTGCTCAAACCCAATAAAGCAGGCCAGAAAATTATTGAGTTGCTCTAGTTTCTATGCTTCGTAACTGTAAAGGATCCAAGTTCTATTGTTCATTCTCAAAACAGAGCAAGAACAGAGAAAAAAACAAATGCAAGATTAAGGAGGTGAAAAAAAATATTTACTTAGACTCCACTCATTTCACAGAAAATAACTTCTAGAAAAACATTTTTTGGATTTTCCAGTGTTCATTTCATGGAAAATAAATCAGTTGGGGAAAATATTTTCAATCAAGGGAAAAGGGTCTTTTGAAATAAAGGAAAATTTTCACTTTTTAAGTTGGGAAAAACATTTTCCTCACTAACTCTTCCATATCTTTTTTAAAAATTTCAAATTTTTAATCTTTTTTCTTTTTCTTTTTCTTTTTTTACCTTCCATTTTTTTAACTTTCTTTGGCCGGCCGCCACGGTGATGGCTAGCAACCAACCACAGCTAAGCCTTGAGCTCACCAGCCTCTAGCCTTGCCACTCCTCGAGCTCGCCAACCTCGAGCCTTGCGCCTCACCGTTGGTGAGTGGCCAACAAACAACAAACTCCAGCTTGCCAAATCACGCGGGCTTGAGGCTCGCCGTTGCTGGCCTCAAGCCTCAACAAATTGGTGAGCTAGAGGCTCACACTCACCGCGGCTGGCCGATCTCGCGAGCGGTGAGCTCAAGCTTGCTTGGATCGGCCGAGCCTCAAGCTCGCTAAAATGTGTCTAGATCTATCGTCGGGCAATCCGCCATCACTAAGGCACACGTTGGTGGAGGAAGGAGTAGGAAGAAGAAGGAGTAGGAAGCCACGGGAGGAAGGAGCATGAAGAAGAAAGAAAAAGAAAAAGAAAAAAAGAAAAAAAGTTAAAAGTTAAAAATCAAAATTCAATTTTTTAAAAATAAAATAATTAAAAATTCATTTTTTTATAAAAATTAAGATTAGATTAATAATTTTTTCCAGAAAATCAAATTGGATACCAAATGATGGAAAATATTTTCCACTTCATTTTTAGGTTTCAACCGAACACTAAAAAATATTGTTATTTTCTTGGAAAACATTTTCTGGAAACATCATATTTTCAGCGAAACAAACGGAGCCTTACTCTCCTCTTCTTTTCTTGTGATTTTAACTGAAATTATTTGGAGTAAATATTTGCTTTGTGATTTTTCTTGACTCTAACAAAAGAAAGAATTATAATAGCAAAATTATAATACTTGCTATGTGATTTGTTTTTCTTTTGACTCGCATTGTCATTTTGTCAAAATTTTAATTTCAAAATTTTTAGAGAAAAAATTATAATGGATCAATTTATTGCCGAAAATTTATAAATAATCACTTTAGTACCAAAATTTTTAAACCGACCAATTAAGTGACTCCAACAAGCCACAAAATTAGGTCTCCAAAGTCAAATTTTTTCAAAAGCTATGTAGCATTTAAATAATCATTTGAAAAATTTCATCTCCGAAACATGCGTTATACAAAAATTATGATATCGATGCAGTGGTTTGAAAGAAATGAAATACCCAAACATGCATGACGCCTCTAGCTTTTAAGGAAGGTTTTCAACAAATTAGGACCTATCCTGGTGCTGCAAGGTTCGACAAGTATGTAAATTAGTTACCTCTTCTAACGATTGGTGTAGGAGATTTTGTCCACTCATCTTTCTTAATTACTCCAAATCTAGACTTACCCTTTTTGCTCTCTTTTGCAATCCCTGAATTCTTGGCAAGTACATAATTCTAGTTACCATTTACCATTTAAACCAGGATTTTTCTAGGGCGTCCAAAGCATAGGAGAAATCAACCCCTTCCTTATAAATTCGTCCTAGGTTTGAAGTCCTCAAACAAACCTCAGCTTTCAAGAGTCAACATCATCACAACCAAACATTTCTTGTGCTTGGCCACCATCATCCCTGAGTACGTTCCTCTACCGGTGAGTCCCCCGAGAGGCCTTATGGATAGAGACCATCAGCTTCACATTTTCTTCTTCCCTTTCATGGCTCCAGGCCACATGATCCCGATGATCGACATGGCCAAACTGTTTGCCATGAGAGGCTGCAAGTCCACCCTCATCGCCACCTCCCATGATGAGCCCACCTTCTTGAAATCCATAGCAAAATCCCAAGATTCGGGCTTTGACATCAATGTCGTCACTGTGACATTACCCCTGAAAGACGTCGGCTTGCCAGAAGATTGTGACAATCAGAGCAAGGCCACTACGGTGGAAATGTTCGAGCAATTTTTGACAGCCGTCATGATGCTGGACAAACAGCTCAAGCTGCTGATAGAGAAACTTGCCCCCGATTGTCTAATCTCGGATATGTTCCTCCCCTGGACAACTGAGATCGCAGTCCAGTGCGGCATTCCTAGGCTCGTTTTCCATGGGACTAGTGCCTTCTCCTTGGCAGGCTCAGAATGTGTCAGGCTCTATGAGCCTCACAAGAAGGTGCTGTGTGATTCGGAGCCCTTCATCATCCCCAACTTCCCTGGAGAAATCACCCTGTCCAGGATGCAGTTGCCAGACCGTTTTAGGGAAGAGAACAAGTCCGTCGAGTTCTTCACTGAAGTGAGGGAATCCGAGAAGAGGAGCTTTGGAGTAGTCATGAACAGCTTCTACAAGCTCGAGCCAGCTTATGCTGAGCATTACAGTACATTCCTAGGAAGACGATCTTGGCTCATTGGCCCGCTCTCACTGTGCAATAAGGAGACTGAGGACAAAGCACACAGGGGCAACCAACCATCCATTGACCACCATGACTGCCTGAAGTGGCTTGACTCGAAGCAACCCAACTCAGTGATCTACATATGCTTCGGAAGCATGGCAAATTTTACTGCTGCTCAGCTCCACGAGATTGCAGTTGGACTAGAAGCTTCAGGGCAACAATTCATCTGGGTGGTGAAGAAGGACCCGAGCGTGGAAGAAGGCAAAGAAGAGTGGTTGCCTGATGGGTACGAATCAAGAATCCGAAACAAGGGCCTCATTATCAGGGGCTGGGCTCCTCAGGTGTTGATCCTCGATCATGAGGCGATTGGGGGGTTTGTGACGCATTGCGGGTGGAACTCAATCCTAGAGGCAGTCACAGCCGGTGTGCCATTAGTGACTTGGCCAATCGCAGCAGAGCAATTCTACAATGAGAAGCTCGTGAACCAAGTGCTCAAGATCGGGATTGACATCGGAGTGAAGCGGTGGGTGAGGTTGTTCGGCGACAGCGTGAAGAGCGAGAGAGTGGAGGAGGCGGTAAAGAGAGTCCTGGTAGGTGAGGAAGCGGAAGAAATGAGAAGGAGAACAAAAGCTTTGGCAGAGATGGCGAGAGGGGCTGTGGAAGAAGGCGGGTCTTCTTGGTCTGATTTGGGCGCTCTCCTTCAAGAGCTCAGACTGCAGAGATTGACTCGCCACAAGAAGATCTGATTCAAGACCTGAAGCAATTAATCTTGAAGTTTTGCTTCAGGAGAATAAAACTGAGGCAATAGAAATCTTCCGTTCTCAATTTCAGAGTCTCTGCCGTGATTTAGCAATAAAGAGAAATGATGGATTTGTTGTTTCTTTTCATGTTAACTATGTTAACTCTTTCTATCTGTTAATATAGTCTCCTCATGACCATGAGCCGAAGCTCTTTTTTTTTTGGGGTAAAGACCATGATCCGAAGCTTTGTAGTGTGGTAAAATTCTTTTTCTACAAATTAAGCTTCCTTACTCGGAGTTGGGTGTTATATGCCAGCACGTGGTGGATATATGAACACTTGCCTAAAACTTTGCACTTTGACCATGTTCTCCTCATTTTTTTAAATTTAGCTTTGTTACTTGCTTAATACCTTTGAAGTCCTCGTGGACATAGAATCAACAATCTCAAATACAACTGTCAAAAGAAGTAATTGTCAACATAGTAAAATAAAGCAACCATCAAGATAGTGGAGTACCCTTACGATAGTGGAGCCAATACTCTCATCGACTTTAGCGAACCTCATATTTTTAGGCATCTTTGATTGTTATAAACATCTTAATATTCTGCACTATCTCAATTGGGAATTAGAATATCTACCTATACTATATACAATGCCATTTTTCAAATTTGGGGTCAGCCTTTTATAGGATTAGAGTATCTTATCTCATCCCAATACAGGAAAAAGTAAAGAGAAATTTACACATGATTGGACACTCGGAGATTCAATAATTTCCAAGGCCATTATTTAGCAAACCTCATATTTTTATGCACGCATAACTTCTCTTATGAAATTCATATCCATATTCTTTGCTAAAAGTCATTCAAATCCATCTCAAATCCGGTTCTTTCGCATAGTGCATGCCAAAGCTAGTACTAGTGAGGGAACTTTCAAATTCAGTGCACTGAGGTCATGGTTTTTTTATTCATGAATTGCTCAATTTGTGTGCCATCATGATTTGACACTCGGAGTTTCGATATTTCCGAGGCCATTATTTAGCAAACCTCATATTTTTATACACGCATAACTTCTCTTATGAAATTCATATCCATATTCTTTGCTAAAAGTCATTCAAATCCATCTCAAATCCGGTTCTTTTGCATAGTGCGTGCCAAAGCTAGTACTATTAAGGGAACTTTCGAATTCAGTGCACTGAGGTCATGGTTTTTTGATTCATGAATTGCTCCATTCGTGTGGTGGATATATGGACACTTGCCTAAAACTTTGCACTTTGACCATGTTTTCCTCATTTTTTTAAATTTAGCTTTGTTATTTGCTTGATACCTTTGAAGTCCTCGTGGACATAGAATCAACAATCTCAAATACAACTGTCAAAAGAAGTAATCGTCAACATAGTAAAATAAAGCAACCATCAAGATAGTGGAGTACCCTTATGATAGAGGAGCCAATACTCTCATCGACTTTAGCGAACCTCATATTTTTAGGCATCTTTGATTGTTATAAACATCTTAATATTTTGCACTATCACATCTCAATTGGGAATCAAAATATCTACCTATACTATATATAATGCCATTTTTCAAATTTGGGGTCAGCCTTTTATAGGATTAGAGTATCTTATCTCATCCCAATACAAGAAAAAGTAAAGAGAAATTTACACATGATTTGACACTCGGAGATTCGATAATTTCCAAGGCCATTATTTAGCAAACCTCATATTTTTATGCACACATAACTTCTCTTATGAAATTCATATCCATATTCTTTGCTAAAAGTCATTCAAATCCACCTCAAATCCGGTTCTTTCGCATAGTGCGTGCCAAAGCTAGTACTAGTAAGGGAACTTTCGAATTCAGTGCATTGAGGTCATGGTTTTTTTATTCATGAATTGCTCAATTCGTGTGCCATCATCTAGGGAAAAACTGTTCCTCTATCTGCTGGGATTGCTGGAAGACCATATGGGAATCGCAATCGCTCGCTAACCACGAAAGGGGTTAAAATCCCATTTCAACAATTAAAGAACATTCTTTCAGAAACAAGGTTTGCAACTTTAGTCTATTGCTAATGTGATAAACAGGCTTAACATTGTAAATTACATGGAGATTATATCATACCTCGCTCGAGTCACATGAAGTTTATGAAATGGATCATGCACGCCATATTAGAGTCTTCGTCCAACAATATAAAATGTGTTTTCATGAACCCTGCCTTACTTTAGAAATCACCGATGACCAATGCAAACCGTAGTCTTTAAGAAGTAGCATGACAAGCTTTGTTAGTTTGCAGCCCAACAATCGTATGTCATCACCCTTTATAATCTAGCGAAAACTATGGTAATTTCTTTCTTTCTTCCCCCGCTTTTTTGCGAAGGTTGTGTGATATCATAGTGTGACAACAGCTTCAATTTCAATTCTGCTCCTAATCCGACTTTACCATTATTCCAATTGCCCAAACTCAATAAAGCAGGCCAGAAAATTATAGAGTTGCTCTACTTTTTATATTACGTAACTGTGAAGGATCCAAGCTCCATTGTTAATTCTCAAAACAGAGCAAGATCAGAGAAAAAACAAATGCAAAATTAGAAAGGTGAAGAAAAAAAAAATTGGTCAGAAAATTTTGCTTCATTCATTGCTTTAAGTGAAACCACTATTACATGAAAAATTGGCCTCAGAACAGATTAGAGCCGATAGGATTTCAGGGGATTAGAGGTCCAATAAATAGAGATCTCATTTCGTTTGGGGGTTTTGGAGATTTAATCCGCCATTAAATCTACTTACTTGGACAATGGGCTAATTGTAAGCTTTTAAAGTGGCCCATCAAGGCTTTGCACGCAGTGACCAGCGACTGTACTTTCCAGGATGGCTTATCTTGATCTGTGAGGGCATTTATCAAAGAGCTACAGTCCAACCCAAGCTGGTACTTTTGGTCAGAGCATGAACTGAAGTGGCGAAGCGCTTCCCAACATGCTATGGTTTCAATTTGCTCCGGGGAAGACGCTCGTACCTTCTTTGCAAAACCGTCAACCATCTTCCCGAAGGCATCTCGGCATACTCAGGTGACACTTCCTTTGTTTTCTCCTTCCACAGAGGACCCATCAACGTTAATTTTGAGGGTACCTTCCGGCAGTGGCTTCCATATGGTAGGTGAGTGAGATCTCGGTCGACTGCGATTGTTCTTTCCCGGGTTCCACTTTTCATAGGAGCTCAGGCGAGGGAGTTTTGTTAAAAAAATTTCCTTTCTCCAGGAACCAATCTTCCATCCGTCTCAAGCCTTGATCTGTGAATTTAATGTTCAAATCCGGGTGCATCCACATCTCTTTGGTCCATTCACAGGGAAGAAAGATATGTTCTGAAGTCTCTGGGTGCTTGCGACAAAGAGGGCATAAGGGCTCGGGTATGATTTTTCTTGTGTGCAAGTTCTCTGCCATGGGAATAACATTTTGGCACGTACTCCAAATAAACATCTTAACTTTTGGAGGGCTGTTCAGATTCCATATCAAGTTCCATAGTGTTTTTGGTGATTGATAGGAAGATGACGCTCTGTGTGGTTGTTGTTCCTCTATCCCCCCTGCATAGTTGTAGGCACTTTTCGCAGAATGTTGTCCTGACTTGGAGCAGGTCCACACTAACTTGTCTTTCTCAGCATTAGGTCTAAGTAGGATTGCTAATAATTGCTCAGCTATCTGCTCATCGAACATACTCTTTATCATCTGTTCATCCCAACTATAGTCCTCCCGGTAAGGTGAAGAAAATTTTACTCTTTCCCCCTTCTTTTTTTTAGGAAAACAAATAAGTTCTTGTGATTTTAACTGAAATTATTTGGAGAAAATATTCGATTCATGATTTTGCTTTTGAGTAACAAAACAAAGAATTATAATAGCAAAATTACAATACTTGCTATGTGATTTTTTCCTTTGACTCGTACGCTATTTTGTGAAAATTTTAATTTCAAAAATTTTAGAGAAAAAAGCTTTATAAATGATCAATTTAGTGCCAAAATTTCATAAATAACCACTTTATTGCCGAAACTTTTTAAAAACATATATTTAAGTGATTCCGATGAGTCATGTCAAATTTTTGACAAAATTCAATCTTCGGAGTGAGATATTTTTAAAAATTCACAAAATTTTATAATCGGAATTTATTATTGTGCAAAAATTACGATACGGTTACTGTAAAAAGATATGGAATATCTAAATGGAATATCCCCCAGCCGATTCTGATGGGAAGCCCATCTCGTGCCTCTGGCGATGCAAGGGTTCGACACGTAAGTAAATTAGTGACCTTTTCGAATGATTGGCCGACAACTTGTCTGCTCCACTCATCTTTCTTACTTCAAATCTAGACTTAGCTTTTTGGCTCTCTTTTGCAAACCCAAAATCCTGGTTACCATTTAAATTAGGATTTTTCTAGGGCGTCTCAAGCATAAATCAGCCCCTTCCATACGAATTTGTCCTAGGTTTGAATTCCTCAAACAAACCTCAGCTTTCAAAAGTCAAGCAGCACAACCAAACCTTTCTTCTTCTCCTTTTTGGGCTTCACCACCATCATCCCTGAGTACGTTCTTGTACAAGCGATTCTCCTGAGAGGCCAAATGGGTAGAGAAAGCCATCAGCTTCACATTTTCTTCTTCCCTTTCATGGCTCTGGGCCACACGATCCCGATGATCGACATGGCCAAACTGTTCGCCATGAGAGGCTGCAAGTCCACCCTCCTCGCCACCCCCTATGATGAGCCCACCTTTTTGAAATCCATAGCGAAACCCCAAGATTCGGGCTTTGACATCGATGTCATCACTGTGACATTGCCCCTGAAAGACGTCGGCTTGCCAGAAGATTGTGATAATCTGAGCAAGGCCACTACGATGGAAATGCGCAAGCAATTCATGACAGCCATCGCGATGTTGGACCAACAACTTGAGCTGCTGATAGAGAAACTCGCCCCCGATTGTCTAATCTCGGACATGTTCCTCCCCTGGACAACCGAGATCGCGGCCAAGTGCGGCATTCCTAGGCTCGTTTTCCACGGGACTAGTGCCTTTTCTGTGGCAGGCACAGAATGTGTGAGGCTCTATGAGCCTCACAAGAAGGTGCTGTGCGATTCAGAGCCTTTCATCATCCCCAACTTCCCTGGAGAAATCACCCTATCCAGGATGCAATTGCCAGACTTTGTCAGGGAAGAGACCGAGTTTACCAAGTTCTATACTAAGGTGAAGGAATCCGAGAAGAGGAGTTTCGGAGTCGTCATAAACAGCTTCTACGAGCTCGAGCCAGCTTACGCTGAGCATTATAATACAATCCTAGGGAGACGATCCTGGTTCATCGGCCCGCTCTCACTGTGTAATAAGGATATTGAGGACAAAGCACGCAGGGGCAACCAAGCATCCATTGACCAGCATGACTGCCTGAAGTGGCTTCACTCGAAGCAACCCAACTCAGTGATATACATTTGCTTCGGAAGCATGACGAATTTTAATGCTGCTCAGCTCCACGAGATTGCAGTCGGACTAGAAGCATCAGGGCAACAATTCATCTGGGTAGTGACAAAGGACCCGAGTGTGGAAAAAGGCAAAGAAGAATGGTTGCCTGATGGGTACGAATCAAGAATCCAAAACAAGGGCCTCATCATCAGGGGCTGGGCTCCTCAGGTGCTGATTCTCGATCATGAGGCGATCGGGGGATTTGTGACGCACTGTGGGTGGAACTCCATCCTGGAGGCAATCACGGCCGGGGTGCCAATGGTGACATGGCCAGTCGCGGCAGGGCAATTCTACAACGAGAAGCTCGTGACTCAAGTCCTCAAGATTGGGGTCGACATCGGGGTGAAGCAGTGGGTGAGGTTGTTCGGCGACAGCGTGAAGGGCAAGAGAGTGGAGGAGGCAGTGAAGAGAGTCCTGGTAGGTGAGGAAGCAGAAGAAATGAGAAGGAGAACAAAAGCATTGGCAGAGATGGCGAGAGGGGCTGTGGAAGAAGGTGGGTCTTCTTGGTCTGATTTGGGCGCTCTCCTTCAAGAGCTCAGACTGCAGAGATTGGCTCACCGCAAGAAGATCTGATTCAAGACCTGAAGCAATTAATCTTGAAGTTTTGCTTCCGAAGAATAGAAATGAAGAAATAGAAATCTTCTGTTCTCAATTTGAGGGTCTCTGTCATGGTTTAGCAGTAGAAAAAATGCTGGATTTGCTTCTTCTTTTTTTTTCGTGGGATTTATTCTAGGAATGCTATGATCATTTCATTTTTGTGGCTGTAGGCAAAGATGCCCTGTCCCTTTTATGAACACCCTGTCCTCGAGACACAAGTAGCGCAGAGACCTTGGCAACTTCATATTCCATAGAATGGTAATTGCACATCAACAGACAAAAGAAAGGAAAGAGAGAAAAACGCAGTGAGCAAAAAGACAGGAAGAGGATGACAAACTCAACCTCGTCAGAGGTCACATGTTAATGAAAGATTTGGCTGTAGCACGATTGTATCTTCCGAGACGTGTATAGCTTGGCAGTTGGCAACAGTTTTAGAGAAAAGACGGAGGTACTGACTCATTTGGTCCTCGCAGTAACTTTCCTTATAACCATAGGTGGGGTTCGAGGTATATTAGGCCCAAACCAGATCACAATTTCGGTTCATCGTTGACTTTAAGTCGATTTCAAATTCTTGGTATCAAACTTTCACACGTATAAGAAGCTTAACAAGTGCCCATATTCATGGATTAGGTACCTTCAATATCAAATCAGAACCAGACCGGAAGAAAACGAAAGGCACCCCTTTGTATCCTTTTCCATTGGGCCTTAGGCCTCCAAACTCGTATACCGGTATTGATTTGGCCCCAAAGAGTAGGGCGATGATTGCTTGGACCTGATTACCACGACCACTCGGATCATTATTAGGCCTTGAGGACTCGTCTAGCAGATGATTCGGTAGGAAATTTCAGAAATTCAGATGGGATTGTCATTGGCGTAGTTCTGATTCTTGGACCATCGTTGCTGGAGTTCTTAGCATGTTTGGATTAGAGCAGAATATGTTGGTGGACCAAACAGACTTTTCTCATTTGTGCCGTGTAAACTCATAACTCATAAGCATTGTCAAAGTTATTAGCTACCTGAGTCATTCGACGATCCATGTACAATTGTGTTTCAAACATATTTGGATTGTCATCCATTGTATGAAGACTTTACACAAAACGCGCCTTTCATGAAAAAATATTAGTCATACAATGAATTTGACCAAAACTAAATTTTAGCAAGAAAAAATCAAATTTGTCAATGTCAAGGAGGCACATGATGACTCTTGAATCATTCAATTCTCTGAATGGGGCATTTCTTTTACATAAAAAAAGATCAACTTTTGATTATTATCGGCACGTGATAGACTTAATTGATGGAAGTAGTGTTTGGTAATTTTATCAACAGAATTATCGACAACTCGAGAAATCGACAAAAAGTAAAGTCAACATCTCATATGCAACCATCAAAAAAATAACCATCAACGCAGTGGAATAATTCATCAAACATACTCTTCGGGACCCCCCATGGACTAACAAACAAACACGTTATTTTTCAATTATTTTTTCAATTCTTGCACTGTAATTATAGTTTCCGGACTCACGTTATCAATTAAATTCCAGCTTGTTTCTCAACTGTAGATTCCAAATCTACGCCGTCAATTAAATTCCGACTTTCCATCTTTACCTTCTCAAGCTTTGTCATCAATTAAATTTCAATACAATTTATGTACTTTTTGGTTTTGTTTGAAGTGATTACATTATCAAGTTTTGTCGTTAATTGAATTCAGAAATTTCTTTGTATTTGTTCAATTTCGATCAAAGTGAATCGATTCTCTTGCCTACGTGTGGTAGTTCCTATCTATAATCGTTGAAGAAATTGTCTCTTGTAATGAGAAATCAAAGGACGACTTTCCATGAAAGATGTTCAGTCATGGAGTCGAATTCCAATGCAACACGTCTTGAGACTATTTTGAAATTTCCAAAGATGAAAATGTATGGCCTTTATCTAGGGAATCATCTGCATTAAAAGGCGCAAGCCGAACCCGCCTCATGATTTTGACATCATTCTATGTGAACATCACGACTCATTACAAAAGCAGGATAATGAAAGCGGTAAGGACAATGAGTGCTTCCATTACCACTACAACCAACCAAGCATTATAAGCCACTTTTCTAGGACGATGAAATAGATTCCCTGTCCCTTTAGGTGATAGTGGCCTGAAAAAAGTTGGTTTTAATTAACAGAACAGATGGGGGGAAGTTGTCCCTCGTAGCCTAGTTTACGGGACCAGCTTTTGTTAAAAGTTGCCCCATGATGGGAAGGCACAACATACGCGCAATCATGCCCATTTTGAATTTTTGTTTTTAGAGAAAATTGATTTCGTTTGACAAATGCACGGCGCGCCTTTAATTAAAAATTTGGAAAAGCTTGTGCTCAAAGTCCATACTTCTTTTTCTTTACATCCACGGTACCATCAATATAAAGTACAATTCAATAAAATCGTCGAATCATACCGTGTGCCATAACTCTGTGTCTTGATGATGCTAGAGATAAGGTGAAATTACAGCCGACCTAACTCGTATCGTGGATCATTATGGAAGGGAACAGGAAAACATCATAACTAGGGTGGAATCGGAATGTACTACTTTGTGCTGGTATGAGCTTTTGTTGGGTACTTTTCTTGATTTCCGAACCAATGAAATGTCGAAATAAAAGCTCTCCACTCCCCTTTGGGTTTCCCTATCTTGCGGATGGGATGTCCTATCATTACGAGTTAGTTCGCCCTCAATTCGTTCCTCTGTTTGCTGGGAATTGCTGAAAGGCGAGACAGTAACAGGACACCAATCACTCGCTAATTGCGGAACAGGCCTCACTTTTACGACCAACGTTCACTTGCTTGGTCCAAATTGGACAGAAAATCGCCATCACCTACCAAGTGGAATGATGACTCCTTGAATTAACTCGTTGACTCCTTTTTCCACGAGCATCTGCATGCCCGCTAAATGATTTGTGACTTTGCTCCTCACTGGTATGCATAGGGTTCATAATGGGTAAATCAAAAATTAACAGAGCGATCTCTTTGAAGAAAAAGAGTTTGCACCTTTAGTCTATTGCCAATGTTAAAAACAGGGTTGGTATTGTAAATCACTTGGACATTACATCACATCTCGACTAAGTCACATGAGCATTATGAAAATTGCATGTAGTTGTTGGTGCCCACTGCCTCCCATGCTAGACTTGTAATTGTTGTCTAAAAATATAATATGTGTTTTCATAAACAGCATTTTTCTTTAGAAATCACTATTTATGAATCCAAAAGATAGTCTTTAAGAACTAGAATGATGGGCTTTATCAATTTGTAGCCCAATAATTACATTCCGTTTTTCTTTATAATTAGCAAAAAGTAGGGTAACTTTTTTCTTTTTTCCCTTTTCTTTGAGTAAAAAAAGGAGCAAAACCCGAGTATTACATTGACACTTGCTTAACAAAGCTTAAACCAATCAGATCTACTAAAAGGGGAATAAAAATTATGATTGTCCAATGTAATGCCTGTGTAATTTGTAGTAAGACGACAACCCCAGTTTCCACTTCAGCGCCATATCCATCCTTACCATAATTGCAATTGCCCAAACCTAATAAGGCAAGCCAGAAAATCATTGAGTTGCTCCAACTTCATGCGGTGTCTGTCTCTTTCCACGTAATGATTCAAGAAAACGGGCAACCGCATTACAATTTTCAAAATTGGGCCCTTCGCTGTGCTACTCCATCTCCATGTCTTCTTGAACTGTAAAAAGGGGTAAAAGTTGAATTTCACCGTCAAAGGTGGTTCTGTTCTTTACGTCCTTTTACTTCGCCAGACGTCAAGTGACATTCTCCTCTCCCTCTCGTATCCATATCTTATCTTCTCGTTCCGGTAAAAGACGAGTCGTCCATCGTTTGAAATGGAGATCGATTAAAGAACCTCCAAGGTTGAATTTTTTTCTTACCGGAGTCCGCATTCACTTTTTCTCTCACAGGACCCACGACCATCTCTCTCCCCTGGTGATCCGGATGGGACCTCGCTCAATATCCTGCGGGATTCCTCTGTCTCTTTTCCTTCCCGACGTCCACGCCCTTCATTAAATCCACTTCCACATTCAAAAAGTTTAGAAAAACCCAAATCTCCGAAAGCAAAGAGACAGCTTCACGGGGAGATGGTGAAGCCTCTCCTCTGAGAAAGAGACAAAGCAGAGAGGACCTAAACGAGACGCGCAGACTCATATCTCTCTCTCCCGTGTCAAATTTAACCAAACTTAGGCCTCAATCTTTGAATCTCTCTCTCTCTCTCTCTCTCTCAAGATGAAGAGCAACGCCAACGCGAAGCTCATCGTCTTCCACCCTTCACTCCACAAGCAAGCAAGCACCGCCCCGGCCTCTCACCGCCTGTGGCTCCTCTTCTTCATCACCTTCTTCACCTTGGCCTTCACTCTCGCCCTCTTCAACTCCGCCATCCCCTCCTCCTCCTCCTCCTCCTCCTCCTCCTCCGCCTCCGCCGCATCCTTCTCCTCCGCCGCGGCCTCCCTCCCTGCTGCCGTCGCCGACGCCCTCCTCCACTACACCACCACCACCAACGACACCCACATGACCCAGGCCGAGATCGCCTCCATCGCCGCCGTCCTCCGCCGCTCCCCCTCCGCGAACTTCCTCGTTTTCGGCCTCACCCACGAGACCCTCCTGTTCAGGGCCCTCAACTTCAACGGCCGCACGGTGTTCCTCGACGAGAGTGAATTCTTGATCTCGCGGCTCGAGCAGCAGCACCCGGGGATCGAAGCCTACGACATCCAGTACACGACCCGGGTCAGCCAAGCGTCGGGCTTGATCAAATCGGCGAGGGACCAGATCAAGACCGACTGCAGGCCGGTGCAGAACCTGCTCTTCTCCGAGTGCAAGTTGGCCCTGAACGATCTGCCCAACTACATATACGAGGTTGACTGGGACGTGATCTTGATCGACGGGCCACGCGGGTACCTCCCGTCGGCCCCGGGGAGGATGTCGTCGATATTCACGGCGGCGGTTCTGGGGAGGAGCAAGAAGGGCGGCGGGAAGACGCGCTTTTCGTGCATGACATCGACAGGGAGGTGGAGAGGGTTTGCAGCGAGGAGTTCTTGTGCGAAGAGAACTTGGTGGAGACGGTGGATTCGCTGGGGTACTTCGTGGTGGAGAGGATGGAGAGGGACAGCTTCGAGTTCTGCCGGAATAGGACTAAGCCGTCGGCAACGTCGTTGCTAGGCAACAACGAGGAAGACGATTGATATGTTGTAATCATCGGCTCCTCGCTGAATGTAGCGTTTGCATTTGCTTTCGCATTGTTCTTGGGAAATTGTAACTAAGTATAAAATATAGGAAACCCTGAATTACTGCCCAATCGTCTGTGTCTGAACATGATGTCTGTTTCTCTTTTCTTTCTTTTTCTTTTTCTTTTTCTTTTTTCGTTTTGCTCAGCCCTACTCCTGATCTTTTTTCGTTCGAGGGTTTGTGTTTCTGGGCTAGGGATTGAACTGGGTTTTGCCAGATGCTACTGAAGATTGCAAGATTTGTCGGTGAGAAGATTAGATTTTTCTTGGTGGGTGTACGAGAAAAGTAACAGGAGTGAAAAATCCCCGGGTTGAAAATCGGACAGTGAGGCGCGGACATCGGTCCAAGAAAATTGATCTGAGGAGAGGGGGGTTGTCGGTGATTGCGGTTACGGTGGGGCTCCCTCGGAGATGGATTGAAATCGAATTAAAGAAAGAAAAAAAAGGAAAAGAAAGAGAAAGAGAAGAGAAAGAGAAGAGAAGAGACAACCCATCTCTTTTTCTAAAAAAAAATATAGAAAACAGATTGAACCTAAGCAAAAATTCATCTTAAGGTGTAAAACAACAAGTAGGAAATCTGTCTTAAGCTAAGAGATCTTGTAATGTCATCCTCATATTAAAAGAAAAATATTGATTGAAAATTAAGAATCTTTCAGTGGTAAAAGTAGATATCATATTAGAATTCCAATTCTGATTACCGTTAGATTAGATAGGGAGGTATAGTAGCTTCCTATAGCTGAGATGAAATACCCACTACTTTTTTTGGTTGATGAAATACTCACTCCTTAGCTAGCAAGCTGCCCTTTGGGCAAAATCTTATAATCGACTGGCTGTCCAAGCACATCTGATTATAAGACTTTGCCTCAGGAGAAGAGAAGAGACGACCCATCTCTTTTTCTAAAGAAAATAAAGAAAAGAAATCGATTCAAAAGCGAACGAAAGGCAAAGCGTGTGGTGGAGGACGAGACGGAGAGAGCCTGTAATTTCGCCGTGCGTTCTTCCTTTTTCCCCGTTGTTTTCCTCCCCACACCGACTGCCGATGCCAGATATATTCACGCTCCATCTAGCTCCTGCCCGCCTTTTCATATCACGTGACGCACGTGACCAAAAGGCGTACGTCGCCACGGGAAAAAAGGGAAAGGGGAAGGGAAAGAGAGAGTTTCGTGTCGGTGAAACCACCTCTGATTTTCGATTCCGTGATGGTGCTGCCTGCGCGTCGTGAGAAAGGTGTCTGAAACGACAGAGGCAGGGGCACCGGTCGGACGGAGAGAGAGAGAGGTGGGGGTCGTTTCTGCGGGGGCGATGCACAGGCTTTTGGGTCCCTTCCATTTCAATTTTTTGGGAGGTGGGAATCGGCTTGGGAGGTAACGATTTTCATCCAGATTTCCAGTGGGGTAGCGATCTTCGTATACAATGGATGATTCCATTTCCAACCGTACTGCACCAGAAGCTTGATGTGACGCGACGTGCCCACGTTTAATTTATTTCTTTTTCTACCCAACTTATGCAATCTCAGCTTTCCGGATGGAAACCTCTTTAACCTTCCTTCCATGATTGTATCTATTATTAACAACGCGTCGTCTGGAAGTTACAGTTAGATTCACGAGTGCATCGATGCATTTGTGATGTAATGGAACCAAAGGAGAAAAAAGAGGATAAGTTCAGTGTCTTGTACATTGATCGAGTGTGTTTATGACTCTAACTTTTCAATAATTTAATCGGTTCATCTTTTCAAGCAATCTTAAGAGCACACTCTCTCTTATTGATCTGAAACATATAAGATTTTCATTTCTCTAATGCTTCCTACAAAACTCGAACTTAAGACCATTGAGAGAAGAAGAGCAAGCCTTTTTTGCCGTCTAGACTGAGACCTTGTTGATAAAATTAAAGTTTCAAATTTGTTAATTTTTCTTTTTATGTAGATGCATAATTAATGCTTTGACAATGAAATTATTATTGAGTTCGTCCAGAAAAGAGCAATGGTAGAAAAAAGAAAAAAAAAACGAATACTTGGTCGGCCTAACATTTGAGGGTTTTAGCTCAACCTGACACTTATTATTAGTCCATCGCAATCACTAGGCAAGAAACATGACTCGAATGAACATGGCAATTAAGCCCAACCGACGCCTTGCTTGTGATGACGTAACAGACCTCGAGCCGAACGTGATGCTCATTTGTGCAACTTCGTACCCTACCATATTGATTTACCCTCGTGCTCTTATGGTCCCACACGTAGCTGTATCTTTCATTGAGTTGCAGCAGCAACAGCAGCATCTTGTCCTTCCTTATGGGTTCATTAAATTCTGCAATTCAGCCATGAATACTTGAAACTTTGGTTGAAACTTGCAATTTTTATGGCCAAGACCTGAACAGTTTGACAGAAGCTGAGCTGTCTGCATACGTACGTACATACACAACCACCTTCTCCGAGAATTCTATGTAGTTGCGACAACGTTGGTGTCTGAGGAGTAGATTTCGTACCTTTTTTGGGCCTGGTCTGTGGCCCAAAACTTCTGCGAGAACTGCAGGATACCTTAGCGGAGTTGGAGATGAACGGCCCAGTCACGGCTCGTTAGTGGGCCGGACCGGAGGATGGAGCTCTCTTCTGCCTCGGCAGTCTGACCTCTCGTGGAGGATAAGGTCGACTCAAGACCGGGGAGGTTTCGACCATTTTGATCGTCTCGGTCCACGCGAGCGTTGCTTCTTCATATCACCGTCGTTTGTCCACACCGTCCATCGCGGGCCGAGTTTGATCTTATGAAACGCTTTCAAGGAATTTTCCTTGAGTGTTCGCCGCATGATAACTATTCTAATTTTTTTATTTTGAAATTTTAAAATTTTCTGGAAACAGATTTGATATAAAAATCAATTTAGTAGTGCAATTTCATGATTCTATTTCTAGTACAAATTTTTAACCTAAATTTGGAACAAAAATGAGAAGTAAACATTTTCTATTTTTTCTATTTTTTTTTTAAATTCTTCCCATCGCCTATCCTGGCCGCTATCACATGTCGATGTACGATTTGTCTATCGACGTTTTTCAAGTCAATTGATTAAAAATATTTTATCTCACGAAATATTGGAGCACAATAGATGGAAAGGGGCATGGGAATGAGATATTGAAGAAAACATATCAAATAAGTTTTTATTATGGGAACAGAAATTATCTGTGTTATCAAATGTATATTTCTGTTCAAAACTCATATTAAGAATGGAGGAAAAAATTTATTTTTAGTTAAAAATTATTCTCAAAATTAAGATAATTATCATTGATATTCTCGAAAGTTCAAGATTTGACGAGCAGCCTCAGGTGCACGTGCTGTTTTATGCAAGCGTTTTCACCCCCTCAATCATGCCGTGTCATCGTGTCCCCATCATCGTCGATGGTGAGACTCCTCGGACACGATCAAAGGCTTCGCTTGTCTGCATGACGTGAACAGATCTGTACCAAATTGCGTCGGCTAGATCAAAACGACCTACGGTCAAGTCAGCTCGGGCGAAGTCGTCTCGGCCACGAGTTAAAAAATCATTGCAACGATCCTCAAGGCCGAAAGCACGTGGAAAACGGCACGCCTCTTGACGAATCTTTGCGTCGAGGCCAGCGACCCGTCAACGAAGGAGGAGGAATATACCCAGAAGGAACCCGAGGCGCACGTTTCCCTGGTTCATCCTCTGTCGTTCTCGTCCTCATCTCGTTACGTTTGCAAGTCTGAACAAGAAACCGCGGCTTTGAATTGAAATTAGGAAAGAAGAGAAAGCGTAGAAGGGGATTCTTGGAACTTTCGCTGTCAATCTGCAGGAGGCGGAGGCCTCGTTCTTGGTCTTTTCCTTCTGGGTTGTATAAGAGGAGAGACGGCTTCTTTTGAGCCAAAGTCAATGCAGCATTACCATCTCGCCACCGAGTCTTCGAATCCTCATATGTCGATACAAGGCCAGCTTCTTGAGGCCACAGGTGCGTACCCATCAATCCCTCTCTTTGACTCCACGGATGGTTGATCATTTTTTGTTCTTTTTCTGACAGAATCTTGTCGTGGTTCCGTTACCTCCCTTTTTGCTTTGTCTTGGGTTTTCTTTGTTCTTTCTCTTTTTTATTTGATTTCTCGAATATTCTTGGTTTGCGATTCAGTTGTCGGGTGTAATAAGTTGAAGGACACCGAGTGGATCTCGAGACAGGATCCATACATCTGTCTGGAATACGGCAGCACCAAGTTCCGCACCAGGACTTGCACCGGTAAATTCCTGAATTGGACGCGCCCAATTGTTTGTGCAATTGCCCTCTTCCACCCGTTCAGATCTGGATGTGGCATCTTCGAATAAGGGTTTTGATGGGTTGAGTTTCTGGCGTTGAGGAAATTGGCAAAAATCTGAGTTAATGGGCATCTTGGTTTTGATTTGATTGGGTGTGCAGACGGCGGTAAAAACCCCACATTTCAAGAGAAGTTCGTGTTCACCCTTATTGAAGGGCTTAGGGAGTTGAATCTCGCGGTGTGGAACAGCAATACCCTCACTTACGACGACTTTATTGGCAGCGGAAAGTAATTACTTCCTACCTGCCTCGAGTCCATTTTGCTCACGCAAACTGTTGTTGAGATGTTTCCGTTTCTGGTCCTTGAGTGGCTAGTGTTCTTATCTTAGTCGTGTTTTTCATTGTCTCAAGGGTTCAGCTCAATAAGGTTCTTTCTCAGGGCTTCGACGATACGGCCTGGCCTCTTCAGACTAAAACGGGCAGGTACAATTTGTAGAATCTATTCCTCTTATCTTTATGCATATAGTATTATTTATTAGGCTCAAAAGTGAAAAGGAAAAAGTTAGAAGATGGAGTACATAAGATGGCCTTTGTCTAAGAATAGTTGTGGGATTTCTTTATTTCACTTGATTCCTGGCAATCTAATGTGAGTTCTTAGTAGTACTGCTCCCATGTTTTGTTCCATAGAACAATACAGGCAGTCGACCACTTTGCCAAAAGATGTTTTCTGTTGTAAGACACCGCCCACTATTTAAAAAACTGGTGATGATCTGATTGGCTTCCTTCCCTAGGATATACATAAAAGGGGGATGTGGAAGGAAAAATTGAAGTTAGTCCAATGACAACTTACCAGTTTCTTCTCTATCTCTTTCTTTCTCCCATGCATGTTGTGATGTATATGGATTTACTAGCAGATGCTCCTCTCTCATTCACTATTTCTTTATACGTGTATAAAATATCTACCAAACTGATATCCCCAGTCTATCTCCATGGCATCAAATTCTGAAGTAGGACAACTGTAACTCAGCATTTGCATTATCGCCCTCTATAAAGAAGGTTTTGATTGTCTAAACTGAAGTGCCTGCATTTTCTCTGTTTCAAGATATGCTGGAGAAGCACGCGTGATATTACATTATGCAAATGCAATAGTAAGTACCAATTTCATTTCAGTAGAAAATATCAGCCATTACCATTTACTATGATCATTCTGTAGCAGAGTCTAAACAATTGCATGCTTGTGCTGTTGTAGAAACCAGCAACGAGCTCTGCACCATCTGCACCGCCATATGTGGCTTCTTCGGTTCCTCAGGTGTCTTTGTACTCTGCACCTCCTCCCCCATCAGCTCCTCCTTACGGTGCACCCGCCACAGCATACCCTGTGACAGCTCCTGCATACCCATCGTATGCGCCGAATCTAGCAGCATACCCATCGTATCCGCCAAATCCAGCAGCATACCCACCTCCACCGTATTTTCCCCCTCCACCAGCAGCCTATCCTCCTCCAGCATACCCTCATCCGCCTTCGGCTTATCCTCCACCTCCATATCCACCACCTCACGGCCCTCCAGGTATGTGCCCAGTTTCAACCGTTGTGCATGAATTACCTCATCGTTAGGCTCAGCAATGAACAACCTCATTATAAAGCTAAGCCTAATTCTATATTGTTTATTGCTCAGGTCCTTACCCAGGGCATTATCCTCCACCACCTTACTGACAGAGAGAGCTTCTGCCAGAAGATATGTTAAAGGCTCCGCATGAAGCTCCTTTTGTATATCTGGAACTTGTGATTAAATTATCTAGCAACCGAAGTTTTCTGCCTTTGACCTGGAAACTTTTCTTTTTTATTTTCTTTTTTGAATGTTGCTTGTCAAGAACTGTTTTGGATAGCAAATTACTAGACCGTCCTGTTTTTAAACGGTTCCATTCTTTTTTTCTTCTTTTTTTATTATGAGTAAAGTCTATATCGACCTAAATGTCCTGCTAGTAAAATTGGAAAAACCAATTGCATTGCAAATGGAGGTCTTCCGCGGTGGGCATATGAGCCCATTTGATTTGTGCACGTCTTGTAAATGATCGTGTCCTAACAGCTAATCTTTTGGTCAAATGTAAATCAAAATCTCCTTTGCATTCATCTGCGTTGACCACCACAGTTTCGGCGTCAATCTCTCAATTCATGTTGCATGTCATGTCTTTAAGTTTTCAAGCAGGTTATTGGTAACTACCACGATAGCTACAACACATTGGAAGAGAAACTTGGCATGAGCCTTGTCAAAAATATGTTCAAACGAACTAAAATAGCCAGCAGCTCTTCAGTAACCGAAATGAAGAAACACGAGAAACGATCCAGACCAGTCTTTATTTTGGAAGCGTAACATTATTTTCATGAACATAACCATAGCCTCTGTTTTGCTTACGGTAATAATTAAACATATCCACACGACACGATCGCTGAAGTTGCACATCTCTGCAAATCTGTCCCGTCAAATATAGCGGCATACCCATCATATCCACCGAATTCAGCGGCATATCCACCTCCACCAATATTTTCCCCCACCGCCAGCAGCCTATCCTCTGCCTTCGGCTTATCCTCCGCCTCCATATCCACCTCCTCCCAGCCCTCCAGATATGTGCCGAGTTTCAACCGTCGTGCATGAATTGCCTCATTGTCAGGCTCAAGAATAAACAATCTCATTATAAAGCTAAGCCTAATTCTATGTTATTCATTGCTCAGGTCCTTATCCAGGGCATTATCCTCCACCACCTTAGTAAGAGAGAGCTTCTGCTAGAAGAAATGTTTAAGGTTTTGCAGGAAGCTGCTGTTGTATATTTTGAACTTGTAATTAGATTGTCTAACACCAGAAGTTTTCTGCCTTTGACCTGGAAACTTTTCTTTTTGTTTTCTTATTTGATCATTGCTTGTCGAGAACTGTTTGGATAGCAAATTACTAGACCGTTGTGTTTTACGCCTGTTCCATTTTATTTTTTTTCATTACGAGTAAAGTCTACATCAACCTAAAAATCCTGCTAGTAAAAGAGGAAAAACCAATTGTATTGCAAACGGAGGTCTTCGACGGTGGGTGTATGAGCCCAGTTAATTTGTACTTGTCTTGTAAATGATCATGTCCTAACTGCTAATATTCTGTTCACATGTAAATGAAAATCTCTTTTGCATTCATCTGCATTGACCGCCACAGTTTTGGCATCCATCTCTCAATTCACGATGTTTGTCATATCTCACATTTTCAAACATAAGCTCTTGGTAACTACCACGATAGTTACAACACCATGGAAGAGAAATTTTGCATGAACTTTCTTGAGAATTTGTTAAAATGAACTCATATAGGCAACAGCTCTTCATTGACCAAAATGCAGAAACATGGAAACTTACTCGGAGAAGTTAATCTCGTGTGACGATGACAATCATAGATAAAGCAATCGTCATCAAATTACTTGCCTTTAAAAATAAAAATAAAAGAACAAAACTTACTCGGAGAAGTTAATAAGGATGCAGCTTATAGGTGATCCTTTGCACCCAGCAATCTCAAAGACAGACAATGGGCTGTATATACTCCTGCAGGGACATCTTCAAGTTTCAAGCCCTGAACAAGAATAATTTCTTGCAGCATTACCATGGTGTCAGTTCCTTGAGCCAAGAGCCCCATATGAGAATGCAACGATGTGAAATCTAGGCAAAATTTCCAACACTAGTTTGGGTCTGAGACAATGATCCAGCGATGAAACATGGTCATTCTCAACTTTGATCCATAAATTTCAGATACGTCAAATCATTTTCTTACCCGACTTTCAAGGAATATGACATTGAATGGAATCAAATTATCACAGTGAAGGAGTTGCAGAAATTTGTGGTGCTTCCTCAGTCCTCACGGACATGTACCTTAGGGCATGTGATTCAGAATTTGTTACCGCCCTTTTTGTGATAAAAGTCAGAAACAAGTTATCATATCCCTTCAAGGACCCGTCTTCTTCTCCTGTATCCTGTGGTGCGCATGTCAAAATATGGCGATAGACATGTTTCGGAAAAGGTACATTAGCCAGCTTGTTAAAACTTTGCAATCTGCATAGACGAATCAAAGCCTGGATTTATCCTTTTTTTCCCTTCATATGGAAGAATGAAAGTAACCAGAATTCATACTTTCTCTCTGCCATTAGTGCTTCAAGGCCACATGATACCCATGATGGACAAACTTGGCCAGGACCTTTGCGACTCGAGGCTCAAAATTCACCACCCCTCTCCATGCGACCCTATTTTTCTGGGCGAATCGATAGAATGGATTTGATGCAGTCATTTCAAGCCGATCTTCCTCCGGATCCGATCTTGCGTATCCTGCAAGAACATAGGCCGGATTCTCTAGCAGCAGACGCATTCTTTTCACGGGCTTACGATGTTGCTGCTCTGTTCAAAATTCCCGGTTTACTCTCTGGAGGGACAAGTTTCTCTGCCATGTGCACCAGGGGATTTATCGCACTAAATCCGTGATACATGGCCATTGTAAAGCCCAAGCCCAACCCATTTTTCCTGTTCTCCTCAATAGATAGTGCAACTAAGCGTAAAAGGAACGAGGAACATGACGTCGACGGCAAAAGCAAGGGAAAATAAAAGAAGGGCCTTAGAGAACTTACCCACCAATTCCGCCTGATTTCGGCTCGAAATGACCGCATCGAATTAATTCTCTCGATTTGCCAGGAAAAAAAAGGATTGGCATGGAAAGGGGCAGTGATGACAGTGAATGTTGTTTTTTTTATTGATTCTATTTATGTTTTAACACTTAAGACTTTTACTCTATCTTTTTGTAGGGCGGAGATGATTTAGTTTCAAGAGTGGGTTTTAACTTTCACACTCTACACAGATATAGGGCAAGTTTAGGGTAGAACCAACAAAAAAAAAAAGGACTCATCAGTGAAAGAAGGACAGGAGAAAAAGAGAGAATATGATTCTAAAGTACGGTTTGATCAAAGCAAAATTCTGAAGTTTTACATTTGAGTTATACGTAAAGAACAATAAGTGTAAAGGATAAAGATGAACATTTGTTAAATACGAATTTTCTGTTAGCGTGTAGGGGCCGATTGGTCAATGAATGAGTGTAGTTTAGTCAAGCCATTCATTAGAATAGTGTATTACCCATATTTTGATATCATTGTTTGATTAATTGATAAGAATACAACTACGTCAATTCAAGTAACTTTTGTAAGTTGTTTTTCAACTTTCTCAGGTGAATAGTGTTATTTCTTTTTCAAGTTTGTAAACTCATATTTTGAAGCAATATGGATTAGTTATATTATGAATTAAGAAATGTCATTTTTTGTTGTGTGAAATTGGATTTAACAATTACTACCTTTTTGCTTTATTTGAAATGGCAATATATGATCTATGAAAGGTTCTATGTTTGATGAATTGAATCGTGAAAAGTGATATGAATAGAATATTGATAGTTGATTTGTTATCGTGAGTTGACATTGTTGATTGGTCTTATGCGTAAAAGTTTTGCTTATATCATGTGCTGAATTTGGGATTGAGAAGTTATGACATTGGTTTAGCAAATGTTCGATATATCATGTGCTGAATTTGGGAAGTGATGCAAATACTCATGCCTTAATTGCTCATTTCATTCATCTTACTTGCTTTTTGGTTTTTCAACTAGCCACAAGTAAGACGGGAGTATTTACATTATCAAGAGGACATTTAATAGTATGATTTTTGGGTAAGAGTTGATTGTGCTTGAGATGGACTGGTGAGTTTACTTGCCAGATGGAGATGTATATATGTTTTCTTATGGATTATAGAAACTTCGATATTATAACCAATTGACTCTTTTATCAAATATATATGGATGTATATATTTCAATAACATGTTGATAATGATTATGTTTGAGGCGTTGTCATTACTTCTATACTTGTAGAGCTGAGGGTGTGACAAAATCAACCACACGAGAGTTTCAACCGACTTAGAAACTTTCCTTGTGCCTTGCCTCCCTGGTCAAATCAGAGCTAAAGAGCTATTTGAGCATTTTTCACAGCTCCTACGAACTTGAAAAGGATTATGCCGATAATTACAGGAATGTCTTGGGAAGGAAGGCCTGGCATATGGTCCGGTCTCACTCTGCAATAGAGATACTGTCGTTAAGGCACTGAGGGATAAGAAAACATCCATCAGCAGCCATGAATGCTTAAGATGGCTAGATTCGGAAAGGCCCAACTTGGTTATCAGCACGTGTTTTGGCAGCTTGACCAAATTCAGTTCTCAACAGCTGGTGGAAATCGCGAGGGGGCTTGAGGCATCCCAACAATATCTCAAATGGATTGGGAAAATTAATAAAATTGAAGAACTAGATTGGTTACTAGAAGATTTCGAAGAAAGAATGGATAGGAAGGGCCTAATCGTAAAAGGGTGGGCATCTCAAGTTTTAATTCCTGATCACAAGTCGATCGTTGGATTCGTGACTCATGAGCCATGAGTGGCAGGAAGAAGAAGCGAAGTTGATCAATTTCACTACCCGTAGCCATTCTCGGATGAGGTGATCGAACACCTGAGAAAAGACAGGAGGAAGAGATGAACCTAAGGTTTCGTTCATTTTCGAAGAGAGTTTCTCGAGGATGACCAAGATAGAATGATTCCTCATGTCCATCCATGCACAATGATATCAGATGAGCACCGCAATGTCAGGGATTGCCCAGATAAGAGGACAAACACATTCAGAGGATCAGCAATGCTGCATCTGCAAGCCAGAGTCCAGAATTCACGTGTTCTTGTGCTCATTTGTCTGGAAGCATTAGAAAAATGAACTGCTGCTTCGACGCTGAAACAATTTTCTTTCAAGCTTGATGACAAGAAATTTTCTCTGGCTGCAAAGTAAAGATAAACTTACAGAGAATCCATGCTGCTTTGTAACCGGATTGGCCCAGTTATGACAAAAATGTTATTATCATAGATACATATTCTCTTACGTCAAAGAAAAATGGTGATAAGCGTTTGAGTTTACTCAGGAAGTTACGACTAGGCTAACCAGGATGGCAATTCGCGGTTAGCTTTTCCCTGTACATCTACTTTCCCTGATCTGGGACCACCTGAAGCTTCTCCAATCACATATTCCTCCAAGCCAAGCCATTTGCAGTCCCCATCAGTCCATCATGATTATTGGTGGACGTACCAGTATGATCGTGGTAGTTACTTTAAGTCCAATTAACATAGGAAATCTTGCTGAGTGGTTCTCTACTTTCAGGCGCAAGATTACTGAGTAGCAAGAATTGCCAGTCGCACTACTTCATCTTTATTTGTCCCTGCAAGTCCTATATAACAAAGACTTCTGGAGTGGTTAAAGATGCAATTTCAGGGGCTTGATTAAATAATACAATCTGCCTCCTGCATCCATTAAATACATAGAAGCGATGTTCTTCTCCTTTCCCTGGAGCTGGTACCTACAAATCTGAAACTACGCAATTTCAACTTAGCTGGTCATTAACCGATAAGCACACAACGTCACAGACAGAGCTACTACATCCATTTTTTACAAGTTTGAACTCTCCTTGCTGTTCACCCAACAATAATATCACTTGGTGAGCTGAGACTATATATTACCGACACAATCACTTCAAACCTAGACCTTCTTGCGAGACTTGAGCTCTTGAATTAAGGCCTCAGCATCTTCGTATGATGACCCGCCTTCCTCAACCGCCCTCTTGGCTTTCTCTCCGAGTTCTTTGGCTCTTCTCCTCATCTCCGCTGCCTTCTCTCCTCCATCCATCACTTTCCTCACGGCCGCCTCCACTTTCTCCCTCCCCACTGGCGGGCCCGGCTGGGCGTTCCGGGATGTCCACTCCATGCTCCCAACCTGGACCCCAATCCTCAACACATCGGTGATCAACTTCTCATTGAAGAACTGCTCAGCTGAGTGCGGGAAAGTGACCATCGGAACACCAGCGCTCACACCCTCCAGAGTCGAGTTCCACCCGCAGTGTGTCATGTACCCACCCACCGAAGGGTGTTCGAGAATCAACAGCTGGGGCGCCCATCCTCTGATAATCAACCCTCTCTTGGACTCCTTCAATCTCTGTTTAAGCCCGCTTGGAAGCCAATCCCCTCGGCCTCCCTCTCCATTTTTCATCGGCTTAAAGATTTTCCCGACTGTCCAAATGAACGAACAGCTCGAAGCCTCGAGACCATATGCAATCTCAAGGAACTGTTCCCGGGTCAACCTGGCCAAACTCCCAAAACTAACATAAAGGACGGAGTTGGGTTCTTTAGCATTGAGCCAACTCAAGCAACTCTGCTCATCAATAGCAGCTCGTTGCCCTCTCTCGGCCTTATCCTCCACATTCCTATTGCACAGCGACACTGGTCCGATCACCCAGGCTTTCTTCGCCATCTCCTTCTTGAAATACTCCACATAAGCCGGTTCCAGATCTAGAAAGCTATTTACCACAACCCCAAGACTCCTGTCCTCCGAATTCCGCCTGCCGCCCGATTCCTTGTGAAAATGCGGAAGCTGCGACTTTGTCATCACAATCGTATCCGGCAGGCCCGGGATCTCAAACGGGCAGTATTCGGAATCCACCTTGTCGTGAGGCCTGTGAATCCGCATCGATCTTAGAGCACTCTGGGAGAAGCAGCCGTATCCATTGAACTCGATCCTGGGGACTCCAACCGCATCAATGACATCGGCCGACCAGCAGTGGCAGGTGTCGGCTACTATGCAATCGGGTCGCCTCGCAATGAGCAAGTCTCTGAGGACTTCCTGGAGCACGGAGGTGTCGGTGAGGAGCTCGTAGCCTCGGGGCAAGTCAAGGGGGTGGATGGAGATGGGCCGGCCTGAGCCCCGGTCACGGGCGATGGAGTGTCGGAAGGAGGGGGCATTGTCAGGGGCGACAACGATGGTGGACTTGACACCGTGGGAGGCGAAGAGGCGGGCGAGGTCGATCATGGGGATCTGGTGGCCGCTTGCCGTGAAGGGGAAGAAGAACATCTCCAACTCGTCCGCCATTGATGAATGCACCATAGAGAGAGAGAGAGAGAGAGAGAGAGGATTAAGGATGGTGCAGGCAGCTTGAGAGGAAACGTCAGAAATTTGTGCGAAGCCTAATGCACGTCATATTCATAGATTGGGTTAAAAATCTATGAGTTAAAAATCATTGCAACGATCCTCAAGGCCGAAAGCACGTGGAAAACGGCACGCCTCTTGACGAATCTTTGAGTCAAGGCCAGCGACCCGTCAACGAAGGAAGAGGAATACACCCAGAAGTCCAATTAATCATGTTAACAATACCCCCATACTGATATCAATATCCATCATGTTGTTATCGCTTGCACACACATTACCGGAGAAGTCCACACCCGAATACTTCAGTGAACTTTTTTTTATTTGATTGCTTAATAGAATTTCCGAAGGCACACTTATCATTTCTCTATAGATCTATCAATCTACAAACACATCATCCAACATCCTTAAAAAAAAATTGCAGAATTTTAGGTTCAATTGATAACGGGATCGAGGGGATTAAGAAGGCGATGACTCGGTAATTTAATACGCCGAAACGGGGACAAAGGCGGATCACGGCCTGGCACGAAGCTCGAAAAGAAAATTTTTTGAATGACTTGGGAATCGTTTAAGGGAAGAGAGCATTCACACATCGTTTAAGGGGACACACGGCACACGACATCCTCCAATAATAATCGCATAGAGGCTCGCCTTCCTTTTCTCAACCACAAAACGATAAAACAACGAAACGACGGGTGATAGGCAAAAAATTAGGCAAACGTCACATCTTGGTGATGGACACTATTATTAAAAAAATCATGCACGATTACCCTTAGTGCACTTAGTAATTGTACTTATATAAGATAATAATTTCTGTTTCTGATGTATGCACTAGAAAAGGTAGATTTGGGAATAATTTCACGTGCTTAATGAGCGATTGTTAACAAACTTGATATAAAAAAAAGAAAAGAAAGCGTATCAAGCTCTCCAAGCTTCAATTTAACTTGCATCAAAAACTCAATACTCCCAAACTCGACTACTCGCTTGCTAGTTTCCCAACAAATGTCTTAGACATATGCATCAATAAAATCCATTTTTTCCAATTTTTCCATCATGTTAAGAAAAGCAACACTGATATTTGCTAATTATTAACGTTGTGGTCGCGCTCACACATGCTACTAGGGAAAATCCACTCACGAGCATTATAGGGAATTTTTCTTTTCATTCGACCACTTCAATAGACGTCCCTGAAAACACACTTGCCATTCCTCGTAGGTCCAGCAATCTACAAACGCATCATCCAACATCCCTAAAAAAAAAACAGAGAAAAAAATTGCAGAATTCTAGGCTCGACTGATAACCGGATCGAGGGGATTAAGAAAGTGACGATTCGGTAATTTAATACGCCGAATCTCAACGTCCCCCTCGCTCCGCCGCCGTACACTGATCCATTCTTCAAGTACTCCTGAACGTGGCAAAAAATTTATATCCTCAACTTTCGTTTGTCCAGCTCGAGCTCGGCCCGTGAGCCTCAGATTTCGGGTCTAAACTTAAGCAATCTCTAGGTAGAGCCCTAGATTTGTGAGCTAGAGCTCAGCTCAACCTTGAATCTATCGCAGGGGTTTCTGATGATGAGTCCAAATGTGACACGTGTCATCCGGTGAGGGCACCTGAATTTTGCCATGTTAGCCTCAGAACTCTAACCAATATTTTCTCAATCCCGACAAGACAGAGTATTTTCTTTTTTGGTCGGATATGATGGAGCATGCTTGGGAGAGCAATTGTAAGATTGTGGATGTACGTGTACCATACGCGTCACAATAGGTTATCTTCACTGGATACAAAAAATGCAGTGAAATCAATTTACGACGTAATTAAGTATAAAATAAATGTAAAGAAGTAGTGGTTTTCTTGTGTTTCAAGAGAATAATTAGAAGTGGACACGCAAATTTTAAAAATTTGTGAGCTAGGATGACAGGATTTCGCGAATGACTCGTAATTTTTCACAAATTATAAATATATAATAAGAAAGTCGAAAAGAACACATCTCTGTGATCGAGGCACGTAATCACAAACCTTCGTTATCTTCCAATTCTCTTCTCATTACTGAAGAACCATTACCTTTTACATTAATTAGATTTAAAAAAATCTTTAATTATATATCTAACATTGATGTTTATAGAAAAGGAAAAAAAAAAAGAGTGTTAGAATTGTTTCGTGTAATATAGAAGAAGATCTTTACCAATTATTTCTATGTGCTTAGAAAAGCTTTAATTTCTATGTGCAATTCGCGTCGATACGAACACAAACGGGACATCTCACTGGAACCTTTCGAATGACTAGGGGTGTCAAATGGGTGGATCGGGTCGGGGTCGGGTCGGGTTGAAAATGGTCCACCCATATTGATCCATTTAACCCATTTTGGCCCATTTTCATATAATGTAAATTTGATGACACATATCCGACCCGACCCATATTATTGAAGTACAATAATAGTTAACTCAATTTAAGAAAATCTATTCCCATTTAATCCATTTTAAGCTCCGCACATATAAGTTACTTGAATAAAACATTTATATCAAATTTAAAATGTATATTAAATAAAAAAATTATTTAATAAAATCAAAAATGTGAACATCTTTAAATCGAAATACTTCTAAAAATAATTTTTTTTAAAAATCGAATTTTTAGTTATTTAAAAAAAAATTTATTATTAATTTATTATTATTATTTTCTTGTTTTTTCCCCTTCTTCTTCCTTAGTCTTCTTTTTCTTCCCCTTTGTTCCTTTGCCGGTGGCGACCACCCAAAACGCGGGCCGGCGAGCTCAAGCTCGCCCAAGGTCGGCGAATTTGATGCTCAACCGATCTAGGTGAGCCTGAGCTCCATCGCGGCCAGTGAGCTGCGAGCTTACCATGCGGCTCATCGACCCAGGTGAGCTCTAGCTCGCTAGCTCAAGCTCTACTACAGCCGGCCAGCTCACGGCTTGCTAGATCCAGGCGAGCTCAAGCTTGGCCAAGGCCGGCGAGCTCGCAACTTGCCTAAGGCCGGTGAGCTCGCAACTTGCCTAAGGTCGGTGAGCTCGAGGCTCACCGCCCAGATCTAGGTGGGCTCCGGAGCTTGCTCTGCTAAGGCCAACGACCTCACTATTTGCCCGATCCCAGCGAGGCAGAGCTTACCTATGGCAGTCCGTAGCCTGGTTCAAAAAGGAAAGAGAGAAAAATGACGACAACAGAAGAAGAGAGAACAAAGATGCTGAGCTGGTTCGGAAAGGAAAGAGAGAGGGGACGGGGGATGGAAGGAGAGAGGACAGAGGACAGAGGGAGGGTTGGGTTTCTGCATAACCCACATTGAACCCATTTATTTTTTAACTTCATTTTCTAAAACCCATTTATGACCCATATTTAATTTTCACTTGATCCATATTTGACATATTTAACTAAAAGTGAGTCATTAAATGGGTTTATAACCCATATTGACACCTCTACGAATGACTAAGCTGGCATGTTGACCATTTTGCTTACGGCGTGTTGGAAAAATGATGCAAGCGGCCAAAGCGCACTACCGAAGCAATGTCTTCCGGTGCAAGAAAAGATACAAATTCACCGTCGATTTGTCTTCTCATTGATGGAAATTCGATTTGGGTATCACGAGCCGTACCAGATGAAAGCAATGGAAACGAGGTTGTGAATTAGGTTTGCAATTGTGGATTACACTCTCTTAACAACGACAACTCGATCTGTGAAAACATATCTTAAATCGTATCCGTGGGTTATGCTCGTACGTATTTTATTGCTTCACGTCTTCTAGTCCTTGATATTTTACTTAGGACACATTTTTATTGCATCAGTGTATCCAGATCCTTGGTAGACGTATCAGTAGAATTTTGGTAGTTACTTCAAGTCCAATAACGAAGGAAAGTTCGCTCTTCTTTTTCTTTTCTTTTTTTGGGGGGTCGCATAGGTAAAGCCTGCTGAGTTTGTAATATCGGGCCCAAATAATGGAATAGAGGACCCAGTGGTTGGGAAGTAATTAGAGGCCCAACTCAGCCCCTTCTCAGCCCAAGTAAATTTCAAGGATTTTTCTTCTCTTGCGGAAGCCATCGTGAGAAAAGAAGAAAACAAAGAGGGTGAGCCCCAGTAGAATTTTGGTAGTTACTTCAAGTCTAATAACGAAGGAAAGTTCGCTCTTCTTTTTTTCTTTTTTTTTTTTTTTTTGAGAAACCGAGAAGGGGAGAAAGAAGAGAGAAGAAAGGGGTTTAAATGCATGTTAGATTACGTTTTAGATTACTGGGTTCGTTCTAGGGATTACTGAGCTGTGAAATCATGTTGTAATGAAACTTTAGTGTGTCGTGGAGCCGTGGCATTTTACGAAATTTTAGAGATATGGTTTGGTATGGGTGAAATTTTGGCATTTCTGCTGGAATCAGTTGCGAAGTACATTGTTTTTTGCTAATTTTGGCCCATGTCCGGCCATCTTTTGGGTTGTCTTAAGTATGTCGGGTTAGGTTTCTAATGACTTCAAAACCATTTGAGGCGGGCATCGCTAGAGTCCAAACAAACCATTTTAAGTTCATTGCGGGAGTAGATGTTGCTGTCTGTGCAGTTAGTTGGCTTTGCCCGTGACACTCCAGTCGTGCCCGAGATGTCTGATAGTGATGATTAGGTCCCTCACATTCTTAGCAAATTGTAGGATTTTACGGTTTGAGGTCTTGGACTGACCGTTTGAGAGATTGAGATTTTTTCAGAATCCTCGAACATTGCGATACCGTAAAATGACCGGAAATGTTCTGTGCTGATTTTTGTCGGTTGCCGGCCATATCTTGGGTCAGCAATTTTAGGATTTTACAGTACATTGAAAGAGAGTTCAGTATAAAAAGATATCACGTTACCAAATTTGGTGTCTGAGCTGCCTTGGTTCCGTGCGCAATAGTAAATGGTCTGCTTTGGGCGAGCTTTTTGTTGGCTCACGGAGCCCTTTGTCACCGAATAGGCTTAGTATGCATTGAATTATTTTGAGCTCATTATTTATGAATAGTTTGAGAAATGTATTATGAAAATAATAGCGAAAGCTTGTATATTCTCTTTTATGAACCTAGTTTATGTATTTTACATGATGAATCGAGGTGTGAAACGTCATATGTTTAAATTAGCGAACCTCCACACCAAAAATAATAATAATAATAATGAACCTGATTTATGACAAATTCTAGATTTGATTTGGGAACTATTGGATGATGAGTTAGTAATTTTATGCTTGCTGTCACTATGTTTAGAAGCCATTGAGAGGTTAATTACGCATGTTGTTTTATGAACATCTTAAGGTAGAGAGCTGGCTCAGGAAAATTTGACAAGCCTTGTCACAAAACGTAAAACACGATCATAGTTTGATATTTAACACTAGATTAATCAATGAACTAGATCACTGATTTTCACTTTAATATTGTTGATCAAATGCATAGTTTATAAGTGTACAAAGCCGTGTTAAAGTGATATTACACATTTTGACATTTATGATTATTACATATGTGACTAGGATAAATGAAGTTTTCGCATTGATTTGTAAATATGCATGATGGAAGACCGATCTATTTAGAAGAGAAGATTTTGTAGAACTTGCTGACACCATTCACTTCATATCTTTTTTAGGGTTCTTCAACTAACGGTAAATAGGACAACAACGCTATCCACCGGAAATTTTTTGAGCATGAGCTAAGATATTTGTACATGTCTGAGATGATATTTGCTGGGCCTAGTAGTTAGTTTAAATATGCATACATAGTCGTTAGTTTGAATATACATATAATCTTTTTGGTGGATTTTGAAACTATGAACCTTTAATTAGATTACTGATCTGTCATGCATACATACATACATATCACCATGGGAGAGAGAATTTGCATGTTACTGCCTTCTATTCATGAGTCACTATACCCAATTTTGGCAGCTATGTCACGAATGTGTTCAAATGAAGTCTAATCTCGCCAGCAGCTCTTTAGTAACTGAGAAGAAGAAACACGAGAAACATTCCAGACAAGTCTTATTTTGGAAGCGTCGCATTATTGGGGTAAACATAACCGTAGCCTCTGTTTTGCCCTATAGTAATGATCAAACATATTCACATGATGACTAAAGATCCAGAGTCTCTGCAAATCTGTCCCGTCAAAGAACTTCTGAATTCCGAGGAAAACGTGCGTGCATTGCCTTCTCTTACCTGGCGCTTTGGATAACTTATTCTCTCCTGGAACAGCAAAAAGAAATTCTGTTAGCAATTTGGCATTATCATATGCAAAAGTCACGAAAACAACAACGAATTTTCTACTGACACCTCCATGCTAACCAATCAGGGACAAATCGATCTCGTCTTACAATGATACTCGTAGATAAAGCAATCATTATCAATTAATTCCCTCCAACAAAAACAAAACTCACTAGGGAAGTTATTTGATAAGGATGCATCTTATAGGTGATCCTTCTGCACCAAGCAATCTCAAAGGGAGACAATGGACTGTATACACTCCAGCAGGGACATCTTCGAGTTTCAAGCCCTCAACAAGAATAATTTCCTGCAGCATTACCGTAGTGTCAGTTTCTTGAGCTGAGAGCTTAATGTGAGAATGCAATGATGCGAAATCCAGGCAAAATTACAAACACTAGTTTGGGTCTGAGACATGATTCAGAGACGAAGCATGGTTATTTTAAACTTTTTAGGGAAAATTTTACACACGTCAGATCATTTTCTTACCCGGCTTTCAAGGAAGACAAGATGGGATGGAATCAAATCATCATATGCAGCAACTGACAGGTAATCAATTCCTGCATTTCATAGCACAGAATGCGTCACACAAGAGTGCATCTCGATCTAAGACATTTAACAATCTACAAGTTGAAGAACAGGAAAGAAAATAGATGATCAAGTTGCACTATTTATCACGAGGTATCTCAGGAAATAAAAGGACCTGCAGTAGTGCTCAAAAGCCTGATAGCAACATATGCTTGAGCATTTTCATGCAAAAGTAATCACAGAACATACTGTGACTTGTGTCATTAGGAAGAAAATCAAACAAGATGAAAGAATATGCATTTTTTGTCATGCCTAACAGAAATAACGTTAGCTTGTAGTGAAGTTGCAAGTGACAATAGCTGCGCAACAGAGAATAGATCCTGACATGGTTTCAGGGTAATGATTAGAAAACAGCATGAAGTACACTATAAAGCAGTAAGTCTTGGGAAAAAAGGTGAAGATAAGATAATAATGAAGCAAACAACCATGAAAAAGAACTCTGACTAAAATTGCATCAGAATACTAAAGAGGGATAAATCCTACCAACAAGTTTAATGTCTGTATTCTCCACCAACCATTTTGCTCCATCTCTCATGAATCCCACATAGCTTGTGTCGAATGCTTTTTTGTACATAAGCCCTCTGAGAACGAAACAGAGCACAGATCAAACTCATCCTGCTGATCATGGTTCTCACTGATACCACGGTACATAAAGTTACCCGGCCAGTGCTCTAATAGCACATGCACGGACGACACAATTTACAAAAACATGGAAACACACATTAGTTCAGCTGACCATGACCCAAAGAAAGATGCCTAGTAACAGAAGTTTACCTGTCAGTATTTAGGGTTCTAAACAACACCCGTCTCACACCCTTGGGAATATGTAAAGACTCCATTACTTCAGCTGCAAGAAGTAGTTTATGTCATTCTTACAGAACTGGTGGGGCATATCATTATGTCTTAATCTCAAAAGCTGTCATATCAAACACAGGCTGAATACTGCAACCATGCAAAACCATCAACAGCCCCATTGATGACAAATGATGCAAAAACCATTGCTTATTGTTAAGAGCCAACAGAGTTTCACTTAATTGTTATCTAGCTCAGATTGTGCATGAATTAAGATAAAATCCATAATCCAAGCATCCAATGCTAAATACCACAATACGACATATGCTGATGTAATCATACTATTCCAAAGTATGCTGATGTGATCATACTATTGCAAAGATTTCATACTAATGAATAAAAATTAAAGGTTTTTCCAAATAATCATTAGGATTTGGCCCTTCATTTTTTTGAAGAACAATCATCCTATCCACAAAGCCCAAATTCCACATATAAAGATACGGTCACTTACGTCAAGCTGCATGGAAGGATAGAAAGAACCATTAGAGTAAACCCGAGAGGATGATATTTGCCTTTACATTTTTCACAATATAAAATAAAACCAGCAAGCCCAGCACAAGTAATCAAACAACTTGAACTGATCCCTCGACTCTGCTGTTTGCACTAACGCATGAATGGAGAAACTTCATGGAAGAAGCATGTTACAACTAGGTTTTTTGACAACTTAGCATGCATAACACATAAGTGATCAGTATGCTGCAAGAAACTCAACTGAGGGACATACCTGTGAGATTCTTATCCTTTGGAACGTCAACCAATAACGCTGGACCTGAAGAAGGAGAAACCAATAATCACCAAAACTTTACAGGACAGAGAGCGTAGCATAGCACTACCTCAATGAAGATGAGGATTTAAGAAAAATGAACAGCAAAAGGAACCAAACTAATGGAAAAGCTCATAATAAGAAAAACAAGTACTTAGAGACCCTTAAATCAACTTGGTTTAACTTCAGTATGTCTCTACATACTCCTGCACTGTACAAGAACTGGTCTACTCTAATTAACAAAACTTGCCTTTTCAATTAAGTATTTAAATCCTTTGCCACAGAATCAAACTATTTGGAGTTAACAAACATTGATTGGCAAGTGAGACTCGTGAGGCTTTGAAGTTCGTAAGACAATGGTCAGTGCAAACTATTACTCAACAATGAACAATTCTGAAGACGCTTAAAGCTATTGTCAGCAGAACCACACAATCATCAACTACAGAAGCAAGAAACAAAAATAACAACTCCTCCAAAAACCTATGCATTCCCAAATGAAGAAATCAAACCACCATCCAAAACCAACACAAAAAGCCCACAAATTTACCATTGAGGACTGCCAAATCAAGCGTGTCCACATCAAAACCAGCATCGAAGTAATGATCAAAGACGTGACCCGGAGCATCCACGTGAGTCCCCGTGTGAGTGGGCAACTTCATCTCCGAGTTATTCGCTAAAGACCCATTCTTCATACTCGCCGCGAGCCACAGAAAATTACCCAACCCATCTTCCGTTCCCCACGACGGCATGTCACTAGTAAGTCTATGGCTGACATCGAAGATCCTCCCGCCATCATGAACTTCTCGACGGACGGGCTTGAGCCCCTCGCCACCGTCGGACACCGAGCAGTCGCCGACGCTGGCGATGGTCGGGTAGGCGTCGATGGCCCCGGCGACGGCGACGAGGGCGGTGGCAGCGATGACGAGATGAGCGAAGAGAAGTGGGGAGAAAGCGTTCATGGTGACTCGCAGTGATGAGGAGGGAAGTGTGTGACGATGGGCCGAGAACATCGAAAGGTCAAAAGGAGAGCTTTTTTCACTACCAACTACTATAGCGTTTGAAGGGGGTGGATGCGAGGATAGCGTTTTATATCTCGAGGATGTGGGTTGGACTGGATCGAAGTTGACTTCTAAATTTATGCTTCGAAGTTCAATCGATCGGGATTTCTCGAGAAAAATTTGATCTTTCTGTCCACAGAGCTGATGTTGGGTACGTTATGCAGGAGGGTCAGAGTCAAGTGAAGTCACTCGGAATTAGAAAGAAGACGTGATTTACAATCTTTGGCCAATCACGTTATCTTCCTTCCTCTCTTGGGTTTTGGCAAATTGACCAATTTCCATTTATTGGCCCAACTAAAGAACAAAAAACATATCATGGTCCTGACTTCTTACGGTTCTTCACTGAAAGAAGAACGGACTTTTTGAGGAATACTTGTATACCTGAAGATATCATTTTCCAAAAGTTTCGTATACATTACGATTGACCGCGACAACGTGAGTTTTACCTCAGAGATTTGTGAATTCTCAAGAGGATTAGTACTGACAAGAAAGTCGAAGAAGGATATATGCCTACAGGTTTCTCTATTCGCACCTCTACACCCATCTCTTGGTTACTAGATCTTCCGTTCGTTTCAACTCTGATGAGCTACCTCCCGAGAAGCAAGATCTATCACGAAACAGCTATATACCGTGTTGTCTTGAGGGAACATCTCTTCGCAATCAAGGGTTTTTAGACTGGCATAGGTTGCTCGTAAGTCATAATGAACGAAAACAAAACTTATCGATCCAAGCCAAGAACACATTACCATTGAGGACTTCCAAATCTAGGCTATCCACGTCGAACCCGGCATCATAATAGTGATCAAATACATGCCCAGGAGCATCGATGTGGGTGCCGGTGTGAGCAGGAAGCCTGATCTCGGAGAAATTCGCGATGGATCCGTTCTTCATGCTGAGGAGTTGCCAGAGATATTGTCCCAAGCTCCCGTCAGTGTCAGAGAAAAACGAGGGTAAGTCCGGTGTGATCCTATGCGTGATGTCAATGATCCTTCCATTGCCGTACACTCGCATTGAGAGTAGATCCTCATTATTTTCGCCAGTGTTGATGGAGCAGCCCCCAGTGTCGAGGCCGGGAACAGAAGGATAGGCATCAAGAGAGGCCAGGGTCAGAGCACAAAAGCTCAATACTAGTAATAGGAGGAAGCAATGGTTTCTGCTGCTCATTGTGTTGGGCTTGTTCAAGACTCAGGAACTTGTGGAAAGCTGAGTCCTTTTTGTAGTTGAGAAATGGAATCTGGTCCAAGGGGAGTAACGATTGGCTGCTATGATAAAAGAGAGAAGAATTGCTCTAAATTTTCCACTGGGAACAGGGGATTGGCTGCTATAGCAAGTCAATATTGAGATTAATAAATTACAATTGGACAGGTATTAAATAAACTCCATAAGACCAGGAAAGTTTGATTTCATGATCAAGAAAGAAAAGCGATCCTTGCGCGATTTGTTATCTTTTGAAAAATGATGATGCTAGCCAGTACTTATTAAAGTAGCTAGGATGGAGAGCCAAGAAATTTGGTACAGGATTTGTTGGTAAGCATGCCTCAGCAACTACTCCTCACATGTTGGTAAGTCCGTCTCAGCAACTACTCCTCGCAATTGCAGTCATCAAACTCTTATGAAGTCAACGCATACGCTGGGTATTGCAATGTCAAGACTTTCATTGTTTAGGGATAAAAAGGAGTACTTAATCACAGGCCATCCATCGCTGGAGCAGTTGCCCGCAGCGTCAAGTCTATTTAATCTTTGTGAAGTCGTCAATCTCGGAGATGGACACAGCACCAACTTATACAAAGTTATTGCCCATCTTCCCAGTTTATGGCTCGTGGTCATGAAACAATCACAGTAAGCAAAATCAACCCAGAGTAGGATTTGAAAGACTTACCATTGAGGACTTCCAAGTCTAGTGTGTCCACGTCGAACCCTGCTTCATAGTAATGATCGTACACATGGCCGGGAGCGTCCACGTGCGTCCCCGTGTGAGCAGGAAGCTTCATCTCGGAGTTGTTGGTGAGCGATCCATTCTTCATGCTGAAAGCAAGCCAAAGGCACTGCCCCAAGCTCCCCATTGATTCGTAGGACGGCAAGTCCGACGTGATCCTGTGTGTGATGTCGATGATCCTGCCATTACCATGCACTTCTCGGCGTACCGGAACCAGACTTTCGCCGACCGGGATCGAGCACTCGCCGGTGTCGGCACCTGGAACCGTGGGATAGGCAGAGAGGGAGGCGGCAACATGGAAAACGATGAGGGCGAGGATGGCGGATGACAGGAGGAGGCGGTGGAGTGTGCAGTTCATTGTTCTGGGCCACGTTCAAGAGCTTTGTACGAAGCTCTCTTGGCTCTTGTGCGCTGAAGAAAAAAGGGTCTGTGGAGCAAGATGCTCTAGTTCTTGCAAAGACTGAATATGATTAGATGCTGCACTATTCAGGCAGTGTCAAGATTGTACCGGTTACACTTGGCATGTGGGAACACCATGAAACAATAATATAAAAGTTGAGAGGTGAGAATCTCTCGGTGCTCGGACGATGGGGTCAAGATGGGTTCACAAACTTGTGGTGTGGGAGGGTGGTGCAATTCCAAAGGCTGACGGGGATGACTGCGACTCATCCCATGAAAAGGATTGCTTTGCCCAATTTTCCCCTGCCTATCATCAGATCAATGTACAGACTTCAAGTGCAGCCCAATCTCTCCTCTTGTTCAGTTTCTCTCTCTCTCTCTCTCTCTCTCTCTCTCTCTCTCTCTCTCTCTCAGTAGCTGATTGTATTATGCCTTCTGTTTCGATCGCGAGATGTGGAGGAGTGTAAGGTGACTCTAGTGTCGAAGTTCTCTCATTCAAGTTGCAGAATCTTTCTTACCAGGAAAGCAGTTGCCAGCCTTCCTCCTTGAAGCAAAAACTCCGGAACACTTCACCAAGATTTGCCTCCGATGGACGAGATGGTCGTGTGAACATCTCTTCTTTCCTCCATTATTTGTAAGTTTTCAACAGTGTCAATATATATTTGAAAGTAATAGCTTTGATACAGAAGTTATGACCCCATAAAAATCATCATTATATGTAACGGCTTTATAGCGATTATCATTTTAATTACTACTAATTATTTTATAACGATTTCTTAACGGCTCTCTTTCTCGTTTACTTATAAAATTAAACTTCAAATCATGATCCTTCAAGATCACCAAATTAAAAGAGAATTTTCATTTCATTCTCGTATCTTCCCTTATTTTGTTAGGTTGTACACATGACATTATCCATGTTCCTGGATAAAAGTTGTTGTATCTTGGAAAAATAGTCGTTAGACTACATCAAGTTTTATATTCCAATGGGCTGAATTATTAAGGATGGTATTTGCACGTCTTAGACAATTGATCTTATTTTATCATTTTCAACAAATTTTCAACAATTTGTCGTATTATATAATATTTTTCCAATAAGCTATTCCTTTCTTAGGAGAGAAATCTCTTGCAAGGCTTTTCTTCATGTTGTGATTTCACGTTAATACGTAGTAAAATGAGGGAAATTTTACCATAACTTCTTCTAGAAAAGCTGCTAGTTTTAATATATACATAACAAAATATTAAGATCTATCCATTTTAACAGCTAAATCGATGACCATATAATGAAATTGTTGAAAGTTTTACAAAAGAAAAACCACGCCAAAGTAGCCCATTGATCATTGCTTTCTAAATAATGACAATTATTTTACATGATAATCTTTTTAAATACTTGCTTCGGTTATCCGCAAAGCTCAATTATGAGGATAGTTATTTAATTTAAACAATATATGTATTTAGAAAAAAATATCTTAACGATTTTCCGAAATCTTTATGGTCAATTTTAATCGGAAATCATTAATGTAAACACCGATCACACTACTTGACATGGCCATCTAACATAGACAGTTGGCAATTTTTTTTTTTTTTTTTTTTGAATTTTTTATTTATTTTATACCTTACTTTCTTTTCTTTCCTATTTTCTATTTTCTTTTATCAATCAAACGGGCCTACTGGCCAACGAAGGAAATAGAAAAATATAAAAACAAATGAAAAAAGAAAGAAACGAAAAAAGAAAAAAATTATAGAATAATTTATAAAAATCATTAACACAGGACGATCGATCTTTGTTAGATCACCAAGTTAGTAATTTTTAATCAAAATTAATTAAAAGAGTTATATTAATAAATTCTTAAAAAAATTTAAGACTCCATTAATAAATTATCAGAAATTTTAAAGATAAATTAGTAAAATTAAAAAGTTTATGATTGGATTGACGAGCCTTGAAACCGAGGTTTAGAATATGAAAAGAGGTAAAAGGAAGAAGGAAGGGATGGCGAAAGTAATATCTGCTTGAATACTACTCTCCCTCTTTAACTCTCTTTTTAACCCCATTCCTGCTCCGAGGTCGCTTCAGCATATTTCATTCTTCACTCGGTGACCTTCGAATCATGCAGAGTCTCCTCTTGGCGGCGGCGGCGGCGGCGGCGAGCTCCGGCACGTTCCCGGCGGTGGCGACTCCCACCTCATCGCCATTCCTCCGCCGCCTCGCTGCCCGAAAGCCGCCACCGCGCGTCGGCCACCATCCTCATCTTCCCTCTCCGAATTCTCTCTCCACCGCTGGACCAGCTCACGGATCGAACGTCTTTCCCTTCGTATCTCTTTCGTCTTACGATGCTCTCGGTCGCAGAGGATCGAAGCTCTACTCCACCCCGCTGGCCTCCTCTCCGGTTTCTCCTGCCCCCAGTTCCCCGAACGACGATGCTGAGAAGGCGAAACTTGCCCAGGTTGAGTAACTTTGGTTTCTTCCCTTTGTTCGGTGCTTCTGTTCGGTGGGTTTGAACTTGTAAGAGCTTGAAATTGAAGGAATTGAATGTTGGTTATTTTCTTGGTAGACTCGCCTCCCGTAAATCGTGCTGAATCCTAATGTTACTTCAGGTGACTTCAAATTCGATTGCTTTACATCCAAAATTTAGACTATCTTGTTTCTCTCTCTTCTGGGAGCAGGATTGTGACCTCAGTTGTAATTATCATGTGTGAGTGTGAGACTGTGAGTAATGGAACTGGCAACTTCATAGAACTGGAATGTATATATGAGTGTCTGTTGCTGTGATCCTTGGTCAATGTTGGATTGAAGGTTAATACTAGTCAGTTCATTCTGGTTCTTTCAGGTTCGATTAAAAGCTTCGATTTTGCTTATGATGTTGTGCAGGTGGCCAAAAGACTAGAGAATACCTCGAGGTATTTCAGGAGGTTGGGGAATTTAGGGTTTTGGGGACAGCTAGTGTGCACTGTTGTGGCTGCGGTTATTCTTTCCTTTTCCGTGGTTATAACTGGGAAGGTCACATCACCAGCCACGTTTTACGCCACTGCCGGCGGGATAGCAGCTGCTTTCATTTCCGTCTTCTGGTCATTTGGATATATCCGGCTATCTGACAAGCTTCGGAAAACTGCTAATGATCCCTCAAAGGTATCTAATCACATTTTTAAGCTTCCTTTTATCAAGAGCCTGTCCTATGTATCAATCAATAGTATTCATGTATGCAAGGAAATTCAAGTTGGCCATTCTGCATGTGTATGCTTAAATGAATTCCTCCTGAATTGCAATGCACATGCTACACTGCTTCCCCAACTGTTCTTGCGCTCACATGTGTGCCTGGACATGGAGCTTTCCTCAGTGTGAAAGGGTTTGTATTGTTCTTAAGTGATGAGAACTTGGTGCTCCTGTGTATGTGAACTCCAACAGATTAGAAATCAATGTGACATCTGCTGACAACCTAACACATCAGTGGCTTGCCATTCAATGCAAATGCTTTAACCTTCAATAATTCACGTCATAAATTGGAGGATTTCGAATGTGAGAATCTGCCTAGAGATCCTGATCTTTGATCTTCAAATGAATGGTCGATTGCGGATCTTTACCTGATGGACTTTTCTTTGGGTCTATTTATGTTGTTCCTTTGTTCTTTTGTTCTTTTTTTCACTTCATGTGCTTTCTTTTCCTAAATGTCTTCAATCTTCCTCGTGACTGCTTTTCTATTGAATGTCTGTTTAGCTTTCCTTAGATCTGACATTTGTATCAACCAGTTATACAAAACCTGTTTTGACCAATTATCCTAGCTGTGAGACTGTGTTTATCACTCCTGATACTAATAAGTGGTGCTGTCGTGGTGTATGACAATATTCAGGCCCCTCCTCGTGCAGATGTAGTCAAAAGTTTGAAGAATGGCATCGTGTTGAACCTGTTGGGGATGGGTGCAGCTATTCTTGGCATGCAAGCAACTGTTGGGTTGTTGGTTGCAAAGGCTCTAACTTCCTCAGCGAACCCATATTACCAAGGGATTTCCCCTGGTTATAGTCCTGTTCTGGCCTTGGATGTTTTCCTTGTGCAGGTACTCAACTACTTGTACTTCCAACTTTTCAATTCCATAGGAGCAGATGTAATTCTTAAATATGATATTGGGTTGTGCTGTTTAGTCCTGCTTTCCCCTACAGAGTTACTGCATTAGTTAAAGTAGTAAGGCTGGCTGGTAAGATAGTGAAACTTTCAGTGTAATTCTCATTGTCATAATCGGGTGCTGACCTTGTCCATGTTTTTTTCATGTAGGCCTCAGCAAACACAATCCTTTCTCATTTCCTGGGCCTTGTGTTCTCATTGGAGCTGTTACGCTCAGTAACATTGCCACAGACAGAAGCCATTCCAGTGCCCCGTCTTGCTTAAAACCTGCGTTCTGCGGCAATAATTGTATCCGAAGATTCAGATAATAATGAGAATTTTGGAGCCACAGAAGGCAGAGTTCAATACTGGCACTCTTTGTGAATCCTATGGGTCCGCCAGTTACCTCTCTTTCTTGTATACAATCCATTGCAAGGTTTGGGTGATTGAGAAACATCACTTTAGGGAAGTAGCGTTTTTCTGGAAATTGTGCTTTTCAGGAATGTTCATCAGTTGTCTAAACTCTAGAAAAGAGAATTCTCCTGTTGTGTTTGCCAAAGCCTTCTTAATAGTGAATGCAATTAAGACGATCTGTTTTTTGGGTTAATGTCTAGGTGGCATAACCGTCTTTGGAGTAACTTTTGTCAGTTAGTAATACCAGACGAGTTTCCTTGCTCAAAGCTTGACAATAGTGTTCTTGAGTGAACTACTCATTTATCCAGGAAAAGATAATGAATAATGACCAGTGGAAGTGATGTGCTTGTGATCACTAGCTCCACACCAAGAACAAGCTTCACTTTACCCGATATGTTAAATTTGTGCATCCAATGAAAACATTCAGTATGCCAACAGTGTGCTTGTGCAGAGGGAAGTGTGTTCCATCTATTAAGGGATTGTGGAGTTGCAACCATTTTGGGGCAGGCCACCTAGATGTACAGGCAAATGATGCTTTCTTCTCTTTGAATATATTCTTCAACTGAGGGTGGTGTCTTGCAGCTGCCCTTTGTGATCGGGAGGGTTGCTCCGAAGACTTCTGAGGCAATTGGTTTGCAAGTTCTAAAGTCTCTTTGGGATTGCGTAACTGTATTGTTGCGGAATTGACTTTCATTCTTTTGCATGGGATATAGGTTTTCGATGAATGGTTTGAGCTTGACGCTATTCGACATGCTGTAATACTTCTCTTTCCCTCCATCTTATAGAAGATTGCCAAACCGGGTTGGTATTGTCAGTTTCACCACTTCAGCCGAGTAGCAAATTCCTCTGCTGATTTTCTGGCCAAGCAGGTCGCAACTCAGACTCGGAGAAATGTGTATGATTTCCGCCCCAGTGACTGGGGCGTGTTATTGTTCTAATCTGGAAGGACTTCTACTTAAGCTTTGCTTTGTGTTGTGTTGTTGTAATCTCTCTTGTAACAAAAAAGCAGTACATTCAGAAAGCCACCACCGTTGAAAATACATTTCACACCAGATTTACAGAGGACTTTTGCTAATTCAAACCCAAATGCTCGCCAAAATGCAGAGGCCAACGGCCCTTAGATCTGGCATCGTATTGCCTGTATATGGTCAACCTTAAACTCATCAAGAAACCAGCGAACCCAAAAATGACGTCGCGTGCCAAGAAACAACTTCCACGTCTATGGGCCCATCTTTCAAGCTACTTGAGCCCAATACCAAGCCGATGCAGGTGCTGTTTAGAAAAAGCATCAAGTGGGATTCTGGAAAAGGAAAAATCTGATAAGATGCCAAAGGGAGAAAAGATTCAGAAGCTCGTGATGACGGTTTTACAGTTTCATAAAAAAAAATTGTGACAAATGATCTCCTAGCTAGTGCATGCATTCAGGAAAAGAGACTGTTGTCAATATGCATTCAGGAAAAGAGTGTTGTAAAGAATAAGAAAAGAAATGTATAACTGGTATATTCCAACCCAAGCACTTCCCGAAATCTGTCATGGATTCGTACGCCAACTGAAGAAAGAGAGAACTTCTGGTCAATATATGACGTGCATTCAACAACAGTTGTTGATCCAAATGGCAACAGTCCTTCAAAGCAAATGCACCACACTAGAGTTGCTCCTAGTGAGTACTGACAACACAGTCATGACCTTTTTTCCTTGAAAGTGCTCCATTCAGCCAGCTCTAACACTAAGTATTGAATGAAGTCCTCAAGTATAAAAATACCTAACACGATGATATGATAACAGCCTACCTTCACGAAAACACAAATGCAACACAAGAGCCTCTTAAACACTCCGTACGTCCAATTACTACAATGGATAGGCTTAGGCTTGCCAGTTTTAAAAATTCAACCTGGAAAGATCCTAATAACTTTAATTTCAAAGAATTTACTATAATTTTGCCAAAGTCAGCTTCTAGATATTGATATGCACCAGAAGCCACAGCGAACTTCCATTTAACAAACTTAAGTTATACACACACGGAAATGCGACTATTGATCAATTTGTACAATAACCTTGATTCTTAAGAGCATTCAAAAAGCACTTCAAAGTGATCATTAGTATATATGGATGAAATGGAAAAATAGGTGATGCATACAGTTTTGAACTTGAACTATGCATTATGAACAATTCATTGAGTATTCAGTACAGTCTCATTTGTCTAGCACAGGCTCTTAGACAGAGGAATAAAAGCAGAGATTGTACTTGCCTATTCAATCTTCTTTACTTTGTTAGGAGGCACTGGAATCTTCTTCAAGATATGTTCATCAAATCTTTTATATTGCTTTTGTAGAACGCTGTGTGTTACGCACAGTTTATTATTGATGCGGTCCTGATACTTGTCGTATACGAAAGGAACAGAGAAGGCAAGAACAATCCCTGCAGGTAGCACAAAACAACAACAAATATAACAGATCATCTCGCCATTATGAAGCAATAACAAAGATAAGGCAATAGGAAACAAAAGCAGTGGGTGCGCAGATCTCACCAATATAAACTAGGGTAAGAAAGTTGAAGAGGCTGCCGACGTATGAAATGGCCCACAACCCAAGGGCAACCTGATTAAAGATGTAACAGGGAATTAATAAGCCCTTTCCAAAATGTTGAAGGAGTACAGGAAACTTGGGAGAGTAAATGAAAAAACGAAACCTGAAAGAAGAGTTTCAAGTTCCGATTGACTGTTATCTCACGCGCGATGGATAAACCATGGTTGATCCATTCTACCATAACGTCAGCAGCTTTGGCTACAGAATTCTCGGAAACCTCTAGGTCAGGGAGAGGAGGCAATGGTCTGGACATTTGCACACAATCAAATTGTATTAAGACAACAAGTAGATTTCATGGGGCTGTAATGCACAACTCTTCAATGAAGAAAAATGAAATTTCCCGAATCACATCCTGGATTTCCACGATAATCAAGACTCAGCACTCCAAGTTCAATATACCGTTCCCAAGTTTGAGATTAAAATGCATCTACAGAAAACCTAACAATTTTTCGCCTCCTGTCAAAGAAAAAGGTACTCCAGTTTTCTACATTAATCCTCCAAAAGTTGCCATTTCAGAATGCATGGATTCTCTTTTCTCTAACAACTAACCCTTTATCCCCCTCTGTAACAGAGCCAGCCCTACAACATCTCTATGCAAATAAGCATAACCCTAACTCAAAGAAACATCAAACAATACGCGAGAGAACGGAAACGCGAGGTACCCACCGATTGAGGAGGGCAGCAGATTTAGCCCAAAGGAAGAGTATGAGAACGAGAAGGAACAGAGTGTTCGCGGCGAAGGACAACAGGTTGTAACCGGCTCTCTCGAACAGGAACCACATCGCCGTCGAAATGAGCAGAAGCGCGACCCCGGCGACCCATCTTCTCCACAGAAGCAAATCAGCAACTAGCACCCCCGACACGGAATCAGTGAATCGATCGAACAGTCTCGCAGATCAATGATCACGCCGATGACGGCGAAAACAGGCAAAAAGAACAGTCCTACTGCCTAGATAAACCGACGAGGTACGATCGATGTCCACCGACCGCGGAATGCACAAAACGAACAGGCGTTGATAAAAGAGAGGACGAGGGAGCGTTACCGGAGCCACCGCCGAGGGCCCGATGGACGTCGACGCGATGAGGCGGTGAAGTCGGAGCTCCCATGGCGTGTCCGTTTCACGATCTCTCCTTCTTCGCCGATCAGGCGCTACAGAGAGACGAACGGCCGAAAAGGTGATCGGGAAAGAAGTTAGATCGGGAGGAAGGAGACGAAGGAGGGAAAGAGAATACAAAACGGCAGCAGCGGCCGAAGAAAAGGCAGTTTCTATTCTACTTTCCGAAAAGTGAAATGGACTTCTCCCGAAGTTCCACAATTGGCCCCCAGCTATTCTTTTCTTTTTTTCAATTTCATCCCTGAAAGCTAGGGATATACAAAACAAATTGCCAAAATTGAGAACCGCTCGGACCGAAGCAAACCAACCAGTTCAGGCTAATTCTTGAGAGTGTCGATTCAGTTTCCGATTCCTAGGAACTGGTGTTTGGACGGTTCGGTTCCCAATTTCAAGAGGAGACTAAACTAGAACAACTACATATACATTTTTTTATTATTTCCTTACAAAAATCAATAAAATATGAACTAAATAATATCTCATCAAATGATACCACAAATTATGACACGATAATTCTTCACTTATCGCCACTTCCGTTAATATCTTAAGATTTGTCATTTTCTTTTATTATGCATAATTACTCTTTAGTGGAAAAAAAAAAAGATGTTTTCATTAGACCAAACCAAAACCAATGATCCGGTCCGATTTTCAATCCTAGGACCAAACGGTCCAATTCCCAATTCCATTTTGAAATCAAACCACACTGAAAACCGATCACCCCTACTGAAAATAGTTTGAAAGTAGACGTTCACCAGCATTGAATTTAGGTACATGCCTACCTCCCCCCCAAAAAAAAAAAATATTCATCTCCATGTACTAGTATAAAGTTGACATATAAATGCATGACGCGAGCTATAGCCGGCCATACGGTTCTATGGGGTTCAAATCGTTTTGATAGTCAGATTGGCATGCGCGCGTGTACCACTAAAGCACGTTAAGAAGCTAAATTGGAACAGAGAAAAATTTTCTTCTTTAAGAGGGGCTATGCGGTTGAAAAGTTCAATCACATCTGCCATGGACGGCCCAACCACTGACTCCTTCCTAGTAACCAACACCAGCCATGACCATGACACCAATGAAAGCCACCTCTGAACTCCTGCAGTTTGCTTGACATCATGTAGCAAGATGGAAACTCGGCATCTCTTTCTTGTCACTGAATCAACACCCTAAAACCTTACAATTTTGGGAAATTCTCGGCTAAGTGTGGGCAGGGGCAACGAGAATTTCCAAAAACAAAGGATCCTTAACATTACAAAAATTAAGAAGAACGGGCTCGATCAGCTTGCTGCTCCTCGCCATTGTCTGAATCGCTGCCATCATCGTCAGAGGACTCCCCCTTCGTTTGCTCTCCTCCGCCCGAGCTGGGTTTCATCTTCTTCTCCTTCTTCCTTTGCTTCTTCTTTTGGCGCTTCAATCGCTTCTTTGCTGTACGTTCCTCCGCTGCTTTCAATCTTTCTTCCCTTCTCATCACGAATTCGGCCATTTCTTTCCTTTTCTGGTAATCAACATCCATTCTCGCTAGGCGGTCTTGCTCTTTCCGTCTCATCTGCCGATACTGTTGCAAGCATAATTTACAAATAATAGGTAACAATCAGATAGTGTACCAAGTATTCAACTCCCCAAAAAAAATAAAAGATATTGCACTGAGTAGCAGAATACCAATGAAAAAAAAAGAAACCTTCTATTCCTATAAACTGAACTGAAAGAAAAACCCTGTAAATTGAATTGCCATATCACAACCAATAAGATGAGTTTATCAAACAGAACATTGCAGAACAGTTAACGATATCCACAAAACGAAGAAGTGAACGTCATCAATAGTGTTGGTGTCAGTAATGAGCTCCATTTTGACCAAAAAAAAAAAGAGTAATGAGCCACATAGATATCTCATTCCAGTAAAAGTTCAGAACACTAAATGCGATAAAAGAAAACATCTATCCATATAAGGTTCTCGATTCACTGGCCAAAAGGGACAGATCTTATGCTTATGTGATACCCAATCAAATTAAGCCTGTATTTCTAACTTGACAAGGTATCACATTTCTCTTCAACTCACTTTCTGTAATATTTCTATGACTTCAGTAAAAACTTACACCAAAAACTGTCTATTTGACCACATAGATTTGCCATAAACAATATAGATGAGCTCCTCCCTCTCGTCATAGTCAAAACCACATCAGGCGCACATCCTCACAAAGGGTAATAATGGGGAGGTTAGATCACTGGATGTGCACATTACACAAATATGAAGTTAGGCACATTAGTGCTAATCATACTAACGGGAATTGAACATCTAGATGCAGAATGAAACAAAATAACGAAGCAGAAGTATATGCATCACAATTACAAAAGGGAAGGATTTAAGCTCAAAGACAAGAGTAGAAAAAGTTTTACGATTGCTAGTAAAGCCTCCAACCGCAACGCACCACCGCAAACAGTTTCTAAGAGGGCTATTCATGGTCTCTCTTTTTGCTCTGATGAGAATTCAGATATCTAAAGAAAGGCAATTCACAAATCATGGCCATGACCTAGAGCCTACATTCTCCACTATCATCTTACTTCTGAAAAGTTCCAGCTAAGATCAAGAAGCGCCACTCACACTGGACACAACCACAACATCAAGTGTCCGCCACCAATCTAAATCTCAGGTTACCTCAACATCACAGATAATTTGAAAAACTTTCGCCCCTTTTTTGCTCCAAGTGATCGGCAGATTTCATCAAACCACCGTATCCATGACAAACTCACCCCTCCTTAAGCGGTGATACAGAAGCAATCTGCCAACCGAATCTAAGATTACCTCAACACCGAAGAGTATTGAAACACCATATTCATGACAAACTCGCCCCTTCTTTAAGCTGCAATACCGAAGCAACCGCATACAGGGTCTAGACCCTCTAGCACGGATAACCTAAATAAATAAAAAATCCAAAATTTAGAACTTTGGCAAACTGACCTGATGAAAATCGCCGGACCCAGAACCAGCGGAACTCCCGGAGGTGTTACTAACGCGGACCGGAACATTCTCTATGATCCGCCTCAGCTTGATCTCCAAGTCCTCCTCTTCCTCCTGGAGCAGCGGCGCGGTATACTCCACGAGCGCGGTGGAGCCGCCGCCAGCCGGGGGCCTCGGCGGGAGCTCCGACATCGGCTTCTCCGCCGCCGCCACCAGCTGCAGGTCTCCATCCCTGGGTCTGCCCGTCGACATGTGTAATCAGCAAGCCCTAATCCCCGAGGGTCCCAATTTAGGGTTTTCCCCCGCAAATTTTATCCGCCGGGAGCAAGGAATCCAGCTACAGAAGTACTGGAGGATTGATCCGAAGGTCGATGAAGAACGAAAAATGCCACTCGATTGGATTGGATTCGATCAGACGACCGAACTGGGATTGAAGCCGGAGATACGCCGCTGAGGAGCGATGATAGGATTCGAATTCAGGGACGCCGTCTTCTGTTTCCCTCCATTTTGGGCCCTGCGTGCATGAATGCTTCCTCGAGGGAAAAGAGTGATTGGGCCTTGTTTGTATTCCGCGCCATGCCTGTTGACCCGTCAAATATATACGTCGGGTCGGGCCGAAAATTACCTGATTCAAATTGGGCATACCTAACTCTCGATCTCTATATTATTAAAATACTTCCATATATAAAATAATATAGGAAAACTTACGCCTAAACCTTGGTGAGATCATGGAGTCAGCAAGAGTAAGGGCAAGAGATTGAAGAAAGAGACGTGGAAGTAAATTTGGTTTAAATGAATTGTAAACACATTTAATATTCATATTGTATTAAGTTTTGTCATTCTAAATTCTTTTATACTTAATTACTAAATATAATTAATTCATATAAAAACTTGACTCATCAAATATAAGTTAAAATTTGGGTTTTTTTACCCATCTTAACAGGTCTATGTTGCTTGTTAGGTATGCAATTATAAAATTAACTTAATCATAATCAGACTTTTGGATTCATGCTTACTAGTCATTTTTATTTAACTTGATGATTTTTTTTATCTGTGCAATGTAAGCTAATTTAAATTGACCTTTCTTTTATATCTCAATTTTGAAAGTCTAGAGAAAAACAACCGTTTCTCCTCGAACCTCGGGGTCGCATGCATGGATCAAGAGACTGAGCTTGCATAGTAGTTGCCATTTAATTTTTTAATTTTCAAATCTAATAAGTCATATGATTTGACAATTATTAAATAAATAAAGGATATACCGACCAAAAAAATAAATAAAGAATATGAAAGCTTTTGAAAGGATATGATTATTTTGACCTATCTAATCCGGGTGTAGGGTCTGAATAGAATTTTGTATTGACAAGATGTCTATTGAAGGATAGAAGTCCATTTTGACCACACACAAAAAAGTGATTGAAGTCCATGATCCCTATTAAGCCAATGTCGGCTTTGAAATCGATGACTGTGTTTCTTAATAGAAGCTTGTTTTTGGGCAACATTCTTTGTTTTTTTGTGGAAGATGGTACTCTATTCTGTTCGATACCTTTAATAGGTCTCAATTTTTTTCTTTTTTGTGAGTCATCAATTTCGTAACCACCTTGTTCACATTCATCTTTTTATGGGTTGAATAGTCGACTGGTATTTGAGCCAGCTTTCATACAGCTTAACCTAAGAAAAATTGTTCACAAAAATTCTTAAACTTGTTGTACTTTTATCAATACAATCATAGACTTTTTAATTTCACTAATTAAACTCTAAACATTTTCATCTTTTGTCAATTGAGTTTATCCGATCAAAATTGATTGAAAATTACTAATGTGGACTTGATTTTTTTTCTTTTCTTTGTTTTTTTCGGTTTTTAGAGTTAGGGCTTGCGACAATTTGCAATCCTTAAAAACAAAGAAAAGGAAAAAAAATTAAAAAAATACAAATTTCAAAAGATTATTAAAATATCACATTAGCGCCAATTATGCCACATAGCACAACCAGCATCCACACCAACGGATTCCAATTAAAATTAGTCAGATTGACTCAATTAATAAAAGATAAAAATATTTGAAATTCAATTGGAAAAATTAAAAGATTTTGACAATAATACAAAAGATATAAGACTTTTTGAATATCCCCGGAACTAGCCATTTCTCCGGATTTCATACAGCCTAAATTTCGATTAATGGTTTCGTTGGACACGACATAAGATGGAGACACTACCAGAGATAGAGAAACCCAATCTTGTCGGTGTTCAACTAGATGATTGGGTTTTTCTTTAGAGGGGTTTATTAATCTCTTCTTCTCAGTAAACCATGATTTTCTATTCCGTTCAACGCCTCCGGATAATTTCAAATATTTTTTCATTAATGATAAATTTCGCAGCTAGCTTTATTCACGATTCACATGCATTTTTTGTTTAGTGGTCGGCTAGTGTTGGGCAAGTTTTCAAGCACCTTGACCTTAGCCCACTCCTTCAGGCAAAAAAAATTGTATTGCTCGCAGTACACGTATTAATGATTTTAAAGGACTAAACACCGACGGAGGTAGAGGACCTCTCTGTCTGTTTTTTTCGTTCGAGGGCTCTTGAGTTGATATGAATCATATTCACAAAGACTCGGTTCTCCCCATCTCGTGTTTGAGTTCTCTAGACTCAAGAGGATAATCTGGCATAACACATATTTGAATCTTTTTTAACACGATATGTTCTTTTTCGAGGCTTTACTTCATCCCAAATTTTCAAATTTTCTAGATTAGCTCCTAGGAAAGATCTCTATAAAAATCAGCGATGGAAGTCAGTAGCCTATTCATCCTTTGAAATCATTAGGCACTAAGTTTAGCGGTTTTTTGAGATGATTGAATGCCCACGCCTTGTTGCCCAAATGCCTGAATCCTCGTCTCATCCTTTGATATCGTTGGGCGCCTAGTTGGACACCTAGTTAAGTGGACACCTGAGTAACAAAAACCTTGTCGCCGGGTGGCAAAAACTTTGACAAGAAGGAACTTTGTTACTAAAACACTTAGATATTTATAATGAGAGAAATGATATCATTTCTTAGGCCTTCTTATTACAACTATTGATCGATTTTCTATCTAACAGACAATATTGCATGCGAACTCTAGATCTCGACACAATTACTGTCTCATCCATCCCCGAAGATGTTTTATAAGCTTTAAGAAAAAACTCAAGTGAATCGAGATGGTCTTCCTCAATTTTGCATGGTAATTTTTTAGTCACATAATCGTAAGACCATGTCACATGAAATGACATCGTAATAGTTAATCAGGAGATAGACCAACGCTATGTAACTCCTACCTAGCCACTAAAACCAAGCTCGTTCCATGGTCAACGCGAACCTGATTCGAGAAACGAGATAGTCCCTCGAGAGCATGGCATACACGCGATGACAATCAAGGGGGGAATACAAATACAATGCAAATTCCCTTCCGATGATGATACGATCCGAAGGCACATGTGCGAATCGCCAAGCACGTGCATTTCGGCCTCATTTCCCGATGTAGATTTTCGGTATCGCATCGGGCGGAGTTCATCGGATAACCTGCTTCGGCAAAATTTCATTTGCTGTGAGAAAATCCGAACGGCCCATGAAATCGCGGGTTGGAAAATTTCTAGCGATCGAGGGGCAATGCGACGAAAGGAGCGCATGTGCCTTGGAACCACCCGAGCCAAGTGACGGATTTCCGTCGGCGAGAATCTCCCTGCGTTTTAAAATCCCGTCGTCGTCGTCGTGGTCGCGATCGAACGAATTGTGTGTTGTCTCCTATCGAAGGAAATCTCCCCGCCAGAATCCGATGTTTGTTTGGAATTCCGAGGAGATGGGTGTGTGGGATCAATACTCTAATTTGATGTGGAGATTTTTCTGACGTATTGTTAACGATCTCTGATGAAGCCCAGCACCATGTGCACTGCCTTGGGAAAGAAATGCGCATCATTAACCACACTGGGCCTCCTACTATTTTATTTTATTTGGTCGATTTGATCCTATCATTTTCTTTTCTTTTCTTATCCCCTCATCTTTATCAAATCCATATGGAGAATATACATATATATATACGTGCCTGTATGTATATGAATGTTTATGTATTTCCCCATCCTCCGACTTTGGTTAGGTGAAGCATGGTGTTTGAATATCAATATTGCTGGAAAATTACCAATAAAATCGTAAGTCTCTTGTATGAATATGAATTTAATCTTAATTTTTTTTATTTGATTAATTTAGTTCTCGATATTTTAATGATTTACCAATACCGTCCCTTCGATCAATTTTGACCGACAATCGCTGAGTTTGATGTTGACTATCCTATCTAGTATAGGTGATATTAACGTGAATAATTTTCATAATTTTTTTGATAATTTAAAAAAAAAATAGTTCCCTTTCCTTTTTCCTTTTTTCCATTTTTTTCTACTTTCCTATCCCTATCCCCTATTCCTATCGCCAAGGATCCAGCAATGGCTGCTGGTGGTCATTCGCTAGGGGATAGGCGAAAGGAAATATGGAAAAAAGGAAGAAGGGATAAATTTAGGAAAAATTGTAAAATCTGGCCAAATTAACGAAAAGACAATGTTAGCACATCATTAAAAATATTTTGAATTAAATTAAAAAAAATTAATTGAATTGATGTCTAGATAATACGTTATAACTTTTTAGGTAATTATGTAACTGTGAAGATAAGGATGAATTCGTGTCAGATGCATCCGGGACGTAAAAGACTATTCTTTCATCAAACCATGTTTAGTGACATGTCAAAAGTTCTGTCCGAACGAAGCGCGGATTGTCGGGTTCTGCTTTCGGAATTTTGGCCCAAAATAATAACGACCCGAACCGAAGTAACGGAGGGAGCTTTCGGCTTACGGGCCCATCCGGTTCCAGGTTGACCGGGGCGGGGCGGGGTCCACAGACAGAGAGAAGCCAAACACGAAAGTGCGACCGGTCAAAGTTATTATTCAGTGGCACACGTTTTGATCGTGGGTAGTGCCGTGGTTTGACCCGACGGCATTGCGTGTGAAAGCCGGAGGCTCCTAACCGTCGCCGTTTTGTAGGGGGTTGGTACCGACGGAAACCCGTCACCTTTTTTTGTTTTTTTTCACCGATTTTCTTTTTTCTTTTTTATTTCTTTCTTTGTCGTAAAAAAAACCTAAACTATATCACCTATGACACATTTATCTCAAATTTTGTTCGTGATACTAACAACTCTAAACTTATACATATGTGATACGTTTAATCCATACTTAAATTCGTGTAGCATATTTACTCCAAACTTTTTTTGTAACATTAAAATCACAAACTTATATATGTGTGAAATGGGTTTTTAATATTTGGTGTTAAAAAAAAAGTTCGAAATAAAAATGTCATACAAGTATAAGTATGGATTTTTTAATGTCACGAGAAAAAAATTGAGATAAATTTATCACATGAATACAAATTTAAGGTTGATTGTGCCTTAAAAAAAATTAGAGTAAATATATCACAATTGACAAAATTTGAAATTTTCCCATGCTTTTCCTTTCCTTTTCTTTTTCCCTTTCGGTTCTTATTAAAGGTCATCCACACCATTCATATGAATCTAATCCTATTAGGGTTTCCGATTTTGTAAAATTAATTGGCTCCGCGTTTCATACCTATGTTTCGCAATCTACTTTCCATAGTTAGCCTCGATGAACAAGGAAATAAATCTTATACTATTGGTGTGATATGACGTATTAGATATTCATCTCGTGTCAATTTGACACGAATTATGTGTCTCGTGCAAGTCGGCATGTTACGATATGAGGTAATTCATGTCTTGTGGTAAATATTAAATAGCTTACAGTGAATTGAATTTGAATTCGAAATTCCGATAACGTCATCTGAAATGGCAACATAATCTTGCAAGTCGTTTCTCTAAAATTTGTTATGGCAAGCAAAACAATTCAAACGGTACGAATTTGCAATATGGGTTGAGTCGCACGGTAGTGGAAGATAAAATAATGAAAGAAAAAATGTGATCAAGAGAATCGGTTTGAAGTTAACCGAATTTAAGATTTACTAGGCAAGTTTGAAATCATGTTTTATGCATTACTTAGTTATTAATGGATACTGTTCATCTGGTGCCTACGGGCAATATGTTCCTCTCTACAAAAGCCTATTAGGTGCAAAGTTACTTCAATAATCGAACAACCAAATACTTATCTAAGCATTTGACCAATGAACTATTTTAGGTTGGGAGCAGGTCGGACATGAATACAAAATCTTCCATTGCTTATCATTGAATTTCTACAATTACCTTTTTACTTCATCATGCGGTTCTCGCTCATGTGAACGGTGAAGATGCCATGTTAATTTAACCCAATCATATTAAGGTGGAGCATGCCTAGATAAGAATTCACCGAAAATGACCACTTGCAATTGGATGATTGATAAGATCTCAGTAGACCCTAATCAACACATGGGAAAATGACTGCTTACCTAAAAGGTGCGGCGAGAGCTTAGGATTAAAAAATCAAGAAGCTATACATATCCTCAACGTTAAAGAAGAAAGGACCAATTAGATCGACCCTCCCTTTTTTCAAATTGTCCTTTGGCTCCGGAGTTCGAAAAGCATCTCTTTTAGGTCACACGATTTTCGCGCAGCGTAATTCAAAAGTTGCGCGAATTAGAAGGAAGTGAAAAAATAATAAAATATTTTTATTTTTATTCTTTTTATAAAAAGGAGAAGTAAGGGGGATAAGTTAATTCAAAAGTGGTTAAAAAAATAGAATTTGGGGTTGTGCCGTTGGGGATGGGAAGTATAGTCGCGTGGGTCAGGTCGCCAGCCTGGACGGACAGCTCCTCCGCAATCATGCTTCCTCCAATTCCCGCGACCACTTTTGTCGTTTTCCCCTAACTCCAACCCTTGTCCTCTTCTCCACCTCATCCCTTTCCCCTGCCCCCACCTTTTATTGCCTCCATCTCTTCACTGAAAACCCCACAAAAAAAAAAATATATACTATCTAAAAAATTCATAGCCCGTGCTTATTTATTGAGTAACTTATTGCTAAAAGAAGAAAAAAGTTGCTAAAAATTCGAAATACCATGTGATACATTTACCATTGGTCAAATGCTCCATTAGATGATATTTTAAACAATACGATGTGACATGTCACTTAAGTTACATGGGTACTAACACTATTTAACCTCCATCGTCTATGTAAATATCATGGGTCCGTAGTTTTTGTAATCAGTGGAATGTTTATGATCGAGGAAGAACAACCAAAACCCCTGGAATGATCAACATGCTTTCAAAACATTTTTAAGGACGGACAATATCGTAATTATGTTATGGTTTATAATTTTCTCGGCATAAATGCAATAGATGGTAGTTAGGGCGGTACGAGATTCAATCAATGATTGTAATCTGAGCGCCTAAAGTATAAAAGGGGTGTACCCTCTCTCATTTGTATCCATCTAACCATTTAGCAATATAAGTTTCATTCTCTCTTCAAAATTTCTTTTTACGATCTAGATGAGTTGAGTGATTGATCGATCTAAAGAAGACTTAATTTAAGTCTCAACGATCCCAAGCGATCCAAAATATCCTAAGTTGCCGCATAGTCATGATCCCAAACGATCGGCCCATGACATAAGCATATCTCTAATAGTATCATCGATGAAATATTGACGGATGGTAATTATGGTGTTATAAAAAAAAATTAGTTTAAATGGTGACAATGGTCATGATTGAAGGATTTTTTGCCACTGTCTCTCTAAAAAAATTATAATTTTTAATATATTACGACTTCTCATAATCAAAGAAATGAATTTTTATTATTAATACTATAACTACTTTTGTGGGAGACATTCAATTTTATAAGCAAAATAAACCATCATTTTTGGAAAAAATGTTTTTCAAATTTTGAATTTTCATGAAACAAATACACTCCAAATATCTCATCCACGTGTCATGGGTCGATGATTCGGACCGTGCGGCGACTTAGGTTTCTTAAATTGCTAAAATGCCTAATATAACCCTTTTTTGGGAGAGAAGAAACCTTTAGATTACTTGGATGGATATAAGAAAGAGAACATCTATTCTTACATTAGGTCATTTGATTACAACCATTACTCATCTCGCCCTACCATCTATCAACATTTATATCAAAAGAGTTTTGAATCTCGGTGTAGTTACCCTTTTACTCGTCTTGGAAATATTCTAGAAGCCCCTGGGAAACTCTAGTTCACCCGTCCAACACTGCCCTTTGGTCATGGGAATCTCGAGACCATGACACGTATTTTAAACATCAAAATTCAAAACTATTCTTAGAGAGCGGGTTTACACGACATCAATAGTTGTTAACAAGACTCCTTGTTAAAAACTCATCTTAAGTGTACTCAACATGTAGGATTTAAATTTTTAAAATAATAATCACACGGAAATAAAGAAAAAATTAATGCATTCACATTATACACACTCATTCCCACCAAGATCCAAACATTAATTATAGACACATAATCCGATTTTCCTCTGCAATGAATGTTGAGGATTTTGTAAAAAATAAAAACTTCCCAGACATTACACAACGGATTGTATTGATAGAAATAATATATTATATATTTGTGGCACTTTTCGAGTAATGAGTAATCGAAAATTTGAAAATTAAGTTTTCCAAATCAAGAATAAAAATAATTAGGAAGTACTATAGGGATGCCTATTAGTACGATGATTAGCAGAAATTAAAAAAAAAAACAAAAAGAGAAGGTTAATAACTAATCGGAATAATGCTTTCCACGTAGGCTCAGTCAAAACCTATCCTACTAATCCTAATCCTTCCTTACTCGCTTGCTTATGCTTAACACCATCTCCTCAATCTCTCGCGGGTACACAACTTTTTCACCTACTCCCCCCGCCTTCAACTTCCATAACTGTCGTGGACGCCCTCCTAGATAATTCAGGAAACCACCTCGATATTTTCTGTTCCTGCGAGATTTTAGTCCGTTTCTTTCGTTTCGTTATTCTCGCGCCCACGTGGCGGCCCTATGTGGTTATCCAGCTGGCGCGTCCCCTCACCGGTTACCGGCTGGCGCCGGTTCGAACCATCGCTCGTTCGAGCCCCTCCAACGCGACTGGCTCTACCGGTTGCCCCGAGCCCCCTCCTTCCTTATAAACCCCAGCGCTTCTCCCTTCCCTTCCCCTGTGCCTATCGCGCTTCAGTTCTGAGTCGAGCCGCATCCGCAGGCCGACGGCGCTTCCCGGATTTTCGAAGGAAGAGAGATCGATGGAGTCGGACGGTGCGGTGGAGCCGTCGCGGAGGGACACCGATCGGGTCAAGGGCCCGTGGAGCCCCGACGAGGACGATCTGCTGAGGAAGCTGGTGCAGCGCCACGGCGCTCGGAACTGGTCCCTGATAAGCCGGTCGATCCCCGGGAGGTCCGGCAAGTCGTGCCGCCTCCGGTGGTGCAACCAGCTCTCCCCCGGGGTGGAGCACCGCCCCTTCACGGCGGACGAGGACGATCTCATCCTCAGGGCGCACGCCAAGTACGGCAACCGCTGGGCCACCATCGCGAGGCTCCTCAGCGGCCGCACGGACAACGCGATCAAAAACCACTGGAACTCCACGCTCAAGCGCAAGTACGCCGCGGCGATCCCCGACGGAGATTCCGCCGCCGCGGTGCAGCAGCCAGAGGAGAAGAAGACCCGCAGCAGGAGCCCCGGGACCCCGTCGAGCTCCGAGCTGAGCGATCCGGTCGCGCCGCCCGGATCCGATTCTCTGCTGCAGCCCGTGGCGGCGAGGACAGTCGCCGACTTGGCGGCGTCGGTGCGTACTCGGAGCGAGTCGCGGGGCGTGGACGATCGGGAAGCTGACGGTCCTTCGACTCAGCTGTCGCTGTCGATTCCGGGGAGCGAGTCGAGCGAGTCGGGGGCGAGGCGGGAGGACTCGAGCAGAAATACAGGAGCGGCTGTGGCGACGACGTGGTTCGGGCCCGAGTTCACGACGGCGATGCGGGCGATCATCCGGACGGAGGTGAGGAACTACATGACGGAGCTGGAGAGGGGCGGCCCGGCGAGCTGGGGCAACAATGGGGGCTCGAGAAACGACGCCGCGTAGTGAAATCCGGGCCGGGGAGGTGGAATAAAACGAAAAATTTTGGGATGGAATTAAAATTTTAATTAGGCGGAAGTATTTTTGAGGCTGTACATGCAAATACAACAAAGCGAGTTTGAGAATGAAAAATATGATGGTGGGTTTTAGCGTTTTTATTTTTTTTTTATCTTTTTGCGTTCAACAATATATTTCTTCGTAAATCTTTTCAAATATGTATTATATATTTATTTTCCAAAAGTCGGGATTTTCTGTTACCTAACCGATCTCTGTAACGGAGGGAAGACCATTTTGACTATACCTCAGAACCAGATAGAAAGGAATCCTCTGAGAAGGAAAATTAGGAGGGGGCGGTTAGCGCCTTGCGCGTTGCGTGAGCCGAGCGCCAACGGAAAGAACGGGTAGGACTCGAATTGGAAAATCTGGGTTCGGCCCGTTTTGGGGACGCATTTAATGTCGGATTCGGTTTTTGTCCTCTCTCGTATTATTCAAATTAGCAACGCACGTGATATCTTTCATTTTTCTTTTTCTTTTTCTTTTTTTAATTTGCCCGAAGGAGATTTGGATATGGACACGGTGACAATTCCACGCATACATGGGGACTCGGTAGGAAATAGGATTAGCATCGCCCGGTTCGAATGTAAAAGTGTCGTACCCACTTTGTTCAACATGGGATTTGGATATGATCAAGTCATAACGTCTCTCTCTCTCTCTCTCTGGAAGTTGGATGACGTGGTTTACCTTGGGGGTATATTGTTGAGGCGGTTCGATGTTAGATCTTAGGTGCGTAGATGGGTTCTTGGAGGGTAGGTGCTTTTGGAACTCAGCACTCGCAAAAAGACACGCGAGGGATAGGCAAAAAGGGCTGTCGCGGTGATGGATCTGTTTGCAATCATGCAATTCGAGGTGAGATACAAATTGCTTTGAATCGAGAAAATTTTAGTCCTCCGTCCTTTCTCATTCAGGACTCTAACATGTCAGAGTATGCATACCACTACTACTAAACATCGCTCCAAACAATCCCAATTTTGATATGTCGTTAGATATTGAGCCTTCCAATTCCGCTTTACAAGTAACTTTAGATATAATTATGTTTTGCGCTGTATTGGTTTATATTTATTCTAGTCTTCATAATGGATTAAAAGTTCACATAGAAGCATTTGAATGGTTCTCTTCCCCAAAGCACAGCACAACTAAATCCCAATGCATGGCATATCATTGTAAAGAAAAAAGAAAGAAAGATATAACGTGATTTTTTTTATAACAGTGAGAATAATCTTGATCCTATTTTAAATTTCAAGATAAAACTTAACGAAAAAATATATCGAGTTGTCTTCGCATATATGATCAATTACAAAGTAGGCAATGACCAAAATTATATTGGTACTGAATATTTGGAGTTATATCAGCTCGCTTGTAAGGGCAACATCATGCTTAAGCTCAACACATGTAGTCAAAAGTGGTTGCATATTGCAGATGTTTGCCGAACCTTAGGTGGCAACTAAAAACGACTCATTGCTTTGAAATTACGATGATGACCTTGACCACACGACCCGATTGATATAAAAAGCTCCTGACCCAAGCCCAAGAACACTCGGCCGATTTCAGGCTTAGCTAAGCTAGGCTTCGGCCCAATCAAAACGAGTCCGTCTACGCATCAACCGGATCCGATCCGGGAACGGTTGCTCCACCTCCGCCCAATCCCGAGGCTCCACTTCGCATCTCGCAAGAGCAGAGAGAGAGGGAAAGAGAGGGAGAGAGGGCTGACATTCGAGCGAGCGATCGATCGATCAGGAAGGAAGACTGCGCCGGAGAGAGTATCGGAAGGGAGTTCGCAGACTGCGCCGGAGAGAGCGAGAGAGCTGCTTCAATCCCGCGACAGCTTCGATCAGGGAGGAAGCTTCTCGGAAGCGAATCGAGAGAGAGAGAGAGGGGGAGGCAGAGGGAGGATCGGGGAGGAGATGTTGCCGACGGCATCCAAGGGGCGGTCGTCGTCCTCCGCCTCTCGATCGAACAACATGTTTGCTCAATACCTTCGCCGAATCGTCAAGGTCCCTAACTTCCCTCCCTCTCTCTCCCGTTTTCTGGATGCGGAAATTTTTTCAGCTAGTAGCTCAGTAGATCTGATCTCCCCTTGCGGTCGCATCTTTGCACATTCCTCGCCGCTGGCGATAGGACGCTAGTCGAATTGCCATGTGATGTAGGAGTTCGATCGTGCCGAGTGAATTACGCTGAATGTGAACGACTGGTGTTAGACTTTGATTCGTGCACGTCTCGGAAGTTTTCAACGTCTAGCTAACTCGGCGCTTGCGTCGGCTCGTTTCTGCTGGGTCTTGGGGGGCGAAGAAAGCGATGGTGATGCGTGTGTCAACGAAGCTGCGTCATTGGAAATGTTGAGCTGTTTTAGAGGACTCTTTGTTGAAAATTTCTTTTTTTGGTGTTAGTCTGGATATAGTTTGAGCATGGCTTGATCCGTGCGTGAGAAGTTTGAGTTGGAAATTTTGTTGCACTAGTCGATCTTCTGCGTCATGTGCCGAGGTTCCGTAGGGAACAGGGTCCTTGTTATAGCCATCGAGGCCTGACAATTGAATGGCGTGTGCCTATTTTTTCTCCCATCAAGAACTCAGATTGCTCTGCTCTGATATGTCATGCAGCACCTTATAGGTGCTGCAATCGTTGTGTGATCACTTTCAAGTCGTTTTATTTATAGAAGTTTGGAATAGTTTATGTTCTGCATCTTTCACAAATTACATTCAAGGTTGCTTTTTAGGTCCATTGTGGTATGTAATTAAGAGAGGGACCCAATGACATAGCTTGTCCAGAATGTTGTCATGTATTTGCAAGCGACAGTCTAATGTTCCCACTTATTGTTTTTGTAAATAAGCTTGATGAATTAAATAGTAGTTCATATGATACACTTCTGATGATCGCTTGCTTCCGAATTGTCTAGGATATACATTTCATTGATTTGGATCCCAAATGATCCACAAATGGTTGTGTTGGGTGTGATCCCAATTGCAGATTCCTCTGTCGTAGCCTGTTTTCATGTTATGGGCCTATTACATATACCATCTATATTATTCATTATGGTGCTTTTTGCTGGTTCATAAATTTGTTCTTGTTTTACGATTTGTCATATGGTAGCCTGTTATCATGTTATGGGCCTGTTACATATACCATCTGTATTATTCATTATGGTGCTTTGCTTGCTGGTTCATAAATTTGTTCATGTTTTACGATTTGTCATATGGTAGTGACAGCATTAATCAATGATTTATTGGAGATTAATATTTCTTTGATGCTATTGCTTCTTCTTCATTCTCCTGCTTCTCTGCTTAATGCAGTGGCAACAAATGGACATCGAATATACATTCTGGCAAATGCTTCATCTGTGTACATCACCAAAAGTTGTGTAAGAATTCTAATCTTCATCAATGTTCTAGTCATTCTTTTATATCTGTCATTGTACTTTTCATTAAGCTTTGTTTTTTTTTTGGTTGGTGTTTTTGTCTTTTCTGTCAGTGTTTCTCATGGTTGTATTAGACATTACTGATCTTCTAATCAGTCTGGGGTTTTTGAAGTTGGATTGTTACAATGAACTAACTGGATTAGTTTTACATCTTGCATGTGCAATGGGATGATGGATGCAGATATCAGCACACAAAGTATCACAAGCGTAAGTCCTCACATTTACAAGTTCCCATCCACTTGGTTTTCAGTAATTTCAGCTTCAATCTAGTTAATTCAGGCTCTGTGCTCCTTAAATGTATATGCTTCAAATTTTGTACTTTGTTCAGGCAGTTTTGTCACCATAGAATTTTGTGTTGTCAATGAGATGATTTTCTTATTTTTTTATCTTCTCCTTGTTTTTCTCCCCACTTGTTTTGGCTCTTTGTCCTAGCCATTTGGGGATTTATTGTAAGGTATACTACGAAAGTTGCTACCAAATGTTTGATGAGGTCAAGAGTTCACTTTGTTCTTCCTTTCCTTGTCTCAGAAACTAAGAACCAGTGGGCACGTGATGATCCGGCATTTGTGGTGATCAGCAGCCTTCTTTTGGTAGTCGCAGTATCGGCTTATTGTGCTGCGTAAGTTGCATATCTGTTTTTGTTGGCTTCTTTTTATCAATGGGCAGAACTTATCTAGTTGGTTTACACATAACTTATGGTGTAGCATGCTAGAATGGGAAGAAGTATAAACTTTCAAAACTCTTTGGTTCCTAGTCGATTGCATATAGATAGTTTTACATGAGATGCTTCCTTTCATGATTAGCTGCGTGTCTTTGAGTTATTACATATGCTCATGTCATTTGCAAGTCTTTCTTTAGAGAGTTCTTTGCTCATCCATTTTTTTTTTTTTGGGGCATCTGTTCTTTACTTCAGGTATGACCACAGCATTGCACATGCCGTTTTTGTAATTATCTCAGTGTTACTTTTCCATTTTTTGGTGACTGGAGCTATCTTGTCTACATTTTGTTGGTAAGAGCCTCTTGCTTATAATAACTTAGCTGCAAATTTTAATCCTTAAATTTCTTTGGTCTTTTCATTGACGTGGTTCAGGTCAATGAAGCTAATAACTTCCTTCCTGTTTGCCCCCTTAAGGAGATTTATATAGTCTTTATAGAGTTCACCAATAGAAAGGGAAACTGCAATTGCATAGTTGTAATAAAAGTGCATTTGATTTTCCTTTTTGCGAGTTTCGTGAAGTGTGCTTGAGTATTTATTTAGTTGGCTTTAATCATTACCATACGAAATTTATGGAGTCATCTTTGGTCTTTTGGATCCAGCATTGATGATTAGCACTAATAGCCTATTGTGATGACGCAACTGAAAGGTTCTTAATCCGATGCCCAGCAATTGGTTTATTTCTTTGGCATTGGATTGGAACAAAAAAATATGGTGCTGTCTCCTATCTAGAATAACTACATTTGTCCTCTAACTACAAGCTGAACAACGGAAATTTGCTTCTCTGGAAGGACCTGGGACAGATTTTCTGTTGGTGGAGGTTGATCCCCAGTCACTTCCGGTTATCATCTTCTGTGCAAGTTAGATAAAGAAGCAAAGGAAGCCATTTTGCAGAATAAACAAAATATGTCTCCCAATAATTTGTATGAGTTAATATTTAGTGCTGTATTAGTGTAATATCCACTTTTATTCCTCGATTTTCTGGCAGGTTCTTGACGAACAGCTATCTTCGGGAGGAGGTTCCAAATAGTCATGTGGTTGAACAACGCGTTGAATGGCAAGTCTTGAAATTCTTTCCTTATGTTTAGATGTTCAGCATCAATTTCTTCAGTATAGCTGAAATATTTGGTCCTTGAAACTTTCAACTTTGGCCCTAATTTTGATCATGTTGAGATTTGATTTATATGATTCTGCACTCTGTTAAGATGATAATCTCACTAGCATCGTGGCAGATACTTTCATTTTTCAACTTACTCTCAACTCACTAGCTTGAATCTAGATTAAATTGATGGGCATCAAAGCTCAGATGGTTTTTGTTACTAATAGATGTTAATTTTTCTTGTTCTTGAAGGCTCTATGCGTTCGATGTACACTGCAACTCCTTCTTCCCTATGTTTGTTTTACTATATGGTATTACCCTAAATCCATACATGTTCTCACAATCTTTAAATAGCAGTATACCGGTGTTGTCCATTAACAACTGATGCTGTGTATGATATGGCAGTGATACACTATTTCTTATCTCCTCTCCTGGTAGCCCATGGCTTTATTCCTGTATTGCTGTCAAATCTGCTTTTCATGGTGGCGGCTTGTTACTACCATTATCTAAATTTCTTAGGTTATGATGGTAATCTCTCTCTGTCTCTGTCTCTGTCTATGTTTCTCTCTCTAAAATTAGTCCTACAGTGATAAATTTCTTTCACTGCAGTGCTGCCCTTTTTGGAGAGGACCACTTTCTTCCTATACCCAATTGGTGCTGTCATCGTCCTTTGTCCTATTTGTAAGTTGTGGATATGAATCCTCTTTGTAAGTTGTTATTCACGACTTCCATTTCAAGCGCCTTTATCATTTATTTGCATCTTAGAATACTTTCTTTTATCTGCTTTGCAGTTATGTTGAGTGGGTTTAATCCATCCAGATATTTCATGAACATGTATTTTAGTCAGAGACTATGATTGGTTCACAGCTAGCGCATCGGATGGTCCATATTTTGGTCACGCAGGTGGTTCAACAGCCTCAATGAGTGCCGATCCATTGTAGTTTTCGTTCATAGAAAGGACGCAGCACTGCAATGCCAAACAAGCCACTGTAGTTTTTCTTTGAGGCTTCTTTTCTTCGAAATTCCCTTGTCCTTCGATGCACGCCTTACACTCCACCGTAATCTTACATCTCCTCCATATTTCAGGATTTAAATTTTTGTAACAGACTCATGGTTATTACATGTCAGTAGGAGTTGCACAGAGAAACTTGCAGTGATGAAAGAAAAGCTTTCTTTCCATTTGCCCCCATGAATATATTCCTTTCCTTTTTTTTTTGGTCGGACCCCAAGAATATATTCTGAAGCGCTTGCATATCATTTGATTTCAATGGTTTCGATTGCAAGCACTCCCTGAGGCATGCATTAGCAGCGGGGCCTTCCAAGCAGGAATCAGCAACACTCTAGTCATGGATGAGAAGCGATACGTGGCGATTTCCTTTTGCGAGAAATTGACAATTTCAATTGCGTGTTCTGAGTAGGAATCAGTATAATAAACAGTCCAGAGGCAAGAAAAGGAAGAGAAAACAGGGTAATTTCACTTGTGGCTGATAATCCCTGAAGAACATAATATTATTCCCATGTGGAAGGGTGAGATGTCTATCGTTACATCAAATGGCACGCTTATCTTGAAAGATAAGAAGGCGTCTTGTCTTACATTGAATGTTAAATCAAGCAGGATCCATTTGGCGTTTTCAAGGTCACTTTCATTCTGGTGTGACCTTCAATTTCGTGATCACCTTGTTCCGACTCAAACTTCATTGATGTCATGTGCACGTAGAAGTGGACATCATCGGACCCCCCAAAAATAAAGGGAAAGTGCCCGACTTTTATCTGCCTCTTCAATTAGGGACGGCAATAAAGTCCTGGGGGCGTGCCTTATCAAAGTCGTGGGTTTTGGTGGTGGATGATGATGATGATGATGATGATGATTATGATGTTTGAGAGGCGAGAGTTGGTGAGGGTGTGTGCCCAGCGGGTTGACCCGGACATTAGCAAACCGTGGGCGTGAAGTCACGCATGCATCATGTCCTTTGCTCGAAATCTCTCTCCTGAGAAATCATTTTCCCTCTCCTTTTGACTTCGCCTCGCGTGTCTGAAGGGTCGCTTCTCGAATGCGCGTCGCGTCGTGCCTTTATTGCAGACAAGGTTTGTGCTTTCCCACGCCTCCTAGTACCGGGATCGACCTGGAACCACAGGAAGATCGGGACAATGGTTGTCGTTTTCAGTAGATCAGCTGGGAACCGCAGAAAGATCTGAGATGAATGGTCGCCATTATTCGCGTCTCTCCGGAGTCGCCCACAATGCGTCCTTGATTGAACCGGAAGCTTGTCGAGTTCTATTGACGTTTTCGACGCTAATTAGGTAGGAAAGCATCCTAGCCCCCACTCTCCACTCTTTTTATCTTATTTTTGTGCTCACTTGGGATAAAAAACTCCCCGCTGTGAAAGCGATATTGACCTTTGCTAACTTATGACAAGATGGTGAGGAGAGCCCGATCCACCAGGAATTAAGATAGACATTGCATCACTTTCATTCATCTGAGTTAGGTGTAGGGTCTCTGTCAAAAAGAGAAACTCACCCACCCCTCTAGAAAACACGGAACAAATCCAATTCAACGTGCTTCCAGAGTCCAAATAGTCAATTCATAAATGAGAAAATCATTACCACGTTCATCATCGAATAAACAGTCGATGAGGTCTATATTTTCGATACAAAGACAGTAAGAAAATAATATTCTCGGGATACTGAGCATATGAGGAACTCGAATTTAAAGACAAGCGCGTCGATTTCCTGTTGAATTATGGCAGAAGGAAAATAAAACATTGATGAAGGGCTCATACGGATCCATCGAGCTTGCTTCCCACGACGTCCACGACGAACCTGTATCTGACATCGTTCTTCTCGAGCCTCTCTAGGGCCGTGTTGACGTAATCCATCTTTACCACTTCGATCTGGGAAGTCAATTCCTTGTCTTTGCAGAACTCAAGCATCTCCTCCATTTCCTTTATGCTCCCTATGAAACTCCCCGTGATCGACTTCCTCCCTGCATGTCATAACCACACAAATGAAGCGACATACAATTTCTTTGAAAGACCGTCAATCCAAGAGAAGAAGATTTTGTATCTGTTCGCAAAATGCCAGCAAAAAACATCAGACCGTGATCACAGCATATGATATAATAGCCGTTTTGGAGTAAAATATGACAGACTTCACGATGGATTTTCCATATGGTACAGAGGCAGTATAAATTTCCTGGCACAGTGGCTGCCTCTGTCTTTATTGATGCACAGACTAATCCATTCAAAAACTGCGCTCAAGAAAAAGAGAGGACAGAGAATTTACCAAGCATAACCATGGGACTGATAAATTGAAGAGGAGCATTGATGACACCAGTCAAGATCAGCTTCCCATCAAGCTTCAACAAGGCCAGGTAAGGCTCGAGAGGATGAACCACAGGGATAGTGTCAAAAATGTAGTCGAGTGAATCGGCAGCCTCTTTCATTCCATTTTCATCAGAGCTCACAAGGTAAGCATCGGCACCCAGGTGCTCCAACGCCTCCTTTCTCTTCTTATCAGAAGAGCTAATCACAGTCACATGGTGTCCCATGGCCTTGGCTATCTTCACCCCCATGTGGCCAACCCCTCCAAGCCCCAGTATCCCTCCTCTCAGCCCACTTTGCTTGAACCCGAAGTGCACCAGAGGGCTGTACACGGTCACGGCAGCGCACATCAGTGGCGCTGCCTGCTCCGATTCTAACCCATCTGGGATTTTCACCACAAACCTGAAGGGCAAAGTACCCAATTGGACCAGTCAATTCTCCCATCAATTTCACTTTGTATGGTTTTACATGCAATGCTGCAGAAGTAGGCTTAATCTGTTCATGCGTCTTTCCTATGATCATTCCACTTAACTAATTCCCAGGACCTTCGAGTTCTCCAACTAGTTTAGTAAATTTACATACACCGTCAAGTCTAGTCATGACATTTGAAGTATATAAGTGCTAAAATTGACAAGACCAGAGATGTTTCTTTCTGATTTATTGTTCATCAAGTTGAATGTGGTTTTGTGGAGCATTAACATTGACCCAAGATAAATTAATTGCAATCAAAAGAATCAGCAATGGAAGGGGTCTAAAACAGAGCATGCCCACTTTTCGATCAGCTTTAAGAAGATGGGTGGCATGGTGCCCTTACATTCTTTCACCATTGGATCGAAGCACAACACATCTCAACCCGGATGTTTTCTAGTTTTTGCTTTTTAATCCAGTGGTAAAATTCTGAGCACGCGAGGTGTCCTCAAGGGATCATTATCTCTACCCCATTGGGCAGGCTATTGCAGCACAGAATTAAGAGAGCAATGAGAGGTATGCAAGTGCTCACCTTTGGTCAACAACTACCTCTCCAGCAAAACCACCTTGAGTGGGCTTGCCATCGGTGTAAACGTCATTGTAATTCCAAATCTTCTTGTTGCAATATTGCTCCTGCTCGGATTTGCAAGGTCCACAGCTTCTGCAGCACCCAACCACGATGCCGGTCCCTACTCGGTCACCAACTTTGTATTTGGTCACATCTGATCCCACCTCCAGAACCTCACCCACCACTTCATGCCTGAAAAACCTCAGCAAAAGAGGGGAGAGAATTATTAGAAAATGAACAAACACAGACAAGGATATATCAGTCATAAATGCAAGAAAAGACCTACCCAGGAACCATGGGGTAGTGGGACATGCCAAGATCATTCTTGATCTGGTGAATGTCACTGTGGCAAATCCCGCAGCACAACACTTTAATGTAAAGATCTTCCGGGCCTGTGTTCCTGCATGTTGGATTTGGACAAGCAAAAACAGAAAAGAAAAAGGAACGACATCATAAACACCACCGAACTTAGATGCTTGACTATCTTTATTAATTCTGAAAAGGCAAGTTCTTGAATCTACCTGAGGCTGTAAGTGTAAGGAGAGAGAACCCCAGACGGGTCTCTCGCAGCCCAACCCGTGGTGGTCCTCTCGTTTTCAAGGCTGCCCATTTTGCTCAAAGATTCAAGCTTTTCAAGGTGATGCTCGGACAGAGAGATACCACAGAGGCGTTTACTACTTGCTGCTTATTGTAAGGAGAAGTTGCAGGATAGGAGTCAGAGGTTGATGAACGATGGGAATATTTATATGTAAATATGGACAAACAACGCTACCAGAAATGAAGGAAACAGAAAGGACAAAGAGAGGGGAAAAAAAAAAAACTAGGAGAGATGGCTTGGGCCAAAAGTGACACCTCAGCAAGCATATACCTAACTGGGGTGTGGTAGGTGAACCAGTGTGGTGGGTTAAGTGTCAAGACTTGGTTCTTTAGCCATTCCCAGTTTCGGGGCTCATATCCTTAAAGTTTTATTGACATGAGAAATTGATATAAACTCTTCCTAATTTAGAGATAATGGTACATGTTTATATGTATGACTGCCCTAGTTATCTGCTTTTGCCATTCCACTGGCTCTCTGAGAGAGAGAGAGAGAGAGAGAGAGAGTGTTTTTGTTGTGGTTTTCTTTTGAGTGGGTGAAGGTTTTGGTATGTGACTATTTAATCTTGGGGGTACAGGTAGGTGATATTTAGAGACATCCAGCAGCATTAACGTTTTCCCAAACCATTTGAGTTTAGAAAAACATGAAGATGAAAAAAAGATGAAATGTGCGTGCCTCTGAACAAAGTAAAAACTTGATTTTTCAACGGTTGAGGTTTTTGAATGTCCAATTTTATGACCCTATATTATTGTTATTTGTTGGATTCTATTGGATCATGCTACATTTTCGTAATAAGCTAATGTTGTCTACAAGAAAATCCATATCACGATTGCACTAATTTGCTCACTAAGCCAATAGCCTAACTCTTATATATCCCCCTCTCCCTCGACCTAATTCAAGAATGAGATGCCGGCATGGCAGAAAAACGTTATCCATCTAAAACAATTGTGCTAAATCACAATATTGACTCGGCAACAACAATTGCTAAAACGAAAAAAATGTCAGGTGTTCACTCCTCCACTCCTCTTACACACCAGCCTTGGGGGTGGGTTAAGTGTCGAGAGCTGTTTTTTAATCTTTCCCAGTTCCTGTGCTCATACGCATAGAGTTTTAAAAATAAAATAAAATTCAAGACATAAATTAACACGAGAATGTTATAAACTCTCCCGAACTTTAAGATGATACAACATGTTTATTTCTAAATTTTTGTAACATATATGTTAGACCGCCCTAATTATCTGCTTTTGCCATCCCATTGGCTCACTCTCTGAGGGAGTGGGGGGGGTTGTGATTATTTAATCTTGAGGGTACAATTATTGTGTGGTACAATCATATGCTGTCGTTTTCTTTGAGCGGGGTTAGTTCCTGGTATGTAATCACTCACTTAATCTTGAGGGTACAAATAGGTGACATGGAGATGCCTACTGTCCGTCAGCAATGTTAACCTTTTTCCAAGCTTTGGGAAAAATGATATAAGTAGTTTCTGAATTTTGGTTTGATGTGCAATTTGGTCATTGAATTTTTGATTTGTGTAATATTGTCTCTAAATTTTTAATTTATTCAATATAATTCATAAAATTTTAGTACATGTTCAATGCAGTCCCTGAATTGTATAAAAATATTTAATGTACTTAAACTATACTGAATATGTAACAACAATTCAATGATTAAATCGAACAAATTAAAATTTTAGGAATTTTATTGCATATTACGCTCATTAATCATATTGAATAAATTAAAAGTTCATGGGTCAAACTACGCTTTGGATTAGAGTTTTTATGGACTTTTATTGTCATTATTCCTTTGAGTTAAGAAAAGCATGAAGATCAAGAAGGATGAAGTGTGCATCTCTTCAATAAAAGAACAAAGTAAATGCCCAATCTTTTAACAATTGAGGTTTTACATGTCCAATTTTATGGCCCAAAATTTCGTAGCCTAACTCTTATTATGTAACCCCTCTCCTAATTCAAGAGTGAGATGAACATTGTTATTCACATGAGATGTCGGTACGGGCACTAAAACGTTACTCATTCAAAATGAAATCTGTCCCAAATCACAATGGCAAGAGTAGACTCTACAACAACAATTGCTAAAATAAAAAAGAAAATGTCAGGTGGTCCACTCCTCCACACCAACCCTGGCTGAATAGTTCAAGAAAATGCATTCGGAAACAGACTCTCCCTCTTCCATGGGGCTCAAGAATTTTCCTCCCCACCTCATTTCCTCTTCTTTCAATTTGTTTTTTTTTTAAATATCTGATCTTGGATTGCCAAGAACTTGCCCAACCAGAAGATAATTCTCTAAAATCCCATCTGGATCGCCAACATATAATTCTTCGAATGCGTGCCAAAATTGTCCGTCGAATCGTTTACTTTTCAAAAGGGCCTGGGAGAACATGGGTCAGAAGGGGACGCGCCCCTTCGTGGTTGGTGGAGTAGGACTAGAATATATGAAATAATCTTTGTCAAAGGAGGCAACATGGGAATAGGATGCATTAACATTACTCATCTCTGACGTGGACAAGCCGAAAAATGGCTGGCCAACTTTCATCGTCAGATCTGAAGTAGGTGAAGACCAAGTCTCCCTTGATCTGTCCTCTCTCTCTCTCTCTCTCTCTCTCTCTTTTATATATATAAGGAGGAATCAAAGAAATTCTCGATCAGATAAGGGCTGCATTCCATTATGGGCCGCAAGATTGAAGCCTCGGAGGCCCAAAACTGGAAAATTTGGGCTCTTCCTGCTGCTAAAGGCTGGAAGCCCAATAAGATGAAAGGCCCATTTTTCCTTTGGGCCAGGGCCTTGCGGATCCGCGACTTATATCGTATCGACTTCAATTGTAAATGACAGAAACTCTGGCGAGAGCCTTGAGAGAGAGAGAGAGAGAGAGAGAGAGAGAGATGTCGGCAACAACTTGAGATGCTTATGAAAGAAATGGGATTTCAATGACCCAAACTGTTGTCACATTCTATAGCATGTCTTAGTATCGACATGAGACACAAAACCACAAGGAAAATGTGTTGGATACATATGACTGCATGTATTATTACTACTACTGAAATACATGTTAAGTAACCATGGATACAACTTGATTATGAAGGAAATGGGATTTCATTGACTGTTGTCACATTCTATAGCATGTCTTAGTATCGACATGAGACACAAAACCACAAGGAAAATGTGTTGGATACATATGACTGCATGTATTATTACTACTACTGAAATACATGTCGAGTAACCATGTAGAGGTTTAATGATACTATAATGCATATCGTATAATATTTTCGAAGTGATCATTTGTCGTTATGTATTCAATGTCAGTTTAGTAAACTGCCATAAAAGTTTTGGTGTCAAATGACTGAGAATGTGTGATGGAATTTGAGGATGAGATTAGCTAAGAATCACCACGAACAAACCGATACTAGTGCATTAATCATGCTAGTGCCCGATGCCTGGGCTAGGGCCAGATGTTTTATTCCACCCGATGAATTGTGCCAGCTTCCGGTACTTGTGCCCGGGACCCTTGGGGCTTGGCCCTGACTCCTTGATCATGATCTTGAGATGCAAACAGTTCAACGAGCCAGGCAAGCTGGTGGTCATGCTCTTAAGGCATCTAGCTTCAGTCTTGAACACAGCACAAGTCATCAGGAGGAGGAGGAGGAGGAGAAAGCAGAAGAGCTGAACTGAAAGAGGCTCTCGATCTTGCCATCTCAGGTAAGTGAGAAATGCCACGAATATGTGAACCGTGGGACTTGGGTGAGGGTTTCTAACAAGGATGGCTGGGTGTGTTTTGGTGGGCAAGTGGCGTGCCAAAATAATGAGTCTCCCAGTGCCTTTAAATAGAAGTATTCTGGGCCTGCTCAGCTGTAGTTAAAGTCCCGAGGTCAAATCAAAACTGGGGGAATACTGCCAAGTATCTTTTCTCTATATTCTAAGTGATTGATGCGGGTACTTGCTCATTACTGTGAAGAAACTGATTGTCAAATCTCTGTAGAGTGATCTTGCCTTGATACGTTACGTCTAATCTTGGTCTGGCCCTTGCTTCCTTGAGACATATGATATTAGTGATGGATTATTAACGTTTTTTTGGCCTAAGTTGGCATATAAATAAGTAAGAAAGTCAGACATGGAGTTGCTTGTCGATGTTTGGGGTGTCTTTTGGAACAAGTTTTGATGTCAAACCAATACATGCCGTCCTTTTCAGCCCAAAACTCTTGAATACTACAGTATCAAGATAAGTGGAATAGCTAAGCTACTTCGCATGAGTCCATTTCAAATGTCTTTTAGGAGCATCAATGCTTGATAACTGGAAAACTTAAGCCTTTTTAACTTGAAATTTAACGGTACCTTGAACTTTTTTTTTATTTTGTTGACTTAGTTGGTTTTTTAAGTAACGTGGAACTTAGGGATAGTAGAATGTAACTACGATGGACTCAACCACAAAACATAATTTTTCCTAATTTTCTTACATTTAGCATCAGTAACACACATCAACCATCCTCATAGAACTACTTTTCCATGAACTCGGATTCTTGTCGAGAGCTCTCTCCTATGTAAAACAAATTAAGCAGTCCATTGGATCTGATTTCATTCTTATTCAAATTATTCTGGGCTTAAACAAAAGATTTACACCTACTTCATTCTCCTATCTCAATAGCTCCCAAGTTGGACTAAATAATCATACGCAAAGGATCTCGAAGCCTTAAAATATTTCAAGGCAACCCTTTTTGTGCAATCATGATTAAGGAATGACAAAACGTGATCAACATAGTACCGATCTCGTAGCTAGCCTAAACCCTAAAATGAGAGATGGGCCGTTTCTTTTTGGCCATTCATGGCTACAAAGTAGAGGGAATTATGCCAGGCTTCATGCCCTAGGGATGCTCAAAGCTCTCTCTTTTTCATTCTGTAGCATCCGTAGCTGCTTTGACCTTGGACGGTAGGAATCAACAGCTCGACCCACAATGCTCTTATCTTTCAAGTTATGAACCCCCTACAACGACATTTGCTTCATCCTCACGTCAAGCGATTATAACTTTTCTGCAGAATTCAACTGTACGAGCTTTGGCTTCATACGATGGAGCAAACATATATTAGACTTTGAATCCACTATGAACAGGACAATCTTGGAGGTCCATGCACATGGCCAGAAAATTAGTAAGTCCATATTTTCAGCTGGTGTCATCATAAGCAGTGGCGGCGGGCCACCCATACCATACCCACCTGTCCCCGTCTCGATCTGCATGGCTTTTCTCAAGGAGTTAGGAGGGAGGCTCAGGTGGCAGAAGACGCGATTGAGGTCAAGGGGGGGGTCTTATTACTTTACGCAATGTAAAAGGTCGTCTAAATCTGATGTTAAGGGAAAAGGAATCTGCAGTTTGGAACATTTCACTTTCAGACATTCCGCCCATGTACTGTTTTCTGACCCTATTTGGCAATGATTTGACTCCCACTGAGGAACTTTTCTTACTCTAAAGGGGCTAGGAGAATTGCAAAACGGACTTTAACATCTAAAGCTACAATTTCTTTGGGGCAGCACTATTATCATACTCATTTTAACTAAAAATTAACAATTTTCTCAATGTTAAGTGACATTAGGATGAAGGCTAAGTTGATATTCTGTTGGGAGTGATAATGTAATTTATGTTGCGAAGCTCATAAGAGAAATGGTAGAGATAATGTAAAATAGTAAAAAAGAGAAACAAGAATTTGGAGAGAGAGGGAGGTCATTTGATGAGATAACTAAGAATGTAGTGTTTTATTCAAAATGGAGAGAAAAATAAAAGATATTTTAACAAGTGAATTATAATATAGTCGATTTCATGAAGATTAGTACAAGATATTACTTGATTACGTGATTATGATTTGCAATTTGAATTTATGTAGTCCCTATCAAGAAGTTGCCTTATAAACTATAAAGTTTTAACAATTTGAAAACCATGAAATTCTCCGATTTGTGCCAGCATATTGGGATCAAGAATTTTGGTTGCACATTCACCTACTCACAAAGATCGAACCATTGGTGTGATGCCATGTGGAAATCTCAGTTGACTTGAGGTTTGTTCCTTAATATGGAAAACCCATTTGAGCTTTTCGCATGCATGCCCCGCTTAAAATTGTATTTGAGATTGTCCCAATCTTTCAAGTCATTCCATGAATGTTGATTCCCACCAGAATTATATCTTGTCAATGTCATGGGATGCCTCAAACTGTAGAAGTAGATTGGCCCTTTTCTTTCTTGGTTCAAATCCAACTATAATTGACTCCGACTATATACCTTTTAGATCATATTATGCCAACTCAATCATGCGAGTAAATCATACCCTCATTTAACATACACAGATCATCGAATGTCAAAATATATTGATTGGTGATCTAGAGCCAGTAGGCACTAATTAGTTTTGCAAAGATTGGATAGGTATTATGTGCTTGCTTGTTCCATTCTGATACATGGCTCTATCAGCTCCTATTTTCAAGGAGTAATTTCAGTTTTACGGGGAACCGGCCGTATGACAGTAACCCTGCCTTGCACTAGTAGCTAATTTGTGTGGCGGCATCTCGTGTAATTCAAACCTCCACATGCCTCATGAACAGTTGACAATCGCCACCTTAAAAGTCAAAGAACAAATCTTTCTCCTTGCACAAAGCAAGCAAAAGCTTGTGAACAATCAATCTGAAATGGCGAGACCAGCGAAGTCTGTCAACCTCCTTTTCCTTTTCCTTCTACTTCTGCTGGTTTTCTTGTCTATGTCCATGACTGCGATGACGGAGGGTCGGCTGCTGGCGGCTTCGAGCTTGGATGGGAATGTCACCGGAAGGGTTGGGCTTATTCCTGAGGAGTTGTCTACGAGGGAAGCGAGGAACTTGGGGCCAAAACCCGTCAGTAGAGGACGTAGTTTTAAACAGCTTCAAATTCTAGGAGGGATCAAGGACTCTGGCCCAAGCCCTGGCGAGGGACACGGATATGTTAATGGTGGGAATCAGTGAGTTCTTCCATGTTCCTAGGTTATAATGCGTCTGTAAAAAGCATTGTAGAATTTGTCATTGGGGGAAGACTATGAGTCTGCCCTCATATTCAATTGTTGCTCTCTCCCTTCTTTTGCTGGGCTATGTAAACTTGGTAGCAGTCGAAGCTTGACTGAAGATATCATTATCCATCTCCTTCTGCTTTCTGCTTTCTATTTTTCAAGTACACACTGATAATGACGATTCACAATTGATATCCTAACGGAAACGAGCCATCACCGTGCTTACAGGGAAATACAGGCGTCTCTCTATCCTTTCCTCACTTATATACTTCCAGTTTTGGTAACAATATCCGAAGAAACGCATGATGCAACCCTGCATTACAGATGGGATGGGTGTTCTGCATATCCCTCAATTAATTCTGCTTAGAATATACATATCTTAATTACCAATTTCTCAACCTTTTCAAAAGAGCGATTTCTTTATAGATATGAGGGCGAATAGGTGATCTTTGTTAACAATAAAAAAAAATAAAAAAAATAGGTGATCTTTGCATAGAATTCACATCTTCCAACTAAAACATATCCCTTGGTTGATGAACAACGAATTTCCGTAGAAAACAGGACACATGGCAAATCAGCATTTGCCTCGGAGACCCAGGCTGGGTCTCCCCAAGCCATGTCAGCATCCACTGAAACCTGGCCCAGTCGCCAGTCATATCGCCATCTGATACTCAATCTTGATGCTCAAATGGTCCATCTGTTAAGAAATCCAAGGGAAAATGAAGATAATAACTTTGCATTACATGACCACAAAAATGTGACTAAAATCTTATGTACAAGACGTTTTTGGTAACCTCATTTACATTACAAGGTAGCTTCCTAGTGATGATAGCCGCTAGATGGTTAATAAATTATGATCACAGTAAAATAAGAACATGGCTGGGAAAAGCAGAAGCAATATAAGGATTAACCTCTACATCCACAATTTGTAGACCTTAATCTTCATCTTCATAATCATCTGAGTAATTCTCCTCACTTTCTTGCTCATATATCTGAAACTCTCCATCGCTCCCATCAGCATTTTGCACGTCAAAACCATGCTCCATGGAGGGAAAACTGCCGAAGAGCTCCTGCAAGTAGGTTCTAGAGATGTTTTCCATAGGTGCATCTAGCAATATATAGGAAATTGACTGGTTACTGGTCTATATTGGCAAACATTCACTGAGACTCATGTCTGAATAAAATGAGCAGCTGTCGAACATTCATGAATGATGATTTTGGATTTGAATATAAACCAAGGATACAAGGAAATGACTGCAGAGATATGTCACCCTCCTCAGCCACCTAGAAACAGGAAAACACAACTTCAATTGGTAAGGAATTGAATAAAATGTAAGAGAGACTGAAAGGGCTGTTTAATTCACGCAAAAAGAAAGTTGAACAAGTATGAAAGCATCACTAACCGCATATGCATCAACATCCTCTTCTCCAGCATCATCAATCTCTTCTTCCTCTTCATCATAATCAGTATCTATTACTGGATTTTCTTCACCTGAAGATTACCATCCATCATTCCAAGTGAAAACTTAAAACAAGAGTTGCGTTGCTCTATTTTAACAAGCTTCACAAAAATAACCTTGCAGTGGGAAAAGGCAACATCAAAGAAAAAATATTAGGATGGAAAATTGATAGCAACCTTTGTCTTGTTGGTCTTTCCTTTTATCAATCTTCACGGTGTTGTCAAGAAACCGCATCTTTTTGGACTTCTCAAAGCGTTCTGAAGCTAGTTTCAAAAAGCTCTCTGCACCAGGTTTTGGGTACAAAGACAAGACTCTCATCATAATACGTTGTCTCAAGCTATCAAGCACAGGTTCCGAGAACCACCCTGTTTTAAACTGCAAATGACAAAACAATGGAATTTGCCTCAAACATAATCAAGAAAGACAGAATTGGTTTATTTAGATATTACAACCGTGTCTTAGTGTTGTGTAGATGCAATTGGGGGCAGAGCATAAATAAGGAGAGGGAGAAGCCACTCAGGAAAGGTGAGAGATGGGGTCAAGGCAAGATAATCAGCCAGTTCACATCTATCCAGAATAACTAAAGATAAGCTAACCGTGCAAGTACTCTTCCCTGGGGAATTCCTTATCTCTTGTTGAATGTATTCATCAACAAGTTCACAGAATTGCAACGATACATGGTACTTGCGAGGGAAAACACGAAAAGCACATATATCCTCCCACCTAGGCTCCAACCTATAGGCAAAAGAAGGGATAGAAAGATATCATTAGTAGTTAGAAGTCGGTCCAACAAAATTAAATACTGAGAGCATGTGAAACAGGTTAGTATCCTATACAACAACCCTTTCTACCAAGGCAGTTCAGCATTACTGCTGCAGGGTTGATAACAGCAACAAAATTTGCTAGAATGACCCAAAGGGGCTGTAAAAGAACTTACTCATCATTGGCTGTTAAATCATAATTACTTTGCAATGGTTGTGGCACTCGAAAATCAATTCCTTGATATCTGCTTTGTCGGCATTAACACATTAATGCATAAACAAATAATACCATAATAACTAATAATATCTAACTAGGAGTTTTGTCAAGGCACTGACAACAAAATTTACTGAGAGAATTGAACTAGAAACTACACAACATGGATAGTTCAAAATTGACATGATTTCACTCATTCTAATAAAAAAATATTCATAAACTCATTTAAACATTGTGGCGATGGCATGAGTAACTGACAAGAATACGATGATGCGAAACATACTATCAATTCTACTTCCAATCCCTATCACTACTAGTACATAGAATATGTACTGTCCAAAGAAATTGCAAGTCTCTCCTCTGTCCCCAACCCCTTGTGTTTCTATCATTAGAAGCATAGGAACAGAAAACAGACAAAACATATAGACCCATGTTTATCCTTTGACTGACCTATTCACCCAAAATTCCTTGATGGTTTCACCTTGCATAGACATCTTGAGAACATAGTGGAAGAACAATGTCTATAGAGAACAATTACAACAAAAGAAGAACAATGTGAATAGAGAAGGATCACAACAAAGGATTTGTCTTAATAGAAACCTCACATGTGAGATTCGGGATCTTCACGAGGATCATATCCTTTCCTTATCCAGAACTTCAGAAATGGCCCATTATTGAAATAGTATGCCACATTTGTGAGAAGGCTGCAAGATCTGACATATTAAAGGAAATTATTCGACGTATATCTGACAGAAGAATAATCAAGATCATCACATACTAGAATTTGAAGACACATCTCAAAATAAGAAGAATGCTGACAACCTTTTGAGCAGAAGAACTCCAAAGTTCAAACCTTTATCTAGCAATCTTTCATAAAGAGAATTCTTGGGCCATATGGGCCGCTCCTCAAACAATTTAGACACAGCCATTTGCCTCTCCCATTCATCTGATCCTTGGATTAGTCGCTCCTCCCAATTTATTATCTTTGGGATCTGTATGGATGATTAAGTGAAACAGATATAGAACAAACATAAATCTGCATGCTGCCGTAAGAATATGTTCAGTATAACTAAGAATGGCGTACAAAATAAGTATACTGAGCAATTTGGAGATGGGCAAGTCATGTTCAAGACTCATTAAAGATTATGAGATTGCCACATCACTCAGTATACCTAGTTTGGAAACTATGCTAGTATACCCATTACCCAGCATCATTCAACTAAGAAATGAGGATATCTTTGATCTTGAAATCAAGTGCCAGACTGTTCTCCACAAAAACCTGCAAAAGAAGGAATGCAGCCTCCTTAAGATTGTTGTACATATATGATTCTCTTACTTTACTGTCTTCCAAAATGAATCTTTTCAGATGGTATTAGTGAGAATTGGCCTGCAAAGTAAACCTCAACGTGCTCAGTGGCTGTATCCTGTTTCCTTTTTAAATTTGAAGTGGCTGGGGGACGACTTAACCTGGAAAATGGTGACAAGACCAGAATACATGTTTAAAATGGAGGATGGCTCTTGATGTTTTTCTACTTATACATAATACATAACGAATCATTCTTAAAATCTAAATTGTCTCTGTAAGAATATACAGTTCCTCCATTTTGTTATTAATTATCATTTCTTATTGCCATTTGGTATTGCCCATCCTTCACAGCATGAATTCATAATCCCTCATGTCCTTGTTGCCCTCTCGTCTCTTATTTCTTCCATTACCTCAAAATATTACCCACTTTACTTCTATTACTGCACGGCATTCAGGGATTATGACAATCACAATGCATACACTGGATGGGATTCAAAATATACCCAATTTGTTTCAAATGTCAAAAGGTAAGTGGTTTTTCGAAATACAGTTACGATTAGGGGTGCGTTTGTTTTAATGAAAGTAGTTTCCCGGAAAGTGTTTTCCGGACTTTCCGCTGTTTGTTTTTCCGAAAACGATTTGGTCAATGGAAAATACTTTCCAATTAACATAAATATCATGTATTGTTTTAGGAAAATGAATTCTTGTGCATGAGAAGGGGAAAACACTTTCCCTCTTTATCAGGTCTTTAGGCCATTCCCTTTTTATTAGGTCATCTTTGTCCTTTTCTTTTGCTCTCCAAAATCTCTCTTTTTTTTTACACTAGTGTAAATTGTTAATTTAAATGTTATTCAATCATTTTCCAAATGTGATCCAAACGCCTGAAAATATTTTCAATCACATATCATTAAACATAAGAAAACTAATCATTTTCCATGAAAATGATTTCTTGGAAAACATTTTCCAAAAATGGTACGATTTCCACGAAACAAACGCACCCTAGATTTAGGCATCAATTACACCCTGTCCACAACTTCATTAAGTAAATGAATTCTTCAGTGTCTCTCTTCTGCTATATTTATGTGATTATGTATACTTTGCTATGATGTTTCCAGTTGAGTCAATAGAAAGTACCACTATCAATCACTCAAAGACATGTGATTCAAAGAGCCAAAAGAATAGGGATAAATTGAGAGCCAATTCCAAATATAGAATCATAAAGTAGGTCAATCAGTAGAAATGACACAAAAGGAGAAAAGAATCATACGCTAAAGTTGTTGGGACATCCTTGGATGAGAAGAGTGGGGGAACTATCATCATTAAATCCTCACTTTCAACACTTGTAAGACCATCCTTTGCTATATAGACCATCGTGGAAAGGAAAATGAGAATTTACAAGTAGTAATATTGAAAAAAAAAAAAAAAGGTTCACCTATTGACACGATAGGTGATATCAGAAACGTGAGAAAGCTTTTACCAAAGGGAGGTGCCTCAACTTCTCCTGTTTTTTTCTTTTTCCTTCGAGCAATATCAGCATGAACAGCAACGACATGCTGATAATCAGCCATCCCTTTTCGAAATTTGTTGGCAACTATTAGCTATAAAGTCATCCATCAAGTAGCCTACCCTATATAATAGTTTGTAAAGACTGAATTGACAAAGAGAAGCAAATGAATTCTGATTAGCTTCTAACCTTGAAAAACATATGCCTCAGAGGCATGAGCAGTGATATCAGCACGTAGTTGCGTTTGATCCTCTTCTTTATTGGCACCTGAAGAACTAGTGCATTGATCTTCTTCCAGACTCATTCCAGTATTGCTGACAGCACCATGATCTTGGGTAATTGAAGGTTTAGTACATATCTTGCTCCTCTTTGATATTCTCAGCAAGAAATTATTGCATCGACGAAGCTCCCCAAAAGTAGGATGGCAAAATGGGTCTTCAGGCCGGAAACGAAGTTCCATTTTGTTTGAATTGGAGCTGCGTGCCTGCAAATTTCAAGCTTTCAGTTGATATATATAGCCCCGGAAACCTCAAAAGGACTCTGCTAAGAATGCAAGTGATTGAGGCAACACCTCCAAAATCCCTTCACTTCCACCAAGAGTCTCGATAGCCCGTGAGGCAGAGGAAGGATAACCTGGATAGTGGACCACAAATGTCTTAGAGCTTGGCAAACATCCAGAAATGGCTCCATCCTTTATATCTCCCATTGCTTGTTGTGTACAATGACTAGGAAAATAGAACGTAATAAGAGAGGAAATCAGTAAGCAAAAGAGAGAACTCTATCCGTGTTCCAACTAACTTAAAAAATCAATCTCTAATTTCAGGGACTAGAGTAGAGGTTTCAGCTGAAGTATACAACTGCACAGACTTACACATAGGAATTAACTATCTAAAGCGACTCAGCACCTCGTTGAGGAATTTCACCGAACAGGTGATGGGCAATAAAGGAAGACTGACAATGCAGAGAGAGGAGGCAATAAGCATGGAGGAATCACAGGCAACTGACATTTTAGTTTTCTCATAGATGCTGTATATTAAATCGAACTTTATTCTGTACATCTCAACATCCGTTCATGACAAAATACGTGAAAACAAAAATAGAATAAAACCCAATGCCAAGCAGACTGAAACCAATCTCAAAGGCGCAAGCTTTAACACTACAATATAATGTAAAGAGACAGGAGCGAAGATCAATTAAACACGAGAGCGAAATCACCCCAATGCGACGAACCCAAGAAGCAACAGAAGCAAGGGATGTCTAGGCACATCAAGAACACTCTTAAGCCTCCGAGACAGAGGTTTGATCAATTCTTTGATGGAAAATAAAAGAAAAATAAAATTAGAGAATATCATGCACCTTTACGGACACGCATGAAGAAGGGAAAGGGATCCGGGGATTATCGTGGAGTAGCAGCAGAGCGGCGAAACAAGGCGTCCGTGGGATTGAAATACGAGAAGAAGCATCTTCTTTAATGCCACCATAGCGAATAGGCATGAATGAGATTTCGAGAGCCAGCCTTAAAAATACATGTCAATTTTGCTTTAACCCATTTGAACCCCCGAAATTTTTTTTTTTTTGGCTTGTGTTATTTGCACCTCATTATTGGCTCCTAACACTCTCTGCACATCGAATTGCCTATATTATTCCTATTCCTCACACGTAACACTTGACTTAAGATTATTTCTTACGTTTTTATTTCTTTCTTTTTCTTTTGTTTCAATTTTACTAAAAGTGAAAGTACCCATATTTCTCTCAAGAAGCATTTATTAATGTTAAATATGCGGCATGCTCTTGATTTAAGATTATTGCTTTATTTCTTTTCTTCCTTTTCGGTTTTTTTCCCTTAATTTCTCCATTTGAAACAAAATTCGTGTACCTCTTTTCCAAAATAAAAATAAAAATCATGTGATAGATAGCTAACTAGTTATTTGACCAAAAAAAAGCTAATTCTTGTGTTAATGAATTGTATATCTACTAGGATTTTGGTATGCATTTCTTTTAATTATAACTTTAGTATGTGTCATTATGCTATAATCCGTGTAATTTGGCTCCTCAATTTTCATTTTATTTAGTGCATCCAAAAATCAAATTTTTAATTAATTATTGTGTGATGCATTTAAATATTTTGAGTGATCTTGATTTTTTCTTCCGTTTATAACAACATACTTCAAAATGATAATCAATTAAATGAGATTTAGTCTTTCTCATCTGGCATTCAATATAAACATTATGTCCATCACAATAATTACTTCCCCTATTGCAATCAAGAAGAACATATTTGTCACTCTTTCACTTTTTTATAGAGACAATATAACCTTGAGCAAGAAGATGCGTCTACACACTACTTGAAGGATTAGCTCGTGTTAGAAAATTACCCAGTAAACTTTCAAATGAACTAGTTGACATAATTAATTGTTGTTCTCCATTCATAGTTTCATCATCAATGAATACATTTAAACAAAACACAGTATTGCCTTTTATAGTGACTGCACTACAAAAATAATATAATGAAAAATGAGTAAATTATGTAAAATGCATACATTAACCATATTATCAAAGTTGGAAAATTCACGATCTTGAGGATAATTTAGGGAAATAAAGCAAAAAATTTGTAGATGGAATTGACATTTCTTTAATATGATATATGATTAATGCTCGTTCATATTACAAAAATGGAGAATAAGTTCAGAAAAAGATAAACATGAAGGAAATGTTGAATGTAAAGGATGTGGATAAAGTGACTAGAGTGAAAAAAAAAAGGTTATTTGAAGGGGGATATGGGTAGTTTTATCTTAACTCAAGAGTGGAACTTTCAAAGGGATAATATAGTCAACTCAATGTTAGAAATCGAAAAGGAGATATAAATAGCGCGAGCCTATTTTTTATAGGTATTTAGAAAAGGAAAAGACAATCAATAATACTACAATCGCGACTTGTGACTTTTCTAACTGGAGCTGACAATTTCAAATTGATAAGAATTTTGCTATCATAAATTTTTTTATCATATGAATGAAAACTTGAGGAAGGATTTGGTGGCTAATAAATAGTCTCTATTTTGAGGCCAGGAGAGCTATGCACGTAGCATAGCATATTTGCCACAAATCCTATCTTCATTTCCTTTTACTTGTATCATAGGTCAATTCTAATAGCCAATATAGACCAAAATTGCAAACATATATCTTTTTTCATAAACGTCTTCAACAAAAATGATTTAGTAGTCTCTCCTACCAAAATATCACTTTTTCAAACAGCTGTGAGCGCTAAGGACATTGATCAAATGAGTGGGGGAGAATGTTACAAACTCGAGGTTCCGTGAAAATCAAAGAAGGACGCCTCAATTCCAAACAAGTGAGAAGGTAATTGTACCAAGGTAAATTGCGATAGTTAAGTAGGTGGGGAGATACCATCTTGTCCGTTGGATCAAATAACAATCAATAGTTATAATCAGAGTGCCATTAGTAAAAGAAGGATGCTTTTCTTGTCATTATAACTATCCAACTATTTCATAATTGAAGTTTCATTCTCTTCCTCCAAAGCTTCTTTCTACGATCTAGGTGAGCTTTAAGTAATTGATCCAAGGAAGGCTTGGCTTCGGCATCTCAATGATCCTAAGTGATCCAAGAAAGTCTAAGTTGTCGCACGGTCTCAATTCCAAACAATCGGCTCGTGACACAAGCATGCGAAGGAAGATAATCGAAGTGCTAACATCATTGGGCAAGAGCTCATGGCCTTGAGGCAAGGTTGCTAAACTGATTAGCGACTGACCATAACTAGTCCATGATCCATTGCAAACGATCTACGGTTGATTCATGACCAATCCACAATCGAGCATAATCAATTCGAGATTGACCTTCGGTTGTCATGTGGTTGCGTGGAATCGATTCATTTCCAGCCGATGCACAATCACCAAGATCACAGGATCAAGTTATGGTCGTTCGCGGTCGGTGCATGACTGTGTGGAAATTGATCCATGATTGTCCATTGATATGTAGCCAATCCCATGGTTAGCTGAATTATTTTTATTTGACTTTCGTAATTAGGATCAATTCCATGGATTGTGTTTCTTCTATTCCATGATGTCATAGGACTTTTACAAGGGGAATGGCCTAGCCTTGTAGAATATCGCTTGTTCTCCTGTCCAGGATTGGCTCCTCAACATACGGCGTTTTATTGTCTGCTTCAATTTCTTCGAAGTCTAGCACATGTGTCGGGTTAGGTTCATACTTTCTCAACATCAATACATGATTTCAAATAAATTTATGGATATACGTACATATATTATATAAAGATATTATATGTAAAACAAGAGCTGAGATGGTATACGTAGGCAACGAATGGCAGAGTCCCTACATATGATAACCAATTGTTGATTCCACTTTAGACGATGTCCAGATTTTTTTTCCTTTTACAAAGCAAGATCAAGTGGGAGACTTTTGATGATTCTATAATGATCTCCACCATCCTTCACATATTACATAGTGTCCTAGTTTAGTCTACCAATGATTCTCTCATCACCCTGAAAGAAATCTCATTTATGACTCCTCCAACCTAAACACTTAAGAAAAGAGGACGCTAGCATCAATCTGAAAAATTCTTTTGCAACATATTTGTTACTAAAATGAGGACACTAGCATCTACTCACCATAAGCAAATTTCAGCCTTAAATTTCCCAAACATCAATCCCAAGTAATCACCCAAAGTTAATAATAAAAATCAGTCCAAATTCAAATAATCACCCAAAATCATAGAAAGTATTCTAGAATTAACTCCACTTCAAAATTCACGAAAGTCAATACTCCAAAAACCATTTCTCTTTGGGTTTCTCTCTAACTTCGTATGTCACATCTACACTTTAAATAAAGTTGGCCACTAATTTGCGAAAAATCAACCTCAAATTTTTTAAGAGAACCTATGAACCGAAATCAGAAAACTAACAAAAAAAACATGTCACTAGCATCAACCCCAATATAATTTTGTTCTGCATTTCTTTCTAGAATCGCCCAAAAATACATAAATCATTTCACAATCAACTCAACTTTAGAAGTCATAGAAATCGATATCACGATTGTCCCTTAAACAAAGTTGTCCACTCCAGAACATCAACCTTAAAAATTTCTTAATGGAAGCTATTCAGGACATCAACCTACATCAATCTAAAATCTAGACATGCTCGCATCTAGTCACCAAAAATGAATTCCTTCCTTAAAATTTCTCAAAGATCAATCTCGAATAATTACCTAAAGTTATAAAAAAATCATTCCTTGATTAATCAACCTCAAATAATCATTCAAAATTATCGAAATCATTCCACTACCAAACCCAACTTCAGAAGTCATAAAAACCATCACTCCAAAAATCAATATACTTGGCATTTCTCACTAGCATGGTTTATTTCGCCTTGCGCCCTCAAACGAAGTTGTCCATTGATTTGCAGGAACATCGACCTCAGAATTTCTTAAGAGCACCTATTGAACGATAATAACAAAAACTTATGAAAACATCACACCAGCATTAACTCCAAAAGTATTTTATTCTATATTTCTTTCTAGAATCGAGACACGACAACTACTCACCTCAAATCAATTTCAAAATTTCTTAAAGGAGCTTGCTAATCGCTACCAAAACATAAGGAAGGTGGACACTAGTTAAAACGAGGCTTCTGACCATAGGATATGAATGTGAATTCTTGAAAATTACGCTCAGTTAAAAGAGTGAAAAAAAAGAGAGGTTCTTAACAATATATATAGAATCATGTTGTCAAAATAAATAAATAAATAAAATATAGAATATCCCAAAAAAAAGGATTGTCTGAAGCACACATTAAATTATCAATATGTCAAAAAATCATGTCCTTTTTGAAAATTAGAAAAGATGACATAGAAGGAAAATAAGGAGAGAATCCGGAAGACGGCAAAATAAATACATCTTAGAAAGGCAGAACAACTTCTTCAATGAGAGGATTTAACTAATTTTAGTATAAGTTGATAAATTCCATCCAAAAGAGAACCTCATCTCCTAATCATAACATTCTGAAAGTGACTAATTCTAGAGCTACATACGACAATCATAGAATAACAAAACATAGTTCGAAGAGAGACAGTTTTCTAGACATACATCCAAGATGGCTAAGGAAAAACAAAGAAAAGTCAAATAGCAGATGTTTCGAAATGATCATCTGCTGAAAGCACCTCTGTTTTGACTATACCGAGATCTTTTTGGGCAAGAAAATTGGTCGAGAATAGGAGAATCCAAAGATTTGTAGCAAGACGATGACAAGGTTTGACTAGAGAATGTGTGACGTTGGAGACAACAAAGACAAGGTACATCTCGAAAATCCAAGACTGGGAGCGGAAGAAGTGGTTCGCAAATGGTTAAATAAGCAAATAACCAAACTCGAAAAATTATCTTTAGTATTTGAATCATCCTATTTTTAGGAGAAATCCTTGATAATATTGGCCATTGTTGGAGCAAAGACCAAAAAACAATGCTATAGAATAATTGGACAATTATATGAAGAAGACTAACAATCAAAATGCGAATCTTCATAGTCAAAAAATAGCTAGGAAGAAACCTTGGGATATTAACTGGCATCCCCATAAAAAGACAAAATAATATATGCCTACACTATTGTAGAAGCGGGAAGTAATACTGTAGTAATGACAGCTTCACACTTTTACTGTGCACTTACTATTGTTCAATTAGCGATATTCACTATAGAAATACACTGTAGCACGCGCACCATAAAATAGGACAATTAAAGCAGTTTGACATAGATTTTTGTGTATACCCTTCTAGAGAGCATTAGGTAATCAGGGCAATTATCCCTCTTTTCCTTCACACAACCTTCTGAAAACCTTCGAAAACCCATATTTATTTAGAAGTATCCCTATGGTATAGAAGTAACTATTTTGAAACCATATCATAGTTTTTATAACTGATCGTTGACTCATACTCATAATCAGTTGATATTTTCACATTCCATATATCAGTCAAGTGACGGAGTGCATATTATCACCCCAGATTTAGATTTGCTATTTTCATTATTATATTTTACTTTTTGCAGCATATCTCCTTTGCATTTGTAATTCACATTCAATAATATATTTTCTAGACAGATCCACCACCTATATGGTTGGTTTTCTCATCTGCCGGTGGTTCATTGATATTTCTATTTTTCATACTATACATACTTTTTGCTTTACATATAATATTTAATGCTCATGATTTTATTTTATTTTCTTTGTTTAATATTTATCTCCAATAGATCTAACAAGAGAAAGCGTTCAGATTAAACCTCTCCATACAAAACTATAGGGTCATCCCAGATCGAGCATCCCAGATCTACTCGATTTGTTGATTCCTTCTATCAAAGTTTCACCATCTGTCTATAGTCCTTCGATCCTTGCCCCCCATACTAATTTTATAGTGATAAAATAGATGAAAAGAAATTATAATTGACTAAAATGAAATATAAGGGTAAAACGGTAAGAAGAAGTTTAAATAAAATATTAAAATGGCATATGTAAATAAAAATGACAAAACCTTCCACTGGCAGTGAGACCATTTGTGGGGTATGATCAAAATTTAAATAGCCAGAAAAGTTGCAGATAATTAAATCACCAACCACATGTGATTAAACCGGCCGATTATGGGGGTATGAGCAATAATTTAAATAGCCAGAAAAGTTTAAATAAAATATACGAGTGCTTCTAATGTAGTCCCACTCGACGACTACGATCTCATCATTGGAATGTAGTTTTTCGATTGAGCGAAAGCCATGATCGACATGGGTCCAAGTTCATTATAGTGCTTGATTCGAAGTGTTCGTCCATGGTACTAATACTCAAAGGGGTGATGAACACCAAGACCATTGTTGTGATCATCTCCTCAACAAAAGCATGAAGCGGCCAAGCGATATGCCGATTAAAGCTCTCTTTCCTGAAGTGGAGTACGTGTCGTGTCCTATGCCTAAGTTGAAGAAAGGATATCGTGCGTCCAACCGATTGTGGAGCCACCCAACTAAGCCGTTCGAGGTACCATTCGAGTCAGTTAGGGCCAAGGGAAATAGGAAGAAGCGAGAAAGAGCTCGTGCCAAGAAGAATTCTCTCCATGCTATGTGAGTGCCGAGGATGTCGCTCGAATGAGTGGGGGAGAATGTCATGGAGCAGAGGTTTCCGTGATCAATGGAGCGTTCATGATCGAGAAAGAATGATCAAAACGCCCCTCGAAAGATCCAAATGTTTCCAGAACATTCTTAAGGACGAGCGATAATGTAATTGTGCCATGGTCTACAATTTTCTTAGCATAAATGCTAGTAGGTGGTAGGTGGGGTGGTACGATCTCGTCTGCCGAATCGAAACTCAATCAATGGTTATAATCTAAGAGCCTCAAGTATAAGAAGGGGTTCCCTTCCCCTCATTTGTAGCCATCTAACCATTTAGCCAATCCATGGTACTAATGATCAAAGGGGTAATGAACACCAAAACCATTGATGCGATATGCCGATCAAAGCTCTCTTTCCTAAAGTGGAGTACGTGTCGCGTGCTATGCCCGAGTTGAAGAAAGGATTGTGCGTCCAACCGATCGTGGAGCCACTCAATCGAGCCGTTCGTGGTACCATTCGAGTCGGTTAGGGCCAAGCGAAATATGAAGAAGTGAGAAAGAGCTCATGCCAAGAAGACTTCTCTCCATGCTGTGAGCATCGAGGATGTCGCTCGAATGAGTGAGGGAGAATGTCATGGAGCAGAGATTTCCGTGATCAATGGAGCGCTCATGATCGAGAAAGAACGATATAAACGCCCCTCGAAAGATCCAAGTGCTTCCAAAACATTTTTAAGAACGGGCAATACTGTAATTGTGCCATGGTCTAGAATTTTCTTAGCATAAATGCCAGTAGGTGGTAAGTGGAGTGGTATGATCTCGTCTGCCGGATCGAAATTCAATCAATGGTTATAATCTGAGGGCCTCAAGTATAAGAAGGGGTCCCTTCCAGCCATTCAACCATTTAGCAATCTAAATTCCTTTCTTTCGTTTAGAGCTCCTCTTTAGTTTTTCTCTCTATGATCTAGGTGAGTTGAGTGATTGGTCGATCCGAAGAAAGCTTGGCTTAGGTCCCAACAATCCCAAGTGATCCAAAATAGCCTAAGTCAACGATCTCAAGCGATAGGAAATAGCTTAAGTTGTCGCACGGTAACGTTCCCCAACAATCGGCCCGTGACACAATCATAAAAGAACAACTAGCTCATAACTCAGATGACTCAGATTATGACTACAACTCTAGGAATATGAAATAAAATGGAACAAATCATTGTAACACTAGTCACTATTCACTGTTCATCATCGTAACATACTGTTCACTGTAGGTGATAAGTTCACAATAGTCGAAAGTAGCTGATCACAAAGTCCTATGCAATTGTAGCCCGTAAAGAACTCGTGTGCATTCAAAAACCATATTTGTTGCTTATATTTTTTTTTGTCTTTATAAGCAAGGAACCTACATTGTATGCTCTATCAACATGATTGAAAGTATGCTCTACACTTGCTTGTATTTTTTTTGGTAAAGCTCTACACTTGCTTGTATGGGATCATAATTTCCGATATCGTCGAGTATTCTATAATCTAAGTTCATGTCTCGAGAATGAACTCAATGGCTAACAAACAATCCCTATTGAGGCTTGAGGCTAGGAGTGCCCCGTGTGTGGATACATACTTGCTATAAGTTTCCAACTCATGATAGGCCCTCTAAAGTTCCATTCCCTTCTAGAGATCGATTGATACGAAAAAGATTTGGCTTAAGTGTCCAACAATCCTAAGTGATCCAAACGATCGACCTAGCGTCAATCCCAAACATTCTTTTGTTACTATAATCACCCACTCCCCAAAAACAAATTCACCCTTGAAATTTCCCAAACATCAATCTCGAATAATCACCCAAAATTAGATAATAAAAAAAATCAGTCCGAATTCAAGCTCAAATAATCACCCAAAATCATAAAAATGCATTCAACTCAAATTCAAAATTCATAAAATTCATGTTAGGGTTTCCCTCTAACTTTGTATATCACATTTATGCCTTTATGATGTCCACTAATTTACAAGAAATTACACTCGAATTTCTTAAGGCAACCTATGAATCAGAAAGCTAGAAAAATATGTCACTAGCATCAACATTTTGTTCTACATTTCTTTCTAGAATAGTCCAAAAGTATATAAATCATTCCGCAATCAACTAAGCTTCGGAAGTTATAGAAATCGATGATTCCTTAAATGAAATTGTCTCCTTAAATGAAATCTCAAAAATTTCTTGATGAAAGCTATGCAGAACATCAACCTACTACATTAATAGGAACACTCTTTTGCAACACTTTCTAAAATCAAGACAGGCTCACATCTAGTCACCCAAAATGAATTCATTCCTTGAAATTTCTCTAACATCAATCTCGAATAATCATTCCTTGATCGATGGACCTCAAATAATCATCCAAAATCATTCCGCAATCAAACCCAACTTCAAAAGTCAAAAGAACCATCACTCTAAATACTCCGTGTTTCTCTCTAGCCTCAGTTTTTAAGCTTGTGCCCTTAAATGAAGTTGTCCATTAATTTGCGGAACATTGACCGCAAAATTTCTTAACTCCTACTAAACCATATAAAAAAAAATTACAAAAATATTAGACCTACGTCAGCCCCAAAAGTATTCTATTACATGTCTCTTTCTACAATCAGAACACTACAACTACTCACCTCAAATCAATTTCATCCTTGAAATTTGCCAAACATCAACTTCAAAATTTCTTAAAGGAGAGATTTTGACCAAGCACAATAAGTTAAGACGAGACTTCTGACCATATGATATGAATGGGGTGAATTCTTGAAAATTACGCCTTGTCAAAAGAGTGAAAAAAGAGAGGTTCTTAACAATATATATAGAATGGATATTTTCCTTTTAGACTTTGCCTCTATATAACCCAAAAGAAAAGAATTTCTGATGCACACATTAAACTATCAATGTCGAAATATCTTATCCTTTTTGAAAATTAGAAAAGATAATATAGAAGGAATAAGGAGAGAATCTGAAAGATGGCAAAACAAATGCATCTTAGAAAAGCAGTATACAACTTCCTCAATAAGAGGATTTAACTAATTTTAGTTTTAAGTTATAAATTTTATCCGAAAGAGGACGTCATCTCTCTAATTATGACATTCTGAAAGCGAAATTATGGTAAAGGCTTGGTAGAAACCCAATTTTAAGGACTAATTCTAGAGCTACATATGACAATCACTAAACCAGAATAACAGAACATAGTTTGAAGAGAAACAGTTTTCCAGATATTCATTCAAGATGGCTGGAAAAAACAAAGAAAAGTCGAATAGCAGATGTTTTGAGACGATCATTTGCCAAAAGCACTTCTGTTTTGGCTATACCGAGATCTTTTTGGGCAAGAAAATTGGTCAAGAATAACAAAGTCCAAAGATTTGTACCAAAACAAGATTTGACTAGAAAATGTGTTACGTTGGAAATAACTAAGATAAGGTACATCCCGAAAATCTGCATATATCAAATCGTATGAATATCGAAAAGCATGCAAAACTTTGTTCGGCGGAGAGTAATTTCGCGAGAATTTTGTTCTTCTAAGTTCTTGTGGTAAATCTCCCACAACCCCACAGCATCATCGTCGTGCAATGCAACAAGACATTCTCACGAGCCCAAAAGAAAATCAATAAACGCAAGACAAGATTACAACCGCAGAACGCCCAACAGAGCAAGAACAGGACAATCAACAACCAGTAACAACAAACACTTTCCGTAATTGGTCATCATCAAGGAAAACAAGAAACATAAACGAGAGGTCGAGTTTCCAGAGACTCATAGAACGAACCTGAGCGAAGAACGAAGATCCTGGCTCGCGCTCCATCCAGCAAGTCCTCAAATCCGTCAACTACACGCCGTTGCTCAGCCTCACCTCCGTTGCGACATGCAACCCAGTCACTGAGCTGCGATCATTATTGACTTCTCTCTCTCTCAATTTGAAAAGAAAGAGGAGCGTAGAAAAGAGAGAAGAAGCAGGAATGCCCAACGTTCGGATTTCCAAAGCCTCAAAATTTGAAAAGAAAGGGGAGCGTAGAAAAGAGAGAAGAAGCAGGAACGCCCAACGTTCGGATTTGAACGCCCAACGTTCGGATTTCCAAAGCCTCAAAATTTGAAAAGAAAGGGGAGCGTAGAAAAGAGAGAAGAAGCAGGAACGCCCAACGTTTGGATTTCCAATGCCTCAAAATTTGAAAAGAAAGGGGAGCGTAGAAAAGAGAGAAGAAGCAGGAACGCCCAACGTTCGGATTTCCAAAGCCACGTGATCGGCACGTGTCAAATAAACCCTATTGGCCTAAGGTACGGGCTTTTCGAATAAAAAGATGGCCCGACATTCGACCAAATCTCGTGCAATCGAATGTAGATGTTTTTTCCAACAAAAAGAATACAGATGTTTTTGCCTATCATAAGGTTGTTATTTGTTCTAAAGTTTTTCGAATAAAAAGATGGCCCGAAATTCAACTAATTCTCGTGCAATCGAATGTAGATTTTTTTTCAACAAAAAAAAATACAGATATTTTTGCCTATAATGAGGTTGTTATTTGTTCTAAAGTTTTTGATATTGTGTGTAAACAACATCAAACAAAAAAAAGAGAGGAAAAAATTGAGAATTTAATTGATTACATGTGGTCATTTGTGTTGTGAATTTTCGCATTTGCATATTATGCAATGGCATTACATGTCCAAAGCATGAATAAAAAGACATGGATAAAGACATAAGCTGTGATTGAAAAAACATAAATAGAAAATAAAAATTTATTTTAATCTGTTCTTGACTATATATATGTCTATATATATACACACACGCATTCAAAATATTGAAAGAAATCTCTCATTCTTCTATGTCTTGATAGTGAGAGTGAAAATATATTTGAAGGCTAGATAGAATCGCGGCTTAAATTTTCTTAAAATAAATTAAAGAAAAACACAATAAATTTGAGATTCGAATAAAAAATGGATAAAAGTTATGAAAATTCGAAAGCATGGCAAATGGAAATGATATTAAGGATGTGTTTGTTTCATGAAAAACATTTTCCTAAAAATGATTGATTGTATCGCTTGGAAAAATGAATGAACGTAAAAAGTATTTGTCATCCACGAAAATAATTAAATATAAATTATTATCAATAATAATTGGATCTCGGAGACAATGAACTTTGGTAATTTTGTGGGAACATAACAGGGGATTCGGGGAATGTTGCCGTATTGAAAGGACAACTTCATGGGGGCAGTATGCGATTTTTTTTTTCCTCACAAAGCAAACGTATCTTCGAGTTTGAAGCGGTTTTTTTGATGAATTGACATGATCAAAGGACGTCAAAACAATGTATAACAAACAAAAAAAATAGACAGGACAAAGAAAGTTAAAATTTAAAGAGCGAATTGAACAATTTTTGCTTCTTTTTTTAGGGGCAATTCTATAATTAATCGCCTACTTGGAGGGAAATTTACACAACCTACTTTCTTACTTAATTCTGAGTTCGCCGGGATAGGAATGAACCCATCATCATCTAAACATAAGCAGCTGCTTTTGGGTCAGTCTCAGAGTGGGTGAATTCAATACATTTTAGTAGATTTCGCTCTCAACTCCGTCACAAACGTGAAAAGCTATTCGTTTTATCAATTCACTATAAAAAATTATTTTATTTTTCTCTAGAAGGTAGTGCATTTAATTATTGTCTAGCCTATGTACAAAATGTCCCTAGAGACATTGACATTCTATCGTCCAATGGTTGCCCAAATTTTTCTATAGATATTAATACCTTTTTCTTGTGAATTTGTCGAGTGGGCATGTGTTTTTCAGGATTAGATAGACAAGCATATCCGCCTTAGATTCAGAGTAGAATTCGTCTATGGAGTGTCGATCTATAAAATCGAGACTAAAATAGATTGTAGACTATCTTTATCAATAGCCTTACTCAATCTAACAATTTGTATAACAATATTAAAGAGATAGGAAGGGGCCCTCATATGCCGACGAGCAGATAGACTATGGATAAGCCCCAATCCGCCATCGTGCCATTTTCCAATCTCAAATAGCCAGAGGTAGCTGAGAACTACCTGCCCAAAAGCAAGCATTCACATCAAAGCCACAGCCTCTCTCTCCTCCCTCTAGAATTCTCTCAATCATGTCCAACGTCTTCTCTTTTGTCGTGTACCCCTTAAGTTGACGTGAGAGTTATCCGCTGCCCTTCGAACGGGATTAGGTGCAACTCTTCGTCGTTCGATAGAACCACGCCGCAACGATGTATCGACATTGTCTCCTTGCTCCGTCGAGCTCCTGTTCTCGTTCACCAGGATCGATGGATTCGAAAGTTAGGGGCGACCCAAAAGAGAAAAAGGAGAAGAAAAAGACATGACCGCATGCACGTCGAGCCGTCTCGTGCCTAATGCAGAGGAAAGCGCATCGGGAGTTCAGATGTGTAAAGCTAGTGGGCACCCCCGATCCACGCTTTTATGCTCTACATGTGAGGGAGAAAAAGTTCCATTTTTGCTGGTGGCGTTCGTGGCTGACAAGTGAGAATGATGGTTGTATCCTCCTCCTTCCCTCTCAGTTTGTTCACTGGGGGTTTCAATGGGAATATGCCGCCGATGTTTGGGACATAGAGTTTGTAAAGATTTTGTGATGACTAATGTCAATAAAAATCCTTCAAAAATAAAATATGGTCTGGTGTTAGAGTTGTTAAAATAGGTCATAAACTTATGTTATAACTCATTTTAATTAAATGAGTCAAATATGGGTCATGTAAAAATTAAATATGGATTATAGATAGGTCTTACAAAGTAAAGCAAAAATATAAATGGGTTGGAATTGAAACTCATTTCCAATCTAAGCCGTACACTTTCTCTTACCCTCTTTAACTTTATAAAAATATTTTTTATAAAAATCAAAATTATAATTATTTTTTACATTTCATTTTTCATTTTTTTCATTTTTTTTCCTTTTTTCTTCCCCTTCCTTAGCTAGTGGCTGACACGATGATGGTCAGTGCTCGACTAGGTGAGGCTTGAGCTCGTTGAGTCACCGACAATAGGCTTGAGCTCGTTGAGTCACCGACAACTAGCGAGAGTTGAGACTCAAGCTCGTCGATGTCGAGCAGCAAGACTCAAGCTCTCTAGTGTCAAACGAGCTCCATCTTGCCGATCTAGCGAGACCAAGGCCTCACTGACATCTGGCAAGCCTCGAGCTCGCCTGTGGTTGGTCACCGGCTATCATCATGGCCATTGGCCGACCGGAAAAGAAGAAAAATAAAAGAGAAAAAAAGATATTTTTTAATAAAGAAAAATAAAAATTACTAGAAATTTGATTTTTTAAAAAAATATTTTCCAAAAGTATTTCAATTTAAACGTATTCACATTTTTTTATTTAATTTACTTTTTAAATTTGATGTGAAATTTTTATTCAAGTAACTTATAAGTGAACAGCTTAAAGTGGATTAAATGGGTAAGAGTGAATTTTCCTAAATATTAATGTATTTCGGTAATATAGTTTGGGCCAAGTATGAGTCGGGTCAGCTATGGGTTATCGATTCATATTACATAAAAATAAATCAAAATGGGTTAAATTGATCAATATGAGTTGAACAATTTTTGACCTAACTTGATCCACCCATTTAACACCCCTACCTAATGTGAAGTTTGTTGTGAAACCTTTAATGGAAACTTTATTGCCGATGCAAAGATTCTCATAAGGAAAAACCGTTTCATTTATTGCGCCATGTTCACATGAATGGGAAAAATACCAAAATAATCATAAACCTATTGTAATTTTTCTAATTTAGTCTTTAATCATTTTTTTGTCAATTCAATCCTAAACCTTTTGCATTTGTGCTGATTCAGTCCATCCGATTAATTTTGGCCGGTCGGTGCCTACATCAGTGCTGAGTGACGAAAACAACATTGATGTGACTTCAACCAACACTAACATGTCAATTTTTTAAATTTTTTTTCTTTTTTTATTTGTTTTTTGTTTTCCTCTTCCACTCGGGAGGCTCGCCCTCATTGACTCCCCACCTCGCAAACCCTGTCCTCCAGTCGATCCAACAACTAGCCAAAGGAAGAAGAAAACGGAAAACAAATAAAAAAAATAAAAAAAATAAAAAAAAATATTTGAAAAATTAACATATTATCATCGACTATCGCCGACCAGCATCCACATCAATGTCGATTGGACAAAATTAGTTGGATGGATTGAATTAACGCAAAGCAAAAGGTTTAGAACTAAATTGGAGAAAAAAAGATTTAAAATTGAATTGGAAAATTACATTAGGTTTATGACTCTTTTGGTAACTTTCCCCCTCTTGAATAGACTCACCAAAGTGTAAATTGTCGGGAGTCATTGATCTTATCTTTTTCGGTTATCATTTTTGGGTCTTAATGTTTCTACTTATGTGAATTAGCCCTCGATGCAAACATGGCGAAACTAGTCGCAAGCTAAGTTAGCGAATGCCTATGCAAGCTGCAGGGTCTGCTCTGTCCGAGTAACACATAGTTCTTTTCTTCTTCCTTATCTTGATTCTTTGACATGATGGGCACGTTTGGGTCCTTGATCAGTTGATTGACTGGTAAGTGGCGGGGATATGCCTCTACCGAAATACAACTAAACACGTTGAATCGGTGCAATATGACCAGCGATCTTTTGTCAGCAATCTCTCCAGTTCAACGCATGATAACTCCTGCCGAGTGAAAACTACACGGTCTACCGATTTAGTGAAGTTCCCGATTTTAATGATGCATTGATGGATCCGACCAACATATATTTTGGTTGGGGATGCGAGAGGCACGGAGAAAGGGAGAGATTGAGATTCAAAGGAGACACCGAAACCTCTGCACTAACATTCGTTTTGACGGTGTAAGTTGGTTCTCACCAAGAGGCCAAATCCACACTCAAAAGACGTCCAACTGCCAATGAGAAAAAAAGAAATAAAAGGTTGGTCTGGAAAAATTAACCTATGGAATGTGCAGAGAATTTATTTCTAAGAAAAATATACAAAACATACATTATTTCACATCATCCTCTAATGATTTAAGCTTTTTAAACAGAACGCGTGCAAAGACTGTTTAACCCGGCATCGAAATAAAAGTCTCGACCTCGATTCCTTCCATACCCTATCACTCGTTCGTTGTCTTCACGCATCTAAAGCTTTGGTTGTCAAGTGGGTTTCCTTGCGAGAGCACACGACTCTGAAGATTAAGAATATTCCGCATTGTTCTCTAACAATTCCTTTGCCATGTTTCGTATTTCACTATATCATATTGGATAAGGGTTTCCATTAAATATGACTAACTCGACTTTCGACCGTATCCTCATTTTAACTAATCATCACATAAACAACTCAGAACCGGGCTTGACTTTAAGCCGATAGAGAATCGAGAGCCACTAAAACGAAAGCGATACAGAGACGAAAGGGAAGAGACAAGATATTTGGCAATCGAAAGTGAGTTTCATCAAATAGCGTATCGCTCTTGCGGTGGGATTGGCGAAGCATTTGGGAGACTGGGACTCCGGCATGTCTATTTCCACGCGTCTTTATCAGTGCACCGCAATTCATAAAGAACAGCAAGGTCCAACAACGACATCCGATGACCTAGTCACTTGATTTCGTGTTTTGTTTCCTGTACAAGGAATCATTAGACGATCGTTCTTGTTCTCCTCTGAACCTTCGGTTACAAGAAACGAGGGTTCACTGGTGCATTAAGAAATAACCTTTTGAAATGATTTTTTTTCCTTTTCCATATAAGATTTCTATGTAAGTCAATTCGCACGGTGTATGATCTCTGGATGGGTGCGTTTCGAAAGCTAGTCGTTTTCTCACCTAACCGAGCCTCCTGCATCTTTCTGCATCACGGTGAAATACGTCGTGATCTCATCAATTGCAGGGAGGCATGGCTCGTGAGGTCTTCATCCCTTTGCCCATGTTGTTTATCAATCATGCTGCGACAATCAATGCGAAAAGGACCTTCATAGATGTCTTAAGCGAGCATAAACATGATATCATCATCACGTAAGCATGACATTATCATTCGAGGGGAGTCTGTATATCGAACTGCAGAGAGATAAGCCCCCCCTCTGCGAATAGCCACATCAAAAACTAGACAAGGCACGATGAGCAAAACCTTTGCTTGTTATTATTATTATTATTATATTTTTTTTTTGGTGGTTTGCCCATCGTGGTAATGACGTACACGAATTCTATGTTGAAGAATTGATGGTTTTGTGATTATTGTAAAAGGAGAAAAGAATTCGCTTATAGCCTCTTGTGTGTGGACAGATGCTGCATGATCATATGAGGACAGCGTTAAATCATCCGCCGAGTGGGATCCATTACGCCAGGGATGTGACGAGGAATAACAGTTCCAAACTTCTGTTCTAATCCTTATAATTAGAAATTGTACTTTGAATTGGATTCGCCTTCTTAAACCAAACCTTCCATCCCTGGACCCTCTCTGTCATTTCCTCGCCCACCTAACAGTCTCTCCTAATCAAACCCATGCAAACCCCAGAAACCTCATCACGTATGTCAGCCCACATATATCGCAGTCTCTCCTTCCGTTCTCATCCCACCACACATACACACACAAAAACACAAACACGCCATTTTTTCTTACCGCTCCAAAGGGAAGAAAGAAAAGGAAAGGGAGAGGATAGAGGAAGGGAGAGAAAGGAATGGGGTCTCATGCAGAATCACTGGTTCACGTGCTCTTGGTCTCTTTCCCCGGCCAGGGCCACGTCAACCCGCTGCTCCGGCTCGGCAAGCGCCTCGCCTTCCAAGGGCCTCCTCGTCACCTTCACCACCCCCGAGAGCATCGGCAAGCAGATGCGCAAGGCCAGCAACATCGGTGACGAGCCCGCCCCTGTCGGCGATGGCTTCATCCGCTTCGAGTTCTTCGAGGACGGCTGGGACGAGGACGACCAGCGCCGACAGGACCTCGACCAGTACCTGCCCCAGCTCGAGAAGGCCGGCAAGGTGCTCATCCCCGAGATGATCCGCCGCAGTGCCGTGCGCAACCGCCCCGTCTCGTGCCTCATCAACAACCCCTTCATCCCGTGGGTCTCCGACGTGGCCGAGAGCCTCAGCCTCCCCTCGGCGATGCTCTGGGTCCAGTCCTGCGCGTGCTTCGCTGCTTATTACCACTACTACCACGGCCTCGTCCCGTTCCCAGTGAGTCGGCGATGGAGATCGATGTGCAGCTCCCCTGCATGCCGCTCCTCAAGCACGACGAGGTCCCGAGCTTCCTCTACCCAACAACCCCGTACCCTTTCCTCCGTCGGGCGATCCTCGGACAGTACAAGAACCTCGGCAAGCCCTTCTGTATATTGATGGACACGTTCCAGGAGCTCGAGCTCGAGATAATCGAGTACATGTCCAAGATATGCCCGATCAAGACAGTCGGGCCGCTGTTCAAGAACCCAATGGTCCCAAATGCGAATGTGCGCGGGGACTTCATGAAGGCTGATGACTGCCTTGGGTGGCTCGACTCGAAGCCTGCGGGGTCGGTGGTGTATGTCTCGTTCGGCAGCGTGGTGTACCTGAAGCAGGACCAGTGGGACGAGATCGCGTACGGGCTATTAAACTCCGGCGTGAACTTCTTGTGGGTGATGAAGCCGCCGCACAAGGACTCCGGCTACACCGTGCTGACGCTGCCCGAGGGGTTCCTGGAGAAGGCTGGCGATAAAGGGATGGTGGTGCAGTGGAGCCCGCAGGAGCAGGTGCTGGCCCACCCGGCAGTGGCAGCCTTCGTGACGCACTGTGGATGGAACTCGTCGATGGAGGCGCTCGCGTTGGGGATGCCGGTCGTCGCCTTCCCGCAGTGGGGGGACCAGGTGACGGACGCCAAGTACCTGGTGGACGTGTTCAAGGTTGGGGTCCAGATGTGCCGCGGTGAGGCGGAGGACAAGCTCATCACGCGCGACGTGGTGGAGAAGTGCCTGCTCGAGGCGACGGTCGGGGAGAAGGCAGCGGAGATGAAGAGGAACGCGCTGAAGTGGAAGGCAGCGGCGGAGGCGGCCGTGGCGGAGGGAGGGTCCTCGGACAGGAACATGCAAGCGTTCGTGGACGAGGTCAAGAGGAGGAGCGTGGAGGTGGCGCTCGCCAAGAGCGGCAAATCGACGGTGGTCGAAGCTCCGGAGGTGGTTAGAGAAGGAGCAGCGACCAGTGGAAAGGTGGAGTCGGTCTCCTGAGGACGTGACGTGGCAGGCATCGACACGTGGACGATTTGATTCGGAAGACCCAAAGAAGACATGACATCGTGGGAAAATAGGTGGAATTAATTGAGTATTAATCAGACCTGATGCTATAGTTTTGGGGATAAATCTTGCTACCGATCGAATCTTATTTATATTTTGGTTCAACGTTCTTGAAATCTCGTAGCAATTTCTAATATAATATTTTATCTTGTTGCTCCTCTTTCCAAATCCTCTGCTCTAGCTTTTGTTACTCTCATTTTTAGTTCTTTTTAATCGATTTTACTCTACTCCTATTTTAACATTTAGACTTTTACCTTGCCTTCTTACAGAGTATGAAAATCGAAATTCACTCCTTAAACTGAATCGTCATTACCCCAATTCCTCTGAAAATGTGGAGATTTGAACTCTCCATATATGAGATCTAGCACTGCAACTTAATGCTTATAGAGATAAATTTCTCATTTCCAACCTCTTTAGTAGTAATCGTGAGATAACAAATATGGGAGATCAGCACTATATTGGAAAGGAACAGTTCAAAAAGAGCACAAATGATAACCATTTAGTTTTTAGACACATTTTCTGAGCAGAAATATGAGTTGGACAACAACACAAAATTATCGAGTCCTAGCCTTAACTGACCATTGATTCATTTCCTGCTTTAAATAGTTGAAGTTTATCTATTAGCTTAGCGTCGAGAAAGATTAAATTCCCTAAGTGAGGCATGCACGATACAGGTAAAAAGAAACAATTTTTTATTTATTTACTGAAGACCGGATTCATGGGCTCAATCATGGTCATGGTCAATTGATAAAATGAAGCCCTTCTTTAAGTCTCACCGCCATCGGCATCGGCTACCGCCGTACGCGTGAAACGTTTGACCCGCGAAGCTTACGGATTAGTAAATTTCAATGGTTTTAATTGAGTGGACCAGATGAATCCCAGTCCACGTCGGGATCGTTAATTACTCGTTAATTGACCGGATAACTTTTTAGCCGCGGGGTTTTGAATTACCCGGGTTAATGGCAGGATAACGGGCGGAATATTCGTCCCCATAAAATCGTGGAAGTGACAGCGGATGAAGGGTAGGGGGGCAACTGGAATGCGGGAATGTTTCTTAACTGGTGTTGAGTTCGGCTAACACTTGCTGGATTTCGGCCGAAGACGAAATTTAAGAAAGCGATCAGCTAAAACGCACGGTTTAACCACCAAACCCTCCAGGGCCGACAAGGAATCGGGAAATTTTAAGGAGAGGGGGGGCGTGCGCAAGGTCTATCGTCCGCTCTTCAGAAACGTCACCATCCCAAAGGGAATTTGGCAACTGCCCCGCCCACATTACCTAATCATTTGCTTGGCTAGAAAGAGGAACTTGTAAGTTCAAGGCGAGCCGGGAATGTCTATTGTTTTGTAGTCGTTCCTGAAGTAGTGGCGATTGCTTTTGGGGCATTTCTTTCTTTTTTTGGGGAAGGCGGTGAAGCGGAAGTCGGCGTTCGCGCGCGTGAATTGATTTAAGCCTAAGCATATGACGGCAATTTTGGATGTGATCTGAGAGATTGTTGCCTGACCGAGATCCATGTGCGGAATTAAAGAACAGCAGATCAAGACGAAAAAGACAGGACGGAGCTCTCGATCTGGACCGTGAGAATTTTCAGTTCCCACTACGAATGCATTTGAGAGCCGGCACATCTGAATTACTTTCAACTTGTGTAGGCATTTCTCTGGAACTTTAATCATCCAGCATTTGTTTAAACACACTGGACTCATCGGCTTTACAAAGATGAGCAAGGATATAAAGCTTTACTTCTTTCGCACATTTCTGATGAAACTACATATATCACGCGGTGGGTACTTACAACTCGCAGGATGTCAATCAGCTCAAGAACTCGATGATCTTCCAAACGACATAAAGAATTCAATCATATGGTCGTAAACATCTTCCTTTGCCTTCAAACCCACAAGAAAGTCTACGTGACCGTAGTTCTCTATATACAGTAACTCTGGCTTGGACTGCAATTTTTGAGAGTGAGCTGCAGATCTGCCATGTCTGCTAACGCATCATTGCCTCCATAAGCCATCCACAACGGCAACCTTTGTGGGATGCGTTTAAGATCAAATGCTGGAGGTTTCAACTGACCATATATCTTCCTGTTCTTGAAAAATCCATAGTCATACTTGGCAAAACTACCCTTGCGGATCACTGCCAAGTGAATCAAGAAACTGTCAGAAACCAATCATAAGGAGAAAAAAGCCAATACAGCATTGATGGAAGCATAGAAAAGTGACTACGAAAGATATAGAAGAGGCCATGAACGATCCCTTTTTATGAATAAAGTACTTAAGGAGAGAACTCATGACATTTTTTCCACTATGTCTTCCAACTTATATCCCTTTAGCTGTTTTAGGAATTTATAATGTGTCACCTTCTGGGAGCACTTTCTCACATGTGGCATGGTGCCATTAGCACCTAAATAATGAAAACTTTCAGAGTTTCACTTACTGAAAGAGAGGAAATTCTATAGACACGCAGGTCAATACCAAATTTGGAGAATGGAAAAAAAAAAAAAACAAACATGCACCAACATAGCGCATTAGTTAGAAAAGCCAATACAAAAGATCACATTGGAATTAAAGGGAAAAAAGTCTCTTAATCATCATGTCTCACTTAGTTAGAAACAAGGAACCTTACATGAAAGTGCCGGCACTGAGTGGTGGGTCTTAAATCGAGAGGTCACTTTAATACGATCCACAAAATTTCCAGATTTTATACTATGGCTGAAGCTAAATTGAGATTATCAAATCACTGGTTGCAATTAAATGAATAATTAAAAGTAACGTACTCGAACAAACCACATGAAAAAACTCAAGGAAAAAAATTTCTGTTGCTACTATGCTGTCAATTGGAAATTAGTAGCCAGCAATGTAGCAGAGTATTTAATTATCATACTTTGAAAAAGATGGCGCAAGTTCTTCGAGGATGATGGTTGGGGTTCATACTCCAAATAGAAGTCCACTCGTGAGTTATTGAAACAACAATTCTTCCCTGCAGTGTCATCACAACCATTTGTCAAAATTCAGTAAAGAATGTCCATACACACAATGCTTCCCTGCACTTTGACTTTCAGCACAAACATTTTAGTTCCAGGATATTATTTGGCCACTGCAGCCTGCAGGTATCTTCATGCTCTATAGTTTCAGAAAAGTTGGAACCAGCCATAAAAGACAGCAAAGTAGTTTTCCTTTTTTTTTTTTTTGGGAGGGGGGGTGGGGGTTGGGGGTGGGGGTAAGAGAGGCTGAGAGAGAGAGACCTGTTATGGAAGTCAGCAAGTCATTGCACTCTATGTGTCCATCGCACACAGAATCCAAAAGGTTGACTCCTATTTCACTAGTGGATTACATGACAAAAAAACATGAAAGTGAGAAACATGTAATGCTCAATGTAATTAAACATGAGAGAAGAGCGTGGCTAAACCTTCTGAAGTTGAGTTGATGAATTCCCATTGCAACAACCATCTGTCCAAAAAAAGCATGTGGGATCATGTATTCATTGTTGGGGAAGCCATATAAAGCAATGTTAGAGATTAAAAACTACTTACCAGATCAAGATGCATGCTGACCATTCGAAGAACAAGAGGAGCACTGACATGTCCCAAGTATGAAATTGGACATAGAAGGGCAGCAGCTTCTACCATTTCTGCTATGTCAGGCTGAGTTAGAGCAGCCAAAGACATGATTGTTCCCTACAAAGAAAACAGAAGAACAAAGTTCACAATCAAGAGAACAATACAAAGTTCAGGTAATTCTTTCCTTTTCATCTTTGATTTTTTTTTTTTTATTGTTAACTCTGCAAGAGAAGAGTTGTACAAACCTGCGAATGTCCAACAAGAAAAACTTTGGAGCTGGTTATTGAACTTATATAGCGTATCATCTCTGCAAGGTCATTCAGTGCCAATTCTTCCCAACTCCAATCCCAAAAATCCTGCAGGAAAAGAGTACTTATCAGTGCAGTATGCATAGAAGTATACACTGACATGCTTTAAACGGAACAAAACTCCTCATTCAGCCACCATGGATAAACTCATATGGTTTTTGGAAGCCAAATGCCCCAAGCATGACTGTCTTGAGATGCGTGGGTACACTCATAGTCTCATACCACACAACACAACAAGCAGATAGAAAGACACAAGAAACCATGCAATACCTTATCTTTCTCTGACAAAGATACATGCCCATGACTCCAACGTGTTCCACGCACATTTCCAACCCAGACATCAAAACCATGGTCTGCTAAGATGAAGCCTAATGATTGGCTCGGAGAATCTAGGAACCATGCATCACCTGCCTGTTTACAATTGAGGAAAAAATAATGTGAGCGAATCAGTCATACTTAGTGTTGACACATATGGACCACAATCCTTATAATGTAATAGTACTTCCGCACCAAGATAGTCAAGTGAATGCATGCGACTTTGGAATGCACTCGAGAGAAATTTGATGCATAACAGCTTGAGAAGACTAGAAAAGGTATAAAGCGACGACATGATAAATATCATGCACAAAAAATATAAACCTTGGGTTGTCAATTTAAAGACTGCAGGAAACACGGAGAAGCAGCCTGAGGAAAAAGGGACTAATCCAATCTAAAGACCCCAGAGATTGCATCCTAGAAGATCAATCAAACCTTGGGTTGTCAATTTATAAAGTTCTTTAGCATCACAGGTTGCAGCAACGGAGTAAAATGCCTTTCCCACAGTGAAGTCGATAAAACCAAGAACAAAATTGTAGAATGGAAATCACCATGAAAAGCCCGTGCTGAAGTAGAACAGGAGGAGCCCCTTCTGCCCGGAATTCTCTGTTGCCGGATGAGACGCGCTGAAGGGCCAATAAGTAACCATCCTTCGTTTGAAGCTGGCAAACACAAAATGCAACAAAGATTAGACTCGTCTAACATAAAATTTGAAGAAAAAGGAACTGAAATCTTCCATAGAAGAAATGTTACAGGCTAGCGGTAGCATAGTTGAACTTAAAAAGGGACTTGACTCAGAAAATTGCCTTTTTCCGCAGCTACGCTCGAGAGTTGAAGCTCAGGACGTATTCAACAACCATAAAAATATATTCTCCGGAACTTAGAATTTCAGATTCGTCGAAAGTTCAGGTAAAGGGAAAACTTAATTCGGTACCGAAGAATTTCCGGAAGGAAATCCCTGTGCCATCAGTTCGAGTTGTTAAAACACGGAAACTCGCAAACTAGCGAAGCAGACCTCGAGAAATCTGAAGAGAAAAAAGAAGACGCATTCAGCTAAAGCCTCTCAAGCTCTTGCTCCAATTAGACCAAGCGCCAAACCCTTCTCAAACCATATGCAGACTCTCTATCCCACCAGTTTCGCCGGAAACGAAACCAGAAGAAACTGCAAAGCATTGAGAATGAGAGAGAGACAGAGGGAGAGGGAGAGTACGGTGTGCTCGGAGCAAGGATAACCGGCGGGCTCGATGAGCTGGGAACACAGGGTCCGGTGTGGCGATCGGGCTAGGGGAGATGAATCGCCGGCAATGTCCCCGCCGGCGTCGGCGCTGCAAAGAGAAGCGAAACCGGTCGCCGCCAGCAACGCCACCGCCAACTCCGCCAACTTTACCGACCACGACGAGCGCAACGCCATACCTACTCCGAGCATCCGACGAGGCGGTTGAGCGAAGCAACTGCCCCGATCGTGGCGGATTCGGAGCTCACCTCGTCGTCATTATCGATTTCTTCATTTTCCTTCGCCTCTCTTTTTCTCCATTTTGTATTTTTCTTTTTCGTTGACGGAACTTCTGCGCGAAAATTCCACGTGGGATTTAGTTTGTGGTTAATCGGATGAGCTGGGACGAGCCCAGAAGCGACGGCGACGTGAAAAATGGGCCGGTCGGCCCATGTGCTTCGTGCGACATTACCCATCTGACCTTTGATGGGTCGGGCCCTGATCGTGAATGGGGCCCACCGCAACATTACCCTCGCCATCGAGTACGAGGGTGAAAATTGATGAGAAGACAACACAAATGGTCCCTCGATTTTGATTTAATATATAGTATTGTTCTCGAACTTTTAATTTATTCAATATGATCCATAAACCTTTGATAAAATATTATCATTCCATTAATTCAAGTTAACAAAATTTGTTCATTTGGCTTCGAATTCAATAAATTTGAACAATGAATAAAAAACATTATGCATGGATTAATTCGTGTAAGAGATTCAACTCAAAATAAAATATAATAATCTGTTTAAATTGGAAACATGAGTACCCATGTTATTTGATTACATGGATTATTTCATCTTGATTTTGAGTTAGATATCTTACTTGGATAATCCACGCTTAACGTTATTTTGTTTTTCCACCTTTCAAACTTACCAAATAGAAAGCTAAATCCGCAAATTAGGGTAACTTAAATTAATGAAATGATGGCATAGTCTAAAGATTACATTGAACATTTATTAAAAGTTCATGGACCACATTGTATAAATTAAAAATCCAAGGACACCATGAAACATTAAGATAAAATTCAAGGATTATATTGACCGAGTTAAAAAATTTGGGACCACATTGTACATTCAGTGAAAATTCAATGACCACACATGTAATTATTTCCAAATGTATAAATTAACTAATTTGAGTCGAGTCGAGTGGGGTGTTCACATAATGCTTATTTGAATCTTAGTTATCGAGCTTGAATCAAATATCATGTCTAAATGAGCTCGATTGCTAAGTTGTGCTCCCTTGACTGGAGTACACCCTTAACCATGCGTTCATTAGTGGAATTCTCAATCCAACATTGGAGAAAGACGGTTTGCCATAGCATAACCATGAGGCTGCCAACGAACTCGAAAAAGTTGAAGACTGCGCTGGAGCAATGGACTCGGCCCGTCCGAGCCCGAAGGTAAATTATATTGCTGGGCTTGTTTAAAAAGCCCGACCTAGCTCATAATTAGACGGGACATCGATAGATGTGTATTGACAATTCAAACGCTAAGACTATGTTTTGTCATCCACATTCGGATCGAGAGAATATGATAAGATAAGAGTAGAAGTCCACTGAATATCCCCGGATTGCAAAAACCATCACATGGTAAAATGAAAAAATCTTTGAAAATTTATAAAAAATCTCATTTGCTCAGCGCAATTCCCCGGCACATCTTCAGGTCTTGCCCGATAGCTCCCTCACTGGCATCACCAAACCTGCTCTCTTCAGCTCCTTTTAATTCATCTCCTTCATCGCCAGCTTCGCCATCTCTTCCTCCAAGCTGTAGTCCTTACTCAACTTTCTCGGGTCGGAGGGGATCTGGATGCCAACTATGATGTCTCAGGTCACGGTGGGCTTCATGAAGCAACTATTTTTAAATAAGATGACGATGGAATATGTAATTTGAAGTTTGGCCATAATTGATATCCTGATTAGCAAGCCAGATTTGACAAATCGAGACGATGTGGATCATTCCGCTCCCAGTAAAATTGGGAAAAATTCACACATTAAACGAGCAAAAGAAATCGAGATGAAAACGGAAAAAGCGGCAAAGAAAACGGAGGAACTATGTTTAGTCAATGAAATGGAGTCAACTCAACAGTAGTAGTACATTCCTGATCTCTCCCAAGAAGAAGGCCAGGTTCAGATGACCAGAGCATCCTATCCGACGCTTTCACCATTTTCTCCCATCTTCTTTCATCGTACCTCGCGAATTCAGCCAGCGCCGAGCTGAGTCACTGAGTCCCGCGCCCGAGTTCGGAACACACAGCTTCCATGGCTTTCGCGGAGTTCCGGCCGCTGGACGAGAAGTCCCTGGTGGTGTACATCCAGCACACGCCCGCTCTCGCCTCGAAGCTGGGGAATAAATTCGACGACCTGCATATCAGAGAAATCGGAGGAGGCAATCTCAACTTCGTCTACATCGTCTTGGGCTCTACTGGGTCTTTCGTCATCAAGCAGGTGATGCTTTTTTCTCTTTACAAAGAGGGATTTCTTCTTTTCTTAGCCACGTGGCCGAGGTCTCTCTTTACGATCAGTGGAAGTTGAGCTGGTGTGTTACGCAGACACAGGGTGCTGCTGATCGAAATCCAGATCAGAAAGCATGTTGATGATTATGGGATTTCAGTTCTCATGTCTTTCTTAAGTTGGATATAATCGAGTCTTTTGTGGCTTCTTTTCTGGCTGAATGTGAAGAAATTTAGAAGTGGGATGATATTGAAAATGGTAAAAGTCTATTTTTTCTTTTCCTGGGGTTTGGTATGGGTGGCGGATTAACTACATTTTTAGTTGGAATCACAGTGAAGTGATCGTTTTTGGAATGATCCTCCTCTTAGCAGATGAGAAAATGTTCTCTTGCTTCATACTTTGTTTTGTGGAATCTGTAAATCCCATCGTTGCTTATGTATTTCAACATGTAGCTATTGGGTTATATGGGTTTGAGTCGAATTTCTCGAGTCTTACCGAAAAGATGTTCCTTTCTTTCGGTTCGTTGTTCTTTCCTGTGTGGTAATTGTATTCCCATATTTGCAGGCTCTCCCTTACGTTCGGTCCATTGGGGAATCATGGCCAATGACGAAAGAGCGAGCATACTTCGAGGCAGTGGCATTGAAACAGCATGGGCATTGGTGTCCAGATCATGTTCCAGAGGTTTATCACTTTGACCGTACCATGTCTCTGATAGGCATGCGTTACCTAGAGCCTCCACATATAATCCTGAGGAAAGGACTGATTGCTGGAACTGAGTACCCATTACTCGCGGAGCACATGTCAGAATATATGGCAAGAACCCTTTTCTGCACTTCCCTCTTGTATCATTCCACCACGGAGCACAAACGCGCAGGTAAATAAGTTCTAATGCTAATCGAGCATATGTAGTGCTACATTATTCTCTTCTCTCTGCATTACCCCACTCTGATATTTTCCTAAGGCATTGAATTCTTGGCCGTTCCCCAGAGAAATACATAATGGAATATGTTTGGCTTCTTTAGTTCTCTTTTTTTATACTAATGTGTGGTTATGCTCTTGTCATGTCATCATCATTGCAGTGGCTGAGTTCTGTGGGAACGTCGAGATGTGCAGGCTGACTGAGCAGGTTGTTTTTTCTGACCCTTACAAAGTATCTCAATACAACCGTTGGACTTCCCCTTATCTGGATGCTGATGCTGAGGCTTTAAGGGAGGATAATGATTTAAAGCTTGAAATAGCTGAGTTGAAATCCAAGTAATGTTACTGTCTAAGAAGCTACTACGAACTTCTTCAGAAAAGTGAAACATCATCTTTACACTGATGATTTTGTGGGACGTACATTTCAGGTTCTGTGAAAGAGCGCAAGCACTGGTACATGGAGATCTCCACACTGATTCAGTCATGGTTACCCAAGATTCGACCCAAGTAATAGATCCAGAATTCGCATTTTATGGGCCAATGGGGTTTGATGTTGGAGCCTTCCTAGGAAATTTGTTTTTGTCATTCTTCTCTCAGGATGGGCATGCAAATCAAGGGAACGACAGAAAAGTATGCTTTACATAACCGCCTGTCTTTATGCATATGTCTCATATATCTTCTAGTCCTTGAGCTTCCAAAGTTCTGTAAATTGGTTTCTCTTCTTACTCCTAATGACTTCTTTTGCTTATTATGTCATAAACATTATATATGTTGCTCATGCAGCTAGAATTTAACTCGAGATTTGCATACTTCTATGTATACAAAAGAAGAATTTATACTCTCATGTGATAATTACTTGTACTTTATTGTTCTTTTGCACCCCATCCCCAGGAAAAACAAAAAGAAGAAGCTGACACTGCTGTTTCAGTAATTGTACAGATGAATGGACAGTCGTAATTGGTAGTTATTGAGGCAATAATAAATATGATCACATAATGCTCTCCCCCATTAGTCATTTCATCTCTTTCACGTTCATAGACTACTATAAAAGAAGAAGAAAGGACAATAAAAACTATTACCATCGATGATATGTTAATGAATTGTTCCATGAATGCGCATATTATACAGGCATACAAGGAGTGGATTTTGCAAACCACTGAAGAGACATGGAATCTATTCCAACAGAAGTTTGTAAGTCTGTGGAATGAGCACAAGAATGGGTCTGGTGAGGCATATCTGCCAGCAGTCTATAACAATGATGTGCTGCTTGAGCTGGTCCAGAGGAAATTCATGAAGGATTTATTCCATGATACTCTTGGATTTGGTGCTGCCAAAATGATAAGGTGAGACTGGATGATGTGGCATTTTCTTCTCCTTATATGCTTATGTGTAGATAATGAGCTTGCTCGATTTCTTAGTAGCGTCGCATTTGGTGTATACGGCTGCCTAAATACTGACTGTTTGCCTTCATTCATCTCCGATTTTAGGAGAATTGTTGGGGTTGCACATGTGGAGGATTTTGAGTCCATAACAGATGCTAGTAAGCGTGCAGACTGCGAGCGCCGAGCTCTTGATTTTGCCCGGATGCTTCTGAAGGAAAGGCGGAAATTCGAAGGAATCAGTGAAGTAGTCTCGTTAGTTCGGAAATTGAACTGAGCCTTGGGCTTAATGTATTGAGGTTTCTTGTGGCTCCCCCTCCTTTACTGTCGTGTCCTTATGCATTTCGAAGCTACGAAGGCTCTGAAGTTCCAGTATAGTTTCCAATGCACAGCCTGATCAAGAGCGGGGAGGTGGCGCTCGCCAAGAGCGGCAAGTCGGCGGCGGTCGAAAAGTGACTACAAAAGATATAGAAGAGGCCGTGAACGATCCCTTTTTATATCCCTTTTGCTGTTCTAGGAATTTATAACGCGTTACCTTCTGGGAGTACTTTCTCACATATGGCATGGTGCCATTGGCGCCAAAATAATGAAAACTTTCAGAGTTTCACTTACTGGAAGAGAGAAAATTCTATAGGCACGCGGTTCAATACCAAATTTGGAGATTGGAAAAGAAATAAAAACATGCACCGAAAAAAAATAAAAACAACATGCACCGACACAGCGCATTAGTTAGAAAAGATAGTATAAAATTTTTGATCCATACCCAACCCAACCCATACCCGACCCGACTCATATTATTAAAGATTTACTATCTAACTAAAGTTAGGAAAACTTATTCTTATAATCTTTTTTAATCTTTTTTAAAGATTTTAAACTTATTCAAGTTCATTAACAACCCATGTATTTTAGTCTTTTTAATTTTTAAACTAATTATAGATACACCTGTCAAAATTGGTGTATAATCCATATATGACCAATTTAAATATTAAATTGGTCATAAATGGGTCAAGATTTCTTTAAATGGGTCATAAATGTGTTATATTAAAAGAAAGCTTGACCCATTTATGACCCATTTAATATTTAAATGGGTTATAAATGGGTTATACACCCATTTTGACAGGTGTAAGTTTCAGTTACTGAAAGAGAGAAAATTCTATAGACACGCAGTTCAATACCAAATTTGGAGATTGGAAAAAAATAAAAACAACATGCACCGACACAGCGCATTAGTTAGAAAAGCCAATCCAAACGATCATATTTGAATTAAAGAGAAAAAAGCCTCTTAATCATCATGCCTCACTTAGAAACAAGGAGCCTTACATGAAAGTGCCGGCACTGAGTGGTGGGTCTTAAATCGAGAGGTCGCTTTAATATGATCCACAAAATTTCCAGATTTTATACTATGGCTGAAGCTAAATTGAGATTATCAAATCACTGATTGCAATTAAATGAATAATTAAAATTAACGTCCTCAAACAAAAGCTCGCGAAAAAACTCAAGAAAAAACAATTCTGTTGCTACTATGCTGTCAATTGGAAATTAGTGGCCAGCAATGTAGCAGAGTATTTAATTATCATACTTTGAAAAAGACGGCGCAAGTTCTTCGAGGATGATGGTTGGGGTTCATACTCCAAATAGAAGTCCACTCGTGAGTTATTGAAACAACAATTCTTCCCTGCAGTGTCATCACAACCATTTGTCAAAATTCAGTAAAGAATGTCCATACACACAATGCTTCCCTGCACTTTGACGTTCAGCACAAGCATTTAGTTCCGGGATATTATTCGGCCACTGCAGCCTGCAGGTATCTTCATGCTCCATAGTTTCAGAAAAGTTGGAACCAGCCATAAAAGACAGCAGAGTACTTCTTTTTTTTTTTTTGGGGGGGGGGGGGTGATGTGTCCGTCGCACACAGAATCCAAAAGGTTGACTCCAATTTCACTAGTGGATTACATGACAAAAAAACATGAAAGTGAGAAACATGTAATGCTCAATGTAATTAAACATGAGAGAAGAGCGTGGCTAAACCTTCTGAAGTTGAGTTGATGAATTCCCATTGCAACAACCATCTGTCCAAGGAAAGCACGTGGGATCATGTATTCATTGTTGGGGGAGCCATATAAAGCAATGCTAGAGATTAAAACTACTTACTTGATCGAGATGCATGCTGACCATTCGAAGAGAAAGAGGAGCACTGACATGTCCAAGTATGAAATTGGACATAGAAGGGCAGCAGCTTCTACCATCTCTGCTATGTCAGGCTGAGTTAGAGCAGCCAAAGACATGATGGTTCCCTACAAAGAAAACAGAAGAACAAAGTTCACAATTAAGAGAACAATACCAAGTTCAGGTAATTCTTTCCTTTCCATCTTTGATTTTTTTATAATTAACTGCAAGAGAAGAGTTGTACAAACCTGCGAATGTCCAACAAGAAAAACTTTGGAGCTGGTTATTGAACTTATATAGCGTATCATCTCTGCAAGGTCATACAGTGCCAATTCTTCCCAACTCCAATCCCAAAAATCCCGCAGGAAAAAAGTACTTCTCAGTGCAGTATGCATAGAAGTATACACTGACATGCTTTAAACAGAACAAAACTCCTCATTCAGCCACCATGGATAAACTCATATGGTTTTTGGAAGCCAAATGCCCCAATCACGACTGTCTTGAGATGCGTGGGTACACTCATAGTCTCATACCACACAACACAACAAGCAGATAGAAAGACACAAGAAACCACGCAATGGCCATGACTCCAACGTGTTCCACACACATTTCCAACCCGACATCAAAACCATGGTCTGCTAAGATGAAGCCTAATGATTGGCCTGGAGAATCTAGGAACCACACATCACCTGCCTGTTTACAATTGAGGAAAAAATAATGTGAGCAAATCAGTCATACTTAGCGTTGACACATATGGACCACAATCCTTATAATGTAATAGTACTTCTGCACTGAGAAAGTCAAGTGAATCCATGCGATTTTGGAATGCACTCGGGAGAAATTTGATGCATAACAGCTTGAGAAGACTAGAAAAAGGTATAAAGCAACAACATGATGAATATCATGCACAAAAAATACAAACCTTGAGTTGTCAATTTAAAGACTGCAGGAAACACGGAAAAGCAGCCTGAGGAAAAAGGGACTAATCCAATCTAAAGACCCCAGAGATTGCATCCTAGAAGATCAATCAAACCTTGGGTTGTCAATTTATAAAGTTCTTTAGCATCACAGGTTGCAACAACGGAGTAAAATGCCTTTCTCACAGTGAAGTCGATAAAACCAAGAACAAAAATGTAGAATAGAAATCACCATGACAAAGCCCGTGCTGAAGTAGAACAGGAGGAGCCCCTTCTGCCCAGAGTTCTCTGTTGCCGGATGAGATGCGCTGAAGGGCCAATAAGTAACCATCCTTCGTTTGAAGCTGGCAAACACAAAATGCAACAAAGATTAGAGTCGTCTAACATAAAAATTGAAGAAAAAGGAACTGGAATCTTCCATAGAAGAAATGTTAAAGGCTAGCGGTAGCATAGTTGAACTTAAAAAGGGACTTGACTAAGAAAAATTGCCTTTTTCCGCAGCTACGCTCGAGAGTTGAAGCTTAGGACGTATTCAACAACCATAAAAATATATTCTCCGGAACTTAGAATTTCAGATTCGTCGAAAGTTCAGGTAAAGCGAATCATGTTATCTTGATTTTGAGTTAGATATCTTTACTTGGATAATCAACGTTTAACCTTATTTTGTTTTTCCACCTTTCATACTTACCAAATCGAAAGCTAAATCTGCAAATTAGGTTAACTTAAATTAATGAAATGATGGCATGATCTGGAGATTATATTGAATATTTACCAAAAATTTATGGACTCTATTAACCAATTAAAAATTCTAAGACCACATTGCATATTCGATTAAAATTCAATGATGATTGGCAATTAGGGTGACACCATTCGTTATTGCACAATGGTTGGTTGGCAATGTAATATTTGTATGCATCAATCCATTACTCTATCATTAAAAGATAAAAACATTTTTTTTTGTTGGTCCTACCCTACATCATTTTTTATTCTTATTTTCACGCTCAAACTTTTGCCCTACCTTTGTGCAAAGCGTAGAAGTTGAAACTCACTCTTTAAAACTATAGTGTTCCCACCCCAACCCCTCTGAAAATGTGAAGATTTGAACTCTTACCTCTTCATTTTCTCAAATGAGTAAGGGTAGCTAGTGATTGAAAGATAAATGAGTTTATTAAGTTATATATTTTTTTAAATTATTCAAATAAACTCATGTACCAATTTTTTTACTTGCCGTTTTGCTTGGATATATAAGGATGACAACAAATATTGAATATGATAATTCACTATAGTATTCAGATTAATAAATGCAGCCTTCGATTTCTATTTTTAAATAAGATGATGATAAAATATTTATTTTGAAACTTAACGATAATAATTGTAATTCATTGGGGTCGAAATGATAACAAAATCATTAAGTATTTGGCCATAATTGATACCCTGATTAGCAAGCCGGATTTGACGAATCGAGACGACGTGGATCATTCCGCTCCCGGTAAAATTGGGAAAAATTCAGACATAAAACGAGCAAAAGAAATCGAGATAAAAACGGAAAAAAACAGGAAAGAAAACAGAGGAACTATATTTAGTCAACGAAATGGGGTCAACTCAACAGTTGTGCATTCCCAATCTCTCCCAAGAAGACGGCCAGGTTTAGATGACCAGAGCATCCTATTCGACGCTTTCACCATTTTCTCCCATCTTCTTTCATCGTACCTCACGAATTCAGCCAGCGCCGAGCTGAGTCACTGAGTCCCGCGCCCGAGTTCGGACCCTCTAACTCCCCGTGCCCGCCGACGACACACCGCTTCCATGGCTTTCGCGGAGTTCCGGCCGCTGAACGAGAAGTCCCTGGTGGAGTACATCCAGCACACGCCCGCTCTCGCCTCGAAGCTGGGGAATAAATTCGACGACCTGCAGATCAGAGAAGTCGGAGACGGCAATCTCAACTTCGTCTACATCGTCGTGGGCTCTACTGGGTCTTTCGTCATCAAGCAGGTGATGCTCTTTTCTCTTTACAAAGAGGGATTTCTTTTTTCTTAGCTGCGTGGCCGAGGTCTCTCTTTACGATCAGTGGAAGTTGAGCTGGTGTGTTACGCAGACACAGGGTGCTGCTGATCGAAATTCAGATCAGAAAGCATGTTGATGATTATGGGATTTCAGTTCTCATGTCTTTCTTAAGTTGGATATAATCGAGTCTTTTGTGGCTTCTTTTCTGGCTGAATGTGAAGAAATTTAGAAGTGGGATGATATTGAAAATGGTAAAAGTCTATTTTTTCTTTTCCTGGGGTTTGGTATGGCTGGCGGATTAGCTACATTTTTAGCTGGAATCACAGTGAAGTGATCGTTTTTGGAATGAGCCTCCTCTTAGCAGATGAGAAAATGTTCCCTTGCTTCATACTTTGTTTTGTGGAATCTGTAAATCCCATCGTTGCTTATGTATTTCAACATGTAGCTATTGGGTTATATGGGTTTGAGTCGAATTTCTCGAGTCTTACCGAAAAGACGTTCCTTTCTTTTGGTCCATTGTTCTTTCCTGTGTGGTAATTGTATTCCCATATTTGCAGGCTCTCCCTTACATTCGGTGCATTGGGGAATCATGGCCAATGACAAAAGAGCGAGCATACTTCGAGGCAGTGGCATTGAAACAGCATGGGCATTGGTGTCCAGATCATGTTCCAGAGGTTTATCACTTTGACCGTACCATGTCTCTGATAGGCATGCGTTACCTAGAGCCTCCACATATAATCCTGAGGAAAGGACTGATTGCTGGAACTGAGTACCCATTACTGGCGGAGCACATGTCAGAATATATGGCAAGAACCCTTTTCTGCACTTCCCTCTGTATCATTCCACCACGGAGCACAAACGCGCAGGTAAATAAGTTCTGATACTAATCGAGCGTATGTAGTGTTACATTATTCTCTTCTCTCTGCATTACCCCACTCTGATATTTTCCTAAGGCATTGAAATCTTGGCCGTTCCCCAGAGAAATACATTATGGAATATGTTTGGCTTCTTTAGTTCTCTCTTTTTATACTAATGTGTGGTTATGCTCTTGTCATGTCATCGTCATTGCAGTGGCTGAGTTCTGTGGGAACGTCGAGATGTGCAGGCTGACTGAGCAGGTTGTTTTTTCTGACCCTTACAAAGTATCCCAATACAACCGTTGGACTTCCCCTTATCTGGATGCTGATGCTGAGGCTGTAAGGGAGGATAATGATTTAAAGCTTGAAATAGCTGAGTTGAAATCCAAGTAATGTTACTGTCTAAGAAGATACTACGAACTTCTTCAGAAAAGTTAAGTGAAACATCATCTTTATACTGATGATTTTGTGGGACGTACATTTTAGGTTCTGTGAAAGAGCGCAGGCACTGGTACATGGAGATCTCCACACCGGTTCAGTCATGGTTACCCAAGATTCAACCCAAGTAATAGATCCAGAATTCGCATTTTATGGGCCAATGGGGTTTGATGTTGGAGCTTTCCTAGGAAATTTGTTTTTGTCATTCTTCTCTCAGGATGGGCATGCAAATGAAGGGAACGACAGAAAAGTATGCTTTACATAACTGCCTGTCTTTATGCATATGTCTCATATATCTTCTAGTCCTCAACCTTCCGAAGTTCTGTACATTGTTTCTCTTCTTACTCCTAATGACTTCTTTTGCTTATTATGTCATAAACATTATATATGTTGCTCATGCAGCTAGAATTTAACTCGAGATTTGCATACTTCTATGTATACAAAAGAATAATTTATACTCTCATGTGATAATTACTTGTACTTTATTGTTCTTTTGCACCCCACCCCCAGGAAAAACAAAAAGAAGAAGCTGACACTGCTGTTTCAGTAATTGTAGAGATGAATGGACAGTTGTAATTGGTAGTTATTGAGGCAATAATAAATATGATCATATAATGCTCTCCCCCATTAGTCATTTCATCTCTTTCACATTCATAGACTACTATAAAAGAAGAAGAAAGGACAATAAAAACTATTACCATCGATGATATGTTAATGAATTGTTCCATGAATGCGCATATTAAACAGGCATGCAAGGAGTGGATTTTGCAAACCACTGAAGAGACATGGAATCTATTCCAACAGAAGTTTGTAAGTCTGTGGAATGAGCACAAGAATGGGTCTGGTGAGGCATATCTGCCAGCAATCTATAACAATGATGTGCTGCTTGAGCTGGTCCAGAGGAAATTCATGAAGGATTTATTCCATGATACTCTTGGATTTGGTGCTGCCAAAATGATAAGGTGAGACTGGATGATGTGGCATTTTCTTCTCCTTATATGCTTATGTGTAGATAATGAGCTTGCTCGATTTGTTAGTAGCGTCACATTTGGTGTATACGGCTGCCTAAATACTGACTGTTTGCCTTCATTCATCTCCGATTTTAGGAGAATTGTTGGGGTTGCACATGTGGAGGATTTTGAGTCCATAACAGATGCTAGTAAGCGTGCAGACTGCGAGCGCCGAGCTCTTGATTTTGCCCGGATGCTTCTGAAGGAAAGGCGGAAATTCGAAGGAATCAGTGAAGTAGTCTCATTAGTTCGGCAATTGAACTGAGCCTTAGACTTAATGTATTGAGGTTTCTTGTGGCCCCCCCTCCTTTACTGTTGTGTCCTCATGCATTTCGAAGCTACGAAGGCTCTGAAGTTCCAGTATAGTGTCCAATGCACTGCCTGATCAATTCATCGGCAACTTGTGCTGTCTTGGATGGTTTGTTCCACTGACCAGTCGTTGCTCCGGCAGTGAATCTACTTGGAACTTTGTCTACGTCCGATCCATGGAATGATGACTATGCTGAGGCCTTTCTCGACTTTGCTTGATGCACAGCTGGTTATGGAACTACCATATGCAGATGCAATTCCAGTTAACTTTTTTGGGCTTTCTTTTTGTTGTTGATCAGGCATCCTTTCCTTATGAACTGTTGGATATGTTCACCGTGGTCATTTTGCTAATGGTCTTCCAGAATCGAGAGGTAAATAAGTTGGGTGTATGATGACTTTTCGGATGTGCTAAGTAACGTGAAGTTCCTCAGCATTCGCATGTTATAGAAAAATTCTATCCTAATAAAATCGCTTAAATACCCAGTCAAGGATGTGTTCCCCTGCAAACTTGCTCCTTGTTATTAAAGGTACTTCTTTGTTTGATACCCAAATTTTCTGACGTTGTTGTTACCGTCAGTCACCTTTTAGTTCTCTCATATCGGAAAGCAAATTGAATACTTGAGCAGTTAATAGGGAGCACGTTAGCTTAACCACGCCACCTCCTTTTCAAGTTCTTTTTGGAAGAAACGATAAACTTAAGTAGCTGAGCTTTAAATCAGCATAATACAGGAAATGACTTTGCATTTAACCTTTTTATCTCCTGGAAAGCAATTACTAGGACTTTATTCATTACAGAAAAACTAACCTAATTTCCATATTTGGCCTTGTAGTCACTCCAGAGCTGATCAACTGTCTTCCCCAGCAACTCAACAAAATACTGAGGGCTATAGCCAGCCTTCATCTTCTTGTTCAAGTCTGCTACAAACCCACTCAAAAGACCATCACAATAGTCCAGAAAATGTGCTGTGACATCGTATCCCTGGTCCCACCGATTTCCCTGGCCTGGTTTCACCCAGTGGCTCGGTGCATACCCCGCCTTCAGCCTCACAAAATCCGCTACCCCCTCTGTTAAACCAGTCGGCGCTTCTCGATTGGCAAACCACTGCCATATATGCGTCATTTCGTGATACATAACCCCGGTTATCTCATTCTTCACATCACCGGAGTAATTTCCTATGTACTCCGAGCTGACATGAATTTCGTTCGTGTCGATAAGGGCATATGCTACCCCCTCCATGGATTCAATAAAAACACTTACATTTTGCACATCTCTTCTGTCCTCTGAGGTCAATTCTTGGAAAATTTGCCATATGAATACAGTGGAGGAGTTCATTACTTGCTTGGTGTACTCAATGCCAATTTCACCATCGAACCTTGCTCCACCGGCTGTTGAAGACGCGTTGTTTAGTACGGTGTACTCCACAGCATAAGCTTGTTGAAATGCTGCTAAGCTAACTAGATACCACAGCAACAACACCAGGCGAGCCATGTGCTTGTTTCACTGCTTCTTGTTCTGTAGGAGAATGGGTGAAGTGCCATCCAAAAAGTGAGGGCCTTTATAGAGTGTCGGAAGTTGAGTGATGCATTCTTCTCACCTACATATATCTTTGACTTCACTTGTTAGTTCACTTTCTTCTTGTCTCAAAGTTATTGTACAGTTCCCGAATGGAATTGCATTCATTAAGAGCCAAAACTTATAATAGTAAATTAAAAAATTCATATTCGGTCCCAACAACAAGAACATCCAGCCAATGGTGTAGCAAAAGAAATGGATTTACATCTGCTCCAACAACAAAATGTTTAGCTGATGATGTAGCAAACGAATGGATTCATATCTATTGTAAGAAAAAAACCATTTCTTATATTTTGGGGTTGGGGGGGGAGGAGTTGGGGCGAAGTGGTCCACATTGAATAGCCTCCTTATTGACCAATCAGCCTGCAAATTGGACCATGCCTTATCCCCGCATTTCACGTTGCTTCTTGTCGTCGAATAATTCCAAATGACCTCACCTAACCTAATTGACTTTTAAAAGGAGGATGAGACATGAAGACCTGATAGTAAACTTTATCCGTCCTTATCTTCAAGGATCTATAAAGTTGACGTATACACTGCAAAACCAGTGCTTCTGGAACTTTAAAGTAGAAGGTTGACGGATGCCACCACAAATAATAGCTCGGTCAATGATTCTTTTTTTACCAATGTAGAACTTAATTTTGTGACAGTATCAAACACAAACCGATGTGGAACTTAATTTGTTAGAAGCAGTTCTTAGAGCTACGAACACTCTCCATGCTGTGGCCCCTCAAGAATGTACATAGCTTGTGCACTGGTCCGACCAGACGATGGAACTGGGCAGCAATGGCATGCTGGGCAGGCTAAATAACCCCTGGATAATTCAACAATACATGAGTCGCGTGCGTGATGCCCAAGATGATGGATTGGGTTGTAGCCACAACGTAGGGAGCTGCTGCCACCTACTTTTATGCCTGACCAAAAGAAAGAATCTGTGAAAATCGAATATGCCACCTTCAAGCAGGATCACAAAACATCCAAACAAGAGCACACCCACCTTGACTTTTCCACTCAGTTATAGGAGGATGAGGCAGGATCGTGATAAGAAGTGCACGCATAGAGTAGACCAATAAGGCTTAAGTCCCCTGCAATATGAGGAATCAAGAGCGAGAAGATTGCTTACTACTATCACTAAGCATGTATGTCAATACCAGTCTCACACTAACCATCAATTAATAACATTGTATAGTTTATAAGATGCAATTACATACCGATAAATATTAGAATCAACTTCACAAATATGGAGCCAGACTGTCTTGACAATCAAAACAAGGTAATACTGTCACCATGATACATGAAATCAGTGTCAAGTTCCTTGTCCCATGACCAATCCTTGTTCTTCTACATGTTCCCTAGTAAAATCACTCAAAATTAGCCCTCTAAATGACAATGTTTCAATTTGAATTTTGTTTCCACATCCCAGGCTTACACTATGAGACATTGTCTTCTCTTTTTTCAGAAAACAAGCAAAGGAAGTTCACAAGTCTGCCAAGTACACCAAGAGGACTCAGTCAAGAAAAAGACTGAACTATTTCCTAGTTCCACTGATCTTATATACTTTAACCACGAAGTAATCCAGTATCTTACACACCATTGTGAAGGACAAAATCCAGATTAGTCTGTCAAATATTCCAGAGTTCAATAGCTGCCTAGGATCAACACTGAAACCCACATGACATAAATTGACTACTCCAAAGAAATATTTAGGTTTCCTCCATAGTTTTCACCAACAGATGCCTGAAAGATTGGATACCAGAGAAACAGGAAATAGATTAGTTATGTATAGGCCAAGAGATGACCAAGGTTAAAGCTGCACTACAGGAACTCATAAGGCAAAATGAAAAACCACCAACTTGGAGGTAAGGAAAGATGGTATTCTGAACTTGGAGGAATAATTTTGACTTCACTGCTAACCTGCAAAAAAGCAATGGAGCAATCAACACAAAGAAAGAGAAAATTGACCAAGAACTAAATATATTTTTTGAAGTTGGGACACATGCACAAATACAGAATGCTACTGGCATATTTTCCTACAGACTAATTGAGACAGCAAGCTACAAAGTCCTGCATTACTCAACCACAAAAAAAAAAAAAAAATAAAAATTCAACCATCAAAGAAAGAGAGAGTGAAGTCTCCTGTCCTCCCTCTAATACCACATCCCACAATTTAGATTAGTTCTTCTCTACAGGCAGCAACTCACTTTGCTTCTATGCCAAAAATAGGCTGTAATATTAAAATCCCAGTACGATATTGATCTAGTAAACAAAAAAAAAATAACTGCTCTGGCTGCAACCTTTTCGAAGAAAACTAGTTTATATTAAGAGGCTATAAAAAGCATTCATGTTCTACACATGATAGAAATCAGAATCTTAAGCATTGCGGGACAAACAGAACCAAATATTACTCAATTTATCTTGATCTGAGTTCACATTGAGAAAAGACGTCCAGTACTTGCACCTTAATTAACTTCACTTAATAAGACCATCTTAAGGAGGTTTCTTAACTAAGAATTTTCATACAAGAGGTAGATTAGATTCCATACGGCCACGCTGATAGCATTAAACATCCCCAAATCCAATAATATTGAGATTAAAAAGTACATTGAGAAAACAGAACAAATAACTACATGTTTCAAACCTGAGAACAAGGTTTGTTGGTATGCTGTATGATCATATATTTTTCTATTCTAGGAAAAGAATCCCATATCGTGCATATGGATACCTTCTAATATGGCGAAAGCAAATATAGACCTCTTCAATGTCCCATTCTATCTTCAACTTAATGTACTGCTTCAGAAGCTCAGACAAGCTGCTAGTAGCTTCATTCCAATCATGAGTGGTCAGTTCCATATGGGATGGAATTTCAGAAATAAACCTCTGCAGAACTGATGACAATTTTCCAGGTGCTCCTGATCTTTGGTATGTCTCAGCCAAGCTTCTCAGTATCAAGCAATTGCTGACTTGGAATCTATCAACCCAACATGGAGGATGTCCTATCCAAAGTTCAGTCTCTCTCTGAACTGACCCTGAACTTTTGTCTGGACTCTCAGTATTTGAGTTATCCTGACATATACCTGCACTTCCACTGAAGTGAGCAATCAAAGAGACATCTTGTCCCCTGTGGACAGGAAGTTGCTGGAGAATGCCGTCTCGTAACTCTTCAGGCAACTCTTGCAGCACAGAGCAGTCTACTTGACTCAGAGATAATGGCATCAAGTCTGTCTTTGTAAGACTGGGCACTGAAGCCCCAATATTAGAGGAGCTTGGTTTAGACACACAGAAAAGATCTGTTTCCTGAAGAAGAGGCTTCTCTGTCTAGGAATAGTAAGCCAAAATAACAACGAAGACAATGAGAAAAGAAGAAGATAGAATATTATTTCTGCTTACCTTATAAATCCAGGAGCAAGTAGTTACGGTGATAAACTACCAATATCAGGGTATATTATGGTCATGGCACAGCAATAGGGACTGGTGTACCACATGTTATATATAAGGTATGTAAGGCATAGGGTCAGTTGGTTCAGTACATTCAGTCAGCGTTTCACCATTTGCCTGGGGTCATTCATTTAGCCTCCTTTATAACAGGTACCTTCTCCTTAACTTTGGGGAGAATGTAAGAATGATTAGATTTTTCAGTAGCTTTATTTTTGCCGTCAAAGTAAAGTAAAGAGTATCTAAAAAAAGCATGCACGACACATTAGTCTGTCAGGAATTTGCAATCAATCGATTCTGTTATTCTTTTTGGAACTTTTGTCTATAAGCATATTCCCATCCACCAGAAATAAGCCTAGAAGGAATTACTTTCACTATCACAGATATTGGCTTCATAATTGCAAAGGTGAATAAAAGTGCATCATGCATTTAGATGTGTACTCATTGTCAACTGGTTATAAACTAACTGTTGGACACTATATTTTTTAATTTTTATGCTCTAAAAGGGAGCTTCACCACCTGAAGATAGGATCATTCCACAAAAGTTAACCTGTAATATTCTCATATCTTAAGATTATTATTTGATGAAGCAATAAATAATAAAACCGGCATTTTAACTTCAGACTACACATAGATTGGAACCAATATTATGGAGAAGCAACCCCGTATGCCAAAGAACTGATCTCTGCCCTTCACAGACAATTTGCAATTTCTGTTTATTTGAAGTCAACGAGTAAAGGAACTCCAAGGAAAATCATAAAATTAGGCCAAAAGCTTGTTCCAACTAAAAATAGAGATCTTATATGATGCACTTGTGATAAGTCTGGGAAAACTACTTTCCCTCTCACAGAATTAAAAATCACTTTGATGAGTAGTACTGCAGCTTCAGAATTATCCAAAGTTTTTTAACCCAAAGCATGGGGCAATTATTCATTAAAAAGCCAGTCCAGAAACTGTGGGCAATTATTCATTAAAAAGCCAATCCAGAAACTGTCAAATAGCAAGAAAAACGAAGCTTCGCATCCCACATCATACAAATCCAGAATCTGTTTACCTGTTTATCTTGTTGAAATCTGTCCACATGATTGGTACCAGAAAAGTACACCTCTGTTCCATCTCTCGCACCTTCTTGAGAAATTTAGTTAGTAGTCAGACTAAAAGTAGCAAGCAATAAATTTATGCATGAAAAGCACCAACCATTTACTACTTGCTGCGAATGCAGGGATGGAGAACTCCCACTGACTTCACCATCGCCAACGCTGTTAGACTTGTCCTTGCCTTTAGAAACAAATGCAATTAATTGTCCCCCATAAGCATCATTTAATTCAGAAAAGACTTCCGGTGGGAGTGACTTTATGACTCCAATATCCAGATGACATAAGGCCGGTCGTGTGACAGACCGATCCAAAGAAGCTTTACAGTCTGATGAATTGTCATCTACTTGATTGGAATTCCGAGCTAAGTGAGGAAACGGATTACTTGAAGCCCCATCCACATTCTGGCCCTCTAAACCTGCCATAATGACAATCAGAAATCAGCATATATGAAACCAAGAAACATATGTCACAGGTAACTTCCCAAATAATAAGAATGATAGTGTCATTAAACTTAAAATTATGAGAAGAGATGCAAAGAAATGTGAAAACACCTCTTCTGGTAAACATAAACTGAAACATGCAATTAGAGAGAAACTACAGTAACTTCTATCATAAGAAAAGTGTCTACACAAGGAATTTAACTTCTGATAGTTTACCATAAAAATAAAAATAAATGAACATCATATGGCAAAATAAAGGAGAAAATGGATTACAGGCAGTTTTTTCTAATTTAGGAACGACATGCAGAAATTTCAATGAAACATATTCCCAAAGACATTTTCATTTTCACCATGTGTAACCAATGATCCATCTCTAATTAGCCACCATTTACCTTAGCTTTTATGGGGACAAAAAAGTGATACAGGGAAACTAGACAAAACAAAAGTTCCATCATAGAAGTCAGAAATGGTGCTCGTTCTGTCCTACACAATAAAGAAACACTACTTCTAGAAGTTTCAAAGGAAAAAGAACAGAAAAGGATGGTCACCTATGTCAATCATCTCTTTCACCACACTGTTGGGGCCACATTGTTCATCTCGATTTGCAGAGGTAGAGGCAAGCCATGACTTCAAGAGATTTCTTTCAAGTCCTTCAGGGAAAATACAAAGGCACTGAAAACTTGAAGGCTGAAATTATGAAAGAACTAACATTGTGACAATACACACGTATATGGTGGGATGTATGTAGTACATATACAAGTTTAAGGCACAATAAAGGTCACAAAACAAAATTTAAAAAGGTCATCAATGACACCTTTCTTCAAATTATAATTTTTATGACAGTAACGGTAACAGAAGCTCATGCAGGCATTTTTAAGTTAACCTTGTTTAGAAGCATCCACACTTTCAAGGCGGGAAACTTGCAGGCCAACCCCACGAATCTCCTTCACATCTATATGAAATTAGAAAAATCAAATGTGATCAATCCTAATACTCTTAAAAAAATTCGAGAAGTATGTTATGTCAACCCAAGGAGGCTAGGTCCACCTATATGAAATGATCCAAAGAGCTGCATTGCTATCCTCTGAATAACATCTACATCATCTGTAGCAACTGGAACCTGTAGCCAATATCAATGGAATCATAACCTTTCTTTGAAGTAAAACATTTGAAACTAAAAGTAGAAAACCAGAGAACTTTGCATGCAGACAAATATCTTCTTATAGAGAAGGTGCATAAAATGGCGTTGGCCTCATGATACCGTTATTGTGTGGCTGAAGTTTTCACAGTCTCCACAACCCATGAATTTTGCAGGCTCCTCAGCATCCTTCCTTCTCTTTTTAATCTATATCAAAGTCACACACAGCATGTCCATTTCATAAGATATAACAAAGTAAATGAAGGCTGAATCATCTTTTTTCTTGGCCAAAAAGCTGACCCCTGTTACTTTGTATTCAATGTAGACTAGAGTTAGCTCAAATACCTTAAGAGTAAACTTTCGCCCATGAACTCCACATCCCTGCAACCTCAAATGGACTTCTTTACAAAGATTTACAAGAAACAATTTGCTCTGGAATAGCATAAACCAATTTGTCAGTCGACATTGCTTTCCAATAAAGGAACAAAAGAAATAATGATGAAGCTTCTGTAATATAATTGAGAAACCAACATCTTGTGCATCCTTGAACCTCACACCCCAATTAACTTCAGCACCAATTGACTTGCTTTCCTGCAACGCAGCAATAAGAACATCAAAAGTGAAAAAACTTCATTAATCAAAAGCAAAGACGGAGTGACTGGTCTAAACAAGACTGATGGACACTTGACTATGAAATGGAGCAGATACTCTTGCCAGAAGAGAAAGATCACAAAGCCTGTTCAGCATAATATATGGTTTATTTTAAAGAAATTTAGTTTGAAACTCCATAACCCAGCACAGACCACAAGATTACCAAATTATTAGAATACAACAGACAAAATGAAAGCATCTGGCAAATTCCCACTAATGATTCAGGGCCAAATGAGAAAAGAACTCCATAAGGAATGGGTGGCAGGTCAACTGATTGAGCTACAGATTGGTTTAATAGGTCGCTTTTGGTTTAAAATAAACATAGAAATGGCCTCCATTTAGAAATCACTGGTGCTTTAGCTTCAAGGTACAAGCAAAAATTAATGCATGGACAAATCAATTTATATGGAGCAGAAACTACAAGCAAAGCAAGATGCAATGAATAATTTGGTGGATAAATTCCCCTCGGTGAACCTGAATTGTGCCGACCATCCTGTTGTCCACCCCTCTACTGTAACTCCACAACATCTCCCCCGTTTTTGCACCAAAATCCTTCTGAAGAGATTCCTATAGTGCAAAGAGATTTTGTAAAAGCAAGACTATCAGTATAATTCGAAGGCTACGGTGTCAGTGTAATTGTACTTTCAAACAAATTGGAAAGCAGTTAGATTACCAGAAGGATACTATGATAAAATGTTCCTGTCAAATATTTGAAATCACGTATATTCTATTCTTATTAGTTCATCTAGTCAAGTAAATGCATCAGGAATCGTGATGGATGTGGAAAAAACATCTGCAGTTTTAACAGGTCTTTACATCTGTGACCAGTCAAATAGGTGTCTGGTGTTGTAACAAGTGGGTGCTAGTACTCTCATTTTCCTAATATACAAAAGGAAAGGTCACCAGACTAAAGGAACAGGTATCACTGCAGTTAATTAACCCTATGTATTTGCTTTGTTGCATCAGTTGCGGGCAATTTTGTTTCATCTTGTACTTAATAAAATTAAAAAGAGCTTGAAGCAGTTCAAAAGATAAGACCTTTGACACCAAACGCAGCTGTCCACAAGTCCAAATATTTCGCTTCTTCAATTTATCCTCAAGAACATGCCCTATTCCGGGAAGTGCATTTATAGGAAGCTTGCACAAATATTCATCCACCTGAAATGTTTAGCCACTTTTTATGAAAAATCTTCCAGAATATCAACATATATGGCCAAACAGCAACAGAAATAATCACAAGAAACTGGTATAGAAGATAGAGGCTTAGCTAAAGACTTATTTGTTCAACACCAAAAAAAGGCAAACTCATCCATAATATAGAATAGGCAACACCTGCAATGTGTGATATCAGCAGGATTACAAACAATTCTATCAATGTCTTGAAGTTACTGTTTAGACCACGAATCCACTTTTTTCAGAAAGATGTGATGACGGGTAGCACGATTTGCAGAAACAATAAAACGACTGCAAAAACATGAAGCATGATTTACACTTAGGCAGAAAGATTGCCACAGAAAACACCATCTATGCATATAAAGTAAAGAAATCCTCATGACAAAGTTCTCATGGATTATTAATGAACTACAACTAATTCAAGCATTGAACATCTTGTGCCACCAAAGTGCAGCATTTCAACATCTCATGCCACCAAAGTACAACTCTAAAGAGACCACAAGTTGTTAAAAAAATCATACATACTAAAATAAGATCTTTCAAAGAAAAAACTCACATTTCTAGATAATACACTGCATGTGAAACATGAGTTATACTTGCCACAAATGCCCCATTCTCTTTAAATTGTCAACCAAAGTCTAAATAGTTGGAATAATTTCCATTATGTAGGGCTTTCAAATTAAATGATGTTTCCGAACTTCATGGAGAGCATAATATAGAAGAATGAAGAAATAACAACATGCACTTGACAGATAGTTAAAATAGGCAAGTGCAAAAACTGTAATTATCTTGGCATATCTGCAAACCAAAAACCCTGCTTATTAATTAAACTGTACCTTTTCTAAGGGGATGTAGCACTGACCATTTGGCTTAGCAGTCTTGGTAGCTAGGCGAGCCATTAGCATATTCCCAGCTATACCAGCACTTGCAGTGCATCCAGTGGTCTCGAAAACCTGTCTTCTTATTGTAGAAGCCAGAAGCTGAGGATCTTGCACGTCTGAATCTTTGACATCTAAAAATGCTTCGTCACAGCTCACTGCCTGCAAAATCAGTTACAGTAAATACCGGAATTACTTCAATGGAATTCATACATAGAAGCTGCCATGGGTCAAACCTGCACTGTTGTACAGTGCTTATGCAATATGCTGTAGAAGTGATCAGCCACCTGAAAATTGCCAAAAATGAAGTTCAAATAAAAATTACACAAAGTAAAGGGATTTCATCTCTACGCCCTCACAAAAGCATAACTAATGATATAAGGATGAGTTACCTCTGTGTAAGCTTCAAAGTTGTATGGAAAAATGACAAGATGAGGACAACGTGCTTTGGCATCTCGGACGAACATACCGGCCCTAATTCCTTTTGAAAACGAGGTTCAATAATCATATTAAAAAAAAATACTGCAAATGGTTGAGAGAAAAAAGGAAATACAGACCATAGTCTCGAGCAGGATAGTTTGCAGATGAAATTTCAGCAGTGCCTTTCGGATTGTCAGAGTGGCATATAGCCACTGGTTTATCATGTAATTCAGGAAGGTTCCTGATGACCACTGAAACGAAGAAGCAATCCTGAAGCAGCACAAGACAATCATTGGCATGCTCAATTGCTATATGTACCAACTCGAAACAATTATATACAAGAAGTCTGCATAAACTATTCAGCAAACTACCATCTCAACTAAGAGAAACAATGCATCTCCAATAAGATGAGAAATGTTTCTAGAGCTACAGAAAAAATAATTACCATGTCAACATGGATGACACATCCTTTTTTAGAATCATCCGATGCTTTAAGATCAAAGCTTGCACACTTAACCTGGTTGAGAGAACTAGGAAACCGCTTGCGATACCTATGTCTCCATGTTCCTATGAAATGTAATCTCGAACTCTGAAACACCAAATAGCAATTATGTGACAGTCAAAAGAGTTAACTGGCCAAATTAGGCAGTAGACAATCAAAAAATTGCTCAAACAGAAATAAAAAGCGAACACTAATTCATGGTTCAGCAAACAGCAGGATCAGAAAATGGAGCTTTTGATTATATTTGAAGACAGTGCACTAAAATCAAGATCTCCATTGAGCAGAATTTGATCAGACCTTAATTTAACAAAATATAACAGCATTGATCTTGAAATAATTGAATTGTGACAATGGACATTAGTGATGAATTCAGCTGAAGCAATTGCTTTCTAAACAGCTCAAATAACTGAGAAATAGTCACAACAAAGGCAAAGCACCACGATGTGATGGTATGGACACAAGCATTGAAAAATACTTTCTATGTATTTCAGACAAAAATTACTGGATTCAACCAGATTTGGGCATCTTCTATGACTTTGCAAGTATCACTCTTTGCCAAAAAAGGGCCAAAAGATTCAAAGAGAAATGCAAACTAAAAGTAAAGCCAATCCACAAGAACAATGAACTGGGTACGATTTTGTAGTGTGGCATGAAAAAAATAAGACAACAGAGCACCTAAAACAACACCTTGAAATAATTCTCTACAAAATTAGGATCCTCTGCAGTTGAATGGCCCTTATTAGGATGTTTTGTGACTTCAGGAGTTGGTAAACTCCTCATTCTTGTTCTGTCTGAGGGGTGATTGCCAGCTGAAGTACTAGGTTCAGTCAGACTGTCTTTAAGTTCTTCCCTGAATATTCGCACTTCTTCTTTATCCATGTCAATTGGTTCGGTCTTACAACTTCCTGGATATTCTCTGGTGCAATTAATCGATTTGGTAATCACTGAAACATCTGCATTCTCCTGGCCTAACTCTTCACTGAGTGGACTTCTGTATTCTGTTGATCGACCCACTTCAGACGAATTAATGCCCCTTAAAGTCCGAGCTTTTAAAGATGAATCCCCAATATCATGCATCTGACAAACCGTGTCAGTCAAAACATCCTTAGACAGCAAGCCATCTTTAGTAGCAAAGAATGTTGACAACTTTGGCTGATTATCTGCCAGCTGGTCAAGCTGGTAAGGAAGCCCTGCAGTATAAGCAGACACACTCAAGTCTAGAAAATTAAAAATATGACCGCAATAAGATTTTTCATTAAGATTTTTGTGAGAAAGCTGCTAACTGGGTAACAAATAAAACAGTGAAAGAAGTGATCTTGGATGAACCCACAAATGAGCTCTCCTACTCAACTCTGGTGGTTCCCAGATCCCCGCAATTAATGCAATAACATACAGGCAATGCACAACAACTTAGAGAATTGCAAATAAAGACAACCCAATGCTGCTGGTCAAGCACTTACAGCTTAATAGTTTGTTAGCTGCAACAGAATCCACAATCCACTTTGGTTTCACAACTGGAAGTCCACCACTGAAGGACCTGAATTGCAACCGAATTAGCAGTTACATGGGTAAAAAATCCTCTCTACCATGCGGCACAAGAAGAGACTAAGATATGGAGGAGCTACCTCAAATTCTTTATTTTACTGTCAGGAAGGTTACTGCAAATGATGTGTGTAACATGATGCCTGGAGAAGTAGTTCTCAAATCTTCCACCATACTTCAACATATAGCCTCGCAATTCCTAATAAAGCTCCAAATAAATGACACTGCCAACATCTGAATAGTTGACATATAAAAGATTTACTTCAAATGCTAACTGAGAAGAGAGAAGATTCCTCCATATGGCACCAACTGCTGATATATATCCACCTTTTAATCGAGTTTTAATTCTAGATTTCTATCAGCCTGAGTAAAGAAACTCCATGAAATAGAAAAAAATGATAATGAAGTTCAGATATCAGACCTGACTAGAAGGAACAGTGAAACCATCCACGAAAATAGACACTCCATGAAATATAGCTTTCAAAGAACTTGAATCACTGTGAGAAGAAGTTGAAGCTTCTGCATGAAACTGCTCCTGAAGTTTCCTATTCTTCTCAACCATGTAACTACACACACATTTTCAGAAACCTCAATACAAAAGGTCCTTAATTTTAATGTTCACAAACTTATTCTGGTCAAGTGCAAATAATTATGTGCAAGGCAGCAAACATTTAAAAAAAAGGTCAAAGTCTACGGAGGGAAAGGTAATTACAGAATACATCGACTGTAAAAAAAAGGTTCCACGAGTGGCCCAATTCATCAGTAATTTGATGGTTAGTGAAAGAGTGCAAAGTTAAAACCCTTAAATTAATGGTGGATTGGACTGCTCATGTAAAGTCTTCATTGCACTAGTGGTATATACTCCATTTTTTGGAGAAAATATGAAATAGATGGGGACTATAAAAAAACCTTGTTCAGTTCTTCTCTTCAAGATACATAACCAGGTGCCATGCCCTGATTTAGCACAGAACACTACTCACTGTGGAACCAGATAAAATTGGGAATTCATTTGAAACTCTACTGATATAACATGTGTTTCGACAATCATTTCTATCTTTTTTAACTTAATGGTTGAAAGACCATAGCCTGTACCAACGGTCCTATTACTTCCATATCGCTATTTAATTAAATTGGCCTTAGCATTTTCTGAGATCTTTTAGTGTTAGAAATGTTGTGACAAAAGACCATGAATGTTAAAACTACCAGAGCAATGCACCTCAAATGTTAAGAAGCCCTAAATTCTATAACTTGCAGACGCTCCTCTGTTTATTTGAGAAATTGCAACGCCACGACATCTAACCTAATCAACATATTCCTGTCCCTTCGAAAATTCGACGAGTATGTGCATAAAATGGTAATTCCCAGGGACAAAGATGCATAATCATGACACTAGGGACGCCAGCACAATTTTCACTGAAGCACATGCCGGCGTCAACGAAATTGAGTCCATTTTCGCAACTTGTTCACGAGACTGACCTGCCGAAATCGGAGAAAGGAGAACTGCGGAAGGAGGATCTCGAGGAGGAGAGGGAATTGGCGCCCCAGGCCATGCCCAAGGTTTTCTGTTTGCTGCCCTTCGTCTCCTTCTTCGCCGTCCTCGTCGCCCTCTTGCCACTCCCGCGGCCACTGCTGTCGCTGCCGCTCCGAGGGTTCGTCGAAGCGGCAGAATCGTCGCGGCTTCGCTTCAACGGAGTCGTGTTGGAGCTCATCGTCTCCCTTAGGTACTCGGAAGATTGACGAGAAAGCTTCGAGAGAACCAGAGAATTCCTGCTCTGCAACGTGATTTCAAATGAAGCAGCAAATGGCGGGGGGCGCCATTTATAGGGCAGAGCATCTGGCACAGAGATGGTCAACCGACGATGGTTGGGCCCGAGAGCTTCTCGGGCCTGGGCCTTTTCAGGCCCATCCTCCGCTGGAGCCCGTCGAGCCCAACAGGGGAAGAAGAGAAGGAACGAGCGCCTGCAACTCGGCGGCGACCGCTCTTCGAAGAAGAAGTGGGGAAGACGGCGATGGAGAAAGCGCTGAGGGTGTACGGCGAGGTGCTGAGGCTCGTGCGGCGGTTGCCCGAGGACACGAGGCCTTACTACGCCAAGTACGCCCGCGAGAACTTCGTCAACTACCGGGACGTCGACGCCGGCGACCCCGGAGCCCTGGACGAGCTCTTCCGCCGAGCTTACAACCACTCGATCTGGGTCCTCAACAAGGCATGCCCGCTCTCTCTCTCTTTTTTACTTTACGGCATGGATTTGCGCTGCTGTGTTGTGGATTCTGCGGTTCGCTTGATCAGGGTTCCGCCCGTTTTGCTATCCTTAATTCTTTGTCCTTCTTCTGAGTACAGTACTCGGTGGAGGAATCTGCTGCGCGTAAGCTCAAGGAGATCTGCCTCGGTTGATGAATCGAGTATGTTCATTTCCTAACCTAACCAGTCCGTGTTCTTCTGCGAGTTGATCGATGCTCTGCGCACGCGCTATTGGTGAGTTCGTGTAGTGTTTCATGGCCAGTAGAGCCAAGAGATGTTTGAATTTGAAAATCCGTGGTTATCATGCCTCGGTGGATGCAAATTTTGATACTCACGATGAAGTTTTTGTCCGGTTTGTTGAGGGGTTGCTAGATAATGTTGTAATGTTAACAATGTCAAGAATAAGAAATAAGTTATTGAGGGGGGGAAGAGGTTATAGTTAATCACCATCCCAGCTTCCATAACTGCCTTATATGAAAACTTTATTCTCTGGCTGCATTTGTTTTCGTATTTTTCCTTGCTACTGTAATGTCTCTTTATCTAGATGGTTGTTCTCTGCTTCGTGATCTTTTGCTTGATTGAGCACATGCGACTTAACAGGATAAGCAGCAACGTAAGCAAAATTTCCTATGTTCTGCGAGCTTTCTGGTCAGTAGATTTTAGATTGATGTATGAACAATTATTGGGTCTCTCGAGTGCTTTGCCTTTTCCTTTCTTTGTCATCGTGAGCTCTAAATATTCACTAGAGTGAAGGGACGAGTGGCTGAGAAACCATGGCACTCCTAATGCATTTTTGGGTGTCTATTTTCTGTGGTATACAACTTTTTACGAGGATCTTTCAGAATGCTGAGTGAGACGGGGAACTGTGTAATGGAGTAGTTTCGATTTAGACACAGCAGAAACTAGTAATCAGCAGTATTTATGTTGCCTTGTTCTTTAGAGGCCAGGAACTATGGAACTTACTTCTGTGATGGCTTTAGTTGGATGAAGCATGTCATGCTTTTTTTTAGCTAGAAGGCATTTGCCAGTTACAGATGAAGAGCAAGAGGGCTAGAAATGTGATATATGAGAACCTGTTCTCTCCCAGTCTTTGAGTTGGAGTGATCCTCTTAAGTAATTTCTGAACTTAAGGCAATTGTTCTATCAGCCACTTTTCTCCTACAACACTCATGCGGCTTGCTTTGTGTTGTGAAATTCACAGGACCATACTTCTATTTAGGGTAGACATAGGACCACAGTTCTGGAGTTGTTACTTTGTGACGAGGTTCTTTGGAGTCTTGTGGCTGCCATGTTGTGAGAGCTGCCAGTGCAATGATATTAGTACTGAGTCTTTTACCAAACGGGGGGCTGTAGTATCCCCCGCTCTGTCAAGCAAATATTACATGCTTTGAGATCATTGCTTCTAATTCCTAGGTCATTTCAGCCATTTGAAATGGGAATAAGGCAGTTTAATGCATGATGGCTTTATGCATTGGATGGCTGAGATGAATTAGGAGCAATACTACTGGTGAGAAACTGAGTATGGAGGTTCGCGTGTACATTTTAACCTTTTGGATGTTAAGAATTAAGAGGCTCCTCAGGCCAGTTCTTCTGAAGCTCGTGGGGAGGAGTCTGGTTTATCTAGATTTCTAACAGATAAAATAGCTGCAGACACCCTTTCTGTAGATACCAAAAGTACATCTTTAAGAGAGCTCACTCTAGTGTTTTCGCATGCAAAAAATGAAATTAGCTTCTTCGATGTTCGTCGACTGCTCCAAGGATACTTCTGAAAATAGATAGAAGCATAGTGATTAGTCAAAACGCTTGGCGCCTCCAAAATAAGCCAGATGCAAGTAGATGTTTGGGGTGGGTTATTAGCAACCTCTTGGTTGGTTGTGGTGAATGACAGCATCCCAATGATCCTAATCTAACGTTACCAACTTGGTTTATATTGATGGAATAAACTAATAGGAAGGCAGGCTCCGGGTCGTTTAAACGGGTCGAACATAGGAAGGATGGACGGACACGCTGAACCAGGTGGGCAACCAACATTTCGACGAGGAGTCGGATGGCACAAAGTGCGATGAAACAAATGTCGGGAACCCAATCTCTCTCTCTCTATCTGTGCGTCACCGGGGGCAAGAGATCCCCCAAGAATCAAGCTTTGATTTTTCTTGTCAGAAGAACAGAAGCAAGGGCCCGAAATGATATCCCCGGCCCATGAAAGGGTCAATTCCATCGGTTGAAGAAGACAGTACAGTACTCCCTACTCGAGAACCTGTCCTGTACTCGTGAGGGAGAAAACTTTTGTCCCGAGAGTTTCTTCTTTTCCTGGTCGAAATTGCCCCCTCGGTTCGGAATTCATAAACGAAAGACAAAAAGGGTCTTCGGACCCAAATGCTGGTCTCGTCATATCTTTCCACGATCAAAGTCCAGTACGAGCCAAGCAATAATGCATCTCCCGTCAGAGGCAGAGAAGTACAGCGGAGTGGTCAAGCGTTGGCATTTCAATTTTTCTCGTCCTGGCGCAGGAGAACCGAGCCGCGACACCAAGAGAGAGAGAGAGAGAGAGAGAGATATTGCGTTGGAGGGTGTAAATGTGCAAGACACAGTGCACTCCGGTTTTCTCGGGCCGGGCGTGGTGGTTTGACTGAAACTAAATTCGCTCGCTAAATCCAACCTTCAGGCCAGATTACCGAAGCAAAAAACCCCGTCCCTTCTCCTCGGAAATCCCATCGCTGCCCTTTCGTTTTCCGATTTCACCACGTACCATCTTTAACCATTGACACCTATATTTTCACTCTTGCCCGGAAAGAATTTAGAATTTAAAGGGGTCCAAGGAAGAGGAAGAACAAGAAGCTTCCGTTGTTTTCTCCCACATCCCCTCTCTCTCTGTGAGTGCCCACCGTGAGCGAGCCCCCTAGGAAAAAAAAATCTAATTTTTAACAGGGAGAGGGTTTTAATGATGGCGGACGAGGTAGATATCGCAGAGGAGGACAACGTTAATGAGGGCGGAAGCTTCTGTCAGTTGCTTCTGGCGAATGGGGTGGATGGTGTTGAGCCCGCGATGGAGAAGCAGAGCTTCATCTTCCCAAAGGACAAGAAGTCTCCCCAGATGCTCTGCTTCGGAAGAGACGTGGCGGAAGAGCAAGGCTGGTCTCTGCTTTTCCATCAGAACCAACAAGCCGCGGTCGCATGCGCTCCTCCTCCTCCTCCTCCTCCTCCTGCTTCACTTCCTCCTCCTCCCTGCACTAAAAGCGCAAGCTTCAACGCACTTCGCAAACCCAGTGTAAGCAGTACTTGCGTTCCTTAGCAAGATATCGTCGTGCATCTTGAGTTCGTCTTTTCTCTACTGAAATATTCTGCCTTTTCGTCTGTGGGGACTCTTTGAACAAGCAGAGGAAGAGAGGAGGGTCTAGTCAAGAATTGTCAGTCACTTCCACGGATGATGTCCCAATCCGAAAAAACAGTAAAAAGAGCAAAATTCAGAGCTATCCTTCAAATGCTCCTTCAAAGGTCAGATTAACATAAGCAACATTTGCATGTACCCAATTAATGAAGTTCTCTTTCTTTTCTGTCTGTGAAATCAATAATGGTTCTGTTTCGAACAACAGGGGAGGAGAGAGAAGCTTGGGGAGCGAATCCTGACGCTGCAGCAGCTGGTTTCACCCTTTGGAAAGGTGAAACATTTTAAACTTTCTTGAATATCTAATGATGAAATAAATCCTCACACGAGCAGATAAAAACAAAAGGGTCAAAAAATGGGAAATTGAAGAGTGATTCATTATTGTTGTTTTGTGGGGAACTGGAAAATGTGCAGACAGATACGGCGTCAGTGCTGCACGAAGCGATGGGATATATCAAGTTCCTGCATGAGCAGGTTCAGGTTCTCTGCTCTCCTTATCTCCACCAGCCATCCACACCAACTCACCTCTCTGTAAGTTTCTGGTTTCTCTCTCTGTTTCTGTTTGCTTGTCCTGTCCTCAGTTCAGATGTAAATACAACATCGATATCACTCACAACCAATCTTTCAGAAGAAAAAGAGCATTATTTGATCGGATAGAAACCCGGATGGGACAAATTTATGCGCGGATTTCGCATGTGACTTGGATATCTATTAAAAATTTATAGGATTAGACTTTGTTTAAGGCATCTATTTTTTTTAAGAGCATAAGACTGCATTTTTGACACTGACTTGAGAGTTGTCCCACCCGTGCTTGGTATGCCCAGAACCTGCGGACCAGCGACCTGGTCACGGGCTGAGTGGGTCAATGATGGGCTGGGCCCATTAACAGCCTGCTTTTGAACTGCAATAGGTCACACAAATCACCTTTCTTGTCAGAATTAACAGGGGTGAAACATTCCTTGTGGAAAAAGGAACAGAATTTCAATTGGGAGTTCGGCATTTCGCTGTAGCAAAGTTATATAGTTCTGTGGACTAAATTAAGGCCAGTTGAACTGAGAGTGGCGAGGGTTTGGGGGACACATTAAACTTTATAATGCATTGTGCTTTAACAATATGATGAGTCTGCATAAGGGTCCTGATAGTATTGATTTTCCACCTCTAATGGAAGAAAATGATTCCAATGTCTCGAAGGTTGCACTTCGACTAATTTTTCTTTTCCTCGCCATGAATTTTATTAGGAGTTCGGAGAAAACGGTGGACAAGAAGGAACAAGAAAGGACCTGAGGAGCAGAGGACTGTGCCTAGTCCCCATGGCAGGCACCTATCACTTGCAAAGCAGCAATAATGGAGCTGATCTTTGGTCACCTTCAATGGCCACCAGCTTTTCCTCTTCTTGCACCAAGGAGTGAAAAAGAAAGAAATCACCGGCTTCAATTTCCCAAGTTTTAGGGCAAAGCTTGGGTACTTTTGAAGAGGAGTGATGGGACTCTGCTTGCCTCGACTTTTTGAAGGAAAGAGGCCAAGGAAAGATGTGGCAAAACTTAGCATGAAAAGATAGGTGAAGAGAAAAACAGTAAAGTGCAAAAGATTGTACATCTTCCTTTTCTTGAGTGTGAAGAAAGGAACAGTACTGATGAAATGATAGGGCGTGGTAATGGGAAAGAACGAAAAAGAAGTGGGAGGGGAAATTTGGGTGTTTTTGTTGTTTTGTGATTGTGAAGAACAGGGTAACGAGCAGCTGTCTTTTTGCTCAGCTGCTTTGGCTTGGGCATTGACTTGTGTCCTGCTGATATTGACGGTGTAATTACGTGTGTAACTTTTCATTTTTCATACAAACCGATTGGGGCGATTGATTTCAAGATCGGTAGGTTTTAATATTAGAATCGATTTTCAATTTTTAGAATCCGAAAGTTATTTTATTTGTCACGGAATAACCTATTTTGCTTTTGTTTTTGGAACCGAATATGTTCCCAAATTTTCAGAACCGGAAACAGGTTCTGTTTTCGTTGGAATCGGGAGTCGGTCCTGTTTCCGTGGTCGGTTCTATTCGGTTATCGGGTAGAATGAGACTGGTTGCACCGTTTGAAATTGCGAATATCAAGGGATACACACACTGAAAAAAGCCCATCCTGACGCCCGTAGTATAGCTAGAAGAATCGCGAGTCTGAAGGACAGACTTCTCGTTCTACCTCGAGGAAAGCGAGAACCATATTCCCTGCTCAATTGAGGGCTCTATGTAGGGCCCATCATGAGTCCAAGAGCGAATAACGCATATTCGCGAATTTGACGATAAAACTGACGATTGGACCCCGTTAAGGGCCTGGTGCCTACTTGAGATTACCAAGGCTCGAAGCGCAGGTCGGCGAATGGTCCCGCCCATAGGAGCCAGCTATTACTTTTTGAACGAACATTCCTTTTCTGAAGTTAAGGTGTTCGATGTTGGTCGATTTCTGATTTAAGTCCTCATCAGATGTGGGATTCCTACCCATCGGCTTATCGAATTTTCTGAAATGGTGTTAGATTGGCAGCACGCTGTTCATTTGAATCGTTCCTGACCATCGACCTCGAAACCTCGGAAAAGCCCACGCTAGTGAAGCCGGTAACCCAAGAAAGCCCATGATGGGTCTAGAATACGGGCTTCTGGTTCTCTCCCGTTGCGGCGACTTGCCCGAAAACATGAGCAGAGTCTCCGACAGTCGTATCCCAAAGATTCGGCCCGACATAAATCTCCGTACAATAAATAAAAAAAAAACATTTTGACTGTTCTATAATCCCATGCAACTTCAGAACGCCACATCGGAGTTGACGGATCCAGCGAAGTGAAAAATGTTTTGCACGAAAAGCCGCCGCGCTACGTGGACCAGGAAAGGCGAAAGGTTAATTTAAGCCAAAATTCTCTCTTCGAGGTTCCCGTGATCGTCCACCTCCAGTAACGTTAGCGGCGTCAGTCGCAGAATTTAAGGAACCCAAAGCACAACACGGTTTCCGCTTGCTCCGTGGGTCCGTTCTCCATACAACTGGACAACATTGCCGCGTGAACCATATTCCCTACTCTGCTCTGCTCTGCTCTCTCTCTCTCTCTCTCTCTCTCTCTCTCTCTCAGAGTCCCCACTCTCTCACTTCCCACCGCCCTTTTCACTCACCCACCTAGCAGCCCTTTCCTGTCCCTTTCTGCTTGCCCATTTACGGCTTCCAGGCTCGCAAAGGTGTCGTTTTCGTCATCTCTTTCGCCGGTTCAGTTCTTGGGCGTTTCTCTTTCTTCTTGGTTGGTTCTCTTTGTCGGTAATGGCGATGGAAGATGAGGGGTGGGTTCTGGTTTCGAAGCCGTGGGAGAAAGATCACTGGAGCCCAAGTGGCTTCTCAGTGGGTTCGGATGCAGAGGACTCCGGTCCCTTGAAGATAACCTCGGGGGAGCCCGCGAAGCACTGGACCGATGCTTTTCCCATCGGGAATGGGCGGCTTGGAGCCATGATCTGGGGCGGCGTCGCCTCGGAGACCCTCCAGCTCAATGGTACTCTTTCGCAGTTCTTGTACTCAAATGCGGAGACTTGAAGTTCTTGCTTGCTTGGTCGCCTGACGGTGAAAGATAGGAAGAGACGATGTCTGAATGATGAAAATGTAGGAGATGAAAATCTTGGATCTTTGGGCTTTTTAAAATTGTGGATTGTTAGTTTGTTGCTGGACTAGAAGAATTATTCTTGGACGGTTTAGAGTTCAGAAGTCGAGATTTTGATCAGTTAGTGGGTATTTGATTCTCAAATTTCCTTAGTTCCCACTAAACAACATTAAATTTTGGTGTAGTTATCCTGCATTAATGATCATAATTTGGGGGTAATGTTGCTTGTGGAGGCGCATTTGTGGATTATTGTGTCGTCACAATGCAGAATTCACAGGGCACAGCTGATGTGGACCGTCCTCATTGCAGTAGTGCGTGGGTTCACGACTTCCTCGGTTCTATTTACGGCGGACTCGGGTGGGGGTGTATTTTGATAAAAGTGATGATGAAGTTGCCGTCATTTGTTTATGGAACCTCTGCTGCAATGTTTACTGCGCTTTAAGTGCTTTGTCATTGGTGTTTAATGTGCTCAACTCTGTTTTTCTATTGTTGATCTTTAAGAGGCAGGCCATCCTGTAGTTTTGAAAGTAACAGGCTTTTATTGCTTGGATGTGTCGAGGAAAATAAATAAACATTGATAATAGGAACTTAAGTTTTGAGAATAACATCTGGGCATTGATGTTGCTTTGCTTAACTCTGTTTGAAATTGATGAACATTAAGATCTTAGGCCTGACTCTAGTTTTTTAAAGTAACATGATGTTGTTTCTGGGATGCATCAAGGAAGATGGAAAAAAAGGATGATTGGATCTTAAGTTTTGAGCATAGTATTCTTCACCACCTCCACAATATAGTAAACTCAAATCCCCTCTGCGAGTGTGCTCATCATTTCTCCATGCAGAGGATACGCTCTGGACCGGAGTTCCTGGCAACTATGCTGATCCCAATGCTCCTGAGGCACTATCTGAAGTCAGAAAGCTTGTTGATGAGGGCCGATATGCTGAGGCAACTGCAGCAGCAGTGAAGTTGTCAGATCATCCTTCTGATGTAGAGATCTTTCTTGATATAACTGTCATTTTATGCTTTTGTTTTCTACTGAGTTTGCCGTGATTTGTGCAATGAACATTTCATTTTTACGTCGCATTTACGGTTTGCCCAACCTAGTACAAGGACAATTCCACAAAATGTATTGTTGGTCATGTCGTCTAGTCTGGTCCTACTTCCTTTGTTAAAGGGTTGGATCTGGCTAATCCCTGAGGCTTAGTCTAGAAATGAAGTTTGTACTTTTTCCTTGCTGAGGCATGCATGTACTCACTATATTCTTTTCGCGATGCTGTTGAAGGTCTACCAACTTCTCGGGGACATTAAGCTTGACTTTGACGATTCCCATCGTTCATATGCAGAAGAGACATACCACAGAGAGCTAGATTTGGACACTGCTACAGTTACTGTGAAGTATTCTGTCAGTGATGTGGAATTCACTAGGGAATATTTTGCTTCTTGTCCTGATCAAGTTGTGGTGATGAAGGTTTCTGCAAACAAGCCAGGATCCGTCTCATTTACAGTTTCTCTTGATAGCAAGTTACATCATCATACATATGTAGATGGCAAAGTTGAAATAGTAATGCAAGGAAGTTGCCCTGGTAAAAGGATTTCTCCAAAAGTGAATGATGATAACCCTAAGGGAATTCAATTTGCTGCAGTTCTTCATCTGCTGATTAGTGATGGCCAGGGGACAGTAAATGTTCTGGACAACAAAAGGCTGGTGGTTGAGGGTTCAGATTGGGCTGTCCTGCTTCTGGTTGCTTCATCTTCATTTAGCGATCCATTCACAAAACCCTCAGATTCTCGCAGAGATCCTACTTCGGAGTCCATCAGATTTATGGAATCAATAAGGAACTTGTCATATTCTGATCTTCTTTCGCACCATCTGAATGACTATCAGAGTCTTTTCCATCGAACTTCTTTGCAGCTTTCAAAGGGTGCTAAACCTGCCCTAAAGGACAAGTCTCTTGAAATAAACAGAGTTCTGTCTTCCACATCTGTTTCCTCAATCAAGGACAGTGATACCATTTCTACTGCAGAGAGAGTGAAATCTTTTCAGACAGATGAAGACCCTTCTTTGGTTGAACTTCTCTTTCAATATGGTCGATACTTGCTTATTTCTAGCTCAAGGCCAGGAACCCAAGTGTCAAACTTGCAGGGTATTTGGAATAAAGATATTGAGCCAGCATGGGAGTATGTCACTTTATCCTGTATTCTGCATCGCCTTCATCATCGACTTGTCATTGTTGTCATAATTATAATCTTTCTCTATTTTGCCAATTTCTTCTGCTTCATGTATATAAAAGTTTTATTATGCTGATATATGAATTGATAACTATACTCCTACCCTTTCACTCAGTGCTGCTCCTCACTTGAACATTAATCTCCAAATGAACTATTGGCCTTCACTTTCTTGCAATCTCAAGGAATGTCAGGAGCCCTTATTTGATTTCATTTCTTCACTATCAGTCAATGGAAGTAAAACAGCTAAGGTAAGGAGGATCTATCTTCGTTATCATTTTTCTTTTTTCACTTCTGGCATGCATATTCTGCAGTTACTTAAAGAGTGCCACAGAACCTGTCATATTAAGAGGTCATCACTGGAACAAAAGCCTTATTATCTTTTTATGTGCTACCCTGCTGACGTAATTAAGAGATCTGTTTGAGCGTGTATTTCGCCAAGGTGGACTAGTGTTCTACTCTATTGCTGCATGGAAGCACGGTATATGTGGCTTTTGACCATGTTGTTGGCAATCTATTGTCCCTTCCTAAATGAGGTAGTGGGAGGAGGACACAAATTGAACTTCAAAATCATTGCACCTGTTCATATTGTGATACCAGGATTTTTTAGTTGATGGTTTCCCTGTAGTTGAAATCTTGATGAATGATTATGTTAGTAGAGTCTGCTCAAGCCTTTATGGCCTCCAATTGTTCAATCATCCTAATCAATGTTATGGGCATTTCCTTTAGGGTAATCTGGTATGTGCTTCTTGGATGATTCAGGTTAATTATGAGGCAAGTGGTTGGGTTGCACATCAAGTGACTGACAAATGGGCAAAAACATCACCTGATCGAGGTGAAGCAGTTTGGGCTCTATGGCCTATGGGTGGAGCATGGCTTTGTACACATTTGTGGGAGCATTACGCCTATACCTTGGACAAAGTAAGGGTCTCATCTTCAAATATCAGGTTTGAGGAAGTTGTTGGCATGGGCTTTTTCATTTGTTGGATTTGAATGTTTGAGAGGCTTATGATTATGAAGGTTTTTTCACACTCCTTAATATCGCTTGTCTTTCTCTATTAAATGTTTGAGAGTTGCAAAGCTCGCAACACACACGTGCATCCTCATCTCCTTCTCTAGTAATTAAGGAATTGCTAATACTTTCTGCAACATTAGGATTTTCTAAGAAATAAGGCATACCCTTTGTTGGAAGGATGTGCATCATTTCTGTTGGACTGGTTGATTGAAGGTCGGGGGGGTTACTTGGAAACCAACCCCTCGACTTCTCCAGAGCACATTTTTACTGCTCCAGATGGCAAACCTGCAAGTGTGAGCTACTCAACAACTATGGACATGGCCATCATCAAAGAAGTGTTTCTGGAAATTGTTGCTGCCGCTGAGGTGATTCTGTTATGCTATAGCCTGACACTGCTAATTTGCCATCTTTTTGTGATCTCCAGTCATATCCTTGTTAATCTTTATGCACAGATATTGAGGAAGAATGATGATGCCCTTATTCTGAAAGTCCAAGAGGCTCAGAAAAGGCTTCCACCAACAAAAATTGCAAGAGATGGTTCCATCATGGAATGGGTATGTAAAGTTCTATGATGTCAGTTCTTTAGTACTTAACCGTATCTTTTTCACATACTGTAGTCTAGACATGCTGAAGCCCTCATCTCTGTGGCCTGAGGATTTCTCTGTAATTTGGTAGGCGGAGGATTTTGAAGATCCTGATATCCATCACAGACATCTGTCGCATCTTTTTGGTCTATTTCCAGGACACACGATAAGTGTTGACAAAACTCCAGACCTCTGCAGAGCTGCAGATTATACCCTCTATAAAAGAGGTTTGATAGTATGACCTATTTGCTTAAGGTTTTTCTGTCTATTTATGAAAATAAATGGTATGACATTAGAGAAGGGTCGTTCAGACATAAATTGAAGAAGTAGTTCCAATAAATATGCAAAATTGTGTTCGAATTTTCATGCAGCCTCAATTACTGTACTTGAGTCTGAAGCAGTGGTGTCACTTCATATTTTGAAACATAATTACAGGAGAGGAGGGGCCAGGATGGTCAACTACGTGGAAGATTGCTCTCTGGGCACGTCTCCATAACAGTGAGCATGCATATAGGATGGTGAAGCACTTGTTCAACTTGGTTGATCCAGATCATGAAGGCAACTTTGAAGGAGGATTATACAGTAATTTGTTCACAGCACACCCTCCATTTCAAATTGATGCAAATTTTGGGTAAGGCTCTACGCTTCTATATGTCCCACTGCACACGATCAATTCATTTTGACATGGTTGGAGCTTTAGAATTGAGAAACTTGTCTGAATTTGCGATGCTAGATTCCAGAAAAAAGTAGAATGTCAACAAGGATATTGACATTCTAGGACATCTAGTATATCTAGTATTGCTCCTCAAAACAATTTCGCTGTACTAACTCCTCTACTTCATCAGCTTTTCTGCTGCAGTTGCAGAAATGCTTGTCCAGAGCACCATGAAGGACCTGTACTTGCTTCCCGCTCTTCCCTGGGATAAATGGCCTAGTGGTTGTGTGAAGGGATTGAAGGCGAGAGGTGGGGTTACGGTCAACATATGCTGGAAAGGAGGAGACATGCACGAAGTGGGTCTCTGGTCAGAAAATCACAATGCTATCAGGAAATTACATTACAGAGGAGCTACTGTCACGGCAAAATTATCACCGGGCAAAGTCTACACATTCAACAAGCGACTAAAGTGCGCGAGGATGAACTCTCTTTGAGAACTGACCCTTTTCAGCGGAAGGGAGCATCGGGTTCATCTCCGGATCAGTGTAAAAGGAGCTCTAGAGTTGTAGAATTTCTTTGTTGAGTGCGGCCCATCTCTTTTCCTTTGTGGGAGTTTTCAGCTTTCGCTACAGTAAACTGCCTTGGCATGTCAGTACAATTCTTTTGGTATGTTGGCGTATCAAATGAGCAATAAAAATCCCCGATAAATCGGGCATGGTCGGATCATCATCGTGCAAAGATTAGCTCTAGACCTTGTATACCCGTACAACACCAGTGAGAATGGACAAGTAATCAGGTGAAATTATATTAAATCATTAGTTAATGAAAGGAAAATGATATAATCAATTCTTAAATTTATAATGACATTTTCAAAACTGTTAATTTATTTAATATGATCTCTAAATCGTTAATATAAATTTAATATTAAATATTTTTATATAATTTAAGGAGTTGATTCAATATCGAAAAAAGAATTTAGATATTATATTAAATAAATTAAAAATTTAAGAATAATATTATATCGAATCACATATCTCGGTGAAATAAGAGCATGTTGGCCAAAGGGGTTCAACTGATGGTCGTCCTCCCACGAGACTTTTATCCGATGGTGTCGTGTCTGGTTCAAGCAATCATTGTACTAAGTGCCTTCAGGACGACGGCATGCTCTTTTTCGTTCGGAGGTGCAAACGAAGTTGGACGTGCTTCCTGTTTTACGGTCGCCTCGTCGACACTTGTCAACTAGCACTCGCTCTTCTGCGACCTTGCGGCCGAGCAAGAAAGGCTCGATCTTGATGGAGCGGACGGACGAGTCCGAGCCTCTGAAGGTCACTTTCAGTGGGCCCGCCAAGTACTTCACCGATGCTGCTCCCATCGGCAATGGCAGTCTCGGAGCCATGGTGTGGGGTGGCGTGGCCTCAGAACTTCTCCAGCTCAACGGTGAGCTACTGCCTCTCTCCTTGGCCCTGCGATTTAGCTCGCGGGAACTGGATTCAAGAAGCTCGAAGAAAGTTTCTTTTTCGGTACTTGTCAAGCTACCATTGTTCTCGTGTCCATGGAAATGAAATTTATATGCCGATTACGAATTTTTTGAGGGGCGCGTAATGCCGGGGGAACAAGAAAGCTTCGATTCTTAACTCGTTGAAAATTGCAACTTTTCGGTGTTTGATTGTTTTACGAGTACTTCGGACACCCTTTAGGAAATCCTAGACCCTTTTTTTCTCAGCAAGACAATTCATTGAGAAATTTTTCTTTTTCTGGTAAGGCCTGATGTTCGGCAGGTACTCAATATAGTCATCGTTCAAGCTTGGAGGAGTGGTTCATTAGTGCTTTCTTGTCAAACTTATAGGAATGGGCAACTTACTGAGATCAGCATTCTTTACTTGGTTTGGCAATTCTTGTATTGATTGAGTCTGGTGTTGTCCTTGTAGTCTCTACCAATTGCGAAGCTAATTGTCCTGATGTGTTGATTGTAAGTGCCACGTGCTGTAGAAACAAAGACTGGAGTCTGATTGATTGGTCAGCTCACGCGCCTGCTAAAGTCTGATACGCGTGTACGTCAAGCTGATTGAATTTTGGCTTTTGTGTAGAGGATACTCTCTGGACTGGGACTCCGGGGAATTACACTGATCCTAATGTACCAGCAGTGTTAGCAAATGTCAGGAAGCTTGTGGATGATGGTGAATATGCTGATGCTACTGCAGCAGCAGTCAATTTGCTAGGAAATCCTTCTGAAGTATACTCTCTATCTACTTTAATGATGGTTTTTATATTCATGTAGCTACAGGGTTGTGCTTGTACCAATGTTAAATTTCCTGATTTATGGTGTCTGTGAGCTTAGTTAGGTATTTGTGATTTCACCTGATAGGATATGCTTCTTCCAGAATTTAGACTTAGCAAGTTCACGGATTCAGGAATTTATCTTACCCAATTTACTCTCATAGTTGTGTTTCCATGAATTAAGAGTGCGATCAACATTACTGGTCGATTGTGGCCCCTTGACATGATTTCTCAAGACAAACGCATAATAATGAGTCTCCTCTGTTCCATTATCGACCAAAGTTGAATTTCGTCCCTTTATACCCAACCAAACTATGCATGCTGGAATCAGCATTGAGTTAAGAGAATGTGGCCCTTCCTATGGCCTGTAAAATAAAAGGAACTGTAGCTGCATCTACAATCAGGTTCTGAAATATGTTACTAATTGCATATTAGCATTTTCTTTATACTAATCTTCTGGGATTCATCTCTGACTGCAGGCTGATTGTTATGCATTTACTTTCTCCATACATGATCATATACATGTTTTCTATTCATTACATATTTTTAACGATCACCCTCAAACCTTTTCAATGTTCATGTAGGCTTACCAACTTCTTGGAGACCTCAAGCTTGATTTTGATGATCTCCATCTTACATATGCTGAACAAACATATAGCAGGGAACTAGATTTGGATACTGCTACCGTGAGAGTGGGATATTCTGTAGGTGATGTGGGATTCTCCAGGGAGTATTTTTCTTCTTATCCTGACCAAGTTATTGTGATAAAAATATCTGCAAGCAAATCAGGATATGTTTCATTTACAGCATCCCTAGATAGCCAGTTACACCATCATTCATACGTCAGGGGAAGTAACCAAATTATTATGGAGGGGTCTTGTCCTGGTAAAAGAATTCCACCAGAAATAAATGATAATGATCCCAAGGGAATTCAGTTTTGCAGCATTCTTGATCTAAAGATTAGTGATGAGAATGGCTTGATAAGTATCTTGGATGACAAAAAATTGAAAGTTGAGGGCTCAGATTGGGCTATTCTGCGCCTAGTGGCCGCTTCTTCTTTTGATGGACCTTTAACAAACCCTTTAGATTCTAAAAAGGATCCCACTGCAGATGCGGTTCATGCGCTAAAATCAATACAAAATCTTTCATACCCTGAGCTCTATGCACACCATTTGAGTGACTACCAGAACCTTTTTCAACGTGTTTCACTTAAGTTAAGGAAAAGTTCCAGCTCTCCTAGTGCCATGGGATATGCGTCTCTTGCAACCAGTGAACCTTCTTCCTTTACTGATCTATGCAATAAGGGGAATGAGAGTGGTAAAATATCTACTGCTGATAGGATTAAGTCTTTTGCAATTGATGAAGATCCTTTTCTGGTGGAGTTGTTATTCCAATTTGGTCGTTATTTACTTATTTCTTGCTCGAGGCCTGGAACCCAGGTGGCAAATCTACAAGGAATTTGGAACAAGGATGTTGCACCAAAATGGGAGTAGGTTTTGTGATCTTGATTTCTTCCGAATGCTTTTCTTTCTGACCAGATCTCTACTTTTCATATATTAGTCTAACTAGTTATCTTATGTAGTTTGTCACTTTCACTTTCTTTTGTTTTGTTCTTCTCCACCCTTGATTCATTCTGCTTTGTTCTTGTCATCACCATGCTTTTCTTTCTGATCTTGTCACTCTAGATTATGATGCAAAGAGAGAGGAAAATGAAAAAAAGAAATGGCTTGCATGTAGTGGATATTACTTAAAATGCTTGTCAACAAATTACATGTACAGTATCGCAGATGTATTCCGATTGATAGTACTTCTCTAATGCATGATGCTGTTAATATGATGTGCTTGCAGCTACTATTAGGGAAACTATGATTCACTGACTGGTTCCCCTCCTTTTGCTCAGTTCCACTCCTCACTTGAACATCAATCTTGAAATGAACTATTGGCCTTGCCTTCCCTGCAATCTTGCTGAGTGCCACGAGGCTTTGTTTGATTTTCTTTCCTCTTTATCAGTGAATGGGAGTAAAACTGCAGAAGTGAGTATTCAACTTTAATGCTTCTGCAAGAATCTACCTTCTGTGACTGCATAGTTTATATCTCAGTTGGATAGCTGGAAAATGAAAGCAAGTAGTTTCACTCTTCAGGACCCAATATCATCTGTGTCACAAGGCATTCTGTTTGAAAAATTTTAAGCATATGGACTCAGAGAATTATGAGACAAGATGATGGGTCCATAAGTTTTCCAGATTTTTGCGAGGTTCCATTCATTTTTAAACATTTAAGTGTGGTAGATTTGAGCAGAAAAGAAATTGAGTTTCCAAAATAATGCTTGGTGGACCATTCCATTGCAGAAGTTCTACTAGCATATTAGGTGATAAGAAGCGATCAAGTGCAAAATGAAACACATGATGTCTGTCTTGATTCTTCAATCTCTGTGATTTTTCTAATTTTAAACCCTTCCTCAATTTTGAGAAAATTGTTGAGCATATTCAAATTTTCAGTGTAAAAGAATCGGTTTGACCATGTACTAGCTCATTGTTGTTGACTGCAAAACAAAAATAAAATCCTCTCTTACCTTGTTGGAGAATGTTACAGGTTAACTATAGGGCAAGAGGTTGGGTTGTACACCATAAAACCGATATATGGGCAAAGTCATCACCAGTTTCAGGTGATGTTGTGTGGGCAATGTGGGCAATGGGTGGCGCATGGCTTTGCACGCACCTCTGGGAACACTATAAATATACAATGGACAAGGTAGTTCCAATGCCACCATGTTCTGTGGAAATCTTTTTTCTGATTTATTGTCTTCCTTTCCTACAATGCAGAAATGGGTCAATGCTTTTGTCATGTACTTGCATTATAGCAGAGAGATTCTTTGACCTGATGGCATTACAAAGTTTCTCAGAGGTCACTATGCTATCTCAAGCTTTGTGCTCTGAAGCTTTTGTTGTTTCTTTCTTTCTTTCTTTCTTTCTTTCTTTCTTTTCATTAGATTCCCAAAAGTTGTTTCCCCTTGCAGTACGAGAGATTGCAATGATAGCATTAGCCTTGAGTATGAATCAAGCCTAAGCATAAGTTCTGGTCTTTGTATTTTACAGCTTCATATAGACTTTCAGGCCCTTGTCTAGCTTTCTCTAGCTATTCCTTTTGCACATCAGAGTTTTTTTTATCTGGAGCTGACATAATAGCTGTTCTGCATCAATAGGAAAAGCAACTATCATCTTCGAAAATCTAAAGAAAGTCTCTTGTTTTATCATGAACAGCCCCGTATCTATTATGTAGCTCTGCTATGTGCATCTCTTTCTGGTTATCTCGGATTGCACTATTTGTTCAGTATGCACTGAAAATTTCCGATGCTTGATATTAAACAGGAGTTTCTCAGGAATAAGGCTTATCCGTTGTTGGAAGGATGTGCACTGTTCCTGTTGGACTGGTTGATTGAAGGCCCTGATGGATACCTGGAAACCAATCCATCAACCTCTCCAGAACATGACTTTATTGCTCCGGATGGTAGGCTTGCTAGTGTGAGCTACTCAACGACAATGGATATGGCTATCATAAAGGAAGTGTTCTCTGGAGTTGTTGCTGCTGCTGAGGTGAAGCCTCATCCATATAGGCAGAAAAATTAGCTTTCTCCTTCTTCATAGCTTTTATACCTTTGAAATGAAGTTCTGAATAACAGGTCCTAGGGTATACCAATAGTGATCTTGTCAATAAAGTGCGGAAGGCTCAGACAAGACTTCGTCCGATTAAAATAGCAATGGATGGTTCTATCATGGAATGGGTATGTGGTGGCTTAAATGCTTTCTGCTCTTCCTCAAGTTCAGCTCAAGAACAATCATTTTAATATTTCTTTTTCGGTACAAAGGCCACCTTTCTTTGTGGTCTCACCAGTTCTTCCTGTGAAGGTAGGCACTAGATTTCAAGGATCCAGAGATGCATCATCGTCATCTTTCTCACCTTTTTGGCCTGTTTCCGGGACACACAATAACTTTGGAACTCACTCCTGATCTCTGTACTGCTGCAGAGAAATCCCTTTATAAAAGAGGTCTGCTTCTTGTGGCCAGATCATTCTTTAAGTTTTGTGTGCTTGATCGTCTGAGGGCTGCGCGAAGTGGTTTTTTTTTTTTTTTTTTTTTTTTGCCCCGCCAGGGGGGGGGATGCAGGTTGGCAAATGCTTTACACACCATTTTAAATGCAAATATTGGTCTGAGGATGGTCATTCATTGGACATCTTTGATTATTATGTGACAGTAATAAAGATCAGGCTAGCACAATTTCTGTGCTGCGTCTTTCCTAATCTCGGATTAAATGAGAGTCTGAAGTGGGCTTCATCTTGGAACTCTTATGTTGCGACGCTGATAGAGAGATAGTTGAATGGTTTTCTAACATTTTTGTGATCGGTTCAGGAGAGGATGGTCCAGGATGGTCTACAACGTGGAAAATTGCTCTCTGGGCACGACTCCATAGCAGTGAGCATGCTTATCGGATGGTCAAGCATTTGATTACCTGGGTGGATCCAGATCATGAGGTATCCTTCCATGGAGGATTATACAGTAACTTATTTGCTGCACATCCTCCTTTCCAGATTGATGCTAACTTCGGGTAAGAAGATATTATATGTTTTCTATAGGGAATGATCATGGTGTAAACACAATCTCTCAGGACCAGTATCTGAAGTGATTTATTGAGAAAACCCTATGCTTTTCAATCATCACTTCTTCAACAACAATGTTTCTCAAATTGGAACTCGGGACTATGATTGCGACTACCTCAATTTTGTAACTTCATATATGTCATAAGTCCCTTTAGACATTATAAAGAAAGATTTCAATTTATACCTTGTGAATTTAGAAACTCACGTGTATGTCTCTCAGTGCTCACACTGTGACTGCATTTCCTTAGAGGTCAAATTTGAGATGCAAAAGCCATAGTTTTTTCTTTTTCTGTTATGAATAACTACGTGATGTTGAACAATCCGATATCTACTTCATGTGACTTGAAAGGGTTTTACCTTTTGCCTATTCCCCATAGAGTTCGCATGACAAATTCCTTACTTTGAGTCAACTCAACAAGAGATCCTTTGAAGTTCCTTTGTGGATATATTTCTGCTTAATATTACACCTTTCCAGGGAATGAACTATTTTTTCATACTAAGTAATAGCAATGGAGGATTTCTGGGAATTATTAACATTGCTTAATCTGGCTTGCACCTTTCATCTTGGATCAGTTTTATAGCAGCAGTTGCGGAAATGCTTGTGCAGAGCACTGTTAAGGATTTATACTTGCTTCCTGCTCTTCCCCGGGACAAATGGGGGCATGGTTGGGTGAAGGGATTGAAAGCACGCGGAGGGGTCACAGTCAACATCCACTGGAGCGATGGAGACCTCAATGAAGTTGATGTTTGGTCAAAGGACCAGATCTCTCTTCACAGGTTGCACTATAAGGGAACTTCAGTGACGATAGATATTGCATCTCATAGAGTCTACACATTCAATGGACAGTTGAGACTCATGAAGACACGCTCTCTTTAGGAGGCTTTACATCATGTCTTCCCAAGAGGAAAAAAAAAGGGGAAGATGTTAGTAATCTATAAAAGTTTGGGACCGTCCTTTCTTTTTGCTCAACTTTTATTTAGCTGTTGTTGCTTTTGAGTTCTCTCAACCTTATATGATAATGTGACCTGACTACCAAGTAATATGCAGATTTACTATACTATACCATGCTAGTCTGCTCTGAAGCATTTTGTTGGTTGGGATTGTGCAAGAGAACCTTCAAGAGGCATGAGAAGCAAAAATGAGATCCTTTGTTAGAAGTTTGATTGAGAGTCTGTCGGTTGTGATTATAATTCACACTTGCCATTCTTCAGTTCTTTGCAGTCACCTTTGAAACTTTTTCAAGCATCCACGCTCTGAAAGTGCCATTGTTTCTGTGTCATACATGGTTCTGTTTTTATAACATCACGAAAATTGGCCTGGATTCTGGATACACCTATTCTAGGGCTGGAGGGTTTTCATCATTGTATATCAATGGCATCTGTAATTCATGTCTTGTGAATTTGGTCCCTTCCCTTCCAGTCTTGAGAAGCTGAGGAGCATAGGCGTTGGCTTTGCAGTGCCTATGATGAAAGGTCGTCACCTCTGTCCATGAATACATTGCACGTATTCCTTGAAATACTAAAAAGCAAGATGGTTCTCTAATCACGGATTGAATCCTTTAGAGTGCAAACAGCAAACTTAACCAGGCTTCCGTTCCAACTCAAGAAAAATGATTAACTTCGGCCATCTGGGTGATGCCACTAAAAGAGACAAACTTTGGTGTAGTTTTGACACTGTAATCTTTGTTTTCCACCAGCCCGCATCATTCTTTCATAGAATGAGTATATTCAAAATCTTCTTCTGCTCCTTGTTCGCATCAACAGGAATATTAAACTTTGCATGCATTGCAGAAACGTCCAAATATAAGCAACAACCGGTCATTTTCCTCTCCCCCCCCAACGAGCATCTTCTCTCTGAATCTATTCTGCTGATAGTTAACAATTGAAACCGCTCCAAGAAACGATGATCTGACTCATCTCTCTCGTTTATATGTGTATGGCCACTTGCGAGCCTTCTCATTCGAGCTCACTGATAAGAGTGCACTTTATTGGCCTGTGTCATGGACACTTCTCTCGTTCTCATTCTCTGCAACTGTAAGCAATTAAGAAGAGAAAAGGACGTGATCTTGATGGAGAACACTCAGGATTCTGAGCCATTGACTGTGACGTTCAGTGGGCCTGCCAAGTACTTCACTGATGCTGCTCCGATCGGCAATGGCAGGCTCGGTGCCATGGTGTGGGGTGGCGTTGCCTCAGAGCTTCTCCAACTCAATGGTGAATCCCTCTTCTCCTCTCTTCTGATGAATACGTGAAATGAGGAAGCAGTTTCTTTGAGAAATTTTTCTTCCAGGCTTTCGGAGTGGTGAAAGTTTGAGGCCAGCTAAAGTTGAACAATTCTGGGTGTACCCAGACCAACTTACTTAATGGGTTTAATAAGTGATGTGTAGGCTTTTGACGTTGAATATGAACCACTTGTTTGAAGGGTCAACTGCAATTTAGCGGAGTGGTTTTAGTATACCTATCATAGCTCGCTAAAGTTTATTGCATGGACGTACATCAAGCTGATTGAATGTTGACTTTTGTGCAGAGGATACTCTCTGGACTGGGATTCCGGGCAACTACACTGATCCAAATGTACCAGTGGCTTTGGCGGAGGTCAGGAAGCTCGTGGATGATGGTGAATATGCTGATGCTTCTGCAGCAGCAGTCAATATGTTAGGAAGTCCATCTGAAGTATGTGTCTTTATCTAATTTATGCATAAATTTTATTTTATTTCCATATTGAGAAGACGACTTGTTTGTACCCATGAATAGTTTCATGATTTATGGTTTCTGTGAGCTTTACTGGGTGTTGGCAGTGTCAGGTGAGAAGGTACACATTAACAATCCTTAGCATGCCCATGTATCCATGAACTTATCATAATAATTTGCTCGCTTATTTGCTTTTCCATGAATTAAAATTGAAATCAAGACGCCCGATTTGTGGAGTACCCTGATTCTTAACAGAACCAGGCATGCTGGAATCAGCTTGTAGTCATAATAATGTGGCCCTTCTATGGCCTATGTGTTTAAAGGATGTGGCTACTCATCAGGTGCTGAAATATGTGGTGGTTATATTAGCGGCTTCTCATAGACTAATCTTCCAGCATTTCCCTGTCAATGCAAATTGATCATCATTCCTGTATTCCTTTCTTCAGACACGTTAGTTTAGTGTACCTCAGATTTTCTTCTCATTGTATTCCTCATTTGGAGCTCCTCTCCTCTGGTCAGCAATCGCCAGGGAACACAAAGCATTCTGTCTACAGTTAAACCCTCCTCTAACCTTTTTCAGTTACAATGTAGGTTTACCAACTCCTTGGGGAGCTCAAGCTGGACTTTGATGATCTCCATCTTTCATATGATGAAGACACATATAGCAGGGAACTAGACTTGAACACTGCTACCGTTAGAGTTGGATATTCTGTAGGCAATGTAGAATTCTCAAGGGAGTACTTTTCGTCTTATCCTGACCAAGTTATTGTGATGAAAATATCTGCAAGCAAATCAGGATATCTTTCGTTTACAGTGTCTCTAGATAGCCAGTTACACCATCATTCATACGTCAAGGGAAGTAACCAGATTATTATGGAGGGGGCTTGTCCTGTCAAAAGAATTCCACCAGAAGCGAATGATAATGCTCCCAAGGGAATACAGTTTTGCACCATTCTTGATCTAAAGATTAGTGATGAAATTGGCATGATAAATATCTTGGATGACAAAAAATTGAAGGTCGAGGGTTCAGATTGGGCTATTCTGCACTTAGTGGCTGCTTCTTCATTTGACGGACCTCTAGTAGATCCTTCAGTTTCTAAAAAGGATCCCACTGCAGATGCGGTCTGTGTGCTGAAATCAATAAGAAACCTTTCATACCCTGAGCTCTATGCACGCCATTTAACTGACTACCAGAAACTTTTCCAATGTGTTTCACTTAAGCTTAAGAAAAGTTCTGGCTCTACCAGTGCCACGGGATTCGCATCTCCTGAGACTGGTGAACCTTCTTTAGTGAATAGTCTATACAATAAGGGGAGTGGCAGCGGTAGAATATCTACTGCTGATAGGATTAAGTCTTTTGCAATTGATGAAGATCCTTCTTTCCTGGAGTTGTTATTCCATTTCGGTCGTTATTTACTCATTTCTTGCTCAAGGCTTGGAACCCAGGTGTCAAATCTACAAGGAATCTGGAACAAGGATATTGCACCAATTTGGGAGTACGTTTGCGATCTCATCTTCTTCCAAATGCTCTTCTTTCTTCTCTCGTCTTCCATTTCTCCACCCTTCATACATTCTGCATTGATCTCGTCACCCTTTGATTGTGTTCAACTTTAGACATATCTTTGGAATTTGTGTCAATTGTAAGCTAAAATCATGATGTGGTGCTTTCTTGATGCTTTAGATGACATTTCTTAATGTAATTTTTGTTCTTCAGCAAATGTGGATTCTAGGATAGTAACATGGAGAGAGCTTGAGCATGGTTAGCCTAATTTCTTATAATTTTTTCTGCTATATGCAGAGCGGAATCTCCCTTATTTGCATTAGAGTTCAAGTTCCTTTTTCTGGCTTTACTTTTGATGTTGGATCATTTTTATCGTTTGTTTACCCATGGTCCCCAGTTACTTTTAGTGTTTCAGTGCTCCAGTGTTCATCCCACTACATGCAAAGAGAGCGAAGATGTAAAAAAGAAATGGACTACATTGAGTAGATATCGCTTTAACTTATTGTTGTATGGAAAGCTTGTATAGCGCCATTGATAGTATCTGATTGATAGTAATTCAATGATGCCTGATGCTAATCATAAAATGTGCTTGCATCTAGTTTTAGGAACACTATGTTTGGACAGTCACTGACTGAATCCCATCCTTTTGCTCAGCTGTGCTCCTCACTTGAACATCAACCTTCAAATGAACTATTGGCCTTGCCTTTCTTGCAATCTTGCTGAGTGCCAGGAGCCTTTGTTTGATTTTCTTTCCTCTTTGTCTGTCAATGGGAGTAAAACTGCAGAGGTGAGAATTCAACTATAATCATCCAGCAAGATCTAGATTCTTGCGTCAAATGATTTGTATTTGTCTGTCAGATATCTAGAAAATGAAAGCAAGTAATTTCACTCTTCAGGAGGAAATATCATCTGTACCACTATGCATTATGTTTGCAAAGTTTCAATTAACGGACCAAGAGAATTGTAATATAAGATAATGAGGCTGTAAATTTGCCAGATGATGCTTTTCAGTTTTAACAGCAAAGCAAGGGGGACCATTCCATTGCGAATGTTATGGTTTTACATTAGGTGATATGAAGTGCTCAGGTGCAAAGGAGAAAACATGACATTTTTCTCAATCCTTAAATCTCTTTGATTTTGTAATCCCATTCTCCATTTGGAGAATATTGAGCATATTCAAATCTTCGATTGCACGACAATCAGTTTGACCATATACTTGCTGTTGTTGAACGTGAAACATAAAAGAATCTCCTCTTACCTTGTTAGAGAATGTTACAGGTTAACTATGAAGCCAGAGGTTGGGTTGTACATCACCAAACTGACATATGGGCCAAGTCATCAACAATTCCCGGTAAAGTTAAGTATGCAATCTGGCCAATGGGTGGCGCATGGCTTTGCACACATCTCTGGGAGCACTATATGTATACAATGGACAAGGTAGTTCTAATGCCTCTGTTTGGTTGACCTATATGTCTGCTTTATCATCTTTCTTTTTTGCTAGCCCTGACATGGATCTCAAGCTGTATGCTCTAAAGCTCTCTCTCTCATTTCTGTGTTTCTTCTTTCTAGAAAAGTTTGCCCGCCTCTTGTGAGAAAGCAGAGATTGACAATAGATAGCATTAGCCTAGAGTCTGAGTCAGGACTACGCAGAAGCTCTGGCCTCAAGGATTTTTCAGTTTCATATAGATTTTTTGACCATTTCCTAGATTTCTCTGGTTTGTGCCTTTTGCAGCTTGGAATGTATGAATAGCAGAGAGCATGTTGCCTTTTAGCACAAAAAGGAAAAGCAGTTCCTGCTCTTAAAATCTTTGAAATTTTAGCAAAAAAGAAGAGGTCTGTTTCTTTGATCCTGAGCAGTCATACGTTTGTGCTGTGGCTCTGCAAGGTGCATCTGTCTCTTACTTACACGGGATTGCACTATTTGGTAGGTATGCACTAAAATCTTTGAATACTTGACATTAAACAGGACTTCCTTAAAACAAGGCATATCCTCTGTTGGAAGGATGTGCAACTTTCCTCTTGGACTGGTTGATTGAAGGCCATGGTGGGTATCTCGAAACCAACCCATCAACATCTCCAGAACACAACTTTATTGCTCCTGATGGTAGGCCTGCTAGTGTGAGCTACTCAACAACGATGGACGTGATGATCATAACCGAAGTGTTCTCTGCAGTTGTTGCCGCTGCTGAGGTGAAGCCACATCCATAAGACAGCCATAAACACTTAGCTTTCTACTGGTTCATAGCTTTTAAACCTTCATGACTAAGTTCTGAATATCAGGTTCTTGGGTATACCAACAGTGATCTAGTCAATAAAGTGCAGAAGGCTCAGACAAGGGTTCGTCCAATAACAATAGCCATGGATGGTTCTATCATGGAATGGGTATGTAGTGGCTTAAATGCTTTTCTGTTCTTCCTCAAGTTCAAGTTGAACACCAAGTGGTCTGGTTTCTCCTTTTAAGCACAAAAGCAGCCTGCCTTTTATAGTCTGAACAGTAATTTCAATGAAAGCAGGCCCTAGATTTTGAGGATCCAGAGGTGCATCATCGTCATCTTTCGCACCTGTTCGGCCTGTTTCCGGGGCACACAATGACTTTGGAAGGAACTCCTGATCTCTGTACTGCTGCCAAGAAATCACTTTATAAAAGAGGTCTGCACTTATTGAGTGGCTGGACAATTGTTTCAAGCTTTGCATGTCGCATCATCTTTCCAGGACCACAAGTGCTTCACTTTCACACAAGATTTCTGTTATAAATAATATTGGTTCCAGGGATATTTACAATCGTTGGACATGTTCTTTTCTCGGTATAGCAGTCATTTGCTTCTGTCTTGGATTTCTTCTGCTTTGATGCTGCTCGCGATCATTAGATGTCTCTAAACTAGTAAACTTCTTTTCAATGGGGTTCAGGAGAGGATGGCCCAGGATGGTCTACAGTGTGGAAAGTCGCTCTCTGGGCACGTCTCCGCGACAGTGAGCATGCTTATGAGATGGTCAAGCATTTGATTACCTTGGTGGATCCAGCTCATGAGGTGTCCTTCCAAGGAGGACTATACAGCAACTTATTTGCTGCACATCCTCCTTTCCAGATTGATGCCAACTTCGGGTAAGAGGAATTCGTGCACTTTATCTTGACAGTGAAGACTAACAATCTGACATGTACTACATGTGACTGGCATTTCCTTTTACCTGTTGCTAGCTTCATAGCGGCGGTTGCAGAAATGCTTGTGCAGAGCACGGTGAAGGATCTGTACTTGCTTCCTGCACTTCCCCGGGACAAATGGGGGAACGGTCGGGTGAAGGGACTGAAAGCGCGCGGAGGGGTCACGGTCGACATCTGCTGGACTGATGGGGACCTCCATGAAGTTGATGTTTGGTCCGAGGGCCGCAACTCTCTTCAGAAGATGCACTACAGGGGAACTTCAGTGAAAGTAGACATTGCATCTCGCAGGATCTACACATTCAATGGACAGTTGAGACTCCTGAAGACCTCCTCGCTTTAGGACACATAGGTGGACGTCCAGAACAGAACTTACATTGAACACAATGTTTCCAGGTTGAGTCCAGACTGAATAATAAGATGTTTGTTGTCAAGCACGGTGCGATTTTAGATCTCTTGAAGCTCATTTATATAGCTCGAGAGTCCGATTGATTATTTACACAAATCACGTGGAGGGCATTATTATATAAGATCTGTTATAGATCTAAATTGATAAATGGGTTAATTTTATGTTTTACCGTAATTTAAGGAACTCATATAAATGCAAAAAAGTGAGGGTGGATTTATCACAAAGATGCAGTAAAATTGCATTTGTCATCAAATTTGCAGATTTTCTGAATGCTTCATCCTATTTAGATTAATTCACAAATTAGATGAAAACAATTGGTACATTCGATTTAACCATGAAATTAAAAGGTTTCATTGCAATATATATTGCAACCTTATAAACGGACTTAAACTCAATTTTTCTATATAAAAAAAAAAGACTATATCAATCAAACATATTGTGAAATTAAATGAAGAGAAAAGATGAGAAATATAGCTATGTGGTTACCTTAGATCCCTTGAAGAGATAATGAGCCTTGTAACCGGCGCAGACCCGAGAGGCCAAAATGGGCGGGCTGGGGACGTGTCTCGCCTTGAAAAGCCCGAACCCCCATTCTTGGGTCGGGCCTGTCCGAACATCGACCCCAACCACAGGCCCAAATCCAAAACCCTCGCTAAAACCTCTCTCTGCGTCGTCGTCGTCGTCGTCTTCGTCGTCTCTCCGCCTCACATCTCACCGATCTGACCCATGGCTTGGCGTTGTGGATCGCTGTCTCGCTCCCTGGTCTCGTCGGCGAGGGCTTCCTCCTCCCCGTTCCGCTCGTCGCCGCCGCCTCTCTCCCGCCCCCTCCGTCCGCCTCCCGTGGCTGCGCCCCGCCTTCAGTCCCGCCGCCTCTCCTTCGCCGCTCCCAGGTCACGTCCCCCCCCCTTTCATTCTCTCTATTTTGACTAGTAATCAGCAATTTCAGCGGAAGATGCTGGACTTTTGGTTGAATTTAGTATCCTGTGATTCTCCAGAAACTGAGGGATTGAGAAAACGATGCGAGCGAAGTAGTTGATTTGAGAGATTAGGCTTTGAATTGGAAAAAAAGTCATTTTGACTACTTAACCAACTATAAGCCATTCGTATTCGAAAGCTCTGTCCGTCTTATGAGCCTTTTTATATAGTAGGAACGATGCTTCGAGCAATGTATGTGGGCGAATCGCATTTCGCTGGTTTCGATGCATTAGTCATGTCCGGTGAATTTGCAATACTCTGTTTGAGCAGTGCTGAATGGTGTTCTTGCTGCTTCGTTTTTCTTCAGTAGGAGCATGGGTGAACTGGGATGCGCTCAGTCTCTTCTGCCTCTGCATTGCACTCCCAGGCTTACGTCGCACCTCAGTGTTGCCGTGCGAGCATGCTGCGAGCTGTCTCACGGTACCTTCTGCCGTACTTGTCAGGATCGCTAGTATTTTCTTTGTGAGTAGTCTCATTGAATCTAGGACGCATTGCAATTGGATCTATCGGAAGAAATTTTCAATTCTTGTCTTTTACTTGTTTTAACTTTTGCAAACTAGTAGTTCTTTGGTGGAATTTGTAACATCATCTACTATGTAATTGCCGCAAAAAGATTCGAAATATGAGATGATAGTTTTCTTAAAGTTTGATAAATTTCAAGTTGATAAGAAAGGGATTGGGTTTGGTAGGGAGGAGTGGAAAAGATGGGTGATGCACAAGGACTTTCAATCATCCAAAGGCACAGTAATGGTTCTGAATATTGTAGGTGCTTCTCTTTTTAAATATGTTGTCTCTTTCCTATAAAGCTTTTGCAATTTTTCATGATATTGAGCTACAGACTCACCTTGATTGAGGAATTAGAAAAGTGGTCCTGTTTCATTTCCCATATCACCCATTTTCTCTCCAGTTGCTTATGAAGAATATATAAGCATGTTGCTGGGAAATATTATTCCTTGTGATTGAAAGCAGATTAAAACCTATGGCTATCTGTACTAAGAAAACGGAGTTGTCCATGACAGTTGTCCGACCTGAAACCTTCAGTAGTTACTGGTTATGATGGAGATTAAAATGTGCCAAGCTATGTGCTAATATATCTGTAGTTATTGCTCTGGTAGTTATCTATATTACATATACATTTGTTGACCAGCCCTGGGTAATGGCCATGTGTCGAGACATTGAATGCTTAGGCTTCTTCTTGTTTGTTATAAAATTATTGCACGGGTCGCATTCCTTTATGGATGACGTTGAATTCACCTGTCGCATTCCTTTACGTGTAGTGGTCCTGATGAGATTTTTATCCTCTAGGATGTTATCTTTTATCACAATAGAAGTGCTGTAGATCTTTAATTCAAGAGAAACCTGAACTTTATTGTGGTAAAATTGAATGAAGAAAGGGCAAAAGTAAATTCTGGGCCTCCACTACATGATAATTACATTCTGGTTCTATTTTGTTGTGAGAAAGTCTTACAGTTTGAAAGGTAGAACCTTTCATGTTCTATCGTAACATTGAGCTTTCCTGAGTAATTCGTGGCTATAATTCATTAAGATGCTAATCATTTGTATGTACTGGACAATAAAATGCTTATCCGGAAAGGCTAAGTGCAGTTGTGGTGTCAGGTTTAAAATTTTAAAATCGCCAGTATTTCATGAAAATGCTAATGAAAATGAAGATGATACTCTAAGGGCTACTTGACCCTCAATTTTAGATGGAAACCTGCTTTCTCGTTTTTCTCGGAGGTGCCCTGGCCTGTAGTCATTCTCACATCAAGTGCGCACTGCTAAATTGCAGGTACTTGAGCTGCTCTTGGATCAGCACAACCATGTGCTAAAACATATATGGGACTTGCAGGAGGTGGATGTGGTGGCCAGGGAAGAAAAAAAAAGTTTTTGGACCTACGAAATAAAGTGTTAATTTTATTGTCAAAAAGAGAACTTGAGGACTTGTTGGACGGGCAGTCTCCCCTGTGCAGTTTGTATTAGATACTTCATTCACTGCTCTTCCTTTTGAGCACAGTGGCTTTCTAATCTTTGAGATCGCTCCTAGGATGCGAGGTTATGTCAATTGTCATAATGGACCTGTTGATAATGTTGGATTTTGTTTCTATTGTGTGACGAGATTGATGTTAGGTCCAGGAACTCAGATTTTTCCTCGCTAGGGACGGCTAATACGCGAGTCACCACGGGCAATATATCGCTGTACACGTCATTTTCTGTCTACAAAATATCATTGATTGAGCATCTGTTTTAGATATCCCCCAATTGATCGGATAGCGATGCCAAATTAGAGAATCTCAGAGGATGATGAAAATCGTATTGTCAGCGACGGTTGCTACCCGTAGGCATGTGAGTTGTAACTTAGAATGAAAGTTCACATTCCTATGGGTAAATTTACTAGTCATACCTAGATCTTACTTTGATATAATTGGTTCTTCAACTAATTTGCGAAATTGCTAACTCAGTATGGTTACCCAAAATTTAATATTTTTACTATTGAAGATGAAAGGTTACTATTTAAATCGGGGAGCTCCTAATTATTGAGTAGCTGAAGAAACTCTTGGAAATTTGCTCCCAAAATGAAGTTACATATCATAACTCAGGTGAAGAAAATAGTTTGGTCAAGTGTTCATATTTTTTCGTCACTTGTGTGGTATCAACTTTCGTGGGGTAAGAATAGTACCATAATTTTCGTATAGTGTTCACTTGAGTATCATAACTTTTTTCTCTCACTTGAGTATCTCAAATTTGAAAAATCATTTATTTGAGTATCATCGGCGATTCTCCTATTCTTCTCCCCAACTTTCCTTGCCCCACGAAAAAAAGTTAATTATAATTAAGTAAGTGAAAAAAAAAATTACAACACTCAAGTAAACATCATACGAAAATTATGACGCTCCTTCTGTTCTTCTCCCCAACTTTCCTTGCCAAATGGAAGTTTCATCATTAATTATAATTGGGTTTAGTAGTTGTCCACTTATTTTTCATTGAAATTGGTCCAACGGTGTGCCTAGTTTCATATTTTGATTCGATGACCTAAATTGCACATGGATGCACTTCAAATATGAAGCCCTCGTAGCAAAGGGTGAATTTCTACAGAGCTGATTCTAAATTACTTAAATCGTACAAAAGATCCGACGTCTGTCAAAAAGGAAAATTTTTGCTTGGACCTTGTCTGGTACGACGCCAACAGTTGTTATGAAATTGGTCTAATGGACTTGGATTAAGGCAAGTATTCCTTCTAGAAGGGTCTCTTCAGAAAATTACCGTGGATTCTTGTTGCTGAAGCCAGATCTATCATCCTCACTCACTGCTCAAGGCTTCCCACAGGGAATCATCAATCCTGAACGACAAGTCAAATTTCACCTGTATGAGCACATGAGGCGGCAGGACCTCTGTTTTTTACAGTAATTGGATGGGCAAATATGGGCACGAGGGTTGTTGCCGCTAATTGGTGCAGCATGACCCACTCACCATGTTCTTTCATGCGTGGCTAAATCAAGTCAAAGCAAGAGCAGTGGCCATGCCCTCTTGTTTGTCTTCTCTCGGAATGGCTATGCAGGCAGGTACATCATGTTTTCAACTAATCAGATCAACGTCGATTTCTAGGCACTTCCCATCAGGGAAACAACTCTTGATTGGGCCCTCTTAATAGTTTTCTCGGATCCCTGGTGTCAGTTTTTCTCTTGAGGCATCCTTAGGTACTCTTGAACGTGTTCTTTCTACTGAGGAAGTCCATACTGGACATGACAGCTTGTAAACAACTGCTGTTCCTTTCTTTGCCGCCGCATGACCTTGTCTTTGAATGGAGACGGGAAGAAACACCAGGCTCAGAAGGTATGTCTAACCGAGCAGAAAATGGATCTCTACCGAGGGAGGGATAGCAACTCGCATTATTTTGTAGGCCGGCTACTGACAAAAGGAAAAGGAGAAAAAAAGAAAAGAAAGCGAAATCGAGTCCAGATTGGCCATTGGGTGCTTGCAAGCGGATAATGCTGGGACCTCCTTCAACTTGTCGGATATCGGTAATGTAGATTACTATTCGAGGAGAACTGATCCTAGGAAAAGCAAAGTGAGCACAGTGCTTTGCATATTTCCTTTAGGAAGTGGTCCAGTTCAGCCTCACTCTTGACGTGATTCAGGTGACCATGGACGGAAAATCTTCTGCGCCCTGAGCACCTCTGCTCCGTGTGCATTGACTCGAGTCTCGGGATGAGAATCGACGATCACCTACATGGAAAGTGCGATTGAGATAAGACCGACCGAGTTACGAATGTTGTAAAGACTATTCAACCATGGATGTTGATCGAACGGAGGTAAGAAGCTCCCTCTATGTCCTCCAAGTATGAGGGCACCAAAAACGAAATAAAATCATGGCGTGATACAATGCATGCGAACTCGATACGCCGTTGGATCATGCCAGCCTCACATAGGACTCGCGTAATCAAACAATGCGCACGTGTTCGGATCACGTGCACTGAGATCATGCAATAATAGCTCCATCAGAATGCCCCGCATAATGCACTTGCTCGAGGAATGCGGGGTCCTTTTCCAAACTCTCCTTTTTGCATTTTCCAGGGGGGTTGAGAGAGGCATTTGACGAAGCAGCCGAAAGTTGCAGCAAAAGCCTCCAAAAGGGCAACGACGATGTTCAATCACATCATGATCGCCTAATAACAAACTTATCCGTTTGGAATCGACAATCCAAATCTCCTTTTAGCTGGATGGGAACACGTATGGATGGAAGCGAGATAGGTGGAAGCTCCAGTCAGTCACTTTGTTCATTTGCTTCGGGCCCTGAATGTGTTTGCTAGTGCTCTGATTTCAGGGCAAAGGATCGCGACCATTCGGTAGCTTTTTACTTGTCTTCCGTCTGCCACATTGCGCATTTTTCTTCATCTGCACACTGTTTAACGGAAACCGATCGCCACAGTGCTTTTTCGCCCTTTTGGTTTCTAAGTTACAAACTAGGATTCACTGACGGCCGATGGGCCGACTAACAAAGACTGAAAAACGTTCACCTCCATTTCTAAAATGAGAACTCATGAGTGGACATAACATGTTCCTGGCCATTCTCAATCAAATTCCTGAGTGGACATAATATGTCCTTGGCCATTTAATCCATGGGAGGACTGGAGCATGTAGCGTACGGATCACATGATCATAATACCAATGAGATGCCCGCATTATGCAGGTGTACTTAATTGCACTGGACGCCTTTGTATGGCCCTGAATGCTCTCCACTTGCATGATGTGGACGAATTAATCCTGGCCGTTGGTCAACACCGATTTACTGGTAACCACATAAATCTATAGAAAGCCAGTCTCTGTCTTTAAATAATACCGAGGTGATGAGAATCTGATTCAGCCTCAACCTGCCTCCAATTAAACAACCCCTATCATGTCCTGCTTGGGCACCATGGCATCCAACTAAGCTTAGTCAACTCAACATGATTAATGCAGTTCACCTTTCTCATTTAGCTTATCCATGAAATGAACAGGCAGAAGCTACTGATGGTCGATACCACTTCCACAAATAAAAAGTAAGACCGATACTCTAGAGTGTCTGATAATAACTGTGTCAAAAGATAGACCCAAACATGGCCTGGCCTATAAGATCGACTTCTAGAGAGGGAGATTCTGCGAGAGGGTAGGAAGGTCACTATATACCACTGACACTAGAAGGTGCAAAACAAAGTACCCTTTATGGGGAACTGAACAACTTGGCTTCCCCACAGATTTCATGGCCAAAAAGTGGGGGAATAAAAAAGCCTCCAACTTGTGCTTAATGCACATCTCCTGCTGTACACATACTTTGCCCAGTGCCCACTAAAGTGATTACAGGAGAGAGAACAGCAAGAAGCCCCAGCATGAAGACACCCACGTAGATACTCTTGCTCTTAGAGGGAACACCACATTAAAAATGGTAAGATACCACTCTATCTCGTCCCCCTAACTTTTATCACCATTATTGGCAATTTAGGGGCCCTATGTGGCCCCCACAGAACATTAAATCAAACAGCATTTAATAATGATAATCTAGACCTGTCACCCCTCAGTTGAACAGCAGCATTCAGACGCTCAAGCTTATCGTTCACTCGCCTTCTTTGAAGTCTGATCACCACCTCAGGCTCAGCGGTTCTTCAAATCTCTTCTTCTTTCTGGGGCTGCATGGATGATAAAATGTGATCTGAAAGCACAAACCATTCACACCAACATAACTAGACTAATCGAGAACAGATTCTAAAGTTGTTTGACGGCGCTCCCTCCATAATGGGCTATTGTTTATCCCGATCCCATTCAGATGAGCATTTCACGACAAGCATCTCAAATAAAGCACGGATATATTGTCGACTAATCGATGGAAATGTTGGTGAACTGTCAACCGAGCAGTTCCTGTGTCGTCTAAACAGAACAACATAAAGTTAACATGATCTGAGAATAGAAATAAAGGGGAGATGTGAAAGTGGGGAATCCCAAGCTTGACAATAGAAACAGTATAGATGACGTAAGCGCTGTACTCTCGGAATATTAAGCAACTTCACCAGATGGCCACTAGACACAAATCAGATTATAAAATAAAAAAATCACATCTAATCTCCTCCCCTCTCAGCGCATACCTGTTTTCTCCATATATTCTACTCTTCTTCACTCATCAAAGGTCTTTCTAAGAGTCAGCCATAGTCATTTTGCAAAAGCCCTCTATTTTTCTTTCAAAACTTCCTGCAACACCTCCCCACCAGATCCCTAGGGATGATCTTAGAAAAAGAAGACCAAATTTTGACCATCGACGAAGGGCAAGATGGATTGAATCCAGGTGACAATTACAGGGAGGAAAATGAAGAAGGTAATCAAGAAGAGTGGCTGAATTTGAGCTTGGGAACAAATTCGGCTTCAACAGCTGGAGAATCTGAATTGCAATCGAGGCCAGTTTCAACCAAAGTTTTTTCATGTAACTTCTGTATGAGGAAATTCTACAGCTCACAAGCTTTAGGAGGTCACCAGAATGCCCATAAGAGAGAGAGGGGGGCAGCAAGAAGATACCAGTCCCAGAGAATGATCACGATGTTTGGTTCACATACGAATGCTCCTATCATCCGGTCACTCGGTGTTAGGCCCCATTCTCTAGTGCACAAACCGAGTAGAGATGGAACAGCAATGGTAGCAAGATTCAGTGACCATAATATCGGATACGCACCAGGATGGCCACCCTTCATATTTGAGGATGCATTAGACTTGATGTGGCCAGGCAGCTTCCGCTTGGATGCACAACAATCGAATCCTCCATCAGAGCCAGTTCAAGCTTGACTTAAACCTCCGGCTCTGATCAACTCGTTGATCCCTGAGCTGCATCTGGATATGTCCAAACAGATTCCTGGTTTATTTCTTTCTATCATGTAAGACTGCAGATGCAGATCAACAACATCAAGGTCGAGTCGATGCTTCCGCCCAATAAAGTCCAAAGAGCACAAATATCTTGTACGCTTCTTTTGGGTTTAGTGCAAAACCAGAATCTACACAACACTCTCATGTAACTACTGATTCCGTTTCAAATCTCCCAATCCGTCCAATTCTCGACATGCATGATGAATCAATGATCATACGTAAGCAAGTTTTGCAGAGAATTTCTGCCATGTTAAGCTGCACCCTGTTGCTGGCGAAAAAAAGCTGCATCCTAATTCACCGAGACCACACAATCAATTCCAGATGACGACCAAATGATGAATCGATGAATAAGATTTTTTTAGGAGAACAAAGCTATGTGGAAGAACTATCTGTTGAAAACTAGCGATTTTGAATATTCCGCGGGCAAGAAAAAGTACTCTATTAGCACGACATACGGGTTAATGACTGATCTTGTTGTATACAACAGATGGAGCTAGTAAAGCTAGCGATTGTGAAGATCTGTGGGCAAGAAAAAGTACTCCATTAGTATCATGACACGGATTAAAGACTGATTTTGTATACAACAACATATGGAGCTAGTAGAAGTTCAAGATTCAAAAGTCAATGCACTTGCATTTAATTGTGTGGTTCATATGTATACTTCTTTCGTCATTTGAGAAGAATGAACCCCCACGCCTAAAGTGATTTTGCCCTTGAATGAAATTATACATGCGATGTCATACGAAGCATGATAATGTTTCACCAGCTCTAAATCATGAATCATACTGCTCAGAACATCTCCCAAAAACGAATTAACGTATTTTCTTTGCATTGAACCCCTATACATGATGTACAAACTCTAAGCAACCTAAGACAGCATTACAGGAAAATTATTATGGATACCCCTTCCTCATGTCAGTTGTCGAGCTCTTTCTTACTTTGAACATTATTTAATCCAATTGAATCTAGAATAATGTTGACATATTAAGACTAGTCTACTGAGTTTGTTTATTAAGCGACGCGGCAGGTATCTCTTAGGCGCCAAAGGGCCCCATTAACATGAATAAACACTCAAATACAGAATAGCACATCTTTTTAGTAAACTAATTTGGTACATGGATCTTAGTGTCCGTAGCATTGCTCTTTTAGTGTCAAGTTTTCTTTCCAGTAAATTCCAGTGTCGTGAGTAGAGTCAGGCAACAACTTCTAACGTGCTGCATATATCGACATGCTGCTCATATGGGGGAAAACAATAATATCAATGTATATGCCACATCGTTCCAGCAAGATCATAGCGGAAGAAACAAGATTACCAGCAGAAGATCCTTCAAGCCCTCATTGCTACAAGAGAGAAAAATTATTGTACCACTTGAAAAGCTCCAAGCCTAAAATCTGCTATCCAATTTCGGCCATCATTTCCAGAAAAAACCTGTAAGGTATTCAATCTCTTGTACATAAATGCACTATTCTTCTTCCAGCGTACTGCCTTCAGTTACATCAGGATTTTCTAATTCAAGTACATTTCTATTTGTACCCAAATAAACATGCCTCCATCTCACTAGCTCAACATATTAAATGAAGCATGAAACGAGACAAAGGAAAAAACATCAAAGGAAAACGAAAACACAACAATTGAAGCATAATGAGAATAATGCTCCAGGAGAATGGCTGTTCATTGCATTATAAAAATTAGTTTGTGTATAGGTACAACTCCATTCCACCTTACAGAGGTTCAAAGATTTCTCTGAAAATCCCTGCTATACAAAGTACCATCAATCATTTAAACGGCCCGAAACTTGTAGCTTATAATTTATCAGGGATTACAAGCTTTTGGGTTTTATGCATGACGATAGGCAGCCTTTGGCTGATGATGCTTGGGTCACTGTATGAAGAAGCATCGGATGGATATCCTTTCTGCAAAATCCAAATATCAGTTGTCTGAATATCAGCAACAAAACAAGCGATCTTATAGAGCTCTTAGTGAAGTAGATGATATGCCAACCCTTAAGGATAGCCTATGCCACTGTCATAAAATGGACTAAAGCACGCTACATCCTTGGAAAAAGTTAACATGCCCTCGGTTTTAATGCAGTGGCCATTTTGGCAGAATTCAACATACCTATATTGGACATGAACATATGGTAATCTTAATCTCTAATGAAGTGATGTAACTGTGCCTTGGCAATTTGCAGTTCAGTTGCTGCTAGAGAATGAAAGGGTTTCACATCATGCAATGTAGAGATTCCAGATACAGAAATTCTAAATCAAATGTGTGGAGACATGAATTGATTGTGCAAAAGTTTCGTCAATGAGAATTCATATGATCAATGATAATAGATTGCACAGCCAAAGCACTTTTTAAAAGTGTACAAGCCATAAAATATTCTGAATGGGCATCCCTGTTGGCAAATTTAAGTTAGTGTGAAGCCAAAACCCTATTCAAATGCAAGAACAGCAGAGACTTCTAAGATAATGTCATTTCTTTTGCTACATATACAATACTAGGAGGATCAACTGCAATGGCACTCATAATTAGCTGTTACTCACATTAACTGCAAGAACATATGATTGCGCAGGACTTTCAGCAAGCTAAATTATATAGTCACATTGGCTAGCTTGACTTTACTTCGCTAGCAGCAAATTACTAAACATCATTTAGTAATAAACAGATTCACATTTTATCCCTAGTAAGCGGTAGGAAATTCAGAAAACCATTATTTCTCACACCACACAGAAACCAATACATCGATGCCCAGATGATCTCCACAATAACAACAAAATTACTGATCAAGGTCCAGCATCTCAAACTTATACGGAAAGCAAGATGTGTAAAATAACCATCAGTGACTGCACAAGAAACACTTACGGCAGCTAAAGCTTCAAAAGTCGCCTCTCTCCAACAGCTTTCTCGTAGAATAGAATGGCAATTTTTGTCCTCAAAGCCGCAATACATGCGGGTGTCCCTCAATCTCATTAGCACTCCATCAACTCTAAGCTGTAGGATTGAAAGAATGAGTCGACAAGATACTTTTGATTGAGCAATGAGTTAATAAACTAAGATAAGCTTTGTATTGTTTCTTTTTTCAGTTTGCTAGTTAAGCATGTATTATTCCCAAATTATACAAAACCTGGAGGATTAGACATGGTACAAATACAAGGAGACAAATGCAATCACCATACTGTCAAAACAAATGATCTATACATGCCCTGTAACTATCAGATCAATCTCCAATGCCTATAGACAAGCTAGGCATAATGATCATCAATCAATATAACACAGTGATTATTTTCCTAGTGCTCAGAAAACAAATACAATAAAAAGGCATTTCTTAAAAAGCAACAGAGTAAGGATGGCCATAGGGCAGGGATTCCCCAGGATCTGAGGATCCTACCCCAATTTGGGCAGGGAAACAGGGCACAAGGAGGGTTGTAGGGCAGATGAGCCAAAATCTTCACAGGGCCAAGCAGTGAATGGAATTTCATATGCCACCTCATAAAACCACCCCATGGAGATTTTTGACAAAAATGTGTTCTTTAAATACCTAGAGCATACTGGGAAAAAAAACCCTAGAGAATGATATCCTACTAAAGCTCATAATGCCCTTTCTTTTTCCTGAAAACCTTCAGAGTAGTGTTACATCTCTCTTCTCCAGCCTCTTGATGACCACCAACCATCTTACCATCCTGCCTCACCCCTCTCGACACCACAACCAAACCTCAGCATCTTGACAGCCACCACCGCCACACCTCACCCACCAAACAGGGTTTGCTTGATATGTGTGGAGAAGCTAGTGAGGTCATAAATTACTGTTCTGATCGAAATAGGAACAGATCTCCCACTTCCACTATGTAGCGCTCCATGTCAGATTGACATTCAGAAATTATGCTTTTCTGGAAAAAATTTCCCCTTAGTTTTCTACAAATAATTTTTTGAATAAATCGTTTTGCTGTTTGCAGAGTGGTGCTCCACAGAGCAACCATGTGCCCAGCGGGAAGCAGACAGAGATAGGGCAGAGTTCATTGGCCCATGCAGGGGCAGCCCTGCCCCATTGCCATCCCCACAGAGAACTCCGATTCATTAAAGCAAGATTTTCAACTATAAAAATGTTGCTTGACTGAAAAAAAAACAATAAAAATGTTGGTTATATGGCATAAGAAGTCATATAATGGATTAAACTCACCCAGAATCGCAAGAGAAGAAACCAACAGCTCGGCATGACTCTCTAGCAAAACAATCACAGATTTCCATCAGCTCTTATCAACACTGATGCTAACAAAAAAGCTTCAGAACTACATTTAAAAGATGAAGAACAAGAACAAGATAAAAGAGTACCACTTTCACTGTTAAGAGTGAAATTCCATTATCGGCAAGTTCATCTTCATATAAAATTATCTGCAGAATTCATCAATTATGTTCATTATCACAAGATAGTAATAGAAACATGCTCGTAAATGACCATTTGTCGTGTGATCATAGTTAAAATTTTACTACCTCATCGTAGAAGAGAATAGGCTCTTTTACTGCTAAGGCAACCATATCAATACGTTCCTCGCAATCATCCCATTGAAGGCTACCAGTCACCTTAGAGATGGCTTCTGTATCATCCTGATCAAGAAGAGGGGGAAAAGGAGAATGGCAGCAGATCCAGGAAAATGATACAATCAGTATAGTCCTCAATTGGAACCTTTACATTCTCCACCTTATTACTTGACTAAATTTTGGAGTCTTACTACCCTCTGTAAGTTGGTAAAGAAATTTGGAGACAGAGTGTTTACCCGATCAGCTTTTCCTCTTCTTTTATTTATTTATTTATTTTTTTGGTTTTTTAACTTCTTCTTTTCAGAGTTTTTATTATTACCCAGATGCATAGTATGAGATGGCGACTAGGACATACCTCAGCATTTATCTTAATTGGTTCGCTTCCACAATAAGGTGTCGTAAATGTATAATCATAATCCAGTATCACCTCCTGGAATGGTTTGCTGTAGATCAATAAATTCCCAGTAAGAATCAATACTATACATCTCTCACCCTGAGCATAAAAGCTTCTTATCCTTAAAGTTTTCAGACAATGCAACTGGATTGCCAATGATAGTCATGAACAGGTTTAAAAATATACAAAAGAGCCACCCAGCAGCAAATTTATAATGAACTTTCCAGGAGATAACTCATTAGACAGTCAAACTGACCCACAAAAAGAGGGGCTGTACAACATCATTTACAAGATGAATAGACACCTTAAAATTGGTTTAGCATCATTAGTTTCCGCAAGTTAGTGTTGTAACGAAACCATTATAAACAAACAGCCGACAAACATGAAAGTAGTCCTAAAGAAACAAGATATACCTTCTGAATTTCCATTTTGCTGCAGCAGGAACTTCAACAGGTGGCAAACCCTCCTGCTTCCAACCAGCAAGAGCATCAAAAGCACTGAAATGGATTGAAGTCCCACTATTCAAGTGTTTAAGAATAAGGGCACTCTCCCCAAATATCATCTCTGGCAAATGAGATGTCCCAAGCTTTTGTTCCCACCTGCAAAAGTACCATGCAAATCAATCGTTTGAGATAAAACCCATCTCTGATGGCAGAGTGCCAACAATGGAGCAACAGATAAAGAGAGGAACCAACTCTCCTAATCACACATAGAAAATGCAATTTCTTTAAACCAAGCAGGTACTACCATATGTACTTTGCAACAAATTTGACGGAAATCAAGACACGGCTTGCAATTCAATTCAGCAAACTTCGTTGCTGAATTCCACTCTGCACCCTCAATTATCCAAACCATGTTAATCGCCAGCATCTCCAATGATTTCAGACAAAGCAAAATGGCTAGGATTCAGATTTTTGATAGAATTAACTTAAGGCGTCATCTATCGGAGCAGCACATTGGCAAAGTAGATCAAATAATTAAAACGGCCAACGAAGCTAATCCTCGGTGCAAAAAATGCTTACGACCGACAAACACCAGCTAGCCGCAATGCCGACACAGAAGATATAAACATGAACATCGTTGCACGAGCGAGTTTAAAAAAATATATAAATTAAGGAACTCCTCAGATTGAATAAACGCGTATGAACAACACCGCAAACATGCATAATCAGACTTGAAATAAGCGAGTAATGCCCTACACGAGATCGAGATCGAGAGAGAGAGAGAGAGAGAGGGAGGGAGATACTGTTCGAGGGTGGAGGAGTTGAGAATGGAGCGCTTGCGAGTTTCGATCTCCCAACCGTGGATGCGGAGGCCGCGTCGACCGTCGGCCAGCGGCTGTGCACCGACGGCTTTCAGCTCGTTCTCGTCCTTCACCACCTCCATCGCCGAAACCCTCTCTGGTCTCGTCCTCTCGCCAGAATTCGCATTTCAGTCCCCTCCGCGCCGGAAGTATAATACGGCGGTCGCAGCGCGTCGCCAATTCGCATTTGGGCCGATTGTCATGAGCCCACCGAATGAGGCCCATTTCGGAAAAATCGGATCGGAAGTGTTGACGAGCTTTATGGGCCTCGGGCTTCAACCGTTGCTCTTTGGTCTCCATCTGCTACTTTTGATTTAGTTCCACTTTTGCCCCCTCACATAAGCTTTCCCTTAAAGACGAAGCAAACGCCAAAGCACCTCCACCTACCCTAACATCTATCACCGCTGCCGGCCGTGTCGCCGCTGGATTTGCAGAGAAAGTTCGAAATTCTTCGGCCTCGGAGACGAAGATGCTCGCCCTTCGAGCGACACTCCTATACTTGAAAGCCAAAAACGTTCTGCACAAGGGACATGATTTGAGACCATCCATATGCACCGATAGCTTATCTATGGTCAATGTGGTGCTGGGCCTCATCCCAAGCCCATGGGAGTTGCGGTCAATTGTTGATGAATGCCAAGAAAGGCTGGCCCGATTCGCTTTTATTGTTTTGATTCACAGTTCACATAAAACAAATCAAGTAGCAAACTGGATCGTGAAGGCCCACCGAAGAAAAGCCCTTCCACTGTGTTGAATTTTGAATCCATCTCCTCCTCTTTGGGATCTTTTATGTATAAAAACCTGAACTCTATGTTATCCTTTTATTAGTTGATGAATGAAAGGTCATGGCTTGAAAAAAAAAAAACACCACCTAGGCGAAGTTATTCTTGTTCAAGTGGAATGTATAATGGAAAGGTTCGGTCGACAAGCCTCTGTGAAGCAAGAAATCTTCCACCGTATGAATTATGCGATTCGTATATTGATGTTCGATCAGAAAGAAATCACCAAATCTCCATTATTCGACACTTGCAAAACTCGAGGTCGGGTTTTCTCAAATCGGAGAAAGGAGAAACAGCAAGATACTAGGGACTGCAACTCTGCCAACCATTACACTTATTCCAAAGATTTCCTGATGCAATCAAGATGACCGAGTTCAGACCCATTCCCTGCTGTAATTTAAGGTATGACAAGTGCATAACTAAGGTTCTTCCAAGTAATATCAACGTGTCCTGCCTCAACTTGTTTGTCTGAATCAGGGGTGCTTTCATCAAGGAAGGAAGATTGTTGAGAATTCACTATCACAGGAAGACTTCTTCGCCAAGGTGTGCTATCGAAGGCTCAAGGCTCCCGTCCATTGGCCTTGGCTTCCCATAAATTTCGACGGATGGACAAAGTGCTGTATTACTTCTCCTCAGTTCTCAGTGGCGGTTGATTTTCTGTCTCATAAGAATAAAGTAGCTGAGGAGTGGAAACTTCTTGATATGCGAAGATATCTTGTTAGGTGCTCGGTTATATTTTCTGTTGAGGCCTAACTTGAACCTCATCCATACACTAATAAGGGATGTATGAATCATGGAGAAGAGAGTATTAGTGATGTTACCCCATATCATCAGGATCTCAGGAATGAATAAAAAGTTAGATCTACATTTGAATCACGCAAGGAGAGGTTTAGTTTCAAACCCTGTTCAAACAAGAGAAGTGCAATGTGCCAATATGTCTTGGATGATCGACATCCCACGATCAAATGTTGATGATCGCAATAAACTATTCATGTGGCCAAGAGCCTTCAAAGCCCTGGCACAATGACGCAGTCATCAAGTAGCTCTATCACTGAGCTAGTAGCTCATCGGGTGTGCCTCACGCCGAGACTTGTTATGTCAAAAGAGAGAGGAACCCCGTACCTTCTTTCCCTTTTTTCCTCACGTCACCACACGGGACAAGCATGGGGACATCAAAAAAGGAATCCTATCAACTTATTCTGATATAGGATAATAAGCTCATGAGCTTCACCTTACTCCACCGTCCAAAAATGGAAGAGGACTTCCATATCCAAGTTGAACTTTAATGTTAGCGCACTTCTTTTTTTCTGTGTAAAGTAATGTCAAGTCAAAATACCCAACAAGTATTAGTTATCCCGAAAAAAGGAGGTGAACTAGCCGCACCATTCAGCATGGCTACCATGTTATGATTTCACTCCAGTCACTAGCCTTACCTTCGGCATCCCCTTTCTCGTGGTTAAGATAACAATTTTCAGGTATGACTAGCTCCAACAATGTGACGGGTCAATATAATCCGTTGTATTTTCAGATCAACTGCAGCAGATGATTCAACTTAGTGTTGTTTTAAAGCAGGAAGTTTGCCTGTTAATTACCTGGGCTGCCTTTAGTATCAGGAGAGATATATAAAAATGACAACCGACTCATTAACAATTTCTTGATACCCTTTTTTACGAACACTTCTTTAAGCATGTACCACGCCTTTTCCACTAACTTTGCATGAAAATCAAATGCCGATGGTGATGCAACAAATCGTACGCGGATTTCTAAGTTAGCGGATTGGTTTATATATGTAAGAGACCACGTTATTGTTGTGGATCTAACGGGTATGCCGATCTCCCTGTCTCCCATTTATCTTTGCATGGATTGAATCCCACTCCACCCAGGTCGGATCTACCCACTACATACACGATGGCGTCGTGTTCCACGGTGGCGAATGACCGACCCACGATCGCTGGGTCTTCCTTTCGTCCCGCTTCTCATTCCATCTTTTGACCTCAGCAGCGCATTCGCGACGATATCCGGTCGTGGTTCTTCGCCCAACTTTTTCCTCTGCAGTATCCCATCATCACTCGAAGACCCAAAAAGGCCTGCCTTGAATCCGCGGAGAGACCGAGTAGAATTCTTGCAGGTACCACCGAGAAGCTTCCGTCCTGCTTCGACTGTAATGATCGTGGAGTCGTCGTCAGACTCATCAACCCTAAAAGGGGTTCAATTCGTCCCTCGAAATCGTTGGCCAAGAAAGACGAAAATGGCATGTGGCGGGCTCATTGTTTTCTTCGAGAGAAGCTTCGGAGTAACGTCTCTGCCGGATATTTCCACTGGAATTATGGGGGTAGTGAAGACCGGAAGAGCATTGGCTTGCGCCCTTTGACCCGCTGTTAAATTTGGACTGAGGGAGGGAGGAGAAGAAGGGGGGTAACAGACTTTGACTGGAAAGTGGCAAAAGAAGTAGTAAATCAAAGCGGCTTGACCCTATGTACCTCACTTTTTCCTAACACGTTCATTTTTCTGAGTTTCATTGTCTTCCACTTTTCTTACCGGTAAAACTTATCATATTATTCGAACTTTTTAGAAAGCTATGAAAGGATTACACGTGAATTTGCGTGCTGGCTTTTTATATACAGTAAAAAGTCTTTTTTAAGTGTTTATGATTGACGAAAAGTCATTATTAGTGCCTTATATGATTAAGATTAGATAAATAGTAAAAGTCTATCTAGACGTGTCATAAATGTGTTACTTGAGTTTACCTAATATTAACTTTCGGAATAAGACCTTTTCCTAACTATGATAGAGTCCATTTTAAAGCAGTCAAGCTCATGAAAATTCTTCACTAACCTCACAGCCATATGGTACATGTGCCAAAGCTCGAATGGTCAGCCAAAACAAGGAATTACGAGGGCAAACAAACTTGTGCAGGCAGTGTCATGTGGACAAAACGTTGTAACCTGTCGGTGTCTCCATCTAGGGTCTCATCCATCCTGACCATTAATCTAGGTGAACAGCAGTAGTTGTAAAATCTAATTACGACTTATACATCAACAAATTGAGATTGGTCGCAACAGCAAGAGAGGTCAAGGAACCTCTCCAATACTATATATTTCAACTTCCATATGAAATCACGTTCTCTAACTATTGCATTTAGGTCACATGCTTAATTTAAGAGACAATGATTTCAAAGGACGGTGCTGAAGAGCGCGCCATGCCTTATTAAAAATGTTCCAAAAATTCAAAAAACATAACATCTGAAGCATTTTTTAATCAACCCATTTTCCCAACAAAAGAAGAAGAAGAAGAAAATAATAGTCTCGAAACGTGTTTTGTTTTTTTCACTTTTGGTAACGAGACCTTTTATCTTCTTTTTCCTTCTCACATCACACGGGGTCGTGCGAAGGTGGAGAGGAAAAAAACACCTTATTTATCACGTGAAAACACGAGGAGGAAACATCCTCGACAGCCCCCCCACTACGCGTAGCTCCCCCGCTCCGTCATTTGTCCCGTTCGTGCAACTTGCGACCTTTGCATGGCCATGGCTCCATCCAATCCCGCAATTCGTCATAACTTAATAGCTTTCACGTGCCACGATGTCCCTTTGAAGAGCTCGAAAGCCTCCCCGTCCCCGGTCAAACGAGTCGCCATGCAGAAGAGCCTTTTCGACTCCCTCGAGATTTGAGGCCACCGAGAACGGAACGCATCCTGCCGGTTTTCACCTTCCACACGCCTTCCTCATCCCCCTTAATTAAGTCCCACGTTTCATCCACCTCTCGGGGACTTCTTTCCTCAAACTACGTATATTAATATATTAAGAAACACATTACTTAACTCCATATATATCGTATGTTGACGGTTTGCAGCATAAAAAATACAGCTCGAATAAGGTGGCGCCTTGGCGGTTCCCGTCAAATAAGGAGGCGCCTCGACAGTTTCCGTCTGCTCGGCCTTTGCTTTTAAATTTGAGAAATGAGTGTCAAACTACCTCATGCATGCAAATTCCCTACACTTATTAGTTTAAGTTTTTTGGACGCCTCAACAGTTCGTGCCCCTTTCGCCCAAGTGTCCATTCCTTGCCGGTCAAATTTCATGTGTCATTCTTGATTTGATTTGAACATGAGCATTGAAAAATCTCACCCAAGAGAAAAATATACTCAAGGTTTATATATATCTTTTGGGTTCGATCTTGTAATAGGATCAAGGAGTGAATTGATAGCAATCCTTTCACGGGCAATCGAAGGTTTGGCCAAATCGATTTCGTAAATGCTCATTCCCATCAATGATTGTCAGACGGACAAGACGGGAGGACCGAAATCAAGTTGCACTCCGCAGTCGTAGTACGGAAGAGAACGGCCAAGTACAGACCAAAGAAATGAAAGCGTCGGGGATTTCAATCATGCAACATCGGAATTTGGAAGTGTGAACAGAGGGAGATGAGAAGGCCATGTGTGTGACATTTAGATGTCGTACCGTCCTGAAAGTCGGTCGATTCTCTGTTATTATTGTCAGCATTATAAATTGGTTAGGCCTATGATTTGATGGGGATCGAAGGCTGTCGTCGTCCTGCACGCCGAGGTCCAAGGCTTAACGTGAAGTCGAGACATTCTTAATGATGGAAAGTAGACTTCTTGCCCACGATTCATGACTCGCATGCCGCTTTAATGATGTGAGAATTCTATCTATAAGGACAGTTTTGAGAGACTATGGGAAGTTTACAAAGGCAGTTTATGGTACTAATAAAATTTCAGGCACAAATATATATATATATATATATATAGAAAGAGAGAGAGAGAGAGAGAGAGAGAGAGAAATACTTGGATATTTCTGACTTTTTTTTTAAACAATTACTCGATGTTTATGATATAACTTTTAAAACTCCAATTATAAACCCGTTTTTGTAACCCCCACATTTTTTTGGTTTTTTGGGTATGATGGAAAAACCATTTTAAAGAATTCAAACAAATAAAGCCCGAGTCATGGAATGTCTCGCTAATTAACTTCATAAGTAATCGTTAGTATCTTGACAATACATATATAATGTAGCGAAGATCATTCCTCTTGTAGATGTAAATTTGCGTTAATTTCAATGATGAAGTAAATCCAACGTGATTCGATCCGCGTTAACCGGGATGAACTTTCCATCAAACTAACTCCTCCACTTGCTTCAAACCAATCGCATGTCTATTGATAATTTAATAATCGTTCTTGACAATCATACCTTAATAAATAGTCAATTAGCTATAAAACATGCCAGAACTACACTGAATCAATAATTTTTTTGGTCGTTATTGACTTCTCTTTTCCTTTTCTTGGTCGTACGTGATTATCGACGTCAAAGCAAAAGCTTTACTCAGCAAAAGGTTGAAACGGAAACTCGGATCATCCCAGAAAATTAAAATAAATAAACAAACAAACAAAATATGTCAAGTCGTCGTCGACGCTCAAAAGCGACTTGGCCAACGTAAATCTAACTTCTGCCTATCCAAACAACGCATCTTGTCAAAGTTTCTTCATCTGCCTAAACCGCCCACGATTGCGTGCTCAGGATGCAAGGGAAACCACGACACACAAGCCGAAGAAGTCCGAACACAGCAAAAGCCATTCCGTCCCGATATGGCCAGACATGCCGTCGTTAGATGTCCGGTCCTTTCAGCGCAAGACATCGCCACGAGACCAGATTATAGGCGAAGCAAAACACCATCCCGTCCTCGATCTCGACGTGTCCACATGTCGATACGGCCAGCGGGAGCGAAATGTACGTTTTAACTCGATTTGTTTAATTCAACTTTCGTTTCCTCCCGTGGAGTTGTTGGGAGGGGGAGGAGAAAGTCAAGGCCTGCGCTCTTTTGGAAGCTCGAGAATCAAACCTAACCCCCTTGAAATCGTAAGTAAAAGCCAAGAGACGAACGAGAAGCCGCCAATAATTTCCAGCTCTTTTTCCTCTTCGAAACCGGCAAGGAAGGCATCGCCGTGGCCTTTGGGACACGCCATTACCCCGAGTCTTTCTCTCGGGTTGGAAAATCACGAGCACGAGGCATTAGTCCACTAAAGATTGCGTGGATTCGCATTATCTTTTTTCGGTCAGGCATGGATTATTAATTATCCTCGAGAGCCCTAAGCATGCGTTTTCGCTGTCATTACGTCATCCATCCCGATCAACTTGAGTTAAAAAGGGTTCCAGTCACCACGATCTTGTTTGCTCGGCATCATTACGTAGCTTCGGATAGTATTAAGCGTGGACATATTTAATTGAGGAAATCAATAGAATGTTGGTAAGATTTAAACTCAGAATCTCCAATTCTCATATCATATGAGATTTTGTGAGAATATCGCCACTGCTCTAAAAATTTAATCTATTAGATAAATGCATGGTTTAATATTTAATAGGGGTGTGTAACATGAATCACCTAAACGAGGAATCACCCCGATTAAAACCATATCGGCCAGTTTTGTGCAATCCCCACAGATGGTGATCTAGTTCCCAATTCCTATTTTTGGAACCGGTGACCGGTCAGTCCGATTCTTGGTTCCAGGGTGGGAACTGGACCAACTAGATCAAACCAACTAATGAATCTTAACTTCCCGATTTCCCTCTATTTGTCTTCTTCGAGTAGAAATTGTAGGATCACGACCTATCTTCATCTATCCACACATTTTGTTACGGAATGACAGCTTCTTTTATTCTTTTGGAAAGGTTGATTGGGCAGAATTTTGAGCAAAATTGAACAATCCCATTGGATCGGATCAAACTAGTCTGTCAGTCAATCCAGTTCTCAGCTCCACTTTAAAACCAGATCGAACCAAGAACCAATCATCTATAATATTTAATTACTCTAGCAAGAACCCCAACTACATGCGAAGGTAGTCTCTTGGAAGAATCGCCGGGTTATTTATTCGGGAGAAGTCTAAGAGCATGATAATATAAGTGAATGTTGGTTCACGCGAACTTATTATATAGAGTTTGAACCTCTGTGCATTGACTAAAGTGATGGCGACGGTTAAACGCAGTCTCCCCTTTGAACCGGCCACGTAGCAGTCCTTTTCGACTGTGTTTCTCTCTCTCTTTCTTTGTCTTTTTTCTATCAAGTTGTCTATGTAAAATTCATATCTGCCATGGAACTTGCTGGGCGGTGGAAGGACAGAAACAAAAGAGTGACGGAAGCCGCAGATGTTGTGAATATAAGTGGTTGAGCTTAGTTTATGTTAGACAAAATCTGTTGCTGACATCAGCCCTAATGTCATGACCCTTTTGTCTCTTTGGTAATGTCGCTCGACCATGTCTCGTGAAGAGGCATGGGCCTTGGTACGCGAGTGTCGTATCATCGTACCGTTTTTGTCTTCTCATCTCTCGCTGTGCGCGCCGAGCATCTTCCTTAACGCTCCCTCAAGCGATCTTTGCACTTGAAATCGCAGGAACTGAACGATCTATGAATTACGATAGACGTTATTGCTGCCATTCCAAGTAAAAATAGGACTTCCTTTGGCGATTAACCCCACGACATCGACAATAGTGCAGGGAAACCCTTTCGAGATATAGTTGACCGAACTCATCCCGTCCATGTTTCGGCGACATTTCGCAACCGGGTACGCCCCTCTTCAATCGTTCGACGGGATTTTTTGTGACGGATTAGCTTTGCTATCCCTCTTCTATCATGGAGATGATTGCTTACACGAACTAAATCTTTCAGCAAAATCATTCCAGATGGGTTGGTCACGAACGATCCACTTGGACATTGATTAGGAGGACGAAATTGAACGATGCAGGGGTGGATTGTCGGATTCTAGGACTCATCACCTCCTGGATTGAGCATTGCTTGCACCGACCTCTTTAGACTGCATGTGTACACTTGAAGTAATTTATATCGTTGCCTTAAAATTTAATTTTTTAGAAAATTCAAAGTAAACCCTAGAACGAAATTTAGGAACCGCAGTGGAAGTTGGCCACACGTGATTCTCCAATTAAACTACGGTGAGCGAATCTTGATGAATCTTGTGGCGGTTATCTTCCAATCTAATCTTCGCTGTGCACAAGAAATTAAAATCTCTTCCCCCGAAATTAATTAGTATTTGTTTTTTTTTCTCTCCACCCCAAAGAATGGAAAAGAAAAAAAAAACCTGGGAAATTTCCCCGGTTGCATGAAATTTACGCGTATATCTTGGCCATTAATGTACTGGGCCTTCCATTAATAAGAGACAATTCTTGTTGTATTAATAAAAGCAAGATGTTCCTTCCCTACAAACAAGAGGGAGTAAAATCCGTTATGCTCAGACGAGGCATGATAAGGATGAAACCCGAATTCCTGTCAATTCTCGGGTCTCGAATTCACCTCGACCCGGTCGGGCGTGCTGAGGTTGCCAGTTTACCCGTGCCTACCCGTTCTCACCACATTGCATCTCGAGAAATTCACATTAAAATTGAAAAAGTATTCAGCAAAGGGATGACATCGTATACATGGAATGACGAGATGAGGGATCGTGCGAGTGTGTTCTAGTTATTATCAATACTTTTTTATGGAAATGGTCAAACTTCAGAACAAACAAACGTAGAGGCCGCAAAGAAAGACTTCCGCCCAAAAATATTTTGCGGGACAAGTAATCACTTCCGACTTCCATCTAACACGCAAGATGCGAAATGAGTTCAAATTCGCATTTCTTCAAAAGGTTTATAACGTGCCTTCTTGATGCTTGCATTTGCCGATGTCAACCCAAGAAAGGGGAGAGAAACACGATATTGAAAACGTTTACTAAATTTTGTGGATTAAACAATGAGTTGGCTTTCATTGATGAAAATTGGATGGACATACTTTTGTCTCGAGTCCAGCATTTTTACCGGCTATCGAATATTTTCAAGCATGTCGTCGCATCATTTAGCAAAAACTGTATGGTAGCCCTTGTCCCTAATCATCAAGATGCATCCATAATGTTATGCAATTAGCGAGAAAAACATATAGCAAATGTCATAAACCTTATGTATCGAATGCCATCAAGAGCCATGAAGCTCTCAATTAGTGCAATCGAATCCTGTACATTTTTCATAAAGCTCGATCCAATCCTGTCAAGAAAATACTATATGAAGTCGACTTCATGGCAGCCGGCTGAAAATCGCATTGTCAAACATCGGTTTGGGGCTTGCTTGTGTATTATTAGCAAATGTCTAAAAATTCGATTCTTTCACCAAAGATAAAAGAAAAAAAAGGGTATAGCGTGGGGACCTTTCATTCGTGCATGCTTCGATCGAAAAAACCAAGACAACATCAGAGCTTTTCAAAAGCGGCTATGTCCGTCGTTCCCGTTACCGGTCTCTCCGTATAAGCTGTTTCACAGCTCACGAGAGTTGCCGGCCGAGAGAAGAAGATGATTCGAAGTTAGGCGAGGCAAGACGGTGATACGTCAAAGCCGGCAGCAGCAGCATCTACTGAGGAAGGAAAAAAAAGAAGAAGTTTGACCCGGTCTTTTGCAAAGCATACATGCATATGTTCTTTGCATGTAATGAGAGAGAGAGAGAGAGAGAGAGAGAAGGACCACGGGGGAGGGCCACGGCGGGGGAGAAGCCGCGACTGCCTGGTAAGGCGGCGATGCGTCGCTATCGAGGGGCAACAGAGATACCCGAAAAGGGCAGCGCGGTTGGGCAGCGACTAGACCCCTTCCCCTGTGCTCCGCTGACATGGCGGTCACGTAACCCCACATGCACCCCCGCACCCCATCCCTCGCTTACGTGTCCTGGGGCCCCCCTTGTCCCCCTTACTACCCGACACTCTCTCTCTCTCTCTCTCTCTCTCTCTCTCTCTCTCTCTCTCTCTCTATTTTTACGTTTAAAGTCGGCTCACCTAACTCAACCAGTGGTCCCTCGCCCTCCGTTTACGATGGTGTCGACGGGTGATTGGCCGAGTGAGTAACCCCCTCAATTCTCACGCGGTAAATTCTGCCTGTCGATGCACGTGAAATGGAACGGAACGATTTGCCTACTCGTCGTACTGATGGACCGCTCTTTTGTTTTTTGCACTTGTTAAATAAATGCCTCGCGATGAAAATTGACCTAAAATTTGGAGATATTTGATTTTCAAAATATTGTGTAACCCTTATAAGAGAAAATTTCATGAAACGGAACTTATGATATTTCCTTTGATGCCCTGACAAGAATTTTTGCATCATACCTTAGTAAATTTTCAAAATACACTTGAAATAATAATAATAATAATAATAATAATAATAATAATAATAATAATAATAATAATAAAAAATGTGGTCAGGGAAGAGGTTACAAGTCTAAAAATCCTTCCCATTTGTCAGTGGCCCTAACAGTGACGTGGTATTTTTTGGAAGGGCATCATCGCTCCCTCCTCCTTCCCCTATATAAACCGTCCGCCACTTTCTCATCAACTCACTGCAAGAAATTGCAAAACTCTTCCCCCACCTCTCTCTCTCTCTCTCTCTCTCTGTAAGCTCTCTTCTAGGAGGAGCTTCTCTCTCTACACCTCTCTCCTCTCTCTCCGAAAGAGCCCCCTCCCCGCTTTCTCTCCCTACACAGAATGGCCGTCGACTCCGTGCTCTCCTCGCCGCTCGGCCCGCCGGCGTGCGAGAAAGACGCCAAGGCGCTGCAGTTCATCGAGGAGATGACCCGGAACGCCGACGACGTGCAGCAGAGGGTCTTGGCCGAGATCTTGAGCCGCAACGCCGGTACCGAGTACCTCAGAAGGCACAAGCTCGACGGCGCCACCAACCGCGAGACCTTCAAGTCCAAGATGCCCATGGTCACCTACGAGGACCTCCAGCCCGAAATCCAGCGCATTGCCGACGGCGACCGCTCCCCGATCCTGTCCGCCCACCCCATCTCCGAGTTCCTCACGAGGTAACATCCCAATCCTTGCCTCTGGCGGTCATCTGGGTCATTCCGTGACCGGTCTTCTGACATACCTAACGTGTAATTTAGTGTAATATGCTGTCAAAGTCAATGCAAAACTTTGGCCGGTGAAGATAGTTTTGTTTAATATGCTAAAAAATTTCCTTTTTCTTTTTCTTTATTGGTAAAACATTGCAGTTCTGGGACCTCAGCTGGAGAGAGGAAGCTGATGCCGACAATTCAAGAAGAGCTAGATCGTCGCCAATTACTTTATAGCCTCCTCATGCCAGTGATGAACCTGTGAGTGCTGCGTTCCTGCATTATACTGCATGCAATATGCCCGCCACCATTAGTGGCACATGATGCTGTTCCTTTCTTTATCCTCCCTACGTTTCCTTTCTGATTAGAAAAAAGAAGAAGAAGCTATATGCCTGGTTTTTCTGAAATTTCTGAGTTATACGTGGCAACAGCTATGTGCCTGGGCTGGACAAAGGAAAGGGGCTCTACTTTCTGTTCGTCAAGTCGGAGACCCGGACGCCCGGCGGCCTCCTGGCCCGGCCGGTCCTGACAAGCTACTACAAGAGCGAGCACTTCAAGACCCGTCCCTACGACCCATACATGGTCTACACCAGCCCCAACGAAGCCATCCTCTGCGCCGACTCGTACCAGAGCATGTACGCCCAGATGCTGTGCGGCCTCGTTGAGCGCGCCCAGGTGCTCCGTCTCGGTGCGGTGTTCGCGTCCGGCCTGCTCCGGGCCATCCGCTTCCTGCAGCTCAACTGGCAGCAGTTGGCCGAGGACATAAGGACCGGCTTGCTGAACTCCAAGGTCGCCGACCCGGCGATTCGGGACTGTATAGACCGGATTCTCAAGCCCGACCCAGCACTCGCTGAGTTCATCATTAGGGAGTGTTCCAAGGACAATTGGGACGGCATCATCGCTAGAATTTGGCCCAACACGAAATACTTGGACGTGATCGTCACCGGCGCCATGGCTCAGTACATCCCGACCCTCGACTACTACAGCGGCGGCTTGCCCTTGGCATGCACCATGTACGCGTCGTCCGAGTGCTACTTCGGGCTCAACCTTAACCCGATGTGCAAGCCATCCGAGGTGTCGTACACCATCATGCCGAACATGGCCTACTTCGAGTTCTTGCCCCACGAGCCCAATTCGTACGAGTCGACCCGCGACTCGCCCCCTAAGCTCGTTGACCTGGTGGACGTCGAGGTCGGCAAGGAGTACGAGCTCGTGATCACCACCTACGCCGGTCTCTGCAGGTACCGCGTCGGGGACATCCTCCGCGTGACCGGGTTCCACAACTCGGCCCCACAATTCCACTTCGTGAGGCGGAAGAACGTCCTGCTCAGCATCGACTCCGACAAGACCGACGAGGCGGAGCTCCAGAAGGCCGTGGAGAACGCTTCCGAGCTGCTCCGGGAGTTCAACACGAGCGTCGTCGAGTACACGAGCTTCGCCGACACCAAGACCATCCCGGGCCACTACGTGATCTACTGGGAGCTCCTGACCAAGGACCTGGCCAACTCCCCCAGCGGGGACGCGCTGAACAGGTGCTCCCTGGCGATGGAGGAGTCGATGAACTCGGTGTACCGGCAGTGCCGGGTGGCGGACAACTCGATCGGTCCGCTGGAGATCCGCGTGGTCAAGAGCGGCACGTTCGAGGAGCTGATGGACTACGCGATCTCGAGAGGGGCGTCGATCAACCAGTACAAGGTGCCGAGGTGCGTGAGCTACAGGCCAATCATGGAGCTCCTGGACTCGAGGGTTGTCTCGTCGCACTTCAGCCCGGCGCAGCCGCATTGGACCCCGGAGAGGAGACGGTAAAGGCTCCCGCGTTCCCGTGGGGGACCGCCGTTGGCCGGAAACGAAGAAAGTCAATGACAAGCACCGGCCCAAAAAATTAGATCTTTAAATCAAAAATCTCTTTGTTTCTTTCGTTTTCTTTACCTTTTTTTTCCCCTTTTGTTAAAAATGTGTAAGTTGTAGTACCTTGTGGAGAAGCTTTCTAACGAAAAGCTGCACGTTGACTAGGACGTTTCATGGAGGGGGGATGTCAGGGGTTCTGGCGATGGTTTGGTTTGGGTTCAATTAACCTGTGGTGGAAATAGGAAAAAGGTAAGATTGGACGTGACCTCTTCAGATAATGTTCTTGTTGGGTCCCTTCGTAGTGGAATGTTTCCGGCTTGATGCAATTGGGACATGTGGAAAATTTTGTTCAACGTACTCATCACTTCCCCTCTCCCCTTTCGCCGACGGCGACAATCATTTCGCTTATATTCTATCGTTTTAGTTACGAAAATGAATAGCTTAAATTGAGCTCGAGGGCCCTTCGGACAAGTCTTATAACCCGAGATACTTGGTCAAGTAATCGGTAAAAGACTTGCCCAAAGGACAATTCGTCAAGCAATAGGCTTTTCATCCACCTCTCTCACCTTAAATGCAGTAGGTTATTATACATTTTCCATCTAACAATAGTTAAAATTAAAATCCTGACATAGTGTTTACCTTTACTATCAAATGACTTCAAAATTCTTAATCGATCTTTTTCTTCCCGACTAAAAGGGAATACAGGAATGATATTGCGAGGTCTCTCACTCCTTGATGGATTTCCCTCCTGTTTTTTCCTCCTTGAGCTTTTAAAGAAGTTTAGGTCCAACTTCTTGGGTCCCTAATAGTGGAATGTTTCCTGCTTGATGTAATTGGGACATGTAGAAAATTTTGTTCAATGTATCACTTCCCCTCTCCCCTTTCACCAACAGCGACAATCATTTATGTCATATTCTATAGTTACGAATTTCTTGCGAGCTCACTCCTCCATCGTGATGTCGTTCTTGGCCTCCTTTTCTGCGAAAACGACGTTGTTTGGGAGGAGCAACCTCGAACGAATGGACAATGCCCAGCTGGCCCTCCGACACGTTCTTATCTGTATCGCAAGATGTCGTAATGAGGTCCTCCTGAGTGGAAATCTAGATAATGGCACTAATGTGGGGAGACAAATTGATTAAAAAGTGACTTTTTAGTTGCCCTTGATTCAGACGCTCGAACCCCATCCGACGGTTCCTCTCGATTCCTTTCGAGATGAAGGAAAATATCTTTTGCGAAGATTACTTTATAATTTAAGGAAAAGTAATCTCATCGTGGTCGAAAGAGGAAGTGATTTTCCCTCAATTCAAACTATCCATTTTTGGTCTAAACAATTAATTTTTCGTCGCCAAAATAAAGGAAAGTCGGAAAACAATTTCCTGTGAAGCAGTTTTTCTCCAAACAAATGGACATCAAAACTATAGTCCCGTGATTTGCCATGACTTTGGTACCATACATGATCTAGATCACAACATAAAGAGCAAAGAGCGAAGTACTGCCTTTTCACTTTAGCTGCTCATCCGATAACGATCGTGCCTCGGAGATGATCGAAAGTCAAATTCTCCTCGTTGGAAAAGAAGTAAAATATCTAGGGGTCGAGATCAAATGGCTAATTGCCGGACTGCGATTGGCTATCACAAGTCAACTACGAGTTGATTTTGTTGAGTTTACTAGAAGTCTAGAACTATCTGTATGGGTGATTAGTGAAACTGGAAAGAGAAATTTGCCATATCTTCAAAAAGGGAAATGAGCAACTTAGCTCCATTCAGATTAGGCGCCAAATAGTAATCGACAAAAAATCATGACAATATTTTAATTCCAAAGGGCATCATGTAACTATGTCATGAAAAATCTTATGTGTGTGAATACAATATATATGTATATATATGTTTATAAATTTAGCCGGCACATAGAACAATTGTTTATATTCAACAAGGGAAGTTTGTCACAACAATGTGCACTCTCTCAAAGGATTCCTAGGTTACATAAACACATGTCCGGATATGTCCCCAAGAAGGTCGACTTTTCCATCTTTATAAATTACAAAGTTGGTTAGGACCTAATTAAATTAAATTTTCTGTCCCCAGCACGATTGGACTGCTAGTAGAATTTTATAGTTTCGAGAATACTATCTTATTATAATGTAATGAGCTGCTTAGATAGTGTATGCCATGGCCTGGTCATTATTCAAAATAAACAGCACCACCTAATCTTGCTCAACTATATAAATGGCCGACAAACGGTTTAAAGAATCCAAGTCAACTGAGAATCTAATGGTAAGTTCGCATCAATCGTGAATTAATCCTATTTGAGCTTTCAATTCCACCCAATCTTAGTCGATGTAACGACGTTTGGTTGGTATTAAGAGATTAATATGTAAGCATGAAACCATAGATATATAGAAAGGGACAAAAATGAATTTGACATTAGCGAGCGCAATGGTTGGATTTAAGAATTGAACCAATGTAAATGATGATTGAGATTAGTCCAAAAGAATCATCTGTGCGTGATGGGCTCGGTGGTAATCATCCCTAGGCCCGAAGACTGGCCTATCCATCTGAAGTTCTGTGGGCTTCAGGTTGATGATTTACCTTACATGGGCTTGGGATGCTTTGGTGCTTTTTATTAATTCATCTCATAATAATAATAATAACATATGCGCGTTTTCAAAATTACGGCCATTGCGACCTTCAATTGAGGGCGGCTCAACCTTGATCGGAGGTCGTATTTGGATTGCACAATAGAAGTACAATACTCTTCTCAAAAATTTAAGTTAGTTAGAATATATTAATTACTCCGCACTAGAACATTTTTTCGATGGGTCACTTTTCTAATTGATCTCCGTTATCTTCCTTTCACACATGAATTCAATATTAGCTCTATTCCCCCCTAATGCAATTATCCTTCTGCATCAAGGTGTCTCAAGTTAAATCCACTTTGTTGCCTTGTGAGACCACACCTACCTTTATCCCTATCTCTTTCTCTAGATTGAACCATGAAGGCTGCCATCGAAACTACTTTGCTACACTACAATTCCTATCTTCAAATAGGTCTCTTCCACCAAATCAAACCATGATACCCACTTGGAAACCATTTTCATTACAAGATATATTAATTGAGATATTTATCAAACACCGATACATATTGGGAGTGAGCCACCAATCACTATTGGCTATGACACTATTTGTTGGGGGTGCACAAATGAAGATTAATACCTTCATCTAGAGAGATCGTGAAAGAAAAATACAAAGTCCAAGTCCTTCAATATATTTAGTTAGACCCATTTTCACTAAATAATTTAAACCAATAAGTTATGAGCCAATTAAGAAAAATTTACTACTCCACGTCGCATCAATTTTTCAATTTAGGCCTATTCTAGTACAACTCACACATTTATCAATGCTCTAGCTATGATGGCGCCTCCTTTGCACAAGAGAGAGGTTGAATTGAGGGGGAGGACGACTGGTCGGAGACCTTGGCGTTGGGCAACAGCTGCAGGATGTGGATGGTGTGAAAGATGGGAAGGCATTTTTGGAGAATGAAACGGCGATCTTGTTAATAAGTGTACAAATTTACCTAGTCGAGGTAGCAAACATATAATTTCAAAAGTCGATCTAAGTTTTTTTTATCGTCGGGTGAAAATTGAACAATAATAGTATGTTCCTTTTTCTCATTATCCGTTCTTGAGGCCATATCCTCTGCCCAATGCCTTTTTGTCTCCATAGATTTGGTAGTTAATAGATAGATAGATTGACTCAAATCGACTCATTCAGCAGAGTATTGACTTACAATAGTCCATGTTGACAAAAGAAATCTATGCACAAAATTTCAACATAGTCCTTCAAATAAATTTTTGGCGGAATCACCGAGGTGACGGTCCAGTTATCATTGACCATCATATACGGCATGCCATCACATCCTCGATGAAAATTGACCACAATAACTATAATAAAATTTCACATAAAGATTTTGGATTAATTTGGCTAAAATAAAAAAAATTTAAAACTGAGTTCGCATTTTTATAGAGAATTATCAAAAAAGTTATAACATATTGCAATTGTACTAATTCAATTATAAACATTTTGCAATTATGCCAATTCAATTTATCTGATCAATTTTGATAGGTCAGTGCTAACGTGGATGACAATCGGCACCAGTTATCTGACTAACTTTAACATGGACAATTTTTTTATAATATTTTTACTTTTTAATTTTTTTATTATTTTTCTTTTTCTTTTTCCTCAAATAGTGGCTAACGAGGCTCCAGTGCTGACATGGATGCCGCGAAGCCCTTCCTAGGCCTTGCCTAGATCTAGGCAATGCTTGGAGACTACGAAGGTGGCCATGGCCTCACCATGACCCTCATTGACCACAGTGGGGGATAAAAGAAAAAATGAGGAAGAAGAAAATAAAGAAAATAAAAAATTCAAATAAAATTTATAAAAAAGTATCCATGTCAGCATCGACCGGATGGCTGACATAGACTTCAACATTTTCCATCCAAAATTGATCATATAGACTGAATTGAAATAATTACAAAAGGTTTGAAACTGAATTAACAAAAAAAATTAAGACTGCATTGATATAATTACAATAAATTTAAAATATTTTCGATAATTGTTCTCATTTTTATAATAAATTTATAATTAATTGGATAATTTTCTCACTTCCGGTGAGTAAAACCCTAGTAAAATCAAATGCAAATGCAACAAAATAGGGCTTTTAGGTCTCCCTGGGTGGGCTATACTGCTTGGAGATCCACAACCCTTGAATTGTCGCACTTTCCTGTATATATATTAATTAACGTTAAAAATTCAATATGACGCCGACCGAGCATGCCATGCTGATTAGACACCAATGTTAATAAAAAATCACAAGTTTCAGAAATCAAAGCCACATTTACAGCAACTGGAAACTACCGATATGGATCCCAACGTAGAAAAAGGTTGAAGAGGAAGTTCACGTGCATACCACGTTCGTGGCGTGCCTATGGGGATTCTAGAGCCTTCCTTTGTCATTAACATCTAAGTACATAAAAATAAAAATAATGAAATACACGATTAACTTTATCAGCAATCTGCTTTACAACTAAGAAACGAATTCGCGGATTTTATTAAAAATACTGTACAAAAGTGTTTTTCAACGCAAAATAGATAACCCATCATAAGGAGATCGACTGCAAACTCATGACCGAATAAAACATGAGCCCAACACCGTTTGCGTAATTTAAACTATCTATAATTATAAGTTCATGACCGATCCATCGAGTAATCATGTGATTTATCTTAATAAGAGATCATTTTGAATTTCCTTACTATGGATGCCACTTTCACATTAGGGTATAGCTAAAGTAAATGAAAAAAATTACCACTTGGATTGGAATCCCAACAGTCTTGATCTTGATGAAAATGTTAATTGGCACTTAGTGGTGATTAGGGTTGGTTGTCCATTTTTTATAGTTTTTCATGTGTCAGCAGTGTACTAGATCCAATGAGAGGCACGTGCGTGCAATGGTATAATCCTGGGCAACTTCCCGAGCCCTAGAAAGTTCCCAGGTCATGTCAACCGAGAGATTTGTTGGCATTCTTCAACGTTGAGATTAGATATATGCAGCGTTTACAGTATGGCAGTATGAACCATGAAGGGGCTAGTTTGGTGTTCTTATAAGGAAAATAGGGATAATTACGTTCTGCTGTATCAAACAAAACGTAACGTTTGAACAAAATTATTCCCTATATCTTCACCTGATGATAACATTCAACTGATGTTTACTTGTGTGAAAGGAAATTCAATGTGTACAACTGAATCCGATCCGACTCATCTAAAGATTAAACTAGCATAACACGGAGGAGTTTCTTCCTTTGGTAAAAGTTTTCTGATATCAAAGTGCAGTAGCCAATACGTATGGCTATTTATTCATTCTTGGCATTATAGTACACGACAACGGACGGGCAGTGCTATGGTGACCATTTCAATTTTACAGTCACCCACCATTCACATGGAGGGTCTAAAGAAGACAAGACCGGCAGTGGTGCTTTTGGAAGATTTTGGGTAGGGCAAATCAAGAATGAAGAGAGAAGCTTAGAATAGAGACAGTACAGAGCTGTGCGTGAGAGAGAGAGAGAGAGAGAGAGAGAGAGAGAGAGAGACAAACAGCTTAATGAAACTGCTATTAAACTTTCACAAATGCTCAGTCACGGAGGTGACAAAAACAGCATAGTACATGGACCAAGGACAGTACATTGCCCCTGTTATTCTCGTTATTATTAAGCATCATCTCATAGAGCCCCACATAATTTACTGCGCTGCCAGCTGGCTATGGTGTCTTGTACAGAAGAGGACGAGCGGAGCTGTCCCTCTTGAATTACCGAGTCTCAAGGGCATTTGGGCTTGCCCTTGGAGTTCTTCTTGTCGCGGTAACAAGGGCACTGGTGCTTGTTGCCGTAGGTGCCGGAAGGCACGCACTTGCACTCGGCGCAGCAGATGTTGCAGTACTTGGCGCACCTCCCCTTCACCTTCGCCTTTGCACACCTCGTCCGGCACTTGCTCTCGCAGAACGCTGTTGCACATCACGCACAAGCACTCACCATCGAGAAAAAGTTCAAAGAAAGAAAGCAAATTCATCACCACCCAACAGTCACACCACCATGAAGATACTACATTGTGAATGCTCGGCGCTTTTCTGCACACAGTGCTTTGAATTTCGTGAAAAAGACCCGGAACAGGAATGTGGACTACAATAAGCAAGAGTAGAGATCACCGAGATCGTAAAGTGGGTAGGCTTGGAGGCTCACCTGGCTTGCCGAGGACGGGCTCCATGAAGATGGAGGTCAGGAGAAGAGAGCAGAGCAGCAATGCGTAGAGGAGCTTCATGGTTTTGGGTTGTTGCTTTCCTGGGAGGAGGAGGAGGAGGAGTTTGATGAGCTTGAGCTGGTTGTGATGGCAGTGAGTGATGAGGAGGGAGAGTGTGCGGGCTCTTATATTGGCGAAGGTAGAGGGTTTGGGAGGTGGGGTCTGAGGAAGGATTCATGCAAGTTAATGCAGTGACATGCATTTAGACGGGAAAGAAAGTTACTATTTTGCCATCCTACTTCACTTGGATCGTGCGTTTCCTCGTGATGAACGAGAGAGAGAAAAAAGGGCAAGAACAGCCTTGGTAAAAGGGAACCGTCGGTGAGGTTGAGCTGCAATCGCGCGAGGAGGAGGGTGAATTGCGGGACAAGTCGCGCTGGGTCGGGCCCAGCCCACGTGGTTTCGTGCAGTGTGTGTTGGCTGCAAGAAAAGCTATCGTCTCATCTTTTGCCGCCTTTGTCTTCGGGTGGAGCGACCTGTGAGCCCACCCTATTTCGGCCATGTGAGTTTTAGGCGAGGCCCCTAATATTTAATGGCTTGATATTAGGGTGCGATTAATTGGGCTTTTGGAGAAAACATCTGGAAAAATGCAGAGTCTTTTAGGTTAAATGGGTTTTTCCGCATATAAATAGTGTTTGGTAAAATGTAATTAAAAAATGTATTAAGAGGTTCAAACCAACTAATTAAAATGGACTTTTGCTAATTGAATAATATAAAAATTAAACTTCCAACAAAGGGCTCGAGTTGTCGATGAGCCAAATTTGGTATTGGTGATAGACCTCACCTAAGGTCACATGACTTTAGATGAGGACTGCTTGGGGTTGCATTACCTCAAGCAAGGTTTGTCAACGCTAGATTTGGCATTGTCTACAATGTCACATGAGGTGATAGGTGGCGAAAGCATTTTTAAAATTTCGAAAGTTTAGTGAGGGAAAAATTGAAAAAAAAAAATGTATTGGTATTTGGAAAATGACAAAATCCAAATATTCTGCAAACCTACTTAAAGAAAAAGAAACTTTATAGGACTTTGGAAATATAATGCATTTCCTCAAAGCTCTCCAAAAGAAATTACCTAGCACCTCAACTTTTGACCAAGGACCTTTAGGGTGCATTTGGTTCAATTTTCAAATGAGTTTTGAATCTAATGCAAATGCTAAAAGTCTAAAACTATTTGGGGAAATGCAAATTATGTTTGGTAAAATTTCTTTGCAAATGGATTTTGAGTTGAATGTGTGTTTGGTAAAAAAAAACTTTTGCAATGGGCTTTGAAAGTGTGTGTGTGTGTCTATTTTTTTTTTAAAAATTGACCTAAACCCTTCACCGGACTAGTGAAGGGCTGCTGCTGCTGGCAAGCCAGACCTGGCATCGACGGCCATTGGTCGAGTGACCTCTAGCGAGGGTCACACAACCCAACCGAGAGCCGTTGGAGGACGCACGACCTCGAGCAACCCTCGCTAAGGGTTGCTCGACCTAGGTGATCGTCGCATGGGTCTCACAACCTCAAGTGGCCCTCGCTTGGGTTGTGTGGCGCTTGGGTCAAGTGACCCTCACTCGAGTCAAGCGGCCTCAACCAACAACCACCGACGCCAGATTTGGCTCGCCGGTGGCCGTAGCCCTTCGTAATCCAGCAAAGGGTTACCTCCTTTTTCAAAAAAAAAAAATCAATGGCAAAATCATAAAAAAATTAATTTGAGCATTCGGCCAAATGTTGAAAGCCCAAAGCTACTAATTTTCAGCCTCTAATCTAAAGTTACGTTTGGTTTAGCATTTTCAATGAACTTTCAGGCTTGAAAGATATACGATATTTCACTTTTATATAAAATCGAAAGAATTGTAGTGACAACCATGAATACCTACTCTTGCTGATGGGATTAGAAGGAAGGTGTATGTCCAAGTTGGAAGAGTGCCAACGAACACACCTCTGGATCAATTTGTTAACCAAGTCAAAATCATATCTCGGTTGAATTGTTGAGAAAAGACCAGAGAATGACTTCCGTAGCCGTTGGAGAAGGAAAGAGTGCCTCTGCTGTTATCGGGAAGCTATGTTCATACTATTTATAAGTTACACGAGAAGAGTCATTGTACTTGATTCCATCAAAACCCACGAACTACACACCATGAAGAAGACTGGTACTCTATTGAAACGAGAGAGAGAGAGAGAGATTCACGCTGTCAACCCGACGGAGATGTATAAACCCTAAACAAATCGCAGCCCGTGAAGAAGGCTTGCAGACTTTTAAGCCCACGAACTTCAACACCAAAGTGAAGAGCCTGATTGTACCATGGAACTTCCGGCCCTATATAATCACATTCGACCTGATCTGTGCAAACATCACCCCCATTGAACCAAGGCTTTGACACCTGCAGAAAACTCAGCAAGTTCAGTCGATCTCGTTAACAAGGCATTGATCCAGTTCGTTTCATTCGCTTGATGCGGTTGTCGACTTCAATTTTCTTTTAAGAAGGCCCAATTGACAGCACAGCCAAAACCCGATCACGTTGTTCGGCCTTCTAGCTCTTCTGCGAAAGACTCTTTAGGCCAGGCCCATCTATGCGACATTTATTTTGGTTCATAGTTTCTTTTCGATTTTCTTCAAAAGCATGGACCCATGGACACCGCTTCCATGTCCTTGTGCGTCCGCCCCCTCTGTACTAGAGACGAGATTCAGGGCATGACGTCTTCAGTACGATCGATGCCGAAACAAGACCCACCAAACCATCCCTCAAACGTATGAAAAAACTCCATTCAAGACCTTCTTCTAAACCTAAGTCCAGCATCAAATTCGACTATCAAGTCAGGTCAAGTCTCCTGAGGAAGGAAACATGAAGTGCCAGTGGCGCGTACGTTGGTCAAAAAAGTTTGTGGTTAAGCACCGACGCAGCCACGAGCCCCACCTCACGAAGACGATTTTAAATGCCTGCAGCAGTACAAATGAGTCAGGGAGCCATGATGGCTTCCTTCTCTCTTCCAGCTAGTCAGTCAGGGTTGAACGACAGAAGAATTCAAGCGTAAGCTCCCTTTGCTTAGGTAGCGTACGTATCAAGACAATGATGCACCCCCAAGCGCACATAGTTAATTATATCCATCCACAGACTGTGTGCTTTATTACAGGGGGTTAGCAGTAAACCCATAACTAACGTTTGACTGCCCCAACTGTCCCCTTTGCCACATCCCATCGGCTCCAGGGACCGGTAAGCGGTAGAGGGAGAGAGAGAGAGAGAGAGAGAGAGATCTTTTGGGGACATTATCATGTGAAAAGCAGGAAAGGAGAGGAGATATTGAGCAGACCGAGACATTTGGAAAAGTTAAGACTCTTAAAGAATATCTAGAGATTGATTTTTGCTATAAAATAAAGGGAGGCTTGTCGCCATCGAGTGGAATAAGGTGGTAAAATATCAGGTCTTGTTCACAGTTCACTGTTCGGTCCATCCAACCCTCCCTAACCTCGGATTTAATCCACCCCAGATGGTGAAAGAGAGAGAGACCTTACCTTTCTCTTCCTTTAGCAATCATGCTAAGCTACATTTTCTATCTCATCTCGGTGGTGGTGGTGGGGTAGGAAAAGCTATAAAGTCGTGTTTCACTGTCGAGCGTTTTGGGTCCCTTTCGGTGGTCTCCATCGGAGTAGTGGACACTCCCCACTTTTCATGCCGTATTAACTAACTGAGTCAATCATGCTAAAGATCGAATAAACCACGGTACGGATAATCCGATCTGTAAGAATTTACACAGCTTGAAGTTAACACGTGAGGTTAGTGGATTGAAGGGAAGAACGAGTTTGCGCAATGTAGATGTAGGGCACGAGTTCGATTATCAAGGCAATCAGTAGCCTATGCGCACTTTCTTCCTCTTGCTCCTATCTTACTCCATACGTGAGATTCACGAGTTCTTGATCTGTCACTCCGTTAAAACAGATAAAAGCAAAACGAAGCATATACTTTGAAAAAGAGGATGCAACAAAGCACTGCACGTGCAGATGAGCTCAAAGTCGTAAAGAGGAAGGTTGGTGTAGCGAGACCTTTCAGCCTTATCATCATTTCGGACTGGAGGACAAAATCCTTTTTGTGTAGCTTCATCATCTGGCTATTTATATTTACCTAATTTTCACTGTATATGAGGCGTGATGAGGAACGCATCTAGGAACCGGAATGTTTCCACTTTTGGTCAGAAGAGCATGTCGGGTAGCAACTCTTTCAAATAAACGAACTCACTCTTTAAACTACAGGAGCATAAGTGGGAAGACACAGCAAATGAGCACCGAGAAGGCACCCGAATAACAAATTTCATAGCCTAAAGAAACCCATACCCTCAGATTCCGGCACTTTAAATCGTGATAGAGCAGATCAGTTATAAATAATGAGGTTGACCACAAGGCATGTGGTCTCCTTCCACTTCCGAAATGGTAATCAAAGCCAAGTTCGTATACATGCAGTCTTCCTCCGTCTATCCCCACATTATTTCTCAATTTCTTAGGGAGGTCTTTTCATTGCTGGCCAAGAGCACGTCGGATGCAGGCTTTCCCATAACAAATAGAACTGACAACGTGATGGAAACGAGTAGATTCTTCCTGATGCGAATGCCTTTGTCTGGAAGCAACCCTCTATTTTAGTCCCTGCCCTTGCCCTTGATTTTTCCTTCTGGGGGGGCTATTATCAGCAAGGGCCATCACGCCCTCCATGGATCGACATCAATCTACTGGCCCACCATGGCCTCTATAATTGATCGGGCACACTTGCATGATAGTATGGAGATCTTGTTCGGGTGGGATGTGGACAACCCGGTTGAAGATATTTCATGTTCTCATGATACGGTTCAATCCATGATGGGACTCATGGGAACCTGCGGAGCTCCCATGATCTTCCATAACATGACATGAATCCTGGAGCAACAGCAACAGTCCAAATGGTGCACATGAGCATAACCACATGAGATGCTCCCAGACATTACGAGAATGAAATCCCTTTCTGATTAGATATCATGCGACATGGGGGAGCTAATGCGTATGAATGAGGCGACATGATTCAAGACAATTATATACCAGAAAAAGAGAAAAAAAAAGGGGGAAGAAATTCCAATAGCAGTTATCTAATCTACATTGAAATTCACTGGACGACATATATTTGCAATAACGTGTCAAGTTGTGATGGAGAAAACTAGGTGCTGTTGATTTCGATTCGACCTTTGATTTATTTTGAGCATATCCCATGATTAGTTGCACATTTTTCGAGTCCAATACAGTTACACAACTATGCATCTTTTCACCGTTTGACTAATTCTCGTGATCACGCATGAAAATCACCTTGATCCCACATATATCGAGCAAAGATCTGTTTGTGGGATGATAATCTTTGTCTTAACAACTAGTGATTGAGGCCTAAAACATTCAAAAATTACAATCAAGTTCTAAAATTTATTGCAAAAGTATAATTGAATCCTAAAATTTTAAAAGATGCAATCAATTTGTAAAATTCTCAAGAAAATGTGTTTGAGTTCTAATCAACAAGAGTGAAATTGATTGAACTAATTTAATAAGTCTTAGGATTTAATTGTATTTTTTGAAAGTTTTAAGGCTTAACTATATTTTATAACAAGATTTATGATTTAATTGCGTAATTTGAAAGTTTTAAGACTCGATCGCTCAAAAGAAGAAAGAGAGAATACATAGTGATTCGAACATGAAATATGCTTCATTCGAACTTAAAGTGCTGGATCGTTTAGTCAATTCTTTTGAAGTTGAAATTTCTGCATTAAAGAAACAAACTAGACAAAGTAAGATGAACCATCACATAGCCACAAAGAGAGAGTAGTTAATGATAATCGTTGGAATATCTGGTACAAAAGGTTAACAAGCGATGTGAAATGTTTTAACAACGACGTTCCACACGTTGGATGTATCTCAATCTCAAACTCGTGCATCGTTTTTGGAGGGGATAAAGAGAAATGGAAGGGGGCTACACACTTTTCGGATGCAAGGGAGTGGGATTCTTCTGCAAAGAACGAGTCGTCTTTTTCAGATGGGGGAAAAGAATGGGGAGGGGAGGGCAGAAGTCGTTGCTTCGCTTCTGGATTCTAATCTAAACGGGTTGGAGGGGCTAGAATTTCCGGTGAGGGAGATAGCTGGAAACGATTCGCACGGAAGTGGGTTTTTTTTTTTAGGGTGGGGGGGGAGGAAAAGAAGAATGGGAAAAAACGCGTTTTCGGAGATGGAAAGCGACAGCCTCTTTTTACGAAAAGGCAGCCCCTTTTCTTTTTTTTTTTTTTTTTTTGGGGGGGGGAGGGGAAAGGAAGAGCTTTTTCGTCATCACATGTTTCGATGCTCCTCGCCTACAGTTTATCCATCACCTCCCCCGGCAGAAGACGACGAGCATGTCCCGCCAAGACTCGTTCGGGACGTGCGGCGCCGGACAGGATGAGATGATTCGAGCATCCTTTGAATTTTGTCTGAAGATCAAGATGAACGAGGGTAGCCCTGATCATGATCAATTCCAGAGCAAAATGAGTTTGATCATTTGAGTTGCAATTATGTTCTAAATTTAGATCTCATGTGATTACCTTTTGTTTTCATTGTGCCCTCTAGATTATTTGATGACATGATATGAAAAGCATGGGAGTTCAGGACCTTTTTGACGATCAAGAATACTTGAAAAAAAGTAAGTGCTTGAGGTATAGGTTATTCCCAACTGAGGATGACTTATCTTGCTCAACCTGGATTGAAGAGATAATTGAGACACTAGAAAGCCAACTCTCCATAGGCTTTGCTATTCATCAAATAATTTTAGAGAATTCAATTATGCTTGTGAGCCTATCGATCTGATTAATAATAATTTAGAGCTAAGATAAATAGATTGATTTCTCACAAATAAGCTTCGTGACTGCCACAACAGCACTATAATAAGGCATTCTAACTTATATGTTTTGAAATAATAATAATAATAATAAATCATAGTATTTCTCAAAATGTCTGTTATCTCGGCAGCACTTTTAAGTGGTGATTCCGTTGACTGCCCGAGAACGTGCTTGGACTGACCACGGGGGGGGCTTAGCTGGAGCGCACCAACGGGCAAGGCACGGGGGAAGGGGGGTGAAAAGGTCATTTCAACCCAATGGCCACGGGCGGACCCATCACTCACGCGCTGCGAGTAAGAAATATGGACCACTCTCGCGGTTTGAACGACAGCGTGTCTCTCCCGGTCCCATTGGCGGGCTTAGCAGCGATACGAGCGAGTACGCAATCGAGGGCTGTAACCGCGCGATTTTTCATCGGATCCAGCGTTCGTTCCGATTCAAACTGGCTTAGGGACGGTTATGGACCAATATCCTTGGGGACGTATCCACCAAACACCCCCCTCCTCTCCGGGGAAAATAATTATTAGAAAAATACTTAGTTGTCCTGCATAAACTAGATGTCAATTCTTTAAAACTATCCCAAAATTTTTTTTTTTTAACGATTTTCTTAAGAATCAATTTCACAAAAAATCTCAAATTAATATATGACAAATTTATCTAAAATTAATTTTTTGATCATAAGAAATTCAAATTTATAAATTTGTGATAATTTTATTTCGAATTAATTTTTTGACCATAAAAAACTCCAAATTAATATATTTGCGATAAATTTACTTATTAATTTAATATCACAAAAAATATAAATTAATATATCTATAATAAACGAGATTAAAATCTCAAATTACGATACTCTATCAATCAACTTATTATTGAACTTCATAGTTTGATGATAATATTTAACGAAAATTATTGCAAGATAAATTTATCATATATATATATATATATTAATTTGAAATTGTTATGATAAAAATAAAAAAATTAATTTATCATAAATATATTAATTTTAAAATTTTCATGATATTAAATTTTATTTTTAACATGAACATTGCTCGGACGCTTTATCTCCCGTTTGTCCGAGGGACTACACGCTTCCCCACATATACCCTGCCAATTAATGTTGCTATTTTATTAAGGGGCTATAGCCATAATTAAAGTCGGAGGCGTAATAATCCCTGATTTTATGGGCGTTCCCATTTTAATTCCTATATATATTTTTTCTTTTCTTTTCTTTTCGTCTCATGAGGGCCGCATTATTTTATTCATCACTTTTAGCCGAACGAAAAATAATAAGGACGCATAAAAAGAAAGAAATTATTAATTTAATTTAATTTTAATAATTGCTGGGGGGGCCTTCTTCCGCTTCTGAATTCACACAGTCGCACCCCCACTTTCCTGTCCCTCGCACACACTTCAAAAACCAAAGTCTTGTTCTCACTTCTCTCCTGCTCTGCTCTTTCCTTCCTGCAACCTCTCTCTCTCTCTCTCTAGCTTTCTCTCTCTAGCCTCTCTCTCTCCTCGTTGCTGCAAGTGCGCACCATCTTTCTCTCGCTGTGTGTTCTTTCTTCTCTGGGTCCGTCGAGCATGGAGAAGAAGCAGAACTTCTTCTCGTCCCTCAAGCAAGAAGTGATCCGGACCCTCTCCCCGTCCCGCTCCCGCAGCGGGTCCCCCATGTCGGGCCTCCTCCGCCGCAAGAAGGGCGGCGGCGCCCTGCCTGACCCGGTGGTCTGGAGATCCGGGAGCTTGCGGCCCGTGGGCGAGGCGCTGGCGCCGCTGATGGAGGGGCCGGATCCCGACGGGGGGGAGACGGGCGACCCGAGGAGGAACAACGGGTCGGCCTTGGGCCAGTGGGTGAAGGGCCAGCTTTACAGGGCGCCGTCCGTGAGCTCCGCGGCGTGCCGGAGGTCTGATCTGAGGGTGTTGCTCGGGGTGCTCGGCGCGCCTCTTGCGCCTGTCCACGTCACCTCTCTCGACCCTCTGCCTCTCCTCAGTATCAAGGACACTCCCATTGTGAGACCTCCCCCCTCTCTCTCTCCCCTGTTCTTTTCTTTGCTTTTCTTTTCTTTTGGCACTGTTCTTGGTGGTGTCAAAGTGGTTCAATTCAAGATCAACCGCAGAGAGGAAAGGGGTTGGTAGAGGTTAACGGTGAGCGAGGGAGTCTGATCATCAACGGTTTCTTCCACTGTTCTTGCCATGCATTATAGCATCTGTTCGCTTTCTTTGTTAACTGTATGTGTCGTTAGTTGTTACTGTTAGTATGGAGTGGTGGAATACTACTATTTTAGAATCTCAATTTTGTTGCACGCTTAGGGAGAAGAACTTCGTCACTGAACTACTTGCATCTCCAACATCGCTACTGAGCGGAGACTGGAGACTGATCATCTTATTTTCACTGTGATCCGTGTTCATGCAATTTTAGTAGATGGTTAAGAACTGGAAACCTGATATCGTTTTCTTATTTTGATGGGTTCTAACTAAGTCTGGCTGTTTGGTGAGGGGTTTGCTTTTGGAGCTATTGATCATTCATGTAAAAGCTACTTGGGCTGTGTGAAACTAAATCTGACTTTTTTATCGTGGGTTGTGTCTCAGGAGACTTCTTCTGCTCAATACATTCTGCAACAGTACACGGCCGCTTCTGGCGGGCTGACGCTCCAAAACTCTGTAAAAAATGCCTATGCAATGGGAAAGGTGAGGATGACCACTTCGGAGTTCGAAACTGCTTCGAAGGTGATCAAGAATAGGAATTCTGCACACACGGGTGGTTTTGTGCTCTGGCAGATGGATCCAGATATGTGGTATGTGGAGCTTGCAGTTGGAGGAAGTAAAGTTCATGCTGGCTGCAATGGCAAACTTGTTTGGCGACACACACCATGGCTTGGTGCACACACGGCGAAAGGCCCTGTTAGGCCTTTGCGCCGCGCTCTTCAGGTGAAAACTATTGCAATAGTTTCCCTCTTTTTTTCTCGTTTTTCTCTGCTTGGGTGATTGTTAGGTGTTAGTGATCTTTTGCTTTGCTAATTCTTCTTTTTTGGCTACGATTCTGTTTACAGGGTCTTGACCCTAGAACCACTGTCAGTCTGTTTGCTGATGCGAAGTGTGTTGGTGAGAAGAAACTTAATGGTGAAGATTGCTTTATCTTAAAGCTCTGTGCTGACCCTCAAACATTAAAAGCCCGGAGCGAGGGCCCTGCAGAGATCATAAGGCATGTCTTGTTTGGTTATTTTAGCCAGAAAACAGGGCTTCTTGTCTACCTGGAGGATTCTCATCTGACTCGGATTCAATGTGGTGGCGGAGATGCGGCTTATTGGGAAACAACAATCAACTCATTCCTTCATGATTACAGACTTGTGGACGGTATCATGATTGCCCATTCTGGGCATTCTGTGGTGACCCTTTTCAAGTTCGGGGAGACTGCAATGAGCCATACCAAAACAAGAATGGAGGAAAGTTGGACAATCGAAGAGGTTGCGTTTAATGTGCCGGGTCTCTCAGAAGACTGTTTCATCCCTCCGGCAGATTTGAGATCTGGATCTATTAGTGACATTTCTGAGCTTCACCAAGATGAAAGGGGAAAGAACGCACTAGTGCTCTCGGCATATCGGGCCAAAGTTGCGGCATTAGAGAAGGCAGACGATAGCTGCACCGATAATGTGATTTGGAGAATGGAAGTATAGTGACTGTTAGTATAACAACAGGATAATTGTTGATAGTTTTAGTTGGCTGACAAATTAGGGTATATTAGGTAGGAGCTGGGTAGATTTTTGATATGCCTCTATTAGTCTGTAAATAGAGCATAATCATTCACTGGTTGTGACCTGGGCCTAGATGAATCTTTATACTCTTCGGTGCAGAATCCAACTAGGGAGTTGGAGCTCGACATTCCGGATAGGGATAGAGCAATGGAGGTTATTTTTTAGTTTACCTTCCATTCAAGAAAGCAGATGGTAATGCTTTGATGGGGCAGAGCCATTAGTCTTCGACTATGTTCTAGGGCATTCCTTTCCTTAGATGATTGGTGGTAGTGGTAACAAGGAAACTGCTATCTGCCCTAGGAGTGCAAAACTAATTCAATTCTGTCAGTTTTATGGTCTTGAGGTTTTTACTGTCATGTGGCAAGACTTTTGAAGGATTTTTTGTGGGTCTGATGCCTGCCTGGTGGAAGTGAATTTCCTCTTGCCGGGTAAGATTGTTAGGATTCTGATTGCATCGTTGTTTTCTTTTAGTGCAGCTGTTGAAACTGAAAGGCGTGAACAAAGGCAGTGTAATTCAATATATGAAATGGCTCATTTATAAAGAGTTCCAGCTCTTCTCCTTCTTCAGTCTTCACCTTTATCATTGGTTAGCTTATTCTGTAGACAAACTCCAGTAAATTTTTATTTTTTATTTATTTGTTTGTTTTTTCCTGTCTGAGATGTTTATCCGATGGTGAAGAGTGTTTCTGGGACAATCTCAGTAAGTTGAACCATGTCCATGGGCTTGATATTCTTTACCAGTCTCGTAGTGAAGAAGGCAGGGAGTAGCTTTCCTCTCTGTTCTGTTCCCAGGTGGGAGGTGTCTTTGTGGACCACGGGGGGTTCTCTCTCTGCGACTTTTTTCTCAATGGTCCTTCACTTTTGTTGAAAGTCCCTTTTCTCATTAGACCACAATGTGGGGTGATAAGCTGTTGTAGTTTGTGCCTGTGGCTGCAGGTAGCCTTGCGTTTTTCAAGCCAATTCTTGTGCATGACCCCTTAACAGTATTGGAAGCCACTAGAGTCTGCACACCAAACCCCATGAAAATTTTCTCCAACGATGCAATTTCAAGTGAAGGCTAATGCCTAGTATTCGTTTTTTCGGGGATAGGATGTGATGAACTAGCGGCAGGACAGGGGATTGACAAAAAGTAGATGTCTCTAGTTCTTAGTTCTGTCGTTCAACATGCAGTCATCCCATCTGCAAGTGAAAACTGGTGGAACTCCAGTACCTATGTGCAAGTGCTTCTTGATAGATGCATGTTCAGGAAAATGGAAACACGAGTGGTAACCCATTGTTATGTCCTTCAAAATGATGGTTTTGCAGTGTTGTCCCGCACCGATGCATTTCTTCAAGCACCCTACAAATCATGTCTAGCCCACTAAATTATTTCAACCAAAAACGTCCACCAACTATATGCATGACGCGCTCTACACCGCTACAACTAGAGATAGGGCAGAAGAAAATGTCTCCTCCATGTCCCGGCTGTTTTCTGGACATGAGGAAGAGATGTTAGCTACCGACAATTCCGTGATAGAGGAGGTCCAGCGTTAAAAGATCAAAGGGACATGATGGAGTCGCCTAGATATTAAATTCACTGATGCAGACAAGTCGAGAAGAATAAGGTTGTGGAGGCCCTCCATATTCATTAGCTCAGTCCCTCGTTTTGGTCGAGGGAAAAGGAAAGAAAAAAAAATCTGGGCTTGATTCATTAGCCTTGAAAACAAACCATCATTCTCCGAACCCCCCTCTATCTAATGGTCCGAGCATGATGACAAAATTTGGTAGGCCGGTCTTAGTTAATATCTCCCAACGTGGGGACTTCCACAGAAATGTCTTCTCCCGATACTTACTAATCAGAATTGTCATCTTCGCCCTACTGTTCTGGGTCTGCAGTCCGGGGTTCCGAGTCGTTCGCTTGCCTGTCAAACTCTTTTCCTCCGGCCAATCAGACCCGACGGACACGGAAACAATGATGCATTGATGAACAGTGGAAAGGCATCAAATGTCGCTCCTTTCGTTCGGAGCCGAACTTGTGGTCCCCTCGTGTGTGGGACTAATCGTTACTCTTCGAAAGCTTGTGGATCTAGATTCAGGGTGTCGCTTGAAAACATAAGATGTCAGTGTGATATGTTCATTCAAAGTTCAGATGTTGACTTTGCTTCTAGATGCAGGATGCCACTCGAAAATACAAGAATGCAGAGTGACGTGTTAATTCAAAGTTCAGATTTTGACTTTGCTATGTTCGACCCCGATATGTTCCATATTGGTGAGACTTTATAGGGTCTTCGGAGACGTGAATTCCAAGAACGCTCGTGGGTGTTGTCCTGGTTCGCAATTAAAGATCCATGGGGTTTAGCTCGGTACTTGCCGTTCTTGATTCGCTGAAAAGATGTGGACCACCACCCCGCTTGCCTTCCGAGTTCCATATGCATTGACTTCTCCGCACCCCCACTTCGCCGATGCTCTGCATTCACCTTCTCTCCCAGCATCGCTGCAGAAATAGTGGAGATGTCCATTGATCGGGCTCGCACGATGGAATAGTTTATTTTCGTTTGACTCGTCTGTAGTCCGCGAGAGTAAATGAAACAGAGTGTCGGCAAGACCCTGTTTTTTTCTACTTCTTGGGGGTCGAGGCGAGGGCATTAATGATCCTAGTAAGAAGTGACAATGACTTGGCATTGATGGAGGCTCTGCTACTACCGACGCTTAGGGAAACCCCCAGCGAAGCTCCCCTGCTGCTGCTGCTGCTGCTGCTGCTTAGGTACGTGGTGGGCATTACACCGATTTACTGCCACTGACCTGTGGTTCGATCTGTGTCGAGACGGGCAAACTGCAATGCCGACCGTACGTGGCCGTGCAAGAGAGAGGCCTCTTCACCCCTTCTTCCCACTTCCTTCGATCGCCATTTTTCAGCTGGCACCGTACGAATTTACCACGTTGAGGACGCTGTCTTTTTCTTCGTTTCGTCTTGTGGAGTTAGATTAGAACTATTTTTAGAAGGAAGAACGTTTCGCTTTCCCTTTGGAATGCTGGGTGGATATGCTCCTTAAATAAAACGAATTGATTGATTTCAATTACATCATGCCGATCCCCCCTTAAAAGACTCCAACCGTATCGCTTAGCAAGACAAGTGGGTCTGGCCCGCGATGGGTGGTCTCAACAAAGTTGCTTTTGCGAGGAATCGAAACCTATGATCATGCTTTAATGCTGTTGCTTTCGTCAGAATTTGAAATCAATAATCATGCCACTAAAGAAAAATCATTCTATACATAAGGTCCACATATGACGTGATGTACCTAATCAATCAGACAACCTCTCTCACAACTGACTTTGTACTTCATAATTTTGAAATCTCTAATTTCCATTGGTCGGTCTTTTCCCATGGCACCGTCTTATGGTATTTATTTATTTACATTGGGCCCTAAATCGCCAAATCTCTTTGCCGGCCCACTATATAGTCCAGTCCATCGAGCCCATTATAGTCCTAATTTCCGGAACTCCATCTGGGCCCACCAGTAATTCGAAATTGGGTTCGCCGCGACTTCATGAAGCCCGAACTCATCATCGTCTTCCTCCGCAATCGTCGACGCTGTGAGGCCAACCGTCGCATGCGGCGACGCAAAAAGCCAAAGCTCGAGCTTCGGGAGAGGAAAACTCGCAATCGTTCCGCCTGCCCCTCGAATCTTGCAATCGGCGCCTGGTGAGGGTTACTGAATTCATAGGCAAAATGGGGTTGATTCCTAAATCTGTTGTGTTGCTTCATGATTGTTGCCTGCGCATGGATGCATTGATCTTCCTCCCATGGAAGTTCCCTCTAAGTTGTGCTCTGGGGTTGGGCGTGGATACAGTGATCTTTCTGATTGATTTTTTCCCCTTGTCATGCTCTGGCTCGTCGTGATGTTGTTTTCGCTGATGAAATTTTGCTAATTTCGTGAGGGATCCGAGATGGTAGGGCTTACGTTGTGCGTTTTTATGGTCAATCTTTTGCAGTTGTTGCCATGGCGTTGAGAATGATCGCTAGGAGGTTGGAGAGTAAGCTGCAGCCCATGTTCTCTTCTGCCTCTCTGCTGCATTCACATGCCACTAGCTTTGGTATCTCTTCTTCTTGCTTTGAATTGGATCATTTCTATTGTCGAGAATTATGTTTGATGAGAAATTGCTGCTGGCAAAGCTACTGTTCCCGTGAATTGAAGAGCTTCCCAGAATTTCCCTTGTTTGCCATTAGTTGCTCATGGAATACTGCTTGTCCCCCCCCCCCTTCCTCAGGATTTAAGGAAGTGCGCGAAGAGGATAAAAGCCAAATGGTTGGGAATGTCTTCACGAGTGTTGCTTCAACCTATGATCTCATGAATGATTTGATGAGTGCCGGTCTTCATCGACTATGGAAAGATAGGTCAGATTGAGTGCTAGCTAACATGGCAGATCGTTTTCAATTGGTGATATGATGTCTTGCCTTCATACTATGGCTTGTGTTCTGACATATTTCAGACTAGTTTCCAAGCTGCACCCTTTCCCTGGAATGAAGCATCTTGATGTGGCCGGTGGGACAGGTTAGCTTTGTATTTTGAATATTTGAACCTGCAGAATATAAAACTGATGAGAGTATGGAACGTGATTCTTCAAACAAAGTTCTTCCTGATTATTATATCATAATATAAGATTTTGCACTTCCGTCATATGGAATGGGGCAGTATCAAGATTGGTCATTTTGCTGATGGTATCTGCCCTAGCCTTCACCCCATTACATACAAAGGGATCTAATTTAATTTGATATCACCCAAGAATACGACCTTTTGGTTTTTGTTTTCTGATGCATTCTACTAAAATTCTTCGCATTTTCATCCCACCAAGTTTGCTCAAATGGGAAAATAGTGATGGAGGATGTTTTCATGATCCTACTATTGGTCATAGTTATACATATGAAGAAAATAAGGGGCTTTAGGAGTCCTTGGATCCTAATTAGACAGAATTACTGTTAGTTCACTCGACTATATGATGGAAGTGGAAGGAACCTTGGTTTTTATCATCTCCTTGGCACATGCCAAGGCAAACATCTTATAGTTTTGTTCTAAGTTAATATGGTGGTCCCAATTTGAGTTGATTTTCTTTCCTTTTCATTTTTTGTTGATTTTGACAGGTGATGTTGCTTTCAGGATTCTGGAAGATATAAACAGTACAAGACATCGAGCGATGCAGGATGCTACAGAGGATTACTTACATGAAGAAACTCGAATGTACATTTGTGACATCAATCCAAACATGTTAAATGTTGGTAAAAAGAGGGCCATAGAGAGAGGTAAGGGGAGCAAGGGAAGGGTCCTTGATATGTATTATATCTCATTGAAGGGTGAACTCCTTTTGAGGCTAAAATTTTACTGTCCTGTGTTTTTAGGTCTTGGAGACAATAAGGCCCTTGTATGGGTGGAGGGAGATGCAGAATCCTTGAAATTCGAAGATAATTCAATGGATGGCTACACGATTGCATTTGGGATTAGGAATGTAACACACATTGAGAAAGTACTTGCTGAAGCTCATAGGTACTAGTTCCCTGGCATTTATGTAGTACCTTGCTGTCAGCATAATAAAAATGAAGTTCAAGGTTCTCAGTTAGTTTCGTTTAAGTGATCCTAGTTTGTGTTTAAGAGGTACTGTCCCACTTGGCTGGATGAAGCTTAAATTATTAATCTGCCATTACTCTTCTTTGGTTCTTTCAACAATCCTTTAGTCACCTACCATTTTGTGTAATTGAACATAGACAAAAGCGTGCATAATTGACAGATTGTGGAGATTAATGAGATCTCCAGTAAGAGATGGATTCTTTACATAAAATTTTGGGGAATTAATGCCTGAGATTGTAAATGTTGTTGTCTTTTCAGGATTCTGTTGGATTGGGGAAATCTTATTTTCATTGATACTTTGTTCATGTTTATTTTAACAGGGTGCTTAGAAGAGGAGGCAGATTCCTATGCCTTGAACTGAGCCATGTGGATACTCCCATATTCAAGGAATTGTAAGTCTATTGAATGCCCTGACTGTTGACACATCTTGGATTCCTTAATGGCACTTACTAGCAATTCATTTTCTTTTATTATTAGACAGAGGACTCTGTTATTGCACTGTCATACTTTTTTAGGCAATGGACATCTTTGGCACTGTGTCAGTTGTCATAAGAAGCAATAGATAGTTGAGAAATTCTGTAATCTGTACTTGTAATATTTTCAAGTACCTTGAAAAAGAAGAAGATTGTTGTCTGCTAATTGAGAACCTTTGGATAGGATTCTGCAACCTGAAAGCTCACAGGTTACAGCCATTTTCATGTTCATTTGCAAGTTCTACTAATTGAGAACCTTTGGTTAGGATTCTGGAACCTGAATGCTGTCAGGTTACAGCCATTTTCATGTTCAGTTGCAAGTCCCTTTAAATCTGAGCTTCTGACTCTGTCCCATGCAGGTACGATTACTACTCGTTTTCAGTCATTCCTGCTATGGGAGAATTAGTTGCAGGCGATCGTGAATCATATCAATACTTAGTTGAGAGCATCCGCCAGTTTCCTGCACAGGTAATGTCTCTTCATTTTGTTTTCTTATTTATTTCATTTGCAGAATGGAACGCAGGTTCTGCCCCATAAAAGTTTATAGAGATGTGACCAAGTAAAGCTATATATATGGTCAAGATATGAGCGGCAAAATTTCACATTGCAACTAGAGAAAACAGTAGGCACACAAGATACAAAAAGCATCGGTCTGTACTTTGTCATTAGTTAATGAATCAATAAATGGAATAGCCAAAACACGAAATAAACGGATTGGTGCATGGCTCTGTTAAGACCAAATAGCTTGAGTTGTCTTTAACAATGCTCCTGTTTTTAATTCTATCGGTCTATCTTCAAATAAGTACTCACTTCAGCAGTTCATAAATGCAGGAAAAATTTGCTTCGATGATTGCTGATGCTGGCTTTCAGAAGGTTGAGTACGAAAATCTTGTCGGGGGAGTCGTTGCCATCCATTCAGGCATGAAATTCTAGTCAGACGTAAATGAAATTTTGTTGGAAATGATTTTGGCTATGGTGGCAAAAGGAATTGATTCAGTAATCTGTAGGGTCAGGTTTCCAATCCACAAGATTACTTTGCGCCATGTATCTTTCAGAACATTATTTATGTCAGAAAAAGACTGAGAGTTTTTCTTTTCTCTGTAACTGATGTGGCAAAAATCAAGATAGAGTGCTTGTGTCCAGTTGAATGCTTCAATATCATGTCTCCTGTAGAGAGTCCTGTTCTTTGCTTTCAACCTATAGGGGGCTGATTCTAGGAAGGACTTATATTTGATCTTTGGTTCCGTAAACCTAGAACTGGCTCGGGATAGGTTCAGTTTACGATTCTTAGGTTAAATCCACCGATTCTATTGGGGAATCGCACTGATTGAATTGATTCCAAAGCATTTTTAATATAAAATAAAAACTTTTGCGTCCACCAAGGATTGAATCATAGTTTTCGACATGAAAAAATAACAACATAATTGGCTGATGAATAAGTACTTTTATAATGAAAAGAAGTTATTGTAATACTTTGTTATAAAAATTTGGCTCAAAACATAAAATGAGTCGGTTCTAGGGAAGCTAACTGGCTAATTCAGGGAACAGCCGTTCTGGTCCAATTCCAATCGCTTGGAAAGGGACCATGAATCGTGGTTCACGATTTATGAGAAATCCTTGGGATTCATCATTCATAGTTGGGTTTCTTCATTTTCTTTTTAATGAAACAATCCACTGTATCCTATAAATATTTCATATTGTACTTAGAAAAACTGTCATGATCGGTTCTTCTTCGATCGTAGAATCCGAACGAGAGACCCAATACAAAATCACCCCATTGTTGTTGTTAGATGCATGGACGACATTGAGTTGGTATTAGGACCACTTTCGGCTTGTTTTCTTCGGAGTATTCATCATCATTGAGGTATAGACCGTGCAAGTTTGAGAATAATGCGAAAAATTGAGAGAAAATCAAAATTTCGTTTGTTTTGTAAAAAAATAAATTATTTATATTATATATTTTTAAAAGTGATCACTAGTAATACTTATAAAAATGAAAAAAAAATAACATTATTTTTGTTATCTATGAAATATTGATTGAGCGGCTCATTACTTCAACTAGTCCCCGTGTTCTTCGAATGGATCTCTTAATTGTTGAGAGGGTTGCCCAAAAGCAGTATATAAGGCGTACCCAGTAAAACTTACAAGTAAACCAGATATAGAGATGGCGACTAGGGTTGCTGTTTCCATTATTATATAATTTCAAGACCAAAATGGATCTATGATGTGAAAAGAGAGACAAATAAAATTTGGATTGGATTTCTCTTATTTATCTTTTTTCTTTGTTTTCCACAAAAATTAAATCATTAAAAAATAGTACTTAACTCCTTCTTTTCTATTTTACTTCTCTTGTTTGTTTGGCTTTATAACCAATGGAAACGTAAGAGAGATCAAATGATATGTCATCATATGATTGTACAAAGAAAGTGGTAGTTTATAGAAAAAAACAAGAAAGAAAAAGAAAGAGAAATTAAAATAAAAAAGAAATGGAAAGAGGTTGGATCTTCCTATGTATTAGGAATCCAAATTTTTGATTTCAATTTCATCAAGTTCATGAATAAAAGATCTTCCTATGTATACTATTCAATTCTTAGTGATGAGTTGATTTGATAGCTCAAATTTTGTTATCCATGATATTGATCCAATTCAATTTCATCAAGGTGTAATTCATCCCATTGAATTTACATGCAAAAGATTTATCATCTCTATAGGATTAAATCCCGATTTTTAATGATTTAATTTTTGTGAAAAAAAACCTGAGAAAGAAAAAAAAGAAACTCTATAGCCCGATTTTTAATGATTTAATTTTTGTGAAAAAAAGAAAGAAAAAGAAACCACCGGTTTCGCTTGGTGGGCCGGGAATGCACGACTTATCAATTTATCCGGTAAACTGTTGGGGGCTCATGTAGCCCATGCCGGATTAATCGTATTCTGGGCCGGAGCAATGAACCTATTTGAAGTGGCTCATTTTGTACCAGAAAAGCCCATGTATGAACAAGGATTAATTTTACTTCCCCACTTAGCTACTCTAGGTTGGGGGGTAGGTCCGGGTGGGGAAGTTATAGACACCTTTCCATATTTTGTATCTGGAGTACTTCACTTAATTTCGTCTGCAGTATTAGGCTTTGGCAGTATTTATCATGCACTTCACAAATTACTATTCAATAATAGGATTATTTTTCATCGATTAATTATCTTAAAAGATATAAGCGATTAATTTTTTTAAAATTATCCCTTTTTCCAAAATAAACGGGGCCGAAAATTTCAAGCCGTTTTCTGGAAAATTGTCAATTTCCAAAAGACTCCAATAAGAGCCCAAATCCACGGCAAGCCATGAATATTGCAAGAGAGCATAAAATATCGTTCTCATTCCTGCCCCCGGGTATCGTCGTCTTCCCTAGCCTAGCCAAGCTAAGGAAGTTCTTCGATGGACACACCATACTGACCTCTCTCTCTCTCTCTCTCTCTGTATGAAATGGCTGAAAGATTAGCACTTCCTCTTATCCTGCCAAGCCCTCCATCCCCAAAACCCATCTTCCCTAACCACATCACCTATCATCCCCAACCCTCACCTTCACCACCACCAACACCTCCACCCGCCCCGCTTCTTCAAGACGTCCTCCACCACCAAAACTTCTGCTCTTCCGATTCTTTGGACCGGCTCGCACAGTCCCTGTCTCAGTCCCAGTCCCAAAACCGGAATTCAGCTTCAAACTTCAGAGAGCGGACCCGAATAGGCCGGTCCCATGACGCCAACCGTGGAAAACCGTGGACCCACCACCGTCTCTCCTCTCAAGGTCAGGCCTTCGTCCAAAAACTCATCGACCCGTCATTTGACGCAGCTCAAATCGGCGCCTGTTTGGTTCAGTTGGTCGAATTGTATCGTAAAGATGGTCTCTTTAGTCTTGAGTTTTTGTCCATGGAGCTTCTTGGTATTGTCAAGGGTTTAGGGTATAACAAGAAAGGCGACTTGGCGTTGAGTGTGGTTGACTGGGTTAGGAGTCCGAACGGCTATGCGCTGGCTTTGACTGGCGCCGTCATTGCTGTGGTTGTCAATATCCTTGGAAAAGAAGGCAAAGTTGCTGCGGCTGATGCTTTGTTGCACAGTCTTCGCAAGGATGAATTTGAAGTCGATGTTTATGCCTATACCGCCTTGATAAGTGCGTTTGCTAGCAATGGGAGGTACAGAGATGCAGTGATGGTATTTAAGAAATTGGAGGAAGAGGGTTGTAAGCCCACTCTGATTACATATAATGTGGTTCTGAATGTGTATGGGAAAATGGGAATGCCGTGGAACAAGATTATTGGTTTGATCAAGGGGATGAAAAGTTCTGGGATTGCCCCGGATTTGTATACTTATAACACTCTCATTAGTTGTTGCCGCCGTGGGTCTTTGTATGAAGAAGCTGCTGGCTTTTTTAAGGAGATCAAATTGGCAGGGTTTAGTCCTGATAAGGTTACATACAATGCATTACTAGACGTTTATGGGAAATCTCGGCGGCATAAAGAAGCTATGCAGGTTTTAAAAGAGATGGAGCTCGATGGTTTTTTGCCTACTATTGTGACTTATAACTCTTTGATATGTGCCTATGCTAGAGATGGTCTATTGGATGAGGCTGTGGAGCTCAAGAATCAGATGGTTGAGAGGGGCATAAAACCTGACGTTTTTACCTACACTACTCTCTTGTCAGGATATGAGAAAGCCGGGAAGGATGATTTTGCTATGAGGGTTTTTGATGAGATGAGAGATGCAGGATGCAAACCAAATATATGCACTTTCAATGCTCTTATTAAGATGCATGGCAACCGGGGGAAGTTTGCAGAAATGATGAAGGTCTTTGAAGAGATAAAAATATGTCAATGCAAACCAGATATTGTCACGTGGAATACACTTCTTGCCGTGTTTGGGCAAAATGGGATGGACACTGAAGTTTCTGGAGTTTTTAAGGAAATGAAGAGGGCGGGATTTGTACCTGAAAGGGACACTTTCAACACCTTAATTAGTTCTTATAGCCGGTGTGGATCTTTTGACCAAGCCATGGCTGTTTACAAGAGAATGCTTGAAGCAGGTGTCAATCCAGATCTTTCCACCTATAATGCTGTTTTGGCTGCATTGGCTCGAGGAGGCCTCTGGGAACAGTCTGAGAGGGTCTTTGAAGAGATGAAGAGCGGTGGTTGTAAACCCAATGAGCTAACTTACTGTTCTTTGCTTCATGCTTATGCTAATGGAAAGCAAATTGAGCGGATGTGCATTCTTGCGGAAGAAATTTTCTCTGGTGAAATTGAACCTCGTGCAGTCCTTTTTAAGACCCTCGTATTAGTTAATAGCAAATGTGATCTTTTAATGGAAACAGAACGTGCATTCTTGGAGCTTAAGAAAAGAGGGTTTTCACCCGACATACCTACTCTAAATGCAATGGTCTCCATATATGGCAGGAGGCAGATGGTTGCAAAGACAAATGAGATCTTGAACTACATGGAGGAAAGTGGCTTTACCCCTAGCTTGACTACTTACAATAGCTTGATGTACATGTATAGCCGCTCGCAAAATTTTGAAAAAGCAGAGGAACTTTTAAGGGAAATTTTGGCGAAGGGAATAAAGCCTGATATTATTTCCTTCAACACAGTTATTTTTGCCTACTGTAGAAATGGTCGTATGAGAGAAGCTTCACGAATATTTTTTGAGTTGAAGGATTTTGGGCTTGATCCAGATGTAATCACTTACAACACCTTCATTTCAAGCTATGCAGCTGACTCAATGTTTGTGGAGGCTGTTGATGTGGTTCGTTACATGATCAAGCATGACTGTCGACCAAATCGGAACACGTACAACTCAATAATAGATGGATACTGCAAGCTCTATAGGAAAGAGGAGGCCAGCATGTTCATTACTAACCTACGAACTCTTGATCTGCACATCTCTAAAGATGAGGAACAGAGGTTATTGGAACGAATTACAAAGAAATGGTTGTAATAAGGATGAAACCCTTTTCCGGTGCTGCTTGAACTTCAGGACTTATTTGGAGCCATAAGTTCGTGGAAGTGTGATATGCCTTCTCAACACGTGAGATGTGAGGATTTGAGATGCTACTGTGAATAGTTTGCTTCGAGTCCCTGGAAAAAAGGAATGCAGCCTGAATTTACTAAGTTATTGTGCTTGAAGTTGAGACACTCTTTGGATACTCTGAAGGTAGTAAGCTTTGAGGGAGAAGCTCAGTGACATGTCCTTTTCAAGGTATGCATAATCCCTTAAAAGTAATGACATCAAATTTGATCCATCTGCTTAGCTTGTGATGTCTGTAGCCAAATTTATTTTAATCTTGCACTATCATGCTAGAAATCCAAGAAGATTATACATGCCTGAAAAATGACATGTATGCGTAGCTTCGTTCTGACATTAAGATAATCATTTCTCTATAAAGATGTGAGTGAAAGATAACCTGGGTTAGTCAGTGGAACACAGTTTCTTTACCTGCATTTGCAGAACTTGGGCTCTTATGTGATTGCAACTGCTCCAGCGAATTATTTACATTGGAAATGAATTTCTCTGATAAAAATAACATTAAACTTTCATATTTTCTATCTCAAAGTGCATTCAAGGAAAGGCTGTGATTGGGAAGTAATTGGCCTGGAGTTTTATCTACTGAACATTCAGGTTGCAGCCGCTAGTTCAGGATGGCCACTCAAATTAACCGTTTGGGTTTGATTGGCAAATTTGAAATCTTGCTTGGCTTGCTCTGATGCTTGATATACAGAACAGGATGTTAAACAACTCCATCTTTTTTTCTTCTTTTTTTGGTTCTGAGGGTGCTTCAACAAATTTGTGATCAATTGCTTCACAATGTCCAGCTATTTGAGGCAGTGGGAATGTTTCTGATTTGCAGAAGGTTTGACATTGTGTGGAAATTTTGCCCACATCTTCACAGCACTTTTTTGTACCATAATTTTGCGTACTGAGTGTTGCTGTGTCTTTGAATCCATAATGTAATTCTTACCGAGTGCTCTGAAAAATGTGTGCACTGTCAGTGGAAAATAAATGATGTTTTATTGACCAAGTTTTGTTCTGAGCAGTTTGGCCTTCTTGGACAAGCTACGCTGGGACTCTTAAGGATGAAGATTCAGTGTGGATGGATGAGAAGATCTGTCAAAGAAGACGGTACAATTGATTGAAGTGTAACTTTCTATAAGTGAGAAAAAAACGAAGAGATTGCTGTATCATGCGCATACATGTACAGAAAAAAGTTCTTGAATGATACTTTGGTATTCGTCTTCCTTCAGCTTAAGATCCCATTCATAGTATCAGCCACAGCTGAAGTGATTTGAGATAGCATTGCTAGATTGTGAACAATTTATACAGACATTTGATACTTATTATGACAGAATATGAAGTTGGTATAAAAATTATATGTCAATTATGTAATTGTCAAACATAAACCATCTTTACGACTTATTGTTGGACCCCAAGCTCACTTCCTTCATAGAGCAAGCTCCATACATTGACTGTGACAAGAAGTTGCAGAAGGCTAAAACAAGCTTGCACTTCTCCAAGTAGTCCGTGCTCAAAGTCTGAGAATACGTTGGCATGCAAAATTCCTTTTGCGCCTACTCTCCATAAGCCTGGCATGACCGAGCCTGCAGATAACGAGAGCCTGTGTTAGATGGTGCTGTTATTGCGCATGTGCCAGAAGAGCCTCTTCTGCTCTAGTTAAAATGAGAACCCTTATTAGCTTGATCAAATCCAAGCTTGAAAAATGACAACTACACAAGATGCATGGACCATAAGAGTAAGTAGGGCATTGTTGCTAATTGCAAATTGCAATCACCAAATCTCACACTCCTGCAATTAGGATTATTATTGACCACGCGCTCTTTTGGCACATCATGGAAAATACCTGGCTGGCATACTTGGTTGCCTTCACCTCTTCAACGGCATGCTCAGAGATTGGAAAATAAGATGGCTAGCTGCTCATCGGAAACTCTAACTTCAGTGCAAGCCCCGAGCGCTGCAGCAAGTCTAGCAGCCAGTTGATGTTTACACTGAAGAAGAAGATGTTCATGGGGAGAGCATGAAAATTTACGACAAGGAGCAGGCAAGGAGATTAATCTCACTCACACAAAGCTGTTCGCCTCTATTGACGATGTCATAAAAGAACGAGTAACAGCCGCAATAATGTTCGGGGAAACACAAGTACTCCTCCTTTCGCCGAGATTCTCCAACAACCTATTTCATCAAAGAACCGAACAAAATTATCCATGAACGTCAATTCAGACAAGCATTTTTTTTTAATTATTCGAACTTCAAACAGAGCTATCGTAGTATATATATGGTTCTAGCAAGTCGATTCACCAACTCAAATCATCCAGACTCTTAATTGCCAGCGATTTTCCAAGACCCAGTAACGCGTGACCAAGAAAGGCGAGGGGATAAACAGTGAACCTGGAAGATGGAGCGCCCACTGGGTTCGCCGGAGATCCTCTTCACGCCTCGTTGGTCCACTATCCTCGTCGCTCGGTCCAAGTTCTTGCCGAACAAGAAATGCAAGCTGCGCCCGTCGGAAGAGGCGAAACCGGGTTCTCATTTTTCGAATCACACAAAACAAAAAACTGAAATGCTTCGATGGGTTCGAATTCAAACACGCGAAAGAGGGGCAGAGAGGACTGACGTCGACAGCTGCTCGTTCGTGACTGCCCCGTTCGGATCATGCGGGCGCACAAAAAAGAGGAGGAAAAAAAAGAAAAAAGAAAAAGGTTACGATGATGATACGAGAGTCAGCCATGAAGGGAGGATCGAAATGTACGGAGAGAGAGAAGCACCTGATTTCGTCGACTCCATCTTCTTCCACACAGAATCTGCGACCGCCATGCTCACACTCATCTCCTTATCTCTCTCTCTCTCGAAAGCGGACGCGCAAGATCAGAGCTTTCTCTTTCTTGTTTGCGAAGAACATGGAAATGGCTGCCGCTTGTTTCTGGGAGCTGAAGTCCCAAATTCAACCAGAATTGGATCACGTGACTGGCAGATGCCCCGTAGGCTAATTGTCAATTTCGACCCTTTTTATCACCTTAATCACATTTCAATCCAATGTCACGGCGCGGTTGCTTGAGTGAAAATTTTCTTGGAAATTAGTTTTTCTGGACTTCAAAGTGCTTGATTTGTTGAAAATAGTGAGTTAATTAAAAATTATTTACGGTAAAAATAAATATGCATATTTAGAGTTGGGAAAATGAGAGAATTTCTTTTTCAAGAAACAAGATCTCTCATAAAGCATTTTTTCTCTTTATCATAAAATTTTACGCAAAATAAACACCTCCTAATAATCAAATTTCAATTATCAACGGAGAGTAATTTCATATACTGTAATTCATCTAAGTCTTAGCATCTCACTGATAGATAAGTTGCAATCAAATTCCATTAGAATTTACATTGAAGGTTGAAGATAAAACTCAAAGACAACTCGTCAGGAGCCAGAAATTGAAGGAGGCAATGTATAAATTCACCGGCAACGGACCGAACCTAAATGCCAAGTCCCTCTCATATGTTATCTTTTCCTCCCTTTTGAAAGACCAAGACGGTAGAGTTGAATCTGTAAAGAACAAAGGCACGGACATGCAGTGACCGAATCATATCCAATTCAATAATCGAGAACAGCATATTTCCCTCAAAAAAGGTTGCCAAGTAGCGAACAAAAATGATGCTCCAATGTCAATGTTATATCCCCAAAAGAATCTTTATCTTAAAGAACCACAGAATGTTGTTGAACAAGAACAAAGCCCAAGTCCCGTGACCAAAAAACCAAGCTGGTAGGAACTTCACTCGAAAAACCAAAAGCAGCTTCCCTCCTCCAAAGGGAAAATGGAGAAACACCAAAAGAGAACTATTTACACCAGTTCCTCGTGATTTTTCTCATCGATTTAAGTTCCTCCGGCTTCAGTATTTCTTCCCTGTGTCGCAAGCAAAACTTATTGACATATATATCAATAAACAAACAGTCAGTTGTCAACCTTCAAGTGTTTGCTGGGGTAACTCTCTATGCCTTGCACATTGCTTGGAGGAGATCCCCTTCTGCTTCATCCGCACTGAGGGAGAAAATGTCGGCCGGTGCGCTCGTACAGCTCATCACGCTGTGCTTTGATGTACCGAGAGGTAATTCTTTATGGTGATCAAGATAAACCACAATTACAGTAATATCGTCGTGGAAATGCCGTCTTATTCCTTTCTCAATTTTTGTGATGTCGTCGTATCTCATCTCTCTCTTTTTCGCAGCCTCCTGAAGGGCCGCTCTCACTAATCGCTTGGCTATCCCCTGCGAAACGAGACAAAAAGGAACATTAAGCAGCTGCCAAATACCATTTTCAGGGTTTCAGCTAACCTATATAAGTTTGCAACCCAAAGAAAAAAAAATCTCTACTCAATACTTGGCGGAAATGCCCACCACTGAATATTTTTAACATTAACCGACTGCAAATTTAATGTCAAGATTCTCTTTCCCAAATGGTCTTGACAAAAACACCAACACAAAGCAATTTGCTATAGCTTTCTTATGTGGTCTGGACAGAGATTCTCTTCCTCACTACCTAATTCGATGCAGATACTCACAAGGGAAATGGCCAAAAACGGAAGCAGGGATACGACATGCTACAGCATGTATTTTTTGTTTCTCTTATTATTTTAAGTCCATGGACAGTAACATCAAACGACAACTAAGAAATAAACTCACAGCTCTAGGGCTCTTGAAGACGATTTCCACAGCTGCTTCATCACTTAACTGTTCCCAGAGGCCATCTGATGCAAATATAAGGAATAAATCCTCTGACTTAAGTTTCCTTTTTATGATGGAAGGTTCTGCTGTCATTACTGGCCGTTTCAAGGGAATAGGGCTTGCAAATTGCTGAAATAGCGGGTCCCTGTTCAATTCTGGTTTCTTCAAATACATGTCCCCGATAGATCTTGAGACCTGCAAATTTAAAGGAAAAATGCACTCAGAATCTTTCTGATTTTTTCAACATCCAAACAAAGTCTCCAAGAAAAAAAAAAAAGATCTCCTTTCTTTAGGTATATGAAGACTATCAGATAATTCAAATACCATGCAGTGGTTTGTGAATTAGAGTCAGGAAAGACGCAACACAGCCAGTACTTTCAGAATACCAATCTAATGTCCAATTGTCCATTGCTAAGCTGTCAGGGGACATATGCACATATCATCCCCAGGGTCACTGCATGCTTCAGGGGATTTTCATGAACATCTCATGCATCCAAGGCCTCTTGCACTTGACTCAAGGCACATGAGACAGTTCAATAAGAGGCACAGCATGCAATTCCTGGAACAATTCGCACTGGAACAATTCACAAGAAATGCCCCCCTTAGACTCCAGCATGTACTGCTGCATATATTCTCCAATGCACATGCAACTATTACACATACAAGAAACAAGAGACACAACCAAATGCATCGCAATGTTTCTCTAATCTGTGAACCTCTTGATTATTCTGCTCAGGAATTCGCTCACTCTTGTATGGAAAACCTCCAGCTTTGTGAGGTAAAGGAACATGATTATTCCTACCATTACTTATCTAGCAGGCTAGGATCCACATTAGAGCCATTTATCATACATAAACACTACTGGAGGTTCATTCACATTTTACACCACTAATAATTAGCCTAATCCAACAAAAAAATTTCATTCAGCACAAAGTATGTATAATTCATCTATACATGCACATGCAATCGGACTATACAGACAAGAGTGGCACCAAGTCCCAAAAATAAAGCAGCGACCAGTTAAGGGATAAGTTTTTATCTCCTTTATCTCCCATAAAGGACATGAAAGGAAAACAGGGATTGCCTTCTTCTTCTTACCCCTTACAAAGTTCAACTTGGAAGATGGAACTATTGAAATTAATGTTTAGGAAATTGTGATGACAATACAACCAACAATGAGAATGATAAAAAACCAGATAACAAACAACTAGAAGAATACTGCAGTCAATCCCCTTTCAGAGACAAACAGCTCAAACAAAATCAGGGGTATGGGTCTAAAAGTCCACTGAACATGTGGGAACACAGACAGACGAGCTGAGGCTATAACACTGATTGCTCGCGACACAATCAGAACTTATCTCTAGAGGATCGTGAGATTTGCTCCACAGCTCAGATTCATTCAATCAAATTCAGAGTAAGTGATGCAAAGCATAAATCCTATTGGAAAACCGAAAACCAGTCAGAAGAATATATTCATTCACTAGCATCCATCATGAAGTCACAAGTCTCAATAACTTCAGTAACCATTAGAAAATGGAGAAAACAATGTACACTGTACCTGTATAATGCCCTTGATCCTCCAAACTCCACGTGTGTACACCACAATATGTGAATCATCAGGGTGAAGTGCCTCAACCTCCTTCCTCACCTCTTCAACAGCGACATTATGATCTGTGGACAATCGCTCTGCTGCCACTGGCTTGTTCCCTCCCTTTATAACTCTCCTGCCAAGTACAGCTCTAGAGTCCCCCAGATTGGCCACATATAGAAGGTCATTCGAAATAACCCCAACCAAACAGCATGATCCAACTGAAGCAATCTGTGGCTGATCAGGAAATAACCTCCTCACAAAATGCGAAAATTCTTCTTCAGTGGCATCAAAGGCTTTCTTTATTGCTTCTGTCGATAATCCACCTTGCTCTCTAGCAAATTCTACAGGAAAAGGAAATATGACTGAGTTCAACTCCTCTTGTCTTTGGTGCCAAAAAAGGGAAGGTAATAATTTTTTATGCGGTTTCCACAAAACACACCATAGTAAACATCTTATCTATGATGCATTCTCTCATTTCATGACAATCTTGAACTTAAGGGAATTCAACTGCGGAAATTGAAGTGATGTAGTCAATTCAGTATATCGAAATCCCCAAACTAATCGAATCATGTATAAAGCAACTAAAGAAAGATTGGGTTGCCAATAACAAAGAAGTGAGCAAAGTTCTCACAAAACTGACTTTATGAACCTCCTTCAAACGGAAAAAAAGAAAGAACCGAGCCCTCTCCAATAGCCACCGTTCAGTTCAAGAGAGAACTGAACATGTGATCCATGTTCATCCCGTCGGCCCATAACGAAGCAAGAATCTGACGCTTACTATATATATATATGTAAGGCTCAAAAGATCACAAATATAACTCGTAGGCGATCCATTCCTACCAAAGTTTCTTTCAATACTACAGCGGAATTCACAATTCAAGGCATTTTTCTAGCAACTCCCACCAACAACAAACCAGAACACACTCACGACCGCAACAAAGCCTGAAAAGAAAACATCTTCAAAACACAGAAAACAAACGAACAAAAAGTACACGTGGGTGTGAAGAGAATTTACTGCGAATATAAGGGAAAAGTTTCTTATTGACGAATCTTGAAGCCTCAGGTCCGCCATGCCCGTCGTAGACCCCGACGTAGGTAACGGAAGGAGAAGCGAAAACCTGGCCTTGGTCCTCCAAGTTGGAATTGGCCTGAACGACGGCGATGGAGTAGTCACCGGAAGCATGAGGCTTCAAGTCCATGTGCCACAGGAGGCCATCTCCATTACCGCTGCCGAACCTCCCCAAGCACCTCTCCAGCGGCCGGTAACACGATCTCAGCATCATCGTACTGGGCAACCACCACCAACCCACCTTCTCTCTCCCCCTCCCCCTCCCGTTTCTTGTTCTGGGCCGGCGTGGAAATAGACAAAGACGGGGTTTTTATGCGATGGGAGAGGAGGGTCGGGGTGGGTTTTTGAGTGTGAAAGAGGATGAGTGCGGTCGCCAATCAAGGGAGGAGGGAGGGGGGCCGTTCTTTCTTCTCGGGAGGAACGTGTAGAAGGGGCCGGAGGAAAGTCGCAGGGGAGAAGACGCGCTTAAGCTGAGAAAAGAGAGAAGAGAGAGAGAGAGAGACTGGGCTCGGGTGCGTGAGTCGTGCGTGCGGCTGTTTACACATACTGTGGAGTGTACGCGTTAATTCAATAAAGTGTTGATCCGCACAAATGCCTATTTCGAGTCAAAAGAGGTCGGGCCGTAATTATATTTTATTCCTTCTTCCTTTTTCTTTTTTTCCTCCCGGTAATCTTTCTACTTTTTAGCTACGAAATAAAATATAATAAAGGACATTGACCGAAAAATATACATATGATAAAAGGCAAAAAAAAAATTACTAAAATCATGCTCATCGTGACTTATTTACTCTAAAAAATTTTCTTGTGACATAACAAATCACAAATTTGTATTTGTATGACACATTTACCTTTCATCAATAAATCTTGTTAAAAATCCGCCTAAATTTAAGTGAAATAAAAATGATATTGTTTTGGTTGAAAAATGTTCAAGGGAACCTTAATGGAGGATAAAAAATTTAGAATAATTGTGTTACAATAGGCATAATTTAAGATTTTTGATAACTTTTTCCTTATAATAAATGAAGTCCTAATAATTGTTAGCGTAGAAATCGGTCTAGCTTTATGTACATTTTTTCTATAAATGATGGAGTTTTAATATATTAAAACACTATAAAGAAGACCTTCTAGATTTCTTTCATATTTAAGTAGAAGGGACTTTTTTTAGTTGAATTTTAGTTAATTAAGTGGGCTTATAAAAGAGTTTGGTACTATACCATTTAGAATACTATCGTTTATAAGTTATTAGCGCTCATTGTTTTCAATTCAAAATAAGTAGAATTTGATTGACCTTTTCCTTGGTCCCGTCGTCAATTTTGTAGTAGTAATTCTATTTTTCCATAATTTCCAACCTTAAATATGTGCTCCTTTAAGTTTTCTTTATCACCGATCTTAAAGTATCGTAGAATCCCATCATCCATTTTCTCACTCTACTTACGAAATCGCCCCCAAGTGAAGTGTGTACACATTTTAGCGAAGATTTTGTCAAATTTTTCGGTCTCTTTCTCGAAGGCAGGTAGGTCACAGGGACTGATTTTACCAAAGAATCTTTTGCCTAAGATTTGTCCCCAACTTCATCTTTAGGTTATCACGACTTTTGGACTGATTCTACCTTTTCAGTTCTGATATTTTGACTGATTCTTGGACGACAGATCTTATTAAAGATGGGTTGCTGATGCCATTCTTAGCTTTTTCCCTATTTGGTGTTTTCAGGAATCAATGCTCTTGCAGCCCAATCGTTTCGCCTCAGTATGTTAACCCTTCTTCATTTGATTTTCAACTTTGAAAATCTGACTATGGTGAATTACAAATGGTCCACTTTATTTATTCTGCCGATTTTGTTAACAAATTGGACGCCGGGTCGCTAAATTCGTACAAATGAACTAGCCCTAGAAACATTATAGAATCTTGACCTTACAGTACTGTCGTAATTTTAATAGTCAAATCACCTTACAGTAACAGCTGCAACCAATACAGTGGATTTTCATACGTGTACTTTTCTGCTTTGACCGTTTCTCATCACAGAGATGGGAAGAAATTCAGGTATTGAATCCAGGAAATTTCCAAGTAATTGTGTACCTAACCGATCGCGACGGACGGTTCATCTTTTTCTCCGTATAGGTCAACCAAGTCATAATCTGGCGAAAACATGTCTACATCATCAAAGTGTTTGAGAGTTGCTAGGTGATACAATCCCTTGACACAAAACCAGAATGATACGAAATCATCACCTATAGGTCAAACTCTCCAAGTACTTTCAAACGGAAGAACTGACAGGCAAGCGAGAAAAGAGTTAAAAAAGTTGAACTCTAATTACCCACCCACGCGATTTCCTCTCATCTGGTTTGGCTAGTACTTACAGTTATGGCTTCGCGACAATATGGGCAGTCCCCACAAGTTTGGACCCAAGGGACCAAGCAAGCAGAGTGGAATTTGTGCTCACAGGGCAAACACGTCAGTCTATCGCCTTCCAAAAAACTCTCGAGACAGATACAGCATTCTTGCTTGACCCCATCCAGGAATCCTTGTGCACCCTTATCAGCACAGCCAAAGAATTCCTGGTGCAAATGGTCTATCGCATCCTGGCTCAAGCCAGGCGGCTTCTTCATACTCATTGTCGTGATTGGCTCTGGTGGCAAGGACAATCCAATAACGTGAGAACTTACAGTTGAAGACTGCATCGAAGTTTCAACTCCCCAATCACTTATTTCTGCCAGCCTCCAACGATCATCGTACATATTTTCTTGGTGATTCATGGAGGAGGACTCTCTGCTGCTTCGCCTACAGAACACGAAAGGAGAGAATTTTATCTACAGCATTTCACATGGCATTGGCTGCAAATGTCCTCACAAAGGTCCAAGAGCGGGCTAGACTAATAATGCAGCAATCCAGTTGCAATATATAGCAAGTGCAATATAACGGATGAAAATGAAGAAAAAGGAGAAAAAAACAGAAAAGAGACGATTCATGTAATGGGACAGGAATGCTAAACACAGAGGAGGTGGCTAGCTCTGTAATTGCTGAAAAGGCAACAAGAAAATAAAAAAAAATCCACTTGCTTTTCCAGGAATATCACCAAGGGAATAGTACCTGGCTTCACAGTAGAAAGAGAAGCATCAATAGCGCCTCTGGCAGAGTAATGGAAAATTTATTGTGGTTTTTTTTTTTTTTTTTTTTTTGGGGGGGGGGGTATAAGATTCTCCCAGTTACAATCCACAAAATATTAGCTGGTTATTCAGTTATAAGCTAAGTCTGCAGGAAAGACATGAAAAGCAATACCAGAGCAGAACTTAACTCGGTGACATGGAATAAGGAACACTAAGCATGCTTGACGCATGATTAAGATCCAGAATATGAATTGGCACACAGGTTAAGATCCACATAAAATGTTCTAGCAAAAAATTGAAAAGGAAAGAATGTTAGAATTTAGCCATTCATGACAACTTCCCCACCACCATATCCTAAAAGGCAAGAATAGAAGAAAAGAAACTCGACATGTCAATAATACCTCATGAAATATAGGAACTTAAACTGACTGCAAGATCTACCTGTTTCCAGAAAGAGAGACCCCTCTAAGCCTTTCAAGAAGTCTTTCTCTAGCAAGCAGCACAGAACCAGGAAGCCTTTCATTTGACAAAATATCAGGTCTCCTTACACTGCTCAGAGGGTGCATATTCATGCTATTGCCAGAAGCAGAAGTACCTTGCCCCACCCAATTTGACACACGTTCCTAAACCATGCCAAAGGAAACGCAAGGATAAACATTTTATTTTCATGACATACTATATAATAATTGCGTAGATGGAGGATCTCTACTACAAAAAGATGCAGTGAAGTTAAAAGGTTGGAGAATTAGGAAAGCAATAGAAATGCATACATAACCGAATGGATTGGTAGATAGTTAGACATGCAACAACAGTTGCATACATCTAGCAGAAATGCACAGATTTCAAATCCCTAAGGAATCTATTTTGTTCCAAGAAACAACAAGACTTCAATTGTCAAAAATGTATAATTGAAAGCATATTACCATTCCCATTAATAAGCTTAGCTAGCCTTTCACCTTGTTTCCCCATTCCTTCTCGCATATACTGATGTAGGTAAACTGCCGCCCAAACTGCCTGTCATGGACAGGCCTATCCAATTATATTACAATGGACTTCCCTATAGGATGAAATACAAAGCCTAAATTCTCCCCCTACTAAATTCATTAAATTATAACGCGCCTCAACAGTTTTGAATTAAAATGTATCTGCACAAGCATAGATCTATCACTTTCCAGCTCAGTAGTGAATTGAAGAACTGTCCATCCTAACTTTAAGTGATTAATAAATTTAAGTTAGAGAAGGCACATAAACCTGTCCAAATTAAATTTGAACCGGAAAACCACCACCAATAACAAAGTGGTCCAGAAGCTCAAAGAAGGCCCAGAACAGTGTCAGGATTCCTTTAAATTGATCCAGCAGATCACATCTATCTATGTGCTGTCTGAATTCACCTTTTCTTTCATAACAGGCTAAAGACAGAACATAGTCACTTTAATTTTAGATATTATGCATCCTTTGGCTGTTTGGGAAGAAATTCAGCCATAACCAAGGCCAAGGGATTAGAATTCAAAATTTATCCACAAGTACGCTTTCCATTTCCATCATTATCCTCACTTAACAACGGAATTCTAATTTTCAAAGGAAAGAAAGAAAACCGCTCTACATCTTCTCGATTATTCCTCCTGTACTCATACTCGCCAGAACTCCTTCGCCGACACTAAAACCAACCAAAAGTTCAAGAAAGTCGTGTTGCAATGTCTGAATTTTGACAACATTTTGTCGCCTGAAAGCATGCCTAATGGCTAATGCTAATATAGTTATATTAAATGCCTCTGAATTCACCTTTTCGGGCCTCACTGGAAGAAACAAATGCCAAGATCCCACCTATCTCTTGTCTTTGCATTCCCAGGAATATCCTACCCAGTAATCCCCTTCCCATCTAAAAAAGCGAGAACTAGAACTAATTGAGGCACCTCCACCTGAAAACACGTCCCCTTTTGGTCAAATTAACCCACACCACCCTCAGCAATCCAAACCGAATACCCCAAAAAAACCCTCAATTAAGAATCGACGGCCTTACAGAGTGGGAGCCCCGGAGGCGCACGTGCGGGGACCGCCGGAGGGGTCGCAGCCGTCCAAGTCATGCCTGTGGGCGTGATGGTGGCGGCGAGGGTGGAGGCTCCGATCGGGGAAGTGATCGAACCCTAACCCCTGATCGGCCGTCGAAGTCGCTGCCGCCGCCGCCGCCGCCGAAGCCGAACCGCGGTGGAGGCGAGATCTCCTGCTGTAGAAGAGCTCCGCAGCGTTCGTCATGCAAAAGCGCGCGCTGGGGAACTGAAATCCGGCGAAGCCAAGCGGAAGAGGTCGCCGGCGTAGTAGGCTCTCCACCTGCGGATTTGGCGGTGCTCGTGCAAGAGAAATTTCGGAGATGGCGAGTTGCGAAATCCAAATTCGCTGAACTTTAGTTCGGTGATGTAAAGGAAATATTTAAAAAAATCTGCAAAAAACTGCTTTTTTCTTTTATAGCTTATTCTGATCTATTATCGACATAAGAAATGATTTGTATATATTACCGTTTAATGGATGATATGTAAATTGCACCTTCGGGTAAAGTCTTGTAACCGGGAAATACTTGGACAAGTGAGTCACAAGAAGGGCAGCTTGCCAAGCAGTAGGATTTTCACCCACCTCTTTTCACCGTAAGCACGATAAGCTATTATACCTACCTATCCGATAGTAGTTAGATCTAAAGACATGATGTGGTTAAAATTATTGAAGTTAATGAAAAATATTTTCCTTACCAACAATAATTTGTATCATCTATGAAAATATTTTTTGTTTATTCATTTATAAGCAATATGAGTAATTATTTTAAACACTATCTTGTTTAAAAATATAGTCTTATTTTTAAATATTTTTGTGACTAATAATAATATTTTTCATTTATTCATAATATAAATAATAATTTTTAGAAGAATAGTTCCAAATCATTAACTTTTGTAGTCTTCTATTTTCCAAGTATAGGTTTCAATCATATGCCCTATATGTAGATTAGGAAAATTCCAAATAAAGGCCTCTTAAATGATAACTTGCAATTGATCTTATTTCAAATAAAGGTTTAAAATGCTTTCATTTTCAAAAACAAGCATGAAGTAGCCATATTAGTCTTAAATAATGGCCTAACCTCATTGGCTAGTCAATGGCATTTTCGTCATTTTTTTGTTATTTTTTTCTTAGGAAATTGATATAAATAGTTCGTGAACTTTGGTCCAATGTGTAATTTGATCATTGAACTTTTAATTTATTCAATGTAATTCATGAACTTTAACCTAATGTGCAATGTGATCATTGAATTTTTAATTTGTTCAACGTAGTCCTTAAACCTTTTGTGCATGTTCAATCCAGTCTTTGAACTGTGTAAAACTAATCATATAATTATTTAACACTAGAGACTTTATTTAATATTTTCACACAATTTAGGGATTGAATTGAATATATACCAAAAGCTCAAAGACTATATTGAAAAAATTAAAAGTTCAGAGACTACATTACACATTAAGTTAAAGTTTATAGACCACATTGAACAAATCAAAAGTGACCAAACTACACATTAAATTTAAGTTCAAGTTCTATTTGTGTCGTTATCCATTTTTTCTTCTTCTTTTTTTTTTTTTATTTTTTATTTCCAAAAAAGATAGAAGTGCTAAAATTTTAAAAATTTGGACCAACCCTCTACTACCTATGGTAGTCACTCCATCGTCGGTGGGACGTCAGCCATGGTAGGCGAGGTCACCGGTGCCTCGATGAGGGCTTGCAACCTTGCCCACCATGGCCATTAAATGGCAATCATAGGTGAGAGGGCCTTTTTTTCAATTATTTGTGTTTTTTCTTTTAATTTTTATTTTTTTCTTTTTTTTTCTTTTTTGAGTTTGTTTTTTATCGAAAGAAAAAAATAGAAAAAGGAAAAAATAAAGAATGGAGGAAAGAAAAGAGAGAATAAATGATGGAAATGCCCTCGACTAGTGGGTGAGAGAAGTTCATATCAGGTCCTTATTGGAAAAAATAATGGTATTTGAGATCTTCATTTGGAATTTTCCCAATATTAATATGGTCATGTTCTGATTCGATATATAGAGATTTTTTTTTGGTGGCAAATATTCTTATCGTCGATTGGTCAATTATAAGTAAAGCAAATGCAAGCCCAAACCAGGAACAGTGGACGCGACCGTATCATATCGTGTCTCTGCTTAGGCTAAAATGACCGTTGAGGCCAAAGCGAGCGGCCTTCCCTTATAACGGCTACTTTCAAGAAACGAAGAACGAAACGCCATTTCATTTCTTCAAACTTCGGAGACATCCTGCGAAAATTCCTTTGCTTTTCGGTCGCCCCATTCGATCCCTAATCTGCCTTGAGTTCTTCGCTTCGGATTCTGGGTCTGCTCTGCGCTCGCAATCTTTTGCCGGATTCGAGGAAAACCAAGCATGGACTTGGGATGTTTCGACATGGGTTGCATTTCGGTCTCGGACAAGCAAGATGCCGATCGTTGTCCCGATTCGGAAGAGAAGGAAGGCACCCCACTCCCAGTTGAGATCAAGAAATCGGCCTCGAAATCCGGAAAGGTGAGGCTTTTCATATTGCAGTAAGGGTTTATGGGTTGCGATTTCGAGATTTACGGGTTTGGGATCGAAAAATTGCTCGCTTCGAGTTTTGATTATCTCTGTGGTCGAGGGGTGTGCTAAGCGAGCGAAACCCAGAAAGTAGTTTGGCGTAATTTTAGGTTTTGTTATCATAGTGTGTACTGTAGTGGGGATTTCGCTGAGTGGATGTCTCCTTTGGATCTGGGTACTGCATTTGGTGTTTGTTCCATAGGTTATGTGATTCTTTGTGTTCGAAGTTCAAACTTTGACCTCAAAAGGTTTTGACAAACGGAGAGATTAGAATATGATCATACTCTTGAAATCTCGAACGAAGGTTGCCCTCGCAATGAATCTTTTACCACCCACTTTTCCTTCAAGTGAGGCTTCTATGCTAATTGAGTTTTGTTTACTTGTCTCATTTGCTTCCCACGGAAAAAATGCTTTGTTGGACTAATTTGACACATTCTGAGTGTTAAGACATAATGTGTTAGTAGTCCCATGTTCAAAGCTTCAGGCTTCATTCAACTTGAAGGGATAAATAAGCAAGAAAATTCTTCTAAGATGGGGGAAAGTGGTCCGGTCGTATCCTATTTCAGATTGACCCTCAAATCTCAGATTTCATTTAATAAGGATCTTCTCTCAGTTCCTTTCATTGCTTTTATCTGATAATTTGATGATGATCAAATACTTAATGCAGAATAAACTGTTGAAGGAAACTAGGCAATCAATAACAGCCCTCAACAGATTCACTTCACAGATTAAGAAGCCTTCACACCGTAAGACTTCTCCTATCAATTGGTTTCCACGCAAGAAGGTGGACTCCTACTTAGAGAGGAAGATAAAAATGCTTCAGGTAATATTCATCCTGTATTTCTCCCGGTTATGCATCACCTTTCAATGGAATTTCCACTGAGTAGATTTAATTCAGGAAAGAGATGGCATGAACTTAAGTCTTGATCAGACTTTAGATGATGCAAATCCACATTACTCGAGGGTACTTCGAGAAAAGATGGCGGCAAGAGAGGCTGCACACCGGGCAATGGAGGCTCGAAAAGCTGCATTGGTGGAAGCATCTTGGAGTCGAATACTACAAGCAGCCAGGTAAGAAGTTTAAACGCTTGGATGTGTCGATTATATTTTGTGGTACTGAGAAGGGCATCTGTCAAGCTATAAAACTAGTGCTTTGGGAAATGGAAATAAAATAATAGCAGTTAATTTGTGCAAATAAAATAATAGGAGTCGAATACTACAAGCAGCCAGGTAAGAAGTTTAAACGCTTGGATGTGTCGATTATATTTTGTGGTACTGAGAAGGGCACCTGTCAAGCTATAAAACTAGTGCTTTGGGAAATGGAAATAAAATAATAGGAGTCGAATACTACAAGCAGCCAGGTAAGAAGTTCAAACGCTTGGATGTGTCGATTATATTTTGTGGTACTGAGAAGGGCATCTGTCAAGCTATAAAACTAGTGCTTTGGGAAATGGAAATAAAATAATAGCTGTTAATTTGTGCAACTTCAGTGATAGGTGACATCATTTTACTGGCTTTTGACGCATTTGGGGTACTTGTTTACTGCATTATATTCAGCTTGGGAACCCATAAGGCTTTCAGGACCCTGTTCTTATTCCATTGCAACTGGCTCAATGACTCATTGCTTCATTTTTGTTTACAGGATTCAGAGTAAAGAAGCAGAATCTTTGTTGCAGACAGCAGAGAAGAATGCTGGTGAAGCTTTTGAAGCAGCAATAGCTGTGGGAGTGATCATGTACAATACACCAAATTGCCCTCGGCAATCTACAAAAATTCAAGCTTCTTCTGTAAATGGAGGAGGTTCTACTACTCATACTGTTACGGCCTCTTTTGAAACTGCATTTGAGGTAGACAGAGAAGTGGCAGCAGCTGTGAAAAGTGCATTTGTTAGGCTTGCCAATTGCCCATCATTCAGTAAAGATGAATTCAGGGACTTGCTGCAAAAGATCAGCCAGAACCCAGACACAGGTGAGAATAATCAGGAATCAAAGGAATTTTCATTAGAATACGATTCGGAATCAGGATCAGATTTCGAAACAGCGTCACAGAAGAATGCTACTAGCTCTCCAGATTTGTACCCTAGCAAGCCACATGATGGAACAAGACAGAGGAAAAACAAAAGGAGGCAGTCCTTGGAAAAGCTCACTATGGCAAAGTTGGTGGACATGATGGTTGAGAGACTCAAACGTTTGCAAGAAGAGGAACTTTCTTCTCTTGCCACTATAGTTGCAACCTGTGGTTTAAATGCCGCCTTAGCTGAAATCGAGAACAGTAAGGATCCTGGTGGTGCTGCTGGGTTTTCTAATGCTTCAGCCGTTTCTATCTCCAGAAGAATGTCCTCTTCAGGTGGTGCTGTTGGATTTTCCAATGCTTCAGCTGTTTCTATCTCCAGGAGAATGTCCTCTGCAGGTGCAGGATCCACCAAAAATTACGACCATCAAAGTTTTATAGATGCACAGGCGAGGAAGAACCAAGCAGCAGAACTGCCAAGTTTGGACAAATTCTTAGTCAAGCATAAGTCAAAGCTTGAAATAGAGGTAGAGAAGGCCAAGAGTAGGAAGAAGCTTGGAAATGAAACGGTGGGTCGTGCATGTCTAACTGGAGAGGTCAGCTCAGAAAATACTGGCACTTCAAATCATTCTTCAGAAAAGGATTGTGGAAATGCAGGTGTTAATGCACCTTCTTCCGGGTCTGTTCCTGACTTTGGAAGCATGCTAATCAAGCATTCTTCAAAACTCGAAAAGGAGATTAAAGAGATGAAAAAGAATCGTGGAAAAGAATATGAAGCAACTTTGAAGGGTAAAAATGGGGTCCTTGGTCTGGCCAAAGATGTTTCTGAAGTTCTAAGCTTAGATAAGGTTTTGGTGAAGCGTGTCTCGAGGCTGGAGAGGGAAGTTGAAGAAGCAAAGAACAGGAGGCAGAATCACTCGGTTGAAGGATGTGAAATGACTAGTTCAGAGAAAGAATCAGAAGAAGTCAATGTAAATTCAGTCCCAGATTGTAAATCTATTGTGAAGGAGAATCTGGATGTGAGCAATATTGCAGGTGTTAATGCACCTTCTTCCGAATCCGTTCCTGACTTTGGAAGCATGCTAATCAAGCATTCTTCAAAACTTGAAAAGGAAATTGAAGAGATGAAAAAGAATCGTGGAAAAGAATATGAGGCAACTTTGAAGGGTAAAAATGGGGTCCTTGGTCTGGCCAAAGATGTTTCTGAAGTTCCAAGCTTAGATAAGGTATTGGTGAAGCATGTCTCGAGGCTGGAGAGGGAAGTTGAAGAAGCGAGGAACAGGAGGCAGAATCACTTGGTTGGAGGATGTGAAATGACTAGTTCCGAGAAAGAATCAGAAGAAGTCGATGTAAATTCAGTCCCACATTGTACATCTATTGGGAAAGAGAATCTGGATGAGAGGAATATTGCAAGAGAAGATACAGAAGAAAGTCTAGACAAGATCCTAGTTAAGCCACTACACAGATTGGAGAGAGAAAAATTACAAGCATTATCCTCAAGAAGCAATTATGAGCATCAGAAGCACCAAAAGAAACAACATGGACATAATCTTGATGATTGTGAAAGTTTGGACAAAGTTTTGGTGAAACATGTCTCGAGACTAGAGAAGGAGAAGATGAGGACAAAGTCAGAGGAAGGGTTCTCCGTAAAAACGAGAAGTGATGCGTACTTACCAGTGAATGCTGAGGGGGGCCTGCACCAAATCTTGGTTAAACATAGATCAAGGCTAGAGAGGGAGAAGACTGCTGCTGCTACACAACAAGAACAAAATAATGGTCATGTAGCCCGAAGAGAAGCAAGGGAAAGGGAGCTTCATGAAGCATGGGGAGGTCTGAGTTTAGAGAATTCAATGAAGCTGCACCTCTCGAAACTCGAACGAGAAAAGGCAAGTCGTTGCTCTTTTTTAATTTTGACGTTCCCCATTGCACTAGAGAAGAGAATATGGACAATTTCAATAAATACCATCTCTCTCATTCTTTAATGTCTGTTTCTCTCTGTAGGCGGCATGGATTAAGGCTGAAGAGGAGGAAAGAAAAAGGGCTCTGCAGGAGTCATAACCTTCGTCGAATTCAAACATTTCAGAGGGATTTTCTAGCTATAAATGTAAAGACAAAGCTAGGAAAAGATTTAAACTTCAAGCGTATCTTGTACCCAGGATGTGTTGGCATTGTTGTGTGATTTCTATGTACAGTATACTGTTGACATGAGTTCTTTTGACAGTCAATGTTAAAGGACCATTTTAGTTTCCCAACGACTCAATATCGCATGAGTAATCGTGACAATTTTTAGGCCTGAGATCACCGAGATCACCGAGAAGCGAATCCAGGAAAGAGGAAAGAAAAGTTGGTGTAAAAACGAGTCTGGAGACATACTCTAGATCACTGTTGGCTTTGACCTCCTTCAATCCGATCAGAAAATTATCTTGGTGCTTCTGCACAGTAAATTTTTGAAATTACAGAATCATTCCCTTAAGGTGTATTTCAATTAGCAAGCTGATACAAAAGATGAATTTATAGAAACTTAAAACCTCAAAAGAAAAGGAAAAAGAAAAAGAACTATGGTATTTTTGGGATAGATGAACAGCACAGCCGAGGTAGAGAGAGGGACAGATCTATAATCCTTTAAAAAAAGAAGGATTTTCAGATAATATCTCCTTACATTTTTTCGTAATTTATATAGTAAATTTAAAGATTTCACTATCCACAATATGCTACTACTATTCACGCTTTTCTCATTCGATGGCGGAAGAGATTTTTAGAAACACAGAGCAGAGATTTTTTTATTTTTTTTTGGCTGAGCCGCCGTATACGAACGCAGGTCAGAGTCAACCTTCAAACGCTTTTTGGGGAGTAAAGCTCACGACGAATGCGTGCTTCTTGCCTGCCACTGCCCCTGCCCCTGCCATCACCTTCCTCTTCGACTCTGAAAAGTCTTCAGTTTTCTAAAGCGACCGAAAACCATAAAACAAAAGTTATGGAAAGTCTTCAGTTTTGATCTGTCAAGGTCTGAATTTTAAGCTCGTCTACAGTCTTGTTGACCCCCGTATTAGACGCTCTCTCTCTCCCCCCTCACTCCACAGCAGAAGCGTCCTTTGCGCTCTCTCTCTCTCTCTCTCTCTCTCTCTCCTCCCTCTGTCTCTCTTTCTCACACACACGGAAACACCAGTTCTTGTTTTGCTGCAAATTTTCAATATTCTCTGTCTCTGCAAAATGGGTCTGATCTCTCTCTACTGTTTACTCCTTCCCATCTTCTTGTCTCTGAGCCCAGCACTCTCAACCAACTCGGAAGGTACTCTCATTCTACTCACTCGCCATCATGCCTCGGCTCTCAAATTTGCAATTTTATGAATTTCCAGTCATTCTGGTGGCTCTTTAATTCCCAAAAGGAAGCACCTTGGAATCTCTCCCCTACCTTAATTTCGATCTCAAACAAAATTCTTATTCTGGGTCTCGTTGTTTCTTTCTTGCTCTTTTGTTTTTCTTGAAGGAAATGCTTTGCATGCTTTGAGAACCAGACTCTCAGATCCGAACAACGTGCTTCAGAGCTGGGATCCGACTCTGGTCAATCCCTGCACTTGGTTCCATATCACTTGCGACTCCAACAATCATGTGATTAGATTGTAAGTATTTCTAGTTCCATTACCCTTTGCTGCTCTTGGGTTTTCTTTTCTTGCCATTCCCTGCTTTAATTGTGAATTCTACAAATTGATAATTGTTTTGAATTACTATCAGGGATTTGGGTAATTCTAATGTCTCTGGGACTTTAGGGCCCGAGCTTGGCCAGCTCAAGCATCTGAAATACTTGTATGTCATCCCTCTCTCTTGTCTCTCTTTCATCTAAATGTGCTTTGTGTTATGTTTGATGAGCTTGAGTGATCTTGTGCAAGATTTATGGATTCTGAATGAACGGAGGCACTTTATTTTTTAATTATTGTAATTTCATGGAGTAAATATGTGTATTTTATGGGAATATGGTGCAGGGAGCTTTACATGAATAATCTGGTGGGGAAAATTCCAAAAGAGTTGGGTAATTTGAAGAAACTGGTTAGCATGGATTTGTATGGCAACAAATTGGAAGGACAGATACCAAAGGCCTTTGCTAAGCTGAAGTCACTTAGATTTCTGTGAGTTTCTTTATCTTGATTGACTGTTGCTTTCTTGTGTCTTGAATTTCAATATTGAGTAACTCCTTGATATTTTATTTCCATGATTGTGGTTCAGCCGTCTCAACAACAATAAGCTCACAGGACTGATACCGAGGGAACTCACCACCCTCTCTAACCTCAAAGTCCTGTAAGTAGAAAAATCAAACTTACCATTGTGATGCTGAAGTTCCGATGTTATGTCCATGTAGAGTTTCTCCCTAATCTCTCACCTTTTGCAGTGATGTTTCTAACAATGATCTCTGTGGAACAATTCCTGTTGATGGTCCATTCGCCAGTTTCCCAATGGAAAGGTGTGATGACTTAATTTTTTTCATTTATCTTATACGTGGTAGGGCATATTAATTTCCTGACAGGGCTGGAAAAACAGAACTTTAGTGGTGCAAGTGCTCTGATCTTGCTCAGTACTAGCGCGAATTTATGAATGGCATCTTTTCCTTTGGATCATGAAGTAGATTAGTCGGTTAATTGACAATCTTATTCAGCATCAACTAATCAGACATATTCGAACTTGTAGCTTGTTGCAATCATGTGAAGTGGTTCATTTTAGCAGCATGCATGATCTGCTGGCTTAGTTTAGTTTCTGGTGACAAATTTATAGGGCAAAGATAATCACAAAGAAGGCCCCTTTGTTTTCCCAGAAAGAGGAAAGGAACCATAACTGGTTATTTCAAGTGCTTTGCTTGTTTAGTCTTTTCTTTGTCAATGAAAAGATGAAAGGGGTAAAAACTGCAAGCTGTTGTTTGATTTTCGCAATAAATCTCAAGCATTCCTGTGATATCAATGTTGACCTTAGTATTCCCCCTACTGATAGGGATATTTAATGATAGCTGCAAGATGACAAATTCATCCTTGATGGATTGCTTCTTGTCGACTTTGTTGCTAACTTGCATACTAGTGTTGCCGTGTATGATTCCGTTACTGTGATTTCAGGCACTAATGAGCTCATGTCTTTGTTTCAGCTTTGAGAACAACCGGCTCAATGGACCGGAGCTGCAAGGACTGGTGCCATACGACTTTGGATGCTGATGAAGGCTGCCTTGCTTGCTGGAACATCACATCCAGGACTCTGGATTTAAGCTGGCCATTGTGGCCATTAGAAATTCGTTAAGCTCAGTCAATCTCAGAGACATATACAGCAACACTATGATAGGCGTGTTAATAGCCAGAAGTCGGAACGTACCTGCAAGTTAGCAGAATAAAAGTATCAGCCCTTGGTAATGTATTATGACATTGAGGCACCGCGTGAATTCTAACACTTCATACGGGGCAGTATGTTGGGTAACTACAGCAATCCTTTCATGTAGTTGCAGTAACGGCAGTAAGAGCAAGAACTTTTCTCTGATCTAATCATACATCTCACGGAATGGCATTAACAATGTTGGTAAAAATCTCCTGGAAACAAAATATAGATAAAAATTTCAGACTGCTACTCTTTTCAAACGCAAGGAAGCTCGCATTTGGGTAAATTTTATCAGTTTTGCGCAAATGTGGAAACTTCTATTTTTCCATTTTATGCACACAATTTGACTAGAGAGAGAGAGAGAGAGAGAGAGAGAGAGAGAGGGGGGGGGAATGCTGAAGCTCTTTAACGATCGACTAGTATTCGTTTCTCAACGAGGATGAGTATGGTGAGGAGGAGAAGAAGAAGAAGCAGATGGACTGAAATTGCGATATTTGAATCGGTTATGGGACGTGGACGGTATTAGTCAAAGATTGAGGGGCCAATGCTGCAAAAAAGCGACCGGTCGTCGAGAGCATGTCGACGTGTGGGGACCGGGGACACGTGGCGGCGAGATAGTGGCCTGCATTGGACTCGTGTCGAGAAAGGGATGGCTCACCTAAACTGCCAGAAAAGGTTTTCTATTCGATTCCCATGCGTCTTGGACCCTCCGATGTCAGCACTACTCGCGCGCGTACAAGTGTTCGGTACTCGCCCCGGTCGGCACTCCACATCTTGGCGGTGGGTCTAGGTCAAACTTTTATAAATGTATGTGGTTTTGGATTTTTCCATAAGCTGTTAATATATTATCATATGGTAGGGAAAATATAAACTCGGTTGTATACGTGGATCATGATGTATAACGTGCCCTCAAATTCCAATGAATCATTAGTATAAAAAACAAAAAATCTCAAAAAATGTGACCGTATCGTATTTCAATATGCAGACTTTTGAGATTTTACCACATGACTTATAAAATAGGTATATGAAAGATTCATGGTTAGAGAAAACTATCAAAGACCATACCTTAATAACAATGGTAATTGTTGGTCTTAATAATATATGATGCTTTTTTTGGAAATTAAATAAAGTTTCCATTTCAGCATTTTTGCATCGGTTGCAGAATAAAATTCTAATAATCCTTTTGCCCATAATTTGTCTAAATTGATGCAAGAATTTTTAATTTTAAGTGTCTAATGCCAAAAAATATATAGAGAGAGAGAGTAAAAATCAATTTCCATACTCGAGCGAGTACACAAACAGTGAAGAGTGGCCACCACCTTCTTTAAAAAAAAACCAAGAAAAGAAAAGATCCAATTTTTCAAGCGCTCACGTTTCTTGCCTTCCTATATATTTGGCGATTTCTCCGTCTTCCCTCCCTCCCTCCCTCCCTTGCCCTCTCCCTCTCTTCTCTCTCTCAGCACCCACCCCCAAGAAGGAAACCCTTGAAAGAACCTAGGCGCAGTCGCAGTTTCTTGTACCAACAAGCCTCCTGCTCCTCCTCCTCCAACGAAAGTGGAAGCCCTTTTCGTCTTTTTTGTTTGATTCCCGAACTTCATCACCGTCATCTCCAAGAAAGATCGGAACCCAGAAGCAAAAAATGGCCGGCTTCCTCCGGAGGAAGAATCCCAGCCTCTTCTTGTCCCTCCACAGGCAAACGATCACGCATTTCGTGACCAAAGGGTACTCGATACCAAGAGCCTGCCATCTCCCCGAGAACGAACCGTCCGCCAGAGCTTACTTCCGTCCCCGTCGTTTCCCGAGAAAAGTGAGGGAATACCATCCCTCCCCGGCTTCCTTCTCCTCGTCGCCTGCTTCTTCTCGGGTCGGGTTCGTGAGTTGGTATCTGGGTATGGTCAAGTCTCGACCCATTTTCACCAAGAGCGTCACTTGTGGTCTTATTTACACGGCTGCTGATTTGTCCTCTCAGGTATGCTCTTTGCGTGCGCCCTTGCAATTGTGTGGATTCTCGGTAGAGTTTGAAAATGCCGTTTATGCTTCCCTGTATTTGTGGCTTGTCATGTTGGTGTTATGCTGAATTCTTGTTTTGATTGCTCGTTCCCCTGCCCATTGAGGTGGTTGATTGTGATTTCGATACTTCACTTTTATTGCTTGCAAGATGTCCTCCACTTAAATGAAATGAGTAACGATTGAGGAGCAAAAAATTGATCAAAAGAGCCAAAGAAAAGAGAAAGAAAGACCATTCGTTACAGTTGTTTGTAATCTTGCATTCTGTTGCTTATTTTCTTAACGAGCATTCTTGTCTTCAGACGATTGTAAAGTCATCTTCAGAACCTTATGATCTTGTGAGGACATTACGGATGGCTGGATATGGTTTGTTGATTTTGGGGCCATCGCTGCATTTTTGGTTCAATTGCATGTCGAGACATTTTCCAAAGCAAGATCTTGCGTCCACGTTGAAGAAAATGTTCATGGGGGAGGCACTTTATGGACCCGCTATGACCGTGGTTTTCTTTTGCGTGAATGCCGGTCTACAAGGTAATGAACATTTTCCATTGGATGTTTATCTAGCACTTCAATATCTCTTATCAGCCAAAAGATGATTATCATGGTAATAATGTTGTTAATGACTTATAAATGCTATTTAGAATTGATCATAAACTAGGCTCTTTTGCAAACCATTTGCATTGTTGAATTGCTGGTGAAAGTCTTATCAGCCTTTTTCTACTTTGGAGCACATAATCTATAACAAGATACACAATATGATGATAATAAGTCAAAAGAGCGTGAATTTTGGTGAAGCCTTCTATTTTGCGACATTGTGAAAGATTCTGTCCTGATTAATAAGAAATAAGAGGAGGAGGATGTGGCAAGTAAATTGATGAGATTTGATGGGCCATGGCACCGTCTTATCATATGCATTCTCGAGTTTTCTCCTGTCAGCAATAAGTATGGTAGCCCTGCAAATGTTGCTAACACAGACTGGGGATGAGAAACAGAATGCAAATAAATCTGGCTAGGGGTAGGCAAGTGAGTAGTTTACTGTAAAATGACTGTGCATCTGCTTTTCCACCACTTCTAGTCCAAGAGACTTTGGGAAACAGCAAACTATTGAAATAAGAGAACATAGCATCACAAAATGTACAGCTGTAATGTGCTTACTTGGTAGTGATTCCAAATTACTTCAAAATTTTAGAGCTAGGGAACCAATGGAAAGTGGGTTAAATGGCTATGTTTCTTTATGCCAGTTCTTAAAAGCAACTTTGCAAGCACTTGAAAAGGCAGAAATTTCCGAACATTGGTTTTCTTTTCTTCTGCTTGAATTGTATTGGACAGCTCTCTGAAAGGATTTCACTTAGAATACCAAATTTGAATTTATCATCGGTCAAGTTGTATTATTCAGTTGGATGGAAAAAAAAATGGCCTTTCCTTTGCAGATTCTTCACTTGAACTATGCTTTAAATTCTAACTGTAGACAGCAGAACTTTTCTTCTAAAAAAAGGTTATTGTGCTTAAGATAATTGTGCAGCATTGACATCTAAGACATTTCCATGATCCCCATATGCTCAGGTGAGAATGGGACACAGATTGTTGCTCGATTGAAGCGGGATTTGATTCCAACATTGGTTAGTGGAATTATGTACTGGCCCTTATGTGATTTCATCACGCTAAGATTTACCCCTGTTCATTTACAGGTATGACATTTCTTCTGCACTGTGTTATATTTCTCCTTTCACATCAAAATTTGGATTAAGTCACCATTTCCCGAATACTCAATTCTTGATCTTTCTATGAAACTTTTTCTTTTTTTGCTGTTTTTGTTTCATGCAGCCTCTCGTGAGCAACTCATTCTCATATATATGGACCATATATCTGACTTACATGGCTAGTTTACAGAAAGTGGATTCAACTGCTAAGCTAACTACAGAAGCTGCCATTTCTCCTCCACAATAGGCTCTGGATTTTATTTCATGTTATAGCCATCAGCAGGTTGTCCTTCGCAGTTTTTAGGACATTAGATGCAACAATGATATCTTCTATAGAGCAGAGAGCATATGGTTCAAGAGAAAAGGAACCACCCCGATTATTCTTCTAGTTTAAGGAATAACCCCATTGTCTAGCAGACTTTTCATCGTATTATTCAATTACTTGCATGAGATGTAATTAGCAGTTTAGTATCACAGGTTTCTGTAAAGCACTATTCAATGAAGTTGTTAGGGCATTTTTTTTCCTGAAAATTTGCTCTGGCTAGTGTAGTTCCATTCCTCATTTTTCTTGGCGCATATTGTTGGAAAAACTTGCCTTCAGAGCATATTGGCTTTATATATTTTATCGGTTTTATCTTATGATCATTGATCTGAAACTCGTGTAACATGTAGTGGTGCCTTGCATTGTAATCGCTCTTGAAAGTGCCGCGAGCTAACCAGTGCTGCAATGCCAAATACAAGGGAGGTCTTTCTCTGAGTGACAGGAGAGTTGGCCGAACGCTGCCAATTTAACGAACATTATCCGCATTACCTGGGGAAATTCGTGAATTTTTCAGTAGAGATTGAATTCATCAGCATGTTACTCTTGCTCTCGACGAGCTGCAAATATTCATAACCTCTTTTCTCACCCCATCGACATCCCTCTCCACATCGAAGAAATCACGGAATGTGTCCCTTCTGATGCTTCATCGGGACAACCTATTTTCAATTCGTAGTCAAGAAATAAACAATGATTCTGTTCACCGAATCAGAAGATTGTCATTACTCCCAAGGAAAGGAATCAAATTTTGCAAGCTTAGGGATAGTTCAAGTTACAACGCATGCAATTTGAAGAGATAGAAATCGGACAGAATAAGAATGACACGGTCAAATCTTGAGGAACAAAATTTTCACTAGCAGGGAAGAAAGATCGATTACACCAATTGCAACCATGCCGATCTGGCGTACATAGATTCTCTGCTGTATAATGTTCAACTGGTATATCCAATGGGGTATAAGGAAAGGCGAAGAACCATAAACAAATACAAAACACACCGATGTTTGCTAATTTCCTGACTATCCTGATTGTGCCCAGATATTTACATTTTCTACTTGGTTATTAATTAACAACAATGCCCTGCTTTTGACGACGAGAAGGAAGAGAAAAGGAAAAAGATAAAAGACAAGGAATTAGAAGACCAGAGCTAGTATGATCTCCACAGCATCTGGAACTAATCAGTTACTCCATTCGTCAAAGCCAGTAAACTCAATGCCAGACCAAAACTTTCTACCCAAACCTTAAAGGAAGAATAAAATCACCAAGCTCCATCATCGCTTAACAAAATTCTCAGCTCATATATACCAATCTCTCTTGCCGATGAACTTCTGACAACCAGGATCTGTATTCACCCACTGAAAGCACGTGAACAAATCTTCTCTAGCTGGACAGACCAATTTTCACCTAGTGTTTCAGGATTCAACTCCATTGCAGAACGTAAATCCAACACCGACGCACAGACAGAATTCACTGGACTCTGCACATTTCTCCTAGGTCCCATTCCACTTCTACAATTTACAATACGATCATCCCATCGTCCAGAATGCTGATATCCATGCTTAGACCCAGCTAGACTCATGCAAGGCCCAATCAACCTTTTCAAATACACGTCTACTGCATTATTCAAGAGGTTCGCACAGTTCACCGAGACCTTGATGCCCTCCATCTCCAGCTTGCTCTCCATGATGTTTCTCAAGGAACTTGTATCAGGTAGCTCGCTTCTGTTGAGGCAGGTCTCAGCATTGTACCTACCATACGGAGATGTGTTGAATATAGATTTACCTGTTCCACCAAAATTAACAGATATACCAAAAGGAGCGGTAACAGGGCTCCTGCTTTGAACACCCGGACTTCCGGCCAACTGCTCGACCTCTTCACCATCTTCCACTGATGCAATTTCTGCCGGAGGTTTACTACCAAGGGACTGTAACTCAGTTGGACTCTGTGGCTCTAGTGTTTTATGAACCAATGCCTCAGATGCAACAGTTTGAGGCTTCCCTAATGGCCCAAGAGGGCTTGGGCGGTCCTTGAATTTGCAACTACGATTGCCTAGAGACCTTATCTTGCGAGGTGAAGGAGGAAATGCAAAACCATGTAACGACTGGAGACCATTCTTTTGATGCCCTTTCACGGGTTCAACGCTGAGGTTAGCTCTATCATTTGCGCAGGGCGGAGATTGGGCGAGGCACGCATTTTTGAGGATTGACCTGATGAGTTGATTGTGAAGCGGGATTGTTTCCCTCCCAATCGTCTGCATGCACAGCCTATTAAACTCGGACTTGCTAATCGAGGAAGCAAACAACTTTTTCAGCTGATCAAAGTACTTCTCTGCTCGCTGATGCCCAATTCGACGGACAATCAATGCCTTCAACTCCAATGTATCGACCCGGCCGCACTGTTTGTTGTGCCCCATTCGCGTTCCCGAATCGCTCAATCACCAAACCAAGCTCAAGAGTCAAAATTCAGACTTTTCTTCTGCTCGAACTAATCATCCCAAATCTCAACCAAAAACCCTAATTCACAGTCAAGAATTCCGTCCCTACAAATCACCTAAACAGCAGCAACGAACTCACATCAGAATCATACGCATTGAGGGAAAAAAACCTCGAATCAAGAATCGAGTGACTACGAATAGCCTGAGCTAAACTCGAAAGCTGAACACGGAGAAGAAGCTATACAAGTGCAATCCAAACTGGGCATAAAAAATGGAAACTTGAAGTTACCCATGAAGTCAATGTCGACGATCGATTCCAGAAAAGACATTCGAAAAGAGCAGAGCAAAGCAAAGCCCAATTGGGGAAATCCCATTTCGAGCAAGAAATGAAAACCCTTTTTCCGATCGGGAGACGCACCTGAACAAAGGTCGCGAATTTTCGATTTGACCGCGAAATCGCGGGACTTGGGTAAGATGGATCGATTGATTTTGATGCGACAAGATGGGGATTGCAGTGGCCTTCTTGCTCTTTTGGTTTCGTGCTGGTGTTGTATTGTGTTGTGGGCTGGGGACAACAGCCCCGATTCGATCGAACGAGGATTGTCTTTGTTTGAGGATTGGGGAAGTGCTTGCGTCGTCGCTCCAAGTCTTGGACAATTCTTCTTAAAAGGGAAAAAAGAAAGAAAAAGAAAAGGCACACGTGCGCTATTTCGAGGGGTCGCGACGGATCCCGTGTGCGCCTGCGGCTGTCCCTCTCTTTTCATTTCTTTCTTCTTCTCTTAATTTTTTTTTTAAATACCACCAAAAACCCCAAATTATACTTCTTTAATTAATTTTATCCTAAACTTTTTTATATTATCAAAAACCCTAAACTATACCACTTTAGACAATTTTATCATAATTTTTTTCTCGTGCCATAAAAAATCTAAACTACACCACTTTAGTCAATTTTACTCTAAAATTTTTTTGTTCTACCAAAAATCTCACTTGAGATAATTTTACTCTGAAATTTTTCATGTATCACAAAAAAACCTCAAATTATGTTACTTGGAACACATTTATCATAACTAAAAGGCATTTTCATCTTTTTCTTTTCTTTTCTCTCTCTTCCCTTTGCCATGGCCAGTAAAGGGAAGCCGACGAAGGCCACCCTCGCCAACGATTGAGTCGAGCGAGAGCTACCCTCACCTAGCCTGACTCAGACGAGAGACGCCCTCACTCAACTCAGACGAGGGTTGCCCTCGTTTGCCCAAGGCAAGGGTCACCTCGCCTACTTAAGGCAAGGGCAGCCCTCACCCACTGCCACCGGCGGTGAGGGTGGCCCTCACTAGCTTCTTCCTATCGGCCATGACAGAGGAAAGAGAGAAAAAAGAAAGAAAAAAGACAAAAATGCTCATTAGTTAAAGAATTTTGGATAAATGTGTTCCAAGTGATATAATTTGAGATTTTTTTGTGACATAATAAAAGTTCGGTAAAATTGTCCAAAGTTGCATAGTTTATAAATTTTAATGGTACAAAAAAATGTTCAAGGTAAAATTGTTTCAAGTTGCATAATTTTGAGTTTTTGATGGCATGAAAAAAAGTTCAAAATAAAATTATTTAAAGTAGCATAGTTTGAGGTTTTTGATAGTATTTTCCCTTTTTTTTAATCTTGCTGGAAAATTAATATTGGAAAAAAATGAAAATGTGTTTTATGTTAGGCTTATAAGATCTTTTAATTACAAAAACATTATATAAAATTAATAAATAGAGTGTATCCGAATCAAAGGAAGCTATTATTGATCCGATAAAAGAGAATATGTCTTCTTGTAGGTATGAATCTTCACCGCTCTTCTCTACGATGATTGTGATGGATGTGTATTTTCTCCTTAACAATTTTGTGGAAATAGCATAAGAGTGACGATGGAATGCAAACATTTGAGAGATGTTATATTGAGGAAGTTATGATAGCAATTTTAAAAATATCAAATCTCAATCTTCCATTAATGTTTAAGATATAGATTCCATGTGTCTAATCAAATGTCACGAATATATTGCCCAAAATATATTTAATTAAATTGGGCTCATATCAAATCTTAAAGGGATATGTTCAGCAGAAGTCCTAAAACTTGTTAGGATAGTGCAATTGAGTCCTAAAACTTACAAAAAGTGTAATCGAGTCCTAAAACTTGTCGCGTTGGTTCATTTGAGTCCTTCCGTTAACACCGTTAACGGAAAAAAAAACTGACGTGGCATTTTAAATTATTTGTTAATGCTACATCAGCCTTTAAAATTATTATTTTATTCAATCTTATTTTAATTAAATTAAAAAACTGAAAAAGAAAACCTAAAATTTTATTTTAAAAAAATAACTGAAAAAAAAAAGGGAGAAGGGCAGGGGCTTCAGCCGCCGCCGCCGCCCATCGCCGGAAGAGCCAGCGCCGACGGCCCTGGGCAAGGGTGGCCGGCCCTCGCCCGCGCCCAGGTGAGGGCTGGCGACCCTCGCGGCGAGCGCGAGGGCGCCCAGATCTGGGCACGCCGGCCCTCACGGGGGCGGCGACCCGCGCGCGGCGCGAGGGCGCCCGGATCTCCGGGCACGCCGGCCCTCACGGGGGCGGCGACCCTCGCGGCGAGCGCGAGGGCGCCCGATCCGGGCACGCCGGCCCTCATGGGGAGCCGGCGACCCTCACGGCCGCGAGAGGGCGCCCGGATCCGGCACGCCGACCCTCATCGGGGCCGGCGACCATCACCCACCCCAGGCAGGCGTCGCAAGCCCCGGGCGAGGGCCGACGACCGTCGCCGAGCCCGGGCGAGCCTCGCCCGGGGCGGGCGATGGTCGCCGACCCCCGTGAGGCCGGCGTGCCCGATCCGGGGCACCCTCGCGCTCGCCGCGAGGGTCGCCGGCCCTCACTGTGCCGGCGAGGACTCCCCCTCGCCGGCCCCGGCCCTTCCGGCGTGGGCGGCGGCGGCGGCGAAGGAGTCCTCGCCGGCAATTTTTTTTTTTTTCCAGTTTTGTTTTTTAATAAAAAAATTGGTTTTTGTTTTTTAATCTAATTTAAAAAGAATTGAATAAAAAAAAGCCACGTGGAAAATAAAAATTACTTTAAAATGCCACATGGAAAATAAAATTAAAAATTAAAATGCCACGTCGGCATTCCCGTTAGTCTAAATTGACGGTGTTAACGGAAGGACTCAAATGAACCAATATGACAAGTTTTAGGACTCGATTGCACTTTTTGTAAGTTTTAGGACTTAATTGCACTATCCTGACAAGTTTTAGGACTTCTACTGAACATATCCCAATCTTAAATAATAAACCAATAAGTTACATATATGGATTGGACTTTGTCAAGTCCGAATTTCAAAATCATTTCTTGAGCAAGTAACTGCTAAAAAAATTTAGTTTTTTGATAAATGATTAAGAATTTCATTTGTCTCTCTTTAACTTTCATGTTCGATTCGAGTTTTCGTCTAAGATTTTATCGATTAGGTAGAAGTATTACTTTGGGTCTACTCTCGTTATATCTTCCACCACTATCGTCGATGAAGAGTAGATGGGTAGACTATCACAGGGCCTCTTGATATGAAAGAAAATAACACATTTAATGTTATTAAGTAACTATCGTCGATCTTTAGATTTATTCTGTCTCTATGTCATGTTCACAGACATTACGGCCCATTATTTATATCGAGAGACAATAACATGCACTCAGTTTCGTGAGTCAAATCAACATATTGACTCTTTGGCAAAGTACACATATTTTATGTGCACGACCTCCTTATAGTTGATGTCAACTCATAATTTCTTGCTATTTTTCAGTTCATGTGTACCTATTTCGTCATGAATAGTCGTGGCTACTAGTTATATTGTTGTGTTTTTTACCTAAGAATTTTTCTATTTTAATTTGACGCAACTCACTTTTTGAGGAGGGAAAATAACGACTTTGATTGCATGCTACAAACACTCTACAATTGCAGATAAAAATAAACTACAATGATTTTAATTAGTATCTATGTGTGCTCGTATGGTCGAGCTAAAATCGACTCAGACTTGAGCAAAAAGCTTGGATTCGTTTATCCCATACAATTAGTTACTTCATATCCGTATATTACTTTTCAAGGAGGAAATTACCAAAGCAATTCTAAACTTATAAGTTCTAAACCTTTTGCATTTATACCAATTTAATCCATTTGATCAATTTTGGTTGGTTGGTGTTAATGTAGACGCCATCCACTAAAATTTTATTTGTTTTTTTTTCTTTTAACCCTTACGTAGCTTGCCACTAGTGAGGCTCACCTTCAATAGCATTAGTGAGGGGGCGAGGGTTAGCCCCACCATTGCAGGTGAGGTCGAGCAATTGGTGAGCCTCACTCGGCCATGGCTCAGCGAGGCCTAGCCTCTGACCGGTTACTGAATCGGCCAAGGGAAGAAGGAAAGGGGAAAAAAAATAGAAAGAGAAAGAAAAAAATGAATAAAATAAATCGAAAAAAATAAAAAATTGACATGTTAGAGTCCAATCAAAATTAGTTTGATGAATTGAATTGATGCAAATGCAAAATATTTAAAATTGAATTAGTACAACTATAATAAATTTAAGACCATTTTAATAATTTTCTCACTTTTCAAGTGGGACAAAGCACTTAAGCCAAACATATAGGAGTTGTTTTTTATATTGTTGGCAATAGTTTGTACCTAAATATTTTCATTTAATATTATAAGTAATATAAGGAATCACTTTCATGAATAATTTTTCAAAAATTATTCATTTGTTGCAAAACAAATGGATTATAAATTTCTTAATAAATTAATCAATTAAATGGGAAAAAAAAGATACGAGATTGGTTCCACGGCTTCATATAAAACACCTTAATTTCAAACTAAATATATACAATATAGCAAAGAGAAAAAAAAAGGATGAAAAGGAGTCTTTAAATGACAAATTCAAGTTTATAAAAACTAAAGGACTCTCACAAGAACATGGTTAATTGATTTTACTTGCACGATGGCCCAAAAAAGGACAAATTATCGTAGATTTGTGATTAAGTGTTTTTTTTCCCTTCGTGAAAAGAAAAAAAAAAAAAAGGAAACCCCAAAACACCGCCAAAGGCTGGTCAACTAGGGTTTTTGACCCGTTGCCCCTCTCTCTATATATATATATAAAGGAGCCTAGCTTCGCCTCTCATCCTTCTCACTTCTCGGCGATTCGTGCTCAGCTTGGTGGCGCTCTAGCTGTTGGCGATCGCTGAGTTCTCAGAAAAATTGGAAGGAGAAGGAGCAATGGGTCACTCTAATGTCTGGAATTCTCACCCCAAGAGCTACGGCCCTGGTTCCCGCGCATGGTAGCCCCCATCTTCCTCTCTGTTCTCTAGTTTTCGAAATCTTGATTGGAAAACCATTGCATCGTGCTTGTTCCTTTAGTGAGATAATTGTTTTGGCGTGATTGGTTCGGAATCAATATGATTTTTTCGTTTGAGTGGGTGTGGGAGGGCACGAGTTTGGATTTTGATTACTTTTGCTATTGATAGCCTGTTATGCGCATGTTTGCCGTTCTTGTTTTGGTATATGACCCCGTTAGATGCTGATATTCGGCGCGTTTTGATGATGGGTTTGGGGAGATTCTATTGTTTTATAAGCCTATTCAAGGGTTAAGTTGGTCTCTTGAACAGGCGCTTTTTTTTAAGTAATGTTCTGGAAACTGAGGAACGAATGGTCTTTCTTATTTTATGCTCTGGCCATGGTTATGGCGGGGGAGCAGCTGACGGTGTTTGTTTGATTGAATATAAATAATACATTCTTATTGGGTAGATTGGACATTGAACTATTAAATTCCCTAATGATGAACTTTCACTTGGGAATGAAGTACAACCGTGTCTTGATAAGTTTCATGGGATATTTGCTTGGTGCTCTGTGATCACGGGTACACTGTGGCGAGCCCTCAAATGTTGAACGGATACTTAGTTTCGACCAGTTGGCAGCATGTTCTAGTTTGTCTAGATACCGATGCGATATCGGTTGCTTGGAGTAATTTTGTGCATAGTAGCAATAGTTATACTGTGGTCTGTTTCAACCTTTCGTATACAGCTTATATATTCACTATGAATTTATCTGTTGGAACTAGTGGCTTCTTAGTATGTGAGGGTAGTGCTAGGAATTATATACAGAAGTTGTCAGCTGTATCGACGTGGGGCATTCTCTATCTAAAGAACTGCGGTTTCTTACAATTCTTTTGATTGAAGTGTCAAAGAGTGTTGGGTTGACAATCAGTAGTTGATTACTTGATAGACAATTTATGCAGCTCACAATAAAAGAACTCAAATCTGTGTTTTGTCGTGATTTGCAGTCGTGTGTGTGGGAATCCTCATGGTTTGATTAGGAAGTATGGACTCATGTGCTGCAGACAGTGCTTCCGCAGCAATGCCAAGGAGATTGGCTTCATCAAGGTAAACTTCAACTTTATTAACAAGTGTACTTTAAATGCTAATTAACCACGTACACTTTTTATGCAAATACTTGGTTTTCATTCGTGTTTCGTTTTGCAGTACCGCTGAAGAGCTAATACTCTCTGCCCCTGGCGAATTCCCCAGTGCAAGCACTCTCTTAGAGATCTAGGTTTGCCATAATTTTAAAGATGATTTTGTTTTGATGTCATTGTCGTTGGAGCCTACGGTAGACTCGAAATTTGTAAGGATCACCTATTTGAGTTCGTAAAACTTTAATTTTCTTGTTCATTTGCTTGCCCCCAAAACCCCTCTCCCCCAGTATTTGCACTTTGCGCTCTTTGATTATGATGATGCTACACTATTATCTGCAGTGGAAGCTGAGCTCTTAACGAATGGTGAGTTGTCTTAAGCTTCTAAGAATTGCCTATGGAATCTTTCATCATGTTGTGAGAGATTCATATTGAGCAGGGATTATCGAGGTACTTAAAAAATGGACAGCATCGTAGAGACTCTACTGTATGATTTGTTATAAACTAGCAAAGCCAGAATTTGTACTTTGGTTTTGTCTTTGTATGAATGCGTCGTCGCTAAGTGGGCCGGCAGTGTCCATGTTGGTTTCTTAAGACCCCTTGTTCTTAGCAGAAAAACTATGTCTTGTCCGATGGTAGTGTGGGGCTTAAGTGAGAAGCGAAAGCAGGGCGAAAGTCGTTTTCTTTCCCGTAAATTAATCACATGCCCGGTCAAGCAGTACATGTATTAGCTAGACACACCTGTTGCATAGTGGGGTGTCGGTTTGTCCCTTTTATAAAACTGATTAAAGGTGTGACCTTTAACCTCACAGCACGCCGCTCGAGAATTCCGAATGTTGCTTTCGCATGATGGTCACAACTCAACACTATCGTTTACTTTTTTTTCCTTTTTCCTTCTCAATCCCCGTAGAACCTGTCACTCGCGCCAGCTTTTCGGCAGCAACAGCGCAGACTTGGGTGTTTTTAACTAGTTTTGATTTGATTGGCTAGTTTTGATCTTGATCGTCGTAGCTCGCTACGCTTCGTTTCTAAGCAAACCCTTTATGTGCTTGATTGGTGCGGAGATCTTAGTCTCTCGCGAATTGCACTCTCAACAGTCGAAGGCAAGAAGGTGAATTAGTAAAGGAGCAACGCCGGAGACGTGTGCACTAGATGGTTAAACAAGCCAGTCATGTTCAAGCACCAATTGGTGTCGTATCCGTTAGGTGTTGCATCCTTTGAAAACTGGATGCCCGAACATCTAATGCAATTTGTGATTAAATCGGCTATTCTTTTATCTTGTTGAACCAAAACTTGCTTTTAAGTACGAAAGGAATAAAGGGGGAACTTAGGCATTCTTTTTGCTCCTGGGGACCATCTCAGAAGTGGAAACGGATGATTCTTAAATGGGTTATTGATTTGATCTATTAGTGGTGTTTATGAAGTGGAGGAAAGGTGCGTACTCGCTATCACCCGTGAAAGCCAGCTCTCCACTAAACTTCCATTCGGAACCTAATAAAATCGGTCAACCATGTTTAGCTTCGAAGTGATCCTTCCGAGCTAGACTTTGTACTAACTGTAGAACGATGTTGCTCTCTCTCAAGTCTGAACTCGAACAGAGTGTCGCAAAGCATGAATGTTCAAAACCCAATCCTCGTGATTCCTCCATCTGTTGAGGTGCAGCCCATAAGTTGTCAAATCTTCTTCGTTCTACTTGGATAAGAAAGAGAGAAAACAAAGCCGAAGAGAACCTAAAAGGATGAGCTCCTGCCGAGGGTAGACAACGAGCGAAGGTGTTGGGAACAAGCAACATGTGAGTTGACAAATGAGTGAAAGGGACATAAGATCTTAAATCAAGGGTGCATAGAGAGTGATGGAACAATTTGGGGAGATATTGGAAGACCGGTATGGCCAATCCTTTCTTTTGGGATCTCTCAGCTACGTGGCCTTTTCTTGCTGAGTTTCAAATCTTAATAGTTTCATATCGCCCTAAATTAAGGGAAGATTAAGGTTTGTTGGAAGATAGATTCACTAGACATCCGACGTCTCAACTTTAAACCTCTTTCTTTTAGCTTGAGCAATTTTTTTTTTTAAAGGTAAACATAGATTTAGAGCAATTGGCATTGACCCGTTTCCATGTTCTAACTCCACTAAAGAAAATTTAAATGAATGCATTGCCTCAATCTCTATCTCCTATATTCATAACTAATCAACTCGACAAGATTTTTGCTAGATGAATTCGAAGGAGGTAATTGCAATTCATCATTATATTTTCTTAAGTCATACTCACAAGTAACATCACGAATAGTTATTCACTTTTACCACGTATATTATTACTATTTAGTGATTAAGAAAAGGGTGGTTACCCCCTTTGACGTCACCATGTACTACTAGGGGAAAAGCTCATGGAGGGAGGAGGATGTCTAATGAAAGAGCGCAAAAAAAGTGATTACGGAATGATGGTGTGCAAATTCTAAAAGCGCTATGCCCATCACGCGTCCATATTGCGAATAATGTTTCGATTTGGTAATGGACAAGCATAGGCTAACCGGTGCGGCGGATAAAACACTCCCATCAAGGCACTAAACTAAATTAAAAAACCCCTTAATCCAGGCCAAAAAATATTGGTTAATTAATCAACTAAACAAAATACAAAGCCTCCCCTCCCAATGCCTCCCACAAAAAAAAAGAATTAACAAGAAAAACCACCGTTTCCCCCAAAGAAAAAGCCTCTCTCTCTCCTCTGTGCGACATACACTCTTCTGCACTCTCCCAAATCTTCCTCTTCACCTACTCCTCTCTCTCTCTCTCTCTTTGCGAGCCGAATCCAGTGCGGACCCGCCCGCGTTTCCTCCTTCCTCGCGAGATTTCTTGAATCTTTGACGTGTTCCCCTGTTCCAAGTTTCTTGATTTCTTGGAGTTTCTGGGTTCTTTTTCTCTTTTCAAGATTCTGGGCATAAAGGGTGCTGGGGTTTGTGGGAGGATGATAAACCCCCTTTTCTCTTTCTGCCAAGCCATGTGAGGGAAGATTTTCGAGGCTTTTTCCCTTCTCTAATGGTGGCTTCCATCTCCGAGAGCATCCACAAACCGCCCTCCTCGACCCCGACGTCAGCAGCAGCAGCAGCAACAACGCCGAGACCTCTGCGTTCTGGTCCCGAGAAGCACAATGCCAGAAGACCCAGATCAAAGCACGTCCCTTCCAGATACCTCTCTCCCTCTCCTTCGACATCCACCTCCACCTCCACCACCACCACGACGGCCACCACCGCGACTACGGCGACTTCGTCCTCTTCTAGCTCCAGGCGATTCGGTTCTCCGCTCATCTCTCGCTCCACGAACACCGCCCCTTTGCCCTGTACGGCCCCGAAGAGGTCTCAATCGGCGGACCGGCGGCGACCCAGTCCGAGCCGTCCTGTGACGCCCGGTCCACAGCACAATGCCGGCGAGCTCTCGGCTGCTGCCAAGCTTCTGGTCACTTCAACGAGGAGCTCGACCAGGAGCTTGTCTGTTTCTTTTCAGGGTGAGGCCTTTTCCCTTCCCATAAGTAAAGAAAAAGCGAATGCGGGTTCTGCACCCACAAGAAAAGCAACCCCCGAGAGAAAGAGGGCAACGCCAGTGAGGGATCGGGTTGAGAACCCGAAGCACGCAGATCAGCATCGGTGGCCTGGGAGGACCCGGCAAGCAAATCCGGATATGGAAGTCAATTTGTTGTCTAGGAGCATGGATTGGGGTAGTAATAGTATCGATGATGGGAAGAAGTTCGCTGGCTTCGGATCTGGCTTTGCAGGTAAGATATTAAGGCAATCATCAGTTGATGAGTGTAGGAGGGTTTCTTTTGATGGGAGATTGAGCCTGGATTTGGGTCACGCCGAGCTGATAAATGCGGTTTCTCAGAATGCTCACCCAGACACTAGTTCTATGAACGAATCCTCTGTGCCCTCTGAATTCACTGCTTCTGATACAGATAGCGTGTCTTCTGGTAGCACTTCTGGTGTGCAAGAATGTGGGAAGCTGAAAAGTGGGCCCCGGGGAATTGCCGGGTCTGCAAAATTTTGGCAAGAGACGAATAGCAGGTTAAGGCGATTGCAAGATCCCGGGTCGCCCTTTTCACCGAGCCCAGGATCAAGAATGTCTGCTCCAAGTAAATTAGTTCAATCGAAACGGTTTAGTAGCGAGAGTCCAATTGTGTCTCCTAGAACCTTGGCTTCTCCCACCCGGGGAGTCGCACGTCCTGCTTCCCCAAGTAAGCTTTGGGCTTCTTCAGTCTCCTCTCCATTGAGGGGGATGCAAAGTCCAACTCGGCCTAGACCCGGTTCTGGTGGCTTAAATAGTAACTCTAGCAGTAGTTGTGTGCCTTCGATTTTGAGTTTTTCTGTGGATATTCGGAGAGGGAAAATAGGGGAAGACCGGATTGGTGATGCGCACAGGTTGAGACTTCTTCACAACTGTTACCTACAATGGCGATTCGCAAATGCAAGGGCAGATGCTACACTTATTATTCAGAGGCAAAACGCAGAGGTAAACAGTTGGCTACCTCATCTTTAATGCCATTCCTTTTTGGGTCAAGATGTCTTGTGCTCGAGGTATTCTTGTTACCTATTTGTTTGGATAATAGTTTTTAGTTAGGCAAATATTGATGTCAGGGAATTACCTTATTCATGTCCATCTTAATATCCCTGGGTGTGAATGCTTAAACTTCCTTTCACTTCTTATATGTTCAATGCAAGTTCTTCATCCTGCCCTATTTCATGTTTATCTCATCGTTTTACAGTTTCCCCCAAAAATTTTCTTTACTGGTAGCTCTGGCTGAGGTTACTTGCAATATTCTTCTGGATGCATGTAATATTACCGTGACGGAGTCTTATTTTATGTTTCTCTGTCGTACCAGAAAGACCTCTGGGGTGCATGGATAACAATATCAGAACTACGTCACTCTGTCACTGTCAAAAGGATGAAGTTGCTCTTGCTGAAGCAAAGACTCAAGTTGACTTGTGTATTGAAGGGACAGGTCAGTTCGATGGTTTGTCGGTTGCATTTGGCTCTCTTAAATTTTCAGTCTGTCACTAGTTTTGGTTAGCAAGCTTCTGCAAATATGTCGATACTAGCTAATCTTACCTTTGGAAATCATTCTTTTAGTTTTTTGTCCAGAAAATAGAAGAAGTTGAAATTGGAGTGCATAAAGATAGAGCTAATAGTAATTGCGTGTCAATACATCCTTCAGTATCATGACTGTGTGTTTTTTTTTTTTTAACAAGCGCCAGACCGAGTGTTGTAAATAAGCCTACTTGTGACTGAGAAACTCACTATTGCCTTGTTGATCAGTACAACGTGGATGTTCTTGTTTGTTAGGACGAAACTAGAGGCTTCCACTGGGTTTACGTACCGGTCACATCATAATGAATGTCTCTGAGTATGATTTGAATGAGGCTGATCATTAATATAAATGAGGAGGTTAACACTTGACAGTGATATAGTGGTGATTTAGTATGCATGTGCCCGTTGAACTTGGGGCTTGGCAGTTTAATGTCTTAAATTTGTTAGCATTCTTGAAAAGCACAAGTGAACAATTGCTTAGCACTTTTACCAAGATGTGGGCATTCTCTATTTTTAGGTGCTTCCGTAATTGTGCATAATATTTGTTCAGAATTTTCTCTTTGCTCATTTGGATGAGAAATCTTGACATTTTGTATTCATTTCCTGAGAACTTCTGCTTCTCATGGTCATGACTAAGATTGAAAGAGAAGAAATTCACCTAACGTTAGAACATATAAAGTAATGAATGGCTGCATTTTCAGTAAGGCCAAGCAAAATGCATTATTAGTGTAGATGAACTTTAGCATCATTTTTCGCCATTTTTTGTGGCATGTCTTACATGATGATTATGCAAATACACATTTTCAATGGTCCTACAACTATTTCCTTTCATTAAATTAAACTTCTGAGGGTGAATGCAGATGACCTACTTGGACGAATGGTCTCTTCTAGAAAGAGATCACTCAAGTTCTTTGCTGGGGGCCACTGAAGCTTTGAGAGCAAGCACGCTTCGTCTTCCAATTGTTGGGAGTGCAACAGTATGCATTTTTTACTTTTCTCGTGTGGTATTATTTCAGAGTTTGCAGTTTGTTAACCATTGCAAAGACTTCCCTTCCCAACTTTGTATGTTTTCTTCCCATCAGGTTGATATGCAGAACCTGAAGGATGTCATTGGATCAGCTATATCTGTAATGCAGGGAATGGCATCCTCAATATATTCCCTCTCGTCAAAGGTAAGTTATCTCCGCATTAGTTTCTTGCTCCGTTGTTGCTTCTGTGATCTTGTGATTTGGGTAGTGCATCTTACTCTTTACAATATGAACTTGTCGCGGCTTCTCATTGAGGTTAAGTGTCATTAATTTTCATATTCCGCACCACCTTTCTTCACGGGCTAGGTGATGCACCATCTTCTTTGAATCAAAAAGCTTAATCCTTGTCACCAAACATAGGAGCCTGCATACTATTCTGGCAGTGAAATGAAGAATCTCTTGTCTACGGATAATTGATTGATGAGTTCTCACCTCACGCCAATCTTGTGGCTAAATCTCATATATAACAAGGGCACATCAGTGTCATTTCCTGCAGTATCATGCAGTCAAAAGTCTAAATAGGGCATCCCTGTTGCATATGGAGAACAGGGGTGTCTGGTGACTCCTTACATGCTGTGGCAGATGAGTTAAAGAATGCTTCCCAGGGTTAAAGGATAGATATACTCATCCAGTCAACTTCCGTTGCTAAACTTGTTAAGGAATCTAGCACAGCAAAAAAAATGTTATGAGGGCTCTAGTATGGTAAGGAATGAGAGTGATTAGACTTCTTGGGGTTTGTTCAATTTCTTTTATTAGGGGAGGCTATATAGCCTTAGGAGCAATGGAGAATGCATGATGTTTTGACATGTGCTGCTTTTGGCACGGAGTAGTTTATATTTCTGACTCAGGATTCTGGTTGGATTTATTGAGGATGTGAAGAGGTTCCATTTCAGAATCAGTTTAAGAAGTCGATTATCGCAAGATATCCGAGATAAACTAGCACAGTGCATCTGATTGTGGAGATCCATCTCGTTTAGTCCGTAAGATTGGCTTCACTAAAATCAACCCGGTTTGCTTCCTTGCAACTGTTTTATTTTGCCATATGTTTGGTAGCTTAAGGATCCCATTTTCTCCCTTCTTTTATCACTACCCTGTTTGTGGTCTGAGAAGATAATCAACCTCCTCTTTTGGGTCTTTGAGGTTTTTGTAGGTATGATCCTAACCTTCTAGAACATGCTCCTCCATACAAATATAGTTTTTAGAAAATAATTCAGGTAGGAAATTTACAGCTCCTCAAATTAATACTTGAGGCTTTTAGTTTGTCGGTGTAGATTTTTGCAAATGTGGGGGTTTAATTTCATCATAATATGAGGCGGTTGCCTTAATATTCTCTCTCACCGTTTGCTATTGTGTTTACTTCCATAGATCATATAAAATCGCTGTAGCAAGCTTAATGCCCTGTAAAATTTGTTTGTGACATTGTCCAGCACTCAATTGTCAGATCCTTGTTGTAAAAAATTGATCTTTTTTTAATATGTTCTGGTTGCTCTCGTCAATGTCTAAATGTAATTTCTTTCAGGTTGTAATGTTATCCTTTCTTGACCTTTTATTTCCGCTAAAAAGGACCATGAGTTAAACTTAGTTGTGTTTTCATGTGCTCATGTCTTGCTCTTTTACTATGTATTTGATTGACCATGTTTGTTGCAACAAGACAACTAAAATCATCTTATCTGACAGGTTGAGGAAATGAACTCCTTGGTAGCTGAACTAGTAGATGCCGCAGCAAAGGAACGGTTTTCCCTTGAGCGGTGTCGAGATTTATTGTCCAGCTTAGCAGCCCTGCAGGTAATGTTTCTCCTCTCTATTTCTCCTCTCTTCTCTCTGTTGGTAAATGATTCTACTCCAAAATCAATATGACCGGTTTGTAACTTGATATTTTCTTTTAGCAGGTAAAGGACTGTAGCTTGAGAACACATATACTGCAATCTAATCGTGTACCAATTTCCAGTAGCCTGACAACACGTGTGTAGATCTGACTGTTTTTGACTGCTCACCAATCTAACAATTACATCCTACCAATTCTTTTACTACGGATGGAGGCAGTTCAGCTTCTCATGTGATGCTCCCTGGAATCTATGTTAGTATTCTAGTGTCAATATGTTGTATCGAGTCTATTTTTGTTTCAGGAGGTAACTGACGACGGCATTCGTCTTTACTAATTAGCTGTGTATACTGGATGCTCCTTCGCGTTGAAGGGCCAAAAAAAAAAAATTGTATATAAGGATGATTCAATGGGCATTAGGTCATGGAGATTCTGGTCTCATCCTATGTTTTTACTTGCAAATGTTTGGTGTAACTACCATAGTTGTCATCCCTGATATGTTGGAATTCATAGATTCTAATGACTCTGGATGTGATTCGTGTATGCTGATGCAAAAGGCTAGGTATATTTCATCGATGTGCTTGGTCTAGCCAACTCGGAGGGTTTTGATGGCTCTCGCGAAGTTTCAAACTGTTTTTTTTTTCCTCTTTTTTTGTTCCCTTTTTCTCTTTACTTTTTCCTCATTTCCTGTAGTTTCAATCACCTGGTGTATGGGCACAGTTGTGGGGGCGAGTCTTTTAAATCTCAATATATGTAAGAGTCCAGAGAGACACGGGAAAGATTTGTTACATGATTTTTGTATGCAGGAATAGTCTGTTGTTAATTTTCCCAAAAGGCTACGCTGGACATTGAAATGTTTTTCCTTGGTGTAAGATTGTACATCTGTCATTTAAAATAAGGGCAATGAAATTTGAAGCTTATACAATACTATACTGGTCCATAGTATTTCGAGTGTACACAGGCGATGCTCTGTGAAAGTGAGCTTGAAGCATGTATATGTGCATATAGGAATACCTAAGAGAGATTCTAGCGAATCAGTCTGCTCCTGAAAGTGGTAGGAACTTCTGATCTTGAGCTGGAGCTACTGCTATTACAGTCTCAGGGAAAACTGACTTTCATCAGAGATCCAGGTCACAAGCTTCTGATTTTGCCTCTCCTCCGGACCACCAATCCCTTGTATATGCACTGACCTTAAGCATTTGATATTCTGTACTCTTTTGCCTGAGTGGTTGTTCTAGGAGAGATGCCGATACGGCTCCCCTGACTGGATTCACAGCCCTCCCTGCTGCTTCAAATGGTAGAATTTGAAAGAAAACCTGCCCGTGTAATATTTTCTCTACATTGGCATTTTGTACGGGAGGTACAAAAGAATTTGGCATCCAGTTTTTGACCCACTGACTGAGTATATCATGTCAGCTATAAGGAAAAAACTTTCCTAAGAAGTTTTTCTCGAGTCGCATAGACAGGCGATTTCGTATCTAGTTAAAGAATGAAGAAACTGTATTTAGTCGCTGTTCGGTTCTCGGGCAGGTTTCTAATGGGGACAAGGCACGCGTACGACCAAAGAACATGTCCCGTGACATAATGCGAAAAGGCTTCCATCTTTTATAACATAATGGGTGGTTGGTGTCCTGTCTCTCTCTCTCTTCCATATGCTTTGAAAGATGCTGCCCTGTTTTGTCCCCATCCGTATTGGGACGGTTCTGTCTTGTCTCGTTCGCAAGTTTAACCTCAGCCAAGAACCAAAACCCACGAAGTTGGTTTCAGCTAATTAAGCTAGAAGGGGTCGAAAATGGAACAAGGGGTGGTCCGAAAGCAGCTGCTCGTCCTGGTATCGCCCAACCAGGCAGGCCACCAAGGCTGCGATGGAGAAGAAGCTGCTCCCCCGGATTGATCTCGTACGAAAAACTCCCTCAACATGAGTAAATCAAAATTCTTATAAAAAGTTTTCCTAGATGGGCACGTGCACGGCATAGGCATAGCACGTGCATGCAATTTATTTCACATCGAACAAACCACCTACCATCTTGTTCTTGTGGTTTGGGTAGAAGTTCTAAATCTCTGCACGTCTCTCATCGTCGACTCGATCGATAAATTGATTGCGGCCCAATTCAAATTGCCATCGGTAATAAGGAAAATACGTAAGTTGATTTATTTAGAGAATTAACTTTCCATCTCGTTGTTTTGGCTTTCCTAAAGTACTTTGTTTAGTAAATACCTTTGGGCTAGGTCAAGTGCTCCTAGTAGTATTAGTAAGTAAATGTCATCTATCATGTAAAGATTTTGGAACCACTTGATGAAGTCTAATGATATTAAAATTAGTTGCATTTTGCTTTTGAGAAAAACCTAGTCTGTCATTCAGTATGAAGGTTCAAACAAATAACACAGAATAAAACTAAATTAGAACGTGTAGATTGTTCAAGGTCTCTCATTTTCCAATGATATGTCCTTATTCATAGCTAGGTTATGCTAACCTAAAGAAAGTAGTCGGAAAAATAAAGCATACAAAATGCCAATGTAGAGAAAATATCACACGCGCGGCATCATTCACGATTAATTTGAGGATTACAACCACCTTTTCTCTCGTATCACTGACATATGAGGCGGCTTGCATAAAATTTCCTTTACACCGGGGGCATCATATTGAAGCACTTCAGTTGCAGTCATGATGTAAATGGAAGATTGCTAGTTCGGAATATATTTGTCGCTGCAAGAAATTATGGACCTCGTAGTTCATGCATGATTTGTGCGATGCATATGCACGGATTAAAATGACGTACTTTGTACTCACTACTAGCGCACCAGAATAGATAGTAAAGTAGTCATAATACAGAGAATGAAAACTTCATTCTCCATACATATTTGATTTCTTCGTATAATTGCAGAAGTGCCATCGACGGCATCTGGCAACAGACCAGAAATGGCCATGAGATTGGTAGCTCCAACCATCTGCGGCCCGTTACACATCAAGCATGAACTGTTTGTAGCAGAATCCATCCCTCAAACCACCTGGTCTTTCATTTTCCCTTTCTCTTCTTTCGAAAAATAAAATGACTGAGCTCTCGAAAAGTACATTTCGTTTCTCCAGTGGACCCAAACGCCGCTGGATCTGGCGGCGAGATGTCTCCGGTGCCAGTAACATTTAGCTGATGCCACTATAGCGGTTTTAGCTACTTCAGCCTGCGCCAGAAACATTCAATCATTTTGATGACCTTATTCTGATGGCTGAAGGAAAAATTGTGTACCAAGGCCCTCGTGACCAAACTTTGAAGTTTTCTGAAAAGGATCGTGAATTCAGGTGCCCCGAAAGAAAAGGGATTGCCGATTTCCTTCAAGAGGCAGTAAACACCAAATAGATCGTGCATACAAGCTAGCTTCCTTCCCTATGTTGCCTATTCACAATGCAGGTTATATCTAGAAGAGACCAGGTACAACATCGGTAGCATTCTGAGCTACCGCAGTTATATATCAGTCGATGTGTCCTGTAAAAAGTTGAAGGAATCGGGTTGTGGGATGAAGCTAGATCAGTTGCTTTCAGACACGTTTGACAGGTCCACAAGCTACGAAGATTCTCTTTCTTTTGATGTGTACTCTCTGTCCCGATGGGAACTTCTTAGAGCATGCATGGCGAGGGAACTTCTTCTCACGAGGAGAAATTCGTTTATCTATGTTTTTGAATCAGTAACGGGTGAAAAATAAGCTCTCATCCATCTCGAGCAGCTTTTTATCATGTATATCTCTTCCAATTCCCGTGCCTATTGAAGTCCAAATTCTAAGACCAAATAGGATACTTTTAAATAAAGAATTTAATTCGATAGATAACAAAGATATCGGAAAATGGTTTTTTTAATGAATTCAAAGATCAGTATTATGAATACATGTACCAGCATGAAATTCATATATTTGTCTTGATAATGGTTAGACCATAGAATCTAATCGCTATCCTTCATTAAAATAAAAATCTAGCATCGAGATAGTGAAGTCATAGCTACCTCCTTTGGAGTAACCTCCGAAACTGAAGGATTGCATGCACAAAAGCTAGTGCAACAAAATAACTACACAAATCAACATCTTCACACCATTGGGAAACAATTGGATAGAAATGGATAAGGTATCCAATCTCTAACAAAAATGATTTATTTAATAGACTTCATAATTCGATAATCCCTAAGTCAATTAGTTGTATGATTACTCTTCCTTACAGGCGTTGTATGGTGTTGGTTGGGTCCGTATTCTAGATAATCCCTAAGTCAATTAATTATATATACTTAAAGGAATTATAGAAGTTGATTATTGTCATTTCTTCATGCAGTTTATTTTCGTTGCATGTATCACGATTATTACATTCTTGCGAACTTGGATGACAATATATGTTTGCGTAAAATCACAATAAATACAAGTGCAAATGCGAATTATAATTACTGAAATCTATCTCCAGTGATTGAGAAACCGACATAGGATGTATGAAAAGGTGGGATTATAGGAGAATTAAAGTTTAGAATCACATGACAACTGTAGCTTAATGACTTTTAAGTTTAAATTCTAGCCACACCCGTATTTTTCTATTGAGTGAGCCCATGGAATTTTAATAATCAATCTATCTTTTTGCCTTTTGAATTAGCTATTGGGAAATTTCTGTACGTTATCATAGGAACTGTCGGGCATTAGGGCATCTTGCTTCTCCATGAGCATGCAATTATATGTCATCTCCACTTATAATACTGAAGGATTCGAGTACATATGAAAGGGCACTTCCAAATAAATTGCATAAAGATGTTCCATTTGCTAATCTTAATCTAATAACTTTATAATGGCAAAAGGGTACACTTGGCCAAACGTTATTATGATGTTGTGACATAATACTTGTGTTCATCATTAAGCAGCAGTGGTCCTGCACCTGATAACTTAATGAATCGACACATGATGGTACCTCACTGAGGAGCATCAGAGCTTTGAGCCGAACATCCTGTTCTCTCTCTCTCTCTCTCTCTCTCTAAGCTTCTCTGCCTGTGATAATGATCATCTGCTGTTTTAATCTTATGCAACATGATGGCATTAAACCAAGAACTGATTTAGAGGGGGCAGAAGGCATCTTTCATGTATACCAGAAGGAACTGTAATAGAAGAAGAACAGAAGCAAACTAAGGGGTGTTGACTGTTCTTCACGGGTTTCCATACTTCATCTGCTCATTTATAACCGGACGAGTCTTTAGCTAGCCTAAGAGCCAACAGAAGAAAGTTCAGATGATGCAAAATCTTCCTTTTTACTTCAGAGGAAACAGCATATATTAAGTAAGGGTTAATGCACCATCCGCCGGTGGAACCGGGGGTGGAGTTTGAATTCAAGGCGGAATAAATTTGGAACTTTTCACTAATTGGTTGAGTTATAAAAAATAATTAGATTTGCTTACTTTGAAAAGGAAAAAGCTCTTCTTTCTTCTCTTTGTCTTTACTTCCACAATACATAATTTCCTATTTCTTTAAATAAAGTTGAATACTTTTACTCCTTTCACAAATAATTGAGACAAAGGACTAGGAACATCCTAAGCTTGGCCAGACAAAGTTACATTATACTAATAAAAAATTGACAAAATGGAATGAACATAAAAGCACTTGAAATAATGACATTTGGAATGATTGCTCCACTGGGCTTCTCTCAGAATTAAAAATCTCTAATTTACAAAAGAAAGTTGTCTAAAATTATCCATAAATCCTGTAATTGTTCACATAAACCTCTTTATTCGAAAGATAAATTCTTCTCTAAAGATTGTACACGGATCTCAAAATTGTTCACCAAAATAATTATGGTAGGCTAGAGAATTACCATTCCACATGAATCCTCTATTGACAGAAAATGTATATTAAGACATACATAAGAATAGAACTCGATTTTTTTTTCCCAGAGCAAAAAGTAAATTGTATCTTTTGGTAATATATTAATTGAGAGTCTTCTTTAAACATGCTCTTAATAAAAATACTAAGAAAACCCTGCTTTTATAAGTAAAGAATGAGAAAGGCGTCTCATATTTAATAAAAATATTAAATACATATTCTAACATTGACCATAATCAAGGATTGGCAACTTGACCAATCAGCTGGAAATTCACAAATCTTATTCCACCATTAGTGAAATTCAGGTTCCGCGGGTGGTGGATGGTACGATAACTCCACAAGTAAATCATAAAAAGGAAGGAGAAGAAGAAGAATCATCAAGACCAAAACTACATTTCTATACTTGTCTCCGTTAACACAGAAGCCATTTTCTTTTTAAGAACTCTTGTGCTACGACAGAACTTGGAGCAAGATCCTTGTACTTTGTAACTAGCTCTAATGACAACCCGAGGTCTTGATCTTGCTTTTGGGCTAATAACCCCACTCCACCAATTAACTGCAAAAAAAGGAAAAGTAAAGAAGGGAAAGTAATATAAGGGAGGCATCAGAAGCTTTTTCTATATTATAACTTCGGTGCTGATAATTTCCATCCTACTTTTTTGGATTACTTATTAATTTTAATGGCAAGTCCCGTGATTACTGTCTCTCTTTCTCCAGCAATCATTAGGAAATGGCAAAGATTATTTGCGCAGCCATTTCCACTTATTCTCTCTCCCCTTTTTTAATTATAAGTTGATAATTTGATGGGTGGGGGGGTTCACAGCTCATTCTCCTTTTCTTTCTTCAGCTATGCTTTCTTGATGTCTCCTTTCATTCCATTAATCGATCGATTGGGTCACGTATCTATCATATTTTAGCATAAAGTTCATTTAAGATCATTATCTTGAAAATTGCGGCTCTCTTTTTAACTCTTCCTTATGCAAGTGCGTAGTCGCCGACATGTGGTTGTCCAATCTATCCTGACTTTTCATCACAAGAGATGCCTGCAATGCAATTCTTCCTAGCATACCCTGGTGAATAGGTGAACTAATCAGCAATTAATTCCTGACTGAAAAATGTTCCCCAGCACACGAAATACATCGCTGTTTTGAGTTTCGAGTCAATATCCCTATGGTTTCTTTCATTGATGAGATGATCTTTTTACGACTTCTATGGCATGGATTTGGCATGGATTTCATCAGAATGTACCCGCATCATGTGTGCCGAGGAAAGAGAGCCACCTCGATGATTTCTCGAGTCCTGCAATCCCGCACGTACGTGCATCAATGTACAGCGCAATTTGGGAAAACTAAGACCAGTATGCGATACCCATAACCATAACATGCTCATTTGTCTCTGTTAAAACTATGCAGTTGTTGGTAGTAATATGTTCCGCACGTAATGTTTATGAATCTGGGGAACCGCATCTTTGTCCATGGGGTCTATATTGCCGTACAAGACCACGTTCCCAAAAATGTGACCATTTTCCTTTCGAGCATCCCCAGAATAAAGAAAATTAAAGGGCTTGGACTTCACCTTATCAGGGTTTCACTGCATCCTTCGGCAGTGTTAGGCAAGGTGCATAAAGGCATAAACCCTAGGACCAAAGCATTTAATAGCCCTTCAATTTGAAGAATCCGCTGATCTCTTCATGGATTCGCTGATATCTTCCTGCGATGACACCTGATTGTCAGTGATGGTGCAATACCACTGCAGTTTCCTTTTGCTTCAGTCCATATAATTACACTTCCAACCAACGTCCCTGGTGTTCATTCAAGCGAGCTCACATCAGTTTCTCCGACGTGCCTACAGCCACCTACACCGCCGCTGCACCTGGTAGCCTTGTCACACCTTCATTAAGCTTTGCTGCTGCTACTGCTACTCAGGCCCCTTTTGCAGCTCTGGCATCAACTCAACTGTACCGTTCTTGCAGCAATCTCCCAGTGCTATTGTCGCTCCGGTGGTGGCAGCCAAGCTTTTACCGACGCGTCCGAAACCGCTAACGATCTAGTTATTGCTCTTGTTTCAGTTTTTACTATTGCAGTTCCCCCTTGGCCGAGCCCTAGCCAAGCCCAGCGAGTTTTTGTTTGAACGAAGTTGATCCTCGCTTCGTTCAACGACCTTTGCGACCAAGAACAACCATTCCGGATGCCCTCGCACTAGCGTCCTCCCCGAGGAGAGTAAAAAGCCCAACGCTGTCATCACTTCATTGTTTACTGCACAAAAACTCCGAGCAATACACTTTGCTGAGAAGCTTCTGTTGAACCAAACTTGCTTTTGTCGATGGCGGAGAAGAGATTGATGATGGGGAAGATGGCATTCGTGGTGAGAGAATTCGATCCAAACAAGGACTGCAAGGCGGTCGAAGATGTAGAGAGAAGGTGCGAGGTTGGCCCCGCTGGCAAGATGTCCCTCTTCACCAATCTTTTGGGCGATCCCATTTGCCGAATCCGCCATTCGCCTCCTTATCTCATGCTGGTATGCGTGTGTAAATATAACATTTCCCTTCCAGCGTTCTCGATGAAGAAGGTCCCGTCTTGATACTCGACTTTTCTTGTTTTGGATTTGATCAAACAGGTGGCTGAGATGGAAGTGGAGGGAGAGAGGAAGATTGTGGGCATGGTTAGGGGTTGTATCAAAACCATCAGTTGTGGAAGAAGAAGCTCCGACGATGATGGCGAGGATGATTCTACTAAGATCATGACTTCTATCTATGCCAAAGTCGCCTCCATTCTTGGCCTAAGAGTCTGTCCTTCTCACCGGTACTCATCTTCTTCATTACTTCCATTAATATCCGGAGTTTGTATTGGACAAAGAATCCACAGAATCCAGATTACAAAATCTGTCCTCTAGTACGTACAAATTTAAAGCAAGTTAATGTTAGGTAAACGGTCGCTCTGATAATAAGCCTTGAAAAATTATTGCTGCATGCAGATTTCCACAGATTCAATGACAATTCCCTGAGACAAAACCCTAGGGTCAATAAATCACTAGCAGGAAATGCACTGTAATTGACTTCCATGAGAACCATCAAGTTAGGAAAATACTTGGAGTATCTTCATTTGTTAATCGACAGCAGACAAGGTGTTTTTCAGTAAGAAGATATTCGGAAAAGCATCAACCCAAAAAACGAAAGATCACATTTGTCCTTCCTAGGGTTTCTCGATAACAAGTTGGGATACTACTTCCATGCCACCATAATTTACAAGTAATCGTAACAAATCTTGGGTTTTGCTTGTACAGAAGAATTGGCATTGGTTTGGCTCTGGTAAAGAAGATGGAGGCATGGTTCATCCACAATGGTGCTGAGTACTCTTACATAGCCACGACGAATGACAACCAAGCCTCACTCAATCTCTTTTTGTTGAAATGCAACTACTCCAAATTCCGAACCCCTTCCATGTTAGTCCGACCCGTTTACGCTCATAGGGTCAAAATCCCTGATCGAGTCGCCATATTCAAACTCGACCACCTGGAGGCCGAGTCGCTTTATCGAGCCCGGTTCTCCGCCACTGAGTTCTTTCCTCGCGACATTGATCGCATCCTGGGTAACAAGCTCAACCTCGGCACATATGTTGCCATGCCAGCTGGGTCATGGCCTAGTTCCGGGCGGTTCCTTGCCAACCCGCCTGAGTCGTGGGCAGTCCTCAGCATATGGAATTGCAAGGAGTCGTTCACATTAGAAGTAAAAGGAGCGTCGCGCACCCTCCAGTGGATCGCCAAGGCGACACGCACGGCAGACCGCTTGCTGCCGTTTCTGGGCATACCATCTGTGCCTCGGCTCTTCGAGCCGTTTGGCTTCCACTTCTTGTATGGCCTTGGAGGGGAAGGCCCGGAAGCGGGGAGGCTGATGGAGGCCCTCTGTGCGCACGCGCACAACATGGCCAAGGAAATGGGCTGCGCCGTGGTGGCGACCGAGGTGGCGAGCCACGACCGCTGAGGCCGGCGATCCCGCATTGGAAGAGACTGTCGTGCGAGGAAGACGTGTGGTGCGTGAAGAGGCTGGCGGAGGGTCATGGCGACGGTCCGGCTGGGGATTGGACATGTAGCCAACCTGGCTTCTCTATATTTGTGGACCCTAGAGAAGTGTAATTGAGCTTATTCATCATACCGATTGCAGCTTTCCTTGCTTTGGTAGCTCATCAATTGGAAGGAGAAGTTAAAAGTATTAGGGCGTGGTTTAATCTTGGAAATTGTAACAGGTTCTGTATGGTCTTAAGAAGATTGAGAAGCAAATGTAAATTTGATTTTGCTTTTGGTTACATTGTTACCGCATGTTAATGCATGTTTTTCTACCTTGGCTGTTGCTATAGTATCTCCTAACGCCACGTCTGATTGAACCTTGTATGCTTACCTTTTGCATGTTGGATGTATGTGGCGCGACCTCCATTAAATTTTCAACATTGGCATCAGTGAATACATATGAAGTTTGACGCTGCTATATTAAATGCGGAGAAATTGTTGCTGAAAAATTAATTTCCTTCTCAGTTCTATTTTTTTTATTATTATCTTACTTTACTCATACTTTAATGTTCAAATTTTTTCCCTCAATGCAGGATATAGGAATCGAAATCCACTCTCGAAACTAAATTATTCCTACCCCAACTTTTCTTAAGAAATTAAAGATTCAAACATTTTACCTCCCGCTTCTCATGTGGGAAGGGTGGCACCACAATGGTTATCGGTTGCAATTTAATACCTTCTTTTGTCGAACCATCTTCAATGATCATATTTTCATCTTCATATTTGATGAGTCCACTTGAATGACATAATGTCAAGTGAGTGGTTTTAGAAAAAAAAATTGTGTTGATTTGAAAATCACTTCTTCTTCTTTTTGTCGAGTCTACTCTATTTTTATTATAACTCTCACCCTCATTTTCAAACTTTTATTCGACCTTTTTGTGAGGTGCGGAAATTGAAATCCACACTTGAAATTACGTTATCCCTACCCCCAATCCCTCTTGAGAAGGTAGAGATTCGATCTCTCAACTTCCTCATTTCCATACAGAAAGTGTGGCAAACCTGACTATTGGGGTCCAAAATCACTTGAATGGTATGGAAAATAGTCGAAATTTTGTTCTGGCTTTTGTCTTTGCGGAAGAACTGAAACGTGTTGGACAAATATACCGTTCATTTACCCGACCGGCCCGGCCCAAATCCTCAAGCCCACAGGCCACGAACGGGTCCAAGATGGTCCGGAGCCCAGGCCCAAACCGTGGCCTCGCGACAGCCTTCCCTCTCGCTTTCTTCTACTCGCTTCGTTCCTCTTCTCTTCTCGTCCTCAGCTCTCGCTGCGAAGAGGAGAGAGAAAAATCATCCTTCTTCATTCTTCTTCTTCAATGGCGACCACAGCACTCGCATCCATGGCTTCGGCTGCGTCCGCTTCCACGCCTCTGAACCGAGAGCCGAACCTCCCGAAGTCGCCCTTTTTGCACGGGGCCAAGCTCCTCGGGGCTCCTCCTCCGCTCCTTCAGCTGAAGAGAGGGGGCGAAGCGGGAGGTGCGGCGTCAGGGCCTCGCTCGACCATATTCCGAAGCAGTTCAGGCAGGACAACTTGAAGGAAGGACGTGAGTGACTCGCCGGCCGACAGATTTTTGTTTTCCATTTTCGTTCGATTGTTGTTCGATGGAGTCCATGAGGAAGTCGATGAGAATGATCGATTGGTCTCTTAGCCGTGTGATTGTTGCTTGCGGATATGGTTGTTCTTAGGCGATTGAAACTGCGTATGGAGCTGAATTTGGAGTATTTTTTTTTGTGGATTTTTGTACTGTTGAGTGCGGTTGCTGGAGTTTGATATTAGGTCCAGATTGACTTTAAATTATTCCGCTTAAGAAGTTTTCCCGGTTCATATGTTAGGGAATGAGATTGGAGATTGGAGGCAATTTTGAATCCTCTGGAAGTAAATATGTTAGGATTCCAGCTAGATACTTGTATAAGGATATTTAGAGAAATCTGGCCCTTTTGATTGTGTTATGAATTTACTTAGCCGCTCTCATTTGAGTTTTCATTGAAAGGAGGCACGATTATGTTTGAGTAATTTTTGTGTCGTTATCCTCTTTCACAGTGGCTGAAAACTTCAAGAATGTGCCCCAGTATCTTTATGGCCTCACACCAAACCAGATGGATATGTTCATGACAGAAGATAATCCCGTTCGTCGTCAATCAGAGAAAGTTACAGAGGTTATTAATTCAACTTAGCATTTATTTAGTTCTAGACGCTTGAGAATGAGATTATAAGTGATAATCATTCTGGTTACTTCAGACTGCTTCTCAGGTCTGCACTCCACAGAAAACTAATTGCCTTTTTCCTTCCTGGTCCCTCCTGACAGGAAAGTATATCTTCAGCAAGAAATTATTTGGATAACGGAGGCATGTGGAGCCTCTCCGGAGCGCATGACAAGGGTCCCTCTAAATACAGTATGAGTGTAAGCATGTACCGAGGAGGCGCAAGAGGATACGGAAGGCCTAGAACTGCTCCTCCTGATTTGCCATCTTTGCTCTTAGATGCTCGTATATGCTACTTGGGAATGCCTGTAAGCCTTCTTTATATCTCACTGAAACTTTTTATTTTCCTTGCAAACCATCTAAGTGGTGTCTAGTGTTACTACATTTTCTCCTTTATTACACTGCTATATTACTGATAGACTCTGAATGATTGCTGCAGATTGTCCCAGCCGTGACTGAGCTCTTAGTTGCTCAGTTTATGTGGCTGGATTATGATAACCCTTCAAAGCCCATATATCTATACATTAATTCATCAGGCACACAGGTAAGTGAAATGCGCCGTGCCTTGCTCTGGCTTTGGTCATGGCATGAAAGAAATCTACTCAGACTCCATGAAGCTATCAATATGCCATTTCATTTTTTAGTACCATTTTTGCTTATGTTGGCTTTCCTGATTCAGAATGAGAAGATGGAGACTGTTGGATCTGAAACCGAAGCATATGCTATAGCTGACACGATGGCTGTGAGTATCATGTCTAACCTTATTTGCCACTCAATTGGTTATAATTAAACCAATGTTTTTTTTTAACAAGGTTTATACATGTATATCTGAGCCTTCATTGTCATTCCCTATCTTTTGATTTTATTGTCTACCGTGCTTTTGAATCTGATTTGCTGTTTCTTGTCATTTCAAGTACTGCAAATCAGATGTTTATACAGTCAACTGTGGAATGGCTTATGGTCAAGCAGCAATGTTGTTATCACTTGGAACCAAGGGTTATCGTGCTCTCCAGCCAAATTCCTCGAGTATAGTCCTTCTCCCCTTGTAGTTTAGAGGACTGTAGTTAATCACTTACTCATATGTTTTGTGCATCAACTGGTACTTCTAGGGACTGAACGGGCTTGCCTTTTCCCTCGTCGTGCCATATACATGTTTATAGCTACTTTGCCATTATGTTTTCTGGTGATGTGTGGCATGATGTTCAGCCTTCACCATCTTGAAGGTTATCTTCACATTATGAATGCATTCAAATTGACTGCTTGTAGTCGCTGGGGTAGAGCTTCGAACATCTGATACATGCTCATTCTTTGAGATGGATATACTTATGGTTCTTCTTTATGCAAATGTTTCTCAGCATCTCCATGACCTTTATAAGAAGAAGCATTTAGCTTCTATTTTCAGTGGTATTTCTTCTGTTAAGTAATAAATGATGATAATAGTCTGCCTCTTCCTGTCATCAGACTATTGTATATGCTATTCACATGAAGAACTTACCTCTATTACTTCCTGAAATTCTATTTAACTTTCTTTGGAGTATTTGATGGCCATTTTTCTCTGATTTGCAATTTTTTACTTTGAACTACAGCAAAACTATATTTGCCTAAAGTGAATAGATCCAGCGGAGCTGTCATAGATATGTGGATCAAGGTAAACACCTACCCCCCCCTTCCCCTTCCCTCTCTGTCTCTCTCTGTCTCAATCTCTGAGTAGTGAACGTTTCTCAGGCTAAAGAACTCGATGCAAACACTGAGTACTATATTGAGCTACTAGCAAAAGGAATTGGTAAACCCAAGGAAGAAATTGAAAAGGATATCCAGCGACCTAAATACTTCCGAGGACAAGAAGCCATAGAGTATGGAATTGCTGACAAGATCATTGACTCGAGGGACGCTGCCTTTGAGAAGAGGGTATGATTGCATTGCTTAATTTTTCCTTCCTTCTGTTTTAATAAATTCAAATTTCTAATATTTGTTTCAATTGCAACCAGAATTATGACGAAATGCTTGCTCAATCAAAAGCTATGAGAAGAGGAGCTGGCGTTGGTCCACAAGCTGCTCCCTCTGGATTTAGGTGATCATCGAACAGTGTAATTCCCTAAGATGTACAAAGCTAGAACATTGAAGCTACTTTGTTCCCATGCCATGCGGACTGATCTATAAGGTGCTAGTAATACACTGCTTCAACATAAGTCAGCAACCAGTTGGTCTGAGCTCTGAGTGGAATGGTCATCTCTTTTGAACTGCAAGTCCGAAACCTAATGCCTTGCTTCTGAATGTTCCTATTGAATAGTCTGGCTTTTATACATCGCATACATTAGCCTAGAGCTGTCAGATGTACTTAACTCATGTAAAATTATGTTTTGTTTTGTAACTTGGAGAGATTTGGAACTCCAAGCGTAACGCATCCCTCAATTTTCCCTCAGGCTGCATTTGTGCTACATGTGCTTTGTTTCACGCTTAACCTGTGCAATGTAATTGCCAATTAAAGGAAACCAAGATACCAAAACTTCTTTTCTCATATTCTCCATAAAAAATGTTATAGGTGAAATGTTGCTTCCGAGGCATTCTTCAATCGGTTCTGCGCTTACCATCAGATTTGTATGTAAAGTTTTGAGGTTGGAACATCCAATGTAACTTAAACCTGATTCCTCAGATGAGACTGGGTCCTCTAGATATCTAGCTCGTGAGGCCCTGCAGCCTTCAATCATTTGCGATTTTGGATGTACAAAGAGACGGAACATGGAAGAAAATGATCAACAGAGATTCACGAGAATCCAAAATTAGAATTACAAGACATCGTAGAGCATCCCAAATGAGGATCGAGATGAAACTCTTCTAGTATCTCACGGTTGATAAGTTCCGCAACCATCCTTCCTCCTCCTTGATGAGCAGCTATAGATCGTGGTATTTCCATGTGTAAACTTCTCCAGCTCATCAGGATTAACGGATTGGCAAGCAGACTAGAGGGGCAAAGGAGAGCAAAGAACAGCTCTAGTTCACGCGGGAAGGATGAAGCTTCCCAGGGAACATCAAAGATCACATATGTCAATTCACAACACTAGTAAGGAGAGCTAATATACCAAACTGCACTCTATGCAGGGGGTTGGGGTAAACTTTTGGTTTTGGCTTGACCTCTATCTCGTTTACACTCCGCACAAAGATGGCATCGGGTTCATGACTGCAATAAGAACAAGTAAAATTACAAAAACTATTGGAAAGGCGGTGTACTGGTAAGGTCAGAAACAGGCAAGTGCACCCTGTGCACGCACGTGCTATATATATATATATATAGAGAGAGAGAGAGAGAGAGAGAGAGGGGACACATACGGCTTATCTCCCTCCTCAAATGTGTAGCTTGACGCCACTGCCAAGAGACGGCCATCTCTGCTAAATGAGAGTGCTGCGATGCTTGTTGGATATTTTGAATACTGAAAAAAGAGAACAAAGGTCTGAAAATCAGAGAACCCTTCACGAGTGACTGGCAATGGGAACTAGGAACAAAACAAAGATTAGACCGATTATTTTGAAGGCAATAAACTTTACCTGATACAGCCTTTTCTTGTTATTCCCATCCCAAACATTGACAAAACCATCACAACCTCCTGTTGCAAATGTACCATAGCTGCAAGATAACATTTCAAGTGTTAGAGAATAACAACCAAAACCAGAATACTTCATTATTATATATTAAAGAAAACATCTAGCCATTACAAGCTACCAATGCCAGAGCCAAAATTATGATGAAATATATGGCAAGTGAACTAAGCAATTTTCCAGCACTTTCACTGGGAAAGTCAAACCAACAGCCATAGAATGTTCATTTCTGTGCAATTTCTCAGTCAGGTACCACAAATCAGTGTCTCCACATACCCAGGAAGAAACGTAGAAGGATGGTTAGGTTTTGCAGTTAAGTTCCAGATCAGGTTATATTCAAAACTATGCCCCTTTAGAAGGCCAGTCACAGAACAAGAGACTATATGCACTGTTTCTACACAAGTCGGTCATCATTTTTCCTGACTGGGAGAAACATCAGTCATCCTCCAAGTAATGCAAGTACAAGACATGATTGCAACAGGGACAAGCCTTTTTGTTCAAAATCTACTTCTGAGCAAACTATCTGAAACAATGTGCCACATACATCACTAGAATGGTCAAATACTCACATTGGGTGGAATGCAATTGCATTAACTGGGTAGACAATGTCCCTTCCTGCCTCTGATTTTCTGTGACACTTAAAGGCATATCTGCAGCAAGATTACAAAACTTACAATTAGTGAAAGAAACGTCAAGAAAATACTGTCTACAAAAGCACCACACCTTGCATGGTATCTTATGAGAATAAGAGGCAAAGCAACTACAACAAAAATTAAGGGTCTGTCTACAAAAGCTTAACCAAACACTAAAATCCTTCACAAATTGTAGATGTTGACACCTAAATTCACAAATAGTTTTAATGGTAATTTTTTTAATTTGAATAATGTTTTAAATTCTGTAGGAAAACTTTTCTGCTTTTACTTAATCCTAAAAGAGGGCCCTAAACCACCATAAAATTTAATTATCGATAATGTCATCGCACCATGGAACATTTGAAGACAAAAGATGCTCTTTAGTGGCAATATCTGGTCAAACTCTTACTTTTTAGCCTGACTTGCCTCCGAAAGATCAAAAACTCCATGGCAACTCGTCCCTCCACAGAACTGAGAGCATATCCTGCATAAAAAAGAGGGAGGTAAGAAGAATAGTATGGGAATTTACATATGTGGTGAGAATATGGATAAGCTCAGAAAGACATATCAAGCCTCTGATGATAACATCTGCCGGTGCAGTTGATTGCGAAATTGTGAAATAAGACTCAAGAAACCTACAGGATAACAAAAGATACACACCTGTTCCATTTGGATAGCACCGCACACATCTGGTTTGGTATTTCAGAGAAGACTCCCTACGTTGCTCAGGTTGAGACATGTTCCGTAAATCATATATGTTCACATGTCTTCCAGCTGTTGCTACCACAAGTCGATTTCCAACAAGTGAGAGAGAGTAGACACGTTCAGGCTGTGGATATGTCCCAACAAGAGTGCGATCCTGCCCACTTGCACCTCTAGGATCCCAACATTTCAATGTTTTGTCCCAGCTACCAGTGATGACTTGCCCTGATATTGATGATATGCATAGTATTTTGAAAAAGTAGCACACATTAAATAAATCAAATGAAAAGAAGAGAATGCAGCTAATACTAAATGTCAACAAGAATTTTCTCTGTAACTTGTTCTTAGAACTTAGAATTGAGCCATTTGTTGCATCCCAGCTAGGAAACCAGTGAAAATTAACATGTCTAGTTATATTTGTGACTATGCCATAAGTTGGTTGTGCTAGACACGACAAGAAACTAAGAAACCAACACAGTATAATGCATTTTTGCGATAGTGTTGACTATTGCAGGCAATATTCTGTCAAGAAAGGTTCAATGGTTCTAGCATATACGGACCTTTGAATTTAAAATGCCAGTAAGATAATTCTCTAGATAAGGGAGACTAGGTATCGAGGCAAGAGGCATGGGAGTTATTGTCTAATTTAAAGCTCTGAATCATGTTATGAGAGAAGTCACAAAAAATTCTAGTGAAGCAAATTATACTATGACAAACCTGCAGCGTAAGAGTACTCAACACAACGTACAGGTGCATCATGTTTCCCCAAAATATCCTCCTTCCCAGCGTTAAAAACAAGCCTGAAGCACGAAAAACCCAAATATAACTTCAGCGTAATAGCAGAACTTGTGAAATCGACCACTACCAAATGATACACATCCCGAATCAAAAACTCCTAAAACTTCGCTCTGAGCTACACAACCCAATTTAACCATTCAAGCACGAGATTTAAGTAGAAAGGTCAACAGCAACGAACCGGCGAACAGCATGATCGGCGCTGGCACTGAATCCAGAGGAATCGTCATGGAAGCAGCAGTCGAGCACCGCGCCGCCGTGCATGAACTCCCCTCTGAGGACGTTGGCGCTGGCGTCATACAACCGCACGGTCTGAGCATCCACGTGGAATATTCAGCTTCTGAGCTCGAGATTCGGCGCGTAATCAAAAACCAATTGAAGAGTTTCTCATCAGTGAAAGCGCGTTTACCTTGTCCCAAGAGGAGACGAGCAGGTGATCGCTGTGGTTGGAGAACCTGAGGTTGGAGATCCCGTCGGACGGCGGGCTCGAGAGCTCGCGTCCCGGCGCCGGAGGCAGGGCGGACGTCATTTCCCGGCGACTGGCTAGGGGGAGGAGAGCGGGAGATTTCTAGGGTTTTGGAGATCGGGGAGAAAGACGAAGAGAGGGAAGCGAGATTTGAAAACAAGGGGGGCTGATGGGCGAGGGAGTGGCTTTGAATCCGAATCCGAAATCCAGTTTTGAATTTGAAATGTCGGAAGGGCCCGTTCGGCTTCCTCTCCATCGCGAAAAGCCGGAGAGGGAAATAACGTATGAAGTTTGGAGGAAGCTAAAGCCCAAAGAAGTTTTTTGGCCTTATTAAAATGCCCCCACCTTAAACTCTAAATTTAAACATATATATATAACAAAAAAAAAAACTTACCACATCTACCTTAACATAAGATTTTATAAGTCATTTTCATTCGATGTAGGATACTCCAAATTCACTAATATTGATATTATGTGTTTCCACAGTGAATGGGAGGCCCAAAGTTCAATTGGATAGAGTTTAATAATAGTATTTCAAATTCGCATTTCGAAATATCCTCCACTTTGTTCTGTTTTTCGGTTTATCGATGTGATGGTTCAAAATTATCCATACTTGGTTTTAGAATGATTGATATTTCATTTAGATATGCTTGAAATACTGTTGAAGATGGAGAATTTACATTTCATTCTTAATCTTCACCGTGGCATGACTGTGGTAATGCAATCATGTCCTGTCTTGCTTCACTGCCATACTAGTTGACTTGTTTGTGATAGGAAATCATATTACTAAATAAAATTATTCCTTTTTAGGACTCAGCATCCCACAAGTAGTGAATCACACAATCCTAGACAACGGTAAGGGTTATGTGATGCTGGTGCAAACCTCCTCAGAGAGGGGAGTTCTTGCATGGTGAGGGGAGTTTGTGTACAATGGTGCAATGCTCAAGCATGAAGGCATGATTTTATTATTTAAACATTTTGGGGAAGGGAGAAGTTTTTAAAATTATGTGCTCAAACTATTAAATGAATGCATAATTATTATATAAATATTCAAATATAAAGATGGGGTTTTGGTCTTTTGCCTAAAACTAAGTTTGAATGTGTTATTTATTATTTAAATATTTAAATATTCAAACAATATTTGCTCATAGTTTAGCATTCGTGACTTGCATTATCAATTTAGTAACCAGCGTGAGATCCTAGCAAACCCCTTGCCACAAACATCTAATTCCAAACTTTCTTTGGTAAAAAATTCAATACTCACTAAAATTGCTAGTTTCCCTCAAATCTATTCTTCTCAATTCAGTTAATATATACACTCCCATGCATCAATTTACATGTCAATTCTATGATTCTGAGTCATTGGCCGACACAATTCCGCCCATGATTGGATTTGGAGTGAATTATATTAACTCACATGCATCAATTTACATGTCAATTCTATGATTCTGAATCATTGATCGACACAATTTTGCCCATGATTGGATTTGGAGTGAATTAGGGATGCTAATATCGAAATCGACAGGTGAGCATTGAAACACAAGTTGGGATGAAATCTAAGTAATCAAAATTCCATTGTTTAGATCGCTCATCGATGAACATCAGGAGAGTGAGAAGAGGAGGAGAGGAGTTACCCAAACACAACAACAAAAAGCAAAGAGACAATGGCGATATGAAGTGAAATAAAACCAAAGGTATATCTTTTCTATCAGAGGTTGGTTATAATAAGATCAATAAATTATTTTTTAAACTTCATAAACTTCTGGAATCTTTTTTGGTTCTTTCATTAGCCTTATATCTCTTTTTATCCATTGTTCTAATTTTTTTTTCGAATAAATCATGTTTATGACACTATTACAGATCTCATCAAGTAGCTTGATTTGATCAATTGCGTAAAGCTCACGATAGCAAAGGAATTCATAGTAAAATCCTTCTATGATTTTCATTATAATTTTTTTTTGTAAATAAAGGGATTAAATGATATAATTCTTTTGTTTTGTTGGATGCTCAAGTGAAACTTGGATTCAAAAAACTTGGTGATCCATCTACAAGATAAGTAGTTTTATACAAGATTTCTCTTTTATTTATTTTTTTGTCTTGCTCCTACTAAACTCTTTCGATCATCATAAAAAGATTTATGGCAAACCCTCTAATTGTTTCTATTAGACCAACATATTTCCCCATAATCGATAAATACTTCTTTGTGGTAAAGTATGCTTTAATATATATATTTGTGCTTTAGATTTGTTTTTAACACTGGATATTCTGGAGAAACATGGGGAGAAGTTCTAAAGATTGTACCCACTTTGGATGGATTCAAATGAGAGGAGAGCCTTATTTATACAAGTATAAATTAAACATAGCCATATATTTCTCCTCAATTTGACCATGGCATCTCCCAATCCAACAAAAACCCTAGAACTTTTTTTTCCTTCCGAAAAACCCTAGAACTTAGCAGTTAGGAGGACTGCTTTTGGCAATCAAGATAAAATTTAGAATATGATAAAATTTATCATATTTTGCTTGTGGTGCCTATTTAAAACTAGATTGAGTTAGATTTGGATATAATATGATAAAATTATCCCATAGAAGAGATAATATAAAGATGGATATGATATTTGGTATCCATGATAAGAAAGTTATTTTTATCAAAAAACAAAATTCTTAAGTAAATAAAAAATAAGTTATATTTCAATATAAATTATAATTGAATTTTAATATAATAAATTCAAAATAACATAAATTTATGATTTTTTTTTTAATTGAATCTTATTTTTATTTATACATTCGAATTTAATTATATCTTATAAAATAAATTCAATATATAAACATATATTTATATTTATTACATATTTTAGGTATTTTAACAATTTAGGCATGTTAGTATAATTTACTATTTCATGAAATTTTATTAGAAAATGATGGAAGTAGACAAAAATAAAGTAGAAATTAATTAAAAAAAGGAAAAAATAAAAAAATAAAAAAAAAAGTATGCAAGAATGTCATGAAATTTTTTAACATATCCATTTGTCAGTATATCATTTATATCAAATAATGTATATAATATGATATGAATGGTACTAATTTTATTATTACAATTAATTAAATAATGAATATGATATAGCAAAATCTTTAGTTTGTCCGTTCTTCATGGATCGGTCACATTTTTTTGTTCATAAATTCTCTAGATCGTGTTGTGTCGTTTTCTTGGGTAGTGACGCAAAGCTAAGCTGCCGGTGCTTATTGATTCATAATGTCCTTTGTTTTTGTTTTTATTTTATTTTATTTGAATGCATGTGACTTGGCTTGGCTTGACAAGTAATAATCCATCTAATTATCTCTCGTAGAAATTTAATTGAAGGGAAAAAAAGAGAAAAAAAGAAAAAACAACGGAGAGAAATGAAACCGATCTACAAGATGGCAAGAAATTGCACGTCCTCCTCCTCCCCGGTTTGCAAAAGATCGAGTTTCGCACTCATCCTGCCCCTGCATTTCTGAATCAAAATCGCTGTCTTCAACCGATCCCAATCTCGCCTCGGGAAAAGCCCTAGCGGATCCCCTTCGGTTGCTAATTCAGCTCCTAATCTACCGTCGCTCATGCTGTTGATCTCCAGCTGATCGCGTCTCCGATTGCTTCCGGCCCGGTGCGATGGTGGTCTGCAAATGCCGCAAGGTACTGCCGTTTTCGATCTCCTGTAGCTCCTCCGCTCTTTTGATTTCGGATTCGGTGATTGCCGTGCGCGCGAGTCATTGGTTGATTGCGTTTTCGTCCTCGGGTTTTTTGGGGGCGGAGCTGTCGGGGGATTAGATCCGATTGAATTCCTTATCCTGGATTGATTTTAATGGCGGATGTGGAGGGCATCTTCGAATTGGCAATTTGACAGTACTCCTCGTCACCGGATTGAATGCCGAAGTCAACCTGTTATTTTAGTAGGGGAGTGAATTAAAATTAATTTTTCAGTCCACATTGGAGTGTTTGTTGGCGTAGATAGATAATCTCCCGAGACCTGAGCTGAATCAGTGCTGTATTTGCCCTGTTGATTTTCTGCGGATGGCGCCAGCTACTGCCCTTCTCCCATGCATTTGTGATTCTAATAGAGAATGATATAGATTGTCTTTCGCTGTTTCAGGCTACGAAGTTATACTGCTTCGTGCACAAGGTCCCTGTGTGTGGAGAATGCGTATGCTTTACGGAGCATCAAATATGTGTGGTAAGTGCATGGCTTTTCTTTCCTTTTGATAATAGTTACTAATGATCACATGGTTACTATCATGTCGCACGTCATTCTGCCAATGATTTGAATTTTACCTCTGAGAGGTGGAAAAATCATATGCTTAATTCATGCGATTCCCAAAGCTACATCCTGTTTAATCAACTTGCTTTGGGAGAAAGACCTTAACTTGTTAAAAGCATTCATGCCCAATAACCTGGCCACTTCATTTACCTAATTTCTTTTTGTGTTTACTGTTGATAATTTTGGATTAGGTGTCATTGGGTTGATATCATGTTAGGAAATCTGTTCCAGTAATTAAATCTCAATTATTAATTGGATGGAGATTAGTGAATTTGGAAGATAGGTAAAATCTTATAAGATAAGTGTGAGTTTTGAGAATTTGGCAAAAAATTTTTAACAGCCTGAAGAATACTGAAATGCAGAGGATCTGATGGTTAGTATATTCACTCTTTCTCTTGAATGTGAGATTTTCATAGTTCCCTCTTTCTTCTGGTTTCTAAAAGCATGGTGACATGGCAACGGAGGGGGCATAAGATCCAATGTCATAGAAATCCGAATATTTTGGGTATGAGATGTTCTAGTTATAGCCCTCCCATGTCACTCCTATGCATTGGCTTGCCTCAGTGATTTTCCGTCAGATGTATTTTATTTACTCAAAGCATAGCAAACACAGAGATTTTTGTGTTCTTCAAGTGATGCAAGTTGATATACTTGTTTCTACACCAAATATTGTTCTTCTCTTTTATTTAATCTTTGTTCTTTGGTATGATTGGAGAATTTTGTGATGGCTGTTCTCCTTGTAGGTACGTACTTACTCAGAATGGGTGATAGATGGCGAGTATGATTGGCCTCCTAAATGCTGCCATTGTCAAGTTGCGCTCGAAGAGGGGAACGGCCCTCAAACTACTCGACTTGGTTGCCTGCGTATGCCACTTGACGTGACTGTTGTCTTTTACTATTTTACCTGCAGAATATTAGTCATCTAGAGGGTTTGTTTCCTAGCAATTTGATATGTAACTAGCTTTTATGTTTTCTTCGGTACTTCAGATGTCATCCACACAAATTGCTTGGTTTCACATATTAAAAGCTTTCCCCCTCACACTGCTCCAGCTGGTTATGTATGTCCTGCATGTTCGACACCGGTAAGACCAGTTAGATGCTGGAAACATTCATTGTTTCATCCAGTCAATTTGAAAATGATATCCAAATTCTTGAGTTTTCATTTCGCTGACTACTATTTACCTTTTATTCACCTTGTTCTGCATATTTCTCTGATTACTGTTCCGTTGGTAGACTCAGGAAGGACATTATCTCGGGGCTGAGTATTGCGGTCCTAGCTTTGTCACTTCGTGCTTAGTGCACACGGTTTTCAGAAGCCATTTGATGGCTGATTGTTCCATAATTGTGTCTTGGGCTGATTAGGATGAGCTCATACCTATACTTCTGCAAACTAGTCCAGGCTTGATTTTTAGAAATAAAGGGCTGATAAAGAAAAAATACTGTGACATTTTTTTTAGGTTAATCATAACTGCATTCCCATGGTTGATATTGTAATCTATATATAGGTGTTATCCATATTCTAGTTGACTGTCACTCCGTGGTGTATCAAATTAGATTTTTAACACATTTGGTTGCATTGCTAGTGTTGATATTCTATACTTTCACTGGCTTTACTTTTTGAAGTGTGCTCTGATTGTTTCGATCATTAGGCATTTGCTGTGTTCTTATAGACAGCGTGTTCTCTAATGTGCCTTTTACTCCTTCAAGAGAAACATCCAATTTCCGGGAAATATGCTAGTCTGTGCTACTTTATTGCTCAAGTGTTAAGTATGAATATTATTATATATGCATGAGCAGACAAACGTGTATCCTATCAAGAACATGAGTTTGTAAATTTTAAATAAGATGTTCTTCCAGCATGCTGTGAAGTGTGGCTCATTTTTTTCACATCCATCTTCTTCCAGATATGGCCTCCCAAGAGTTTTAAAGATTCAGGGTCACGTTTTCATTCGCAGCTGAAGGAAGCTATTGCGCAGGTGAACTGTTCTCACTTATCTCTAATCTTTTACAAATGCACTTTTTGTTTATATTTGGCAACAAATGTTGTCCACAACCTGCTTTTACCTTCTTCAGATGGTCGGTAAAATGGACAGCACTTGCCATCCTCTTAGAAATTGTGTGTGCCGTTCACTATGCCCAGGCTGAATTGACACCTCTCCAAGCACCACTTCATGTTAAACGCTTTAGTGTTCTTTCTATCTCCTACCTTTTTAATTTCTCAAATTCTATGTGTTGTAATTTTAGTTGTTGTCCATTAGAAATCAAATAATAATTGAACATTGTTACAAATGTACATCTGGCATTTCTGGATGAGGATCCACCCTACAGAATGGGGTTATAGAGCCAAAAGGAATGATGTTTTTTTCACTGGTCCAGTGGTCCTAATCATCTCCATGCTTCTGTTCTGGAGGGTATTTTTCATTTAGCTTGTTGCTGTTTTTAGTCAAATATGAGACAGCTTAGACTAAAATCTCGAGGATCTCAGATCTGACTTTTCTGAGATGCATGTTTGCTTTCTTAAAGGTTTCTTGTCTCACATTTTGGACTTGTTAACCTAACAAAGAGATGATTAAATAATAGGTAATGTATCATTATTTGATACGATCCCTTTCTACATTATGATTTTTGGATTAATGTGTGTTCTCGATTTACTTTGCCTTTTCCTTTATTTCTATGTACAAATTATTGTCTTTAGTCCCATAGGTGACAGCAGTTGTCAGTTTGTCATTAACTATTATATTTTGAGATACTATTTCTGTTCCATGTTCATCTGGTGATCGGTGGACCACTTATGAAGTCCATCTTGTATATGGGCCATTCGACACATGGAGGGCTGGAGTCTAGGTTTCATCAGCCATTCTAGCGTCCTTCATTTTACTATTCATTCCCTGCTAAAGATCTAGCAGTTGTGTAAGTTTGACACGAGTACTTGATTGGGAATTAATTCATGAACGTATTAGGCCAAAGTGCTGATATGCTGATCATGGAAAGTGGAAGTGTCTAATAAAGTGGTTACTTTTCCCCAGTCCTTGACTTGTGTTCATTAGAGTTTTGATTAGTGTGTGTGTGTTTTTTTTTCCAGACTGGTATGGAGAAGAACTTGTTTGGAAACCATCCAGTTGTAAAAACAGAGGCCTATGGACCTCCACATGCCTCAGATCTTTCAGTCACTGTATCGTCAACCTCTGCACCCTCGATGTTAGAGGATGGAATGTATGCAAACGGATCTTCCTCAGATATTGTGGAGATAGATGTTCCCAGTTCAGCAGGGAATTTCATTAAAAGCTCAAGTCCTGTTGGTGTAAGGTTCTTTTTAATAGCAGTAGCATATATGATTTGTTCTTGGGTTCATTTATCTTTTTGGCAAGATATTGATGGCTTTTTGCGGAACATTCAGCTTGACATATATGTTATCTTGCTTTGATAATATTGCAATGCAGCCTGGTGCTACAACAAGAAAAGGTGCTCTCCTAGTTGATCGCCAAAGTTCCGACATGTCATATTATGCTGATGATGAAGATGGGAATAAGAAGAAGTACAGTCGAAGAGGTGCGGTAGATGTGGATCATATAAATTAATCCTTTTGTTTCTTGTGTTTTGCCTTTCGAATTTTTTTTGGGTTTCTTATCTGGATCAGTGAACCTGTTTACCATTTGAAGTGGTTTCAACTGTGAACACCAGCCTGATGTTTCAGTTTCAGTGACGGGGTCTTAAATTGTTAGAGGCAGCGTGGTCTTTAGGATATTACAACCTCAACATGACTTCTCTTGAAAAATGGATGAAGTTAAAACGAGAGAGCAGAAAAATAGGAGAGAATATGCATGAACTTTCATTTTTCCTAATATACTTGGTGAAAACCTTGATATTAAAATCTTGCTTTGCAGGCCCATTTCGTCATAAATTTCTTAGGCTCTTGCTTCCTTTCTGGTCAAGTGCGTTGCCTACTCTGCCAGTGACTGCACCTCCACGCAAAGACTCATCAAATGCAGATGATGCTCCTGAAGGTCGCACACGGCATCAAAGACAATCAAGGATGGATCCAAGGAAGATGCTATTGGTTATCGCAATCATGTAATATCTACCACTTTTTATCTCGTGGTTTTCTCATTTTATGACTTGTGCTTGCTATAAAAAATGGGGGTGAGGGGGGCAAATGAAGAACTGAATGGGATGAAATATCCTGCGGTTTGTCTTGCCCCTTGATTTACCTTTATTCTACTAGGCTACTGCCATTTGCTCCCTGGCAGCCAAAAAAAGTTGATTGTTATTCTAATTAACTGTTTCTTAATTTCTCTGAAGTACTCATATGAGATAACATGCAAAAGTTGTTAGCTTTTTCAGCGTTCTACAGGAAAGAGATGGGCTAGTATACATTAAAACCATGTGGCTTCAATGCAATTGTTACTCTACCACAACATAACGAATTATTACTACCTTTGGAGTTCAATCTTTAGTGATTTTAGCATAATATGTAATCTACCAATAGAAATCTGATGTTTCTTAACATCCATTATTGGTCTTGTGATGGAATTTTTTAAAAATCTGTGCAGGGCATGTTTGGCAACTATGGGCATATTGTATTACAGAATTGCACAGAGTGGCTTTACAGATGACTTGCACAATGATGAGCAGCAGTGATTGCAATTCCAGGCAATGGAATTGTGTGCGCAAGTTTTGTTTGTAGACATCCTGGTTAGTGGTATCTGCAGCTTCTGTTGTTCCCTGCTTGTCTCTTTAAATGGATCCGGTTGTAGTCATCTCTGGTAGGAAGGGAACCTCTGCATCTGTGTAGCTCGAGACCATGATTTTTTAATTGATGACTCTTGATTATGGTATTAATTTTGTGCTGAAATGAGAAATTGGTTGAAGAGAGAACTGTTGGGGGATGTTTTTATCATGTGATACCTCCTCTTTGGTCTAAACCTTGCACGAGCTACATTTTATCACACGTGACAAAAAAAGATGCTTTGCATTTGTTACTGGACTGCTTGTTGCCAAACATGTGGTACTTCTTTTAACAATGGCCTTAGGTGGATAGTTCCTCTGAAATGCCCAACATAGTGTTGATGACAGCTGCACTGTGCATGTCTCCTGGAGCTTGTTGTACTTGACGTATAATGGTGGACCGGCAGCTTATTCTGGTGTTATCCGCCACAATCTCTGAAATAACCGATGTGCCCAATCAGGGGATGAAGATACTTTTAAACATTTATCCCTGCACTACTGTAGGACTTGACATCAATAACGTGTGAATTTAACACTGTTCATGGCCTGGCCACAGAACGAGCGCCTGGTGAACAGATGGACATTGGACGCTTGAACCTGTCTTTTGGCCATGATCCTTTACTGTCAAGGCCGTCTTCCTGTAAATTTTTTGCCAGGATGGAACTGAAAGATTATGCAGCTTGGGATGATTACCAATCGTATCGAGAGATGATCCCTAAGCGGCATGGAGCTTAAATGGCAAGCAAGGTGCGCCTGAGTTCAGTATTTGGCTTGGAATCTGCGATAGCAAGTTTGATAAGTTTAGGACATTGTACCTACCTATTGTTCAAGTCGTTTGTGTGACATATCAGCTTGTACGCCGGGTGATGGTAGTGCTAATTAGACCATTTGGGCGCTTCTACTTTCAATATATGACCTCTGAACAAAGAATTACCTGATTATTCCTAAGCCGAAACCGTTTTCTAATTGAACAAGGAGGGGGCATAGCCCATCTGAAGCGAAATGCAGAATGACAGCTCAAAACCAGAAACTAAGCTTTGTTTGGGCAAAAAGAAAAGGGAAAAGAACTCGGTAAGTGCATCGCCCACAGATTATGACTGAAGTCTCTCACGCGGACCATTAAATTTCAATACGACCCCGATAGGTTAGACGAGAGAGCTTGGCGTTGGTGCTAGTTCTAGTTCCACCTCCCCTTATTGACATTGTACGATAACGTGACTGGCCAAGATCTCCTGATGTCGTCGAGGATTACGAAAAAACTGACGCCTTCCTATCATCTTTCCATTGTCCGGCGTGGATTCGCTGTTGATAATGATGTCAGTAGAAGTACCATATACCTCTTTTGCGGAACATGTGATTGGATGGGATGTCTCTGAAGACCTGGCCCATCAAAATGGTGAACCTCGCGATATAACGATTTGACTGGGAGGCTGTGTATCTTGCTACGGTCGTCACCTGAAACACGCTTGATGGATGGAGTTCCAATTTTAATCCTAGCAGTCGCACCAAATTACGTCTTTCTACTGCTTAGATCCACTTTATGTGCATGTACCTGCCAAACTCGTTGTTTTTATTATGCGATTTGATTCTTTCTTGATCATTTGTATCTTATGAAGGTATCATTGGCCGTAGTTCGTCTAAGCTCTGTAGGCTGACAATCAATGTTGACTCTCCTAAATCCATTGATTATCTAAACAGTGGGCGGTAGATTATAAAAACATTCACGCTATTTCTCGTTCTGCTTTACAATTCCATGCATTGTACAGATAATGGTGACAACATTGGGGGATATATGTGGTTGAACCAATTTCATTTGCACAGAAGCTTGAACTAACAAGGTTGAGTTTAATTTTTGGACTCAAAAACAATTTGTGTCAAAAGCATTATGAATTTGAATTAAATTCAGAAGATAGTTCTGATTGGGTTTCTCTTTCCTTTTCCTTAACTAACAGTAAATTCCTTTCAATTCAAATTCATTCTTTTATCAACTCAACTGTGATCTAAATCATGCTAAAAACAGAAATTATAATTTGAAACTGAATTTTTCTTTTTTTCGAATGAACGCAAAACCTTCAGTCACCTCCAATCAATCTAAATTGATTCTTCAGCCTTTTCGATCTATTTCCTAACACCCTTACAATGCATTTTGCTACTTTTTGAATTGAGCAACTGCCAATGAACTTTGTCCACAAAAAAAAAAATCAGAAAAAAAAATCAAACTCAAGAAAAATATCAATTGGAGAGAAGGCATGGCGTTGTACCACCGATTTAGAAAAGTTGTACCCTCAGATATGGTATGGAAATGTGTGCTGACACCAATTTCTTAAATCCTCCAGTGAAAACGAAACACATCGATTGGTTCCATTTTGTCGATTTAAAAAAATCCCATATCATTGTGCCGACAAAATGGACCACCCCGAGCACAGATGTCAATGACGCATCCATAGAAGTGAATCATCTTTAATCGGTCAATAAGAAGAAGAAGAAGAAAAATACATTTCCAATTAATGCTTTTGATTTAGTTTCCTTCTTTCTATTAGGGCAAAGATCGTGTTCACGTCGGGCATTTATTGCAATGGACCACCAATAAATTCGTGTCATACGGAGGTTGCGGGAGTAAAAGGAAAAGAAGTAAGACTCAATTTATGCTGGTCCCCAAAAGGCAATCTATTATTCAATGAAATGCATAAATTTAGGGTTCATGACATAGTAGAGGCATTTTATTAACATATTTCTCTTTTTGAGGGAAAAAAATCTTCCAATTCGATGTGGCTCCTAAACTATTTATTATCATCACAAAACATCGAGGGGAGAAACTTAACTTTAATGAAGGAAAATATCACACCATCACATTTTGGATACTATGGGGCAATTACCCATTCAGTTATAATCTTATGTACAAATGTCAATTCAGTTTTAAAATTTTTAATTATTTCAAATGAGAGTTGTTTTTTGGTAAGGGTCAAATGAGAGTTGATCATTCAAAATTTGCGACTTAATCACAAAAAATAAAATAAAATTGGTAAGTCATTCAAATAAATGTGAGTAATTTGATGTAGGAAGTTAGTGAATCTAAGAATTTAGTAAGAAATACAGATAAATCTTGGTAAATGATAACAAAAGTTTGTAATTACAAAAAACAAAATGTACATTGGTAAGTTATTCAAATGAAAGTTGGTAGCTGAAAATTAGTAAATAACTAAACTAGTGAATAAAATCGAAGCGTTGGTGAATACGTAAATAAAAGGTATAAAGTAAGTATAAAACTTCATACTTTTATAGAAAATTTTGGTGAATCATCAACAAATTACCAAAAAATATATCGGTTAGGTTGTTCAGTATCAATAACTTTTGACACTTATAAGCATCTATTTTAATTTGCCAGAACAAAAAGGACAAGAATATGCCACTTATCAACTAGAATAAGCTGATATAACTGACTTATTTAGTAAATATTAAAACGACAGAAAGCTATACGAAATAAAGAACAACTTCCCGACTTCATGTGACCTTTTGTATTATAATGAATGCACGTCCCATGGCAGAGGGATATGTTGATTAACAATGTTGTGCTTGGCTTTTAAAAAATTGGGGTTTTACTTGGTTCACCAACTACTTGATTAGTTTGGTGCTTCCTCGAGATGCTTATCTCAAGCAAGTTTATGTCGGAACGGTCCAATGTCTAACCTATAGAAAACCATTTATGTTGACATTAGGAGGGTAGATCAACATTTATTCTCTCAGTCCCACCATGTTGCTCAAAAGTCAAAAGCCCCTCGATATTATAATTATATATGTTGACATTGAGGGGCTTTAGTTTTCTTCCTCATTTTCAATAGCTGAATCTGTCAGAAAGGACTTACTTCATTGCGGAAAATCCCATGTGGGGACATTGAATGCCTCTAGTTCTTTGCTGCGACATTAAATGTCGTCATTCGTTTATCCTCACGTAGGTCTGCATCGCCAACATGCATCCCACGGTCCCTTCAACTTGTTCATATTCGCTAATTCTGTTGAACTTGTCGTATGAGTTGCGCAGAGCTCACTGCAGTGCTTTGTTGACATGGAATGTGTTGTTCCTTTCTTGCATTTTGTCTCCAGCAAGTGCTCCCTTAGTACTGACACAGAGAATGCTAAAAGTAAATTACTGACCTGATTATGCAGTTACTTATGGAAAGAAGTAATGCTTCTTCAAGAAAAGAAACAGTGCAATTACCTCTTTGCTTGAACTCAGCTTACACCTGAATGTCATGTATCTAATTTTTTGCATTTACCTCACTGCTGGTGCTGGCAACAGAATACTTATGTAGACGAATACTTTTGTATGTAGGTAGTGCAGTGCACCCGCATATGGTGTGCATTCATACATACATTGTTCATGCATGCAACATGTAAGAGACTATACTATCAAAGGTATTCTATGAGTTATAAGCCCTAATTTTATGCATCAATTGGAGTTTTTTCCTTAGCTACTAAGTTTATTTGTGATCGTTTACTGATCATATTGACTGGAAAGTATGCAGATAATTGGCTTTTCTTTGACTTTGCATATTGTTATCGACGTATCACCACACTAGTTGATTCTCTGCATTAGCTTCTTCTTTCTTAATTATTAGAACAGATATGGTGAAGAGCACAGTAAATGGTAACATAACCATCTTGTAATCAAAAGGAACAAGCGATCAAAACTGAAAAAGAAAAAATCTTCACTTCTTAATCTGTTGATGAGGTTAATCCAGCTTTCGACTTGTAGCTGAATCTGGACCTATTATTTTAGTTCAAGAGAGATTAATGCTAAGTCGTGACTAACATAAGAAATGTCTGAACTGAATCAGCATGGCCATAGGATATTTCAACAGAATTGAATATGTCAAAAAAAGTAATCAATTCTCGCAATACTTCCGCATGTTTTGCAGCCGCTATAGGGATGATGCTCGCACGAAGATACATCCTGACCAATGTATTCATAATTAGATGGAGTAGAGAGTTATTCTGGAATTTAAAAACCTCATAGTTTCTCTATTGATTGCAAGCTGTACTTTGAAGAATGAAGAGTCAAATGTATTAGATGTATGGTTAGCCTTGTTGATGCTTGAGATGACACAGAGCTGAGCACAAATCGTGATTAGCAAAGTGTCCCACAATGATTGAGTTCAAAAACGAATTAAACATATGATTGAATGAGGAAGATCCCCCTGAAATTTTAAATTTATTGAATTGCTTGATTCACAGCAAAGGTAACTAATCATTAGTAGCACAAATTTAACCCCAAATGATTAATATAGTGATAGCTTATATTCTGTTAATCAGCTCGACCAAAAAGGTTGTGGAGGCAAGTCAATATGGAGTTAATGTTGTGTCAATTTGATACTAAATTCATGAAAATTATGCTCCATTGAGGGATTATTAATTACTTGAATATGCCTACCAAAATTCCATTCATTGCAATCGTGAACTCTTACTGCACATGATAGATTATCAGACAAACTGCTGCAGTTGGTTTGCTTCCCATATTGCATGTTGAGCAGTTAAAAAGAGTCAACTGGTTTTATGGAGTATTCATCATGCAAATCATGATCATAAACAAAATTGCAACGAGATTTCTAACTTGTAGCTTCACTTGTTGATAGGGAGAAACACTCTGTTGTTTCATTGTACTATTCTATGGGGGAAATCTACATTTCCTTGCAGCTGGCTAGGTAGAAAGAGAGAAACAGAATGCATGATCACTGATGTCATCCATCTTCTAATCAGCTGGATCTCTCCTTTTAATTGGTTGCGTTAGGAACATGCGCTCTCTGATAATCACAATAACTCCCCAACTAAGCACTGATTAAGACGCTTTAGAAAATTCAAGGCCCCATCTAACAACAACCAGTGCCCTAATTTCTGCAAATGATGGACCACATACAAAGCCAAATCCAAGTTTAAATTGGAATCCTTACATAATTCTTTTTCTTGGGTTGAAACATATAGTTCCAACGCAAAATGGCAACGTTATGAAATGTAGCACTTGCATTATGGCAACTGTAAAAGAAACGTCTGAAAACAATAAGATATTGAGAGATTGAGAGAGAGAGAGAAAAGGAGTTTCGAACACCACATATGGAGTACTTTGTCATTGTGAATATCTTGTCCTTTTCTCATACCATTAAAGACAAATATCAAGTTGACCAGAATATTTCCATACGTGCAACTTTAAGATATTAAAAGATTGCTTTTGTGAGGAATAAATTATTGTTTTCTTATGAACTTTAGTACTCCGCACGTCTTTGTTTAAATTAATGCAGAAAATAGAATATAGTACGTGGATCATGTTGTGGACATCTCTAATATAATCAGTAGTCTTCACCGCGGCCATAAGATGGTCCATGTTCAGTGATCAGATCGACAAAGCATTAAATGAACATAATTGCTCATTCAGAAGAATGAATATGGAGTTACATATTAGACCACGATGGGCTAAATAAAATACATGGTTCGTTCAAGGCAAAACCAACAGGAACAAGGACTTTGCAGATCGGATTGATCATTCAGATCTTCTCGAGGGTAAGTTATTACAATAATTGCCAGATAAATGAATCAGGAATTGCAGGTATCTGGCAATTTTATGGCACTGGAATCTGGTTTTTCATGTTAGCTCGATCTCTCTATAGCTATTAGAGTTTATGACTAATGTAGATGTAGAATTGCATCACTTAAGTAATTAATGCAATGTAGTATATATCATTAGTCATGTCCAAGTGTCTCCGGAGTACCTTTAGATATTGTTTATGCGGAATAATTCAATTTTCAGGCATTCGTTGTGCACAATACAAATGCAATTAATAAAACTAAAAAAAATCGTTTATTAGTTGTTTAACAAGTGCCTCTCGGATATTGAGCTCGTTAACATAAATGTGTTATAATTGATTTCTAAAATGATTCAAATGATTGAGCATGGAAGTCAGCTCATAATTTCTCTTTTAAGAATTTTCTGCTCTTTGAAAGTATAATCACAACTATCACTCCAGAAGGTATGTACATGTCCGTCAAAGAAATTCACATAATACCGAAATGTTGGGTATCATCGAGAATGGCTTAAACGTCTCTAGAAACCATATATTGGTGAAGGAAATGGTGACTTAATCAATACAAACGATGCTAACTAGCATTTGCACTATTAATTGATAAACTAAATAAAGTGGTAGGTTGCAAATGAATCACTATTCAATAAAATGTTCTCCATCACTTTAGTCTACCGAATAGGTGAACCACTCTTAGTAAATCAGTCTCAGGGGGAAATTTTAAATAAGTAGAAATTTATTACACTCGTACCAATTCAATCCTAAATCTTTAAATTTGGCGAATTTAGTCATAAATCTATTATGCTTGTGTCAATTTAGTCATAAAATTTTCAATTATGCTAATTTAGTTTTAAACCTTTAGACAATTTGCCAATTTAGTCATTCTAGCTAATTTTGGTTGGATGTTGCTGACATGGTGGTTTATTCAATGCCGATTGTCTTATGTGGCACGACTAGCCCTGACTTGGATAAATTTTAAAAATGTTTCCAAATTTTTATTCTTTTATTCTATTTTCCTTTTTTCTTTCATTTTTTTCTTCTAACCTTGGTTTAGTTTAGGCGAGGATTGGCTGTGATCATCGCCTATTGGTTGATGAGGGTACAGAGCCGACCATGCCACATGAGACAGTCGACATTGACTAGACCTCCAAATTTTTTGGAAGGATCAAATTGATAAATTACCAAAAGATTTATAACTAAATTAATACAGTTGAAATGTTTAAAATTAAATTGGCACAAGTACAATATGTTTAGGACAAAATTGGCTAAATTTAAAATTTAGGATTGAATTGGTGCAAGTGCAATAAATTTATGACTTTTTTGTTAGTTTTCCCTATATTCATCATTGTTTGAAAAATCAAATAGGCTAGTACAAATGGATTTTACCTTACAAAAAATTCAAAATTTTGACATTTGCATTAAACAGCTTGCACAAATGGCTTTGACGTTACAAAAAATTCAAGGTTTTGACATTTGCTCAATCGTCAAACTTATAACTTGTGCTCTTTGACATTTGCTCAATTGTCAGACTTATGACTTTTGCTCAAGTTTCAAACTTATGCTCAATGCAGCATCAAAGAGGAATATCGAATTTTGGGTTCTCGATTTAGTTGGATAAGGCAATAAATTGATGGAATCAGTCCAAGGCCAATGTCGATAATTTAATGCATATGGAGAGACTCACTCTTATTAGAGATGGACATTACATTTTCAAAAGGCCTTTGAGAGCCAAAGTAACTTTGGTAGAGAAAAAAATATGTATTTGTATATTTAGGCCAATAGATGGAGATATGTAATATCGACATCACCGGGTGCATATGTTTTGAAGACCTAGAACCAGTTGAGTGTTATATATACATATATGAGCTGTCATATTTAACGGTGAGGATAGATTGAAGGTGAATTGATATGTAATAAACAGCTAAGAAAGACTGATGAGCAATGTTCACCTAGTTACAAATTTATCCAAAAAGGGTTTAGGCTTCGTCTGTTCTGCAAAAAATGAATAATTTGAAAAATATTTTGCTGAAAATGATTACTTAAATTACTTAAAATAATTAGTTAATAAAAAAATGATTCTACTGATGAAGACGATTCATGTCTAAATATTTTTACAAATAACAAAAATAATTTTTTATTCATATAAGCAAACATCTTTAAAAAAATATTCCATCATTTTTCCTCGAACAAAATGGACTCTTAATCTAATTAATGTTACTCGGCTTTTCGAAGGGATCGAGTTCCAGAAAATAAGAGGAAACTTGAAAGCAAGGGACCTATCCCTGTGTCGGCAACTATATTAACTAAACACAATAAATGCACATGGCCGAGTCAACTCGAGCCAAACGTAAGTTTCCACGCGGCAAATAGTTGGTTGGTGGTTTTATTGTTATCCCTGCACATTGCAATAAATAATATTTGATTATATTCGGTGACATCAATCCTACTAGATGTTCTTTATATTTTAATGAAAAAAATGGCAAAAGAAATGACTGGAAGAATCAACATTGACATGTCAGACATCTTGATATTATAATTAATATTTTCTGAAAATCTCTAATAAAGAAAAGCAGCAGATACCATCAACTTGTTCTAAATCTTGTATTTATGAAGCATTGGAGTGCAATCCACATAAATCAAGTATTCTGAGTTTCGACATTTTCTAATGGACTTGCACGAGGAAAAACCTAGGGTTCTATTTGAGACGGTCTCATCCACTCATAATTTCTAGGGTTCCCTTTTAATTCCTGGCTTGTATCTCACTATTAAAAAAAAAAAAACATAACACTCCATGATTTTCTGGTTATATATGTTATTATAAGTTTACATACATATATATATATATATATATATATATATATATATATATGTTAATGCAATTTACGATGTTCATGTTAATGAATTTTTATTCTTGATAGAGTTGTTTCTATGTTTTATGAGAAAAGTCCTATGAAATATTTTTAGTACATTGTATTTGATCTTTATTCTAGGCTAATTAATAAGATATTAGAGTATTATTCCTATATTTATTTCACCTTGAAGTTCGCTCATTTGCATTCAATATACAAGGATTATGCTACTCTTGCGCCAAGTACAGTATGTCTTTGTTCAAATTAAAACCCTTATCTTCTTTTCATAAAGCAACAGGTCATCATTCCCTATCAAATAATGAAAGCTTCTTAAATGATCGAATCTGATGATCTAATCTCCCTCGGACATGCTCGCGCTTTCAGATTCTCTGATTTGAATCCAGTAGTGAGATGAACATGAATTAATTCTTTTCATGTCACCAATTATACAGCTCAATTCAAGGACAAATATAGTATTGGTATATATATACTGATTTGAATAGGCAGTATTTTAATTGCACCCTTTATGTAAGGGAAAAATTAAAAACCAAAAGAAATCTTGCTTGCGATTTATATGAGATTGTAGTCTTCATCAAAGACGTGCATGAATCTTGCCTGTAAAAGAAGCATTTACTCAAATACGGTCTGTGAGGCTTTTCATTTATTATACGAAAACACAAAACCTATTTTTATGAATATATGTGGAAAATGCGGCTTACGTGTATTTATGAAGATGAGTCAAAGTCTAAAAGTTTGGATACTCTATATTATTCACATCAAAATAAGAAAAAAATAAAAAAGGAAGGCCGTCACCAGAAAATAATGCACAAAATTGGGGACAGCTAGTATTTGAAAACAAACACAATTTCTTGACGACTGAAAAATTTATAGTGTTACCCTCTAAAATATCACATTTTTGTTTAGCTGAAGAAAACTAGCTATTTTTACCTTTGAGACAAAATCATGCGGAAAAAAAACACTAAATGGTAACTTAGGTTCACGACATGGGTATCTATGCAAACTACAAATGGCCCTATTAACAAGTACGATCAAGTTTAATTTTAGGCAAAACCTAATATGTGCAGGCGCGTTGGCCTGGGCTCAGTTGGCTTCGTGATCCTGAGCCAACAACTCCTCCGCCCTTGGAACACTAATCAGGGGAGCTTGCAAGTACATATCTCAATTTTTTCCCCACCTGACGTTGACATTGACTTTAATTATTGGACCGCTTATAGCTATTTTAATCAGCTTGTTTTGTATATATATATAGAGTTTTGTTAACAAGTGTCTCGAGGGCACTTGTTAAACATGCATAATGAGAACATATCGATTTTTATATTATTAATAATACATATCATGATGACGGTTAATGCTTTGATAATTTTGGTATTTCTTATTTGGTTGCTCAACAAATGTCCATGAGAAATTTTTTTTTTAAGTTATAAAAAAGTGAGATACATATTATTATTGTATCATTTTTCATCCATGAGAACTAACTTTGTGACAGTGGGCACTTGCCCCCTTTTCTTTAATTGAGACAATATAAAGATTCTACCCATGAAGGTACAACCTCGACGAGGTAGTCATAGTGGCACTCCATTTTACTTTTAATCAAAGTTGACCTCTTTCTTACTTCCATATATACAACTCCTGCTTTTTTCACACGATCCCTTATGTGCATGCCCATAAATTAACAAAAATTACACCATAACTCGTCATTTTAGTTTTCTTTTAGGCCTTTTTTCCATTGGTTGTTGCTTATCTCACGTGTTTCATTTCCAAAAATATCCATTTTAGGTTTATAATTACTGAAGTAGTAAATAGGTGAAGTCAAAGCATGCCATGTCTAACCTTCCCTAATTACTTTCTTAAGATATATCTAACAAAAATGATCATAGTAACGAGCATGCTAGCTCACTTGTTCACATTTAATAGACAAACATTCAATTCCAAGGATTGCGATGGAAATACTGCTTGAGAATCATTTTATAGCGCCATGCAAGGTAGCAAACACATGCATGCATGGTTGAATATGAAATAAAGCTCGACAAGGTTGAATTACATTGGCATTAAGATCTTAACTAAGGCATGTACGAGGGAAGAGCAATTAGTTAAAGTTATAAGTATCCTAGAGCACGCATTAGTTAAGGCTCTTAAACATGCTATAGAACATGAATAAAATTTAATTTAATAAAGCACAAAATATTGTACATAGGAATTTCTATGAGCCTATTCGTATCTTAACTAATGGATAAAGGTTATAATTAATTACTAGGTTCCTCAGAAAGTACGCTCACTCTTCCATGGCATAGACCATGTACATGTGAGACTAATCATCATATCATTTCTGCGTAAGAGTAAAGGTCTATTCCGTCGATGGACAGGATAGTTTCTCGTGTAGTGGATATTCGTGACAGAACCCGAACAGAATCGATCTCATCTACTGCACGTTTTCCGGAAAATCTTCATGGATTAAATCACCACGAGATGGTCAGTTTAAATGAAGTTGACGCTGGGAAGTGGGGTTTATCAACGATTCTTGAATTAATTGCCCTGCCATGTTTTTGTCGCCATTGGCAATACTATAATGAGCATCTCGATATCAATCCCAAACAACCATTGCATTCGCCGGTACAGTCATGTTCTTAATGACACTTCCACATCTCTCGATGTCGAAGTTATAAAGTTAGCATATAGAGAAGCAGTTCCGAAGTGTGAACTGTGTCCGAAACGTATTATTTTGGGTTACCTAACCTGCTTCTTTCTTGATAATCAACAAGAGGGCACAAAGTTTGTAGCTTTTTTATATGAAAAACATGAACTCTAAGTGCAACTTTGTATAGAATATTGAGTGTCTTTATAATATAACCTAAACGTGCAAGCGGTTACTCTGTGCAGCTTCTCTTCCCTTTTCTGTTCAACTTCATTTCTCACAAAATCTGAGTAAATGTCATGACAAGTTGTAAAGAATTTTTTTTTTCAGGTTGCTATTGAGATCTAGCAACTTGACAAAATTGGTAAAACTTCGCCAGCTTTTTTCTTTCTAGCTAAGGAGTGCCTGGGTGACTGCGACTCATCCTAACATCTTCTTACTTAGTTTCGTTTATACTTTAAAAATATGTCAAATTGTACTATTTTTTAGCTAAAGATTGGAACAGCATTTTCTCTAAATGTTTGAGAAAAGTTTGTATTTTTAAACCGCTTGATTTTTCAACAGGAAATGTATTGACAGCACATCCTATATGTGTTTGTCTAGGAATTTGTATAAATAAATATTTACAAGGGGTGAAACTTGAAGAGGAGATTTTTTTTTACACTCTCTTTAACTCTGATTCTTCCTTTGTTGGTATATTTTAGAGATATATCTCAACTGTATATTCGAGTATGGATAAGATCTATATTTTAGAGATATAGATTTCGGTGAAATGATAATAACTTTGTGAAGATATTTTTTCGATAATATGGCTGGTCTTTTAATACTTGACAATGAATGATCAAAGATAGAATCAAAGTACATTGATGAGATGCGGCTAACTGAGATTGAGATTCGGATGTCTCTTTGGCCTTTCCTTTTGTCTATGAGCTAACGGGCTATGAGCTATGAGCTATGGTTACGTGCGTGGTACGAAGTATTTGCATGAATAAACAAGGACCAAGAACCTTTGGTTCCTCCATCTTAATAGGTCGAAAAACATGCAGAGAAATTTCGTAGTTCGAAGCTCGAAGCTTTAAAAGATGTCTCGTGCCAGGAGGCCAAAAGATATTCAACACCGATCACCATAATGATGTCGATCGAATCATTTTCTATCTGAGTTTGTCAGAAAAAAAAAAACTTGGTCCATATAGAAAGTCCCATGTGGTGACATTGAATGCCTCTAGTTCTTTGCCATGACATTAAATGTCGTACTTTTTTTTTATCATCATGTGTCTCTATATCCCCATCACGCAGCCCCCGGTCCCTTCAACTTTTTTTTTTTTATTCCTAATTTGTTGAATTTGCCATGTGAGTTACACATAGCTTATTGCATTATTATGTCGACATTAAATGTGTTGTTTCTTTTTTGCATTTTATCTCCAGCAAGGACTCCCTCAGCACAACCTTAGATATCATAGAAAACTTAAGATGGACTAAGTTTATTTATCTATTTATTTATTTATCAGACCCTAAGCTTCTCTTTTGACATTTATGTCGATGCTTAAGTGAATTTCAAGAACCGATCCCAAAAAAAGAGAGGTGAATTTCAACAACGTAGAGGATACTAAAAAGTAAAATACTAACCTGGTTTTACAGTTCTTATTTATGGAAAGTAGTATTGGTTCTTCAAGAGAAGAAACAGGGCAAATGCCTCTTCGCTTGAACTCACCTTACGCCCGAATGTCGGGTATCTGTGATTTGCGTTTATCTCACTGTGGTGCTGGCAACAGAATACTTATGAAGGCGAATACGTATACATAGTGTAGCGCGTGTGGCGTACTTTCAAACATGCATCATCATGAACTTGTAGCTCTATCTGTACCTATTATTTTAGTTTGAGGAGAGGTTAATGCTAAATTATGACTAACTTAAGAAATGTCTGAACTGAATCAGCCTAGCCATAGGATATCTCAATTGAATTTAATACGTCTAAAAGTAATCAATTCTCACAATAGTTTGGCATGTTCGGATAGGCATCACACTTGCACAATATAACCTGAACAATCTATTCATAAATCAGTTAGAGTAGAGAACAATTCTGAATTTAAAAACCTCATAATTGCTGAATCGATTGCAAGCTGTACTTTGAAGAATGATGAGTCAAATAGATTAGGAGATGTATAATTAGCCTTGTTGATGATAGCATCGTGAGATGTGTAATTAGCCTTGTTGATGATAGCAACGACGCAGAGCTGAGTACAAATCTCAATTAGCAAAGAGTCCATAATGATTGAGTTCAAAAATGAATTGAACATATGATTGAATTAGGAATATCCTCATAAAATTTTAAATTTGTTGTATTGCTTGATTCACAGTGAAGGTAACTAATTATTATTAGTACAAATTCAATCCCAAATGAATGATATCATGATAGCTTAGATTTTGTTAATCAAGCTTGACCAAAAAGGTTGTGGAGGAAAGCAATATGGAGTTACTGCTACGTCAGTATGATACTAAATTTGACGAAAATTATGCTCCATTAACGGATTATTAGTGCCTACCAAAGTTTCATTCAATGCAATCTTAAACTCTTATGCAACATGGGTTATCAAACAAACTGCTGCGGTTGGTTTGCTTCCTATATTGCATGATGAGCAGTTAAAAGAGTCGACTGGTTTTGTGGAGTACTCATATGCAATGAGATTTCTAACTTGTAGCTTCACTTGTTGATCGGGTAAAACACTTTGTCGTTTCTGTGTACTTTCCTTGCAGCTGGCTAGGTAGAAAGAGAGAGACAGAGTGCATGATCACTGATGTCATCCATCATCTAATCAGCTGGATCTCTCGTTTTAATTAGTTGCATTAGGAACATGTGTTCTCTGATAATCATAGCAACTCCCCAACTAAGCATTGATTGAGACGCTTTAGAAAATTCAAGACCCCATTAAACAACAATCAGGTCCCTAATTTCTTCAAATGATCGACCAAATACAAAGCCAAATCCAAGTTTAAATTGGAATCCTTACATAATTCTTTTTCTCGTGTTGAAACATATGGTTCCAACGCAAGCATAGAGACAGTAAAAGGCAACATAATGGAGGGTAGCACTAGCATAATGGCAACTGTAAAAGAAACGTCTATAAACAATAAAGAGATTGAAAGAGAGAGGAAGGGAGTTTCGAACATCAAATATAGAGTACTCTGTCATTGTGAATGTCATGTCCTTTTCTCATTCCATAAAAATCGAATATCAAACTTTACTTTGACTCATCATAAATGACATAAATAAAACTAGGGTTGGAGCCTTGGAGGGGTTGACCAGAATCATTCCATACGTGCAACTTTAAGATATTAAAAGATTGCTTTTGTGAGGAACAAATTGTCGTTTTCTTGTAAAATATAGTACTCCGCACGTCTTTGTACGGGGACCATGTAGTCGACTTCTTTGTTATAATCGGTGTTCTCCACCGCGGCCATAAGATGACCCAAGTTCAGTAATCAAGTCGACAAAGCAATAAATGAACATAATTGCTCAATCAGAAGAATGAATTGGGGTCACGAATTATACCACAACTGGCTACATAAAAAACAAGGTTCATTTAAAGCACAGCCAATAGGAACAAAGCCTTTGTAGATCGGACTGGTCATTCAGATCTTCTTGAGAGTAAGTTATTACAATAATTGCCAGATGAATGAATCAGGAGTTGCGGGAATCTGGCAATTTTATGGCATGAAAATCTGGTTTTTCATGTTAGCTGGATCTCTCTAAATCTATCAGGGCTTATGACAAACGTAGATGTAGAGTTGCATTACTTAAGTTATTAATGCAATATGGTATATTATCGTCGCTCATGTTTAAATATCTTTGGCGCACTTGCTAATTATATTTTATGTAGAATAATTTGATTTTAAGGTATTCTTTATGCATAACACAAGTACAATCAATACATTGAAATATATAATGTTTCCTTTATTGGTTGCTTAACAATGCCCCTTGGACAACATAAACGTATTATACTTGATTGCTACGATTATTCAAATGATTGAGCACGAAAATCAGTTGATAATTTGTCTCTTATAAAGATTTTCCGTTCTTCAAAAGTATAATCTCAAAATTTCTCTCTAGGGTGTATGCATGCGTCCGTCAAAGAAAATCACATAATACTAAAAAGTTAGTTATCATAGAGAATTGCTTAAACGTCTCAAGCAACCATATGTTGGTGAAGGATATGGTGACTCGATCAATACAAACAACGATAACTAGCATTTTACTATTGATTGATAGACTAAATAAAGTGGTAGATTGCAAATGAGTCATCTTTCAGCAAGGTCTTCTCCATCATTTTAGTATACCAATTTGGCGAACCATTCTTAACAAATCAGTCTTATGCTTATCATTGTTTGTAAAATCAAACGACTAGCACAAATGGCTTTGACCTTACAAAAAAATTCAAAGGTTTGACATTTGCATTAAGCAGCTAGCACGAATGGCTTTGACTTTACAAAAAATTCAAGGTTTTGACATTTGCTGAATTGTCAACTTATGACTTTGCTCAAGTTTCAAACTTAAGCTCAATTTAGCATCAAAGAGGAATATCCCCGTTTTGGGTTCTCGATTTAGTTGGATAAGGGAATAAATAAGTTGTTGCAATTAGACCGAGGCCAAGGTTGATAAGTTCATGCATATGGAGACCCTCTTATTAGAGCTTGAACATTACCTTTTCAAAAGGTCTTGGAAAGGGAAAATAACTTCGGCAAAGGAAAAAAAAAAATATGCACATATATTTGTACCGCTTCGCCTATAGATGAAGATATACAAGCTCGACTCCACCGGTGCCTATGTATCAATTAGGAAGCATCAACACTTTCCTGTAGTCTTTGTGTCGTGTCGGATACTTTGACATGCATCGGTCACTTTGACATGTGTCCGACATTCTTCGATAATTAGTTAACACATGTCGGAAAATCTGACACGTGGTCAATTCTCCCCGACACTCTCCAACACTCAAGTTGGGAATTTCGGCATGCAAGTTCGGAATTCTGACATATATGGGATCAATTTTAAAAAATTTCAATAAATAAGGAGCAAAATGTAAATGTGTAAAAAAAATAATAACAAAGGGGGAAAGAAGAAAAACCTAGTTTTCTCCTTGCTTCTAACTCCTTTCCTATGACACACAATTCACCCCAAAGTTTTTTTTTCCTTTTCTCTTCTAACATGCTTTAACATGCTAGTCTAGAATGTGGATCATTTATTTATTTTCCTCCAAATTTTATAGATTATTGGAATTGAGTTGAATTTGTCAAATTAAAACAATGAATGATATTAACAAATGGTTGATTAATATTTTTAGTGTAAAAATACCTTTTTATTATTATTTAATTTTTTGAATTTGAATCAAATTAATTTGATTAAAATAATAATATAAATAATAATTTATCATATATATATATATAAATACATATTTAATATATAACGTGTCCTAATGTGTCGGAATTCTCTACTTTTTGAGAAATAAAGTGTTGGCATGTCGTTTCATGTGTCGTGTATCAATGTTGGTGTTACTTAGTCTATCAAAAACCTTTAATTGGGTGAATCTCATATATTCATATATGGTCCATTTTAGGAGTGTGCAAAAGAACTGGGAATCGCCCGGAACTGGACCCAATCGGCCCATAACCGACGATTCCCATAAGGACCAGTTCGGTTCTTGGTTCCAGGTACGAAACCACCCACCCAAACCGGACCAGTATACTCATATATATATTAAAATTTTTGTCTCTTTCCTCTCTCTCTCTCTATCCCCACTTTATCTCTACTTTTCTCTCTCTCTTCAATTACGACATTCTCTATTCTCTTTCTTCTGCGTCCCTTGCACAATTAACGCTATCTCTAAACATTCATAGCAATTTCTTCACTCACACTGAGTTGGGTTCCAAGAACCTTCAAAGAAATTGTCTGTCATTATTCTTTTGTTTTTCGTTCTTGATTTTTTACTATACTTCATCGTTTGTATCTATTATCTTTTATTGCATCATTGGATCAAGTCACTTCGAACTATGTTTGTGTCCATTCTCTCTCTAGAGAGACGTGGTTCTTCTCCCCACCATCTTCACTTGTCTCATCCCACCTCTTGCTCCCCCTCTCTCCCCTCACCCTCCTCCGCTCCACCTCGTTGTCATTGAACCATCTTTGTCCTCTCCCACTGCTGGTCCACCCTAGAAACGGTTCCGTGCCCACCCTTCCTCTCCTTTGCCCTTCCCTACCCGTTTCACCTCTCTTGGTTCGGTTCTCAGGTGGGTCCATGGAACCAACGAAGCGGTTCCCGAGTCCGAGGTGGGAATTTCCCACTTGGACCATGCACACCCCTAGTCCATCTTATCCAACGGTGAAGATGAATTGAATGGTCATCACAGTTGTCATGTAACTAGGGGTACTAGGTTTGCAAATCAGTTACGTGACAATTGTGCAAAGCACAGGCTAACCTAGCAGGAGGGATTACACATCTATCTTCTCACTCTAGGTGTGAGAGGCTACTAAACCTACCTATCCAATGATAGTCAGAATTGAAAAATCCTAACGTGATTTCTACCTTCACCATCGAAGGCCCCCTTAATTCCTTATTTATCTTTGTCTTCTTGATAGAGACGGAATATAGGGATGACATTATGAGGTCTCCCATCTCATGATAGATCTCCGCCTGTTTCTTTCCTCTTAAACTTTTTAAGGACTTGCTCAAGTCCAATGCAATTATTACATTAACAAATATCCACACGTATAATATAGATTTTGTTCTCACTAATGCCCATCTAAGGTAAATTGATATGTAATAAATAGCTAAGTTAGATCAAATTGCAATATTCATCCAATTACTTGTTATCAACAAACTATTCATGTAAGTAATGTAACCTGGCTTTTCGAATGGATCGAGTTCCAAGAGATACGGTGAAACTTCAATGTAAGGGACTTGTCCCTGCACCATCAATTATTTTAACTAGACACTATGGATGCACATGGCCAAGTCAACTCAAGCCAAACATAAGTTTCCACGCGGCAAATCGTCCTAGTTTTATTGCTATCCTTCCACCTTGGGATAAAAAGTGTTTGATTACATCTGGTGACATCACTCCTAGATTTTCTAGATAGTTTTTATGAAAAAAATAATGGAAAAAAGAACCAAGATTGATCTACCAAACATCTTGATATTATTATTATCAATATCATATATAAGCTATAAAAAGAAGAAAGCAGATACCGTCAACTTATTATAAATCTTGTATTTATTAGGCATTGGAGTGCGCTCGCCATAAATGAAATGTTTCTTTTCGACATTTTCTAATGGGTTCGCACGAGGAAGAACCTAGGGTTCTATTTGAAGCTGTCAATATAATTTATTCAGTAGTAATTTATGGGGTTCTCGATTACTCCTTTGTCCCACTATTTCCTAGGCTGAGACTTTTTTTTTCCTCATTTCTAGATTTTTATTTAGCTATTCTAGTTAAGCAAATTTATGTATAATACTTTCGCTTATGTTTCATTATTCAAACCAAAATAACCAAACCCCACATGAATTTCTAGTTACATATATGATCATAAATTTACATATGTAATTAAGCGAAAGAAGTCGACATCGTCAAAAGTTAAGTCTGAGAACCCATCAAATTCTTCTCATAATTGCAATTTGCCACAACTAAAAAGAAGAAGCTCAAATGGTAGGCATTCATGTGGACTTTATTTTTCATGAGAAAAATCCCACGAAATATTTTTTGTACTTTGCGTTTGAAATTTTCCTTCGCTAATTAATAAAATGTAGAATATTCTTCCAATACCTTGAAGTTCGTTCAATTGCATTCAATGTACATGCATTATCCAAGGAAACTCTTTCACCAAGTACAGGATGTTTTTATTAAATAAAACCCTTATCTTCTTTTCATAAAGCAACAAATCATTTCTCCCCATCAAATAATGAGAGCATCTTAAATGATCAAATCTGATGATCTAATCTCCTCTATACATGCTTGTGCCTTCAGATTCTCCAATTTTCAATCAAGTAGTGACATGAACATGAATTAATTCTTTTCACACCATCAATTATACAGTTCGATTCAAGAATAAATATAGTATTGGCCATTCACACAGTAACAAAATCGGTACTATATATACCAACATGAACACATAATTTTGTTTAATAAACACCCTAAAAAAAGAGAAAAGTTAAAAAGGAAAATAAATCTTGCTTGTAACATTATCAGATTGCAATCTTCATCAATGACGTGCATGAATCTTGCCTCTAAAAGAAGTGTTTACTCAATCGGTCATTGTTTTTTCATTATATTATAACGAAATACAAAAAAAAAATCGATATTCATGTCACATTTGCACGATTTAGTTATTATAGTATCGAATTCATACATTTGTGATCCTAAGCTTCGATACCTTATGCTAACAAAATGTTGTGCATTATTTATATCAGCAAGTAGATAATTACCCTTGAGCTCCCGCTAGTTAAGGCTCATCAAACATGCTCTAAAAGATGAATAAATTTTAAATTACTAAAGCAGGTACTATGGTACATAGAAATTACTGCGAACTTATTCTTAACTAATGCATGAAGGTAAAATTTATTAATTAGATACTCAAGAAAGAAGTTTACTCACTCTCGCATGTTGCGGATCATATTTCTGTGACGCTACTCATCGTGTCATAAGCGTGGAGGAGTAAAAAAATATACTCTCAAAGGATACGATAATCCCTTGTCCTGTAGATCCTCGTCGACAGAAACCTAAATGGAATCAATACTTCATTAATATGTCTCTTCATTTATTACACGTTTTCCTAAGAATCTTTCTGGAGAGAAACCACCATTTAAATGAAGTTGATGCTGTGAAGTGGGGTTATAGATGGATCTTGAATTAATTGCCCTGCCATGTTCTTCGAACCAATAGCAACACTGTAATGAGCAGCTCGATATCAGCCCGAAAAGTCATTTTCTCAGACTATAACTTAATGACTCCTGCACATCTCTCGACGTCGAAGTTATAATGTTAGCATATAAAGAAGCAGTTCCAAAGTGCGAATCGTGTCCGAAACAAATATTATTAAGGTTCCTGACCTCTTTCTTTCTTAATTATCAACAAGATGTCGCAAAGTTTGAAGCTTCTTTATGTTAAAAAACCATGACCTCTAAGTGCAAGTTTGTATAGAATATTGAGTATATTATAAATACCCTCGACGGGCAAGCGGTTCCTCTGCGCTGCTTTTCTTCCCTTTTCTGTTTAGCTTCATTTCTCACAAAATCTAAGTAAATCTTATAACAACTTGGAAAGAAATTCTTATCAAGTTGCTACTGATATCTAGCAACTTGATGATAAAACTGGTAACACCTGGCCAGCTATTTCCTTCCCAGCTAGGGAGTGCTCGAAAGGCTGCGATTTATTTGACATCTTCTTATTTGGTTTCGTTTATACTTGAAAAGATGTCAAGTTGTACTTTTCCCCCTAGAGATTGGAAGAACATTTTCTATAAATATTTCACAGAATTATGTTTTCTTTAAAACCACTTGATTTTTCAGGTGGGAATTTGTTCACGGTAAAACTGATATGCGCTTGTCTAGGAATTTATATAAATATATGTAAAAAGGGGGTGAAACTCAAAGATAAGAGTTTTTTTTTTGTTTTGTTTTATGCTCTGTTTAACTCTCATTCTTCTTTTTTTGGTATGCTGGACTATGGATGAGAAATTTAGGAAACAAATGGCCTTGGGGAATACAGAGATGACCCAAAAATCTGTTTTTCCTCGAAATAAAGTAGTGATGATTCTGTGAAGATGTTTTATCAATCTTCCTGAGGCCAGTAGAGAATATAGCCGGTCTTTTCATACTTGACAATGAATGATCAAATACATAAGATAGAATCAACGGACATCGCTGAGATATGGCTATCCGAGACTGAGATTCGGATGTCTCCTTGGCCTTTCCTTTTGTCCGTGAGCTAACAGGCAAAGAATTATGGGCACGTCCGTGGATCGAAGTGTCTGCATGAATAAACAAGAAACAACAACCTTTGGATCCCCCATTTTGATCGGTCGAAAGACATGAAGAAAAATTACGTGGCCCAAGTTCAAAGCATTAAAAGATATCGTGTGCCAGAAGGACAAAGAATATTCAACACCAATCACCATAATAATGTTGATCGAAACATCTTATATGTGTGTGGATCCCGTAAAGACACCAAAAAAATAAACCCGAGTCTTTATATCAATGCTTATGAGAGATCACATCGTACAGTTTGCATGATAGAATGCTATTGTTTTATCAGCAAGCTCTCAACTTCGGCAGACAAAAGCTTTGAATGACAATAAATGATTTGTGGGACATGCAGGTCGGTGAATATGAAGGGACATTAAAGATATTTGCACGCGAAAAAGATGATATGATCTTATAAGAGTTAGATATGGTGATCCAAAGTGTACTGCAAAGGCCAAGATTTGGTTGCTTTCTTTTTGTTCTTCTAGCAGAACGAGAGCACAACAGATTTCGAGAGGACAGATCGTGCAATAATGGCCGGCTGCAAACTAGGATTATTAATGTTTTCTCCCATGAAAATGAGTTTTTCTTGGTAGTGTCGCTTTCATCTCTAGTGTTTGAAGCTTCCTTGGCCTTTCTTTATGAAGCGAAATGAGCGCCAGAATCTTAGGTTTGGACTTTGGAAGATGTGCAGAGAGGACTTCTTCTTCTTCTTCTTCTTCTTCCTGTTAGTTCATCTGTTAAAGAAAAAGAAAAGAATTAGGGTTTTCTTTTCTTGAGTTTCGTTCATCTTTAATTAAATCCAGAATATCAGCTGATATTAGTTACAAGTTGAGAAAAAATGAACCCGTGGGTTTCTTTCTTTGTTATCCAGACGAACTTCTATTCTGAGTTTCAATCCATTTTTGTTTGCAGAAGCTTTATGAGGATGGCCACTAGGGTTTCTGAGATGGATGCCACTAGGGTTTCTGACATACAATGATTAAAGACTCATGGCGTGGCTAATGTGTTATTAATAGTTTGGAAATGACATCGATGTCCCCATCTAACTCCCCCATATAAAATTAGGATGCATTTACTGTTTCGTTGACATTGCTGATACTTTATATGGCGTCCTGATCTCAAATTTATTCTCTTAGCACCGAGATTTTGTGTTTGTTTAGTAGTTGTTTATTGTGCTAATTACATCCGTCAATTGAGTGTCGGACTGAGTAATATCAGGTGTCCTAGCTTTTGCTGAGAGCCTAGGCGCTATTTTTGATGAATTCCTCTAGCCCCTGCATTTTCCCCTGGATCTGTGGATTTTGATGTGCTATCTGAATGATGAACCTTCAAAATTTATTGGGATAGACATACATCTGTGTTTGGGTGTTCATCCTTTCAATCGGACCTGCAAAATTCAAGGTTGAAATTTTAGTCTTTGCGGTAATCTAATTATACAACTGTCAAACAAAACTCCAGGATAACCGTTTTGTGAGTGCTCCCGCATATTTCTGCATAGCCATTGCTTGATTGGTAACACAACAAGGCTTGGCTCTGATACGCCCATCCTGATTTACCTCGATGATTAGTCACTTGTTTTAGTAGCTATACCAAGTTTTCAATTTCAATAATCTGTTTTTTCATCTTAACAGTTCGGGTGACTTAACTTTTCTTGCAATTTGAAGTGCACAATGTGTATTGCAAACTGATATATTGTATTTGTTCTTCAAATTGAGGAGAACTCCTTGGATTGACATTCAAGAATGATGAATGAAAAAATATTATCGTCTCCTTCTTGATGCTCTCTCTATTCTGTTCAGAAGTGTAAAGAATGGAATGGAAATTTTCGTGTCTTTCTATCTCATTGGACATAAAAAACGACTTTGGATCAGCTGCCATTTGTATCGGAAAATCAACTCCTCACCTTATATTACTATTTTGATTATTGTTTACCAAGGGCTTTCGAGGGAGGTCGTAACTGTTTCAGTGTCTTGATGCCCGAAGGCAAAACCTTCTCTTGCAATTTTGACCTATAAATGATGCATTACAAGCTAATCATCCAATGTAAGTAAGATTAATGTGAGAATGACTCGGGTCATCAGCACAATGCACATCTATGAAGACTATCATGCACCTTAGTAATGTGCTCATAGATGCATGTAACTGACCGAGAATAAGCAGATCACATTTTCACGTATGAAAGTTGCAGAAAAATTGTTTTGATCAGAGATAGCACGTTGAGGAGGCAAGGATCTGAGTGAGATGATCTCTTGTCTGTTTCAGGCAGTTCTAAGATCACCCAAATTTCTGTGATCTCTCACCGTCCTTTGATACCCGGCTTCTACATAATTAATTTGAGCTTATTGTACTCGTGAAGACCGGCATGTTCCCTCTGTTGCCAGATGTGATAACGCATTTCTTCCACTTTTACTGAATCATACCCGCATTCCCTTCAAATAATTGATCAGTTTCTATGATTCTAATTGATCACAGCTAGTCAGTTCTCAATGATTGTATCTGACTTTGGAATTGATCGTGTTGCTGTTATTTAGTTAGGCTCAGGGGCGTTTAACAGCAATGAAGAGGTATGCATTAGTCTAATCCAACCACAGCTTGAAGAGTTAGTTCTTCCTCTTAGCTGTACATGGCCCCATTTGCGACTCATGTGAAGTAGTTACATAGAATTGGGACTTTCCTGTGAATTCATAACTGATAATAAAGAAACTAAGTTACTGGCGGGAACAAAAATATAATCATTATGATTTTATAATGCAAAATGAAAGTCAATCCTTTGCCACGTCCTTGGTATCATATAAATATGTGTTGTGGATCATGTTTCTCTTCAAGCTTTGAGCCACTCAAGCTTCTCCCATCATTCACAACTGAGGAAAATAGCGATCTTATTCTCCTACAAAGCTTCCAGCAGTTACATGGAAACTTTCGGGGCTAATTCTGAGGTCGAATGGGGCTCTATCAGTGGAGTGTACTTTACTGAAGAGTCTGACCTCATGGCTCAATGGCTCGATAAGTGTTCATTACCAGCTGAGCTATATGGAGGCTCTCATTTCCCATTGTATTCTGCATATCTGCCGACCTATGAATCTGTGAACCTAGCAGGGGTTGATGCAAGCACATTCTGTTCTTCTCATACTCTCTATCCAAATCCACATTCTTCTTCTCCCCATGACGAATTTCACAACAGTGTTAGTAGCTTCCTTTTTCCGAGTTCAGGTCATAACAACTACTACTTGAGTGACTCGAATCCAATTCTGGCCACTAGTAGTAGTTCCCTGTGCAATGAACTATCCATGAGCAATGTGAGACAGACCAGTGTTTGTCTCATTGAAGGGGACAATTCTCCGAACCGAGAAATGAGCGAAGTTGATGAGTCTCATGAGAGCCCCCAAGAAATGGTTTTTATGGAGAACTCTCTGCAGCTTAAATGGGGGTCTGAGATTCCTCCAACGATCTCAGTGGTGAAAGATCATACAGATGATTCAAATGACAATTCTAGGAAAAGATCTAGGAGCCTAGGAGAGGTGAGTAAAAGTTGTACATGTCTAAAAATACTAGTTTGCATCTGGGATACCGCTTTTTTGATGATCTGCTGTGTGAATTAATAATTATTCTGGCTTCCTTATGATTCTATTTCTCTGACGTTCCAGAAAAACAAGAGAAGTGTTAGGTTAAGGAAGGACCTGAAACTTGATTATCCAAGCAAAAGCCATGAAGAAGCTAAAGGTCGCACAGGTGGGCAGATCTCGAGTACTTGCTTCTCAGAGGATGATTCTAGCTCTTCTCTGGAGTTGAACAGAGGAGCTACTTCAAGTTTGAGTCCAAAAGAAACTGCATCTCTCAGTCCTAATGGCAAAACCAGAGCCAGCAGGGGCTCAGCGACAGATCCGCAGTCTCTCTATGCAAGAGTAAGTACTTAAAAAAAAATGCTATTTTGTTTGTCTCATTCCAGAATGTTTGAGTTCCTGTCAGATCTTTTATCTCCATGAATAACAAAGTAATAGATCATTGCTTTCATCTTATAGAAAAGAAGAGAACGGATAAACGAGCGCCTCAGAATCCTACAGAACCTTGTTCCAAATGGAACCAAGGTAATTGGGCGATATCCTGCATCATAGCTCATGTCTTGAATAGTAAAATCTAGTCTCGTGTTTAACTGTCGTTTCTGTTCACAGGTTGACATTAGCACAATGCTTGAAGAAGCTGTTCACTATGTTAAGTTTCTACAGCTGCAAATAAAGGTAAGCCCAAAGAAATTACGTTTGGTTATACCACATCATCCTACAGCACTGTTCATACACAAAGCTTCCAAAAAATAAGATGTGCCCATTGACATTTTTTTCTTGTGTGTAAATTTGTACAGGTCTTGAGTTCTGATGACTTGTGGATGTATGCACCGATTGCGTATAATGGAATGGACATTGGACTTGACTTGAAGCTAAGTAAATCTTGCTTGCTGTAAAGTTAAGGAAAAGGTTATCGTGCGAATGAAATTATCATGAAAAGAAGGAATCTCTGTCCGTCTGCTATGAGGCATATCACTTAATATTGTTGAAGGACCAATCTCACTAACTGGTTCTCAGATATTGTTGATGGACAACTCATTGGCAGTGATTATCAAGGGTGATTGAATATATTCAGTACAGCCTTCTCTCCTCCATAAGTGCCCAGTATCCGCCTCAAAAGCTATGTTTTCCTGTTAGGAGACCAGTGATTTTCAAGGGTGATTGAATTGATTCAGTTCAGCCTTCTCTCCTCCGTAAATGCCAAGTATCAGCCTCAAAAATCTATGTGTTCCTGCTAGGAGACCGATTCTATGTCTCGTGTAAATTAGCTGGTTGAGAAGGAACAACCCATGTATTATACTCCACTGATGTATATTTGATATGCTTTATTCTCATCTGCAAATGTGGAAACTTGAAAATAAATAAAATTTTCTGGTGAGCATTCTTTACCAGCACCCAGCAGTGCCCGGGTCAATCAGCTTTCCGTGGCTTGCCCTTCTCTAAATAATTTTGTGAAGACAGAGAAATTAAAAGAATAAAAACAAACTGGGAGTCTTTTCATTTCTCTTTATCCATCCATCTTTTAGTCCACATTCAACAGAGCGAGTAGGGTAACCTGCATCTGCACACTTCTTTTCTTCTTGAATAGGAGAAAAGAAATCCAAGAAAATCTTCACAGCATCGATTGCTTAATCAGCAAAAAATGAGGCTGGTACCACATCCTGCGACTTTAATTACAGAACTAGTCATCATAATTGACTGGACTCTGCTTTGTGAAGTGCAATTAGTTAAAGTATCCGAACAGATTTGATTAGAAAATGTTATCAACTCTTCCATATTCAAAAGAAATTCTCATTTTATTTACACATCCTCTATCAAATATACCCATGGTAACCTAAAATTTGGTTATCAAGAAATCAGGTCAGTGTGCTATCAAAGAAGATGCACTGTAATATCAGAAATGAAGGTACCAACGGTTAGGCTACATCCTGGGTGAGAAATAAACCAAAAATAATTCACTAATTTGAACATGAGCGATTTCATAATGGAAGAAGATACAGTCAGTAGGAGAAGATAATCGCATCTGCTACATATGTCCAAAAACAAACAATGAATCAATCCCTAACATTCTACATATTGAAATGGGGATAACGTATAATTAGAGTTTTATCTCTGGTTATGAAAGTCCACCAGTCTAGTTACAGGAGTCAAAGCAGCCTCTTTCTCGAAGCACTCAAGCTTCTGCAGCTGAATTCGTCCGTTCCCATGCCAGGGCAGTTTTCTCAATGTGCATCAACAGAGTCCTATAAATTTTGTTTCTAACCCTACTGTAGATCTCAAATTCTGGATCCTCCAAATCAGAACTCCCCCTGCATCCGATCTTTGCATAACTGGCCTCCTTTTTCGCCATGATGTCCAACCAATCGCTCACTCTTTTGATCTGAAGCATCACATGGATTGTCTGGCTATTTGATATAGACTCTATGGAGAATTGGCTCTCAAGCGCGTCTAAGTATCGCTCTACGTGTGCCAGAAACAATGTTCTGCATTCATCTTGCAGGGAATTGGCTAAATCAGCTGTTGCACTTGAAGGACTTCCTTTCGACCATTCAAGTTTGTGATTCTCAGATGTCACCCCGATCATTACCTCACAGTTCTTGTGCTTTCTTGTTTGCACACTGTCAGCAGATTCAACACAAGACCGTCTGAAAGCTTTAGTGGCTTCAATAGATGGAAGGCCAGATCTTGTGGTCGTAGATAATGGAACTAAATCAGATGCCAAAGCTGCTTTAATCCACAAACTTGCATTTCTTTTCCTATCTAATGCAATCTTTAAAGCTTCTCTTGTGGAATTGGTGCTGTTGGGCTCGATTTCGGCTGCTCTTGTTGGAGTGGCATTGGTCAATGACTGAATAACTAGTCGACTGTGAGCCATGTCATCTTGAAGCTTAAAAAACTTATCAACTGATGGCTGCTCTTCCTCTGAATTGGATGATTGAAGTTCTGAATATGCACTGAAATTTCCAGAAAATAACAGAGTTGTCAGACAGATTTTGTTGTTACCATAATCTGTTGTACTTTAGGAGCTGGTAGCACTTACATAGCTCAAAATTAGGACCAGCCAACCAGGTGATGAGATCAAGGGAATTATAGTCAGAAAGTTTCACACTAACTGGTGAACTTTTGTTACTCGTATCCACAGTGAAAACCAAGAAAACAGAATCTACAAACAAATTAGCTTTATGCAATATTATTGCATCTATGTTTACATACCTGAGGCATTTCAGCAACTTTTGTTACATGTATCCACAGTGAAAACCAATAAAACAGAATCTACATAAAAATTAGCTTTATGCAATATTAAAGCATCTACGTTTACATACCTGAGGCATTTCAGCAATCTTTCAGCTGCAGAAGCCTCTTGAAGAGCCTCCACAGAAGCAAGTAGAGCTGCATCTCTTTGTTTCAATACCTCCTGATGGGACATGAATTGAACGAGTGCTATAAGAAAATCATTTCATGTCTTTTTGTGCGTATAAGGTTCACTTGAAGAGAATGAACCAAATGAATTTGCATATGTTTCAAGATCGCAGTACCTTCCCTAGCTTCCTCAAAACTGAGGGAAGAGAAGACCATGGAATTTTGTCTTCTGTTCTCGTTCTGTTTAATATGGGACTAAACAGTGCTGCTGGATCTGAGGGAACTTCCCCTTTTTTCGGTGTTCCGGAGTTCCTACTCTTCAATGTCCTTATCGATTTTGTAGCCATACTGATGTTTTTATTTATCGTTTTGGAGTTAGATCTGTCACAAGAGCTCTCATGCAGGGATTGGACTGGAGAAACCTGTCAATACCCAAAGAAAAGAAAAGAAAAGGAAAGGTGTCCTTTTTGAAGTCATGTAAATTTTGAAGGAAATCAGTTGACAATCCTTTGAAGCTAGCATATATGGGAATGTCAGAATCAGTTTTGATATAAAAAAAGATTGGTTCCTTTTAGAATCCCATTTTCCAGGTGACAATTGGTTAACGAGTACTTCTCTGAACAAACATCAAGGGCATGCTTAACGTTCGTGAGATCCAACTCTCACAGCACATTTTTCGAAGGAAAATTGTTAAGAGCCCATCGACTGTCCTAAATACACAATGCAATTACAAAGGGAACTATAGAACTGAATTAAATAGGCAATTAATCACAAGACATGAGGATAATCAAGCAGGACCGTGGATTAATTCTCTCATGCTCATTAGCTTTGCACTGAATCGTACGTATGAACATGAAAAAAAGACGTACTGAGACTTACACATCTACAATGGTCATGGCTGATTGATATGGGCTTTAATTTGTGCTTGAGAATTTGAGATTTCGTAATTTCATCTGTTCTCGTACTATCCATTCCATTCCAGCTTCTTCTCTTTGAGGTTGAACTCTCCAAGCTTGATGATATCGTGCTCTTGGAATCACTATTTTTGTCCCATCCAAGTAAACCATCTAAATCAGAAGATGTCCTACGATGACCACATTTTCTTGATACGCTATTTGCGGCTCTTCCACAATTTTTTCTGGCTACATTGGCCGTTGAAGCATTTCCAGACCGCTCTGGTTTCTCTTCTGTAGAACCAATCATTTCTTTTGTTGATTCAGGATCGGATGTGGCCCAAAGTTCCACCAGATTTTCCAGGGGAACAAGATCTTTAGGAGCCCCACCGCACAAATTTCTGCCGGGAATGGGCCTTACACCTTTGAGCACCGGAACAGGATGGGATGCCTCCATCTTATCAGCATATACATATTGGCCAAGGTGTAATTTGTTGCATAGAATCAAGTCATCTTGTTCTTGAGGCAAAGAAACATTCATGGCATGTGAAGCATCAGAAACTTTCACGTAAAATCCCCCGTTAGGCCAGAGATCCCCTTCAGACAAGACAGGCATTATGCTTCTGATTTGTAACAGCGCGGCTTTTCGATCTTCACCGGCCATTTCCTTCTCATTCATGCCTTCAACAAGCCTGACAAGAACCCCGGAATTCAAGATTGACATTTTGCGTCTTGGAATAAATCTAACACCGCAAATCAGATGAGGTTTCGCAATGAATTCTTGACTTTTCCCCTCCTGGGTCATTAAAAAGATTTGATTTTGTGGATTGAACGGTTGGAAACACGAAACGGATCATATAAAAATATGGAAATTTTTTTTTTTCTGTGCTCTTAACGGATTTGCAAGAACGAGCTGTTCTAGTCTGTGACACAGCAAAGACCTGAAAGACGAATTTGTGGTTCTTAGTTGGCTTGGCATTGCATGAAATGTGTCGACTGAGGCAAGGGCCGTTAATATCTTTAGCTTTTATCCTTATCTTTTGGATATTTAAGCAGACTCCTTCCAATTAAGCTGTGTAGTATCTCTTGGCCATGAGGATGGAGTCAAGGTGATCAATGATATAAGGATTAAAATCAAGATAAATCAAACTTGCAAAATTATGTCACCGGCCGGAAAATTCGAGTTGAGTTAACGAGTTTACTCAGAAACTAATTAAATTACTTAATAAAGAATAGCTCGATTTTCAAAGACGAAGCCGAGTATATTTTTATTTTATTTTATTTTTTATTTGGTTGCTTAATAAGAGTTCCGAGCATTCACTGGCAGGACTCGAAAAATTCGGCGGGCGAACAAACTGTCCCATTATTACAAGAAAATGTATTTTTGAAGGCCAAATATGATGAAGACAAGGCTGGATTGATTATCCTCGTCTTCAGTGTCTTTAAGGATTTAGCTGTCGGAATATTGAAATTAAGCTGTTTATTTGGTCGACGGTAGCGATAACTGATAACCGTGATGATGTTATGTTATGCCGGAAGCCACAAGGACCGCAACTGTTTCTTTCTTTTCTTTTCTTTTTCAATAATCTCAAGGCGGGGACGTGAAGACCCCACCTGGAATTGTTTACGATTCCATCTAGCATGCAAGTATGGAATCCATGAAAGCATCACCACAAGAAAAAGGGAAAAAGAGGACAGTTAGTTTCTTACCGAAATAAGCAAAGCCCAAGTGCCAAAAGTTACAAAAGATACTTAAGTACCAAGATCGGAATAAAAATGGATCAGTTAAATGCCAACGGCGAGAAAATCCAACCAAAATGCTAACGTGGCACTTTTCCAACGAGTTTGGGTCGAAAGTGCGTCGTTTTGGGTGCTGACATGGCCAAATAAGCCTAAAAATGACGTCGTTTTGAGTGCTGATATGATTAGATCAGCCCAAAACGATGCCATTTTAACTAAAGTTTATTTTTTAATATAAATATTAAAAAAATAATATTAAAAGAGAATTTTTTTTTTTAAACAAAGAGAGAACTAGCAGCCTCGCTTGTGACCACCGCCCTATCGCCGGTGGGTGGTGACGGACGGCGGGGGTCACCGATGCCTAGATGCGGGTTGGCCACCCTCGCTCAGATCCATGATAGGGTTGTTGCTCTCGCCCAAGCCGGGGCAAGGGCGGTCGACCCTCGCCTAGATTTAGGAGAGGGTCGTCACCCTCTCTCGGCGTCTGGATGGCCCTCGCCTCCGGTCGGCGAGGGTCGCCGACCCGTGCCTAGGCATCAATGACCCTCGCCGTTCGTCATCGTCGCCACCCCATCGGCAATGGAGCGACAGCCACAGGTGGGGCTACTACCTCTCTCTTTTTTCTTTTTTCTTTTTTCTTTTTTCTTTTTAAATTTCGCTTTTAATGTTATTTATTTAATATTTATATTAAAAATTAAAATTTTGCCAAAACGACATCCTTTTGGGCTTATTTGGCTATGTCAACACCAAAAATGACGATGTTTCGACCCAACTCACCAAAAAAGTGCAATGTCAGCATTTTGGTCGAATTTTCTCGCCGTTGGCCTTTAACTGATATTTTTCCTCCGATTTTGACACTTAAATGTACGTTTTGTAACTTTTGTCACTTAAGTATCCCCTATGCCAAGTTTTGGCACTCTAGGGTCCGTACGTCATTTGTTACCTTAGGATGAAACCTAAATCTAAAATAAGAAACGTTTGTTGAAGGGTACACTTAGATGAATAGAGCCATGACCAAAGAAAATGAAAGAGCTTTGGCAGCTCATGATGTTACCATTACACGGTTGATCTGTTCTAGTGCCGTGTCCTCGTACCATTCCTGCAATCTCTTTGAAACCAAGGCTACCCATCTCTCTTTCTCTGCCTGCGCATGCACACGTAGTCTTGCTCGGATGCGTGGATTGACTCTTTGCTATTTAGGTGATTGAACTTTACGAAGTGGAAACAAGGTTGCAGAGTCATATGACAGACAACCATTTCAGGATGCATATGTTACATGTCTTAATGACCAAGACGCGTGGAAGAAATTATCATCTGGTGATATAAATAACGATGACTCGGAACTCTGACCTTCCTCATACTCACAATTTGCGAAGCTTCCCGGAAGAACCAACTAGTTGTTACAACAGACCATATCCAAAACGAGGATTCATGTCTATCTCAGCTCTTGTGAGAGTTGGTAGCAAACAAGTCTCTCCTAGATATATCTTTAAGTCCAGTCAAAGAATGCCCTTGAGACTAACCTTTGGATTGTAAGTCTGGTGACTAATGCAGACGAAAAGAGACGGGGACCAGCTGAACGCGCATCTACATCCTCTGGGACCAGTAATTAGAAAAAGATAAGAGGCTTTTGTTTTGCCAAAGCATCCACGCGTTATCACTCCTAAACAGGGAAATATCTTATTCTTAATTGACAAGCAACTTCTATTTTTGCCCATTGCATAGGAATCAACCTGGTGGGCATTATTCTCACCATCTACTATAAATTCAGCGCCGAAGGGGCTTGTGGATTCTCGTCTACAAGCGAAGAAAGCAGTAAATATGCATCGTTTCGAAAACCGGCATCTCTTATCTCTGTGTATCGTTCATTCTGATTGTCCCAATCGCTCCTCAGCAACATGCATGTGACAAAAGTGCCCCAGAAACAAGCCAATTTCCCTTTTGCAATACCTCGTTACCCTACCAAGACCGCGCCAAACACCTAGTCTCGCTCCTGACCCTCCACGAGAAGGTGCAGCAATTGGTGCACCGTGCAACTGGCATTTCCCAGCTCGGTGTGCCACCATATAATTGGTGGTCCGAGGCGCTTCATGGTGTAGCAAGTGAGGTTGGGGAGGCCGTCTTTTTCAATGGAACAGTGCCAGGGGCAACAAGCTTTCCTGTAGTTATACTCTCGGCTGCAAGTTTTAATGCCACATTGTGGTATAAAATGGGGAAGGTCGCATCAACCGAAGCTAGAGCGATGCACAATGTTGGTCAAGCGGGGCTTACATACTGGAGCCCTGATGTCAATGTGTTTCAGGGACCCACGATGGGGGCGTGGACAAAGAAACGCCAGGAGAAGACCCTCTGGTTGTGTCCAGGTATGCAGTGAACTATGTGAGAGGACTACAAGAAGTGGTGGAGGGAGGAAATTATACTGACGACAGGCTCAAGGTTTCTAGCTGCTGCAAGCATTATACCGCTTATGATGTTGATAAATGGAAAGCTGTAGATCGATTTCATTTTGATGCACGGGTATGGAGAAGTGTAATACTTGCACTAGCTTGTACTGAAAAAAGAAAATGTAGACACATTAGCTATCAAGTGTTCGGTGCAGGCTAAACTTTCATATAAGTTCCATTTCTTCCCTAAAAATTTGAGCATAGTTTCTCCTTGCAGGTGACAAAACAGGACATGGAGGACACATATCAGCCACCATTTAGGAGCTGCATAGCGGAGGGACGTGTTAGTAGTGTTATGTGTTCTTACAATAGGGTGAATGGTGTTCCTACCTGTGCCGATCCGAACCTGCTCAAAGGGATAATCAGAGATCAATGGGGTCTTGACGGGTTTGTGTTTCTATCCTAAAATTCTCAGTCTTATCAACTTTCAGTCAAATAACTAGTGATCAAGTAGCAGAAAGGTGAAACAGAAAACGTTCAGCTTAAGGGGCTCTCTACATTGATTCAACAAAGGGAAGATTGTGCAACTGGACATTGCATGGCAAAAGAAGTTCCACCAACATTGAGTCATCTGGACAAGGAACTTACATATTTTTCTTTAAATCTTTTGTATAGCATAGCACAGAAGTCCTTCATGAAGCAAGTAAATTGCAATTTTGAAAAGAAACTTAATCAGACGGTAGCTTCTGATCATATCTGGTCTTCTACAGACGTATGAAACCAAGTCTTTTAACTTTTTTGGTATAATTTCTGTTCAAAAAAGTTGGTCACTGAATCCATCATTAATTATGTAGTCTAGTAAGAACTTAGGAACAATGCAAATTGGAGACTTTAAGGGAACGTGTTTAAACTAGTATGAACAAGTAGTCTAAATGAGGATTATATCATAGTCAATGCTTAAGCTTTTGCGACTTCAACAGCTATATCGTCTCAAGACTGTGACTCAATTGAGGTTTACTATGATTGCATCCGCTATGCCGCTACACCTGAGGATGCAGTCACCCTTGCCCTAAAAGCAGGTATTGACAATGTTAAATAATGCCATCATAACAGCTGGTCTTAGGGGGAAGTACGATTACATCAATCCCTTGTTGAATGTCCGAAGACGTTTATGCCGTGGTATGCAGGTTTAAACATGAATTGTGGGCATTTTCTAAGCGAGTACACACAAAATGCAGTAAACCAGAAGAAGGTGGATGAGTGTTGTGGATCAGGCCTTGGTATACAACTATGCTGTCCTCATGAGACTCGGCTTCTTTGACGGAGACCCCAAATTCTCCCATTTAGAAATCTTGGTCCACAGGATGTATGTACCGACGATAATCAACACTTGGCACTTGATGCTGCGAAGCAAGGGATAGTCCTTCTTGTCAACAAGGGAGTACTCCCACTATCTGAAAGTACCATTAAAAACATGGCTGTTATAGGACCAAATGCTAATGCCACAACGGTCATGATAAGGAACTATGCTGGTACACCAGTCCATTACAAGGGCTGCAAAAGTATGTACGCACAGTGAGCTATGAGCCTGGTTGTGCAGACGTGATATGCAGCAACAAATCTCTTTTTGCAGCAGCTGTTAAGATCGCCTCCACAGCTGATGTTGTGGTTGTTGTGGTGGGGCTTAGTCTATCGGTTGAGGATGAGGAGTTGGACAGAGTGAACTTGACATGGCCAGGGCTTCAGGAAAAGCTGGTGATGGAGGTGTCGGACGCGACAAATGGGACCGTGATTCTTGTTATCATGTCAGCTGGTCCAGTTGATGTTTCTTTCGCGAAGCATGTGAGCAAAATCAAGGGAATTCTGTGGGTTGGATATCCAGGCCAAGATGGAGGAGACACCATAGCCCAGGTCATCTTTGGGGACTACAATCCAGGTACTCTCTCTCGCTCTCTCTCTCTCATTCATGAAAGCCCAGATGCGCGTGCACTGTAGTTGTTTGGGCTGTCAATGTGTAGATTGACAATCTACTAGCAATTTTATCAGGTGGAAGATCCCCCTTTACATGGTATCCGCAAGTGTATGCTGATCAAGTACCGATGACAGACATGAACATGAGAGCCAACACCTCTACTAGCTTCCCTGGAAGAACTTACCGTTTTTACACAGGAAAATCCATCTATGAGTTTGGCCACGGACTGAGCTACTCCTCCTATTCGAAATTCATCATATCTGCCCCGTCCACTGTACTTTTCCAATTGGCACCCACATCCAATCGACACAATATTCTCTTTTCCAGCTCCGAAGTCCTAATACCTCGGACTCCAATGCTCAAGCTATCAACGTTTCGGCAATTAGGTGTACGGACTTACAATTTGACATCATCGTCGGAGTCACAAACGATGGGAAAATGGATGGGACTCATTTGTTCTAGTGTTTTGGAAGCCGCTGAGCTCGCGAGGATTAGTAACCGGTGTGCTGACTCAGCAATTGGTGGGCTTTGAGAGAGTGGAGGTGAAGATTGGCAAGACACAGAAGGTGAGGTGACGGTGAGGGTGGACGTGTGCAAGCATCTGAGTCTTGCAGACAAGGAAGGGAACAGACTTCTGGTCACAGGGCGGCACATGCTACTAGTTGGTTCTCCAAGCGAGCGCCGAGCGAGACATCGCTTCAATATCTGGTTGGAAGCGACCGAGATGAACTGAGCTCGAGGGAAATCGATGCAGTATTCTTATCAGCACCCGAAGAGACTACTCTTTATCTGCATCTGTATTGAATAAGAAAAAGTCCTAAGACTAGTATTTTAAGACATGACTATAGGAAAATAAAAGATGGTGCTATTACGTCAATATTTGCAGGAGAGGTGAATTTACTTGGACATGCTGCGATGAGTTTCTTTTCTTTTCCTTTTCAGCATGGAAAAATCCAATAATTAAAAGCAGGGGGGAAAAAGAAGGAAACAAAAAGGAAATTCTTTTCCTTTTCAGCATGGAAAAATCCAATAATTAAAAGCAGGGGGGAAAAAAGAAGGGACAAAAAGGAAAGGAACGCTAGAAGAAGGGCTTGAACCTTCGACCTTGTGGTTAACAGCCACACGCTCTAACCAACTGAGCTACTCCAGCTGTTGCGACCATTGTTGCCCTAGATACTATATATACCTTTTTGAAAAATTAAACTTGCTGTCTAACTCCTAACCGCGGCGTGCTGAATTTTTGCGAATTCTGAACGCCAAAAGATGCTTCAAATTAACATGAGAATACCCACGACGAGATATATCAGCATCTGCACTGCGCAGCTGTAAGTGTTTATGAAGAAAATATGAGGAGATTAGCCGGAGAGGATGTGCCTTGGAAGCCCTTTCGTCCCCTCTTTGTGAATTTTTGAACTTATATTGGACTTTGTTACAAACCAACTAATTTAGATTTTCTCTGAAGAGCATTACTCTGAGGTCATGACATCAGGTTCCGAAACCATAGAACAAGTGGCTTACTCATTCCAAAGGAACAGCAGGGTGAATCCAGAACACTTTTTGACCCAAAAAAAAAAAAAAAATCCAGAACACTTCAATTCAAATGCCATTTGGATGAAAGTGCAAGTACAAATGCTCATAAAGCCCTGCCAATGCATGTAATTGCTTAACACCCAGAAACAGAGTCCACGGTAACATCTCCTCCGTACTGGCAAAATCACCGAGGAGAGCCCCACCCGCCACCGCCAGGGGTCAGTATCTGAAGTACTTCTCCTGGCTGCACCTGAACGGTGTTTTTGCCTCCGAGGTAAATTTTCCGCCCGTCTTTTGTAATGAGAAAGTTTGCTCCGCGTGCCCCATCTTTGCCTCCACTTAACCCCCTCGGAGCGTGAACACGCCTCTCCGACAAAATGCTAACTACAACTGGGGACTTGAACTCTATCTCCCTTACAAGACCGTCGCCTCCTCTATGAATCCCAGTCCCTCCGCTATTTTCTCTAAGTCCAAATCTGTGCAGAAGAACAGGGTACCTCTGCTCAAAGATCTCAGGATCGGTCATGCGCGTGTTGGTCATATGGCACTGGACCCCACTGGTACCATCCCAAGTCGGACCAGCTCCGCTCCCACCCCCAATTGTTTCATAATAACCAAATGTGTCATCTCCAAAGGTCAAGTTATTCATACAACCCTGAGAGCATGCACATGCTTGAAAGGCAGTGAGTATAACATCAGTAACTCTCTGCGAAGTCAGGACATTACCTCCGACAACAGCAGCCTTATCACTTGGAGAAAGGAACAAACCCTTTGGAATGTGAATCTTGACAGGAGCCAAACATCCCTGATTAAGAGGTATATCAACGTCAACCAAACACCGTAGGCAGTATATGACTGCAGCAGCTGTCACAGCCTCGGGTGCATTCCAGTTCCCATAGACTTCCGGACTGGTCCCACTGAAGTCAAAAACGGCTTCTCCTTTAACAGAATCAATAGTTAGTTTAAGATGTATGCTCGAACCATCATCCATGTAATCCTCTTCTTTGATAGTGACAGAATCCTTGCTCCCAGTGTGGTTCGATTGAGATGAAACTTTGGCAGCAACTGACTTGAGCATTTCTCTCACAGCTTCTTCTGCATTGTTTTGCACATACATCATGTAAGCTTGAACAGTATCAAGACCATACTGCTCAATTAGCTCTTTTATCAGAATAATTCCTCTCTGGTTTGCAGCTACTTGTGCATGAAGATCAGACAAATTATCTTGAAGCCTGCGGGTGCCTGGAATGTTATGCTCCGATTCATCAGAAGAGGGGAAACAAAGTAACTTCACAATTCCTTCCTCTTGAAATATCCCTTTCTCGACAAGCTTAAATGCTTTTATTGCGGCCCCCTCTTCATATATGGATTTAGAAAAGGGTGGCATGCTTCCTGGAGTGATGCCCCCGATCTCAGCATGATGTCCCCTGCTTGCAACAAAAAATACCAGCTTCCCTTTATCAAAAACAGGTGTAATAACAGTAATATCGGGAAGATGGCTTCCACCAGAGCAGGGATGGTTAGTGACCAGAACATCTCCCTCACTTAAATTGTTGCCCCAGTACTCTAACTGCCATTGGACTGTGCTTGACATTGCTCCTAGGTGGACAGGAACATGAGGAGCATTAGCAACAAGTCCCCCATCAGGACTAAAAAGAGCACAAGAAAAGTCTAAACGTTCCTTGATATTTGTTGATATGGAAGTTCTTTGCAGTGTTCGTCCCATTTGCTCAGCTATTCCCATAAATCTGTGATTGAAAATTGACAGCTGCACGACATCCGCAACCTTTTCAGCTAACTTGACCAAACTAATAGCTGATTCAATGTCAATTTTGACGTTGCCATACTTGGTTATTGTTGCTTTACACTTTGGTTCTACTATGACAGTGCTATTCCCATTCATGATTATAGCAGGACCATGCAAACTGTGCCCATAACCCAGATTCTCAAGCTTGAAAAGTGGTGCTGTATGCCAGCCATTCCCAAAGTAGATCCTGTAATGGCCTTCAGCTTCAGGAGAACCAGAAGCATGTCCTAAGGCCCTCGGCTTCAAAATATTTGTGACCCCTATCCCCCGAATCCTCACATCGCATATGAGGATGTTCCTATTCTGCAGCTTAAATCCATATTCTTGCTGAAAGAGGTTCACAAATTCTTCAGCATAGTCAAATCTGGAGTCATCATCTTCAGTAGCGTGCCTCTTCACCATGATGGCAGTGTCCGTACCTTCATACCTTAGATTTAGATATGTCTCTGTTGCAATGTTCTCCTCTCTGAAACCTTGCTCTTGTAGCTTTTGCTTTACTTGTCTTGATAGAGCAGCTTCTCTACGTGAGGCCTCTAGGATCGACTCAGGACTATAAACAGCAGAATATGGCTCCTGTGCCTCTTCAATAACATCTGCCAGACCCATTCCATATGCACTCAAAATGCCACAGAATCTGTGTATTATTACCTCGCTCATACCCAAAGACCGAGCGATTGCACAGGCATGCTGTGGGCCAGCTCCTCCAAAGCAAGCAAGAGCATGGTTCTTTGTTTCGTGGCCCTTCATCTCGGTCAGTTGACGTATTGGACGACACATCGTCTCATTTGCCACATCAACAAATCCAAGTGCAATCTCTTCAATGGACATTTCCTTCACAGATGAATCCTGGCTCAATCTATAGGAATTAATCTCTTTAGCAAGCTTCTCAAATTCTTGCCTTGTCGCCATTATATCTAAAGGCTGATCCTCATTTGGGCCGAAGATAGATGGAAAATAGTCAGGAATAACATAACCTAAAATCAGGTTTGCATCCGTAACTGCAAGCTCCCCTCCTTTCCTATAACACACTGGACCAGGATGTGCACCCACTGACTCTGGGCCAACCCGGAAAGCTCCGAACTGAAACTTTAACTTGGACCCACCACCCGCAGCAACAGTGTTTATGTCTAGCTGAGGCGCTTGAATTATGGCACCGGCTATTTGGGTCTCTAAAACTTGCTCATAGCTCCCAGCATACCGACTCACATCAGTGGATGTGCCTCCCATGTCAAACCCGATGAGGGGCTTGTTTGTCTCAAGCCCAAATAGAGTCTGTGAATAACCAACCACGCCACCAGCTGGACCTGATAGAATTGCTTTGTGACCTGAAAACTTACTTTCAGGTGCTAGTCCCCCATCCGATTGCATAAACAACACATTCACTTTGTCCAAACCTTCATCGAACCGGGAGATGAACCCTGACAGATATTCTTTAATGACAGGAGTCAAATATGCATCCACAGTGGCTGTTAGACCTCGAGGAACTGCTCGAACCATCGGAGTCAAAGCTGAAGATAACGACACATGTCTGAAGCCCATTTTTACAGCTAAGTTCTTCACAGCTATTTCGTGATCTGGATAAGTATAAGAATGCATCAAGACAACAGCCAAGCAGCTAATTCCTTTGTCCAACAATCCTTTTAGTAAAGGAGTCAAAGCCTCTTCATCAAGTGGCTTCAATACCCTGACAAGCTCACCGGAGACTCCCATCACCAATCTCGTGGACGAATGTTGGGCATCTTCTTCCTTACCGAAAACAAGCTCGATTCTCTCATCAGCTTCTATTATTTCCTCATAAAGGTTTGAGGGTTTCGATACAGTCAGGTCAAAGATGTTAGGCCGAGCCTGGTTACCTATCTGCAGCAGATCCTTGAAACCCTGTGTCACACACAGAGCAATCCTTTCGCCCTTTCTCTCCAAGAGAGCATTCGTCGCCACTGTCGTGCCCATCCTTATCCATTCGATATTATCCGTCGGCACTTTTGATGTGCGTGGGATTTTCTTCCTGGTGTACTCCTCAAGAATCCTCCTAATCCCCTCCACTGGAGCATCGTCGTAATTCGCCGGGTCAACCGACAAGAGCTTCAGAACTCGGCCGTCCGGCTCACCCGGAATTTCGGCATAAACATCCGTGAAAGTCCCTCCTCTATCAATGCAAAACCGCAGCTTATCGACAGCCGCACTCCCCATATCCACGGTCAAATCTTGGAGATCCTGCTATCGACAGAAACAGTCCTGCGATCTTCCCATTTGGCGAAAAAACGAAGAAGATATCATCAATGGGCCACCAGTAAAGAACACGCCTTGCTGAGCAAAATCAGAACTTGTTTGCTGGGAATTGGCTTCAACCTCGAAATTTAAACGACCCGAAAACTTCAAGAAACAAAATTGCGCGAACTCACGGATTGAGCAATCGCTAAACCGATTTCCCTCGACGCAATATCGACTAGACTATTACAGAGCAAGCCACAACCGGTCGACGACCGTGAACGATCAAATGATGGATTGAGCAATCGCTAAACCGATTTCATTCCCTCGACGCGATATCGACTAGACTATTACAGAGCAAGCCACAACCGATCGACGACCGTGAAAGATCAAATGATAAATGGAAAAGAGAGAAAAAACTCGAAACGATCGAAGCAGGAAATCGGGAGCCTCACCTTGCAGACGAGCAGCGACGAGGAGGAGGGAGAAAAGCTCGTGGAGAGGAGGAGGAGGCTGTCGACAAAAACCGATACGATTCTCTCTGCTATCCCCAGTGTCTGACTTGAATGATTGAATAAAGAAAAATATTAAGCGGAAGTGTTCGAAGTCGACACCTCGTCAGCATCTCGAGCTTGTCGCGATCCCGTGATTTCTTAAATTATATAAATTGTCGTAATGCGCAGCGGCATCGGGCATTCTCCAGAAGCGAGCTCCTTTGGGCTTGGGCTTCAAAAAAGCCCATGAAAGCCCACTCCCCGGGATCCACGAACTACTTTTCCTACCCCGAAGCGATCGTCTCCTCGACCTCTCAAAAACCCCAACCTTTTCTCAGGGTTTTAGGGTTTATCGCCTCGCTCCGTCACCACCTCCGTCGCCGTCCGTCGCCGTCCGTCGTCGCGCAGTGCAGCGTCTGTCGACCTGTTCCGTCGAGAAATGGCTCTGAGGCTCGGATTCGCGAGGAGGTTGCTCTCCACTTCGAGCTTCGCCTCCCAGCTCTCGGCTCCCGCGGCTACCGCCGCCGCAACCGCCGCCGCCGGCGACAAGCCCGCGCCTATTCCTTCCGATACTCTTTTCGTCTCGGGTAAAAATTCTCGTTTTTATTCATCGGCCTGTTCGTCTTGTGATCTGGGTGGCTGTTTAAATCTCCCGTCTCTTCGAGTTTCGATATGACTCTGGGTCGTCGAGCTCGTAGTTTTCGCAGATACTTTGATTATGTTTGCTTCTTTTATGTTTGAGAGGAGTAGATCTTGAAGCATGCTTAGTTTACCGTTCTAAATCTTGCTGTTCAGCCTCACGAGTCTTTAACATATTGTGGCGGTGCTTTTCAAAGGATTGGCAAGATGAAATTGTCTTGAAGTTTGCCATTTGATTCATTGCCTCGCTTCAAAGGACCAAGTAGACAGTATCGCAATGTCGATGAACTCATGCATTTTGCCCTTTCTTGTGCTGCTGCAGGGCTTAATAAGAGGACGACAACGGAGAAGCTCCATGAGACATTCTCACAATTTGGCCAAGTTGTCCATGGTAATCTTCATATTCGTCCAAATGATATTGTTCAAGATATGGCTCGCATGACACTCGGGCATGCACACACAAACATGCGTACTTGCATATAACTATAGCTAGTGATTGACACTCCTCGTGGAGTAGCTGATTTTTGTTCTGTAGAAGGAAAAGAAAAAGTACGTAGACAGATCCATGGAAAGCCAGCAAAAGGAAAAGGAATATTTTGTTGATAGTTTGTATCAATTCAGTCGTGACTGTATTCTGTGTTCTTGACCTTTTCAACCTCTTTTTCGCAACTTTCAGTATCCTTTCCATGTGTTTATGACCTCCCCCATTTTAAAATACTCATAGGACTGGGGTGAAGGGTGTGCCCGTTTTCTCCATCCTTGCCCTTTGCATTGAGTGCTTGGAAAATAAGCTATTAACACTAGCAGCTTTGTGTTTATACAGCCAAAGTAGTTACAGATCGCAATTCCGGGTACTCAAAAGGATTTGGCTTTGTGAAGTATGTGTCAATAGAGGATGCTGCAAAAGGAATAGAAGGAATGGATGCAAAGGTCTGTTCTCGCTTGCAGATCTTGTATTTTGTCTGGCTATCTGTTGTGATCATTGATGAATTAGTTGCAATTTGAACATTCCCTACTGTAACTTTGAACATGAACTAAGCCAAAGGCCAATCTGAATCCATAAACTCTGCAGAATTAGACTCACTTGATGACTTCACATGCCTTTCAGCAGTGGCTTATTCCTACATGAAATCAAACTTTGCTGCTAACAAGAGAAACTAAAATGGGTCATTTTTTACTTGTGTCCTACAAGATTTGATATTCATGTCACTGAAATTAATTGGAATACAATTACTTATGCCATGTTATTTTCCATGTATTACGTTGCAGTTTCTTGATGGATGGGTAATATTTGCTGAATATGCACGGCCAAGACCTCCCCTTGGACAGGCGACATCTCAGGACCCATACACACGGAGGAGCGGATATTGAAACATTTCAGTGTCGATACAGGCCTATATTAGCATGAACTGAGGCCTTGAATTGTATTCTGTTCAAGTACCTGCACTGGACTTGTTAAGTCACTGACCATGTCATATTATTCTTTGAATCCAAGTGTGAGGTCTTCTTAATCTTAAGTTCGTACCGTTATTTTGGCGTTTTCAAGACAAGTTTCGGGTGCTGAAGCTGTTGCTTTTGTTTGTCACTTTGGTAAATTTGCGTTCCAAAAGTAAAAGTAAAGAAGTTTTGAATAAAGGTCCAAAATGTCATTATTTTCTTAAAATAAGGGTATGAAGTGAATTTTATTTTTTCTCAAATAAGGATACGAAGTGGATTTTATTTTGAATAAATATATGAAATTTCGAATAAATATATGAAGTAATTTCAAAGAATGATTTGACTTTTTTTCTCGTCATCCTACTATTTTATGAATTCTTTATTTTTTATGACTTTTTCTTTCTTTCTTCGATAATGGCTGCCCCCTACCACCTACCACCGATGATGCTTGGAAAAGGCTAGGTGAGGGAGAAGGGTTGTCTTAGGCGAGGTCACTCTTGAAAGCCATAGGTGAGGACAACCCTCACTAGATCTAGGCAAGGGTCGCTTTGCACATGGGCTTGTAGGTAGTCACCTAGTGATTGAGAAAGAGAAGAGAAAATAATTTAAAATTAAAATTGTCTTCAAACGAAAATACTTTTGATTGGTCTATGAAATTCAAGTGACTGACGACATTGGGGTCTTGTTTAAAATTGCTTTGGTCACTTTAGGCCTTTAGGTCCTAGAATCCTTATTTATGAGTAAATAAGACACTTCAGACTTCTATTTAGAATTTTCCCCCTGAAATAATTGAAACCACCAGAATAGGCCGTTTGACTAAGTTAATGTGGTTCCCGCTGATGCGGAATGATACGAACGGGGCATAATGCCCATTCCAGGAAAGGCTAGGCATAAGTGATGAAAAGTATGATATTAGCTTGCAACTGTAAAGTATGTTACAACAACAATGCTTATAATGATTAAAAAGAATGAGATTTCTCAGAAATTGTTATAATCGTAGCGAGTAACCAGCTAATCTGCATGTCTAGTATATGGACTTTCAATCCTCAGAAATGAAATGGCCAATGTTCCTTTCCTGGAAAAAGAACAATTGCAAGTGATCAGGGATTAGCAGCAAGATTGAAGCCTTTACGTGCATAATCAGGGAAATTTGACTAAAAGTGCAGGGTCTTGTATTTGCTAGCCCCCACAAAACATATCAAATTTGAAGGATAAAATAGCAGATAATGTCATAAAGACCAAAGTGGCACACTCAAGATCAGCAAACACGGCATAGCAGTGGAAGTCGGAGGAGCCTACCTCTGACAACATTCGGTTCTTGTTCAAGAGCTGTGTCCTTGCTTTGTTCTTAGCAGAATTTGCCGACTTGTTCATTCTCTGAAAAGGAGACAGCAAATCAAATGTCACAAGTCTGCGTGACAATGCAGAATGCTAATTCCTGAAGCTACAATGATATAGTTTTTTTTTCCTCTTTGGTAAAAGAAAGAAAATTTCCTCAAATCCTGTTTCATAGGTAAGAACTTAGGAATGCATTTGGTGGAATCTATAGGAGTTCTCTTTTCCCTTTTGAAAAGGCTGCAGACGAGTGCTTAAGGGATTCAAGACTTGGATATAGCTAATTGTGTTTTAAAGAAGTTTTTCATTTGAATAGATGACGAGAAACTTCTCTAAAGCAAAAGAAATGACGACTAGTATTTGTCAGTATGGTCTCGGTTCAGTACATGATCAACTAGTTTTTCCTTGCTGGAAGAGAAAGAAAGATCAATCTCTTTGCTTCTTGGTTTATCTCTAGCTTTAGGCTTTCGACTGGGAAGCAAGTATTGCTTAACCACCTGCAAATTGTCAACAGGAGTTGTCATTTTTGTAGCTGTAAGCAGAGAGGATGTCGTAGATTCAGCAGTCTGAACACATGCCTAAAGATTTTTTTGAGCTAGAAACTGTTAATTGTATCTTTATAAAAGATTAAGAATTCTGCAGTTATGTCTTCATAAGAGAAACAATTCTGCAAACCTCATCTCTTTCTGGTATGTCAAGTCGAGTGTCTGAAGGACCCTCTTGGTTAATAAACTCGAACACGTCTCTGAGGAGTTTGTTTCCCTGTTTGGAAAAAGGAAAAACTGTCAGCTATTGTTATGGTTCATAAAGCAGAAAAAGAGGAGATAGAACCTTAGCAACTAAGATCAGAAACTTACAAGCATATGAGTAGTGAATCCGCCTTGTCCTAAAAACTGCTTCAAGAAATCTAGCTGTCAAATCATAGAAATCAAAATGTTGATGGATTATAAGCAGCCTTTTCTCTAATGAAATATTAGATGAAGAATAGGAGCTACAAAGCAGCAATGTTACCTGTATTAACTCTGACCGTGTTGATAAGATTACTCTTTGTCTGCCAACTGCTATACTCTTCTTTGGGAATTTGTCCTCCTGAAATAAAGAACTTCAATTCAAACTCAAACCCCAACTCCAGCTCCAGCTCCACATAAAGTAAGGTTGTTACCCCTGAATTTTTTATGAAGGTTGGATTTATGCTGCAGACTGTACTCCTCACTAGCTTTGCAATGTCATCGTAAGCCTTGGTTTCGTCAGAGAACTTACAGAGAGATCCAATTTCCACTATCAAAAACAATGCTTCACATGCTACCAGTTGAAGGGCTTCATTATTGTTGGTCTTCAGTAGGCTCAAGAAGTAAGGGATAGCCCTGAACCAGATTGCAAAAGATAAAATAAAACAAACGCAACAATTACAGCTATAAATTAGATCACTGGACAAAAAGAATAGCAATTCAACATCGATTAAGAAAAACTAAATAAATGCTCCCCACATCTGTTAAGTAATTGCAGGAACTAAGTGTGTACAGTAGAGAAAATGTGTCTAAAGACATGAAGAGAAAGTTGGATATATCCTCACTCACCCCTTCCATTGCTTGCTATTGACTCTCCATCCGTCAAGCATCGAAAGCAAGCATGACCATGCAGAAATTGCAGCAACAAGAATGGAGATTGCATCAGCATCCTCAGATATCTAAGCAATAAAAAGAGCAAGTACTTAAGCTTCAGGCTTGCATCTGATAAACATATAAAGTAATTGAAAATATTGCTGCTTTCATAATTATTTATATTAGTAGATACAACTGAGTTTCAATTTAGCTTTAGGTGCATGCATACATTAGTGCCGCCTTGTTGGTGAATGAAATCCCATAAAATCTGCATAGACTTTTCAGTCTCCACCGAAGCATCTGCACAGAAGTAGGTAACCACCACCAAGCTATTCACCATCTGCATATTTGATCACAAGGTCAATCATCTATCCTCCGGAATTAGTTGAAATTCAATTGATGATATCCATGTGTCTCGACCTAGAAGACTATATTATAGCTCAAAATCCATTTTTTCGATGATTATACCTCGTGATAGTATTTCTTGATAGGAGGTTTGAGTGCCTTGGAAAATAAGGAAACAGATTCTTCGTATAGCTCGTGAGCCTTGTCTCTGCATTTGGTTGTCATAGCCAGCAACCCTACATAGAAACATCAAGTAAGGCACATGTCAGTGGCCGAATCTACCAATACATATGTTTTATACATGTAAGTATAGATAATGTATATAATCTAACTCACCAATTGCATGAAACGCTAAGGCCACCTCCTTAGGCGAACCATTCTTCACACAATTCAGGAATCGATAGAGCAAAGTAGCAAAGCTTCGAAGAACAAACACAGAAGCAAAAGATCATGAATTTACCACGTCGCTCATGATGAAGAAAACAATGCACACATTATTATCACTTAAACTAAAGAACTAAAATTCAGAAATCGCACGACAAAAGTCAGATATACACGATTCACTCACTTATCCTCGACGAATTCATGCTGTATCTGCTGGCTGAATGTCTGGATTATAGAGGTCAATGCATCTTCTCTAATCGACCCCCTTGAATTATAAAACACCGCGGAAAGGATAAAGGGTCAGATAATGTGTAGTCACTAGTCATGGACGGTGTAAAACACATAAAATCATTCACTGCGTCCCAAGAGAAGAGAGAAGAAGCAACAGAAAACCAGAAAGCACGCAACATAAAAGCTGCCTACTTCTTGAACAGCCTCTCTAAGTGACAACCCAACGTTGGCTTCGGCGTGCTCGGCGCTCTCTTCGCCGCAACCTCGCCCTCTCCGGCGTTCGCGACATCGCAACGCGCGGACCCGCCGTCTTTCCTCGCGCGGCCCGAACCTGCACCGTTCAGCAAAGCTCTTCGCCTTCACATCCTTATTATCTCCAGACACAGAAAAACAAGAACCGACGTCTTCGTCGACAGACTGTTGCGGAGGAGGAACTTACGCTTCTGAAGACCCATGTTCGCTAAACGGAAAAGCAGGGGGACGTCGACAAGAACTCGATGGCTTTCACCCGGAAAACTCGGTATGTCGATGTGTGGGCTTCGGACAACACGCGACATAAACTTTTGCGGAGGCGAAGGAGGCGTTGAGGAGGCTCGGAAGTGGCATCCGGATCGCGATCCGTGTCCGAGGAGAGTTTAGCTTCATTTCTGATGGTATGTCCGTATAGATTGGATTTCGTGTCGGACGAGGGTGAATCTAGAACAGGAAATCTAACTGACCGCAGTCTTGGGGACTTTTACAGATTAGGTATCTGGATTGAATCCTCAGGTAGGAAAAAAAAGGTGAGAAAAAGAAACAGGTGGAAAATTACATTATCGGCCCTCTAATTTTGGGTTTTATTTTTATTTTTTTGGGGTTCATACTTTGTTTATTTATAATTCTAGTCCATGGCACTATATTTCTTCGACAATTTAAGCACTTCTCTTGAATTTCCGTTCAAAATATGCAAAAAATTGGGCTTTCAGGAAACAAATCCTTTTTCCGTATTAATAGATTTAAGACCTCGATGGTGCATAGATTTGTCCTTTTTAGTCTCACAAAGTAATGGAAACGTGTAGAAATATATTAATATGATGTCGAATTTTCTTTTTTGGATGTAAATTTGATGTTCATTTAATCCTACAAAATATTTTATCTTGTATAAGGGAAGAGCGGACACCTTACTATTAAAGAAAATTTTTTTTTATTCTCCAAATATTCTTAAAGACTTATGCAATAATTATATACATTTTAGTTTTCAAGAGTTTCATGATTACAATCTGAATCTTTTCCAACTTTCAACAACCTTTTTAACATGTATACATCTTATCATTCACGAGTTTCATTATTAGAATATGAATCTTTTCCTACTTTCAACAACCTTCTTAACAAAAGTTCAAATATCGAAATATATTTCGCTTTTCATGTATATTTAAACAATGTTTTTGGCTATTTTGTATTGTGTATTTTATTATCAACCTCATTCTATTGAATATGTCTAATAAGGTGGTTTTGCTTAGTAAGGAATAAAGAGAATGGAATGACCATGTTGGGAGTTTGTCTTTTCTGATTTCTCGCATGTAAAAATTGAGTTATATTGATTTGTCTTCATTCGCAATATGAGACGTGCTTTGTTCTCACAAAAATCAACGGAGGTTAATAAGTACAATCTCTATCACCTTACCAATTCAATTAATTCTCATGAGATATACTTTCATTATGTACTTATCAATCAAAGCATTCCGAAGTTCATCAATTCTTTTTGTATCTCCAAATTGATATTGGTGTTGAGGTACGCGCTTGCACACACAATAAAATGTTATGTGCACCGTAGCAAAGGAGACCAAATGTTTTGAAAGGAATCAGATGATTATTCAATGGACTTCTTGTTGTGATTGTAAGTAGTTATTGGGCATGTATTATTATTAATAATTATCTTACACAATGATTTAGTAAGTAATAAGGAAGATATTATAATTATTCGGAGGGTGAGATAAATTATATTTTTCACTCAAAATATATAAATAGATATAATGATGATTGCCCAAATCGAGCTCTTTTTTTTTTAATATCACTATTTTTCAGGAAGAATTATTACGCTGCTAAAGTAGAATTTAATCAACAATTTATTTTTTTGCCTGGCAAGAAAGGGCAAAAAGCGAGGGAAAAAAAATAAAAACATTTACTTCGACATCGCATACGTTGTCCGCTCTTAATTTCTGTCTCGACCGCCGCGACCATCACCTGAGCGGCGGCGATCTCTCCCGGCGAATCGAATCGAAAGGCGTGTAGGTTGAAGGCTCGAAGCTGAAGAAGACGTCTCCTCCGCCTCCCCAATGGCGTACCGTTCGGTGTTCGACGCCGGCGAAATCACGTCGGAGTTCGACAAGGCCGGAATCAGCTCGCACTTCATCCCCTGCATTTGGAAGTAAATTTCCTCTTTTTCCCTCGCTGATGGTGGGTGTTTCGGTTTTGCTTGAAATGCGTAATCTTGATCGTCTCGTCTGTTGCCCCTGTTGAAGATGGGTGGCGCGAAACCCTAGCTGCGAGTGGAGCGACATACCGTCGTTGCCCTCCGCCGCGTACTCGCTGCTGAATTCAAAGTTCAAGCCTTTGACCTCGACCCTTCACTCCCGAGTCGATTCGAGCGACCAAGTCACCACCAAACTTCTTATCAAGTTAAAGGTTTGTTTGTTTTTTGTTCATGTCGTGATGTTGGAGAGATTTTATGATGCAACACTTATGCTGCCCAATCTAGTTTATGCATTTCAATGGCTCGTTGTCGTGCTTCACTAGTTACTTCTCTAACTATGTTCAAATACTGCGAAAAGTTGAGAACTTGATAAGCCGATACTGCCTTGGGCAGTATCATGGTTAGGCGGAAACCTTCTTGCAAATTAGGTATTGCCCTCGTTGATTCTTGGTTTAAATTGTTGTCACTAGAATGAGGCTTTTGTGGAGGCTGTGATCATGACATACGACACACGCCTGGGCAAATATTGTGGGAAACCCCGTCCGGGAGGTCCCAGGTCAACTCTGTGCATATCGTCTCAGGTATTTCTCTGTTGTAGAGCTATGTTTTTTTATCTTTTCCGATCTTGCAATTTTTCTATGTAGATGTGTTGTCTATGCCTTTAACTCGTAATGCTTTAGGTCGGTTGCAAAATGGGTTGTAAATTCTGTGCAACTGGAAGCATGGGATTCAAAAGCAATTTATCATCAGGAGAAATCGTGGAACAATTGGTTCATGCCTCTCGTATATCCTCTATACGGAATGTTGTATTCATGGTTAGTACTTTTTCTCTTGCCAGAGATATCTTGCATTGGTACAGGTGTTGGCTATCATAATCTTCTGTTGATTTTGCTGGGCAGGGAATGGGAGAACCTTTGAATAATTATACTGCTGTAGTAGAAGCTATCCGTGTAATGACCAGCTCACCGTTCCAGTTGTCACTAAAGAGAATAACTGTCTCAACGGTATGGTTATCATTTTTTTTTACAAGACCATTACCCTGCTACTTTACTTTTCATGAATGGCTTGTTAGTTTCCTGATGATTACTTGTGCCAGGTCACCTGTCCAGAATTCTCTGCAAATATGCTTAACTTGATACTCTGCCTCTTTTGTCTTGTAAAATAATTTGGGGAAGACATCTTGAGTGGTTTTGGTCCTCTCATTTGTCATAATTTGTCGCTCAGATAGAGATACGATTTACTCAATTTTTTTTCCCTGGGGTGCTACTTCAATTTTTATATTCTTCAAATTGTTTGACTGGAGTTTTAACATCAGTAGATAGGTAGTACACTGTTGTTGCCCCTAGATTATTAAACCTTCGAAAAACTGTTGTGAGGTTGGAGGCATAAGATGACTGTGCCAGAGGAATCTCTTGAATCATTTACTGTACTTACTGCAGGTTGGTATCACTCATGCAATTAGCAAGCTTCATAATGATCTACCAGGCGTGAACTTAGCTGTATCATTGCATGCACCAGTTCAAGACATCCGTTGTCAGATAATGCCTGCTGCTCGTGCTTTTCCTCTGGAAAAACTTATGGACACATTGCAAGTATATCAAAAGAACAGGTAGTAGTGGTTGCAACCCCCAAATTGTCAATTAAGCCGCTGCTACTAATTTGTATGATCCCATTTAAGTTTCTCAAAATGAGTTTATCCTAATATCTAAAGGGAGGCTTTTTGATGCAGTAAGCAGAAAATCTTTATTGAGTACATAATGCTCAACGGAGTAAATGATGAAGATCAGCATGCCCACCAACTAGGCAAATTGCTGGAGACATTTGATGTGGTATGTCATTCATCTGATTGCATATCTTGCCATCCTAATAATTTAGTTCTGATCCTGCAGGCATTGATTCTTCACTCTCTTCATATTTGTCTTTCCAAGCAGGTTGTGAACTTGATACCTTTTAATCCAATCGGCAGTATTAGTCAATTTAGGTCCAGCAGTGATGTGAAAGTATTGAATTTCCAGAAAGTGCTTAGGGGTACTTATAACATTCGCACAACGGTTCGTAAGCAAATGGGTCAGGATATAAGTGGAGCATGTGGTCAGTTGGTCGTGAATCTTCCCAATAAGAGATCCTCAGTTAATGCGGAGCACCTGACTGACATAGAGGATTTACATCTTTAAGTTTGTCAAATTTGTCAGAGGTGAGATGAGATGCAGCATCATTTTCTCTTTAGCACTCATTTAATTTTTTTGAACCAATCTCAGGTGAAGTCGGATTATTCAACCCATCATTCTGTGAGGTTTTCCTGTAAAATATATACATATATATATATATATATGTATATCTCACTAGTAACCTGATTAAAACATTCAGGAAGCATTGGAGACTACATTTACTTGGACACGGAGGGTAATGACAAAGTTCTTAGACGGCAGATCAGCTGGGCGGCTCACAAAATCAGTATTAGAAGTTGCCCATTTCAGAACTCTTCAATGAAAGACTTTTAACAGTTGTCGAACCATGGTTGGACAACCTAATACGAGTTGAGACTCCCAATCCCAGGCCACTAATATGACTCACAGTTGCAGCAGATTTGGCTGGCTGATGATTATATGCTCTTGCATTCTCTGCTGAGAAGTAATGCCACAAAAGGATTTTCCAGTCTCGCTGGTACTTTGCCCTGTTCCCCAGCGATGGATGAGGACAAGATCGAGGTGAAGGGTTTGCAATTTGCCTGAGTTGGTATTGAATTTCTCACTTGTTTCTAGATTCTTTCTTTAGTTCCCTTGTATTCTTATTCAGCGGATGCATCGATTTGATTAGTCATATATCAAGAAGTTTTGCCTCATTGTATTAAAGAATGAGATCAGAGTTAATGCATAGTAACCATACTTTGGCTTACTGTACAAATTATGGTTAATTACTTAACGTCCAGTAACAGAATCACTTACGTGGGTAGATTCACCTGCACACAATTTAGTCTTGCAGATCAAGTAAGATCGAAGTACATGGGACTGGGAAATGATGCTGGTAATCTGTCCCTTCTTTTTCTAGGCTTGTAAAGAGTGACTTATTCACAAAATAAATGCCAACGTAACTGCAGAGAAAAAAGAAAAACCTGTGCCCTGTACATTTCGTACATATGAATCAGTAATTTACTTCAGCTTCACAGATTTCACTTCTTCTACATTCCTTGAGCATTGATTTTGGGTTTGCTTTAGTGAGATTGCGGAGGCAGAGAAGTTGAAGGAAGAATTATTTCTGGGACTTGAAACGGGTACACCACTTGATTAGGAGGTCCTCAATGTTGGCATTCATCCTTGTTCCAACTCCGCCCCATACCAACATGTGAGCAATGTCACCCATCGTCGACCCTGTCACCTCGTGCACTGCCTTGAACCCGATTCTCGTGTAAAACCTAACCAGCTTTAGCACAGAAGAAAATTTCAGAACTCGACCAAAATTAAAGATATGCAAGACTTGGGCTGCACATTTTCAGGTAATATTGATTTCTTGATTAAAAAAAATGGGCAAAATGTGACTCACTCTTCACTGGAATGAAATGCCGATGCTTCATGACTTTGAACAATGGCATAGTTATTATGTGGCTAATGTTCATCGCGTAGATGGAATTCTCTATTTAATAATAATCCACGTCTTCATTAAAATAACTCAACTAGGGATGCAGGTTAGAGTGAGTTCTTTTTTCACCTTTCCATCAGATTCAAACTTTCAAGCAAATAAGTAATAGCATTATCAGTTAACCATGATCGGGTTGTAAAGGATTAGTAGTTCTTTTCCATGACTCAGCATCGCAACACATGCAAGTTTAAAATCTCATCAATCAGATTAAGTTTATTCATTTACCCTAAACATCCAGCATTCATAACTCGCCTTTCACTCCCATTGAGAAGGTTCAGAACTTGCCGGTACCTAACTCATCGAGAACGTGAACCAGAAAGAGAGACACAAAAGCAAACTTACCTTGGAATGGTAAAGGTCCGAGTCGTTGATGGCCAGCAACTCAGCCCTCCTGCAACCACACTCGTACCCATGCCTTATGGCCACAGCTCCAATGAACAGCCCTATCCCAAATATGGATCTCTCCATCCCCAGCGTCTCTCTCCTCAACCTGATCGAGTCCAGGTGCAGAATCTTCCCTCCTGTCCAGACCCGGATCAGACCTTCAGCCCTCCCGAGCTCTTTCTGGGCGTCCAAGCTCTTGGCCGTGATTCTGAAAAAGGGTCCCAGCGTCTTCAGCTCAATGTCAAGGTTCTGCGCAGTTGAGGCATTGACTATGTCAGTCATGGTTGGGAATCTATCGTTGGCGGTCTCCGTTTCGGGGTTCTCGGGCGATTCTTGAAGTTCGGTGGTCCTCAGTTGAGACATCGGTGCCGTTGATGGAGGGGAAATTTGGGCTTTGAAGTGAATTCTTCGAGTGTTTAAGGGGAATCTGGAGGTGGGTATCAGGGATGTCGGATTCATTTGCTGTTTTGACTCTGGTTTTCCAGGAAACAGATATGGTCACTAGTGGCGAAAAGGAAAAGCTCGGACAAGGTTGAAGACCGGCGACAAGGGTCGACGTTTTTCTTACCGAGGACGGGCAGAGTTGGAGATGACGAAGGCACGTGGCAAATCGAGGATCACCAGGTCAAGCCTTACCGCCACCATGCCATATCGTGACGAAAAAAGGAAGAAGGCATAAAAATGTTTTCGAACTCAGGAGAACGCAAGCATCGAACTTCCTCTTCTTCTCTGCTGCAGAAATTCTTTTCAGCATGAAGGAATGGAGGAGAAAAAAAAAAAAAAAAATAAAATTTGAGCAAAACAGAGGTATTTTGAAATACCTCACAAGTTATGCAACATCCCTCTCTCATCTCTCTCTCTACCGACCTTCGAACTCCAGACCTGGGTTCCGAGAGAGAGCTCCCCGAGCCAACAGAGCTGAAGGAAAGTCGGTGACCATGCTCCTCTCCTTATTTAATATAACCCTAAAAAATATACTTTTAACGATTTTTTTTCAAAATAATTTTTTCTGTAATTCTGATAAAAATTAGAGAAATTTCCAAATAATAGCATAAATAACCTTCATTTCTTAAATAAAGGCCTGAAAATGGTTATGTTAGTTTTTAAGATGGCCTGACTTTGTAGTTAATCAAAGGCATTTTTGTCTTTTATCTTTTTTTCCTTTCTTTTCCTGTTTTTTGGATTTCCCTTTCTTCTTCGTCAATGACCAGCCCAATCACTAGTGATGCCTTAAGAGGTTTGGGCAAGAGTTGTCGAGCCCTCACCGATGCTTGCCAAAAAGAAAAAAGAAAAGAAGAAATTTTTTTTTAGAATTAATATTGTCTTCTAACCAAAGTACTATTGACCGATCGGAATATTTAATAAGCCAACGATCGGTGAGATTAGACCCTTATTTAAAACAGTCATGATCATTTCAAACATTTATTTAAAACTAATATGGTTGACGCAAGATTTATTTCAAGCCCTTATTTGAGAAAATAAATGCACTTTAGGATTTTATTTGGAATTTTCTTAGAAAAATACTAGCATCGAAGGACTGAATATTCTTGTGAATCATATTCTTTATGTTATATTATAGTTCAAATGACAAAACACATATGCAAGAGATATAAATATGTCGCTCTAATAAATATATATCTGGTCTGAAAGATAAATGAAATAAAAAAATATACTTCATTAGAGATTTATGTAAGCATATTAATTTTTGCTATCTTCTGAATTTGTTCAGAAAATTAATAAAATTATGGATGTGTGAATAATTAATGGGCCTGTTTGAATATCATGCATATTAAGAACATCACGTGTTTTTCTTTTTTAAATTTTAAGTGTGTATCATCATGCATATTTTCTTTTGGGTCGATTATTATCATGTATAGTAAAAGCACTATTTTTACACTTGAATTTTACCGTTGTACGTATTAGCCTCCTTGAATAGAGAATTTTCTAGAAAACCTAATTTTCTCCAAATAGTCAAACAAATTATGGATTGATTGTCAAGAAAATTTCAAAAACTGGACATCAACAATTTTGTATCACAACTGAAATATTTATAATTCATAATTATTGTGTATGCCATCACCAAACTCTTTTTTTTTTTTTATCAATTATCTATCATATGAACATAATGGATGACCGGATTAAATAAAAAATGCTCTTAAGAGATTTGTTTGAATAGAACAACATGATAGTCAAATTTAATTCATTTTGGATCAAGAAAAATGAATATCATTCATTAGGTGTTTACGAGAAAAATATCAAGATGTCTCAATGTGCAAAGCTATTGGACTTGTTATTATCAGTGTATCTTTAAATACTCTTTAGATATATCTTGATACTGCTTCGTATTTTTCAAGATATATCTCTTCCATATATCTTTCTACTGAAATCCAGTCTATTTGAATTGACTGAAAACAAAGGACTTACTATTCCTATGAGCTATACAAGTAAATCACCACATTTAGTAGAAAGAGATAAAAACTCCCTAATCATCCAACTAAAATTTAAAGTGGTAGACGCTAGTTTCTCTGGTTATTATAATTAAGAATATATTGTGTGTCTCTTTTAAATATAGTGTATTGCCATGCATATTAAAAGCACTATTTTTCTAAATGAAATTTATTACAGTTCGTAATTAGCCTTGTCGATGAGAGAATTACCTGGAGAACCTAGTTTTTTCCACGTAGCCAAGCAAACTATGGATTAATTGTCAAAAGAAATCCAAAAAGTTGGACATCAAAGACTTTCTAACCCAATCAAATATTTGTTATTTTTATTTATTATTATTGTACATGCCTCCGCCAAACTCTTTTATATCAAATAATTTTCACATGCACATAATGGATGACTTGGTTAAATAAAAAAGATCTTAAAGGATTTCTCGGAACAAAATCGCTATTACATTTCCCAATGCGTAAATATAAAAGATAAAAATTAATTATATCAAAATTTTGCATAAAAAAGAAGAAGTTAAAACGACATTTAAATTGAATTCGTTTTGGATTGAGAAAAATCAATATTCATTCATGAGGTGTTTATGAGAAAAATGTCAGCGTGTTTTAAAGTACATAAATGTTTGACGTCATTGTTTTTAGTGTATTTTTAAATGGTCTTTTAACTCTTACATGCTTTCTCCAAAAGTGTAACCGGAAGAAAAAATACCAATTCAAGTACATGAAAAGACTTCGTTTGTTTCTTAAACTAATCGAATAACAAATTCACCACAAAAGTTAGCCTCAGAGGTTGAAAGGACAAAGAATGGATAAGCAGTCATCAGAGCCATGTTGAATAAGAAGGTAATTTTCATGTTCTAACTGATAACAAGTCTAAATCTGAGAGAAAGCCATATAAGGAAAGTGATGAAATTGAAGGAAATTGTGCAAATATTAAAACTAACGAGAGCAATATTGTCTATCCAGCGAAAATGGAATGGATTTAGTATCTACTCAAAGAACGAAATTAAAATAAAAGAAAAATAGATTCATCATTATAATATATATTCGTCCATCCAAAATTCTGTTCACTTTGAAAAATATATGACATAAGAAATATATATCTTTAGAGTATTTTAAAGCGAATTAATTTGTGCCATCTTCTGAATTTGTTCCAAAAATTAAGAAAAATATGGACGTGTGGTAATTTTTTTTTTTGGTCGAAGATGTGTGGTAATTAATGAAGCGGTTTGAACGGCGCTAAGCCGTGGGTTCTGGTTTCACACCAACGCCCCAATTATCCACCTTAAACGAATTCTAAGTTGGAGCAGAAATGTTGAATTGGGAATTGGTGTCTACTTGAGAATTTGTTCATTGCTGGTTACACGATTTGAAATAGGGGTGTGTAAAGGAACCGCAAACTACTTGGATCAGTTAGAATCAAATTGAACCGGCCCAAAATTGGTGGGCTCCCATGGGGATTAGTTTGGTTTCAGATTCCATTTTTTCAAAATTATTGAGTATCGATCTAGTTTCCAATTTTAGATATGGAACTGTTTACCTGACCACATGTATATATAAATTTCAGTTTTCTTCTCACTCTTACACCTTACTCGTTGGTCCTTAAAATAGAAACTGAAAAGCAGTGAATGGATTGCAATTACACGCCCATAATGGATTTTGTTTGCTATAGTGTTAAGTGAATAGCGGTGAATGGCACTTCGAGAAATTGAATGACATTAAGGATTTAATGAACACCATTGACTAGAGTGCTATTTACGATTTTGCAGTTATGCTCAGAATAGCACTTGAGAAACTGAAATACTTGATGTTCATTGCCATTCACTGGATAGCATAAAACATTATTTATGGCCCTAAATGGATTTTGCTGTTACACGCCAATTACTTGATCAACCGGTTTTATGGACCCTCCAATAAATAGGACCGGATTGGTTCTCGGGTGGGTCCATGGAACCAATAGGGGTTTTCATTCCCAATTTTTGGAACATCACCCCTAATTTGAAACATGGCCATCATATCAAAAAAAAAAAATCCTAAATTAGATCTTGTCTCAAATAAAAAACTAAAGTGACCACCATAGTCTTAAATAAGGTCTTGAGCTCATTGCCCAACCAAATCTTTGTCGGCTCATGCATCTCAATTGATGAAGATTTGCCCAACCAAATCTTTGTCGGCCAGAGAGCCTCATGCATCTCAATTGATGAAGATTTGGCCAGGTGATGAGCTCGAGGTTTTATCCAAGATTAAGTTGGTCAGTTTAGGTTATATTTAGTTATCTGAATTTCTGATCATGATAGAACTTGATAGTATAGGATATGAAATTTAAGGATTTTCCTATATACTATCAAATGTATGGTAATCGCAATAATAAAGTCATATATATTCATTTCATATCATATACATTATTTGATTTAAATAACATATTAGTGTAAATGAATTTAAAAGTGCATAAATGGAGATGGTAAAAACATTTCATGATACTCTTGCCTACTTTATTTTTCTTTTCTTTTTATTTTATTTTATTCTCCTCTCTTTTTTTTTTTTTAAAATTAATTTCCTTCTTATTTATTTGTCCCCCTTCCATTATTCTTTCTAATTAAAATTTATTAAATAGTAAACTATAATAACATATCTAAAATAATAAAATACCTATAATATGTAATAAATATAAAAAATATTGATATTGATTTATTGAATTTACATTATAAGATATGATTAAATTCAAATATATAAATAAAAAAAATAAAATAAATTAAATTTTTATTAATTGAATATCTTTTAATAGAATTCAAATATTATTTATATTGAAATATAATTTTAATTTTATTAATTTAATAATTTTTTTATTCGAAATAAATAATTTTCTTATTATATGGATATTGAATTGCTTATTCCCCTTCATCTCACCTATTCCATGGAATAATTTTATCTAGTTATATTCTTTTTATATCCGACTTTATTTTGTCCTAAGTAGGCATTAAATCCAAGATAGAATTTTATCTTATTCTGACCACCAAATATAGCCTAATTTGAGACAACCCTCTTTGGAGAAAATGGACTCTTTTGAAACCTTTATTTGAAATTTTTCCTAATAAAGCGCAAACGATAAATTATGGGCACCTCATAAAATGAATGTTCTTGAACCGCGCTTCCTAAGTAAAGAAACAAGCTAATATGGTCAACAAAGAGTATATTCTGAATGTCCAAAGAAAGGAAGCTGGAAGGAATACAGCGGGCGACACAGTTGCATTGCCTTTCTTTCAGGCAAAGTCGCCATTTAAGTGCTTCTTTGAATAGGAAAGCACAGTTTTCATTGAAACTAAATCAAGAAAAAACCGACTCCAAGCAACAACTTCCCATCAATAGCAAGAACTCGATAGATTTGGGTGTGAAGGCACAATCCCATAAAGGTAAATGCACACAGGAACATGAATTTCTGGTGCTGACTCACCATGAATGATCAATGTTTCCTTTTTCTTCATTTTCTTATTTGGCAATTCATATATGGAGACAACCTTCTAACCTTTTCTGTCTTGTTTTCTTTTTTTTTCACTCTTTTGGGTTGGCGGTCTTACAGATGTGCGGATAACCATTTTTGCATGCAGCATTGTGTATATAAGCAATGGGTCTCTTCCAAACTCGTGTTGAGACACTGCTCCTACTTTTCCAATAGATATCTCCTCTGGATATATGCATCCGTTGTTCCCTTGTACTGAGAATATCTCTATCTCTGTGGTTGGTTTGTGAGGATGGGCTTTTGGTATTGTGACTCTGCCATGATCAGACTAGCATTCGCGCTCATTATATGTGCAGTCATCTTGTCAGGTTCATTCTCTTTCCTCTTCTCGTAAAACAAAGGAAAGAGGATAAATATGTGTTGTCTAGACTCGTTTGGCGATAGCCGGTATGCTCCATCTATCATAGTTTTGCAAGGGTTTTGCGGAGTCCTCGGCCCTCATCCTATCCATTAAACTAGGTTCTAACTCTAAATGTTTTCTCCGATTATTCGCTTTATTGTATCTTTGGAGTATATTATAGGGATAAAAAAAAGACTTTTAACTAATAGGTTCTCACTTGTTAAATGTTTTCTGTTAGTCTAATATACAAAGCGATGAATAAGGGTATGTCTGGAAAATCATAAGTGATTATTTAATCCTACTCATGTGAATTAATTGGCATGATGTCAACACGAACTCAAAGCTAATCGATTTTGGCTTGTCATGTATAGGCAGATTTTTTGCTCTCTTGCGTAAAATTATTTATTCATAAAAGTAATTCTATTGGCTTCTACGTTAATCTGCTGAAGCTGAAATGCATTTTTCGTCGTTTACTGCTATTTGGTCTGTACAAAAGAAGTGACAAGATATTGCTTTCTTCTCTGCAGGATTTGGAGCCAATGCTTTGAAATATGATTACACAGCCAGTGTTGAGGCAAGCTTCTTCATTCCATCTGCCAATCGTAATCATATCAGTAGTCTTCCTGACTCGAGCTCAATTCTGAGAGTTTTTCTTTTGATTGATTCTTTTTCAGTGCTTGCCTTTCCCTCATAAGCCTCAGTACAATGGAGGGATCATCAAGAACCCAGAATTGAATCGTGGGTTAAGAGCATGGTCCGCCTTTGGGAATGCAAAAGTGGACCACAGAGTGGCTAATGGAAACAAATTCATTGTAGCTCATAGCAGGAGTGACTCATATGACAGTATCTCCCAGAAGATTTACCTGGACAAGGACAAACTCTACACTTTTTCCGGTACTTTTTTCCTTTCTCTGTCTCGGTTGCGTGGATGTTAAATTTCGTGGGGACCTGTTTATCCTTTCCCGCATAAGAGGATTCGGTGAAGTCCGATGAATGAACCTTGCAGGCTGTTTTTCGAATTGCAAACTAGACTTTTGTGCTGACCTGTGTCTTGGGGTGGACCTTGATGCAGCATGGGTGCAGGTGAGCGAGGGAAGATCCCAGTACGAGCTGTTTTTAAGACGATTAGTGGGTTCAAACATGCTGGTGCCGTTATAGCTGAATCGAACTGCTGGTCCATGATGAAGGGTGGACTTACTGTTGATGAATCAGGGCCAGCTGAGCTTTACTTCGAGGTGACTGGCTCTTTTATGTTCACTCCTTTTTCACTACTTCAGAGGATTTGTTTGTTCCAAATTGCACTACTGATGTTGTTTCGTATGCGATTTGCTCGATGGCCCGTGAAAACCTCCCCGATCCTCAAATTTTGTTTTTTTAATCATTCATAGAATTATTAAAAGTTGCTTGACTTTTCAGAGCAAAAACACCTCGGTTGAGATATGGATTGATAGCGTCTCGCTACAACCGTTCACAACAGAAGAGTAGAGATCACATCATGGGCAAAGCATTGAGGAGGTACAAATTTTGTTACAAGTACCACGATCCTTTTTGGATAAAATGGTTTATCTCAGGGTTTAAATTTTCAATCTGAACGGAGAATTATCTGGCCATAGTGACTGAAAACTAGTCTGATGTTCGGTCTTGTCGCTCGATGATTCACAGAAACATAAAAGAATGGTCAGAATCCACGTAACGGACAAGCAAGACAAGCCTCTGGCTAATGCCACCATCTCTATCGTACAAAAGAAGCTGAGCTTCCCATTTGGTAGTGCCACAAACAAGAACATCCTGACAAACACCGCATACCAAAATTGGTTCACTTCCAGATTCACCGTCACAACCTTCGAGAACGAAATGAAGTGGTACACCAACGAGCCATCCCAAGGCAAAGAGGACTACTCGGCAGCAGATGCACTGATCAAATTCACGCAGCAACATGGCATATCGGTCCGTGGCCACAATGTGCTGTGGGAGGACCCCAGGTACCAGCCTTCGTGGGTCCCTTCCCTCTCGGCGAGCCAGCTCTCCACAGCCGTCACAAATAGGATAAGCTCTATCATGAAGCGGTACAAGGGCCAGATCATCGGATGGGATGTGGTCAATGAAAACCTGCACTTCTCGTTCTTTGAGGACAAGCTCGGGCCACAAGCATCTGCTAACGCTTATAAAACGGCCAAGTTCATTGATCCCTCGACGACCTTGTTTTTGAATGACTATAACACGATAGAGGATAGCAGGGACGGGGCAGTTTCACCTACCGCGTATGCCAACAAGGTAAGATCCATTCAATCTTCGGGCAGCAGCAATTTGGGCATTGGACTCGAGTCTCATTTTAATGTGCCCAACCTCCCTTACATGAGATCCGCCATTGACACTCTTGGAGCTTTGGGACTGCCAATGTGGCTGACCGAAGTGGACGTGCAAAGTGGACCAAATCAGGTGCGCCATTTCACATCTTTTGTCGTCACCAAAGTTCTGATGTTGGGAGAACCCCATACTTGATCACACATTATAATGGGATAGTAATATTGACAAGTTTTTTCTGGTGCAATTGTCTGAGAAGGCAATGTACTTGGAGCAGGTGTTGAGGGAGGGGCACGCTCATCCAAAGATCAACGGAATAGTAATGTGGACCGCGTGGAAGCCGGAGGGGTGTTACCGGATGTGTCTGACGGACAACAACTTTCGCAACTTGCCAACCGGCGACGTGGTTGACAAGCTGTTGAAAGAATGGGGCGGGGGCGGGCAGGTATTGTCGGGCACGACTGGTCCGGATGGTGCCTTGGAGGCCTCGCTCTTTCGTGGCGATTACCAAGTGACGGTCACTGGGCAAGGCGAAGACAGTAAATATGTTGTTCAAGACCTTGAGGTGGCTCCATCAGAGACTTCTCACCAGAGACTTACTCTTCGTGTCTGAAAAGGTCTTGAACTTATCGCTTGGCCATATCTTCATCAGCGGAAGAGCCCGTTCATCTCAATTGGCAAAGATTTGGCCAGGCAATGAGCTCGAGGTTGTATCCTAGACTAAGTTAGTCACTTTAGATTACGTTTGGTTGTCCAAATTTCTAATTATAATTGAATATGATAAGATATGCAATCCGAGAGATTTTACTATATTCTATCAATTATTTGGCGGTTGCACAGTAATAAAATCGAATATATTAACATTTTATCATATATATATTTTGACATAAATGGGATATTAATATAAATGAACTATAAATTTTACAAATGCATAAGGCAAAAATTTCTCACGGCATTTTTGTCTATTTTATTTTTATTTGTTTTTTTATTGTATTTTACTCTCTTTTAAAATTAATTTCTTTTTTCATTTCTTTCTTCCCCCTCATCATTCTTTAATAAAATATCATTAAATTGAAAACTATGCTAATATACATAAAATATTAAAAATATTAAAATATATAATAAATATATATTTTATTATTGACTTTATATTATAAAATAGAAGTAAATTCAAATATATAAATAAAAATGAGGTTAAATTTAAAAACCAAATTGAATTTTTTATTTGAAATTTCTTATATTAGAATTCAAATATTATTTATATTGAAATATAATTTATATTTTTTTAATTTACGAATTTTTAACTTATCTATTATGAAATTAGAAATCCTATTCACTTTTATCTCACTTTCTTCATGGAATAATTTTATCTACTATATATCTCTCTTATATTCAACTTTATCCTATCTTGAGTAGACATCAAACGTAGTATATGATAAATTTTATTATTTTCAGAATTTTATCCTAACTAGTTATGTTTGGTTGTTTTGATTTCAAATTATGATAGGACTGGATATGATATGATATAAAATTTATGGATTTTGCTATATTCTATTCACTTTTTGGTGATTACAGTAATAAAATCAAATATATTATGATTATATTATGTACATTATTTAGTGTAAACGACATATTATTATAAATGTGTTCATTTCAATCTTTTATTTGAAATTTCTTCTAATAAAGAGTAGATGATAAATTATTGGCAAAACATCCTCAAATCATCATGTACGTCTAGATGGTAAAATGCATGTTATTGTTATAGCTTCCCAAGTAACGAAACATGCTAGTATGGTAAGCAAAGATTATATTTTGATTATAATGTCCAAAAGAAAGGAAGGAAGTTGGATAAAATATGGGAAAATCACCAAAATAGTCTTTAACCTATTGCAATTTTTTCAATTTAGTCTTAAACTTTTTTTTTGTCAATTCAGTCCTAACTCTTTTGTAATTGTGTCAATTCAGCTCATTTAATCAATTTTGGTCAATCGACAATGACATAGATGCCAATCGTCCGACCAATGCTAACAAGTCAATTTTTTAACGATATGTTTTTTTTTCCCTCTCTCTCTCCCTCCCTCCCTCTCTAAGAGCAATTGTCTAGAGGCGTTGGCTTGTGAGGCTTGCCCTCGTTGGCCACTAGCGAGGCTTAGCCTTGGCAGATCGACAGTGATACTCAACCTCACCCTCGGCCTTGCTCAGTAATGGCAAGGTCAAGCATTGCCATTGCTCAACAAGGCCTTGTTAGATCGACAACAAGGTTGGCATAACCTTGCCATTGTTGGGTGAGGCCAACCTTGCCAATGGCTGATAGGGGTGAGCCTCGCCATTAGTTGGTGAGGTCAAGCCACATCATCCAATGCCTTTGGCTAGAAACCGGTTGGAGGAAGAACGAGAGAGAGACGCCATTGCTCAGCAAGGCCTCGCCAAATTGATAGTGAGGTTAGCCTAACCTTGCCATTGTTGGGTGAGGCCGACCTTGCCAATGGCCGGTAGGGGTGAGCCTTGCCATTAGCTGGTGAGGTCGAGCCTCATTGACCAATGCCTTTGGCTAGTGATCGGTTGGGGAGAGAAAGAGTAAAAAAAAATTGAAAAAATTAAAAATTGCCACGTCGGTGTTGGTTAGTGAAAATTGACAACATTGATTGAATTGGAACAATTACAAGAGATTTAGGACTGAATTGACAAAAAAATAAATTTAGAATTGAATTAGAAAAATTAAAATAGATTTATGACTATTTTGGGTAATTTTCCTTAAATATGGTGGGTGACATACATAGTCGTGTTGTGTGCCTTCCTTTTTAGGCAACAAAGAAAAGAAAAGAAAAGGAAAGGAAATCACAGTTTTCATGGAAACAAAATCCAGAAACCCTGCAAAGGCAGGAATATAAAGGCATAATCACACAAAGGCAAATGCACGGGCAGGTTCATGATTTCCCAGAGCTGGCTCAACATCACGTTTCCTTCTTCATTTTCTTATTTTGGCAATTGATATAACCCTTTTAATCTTTTTTAATCTTGTGTTTATTTTCTTTCTCTTTTTGGGTTGGGGGTCTTACAGATGTGCGGATAACCATGTTTGCATGCAGTGTTGTGTATATAAAGCATATGGGTCTCTTTCGAACTCAAGTCGGGACATTGCTCCTACTTTATCAATAGATATCTCCTCTCTGTGTCTGCAAGCCTTGTTCCTTTGTACTGAATATATCTCCGTCTCTCTCTGTGGTTGGTTTGTGAGGATGGGCTTTTGGCGTTGTGACTCTGCCGTGACCAGACCAGCATACGCCCTCATCGTATGCGCAATCATTTTGTCAGGTTTGCTCTCTTTCCTCTTCCGGGAAAACAAAGGGAAGATGATACATACGTATTGTCTAGACTCGCTTTAGCGGAGATACATACGGTATGCTCCATCTATCATAGTTTTGTGAGGGTCTTGTGCTGTCACGAAGGTGTAATTAAATCTTAAAACTTACAAAAAAATATAATCAAATCCCAAAACTTTTCAAATGAGTACGATCAAGTTATTCTTTTAACTCCATCCAATTTAATTGGCAAAAATTTGCTGATGTGACTTATTTTTCTCTCTTACATAATGATGACATGGCTAATACAACATGATTTTGAATTAAATTTGATTTTTAATACAATATTTACATAAACTAAAAATAAGCTAAAATTTTTTTTAAAAGAATTAATAAGAAGAAGAACTAGGTGGCAAGGGCTAGTGATAGTGGACGAATGGTTAGCGGTTGTCGCTAGGCCCTCGACGACTACAAGAGGGGGCCTTGTGAAATAGGGCGAAGGGCCCCCCACCATCGCTGGGAAGATTTATTGTCGCCATCAAACTCTCTTAGTCTTCTTTTTTTAGTTTATTTTTTTAATTTAATTTAAGTAAATATTGTATTAAAATCCACTTTAGACTAAAACTACATTATTTTAGTCATATCATCACTGCATAGGGGTGAGAAAATATAAAAAAAAGCCAAATTCCGTTAGCCAAATTAGATGGAGTTAAGAGAATCACTCAATAGCACCAATTTGATAGGTTTTGGAGCTTAATTACATTTTTTACAAGATTTAAGATTTAATTACACTTTCGTAATAAGCTGTTAGGAACATATCCCTTCATCGTATCTTTGGAGTATATTAAAGGGAAAAGAGAGAGACTATTAAGAAAAAGGGTTCTCACTTGTTAAACGTTATCTGTTACTCTAACAAACAAAACACTGAAAAAGGGAATGTCCGAAAAATCGTGCAGCATATGCTCACTGATTATATAATCCTTCTCATGTGAATTAATTCGCATGATGTTAACACAAACTCAAAGCTAATTGATTCTGGCTAGTCGCGTATCGGCAGACGTTTTGCTCTGCAGCTTGAAATTATTTATTCATAAGTAATTCTATTGGCTTCTACGTTAATCTGTTGAAGCTGAAATGCATTTTTCCATCATTTACTGCGATTTGGTCTGTACAGAAGAAGTGACAAGACATTGCTTTCTTCTCTGCAGGATTTGGAGCCAATGCTTTGAAATATGATTACACAGCCAGTGTTGAGGCAAGCTACTTCATTCCATCCGCCAATCGTAATCATATCAGTAGTCTTCCTGACTCGAGCTCAATTCTGAGAGTTTTTCTTTTGATTGATTCTTTTTCAGTGCTTGACTTTCCCTCATAAGCCTCAGTACAATGGAGGGATCATCAAGAACCCAGAATTGAATCGTGGGTTAAGAGCATGGTCCGCCTTTGGGAATGCAAAAGTGGACCACAGAGTGTCTAATGGAAACAAATTCATTGTAGCTCATAGCAGGAGTGACTCATATGACAGTATCTCCCAGAAGATTTACTTGAACAAGGACAAACTCTACACTCTTTCCGGTACTTCTTTCCTTTCTCTGCCTCGGTTGCATGGATGTTAAATTTCGCAGGGACTTGTTTATCCTTTCCCACATAAGAGGGATTCGGTGAAGTCCGATGAATGAACCTTGCAGGCTGTTTTTCGAATTGCAAACTAGACTTTTGTGCTGACCTGTGTCTTGGGGTGGACCTTGATGCAGCATGGGTGCAGGTGAGCGAGGGGAAGATCCCAGTACGAGCTGTTTTTAAGACGATTAGCGGGTTCAAACATGCTGGTGCCGTTATAGCTGAATCGAACTGCTGGTCCATGATGAAGGGTGGACTTACTGTTGATGAATCAGGGCCAGCTGAGCTTTACTTCGAGGTGATTGACTCTTTTATGTTCACTCCTTTTTCACTACTTCAGAGGATTTGTTTGTTCCAAATTGGATGCACTACTGATGTTGTTTCGTGTGCGCTTTGCTCGATGGCCCGTGAAAACCTCCCCGATCCTCAAATTTTGTTTTTTTTAATCATTCCTAGAGTTATTAAAAGTTGCTTGACTTTTCAGAGCAAAAACACCTCGGTTGAGATATGGGTTGATAGCGTCTCGCTACAACCGTTCACAACAGAAGAGTGGAGATCACATCACGGGCAAAGCATTGAGGAGGTACAAATTTTGTTACAAGTACCGCGATCCTTTTTGGATAAAATATTTTATCTCAGGGTTTAAAATTTCAATCTGAACGGAGAATTATCTGGCCATAGTGACTGAAAACTAGTCTGATGTTCGGTCTTGTCGCTCGATGATTCACAGAAACATAAAAGAAAGGTCAGAATCCACGTAACGGACAAGCAAGACAAGCCTCTGGCTAATGCCACCATCTCTATCGTACAAAAGAAACTGAGCTTCCCATTTGGTAGTGCCACAAACAAGAACATCCTGACAAACACCGCATACCAAAATTGGTTCACTTCCAGATTCGCCGTCACAACCTTCGAGGACGAAATGAAGTGGTACACCAACGAGCCGTCCCAAGGCAAAGAGGACTACTCGGCAGCAGATGCACTGATCAAATTCGCGCAGCAACACGGCATATCGGTCCGTGGCCACAACGTGCTGTGGGAGGACCCCAGGTACCAGCCTTCGTGGGTCCCTTCCCTCTCGGCGAGCCAGCTCTCCACAGCCGTCACAAATAGGATAAACTCTATCATGAAGCGGTACAAGGGCCAGGTCATCGGATGGGATGTGGTCAATGAAAACCTGCACTTCTCGTTCTTTGAGGACAAGCTCGGGCCACAAGCATCTGCTAACGCCTATAAAACGGCCAAGTCCATTGATCCCTCGACGACCTTGTTTTTGAATGACTATAACACGATAGAGGATAGCAGGGACGGGGCAGTTTCACCTACCGCGTATGCCAACAAGGTAAGATCCATTCAATCTTCGGGCGGCAGCAATTTGGGCATCGGACTCGAGTCTCATTTTAATGTGCCCAACCTCCCTTACATGAGATCCGCCATTGACACTCTTGGAGCTTTGGGACTGCCAATGTGGCTGACCGAAGTGGACGTGCAAAGTGGACCAAATCAGGTGCGCCATTTCACATCTTTTGTAGTCACCAAAGTTCTGATGTTGGGAGAACCCCATACTTGATCACACATTATAATGGGATAGTAATATTGACAAGTTTTTTCTGGTGCAATTGTCTGAGAAGGCAACGTACTTGGAGCAGGTGTTGAGGGAGGGGCACGCTCATCCAAAGATCAACGGAATAGTAATGTGGACCGCGTGGAAGCCGGAGGGGTGTTACCGGATGTGTCTTACGGACAACAACTTCCGCAACTTGCCAACCGGCGACGTGGTTGACAAGCTGTTGAAGGAATGGGGCGGGGGCGGGCAGGTATTGTCGGGCACGACTGGTCCGGATGGTGCCTTGGAGGCCTCGCTCTTTCATGGCGATTACCAAGTGACGGTCACTGGGCAAGGCGAAGACAGTAAATATGTTGTTCAAGACCTTGAGGTGGCTCCATCAGAGACTTCTCACCAGAGACTTATTCTTCGCATCTGATTGATGGAAGTTTGGTTTGATGTAATTTTGATTGATTTTGGACAATAAAATTCGATCGAGAGATTTTAGAGCCCAAAGCTGATGTTTAATTCATTTGTTCAGCTTACCGAAATCAATACAACATTTAATTAAATGGTATATGAAAAGTTCGAACAGATAGTAAATCATCACATCTGTAAAACTGAAAATGCAAACTTAGGTTCACAGAACTAGTTTCAACGCAAAACATGATGGACCCTTTTGAATACAACCCACAAATTTCAACTTTTCCAACTTGTCAATCAATCTTGTGATTCCCCCCCTTCGTGTTGCTCGTTCTTATCGGCCCAACAGAGATTTCTCAGCAGAGATTAATTCTTTGCGTCTGATTGATGGAAGTTTGGTTTGATGTAATTTTGATTGATTTTGGACAATAAAATTCAATCGAGAGATTTTAGAGCCCAAAGCTAATGTTTAATTCATTTGTTCGGCTTACCGAAATCAATACAACATTTGAATTAAATGGTTTATGAAGAGTTCGAACAAATAATAAATCCTCACATCTGTAAAACTGAAGATGCAAACTTAGGGTCACATAACTAATTTCAACGCGAAACACGATGGACCATTTTGAATACAACCCACAAATTTCAACTTTTCCAACTTGTCGATCAATCTTGTGATTCCCCCCCCTTCGTGTTGCTCGTTCTTATCGGCCCAAAGAAAAAAATCACCTTTTTTTATTTAATGCTTTCCAAGATACTTACTTCGTGAGGATACTCTGTGGTATTGCTGTACAAGGGCTCTCCTATTTTTATTTTTTTTCTCTTTCCATTCGAGCTTCGCGATATTGAGTTGATGGGGGCAATTTCACGACATGAAGAGATAAAATTACCGAGAAAAAACTAACATGCCGATGCGGCATCATCGTCGCTCTCTTGCCACTAGCACATGGCATGCATGCACATTTCAAGCCATCAATGATGATGGCTCAAGAAACTTCAACAGCCACTGCCTGCTCCGAATTGAAGGATTACATTGAAGCGAAGCACTAGCATGTCAAGGTGCCCCAATAGCAACAGTTAAAATCACTATACATCAGCCAAAACGAAAGAAAAAATTCTTAATAGAGAGATTTTCGATATACTAGTATTGATTACGAGGATGATTTGTGCACCTTAGCTGCAAAAGTTTACCTGTTGGGTTACTTAATAGCTACTTTAAAAAGGTGTGTCCTTTGACAAACTCCAAATCAATTGGAGGATTTCCTGAATTAACAAGGAGATACTAATTATCATTAACTTTTAAATGTACACTGATATATACGCATCTTCCTCTACCTGGAAGAGGGCGAGAGGAAGAGAGCAGAACAGAACAGAGCTGGGACCTTTCTTCTCTTCAGAGTCGTCTGGCAGCTAAAACGCAAGAGACAGCCGCCATGATAATGGTAGCTGCGACGGAGCTGACGTCGTTGAAGATATTGGAGAAGCGCATTTCCTGAAGATCCCACAGGGTCGAAACGAACAGACGAACCCCGTTGAAGATCGTCACCAGTATACCCATCTCTCTCTGTGTTCTTCGCCTTCACGCTTGTCGTCTCTTTGCGCGTCCGTGGACACACAGCACGAGCAAAAACGAGACAGAGGGAGAGAATGGAAGAAGAATCTAAATGAACAACTAGTTATGAAGGGACTCGCTTTAAGAAGGAGAATTGTACGTACGTGGCAAGTGTAGAGCTTCAGGTGACAACATCAATGGCGATTTCAGAAGAGGCGATAACGCAAGCAACACGACGACCGAGAGACGCTCCCCCACTGCAGAGCGGAAGCGAGGACGTAGCGATGTAATTGCAGTGTGTGCAGTCGCGTGTGCGTGTGTTTATGACCCAGCGAAGACGAAGAATAAATACGGAGGTCCTGCTGTTTCCAGGATGTTTCCTTTCTCTGTCGTGTCTGGCGGAGGAGTTGCTTTTGCTTTTGCTGGTTTTACTTTCTGACAGAAGCCCTAGGAAAATTTGGAAAAGACTTTAAAATTGGAAATGACTTTAAGATTCCGTTTATTCACCTAAAAATATCTGTTTTTTTAAATATTTTTCACAACGTCATTTTCTCAAAAAATAATAATATTTTCTAGTACTTGTCTGAAACCTAAAAATAAACTAGAAAATATTTTCCACCTCTTGAAAAAAAATCTCATTTGATCAAAAATTGCCAACGTGGCATTGAGGACCCGACCCGCTAATCAAGGGCCTAAGAATGAGGCTTGGGGTTCCTATACCCAGACATAGAGTTTCCGGTCCAAGTTTTGATACATAGTCATTCTAATTTTATAAAGAGAATCATTTTATTGAATTTAAGTTTTGGTTGAAAAATGTTTTTCATTGATTCATTTTTTTATGCAATCCAAATATTGAAAAATGAGGAAAATATTTTCTTTTCTGAAAATTTTCTGCAAAACAAACGAATCTAGTTTCGTGGAAATGTTTTCCTCATTTTTAGTGTTTGGTTCCTAGTCAAAGAAAAACCTATGTTTAAATTTAAGAAAATAATTTCATCATAAAAAAATCAAAAAATATTTTCCAAAATATGACTAGTTATCCATACTTGAATGCAAAACCCTACACTAAAACATAGGAAACCAATGCTAGGTCCCATGCCGTAAACATTTAAGACCAAGTATTTGGCACCTAGGCTTAGGTCCATTGAGGCTAGACCTAGGCCCTCAAAGTCCTGGTGTCAATACCCAACGCCTTAACATCCAAACCCGGATCCATAAAGGCTTGTATGCGGGTTCTTGCATTTGGGCTCAAATCCTTAGTTAATGAAACATTGTTTTTTTAGTTACATATTCTTTTTAAAAATTGATTTTTTAATTATATTTCTTTTTCTTCTTTTCTTTCTTTTTTAATGGGAAAAAACAAAGGGAAAATAAAAAAAAAAATTCTAAATTTTTTTGCAATTTCCTAGGAAAATTAAATAAGATTTTCCAAATTAAACAATGGAAAATATCTTCTAATTTATTTTCAGGTTTTATCCAAATACTAAAAAATATTATAATTTTCCTAAAAAAATCACTTCTTGAAATTTTTTTTTCAAAAATGTCATATTTTCCATAAAACAAACAGAACATAAGTAAAAGGAGTTTTTCAAAATGTAAAATGTATTTGTTAAATTGTAATTTAAAAGTTCACTATAAAGCAACTTTGGGTAAAATAGTATTCGGAAAAATTATTCTTGCAAATGACTTTTCTTATTTTTTATTAAAATAAAAGAAAAAACTCAAACCATGCCTTCGAGCTAGCGAAGGGCTTAGGCCACCGACAATCATCATCTAGGATCCCATGACCTTAGGTGGCCCTTAACAACTCTCGGCAAGGCCTTTTAAGGTCATGCAACCACTCACCGAGATTTCGCAACCCTTGCAAAGCAACTCAAACGGGGGATCACGTGGCCCCTTCCATAGGTGTTGTGACTCCAATGAGGATTGCCCAAGGTCAAGCAACCACTTTACACTTCGCAAACTTTGTCAGTTGGCCTCACACAAAGAAAATGATGAATAGTTTAATAAGGGCAAAATCAAAAAACCAAAAAAGTTTGTGAGGGTAGTTTCAGAATTTTTTTTTTATTAAACCTAGGACTTTCATGCTGAGAAAGATAAAAGCTAGGACATCCTAGGACCTGCCTTGGGCTTTCAGCCTTCAGGGTGATTTCTAAAAATCTTGTCAAATACCCAAAAAATTTGGCTAAGGGCTCCAAAGTCCCTCAAAAAAGCCTTCCCCAAACGAATTCAAACATAGGCTTCAGGTCTGTTAGACTTACCAAAATTCAAGCTCTTAATAATTGCATAATTATTGAAAGATTTACTTTTGAACTTGTTTGACACAACTTTTCCATATGCATCGCAACTTTTCATGTGGTTATTTTTGGCGAGCGCCATTCGAGTACAATGGCTTATAACAGCTGTTAGGAACTTATTCCACTCTAGTTTTTGAAGTGCTGCAATTTTAAAATGCGTACAACTTCACAATATAGTTTAGGAACGGTACAACCATGATAAAATCACAACTATACCAAACAAACCTTACGTTGGGAGAAGGATAGATTTGTATGTGACTTTGTTCAGCATACTTATTCCAAACATGTTCAATTCCCTATTTTGGTAAATGCAAATAATCTCATGTTTGAGGCATATATACACGTTACTTTGTTTCATGAGATCGAGACTTTACTGGTTTAAAATGATTTTCTGGCCATCGAAAAAGGACCTTTTAGAAATATTGATTATTCATATTGTAATTAGTATTATAGTCAATCTTGGTATGGAAGATAACATCAGTAATATAGAAGACAACCATCTTATAGAAGATTAGCAACAAAACACAATATATGGAATTTAAATTCAAAAATCTCAAATTCGATTCTTCTATACTTATTTATAAGATTTTGTTGATGAGTACCTAGAGACACTTACTAAGTAACTAGACAAGTGTATTAGAAATTTTAAAACTCATTACGAAAATACAATTATCTTAAAACTTTTAAAAAATGTAATTAAATTTTAAAATTTGTTATGAAAGTATAATCAAATCTTAAAACTTTCAAAAAATATGATTAAGTTTTAAAACTTCTCATGAAAATATAATCGCGTTTTAAAACTTCAAAAATGCTATCAATGAAAAACTTAATTTAACAAGTTTTATGACTTAATTATATTTTTTAAAAGTTTTAGAATTTGATTGTATTTTCATGATAAATTTTGAGATTTAATTATATTTTTTAAAAAAATTAAGACTAAATTACATTTATTAATAAATTTTAAAACTTTTAACACACTTATCCCTTAAGTAATCAATAAAGCAAATTTTATGATTGATTAGACGCTCATGTCATGCACAACCGATGCTTTGAACATCGAATCCGACTACATTAGAGTACATTTGTTAACAAAATCTCCGTTCACATTATTATATCTTGCGATTATTCTATAATCTTCCCTAGTGGGGTCCCGACGCCATTCATGTCGGAGGAACGTTTATGATAAAACACGTGGCCGGAGCCGCTGGAGGATGAACATTCCCTCGGAAAGAATTAAAGTCGACCGTTTAGGATACATCGGGAACCGTTAAATCATTCTTGATAACGGTTCCAAAAACTCAAATTAAAAAATATATATTTATGTGGAAAATAATATTAATATTTCCTTGGCTAATCTTTAGCGGGAATGGAGTCGCTCCCTCCAAATCCTCAAAAATTCAACCTTTCGCATCGCAGAGAGGAGGAGGAGGAGGAGGAGGACGAAGAAGAAGAAGAGAGAGCTGAGCGCAAGATGGGCATTTTCCAGCATGACCGTGCTCGTTGCAACGACACGCCACGCCCTAAATTCATGCGAATTTGTCGCTTTCTTTGCTCCGTTTTACTTTTCCTCCTGCTTTCTTGGAACCCAAATGAGTCTTGCGCTGTGCGATCTTGTTCAAATTTGAGCATCCTGGGGTTTTCTTTTGATTCTTGGGTCGTTTTCGTCCCACATATGATTGGACGGATCCGTGCCAGTGCGGATGCTGGAGATGGACGGACAATCGAGAAAGAGTCTTGAGGAGACCGACATTTTTCCGTTTCCTCTCGACTCCTGCACTGATTTTGGAGTTTCTAATTTCTTGAGTTCTGATACCTTGATGCGTTCCTGCGAGTGTGCGCAATGTCAGAAGAAAATGGGTACGTTGTCTTTAGATATTGTGAAGGTAGTGAGTGGGTTTCTTCCATGATCTTGAATCCGGAAGTTTCCTCCGCGATTCTTGTTTCCTTGCGTTTACTTGGGGTTGATTAATTGATTTTTCGTTTCTTCCACGATCAGCGATTTCCACTTCCGAAATGGAGTCACGGAGTTCAGTCATTCAGTGGCCTGCGGCGGCAGAGAAGAGGGAAGGCCATGGAGTTATCTGGTAAGAGGGTGGTTCAGGGGCTTGCCATCTTGGTTGGGTTTATTTTTTATTATTGGTGTCATCTGACCAGATGGGAAACGTATTCGATTGACTTTGTCTAAAGATCGTAGAGGGTTCACATGTTGTTCTGCCTTTTCTAAAATGTGGACTTTCCCAGTCGCCATAAGGTTGATTTGATTGTTGACTTCGAGGGTAATGAGAATATTGGTAGAGTATCTTGTTGTTTGGCATTTATTCTGATACCTACCTGGTCGTCTACCTATGCTAGATAGTTTCTACATTCGTATATATTGATCATTGAGCATTATGAAACCATCAAAATTTAGCTGGAATTGTCAAGTTGACTTCCTGTCAAATTTGACTGTTCAATGAACTGAGGAGAAGAGAACTCAAAAGTAGATACATTCTCAGATTAGAACTTGGACAGATCACAGTCCAAGCTGGCCATTATTCTACTACCAAATGATCAATTGATTAGCCTCCTCTTGCTCAGTTCACATACCATTCTCAGTCCTTAGGCTGTAATGTTTCTCTAAATCCTCAAGTACAATTCTCTCCTTTCTGCTGACAGCGTACAAGAGGTTGGAATATTTTATCCTTGAGGCAATTCTACTTAATAACACGCATAATGTGTCTTCTGATGAGAAAATAGAATTCGCCAATAGGATGTAAGCATCATTGTCGGGCTTTGTTTGGAATAAGTTTGTGTGTTGTGTATGCATGCACATTTGCATCCATGTGGGTTTCATTTTTCATTATTACTTCATGTCCTAGCTTGAAAAGTATCTGCATGCACTAAAATGTGATAAGACTTTTCTATTTTCTTCATGCATTGAAGGGTAGCAAAAACATATATGGGGGTGTTCTGAGCTGAAAGCAGGACATCTCACACTTAAAACAAGAACCATGCCACTAAATCAAATTCCCAGACTTGTCACTGATAATATTGAGCATTTCCATGACTTTCAAATGCTCAATTTTTAAGTTCCTGTATGATGTCATTTAAAGTTTTCATCTCTTTAAGATCCTCTATGATCATTCATTGAGGAACTACAATGTTTGCAATAATCTACTAATATCTTAAAGCATGGATCAATTGTATATTCCTAGAAGTTGAGCTTTGCTGAATTTTCTTGATAGCACTTCTCCAAAAATTAAATGAACTTTTGTAGCCTCCATAAATCTGGATGTGCAGATTCTGGCTACTTTATGATGTTTTACCACTAACTTAACATACAAATTGGGCAAAAGAACTAAAAGGATATGGGGCATTCTGAGAATCGAACTCGGGACCTCTCGCACCCAAAGCGAGAATCATACCACTAGACCAAATGCCCTGTTTATGGGAATTATTTCGGTCAAGATGTAGCCAGTGTGTTTGATTATAGTTTATTCATGCCCATTTATGCCCTATTCCTAAGCCCATATTTCTTTGGATCCAGTCTATAGCTTATTTGTTTTTCCTTCCAGGAGGGTTTAAGCAAGAATATAAGAGTAAATTAGCAGTGGATCAGTATCATTTCCATTGCACTTCTGTACCAGTTAATGCTTCTAACAAAAAGTACTTGAAAATAAAAGGCAGAGGCTGCAAGCCATCGTCCATGCATGCTTTCTCTATGTTTGTTCGTGGTTAATTCATTTGTTCCTTTATCCTATTCTGCATAATATATAAGTATGTATGGACCCAATAAGTTGATGACAGTAATACAATAAAAGGTTGGGGCATTCCGAGAATTGAACTCTCAGGACCTCTCTTGCCCAAAGCAAGAATCCTACCAGTAGATCAAATGTCCTGATGATGGGACTCATTTCTGTTCAGTTGGAGTGAACTTGTATGGTCAGACATTATTTATGCCTAGGTTCCTACACGTTGCCCCCTCATTCAAGCCCATTCATCTTTAGATGTAATCTACAGCTGATATATTCTTCTGGGAAAGTTTTGGCAAGAAATAACAGTAATTGGAGATTAATTAGTTGCATAGACACCTATCATCTACTACATATTGCTTTTGACAAGTACATTCACAGAAGAATGAGCTTGCAAGCAGTTGCTGTTATCTTCTTTCTGTTTATGTATGTTAATATGTTCCTTTGTTACTTATCCAAAAGGCACGTTTCTTTTGCTTGCATCCAGTGATCCTGCTGAGTTAATTTAATTGAAGTCGGAAGTATGTGTTGACAAATGAGTTGAGGAAAAGGAAGAGAAAAGGAAGTGGGGCATTGGAGGATTGAACTCGGACCTCTCACACCCAGAGAGAGAGTCACTAGACCAAATGCCCAAATAATGAGAGATATCTCTATTCTGTAGTGGTCACTTTGTGTGGTCAGAGATTTCTTAATTATAATATCTTACCTGCCATGTACTTACAGATCTAACTTGAGATTTATTCCATTCTGCAGGAGGGGTCTGCACAGAGAACACCCACCACCCCAAAAAAAAAAAAAAAAAAAGTAGTAATAATAATAAAAATAGTCTAACTCTGATCAGCTGAGTATGAGTGGCAATTTAGAAAGAATGGAGCTTCTTCTTTGCAGTTGAAGGTGTGCTCTGACTGTAACCCATGAATTGATTTAATATGCTAAAGCCGCCTTTCATTAAACATACTCTTATCTCATGGACTGTTTACTGCATTTTAGTTGATACAGAGTCAGGAATCTTTACTTGCTTTATGAGTTTGTAGGGAAGAATTAAAAGAAAGGGGCATCCAATGATCAAACTCAGATTTCTCGATCTCAGAGGAACACTGTTAAAGCATGCTGACATGTTGAGATCTATGGTACATAACCACTGTGCTTGACCGAATGCTTATTTCTAGCTTCCTACCTGTCTTCCTTTCCCTTATTCGTGTTTTTAGTGATCTGAGTACGATTATTCATTTTAAAAGCAGGTTCTGCTTTACATTCTATTGGTATATTGATACCATATTGTTGTGTTAAGTGCTGAATATTGATGTGGGAAAATATTCCCACCCTTGTTCCAAGCTCATATTTCTAAGATTGGATCTATAGTTGAAATATTTTTCCAGGAGGATTTAAGCAACAGAATAGCAATGAATTACTGATGGATCATTTGCATATTTGTTGCACTTCTGTACTTCTAAATACTACTAACAAGAAGTAATTTTCATACCGAGCTATTGTTTGGGTGTGCTTTCCCTATGTGCTGTTTGTGTATGTACATATGTTCATTTATCCTTGATTCTGCATTAGTAGAAGTATAGATTGACCCAATGAGTCAAGGAAAAGAGTTTAAAAATAGTTGGGGCATTCCGAGAATCGAACTCAGGACCTCTCGCACCCGAAGCGAGAATCATACCACTAGACCAAATGCCCTGTTTATGGGACTTAAATTTGTTTAATGTGTATACATTTGTCTGGTCCATAAAAACTTCTTTTGTGTAGATCTGACAGTTGACTTTCAGTCCTGCAGCAATATTCTGCTGATCTAGCAGTATGGGTTACTGTTGATCAAGGAAGACTCCTTATGGCTTATGGTTATGCATGTGGTACTACTCTAGCACTCTCTTTGGAGGAAATCTTATCAGTTATGAGGATTCACACATTTTAAATTGCATGCACTTCTTTTCTGGAAGTTCACTTGTTTTAAATTTTTTGAAACTGATTTGTGTAGATAATTACCTGCAAATTGGAAGAGGAAGATCCTACTTCAACCGGTCTTGTGATTGGTGATTTTGTATGATTCTAGCTTGCCTTTCATTATATTCATCTTTGTCTGGCTTTGTCTAAGTTCTTTTGTGCTTCCTAAATTCATGTCTTAGTTTATTCTGGTCTGGGAAAGATTATGTGCTGCATTAATTAGCATGTGACTAGCTGACCTAGCAGTCCTTTAGCAACTTTTGAATGATCTTGTCGGAAGGTACTGGCTTGTTGTTTGTTTACCTATGGTCTGGGTTTTCTGTATAATATATAAAATTTCATTAAGCAAGAAGAAGGAAAAAAAAATTTAGAAACCAGAGATGGGGCATTCCGAGAATTGAACTCGGGACCTCTCGCACCCTAAGCGAGAATCATACCACTAGACCAAATGCCCTTTTTTGATACTTTGAATGGTCTACAATAAAAGGTTCCAGGAATAATCAGCTACCCTTCTTCGAAAACCAAAAAAAAAAAAAAAAAAAGGAAGAGTACAAGATGCTGCTCACCTTAAAGGGAAGGTGTGTTTTACTTTTATGTCTTAACTACTTGGTTCTTTCACAATAAGAACTTGCATTTATCTAAACACAGTTTAGGATCATAATTCTTATATTTTGGACTCCTTTAACTATTTGTGATTTTTTTTTTTTGCTTCTTTGTGCTAGCAGAACAATCCTTTAGGTAATAAGATTTAAATCTGTCATTGTTTATTGATAAATGTATCCTGGTGGCAACATTTATCAAAGTTTTTGGATCCTAACATGGGCCTTAGGTGTCTCATGGCCACAATGAAGATAAAATGTCTTGCAATACCTTTTAGTTTCTTTATGTTAATATGCTGGACAGTTTGGATAGGCACGCAGTCACAGTATCATTTTGCTCCTGACGAAGGTAGTCTTCTATGTGCTAGTCTGCTAGATCTGTTTTATGTATGAAGATGTGGTTCTTGTTCAACCTGAATTAGTGCAAACTGATGCTGCTTGGTCTCTCAAAGAGTGGCTCTGGCAGATATCCCCAAGCTTGGCTGTTTCATTCTGGTCCTTTTAATGTTAATGTTTACTTTATATATTTTTTTCTATCTGTGTGATTTACTTTATAGTTTGCGATTGATCTATATGTGTGATCTACATAAAAATAAAAATAAAGTGCTGAATTATGAATATTTAGTACTGCATCCTGAGTTGACTTCTAAGCAGTGAGCATATTGCTAGTGAATTACAGCTGTAAACTATCTTACCTGTTCTGTTTCATTATTCCAGTGCCTCTGCTTCAGTGTGATCTAGTCACTCGTTTCAAATTTTGCATAAAAATTAAAATATTGGGGCATTCCGAGAATCGAACTCGGGACCTCTCGCACCCAAAGCGAGAATCATACCACTAGACCAAATGCCCATCTGTTAGTTCAAAAGACAGTGAGTTTCTTGTCAATTGAATCTGGTCTACCTCTTCCTTATTTGACTTCATTTTAGTAACTTCTGCAGATTGTCTGGAGGTGAAATATATGAGCAGTCTTTTTAGTATTTTATAATCATTTATGTGATGAAGTTGTTATAGAGCTTCATGATACGCTGGACACTGCCAATCCATTCCTATTCATGCCCTTAGTCTACAGGCAGAGTGAGGTCTCTGTGCATATTCCAATTTGTTATCGTGATAAGTCGCTTTTGTTGACTAATATGTGCAATTTGCTTATAGTCAGGATCAACTCAGCGCAGAGAATTGAAGCAATTTATGCCGAGGAGGCCATTGTGATATCTGCCTGTCCTCTTTAGTATGCAGTATGTATGTATCTTTGATGTCAAGCGGTAGCATGTGAAATGGGCCAAGACGGGGGCTAGAATGTACCCCTCTCTTTTTTGTACGTTCCCCCTTTTCTTTTCTTTTGAATAATTGTCTAAATTCTTTCTGGAGTAAGTTGAGGTTTGAACAAAGAATACCTTGTCAGTATCATGTTTTTTGGCCTTTAATACGAGACTTTGATATGTAAAAATAGAACAACTTAAAAAATGCAGATGTTGTACTGACTTTGAGGCCCTAATCTGATGGTGTCAGTGCTAGTACAAACTGCCATTTTTCTCTTTTAAGATAGTTTCTTCTGAGGAATCTTTCAGTTCTCGCCTGAGAAAAGTAAAATTAAAAAAAAAAAAAAAAAAAGGCCGGGGCATTCCGAGAATCGAACTCGGGACCTCTCGCACCCGAAGCGAGAATCATACCACTAGACCAAATGCCCTGCTTATGACACTAGACTCATATGACTTATAATCATTTGTTTCAGCCCATAAAATCTTCATCCTTCCTGACAGTTGACTTTGAGTCCCGCAGCATCAACGAATACTCTTTATGGGCTCCTCCCGGGGAAGTCAGACATGAGATTCATATTAACTTAAATTAAGTTGTGTGCACTTCTTTTCCGGAAGTTCATGTGTTTTGAAGATTTTAAAACTGATCCGCCTAGATAATTTTTTGCACTTTAGAAGAGGAAGAACCTACGTCACCCAGCTTTTGTGATTGATGATTCTTTATGATTCTAGCTTTGCCTTTCATTATATTCATCTTCTTCCTGCTTTGTATAAGTTTCTTCGTTATAGTCTGGTTTGGGAGAGACTATGTGCTGCATTCATCAGCACGTGACTAGCTGAACTAAGCAGTCTCCTAGCAACTTTTAAATGATCTTGGTTTTTACCTATGGGAATTCTCAAATTCTAAAGCAAAAGAAACAAAACAAAATACAATCCAGTGAAGGGGGCATTCCGAGAATTGAACTCGGGACCTCTCGCACCCTAAGCGAGAATCATACCACTAGACCAAATGCCCAATTCGTTCGACTTTATACTCTTCTCTATAAAACTTCTTTTAAGAATACTTAGCTAGCCTTCTTTAAAAGCCCAAAAAGAAAAGAAGGGAAAAGGTACAACAATGATGCTGTCCACCTTAAAGGGGAGGCGTTTTTACTTTTATATGTTGACTACGTGTTTTTTTTCAATAATAAGATCAGACATTTACCTAAACACTATCGGATCGTGGTATTCTTTAATTATCTACATTATCATTTGTTTGTTTGTGATAGTAATAATAAGATCCTAACCTCTAGCATTGGTTTTTGTTGGCAACTTTGATCGAAATTGTTGGATTTCTAACATTGGCCTTAGGTGTCTCGTGGCCACAATGAAGATAAATTGTCCTCCTTGTTACTTTTAGTTTCGTTACACTAATATACCAGAGAGTTTGGATAGGCATGTAGTTGTGGTATCATTTTGCTCCTGATGAAGTTAGTTTCTCTACATAATGCTAGTCTGCTAGATCTGTTTTATGTATTATGATGTGGTTCTTGTTCGACCTGAGCTTAGTACAAACTGTCGTGCTGCTTGGTCTCTCGGAGAGTGGGTCTTGCCAATATCCCTTTCTTTTGTGCTTCATTCTAATCCTTTTGATTTTTTGTAAGTTTTTCATCTTATTATTTGCTATGGATCTATTAGTGTGATCTACATAAAATAAAAATAAAAATAAAAGGTATCCGTGTTAGTATTTTTTAGGACTGCATCCTGAGTTGATTTAATTACAACTTACAACTTAAGCTTATCTTACCTGATAGACCCAAGTGCTTCGTTATCCCAGTTCCTCTACTTTACTTTGATCGTTCCAAATTTTGCAAAACTCAAAAAAGGGTTGGGGGCATTCCGAGAATCGAACTCGGGACCTCTCGCACCCAAAGCGAGAATCATACCACTAGACCAAATGCCCATCTGTTAGTTCATGTGACAGTGAGTTTCTTGTCCTTCGGCATATGGTCGCTTTAGCCGCTAGACCAAATGCCCATCTCTTAGTCCACTAGATCAGCTGACTTAATTTTAGTATACTTTAGCACTTATGGTCATGGAATCTTATGGTTGTTATAGAGCTTCAAGGTACACTGAATCCATTCCTTTTCCTGCCCTTAACCTACAGGTGGATGTGTGCATTCCCACTTGCTATCGTGATTATCGGACAAGTCGCTTTTGTCGACTGATATGTGCAATTTGCTTGTAGTCAAAATGGACTCGATGCGGAGATTGAAGCGATTTATGTCAAGGTGGCCATTGTCTTGTCCGCCTGCCCTCTTTTCAGTTGCACTATGAATGTACCTTCGGTGTCAAGGGGTCGTAGCATGTGAAATGGGCCAAGATAGGGGCTAGCATGCACCCCTCCTCCTCCATACTTTCCGGAGTTTGTCGAGGGTACGAAGATTACCCTGTCAATACCTATCGTTTTTGCCCTTTTATATGGTGAGACATTGATCTGTAAAGTAGAGCAGGTTTATATGCAGATCTTGCACTGACTTCGAGGCCCTCATGCGAGATCCAAGGCTTGAATCTGATGGTGTCGGTGCCAACTGCCCATTTTCCCTTTTTTTAATTCAGTGTCTTCTGGCGATTCGTTCAGTCTAGCCTTCAGAGTATAGAATTACGGGAAAATGCCATAAGAAAGAATGCACTGTCTTACTTATGTAGATCAGCCTCTGTGGTAGTAGCTTGAACAACCACGATTTGATGAGCTTTCATGCAACGATGCTTCGACCGAGCCAACTTTGTATTCGTAGATCCCATCCGGCAATCGGAGCAGTGGTAGGTTTCGTCTTGACAGTAGCCTTTTGCTTCCTGTCAGGTTGGGTGCTTGAGGAGGGACAAATAGACTGGAAAAGAATGCATTGTCTTACTGGCTCTGCATGAATCACATTGTAGCGGTTGTGATGGGAGAAATATATGTTGAAGGACACGGATTATATGTTTTGTTCTTTGGCTGTAGAAATTAGAGAACCATTGAATTCGTACTGCATTAGGTTATGTTGAGCCCATTCATGATGTTGGATGAGTTTTGTCACATAGTCTTGTTTTGGCCTGTAGATTTTAATGCAACTCGCTACCTGATATTGGAAGTTTGTTAAAGAAGAGCAAAAATTTCGAAAGCTAATTTTTGTGTATTTATTTTACTAAATTTTGACCAAACTTTGACTAGACATAATTTTCGTCCAATGTCCCATCTACTCAATTCATGCATTCACGTTTAGGAATACTATCCATCAATTGGGATGGAGGAAAAATGGACCAAACTTGTATTGACAAGATAGAATAATGGCAGGGTGTTCTCTCATGTATATATCAAAAGGATAGACGAAGGCAAGAACCACGTTGTTTCTGGCGTGGCCACGACCCTCGCCGGCTATTGGTTTAAAAAAAAAAAAAAAGTAAAGAAAGAAGATAGAAAAAAGGAAAAAGTAACGAAAAATAAAAACTAATAAAAAAATTACAAAAATATTAAAATATTATTAAAAATTATCAACGTCATGTCATGTAGGACGTTAGTGAATTCCGGCTAAAATTGGCCGGATGGACTTAATTGACAAAATTTGAAAATGTTTAGAATTTAATTGATAAAATTGAAAGATTTGAGAATAAATTGGTAAAAGTCTTCTGCACAAATTTCCCAATAAGCCCTAAGCGCAGCTCCTTTGGAAGGCCAACATATAATCTGGCTTTTCTATATTTTTTTGTAATGTCAAATTTGCAAACGTCAGGATCTGGCTTTTCTATTTCTTTTCTTTTTTTACCTATTTACTTGGGATGAAATCGTTAATTTCCGCGACCTCGTTTCTCTCTCACTGATGCATTCTCCTCCCTTGGTTTTTCCTGTTCTCCTATTTTAGCAAACTTATAATGAGGCGACAGCAGGAGAGGTTGGCCAGATTGAGGAAACAGCAGGGCAACGATGTAGCTCACTTTAAAACAGGCACTTCACGATCTTAACCTGAGGGTGTTGGTGAGGCATCGGAAGACATGGCCTTCGCCGGAACAACCCAGAAGTGCAAAGCCTGCGAAAAGACGGTGTATTTGGTCGACAAGTTGACGGCCAATAACCGGGTTTACCACAAGGCCTGCTTCCGATGCCACCACTGCAATGGCACCCTCAAGGTACGTCAACACGGTTTCTCCATGTGCATTGCATTCTTTTGAGCTAGAATCAATCCCATGAATCGAAAGGTCCAAATTTTGCAATGCGTTGTTTTTTTCCATTCCGAGGCTGCATGGGCGGTGTAAAGCTTCTGACACAGTAATTTGTAATTTTCAGCTGAGCAACTTCAATTCTTTTGAGGGGGTCCTCTATTGCAGGCCCCATTACGATCAGCTCTTCAAGAGAACGGGCAGTCTGGACAAGAGTTTTGAAGGTAAATACCATTAGCAATTCCCCATGAAACTACGGTCTTGTAGCTGCTGCTGCTGCAGCAGCAATACCAAGTTCTTTTCTTATTGTCAATCTGGTCTTGTTGCTCTGGGTTACATATCAGGAACTCCGAAGATTGTAAAACCAGAAGGAGCTACATATAATGAGGTAATGTACCGGCGAAAATATCTCTTAATACACAAGCCGGTTTAAGCTTTTGTATAAAAAACGTCAGTGTCTACTTACCTGGTGTGTTGAATGGGATGAAACAACAGAATGCTGCCACAGCGAACAGAGTCTCCGCATTGTTTGCAGGGACAAAAGACAAGTGTGCGAGCTGTAATAAGACTGCATATCCCATTGAGAAGGTGAAACATCTTATGAACATTTTTGTCCATGAATCGGCACCTCTTCCTTGTGTAAGGCCCTAGTATATGTTTTCTCAAAGAGAGAATACTGGAGTTGGGGCCTTTTTTCAGAACCTTTCTGCTTTAGTACGAGAATATTAAACACAAATCACTAACACGCAGGCCTCTGAATTGTCTCTAAGGTTACTGTGAATGGGACTGCATATCACAAAAGATGTTTCAAGTGCACCCATGCGGGCTGTACTATTAGTCCCTCAAATTACATTGCCCATGAAGGAAAAATCTACTGCAAACACCACCACACCCAGCTGTTCAAGATGAAAGGAAACTACAGCCAGCTCGATACCGGCAATAAACAATTTGAAGCTGCTAACGTTACAGCTGTGGAGGTTCTCGCCGAGTAATAGCACATTGAAAATCATGTTAATTCAGTTCCTTTTTATCTTTTTCCTGGTAATTTCTTGGGCGTCTTCCGCTTGAACTGATCGTAAGAATGCTTGTATTATGAAGAAATTCAGCCTGTACTTGGGGAGGAAACTTTTTTTCTTTTTCTTTTTTGGCGAAACCAAAAAAAGAGATGGCGATTACACCAGCCTTTAATATCGGGTTGACGCGGTGTAAACCCCAATAGCATTTTAATTAAGATTTAAGCTACTTACAGAAGCAGTCCCGTTGACACAGAATAAAAACTCTGCATTTCCTTAAAGCGATATGCCGCCGTGACCCAAATGGCAAACTGAACAATTCACCCTCACAAACCAATTCCCTCATCTTCGTCCATGAACTAAGAGCCATTTCCAGTAGCGTATACTGGTCAATCTCATTTAGACCAAGGGTAAGCCAAAGAACAGGCAGCAATTTAACTATAAACAAGTTGCACATCAAATATGAGTGATATTGGCCAACGGAACAAATGCCACATGCCAAGACAAGCATCTGAAACAATCACTGCAGCAGGAGAGGTATATTGAGCACCGAAATCTGTCCCGATTCCAATTCAAGGCATGGAGCAAACGGAATGGCTAAGACTCATTACTTCTGAAAACTAATTTTCACCAGAATAACACTGTACATCCGATTAAAGGAGAGTGCAATAATTATATACACATAAGGGAGTAGTTTTCTAAACCCAAACGAGAGGGTTTTCTATGATCATCACCCGAGAACAAATAGCATAGGTACAATGAACATGCAATGCGGGACAAACTTCGCCGTTTCCCGCTCCCAGACCAACTGTAATTTCCATGTGTCTGCTGGGTAATATTTACGCAAGGTCCATGAGATTTCCCATCCTTTCTCAGGCCATCCATCAGAATAAAAGAATACTTGGTTAGGCAACCACTTTCGACCCAAGCTCTTCAAGAAGCAGGTATTCCAGGTTCTGTTCTAGTGGCCATATCCTTCAATGTTTGAGCTGTGAGTATTAAGAGCTCCACCATCTCAAATCCGGCTGCAGAAACAGAATCAACTTTTCCCCCACCAGGATCACCAAATAAGTCACCAGAATCACTGCTGACACTATCGAGAGAAGATTCCTCATCCATCCCAGCTGACCAACTAACAGGTAGGCAGCTGCCAAGAGCAGTCTTTACAAGCTTTGCTTCGGAAATAACATCTTCTAGTGCTTCTGAGATCCCGACTGATTCTTTGGCCTGCACAGAAGGAACATGATGGGAAACATGAGTATGTGCAGATAAAAATATTTTCAAAGTCAAATGCCCATCGTAGTCATGCTCATAAATTAGAAGAAAGCAAGCCCGAAGTACTTATATCATGCTCCTCAAGAGTTGATGAAGGCCATAGGCATTCAATTAGACGTATAGGTTATACCAATAGAACGGACATCATAACCTGCACAGTTTAAATACCGACCCATCAGGATTACCTGCAGAAGTGCGAGACGAAGCCTGTGGATTGAAGAAGTTATATGCTCCATGCTATCCAAGCTCTCTTTGAGGGTTGCATTTTCGATTCTCATTCTAAGAAAATGCTTGAGTCAGGGTTTATGGAGGCTAGAAAAAAGAGGGGAAAAGGGAAGTTTCCTACCCAAGATTTATAAAGGAAATTCGTCATTGAGCATACATTCATTTACTGGGGATCAAGTTAAGAACCTGGCAATGTCCATACTGTCACTGGATTTTCTGCCAGATATATTTCCATCACTGGAAGGGTGTGCTTCTACTGCACCTCCAAAATCTCCTGCAGTTATCCAACGCCTCAGATATGTTCTCTTAATAAGATTCCTCAATTTTCCATCTTGTTGATGGGCAGCAATTTTTTTTTCTCCAGTGGAAGCCAAAACTCTTCCTTGTCTCATCTCTGAACCAATTTTCCTACAATGAATGCATATATTTCAGATTTCGATGCGCACCACATATCAGTTTAACAGCTACAGACAGAACTTTTTTCTGTGCTACGCAGTAGAAGCATGTCTGGGCTTTAGTGCAACTTGTGTTTGAATAGACAGATAGCCACAAGGCATTAACTATACAACTAGCTCAAATATCCAATCCTCATAGCCCAAATACAAAAACAGATCTCTTCTTGAGTTAGGACAGCCTGATGATCGAAATACCATGACAAAGGACATCAAACCAGCATGCCATGAGAAACTCCAACTAATAATCGAGACTGCTAGATCTCTGGAATATGATAAAAGTTGAGATGCTTTGACATAGAATAGAAGCAGAGATCAGTAACAGCACAAAATAGACATGCCAGATGCATTTGCATGTTTACAAAAGAAAATGAATTGGCCGAGGCTAAGAACACTATAGTAGCACCACTCCTCTCAACTACAATTCCACAGACCCTACACGGTCATTCCTAACTAAGTAGGCCTACTCGGAACTATTGTGACTTTATTAAGTAAAACCTATACAGGTGACTTATTTGAACTTCACTATTTACAGTAAAACAGAAACAAAACATGATGCCAGAAACTGGAAAGATAAAATCTCACTCCCTCAAAAGTTGAATGATGAGTCTTACTCTTTTAGTAATTGATATTCCTGCCTTAGTTGGGCCAACTCCATGAGAGCTTTCACCTTTTCATTTGTAACCTTTAAAAAAAAGTAGTTTATCAATACTTTTTTCATCTAAAATGTCGTCAATACATTAATAAATAAATAACAAAGAAGAAAGATAAGACTCATTAGGGAAAGTGATGCAGGAAGGACTAAAACAACCAGCCTGGATATAACATGGCCAAGAACAATTGGAGTGATCAACACACAATCAGCCCTTTTTTTCAAAGAGAGAAACTCTATCAATACACCAACAGAATGTCATAAGCAAGATAAAGGCATTTCAAACTGAGCAAAGGGTATCAGAATAATGAAATCCTGAGGATTGTGAGAAACATATTGCCTGTATTAGATTTCTCTGAAGTTCCTCACTCCTTTTCCGCAGAGCAGCATTAACATTTCTCTCCAATAAATGCCTTTCTTCCTGTTGCGATAGAAGCAATAGCGCAGAAACCTGCAACAGTTCCCGGTTTTAGAATCCGTGTTGTTCCTACTCAATGAATATATTCTTAATATTACTTGAAGCACCTCAACGTGTAAATCAAATACTAAACAAGCAACTGAAAAAAATGCAAACTCGAAATTTATACAGAACCTTTTCTTGCAATGCCTGTGCAAGGGCGTCAGATGCATCAATCTTTCTATCAACTCCAATGTCTGGGAAGCCAGTAGCACTCTCCTGCAGCAAATGTAACAAAGCTACGAGTGAAACTCAACATTTTCATTCAATAAGAAACAGCACGGTGACATATGATTAGTTCTTCATTTGAACCCATGTCAACGTGCCAAACAGACAGTGATCTATAAAAACAAATCAAGCATCATAATTGCACATTCTGTGATCTTTCTTTATAAATCAAAAATCTACATTTTCAAGAAGCAAAGAAAAGATTTTATTATATTTTATACTACTCATGAGAAACATAGAAATGAATAAAGCAACAGGTGCCTATCATTAGAGTACCTCAAAGACCGCTTGGAAGGCAGCATCATTTTTTGGATGCACAGCTGGACATCCATTTTCATCAAGCTTCACAAAATTTATTGGCTGTCCTTCTAGCTTCCTCTGATTAAACTCACGCAATCTTTCTTTTATCACATTCAAAGTAGCTTTCATATGGAAATTTTCCTCATCGAGTATATGCTTGATATGCATTCTGTGAAGAGAATACTGCTCACGCAATCCCACTATTACATTTCTTACCATTTTTTCCACAACTATCTGCACAAAAGCCAAAAATAAAAAAATTATAAACTAAGACAGGTCAAAGTGATCAAAAACAGTACTTTGTATTTTTAGAAAAGTGATATCTTACTTTCTTTTTCTCCAATTCACGAACTTTCTTCTTCAAATGATTTTCAATCTCCAGTCCCTATACAACATAATTATTCAGATTCTTAGACATTCAATCAAGAAACACTAAGTTGCAATCAATTGAGTTGAAAATGAAGCTTAAATCCAAAATATTACCACCCGGAACTTATTCTGAAGATCATCCACAGAGCTCCTCACCAATTGCAATTCTTCTTCTAAGGCCCTCTGTCTGAAGAAAATTTATTCAAATTGCGCACAAAAAATAGAACCTCAAACTAGGTGATGACGAGGAATGAGAGCAGACAATTTGGTTGAAGGACAATACAAAAGAATCAAGAAAGTGTTCATCATGACACTAAAGTCTGATAGCCCCGAAACAAAATCCTAAGCAAGCATAGTAAACAACCTTTTTAGAAAGGAGTAGAAAACAACATCCACGAGAACTTACGATGTATTTAGATGTGGACGTATCATTATAACTCCACATTTCTGTAGGATCATTTAAAAGGCAGATGCACTTTTGGTCCCAAGTCATGTCCTCAAAATCCAGATGAGATCTTTGTCTAATCTCATAAAACATATCAACAACCTGTTCCAACAAATAATTAATTTGTCTCCCACCCTTTGTACCAGGATCAGTTCAAGAAATTTAACAGTAGGGAAAGCTGTCAGAAATACCACAACAGTAAAAGATCTGGACCCAAGGAAGTGGCAAATGGAGGAATTTAATTACCTTCTTAAACAAGTCATTATTTTCTTCTTGCTTAGCTAGCTCACTCTGCAATTTATTAATAAGTTTCTTCTGTTCGAGAGAATCCAATGTAAGCTCTTGCATCCTGTGCAAAAATTGGATATGGATTCAAGACGAGGACAATTATCATAATCAATTGAAAATCTACTCCTCTCAAGAAATTCTCAAACATAACAATATGTGGATAACAAAATTCTATATCCAAGAATGTACAAACAATCTCTGCAAGGCATGCACACCCCCAAGGAGTCTCAGCCTCCCACGCTTATAAGGCTTTTTCATGTCATAAATCCTTTTGTCACAAGGACTGAACATCCTTGCCCCCCAGGAATATAAAATTTCGAGACCCATTGATACAATCCATAGCGATCAATTAGACCCCCTTTCATGGAAATTAGAAATTTGAAACAACGAAAAGTTCAAAACACCGAAGCATTGATCAGATTGGTCAGATTTACACAAAACCAGCTGCCATCATAAAATGTAATTTTTCTAGCAATATGCCAAAGGATGCACATAATTGATTTAATTAACATATATCGATAACCGACTTCCATATTTCTTAGATAATTATAATGATGTGGCCTGCCATTATAATGTGTTTCTCCAATCATAAATACATATCTGACAGTACAAGAGCCAGAAGCTTGGTGTAATAATCACCTCTTCTCGACATCATTTAATTTCTGTAACATGGTCTCTTCTTTTTCTTTAGCCTTCTCTGCCTGCCACCAAATAACCCATACTGCTCATCCGTAAAATTCTTCAGCAGTCAAACACAATCTATAAAAAAGGGAGAACGAGATATATTTGGCTAAAATTCAAAATATTTCAAGACCTCCATTATTGAGTGATCCCGTTCAGCAAAAGCAGCAGCAACGCAGCCTTGAAAAAACTTTAGCTGCTTCTCAGCTTCCAGGTTCTGCAGAAAGCTATAGTTAATGCGAGTTTTGACAAAAGAAGGCAGAAATAAAGAATCAAGAAACGAAGCAGACCTTTGTGACTTCTGCACTATGTAAGTCTGCCAGCTGGCCCTGAATATGGACAAAGATAAATGAGTTCATAAATTGTCATAAATTAGATCATAAACTGACTTAAAGCAAGTCATCTTTTACCTTGATTCTGTATGCCTCTGAAAGCTCCTCTTGAAGATTTACATTTTCTCTTGTGCATAACGCTAGCTTCTTTTTCAAAGTCTCGATGTCCTGCTCCAAGCTAGCTGTCCTAGTAGCGCAGTGATTACATAAAATTTCTTATATTTCCATCTAAAATAGAGATGAACATACACCCAAACAAAGAGGAGAGAAAGGACAACGAAAAATCTGGAAGGCTAAATGTAGAAGATGAAGAAGGAACGAGGAAAGAAATGCCATCGATCTCAAAGGTAGGAATTACTAAAATTACCTTTGAAAATGCATTTTAGTAGCCACAACAAGATAGCCAGGCCCTGCTTGCTGCATACACAATTGCTCAATATCTTTACGTAACTCGTCACGCTCTGCATAAAGGGATTCCATCAACCATAACCCAAATGAGAAAGCTATCGAATCCATCAATTCTCTAACTTCCTTATATTAAGTACGGGCAAAAAGAAGTACAGCGAGCCAGATAGAGAGGCGAAAAGCATCGACATAACGAAAATATGGAGAGTAAAGGTGGTGTTTTAGATTTCCAATCCGTTCAATAAACCTTAGAGGAACCAAAATCGAGACTAGGATGGACACCACCTTCTCCAACATCCCAATACTACCATGAGACTTCTTCCCAAGGAGAGAAGACTCAAATTTTACAGAGAAAAAGTACCAAATCAAGCAAACGTGAATCGCCCACTAGAAGACATCACCCACATAAAAAAAAAAAAAAAAAAAAAGCGCGGACCAAATGGAGAAGTCAACAACCAAATTGCGAGACAAACGTACCGCGCTCGAGCTGCTGGATGCGAAGCAAAAGCGGCTCGTTGCCATCGGAATTCTCGGCCATGAGAAGGATGGGAGCTCACGGAGACTGAATTGGGAACAAAAGACCTGCCAAGATAAAGCAGAGAAAACGAGAATACGGCAAAGTTCAGTCGAATTCGCTCCAGGAATCTCGAAACGCCCCCCACCAGAAGAATCGGAAATCGCGAGAATCAAAAGAGACGAGGCACGAAGTTCATAGCTATGGCGACATACGGTCTTCCCCCGTCTTCTAGGTCAAACGGGTAGGGAAACCGAATCGTCGATTTTACCTGGAGATGGAGGGAGAGGATGCGACTCCACAGCTCTTCCGACACGAAATCGAGCAGTACGAAGGAGGAGAGATGACGATTTTCTCCCTCTTCTCTCCCTCGCTCGCTCGCTCGATCGTTCCGACGTTGGACTGCTTTTTGGATTTTTTGGTGTTCGGGTTTGGGCATTTTGCCTACTTTAATGATGGATTCTTTTCTTAATATCCCCCCATTTAAATTAGGAAAATGTTTTAAAAAATACCCCTTTTGTCCGCTTCTCATTACGTCTCATTTTTATATATTTAAAGAAATTTTTAAAATTTTAAATTATTTAAATCAAAGCGAAATTGTTTTCACAACTTACCCTTTGACAAAGTAGAACTGAGATTGAATTAAGACGGTATAACCAGCCAACCTTCCATGTGGAAGAGGGCCGAGGTAAGCCATCCCACCTTCTCAAGGGATTGAGGTGGGGACGATTTTTAGACTTAATTGTGATTATCGACTCTTATGTTCTACAAATAAGTAAAGCAAAAAGTCTGAAAATGAGAATTAAAGTAAAAGTAGAGTATAATCACAAAAAAAAAAAAAATAGAATCACGATGATATCAATCATAATTATTACTCTTCGTTTTTTTTTCCTCCAACCCCTATGCCATCAACATGTGTCACGATGAAATTATTTGTGTTTTTTTTATTCATATATTTTGTAGGGATGAGTAGTTCCGAGTTGTAGAAGTTCCATATAGGTTTCACTTGGAACCCACTCGTTGAAATAAGTTCCTCATTTTTGGAACCCAAAATACACCCCGCATACCGTAGAACTTGAATTTAAGATCGGGTCTATCCAAATTTCATATGTATTATTAATTAAACGATTATAGTGAATTATCATAATTAATGACCACCATTTGTTTTTACAATTCTATGACTATAACTTATATATAGATACACGAAAAAAAATAAAACATTAATAAAATAAATTTCTCAATTATAAAATGAAAGCTCATATTAGTGTTTCAAATTATATACTCATTATCGTATGTTGTAGACTATCGTAGGATCATGCAAATACATAAACAAAAACAAAAAAACAAAAAAACTTATTTCATATTTTAGATTTCAGGTTCCAAGCATCCCAGATTCCATCAACCTAAAATCCAAAACTTACTCATCGAAACAAGTGATCCAATTTTTGGAACTTAAAACCTACCTTATATATCTTAAAATTTGGAACCAAATAAATTTCCACCGATCCGATTCTCATGTTCCAAGTTCTCTTTTGGAACCATGCTCACATTTTGCTCAATATACACAAGCAATAATGGATCAATTGCCATGAAAGGTGCGTACATTAGGTCTCTTAAACCCATCAATATTAGGGATAATCTAAACATTTGACATTGCATTGAGCCGCAATATTCTTTTTAGTGTCTGAAATTTCAAGAATTTATGATGAATGCGATTTATTTGTGATGGGTTGAAAACAAAAAATTATAGATTATTGCCGTTCTAAAATACGCCAGACCCATGCATGTATGGGATAGCTTAATAGTGCTTAGGACATACACATTGATCTGCTTGCATAGAAAAAGCTATGTCCAAAGTGTGTTTGTTTGAGTAGAAGTATTTTTCAAAAATCAGTTTTTCAAACTTTCACCCGTTGGATTCGTCAAACGGAAATATTCATGTATAAAATTTAGAAAAATAAATTCATAAATCTAAAGAGATTAAAAAAAAAAAACACTTTGTGAAATTGCCCTTATCGAATTTATTAATTTATTCTTTTTTCTTATACTTATGCCGATTACTTAGCCTCAGTGATGGTTGGAAAACGACCACAAATGGGGCTAACGAGGTTCGACCTCACTCGAGGTCAACAAGCTCAAGCTCACCAAATCCTAGCGTGGCATAAACTCGCTCACGGACTATCACCGACCATCGCCAAAGCCTGGCGATCATCAACAAAGGAAGAAAGAAAAAGAAAATAAATAAAAAATTATTTTAAAATTCAAATTTGCTTTGTCGAGATTTAAATTATTTTTCAAATGACATCCAAATATTAAAAAATACTTTCAACCACGTATCTAAGAAAGAGAAACTATTCATTTTCCTAAAAATATTTTCCGAAAAGTATTTCCTCTATCACGAAATTTCCCCAAAAACACACAATAAATTTCCTGCTACGCTCAAAATCTTCAAACAAAAACTAAAACACTACGAATTCTTTCCTCATCTCTTTTTTACTCCCTTCTAGATGTTTATCAAAGGATTCCTATAACGCAACCTTGGATTATATTTGCTATTATTCTCATCGTGCCGAGATCACTAGTACATCAATAATTTAAATCTCAAGCTACTACACTACCCTAAAGAAGAAATCGAATGCACGCAACCGGCGAGTCATTTCTTCCATGAAATAGATGGAACCGAATCTGAAGCACCACTTGAGTTCTAACAGATTGTCAGGTGTCAAATTTACCACAATTCCTACAACTGTTATCACCACTCAATGATCTCCTCTAATGAAATTTCTGCTACTTGGCCTGAAAAACTACAGCCTAACTAAACAATCCAACATTAAAAAGAATCTGAATAGAGCACATTCAAAATGAGGAGGCACAACAAACCGTCTAATGTAACTGCGCCTAGAGTTAAGAAAATGTGCATCCTGCTGCTCTCGAAAATAAATTAGACCACTTCAATCTATCCCTTTCAACTACACTGTCAAATGAAATGAACAGTCTGAAAACTTTCTGCAGATATCATCAGCTGTCTTCACTTCTGCACCTCGACATCTGTCATCTGATCAGTCCGAACCACGACGCATGAAGAAGACTTGTCAACAACATCAACAAGAGAGAGAAACTATCTCTGTCATATTTACAAGCAATACAGGATGCCAGCAGACTATCGAAACATGTGCTCTCATCTAGGAAAACTTAAACACCAAGCTCCTATCCACACTTGACAGAGGTGCTGTCATACTCGAATCATCTGCACCGTTCAACAAACAGAAGCCAAGTAAGTTGGATCAGAAGCTCCGACAAAGCTAGCAACAGTTGTAATAGAAAAGTAAATGCCACTCTAAACTGATCACTAAGCATTCATTTTGAAAGCCACGGGTCAATGGGTCCTAGTATACTATATGAAAATAAATATCAATGAGGGTTCTGGAAGCTCTTCTCATGCATCAACTGCAGCAGATTGTTGGTTGGAGATGATACTAAGTAAAATACTCAATTACAAGATTAGAAAGCACATAAAATCGCTACCACTTTTGGCACATTTCTCCCTTTCATGGTTTTCATTGCAGCTTCTGCAAAAGCTTGTGCTGCTTCTGCATCAGCTTCGGCAGCTTCCGCCTCCCTAGCTGCCTCCTCAGCAGCAGCAATGGCAGCTTCTGCCTCAGCAACTGCTCGGGCAGCTGCTGCAGCAGCTTCCTCTGGAGTCATAGTCCTCATCTTGGCCAACTCCAAGTCAACCTGGGCCGCAGTCAGCACATCATCATCATCATCATTTCTATCCACCTTTGGTGGAAGCTTCCATCCATCAGACGGAAACATTGAAGAGGTCCTTCTTCTAGCAAGGGAGCCAGGTCCAGGAGCAATCCTATACTTGCGTTTCACCTATACAGCAATGTCATGTCACCACTTATCCCAGAAAGAAACAACCAAGAAGACATTTCAATATAATCTGGCTAACATGCATCTGTAGAATGGAGTTGACTGGAAGTACACGAAAGAATAAGAAACCAGCAAAGGTTTCTCACAAGGATGTAGCAGAAGAAGAGCTCAGCCACACTAAAGAGTAGTAACCACAAACGAAAAGAGCAGAGACCAAGTGAAGAGGCCAATCCAACTTGCATTTTCCACCAGTAATCCAAAATACATGACCAACCCATGACCAAGACCACAAAAGTCAACACAATCATCCCCACCCATAAGGATAATACATATTAGTTAGAAATCGGAATTGTGATGACAAACTTTAAGCTCAAGACAGTAATGCTTCAATTTACCTTAATCAATTTGCCAATTGACATCAGGTACTTCAGTTTTGCTGACAGTAGCCTCTTGAAATTTGGGGGTGCCCAATATTGCTCCTATTCAATCAATAAAATGATAACACGTCACCTTAAGAATTAAGAAGGAATGATGCAAAGCCTAACACTTCATCATGCAAATGCTTGCATAAAAACCTCTGGCAAAAGCATCATTAACAAAGGTAACAGACTTGCAATTCAACCATGATATAAACAGATAAACAGGATGAGTCACTATAAAGAGTTCACTGTGGCAGTTTTGATACGATAACTAAAAAGTAGCATCCCATCATTACCATTGTGCTGCACAGAATACTTGACAGTTGTAAATCTTAAGTCCAGAAACAAAGAAAAAGGAAGATCGTAGCAAAAAATCTTAAAATGACTACTTAAGCAGATAACTTTTAAGCTTAAATTCCTTCCCTCACAACAGTCGCACAAGAGTCTGCATCATACATCATTTTGCAGATAAAGAGAAATTCAACCGGAAACATTAACAACTCAAGATATAGAAGTCATTGAGAAGCAGCCAATTCAGGTGCAGCTACCACAAGGCAAATTAAGCCAACTTACAAGGTGCTCAATTCATTCCGACAGTCTTAAGTTCTTTTGGATTTTCCCATCCAAAAATGTCAAGAAAAATGTTCATTCTTCTAAAGTAATCAGAGATATAGAAATCCAAGCAACTGACTCAATGACTCATGGCTTGGAGGACATAGAAGCGACAATTTTATTAAGTGGACCAAACTTACTGGTTGATATTCATACTTACTCACAAAAGCATTACACAAGCCTAAATAAGATTGTCCCCTTAGAAGTAGCAAGCTAGCGCATCTAACAAAAACAATAACAAGCTGATAAAGGTGCTATGTACAGACCAGTTAAACAGATACATTATATGCGTGTCCAAAAACAAACTCAAATCTCAAGCAGCACCAACAATAAAGTTCCCGCTACAATCTAAATTGACCACACCCTCTCATGAAAAGGGCAAAAAGTTTCAACAGCCAAAGTGACACCAGCTTTTTAAAGGAAAAGCCAGCAGTTGCATTTCAGATTCAGAGCGACAGTGAACACTCAATAGACATCATGATGAAATCTAAAGAGAACACATCATGGAATTAATCCTTGAAGAAGAGAACTACCTCTATGAATGTAGCAATTGCTGTTTTATTAGAACCACTGGGCTCCTTCAGACTGTTAATGGCATCAATTATGAGGTTATCCAACCTGTACAAATGAGAAAGAAAGGAAAAAGTTTATTCTGCCGCTGATTTAGATAGATAGAACCCAAGTAACTGATTCCACTGTACAGAAACTAGACAAACAATGCCAACTGCCTATAGCAACTAAATCCAGCCACTTGATTCACGCATAAAAGGAAAAAAACCTATTTTGGCCTCCGCTGACTCACAAAAAGCAAAAGAAGGCCATGAATATCACACCCATTTTGTCATATACAGGAAAAACAAATGCAACAATGCTCAATAGTTAAAACAAATGCAGCTAAGGACAAATTTTTCTCAAGTGATCTAGGAGAAGTCAATAGTTCAACTATCTCTACATTATGGCAAAACAAGGAACTCCCCGAAAGTATGAAAAAAAGGACTTCAAGAAAGGTAGTTACAAGGCTTGTCAAGAATTCACAGCATTCTATAACTGCAGAGCCCTTAAGATATTAGCCTCCACTCAACTCTCAAGCACCCCAAATCAGAAAACTTCTCTAAACCAAGTATGTCACTCACGGTACAGTTATGCAGCCCATGAAATGTATTCGCCGCATTTAACTAGATGCCTAGCTCTGCATTCCATCTTCTTGCAAACAGTTTTGAACCCTTCGACAACAAATATTCACCAGAATGAAAAGTCTCTCAGTAGAACTTACAGCCCGTAACCCCAAATAGGTAGGGCTTCTATTTGATTAATTTCACCAGATTAGTTATTTGAAAATATAAAATACTTATGGACAATGATACTTTTGGCACCAACAACCACACACCTTTATCCACTTCTATTCTTTGTCTCGATACATCGATCGAAATATATATTGAGAAACATGAGAACATTGTGCTAGACTATTGTCCTCAGCCTTCGAATTCATGCTTATGCTTCCTCCAATTTCCTCGAGGATAATCAAACTTTCTATGGCACAGAATCACACTAATCATAAAACTTTCTCGTGCAACAAGGCCCTCTAGCATTTATGATGCATCACAACCACAAGACCTAGTATGAATGAAGCCAGGAATAAATAAAGAATAAAATTTAGCATAAAGGAGTAAAAAATAAACTAGCGCCACATATTACGTTGGAGGTCATATCATTAAGAAGAATGACTGCTGACCTAACAATAGATCGCTTTGGACCATCGATGTGCAAAGCATCACCAGAAACTGAAAGATCTTTAATATCCACCATTTCCTCATCACTTTGGACAGCATTCCTAGCAGCTGCAGAGCTCTCTTCCTGTCTAGGAACATGGTGCACTCTTTTAACAGTCAGCTTAGCCTTGTCTCGTGAACCCCAACCATTAGCCATCACGCTCATGTTTCTCCACTTGTCCTACATAGCATAAAAGCCGAACAGCTCCATAATAAGCTGAAAGGCAAACCCTAGACAAAGAAACTAACAAAGATCTGTTCAATGAATAGAGATTGAGGTTCTTACGCATACCTTCAGGTCGACGTTCGAGCGCAGATACAAGACGCCGCTAAACTCAGGGTCCTTGAGAATTGTGCGCCACTTTCCAGCCCCATGCTTTATAACCCCAGCTTTCAATGCAGCTTCCTCTTCTGCCGTCCATTTTTGCTTCGGTGCACCCATCGTTAGGAGCAATTACAAATTTACCCAAAAGACCTGCACACAAAGCCGAGAAGCAAGACAAAAGAAAGCAACCATATAAAGATGGGCCAACTAAGAATCGCGAAAATCTAGGATGAGAATATGGAAAGAAATCATAGCTCAAGCTAACGTTTTCGAGCACATCGTTTATGAACCTGCAAATTTAAGAACTTGAAACGGATAGAAATTGGTATATTCAACCTGCACAAGTGCGCTAAATGGGAAAGAGAAGCTATCCTCATTTCTAACAATCTATTCAATTATAGATAAAAGTAGATAAATGTATCCACAAAACTCAGAGGCCGATAGGGTCAAAAACAAAAAAATATGATTTAATTATGTTCTTCGATGACTCGATCAGCTTAGTTTTATTCATTTCGTTTACAATCATTTATTGAGGGCTCAATGGGTCGTACAATCACACTTCTGAAGAATGATTCTACCAGCGATGTCTATCCTTTCTCTATCCCAATGAAGAAACAATTCATGATATCCGCTATGAATTTCACAAGCGTAGCTAATTGACACCGCCACCATTCCAATTCAGGGAATACTAATAGGGAGGTGGCGGGAGGGGCACGCCGGATCCCCCCGCCTTTGAGACTATAAAACATGCCCGAATTCAAAGAAATCACCTCATTCTTGATAATTTAAAAACAAAGCACCTGATTATGTCTAACTAGATAAACTTAGGCAAAATTCAATCACCATCCGAAATTCCAACCAGCAATTGAGGTGGGAAACTCGCATGAAATCACAAATCAGCCCAACACTGACGTCACACAGAGAACCCTAACAACGCCTGGCCACCCCAATTCAAGATGAAAACGCATCCAAACAACAAGAATCAAGCACCAACTCCAAATTGAAAAACCCTAGTGATAACAGAAAACCAAAGAACAATTGGAATTCAGCAGAGGGTTTTACGGTGATATGAGAATGCGAAGACATCAAATTGGATTGAGGAGCAGAGCAAGCGAGAGAGAGGGGAGGCAGAGAGAGGGTCTCACAAATTAGGGTTCCGCCACATGCGATTTGGCTGCTGCTGAGATTGAAAGCTCTCTTGTTTGCGCCTTATATTTTCCCACCCAAAGTTCGTTTCGCCGCTCTTCCATCGGTTAAAAATACCGGAACCTGGGATTAACGTTGCCCCAGTATTTCAGATTATTACATGGGACACGTAGGATCAAATGACACGTGTCAGTTTCATTGTATCTTCCCCAAAATTTCAAGAAATTAAACTTCCACCCCATCATCAATGAAAATAAACATATTTACACCCTCGCCTCGAAATTTTGGTTACGAGGTAGCTCTTCCCCTTGGTAAATGAACACTAAATGTTGACATACTTTTAGGCCTGCTCCCTACTTTGATACGGTCAGAATAGATGTATGGTTCACTTGTTCTCTTCGATAACTCGGCTGGTTTGGTTTTATTCGGTTCATTCACAATTATTAATTAAGAACTCAATTGATCGTGCAATCACACTTTCCGAAGAATGATTTTGTTATCAATGCCTATCTTCTTTCTATCCCAACTAAGGAAGAATTCATTGTACCGTCAATTGATACAAATTCTACGCCTAATTAGTTAATGTTGCCCCAGTATTTCATATTATTACATGGGACATGTTGGATTAGATGACACGTGTCGATTTCATTGTACCTTCCTCCAAAACTTCAAGAAATTAAACTTCCACCCTGTCATGAGTGAAAAGAAACATATTTACACCCTCGCCTCCAAACTTTGGTTACGAGGTAGCTCTTCCCCTTGGTAAATGAACACTAAATGTTAACATACTTTTAGGCCCGCTCCCTACTTTGATATGGTCAGAAATAGATGTATGGTTCAATTGTTCTCTTTGATGACTCGGTTGGTTTAGTTTTATTTGATTCATTCATAATTATTAATTGAGAACTCAATTGATCGTGCAATCACACTTTTCCGAAGAATGATTTTGTTATCAATGCCTATCTTCTTTCTATCCCAACAAAGGAATAATTCATTGTTCCGTCAATTGATATGTATTCTACACCTAATTAGTTAATGTCGCCACCATTCCAATTTGGGAATTCTATTAGAGAGGTGGGAGGGGCATCGGATCCACACCTTCAAGACTCGAGAGAAAATGAGTGCAAAGCTAATGCTCTAACCAATGTTGAATATGGCCCTCCCAAACGTTAGGTCTAGATCCTTCCTTGATCTCACAATTGATGTGGGTTTTGCTCTTATTTTTTTCATGGGTGCTAGTGTTGTTCAAATGTCGCGTCTCTCGTCCGAAATCAAAATAATCATCTTTTGAATCAATCTTGATTGGAAATAGAGATCGATTAGGAAAAAGTGAACACTTTGTCCTAATTAACATTAGGATATAATAAGATAAGGTCAGATTAGAAATTCTTGTAATTCGTCGAATTGTAAAAAAAATCCTAAGCTGTGTTTGTTAAATGCTCGGATATAAGATAAATAGGACATTCGGAAACAAGTGTCCATTCTTTCATGTCGCTTGATGGGGGATGAGATGGCCGCCCGGTGCTTGTCACTATCTCTAACCTCACAGCCATCGCCTCACTACCACTGTCATTGCCCTCGCCTCGAGTCACGAGCACTCTCCATTTGGCTTTTGTATACTTCTCTCACTAGCCCTTACTTGTCATCATCTCCCAGCCTTCCATTTGAAGATTTTGGAAAAGAAGAGGAATTTGCTTTAAAATCTTTAATCTTGGGATTTTTTTATTGGACTATATTCGGATAACTTTAGATTTCGCGTCACTTCAAACATTGGATAAAATAAAATTATCTTGGTAGGAGTTTTTTCCAACCCACTAAACGTTGCCTAGGTACTTAGAAGCGCCTCCTCCTCATTGCAATAATTATTTGCGTTGCATTCTCTTGATCGGAGGAATTTTTTAGTGAGTATTTTCAATCAAAGTAAATTAATCAAGTAACTCTTATAATCTCTTAATTTTTTTTTTTTTTATCGATCTTACTCTATTCCTATTCTAACTCTTACTCTTAGATTTTGCCATCTTTCTTTATAGGGCGCGAGAGTCGAAATCCATACTTAAAATTATTTTCTACTTTGAGAAATTAAATGTAGTCAATACTCTTATTTTTCACTTGGTTTAAATTTCATTTCAATATTTATTGTTAAACCATCAACAAATTTCTTACGTTTTCATCGATCTAATAAAAAAATGACATAAATGATCCCTCAATTTTGAAGAATATGTAATGTGATCATTGAACTTTTCATTTGTTTAAATATGATTTTTGAACTTTAACACAATTTATTCTAAACTTTCAATTTGTTCAATATGATTCATGAATTTTCTGTACATATTTAATTTAGTCCCTAGACTATATATGCAAATATTCAATGTTATCATTAAACTTGAATTAATGGAATGATAACATCGAATATTTTCATATAATCTAGAGACTACATTGAATATTTACCAAAAGTTGAGAGACCACATTAAAAAAATTCAAAATTCAAAATTCAAAAATCATAATGTAGATTGAGTTAAAATTCAATAACCGCATTAAATACTTTAAAAATTTAGCAATCACACTATACATGTAACCAAAATTCAAGAATCAATAGTATAATTATCTAATTTAATGCGATGACATGCATTAAAAAATCACGCTATTATATTCAATACGTACCTCTGAAACATCCACCTTTGGTTGTTAATATCTATTGTTAGAGTATAATATCTTCATATGTTGTTCAAATAATCTTGTTTTAATAATTGATTGTTAATATGTATGTATCATTAGAGTATAATATCTTCATATGTTGTTCAAATAAAATCTTATTTTGATCTCTATCCCACGCGATACAGAGGCTACCGTCTAGCGTAGTCTCAATGGCAAGAGCAATTAACTGGAAGATGTTCTGGAAATTCAAGGCATTGGTTGCCATTGAATTAATGTTCACATATAGTTAGACCCCTTACATCGAGCATCAACATTCAACACACCAACGCGTGCGAATTTCGCAATTGGACTGCAAGACCAAATCTGAAAACTCAATTGGACCCGAATTGAAGCTACAACTAATTGGGACGAAGATTCAGATATTAAAAAGTGCTAAAGACGCAATCGAGATGCGCGAAATTCACCCGAGAGGGCCAAGTTCAAAGCAAAAAAAGAGCAAAAACGAAACAACGAAAATATGACAAGAAGATGAGGGTGGGCGAAGCTTTGAACACTGGACAGACTTGAATAGAGATTTGCTGCTCTTTCGACAGGAGCCATCCGGTCTTCAAAAGCAGGCGTCCAGGAGGCAGCAGCAACATAGAGCAGCCAAGCTGCAAAATTTTCAGACAGTCAAATCTCAGAATCCTCAATTCGAACGACTACCAAAAAGCAAAGCGATGGACAGAAATTGCTCATCACCAACTTCTCAAACGCTAATCGACGCTAATGTTGAGCTAAATATGATTTCTTTGATTCAAATTATGGCATGTGATTCGTCATGCTCACGTCAGTATTAGAAAGGGTATGACAAGAAAATGTCAGAAACGCTCGTTTTCCCGACGCCGAACAACGATGATAGCGACGGCTTCTGGGGAACCACGCTCGAGCCTGGAACTCGTGCGAAACGAATCGTCTCGGGAAAGAGATCCACCTCGCGACAACGCACCCCACAACCACCAATCATCGTCCTCGATTTTCGATAAAAATTATGAGACGCAGAAGAAAAGCAAGAATCATCATCAGTGTTCATCATAACCCATCTCCGCTTTAACTTCTCTTTTCAGGGTCAACGATTTATAGGGCGATTTCAACTGCCGATCGCCATTGCTAACCGCTCGAAGCTTCATAGACTAAGCGAGGCTCTAACGAAGAACTCTCGCGTGCACGCGGAGAGGGGGGTTCGTGTGATAACTCACCAGCCCTCCATGAAGCCCGGGCCGCTACTGTTTTGCTTCTGAGGCGGCGGCGGCTGTCCGTACTGCGGCGCGTAGCCCGGAGGCGGAGGGTACCCCGGCTGAGGTGGGTAGCCGGGGGCCGGGTACCCCTGCGGTGGGTATCCGGGCGGCGGGTATCCCTCCTTCCCGTATCCCTCCGGCGGATATCCTGTCCCATACAAATCACACCCCAAACAAAAAAACGAAATCCGCTCAAACGAAGCCAACCACAATCAAAACCGAAAGGGAGAAAGGGAAGGGAAGGGAAGGGACCCAAAAATCATCACAACCAAACGAAGAGAGAGAACCCAACCCAACAAACCAAAAACGGCAGAAAGAATGGGAACCCAGAAGAGGGGATCGATAGGGGAATTTACCTTGAGGAGGAGGAGCACCGACGGGAGGCTGCTGGTTGTAATAGCTCATCTCGTCCCCTGCGTTTCTGGGATTTCCTCTCGCGGGGGGGCTAAAACTAGGGAGAGAAAGAGAGGGGGGCAGGCTGTCCTCACCCCTTATAGTTGGTTGGCTCTGCGGTCGAGGGCAACGACAAGAACAGAGGCCAAAAAACAGGGAGATGAATCCGAGAGAGAGAGAGAGAACAAGAAAGGGGAAGGGAAGGGGAGGGGGAGGGCGAGGGCTAAAAGTTAGCTTTGATTACGGTTTGGTTTGCGCACTTTTTATGGAAAGAAGAAAGAGAGCTTTTTTTATGGATATTCCGCGTTCAAGACGCGTAAGCAAATCGTGATATCGATCTGGCCACGACCCCAGAAGCAGGCATATGGCGACACAGAACTGAAACTCGATCGATTCCATTTCCATTCCATTCTATTCGGGGAAGAGTGTTTTCCTTTTTGTTCATAAGACGTTCATTCCCCCGTGTCCTTGCCAAACTGAATATTTGTTGCCCCATTTTGGGGTGCTGAGAATTTCCTTTTTCCTTTCTAATTCATCCACAATTCATCTTCCAAAAGGATATGATTTTATCAAAATTACAAGTTTCTTTAAATCTTCGAATCATGGAAGAGAAAGGAGAAAAAGTTTTTATTCTTTTGGCAAGGAATAATACAATTTAAGCAAAAAGCGAATTGATAAGCTGTCGCCTTAGTTGTATCGACCAACCCATCTTTAGGACAAATGCATCACACAACTCAAAAGTATAGGTAGACCTGGCCCGCAGGAGCATTAAATAAGTTTTTTCTCCCTTAGTCTATTTCGTGTCGTCCTAAGTTTTCATGCAATTCTTAAATAATATAATAAAGGGAAGATGGCCAGCGATATCTGACCAATTTCTAAAAAGCCACTTGGGTTGGAAGTTGGAACTGGTTGGGGGTGATTGCTGCCGGCCAACACAAAACTAAGAGTGCTGTTTTCGCAGTGAGAAGAGGCCCGTTTTTGTCGAGAATAATACCAAATATACTCGGAATAAAAACATTAAATTTGATTTATTGCTCGATACAACCAATTCTTGTGGAGACTTACATACGGCCCGATCATTCTGAGTACTCAATCAATCATTTGTCGCATCACTTAATAAATTTCAGCTTTCTCTATGAATCAATCATAGCGTTTCTATCATTACTCTTCTTCTTCTTTTTGTTCATTATTGATTAGTTGACAATAAAGAAGCTCTTTCGTTTTGTTGGGTTTGTCTTATTTGTCAAGGGAGAAGAAAGATGGCAAAGATGGCAAAGGATGTTTATCAATCGTTGCTCCTTGATGTCACGCCTATTAAGAAATCAACTCTCAAAACCTCGACAATCTTCCGTTTGCTACGTCAGGTGTTTATTTCACAAAATATAGATGATTTAAAAGATATTTTTCTTAAAAACACACTTACATCACTTATTGAAATGATTAGTTAGTGGAAAATATTTCCATCATCGGACAACAATTTATGTTTAGGTATTTTCATGGACGACGAAAAATTAATTCATTTTTGTAAGCGATAGATACCACTATTTTTAAAAAATAATTTTCAAAATATTTCATTTTTACAAAAAAAAATATATCATTTTCTGATAAAGACTGACCAATCACGCGGCGGAACATTCTCGTCTTTCTTTTTGTCCAGAGAGAAACATTCTTGTTTGGTGTCAGCTGCTATCTCGGCCCAGGAGGTGGGAATGATGATACTTTGATTTCCCGCGTGGAAGTCTTTTTTTTTTTTCCCCTTTGCTTTAACATTTCGAAAGTGGTGTTATTTTTGTCCCAAATGCAAAAGGTTGACCCATCTTGAGACTTTTGAAATGTTATGCCAATTTTTGTCCTAAGTGAAAATAGAAAAAAAAAAAAAAGTGTTTCTTTTTCCTTTTAAGGTTTGGCCCGTTCTTGAACTATTCCTCTGGAATTTTCGTTTTGTATTTTTATAGAAAAATTTATTAAAACAGTCATAAACTTATTACAATCTTTCCAATTCAATCCTAATTTGGGAAAGAAAAAGTGAATTAACAAAAAATCGAGAAAATATAAAATTATTAAAATATTGAAAAATATAAAATTATTAAAATATTGGCTAAAGATCAAATCATCAAATAGTGACCTTAAGATACAATTTTGTTTGAACAATTTCTCTATTTTTCTTCTTTTTTGTTCCCCGGAATCGGTAGAAATGAGAAGTAAAAAAAATTAGCTTTTTATTCCTAAGAACAATTTCTAGAAACTATTTCTCGAGAACTTCTCACCGTTAAAAAATTAGAATTAAGCATAATTATAAAATGTTGCTATAACTAAATTAGAAAAATTATAATAGATGTAGGACTGTTTTAGTAATATTTTTCTTGTTTTTATATATAAACAAATCATCAAATAGTGACCTTAAGATACTTGTTACTAGACCTATAGGTGGGTTAAGTCAAGTTCATGTCCGATCACAAATGATTCAATTTAAATTGACCTAGTTAATCCATGTTGGCCCATTTTTACGCATTACAAATCTAATGAGTTGTACTTGACCTAACACATATTCTCAACACATATGTTCACCTATATATCTCGACTCATATTGTTAAAATACTTTCATATTCAATTTAATATAGGAAAACTTATGCACAAACTAAGCTAAGAGCGGGAAGTAAACGAGCACGATATCCAGAGTGTGAGAGAAAATGAAAAGAGAGCCATAGAGATGGGTTGGGCCTAAATATATTGTGAACCCATTTAACATCTATATTATTTTGAGTTGTGCAATTCTAAACTCATTTATCACCCATTTTGATGAATATAAGTAATTAATATAACAACTCGATCCATCAAATATGGATTAATAAATAGTTTATATCCCATTTTGACATGTCTATTTTTTACTTGACCATATAAGGAGGGGATGAAAGTGAGATGGGCATGCACGTCGTGTTATTGGAATTATCAACTACCTTTTATCCTATTTCCCCCAAAATATCGATTTCTTGTTTTAATCATCAAAATTCTAAAGAAAATTGGGTAGCAAAAGGTAGGCATACAATTTAAGTGAAGCATATTCATTTAATGTCACGTAATTCGTATTACCCACCCATTTATAATAAGATAAACATGACACGACGAAAACATCATGTAAACTTAGCAGATTGAAAGACATATTAGCAAATTCTCTTAACTTGAATTAATCAAAGGACGATATTAAACATTTCATATAGTTTATGAGCTATATTGAATATTTATTAATTTTTTAGAGACCACATTGAACATATTAAAAATCCAAAAGTAACATTGTAAATTGGATCAAATTCAAGAACCATTCATGCCATTTTTTGTTAATTAATTTCTTAGTTAGGAACAAAGCTAGGGCATTACTTTTGCAATCTGGTGTGAAAAAATGCTAATAATACTTGTATCAAAATATAAAACCAGTTTTTTACGTGATACGACGACTCTTATCTATGCTAAATGTAGCTAAGTCACTACAATACTCAATCAAAATCCTGAATCCACCTTAGCATCTCTATTACCACTTGTTGGTTGTCTAGAAATCGACAACTTTTCCCTTTTTTAAGAGAAGAAGGGGGAGGAGGAGGAGTAGGATGTCATATTTAACTACCCACGGCGTTTAAGCTTGATAAGAAACCTACTCTCCCAACAATATCGACACCGGATTCTCTTTTGCAACTCTTTCGAACAGTCATGCCTATCATAGGAGTGAGTTGGGTCAAGTTTAGGTCAAGTCCTAAATGGTCCCTAAATGATCCGATCTAAATAAACTCATTTAAAAGTTTTGACTAATTTTCACATAATGCAAATTTAGTAATCCATACTTGACACTATTCATATTGCAAAAACACATTCATATTTTACTCAATCCATGAAAACTCGTAGCCAAACTTAAGTGAAAGTGTAAGGCTCTGTTTGTTAACATTTCTATTTCTTTATTTTCCTGTTCTTTTGTTTCTTGGAATAGAAAAAGAACAGAAATGCGTCCAGTAACACCAATTGATTTTTCTATTCACGAAAATAGAAAGTTATTCCTGAGAATAGATTTGAATTAGAAATGGGAAGTAAAAAAAAGTAGCTTCTATTCTTAGGAACAATTTCTAGAAATTTCTTGGGGACTACTCATAGCGTATAACACGTCGCCACTTGCATGCCACCGCTGCCGCCACTACCAGTCGACCGCTTGCTTGCTGTTGCCGACGCCACCCACTCGCCGCCATTGCCACTGTCAGTCACTACTCACTCGTTGTCGTCGCTATCGCTCGCTCGCTCGCCGCCCCGTCGATGTTGCCCGCTCATCGCCGTCGCCACTACCGGTCACCACTTGCTCACCGCCGTTGGTCGCCGGTCACCACCGACCGTTGCCGCCATCGGTTCATCTGCCGCCCCCACTCGCTTGCCATCGGCTAACCGCTAATTGTCGGCTTCTCACCGCCGGCCTTAGCTTGACGTGACCGAAGGCAACCGGCGACCGGCGATGATGGGCGACCTGGCGTGACCGGCGACGGCAACCCAGTGTGACGGGCGGTGATCCAGAGACTGGCGGTAATGATGGGTGGCGGTGGCGACCGATGGTGGTGCCCGGCGATCGGCAACCTATGGAGGCGCCCAGCGATCGGCAACCGGCTACCAGTGGACGGGGGTCGCCGCTTGCAACCCACCGCCCACCGGCCTCCGCCGCTATTGGGGAAAAAAGAAATATTTTTTTGTTGGTACCAAACACATTTATATTCTTTTTCTATTATGAGAATAAGAATTTTTTTGTAATTATCAAACGCCTTATTTTACTCAGAAATTGTTCTAAGGAGTAGAAATAGAAAAAAAATTATTTCTCAAAAGAAATTATTCTCAAAAGTAGAAATGTTATCAAACGGACCCTAAAGTGAGCAAATGTGAGATGGAGTGAAGGCACACTGACTAAAGAGTGAATCATAGATATGAATTGGGCCTAAGTAATTTCAAAATCCATTTGAGACCCATTTAGTACTCATATTATATTTAAATCTAGTTATGACCCATTTACTCAAAATAAGTGGCTCATTTAACATTCATATGGGTTAAGAAATGAGATTATCACCCATTTTGATGAGTCTACAAACAACTATTGTTATTACAAAACATGTCGGATTGCTAGGTAGGCTTCCCGAGAGAGAGAGAGAGAGAGAGAGAGAGAGAGAGAGAGAGTTTGCTCTACCGAAATCCATCTGCTAAGTACACAAAAGCTGTCTTTTCGATAGAATGAGGACTGACCAAAGCGAGAAACATTCTAATTCATCGGAAAGCATAAGCTTTGCCCTAAATTGAAGGAGCCCATTGGAAGGATAGCCCGTTATAATCCACGAGATTCAGTGTCCCGCTTGCTTCTCGGCCTCGAAGAACCTTCAATTCCCCATAGCATATCGTGGAGGCAAGAAATTAACATAGAGATAGAGCGAATTAATGCATCTAGTCGTTAGAATATGTACATAATAAGTTATGTTTTTATCTACTAACTTAAACTTTTAGAATAATTAATAATGATTTCACAAAATCTCACATAATATTAGAATTAGATATTATGAATTCAAATCTTACCATATCACATTTGCCTATCTAATGAAATATATTCACGATAAGTATTAGGTAAAAAGAATACACTAAGCGTATGCCTTTTTAGTGTCCATTGTCTTGACCTCGAATCGATCGCTATAAGAGTGTAGTAATCCTCCCATCTGCATTTGACGAGAAGGGCATTTTCTATGTTGGGTGAACGACGTGACATGACATGTGACTAGATTAAGTTGATTGATATGCACATCACCAAAGTACATTGGTCGATTTTATGAAGTCAGATTGCATATAATCGTGACATACTTTCTCTCTGCTGGCGCAATAATATAAAATCATTAAAACACCGGCCGGTTGTATCTATTAAGCGTGTAATTATTTGGCGAAAGCCCCAATCGGAAGAGGAAGCGTTATTTTCGTAACGGTTCATCGCTGACCAACGTATACCTAATGAGGTGGAGATGAGGCAGTTAGATCACCTTTCCTTGGACTGAATTTAGTATTTAAAACAACGGCCCGTTTGATTTATTACATTCTTAATTGGTTGGTCAAACGTAGAAATCAGAGGAATCTTCAAAAACATTGGTCTCTGTTAGTTATGGTTGGGAAGGAAGTTTCAGTAAAATTTGCATTGGAAGAGAGTACCATTGGAGGAACCGTGCCTAACTTCAAACGATCTATAGCAAGACAAAGACATAGTTACTGCACGTGCTAAGGTATTATTGAATTTTCGGACCTCGTCCGACCCGAGGTTTGGATTGCATTCGATTTAGTCTTTGAGATTAGTGGGGTATAATTTTATGAATATGGGGTTTAATGATTTAATCTACTTGATGTGGTCTTGCTTGTTACTGAAAACTGAAAGGAAAATTACATAAAGAGAAAATTGTCCATTTCCTGTAATCAAATTCGATTTGTTCTGTTATCCAACACTAATGTGCTTAGTAAAAGCAATCAAAAGGAAAATAATTGTTCATGTCACTAAAATAATTAATAAATGAAAAACATTTTTATTGTCGATGACAATTTATGTCTAAATTTCTTTATTATAAAAATATATTTTTTGTTCATTCATTTTGGTAAAAGATACAAGTGATCATTTTTAAGAAAATATTTTTGATATCATCTTTTTTTCATGAATCAAACGGAGTTTTGAATTTAGAATTGTAATTTGTCTAATAAAATTAAAATATCAGCTTTTTAACATGCTTGACTATAAGAAATTTCACGAGCGCTTCACTAAAATATCACGCCAAAGTGGCCTCTGTCTGCTGTTACAAACACGGCAAAAATCATGTCTTTCCTCCATAAACTTTAAGGTACATCATCCCATGCAATTATCCTTCACCAACCACATCGTCCTTTCAGAAAAAAAAAAGATGGGTTTTGTTAATAAAGCATCTTTAGGACACCAATCGAGTTAAATGAAGTTAAAAATAACGCTTTTCTGGAGATTTTGAAAATTGAAAAAATACCCTTTTCAAGGGAGCTAATTACTTTGATGGAAAAATTTCATATTCCCACGTTACGTTCAATAAAACTTAACAAGTGACCTGAGGACGCTTCTTAAAATTCTCCTTTAGAAAACGTGTCGACATAGATATAACAGATCGCGAAGCTTCTCATTGCAAAATTTGTGCTGTTTACATTTTTTTTTCTGGAAGGTGAAGATGGTTGACGACATTGTGGTTTTTCCCTAAACAAGAAGCATATAACCCTAATAAGTAATGTTATGCATGTGGAATAAATATGGACATTTGAGAACGTTTATCAGGGTCAATTAATTAGATGTCTAGCCACTACCAACTTGGCATCTCTCTCTCAAAATATGTTTTCTTCCCCAGCATACTAAACGAAAGCTACTTAAGGGAGCTCAAGGCCATATGGACTATGATCCATGATCATTAGGAGTGTGCATCGGTCTCGATCTAATTCATGAGCCAAATCAAATTAGACCAAACTAGCTAATTCTAAATGGTTCTCTAGAGGACCGATCCAATTCTTGATTCCATATAATAAATTATGTTGCTTGGACTGGACCAACCAAAATTTATATTTCTTCTTCTTTTCATAAATTCTGAAACAAATCATAATTAATAAATTTTGTTTCTTTTAATGTTGGGAAACTCCCACTTATAGGGAATAAAAGAATCCAAAAAAGAAAAAAGAAATCACCATTTCAGGGACCAATCCTAGAACCAAATGAGCTGATTTTACAAATTAGCAATTGCCTCCACTGGGTTCGTTTTAGGTGGGAATTGATCCACCTCAGAACCGATCACCCCTAATGATAACTAACAAGAGAGAAATTATCGGTGAGAGCTAATCAAAGCAAATAGAAAAAAGGAAATATTTCACATACTAAAAAAATTAAGATTAAAACGATACTACTATTGGAATATCAAAACGATTTGCCTTCCTAACGAGTTTATGTTTTGTTCATATAAAAATATAAAAAGTTCGTGGGGTTCAAGGAAAGCCAACATGGGTTTTGGCTTTTGTTTCAAATTGCGATATCTGTTATAGGAGGATGAATATTTCGACTCAATTAACTCTTTTGAATAAAAACAGATTAAATGCGTATTTAATTATGTTATATTTGGAAGATGTTAGCAATCTTTTACTTTATTGTGAACGAGAGATGTGGTGATTTAAATGCATAATTTATTGCAGTTAAAATATGTGATTGGCACTTGATGCCCCCTTTTGAAAATTAAGACGATTGATTAATCGATCAAAATTTTCTTTTGAAAAGGAAAAAAATGAAAAAAATGAAACGGGCGAAGAAAGGAAGATGGCAATTCGCAAAGTTTGGTCAACAAGTCAACGTCAAAGTTCAAGTCGGATGGGTCCCAGATGTTGCTTGGGCCTCTGCGAATGAAAAAGCATTTCACTTTGTGAAAAATCGAAGATTTCTAATTTAAATTAACAAGTTTATACACGACCATATGATAAATTAGAAAAGAACACGAATTTAATATACATTATACACATATTATAATAAATAGAAAAATAAAATTTTCAATAATATGAATCAACATGATTACGAATTTTGATTATAAAAGGTTAAAACTAATCATTGGGTCTCTCAATTGATAATTTCCTTATTAAGTGTAGACCAAAGTGAAATTTGTTTATACACAGAAAAAAAAAAAGGCAATGATAATCAACTGTTTTACTTTTGTGCAATACCACGATGCCTTTTCAAAAAAAAAAGGAAAGGCATGAAGTGATGTTAAAAAGAAAATCATAACATGAGATCATACTGAGAAAATCTCATCTTTGAATATTTATACCTCAATGTTCTTAAGGAACTTGTAACGATCTCTCTCTCCTTCCTTAATTGATCAAAGTAATATGGAACGCTAATCAAAGATCACAAAAGTTTCTAAACCTCCTACTCTTGTGGTTGTGCCGTGTGCTCTTCTGCCATGATACATTTTTACGAAATAAATACCTTCTACATTATGAAAAAAAATTAAAAAATTGACAGCAACTACAGAGACAATAGCAATAACAAATACTCTTTTCTATTTATATTGTCAATACAAGATCGATATTATTGTCGACCTCATTTAGGATGACCAATGTTTTCAATGATCTAAAAAAAATCAAAAAAAAAAAAAAAACTTCGCCCTGATTGAATAATTACAAAACCCTCAAAGAACCACCATATTTATTATCGTCACAAATTCGGTCGAAATAATTTTGATTAAGGGGGTTAATCAATTCCCATTAATTTCAATGACAACGGTCCAAATCACCATCGTGGTTTCCAAGGACAGATCCGTCATTTCGCCTAGCGGAATCGCAAACTGAAAAACAGAGAAGAGAGAGAGATGGTGTCGTTTTCCGACTGCAGAGTGAGCATATACACGCGGCAGGACTAGCCTTCCTTCTCCCCCTCACGTTATATTTGCTTCGGGGGAGCGATCATGGCTTCCTTGCCAAGACTGTGATACGGTCTCGCTCTCTCTCTCTCTCTTCTGTACCCACGAAATTCTTACCAGAAAGCGAAGAAAATCAGCAGAGAAAAGGAGGGAGCTTTGTGAAAGATATGGTATGGTGGGTTGGTGCTTGTAGTCACACCTAAGTCGCCTAACTTTCTCTCTCTCTTTTTTTTTCTGGGTTTTCCCCGCTCGTCAGCATCACGCATTCTGCACTCTCGATTTGTTGTTATATGATCCCACCTGCTGCCACCCTTCACTTCACAACCCCATCCCCCTCCACTACAAGAACTCCTCCCGCTTTTCTTGACGTTACGCCTCCGTTGTTCTTGTCCTCTCTCTCTCTCTCTGTTGGCTGGACCAGGGAGGAGAGGGGCAGTCGCTCGTCGGAGCTGCGGCTAGCGAGAAAGAGGCGGCCGCGGCGCCCCCCCGGAAAATGGCGGCCCCGAAAGTCGATGAGCTTCAGCCTCACCCCGTGAAAATCCAGCACCCGGGCGTCGATTTTTGCCTCAACAGCGCTCCTCGATGGCGTGAGTTCTCCCCGTACCCATCCCCTTTTACCTTCGCGGGTTGCTCGTGCCGTTAGCATTGTTGACGCGTGCTTTCGTTTGGCGGGTTTGAATCGCTGGATGGACGGACGGACCATGAGTGCTTTGCTTCTCCCGTTCGCTCTTGCTCTGTTTGACAACTTTTGTTGGATATGTTTTTCTTTTTATGTTTGCGTCGTCCTTTTGTCGAAGTTTTCTTTTGGCCGCGTGGTGTCGTTAGATAAGTAGGATGCCGTCGGTTTCTGGGGCTCCAGTAAGCTCTCGAATTTTCATGGTCTTTCCCTGAGTTTGTTGAGTACACCGTGCCTGCATTTGATTTTTCTCCCGTTTTCGCTTGTAGTCTGCTAATGTTAGAGACCCACATTTTAGTTTTCATTTCTGAGGGTGTTTGACGGCGAAGGACTCGTGGTGTTCCCTGGATTACTGCCTAGAAAATGAGACAGTTGAAATAAATAACAAAAAGCAAGGGGTAAAGAAAGGACATATGCGAGAACAAGAAAACCCATCGTGTTTGGTTTTTGATTTCTTGGGTCACAAGACTCTGCTTGAAAAGTATGCTTTCCTGGATAGAAATTCTTATGAAAATTACAGTTGCCTTTGATCTGAATCCTGCTACCGCAATATTGTAAACCATCCTTGGGTGTTCCTACAGCGGCATAGAAATAAGCCATGATGTTAGTTGGTATGCTACTTTAATTTTCCATGTCATAAATGAAAATCAGCGGTGGAAATAACAACACACTTTAGAATTTTATTACCTCGAATATTCTGCCACTCCTATGATTTGTTTCCCCTGCCGAGCTTCTGTTTTATGCTTCGTTATGTATGAACCTGTACATGCTTCTGTTCTGTACCAAATCTCCATTGGAAACTGCTCGTTTTCTTTTCCTTAAAAAGTGGCCATCTCATGTTTGTGTTATGGTCAATTATTGCAGCTGAAGCTATATTGCTGGGATTTCAACATTATCTGGTAATGCTTGGCACCATTGTCATTATTGCGACGATACTTGTTCCTTTAATGGGCGGAGGGAATGTAAGCATTCAACTCAATGTCATGGGTGTATTCTGTTGCTTCTCATTCTCTCTTACTCTTTCTAAGATGACTCTTGCTTTTGATGATGACAGTTCGAGAAGGCTCAAATGATAAATACCATGCTCTTTGTCGCTGGTATAAACACCCTCCTGCAGGTTTGGTTTGGATCTCGGCTTCCAGTGGTAATAGGGAGCTCATCGGCGTTTCTTATCCCAGCTATCTCTATTGCTGTGTCTAACAGAAACTCAAATTTTGTGGACCCACATGAGGTTGGCTAACCTGTTCCATCATTTCCTGTATGGATCTTGTAAATTATATCCATGGCTGCAAGGTAGAATAGGGAGTAAAGGAACCAGGATAAGAACAAAAGGATGATGATTGTTCTATAAGCAAATGTCACAGATTGTTCTTCCATGATTAACCAAGAATGAAAGTTTCAATTAATTTTAATGCGCCTATATATTTTGTTGTTTTCTCTTTATTACTTCAAATTTTTTTCCCGATACAAGTCGACCAGATTCTACATAAAACATTGATTTGTTCTATTTGTCCTGTGTTATCACGAACAAAGCAGAGGTTCAAACAGTCAATGCAGCGTATGCAAGGAGCACTTCTTATTGCGTCGTTCTTCCAGATGGTGATTGGTTTTCTTGGCTTCTGGAGAATTTTCACACGGTATTGTAGTGCTAGAATACTTTCCATTTTTGAGATCTTAATTGGTTGTTTTACTGCAAAGCTAAGTTTATGTATTGGCAGGTATCTATCTCCTCTTTCAGCGGTTCCTTTTGTAACTCTCACTGGTCTAGGCCTCTTTGCTCGTGGCTTCCCAGAGGCAAGAACATTTGCTGCACCCCTGTTTTTTTTTTTTTTTCATGTCCAATTTAAACATCTTGCGTCTTAGATGGTCATAGAATTTTCTCTTTTCCTAGTCAGATCTATCAATGGCTCTCTACTGGAAACAAATTTAGTACATTGGTCTTGTCATATAACAAGTTTTGATCACAAGCCGAAGCTGAATAGAATTATGGAACTTTTGCTTTTTTCATGACTCGGTAGAGGCATGAAATTTAGACCTGATCGTGATGTGTGCTTTTTGGTTCATGGCTCAGATGTCTTGTTGCAAATGACTATGCCTGCAAATTAAATGCACAAACTAATGTCAGTATGTCGTGTGGCAGAGAAATTGATCTCTTTCCACATTAACTGTGGAAAAATATTTGTCCGCAGATGTCTATTGCACTTGCACTCCGTTTTTTCTAACAGTAAAGTTACATGTTCCAGCAATGAACATGTTGCAGGCAGAAACAGAAAAGGATAGTACCTTCTCATGATCATTAGGCCATATTTACTTGCATTATGGTGTAGGTTGTGAATCATATGGCCACAGTGCTTTACATTCATGTGTCTAATTATCTTGAAAATCCTTAAACTATTTGTTAATGATTGCAGCTGGCAAAATGTGTTGAAATTGGACTCCCAGAGTTGATCGTACTGATTGTTATATCTCAGGTGAGCAATGTGCTGATGGTATCTTTACTTTGTATCTTCTTTTCTGGGGGAGCCAATCCTCTCATTGAAAATAATGGTTACATAAAAAAAATAAAAATTGAAAGATCTGACAAAGCCCACTATCATGGGATTAAATTCCTGAGCTACTCTCGTCTTTGTATCCTAGTCATACTGTAGATGTCTGAGGGAACGCATTGTTTTGCAGTATGTTCCACACTTGATGTCATCCCGAAGAGCCATTGTTGATCGATCTGCAGTCCTGTTCTCAGTAGCGATTGTGTGGGCATTTGCAGCACTCTTAACCCTATCTGGTGCTTATAATGGGAAATCGATAAATACTCAACTCAGCTGCCGTACAGATCGTTCAGGGCTGATTGGCGGTGCTGAATGGTGAAGTCATACAAAACTAATCAATTTATTTATGCATATGTTGTTTCGTACACATGGAAGTGAAGTCATCACATGTCTTTCTGGCCAGTTATGTTGTTAGAATCCAATTGCCATGGGAGCTCATTTCCAGTTTACCTGATATAGTTAATTATTCACAACGAATATGGGGTTATTATTAAAAATTCTGTGCACCATCATGGTTCATGGCTTGCAGGATAAGGGTTCCATATCCATTTCAATGGGGAGGACCATCTTTTGATGCTGGTGATTCTTTTGCCATGATGGCTGCTTCATTTGTTGCTCTTATAGAGGTTAGATTCAGAATCATAACATCTCGATCTGTTAAACTGCTTATAGTAAGTGGTGGTTTCAAATATATATTTCATAAAAAAGTAGTCAGCGTCCAAGGATGTGACAAACTGTTCAATCTTAAAGGAAGATTGTCTTCCCATGCAGTTGACAACACTCTGAGAACCATTCTTCTTGCAGTCGACAGGTACTTTCATTGCCGCATCGAGATATGCAAGTGCAACTCCAGTGCCCCCTTCGGTGCTGAGTCGTGGAGTAGGGTGGCTGGTAATCACCTGACAATTGACGTTCCTTTATATATACTTCTTGATATATCATGTGGAGCTCCTAAGAATTGGTCAAACCTTGGAATTCCAGGGCATAAGCACTCTGATAGATGGAGCTTTCGGGACGGCGACTGGATCCGCTGCATCAGTGTACGTAATGCACTTTTATCGGTCTCTGAGTTCGTTTTGTAAAACTAGTTAGATGGTATGGTATTGATGTTCTGAGCTTTCTTGACCTATTTTCTGAATTTGTACAAAGGCTTCCTTTTGTCTATAGTTGATGAAGGAGAATTGAAAGTTCAATGAAGAAGAGCAAAAAGCTTGTAGCTTCTCTTGATACCTTTGACATGGCGTTACTGATTTCTTGACTCTTAACTCTGTAAAATAATGTTTGAGGACTTAAATCACACCTCAGTCACATAAGCAAGACCCCATGTGAGTCAGATTCTTCTCTTTCTTGTGACCTTACAATCTTTTTGCTATTTTTTTTCAGTGAAAATGCTGGTCTTTTGGGATTAACGAGAATTGGAAGTCGAAGAGTTATCGAAATATCAGCTGGCTTTATGCTCTTCTTTTCTGTGTTAGGTGCAGTATTCCTTATTGCAATTATAAATATGCTTTATCTTTTCTGCTTGTGCCCGTGAAAATATTTCCCTTCTTGCTAAAGGTCTTTGTGTCCCTATATGGCAGGAAAATTTGGTGCTGTGCTCGCTTCTATCCCTTTACCCATCGTGGCCGCTTTGTATTGCGTCCTCTTTGCCTATGTTGGTATGTCTCTTTTCATCTCTCATGAAATTCTCGTAAAGGAGTTCTAAAAAAATTTTTTGTTCGTTATTAGTGTATTTACCTACAGCTCTTTGGGATTGTAGAATCAAAACATTGAACAATGTAGATTAGTTACTTAGCTCGCAATATGGTTCATGATTTTGTAAACAGATAATTTTTCGAAGTTGAACCTCCCAAATGGAGAGGTATCTAATTGTAACTAAATGACAATGAAATTTTGGAAGTACTCATGCCATGTACCTGCAATGATCATGAAACCTCAGATGATCATCAACCATATATTCATCTGTTTGAATTAGAGTTTTCACGCACTAACATACTTGTGCAAAGCATGTGAGGAAATGTATAAGATCTTTTGAGTTCATTTTAAGAAGAGGTCTGTGTGTGGAGTTCTCTAAATTGAGTTTTTCTTGTATGATAACTGTGCTTTGAGCAGCTGCGGTGGGTCTCGATTTGCTCCAGTTCTGCAATTTGAACAGCTTTAGGACAAAGTTTGTTCTGGGTTTCTCTCTCTTCATGGGTCTTTCGGTGCCACAATACTTTGAAGAATATCTTTTCATTTCTGGCAATGGTCCTGTCCACACGCGCTCTATTGCGGTTTGTGCACGCTACTCTTGCTACATCTTCTTCCACCCCTAGTTCCTTAATTTCCTTTTGCACTTCGTAATATAAACAAGTTTCTTATGCCAAATATAACCGTGCACATCTCCTGTAATTTGCAGTTCAACAACATAATGCAGGTGATTTTCTCGTCAGCACCCACAGTTGCATTAATGGTGGCATTTTTAGTGGATACCACTCATAGTTGGAGACACAGTGCCGTAAGAACGGACTCAGGACGTCACTGGTGGGCGAAATTCACTGTTTTCACCGCAGACATAAGGAGTGAAGAGTTCTACTCACTTCCCTACAACCTCAATAGGTTCTTCCCTTCGTTCTAATGACTGGGATTCGGTATATCTTTGCAAGTTCCGTCATGGTTACAAGTCGAGATTAAGAGTTGTGAAATAACCTGATCTACTGCATTTGGGCACACTCCCTATGCTTATCGGTGACTGTATATTCATGGCTTGACCACAGATGGTGAAGTTGTAATTATGTTATTGCATCACAGAAACCTTGCTACACAAGAAAAAGGGAGAACTGAGAAGCAAATTATAGGAGCACTTGAACTTGTTGTTTACCGGTATATATGATGATTCCTTTTGTCTACACTCGAGAGTTACTTCAGCTTCTTACCATTAGGCAAAGGGTGCGAGCCCCTGTTAAGAATTTTTCATGATCCGTGCGTGCCTTGAATGCTTGCACATGGGAGGGTGCATCTGTCCGGCCAATTCCTGTTCGAGGAGGAAGTAGAAAGTGCAATTAGTCAACGCAATAAGGTGTGAAGAAAGGGCGTACTTATCAGGCTGGACAAACAGTCATCACAATTCAAAGGTCATAAATCGGATGGACAATCGTTTTCGGTCATTATTTTTCTTGTCCTGTCTGCTTCTTTCACCATTAAGTTCGGTAGTACTGTCGGGCTTAGGTCCCATGATGTTATTTTAACCACAGCCTCATTAGTTGTTTCCGGACTTGGATGTTAATCATGACTAGTTGGGACGAGTATTGACCATGTCATAAATAAGCTGCAATCGGGGAGGAAACGCTAGGACATGTCAGTATTATCAGCAGCTAGAGTCATCCATTCATCCATCCATCCGGATGATCAAACCAACCATAGGCTTTTGACTCCTTAAACTAGAGTTGTCCCGTTTCATATTCGATAGAAGGCAACAAATTTAACATATGATTGCAACTTTGGTGGGTTCGGTTCAGTATGAAGTGGCAGTTGATATCCGTAGCTATCCAATCTGACCCACCCGAGTTAAACTCCTCCCAAAGAAAACTCAAAACATGATTGGTGTCAGCACGATCTTTCAAGGGTCTGAGGATGTAATCCTGACTGAAGTTGTACACCAAACTACTGACTAACCATAAACTAATACGACTCTCTTGATGAAAACTAGGAAGGGAAGGGCGCAATGATTGTTGTATCTAAGCGACCTGTGGTGTCTCACTCGAACGATTACACAATCAAAGTTCATGGAGACGTAGACAGTATGTGATGGTGCGATGGGTATTTTGGGTGTGCCGAGTACCCAGTTTTTAGATTGAGGAAGATCTATGGCGCGCAACATGTGAAGGGCAAGTCAAGGTCAATGCTGCATTAATGGGACATTTGAAGAGTGTTCCGGACATTATTGCCAGGAATAGAAAAGCAAAGAACAAGACGAGCGATAAAAAGCTGATTCGAGAAAGAGAGAAGGGGGTTGCTCGCTCAGCCCCGTCCGCTCCATCGCCCTCCAAAATCCATCACGTGATCTCTCTCCATCTCTCTCTCTCTCTCTCTCTCTCTCGTCTCTGAGCCATACCCACCACGTCCGATCCGACATCTTAATCGCTAAATACACAGTCACTCAAGCTCACTCCTTGCTTTATACTATAAAGTAGAGAGAGAGAGAGAGAGAGAAAGGAGGGTCGTTTGTAAGAAGAAGCAGACAAAAAAACCAGAGGAACTCTAGAAAGGAAAAAAAGCCAAAAAGAAAAGAGAGGAAAAGAAAAGAGAGAAAAGATAAAACACAGCCTCACCTCACCTCATAGTAAAGTAAAAGGAAGGAAGAGAGAGCTCCAGCTGCCTCCCCACCCCCACCCCCACCCCCACCCCTGCCATTGTACCTCCTCACCCGAAAGAAACCCACCCCCATGCCCGCCTCCGCCTCCTCCTCCTCCTCCTCCTCCGCCGCGCCGCCTCCGCCGTGACGGCCAATGCCATCCCCCGCGCCGCCACGATGCCGCCTCCTTCCCCTCGCGACCGCCACGATGCCGCCTCCAGCCTCCACTGCGGCGAGGACGTCTCCGATGCTGACGCGTGGATCCCCAGCCACTCCCCGGACCCATCCTCCTCCTCACCGCCACCGCCGCCGCCGCCGCCGCCGCCGCCGTCCCCCTACCCCTACCCTTTTCATCTTCCCTCCGACGACGCCGATGACGCCGACGCCGACGCCGTTCTCATCGACTCGGAGACCCACCACATGCCCCGCCACGACTACCTCCAGCTCTGCCGCGACCGCTCCATCGACGTCACCGCGCGGCAAGACTCCATTAACTGGATCTTGAGGGTACTCATCGATCATCAATGCGTCTCTCTCGTTGCATCAGATTAGACTGATATCGATTAATGATGATGGTGGTGGTGGATGGTGGATGATGGATAATGGATGATGTTGTTGTTGGTGCAGGTGCATGCACACTATGACTTCCGACCAATCACCGCCTTCCTCTCAGTCAACTACCTCGACCGTTTCCTCTCCTTCCATTCTCTCCCTGTAAGCAACCCACATTCAAGCTGTCCTCCCTGTCGACTTTCCCGAGAAAAAAATGGGTCATGTACAATATAAACGACGAGAAAAAAACTGATTCTTTTTTCCTTGTGTGTTAAAACAAAACAGAGGGAGACAAATGGGTGGCCGTTCCAGCTGCTGTCAGTGGCGTGCCTGTCGCTGGCGGCGAAGATGGAGGAACCGGAGGTGCCGCCGCTGCTGGACCTCCAACTACTCGACCCGAAGTTCGTGTTCGAGCCCAGGACGGTCCAGAGGATGGAGCTCTGGGTCATGTCCAACCTCAATTGGAGGCTCCGCTCCGTCACTCCCTTCGATTTCCTCCCTTCCTTCGTCCCCAAGCTCCCTTCTCTCTCGTCTCCTTCCTCGTGGCGTCGGGTGCTGTCGACTTCATCGGATCTCATCGTCAGCACCACCCGGGGTAACCTTCTCGACCCGATCCGAACCCCCCCGCCCACTTTCATTCAATACGCTTAACTGTATCCGACGATAAATCGATCACAACTTTTGGAACGTGGTGGTGTCATTGCAGTGATCGACTTCTTGGGTTTCACGCCGTCGACGATAGCGGCGGCCGCCGTGCTATGCGCCGCCGGCGACGGCGACGGCGACGGCGGCGGCGACGAGCCTCTTGTCTTTCACGACAGTTTGGACGGGGTACGTGCTTTTCTTCTTCAGTCCTACTTTTCATGGAATCTCCCATTTTTCGCCGCGAAGGGCACAATCGTAACTGACCGCGAACAGTAATAATAATACGTGGTTTTAGTTTTTTTAGGACATGAAAAGCGAAAGCTGTGGACAATAAAAAATCTCTTGTCATAAGAAAATCTTAATTCTCTTTTCATTAGATTTTTTCTCTATCCGTTTTTCTTTTTTTTGGTCTTTTCGCGAAATTTTTAATATTCTTTTTATTTTTTTATTTTTGGGGGACGGACAGGAAATGGTGAGAAGCTGTCGCCAACTAATGGAGGAGTACCTGGTTGACACGTGTCCCTCTGCGACGGTCAAAGTCGCGGACCCCGAGCCGCCTGCCGCGCCGCCCAGCCCAGTTGGAGTCCTCGACGCGGCCGCCTGCGGGAGCTGCGACACGCGCTCCGACAACCCCAACACCACCGCCACCAGCCGAGCCGAGCCGCCGCCGCCGCCGTCACATTCCCCTCCTCCCCCGTCGGCGCCGCCGAACAAGCGGCTGCGATTCTCCGCCCCGGAATCGTCGGAAGATGTACAGGAACCCTAGATAAGACCAGCACCAGCGCCACCACCCTCTCTCTCTCTTCTTTCTCTCTCTAATATCTAATTTTTTTTTGCCAGGGAGAATCGCGAATTCGTAATAAATTCTTTTTTCTTTTCCAGTGAAATTCGATTTTCTCATCCAATTGAGGGATTTAAAAAATAGATAGGTATTCAAGGGCTGGAGGGAGGGGGGCTTTTGTAGGGAGGAGGAACAGGGAATTTTGTCAGCGACATTGACATTATTGTTTTTCTATCATTTGTCACTCCTATAAAAAATATCTAAATTATATAAATATATATATTTCCATTTGATTTGAAGCCATATCTCCATTTTTATTTATGTACCATGGCGTGTCGGCCTGAGAGAAAAAAAAATTAATGATAATAATAATAATGTGTCAATTATTCCAAAAGAGCAGGCAATTGGGGCATGATGTTCGCTGCATGAAAAAGTACCCACCCAAAAAGTCAGTCATCATCATGAGGGAGGGGAGGGCCGACCGGATTGACCGAAATGCCCCCGCGAGCGGCCCCTTATATCTCCGTTGAGGCCAAGGCCAAGGCAAGGGGGGGTCCGTGAACGTTGACCGGGCCGCAGCGCCACGTGTCCGACAGGGGAGGACGGTATTCTTGGCAGCTGTACCGTACGGCGTATGTTTGACGAATCTCTTAAGTAGTTGTCTCACTCCCACTAGCATAACCCGTCACTCACCCCACCGAGCCTTTTCCCTCTCTCTCTCTCTCTCTCTCTTCTTTGCTTTTTGCTTGAAAAGCCTAATAAAGTTGATGGTGGAGCTTCGCCTTAATTAGCTTTATAGTTAGATTAGCTGAGTTCGGATTAACTATAAAAGGGAAAAGAGACAAATAGCCTATGAATTTTGACCTAATTCATAAATATGATCTTGAATTTTAGTTGAATATGTAATATCGTCCCTAAACTTTCAATTTAGTTAATGTAATTCTTAAATTTTTGAAATGTGTTCAATCTAGTTTCTAGATATTTATATAAGGATTAATTTGAATATATACTGAAAATTTAGAAATTATAATTTGATAAATTAAAAGTTCAGGGACATCGAGTTAAAGTTTAGATTGTTGCATGTATAGACAAAAATTTAGAGACTATTCATGTATTTATGTTCGTCAATAATGGATGTCATAGCTGGAGTTGGACGAATATGAGCGGGAGGGGGTGAGGGCGGGGGATGATGACGTGGGCATATGGGTCGGCGCCACGTAGGAGGGGGGAGCTTTTGGAGGGAAAGGAGGGGATTGGGCGGGGGTTTGAAAATCAATCAGGACCATACAGCTGTAAAAGGAGAAGGGGGGAAGGGAACACATAACAACTCAGGTGTGGGGGCGAGGGAGGGAAGGGGGAAGCAGGGGTGGAGAGTACGATCGTGCTGGGGGCAAAGATTTGATTTGATGTGGGCGCAACAACGGGGACGTCACATCACTTCGGAGATCGTACGGGAACAGCGCAACAATATTAGCCAAGATTGGTGCCCTCTAATTCCCAATTCATTTCTTCAATTTACATTATTATTAGATGCCTTGGTGCCTAACCATCGCGTTACATCACCTTATCTAGCTATGATGATGGCGGTTGACACGAGGATCTCGATCCATGCGATCGATCTTGCAATGTATTTGGCCGATGCTTCGGTAATTGACATAGATGTTCACTTTTCCAAGAAGCCTGCCTTTACACTTTAAATGTGGGATATGTTGAAAATTTTCTGGCGTTGAAGTCCTAAGGATTAAGTTTATTACACCATGTTGAGTGATAAGATCATCACCCCCATTGGGGCAAAAGCTCAAGTAAAATTATGCCCGCCCATTCGCTAACCACCAGATGCCCTTCTCTCTCGCTCTAAAGAACATTATCTAATTCCTTTTTCTTTTATCTTTTCGTTCTGGGGTTTGTATCTGGATGCGTAGTTTACGTCAAAGGCCTTTCCTTTATAAATATAATCCAATCTGAATAATGCGAATTTTTGGGGCAAAGTACACTTAAAGTTTCTCACTTTACTTAAATCCAATCCCCTCTCATGCGTCATATCTCTCTCTCTCTCTCTCTCTCAGCGTGGCTTCTTCAACTTCAATGTGGAGGTGGTGGGAGGACCAAGGGAAGAGCTGTGGCTGGGAATTCCTCTGATATAGAGAGAGAAAGAATAGAGAAAGAGAGAGAGGGTTTGGTCAATGTGGGGGCCACTGCCAGGCTGTCTGGAAAGCAGCCGGCGGGCCCTCCATTATGGAAGTTCCCGCACTGCAGGAACACCAACACAGTGTAGAAGAAGAAAAACATTGCACCGAATGAAATTTTCAGAGATAAGGGAATCATCCATCTGTTTGCATCGGCAGCTCCACACCATGCAGTCCCCCCCATACCCCCATACATAGGAGAATAGGGCAAAGGTCCATCCATCGAAATCGATGGGGAGAAGAGGGTCGGGAGGGAAAAGGGGAAATAGGAGAGGAAACAGGGGAGGGAACAATCAGTAAGTTGGAGAAGGAAAAGTTGGGGGGGAAGGGGGTGTATGCGCCTGTACTGTTTGCTTTGTGTACATGTGAGAATTGGACTGGACACGCATCGGGCCCACTGGGGGGGGGCGCACCCAAATGGGCCCACAACAGATGCAGGCCCCTTGCAGTGTTGTAGAGAGAGAGAGAGAGAGAAAGAGAGAAAGAGGCCAATGTATGAGACAAGGCAGCATTTAACAACGCCTTTCACAAGCACCCCACCCCCAGCTCTTTTTTCATATGCAACCAATCTTGCTTCCCTGCATGCACTCCTGTCACCAACTTTGTCCTCTGATGTATCCCACATGACCCCTCATCAATGCTCTCTCTCCTCCCTCCCTAATTTTCTCTCTCTTTCAATTATAATAAAAAAATGAAAAAAAATTTCAAATGGGTAAGAACAAAAAATGGAAGAGAAATCGTGGGTATCTCAGGTAAGTTTTGGTGGTGGTGGTGATAATCGTGGTTATATAAATATATATCCGCCCATCGCCAGTCTCAGAAATGTGGTGCAGTAATTGCTTCCCCTGTCCCTCTGCTTTCTTTACTGGGAGTGCAAAGAAAACGACTTTGATGCAGGACAGGCTTTTGGATCCGGGGCCTTTGTTCGGTCTCGTGTCGATTCCGCTGTCCCCCCCATTCGATTCCGACCAGCGAAGCTCGCAACTTTCAGATTTTGCTGAGGACAAAGGGGGTTTTGGCAACGCTCAATTTGAGCGTCGGACCCCCAAGTTATGCAGCGCCAAACAAGAAAATGCATGACCCATTCATCTGCCGTGCTTAGTTTTTGCTCTTTTTGACTAAAGACGCCCAAGGAAATCTTAGGATAAGATCCGTTTTAGAAGCAGAGGCAGAAGACGACAACAGAAGAATCAGTGAGCATCCCTCGTGGTATTATCCTAACATTAGCCACCTGAATCAAAATTCTTCTAATTTATAATCTCGGAACGGGTAGAGGCCGATCAGAACGCGTAGCAGCTGCTCTGGAATCCGATGAACCACCACGACTCGGTCGATGTATCGAGCTTCGGAAATGGGTTTTCGATGGTTTTCGACGCATGCCTTGTGCGCATATCCTTGTGACCACATGCCGCATTTCTTTATTTCCTTCATCGCCTTTTGAATTACGAGGGCAAAGCTGCTTAGTGCCCTATTAAAAGAAATCCCCCCACGCAAAGGGTGGGAAAGCGAATCGCGTCGGGGATCTCAAGAAAAGTCAATTACGACCCAAGGAGATCTCTCTCTGATTAGGATTAAGATTTCAAGACCAGAAATTGACAAAGTTAGAGTCGGTAGAAAAACCCATAAATTCTTTTTTACTTTTGTTTTTTTGGACAGATTGTGACGAGGACGCGCGACGGTAGTCCAGACTTCTTCGGTTGGTCCGGGTTGCATTCCCCTAAATCTTGACCTTATTACTGTCCAAAAAGGAGTATTGGACTTGAATATCACGTGCGTACGAGAAGACAGATCTAGAATGCAAATTTTTTCTTTTGGGGGGAGTTAGGGTTGTCGTTTTTGTACTAATACGACATGTCGAATTATCGCACGAATACAAAACGAGAATGATTATGTCTGAGACTCTTAGTGAAACCCTTCACAGAAGCGTATGGTCAGATGGAGAAGATACCAAATGTATTTTCTACGTCGTGGGCCTATAGATGAAAAAAAAAAAAAGTTTCAAGGAGATGGTCCAATCTGCGATCTAGAGAACATCTAGCAGCAGGTCCACATGGATCGATGGCTCTCTTAGGAACATTCCAAAATCTGATCAGCTCACGGGCTCGAGTGTTAGGGTCGGAGGACATGTCACGTGCTCCAGCCAAGTCCACAGGTGGAGGTGACGGGTGGCTCGATTGGCATCTTCCCTTTGGTTGCATCTTGGCTCGAGTGGTTAACCCCCTAGTGAGCCAATCCTCCAACCACGGGAGGCTGTTGGCAACCAAAATTGCCGACTGACTAGTCTCATCCACCAATCAAGCTTGCTTAATGGAAGTAAACACCTCGTGCCAATAGTGCTATTGGACAGATAAAATGAGAGGGAAATGACATTAATAGTCCATGAATTTTCGCATAATTTGCAATATACTCTCTAAACTTTTAGTTTGTTTGATATAGTTTATAAGTTTTAATCCAATGTGCAATATTATTTATAAACTTTTGATATCTTCAACGTAGTTATTGAACTTTTGATACATGTTTAATTTAGTCTATAAACTTAAATGAATGGAAGAATGACATGGAACGTTTTCATATAACTTAGGACTAGATTAAACATCTACCAAAAGTTCAAAGGTCAAATGAACAAATTAAAAATTTAGGATCACATTACATATCGAGTTACAGTTTATAGACGACATTAAACGTTCGATCAAAGTGGTTTATATTAAACAAGGGTTAATACCACAAAAAACAATAAAAATTGTATACATGTATTAAATTTACACCAAACTAGTTTTTTGACTACTAAAAATCCTAAACTGATATAACTTTAATAAATTTACTTTAAATTAGTATATTTGTGATAAATTTATCTTCCGTTACTTTCCATTAAATATTATTGTCAAACTGCAGAATTGGATGACACATAATAGTTGAATAATGTATCATTTGATGATTTTATTATTTGTTTATCACAATTATAATAGTTTTGTGGTTTTTTTTGATATTAATCTAATTTCATAGAAGGTATATTTGTTACAAAAGTATTGGTTTAGGGTTTTAGCAATAAAAAATTAGTTCGATATAAATTTGTCTTAAACGTAGCAGTTTGTAGTACTTTATGGTCATTTGAGGTATATTTATTACATGTGTACCAATCTAAGGTTTTTTTTCGTGACATCAACCATTTAAACGAATTGAAGGTTCAAGACGTTATTGAACATTGAATTAAAATTTAAGAATTATTTGTGTATATCTAAAGTGAAAGGTCACTCAGCAAAATTTTTAAAAAGGACATAGGTGAGAATCGCAACTTTCGTGTCGTTCGCGGTCGTCCTAGAATTCTTCAACTTCATGTTACGAACATCGGAAGGCTCGCTAGGGTTCGTCGAGGCTTTTTGCAAATTGGTGGAAGCGAATCTGGCCCAAGTTCCAATCTACTTCCGGGCCTTCTCTGTCCTCGCTGTTCTCTCCCGGCTTACTCACTGAATCGCACGCGCCGCACGCGCCCTGGATCGCGCGTGAGCGTGCCCGGGGGAAGAACCGGGAATTTCATTTTCCGGTCTTGTCAGAGAAAATAACGGGAAGGCAGGGGTGACGTGGCAGGGCCACGTGGTCGGTGCGTCGCCTCTCTGCTCCGGTTGTCCGTACGACGTACTTCCCTCAACGCGACAAAAGGGGTATCACTGGATGGATCGAAGTGGGTCCCGACATCGGGACACCAACATGATGGCCGACGCACGGTCCTGATTTCTGTCTGTCCGTCCGCCGAGTATGTATGTACGTATCTCGTCGTATTCACTTAACGTACGTCAGTGGGAAATTAGTACAAGTTGCCAGTAAATTGAAAGAATCATATCATAGACTTGTAGAATTTTTTCGGATTCATAATTATAGTAGCAGCGAAACTATTAAATCTCACCTGGTAGATTTTTTTTTTGAAATTTCCGATAATTAATAATGAACTTTCATGAGATTAATATTATGAAAAGGGTTTTGTCAGTATAACATTTTTTGAGCTACTGTGAGAATAGCTATTTATTATAAGTCACAAATTGCAGAATGAGTGAGTTTGACAATAATTTATAATTATTTTTTATTTAATTTTTTGTGGTCTAGAATGGAGAATAACATATTAAAGATTGTCATCAAATCATTTCTTTATGGAAAACCCCACCTTGATACGTTTGTTATAAATTTACTCCAAATTAATTTTTTGACTATAAAAAATTTCAAACTGGTACATCTATGACAATTTTATTCCAATTTTTTTTTATCACCAAAAGCCTAAAATCGATACACTGTGATAAATTTACCCCAAATTAATTTTTTAATAACAAAAAAACCCAATTCGTTAATTTATGTTAAATTTGAATAATACCATGGAAAATAATAGACTTGCACAACCCTAAACTGGTACACTCGTCAATTATCATGAATTATCAAACTTGGCAATTTGATGATAAAATTTAATGTAAACTAGCGGATGGTTAATTTGTTACAGATGTATGGGATGGTTGTTAAAAAAATTAATTTAGGATAAACTTAATACATGTGTGCTAATCTAAGGTTTTTATGGTATTAATCCTAAATTATTTGGGACTTACCAACAAAGAAGTATTCCTCGCGCGTATCCTAGTTTTGATTTGACGAGCATAGTTTGCCCATTAATCCAAAAGAAGAAATGCGTGTTCAATTTGATGATTTAAAAGCTGAGTCATTACGCGCATCAAATGGGAGACCAGTAAAACTACTTACAAAACCAGACGCTTCATGGTCGTACATGGGTGGGTGGGTTAGAGCCATCGAGGTGCTTGCTCATGTGTAGGCAGAACCCAGCTTGCGTCCTCTCTTCTTGTCCGGACATAACACCCAGAAAAGGCGGGCGACCTTGAAAGATCATCGAGCTTTCAAATCGATGCCAACCATGTCGAAACCAGAGATGGAAGGAGGACGTTGGGCTGGAGCTGATGGGGAAATATTGGCATTTTGCAAATGGAGGCAAGGCGAGTTCTCGGTCCCATGCCTTTTCTTTTTAAATTATGAAATGCTAAAATAGTACGACATATAGTTTGGCTAGACTGTGAGAGATTTTTGAACCATTCAAATGTGATAATGCATCTATGTATCAATGTAAGACGATTTACATTTACATTATTGCCAATTTGCCAAAATTAAGCGGAATAATTGAATTGACTCAAACATAAAATATTCAGGTTTCAATTGACCAGAAAAGAAAGTTGTACAATTGAATTGATACCATTGCAATAAATTTAGAATTCCTTTAGTAACTCTCTCGTGCACGTATTAGGAGAAGTGGGGTGGGAGGGTAATCAATGGACGAGTGAGTGATCCAGCGAACAAGTGAGTGTAGTCTACACTTCCTCATCGTCACATGCTGATCCGAGACTCGTTTGGACAAGCAAGGTCTCTTTGCATTCGATTCCTTGTCGAGTGAACTGAGTTAGCTCATGCACTTCTCCTCTTTTGTAAATCTTGGGGTGGAAACAAGGGGGCCGTTTGTTGCACGTTGAAGGCGACCCCAATTTCAGGAGGATGCAGGGAGGGGGAGGGGTCTGAGCTGAGCACCATCATGAAAATTTTAAAATTTAGATCTGGCCTCTCTGTCTGGACCCAATTTTGCTGTGTCCCCACACACTTTCCTTGGCCCAATTTGAAATGAAGAACACACACCCGTTCCTCATCATACTGAGAATGTCCCAAGACACATTCCCTTTATTCCTTTTCTTAAGATCCTAATGAAGCCTCCTAGTTTTTGGTTCTGTGGAGTGCAAACTGGACAGATCATGAGGAGGTTGATGCCTGCATCTTTTAGCATATCTTCTCATCTCAGTTGCGTATTGAAACGCGGTGCTTGGCGAATGAATGGCTCTGAAGAGAATGAGAACATCATCCCTCGTGCACTAGACATTTTGGAGCTTATCAAGAACTCGCATTTTGAAAACGTCTTATAAGAAACAGAATCTCTGTGCAGGATTCTTGTTTAAGATTTTAAGGAATTTATGACCGGTCATCGCCCCTACATAAAAAAAGAGCCTCTCTCTCTTTCCCCCACACAAGTTGCATGTGCTTTTCCTTCTCTGCTCCATGCTCTGCCATTCTTCGTGCACAAAGACTGAACTCGCCATATGAAATGCAATATAAATCCCTTCTCTGATTAATATATTAACGGTCTTGACAAAACCATTGAGATGAGGAGGAGGGAGGGAAGAAGATAAAGAATACGATAAAACTCGAAACGTTGGAAACAGAACAAATTGACAGTATAAACAATTTTAGGGGGGAGCTTTCAAAAGAGCATTTTGAGGTTGAAGTCCGTGTGCACGTGCAGACATGTGTTTGAATATGTGGAAGCCCGCATATGCATATGCACACGTGCCCACATGCCTGTCTTTGTGCTCAAAAAGGGGCGAGAGGTTACACTGATAAATGGGAAAAAGTTCTCGATTTCTAGAGAGAGAGAGAGAAATGAGAAAAAAGAAGAGAAAAAGGGCGAAGAAAGTAGAGAGAGAGAGAGAGAGAGAGAGAGAGAGAGAGAGAGAGAGAGAGAGAGAGAGAGAGAGGGTGGTGGGGTGGTGTGAAGAAGGCATGTGAGTTTCATAAAAACTCCAGTCAACTTCACTTGTGCACCACTCCATCCCCCCCAAGAAACAAAATTTCTACGGTCCTCCAAGCATATCAAATGCCGTTCCTGATGCAGCTTTTTATTCGGATTTCGCATCAGAGACCGTGTTTAAGTCCTTCTCGTTGTTTAATTTTTCTTTTGGTTCCTGCATTATCAGAGCACACCTCATCTAAGCAGTTCCCATAAAAAGCCTAACAAGATTCTTTTTATGGGAAGGACTGCCCATATTTGATCTCGAACTGACTAAACACCACACGTGGGGGGTCAATAAAGGAGAGATGTTCTAGGTACTGATGTGTGTCGTTTGTGCTCGGTATGGTTTCGCATATTCCTTCCATTTCTTGCTTGGAACGAATCTGTGATCATCATCATCATCATATCTGTGCCTGCTGCTTAAACCACCCAATGCATCAGGACCACAATCACCATCTACATAGATACATTGCTGTCTGTGCTGTGTCAAATCGCGTGCTCTGATGCAAATTGGTAAATGAAACTGCACATGAAGGAGAGAAATCGTGATTTCTAGTCAAAAAGATAAAAGAAGGAAGAGGAGAGAGATCGCGTTCATCAAGAAGAAAAAGAAAAAAGAGCGATACTTAGAAGTAAAATATCACTGTCAATAGATTCGATGATACAAATCTTTTTCTTTTTCTTTTTCTAGGAAACGGAAAGTACCAACATTTTCAACTCGTATCAACAGCGTTGTCACCCGAGCTCGCCATTGGTATTGGAGCGACACGGCACATGCAACGGAGAGACTGGAATGTAGATATAGGTCAGGTGCTTCAAGTGGACTCCAAATCCCATATATGGAGCGAAAGCTGGAGGCTTTTGGATCTGATCATGTGGCAAGTCGCACAACCGAAAAAATCAAGTCAAGAAAAGAAAAGAAAAGAAAAGATCTTTGATGGACCCGTCTTATCAAAATACGAACTTTACTGTTGAATCTACAATGGGATTGTAACTACTATTCGTCGGTCATGATGGAACGAGTCGATACGATACATGTGTGCGCGTTAGCTACGCAAAAAGGATAGGTGTCCACGTACTGAGGAACGGGCAAATTGGACGCGTACCCGGTTTTTGTTAGGGTGGGGGTACACAGTGCCTCGCTGTCTAGCATGTGAAGAGGTCATGTTGTGGCGCTCTCTCTCTCTCTCTCTCTCTCTCTTACGTGCGATATATATTCCACTATCTACAGCACTCCTTTCCCAACTGGCAGATTTGATTCATTCATTGGAGGTGAGAGAGAGAGAGAGAGAGAGAGAGAGAGAGAGTCAGGACAAAAGTAGTCTAGGATTCTAGTCCGATTCTCTTGGTTTTTTCCGCCCATCCACTCCATATTTCATCCTATATCTCCAAGTAATACAGACACACCCAGTACTACCCCGCAACCCGAGAGAGAGAGAGAGAGGAGTTTAACTTGGGTCACCGACTCACCCTCATTTCACCTCTCTCCCTCTCCTTGATTCTTGATATAAAGAGACCGAGGGAGACACCCTTTTCTTCACAGACATTCACCGTGTAGACAGAGAGAGAACACCAGAGAAAATGAATGTCCTAGTGTCATCGGAATGCAGTAGTGGATGTGAGTCCGGTTGGACTCTCTACTTCGAGCACTCTGTCAACCCCTCTCGCAGAGACACAGACTCTCCATTCCTTGATGAGAGAGATGACGATGAGCTCTGTGATGAGAACAGAGGCAAGTGCATTGAAGATGAGGAGGAGGAGGAGGGCCTGTCCATGGTGTCTGACGCATCCTCTGGACCTCCAGTCCACTTTCTTGAAGATATACACGAACAACAAGGCCGCTTCAACAACGGAAGTGACCGTGACCGATGTGTCCGTACGCCCGTAAAAGCTCCCAAGCAGAGCGGGAAGAGACAGAGAACGAGGGAACAACACCATCCATGGCACTACCAGATAAATCAGGACTTGCCTTCCTTGCTTGACGACACTGCGAGCTCTCCCATCATCAACTTCTTCCCCACGGTCTGTTTCCATTTAGAGAAAGCAAATACCACTACGATTTTCATTCCTCCCTCTTTCTATTTGATCCGAAGTTCTGATCTTGATCTTCACTTGACTGGCTCTTGATAAAAAAAATTTCTTCTCTCCTTCCCCAGAAAGACTTGATTCTTAGTGAAAGACCTGGCTCTATGGAAAGTGTCTTGGAATTTTCTGAGGGAAGATCTGCATTTCAAGACCGGTTTGACTTCATGCAGTCTACTCACTCGGGAAACAGAATAACCAGTTGAGTCGATTCTTGACATTTGTTTTCCCTGCTCATTTTTATCCAATTAATAGGACGGATATGATCGAGCGTTTTATCACAATATTAACTTGCTTTTTGCTTTTTTATGTAGGTGGTTCGGAAGGAATGACATGAAGTTGAGATAGAGTGACAAGCTTGAATCTGTTGCAGATTGTTGCTGCTACGCTGGTGAACTCTTGGCGTGCTCTAGGTCTAGGAGACATGTCTGCAATAGGAGGGTTGTCAATGTGTTGAAAAGGAGGGAAGAAAGAAACAGGGAAAAGTGGATGTTTGGATCTCAAAGAGATCTTTCTACCTCTTTATTATCTCCCCCTTTTCTTTCTGTTTTTATCTGTGTAGCAGGCACAACCCAAGAGGAAATTTGGAAATAAGATTTAATTTTCTAGCAATGATCTATCCATGTCTGCATTGCGGGTATTCTCTGTTCATCCATGCCATTCCTTGCTCTTTCATGGAGGCCATTGCTTGAAGCATTTTTTTTTTTTTTTGCCTAAACATTGCAAAAAGGGACAGAGTATATGCACTCAAAATAAAACCAAAATGCTTTTTGGACCCCTTGGGAGGATTGAAGACTGTTTCTTTTTCTTAATACTAGATCCACATGAAACAGAGAACTGGACTGATATTGGGCCATTGAATGCTCTTTTGTACTGATTCTTGTGACTTGCTTCTATTGGCTAATGCCCAGTCATTTAAAATTGGACAATGGAATAGGCGCATAAACAGAAGATGAGCAAAATGCTTTTGAAGTCCTATGGAACATCAATGATTTGGCATTAACAGAGAATAAAAAAAAACGCAAACGAAAGAAAGGCCGGAGACTGAAGACACCGCGCTTTGTGCGTGCGTGCGTGCGTGCGTGTGTGTGTGAGAGAGAGAGAGAGAGAGAGACACGGAGAGAGATTATACTAGTATATTATCCTCCGAAGCGAATGAGCAAGATTCTTAATAGGGTTCTTAAAACTACAACCTCAATACCACAAAACAGGACAAAAGGAGCAGAACCCACCAAACCCTACAAGGTCCCTCTAGTTGTATTATGAGCCAAAACACATGTTTAAAGTAAGAGATTTTTATTACCAGGAAGAGATTCTTGATTATCTAATATTTGAATGGCTTAGCTGTTCAAGGACTGCGAGTACTGCCATCCGTCTGATAAGGACAGGACCTCCATGTCCCTGAGTGTCCAGACAAATCCCCATGCTTCCTGATTTTTCTAATTTCTCATTATAATGCGGGAACAAAAGAAAAAACAAACAATTTGCCTCAAGAAAAAGAACACAAGCATTCTAATGGGCGTTCGCATATTAGTGCAGATATGGGGCAAGAAATGCCAAACTTGTTCTTGAAGCATTTTCATATGCATTTTCTTTGACTCCCCTATCTTAATCCCAGGAGATCCTCTTCAGATCTTCCCTGATCCAGTGGAACACGCCTCATATTAATTTTAATCAGTCATCTTTATCTCATTCGAGATCACTACCACTTCTCCAGTTTCTGAATATTCTAGTAGATTCATTAATTTTCCCTGTGAAGATTTGATCCTCCCAAGCCTGTCCGCTGTGGAGCTGTCATTGAGGTTGATGTCTTTTGCACAATTATATGCCCTCTCTCGAAAATTTTTTATTGGTTTCTATCTTTGTCGTTTTGTCCCTAGCGGCACAAAGTGTGGGGTTTTCGATGGGAAAACTATTGAATTAAAAACGGATGAAGAAAAGGTTAACACTCAAGAATTTAGGATGTCAAAATCAAATCTGTTCATATATTTTATTATTCTTGAGGACCAGGGAGCGGAAGGCTTTCATGTAGTCAAAATAAACGCAGGGCAAAAAAAAAAATATTGGGAAGGACAAAACACAGAGGAAACAGTAATGGGCAAACGTGTATAGTGATGGATAGTCTCTGCCTCAATTACTGCTGCATCATATGGAAATGGGACAGGAATCCAGGAAGAGGTATGGGAAAAACATCTCTTGACCGTCCAACCACCTCCAAAACCTGTGAAAATTTTGCTCTTTTCCTCAGTCCATTCTTGTAACACAAAGAGGGTAAGGAAGAGAAACCTGCTCTTGTTTCTCAGGCAAACTTTTATCCACTTTTCAATTTTTTCGACCACTGTTCCCATTTCCGATGACAACGGTCTCCTTATCCCTTTACCATTTCTGCCTGCCAGGGATGTACATGCATGAATCTGTGAGGATGAAGACAATCCTGTATTTTTCATTGTTTACAACCTCATCATCCTAGAACTTCCTTATTTATTGAACCAACGAAAAGGGGGTAAAAGGAGGGGTGCATCAGTGGACCAGAACCTTCTAAAGCAGCAAGTTTAGATGATTAGGTCATTCTTTGTAATATATCTCATTGTGCTCGACTGGACTGCAATTCAAGAACGTTTGGGATGTATCAGATGCCATTTGGCTGCTAAGCAAGTATATTGATAATTCTGATTAGAAGATCAAGCTACTCAATAAGACAGACAAGGAAGTTTTTATGCTTGCAGAACTGCAACTCATTCCGGCCAGTAGGCGCTTGGTCCTGCTGTTCAGAGTAGCTGATGAAAGCCACTACTGTCATTCACATCACAATTGGAACAATGACACTACCTACCAAGCAACTGAATAATTTAATTAAATCAAGGATGACTCGAGACTTGAGATAACTAACTCTAATCTGCCGAGCTACATTGATAAAATCTCTAGAAAAGCTAATTTAAAGTTTGAATACCAGCCCCAAGGAAAGGCCTAATCGTTAATTAGGTAGAGACACCAACTACCAAATCATGAATATAACAAGATCAACAGCCCAGGCAAATGATATTCCATGTTTCTTCAAGATACATTCTGCAACTAGCCAAAGGCAAAGAGAGTTCCTAAAGAAGTTCTCGAGATTCAAACCATGTTAACAAAAGCCATTAATGAAATATTAATGACTATAAGGCAACACTCTGGACTGTAACAACGTCTATCCACATGAGTGCAACATTGCAATACAGCTGGATTCTGTCTTGCAGTAACGCACTTAATGACTGTCATTTGGGAGGGGCAATAGAGGGAGTGTTACTCCAGCAATCGCTTGTGCTTGCACCAAGCAATAGCAATGATGTAAAGGAAAAGGCTGCCAGTGGCACCACCGCCAACAGTCCAAAAGAATGCTTCTGGACCTGTTTTTTCCTTATCAAAGAGCTCGATAGTGATGTTCATACCGAAAAGTCCCGCCACAACCACAAAAGCACTCACCACTAGGGTTGCAGTTGTCAACACAACCCCCATTTGCAGCAGATGGTTCTGTTTGTCATCTAACATTATGTTGATGTAGTCCTCCGTGTCATCAACATACTCCCTTAGCTTCAAAGGGAAAACAAAAAAAATAACGAAAAAGTCAAGAAATGGAGAGAGCAGGTAGTACATAAACCACACCGAAAGAATTCATAGTTCTTATAAAATATGACATGGGAAAATTCTATCATTAATATGAATAGGAAGTCAGGAGCAGAAACATGAGATATTTCATATCTACTTAGGGCCCATTTGGTTCTAGAAAATGTTCTTAAAAAGATTTGAGTTTTCAGTTTTCTTGAAGACATGTTCGGGAAAATATTATTTTGAGGAAAAATATCAGTGAAAATAAGTATGTTCACAAGGATCAAACTAACGAAAGAGGGTTTTCTGAAACAGTCTTCTTTATTATACTTGGAATGAAAATATCAAAAAGTCATTTCCTTCCTTAAATTCAATTTTCACAATAGTTTCATTTGTTTTCATACAATTTAAAATGCCACCAAACCTATTATTTGGACTGTTTCCATTCTCAAATGTAAATTAAATCAGAAAATCTGGAAAACTCTTACGAACCAAACAGGGCCTTATTACCAAAAAAAGAAGGCAATTTCTTAGGAGCCTCATTTCTTCTATTTTGGGATAGACATGAGTTACACCTACCCACTAGGTGGGCTCAGGCAGGCTAGTGCCTGCCCATTTGAAATAGATAAAAAGATTCACAATAGGACTATAAACAAAACTTTTAGTCCATTACCGTAGACAATTTGTTTAATGTACCATCAATTTGCACAAAGTAAGCCTCTAACAGCATCTCAAGCTCCTCCACATCAAGATGCTTGCTTAGGGTACTATGAATAGTGCTGGCACGTGTTCCGTGACTGTCTCTACTAAGAACATTAGGAGCACCAAACAAATGATCCCGGGGATTGACAACGTTTGGAATATCACCCTCATAAGTGGAACTTCCATTAGCATCGAAGGAAATCTCAGCAGGAACCCTGAGGCAAAGAAACAAACAACTTAAAGGCAAGCAATTATCACAAATGACAGTCAGAACAAATGTGACAAAATACATTTTCAAATACCTATCCTCTATTTCAGATTGAAGAACTTCATCATCCATTCCTTCTTTCTCATTTATCGAGGAAGCCGAAGAACTTTCAAGCTGTTGTTGAACCAACTTGTCTGTCAAGTACATCTCGGCCATATCTTCATCATCATCAAGAAGGTGTTCCAATTCATCCCTCACCTGGCGATTAAAAACATACACTCAACAATCAAATTACAACTGTCTTACATATCAAATACACATATAAAATGAATTGCCTATGTTATGCAATCAGAGGTAAAATAAGATCAATAACCAGGAGGTAACGAGACAATTACAAAGTATCAAAGAACTTTATCATGGAAAGGGGATGCACTAATATATGCAAACTTAATGAACTCCCTTTGTTCCCAAAAAGAAAAAAGAAAGAAAAGATAAATTCAGCCATCTGTCTATGTCACCTACAGCTCAAAAGGAGCAGTCACAATTCACAAGAGCATGTGCGGTTATCAGCTTTTTTAGTCAGATACCCTTTAACCACTCGTGTCAAACTATATGATGAGATGTATTGGAGTGCAAATGTTAATTGATGAGCCACGAAACCACACCAAAATACTATCTCGACTACCCCACAATTTTAGAAATGGTGGTGGTTATCTGGCATGATTATTTTTTAGATATGCCTCAAGCATTTGTGAAGGAGAAGGGGTAGATCATTCACAATGAGTTTAGACCTGAATTTCCATGTATTTACTTGTGTAAATCTGTTATTGAAACAGGTGGAGTATCCACATCAATATACAACACTGTTTTCTTCCAGAACCATGCACATTAATAGGCACAAAAATCTCGATCACGGAGAGCTCTGACTCAGCATTTATCCTGAGTAATGAAGCAACTGCTCATTTGTTTTACTTTAAGGTATTATTCTAGGTCTTTCCAAGTTGTTCCCTTTAAAACTTCTTGCAACAAATGTGCTCAAATAGTATGGCTCACAAGTCCTACTCCATAGTCTGGGGTTTACTCGTTCAGAAAAATTAGCAAGACCACACAATGTATATGGTAGAAGATAAATAAGAATACATCGGTGAAACATAGATCACAGGCTCTGAACCAGCTAACCTTTTGAACACGTCCAGTTATGGCAACCAAGCGACTTTTAATTTGACGAACTCGCTCCAAATTGAGAGTACTAATCTTTGAAGTGAGCTTATCCAAAGCTGGATGAGCCTCCTGCTCCAATGTCCTTGCCTATTTTTCACAAAGAACAAGTTCGATTGTGATAACCAAACAAAAGAGAACTGCAGTTTCTGCAGAAAAATAAAGTAAGCACATCACATTTACGAAGCTGAGAATTTACTTCAATGTCCAAGCAGCTGCAAGCAGCCTCCAAGCATGCCTCCAGTGCAACAAACTCAAACGGAGGAAGTTTCAGTCCCTCTCGATTCTCAAGGGCTTGTTTCACATTCATCTTAGATTCTTCTTCTTCTTCCTGACCTTCTAATCGTGAAAAGCCTCCAGGAGAATTTCCAGGGGAGACAGCCCTTGACTGCGGCTCTTCTAAATCATACAAATTAGTCCATCTTGAATCATCAGCATTCCCTTCCTATAAAGAGAGAGCAACATGACTACAATGATACAGGAAAAAAAAAAAGAAAACATAGAATCTACAATTCAAATGACCTCTAAACTTAAGCCCATCTCACTAACTGGGAAACCCATCAAGGTGGTAAAAGAGTTGATTGGTCACTGGGGCAATGAGGCATATCAGTCAGTGACAAGGAGAAGCTTAAATTTGTGAAAAGCGAACTGTAAGCTGAAACAAGCTGCACAACCGAAATCTTACCAGTAATATTGGACCGATCATCTACGAAAACTAAACATACTAGCATAAACTTTCGAACACAAAGAAAGTTGCTCAGCTAAGCATGAGTCTTGGCCACACATTGAAGTGATATAGTGAGAAGCCAGATGGCCACCACAAATCTTGAACAGTCATAGAACCGACGACACGCACACCCATAAACACTTGAAAACTGACAACACCCGACATGAAGAGGAGCTCGGTGGCTCTCAAATTATATCATCCCATGATCAAGAGAAACTTCAAGAACTCCAAAGAAACGGCGAAAGTTACAGAATTCACACCCGAATCGAGAAAATTCAAGAAAATCCAGACCTGGGCTTTGGTGGTGGCGTGGAAATGACGCACGAGCCGCCTCTGGAGCTCCTCCACAAAGGGCGTCACGGAAGGGTCCCTCGAATTCAGCAGCAAGACCTCCTGCGCAGTAATGATGGCCTTTATGTGCTCCAGATTGATGACGATCGCCTTCTCGCGGCCGAGGATCGTGGACGGGTACGAGAGGAGCGGGTCCAAGATCCGGAGATCGCGGGCGGGGAGGCCCGTCCGGCGCATGATGGCGTGCTTGCCGGCCTCCACCACCTGGGCCTGCCCGGTCGAGTCCAGGAGCAGCCATGCCCGGACGCCGGTGCCCTTCTTGCGGAGGGCCCCGGCGGCGGAGAGGGGGAGGTACTGGGCGGGTCTGGCGGGGTCGGGCTCGGGTTCGTCGAGCTGGGCGGGCTTGAACGGCGGAGGCGGGTGGGCGCTCCTCATGGTGGTTCCGGCGAGACACTCAGCCAAGCAGCATCGCCCTGGTCGAATTTTATCTTATGTTTTTCGCTTCGCCAAAACGTGGTATTTAATACACATGCAAATGCAAATGCAAGTTTCTATTTTTGGACATTTACCCACGTATATATGAAACCAGCTTGCCAAAAGCTTGAAACTCGAGTTCTTATATCGATTGCCCGTTATGTAGATTTTTCATTTGGTCTATAGATGTGATGGCTTGATCGGGCGATTAAAGTTCAATCGAGAATCATTGATGAATAATTATAGTGTCGGATTTGACAAGTAAATGGATTTTAATATACCTTGACATCTTGAGGATTTTGTAGAGGTCGAGCTATTGAAATGATGTGCAGAAAAGCGAATTAGTAAAAATAAATATTGAAATCACAGGAGAATTCATTGGATTTGAACAAATAGCTTATATTCTTAGTTGCCATGTTTGCTTGATAACTAAAAGTATAACTGATGAGATGAATGGATATGGAATGCATCAAGAAGTGAATAAAAAAAAAATTTAAGATGTATGATTGCGAAATTTTTATATTTTAAGATTAATATTGAAATTAGGAAATTTGATCTGATTCGGATTTTAAATTCAAAACTTAGATAGAATCTACTCTAAATTGATTGATCTTGAATGATCTTCTTGTCTTCAAATTTGATATGCTCTTCGTGATTTTTAGCATCTTGATTATGGGTGAATGTGTTTTATGATGGTTGCTGCTCATACTTTTAAATGGGTTATTCCTCTATTTGTTCTCATCTTCCTCCACATGAACTCTATTAACCTCGATTTGCCCACTACTCCATAGATGATATGCATCCGCTTTCCATTCCTTAGCTACGGTGATCTTCGATCAATGGATGCATCTTCCTTGATTCAGTCTTCAACTTTTGTGCATGTTTCGAGTCAATTATTTGTGGCCAATGATTACGTGCTCCATTTAAACTCTACCCATTAGTATATTATGGTTGATGAGCTCACCAAGCATTCCATTAATGGGGCCTATTGGCCTATGATATTGATATGCCCTTTAGGATTGACAAGTTCGTTGGCTATTTCATCGGTTGAGTATGACAGGTCATGTGTATCGTCATAATTTGGTTTAGACCACTAATTTCTTTATCGATGGGTTTGGATTTCGAATTAAACGTCACCCATGTTTTAATATTAACTCGAGTCGATTTCCATAACATACTTGACATTTTGTTGAGTTGGAATTAAAGGTCCGAGCACGCGAGGAGGGAGATTATTAAATTTATTCGTGTCGGCAAAAAAAACTCTCCCTTCATTAGATAATTAATAAAATCAATGGGGACCGAAACTTAAAAATAAAATAAAATAAAATATATATATTTATGTTGTCTCTAAACTTCTCCGACCGAGGCCCATATCATGTTTTTCCAAGAATATAACATGGAGGCCCAAGACTGAGCCCGCAATCACAAGAGGTAGTGAGACAGCCATCTGTCCGCCATTTCGAAGCACTGCTTGGGCTTGTATTCTGGAGCCGTATGACCCGCCCCCTGTTCATCAATTGAAATTTGCAAAATTGCATTCATTCATTCACTCATTTTCACCATCTCCAATTAAAAAATTCATCCAAGTTTTTCTTTCTTTTTTCCGGTTAAATTTCTCTGACTCCCTTACCTTTACAGTTGCGAAGGTCATGCCATCTCCAATATTTATGGTGGACTTGAATGTGTACCTGTCGAACGAACCCGAGATGATCAAGTGCAAAGTTCGAACCCACGAAAAACAGAGACGGTTTGCGTATTCATCGATCGATCGATCTGGGAGAGAGAGAGAGACTGACCCGGCAACCTGGCCATCGACGAACCAGGGTCTCCAGTCGTCCACGACGGTCATGTTGAGATGCTGGATCCACTTCGCCGTGGCCACGTACGGGATCAACATGTCGTGATCTCCACTGCGGTGTAGTGGTAGGAATTTCGATCAGAACGATGGCCTCCAAGATCAGAAGTGCTGTATGCAGCGATGGAGAAGAAAGTACCTGTAAACCAGAGCTCGGTAGCCGGCTTCGATGAGGTCGTAGTGATAAGGGACAGTGGAGTTGAGATCGTCTTCGTAAGCTAAGCTCTTGTTGCATCTCGTCCAATCTGGAATCGTCCCCTGCCCATCACATTGAATTCACTCCTCGCGTTCACTTATGGGGCAAAAGAAGGAAAAAAAAGAACATGTTCTTTCGGATTTGAATTTGCGATTTTCGGAACAGCTTACGTTGCGGATGTTAAGAGCATCCTGGACGGAATCATCGTTGGCCCAGACGTAAGAGAGCACATAGTTCTCGTTCTGCAAGGAAACACGAAAAAGTTCACACATACAATGAGCACTGAGCTGTTGCGACATCATGTGAATGTTTGAGGATGCTGCGGCATTACCCGACACCAGTTTTCCGGCCGTTTCTTGGATGGCGATCGGAGCAAGTCCAGAGGCATGTCGTCGTCATCGTTGAAGAATCTGCTTCCCCAGTTGAGCCCTGCCTCTTTCGATCTCGGTTTTGCGTAGCTGCACTTGGGTTCCAATATCGCCGCATCGCATACCTTCAACGTGCACTGCAACCACAAGAGAAGATTCAGGAAAACTCATGCATAAAAGCAACTCAAATTGGAAGAAACGATGGAAAAATCCAGTGTGTAAAGGACCTGTGCGATTTGTTGAACATTCTCCACGCATGCAGAGTTCTCCGGGTCTGGGTCAATGTAGTTTCCCTTGCAATTCTCTATGGCTGACTGATGGGAAAAACAAAAGAAAACCATAGGATCCACGAAGCATGAGAAATACACAACTAGGCCAAGAGAAGAAATAGGAAGTGAGCGAGTCATACGTACTTCGTAAAGCTCTGTCGATAGGAGCGACACCCGGTATTGATATTCGACCCTCGAGTTCTGATCCGAATCCAAATCCGTCACCGGATTGCCCAGCATGTACCCCTGATTTCATTTTACGGAAAAGAAGTGTGTCAATTCCATTTTTCTATGGAGTTAAAACTTGATAAGTAAAGCGATACGAGTCAGGGCGAGGTGTACTTGGAGATACAGGGTTGGCTTTTCTCTGGCGATAATCCCTGAAACATGGTCGAAATGGGCAAGAACAGAGAAAGAGCTGAGTAAAACTTAGCAAGAATTTTGTACTTCAAAACGAAGAAATTGGGAAAGTCTCAGGTTGCAGCGCATTCATAAGATCGAGCGCAAGACTCGACTATAATCACCTTTCGATGCTAGAAGAGTGACCTGTGGTACGATCTTGCCTGAATACGAGTCGCCGGCTATGTAGAGTGGGTTCTTGCTGAACTTGGGGTGGCCCAGGATCCACTGCAACAATATCCCAGATTACATCGGTTCTGAAATCAACTTTTACTAAAGTAGAAAATGCAAAGAACTGACCTTCCGGAGGAACTTGTATATGTCCTTGGCTGACCTAGTGTCCGAGGAGTAGTAACTCTCTTGGGTGGTCGAGTAAGAGAAACCGGTGCCGACCGGCGCGTCTAGGAATATGATGTTGGCTAGCTGCAAATTCATCGGACATTTACCAAAACTAAGAAAAGAAGAAGAGCGTCCCCTGATTAAACTCAGTACTTTTTCAAGGGGATTGAATATAGGTGTACCTGTGTCCACGAGTCAGGGTTTGAAAGCAATGAAGGTAAGCTCCCGTTGAACGATGCATAGTCGAAAGTTAAAGGCCCTGCGTAAAGAAAATCCATCAAAACAATGCATCAGCGGCATCATCTTCTTCAATGTATGGCACAAAACATTCGACCGTATTGAATCTTCGCAAAGACGACGTTGAAATTCCCGGTAACAGCAGCATGGGCTGGAAATTGAGATTCGCAGGGACATTTCTAATCGAAAACTATTGAATGCTTCGACTTTGTGGATGCCTTGGATAAGCAGTGTGAACTCAATCAAGCACAATTCAACGGTCCGTCAGGTTTGCCAAGCATCATTTCTTGTTGACTGGCCTTCGGCATGATTGTAGGATTGTTCGGTGGCACTATGTTCACAAAACTCGTTTAACCCTAGGACCAATGCGGTAGCTATCCCAACTTTTGGGATAGTTAACCCATTAATGCTAAACATATTACATGATTATCAATTCGGTCTTAAACTTATCAATCTTACCAATGCAGTCCTAGCAATCCTAAGTCTTCGGGCAAAAATTTCAATGCAATCTTTTTAATTAATTGTTGACTTGGTGTCTAGTTATCATCATTGATTGGAATGACTAAATTCGAATTGTGCGGAGATTTTTAAGATTAAATTAGTAAGATTAAAAAGTTTATAACTAAATTGTCATATGTACAATAAATTTAACACTATGGTGCTCATCGGACATTAATGACCATTGATAAACGTGATTCGTGCGAAATTCGTCGATAGGAGGTTTGGTACGCAAAGTTCCAAACTCATGTAAGTTTTGGTCTTTATTTACGTGAACGGTTCATTAAAATTTTACTACCCTCTTGACTTTTATGATAATGTAATGATCATTCCTAACTTTCGGGCTCAGTAATTAATTGGAATCAGTGATGAACAGTATCCGCCATTGATTAGGTGCCTTAATAAATTATCGTGTTTGGTAAGAAGTGGCATTTATTCCTACACATCTTCCAACTCGAGCGTACACCGAAACAATAAATAAATATGAACTTGTTCAGGAATTATAATGGTAAACTTCTGGCCGGAAAGCGAGCGAGCGAGAGAGAGAGAGGCGCACCGATTTCGAAAACCAGGCCGGAGAAACCAGAGCAACCAGGGCCGCCGGTGAGCCACAGCAGAAGAGGGTCTTTGACCGGGTTCCTCTCCGATTCGATGAAGTAGTAGAACAGCTCGATCTCATCGTTATCCCCAACGCTCACGTAGCTAGTTCAGCAACATTGTAAACTCCATAAAAACTCAGTTTCGACAAAGAAAAAATATGGAGCAGGAGAGCGGCCTGCTCCAAGCTCGCTGGTAATAGCTGAATGAATGTGACGAGACACCCATGCTGCAAGAATAGAAGAAAATCGAATTGAATGCCGTCGGTTTGCTGTAACTCACCCGGTTTCAAGCTTAAATGGGAGCTTCCCTGGATACCCAGGTAGATACTCGACGACTGCGTTGGCCGCTGCAAATGCGTTGATCCTCAGGACAAGCAACAGCACGGACCCGAGAATGAATTTCCCCATCACCGTCCCCGTTGATCTCCGACTCGAACGCTCGTCCACCGCCATTTCTCGTGGCGGCCCGAGGAGAGAGATTGTTGGAGCCTAAACTACTATTTACGAGGCGCACTGAAAAAACAAATAGATATAATGGACCCTGGCGAGGGACACTGGAGACGAGTTGCTGGAGACAAGTTGGTAAAAGTGCTATGCTAATGTTCGAGATGCTGGAAAGGTTCAAACGGGTTTTGTTTAAACGTAGTGTGGCGGATACAATACTACACAGTCTCGGTCAAAGATTGAAATAGCAGCCGCTCCAAAGATGTGGACAATGGCTGATCTGTTGGTCTAAGTTGGGAGCGACGATAGTTTGGTGGGGGTTCTTCCGAAATTCAAGTGGAAACCATCGATATATTAATACCCATTTGGAGTGAAAGTACCTGTAAAAGTCGCATCTAACTTTCCATTTGGCAATCTTCTGTTCTCAACGAAAGAAAGAAGGCGAAGATCTCCTTCATCTACACATCTCATATCTGGGAATATCTTCTTCTTTTTTAGGTAGTGGTTCGTGCATGCATGGCCCGAGGGTCCGCAGCTGATTAGAGCGAAGTACTCTAGGGAGGAGGTGATAAGAGAATGTATAATTACGGGCAATGGTAAGATTATGGGGATTTGACTAGCTTGAGCATGTACTGAGGGGACATTGCACCTAACTTTCCTGTATAAGAAAGTAGATTTGGAATGGGAGTTCGAATTCGAGCACGAGAGAAATTGATTTGGAACCACGCGTTTTATATCATGATTGGAGATCGGAAGTGCTAACGCATGTTTGTTGCCACTTTGAAGTGTTTTTTTTAAGGATTAGGAAAATTTGTAGAATTGACTAGGGGCGTCAAGATGAGTTATGGACCTATTTTGTGAGTCATGTTCTATCTTAATGGATCGACAATAGGTCAGAATGTGTGACCCATTTTCAACCAAACTATAGAATGTATGAGTCATTTTTAACCCATTTTGACCCATTTTTAACCCGATTGTAAAACATGCTTTTCTTTTTTGAGTCATCCTCAAGTTCGGTGAGTGGTTGTGACTTACTAGTGACTGCGACACTCCGTCGCTCGCCTCTGCCACCCACCTCTACTGCTTGCCTCCAACCCATCTCAATTTATAGATTTTTTTACAAAGATATATTTAATTGGTGAAATTTTTTTAAAATATTTCAATTGATAGGATTTTTACATTTTTTATTTTATTTACTATTTTTCAATTTTTTTAAATTTGATTTGAAGTTTTATTCATTTAGCAATATGAGTTAGGTCGGGTATGGGTTGGGTCGGGTATAGGTCATTAGATCTACATTACATGAATATTGGTCAAAACGGGTTAAATTGGTCAATATGGGTCAAAAATGTCGACCCGACTCAAACTCGACCCGACCTACCTATTTGATAGGTCTAGAACTGACTACCATGGCAACGATGCCCAGAAAGATAAAGCTGAAACTAGGACAATCTCATGGGATTCGCATAGCACTTGCAACTGGTCTTATGTGTAGAGAGAAACACCATGGCAGGATAGATTTGAGTTCGCACATTGTTACTTGCAATTGATGTCACGTTTGAGCATACCGCTTATTTATTATCGAGGTGCGATTTATCATGAGAAACCCACGAAAGTTGAATAGCTCGATTTGCCAAATTTGCGAAGTATCACTACTGGATGATCAGGAGTAGTTTTAGGATAGGATCTGAATCACAGTCGAACTCCTAGTTTGGCTATGAATAGCACGATCTAAAGGACAATATTTACATAGAAACAAGATGGATGGGGTATCATGTCATCAGATTGGCATAAGAGGGTTAATTTTTTAGGTTAAGTTTTCGTTTGATCCGATAGATTTGTCTATTCCCGCTTAATCTCTTTTTGTTTATGATGAGTTCGAGATAACAAGATTTATGCATGAGTTGCGCGGTAAGAATCATCTGAATATGGAAAATTTTTCCATCAAGTAGAGATGAATCACAATCATTTTCATTTGCAATGCAAAGAAAAGATAACGTTGCTAGTCGATAACCTGCGTACAGGTCCTAACACATGCTAGTGGTTTGAAAGATCGTTACCGTCTTGACTTGTGAATTTTAGGTGACGGACAGACCTGAAAATTTGATACGGATGGTCATTGCTTGTTCATTTCATAACGTGCCCTATTCTTATTCACGACTGGCCCTACAAATATCTGAACAATCTCGCAGACAAGATGTAACACGTGAGCCGAAGCCTGAGCGAATGGGTCCAATCCGAACTGGCGCGTGAAATTGAACATGTTTTTGATTTCTCCTACGATGTTACAGTCACACGGTTCATTTGAAGTACTGATTCGATGGAGTGACATCCAGCAGAACACTCCTTTTACATGGAACTAAAGCTTATTAGTCTCACCTTGGGAGCTCCAGCATGATTGGATGAGAGCTAGAGAGGGTAATGAGCGAACCATCTGTATATCATGGCTAGAGTCTCTTTGGGCTTGAATTCCGGAGCTGTATGCCCGGCGCCCTGTACAGAAACATGTCGAACGTGAGAAAGTTTTCTGTGATGTGATTGATACAGTCCGCCGCATCCAAATCATTTGACGAATTAAGCCTCTATGATATCTTCACCAAATTTCACTCGAGGATAATTACGTACCTTGACGGTTGCATATGTCAACTCATAGTTGTCCTGCTCATATAGCAGGGTGTACCTGTAGGTCAAAATCAGAAATGCAAATCTTGGATGAGAGGCTAGGTCAAGAATGGCAGAAATCGTGTATATACACGCATGTGTTTGCAGACATTCTTACCCGGCGACTTGACCGTCCACAAACCAGGCCTCCCAATCAGTGGAGAGAGAGAGATTTAGAGTTTCGATCCATGCCATTGTGCCGATATATGGAATGACCATGTCGTGATCTCCACTGTAACATCACAGACCATGACTGATTCGGCTTACATCGCATTATTTCATTATCTTATCACATGAATTGCAATATCACATGTTTTCCTCATTCCTGGTACCTGTAGATAAGGGCTCGGAGTTTTTTCTCAGTGAGGTTTCGATGATAATCGGTGGTTTTTATGACATCATGAGCGTAAGATGAGCTCTCGTTGCACCTTGTCCACTCTGTTTTCGTCCCCTGGCCGTGCGAGCAGGAGTGAGCAAGATGACCAAGAAACAATCGGATTGGCAACATATACAAATTCCGACAATCAACAATGCAATACCTCTCGGATATGGAGAGCCTTTTGAACAGTCTCGTCATTAGCCCATACGTAGCAATAGAGGTAACCATAATTCTGCATAGCGAAAATTGCTTCACTTGAAACAGTCATCAATGCATCTAAATGAATGCAAATCTAGAAGAGGGCCAGTATATTTACTCGGCACCACGGTCCAGGAGATTCAAGCGACGATAAGGGGTTGATCTCTGAGTCGCCATCCCCGAGAATTTGTCGATCCCATTTCAGGAAATTCGGTCTCGGAGTCAATGTAATGCACTTTGGTTCCAATACATGGGGATTGTTAATCTTCTCGATACACTGTCAAAAAGCAGAGTTCGTAAATCGCTAATGATCGTGTAGATGGTACTCCTACAAAGATGCATCAATGCAATCGTATTTACCTTGACAAAAGATTGAAGATCAACTCCACAGTCCACGTTTTCGGTATCAACACGCATGTATTCGCCCTTGCAGTTGTTCTTGGCCGACTTGTGTTTCATTTGGTATTCAAATGCTTCTTCATCAGCCATTGCAAGTCAAGGGGAACCAACAAACCCATTGGATGGAAAATCAAATAAAAACTCAAGAGTGGAATTCACCTGATAGAGTTCGTCCGATATAAGCGCTTTTCGATGTGCAAATATGACCCTCGAATTCAAGTCATAAAGTACATCTGTCAAGGGATTGCCAAGCATATATCCCTGGATTCGTGAAGCAAAAACGTCATCTGAGAATCATGGAACTTTTCAGTTTAACATGTTTTACGCTGGTAAATGCATGTATACCTTGATGTTCAGTGGTGGAAGATGTCCGACTTCATTACCTAGAAAAATTTGAGACATCATATCATTAGGGAAACAAGGGCAAGATTCTGGTGAAACAAGTACTCATTTTCACCGTTTGAAGATCTTTAAATTGAGATCTTTCAATGAAACTAGAAAGACAATGTTTCAAGAGCTTGGGTTACCATTTACAACTTCTGTGACGATGATAGGGACCGTCATGCCGAATAAGAGTCGCCGGTAATGTAAAGTGGGTTGGAAAGAAACTCGGGATGACCCACAAGCCACTGTGTCGGATCATTGCAAAATGACGTTAAAAAGAAACTGATAGCATGACTATGTGCTTGGCTGAAGCACAGTCGATAGATGAAACGAAAAGCCCAGAGGAGCATCATGAATTCTTTTTTGGTCAGCTTGACGGAGTCAGAAAGCTTGATCCAAAGTTAATAAATCTGTCACTTGGGAAAGGAAGGCTAGTATCTCATCTAACCTTACGCAGGAACTCATACGTTTCGGCAGCTGATCTCAAGTCGCCAGTGTAATAACCTTCTTGAGTGGTTGAGTACGAGAATCCAGCGCCGACGGGTTGGTCCAGAAATATTATGTTCGCGACCTGAGAAATTTAGGCGATTGATGAGGCTTTGTGCACGAACCGACCATCATCAAGCGAAGCATGCGCAGGCATTGCTCAATGTCTCGTACCTTGGTCCATGAGTATGGATTCAACACGAAGGTTGGCCTGTTCCCACTTGAGTTCCCGTAGTCGAAATTCAACGGACCTAAGAACAAAAGACATTCTTCATGGTAATGATGGAGCATTGTTAAGCTAATGGACACTGTCACTCCAGTTAACGACGGTGCTCCACTGAACACTAACTTTACAACAACGAAATTGGCTACTTGAAAAGTTAAAAAAAAGCTTGGAGTTCGATTTTCCACCAAGCACTGATTGCTAATTTGACAACGAAGTAGGATCTCGCATTCCATTCCAAAAGACGTGGAAAAAAAAGTAGTTTCTTGCTCTTTAATGTTTGGTTTACGGCCAAAACAAGAAATTGCCTGGGCTCTTCAGACAACTTTAGTAGGTGAAGTAAACTTCAAATATTTTTCAACTCGAATTGTTCTTCGAGAATTTTTCAGGATTCTCTAGAGCACACGCTTCTGTAAGTGTCCAAAGCAGGTGAATTAAAAACTTGTAAATTTTAGTATGGGCGATACTAAAAAAATTCACAATATCCAACTATTAAAAGAGAGGCGACGGGCATCATATAGAAGTGGTATATTATCACATTCAATCCCTAAAAATTACATTAGGCAACAAATAATTAGGAGATAACAGTCCTTGTTAGCCTCTCTTGAATCCATCATTACTTGTACAATTAACTTTATTATTCCTTCAAAAAATAATTTATAATATCTTGTGATTATTATTTGGAATTAAATCATTATCATTACTAGCCCAAACGCACTGTTGCTTCTCTTCAGTAACGGTACAATACAAGTTGAATCACACTAGGAAGTTTGTCCGGTTTCCCTGAAAGAATGTGTGGTTGCGGCAGGCACCACTACTATCCTAGGAAGAAGTGCTGTCGCACATTCATTTTCCATATTATAAAGGAATATAGTAAGCTATAGGAAAACACTAAATATTACACACATCGTGATTGATTTTTCAGTTTTGCTAGCCCTAGAGCATGAGTACTAAACACCTCCATGTCTATCAGAAGATGGTTTATCTAAATAATGTATAACAAGCAAATGCAGTCCAAAATCGAAGTATTTCCTCTGTAATCTTTTCTGTTATCTTCTGATCGTATTATCACTTGCTTATCTTATCTTGAAGGTTATGCTACATTTAAGCTTAGAAAAGGATTTTCTCTCCCCAGATAAAAAACGCGAAGAGCGGATGAGCTGCGTCGCCTTCTTATCTACTTTTTTCCTTACTAAAAGAAAGCTAACATTCAAACCTCAAGTCTACCGAATTTTCAACTTTATATCGAACACTTCATCATCATCACTGCTACCCTCCCTTTCTTCTACAACACAAGATGAGTTTGGGCTAGACCAGAGATCATCAGACACGCGTGGGGAACTCGGCGTACCGATTTCGTAGATGAGTCCAGAGAGGCTAGAGCAACCGGGGCCTCCGGTGAGCCAAAGCATCAGAGGGTCGTCCTTTGGACTCCTTTCCGACTCGATGAAGTAGTAAAACAGCTGGACATCATCGAACTCTCCGACTCCGATGTACCTTCATTTATAACTCGTAGTCATATACTGATTGCTCTATAACCATAGCATATACTGGCATCGCAAGACTTATCTGATGTATGGGCATATTACGTACCCAGTTTCGAGCTTGAAGGGGAGATCGCCGGGGAACCCAGGTAGACTTTTGATGATTGACCGAGATTGGACTGTGCTGATGAAGAAGACGAGCAGTGACAACAAGAGGCGTGCTAAAATGGACGCCATGGGGAAATCGTTGGAGAACCAGCTTGGTATAGAAAGCAGAGGATTAACAATTTAGGATTTCAACTCATCAAGTTAGTTGCTGCAGTGCGTGTGTGTATATATATATATAAAGTTGCTTGTGCTTGTCTTTCTGGTCAGTTCTGTTCAAGCGACGTGGTTCAAGCCGATGCCAACGACAATATGGAATGCTTAACGTGGGATGCCCACTCAAAAAGACTAAAAAGTGACTCGTAGTGTGTGGTTCCTTTGTGCTTGATATAAAAGGTAGGCCCATTCCTTAACGGTTCTTTTTGGAAGATCAATCTAACTTGTACTGATAAGTCGGAAGGTTTAACCCCTGGCCTTCGCTACCCTCGCGAAGGAGAGTGCGTCCAGCAGGATACGTTGGATATGTACTATGAATCCCTTTCGTGGTCGCATAAGACTTAAAAGGTTTTTGAAAAGAAATGGTTTAGTTTACTGGAAGTTGATCAATGGACTCAGATTCAATGACATAGTCACATGTGCAAACCTTAAACATTGGCCAGAGGATTGGGCTTTAGGTGCAAATTTAGTTGCTCTTCACTTTTAGTTCATTGTCTCTTATCGTACGAATCGTGTGGGCAGTTTTGCAAGGTTAATCACCTAGGAAATCCCACATGCCCTATGTGACGAGCCTATTATCTAACCAAGCGCCAAAACAAAATAAAAACACAAACGCAGCACTTAATATAAGAATAACGAATGCGTGGCACTGTCGAAATTATGAATGCAACTCTCCAAGTACTTCTTTTAGGGAATTTAGCCCACGTTAAATCAATCTCAACGTCTTTTATGTTTTTAACGGGTCAACATACGTGTTAATATATCCAACAATGCTCTACTCTTGGGAGAATTTATTGCCATCCAATGTGCTCACAATTGTTAGAGGGAGAAGACATACAAACGGTATCAATTTAGCTAAGGGTGAGGCTTAGCTGCAAACGCTGCTGTCAGGATCCATGTGGAACATTTATTAGGGGTTTGATCACCCAAATGTGCACCAAACACAAGAAAACAACTGGGTCATCAAGGCAAGACAACATGATAAAGAATAATAGATAATAAGGAGTACCTGGGGCTCGCCCTTGGATGTGAGATCAGACTCGCATGCAAGCCCAGCTCTCCTCCTCGGCCCAACTTGAGCCCAGCCGACCTAAAAAAAGGAGTTATTACAAGTGGCTGATCTACACTTGCAGGCCCAATGTGTAGTTTTCCTGCAGAACTAGTAAAGAAAGAGAAAAAGGAGAGAGATGATGTCTGCTGAGATGGGGATGTTATGAGATGGGATGTGATTCACAGTGTCATGAACTAGGGACACTGGTCCGCACGTCAGTTCATGATACTGTCATAGGCTGATTAGCTGAAGTCTTGCTACTTCGACAGGGCCTTTACCGGTGTAGTTCGATAACCTGGCGCCCAGCCTGGATGTCGATTTTTCAATGTGCTAGCTTGTGCTGTCTCTATCCCCCCAATTTTGGAGAAGATCTTTTCTTCTCTCTCCAGTGGAAATACGGGGATTGACATTGTGGGGTCTCCCATTTTAGGGTGAAACTCTTGCTTGTTTTTTTTTTTTTAAGTCTTTTAAGGACTTACTCAAGTCTAGGCAAAAAATATTTTAAGTTGGGACTTTAATACGGGTTATTATATTTAGACATTGGTAATAGAAGAGTATTGCCAAATGTTCATCTCGTGTAGGCCTCATAAACGGGCGAATCGGATCCAAAATGGCTAGACCCAAATTCATCAATTTAATCCGTTTTGATCCAATTCTATGCTTTACAATTTTAGCGATCTGACTCATACCTGACCTTATTTGAGATTATTAAATTGTTGTCTTTGAATATGGACAACTCTATGAAATAGTTTCAGCCTTGGTTTTGGGACAGGCGAGGGCTGAGGCCGGCCTTGAAGAGAGAAAGAAAAAGAAATAACCAATAAGAACAAATTCAAATATTTATAGAAATTGAAAAAAATATATAAAATTGTCCATGTTGGCAACATTTGTGATGTATTGAATCATCGGCATTTATGTTAGTGGTTTTTTTGCCAAAATTGGTCAGAAGGAATATATTGACAAAATGTTTAAGACTAAATTGACCAAATTTAGATGTTTATGACTGAATAAATTTGTATGATAAGTTTAAATTTTTTTTTAGTAATTATCCTGTGAGGTGTCAATTTGATATAATAATCTAGCAAAAGAAAGGAGGAACCTCCACTAGAGACTTCATAGTTAGAATCAAACGATGAGCTATTAAACTATCATCGGAAAAAATATAAAAAAAAGTCATAAACCTATTGTATCGGTACCGATTGAGAAATAAACCTTTCAATTTTGGCCAATCGAGTCATAAATTTTTTCACATATCATCAATCGAGTCAATTTGATTAATTTTGATTGGAAATCATTGACGTTGATACCGATTGTTCAACATGATAAGGTTGGCTGATATGAACAATTTTTTTAAATTATTTTTTCTTTCTATTTTTCCTTTCATTTTGGTCGGTGAGGGTTGTGACCCTTGCCTATGGCTGGCAGACCCATGAAAGGCTACCGTGGCCTTGTTGGCCATGGGTAGGGCCATGACCCTCGTTGGCCAAAATGAAGGGGAAAAAAAAGAAAAAATAATGAAAAAGAAAAAAAAATGTAAAATATTATTTTAAGAAAATTAATACCAATGTCGATTATGTCATATAGGAAAAATAACACACTTTTGTTCATTAATCTGTTGTGTTGGCTCTCAACCCTATTTATAAGCTTGACTCAACCGACGCAACACTACAATGTGCTCTTTAGAGTTTCAGCGGGGACACTTCTATGTTTGCAAACTATACCTATCGTCCAAGTGTTTGCAGCTATACATCTTACTTACTTCCACGCAAGAGATAAAACTAAGACACTATGGGCTATACCAGAAGATGGAGGAAATAGATCACCCTTTTTCTATTTATTATCATTCCTCCTTAATCCATTTCCACGATTCTCTAAGCATACTCCGTAAAGTCTTGAACGTTGCCTGTGATAGTGCTTTCGTAATTATGTCCACAATTTGATCTTCAGTCTTGTAATACTTTAGCTCGATCTCTCCATTATTTTACAATTAAAAAATGAAGTGATATTTGATATCAATATACTTAGTTCTTCCATGAAAGACTGATTTTTCGAGATAGCAATTACTGACGGGTTGTCACAAAATATTAGAGTTGGTTATGTCAATGTTTCTTTAATATCTTCTAGTATTCTTCAAAGCCATAATGCTTGACTAGTGGTCATGGCCATCATGATGTATTTAGTTTCTGCAGTAAATTGTGCCACTGAGTCCAGTTTTTTGAATACCCACTAGAATATTCTAGAATCCATAGTGAATGCTCCTTCTATCATCATCTGATCCTCCCTACTCACCATCGGTGAAGCAAATGAGCTTAGTTGTTGCACATGGCTGATTCCAAATGTCATAATATGTAGGCCCTTCCTGGCCCTAGGCGGTTAGCACCATGGGTGAGGCACAAAGGTAGCTTAGGGCCTTCATGGTGCCGCCGGCCCAAATGAAAGGAAAAAAAAAAAAAGAAAAGGAAAAGAAATCAAGAAGAAAAATAATAAAAGAAAATAAAGGAATTAAAAATATAAAAAATTCAAAATAGAAAATATTATTAAAAAATGTCTATGTCACCGTTGGGCGTTGCATCTAAGATGGCTAACGTTGTATTAGCAATTTTAGGCAAAAATTGGTCGGATGGACTCAATTGATAAAATGTGAAAAGTTTGGAAAAATTATTCAAAAAGTCTAAAACATATTGTACTTTTGTCAATTCAATCATAAACATTTTAATTTTGTTAATTAAATCCATTCGAACAATTTAGACCGGAATTTACAAACTTAGGTGTCGGCTGTCTTATGAGGCACAACCAGCGATGATGTAGACTATTTTTAATAATATTTAATATATTTGTCAAATTTTTATCACTATCATCATCGTCATCATTATTACTTTTATTCTATTTTCTTCTTACTATGGTGGCAAGGGCTGTGACACCCTTGTTGATTATAGGTGATGGTTGCGGGTAAGGCTGCCTTCGCATTGGCTGGCGAGGGCCTGACAACCCTTGTCGGCCACAGTAAAAAGAAAAGTGAAGAAGGAAATTGAATAAAAGATTAAAGGAAAGAAATAAAAATTCAAAAAATATTAAAATATTATTAAAAATTATCTACATCAACACCGACCGTGTCATCTAGTACAACATATGTTTACATTAGCGATTTCCGGTCAAAATTGACTTAATGGACTCAATTGGAAAAATATGAAAATATTTAGAACTCAATTGGTAAAATCGAAATATTTAGCATTGAATTGGCAAATGTCCCTGAAAATGTTTATGACTAAATTGGCCAAATTGAAAAATTCAAAACTTGATAAGTATCAATACAATAGGTTTAAAATTTTTATGGTAATTTTTCTACTACTCACCCCTCGAGCAATGTTGCCTATGTACACATGAAATTGGCATGGAAAAGTCAGCTTTTAAGGAATTGTAAATAGGAAAAAGAACACACATCAAAGAGGTCGAGAAGCAAATGTTCCCAACTGTGTATGTGGAAATGAGCAGCATATAAACTGATAAAGGAATTCAGAAAGAAAATGTTCATCTGTTTTGGGTGAGATGATAGAGGGATCGAAGAGACGCTTTGGCAAGAGTAAGAGTTGAAGGGATCTTGTCGATAAAACTCGTTTTATTACATAGAGACAAATCAGATGAGGCTCGAAACCCTGCGGAGGGGGAGGACTTTACGGTGTTAGACTTTTACGATCCAATCCGTTACTTTATTCTAATCTCTCTAACAGTGGGTCAAGTGAAGATCTGCATCTAAAAGAGTTTTGACCAAAGTTAGGTTGTCTGACTCAAGGCTTGTGCTCTAATTTGCTTGTGCAAGGAAAGTCTAGGGCCTTCAAGAATTGCTAGGGTTTCCATATGAAGCGTTGACCGGACCTTTGAGCAAGCGAGCAAAGCTGTCAAAGAGCTTCTCGGAGGGCTTGCAACGCACACACGGGACGGCACCGGGAGATCGTGGAATATTATGGCGTTTTTGGAAAATAATTTCCAAGGAGCAATTTATCAGAAAAATAATAATATTTTTAGTGTTTATCTAAAAGTGAAAAATACTTTCTGCTATTTTGTGAGAAAAACCTTTTTATCCATGCACTCCTTTCAATAATTTATTATTATTATTTCATTTTTAAATCGATTTTTTAAAACTATTTTTCCTTTTGTTTTCTTTATTTTTTCTTCTTTTTCCTAGATCAGTTGCCAAATGGCCAACAATCAGCCATGCGAGCTCGAACTTTGCCACAAGCCGGCGAGGCTCCAGCTCTCCAAACACTGGCATGTCCAAGGTCGCTAGAGCCTTGCTGACCTCTAGTGACCTCGGGTGAGGGTTGAGCCCTACTCAAGTCGTTGCTAAAGCAGCGCTTGCTTGACAGCTTCGAGTGCGCTTGGGCGAGGTGAGGCTTGACCTCACCGGAATTCAACGAGCTAGAGCGTTGTTGGCTTATGGTGAGGCTCGAGCTTGCTTGTGGCTTGTCGATGGCCACGACGAGGTTGGAGTGATGTTGTTCATTGACTTAACAATGCTCCATTAAAATGAAGATTGTCTTCTTTTCTTAGGTCCATTGAGTTTAAACTACGAGAATTCAAGTCGGAAGAGGCCGACCTTCCTGCGGAACCCATCCTCACGGACCGAGTTACGGGAATTGAGTAATGTCTATGCAGACTTCACATTATGGTTGGTTCGTGCACCTAAATTTCTCAGCTTGGGGACATCATATTTCTGCACCAACCTGTCAGCACTGGATTTTCGTACTCACCTTCTCAAGAAGAAAACTACTCTGGCGACTTGAGGTCAGCTGCCGACACATATTGATTCCTGCGAAAGGTTAGATGAGATATTTAGTGACAGATTTATTCCCTTGGATCGAGCTTTTTGATTCTGTTGAGCTGACAACAAAAGAATTGATGATGCGCCTCTTTGGGCTTGTTACTTCATTCTTCATTCGACGGGAAGATCATCCAAACAATACTAAATTTATTTTACTTTTACTAATTCAATTTTCAACTTTTCAATTTTATTAATTGAGTTATAAAATTTTTTTTTTTTTGCTTTTTGCTAATTGAGTCCATTTGATCAATTTTGTTGGAATTCATTGACGTGAATTCCAATTATTCTATGTGACACAACTAATGCTGACGTAAACAAAATCTATTAATTTTTTAATTTTGAATTATTTTTATATTTTTGATTTTTTTTTCTTTCCTTTTTTTTTCCTTTGTCGGTCACCCAACCTCTAGCGATTGGCCAGAGGCTATGATTGGTGAGGGTCGGCCTTAAGTGAGGTTGCCCTCGCCGAGATCTAGCGAGGGGCTACCTTGATGGCCTTGGGTGAGGCTCCCCTTGCCAAATCTGGCGAGGTCAAGCCTCCCAAAAGGCTAGTGAGGATTGGCCTTGTTAGGATTTGGCGAGGGACGACCATGTCGGCCTTGGGGTGAGGCCCTTGCCCTCCCCTGAAGCAGGCGAGGGGCGACTTCATTGACCATGAGCAAGGCTCACCCTTGCTAGATCCAGCAAGGTCATCCCTCACCTATTCCCGACAAGGGCGACCTCACTTAAGGCCTGTGAGGCTAATCATTATTGGCCTCTGGCGAGGTTGCCCCTTGCCAATTCCCGATGACGACGAGGCCAACCCTTACTAGTCGTAGCCTCTAGTATGTTTTCGAAGGTTGGGTGATTGGTAAAGGAAGAAGAGGGAGAAAAGAAAAAGAAAGACAAGGGAAAGAAAAGAGAAAAAAGAAATAAAAAATATAAAAACTTGAAAATTTTTGAAAAAAGTTTAAAAATTTTAATTTTTTTTTTGCATCAGCATTGATGTTCATGTTAGTGAATTTTGCCCAAAATTGGTCGAATGAACTTAATTGGTAAAAAGTGAAAATATTTAAAATTGAAAGTTTTAGGATTCAATTGGTAAAATTGAAAGTTTTAGGATTGCATTAATAAAAGTATAATATGTTGATAAGTTTTTGGACAATTTTCCCTCGTTTGACTTACCAGATAGTCCTCTTCGAGGGGGCCTCACCTAATTGGGTGGATTCTTGTTCATATAATTCCGTTCCATCAATCGACTGTGTTGCAGCCAAGCACATGGTAGTGCTATCAGTTTCTTTTTAACATCATTTTCTAATGATCGAGACAGTGGCTTGTGGGTCATCCCGAGTTTCTGTCCGACCCACTTTACATCACCGGCAACTCTTGTTCAGATATAGCGGTTCCTATCATCGTCACAGAAGTTGTTAATAGTAATCCAAGCTCTCAAAACATCGTCTTTCTAGCTTAGCTGAAGGGTCTCGAGTCAAAGATGTTCAAACAATGGAAATGTGTACTAGTTTCGCCATAATCTTACCCTTGTTTTCCTAATGATGCGACGTCTCAAATTTTTCTAGGTAATGGAGTTGGACATCTTCCACCATTTGAATATCAAGGTATACACGCATTTCCCAGTATAAAACATGTCAGACTAAAAAGTTCCACTAATCTCAGATGACGTTTTTGCTTCACGAATCTAGAGAAATGTGCTTGGCAATCCCTTGATGGATGTACTTTACGACTTGAATCCGAGGGTCGTATTTGCGCATCGAAAAGCGCTTATATCAGACGGACTCTATGAGGTGAAGTCACTGAGTTTTTATTTGATTTTCCATCCAATGTCTTTGATGGCTCCCCTTGACTCGCAATGGCTGATGAAGAAGCATTTGAATACCAAATGAAATTCAAGTCGGCCAGGACGAATACATGTATGTCGAACCCGAAAACGAGGACTGTGGAGTTGACCTTCAACCTGTTGTCGAGGTAAATATGATTGCATCGATTCATCTATGTAGGAGTACCATCTACACGATCATTAGCGATTTATCAGTTCGTTCTCCTTTTTGACCGTGTGTTGAGGAGATATACAATGCCCATGTATTGGAACCAAAGTGCAGTCCATTGGCTCCAAAACCGAATTTACTGAAATTGGATGACGAATTCTCGGGGATGTCAACTCACAGATCAACCCCTCATCATCGCTCGAACTTCCCGGACTGAGGTGCCGAGTAAATACGTTGATGACTGTTTCATGTGAAGCAATTTTCGCTGTGCAGCGTTAGGATTACCTCCATTGCTACGTATGGGCTAGTGACAAGACTGTTCAAAAGGCTCTCCCCGTACGAGAGGTATTGCATAGTTGATTGTCAGAATAAATATATGCTGCCGATCCGATTGTTTCTTGGTCATCTTGCTCACTCCTGCTCGCAAGGCCGGGGGACTAAAACAGAGTGGATAAGGAACAACGAGAGCTCATCCTACGCTCATGATGTCATGAAATCCACCAATTACCATCAATTTCACCAAGAAAAACTCCGAGCCCTTATCTATAGGTGCCAGGAATGAGGAAAACGTGATATTGCAATTCATGTAATAAGATAATGAAATAATGTAAGCTGAATTAGTTTTCGTCTGTGATGTTACGGTGAAGATAACGACACATAGCCTGTCCGCGACCTAAAATTCTTAAGTCAAGATGTTACCAATCTTTCAAAGCACTCGCATAGGTTGGCATGTGCGTGCATACCTACTACCGGCGTTATCTTTTCTTTGCATCGCAAATGAAAATGATTTGTCATTTGTCTCTACTCGATGGGCACTTTTCCAAGTTCAAATGATTTTTATGTGCAACTCATGTGTATACCTTTTAATCTCTAACCCAAAAAGAGATTAAGCGGAATAGAATGGACAAATCCATTGAATTAAGCTGAAATAATTGAACAATTTATGCTAATCTGATAACATGATACCCTGATCGTCTTATTGCTCTGTAAATGTTGTCCTGCACATCGTGCAATTCATACCCATACTGAAAGTTTGACTTCGATTCTGATCCTATTCCTGAAACTGCTCTTGATCATCAAGAAGTGAAAGATTGCAGATTTGGCACATTGACATTATTCGACTTTCGTGGGCATCTCATGAAAAATTATTCCTCAATAAGATTTAGGCGAAAAGACGAGCAGATGCTCAAACACGACTTCGTTTTCGCGTGATGTGCAAAGCCAAATCTATCCCACTGTGGCGTTGATCTCCACACATAAGACCGGTTGTAAGTACCCTGCAAATCCCATGAGATTGTCCTAGTTTCAGTTAGTTCAATAATTTTCCTAAGTCTAACAAAAACGCTTCAGAGTAGCAACAAACCCGCGTTAGCTATTTCGCTCTCCAATTCATTATATAAACCAAGTGGTTCCAAATCAATTTCTCTAGTGCTCGAATTCGAACTCCCATTCCAAATCTACTTTTCGTGTGTAGCACCGGCACTCTTGGAAAGTTAGATACGATCATTCTCAAACAAGTCAAATCCCATAATCTTGTAATTGCCCGTAATATAGCATCTCTTATTACCTTCTCGTTATAATACTTAACTATAATAAGACGTGGCCCCTTGGACCATGCGTGCACGAACTACTACCTCAAAAAAGAAAGATTTACCCATATATGATATATGTAGCTAAAGATGATTTTTGAAGTACTAAAAAAGTCCAAAACCTATTATATTGATACCAATTCATTTATAAAATTATGTGTGCATGCGTGCGTGCGTGTGTTTGTTTGGCTTGGGTGGGCAGTTTCACACTTAGAATTGGGAATCGAACTGGTACTTATCAGTTCCAATTGGGAATCGGATCGGCCTATGTGGGAACTACTGGTTTTGGGCCGCTCCGATCTAGTTTCGAGCAATTCCCGATTCTTTTCCATACTCCTAAATCTGAGGCCTACAACAATATCCCTATCAAGATTATTGACCTATCCTTTTTTAGGGATGTTTCCATTTACGAGGACTGCCAATAGTAGTCTCTCTAATGAGAGCGCTAGTTTGGCCGTATTCCTTATTTTTACGTGTCATTGCCCACACACCCATCGACTCATATCCCTTGTTTTAAGTTATACATTTTTCTTTCTCAATAAAGTGGGAATACCTTCGTATTTTATGTTCTAAAGTTCATGCGAAATACTTTAAGACTTTATTAGGTCCAAGGCCTCCTATCAACGCTTGGTCTGTCCATGACCAACAATTCACAAGTCAAGACGCTACCAATCTTTCAAACCACTCACAGATGTTAGCATGTGTGCGCACGAGTACCTACTACCAACGTTGTCTTTTCTTTGCATCACCAACGAAAATGATTGTCATTAGCCTTTATTCGAGGGGCACTTTTTCAAATTCAAATGATTCTTAATGTGCGACTTATGCATGTGCCTTGAAATCTCTAAGTCATCGTACATGGGACCCAAAAAGAGATTAAGCGGGATAAAAAGGACAACTTCATTGAATCAAAAGAAAATTCAGCCGAAAAATATGACCATCTTTTGCTCAGATCACATAATACTCCTTCCACCTTTCTTCGATGTAAATTTTGTCCTGTGTATAATGCAATTCATATGCAAACTGAAAATTTGACTTTGATTCCGATCCTATTCCTAAAACTACTCTTGATCATCAAGTAGTGACAGATTGCAGATTCGGCACACTACATTATTCAGCTTTTGTGGGCATCTCATGAAAATTTACACCTCAATAAGACATAGGCGAAAACACAAGCATATACTTAAACACGACATCCTTTGCGGGTAACGATGTGCAAAGCCGATTCTACCCCCACCATGGTGTTGATTTCCACATATAAGATCGGTTGTAAGTACCTTGCAAATCCTGTGATTGGGATCTGGGAGTCGCATTGGCAATAATAAGAGATGGAGAGATCTTGTTGGCAAAACTTATTTCATTTCATAGTGACAAATTATATAGCACCAAATGGGTAAAGGGGTGGGGTGCTTGAACATAATAGAGGGAGACTTTTACGATCCAATTTGTTACTTTATTTTGATCTCTTGAGCAATGAGCAAGTGAAGATTTGAGAACTTGATAAGCATAGTCGAACACTCCTCGATAAGTACCTGTTCATCCCATGAAACCTGATTTGCATTAAGAAGAGTTTTGACTAAAGTTAAGTTGTCTGACTCAAGGCTTAGACTCTCATTTGCTCTTGCCAAGAAAAATGTAAGTATAGGTGATTGGTTTAAGGGTGGGAACCCATCTTAGAACACCCACCTTGAAATTAAGAGCTACCCACTAAGGATCGATTCAAAAAAATTGGAACTGGTCAAAATGCCCCCACTTCGGATGAGGCGTGAGACTTGGGAGTGAGCAATGAGGTTGGAGGCCAGAGGTGACCAAGAGTGAGAGTGGCAAAGGGAGCAATGATGCCAGAGGTGATCTAGAGCGAGAGTGAGAGAGAGGGATCAATAAGGCTAGAGGCCATTGAGAGTGAGAGTGAGAGTGAGAGAGGGAGGCGAGGTTGCGAGATGAGTGAGGTGAGAGACGAAAAGAGATGACTTGAAAAGTTATAACTTAAAAATTTTAAAAAAATTATATATGTATTTGTATGGTTTGGGTGGGTGATTACACAATTAGAACCGTGAACTAGATCGATTCTCATGGGAATCGCCGGTTTTGGTTAAGTTTGTTTGATTTGAGTAGTCCATGCATTTTCTAATTCTTTTACACACCCCTAAACGTAAGACCTTCAAGAATTGCTAGGGTTTCCATATGAAGTGTTGATTGAACTTTCACCGAGAGAGCAAAGTGGTTTATCAGCATCTCGGAGGACTTGCAACAAATGCACAAGACGGCATAAAATACTTTTGATTTCTGGCTTTCACTGGAGTGAAACATTTTCTCTTTAGAATGACTTAAACTGAGATCTACTTTTAAATTTCCTTAAACGCGTCCTTAGCCTTTCTAATGTCATTGCAGGGCAACTTGATATTTCCATGGAAGAGGTAACTTTGAATTTTCCATCATTAACATAAGGATCAAGTTTTTGAGTCCATCTCACTAAGGATGCGTTTGGCAACGATTTTACTCTCGGGAACAATTTCTGATTAAAAATGATTTTTTTTTATTTTGCTCCTGAGAACAATTTCTGAATATTTAAGATGTTTGATAAATTGTTTAAAATTTTTATTCCGAGAATAGAAATGTGTTTGGTAAAAGTTTTCGATTTTTTTTTAAATTTTTTTATTACTTTTTGTTATAATTTTCTTATATTTCTCTTTTTTTTTTCTTTTCTCTCATTCTTCCTCTTTTTTTCTTTTCTCTCATTCTTCCTCTTTAGTGGTCGAGCGAGGTCTGGCAACCTCGCCGGAGGCTCGCTTGACCATCGATGAGGTTGGACCTCGCCTAGGTGGTGAGCCGCGCCTGGCCACCGGCGAGGCTTAGCCTCGCCCAAATCTATGAGGTTGAGCTGGGCGTGGCCTCGCTAGGCCAGGGCAAGGCCGACCTTGCATCGCCTGGGCGAGGTCGAGCCTCCTGCGAGCTTGCCAGACTTCGCCTTGGCTTGACGGGGCTCTGGTGAGTTCGTTGGACCTCACTTGGCCGCTTGGCGGCGGTGGCCCAGAGGCAGTGATGGGGCGGCGATGTGGTGGTAGGGGGTTGGGAGGAGGAAGAAGAAAGGGAAGGGAAAAAATAGGAGATAAATCAAAAATGATTCTCAAAATTGTTCCCGGCTACTTTCATCTGTTTTTTTTGTCTTTTTTTCAGCACAATGTTACTCAAGTAAAAAATGAACGAGGTCAAATTGGTGAAAAATGGTTTTTTTATTCCCTCTATTTTCGGGCCATCGATTTTCGGTCACGTGGGACAAACTAAAGTCAAAGAAGCGGGAGTTTTGAAACTTCTTTTATTAAGTAAACAATTTCTCAATCCTCGGGATCTTTGTGGGAAAAATTGAAGTACGCTTGTGTCTGTTGCTTTGATTATTTCCTGCCTTAATCCTAACACGACACCTAGGAGTCAACGGGATACGGTACCTGCCCTTCTCTGGACCGTCGTCCCGACGTTTTTATGTGCACGCATATCCACGGCGAGGTGTAAATCCGCAAATGGAAATTGGGTCAACAGGCGCACGTGATCCCCGTATTATTGGCCAAGCCTGCCCCCAGTAGACCCTGCTCCTTCGCAAGAGGTGGAATCCGATTCGGTCCCTTTCTTAAAAACAACATTAAATCAATTCGATAGAAGGGAGTAGGTGCGCTTTCGTTCCGGATCCCCGTCGCTCAAGTAGGTCCCAGTGTACGTGCTCTTTTTGACCAGCGGATGGAACGCTTAAAGAGCCGGGGAAAAAGCCTTATATAATCCCACGAAGAGGAAGTGGGGGCAACTTACGGAAATCTGCCTAGTTCTCTTTTCTTCACCATTTGTCTTGGTTGTCCGAGCCTAGGATGTTGCGTCTCCTGCTTCCGTTGCTGCTCTTGATGTCCAATGTCGGACCATCACGATCAGCCATCGTCGAGAGCCTCCCGGGCTTCCCCGAAGATCTTCCCTTCAAACTCGAAACTGGGTCAGCTCGCATTATATATGTTTATGAGCAGCTACACAGTTGCAAATGACTTGATTCGCTATCTCTCTTCTTTACGTTCGAGAGTAGTATATTTATGAGTGTCGGTCTTCTTAATGTTTGTTTGAATTGGGGGTGCGTACAAAAATGGTGCAGATATGTAGGGGTAGGAGAGTTGGAGGAAGTGCAGCTATTCTACTACTTCATCGAGTCCGAGAGGAGCCCCAAGGAGGACCCTTTGCTGGTTTGGCTCACCGGCGGTCCCGGTTGCTCCTCTTTGTCCAGCCTCCTCTACGAAATAGGTCCGTTCTCTTTCGTTAACTTCTTAATCGCAGTTGGGGTCAAGGTCGTCTTCTTCTGTTTTCCTTCTTCCGTGCATTACTATTTTTCCGGCGACCCGGAGCTTTCCTTAGCCTTCTTTTCCCCCCTCTCTTTTTACAAACACTGCTAGATCATGCTGCATTAGAATATGTAGAAATGACTAAGGTGGTCAATCGTTGAGCCTCCCACCACTTCTGTGTCTTCTGCGGCTCCTTTTCCTTTTCGACGATTGCTGTGATACACGTTTTAATTAAGCCAAACTGATATCCACCGACAGAAAAGAACACAGGATAATCATCTGATATCCACAATGTGCATCCATCACTTAAGGGAAAAGAACACCGGATAATCATCTGATATCCGCTGACAGAAAATACCCAAAAGGAAAGGATCTGTCTATGACAAAATAGCGTACGAGTGCACATTATCTACACATAAAGTATTCAAATTCAAATGTTACCCGGTAGGAGTGTCATTGTCTTTTGCTGTATTTTCCCCTCGTTCTTTTTACCGGGACTCTGCCCAAACTCCTGTACGGAAAAGATTCATATGTTTCTAAGGGATTGAATCCTGCACTTTGCACATATAAAACAATGACGTTCAGTGATGGGCATTCCGTATCAACTAAAAATCCGCACACGCCGGTCGAAAGCAAAACCAGTTAAATGGTTTTAATCACCCATGATCTTGATGTCTGCATGTTTTCGCACAGGTCCGCTACAGTTTGATTTTTCAAGTTCCTCAGGAACTAAACCGATACTGAAGTATAATCCTTACTCCTGGACAAAGGTGAATCACCTTTATTTTCGGCTAGCATTATTATCGTCCAACTTAATCAGGACTAAAAGCGGTCTCCTTTTCGTATGACAGGTAGCTAACGTGATATTTTTGGATGCACCTGTGGGCACGGGATTTTCATATGCGACGACATCGACAGGATATAACATCAGCGACACTTCCTCGGCAGCACAAACGTACGAGTTCTTAAGAAAGGTAAACCATCCGAATCAATACCGACCTCATGTCACCTCAAAATAATCACAGTACCTAATTACATGGACCGATGCAGTTCCTTAACTTGTGTTATATTTTTTTCTTTCGCATGCAGTGGCTTGTGTCTCACCCCAGCTTCCTCGCAAATCCGCTTTACATCACTGGTGATTCTTATTCCGGCGTCGTTATCCCCATCATCGTCAAAAATATACAAGATGGTGCGTAATTGAAGTTCACCCACATGTTCTGTGTCAATCTGGCTCTCGAGAATCCACTTTCTCTTCATTAAATACCAAAATTCTGTTTGCTTTTTCTATATAGGAATTGAAGCTGGACGCGAGCCCCAAATCAATCTCGTAGTACGTAATAATCTCGTGTGCTCCTCTCATGTCTTGCGATAATCTTGCATGCTGCTATTTCCTCAAAATTTCCCAATTCATATCTGTTGATACTGAGCCATATGTGTTAAGTAAAGCATTATTGTTCCGGTTATATGAGCAGGGTTATACGCTAGGCAATCCGGTGACTTGCGATGAGAAGGACATGAGTTTTAGAATTCCATACGCTAACAAGATGGCTCTCGTATCGGATGAACTTTATGAGGTAAACAATATAATGTATTAGTACTAATAATTGCATGTGAATCAATGTTTTTGTGATTTTGCTTTTGCATTTGTGTTTTCAAGACGACGAAAACGGATTGCAATGGAGATTTCCAGAATGTAGATCCCACCAATGGAGCCTGTCTAACCGACCTAGAAATGGTGGATCTAGTAAGTGCTATTGTTATAACCATCAACCTCTCTCATATTCTTTGCTGCAATATATATACATGCGACGAATGATCGAGATGTGTTTCCTCATGAAATCTTCTAGTGCCTCGAGAAGATATTTTTGGCTCAAGTACTAGAACCATCATGTAATCTCATATCTCCAAACCACACGAGGCTAAAATGGAGCAGAAGCATGCTTGAAGAGACTAACATCGATGTCATTTCGATGCCTCAACAGTCCAGCAGGCCATGGTGTCGGGTACTTTCTAAATTAACTCCCTCGAAATTCCATGAATACAGTATCTAAAACTATATCATCAATCATCTGGATTTGGATAGTGAGCTAATGCCCCTGTTTCACTTACTTAAATTTCTCCCTCAACAGCCCTATAACTATATATTCTCTTACGTTTGGGCCAATGACAAGAACGTCCAAAAAGCCCTTCACGTGCGAGAGGTATGAAGAATCGTTCTCTTCGTGGGCATCGCACGACATTTATGTATCTTACATTGTTTACTTGATAATGACGACATCCAGGGCACGAAGAAAGAGTGGAATAGATGCAACCACACTCTGTCTTACACAAAGGACGTTCTTAATGCTGTAGTTTATCATGAATACCTCTCTGACAAAACCCTCCGTGCCCTTGTTTACAGGTATTTCGATTGCTAAGTGAATAAGTTTCTCGTCCCTTGGTTAAATTTTTTTTTTTTTTTAAATAAATCGGCGATTCCTACTTTTGTTTACAAAAATTTACTCTTGTTGCAGTGGTGATCATGACTTGGCTATCCCATACGTGTCTACATTGGATTGGATAAGATCGCTCAATTTAACTTTAGAAGGTTCATGGTCGCCTTGGTTTGTTGAAGGTCAAATTGCCGGGTAATAATTTCATCCTAATCCGTTAAGATCACTATATGATTTTTTTAATCGAATTTTTTTTAGTTGATCATTGTCTCTTATGATTGTTTAGCTTTTGTACTTGGCTCAATGACAAACATATTTATACCATTGTGAACGATGCGCCTCTCGATCTAACTATATACCAAAAATGATATTGTTGATGGACTTTGCTTATTAAAAACCATCTTGTGTCTTTGTCGAGAACCGTACTCAAGCTTGAAAAGTTTGTACCGAATCACAATTAGACTTCTAAACTTAAATAAACTCACTCCGATTGTCTCTCATTGCGGTAAAATACTTCACATGTTGGTTACGTATTACTAATGGACAAACCATAACGATAAATTGTTCATTGAGTTTGTTATTAATATTTTGCTTTTAAGAAGTGAAACTGACAAAATAATGGTTTATATTAGTCAAATGTCTTTTACCTCGAATAGTTGATTTTGGGCAATTTTTATTTACTTTGATACCCTGGGGTTCCCCCAATTTTTGGAAATATGACATTTTCAAGAACGTGGGTATATCTGTTAATTTGTCGCCCACGTTTCACCTTTGTTTGCGGAACACTAAGAGACGTGGCTGTTAGAATCTGAAATGCTGGGTCGGGACTTCTCTTTTCTCCCCCTTCGAGATCGGACGGGTCCTCTGGTTTAGGAACCGGTTTTCCCCGGTTCACGGCTTCAAAGGACCCATGTCAATGAGCTTTGTCCAAAGCTGGAATCTGCAGTTAATTTTACTACTCAACCAAAAGAAAGTGCAATGTTCTGGAAGTCATGCCCATTTTGTTGCTCAACAGCCTCAGATGGCTAATGGGTCAATACGAGTCAGAAAAAAATGACCTTAAATATATTCTCTCATTTAGCAATGGAGTCCTGATGTTGAGTTTTCTTGTATTATTTTACTGTTACAAAGTATTTTAGTCTCTTTTGCACCACTTTTTGAATTTATTCCATTAATATTTTCACATATCTTCTTCCACATCAAATATCTTATATTCAATTTTCCTTTTGCATGCATGTACCAACATTGTGTGTGCTTGAGGAGTCGACACATGTTATACCTATTAACTTATCTTAATTTGTGTGGACAGATACTCTATACTATATTCGAAAAATAGCGTGTACGATTTGACATTCACAACGATTAAGGTAGGGAACTCCCTCCCATCAGTTTTCCTTTTTTACACTCATATTCATCACAAAAATGATTATCTAAAATCGTAGTAATCGGTTTATTTCTTTCCTCCCTTTTTCGAGTGATGCAGGGAGGGGGACACACTGCTCCAGAGTATAAACCCAAACAATGTCTTGCAATGGTGGATAGATGGTTCTCTTACTATCCTCTCTAGCCAATTTCCATTGGCTTTGAGTTGGTACTCGAGCCAAATTTAGATTAGTCACCCTATGATAATGTGATTTTGAATGTATCTTTCCTGTAAGACTATGCGAATGATTCTACTATGAGGAGCGTTGACTCTAGCGAGGGATGCAAGATACAGTAAGATTCGCAACTGTCACAACAATTAGACCTTTTAATGGGAGAAATGAATTGATTTTGAGAAGGGAAATGAACATGTATTGGATTTGAATCGGAGGTGAGAAGTCCATTACTTAACCAAGCAGCAATAAATAAATAAACACCCAAAAAGGAGGTATTCATTGAAAAGTCAATGAATGCGCAACACAATCGATAGTATGGATGCAACTTTTCAAGTACTTCTTATGGGGAATTTAGCGTATGCTGATTTAATCTCGATGTGTTTTGTGTATATATTTAATGTGGCAACATAAGTCACATGCACTTTAGAATTAATTACTGTTTCTCTTGATGACTTGCTCAACCCACAATCAAAACTCCCAATAGAAGAACACAGGAACGGAACATTTGATCACGACAAAGTTATGAATTAAGTTTAGTGCTAAAATTTTTTCGAGTTAAATGTATTGGGAGTCTTAAAACTTACGGTGAAAATGCAAACAAGTCCTATAACTCTAAAAAATTGCAATAAAATCCTAAAATTTATTAAGACCTATCTATTTTTTTTATAATTATTTTCAAAAGAGCGGGGTGCCGATGGGGTCGGTCATTTTTAAAAAAGCTCCAAAAACAACTTAAATGGAAAACTGAAAGGAAATAATTAAAAAAGAAAAAAGAGAGGAATAAATGGGTTCGATTCTCTTCCATGGACAGTGACGGATCTCCTCTCTGGGATGACATGATGCGGCGAGCTCAAGGTCGTCTCGCATGGTCAGGGACTTGCTCAGGCGAGTGTCGGCGAGGCAGGCCCAACGGCGATTCTCTCGACTTCCATTCTCGCGATGAACGGGAGCTACGATTCACAGTACTCACAAAATCAGGCGATGCATCTGCTTTTCGTTCTCCAGACTGTGCATTGCCAACCTTCTTTGCCCGCCCTCTGTTCAATTTCGCTGCTCCCATCAAAATTCCAATCTGAAGCTCCATAACTCTCTGTTTTTTGCGCCTTTCGCGGCTCTGGCCTCGTCGTTGGTCCCGTTCAATACTCTTTTCATACGCTGCCTTACGTGCGGCGATGCTTTGCTTGCTTTCGGCCCTGGGGAAGTTCAAATCAAAATTAAGATCCAGATCTCCATCACCTCCGCTCCAAACAAACTTCGACGAATGGGCCGAATGCGCGCAGTCATCTGCGAGCCGAACATGCTGATGCTCCCGAAGCTCTGAACGGCACTTTCCAGCACGGCTGCGAGTCGAGCCAGCCCAAGCACTTGTCCCCCTTGCCGCCACTCCGCCAATCGCCATCAGTGGCCTAGCCCGCTACTTCGGAGGAGTGGCTCGACTAAGCAAAAGCAGCCCATGGCTTTTTCTCTTTCTTTTTTCCTGTCCTTCTAACTTTTCTATTACTTTAGCTCCTATTTTCTTCTTTTTTAGTCTTTATTTTCTTCTTATAAAATGGCCCTTGGCCTGCACTACATTTGCGCCACATGTCTTAAGAAAGTAATAAAAAAAGGCACACACATTTTCCGATAGTTAAGTTAGACGGTGTTAATGAGGAACTTGATTATATTAATTTTACAAATTTTAAGACTCATTTACATTTTTATGATGAATTATAGGAATCCTAATGCATAGATTACATTTTTTTTTCTATTCATGATACGGGTTATATACTCGACAATCTAGTGACATGTGAGAGAAAGGACAATAAGTCAAGGAGTCTTGTTGTGAACTATATTTTTCTGTCCAAGAGGAAAAGACATAGATGTAGGGGTACTGTTTATAAGATGGGCTTATGGGCCATGATTAGGTATGGGCTCTCCTAAATCCATACTTTGCGCGATATTGGGAGTATTCATAAAATTTTTCTAATGATGAGTCGTTACTAACATATTCGGATTGGTTTATAGAAGTATGCCTTACTTTTCTACGCAACCGGAGAACTTAGGGTTAGGGACTTGGTTGTACTAATTAAACAATTAATGCCATTTAAGTATCTAATCTTGTTCATTTTAGAAAAAAAAAGGTTTTTGCTAGGTAGTTTGAGATGATCATACGGATATACGAATATGCAATTATTAAAATAACAATCAGCAATCTAAGAAAGCGTTAAATAAATTGCAAGGGAAAAGTAAAAAAGGAAGCCATAATCAACCTATTGATAGTGCGCAAACAAATGCATTTATTTTTAGGGACAATTGAAACCCTAAAGTAGAGCTTTAAGGGCTTCTTCAAACTTAAGCACAATCTTAAATCAAAATGCTATTATTTTTTAAGAGAACGTTACCCAAAAACAATTTTTTCAAAACCTTTTTGGAATTTTAATTTCTTTGGAATTTTTTGATTATTTTAGGATTTTAAGTACTTTTTAATATTTTTTGAATTTTCTAAAAAAATAATTTTATTTTCCGAATTTTTCTAGAATATTTAAAATTTTTAATTTTTCATGAATTTTCTGAATTTCTGAATTTTTAAATATTTGTTTTTATGATTTTCTGAATTTTTAATATTAAAAAAGAAGAAGAATTTGGATCCGATCTTACTCTAGCATTTCGTCAAACAATTGGGGCGCCCTACCAAATGCTAAGGTTTCAGCTTAACGACGACTCCAGACCGGTGTCTGCACTCCCGTCAACGAACCAGGAAACGTACAAGTACAGTGGTCTAGAAAGGGACGGAGGGGGGCCGGAGTCAGCGTGAGCCGGGCGGCGGCGAACTCCGGCCCGGAGTACCCGGAAATCAACGCAAAAATGGGGCTACGACTTACCGGAGCTTCGGCGCGGGAAAGGAGACACGGCCACGGGTCGTCGGCCGCGATTCGAGGGCTGTCGCCAGCTGTCTCTCTCTCCGACTCTCTTCTCTTTCCTAGCTCCCCATCGTAACTGTCTCCTCGGCTTCTCCTCAAGAACCCCTCTCTGTTACCCCTTTCAAATGGCCGACCCCAGCCCCTTTTGAGCTCCCTATCTCTCTCTCTCTCTCTCTCTCTCTCTCTCTCAGAGGACGGTGCCAGCTGTGCTGACAGCCTCCCCCGTCCCAACCGAGCGTCACGCCGAACACTCGCCTGGTCCTCTCTGTCTTTCGTCCGTCCTTTTTTGTCCGCCGGCCAACCTCCAAGCCGAGCAAAAGGGAGAGAAGGAGAAAAAGGAAAGAGGCTGGGCTGGGGAAAGGAAAAGAGGCTGGGCCTGGGCCCAGGCGAAAAGAAATAAAGGGCAGAGTGCAAAAGAAAAGGGCCGGGCCAGCCCAGCCCTGGCCCGGTCCGCTTTTCTAATTTCTTTTTCTTCTTTTTAAAAAAAATATTTTTTTGAAATTTTTTTGAAAATTTTAATAATTAATGCGAGTAATGCAAATGCTCCTGATTTCCACATGCAATGCATTTTAATTAAAATATTTACTTTACATTTGTTCTTAGAGACTAATCCCTAATTTTTAATGTAATTAAATCCTAAATAACATGGGTAAAATTTAAGTGTCAACAAGTCCTATAATAATTCTTGATTTTCTTTGTATCAAATAGAACTCAACCGATATTGTATGTTGCCCCAAGTTCAGTTTGAGTAGGTATAGGATCTCTTGTATATGACTAGATGAAACATTTGACCACTTACCCAATATATGAGATTTCTGTTGTTCTTTTATTCCATCCGTGGTAATTTAATAAATTTTTTACGCATATATAGAGTGTTGAAAAGGAAAAATCCATCTATTTATCAAATAGATGAAATCTAAAATTAAGAAATGCCCACATGTTATGTTTCAATCTTTTAGTTAGGCATGTATGCATTGGCTTTTACTTAGGAGAACTTATCCAATTAGTCCTAAGTTTATTACACGAATAGCAACTCATTCATAAACTTTTCAATTTTGTTGATTTAGTCCTAAACCTTTGCGCAAAATTCAATTTGTCATTCTAGTCAATTTTTGCTTGAAATTGTTGATTGGAAGGACTACATGAAAATTTCGCGTGAATGCTTATGACTAAGTTGACAAAATTGAAAATTATAGGATTGATTAGCATCCGTATAACTAGTTTAAGAATAATTGGGTAATTTTCCCCTTTTACTTTTTTACTTTTTGCTTAATCAAAATGTTTTTATGTACTTACTTTAAATTTTTTAACCCAAAATACATGAAACTTTTGGAAGATGCTAATTTGATACGCGATTTCACACGTATATATTTTGTTTTTCACAATTTCTTCAAATTATAGATAGTATTTTCGATTTTGCCGGTAAAACAAAAAAGTCCTACTTTTGCTTAATCCCAAACCAACAAGCCTATTTTTTTTTTCGAGGGATGACGGATGAAATAAAACTCTGAATGTGTAGCTGTTTTACTAAATTACTTTTTCAGATGGAAACAGGTTTTCAGCTGCAAGAATACTTAGTGCCTTGTTTTTATCATGATAACTCACCCATCGGAGCCAAAGCTCCTAACAGAAAGAAGGATTATCTGACGGGACTCGATCCCATGATTATTAGGTGACAAACTTGGGTTGCTTCGAGTATCAACCTAAGGACCGACAGAAATGAGCTAGACATTCCTTGGGTTTCAACTCCAGAGCTGTGTGGCCCCCTCCCTGCACCATGGCAAAATGGGAAAGAGAAAAAAAAGAAAAAGGACCATTGTAGTTTCAAATAATCATTTTTTCGAGATATATATTAATATAAAAGGACAACAATTAAATATAATGGGGGGAGTTGGTTCTACCTTGATCATTGTAAATGTCAAATCGTATTTGATTCTCCGAATACAATATAGATTATCTATCCAAATAAATTAAGAAGTTAACATAAATAACATTATACAACTCCCCAAGCACTCGCTATGCGCATGCAAAAAGAAAATAGTACAAGAAATTTGATGTAGTAGAAGAAATGCAAAATGTTCACGGCATTGGAGCATTACAAATTCAAATTAAAAAATGGCTCAAAAGAGCCTAACATGCATTTTAACGAAGTGGTTTATTTCTTACTCAAACCGACCAAATTAGCCATCTGAGGCTTTTAAGCAACGAGATGGACATGACTTCTTTATTTTCTCAGAACTTTCTAGTACTTTGGACTTTCTGATGACTGGTAAATTAACTGATAATATCAATTCTGCACAAAAACCAATATCATTAAGAAATAAGCCCATCGGCGTGGTTCCTTTAAAACCATGAACTGGGGAAGGCCGGTTTCTGAATCAAAGGCTGCATCCGATCCGGGAGAAGAGCAAGTGGAGAATCTGGAAGGGGGATAAAAGAGAAGTCTGGACCCATAAGTGTTCAGTGAAGATGGGGCGAGACGACAACACACACATCTCCGAAAATTGGAGAACTCGGGCTATCAAAGTAAGTAAAAATAGTCTAGAATCAATTATCCAAGGGACACTTTAGATACATGAGCCATTGCTTTATCGATTTCACTTCTCTTAAACTTAAACTAACTAAAGTACCGGAGAGTCCAAAAGATTCCGCTGGGACATTTTTGCTTGTGGTGTGCAGGGTATGCAGAGCCAAGAGCTAGCTGTATGAGAAACTTAAGTAAGAACGGTTGAGTCGTGACCCGATCCAAATTTGATTGTTATTGTTGACCTAACTTATTAATTTAAGTATTATCGATAGATCACAAGCTGATCATGATTGTCTCAGCGTATCATTAAAGAAAATATATTCTATTTCTATTAGTGTAAAACGAAAAATATTACTATCACTCCACAGTTTATCATTGTTCATATTTCATTAGTAATGCGTAATGGAGACATGAAGAACATTACCAAAGCAATCGGACCTGCTCAGAAATGCAAAGGCTAGGGATCTATACTCCCCCGATGGCTGCCAAGTACGCCAAGAGTTGTTGTTGTGGCAAATACAAATTCCCCATCTTTCAGTTGGTCAAGATACTTTTTCATGGGTTCCTGATACTGCTGGAATATTTTCAATTGCGTCGGCCTGGGCCACAATCCGGCGGGTACATAGCCCGGTTTGCTGGTATTCTTTTGTTTGGGACAAGGTATTGGCTCCTAGACATCAATTTCTACTATGGCTTATAACCAAGAATCAGCTCCCCACACAGGTTTACCTCATGACTTATGGCAGGATTCCTAACTCTGTGTGTGTTTTTTGTAAGGCTAGACCTGACTCAATCAATCACTTGTTTTTTGAATGCCATCTTCCTAATACTATGGCAAAATATTGGGTTGCCAAATGTAACCTTCCTTGGTGCAACTCCTCTTGGTCTAACAATCTCCAATGGGCCATAAACTTTGTATCTGGCAAGGGATTCTACCAAGAGATAGCTCGGTTCTCCTTTGGAGCACTCTTTCTTATATTATCCGGAAGACCAGGAATGATATTCTTTTCCGTGGAATCAACCTTTCTATCCCTTCCATGAAACTCTATCTTTCTAAGGTGGTCAAGGATAAAGGTATCACTTACAAGTCGGTTGAGGACAACCACAGAAATAGAAGGATGCAACGTAGCTGGGACATAGACCCATGTATCTTTGGAGAGGAGTCACACTTGGCTTAGTCTAGGATGACTTGGGTTCTTGATAACCTGATCTTTATGTTGTCTTTCTTATTTTGGACAGCGCGGTACCATTCTACTCCAGTTGTAGCTTGGTGGAGTATATATAGGTACCGAGCTCTCACCCTACTGTAAAGTTTCTCTGGTTGTTTTAATACAATCTTACCTTACCAAAAAAAAAAGAAAAAAAAAAGAACATTACCAAAGCAGGATAGAGCCAAAGTGAGTTAATTTATGTTTAGAAGTCTAATTAGGATTTTGTATGAACTTTTTCAGCTTATGTATGGTTTTGCACACAGATAAGTGAAGGAACTTAATAAGCAATTTTTTTGGGGTACATAGTTAGATCGAGACTCATGCTGTTCATAATGTAATAATAACATTCGTCATCGAGCGAAGTACGAAGATAAACATTCATGACAAGATGATGATTAAGTAAACTGAATTCGATGAAAAAAAATTATAGTGATCTTAATGGATTATGATTAAATTATTACTCAGCCACTTGAACTTCGATGAACCATGGTGACCATGAGCCAAGTAAAGTTAAGTTGAGTGATCTTATCCAATCTAGTGTACCAACGTATAGGATAAGCCAGTCATGATTACCACTATAACAAGAGTAATTTTTTGTCAACAAAAGAAAAAAATCGCTAATCCATGTAAAATGCAAGTTGAACATAAAAAGGTTGAACCAAGATCAGAAACTTATTCATTTAGCTAATGCAATATCTGTGAATTAGGGCACGGAGGGATGTCTTGGAGAGGTATCTATGATATACTATGCTATTGAGAATGTCCTTTGTGTAAGATAGAGAGAAGTTAGATTCATCTCATTTTGGTTACGTTAGGAGTGATCGGTTCCTGATCCAGTTTTGGTTCCAAGGTGGAATTGGGAACCTGACTGCTTGGTCCAAGAATTGGGAGTTGGACTGAGTTAATTACTTGAAAAGTTGGTTTTAAATTTTCATGTTGCAAATATTTAGTTACCAAAATAGGATTATGAGTTATTAAATAGTAAAATGAATAAAAATTCACAAATTGAAGGACTGTTCCTAAAGGGCCAATCGAATTCCTAATTTTAATTATAGGATCTTTTTTAATTGATTCTTTTATCACATTGTGATATTTTCCAGCGTTGAATGGACCCATTCAATAGTATAACATGACTTATATACACGTGTCAACCAATATCCATATTCATATATACCGATCTATGATCTTATCTATGGAGATTCATCCGAATTTTTTGAATCTAAATGAATATCAATGAGGTGAGTTACAAAAAGATAATGCGGATATATAGAATTTCGATATTCTATATAAAATGGGTTGGTTCCAAGGTGGAATTGGGAACATGACTGCTTGGTCCAAGAACTGGGAGCTGGACTGGACCATCGATTCTGGTCCGATCCGGCTAGTCCAACGAATCTTGCCAAATTTTTTTCCACTGGAGTGAGCCATCCCAATAGAACCAATCACAAGTGTGTCTACATGCAAAAAATTATACTCCACTTGTGTGAGCATCAATCACACTTCATATATTTTACACTCATTTTAGCCAAAAGAGCCATGAGCAATATGGCTAAAAGTCATGCTTGGCTTGGGCTTTATAGAACTGATCATGTGTGAAATTCCACTTGTGTGAGCATCAAACACACTTCATATATTTTACACTCATTTTAGCTAGAAGGGCCATAAGCAATATGTCTAAAAGTCATGCTTGGCTTGGATTTTATAGATAATCTCTTTTATGCTCTATGAATTTTTGATTAACGGGGACTTTTGGCGGCTTGGAGTGCCTTGTCTCTTCCAAGTGAGGAGAGAGAGAGGGGGGAGTTAGTATGAGGAATGAGAGTGTAGCTCTTGAAAACTTAGTCCCACATTGGTTGGAAGAAGAAACTAATAAATAGGCTTCATCTTTAAATAGCAGGAACAATGAGGGTGTTTTCGTTGGTCTCTTGGCCACAAAGGTCTTCAATTGAGAGTTTTAAGTTTAATTTAATTTATATATGTGTTAAATAAAATAAAATACTCTATTTTAGGATTTTTTTTGTTATTTTTTAAAAATAAAAATATAGTTTAAGAAAAATCAGTTTGGTCCAGTCTTATGAAACCGAAGGCTAGATTGATCCCTTTAGTTCCCCTTCGGAACTGGGAATCGGATCGAAAATCAATGGTTTTGTTTTATGAAACCGAAGACTAGATTGATCCCTTTAGTTCCCCTTCGGAACTGGGAATCGGATCGAAAATCAATGGTTTCGTTTTATGAAACCGAAGACTAGATTGATCCCTTTGGGAACTAGATCAAATTGACCGATACAGTCCGATTTGGTCCCAATTTAGGCGGTCCATCATGCTCAGCCCTAGGTTTTGTGTCATGAACGTCATTATCGGATAATCAATTTGAATTTTACATAAATGTAGGTGAACATTTCGTGTCCTGAAGAGAATGTTTCTTCATATCGGGCATTCCTATCATTGGCCCAAATGTAAGAGTACAAATAGTTATAGTCCTATTGAGACGGAGAAATTTAAATAAATGAAACCATCGCATCAGCCATTTATCAAAATCCATATGTTCATCATAAATTGTCTTACACATATAGATAAATGCTATACTTTTAGGTACTGAGTTCATGGATTTTGAGGGAATAAATTTAGGATATACCCAACACCATGACCTAGATTTTTGAGGCACCGATATGACGTCGATTGTATTCTCTTTGTGTATACTTTTGCTCCAGTTCAACTTCATGTGGTTAGGAGATAGGATATTATACATGGGTTCCAATATATGACCCTTATATATCTTCTCAAGGCACTACAAAATTTCACAAGGAAACATATCTTGGTGATTTATCACATACATACATCTTGTAGAATAGAGAATATGAAAGAGGCTGATGTTATAGTGATAGCACTTACTATTGACACCATTTCAAGGTCAGGTATACATGCTCTATTGATAGGATCTACATTCACGTAATCTCCATTGCAATTCATTTTCATTGACATGAAAACACGAATGCAAAAGTAAAATCACAAAAAGGTTGATTCATATGTAATTATCATTACATATATATTATATTTGTTGATAATATAGAGATCTTATTAGAGTTAAGATATGCTATAAATTCACCTCATAAAGTTCATCTAATATGAGAGCTATCTTGTGATCGTATGGAATTCTTTGATTGATGACCTTTACTTTACAAGTCACATGATTGCCTAGTACGTAACCCTGTTCATATAACCACAATAATGATGATGTACTTAACATATATGGCATATTTATGGGTATCAAATGGGTGGGTCAGGTCGAATTTGGGTCGGGTCAAAAATAGTCCGACTCACATTGATCCATTTAACTCGTTTTGACCCATTTTTATGTAATGTAAATTTGATAACACATACCCGACCCGACCCGACCCGACCCGACCCGTATTACCAATACATATTAATATTTAACTTAATTTAAGAAAATCTACTCCCACTTATTTAGTTCACTTTAAACTTTTCACATATAAATTATTTGAATAAAAATTCCACATCAAATTTATAAAATAAAGTAAATAATACAAAATTAGTAAATAAAAGAATGTGGATACCTCTAAATTTAAATAGTACGAGGAAAATAGTTTTTAAAAAAAAATCAATTTTTTAATTATTTTAAAAAAATCAATTTTCTTTTCCCTTTATTTTCTCTTTTCTTTCTTCTTCCTTCTTCTTCCCCCTTTTCCTCTACTGGTGCCACTCGACGGCGATTGGCCAAGACGCAGGCCAGCGAGCCCGAACTCAACCAAGGTTGATGAACTTGAGGCTCGATCAATCTAAGCTCCGTCGAGATCGCTGGCAGTAGTCAAGTTTGGACTTGCCCGGATTTGGCGAGCCACGAACTCTATTGTGGCCAGTGAGTTCGAGGTTCACCTACCCAGATCCGAGCGAGTCGCAGCTTAGCTAAGGTCGGTGACCTCGCAGCTCGCCTGTCTAGATATAGGTTGAGCTCTGGCCAGCGAGCTTAGGGCTCATTAGTCCAAGCTTTGTTGCGGCTCACCTGCCCAGATCCAGGCTAAGCTCCAGTCGACGACGGCAAGCTCGGGATCGACGATGGTGACGACGGTGTGATGGCGACGACGGTGTGATGGCGGGATCGGCAACGGAGGTCGAGAACGCATAGAGGAGGGGGATGGAAGGAGAGAGATGATGGGTCTACCTAATAACTCACTTAACCCATATTTGATCTATTTAACTAAAAGTAGGTCATAATATGAGTTTATGACCCATATTGACACCTTTATGCATATTATTAACAGATATGAAGTTGAAACGTTGAGGAAATACATATGAGTTTTAACCTTAGTGTGAGACACGAGGAGCACACGAAGCCTAACATTTATAAATATCGGAGAAGATTAATTCACAAAGCAAAATCAACAAGACTATTGCACACTTTGAGATTCATTGGCAGCTCCCGTACAGCTTATTTCCTATACAGAAATGCAAGCAGTCTTTTTTTTATGAAGAGAAAATAACTTCATGAGAGCAAGAGGGAGACAAATTTCAGGTAATTAATTGGAAAATTAAACTGTTTTTGAAGGTAAATTACCAATACGTACCATCGTATATTTCTTTAACAATGATGCAGACAACAGCACCGGAATAAGAATCACTGGTGATGTAAAGCTGATTTGTGAGGAACTTGGGATGAGCCATAAGCCACTACAGCAAAGATAAAATAAAATAAAATACAGTAAAAGGAACTGTACTGATCTAGATAATTAGCTATGATAATTGCCTAAGGGGCATCTACTTATGATGAGGTAACATAATGTTGGTATTAACTCATGTTAGCAATATTAGGAAATTTAAAGTCTTTTAGAGATATTTAGAATATTTACTCTGATTTTGTATATCTATTTTGATTATCTACATCTGATTTGATTTCCTTTAATTTCCTTTATGTAAGCTTATAAATAGGTTCTTTATGTACTCATTTAATATATTGAATTATACATAAAATTTCAACTCTTTTTTCTACTTTTAATATTTAACTTGGTATCAAAGCCTCCTTTCCTGAGGCAATCCTAGTGCATTGGGTGCACCCAAGAAATTTCTCTAATATTTCCATTTTATCTTCCTAGCTTTGCATCCTGTTGCATATCCAAATAAATTCATCCCCATTATTGACGTTCATCAGTATTCATCTTATGTGCACAAGTCTTATATGAGGTAGCACTTAATCGAGTCTTTTCTACAATAATCGTGTTTCGATGCTAATCACACGGACTGCGTCATCCAGTTAAGCTTTTTTTTTTTTTTTTTCATGGAGGTGATTTTCTTTTGAAGCCAGCTGCACAGGCTGCATCTCGGTAATTATTTTCCAAGTCAGCTATATAGGCCGCTTGATGCTACGATGCCAACCGTATAGGCCACATCGCTCAATTGCTATTTCGCAAGCTAGCCGCATAGGCCGCTTGCGGTTCCCTTTGGTTCTCAACCTTTTGTGTGTCATTTCGAAAGTCAACACCACCACTAGACTCGATGCCCTCATAAACATTAGATTTAGAAGATAGTCTTACACAACATGGATTGACAGTCCAATGCCTCATGATGTAACAAGTTTTCATGGCATTAAGTGATATTAATTCAAACTCCAGTTGACTTCTTTGACGTCACCTTGCGTTTGATGGGGATGTTAGCAATATTAAGAAATTAAATATCTTTTAGAGATATTCATGATATTTACACTGATTTCCTATATCTATTTTAATTATATACAATTGATTTGATTTCCTTTGATTTTCTCTATGTCAGCCTATAAATAGGCTCTCTATGTATTTATTTAATATATCTAATTATATAGAAAATTCCAACTCTCTTTTCTACTTTAGTACTTAACTACTCAAATGGCTACCTTTCTTAAGAACTCGTATGTTTGTGTTGCTGAGGAGGTGTCACTACTATTATATGCTGCCCACGTCATTGGATATGAAAATCCTGTACCCACAGATGCATCCAATAAGAAAAAGTGGCGACTTTAATCTCGATAAGTTTAATGCTATAAACCCTTGTTGAAAAGAAAGGTAATTCGCCTTTGTCCAGGAATAGGGATTTAACTCGAACATTGGTGTGATTTCGCTGGAATTTGAATAATCAAACCGCAAAGGACCTGTGGAAAACATACAAACATCAAGATCATGGGGAGCCACACCCATTCAAAAGGGTTTTGGTCTTAACCGGTATGATGATTTTTAGTTGATAGGGAGTTTTCGTCCATCATAAATCTGATATGCTCCAAACCAAAGTATCTAGAAAGTTGTTTTCCAATATAACTTAAATGTCACAACGTCGGAGAATAACTAAATTCATGTTGCCCAGATAGCAACATCACATTAACGAGGCAAGAAAAGGGTGGCACTAGCATAAATATAGTAAAGTAGTATCATTTCTGGCGACATTTGGTCTAATTTGAAAAAGTAGCTTTGTTAGAGTTAGAGACTCCAGTTCAAAGAAAAAAGCTTAGATGAGCGGTCTATGTCAAATGAAAACCATCGAAAGTATTAAAGTTCACATCTAGTGTAGGTATATATATACAAGCGTATAATTAAAATGACGAATTCTCACTCAAGTGTCAAGGCAATGCTCTTTTCACGCCATCGGCGGCTCTGGCCTCGTTGTTAGTCCCGTTCAATCTCGGAATTAACCATACTCTTTTCATGCGCTGCCTTACGTGCGGCGATGTTTTGCTGGCTTTTGGCCATGGGGAGCGCAAAGCAAAGTTAAGATCCAGGTTTCCATCACCTCCGCTCCCAACAAACTTCGACGAATGGGCCGAATTCGCGCAGTCATCTGCGAGTCGAACATGCCGATGCTCCTGAAGCTCTGAACGGCACTCTCCGGCATGGCTGCGAGCCAAGCACTTGTCCCCCTTGCCGCCACTCCACCAATCATTATCAGTGGCCTAGCCCACTACGTCGGAGGAGTGGCTTGACTAAGCAAAAACAGCCCCATGGCTTTTTTTCTTTTCCTGTCCTTCTAATTTTTGTGTTACTTTAACTCTTATTTCCTTTTTCTTTTTAATTTCTTTTTTATGTGGTCCTTATCGTGTGCCATATCTGTGCCACGTGTCTTAAAAAAGAAGCCATGAGACATTTTCCAATAGTTAAATTAGACGTGTTTACGAGAAATTTGATCGCATTAATTTCACAAATTTTAGAACTTAATTATTTTTTATAATAATAAATTTTCGAAATTCTAATGCACTTTTTCCATTTTTTCTTCTCTTCACGAATCGGGTTATATACTTGGCAATCTTGTGACATGTGATCAAAAGGGCAATGAGTCAAAGATTCCCATAATAATTCTTGATTTTCTTTGCATCAAACAGAACTCAACCTCTATGGTACGTTGCCCCAAGTTTAGTTTGGGCAGGTATAGGACCTCCTGTATGTAACTAGAGGACACATTTGACCACTTACCCAATATTTGAGACTTCTTTTGTTCTTTCATTCTCCCCGTGGTAATATAATAAATTGTTTGCGCATCTATAGAGTGTTGAAAAGGAAAATCCAACTATTTATCGAACAGATGAAATCAAAAATTAAGAAATGCCCACATGTTATGTTTGAATCTTTTAGCCAGCCATGTATGCATTGGCTTTTATTTTGAAAAAATTATCCAATCATTCCTAAGTCTATTATACAAATGAAAATTCATTCATAAACTTTTCAATTTTATTAATTTAGTCATAAACTTTGCGTGAAATTTTGATTTGGTCATTTTGATCAATTTTCGCTGGAAATTGTTGACTAGAAGTATTGCATCAAAATTTCACATAAATGTTTATAACTAAATTGATAAAATTAAAAAGTATAGGACTGATTGGCATATGCACAATTAGTTTAATATTAATTAGGTGATTTTCCTCTTTAACTTTTTTACTCTGCGCTTAATTGAAATCTTCCTATGTACCCACTTCAACTTTTCTAACCCGAAATACACAAAACTTTTGGAAGATGCTAACTTTGATACGTAGTTATATGTTCACAATTTCTTCAAATTTTAGATGGTATTTTTTATTTAAACGGTAAAACAGAACAGTACTACTTTTGGTTAATCCCAAAAACAAGCCAAAAAGTCCTTTTTTTTGGGCCCGTTGATAACGGATGAAACAAAAGTCCGCATTTGTAGTTCTTTTACTAAAATACTTTTTTCAGATAGAAATAGCTTTTCAGCTGAAAGAATATTTAGTGCCCACATATTTATCATGATGACATACCCACTAGAGCCAAGGCTCCTCACACAAAGAAGGATGATCTGACGGGACGCGACCACGTCATTATTGGGTGACAAACTTGGGTTGCTTCGAGGTTCAATCTAAAGACCGATAGAAATTAGCTAGAGAGGGTAATAAGAGAACCATCTGTCCGCCATTGCAAGACATTCCTTGGGTTTATACTCCGGAGCTGTGTGCCCTCCTCCCTGCGCCACGGAAAAATGGGAAAGAGAAAAGAAGAAAAAACGAAAATAATAAGTCGAGATTATCATTTTTCGAAATAAATATGAGTATAAAAGGGTAAAAAAGAAAACATAATGAAGGGAAGCTGGTCTTACTTTGATTGGTGTGTATGTCAAATCATATTTACTATTCTCCGAATATAGTATAGAGTACCTATCCATACAAATTAAGAAGTTAATGCATATGACATTTGAAGACTCCTTGAGCATGGGCAATGCACGTATGCACATGCAACTGGGAAATCAGATGCAAGAAATTTGACGAAAGAAGAAATGCAAAATGTTTGAAAAATGGCTCAGATGAGCTACAATGAGTTCTTACAAGGTTTCTGAGCAACAAGATGGACATGACTTCTTTATTTTGTGAGAACTTTCTAGTGTTTCGGACTTTCTGTGGTGATGGGTAAATTAAGTGATAACATTAATTCTGGCCAAAAACAAACCACAGTAAGAAATAAGCCCATTGGCGTGGTTCCTTTTAAAACCATGAACTGGGGAAGGCCGTTTCCACATCAAAAGACAAGTCCGGACCCATATAGGCAGTAGTGAGCCTACAGGTGCACCCACAGTCTGGAAAGACAACCTACATCGTCCCGTTTCCGAAAATTGGGAAACGATGAGCTATCAAAGTAGGTATAAGTAGTCTAGAATCAATTATTTGAGGTAAGGGACATTTAGGATGCATAAGCTATTTATTCTAGTCGCTTTCACTTCTCTTAAAAACTCAAAACTGGCTTGAGTGTCGGAGGGTCCCCGAAAATCCACTCCCTGGGAACATTTTTGTTTGTGGTGCGCTGAATGCGCAGAGTGAAGAGACAGTCATATGAGAAATTTGCGTGAGAATAGTTGAGTTGCGGCCCAATCCAAATTTGACTGTTATTGTTAACCTAAGTTATTGTCCTGAGCAGCATAGATAGATCACAAGCTGATCATGATTGTCTCAGTGTAACATTAAAGAAAATACATTATATTTCTATTAGTGTCTAAGGAAAAATATTACTAATAAATTCACTCGACAGTTTATCATTATTCATTTTCCATTAGTAATGTGTAATGGAGATACGAAGTACTTTATCACAGTGGGGGACGGTCAGAGTGAGTTAATTTATGTTTAGAAGTCTAATTAGGATATGGTACAAACTTTTTCAGCTTAAGTATTGTTCTGAACACAAACAAGTGGTGGAACTTAATAAGCAAATGACGTGCACTGTTCACAATGGAATAATAACATTTGTCATCAAGCGGATTGTGAAACTAAACATTCATGACAAGATGATGATTAAGTAAATTGAATTTGATGAAAAAAATTATAGTGATCTTAATGGATAATGATGAAATTATTACCCGGCCACTTGACCTTCAACGAACCAAGGAGACCATGAACCAATTAAAGTAAAGTTGAGTGATCTTATCCAATCCAGTGTACCAACGTATGGGATAGCCAAGTCATGATCACCACTATGACAAGGGTAATGTTGTCAACAAAAGAAAAACCGCTGATTTATGTAAAAAGCAAGTCAAACATTAAAAGGTTGAATGAGGATGAGAAACTTATTCATTTAGCTAATGCAAGTACCTGTAAATTAGGGCACGGAGGGATGTCTTAGAGAGGTATCTATGATATACTACACTATTTAGAACGTCCTTTGTATAAGATAGAGAATAGTTGCATCTTCTCCACTCTGGCTTCGTGCCCTGATTGTCATTATTCGGTAATCAGTATAACTACATAAATGTCGGCGATGCCTGCAAAAGAGAATGTTTCTTCGTACCTCTCGTATGTGAAGGGCTTCTTGGACATTCCTATCATTGGCCCAAATGTAGGAGTACAAGTAGTTATAACTCTGTCAATGGAGATATTCAAATAAGTGAAGCAGCACATAAGCTATTTATTGGAATTCATATGTTCATCGTATATTGTCAGATGTATAGACAAATGTTATACTTTTAGACAATGAATTCATGGATTTTGAGGGTGTTAATTCAGGATGTACCCGACACCATGGCCTAGATTGACGAGGCAATGAAACAACGTCAATGATATTCTCTTCGAGTATACTTCTACTCCATTTTATTCCCGTGTGGTCAGGAGATAGCGCTTTACACTCGGGTTCCAATATTTGAGCCATATTTATCTTCTCAAGACACTAGAAAATTTCACAACGAAACATGTCTTGGTGATTTATTGCATACATACATATTGTGGAATAAAATATGAAAGAGGTTGATGTTATAATGATATCACTTACTATTGACACCATTTCAAGGTCAGTCAGACATGCTCCATTGGTAGGATCTACATTCATGTAATTTCCATTGCAATCCATTTTCGTTGACTTGAAAACATGAATGCACAAGTAAAATCACTAAAGCGTGGATTCATATATAATTAGCATTACTATTATATTATATTCTTTGATAATATAGAGAATTTATCAGAGTTAAGATACACTGTAAATTCACCTCGTAAAGTTCATCTGATACGAGAGCCATCTTATGACTGTATGGAATTCTTTGACTGATGTCCTTTACTTCACAAGTCACCGGATTGCCTAGCACATAACCCTGTTTATAGAACCACAATAATGACACTTTACTTAACACATATGGCGTAGTATCAACAGATATGAAGTTGAAATGTTGAAGAAATAGTAGCATGCATATGAGTTTTAGCCTTGGTGTGAGATACAAGAAGAGCACCCGAAGCCTAACATTTATAAATGTTGTAGAAGATTAATTTACAAAGCAAAATCGACCAGACTTTTACATACTTTGAGATTCATTGGCGGCTCCCGTCCAGCTTCATTTCCTGTACAGAAATGCAAGCAGTGTCTTTTTTATGAAGAGAAAATAACTTCGTGAGAGCAAGAGTGAGACAAATATCAAGTAATTTATTGGAAAATAAAACTGTTTTGAAGGTAAACTTCAGTTACGTACCATCGTATATCTCTTTAACAATGATGGGGACAACAACACCGGAATAAGAATCACCGGTGATGTAAAGCTGATTCGTGAGGAACTTGGGATGAGCCATAAGCCACTACATCAAAAATAATAAAAAAAAAAAAAAAATAAAAAAGGAGCTGTGCTGATCCAGATAATTAGCTATGATAATTGCCTTAGGAGCATCTGCTTATGATGAGGTAACATAGTGTTGGTATTAAATCAAATGGCTACCTTTCTTAAGAACTCATAAGTTTGTGCTGCCGATGAAGTGTCACTAATATTATATGCTGCCCATGTCGTTGCATATGAAAATCCCGTACCGACAGGTGCATCCAAAAATATTATATTGGCTATCTGATATAAGCAAAAGTGACAAGTTATACTCAATAAGTTTAATTCTATAAAACCTATTTGAAAAGAAAGGTAATTCACCTTTGTCCAGGAATAGGGATTTAACTTGAACATTGGTGTGATTTCGCTGGAATTTGAATAATCAAACTGCAAAGGACCTGTGCAGAAAACATGCAAACATCAAGATCATGGGTGAGCCACACCCATTCAAAAGGGTTTTGCTCTTGACCGGTATGTTGGTTTTCAGTCGATAGGGAGTTTTCATCCATTATAAATCTGGCTCCAACCAAAGTATCTAGAAATTTTTTTTCCAATTTACCTTAAATGTCACAACGTCGGAGAATAACTAAAATCATGTTGCCTAGATAACATCACATTAGAGCCACAAGAAAAGGGCGGCACTAGCATAAATATAGTAAAGTGGTATCACTTGTGGCGACATTTGGTCTAAATTGAAAAAGTAGCTTTCTTAGAGTTAGAGACTATAGCTCAAAGAAAAAAGCTTGGATGAGCAGTCTATTTCAAATGAAGACCGTTGAAAGTATTAAAGTTCACATCTAGTGTGTGTGTGTATATACACACACGAGCGTATAATTAAAATGACGAATTCTCGTTCAAGTGTCAGGGACAAGGCTCTTTTCTTGGTGACAATTGCCTTTGTATGATGAATGCACTTAAGACAATGCCTATATGTGATGATGTTGAAGATTCATTTTCCAAATTCATGACAGTTCATGTTAAAGTAGGAAAAAGTGGAAATGCAACCATAACGAGTCTAGAGAAATTATTGTTTCCACCCATAACATGTGGACCTATCTATTATGGGCCGTTAAATTATTTGGGTCTCATGTGTGGCTCATTTCATCATATGGTAGATATGAATCTCAGTTCACGCGAAGTGCTAGATCATACGGGTCCCAAGAGAGCTCATATCATTCATCAGTGCTTCAGTAGATGTGAGTGAAGCTCACAGGATTGAGATTCACGTACTATTTTATAATGAGACATGCCTCGTTACAAAGAAAATCAAAGTGTGCAGTGTCTTGGGGCCTACCCGAGTTAAGTCAAAGTATATATTGACATATATATTGGTGCAACATGAGTAAAGACTAGAGCTGGAGTAAGGATCCAAGAAATTATGTGAGTGGGACATTTTGGACCACTGAAAATAGCAAGTGCTACGAAATGCGGTCGTCCTTATCTAGTTATCTCAACCACCAACGGAAGTTCCACGGTATGGTCACCAATATCCTCCTCAAATTACAAAAATCTTCCTGCTAGCATCTTATATACTTGTCAAACCAGATTTAAACTTTTTTTCTTTTTATTTTGAAAGGGATACAGGACCCCCTGGTAAGTGCTGGAGTGGAAAGAGGACCTTTCAGTAAGTGATAATGCTAGCCAATTTTCTGAAGCGCAACTACTTTTTTGTTGCAACTATCGCTAGTACAATATAATTAATGGAATGATGCCTACTGTTATCGATGAAGGACTTGTATGCTTAGTTGCATAATCTTCTACTTTTGTCCATGAGGAATTTAATTGGAGGCCTTTTTTGGGCAGGTTTGAGATTATAAATGCTTATAGAAGAATGTCCATCGTTAAACATCACTGTTCAATTCAGTCCCATATAAACATTCATACTTCCCATATAGGGGTTTTGCTAGAAAATCCTTGCTAAAAGATAGAGATAAGACAATGAGACTCTTACTATTTAACATTTGACTCTTTTGGGGATTTTCTCTCATTGGATATCAAATGAGATATCTTGTGTTCTTTTCATTTAAATAGATAGATATACATTTTATGTGTATGTAATGTCATGAAAAGTTGCTACGAGCTCTCGTTCGGTTCAATTAGCATGTGTATTACACTGACTCATCTGAAAGGAAAAGGAGCCACAAAAAACAGAACAATGCTTGCGCCGTGATCTTTCGCAGATTGGAGTTTAAAGGGAGCTCAATGAGTGACTATCTAAAATATTTTTATCTAGTAAAATCTAATAACCTTCCGAAAAAGAGAGATAGAAAAGAAGAAGGCTACTAAAAGCTCCGTGTCACCAAATAATAATAATATCATGAGGAAGAAGAAAAATGACAATGACGTCGACGCTGAGTGAAGGAATTGAAAAGAGAGACTGCACCTATTTCGAAGAGGAGGCCGGATAAAGCGGAGCAACCCGGACCGCCAGTGAGCCAAAGCAACAAAGGGTCGTCCTTGGGGCTCCTCTCGGACTCCATGAAATAGTAAAATAGCTGCACTTCCTCTGACTCTCCTACCCCTACGTATCTGCACCGTTTTTGTTTCACCGCCATTCAACCAAACATTAAGAGGAAAACACTCATATGCAGAAAAGAAAGAGCGAATCAAGTCTTTTGCTACATTGAAGTTGCTCATAAACATGTAATGCGAGCTCACCCAGTTTCGAGTTTGAAGGGAAGATCTCCGGGGAAGCCCGGGAGGCTCTGGATGATGGCTGATCGTGATCGTCCACCGTTGGAGATCAGCAGCAGCAATGGGAATAGGAGATGCAACATCCTTGCCTCGTCCAACCAAGACAAATGGAAGAAAAAAAGAGAATAGGCAAATTTCGTAAGATTCCTCCTTCCAATGTGTGGATTTTTAGGGTTTATATAGGCTTCTCGGCTTTGTTAACCGTGCATTCCCTGGTCAAAGTAATTCTCACCATGATCTTTTAACACGCGCGTTTACACTCTTTTTTTTTTTGCTGGTCCCACTCTAACTTTCAATTTATCCTCAAATTTTTGTCCCATCTCTTTACAAGCGTGAGAGTCAAAAAACCTAATGCTAAATGTCCCCACCCCAACCCTATTGAGAAGATGGGGATTCGAATCTCCCACTTCCTTCTTCCCATGTGAGAAGGATATCTAATGGGGTGATGTACGGACCCTAAAGTGCCAAAACTTGACATGTGAGACACTTAAGTGCCAAAAGTTATAAAATGTATACTTAAATGCCAAAATTAGAGCAAAAATGATCAGTTAAGTATTAAAGGCAAAAATTCCTACCAAATTGCCACGTGTCCATTTTCCGGCGATTTCATTTGCCAACGGAGCATTTTTTTTTAAAATAAAAAATCCACTGGGATATTTTAACAAAAAAAATTGTCCAAATCAGATTAAAAAAAATTTTAAAATCGATTTTATGTATATAAAAAAAAAGAGAGGAAGGGGATCCGGTGAGGGCTGTGCAGTGCTAGTGTCCGGCGACTTGGCCAACCCTCACCCACTATCGTTGGCCCTTCCGGGTGATGGTGGGGCGGCGAGGGCTGCACAGCCCTCGCCGGATCCCCTTCCTCTCTTTTTTTTTTTTTTTTTTTTTTAAATTGATCAATTTTATAATAATATGTTTTTAAATTTTTTAATATATATTTAATTAATAATTTTTAAAATCCACGTTAGCTCAAAATGACGTCGTTTTGGCTAATTTTTCGCTGACTCAGTTTCTGGTGAGCCACGTAAGCAATTTATATTATTAAAATAAGTTACGTCGGATTTCCGATAGCTTTTGCCGGAGTTGGCACTTAAGTGATCCAATTTTCAAAAAAAGTGACACTTAAGTGTATCTTTTATAACTTTTGGCATTTAAGTGTTCCCTCATGCCAAGTTTTAGCACTTGAGCTATATTTATCTGCCAATGGGGAAAACCCTTGTGGAAGCATAACTACTGGCCTATCAATTATTTACAAGATATTGCGATGGATTGGAATTAGGTACTCAAATATGTACGCCATATCTTCAAAGATGGGAGTATGCTAGGAATGAAAGGCTTGATTTACAATATTGATTCATAAAGTGATGTGATAAATTCTAATTTGATGTTTTATGGACTACTTTTTTTGGGTTAAATATATTTATTTTATTTCTCAGTTTAGGTAAAGGTTCGAAACGACGACATACAAGCTTAAGAACTTAGCATCTCCAAAAGACGTGGGGGAGAAACGACCTAATTAGTAGGTAGGCTTTTCTTTGTACGGGCTTTAGTGACTCAATCTACTATACTATTACTTTCTCTTTGATAATGGGCCAGCGTTAAGAGTTTAAAACATTAGGCTTGGGTTTGAGCTTGAATGATACGGGCATTGGCTTTCCATCTAATTTGATCTGTGGATGTGTGTATCATCTCCACCAGATCAGCTTTGTTGGACTCCCAGTGCAGACGCTCTCCTCTCTTGTCTTCGAAGTAGGTTAAGGTTTGGCAGATTGCTTCAGCCTCCTCTTGAATCACCAATGACACTCGCACGGATCAAGCAAAACCATCTACCAAAACTTCGTTGCTATCTCTACATATACAGGTGATTGACCCTCCCCTATTTCGGGAATGAACGACCCATCGACGTTGATTTTGAGCACTCTAGGAGGTGGTGGATTCCAGATCTGAGGTGAGTTCTTCTGTGATGTGCTTGTTCCTTTTGAGTTTGGTTTCCATCGGCTGAAGTTTTTCACTGTTGCCATGGCTGAGGTGATAATCTGGTTGGGGTGCATTTGTTTAAATCTAAAAATCCATTTGTTCCGAGCTTTCCAAATTTGCCATAGTAGCATCGCAAGAATTCAAAGGAAATAGAGTTGTCTTTGAAATTCCCAAGCCATTCTTCTATGCGTGTGATTGAATATATGTTTACCTGTATGTTAATTTTTGAGTGTTGCCAAATTTTGTTGGTCTAGAGGCATAGCAGAAACATATGCTCCTTGGATTATGGGTGTTGCTCACATATGGCACAAGTGTTGATAGGTATTATAGTTCTCTAAGCTAGGTTATCCTCTAGGTAATGCATTTTGGGCCACCTGCCATAGGAAAAACTTAATTTTTGGCTCGATATTTGCTTGCCAAATTTGGTTCCAGAGAGCCCTATGTGTTTGATACGACGATGATGCACTATTTGTTGATATTGTCTTGAATTCCACAAATTCGATTGATTGGAAATTCGAAATTAAAAAGTCTATTGGGAAATCTAGGAAGGCTTGAAGATTGCAGACTATTTGTTTTTTAATATATTTCCTAGATTTGGACCTATCTATAAGAGGTATTCATGGGAAATAGTCTCGATTCAATGTAATTGTAATATATTATGATATATTTAATATATAGGGGATAATCACTGAATATAATATTAGTAAGTTTCAAATTAGGTAATATCTTTAGGGTGTAATTCTTTTCCTATTTGGATTAGGAAAGTGGGGATATGATGATCTATATATATCAGCATTGTACATTGTACTTGGTGAAGCGTTTAATAAGAAATCGTCTCTCTCTCCTATGGACGTAGGCGGATTTTCGCCGAACCACGTAAATCTCCGTGTTCTTGATTATTCTTGTTTCTTTTCTCATCTAGTTAGGGTGTTCTTCCGCACAACACTATTTGATGGCTGTTTGTTCTGTTTTGCCCTGCAATAGTTATAGGCACTTTTTATTGTGAATTGCCTTGTTTTTGTTTGTATCCAAATTAGTTTGTCCGCTGGAAATTGCACATTAATTGGAGTGGCTAGTATGTCTTGAGTAGTTTGAGGGTTGAAAAGCTCCTTCACCATCTGTGCATTCCATTTTGCTTCCCCCTAACCATAAGTTCACAAACTCAAATGGGATCCCCTTTGTTTGCAAGACCCCCAATTAATCCTCTTGGCAACCGTTTATCTTCTCGTATGTTTATTTTTTCCCTATGGATCTTCTTGTATAGTTCTTTGAAGTACATCATTGTCATATTTTTAGCTGATTTGAGCTTCTAATCCATTGTTCATGCTCATTTTTCAACATTGTAATTCGGTTGCTCTACCTTCTCTGCACTGTAGTTGCATGAAAATACTTTGAATTTTGGTCCCCCTATTTCCATCCATTTGATTATGGATCACATTCCCCAATAAATCTCTTCTCGCCTCCAAAATCAAATTTCCATTTTCAGTCGGAACCATCTAAGTTTTGATTGTTTGTGATGTCTTGGATCGCCTTTTTCAACATAGAAATCTGTTTTGCAGCATTTGAATATCTTTTCTTACTCCATTCCTCCAATTTTTCAACCACCTTTTTTAGCCTAATTGACAAATGTACTGGCGCTCCTTTAAAAGAATTCCAAGTTTTTGTCACCACCTGACCATATTCTTCATTTTTTGTCCATTAGATTTCAAACTTGAATTCCTTCTTACATTTTCTATATTCAGGGAATACATTTAATAGTATCGGGCTATGATCCAATCCAACAGTAGGTAAAGCAATGGCTTATGCATTTGGGTAAGTAATCCTCCAGTCCATGTTACTTAAGGCTTTGCCCAACTTCTCTTTTATCAAGTTTTCCCCTACTTTGTTATTGGCCCACGTGTATGCACATCCTTTACTCTCCAAAATCCATTAAGGCACAAGCATCCAAATTTTTTTGAAATGCTTTCCTTCTATAGAGTTTAGATTGTTTTTTCCCCACTTTCTCCTAGTGATATAATATTTCATTAAAATCTCCAACACACAACCAAGGGTCTTGGTTTAGTCTACTAATTTGCTGGATTCTTTCCCATAATCTTAATCGTTCTCAAAATTCATTTGGGGCATGAACAAAAGTGATACGCGTTTATTTTCTATATTCTGTCATAACATAGAGAACGTCTACAAAATGTGCTAAGCTAGATTCAATAGAGATGGTTACCTATTCATTCCACAGTAGTGCTAATCCCCCGCCAAGCCATTTGGGTTAATGGTAAAACATTCTTTGAATTTTAGCCTTCATTGCATTTGTTTGATAGCCTCTTCCTGGTTTTTTGTTTCCATTAAGAATAGAAGAGTGGGCTTTTCTTGAGCCATAAGTGCTCGTAAGGCTTGAATTGTCAGAGGGGAGCCCAACCCTTGACAATTCCAGCATATTAGCTTCATGTGTCTCTTGGTGGCTTGTTAGGATTAGCCACCAAAGCCTATGCTTTCACTTCCTCAATCGAATGGACTAGAGTATCCAATAATTGTGACTCGTCAAGATCCTCTTTTCTAGTTTGCTGAATCTCATAGGGAGAATATCTTTTCTATTTCTTTATGGCATGTGCCTTGGTTCCTCTACATTATTTCAAAAGTTCATTTGTATAAGAGTCCTGTTTTATCCCTTGTTCACTTGATTTTGTGGAGACCATACTCAGCTGTTCATGATTAGCTTCCTCTCAAGTCATCTCCTCCATCCTGACTGCCTTGCCTTTTTTAGCTTTTCTTTTGGTAGTTTCCATTTCTAAATTTCCCTTGTACACCACCAATTGTCTTGGATTTTCTGATGTCTTAGGCATTTCCACTTCTTCAAGTAGCTCTTCTTTCTTTTTCCCATAAAAAATCTCACAACAAGGACTGAATTCGTTTGCCTATGCTTTTAACCATGAACCATATTCTTCATCTTTTGTCCAGTAGATTTCAAACTGAATTCCTTCTTATGTTTTCTATATTCAGGGAATACATTCAATAATATTGGGCTATGATCTGATCTAATAGCAGGTAAAGCAACGGCTTCTATATTTGGGTAAGTAATCCTCCAGTCCATGTTACTTAAGGCTTTGTCCAGCCTCTCTTTTATTAAATTTTCCCCCACTTTGTTATTGGCTCATGTGTATGCACATCCTTTACTCTCCAAATTCTAATTTGACGTTTTATGGGCTACTTGGGAAATCCGTTGGTGGACGAAATAAAGAAATCCCGATGGTGACTTCTTAGAGAGAATGTATTAGAAAATCCTTTTGACTAAGGGTTCTTCACCAACGAACCTTTCCCATTCCCTCTCCCTCGCTTGCTTTGAGGACCCCAATTTCCGGTTGGAAGCAGAGTTGGGATTCCTCACCAAAATTTTCAACTTGGATAGAATTTTGCCCCAAATTTCATAAATTGAATCAGGGTTCTTCAGATAAATCTTGAAACGATTTCATTTAACTTCCCCTTTGCTGATTTCATCTTGCTGGCGAGCCATGTTGGACATTATATAATAAATTAATGTAATGTGATGACACTCAAGTGAACCAATTTTAAAAGAATATGGTACTTAAGTGAGCGCTGTACAAAAGTTACGACAGTTAATATTTTCAGCCCTTACTACTTATATTGGTGATTGCTATACCTACTCTATTTATTGCCTTGGCTGTCAAGATATCCAGTTCTCTTGGGCATTCTCCATTACAGAAATCTACTTCATTCAATCAATTTATTTTGACGGTTATGTTAGCTAATAAATGTGTTGGCCTGCCATTGAACTATACAGGAACGACCAGGGGTCCGAAGATAAGGTCCCCCATCATCGGGATATTCAATAGATGAACCGCTAGTGCTTCTCAAAATTTGATAGAAGATAATGCCGAGGCTTTATTATCACCATGCTATTCTTTTTTTCGAGACTTTATCAACTCGCAAGTCAAAACTGCTTCTAGTCATTCAACGACCGCCATCGCTTCATGGCCGAGTATGTCGTGGTATCTCCGTATATGGCACCAAGAAAGGCCGTTCGGTCATCATATGTAATGGCCTAAAAGAAAAAAAGGAAAAAGAAAAGAAAAGAAAAGAAAAGATTTATCATGGGAAGATGATCAAGTTATCTGTCGGAATGGGCCAACCGGCAATTCCAGCTTGTTTCTGCTACCCATAGTTATGGTACTTATAATTTTTTTTTTCAAAATGGCCATAATTCATTCGACCCGAGAAATGTGGCGAAAGTAAATGAAATGAATGAGAATAACCTAATTTCAAAGACGAGACCAGAGGACAAAAGAAGGAAAGCTAACAAGGACTGACAATGAGCCAATGCTCAACAAGGATTGTACCGACACAATGTGGAGCAGAAGAAAAGCAAAGAAAGCATGGGAGCCATTATCTTCTCTTGCTACCCATGCATGGAACCGGTCCATCATGTTTGGCGCACCCCAATCGCTGAATTAGATGATATGAAATTCATGTGAGATTCAATTGACTTAATTATTGATTGTGATTTAGTCGATCATCACCGATCATGTCTGAGTAATAAGTAGACAAGAAAAGCGAACCTTCCTAATTGCTTGAATTCTATTGCTATTCGTTAGCCGTTACTTTTTTACTGTGCAACACTGGTCAACACCCTAAATTTCGCTCTCGCTCCTATTTTTAATCCTCCTGATTGCATGAAATAACCCAAAAAAGGAGCTTTTTTTTTTTTTTTTTTGGGTTTCTGCATCCATTCGGTGTCCATCTTCTTCATTTCATTCATTGGGATTCATGCCCATTCTTGATTCATATGATAAGACCATTGGTCCGGGAATAAATCATTAGTATATATGTGCATGGGAAATGCCATTAGAAGTGTCAAAAATTATTTACTATGCTCACTTTAGTGCCAAAAAATCTCACTGGCTCATTTACGTGTCAAATAAGAGAAAAAATAATTATTTAAGTGTCTCAGGCAAGAAATTTCGATTAAAGAAATTACATGACTTTTAAAATTCTAAGGTCGCATTTTTTTGACATTGAAATGATTTCTTTTTCATTGAGATTGACACTAAAAGTAATGACTAGCACTGAAGCGATCATTTTTTTAGCAACTACTAATACTAAAATGATCACTTTTTAACCTATTATATGATGTTATTTAGAGGTTATATGCTGATTGGGCACGCTAGTGAGCCATTTATGATTGAGAAATTAATAAAATATAGTCACGTCAAATTTCCAATAACCTAGATTGGAGTTGGCACTAGCATTGGCACTTAAATTATCCAGAAAAAAAAATTGGCATTAAAATGAGTGTCGTACACAATTTTTGACATTTCTAGTAACATATCGTTGACCAAATTAACCCTCATCGGAGAGTCGCTCCCTACTTCTCAAAAAAATGTAATAGAAACAAATACACAAATGGTCAATGCAATGTCGTTTATAACATGCAACATCATCCCTGAACATTTTTTTTATTTTTCCCTCACCTTCGTGAATGGACGCTTCAAGAAAAAGTGACATCTCTCTCTCTCTCTCTGTTCATCGCCATACTCAGCTACTTCACTTGAACATTCTCCGAATTTTCTTCACCTTTCCGTCCAATTTCAAGCACTCCATCGGCGATCCTAGTTAACTAAGGCGTCCTCCAACACCCGAAGAAACATTGGCAATTATACTCAGTTCGAATCATTCCTACGTACTCACTTTAACTTTCTTAACCCAAAATACACGAAATATCACAAGATGCTAATTTTGATACACAGTTTCGCATATATAATTTTTTCACATTCAAATTTTCGATATTATTTTTGAGTTCGACGATACGACAAAAAAAGTAATACTTTTGCTTAATCCCAAAACAACAAGTCAGTAAGTTTTTTTTTTTTTTCAATCGATGACGGACGAAATAAGATGTATATATAATTCGTTTATTAAGATAGCTTTTTCATATGGAAATAGCTTTTCTGCTGCAAGAATATTTAGTGCCCTCATTTTTATCATGATGACTCACTAGCCAGAGCCAAAGCTCCTCACACAAAGAAGGATGATCTGACGGGACTCGACCACATTGGTATTGGGTGACAAACTTGGGTTCCTTCGAGTATCTACCCAAAGAACAAAGGAAATGAGCTAGAGAGGAGGAAGCGCTCCCCAGATTGGCGAGTTCGTGCTTGCCTAAGCCCAAGGCCCGCGATCGGCCGAGGAAATGCTTGGTCTCGGGTGAAAGAAAGGGCACGCAAAATGTTTTCCTTTTTTTAAAAGTGAAAAGCATTTTCCCTACCTTTGAAAGTGTTTCTTCCGTTGACGGAAAACTTTTTCTTTGATTAATTTATTTTCAGTAAATGCCGAATGTTAGAAAATTCAGAAAATATTTTTTTGAAAGTTGTTTTTCATGGTACAAATAGCCAACAGGCGTTTGAGCAGGTTTAAAAGTATAAATGCTTATAAAAGGAATGCCCATCACTGAATGTCATTGTTCAATTCAGTCGCATATAAACATATATACCTCCCATATAAGAGAGATAGGGATAAATTAATGAGACTCTTATTATTTAACATTTGACAATTTTGGGGATTTTCTCTCGGTAGATATCATATGAGACATTTTGTGTTCTTTTCCTTTAAATACATGAAATTTTAGAAGATGCTAATTTTGATATGCAGTTTCACATATGTAATTTTTTCACATTCAAATTTCAGATATTATTTTCGACTTCGACATAAAACAAAAAAGTACTACTTTTTCTTGATCCCAAACCAACAAGCCGATAAGTTTTTATTTTTCGATTAATGACCGATGAAATAAAATTCCTTATACGTAATTCTTTTATTGAAGTACTTTTTTCAGATGGAAATAGCTTTTCTGCAACAAGAATATTTAGTGCCCTTATTTTTATCATGATGATTCACCCACCAGAGCCAAAGCTCCTCACGCAGAGAAGGATGATCTGACGGGACTCGACCACATTGTTATTGGGTGACAAACGTGGGTTGCTTTGGGTAGCTACTCGACGACCAACGCAAATGAGCTAGAGAGGGTAATAAGAGAACCATCTATCCACCATTGCAAAACATTCTTTGGGTTTATACTCCGGAGCTGTGTGCCCCCCTCCCTGCACCACGGTAAGATGGGAAAGAGAACAAAGAAAAAAACGACCATAATAAGTTGAAATAATCATTTTTTTTAAACAAATAAGAGTGTAAAAGGGTAAAAAAGAAAACATGACGAAGGAGAGTTGGTCTTACCTTGATTGTTGTATATGTCAAATCGTATTTACTATTCTCCGAATATAATATAGAGTACCTGTCCGTACAGATTAAGAAGAAGTTAATATATATGATATATGATGACTCTTGAAGCACAGATGATGCATGTGTTTGATTTGAAAGAAGAAAAGCAAAATGTTCAAAAAATGGCTAAAAAAAAATTGAGTTTTTACTCAAAATGAAATAGCAGGCCTGGTATCTTACACTGAATGAGATCATTTGTGATAAGTTCATTTTTGTAACTCGAATTGACCCGATGGAGGCTTCCGAGCAACAAGATGGACCACGGCTTCTTTATTTTGTTAGGACTTTCTAGTGTTTCGGACTTTCGGTGGTGACAGGTAAATTAAGTGAAAACATCAATCTAGGCCGAAAACCGACCCCGGTAAGAAATAAGCCCATTGGCGTGGTTCCTTTAAAACCATGAACTGGGGAAGGCCGTTTCTACAATAAAAGACAAGTCCGGACCAATATAGGCGGCAAGCCTACAGGTGCACCCACATTCCAGAAAGACAACCCACGTCCTCACATTTCCGAAAATTGGGAAACTCCGGGCTATCAAAGAAATTATAGCTAGTCTAAAATCAATTACTCGAGGTAAGGGACATTTAATATACATAAGCCATTTACTCTTATCAATTTCACTTCTCTTAAAAACTCAAAACTGACTTGCGTGTTGGAGGGTCCCCAATAATCCACTCCCTGGGAACATTTTTGTTTGTGTTGCGCAGAGTGCGCAGAGTGCGCAGAGTTAACAGCTAGTTGTATGAAAAGTTTGCGTGAGAATAGTTGAGTTGCGGGCCAAACCAAATTTGATTGTTATTGTTATTGTAAGATTTAGTGGGATCACTGCCAATTTTTTTAAACGCTTAAACTATTAGAAAGAGGTGTGATTTATTATTTAAATATTTTAACATTCTCCCTTATGCTTATTTTGGTCTCTCTCTTTTTTCGCCTAGTACTAAATGTGGAAATATTTCATTGGGAGGCAAATATGGTCTGAAAAGATTTGAAAATGATACCAAGTTGGATTTTGTAAGACTACTGCCAACTATTGTAAAAACTTAAGCTTTTAGATAAAGTCGTGCTCTATTATTTAGATCTTTTAACAATTAGCCTAAGTTATTATCTTGAGCAGCATAGATAGACCATAAGCTGATACTGATTGTCCGAGTGTATCATTATAGAAAATATGTTCTATTTCTACTAGTGTCTAAGGAAAAATATTACTAATAAATTCACTCGACAATTTATCATTATTCATTTTTCCATTACTAATGTGTGATGGATAAATAAAATACTTTATCACAGTGGGAGACAACTAGAGTGAGTTAATTTATGTTTAGAAGTCTAATTAGGATTTGGTACAAACTTTTTCAGCTTAAGTATGGTTCTGAACACAAACAAGTGATGGAACTTAATAAGCAAATTTTTTGTTGGCACATAGTTGATCGAGACGTGCAATATTCGCAATGGAATAATAACATTCATCATCAAGTGAATTATGAAGCTAAATATTCATAACAAAATGATGATCAAGTAAATTGAATTCAATGAAAAAAATTATAGTGATCTTAATAGATTATGATGAAATTATTACCCGGCCACTTGACCTTCAATGAACCAAGGCGACCATGAACCAAGTAAAGTTAAGTTGAGTGATCTTATCCAATACAGTGTACCAATGTATGGGAGAGCCAAGTCATGATCGCCACTATAACAAGAGTAATTTTTGTCAACAAAAGAAAAAATCGCTAATATATGTAAAAAGCATGTCGAACATAAAAAGGTTGAACAAGGATGAGAAACTAATTCATCTAGCTGATGCAGTACCTGTAAATTAGGGCACGGAGGGATGTCTTAGAGAGATATCTATGATATACTACACTATTTGGAATATCCTTTGTATAAGATAGAGAGTAGTTGCATCTATCCCACTCTGGCTTCGTGCCCTAGTCATCATCACAGAATCAACATGAGCATGTATATAGATGTCGGTGATGGCCACAAAGAGAATGTCTCTACATACCTCTCGTATGTGAAGAGCTTCCCGGACATTCCTATCATTGGCCCAAATGTAAGAGTACAAGTAGTTATAACTCTGTTGAGACAAAAATTCAAATAAGTAAAACTATCGGATCGGCCTTAATAAAAATCCATATCTTCATTGTATATTGTCTTGAACATTATAGATAGATGCTTTACTTTTAGGAACCAAATTCATGGATTTTGACGGAATTAATTTAGGATGTACCCGACACCATGGCCTGGATTGTTGAGGCACCGAAATGACATCCATGATATTTTCTTCAAGTATACTTCTGTTCCATTTTAGCCTCGTGTGGTTAGGAGATATGAGATTACACTTGGGTTCCAATATGTGACCCAAATATATCTTCTCAAGGCACTAGAAAAAATTCAAAAAGAAACATATCTCGGTGATATATCGCATACATACATACTACGTGAAAAAATATGAGAGATGTGGATGTTATAACAATGTCACTTACTATTGATACCATTTCAAGGTCAGTTAGACAAGCTCCGTTGGTGGGATCTACATTCACGTAATCTTCGTTGCAATCTATTTTCGTTGACTTGAAAACATGTATACAAAAGATAAATCACAAAAACGTTGATTCATATGCAATTATTATTACTAATATTTTATATTAATTTATAATATAGAGATCTTATCAAAGTTAAAACATATTGTAAATTCACCTCATAAAGTTCATCTGATATAAGAGCCGTTTTGTAACCGTACGGAATTCTTTGACTGATGTCCTCTACTTCACAAGTGACCGGATTGCCTAGCACGTAGCCCTATCCATATAACCAGAATAAACATGCTTTACTCAACATATGTTGCCTGGTACTAACCTAAATGAAGTGGAAATGGTAACATAAATATGGGTCCTAACGTTTGTGAGATATGAGAAAAGCACACGAAGCCTCGACGTAATTTAATATCATAAAACATTATTACATAAAAAGAATCTGCGACATTATTACATACTTTCAGATTCATTGGCGGCTCGCGTCCAGCTTCATTTCCTATACAGAAAAGCAAACGGATTTTTTAAATTTTATAATTATGGAAAGAAAATAGCTTCTTAAGAGGTAGAGTAACACATAATATGCGGGTAAACTCAATTACGCATGCCGACCCAATAAAAAAAAATCGATTACGCACCATCATATACTTCTTTAACGATGATGGGGACAATAACACCAGAATAAGAATCACCAGCGATGTACAGTGGATTTGTGAGGAATTTGGGATGAGCCATAATCCACTGCATCAACAACAAAAAAGCAAAGAAAAAAATTAAGGAACTATACTGTCCAAGGTAATTAGCTATGATAATTGCCTTAGGGGCATTTGATTATTTTGAGGTGACATACAATTGGTTTTAATACAAATGGTTTACCTTTCTTAAGAACTCATACGCTTGTGCTGCCGAGGATGTGTCGCTATTGTCATATGCTGTCCATGTCGTTGCATATGAAAATCCTGTACCCACGGGTGCATCCAAAAATATAATGTTGGCTATCTGTTGTAGAAAAAGAGACAACTTAAGTAACAACTTTTGATCTTTTTAAGTCAAATATATTAATCTTTGCCAAATATAAAGGTATTTCACCTTTGTCCAAGAGTAAGGATTCAACTTCAATACTGGTTTGTTTCCGCTGGAATTTGAATAATCAAACTGCAATGGACCTGCGCGAAAACATATAAACATCGAGACTGGCAAACTATTTATTGACACGTGTAGGTGCAACATGAATGAAGACCGGGGTTGGAGTAAGGATCGCATCGCGAAATTATCATATGAGTGAACTGAAAGTGACAAATGGTGCGAAACATGACAATTAATATTTAGTTAATTCAAATCGGCTGAACAATGGAAAGAATAGTAGTTTTTGTCAATAAAAGAGGGGATTTGGGTTAAGCTTGGTCGTTATCTTCCACGAAGGCGGAATTGAGAAGCAACATCATAACACCCATCCAACGTTCTTATCTAGTCATTTTTGTGTTCTCCTTACCCAAAAAAAATTCTACGCTTTGGTCGCCAAGTATCCTCTACAAATTACAAAAATCGAAAAAATTACCAAAACAGTTGTAAATTTATTGCAATTTTTCCAATTCAGTTCTAAACCTTTTTTTTTGCTAATTTAATCTTAAATATTTTACAATCATAACAATTCAATCTATCTGGTCAAATATGGTCGGTCATGCGGCAAACATTGACGTGGCAATTTTTTATTATTTTTAGAATTTTTAATATTTTAATTTTACTTTTTTTCCTTTTCCCTTATTCCCCTTCCTCCGGTTGATTGCCATCGGCCACTAGCTAGGGCGAGCCTCACCCAGCGACGGCGAGGCCACCATCGCCATGGTGAGGTCGAACCTCGCCATGGTTGGGCGAGGCCCCGCCAGATCTAGCAAGGCTCGGCCTCACGTAGCCATAGCGAGAGTCGACCTCGCTAGTGGCCGGCGAGGCTTGCCTTCACCATGGCTACGCAAGGCCGAGCCTTACCAGATCTGGCGAGGTGTCACCTAGCCATGGCGACAGCGACCTCGTCGTCGCTGGGCGAGCCTCGCCCTCGCTAGGGGCAGGCGGGGTGAGCCTCGCCATTGGCTGGCGAGGTCGCCTCTGGCACCGGCTAGAGGAAGAGGAAGATAGGATAAAGGAAAAAATCAAAAATAAAAAATTGTAATTGGTTTAAAACTATTTTTATAATCCTCCCCACAAAAATCTTCCCACTGTTGTATTTCTCAAATCAAATTTCATCGTTTATTTTTAAAGGGAGAGACTTAGCGTACACGCACACAAAGATGACAAAAATGTCAATTTTGTACATGCTAGATTGAAATAGGACCCTTTCGTAAGCGGTCTTCCTTGTCTTTTCTGGACTGCAACTATTCTTTTGGTGCAGCTAGTGATAGTCAATGTAATAGTGTCTGAACATTATCCATAAAGAATGAATCATATGCTTAGGCTCTATTTGTTTTGCATAAAATAAATGAATTAATTTTTTTTTCAAAAAACAATGAACAGATAATTTTTTCATCGTCAAAAAATGTTTAGACTTAAATTTTTTGTTGATAATAACAATATTTTTCAGTGACTAATTATTTATAACAATACGGGTTATCATTTTTAGAAAAATATTTTCTAAATTATTTATTTTTCACGAGATAAATGGAGTCAGTTTTGAAATGTTCTACTATTATCTCTAAAGAATTTAATTATAGGCCTTTGAGCAGGTTTGAGATCATAAAACTTTAATAAAAGGAATGTCTATCATTGAACGTCAGGTTTGACAACAACCCCGGAAAATGATAGGTAACTTCTTTAGGGGATTTCTAGAAGTCGGATAAGTATCATGTGTTCTTTTCAAAAGAGAGGAAAAAGAGCGCTACCAAAAGCTTATTAATAACGCAGGTACGAAGAAAAAGAAGATGACCTTGACAACGACCGCGATTAGTAAAGGAATTAAAGAGAGAGCGTACCTATTTCGAAGAGAAGGCCAGACAAAGCGGAGCAACCGGGACCGCCGGTGAGCCAAAGCAACAAAGGGTCGTCCTTAGGGCTCCTCTCGGACTCGATGAAGTAGTAAAATAGCTGCACTTCTTCCAACTCTCCTACCCCTACATATCTGCACCATTTTTGTGGCACCGTCATGCAAACAAACATCAAGAAGAAGACACTCATATCTATTAACTCTTGAACATAAAAGAAAAGAGATATCAAGTCAAGTCATTCGCTAAATTGTAGTTGCTCATAATCAGAGAATACAAGCTGACCCAGTTTCGAGTTTGAAGGGAAGATCTCCGGGGAAACCCGGTAGGCTCTCGATGATGGCTGATTGTGATTGTTCAAAGTTGGAGATCAACAGCAGCCATGGAAGTAGGAGATGCAACATCCTTGGCTCGTCCAACCAAGAAAAATGGAAAAGAAGAGAGGCAAATTGGCATACGATTCCTCCTTGCTCTGCGTGGATTTCCAGGCTTTATCTAGGCTTCGCGGCTTGGTGTCCATCCACCGGTCAAAAGAATAATTCTCAACATGGTCTTACGCGAGCGTTTAGACTTATATGAGCAATAACGACGTAGGGATGTGGACGCACTACCACTCGTCTATCAACTCTTTTTTGGGTCAATAATCATCTATCAAATTGATTGCCAGATAATGTGATGGATTGGAACAAGCTACTCAAATATGTACGCCATATATTCAAAGAAAGCGAACGTGCTGAATATAGAAAGATTGATTTACGAATTGATGTTGGAAATTTCCTATAATGGACTTACATTAATTAATTAATTTTTTATTTTAAATAATCGGGTTAATGGATATTCCAATATATGTTAAACCCTTAAGTGATTTTAATGAATTGTGTTATAGCATCTATTAATAACGGACCTAATTGAGCAGCAAAGTGTAGGCAATTGTGTTTAATTGAAGTTCATAATGGAAGGAGCCCAGTTTAGACGCTATTGATTAGAGTTTAATAGGTCTCCTCTCTAGCCTATAAAAGGGTAGGTTATACCTATCAATCGCTGAATCCCATTAAAATTGCTATATTGAAATAGGTCATAGAGAAGAAGATCTAGCATTCCAATAGATCACTGGTTACAGTCAATCTGATATATTTTCTTTGAGTGAAGTTATGGCTCAAACATGTACATTTTAATTCCGTTGTACATATAAGTTTTGGTGTTTTATAGTCATATATAGATCGAACTCGTTCTTGATTTATTGATTATTTATGTTGAGAAATTCTACATATGGTATTAGGGCAAGTCATATATGATTGTAGAACCCAAAATTTTTTCTTTTAACAAATACAGTTATGATGTTTACCGTGTTTGTTCCTTTTGGTTTTGAGCTTTTATCAGTTTGTAATTTAAAATTTCTTATGCAACTTCAGTCAATCAAAATATTTTTTTTTTGGGTCAAATCAAATTAAAGTACTTATTAAATATGTAAAAATAATGCATTAGAATGGAAGAGATAAGCAATGATGAAAATATGTTTGATTTCTTGGATGATCATTGTTCTGCAATTTCAGATGTATGATAGACCTCTCTGTGCATATGTCTAGAAACGAGCTAGTAAACAAGCTTTTTAGTGTTTGATGTTTTCACAACATTCGAATTCAACTTGAAGAGCTTTCCAACAAGCCATAGAACGCCCCAATCTGGTGTTGGTTGCTATCCGAAATCATCGTCCAAAGTCAATTCAATAATCTGTAATAATGTTTTGTTTAGTTCTTATATGCATGTTGTCCACCTGTTGCTTTTGTTGATTTTTTTTCCAATTTCTGTGTTGAGATCTAGAGGTTGACTCCTTCATAAAAAATGTTCATATAGGTCTTAAGTTCGACATATAATTTTTTGAATTTTTTTTGGAGCATGATTAGTCGATGAAAACCTTATGCATAGATCAATGGATTTTGAAACTTTAGAGCTTTTGTTCTACATGTTCCCACCATATATAATTTGTATAATTTCAATGAGTATTGAGTGAGAAAAGTTCTCTCCTTTTCCAAGTTGTTGCGCTTGTTCACTGCTCTTTTCGCTTCACTTATGGCTGAAGTGGTTGTGTTTGTCTAGACAATTTGTTTAGCGCTTATTGCTTCCTACATTGCTTCTTGCAAAGTTTTTGAGTTTATATGTCGAATCAGCGCCTTTTGCGAGTAGGGTCTTCCTTTGAATTGGATGAGAAGCTGTTGTTGCGGCGAACTCGATATGGTTTCTGTGAATGTCAATTTTTTGTTCTTTGCTCGGAGTTTTTTCTTTGGCGCTAGGAAGAGTGTAACATTGTGAATTAAAGAGCTGAATTTTCTTGTTATTGATGAAATTAATTTTTTTTTTTTGGGTTTTCAATAATAGTGCAACTTCAGCTTCTCTCCATCTAGGCTTGATGTAATCTTTGGCAACAAATTATTAAGCAAATTGCCCATCGTTTTATCTTTTGGCATGGAACCAATGCAATCATTAAAATCCTATAGTAGTACAGGTTTTATTGAACCAGAAGTTTCTTGAGCAATATTGCCCAGCTCTTCCTCTTTCGAAGTGAAACCAACTCACCATTATTTCCTCTTAAATTAAAAAAAAAATCCAATTTTGCAAACTCTGCCCTCTTTTTTATCACGTATGTGTTGATTTTATTATTATATTCATGGGGATATTTATGTATTGAATTTGGTTTGGGGCTTCTGTGATGCTGATCTCGTAAATACTATAAGGACATGCAAATTTGACCAAATCATTAAGAAGAATATTCCTTCCACTGTTGTCTTCTATTGAATGATGTATGTTAGAAATTGTTACATGAGTATTGTTATATAAACTAAGTTTTTCGGCTCAAAATTGAGAAAACCAAATTTTCGGCCATGGATGTTAGATGCGAAACTTTGAAGCTTGAATATGGATGATTTAGTTTGATTTTTCTTCCATTAATTTGTCTTGGATTTTGATTGGATGCAACATTGTCTTAATTATATGTGAATTCACTTTCTTAATTTTGTTGAACTCACGGTCAAGAGAAGGGAAAGTCCAAGTCAGTCTTGTTCACCAAATTATACGTTTTCCTATTCCAAGTTGTAGTCGGTCTTTGCAAGTATTATTTTGGCAATTTTGGCTTAATCTAGTGTGATGATTTCTAAATTGTTGGTACTTGAGTTGGCTGAAACTATTTTCTACAATTTGACGGAGGAAATTTTGCAATCTAATTAGAGCTATGGATTTGTTATTGGGAGATACACCCTCTGTGCTTATGTTTCGTATACTAGTGGTTGACATAAATGCTTCCGAGCTTACGCAAGATGTAATTAATGCACTAATCAAATATCCTAATTAGTATTGGCATGTTTGAGGAGTGGGGAAGTTTGCTTCTCTCTCTTTGTGGTTATTGTCTAGTTGAATTTTTTTTATTGACAACAATGACAGAATATTTTTGGTGTATCAAGCATATATGCAATGAAATCCTTAGGTTTTGGATTGAGGTAATTATATTGACAACAATGACAGAATGGTGCATGTATCAGCAGGAGCTTAGCTCCTATGGGGTGGGCCTGCGTCAAGGCTTGAGCCATGCGAGTCCTAGAGTGTTAGAGCTTGTTCCAATTTTTTTGAATATGCCTAATTTTTAATTTATGATTTTTTGGTAAGGTAAATTTTAATTTTGACATATTTAAATAATTATTTGGAATTATTTATTGTTATCCATATTTAATTCAATGAAAAATAATTTTGTGCCTATATTTCCAATTTTTAGTTTATGGAAATTTATTATAGGGTATGAGGGATATGATGACAATATTCATTTTCCCTAATTTAGCATAGATTATCTATACTTTTTTGCTTTAGTTTAACTAGATAATATTATATGCTTAATTGTAGAAATAGGCACATAAAATTGTGGCAAAAATTGTTGATTGATAAATGTAATATGATCTTGGGAAGCACATGTCGTAAAATATTTCATATTGTTTGATGAATTTTTGGCATTGATTAAATGGAACATTATTTACAAATTGTTAAAGTTTGTAAATTATTGAAGTTCCTTATTGATAAAAATTAGTATATGCAATCACTTGCCCAAAGGGGGTTATTGTGTATATTAATTTGAAAATTGCATGAAGATAAATTCCAAAATTAAAAGATGGAGATGTATGACTTAAAAAGATTTATCTGCCCAAAGGGAATAAATTTTTGAAAGTTATGTGTAATTCCCCTCTATATTGATATATTAGAAATGATTTATGGGGATATGTGACTCAAAAGGTTTATCTGTCTAAATGGGATAAATTTTGAGACTTATGTGTAACTCTCGATAAAGGAGATGTATAATTTAAAAGATTTATCTACTCAAAGAGGATAGATCATTAAAGTTATTTATCGTCTCTATATATTGATATCATGGACATGTATAATTTAAATGATTTGTATGTCCAAAGAGAATGGATCATTGACAATTATATGTAATTCTCATTGCTGTCGCTTTATAAAATTCATGCTGTATAAAATAATGATGCATTGTACACTCTGTCCAAATGAGAGTTTATAATATGCTAATTATTTTGTTGAATTGTTCATTGTCCATAATTGATCTTATTGCATTATATGTGACAATACTACAACTATGTTTTATTTTTAAAATGACAAGATTAGCAATGCATCTATACACTTTGGATCATATATTATACTATTAAGGATTTGGTCAAAAAGAGGGCATTATGATTGAAAATATTAGAATTGAGTCCGTGTTAGCTAATCCTTTAACAAAAGGTTTACGACCCTTTTTTTTTAAAGAACATGTAAAGAATATGAGTGTTTAGATTTTTTTTTTTTATCTCTTTTGTTAGTGGGAGCTGTGTAGTTTACATTTTTGGATATTAGAGTTATATATAAACTAATAATGCTTTTATGATCTTTATTAAAGCATTTATTTTTTATGATCATCATTATTGATTCTATTGTTATCATTTCTCTTGTCGACTGAGAAATAGAAGTATAAAACAATATCTTTAAATAAATAGTTTGAAGATGACTATATGTCACTAATTATAAGATCTCATGTTGGATTGTGACATAATTGTACAATTTCATGTTGTTTAGAAATTGTGTTAACGTAGTTTTATATCGTTGAGAAATTATTGAGGACCGATAAGAAATAGTGTATATTTTAATCACATGTTGGCACTATTTCTTACTACACTACTAAGGCCATGATCAATGAAAATATAATGCTTATTATATGTGATTAAGGAAGGTCCTTGTGTTGTGATCAACGTAGTCTTATAATGAGGCTAAATATGATTGGATTGATTTTGAGATGTCATTATTGGAATATTATTTTTCAATATTGTGGCCACATAAAACAAATTTCCAGTTATTAATCCGAGAGTGTCGTTTTCAAAATAAAATCATTTTCAAAAATAAAATAAGTTAATTAATTTAGCCTAAGTGGGAGAATGTTGGAAATTTCCTATAATGGGCTAATATTGATTAATTCATTTTTTATTTTAATAATTGGGTTAATGGATATTCCAATATATGTTAAACTTTCAAGTGATCTTATTGAATTATGTTATGACATCTATTAATAACAGGCCTAGTTGAGCAGCAACGTGTAGGCAATTGTGTTTAATTGAAGTCTATAATGGGAGGGGCTCAATTGACGCGCTATTGATTAAGATTTGTTAGGTCTCATCTTTAACCTATAAAATGGTAGGTTATATCTATCAGTCGTTGAATCCCATTAAAGCTGCTATATTAAAATATGTCATAGAGAGGAAGATTTGTCATTTCGGTTACAATCAATCTGATCTATTTCTTTTAGTGAAGTTATGGCTCAAATAGGTACGTTTTAATTTCATCGTACATATAAGTTTTGGTGTTTTACAGTCATATATGGATCGAACTCGTTCTTGATTTATTGATTATTTATGTTGAGAAATTCTACAATTGATTCATATAGGGATAATATAAATTCTAAATTTACATTTTATCACTTGAGAAGTGTACACTTGCGGTATGTCCAATTTTTCGGCGAAGAACTTTGCCAGCTAATTTCATATATTTGGCACCATTCCGTTGAAGCACTCAACATGATACCAAAGTTTGCCACGTTAACTTACTTTTGCATATTGTTCGACACAATCATATCAAGTAAAGGAACATTTTACTTTTGAGGGATATCATTCTTTTCTTTTCTTTTTCCTTCTCAAAATGTTCTTGATTACTTATTTGATAAATATTAATTCATGGGCAAATACATAAAGTAATAATTCTATACAATCTCTCACATATATTACTATTAAAATTTTAATAATTTCAATCCGACAATAACCTTCTCAAAAATATTCCAAATCTTGAAATATTTGGATTTTTCTAGGTATATTTATCCATTTCCATGATCAAATTTTAATTTTATCAATAATTCCCCCATTATTTAATCATTCACGCATGTAGCAATAAAGTCGACTGTTTGCATGCACGTAACTAGTGTGCACATTGGCTATACTTTATTTTATTAATCCAAGTTAATTACTTTACTTTAGCTAAGGTGAGACACAATACGTCTTCCCAATAAATTTTTTCACGACCGTAGATGCGCCCATTAATATATATATATATATATATAGAGAGAGAGAGAGAGAGAGAGAGAGAGAGAGAGAGATTATTTTGGATTTATTTGGAAGGAATAAGTGAGGACTTCAAGACAATACAAGATTTAATGGATCAAGCGTTAGTTTCTGAAAATTTGATGAAAGATCATGCCAAGGCTTTATTATTAGCATTTTCTTTTTATACTTCTACCAATTCAAAAGTCAAAATAAAAAAAAAATTAAATGAGATAAGTGGTCAACAAACTTCGATTCAATGTGTAATGTGATCCATGAACTTTAAATTAATTTAATGTGGTCAATAAACTTTAGTCTAATATATAATATTGTCCATAAACTTTCACAAAATGACACTGTCCGCGTGATTCATGCTAATTATTTGTTTGCTTCTGCACACGTTCCTTGCCTACCGTCTTCGTTTCATTCATCGTGATTCATGCCCATTCTTGATTGGTAAGACAAGTCCGACAATAAATCATTAGTTTATCAACCTACGTTGGAGTGTCGCTTTCGAGTTCTTAACAAATGGGATTAATTCCCTCTGGGGAAAGCGCTCTATTATTCAAAATCTTTCTGGTCTGATTAATTAATTATTCTGTTGTACCTTGATCAAATTAGAGGTATTATCAGTTAATTTTAACAATTTTTTTGACAACCTCAAGCGACTGCATCACTAATAATTAGTATTGCAACCTTCTTGAAAGTGAACCATCAAGCAAAAGCCAATGAATTAATAAGCGTCATGCTCAACACAGACTATCCCAAGCCCTACCAATCGCAACTTGATACTCGACTCGACCATGATATTTATCTTATCTTTTAGAGCTGACACTAATTGGTTATGGGTCGATTAAACACCCAAGTAAAATATGGGAGTACATTTTACTTCCGCGAATCAGATGTTCAATGAATTTGGGGACTTGATTATGCTATAAATTAATCTAACACATTTTCGATACATTTTCTCTTTATTACAAAAATGTTTTGCAAGTTTTTATTCATTCTTATCCTATACAAATAACGTGTAAGATTAGACTTGTCAAATGAGTGAGTCAAGGCAGGTTTGGGTCGAGTCATTAATGCTCTAATATAATTTGACCTATTAACCCATTTATAACCAATTTATCATAATACAAATTTCTCGACCCATCCCACACCCCACCCAACCCATTTAACTAAATCTAAAAAAGTTTGTTTCTTATGATTTTTTTTTAATTGGTATTACTAAAACACTTTCATAAAACATAAATCTAGTGGACAATATTTATAATTTTTTTAAAATTAAGGCTCCTTTTTTATAAAATGTTTTCCATGAAATCATTTTCTAGGAAAATAACAATATTTTGTGATATTTTCCTAGAATCTAAAAATAAATTAGAAAATATTTTACACTGTTTGGTAGGGATGAGTAAAGGGGACCGCTCGAACTAGACCGGACTGGCCGTTGTGGTCTGGTCCCTAAGGGGCACTGGTCCAGTTCCTAGTTCCCTAAAATTGGAACCGATGAAATTGATCGTAATTAAATCCAAGGAAATTCCTCTCGGTGCACTGGATCCCCCATTTGTGGATCCCACTCTAGTATAGACACTCAAGTGCCGTATAACATATAATTATAATTATAATGGTTTTATTATTATTATTACTATAAAATGCTTAAATGTTAAGCCAACAGCAAATAACTAAACAGTGCCATAGCCATGGCCAGAGTTGCCTGATCAAGGCTGTAGTCATGACCTAAGAAACATCGACACTCTCTGAGAGTCTTCATATTGTGTCGGACACTTTGACACGTGTCTGACACTCTTCGATACTCTCAAACACTCTTTAACACTTGGTCAACACATGTTGGAAAATCCAACACTTAGTCAACTTTTCCCGACACTTGTGTTGGAATTCCAAGACGTGATTTCAACATGCAATGGGTCAATTTTAAAAAATTTCAATAAATGATAGGTCAAAATGTAAATATGTAAATAAATAAAACAATAATGAAAATAATAAATTTGAAAAGATGAAAACCCTAGTTTTCTCTTTTCTTTTGACTCTCACTTCCCTTTATACACAATTCACCCACTCAAGTTTTTTTTTCCTTTTTTCTCCCAACACGCTTTGACACGAGAGTCTAGAATGTAGATTTTTTTTTTCCAAATTTTATGAATTATTGAAATCGAGTTGAATTTGTTAAATTGAAACAATGAATGATATTAACAAATTGTGGATTAATGTTTTTAATGTAAATTCATTCTAAGCTCTTTTTTATTATCTATTTATTTGTAAATTTGAATCAATTTAATTTAATTAAAATAATCATAAAAATAATAATTTATCATGAATATATTAAAATATATATGTAATAAATAACATGTCTCAACGTGTTGAAATTCTCTTTTTTTAAAAAAATAATGTATTGATGTGCCACACCATATCGTGTCGCATGTGAAAGGTCCAAGTCAGTGCTACTTAGATCGCGACACGACCTACAGCCATGATCCTAGTCGCGGCAACCCCAGGTCGCAGCTAGGATCAAGCCTTGAGAGGAGTGAAGAACCCTCAACGTCTTGTCTATATGAAAGAGAGCGTACGCTCATTTCTAAAAAGATTGTTGTCCAGATTATAAATTAAGCAAATCTAGTGTTCATTTCAATCTCACAATTTTGCAGAAAAATTCGATTTACACCCCATGAATATATTCAAGTACACTATGTCCATACATAACTATTGGCAGGAAATCAATTGATGTCTTACCTTTCAAATTTGATTTCAAATTGACTTTTGGAGAAGCAAAATTGCATCGAAAGGAAGTTAATTTATCAGCTGGACTAGGCTAGAAGGACTTTTTACTGCTTTTAAGTTATGATTTGCTAAATATAATTACTGATGCAACTAACTTCAAGACAAGGTTAAACTTAAATTACATGTGTTCACAAAGCTCTTCCAAAATGAACTGATTACATAAGATGAATTACAAGAAGGTATTATTAGAAACAAATCTCTCGACTTAAATACTATTTATTAGCCGAAAAGATCCTCGAGACAGTGGAACTGACTAGGTAGGGTAACGGGCCATGAACCGGTCAAACATGGCAAGTGTTTCCTTGTGCATGTACTCTGGAGCTGTGTTACCAGCGCCCTGTTTCACATAAACCATGAAGTGTTTTCAGTGTCGTTTCTTTCCATGTCTCATGAACTATGAAGAAGCGAAACGGAACTCGATTTCCTTTTCTCATTTCTCACCTTCACGGTCACGTAGGTCAGGCGGAAGTAAACGTTCATGAACTTCACTTGGTACGTAGAAAAAAATCAAGGATTGCATAACATTATGACAGGCATTTGGCTCACTTCTACTTCAATCGCAGTTCGCATTTTGGCAACTTACCCTGCAATTTGTCCGTCGACATACCACGCCCTCCACTCATTGACACTTCCAAGGATTTGACCCAGCTCAGGGTTCCAATCCATGGAACTGAGATGTGGTCTCCGCTGCGAGGTACAACATACACTGAGCGTGAGCATGGAGTTTAGTTATGAGCCCATCTATCAAAGGGTCAACCAATTGTTAACGACGTACGGACCCCTGGAGTGTCAAAACTTGGCACAGGGGATACTTAAATGCTAAAAGTTATAAAATGTACACTTAAGTGCCAAAATCGAAACAAAAGGGATCAGTTAAGTGCTAACGGCAAAAAATTCTGATCAAATTGCCACGTGTCCATTTTCCAGCAACTTCATTTGTTGATGAAGTATTTTTTTTCAAAATAAAAAAAATCCACGTGGCAATTTTAACAAAAAAAAATTGCCAAGTTAGACTAATTTTTTTAAATCAATTTTATTATAAAAAAAAAAGGAGAGGAAGGGGATTTGGTGAGGGCTGTATATATTTTTTAATTATTTGATATTATTTAATTAATAATTTTTAAAATCCACGTCAGCACAAAACGACATCGTTTTGGTTGATTTTTCAACCGACTCAGTTTCCTACGAGCCACGTAGGCAAGAAAATTAATAAAAAATTACCACGTAGGATTTCCGGGAGGGTTCCAACGACTTGGTACTGAAGTGATCTATTTGTTTTGAAAAGTGGCACTTAAGTGTACATTTTGTAACTTTTGGCATTTAAGTGTCTCCTCGTGCCAAGTTTTGCCACTCGGGCTGTACTTATGCCAATTGTTTAACTATGGCATTTTTATTCAGTCTTTCTAGTTTATTGAAAATTAATTGAACTTAGATCAAGAAAAGCTTGCATGCGGGGATTTTTCTGAATCATTTGTCTCAGCTAACCCATGAACAAGCAAGGATTTGATCCAAGTGAGCAAAACAATCAAGGCAACAGAATTATGTCTGAAGCTGCATATATTCACTATGATCATAGGATTGAAATTTTCATTTTTCATATCAAAGTGTTTTGGACAGTCGGCTAACTGTACTGTTCTGGTTAACTTGTTTTTTCTGTGTAAAGTTACGTTACCTATATATGAGAGCACGGAGACCGGTCTCAGAGAGATTTATGTGATAGGCGATGGTACTGGTGACTTCCTCCGTGTAGGTCGAGAAGTTTTTCGCGCATCTTTTCCATCCATCTGAAGGGACACTTTCCTGATTGGAAGTATTCCATAATGTTAATGAACGTATCCAGGAAGTTACTATAAATTACTCTTGTTTGTAATTCATCAACATACCGGTCTGACATATAAAGCCTTTTGCACTCTTTCATCATTCAACCACTTGTAGGCCATCACGTATGTAAAACCCTGCATAAACCATCAAACAAGCTCAACAAAATCGGATTGAGGATGAAGGATGAGGAAAAGTCTGTTTACTCTGCATGGCAATTCAGGAAGTCTGTTGTCCGAGAGGATGTGATCTATAGTTTCTGCGTCTCTTAGATGAGAAGGCGCATTGTGGTTCCAAGATTTGGCAGAGGTTAATTTGTAAAAGGCACTGCATAAATGACACAATCGATTGGATCAGTATTGGCATCCTGGCACAAAGGCGTTAAGACACAAAAAGGAAGAGCCAATGTGGCTAGTATGCTCGCTTGGGATGAGCAGGACCTCTTTGATAAACTGCAGTGTCGCTACGCAGGCAGTATTGTTTGCATCCACGTCAACGTAATTGCCTCCACAATATTCTTTGGCATCCTGAGAGAAATCACAATTGATAAGTTCAATGTATTTGGCAAGTTGAGAAATTTTGACAAGTGAAGCAAAAAATGAAGTGATATAAACTAGAAAAGGTCACTGAATGATACAATATGAAGCATCTCTTATCAATTCCTATGCCAGACTAAGATTTGCCTTTCCTTTGGTAAAGATTTCCTTTGCGTTATTTTGAGCTCAACATTATTCCAGAAAATCATAACGCAGAACCCTTAAGCAAAATCTGTCCTATTTTAAGCAGAACTGCCTCTAAATACATTGCACTAGGAAGACATGCTGCGCTTTTCATGTCTTTCCGATCAACAATGCATTCATGCAATTATTCTATGAAATCACTTTCAACATGAGAAAAGGAGAAGCATACAAGAGAGCACAGGGAAGAGAGCACAGGGAAAATTTTACCTCGTAATATTCATCTGATATAAGGTTCACACGATGAACATAAGGAATCCTTGAATTTGGATCAATGAAGTCATTGGTCACTGGGTTCCCAAGCAAATACCCCTATTCAAAAGTTGAATCAAGAAAAACAGCTTGTTAGGTTTTGCTCTGTGCGTAGATATGTCCAACTAACTCGACGTGCTAAATAAATTTGATCAAGGCTAAGCCAAGAAGAAAGAAACATACTTGGAGTTCCATCTTAGGCCTTACTCCTGCCTCTATGCCTGCAATCCCACAATATCATAGCTTAAAATTTCTGTGGTGAAAGTCGGTAAGATCAGCATAAAAGGCATAGGCCAGATGAACCGTGTGAAAAGAATCTACCTTTCAGTATATTTGTCACCAAAATAGGAACAATTATGCCTGAGTATGAGCGCCGCCGATGTAGGGTTCATTTCCTAGGAATTCTGGGTGAGAAAGGAGCCACTGAAACATAAAGCAAGCTCAATTTTTATCATCGGTGATATGATCAGGGGTTAAATTTAGGCAAGAGTAGCTCAATCTTGTGCACTAGCAGATAGTGTCAATTGACATCTATTAGTACCTTCCTCAGTAAAGTATAAGTCTGGTATGCTGATTTTATGTCAGAGGTGTATTTACCCTCTTCGGATGTCGCATATGAGAATCCAGCTTCCACAGGCGCGTCAATGAATATTATGCTCGCAGCCTAAAGTCAAATTACGATTTACAAGATGAAATAAGAGCCGGGGTAATCCCAGAATTTACTGACAACTTCCACGTGGAATGGGGAAGAAGTTTCGCACCTGGGTCCATGAGTATTTGTCGATTAGAAGAGAGGGCAAGCCGCCATTGTAAGCTCCATAATCGAAAGTCAGTGGACCTGCACAGAAGTTTCAAATTCAAAATGGTTGAAACTATTTTCTTAGCATGATTCTCTCCGTTTGGCTGGCTTTTCTTATATTCCAGCAATCTTTACTTTTCAAGGCTCATTCCTAATGCAAGAGGCCTCAGAATAAGAAGAATCGGTGCGTGTGTCGGGAGTACGGTTTCTCCTCTCAGAGTCCCAATTCAACAAATGATCTTATATGTGTTGGCTAACATAACATGCGAAGAGGAGGATTTATTGCCGGACCATGAACAAAATTTTGCTTGAGGTAAGGTCCTCATAAGTACATAATCCAGAACTGAGTGATCTGGTTTTCCGGTAGCACAATGATTTTCGTTTACCTTAACTTCAAGATGGAAGATTAAGTATAAGGCTCCGTTGATCCTTTGCAAGGAGGTGATTTTGAGTTCGAGTCTCAAGGGAGGCACTAGGTGTCTTAAGTTTGCTGCCAGGGGTGATGGGTCCTCCCGCTTACATAGCACCTGGGGTTTATGCTTCGGCTATCGGCTGGGGTGGTTCCTCCAGCACACAAAAAAAAAAAAAAAAAATACGACATGTAGAAGAACCAATTTATACGGTCCACATGAGGCTTGGCACATGGATTCTTATATTACTCGAACATTACCTTTAGAAGGATTCAAATTCCACGCAACCTCATTTTTAATTCCAAATTCAATACCCATCTTTCCACCCTTTCTTTGATCAAATTAAACAAACCATAACCACAACTTTGGATCCATAAAAGAGGTGCAGAATTCATTAAAACTTTCATTGCAAAGAGTGAAAATGAGCATGTCCACTATTTCATAGTCTCAAGTAGAACTATTTAGTGCCCTTATTTTTATCATGATGACCCACCAGAGCCAAAGCTCCTCACACAGAGAAGGATGATCTGACGGGACTCGACCACATTGTTATTGGGTGACAAACATGGGTTGCTTTGGGTATCTACTCGAAGACCAACGCAAATGAGCTAGAGAGGGTAATAAGAGAACCATCTATCCACCATTGCAAAACATTCTTTGGGTTTATACTCCGGAGCTGTGTGCCCCCCTCCCTGCACCACGGTAAGATGGGAAAGAGAACAAAGAAAAAAACGACCATAATAAGTTGAGATAATCATTTTTTTGAAACGAATATGAGTGTAAAAGGGTAAAAAAGAAAACATGACGAAGGAGAGTTGGTCTTACCTTGATTGTTGTATATGTCAAATCGTATTTACTATTCTTCGAATATAATATAGAGTACCTGTCCATACAGATTAAGAAGAAGTTAATATATATGACATTTGATGACTCTTCAAGCACATATGATGCATGTGTTTGATTTGAAAGAAGAAAAGCAAAATGTTCAAAAAATGGCTAAAAGAAAATGAGTTTACTCAAAATAAAATAGCAGGCCTGGTATCTTACATTGAATGAGATCATTTGTGATAAGATCATTTTTGTAACTCGAATTGACCCGATGGAGGCTTCCGAGCAACAAGATGGACCATGACTTTCGGTGGTGACAGGTAAATTAAGTGAAAACATCAATCTAGGCCACAAACCGACCCCGGTAAGAAATAAGCCCATTGGCGTGGTTCCTTTAAAACCATGAACTGGGGAAGGCCGTTTCTACATCAAAAGACAAGTCCGGACCCATATAGGCAGCAAGCCTACAGGGGCACCCACGTTCCAGAAAGACAACCCTCGTCCTCACATTTCCGAAAATTGAGAAACTCCAGGCTATCAAAGAAAGTATAGCTAGTCTAAAATCAATTACTCGAGGTAAGGGACATTTAATAAACATAGGCAATTTACTCTTATCAATTTCACTTCTCTTAAAAACTCAAACTGACTTGCGTGTTGGAGGGTCCCCAATAATCCACTCCCTGGGAACATTTTTGTTTGTGTTGCACAGAGTGCGTAGAGTTAAGAGCTAGTCGTATGAAAAATTTGCGTGAGAATAGTTGAGTTGTGGGCCCAACCAAATTTGATTGTTATTGTAAGATTTAGTAGGCTACTGTCAACTTTTTTAAACGCTTAAACTATTAGAAAGATGTGTGATTTATTATTTAAATATTCTAACATTCTCCCTTATGCTTATTCTAATCTCTCTTTCTTTCTTTTTTGCCTAGTACTAAATGTGAAAATATTTCATTGGGAGGCTAGTGTGGTCTAATAAGATTTGAAAATGATACCAAGTTGGATTTTATAGGACTACTGTCAACTATTGTAAAAACTTAAGCTTTTAGATAAAGTCGTGCTCTATTATTTAAATATTTTAACAACTAACTTATGTTATTATCTTGAGCAGCATCGATAGACCATGAGTAGATCCTGATTGTCGGAGTGTATCATTATAGAAAATATGTTCTATTTCTACTAGTGTCTAAGGAAAAATATTACTAATAAATTCACTAGACAATTTATCATTATTCATTTTTTTCCATTAGTAATGTGTGATGGAAATATAACATACTTTATCACAGTGGGAGACAACCAGAGTGAGTTAATTTATGTTTAGAAGTCTAAATAGGATTTGGTACAAACTTTTGCAGCTTAAGTATGGTTCTGAACACAAACAAGTGATGGAACTTAATAAGCAAATTTTTTTTTTTGGTACACAATTAGATCGAGACGTGCAATATTCACAATGGAATAATAACATTCATCATCAAGTGAATAATGAAGCTAAAATTTCATAACAAACTAATGATCAAGTAAATTGAATTTGATGAAAAAAATTATAATGATCTTAACAGATTATGATGAAATTATTACCCGGCCACTTGACCTTCGACGAACCAAGGCGACCATGAACCAAGTAAAGTTAAGTTGAGTGATCTTATCCAATCCAGTGTGCCAATGTATGGGACAGCCAAGTCATGATCGCCGCTATAACAATAGTAATTTTTGTCAAGAAAAGAAAAAATCACCAACATATGTAAAAAGCATGTCAAACATAAAAAGGTTGAACAGGTATGAGAAACTAATTCATCTAGCTGATGCAGTACCTGTAAATTAGGGCACGGAGGGATGTCTTAGAGAGGTATCTATGATAGACTACACTATTTAGAATATCCTTTGTATAAGATAGAGAGTAGTTGCATCTATCCCACTCTGGCTTCGTGCCCTGGTCATTATCACAAAATCAACATGAGCATGTATATAAATGTCGGTGATGGCCGTGAAGAGAATGTTTCTACAGACCTCTCGAATGTGAAGAGCTTCTCGAACACTCCTATCATTGGCCCAAATGTAAGAGTACAAGTAGTTATAGCTCTGTTGAGACAAAAATTCAAACAAGTAAAACCATTAGATCAGCCTTAATCAAAATCCATATCTTCATTGTATATTGTCTTGCACATAATAGATAGATGCTTTACTTTTAGGAACCAAATTCATGGATTTTGAGGGAATTAATTTAGGATGTACCCGACACCATGGCCTAGATTGTTGAGGCACTGAAACGACGTCCATGATATTCTCTTCGAGTATACTTCTGCTCCATTTTATCCTCGTGTGGTTAGGAGATATGATACTACACATGGGTTCCAATATTTGAGCCAAATATATCTTCTCAAGGCACTATAAAATTCCAAAAGGAAACATATCTTGGTGATTTATCGCATATATACGTACTACATGAAAAAATATGAGAGATATGGGTTTTATAATAATGTCACTTACCATCGATACCATTTCAAGGTCAGTTAGACAAGCTCCGTTGGTGGGATCTACATTCACATAATCTCCATTGCAATCCGTTTTTGTTGACTTGAAAACATGTATACAAAAGATAAATCACAAAAACGTTGATTCATATGCAATTGTTGTTACTAATTTTTTATATTATTTTATAATATAGAGATTATATTAAAGTTAAAACATATTGTAAATTCACCTCATAAAGTTCATCTGATATAAGAGCCGTTTTGTGACCGTACGGAATTCTTTGACTGATGTCCTTTACTTCACAAGTCACCGGATTGCCTAGCACGTAGCCCTATTCATATAACCAGAATAAGAATCTTTACTCAACATAGATGGCCTGGTACTAACTGAAATGAAGTGGAAATGGTAACATAAATACGGGTCCTAACGTTTGTGAGATATGAGAAAAGCACACGAAGCCTCGACGTAATTTAATATCATAAAACATTATTACATAAAAAGAATCTACGACATTATTACATACTTTCAGATTCATTGGCGGCTCGCGTCCAGCTTCATTTCCTATACAGAAAAGCAAACGGATTTTTTAAATTTTATAATTATGGAAAGAAAATGGCTTCTTAAGAGGCAGAATAACACATAATATGCGGGTTAACTCAATTACGCATACCGACCTAAAAATAAAAAATCGATTACGCACCATCATATACTTCTTTAACGATGATGGGGACAATAACGCCAGAATAAGAATCACCAGTGATGTACAGTGGATTTGTGAGGAATTTGGGATGAGCCATAAGCCACTGCATCAACCCAAAAAAATAAAATAAAGAAAAATAAAGGAACTATACTGTCCAAGGTAATTAGCTATGATAATTGCCTTAGGGGCATCTGATTATTTTGAGGTGACATACAGTTTGTTTTAATACAAATGGTTTACCTTTCTTAAGAACTCATACGTTTGTGCTGCCGAGGACGTGTCGCTATTGTTATATGCCGTCCCTGTCGTTGCATATGAAAATCCTGTACCCACGGGTGCATCCAAAAATATAATGTTGGCTATCTGTCATAGAAAAAGAGACAACTTAAGTAACAACTTTTTATCTTTTTTAAGTCAAATATATTAATACTTGCCAGAAATAAAGGTATTTCACCTTTGTCCAAGAGTAGGGATTCAACTTCAATACTGGTTTGTTTCCGCTGGAATTTGAATAATCAAACTGCAATGGACCTGCGCAAAAACGTATAAACATCGAGACTGGCAAACTATTTATTGACACGTGTAGGTGCAACATGAATGAAGAACGGGGTTGGAGTAAGGATTGCATCGCGAAATTATCATCTGAGTGAACTAAAAGCGACAGATCGTGCGAAACCTGACGGTTAATATTTAGTTAATTCAAATCGGCTTAACAATGGAAAGAATAGTAGTTTTTGTCAATAAAAGATGGGATTTGGGTTAAGCTTGGTCGTTATCTTCTACGGAGGCGAAATTGAGAAGCAACAACATAACACCCATCCAACGTTCTTATCTAGTCATTTTTGTGTTCTCCTAACCCAAAAGAAAATTCTACGGTTTGGTCCCCAAGTATCCTCCACATATTACAAAAATCGGAAAAATTACTAAAATAGTCATAAATTTATTGTAATTTAATTCTAAACCTTTTTTTTTGTTGCTAATTTAATCCTAAAATTTTACAATTATACCAATTTAATCCATTTTGTTAAATTTGGTCGGCTATGCGATGAACACTGCCGTGACAATTTTTCAATATTCTTTTGGAATTTTTAATATTTTTTTCAATTTGTTATTAATTTGTTATTCTTTTTTTTTTCTTATTCCCTTCTTCCCCTTCCTCTGGCTAGTTGCCACCGGTAGAGGTGAGGGCCGGCGAGGGTTGCCTCGCCGGCCACTAGCTAGGGCAGCCTTGCCTAGCGACGGCGAGGTCGCCGTCGCTATGGCTGGGTGACGTTTTGCCAGATCTAGCGATGCTCAGCCTCGCCAATGGCCGACGAGAATCAACCTTGCCAGTGGCTGGCGAGGCGTGGCGAGGTCGACCCTCGCCATGGCTGGGTGAGGCCCGCCAGATTTGGCGAGGCTCGGCCTCGCCTAGCCATGGCGAGGGTCGATTTGGCTAGTGGCCGGGGAGGCTCGCCTTCGCCATGGTTACGCAAGGCTAAGCCATGCCAAATATGGCGAGGTGTTGCCCACCGATGGTGACGGTGGCCTCGTCGTTGCTAGGCGAGGCTCGCCGCTAGGCGAGGGCAAGCCTCGCCGGGCCTCGCCTTTGGCACCGGCCAGAGGAAGGGGAAGATGGGAAAAATGAAAAATAAGAAAAGAATAAAAATTAATAAAAATCGACATAAATAAAAAATAATTATTAAAAAAATTCGAAAAAACAAAAAATTATTAAAAAAATTACCACGGCAAGGTTCATTAGACAGGCAGCATCCACGTTAGTGACAGTCGTTCAAATTTGGCCGAATGGAGTGCATTGACATAATTACTAAAGGTTTATGACTAAATTGGCAAAAAAAAAAAGTTTAAAATTGAATTGCAAAAATTGTAATATGTTTAAAATTATTTTGATAATTTTCCCTACAAAAATCTTCCCACTGCTGTATTTCTCAAATCAAATTTCATCGTTTCTTTTTTATTATTTTTAAAGGGAAAGACTTAGCGTACACGCACACAAAGATGACAAAGATGTCAATTTTGTACATGCTAGATTGAAATGGACCCTTTCGTACGCGTTATTCCTTGTCTTTTCTGGACCACAACTATTCTTTTGGCGCAACTAGCGATAGTCAATGTAACATTATCCATAAAGAATGAATCATATGCTTAGGCTCTATTTGTTTCACATAAAATAAATAAATAATTTTTTTAAATAGTTGTTTATATGTCATTTACAAAAAACAATGAACGGACAATTTTTTTCATAGTCAACAAATGTTTAGACTTAAATTTTTTGTTGATAATAACAATATTTTTCACTGATTAATTATTTCTAACAATATTGATTATCATTTTTAGAAAAATATTTTCTAAATTATTTATTTTTTACAAGATAAATGAAGTCAGTTGTGAAATGTTCTACTGTTATCTCTAAAGAATTTAATGATAGGCCTTTGAGTAGGTTTGAGATCAACTAACGTTTATGAAAGGAATGTCTATCTTTGAGCGTTGGCTTTGACAACGACCCCGGAAAAAAGATAGGTCACTTCTTTTGGGGATTTTTAGGAGTCGGATAAGTATCCTGTGTTCTTTTCCTTCCAAAAGATAGATCGACATATATGTATACATCTTATTCTGAAAAGTAACTACGAGCTCAGAACTTCATTGGTAGATTTGAATTCGGTGGGAGCTAAATGAGCGACCACCTTAACAATTTTTATGTAATATAATGCCGCATAAGCAAATACTCTTCCAAAAGAGAGGAAAAAGAGCGCTACCGAAAGCTTATTAATAACGCAGGTACGAAGAAAAAAGAAGAAGATGACCTTGGCAACGACCGCGATTAGTAAAGGAATTAAAGAGAGAGCGTACCTATTTCGAAGAGAAGGCCAGACAAAGCGGAGCAACCGGGACCGCCGGTGAGCCAAAGCAACAAAGGGTCGTCCTTAGGGCTCCTCTCGGACTCGATGAAGTAGTAAAATAGCTGCACTTCTTCCAACTCTCCTACCCCTACATATCTGCACCATTTTTGTGGCACCGTCATGCAAACAAACATCAAGAAGAAGACACTCATATCTATTAACTCTTGAACATAAAAGAAAAGAGATATCGAGTCAAGTCATTTGCTAAATTGTAGTTGCTCATAATCAGAGAATACAAGCTGACCCAGTTTCGAGTTTGAAGGGAAGATCTCCGGGGAAACCCGGTAGGCTCTCGATGATGGCTGATTGTGATTGTTCAAAGTTGGAGATCAACAGAAGCCATGGAAGTAGGAGATGCAACATCCTTGGCGCGTCCAACCAAGAAAAATGGAAAAGAAGAGAGGCAAATTGGCATGCGATTCCTCCTTGCTCTGCGTGGATTTCCAGGCCTTATCTAGGCTTCGCGGCCAACTGTCCATCCACCGGTCAAAAGAATAATTCTCAACGTGGTCTATCGTTCCCAGGAAAGAAAGAAAAAAACGCGAGCGTTTAGACTTATTTGAGCAACCACGCGGTAGGCATGCCCACTCGTCTATCAACTCTTTTTTGGGTCAATATTCATCTATAAATAATGCGATGTATTGGAACAAGGCACTAAAATATGTGCCCCATATATTCAAAGAAAGCGAACGTGATGAATATAAAAAGATTGATTTACAAATTGATTCATATAGGGATAATATAAATTCTAATTTTACGTTTTATCACTTGAGAAGTGTACCCTTGTGGCATGTCCAATTTTTCGGAGAACTTTGCCAGCTAATTTCATATAGTTGACACCATTCCATTGAAGCTCTCAACATGATACCAAAGTTTGCCACGTTAACTTACTTTTGCATGTTGTTCGATGCTATCATATCAAATAAAGGAACATTTTACATTTGAGGGACATCATTCTTTTCTTTTCTTTTCTTTTCCCCTTCTCAAAATGTTATTGGTTACTTATTTGATAAATATTAATTCACAGGCCAATACGTAAAGTAATGATTCTATACAATCTCTCACATATATTACTATTAAAATTTTAATAATTTCAATCCGACAATAACCTTCTCAAAAAGATTTCAAATCTTGAAATATTCGGATCTTTCTAGGTATATTTATCCATTTCCATTATCAAATTTTAATTTTATCAATAATTCCCCCATTATTTAATCATTCGCACATGTAGCAATAAAGTTGACTTTTTGCATGCATGTAACTAGTTTGCACCTTGGCTATACTTTATTTCATTAATCCAAGTTAATTGCTTTACATTAGCTAAGGTGAGACACAATACGTCTTCCCAATAAATTTTTTTCAGAGAGAGAGAGATTGAGAATATTTTGGATTTATTTGGAAGGACGTGGAAGCTGACCCAGTTTCGAGTTTGAAGGGAAGATCTCCAGAGAAACCCGGGAGGCTCTTGACGATGGCCGATCGTGATCCTCCAACGTTGGAGAAGAACAGCAGCACTGCAAGTAGGAGACGCAACATTCTTGGCTTGTCCAACCAAGAAAAATGGAAAAGAAAAGAGAAAATTTGTGTAAAGATTCCTCCTTGCTCTGTGTGGATTTCTAAGGGTTATGTAGGCCTCGCGGCTGCTTAAACTGCCCATCCACCAGTAAAAAGAACACTTTGACCTATTTCAGCAATAAAATGTTAAGGACGTGGAAACTTTACTACTCGTCTATGAAATTGATTTACAAAACAATGCAATTAATTGGAGCTACGTATTCACATATGTAGGCCAATATCCAAACAAATCTTTTTATGTTGATTGACAAAATTGATTAATTTAGTGATGTGATCGATTCCAATTCGACATTTTATGGGCCTTCAGGGAAATCTACACTTGCAATTTGTTCATTTACTTTGTAGAATCATTTCGTAAGCTAATCTCTATTTATTTGGTGCCATTCCATTATGGAGCTTAATATAATATAAAACTCTCTGACAATAATTTATTCTTGCACGTTGTCTATATTATCATATAAAGTAAAAAGGACCCCTCCCAAAAAAATCCTCGGTTACTTATTTTACAAATTTTGAATCCACGGGGAAATACGTAAGTTAGAGACTCTATATGAGTTAAATTTGAATATTTTTATCTAAGTTTAACTTTTTTAAAAAAAGATTTCAAATCTTGAATTATTTGGGTCTTTCCACATATAATATATATATTTCCATTGTCAATTTGCACTTCTATCAATAATTTCACAATTATGTAATCATTCAAATACTTAGTAATAAGTATTGTGCTTAATCTTTCAAATTTCAAGTGTTTTGTAAGCACAATACTTTTAGCCACATTTGCTAGTCTTTGGTCGGTAGAGATTCCTATTTGCACAAAGGATTTCAATACCCTACTCTATCATTGCCTTATTAAATATTGTCCAATTGGCTGAAGATGATGAAAATTGTTCAAAAATTTTTAAATCTATTTTATTTTATAAAGTTAGTTATAAACCTTTTAATATTGCAAATTGAAGCCAAACATTTTTATATTTTGCCAATTGAGCTCATATAGCCAATTTCGACCAAAAGTGGATGTTGGCCATCTTACGTGACATGTAACACAACCTGGTGTTGATGAGGATAATTTTTCAAATTTTATTACCTTTTTTCATTTTTTTCTTTTCCTTTTTTCTTACAACTTTGGCTAGTGAGCGTCATTAGGTTCTCACTAGCCTCAGGTGAGGCCATTGTGGCCTCGAGTAAGGCAACCTCGCCCAGATTTTGGGAAAAGCAACCACAACTATGGTCACAAAGCCCTCTCCTGCCGCGGTTGAGGGTCTTGGCCCTAGCCTAATGGCCATTTGGCCAAGGACTATAGGGTGCGTTTAGTATGGCATTTAGAAAGCTCCTTAAAGAAATGCAAAGCAATTTTGCCTAAAGGGCTTTGAGGAAATGTAAAAGACTGTTTGGTTAATTATGCTTTCAAATGCAACTTCGAGAAGAATGTTGTTTGGTATAAAACACATTTGAAAAGCCCCTTTGGCAATTAATCTAAGCTTTTAAATTTTTATATGCTTAAAATTAAAAAAAATGTTTACAACTTTTTAAATTTATATTTGACAACAATGTTAAAGATGTCATATAAACAATTTTATTAAAAATAATTTTTTTTGCTAAAAGTATCAAATGAAAAAAATTCATGTACCCTTTTTTTTAATTACAAAAAGAATACTTTTATTATAATAAATATAATAACACATATTTCGAGGAAAGAAACTCATTATCCTTAAAAATTACAAACATCCCTAACTATTTATTAAATTCATAGCTATTTAATCACGTAAACGTGTCATATCAGACGCTACATCATCATTTGAATAATTACTCTCCTCATTTACATCATTAGAATCCGATGTATATAAATTAGGATCCAAATCCACCCTATCAAAATGTGCATCATTGATGGCATTTCTTCATGTAAAATTATGCAAAGTCATTGCCGCTATCATAATTTTCACTTACTTTGTATATGGATAACTTAACATACTCTTTAGAATTTTCCACTTCTTCTTCAATACGCCAAAATTAGGACTTTAAGAGCCTCATTACAGGCAAAGCAATGTTAAACTTTGGTCTGAACTTCCCCAAACAACAGCTTGGAAACATGCAGACATTTGCATATGATAAGTTCGAACAGGGTCAATGTCAAGGAATGTGCTTGCTTTATAAGCATAAACATTTGGGGGAGGCGCGAGGGAGAGAGATTGGCAGGACCAACTCATAATTCAATTTATCCATGCACTGCGAGTCTGCAATTCTGTTTAAAAGTGCTATTTGCACCTAATTCGGGAGATCCATAAATCACGGTGCAACAGCGAAGGAAAAACACAAGGTAATGCCTACCTTCTCCAATATATAGAATCATCCCGATCTGGCACGTTGCAGTCCACATAATCTCCCTCCCTCCCTCTCTCTCGACATGTCTGCAGCTACTTCATTGATATGTCAAGACAAGAAAATCCTATTTGGTTCAGCTGCCTCCAGGAGTGTCAGTTACAGCAGACTTGTGGTTCAAATAACGAATGACAGCATCCTCCACCCTGTAATTTCAACTGAAAAGTGATTTAAGGTAAAACGAGACAAGAAAGTCTCTTTGGCAATACATTGTCTAATACATGACTAGTTAGAATCACATCACAGAAGAAAAGATTAAGACAGGAATGACTAGCTAAAAAGAACGATATGAGACATTCAGCAAACGCATTAAACCAGAACCTGATTCACAGCGTTCAAAAAAAAAAAGAGGCATCCCCTTTTGATTATCTGACTATTAATCAAATTGAACTCCTTACATGATGAAAAATATGGTGAACAATCAACATTGACAGTGTCTCAAAGAAGTCAAGAGTGTGATAATGAACTACAATAATCCATCATTGACATATGAGGAATATCCCTAATATTGATTGGATTTGCCTGACATTTTTCTCATCAACTCAACATGATTATAAAGCTCATTGGGCATTATAAATTTTCAGAACAATCACCATCTAGAGGAGAAAAGATCCAACAAAAATCCGAGATAAACCATCAGACAAGTTGGTCCATTGACCAGATTTCACAGCCAAGTTTGCAATTTTTACGATTCTTGTTGGATGACTTCGACCATGACTTAGATCATGTGATGTTATTAGTAAGCAATTAATAAATTTAGGCTGCAAGAAGCTCAAAAGGCAGGGGACGCTTGATCGAACAGGGCATTCATGCAAAATACCTCGGAATATCCAGCTTTGTTTTCTAGAAAAAAAATTAGCTTCTCGTTCAAAATGCACTTTAAAGTACTTCTATCCGTCTGTATTTCACTATACTCCATATTGCCTCTACGAGATGCATACATAAATAATGGACAAGAAAAGTAAACAAACTCACCAAGATTGGTTATAGAAGTCAGGATGATGTTCTTTGTCCACGATATGGCTTGCATCTCCCGCCACAATCTTCAAGTCTCTGCATTGAAAAGCAATCAACACATTGACGAATTCTGCTGGCGACTGACTGAACCCAAGAAAGAAAGAGCGTCTCTGTCGACGCCTATGGATCTCTTTTATTGTGGAAATGATCTTCTTGTCACAAGAATCAATCTCTTGATGCTTCTCGATATTTGCCAAAAATGCAAACATTTACCAAATCCAATGTGCATATTGACCCAAACAAAACCCAGAAACTCTGCACCAGTCTCTCCTTTCACATTCCTTGCCCTCACCTTCACTAGAATCGCAAAACCCAGAATCGGAGCAAGCAAAATCCAGAATCGAGGAATTCCTCCTTTTACAAGCAAAACCCAGAATTGAAACTCCTTACCAAAACACCCAAAATCGACTTTTACCTCAGAGCTTGCCGCGGTTGTTGCCGGCACAGTTGAGCGAGAAGCAGCAAAGCTTAGCGTCGGAAGAGGAGCCCTCGCGATGTGCTTCGGAAGAGGAGCCGAGGTTGTTGCCGGCGCAATCAAGCGAGGAGTAGTAGAGCGTAGCGTCGGAAGAGCAACGACAGTCGTCGCGTAGGGGAGAGAGCGCGGAAGAGGAGCAGAGTTTGATGTCGTGAGGGAGAGGGAGAGAACGTGGAGTTGCAAGGAAATTAGGGTTTCACTTTCTTAAGAATGGTAAAAATGGGTTTTCAATAATATTTTAAGGGCAAAATAAGCAAATGATAATTTTTCATTACTTAGTCTTTCAGGCCTGTTAGGACAAAATAAACAAACGATAATTTTTCATAGTATAAAATTTTTGGTGTCCATACCCGACCCAACCCATATTGTTAAAACATTTCTCTATCTAATTAAATTTAGGAAAACTTATTCATATAATCTTTTTTAAAGATTTTAAACTTATTCAAGTTCATTAACAATCAATTTTTAAACCCATTATAATATATTTGTTAAAATGAGTGTATAATTAAATAGGTTATAAATGAGTCGAACTTCCTGGGTCGTAAATGGGTCTTTTCTTTTAAAACACCCCAAATTTTTCCCAAAATGGGCTTTCTAATGGGTTCTTCACCCCACATTTTCCCCAACCAAACGCACCAAACGCATCCAAAGACCTTGATCCTCTATTAGTGAAGGCTTCATAGCCCTCGACTAGTGGCCAACAATGGCCTGATGGCCCTCTCCAGCCACAATAATAAAAACAAAGAAAAGGAAAAAGATAAATAAATAGATTTGACAAAAAAATTAGTAAAATTTTTCCACGTTAGCATTGGTCATACCATGTAGGGAGTCAGTGTCCATATCAGTAATTTCCAATCAAAATTGATTGAATTGATTCAATTGACAAAACATGAAGATGTTTAAAATTGAATTGGTAAAATTAAAAGGTTTAGAATTGAATTGACAAAAATTCAATTGGTTTTAAACAATTTGGACTTCAATAAAAAAAAAAATTTTTGGACAATTTTACTGCTGAATATGGTACAATTGGCTGAAAATAATGTGCCCCATCATGGGAAAATGTTCGTATTTATATGCATAATGTATTAAAATATGAACTGACCCATGGACCGGTTGAATTATATTGCTAGCATTCTCTTCTCTTGCTAGTGTTGCATGGACCAATTCATCATACATAACGTACTGCAAAAATTGTATTAGATGATGTGAAGCTCATGGGAAATTCATGTGATTCATTTAATCACAGATCGCGATTCACTCAATTCATCACGGATCCAGTCCAAGCAAAAATCTTGCACTTAAAATGAGGCGCAGACACAGCTGAATAACAATTTGACAAGAAAAGACAACTCCGTGATTCCTTGAATTCTATTGCTACACATTAGCCGTTCACTTTCCTTTGTACATCGCTGCTCAAAACAGTAAAATTCCACAAAATGGCGTTGTTCGTATGTAGGAAATTTTAAGCATTTGTTACCCCATACCGGTTGACTTGACTTTCAAATATCTCTCTTTAAAATCCGAATATGGGTCAAATGGGTGGGTCAAGTGAAAATTAAATATTGGTCAAATAATGAGTTTTGAGTATTTATATAATGTAAATATATGTCAAATATGGGTTGAGTGATTTTAAAAGTCATTATTATTATAGAGAAAATCTAAACTCACTCTAAACTCTATGCTAAATGAATAAAATTTCAAATCAAATTAAAAAAAAATAGTAAAAAACCTATAAATTGAAATATTTTTAAAGAATTTCACCAATTAAATATATCTTTGTAAAAAACATATGAATTGAGATGGGGTGGAAACCCGTAGAGTGTCGCATTTGACGGGTAGATACCTTGTACATCGCCGCTCAAAACAGTAAAATTCCACAAAATGGCGTTTTCGTATTGTTAAAAATGGAAATTTTAAGCATTTGTTACCCCATACCGGTTGACTTGACTTTCATGTTTCTCTTTACTCCGCATGATTGTACGAAATAACCTAGCTAATTATTTGTTTGCTTCTGCATCCGTTCCTCGTCTACCGTCTTTGTTTCATTCGTCGTCATTCATGCCCATTCTTGATTCGTAAGATAAGTCCGACAATAAATCATTAATTTATCAACCCACGTTGGAGAGACCTTTCGAGTTCCTAACAAAATGGGATTAATTCCCTCTGGGAAAGCGCTCTATTATTCAAAATCTTTCTTGTCTAATTAATTAATTATTCCGTTGTACCTTGATCAAATTAGAGGTATTATTAGTAAATTTTAACAATTTTTTTTTATAACCTCAAGCGACCGCATCACTCACAATTAGTATCGCAACCTTCTCAAAAGTGAACCATCAAGGGAAAGCCAATGAATTACTAAGCATCACGCTCAACATGGATTATCCCAAGCCTTACCAACCACAACGTGATACTCGATTTGGCCATGATATTTATCTTATCTTTTGGAGCCAACATTAATTGGTTATCAATCGATTAAACACCCAAGTAAAATATGGGAGTGTATTTTACTTCTACGAACTAGATATTCAATGAATTTGAGGACTTGATTATGCTATAGATTAATCTAATGTCTTTTGGTGTTTTTCTCTTTATTGCAAAAATGTTTTGCATACAGTTTTTATTCATTTGTATCCTATACAATTAACGTGCAAAATTAGACCTATCAAATGGGTAGATCGGGGTGGGTTTGGGTCAAATCATCAATGATCTGACCTAATTTGACCTATTAACCCGTTTATGATCAATTTATCATAATACAAATTTCTCAACCCATCCCCATGGCCCACACCTCACCCGACCCATTTAACTAAATCTAGGAAAGTTTGTTTCTTATGATTTCTTTTCAAATGGTATTACTAAAATACTTTCATACAACATTTGACAATTTTTATAATTTTTTTTTAAAAATTGAGGCTCCTTTTTTTAAAATATTTTCCATGAAATTATTTTCTAGGAAAATAACAATATTTTGTGATATTTTCTTAAAATCTAAAAATAAATTCGAAAATATTTTCCATTGTTTGGTAGGGATGACCAAAGGGAACTGCTCGATCCAGACTATATCGGCCAGTGTGGTCCAGTTCTAAAGGACGCTAGTCCGATTCCCAATTCCCTAAAATTAGAACCAGTGAAACATCGTAATTAAATCCAAGGAAAGTCCTCTCGGTGCCCTGGCTTCTCCATCTGTGGATCCCACTCCAGTAAAGACACTCAGCTGCAATTTAAGATATAATTAAAATTATAAGGTTTTTTTTACTATTATCATTACTATAAAATGCTTAAATGTTAAGCCAACGGACAAATAACTAAACAGTACCACAGCAGCCGGCCAGAGTTGCCCTATCAAGGTTGCAGTCGCGACACGACCTACAGCCATGACCCTAGATGCCGCAGCCCCAGGACAATCAATTGCTCATTTCAATCTCAAAACTTTGCAGAAAAAATCGATTTACACCCCATGAATATATTCAAGTACACTATGTCCATACATAACTATTGGCAGGAAATCAATTGATGTCTTACCTTTCGAATTTGATTTCAAATCGGCTTTTGGAGAAGCAAAATTGCATCGAAAGGAAGTTAATTTTATCAGCTGGACTAGGCTAGAAGGACTTTTTACTGCTATTAAGTTATAATTTGCTAAATATAATTACCGATGCAACTAACTTCAAGATAAGCTTGAAATTACACGTGTTCACAAAGCTCTCCCAAGATGAACTGATTACATAAGATGAATTACAAGAAGGTATTATAAGAAACAAATCTCCCAACTTAAATACTCTTTATTCGCCGAAAAGATCCTCGAGACAGCGGAACCGACTAGATAGGGTAACGGGCCATGAACCGGTCGAACATGGCAAGTGTTTCCTTGTGCTTGTACTCTGGAGCTGTGTGACCAGCGCCCTGTTTCACATAAACCATGAAGTGATTTCAGTGTCGTTTCTTTCCATGTCTCATGAACTATGAAGAAGAGAAACGAAACTTGATTTCCTTTTCTCACCTTCACGGTCACGTAGGTCAGGCGGAAGTGATCGTTCATGAACTTCACTTGGTACCTAGAAAACAATCAAGGATTGCATAACATTATGACGGGCATTTGGCTCACTTCAACTTCAACCGCAGTTCGCATTTTGGCAACTTACCCTGCAATTTGTCCGTCCACGTACCACGCCCTCCACTCATCGAAGACGGCCACTCCCAAGGATTTGATCCAGCTCAGGGTTCCAATCCATGGAACTGAGATGTCGTGGTCTCCGCTGCGAGGTGCAACATACACCGAGCGTGAGCATGGATTTTAGTTATGAGCCCATCTATCAAAGGTGCAACCAATTGTTAACTATGGCATTTTTAGTCAGTCTTCTGGTTTGCTGAAAATTAATTGAACTTAGATCAAGAAAAGCTCGCATGTGGGGATTTTTCTGAATCATTTGTCTCAGCTAACCCATGAACAAGCAAAGATTTGATCCAAGTGAGCAAAACAATCAAGGCAACAGAATTATGTCTGAAGCTGCATAAATTCACTATGATCACAGGGTTGAAATTTTCATTTTTCATATCAAAGTGTGTTGGGCAGCCGGCTAACTGTACTGTTCTGGTTAAATTGTTTTTGACGTGTAAAGTTACGTTACCTATATATGAGAGCACGGAGACCGGTCTCAGAGAGATTTTTATGATAGGCGATGGTACTGGTGACTTCTTCCGTGTAGGTCGAGAAGTTTTTTGCGCATCTTTTCCATCCATCTGAAGGGACACTTTCCTGATTGGAAGAATTCCATAATGTTAATGAACGTATCCAGGAAGTTACTATAAATTACTCTTGTTTGCAATTCATCGACATACCGGTCTGACATATAAAGCCTTTTGCACTCTTTCATCATTCAACCACTTGTAGGCCATCACGTATGTAAAACCCTGCATAAACCATCAAACAAGCTCAACAAAATCGGATTGAGGATAAAGGATGAGGACGAGGAAGAAGAGGAGAAGTCTGTTTACTCTGCACGGCAATTCGGGAAGTTTGTTGTTGGAGAGGATGTGATCTATAGTTTCTGCTTCTTGAACTCTCAAATCCCATTCCAACTCCCTGCGTCTCTTAGATGAGAAGGCGCATTGCGGTTCCAAGATTTGGCAGAGGTTAATTTGTAAAAGGCACTGCATAAATGACACAATCGATTGGATCAGTATTGGCATCCTGGCACAAAGGCGTTAAGACACAAAAAGGAAGAGCCAATGTGGCAAGTATGCTCGCTTGGGATGAGCAGGACCTCTTTGATCAACTGCAGTGTCGCTACGCAGGCAGTACTGTTTGCATCCACATCAACGTAATTGCCTCCACAATATTCTTTGGCATCCTGAGAGAAATCACAATTGATAAGTTCAATGTATTTGGCTAGTTGAGAAATTTTGACAAGTGAAGCAAAAAATGAAGTGATATAAACTAGAAAAGGTCACTGAATGATACAATAAGAAGCATCTCTTATCAATTCCTATGCCAGACTAAGATTTGAGTTTCCTTTGGTAAAGATTTCCTTTGCGTTATTTTGAGCTCAACATTATTCCAGAAAATCATACGGCAGAACCCTTCACCAAAATCTGTCCTATTTTAAGCAGAACCGCCTCTAAATACATTGCACTAGGAAGACATGCTGCGCTTTTCATGTCTTTCCGATCATCAATGCATTCATGCGATTATTCTATGAAATCACTTCCAACATGAGAAAAGGAGAAGCATACAAGAGAGCACAGGGAAAATTTTACCGCGTAATATTCATCTGATATAAGGTTCACACGATGAACATAAGGAATCCTTGAATTTGAATCAATGAAGTCATCGGTCACTGGGTTCCCAAGCAAATACCCCTATTCAAAAGTTGAATCAAGAAAAATAGCTTGTTAGGTTTTGCTCTGTGCGTAGATATGTCCAACTAACTCAACGTGCTAAATAAATTTGATCAAGGCTAAGCCACAAAGAAAGAAACATACTTGGAGTTCCATCTTAGGCCTTACTCCTGCCTCTATGCCTGCAATCGCACAATATCATAGCTTAAAATTTCTGTGGTGAAAGTCGGTAAGATCAGCATAAAAAGCATAGGCCACATGAACTGTGTGAAAAGAATCTACCTTTCAGTATATTTGTCACCAAAATAGGAACAATTATGCCTGAGTATGAGTCACCGCCGATGTAGAGTTCGTTTCCTAGGAATTCTGGGTGAGAAAGGAGCCACTGAAACATAAAGCAAGCTCAATTTTTATCATCGGTGATATGATCAGGGGTTAAATTTAGGCAAGAGTAGCTCAATCTTGTGCACTAGCAGATAGTGTCAATTGACATCTATTAGTACCTTCCTCAGGAAAGTATAAGTCTGGGATGCTGATTTTATGTCAGAGGTGTATTTACCCTCTTCGGATGTCGCATATGAGAATCCAGATTCCACAGGCGCGTCAATGAATATTATGCTCGCAGCCTAAAGTCAAATTACGATTTACAAGATGAAATAAGAGTCGAGGTAATCCCAGAATTTACTGAGAACTTCCACGTGGAAAGGGGAAGAAGTTTCGCACCTGGGTCCATGAGTATTTGTTGATTAGAAGAGAGGGCAAGCTGCCATTGTAAGCTCCATAATCGAAAGTCAGTGGACCTGCACAGAAGTTTCAAATTCAAAATGGTTGAAACTATTTTCTTAGCATGATTCTCTCCGTTTGGCTGGCTTTTCTTAGATTCCAGCAATCTCTAACTTTCGGGGCTCATTCCTAATGCAAGAGGCCTCAGAATAAGAAGAATCGGTGCATGTGTCGGGAGTACGGTCTCTCCTCTCGGAGTCCGACTTCAACAAATGATCTTATATGTGTTGGCTAACATAACATGCGAGGAGGAGGATTTATTGCCGGACCATGAACAAAATTTTGCCTGAGGTAAGGTCCTCATAAGTACATAATCCAGAGCTGAGTGATCTTGTTTTCCGGTAGCACAATGATTTTCATTTACCTTAACTTCAAGATGGAAGATCAAGTACAATACGACATGTAGAAGAACCAATTTATATGGTCAACATGAGGCTTGGCATGTGGATTCTTATATTGCTTGAACGTTGCCATTAGAAGGATTCAAATTCCACACAACTTCATTTTTAATTCCAACAAATCACTGTCACTTAAAGGAACTGAATACTCATCTTTCCACTCTTTCTTTGATCAGATTAAACAAACCATAACCACAACTTTGGATCCATAAAAGAAATGCAGAATTCACTAAAACTTTAATTGCAAAGAGTGAAGATGAGCATGTCCACTGTTTCATTGTCTCAAGTAGAACTATTTGGCATAGTGGGAACTCTTCCACCCTTCCTATGACGGCCCAAGCAGTAGTGCACAAGGAGGAGAAATGGCGGTGCATCCGCGCCTCGATTCTCAGACATGCATAGAAATGGAGCATATCTCTTATCCTACATCACTAAGGGGGAGTCCTAAATTGGCTTATAAGGTTCTGGATTTTCTATATGTACATATGCATTTTTTAGGCAAACTCCATAGGAATAAAACCGTGAGAGCCTAGTGGGGTCCAAAACGGATAATATGTGCATTGTCCAGTTGCGGACCCAGGCATTACACTCCCCAACACTTCCTCCTTCTCCATTTACAATAGCACATCACAATCACAATTATGCAGGTCCAGGACAGATCCTTATCGATCATGTGCCTGATCTAGCTGAACACATCACATCCTTGACTCAAATTCTGTCCCCAAAATCACAAAAAAAAAAAAAAACATTTCACCTGTCTTTTAAATGCTAAAGGTCCAATTATACCAGTACTTCGCAATATTCAGGAAACATAAGGGAGAGGGAAAAGGGAACACTGAGAAACACTGACCGATTTCGAAGGCGAGGGCAGAGAAGCCAGAGCAGCCAGGGCCACCAGTGAGCCAGAGAACAAGAGGATCTTTGGCAGGGTCTCTCTCTGACTCGATGAAGTAGTAGAACAACTGCACTTCATCTATTTCATCCACCCCTATGTACCTGCATTTTCCATGGAAATCCCACACCTTGAATTTTCCCAAAGAAAGGAGGAAACAAATTTGGCAAAGACCCAACAAAGCATAAATGCAAGAACTGACCCGGTTTCTAGCGTGAAGGGGAGCTTTCCAGGGAACCCAGGAAGAGTCTCTATTATGTGCTGAGATGTTGCAACTCCAGCAAGAAGCAACAACAGCAACACGCTCATCCATTTCATGTTGACTCGGCTTCCTGAATGGAACGCCATCAGCTTTCGCCCTGGCCTTCTCCCACTTCTAAATGCTCTGTTTTTTCCTTTCTCCCTACAGTGGTGTCTTTCCCCTGAAAGAAACTAATAAGAAATGACTGGATTTTGTATACGGTGCAGTGAGCTCCGGGGGACTCACTGGTGACTCTGGCCGGTGCAACGTATCAGTGAGTTTGAATATGGAGTTTTAAGTGTCCATGTATAGAGCAAAGAACTTAAAATGGAGCACGTGGACTTGGGGGAGGTTAGAATGAAAGTTAGGTGCAATCTTTGAGCCGGTCTAGCTCACCTTCAACTCTCGCCGTGGCAATCTAGGACATCGTTTCTTGCCTGCTCGTTCAAATTCAAAGCGTATGACTTGGTTTATGGGATTGTTCGAGTCTGTGACTACCCGGTTCAACAAACCTTCTACGTTCCGGTAAACAGCAGGTGCGAGCGGTCTTGGTGCGGGAATGTCATCATTCCTAGCCAAGTCTAGATTTCAGATTAAGTGATTTTCATTAAGGTTCATCTTTCTCTTAAATAATGAGAGCGCACATTTGGGAGAGGTAAAATAATTGGATCGTTCGGGTCCTCAAACTTTTCTTGTGCAATTGAGTTCCGAGTCGGATGACTCTTTCTTCACGGGTCATTAGCACGTTCAAACATGTTACGACGTCGCGAATCGACGCGCTGCCCTCAGATTCTTGATTTGCCGGAATGCCCCAATATAGCAAAGTGCAACTTGCGGCCAATCTCGTGGAGTCTCATGCCCAGAACTGTTGTTCCTTGCTTGGGTCCGTTCCAGCAGTATTTGCACGTGGGATTCCTACCAGTCTTTGCACGGGTACGGTACAATAGAATAGACGGCCCACCGAAGTTTTATAATAGTAACTCCCCTTATGGTAAATGTAACCCACGATTTCTAATAATCCAGATCCCAAGTCAGACAGGCGCCCCTCCACATGTTCAACGCCAGCAATCGAGTATATCATAAAGACTAGCAGATTTAAACGTGGGAAAGCATCGACAGATAGACAATGAGGGGCAGTGAATCATAGGACATGTTCAGATGTTCCAGCAAAATATCTATACGAGTATTATTAACTTTCTATATGATTAAATGAATGACTGAATTGGCACAATTACAAAAGGTTTAGAATTGAATTGGTCAAAAGAATAAATTTATAATTGAATTGGCATAATTAAGTTTGGGATTTTTTTGGCAATCCTCCTTGAGTTATCATACCACATGCATAAAATTTCAGAGAAAGTTTGAAATCTCTAAGAAATCAATAATGATTTGTCATTAAATTACGCAAGTGATATCGATGGAGATGAAGCCATCTTTGCCCGAGTTCACGAGCTATGGAACCTACGTGCGCGTGTTCGAGAGAGAAATTCTTATTAACCGCGCAAATCTTTCGCGGATTGTCATGGTTTCGCCGAATGAATATACTGTTTCCATGTAGTTGACTGCTGCTGACATGTAAATAAGAGTCAAATAATTGGGGCGAAGGACCACGTGATGAATAAGAAACTAAGGAAAACGTTATTAAAATAAGAGGTGCAAGACTGCACGGTTGCACCAACCGAAGGGATCGCAACCTGGGTCCTCTCTTCCTTCCTTTCAAAACTTTGAAGCAAAGGTTTAGCTAACCCTTTCAGCAGCAGCCCCCCCGGTTCAACATCCCACCGGAACAGCCGCGGACGACCGGACAAGTAGTGCTTGAATTGCCTTCGCTCAAGACAAACCACGCGTGCTTTAGCGTGGATTATTCCTATTGCAATCTCCCTTTCTAAATTACATTGGCAGACCAGTAAGGTCGAAAATCTACTCCGTCGTTACTGAACTGAGAATGGGTTCGAACAATATTCACAAATTTCAATCAGAACGAAAGTAATAACAATGATAGCGTTTGATGTGGATATATTTAGAGTTTTTAATCTTGTGTGTTTGTTCGTGGATAAAACTTGTTTAATATGAATTTGAGGGTGTCTTAAGAGGAAAAGGGCAAGAACTGCTTAGGAACTACAGTACGATGATGATATAATTTATCAGTTATACATGATGAATGGTTAAATGGTATCCAAATCGACTTTTACATAGCTCAATTGATTCACCTCTTTGAGCTAAGTTAAAAGCGCACTCTCCTGTATTGGCCCAATATAATCGGAATTTCTCTCTCAAAAATTACTCTCCACATATCTGAACCCAAAACCACAAGAGAAATAGTAAATTCTCCAAAACGGAAATAGCAAATCCCCTTATCTTCAAAGTCAAACCTTATATATATTCAAGGGTTTATCCAATTGAGAAATGCCGGCGCGTTTTAAGGCCACTTTGTTTCTTTTTTCAATTTCTTTTTGTTAATTTGGAAATTTTGAGGGGTGGTTTAGTCGGGAAGATGAGGCAGGAGCAGACCGTCACATTCACATGTGGGTAATTGAGAATAGACCCGTGCAAAAATGGTGGGGGTAGAATAGTAGGTGCGTTGGACTTTCAATGTGATGCGGAGTCCTGTTTTTCAATAAGATCTCATTTCCACTAGCAAATCAAAGACAAGCTACGAGGATCAGACTACTGTCTTTCAGGAAACAAACAAACATCATGACTGCCCCACCGAGAAGGTTTGGTAAGAATGTCAGCCTGCAACCAATCACGCAGAGGGAGGAAAAAGGCAGAGGATCAATGAAATTAAGCCTTTGTTCTTGAGCCTAGTCGGGGATCTTGAAGCACCCACGGATCAAGCGTGATCCTTTTTAAGGGTTGATTGATGGAGGTAACGATCCTTAAATATTTCTTAAATAATCGGCTTAGCCTATCAATTTCTAATTTGGTCCTTCCAGTCCCTTGACTTTTCATGACAAAGTTAAATTTGTCACTCAGTACTATTAAAGAAGTTGTCATAGCTACATTATTGCCTAGATTTTAGATTATCTTTTAATTTCACTCCATTTCCTAAATTAACAAAAAAATGTCATCTTTTTTATTATCTTTTTGACTTTTTGGTCTTTATAAATATAATTATAGTTCCATTTGAGTATATTTTAACTTAAAATCTCTATAGTAGCATAATTATAACTTTATATAGATTTATATTAGATTCACATTCCAATTATTTTAAATTAAGTGTTTTTGTAATAATATTTAATACCGATATTGATTAATTTATAGATTTCTTGTAAAATAATAAGAGTACCTACCCAATATAACTCTAAATAAAATTCTAATTTTATTATTATTATAGAGATGATAAGCCAAAACATACTTAAATGGAAGCATAATAATATTTAAGTAAGGGACTAGACTAACCAAATTAAAAGTTTAGTTAATAGATTAAACATTTATAAATAGTTCAATGACTACATTAAATGAATTAAAAGTTTGAGAATGTCATTGTACATTGAGTAAATACTACACCTCAAAAGGAATATAATCGAAAGCCAATCAACAGGGGCAAGCTGCTGCTTATAAATACTACATCATCGATTTAAGCCATTCTATACATCTGAGCTCTTATGAACACATGAGTTAGCTACAATATAGCATCCCATCCTCATTCTCACATATCTCAACGTGTTGATTGTTGAACCAAGAGATCATATCCATCGTTCAACCCCGTTGTGCAGAACAAATGTTGTTGGGATCGCCACTGTGCAAATGAACAGATGTTAAGTCTTATCATATGACATTGAATGATCTCTTTTCTCTTCTTCTTCTTTTTTCTTCTTTTTGGTGTTTTAATTCCATATTTGCCTAGCACGTTTCATATATTTAAGCATCAACCTGGACTTCTCTATACAATCACCGAAAGCTAGCAGTTGCATGCCCTTAGTGGTGAGATTCTGGTGATGGTCAATAGCATTCTCAATATCTACAATGTATGCTACGGAAAATATTGCAACCTGGAAAATTCTGCAACTGTTCCCTGCAAATCGATTTAACAAAGATACAATCTCTTTGCCAATTGCCTATCAAAATGAACGATGAAAGGAGATTTGCCTATCAAAACGAACAATGAAAGGAGATCTCGATATTTAATTTACTTCATTGTTATATATTTCAAGATAATGTGTACGTACAGATCGGACATGAAGTGCATCTCGCACACTTTGATAATTAGTCCATATATCCGAAAGCAAATACTCAAAATTCTGTCACGTTATTCAATGGATGAAACATCAGAACAGAGCATGTAGAGAGAGAGAGAGAGACTCTGCACCAGAGATCACGAGATCTTTGGTGACAACACGAGGAAATCCTCGTTCAACTTTTGGGGCGACTTCACGTGAACGTTTTAATTCGAGTTTGCTGATTGGAAGGCTCAGTTTGATTCTGGTGAAAGGAAAGCACAACTTGGAGCAAGAACACCTCTCATGTTGATCAATTCATTGACGGCCAGAAGCAGAAAAAACTGAAATAACTCACGCTTCCCCAAACTAACAGCTTGGAATATTATGCCGTACTATGTGCTACTCAGCATATCAGGCGATTACGGTACTTTATCTTCAGTGTTTACACCATATGGAGATCTACACATAGTCTTATCTTGATGATGATGCATCTAGCATGAAATCTAAGATAATTAGGTCCAGAAAGATTAATACTTATCATGCGTTACATAGTCCTTGTGGAAGTGAAGAATTTCACCCGCTTTCAGCCCATAATAACACGGTGACAGACTTGATATTAAAGATTCCATGTTGTTATCGAGACCTTTTACTGTAAAGCCGTAGACCAATTGCGATCTATGTTACGAAATATAGTACGTGTGGAAATGTTAGCGAAGCTATCCGTTGGAGACAACTCATCATCACTGCTTGAGAGTTTTGTCTCATTGGTGGTTTTCGCAACGAAAGTGCGTGTTTTTGCAACAAAAGCAGAAAGAGAGCCATCTTGGTCTCACTAAGGAGTACTGAACCGTTCCCAGGACAATGTTAAACCCAGCCAAGTAGCTGTCTAAACTAGGTAACAACTTTAAGAAACGCTGCAGTGGCTGCACAAGGCGCTGCTGCTAGGCTCAAATCCAATATGTATCTGAAGACTTAGCAATTAGAAGTTTTCAACATTTAACAGTCATTTAGCTTTCTGAAATGACCTTTTGGTTTGTGTTTTCTTTGTTTATAACAAGCTTGCTGCCCACGGAGTCTGCTCGGCATAAGACTTTTGACGAATAAAAAGACACTTTTCATGCACCATATTATGGAATGAATACATTCACATCATAACTGCCAAGTTTATTGGATTCAGCAGTCACAAACGACACAATATATGTGCTATGAGTACAAGATACATGGGCAAGAGCACTTGGACATGCCACCGGAAATCTCAGGTGACAACTAGATAGGGTAATAATGAACCCATCTCATAGACATTTCGTAGCATTCTCTTCGGTAATATTCAGGAGCTGTGTCCAGCACCCTATAAAAGACAAAAAACCATGTCGCTTTAATTACTTCCATACGTTTTGTGAAGGAAGTAAGCACAGGGTTAAGAGAGCAAAAGATAAGTAAGAAAAGTCGAATACCTTCAATGTTGCATAAGCTAATCAATATCCATGCCATGAGTACTACTTTGTGTATCTGTAGTTCGATGATTTAGGAATTTTGGTGCCAAATATGTGAAAACTGAGCAAATCAACTTCATCCGAAGAGATAACTTACCCTGCAACTTGACCATCCACCAACCACGATCGCCAATCGTTTACAACTGTCAAATTCAGACTTTATCCATTCAACTATACCCACAAATGGAACAACCAGGTTGCGATCACCACTTCATGAGAGGAAATAAGAAAAAGATCATTAAGGAGCTAGGGATGCCTTCAGGTAAAGAATAAAGTTCATTGAAGACATCATAACAAATAATGTTTGCTCCATTTAGTTGCGCATATATCTGGAACAAAGTGCAGAGGTAAATTCTGTCATCATTTGATACTGGAGTTCCAGTGGCAAACTGTTAACTCGAATTGGGTGACTTGATAGTCAGTCAGCTCGCTGACCAGCAAGTTTCTTATGATTTTCCTCTCAGTCGAAAAAATAATTAAGATTCAAAGAGGCGGAAATTGATTACCTCTCCACCAAGACTTCTAAACCCAGTTTGTTGAGGCTTCTGTGAACTTCAACAACACTTGAAATGTCTGATGTATATGCTAAGCTATAGTGCACCTTATACAAGTCATTACTGTCCCCTGTGTTCAGTATTGTCTATCTTTAATTTCTGAAGTATCAATCAGCAATCACTGAATTGATTATATTAACTTACCTCTCGGACATGTAAAGCTTTCTGGACCGTAAGATCATTTGACCACAGGTTGGACAAAGTATAGACAAAACTCTGTAAAAAGTGAATCGTGATCATAGGATCATAGAGGACTACTAAGCAGAAAGAAAAAGCAATTTCCATCACATGCCGAATTAGTGATTTATGTAATGGCAAGTTACCTGACCACTATATTCAGGAATCCTGCAGGGTGAAAGAATGAAATCTGTCAGGTTCTCTCATGCAGATCGTCACCTGCCTTCCTGGTTCATTTTTGGAGAGGCTTCGTTACAGTTTGGCTCCAAAATATTTTTGGTGGAGAGATCTTCAATGCACTGCAATTTGAGAATATAACTTTAACTTATGCCCCAGATAAAATCTTTAGAAAGTCTCCATATGTTGGTTCTCCATTCTACTTACGCTTTTAATTGCTCCAAGAGCAGTCCAACACTCTGTTTGATGGATCCACATCAACGTAGCTTTCATTGCAACTTGTTTTCACGGCCTGAAATATATAAAACCATCATTGCTTAGATTGAATAAATAATGAACTTCGTCGTGGATAAGGTTGACGCGGAATGCAGGTATAAATCTGAAAGGGAAAACATCCAAATTAAGATCATGTAACCGATTGGAGGAAAAAAAGGTAACTTGAAAGAGTTGATTACATCACCTCATAGAGTTCAACAGAGATAAGTGACAGCCTGTGAGCACATGTAACATTTGAGTTTTCATCAATCAATGAATCTGTTCTTGGACTGCCAATTAAATAACCCTGAGAATCACCATCAATTAGCAGCTTAAAACTTATAAACCCAATAACATAATGAAGGCATACTATCACTGGCATGTCATGGTGAGATAATATACCTTGAGATTCAGGCGTGGCTTGAGCCCATTTTTGTTACCTAAAATTTCATAGACAGAAGGATTTAGATCAAAGACCGGATTTTGAGTGAGGAAAATTTATTCCAGGTGAAGAATTGCAGTACCATCTGCTACATGTATGGCAACGAGGAAAAATCATGACAGAGTAAGAATCACCGCCGATAAATAGTTGAACGGGGAGATACTGCGGGTGCTCCATCATCCACTTCATATGTCCAAAATGATAGGGTCAAGCAAGTATTCTAGTAAAGCAGTATTTGGCCCAAAAGAAGAAAATCTAAAGCCATTGAGTACGAACCTTTCTGAGAAACCTAAATGCTTGCTCTGCTGAACTTGAGTCTGAACAATACCGACCTTCAGCAGTTGTCGAATAAGAAAAACCAGAGCCAACTGGTAAATCTAAAAATACGATGCTAGTTGTCTGATAACCAAGAATACTAGATATTTCACATTGTTCAGCAAGATGAAAAGCAAAGAACAAATGAAAAGTTCAGCAAATGATGAGACCTTTGGCCATGTATACTCATATGCTCGCAGTTGCGGTAATCCTCCCAAATAATTGTCAACATCAAACTCCATAGGACCTGCATTGGCAAATAATCTAATCTAGGGTATTTCCAGGGAGTAGGTAGTGTACATATAACCCATCATCAAAGGAAACTAGTTCCATACGTTACTCATTTCCTGTAAAATAGAGGACTTTGAAAGTTCAATGAAGAGGTGTTCATTTATCACTCCTCTCATATAACTTCTCGCGACATGCAATGAATAGTGCAATCTTGACGTACCTATCTCATAGATGAGTCCACCCTAGGAAGAGCAACCAGGGCCCCCAGTGAGCCACAAGAAAATAGGATCCTTGCGGGGGTTGCTTTGCGACTCAGTGAAGTAATAGAAAAGTTCTGAACTATCAACCATTATGTACCTGATGATCATGACGACATAAAACCTTACATTTCATATCAATCCACTAGAACATCGAGAAATGCAATGAGCCTGCACAAGTCCTATATTCATGAATTGAGCAAGAAACACTAAGGAAGCATCAAGATTCCAAGACTTTACCCAGTTTCGAGCTTGAAAGGGAGTTCTCCATCATACCCAGGAAGATACTTCACAGTGGAACCAGAAAGGACCGAACTTGCCGAGGACAGCAGCATCAAAAGTAAATTCAAGAACACCCACGACAATGATTTCCTAGGAAGAAACGATTTTGACTGAAGAAAATTTTTCGCCATGTTTTTATATCATTCAGCTTGAAGACTCTTGACTTATTGGGTTATCAGAAAGCTGGAACTTACCCATGATTCATATATTAAGCATTCCCAAAAAAAATTGTCAAACAGCTTCCTTTATCTCCAGATCTCGATTTATCGTCATAAAGTATACAACTAGAATATGAGACGTGTCCTGCATGGCACATGAGGAGTTAAATAAAAGAAATGAATCTATACCTTTTATATACTTATCGCATTAAATAACCTTAACAAATAATAAAAAGAAAATCTTAATATTGACATCTTTAATATATCCTGTCAGTATAACATTTTGAGTTTGTGTCTTTTTATACGGACATTTATATTATGAATCCACATGCGTTAACTTGTCCAAAAAATGTGGGGGGAAAAACTTGGGAGGAACTAGTCTTGCCCGTTCCCATAGATATTATCATTAACATCAGTGAAATCAATGAATGAATATTACAGTATGTAAATCCACTAAATGAGAACTCCAAAGATTACAAAATGGTTTTGTGGTGTTACCCATCCGACAAATATTTGAACTCAAGCAAGTCAATAAATCATTCATCGTACTAACATAGCAGTAACGACACTATTATGTACAATGAACCGAATTATAGTTCTTTTTTCCAAGTAAATCAATCGTGGATGCAAAATTGGTTCTGAACGATGAACTTTAAGGCTGAGTATTTAATTTGCTTTTGGAGTTCACAAACGAAGAATAACAGAATTCGCCTTCTGATGTCAGACTGCATGCACAGTCGCAGATCCGGATGGTTATAAATTGCTAGCAATTTGTGGGCTTCTTGGTTTGTTGTTTTCATCTCAGTTCGGATAAAATGCTGAAAACATGCCAACGACCCAATTTACAGACCACAGAGCTTGACTCCCTTGCTTCTGTTGAGGAGCACAAGGCATCATAATTAAGGACATCCAACATCATCATTGTATCTAGCAGTAGCTTTAATCCGATGATAGTGCGCCAAATCGATTAGTTATTAGTGTCCAATAGATTAAACCTCCAATTGCTCGGCATATTGACATTGTATATGACTATTGCATTGGCATACGCACATGTTGCAACCGGATGTGCCTGCATATCATAAGCAGTGGAAAGATTCCCGGAGCAATCTGTTGGAATCGGCTTGTACTCGCTGCCTGAAGAGTATGTCTGGTGAATGGTCTTTGGTTTTAGCCACCTAGGAGCTTGTCAGTGCACGAAAGCAAAGAGAGGAGAGAACAATTTTAGTTCAAAACAGGGGTCCTAAACTCTTCCATTGACAGTGCTGAACCAAATCCATGGAGCTGTCAAAACTGCAGTGACAATTTCGCAAAGCAGCACTGCAGTGGCTGCAGAAGGCACTCAGCATTTATTTAGTATGCATGCAGTGAGAATACACTGAGAAATTTCTGATGCTGACGATCTTTTTATATCACTTGCGATCATCAGAGCAACTGGATTGCTAACATGAAAGGAAGCTCGTTTACTCATGACAAAGGGCTTGCTGAAATGCGTTACCCATTAGTACACTCCGAAGGATAATGATACAAAAATGTACTACTACTCCAATATTGTCATCGAGAAAATAGAAATGATACAGATTATGGGCTCAAATGATATAAGGAGAAAGAGCACATTATGATACTGTCCATAATCCTAACTGACAACTAGACAGGATAATAATGCACCCATCTCGTAAACATTTCGAAGCATTCTCTTCTATAATATTCTGGAGCTGTGTGTCCAGCACCCTACAAAATACGCAAAACCACGTTGCTTCAATTACTCCATTCGCTTGTGAAAGTAAATAATAGACAACAAAACAGCAAAAAAGAATAAAAGGAAAGCAGCATAAAAGTTGCATACCTTGACTGTAGCATAAGTTAATCGATATCCATGTTCCGAGTATTTCTTCGTGTATCTGTAGTTCAGTAATCTAGGACTTCAGCTCCAAACATGTTGAAGTGGCAAAGACTACATTGAAAGAGAGAACTCACCCTGCAACTTGACCATCCACAAACCACGGTCGCCAGTCATTTACAACCGTCAAATTGAGACGTTTTATCCATTCAACCGTACCCACAAATGGAACAACCATGTCACGATCACCGCTGCCACAAAAGGGGTATAAGAAGGTGAGATGCTACAGGTACCCCCTTGTCAAACAAAATGTTCATTAAGCTGTAACCTATGCATTGTGATCAACAACAATTTCCACTTGGTCATGCTGGTAATTGGGACAAGAGCCGATTTCCACAGTTCAAGATGAAAGTGATAAATGACTATGCTATAGTGGTGCCTTGATACTTCGCAAGCATACCAGACAAAATTTATGAGTAGTTTGAGAACTCAAGGGCAGCTAGTAGTTACCACTCCACCAAGACCTCTAAACCCAGTGTGCTGAGGTTTTTATGAACTTCAACAACGCTCTGAATGTCTTTTGTGTATGCTAAGCTTTTGTTGCACCTCTTCCAGTCCATTACCGTCCCCTGTGTTCATTATTACATGAACGCATCAATAATTTTGCAAAATTTGTCACTACCCTTATAAGTAATCACCCAACCAAATATTTTAACTTACCAGTCGAACATTTAAAGCTTTCTGGACCCTAAGATCATTTGACCACGTATAGGACAAAGCATAGTTAAAGTTCTGCAAAAATAATCAAAATTATAGCTAACCGCACTCTTGATTTGTGAACAGAAAGAGAGTCATTTCCTGTAACATGTAATTAACTAATAAACAGAATGGCAATCTTACCCGGCACCAATATTCAGGAATTCTCGGGGGTGAAAGAATAAACTCTGTCGTATCCTCTTGTACAGATCGACGACCAATTTCTGGGTTCATTTTAGGGGATGCGAAGACACACTTTGGTTCCAAAATGTCATTGCGGAAAAGATCTTTAACACACTGCAATTCAATAAATAAGATTCAGTCTGATGCCTGATTAACCTTGAGAAAGTCTCCAATATTGAAGGTCTTGATTCGTATTACCCTTTTGATTGCCCCAAGAGCAGTCCAGCACTCTGTATTTGATGGATCCACATTAACATAGGTCTCATTACAACTTATTTTTGCTGCCTGGAAAGCATAGATAACATACAAATTAAATTAACAGATAACTTCACTGTCAATAACCCACGTGGCAAAAGGGAACATATGTAGGAATAAGACATCCTGAGAACTGGATTCATAAAAACCAAGCAATGATATGTAGCTTTTGAGAAGGCTCATAGACATTTCGAACCAAAGAGTCACTTCAAGACTCCATCAATCTAGGAGAAACGGAAGGTGACTTAAAGGAGACAGGTTATATCACCTCATAGAGTTCATCAGAGATAAGTGCCATCCTGTGAGCAAATGCAATCTTTGAGTTTTCATCAACAACCGAATCTGTTCTTGGACTTCCAACTAGATAACCCTGAAGATCAACATCTTATCAGCAGCTTAAGACCTCAATGCCATATTGAAGCTGGATCATGCAGAAGCGAGCACCAGAGCTCCAAAATTAAATTTTACCTTGAGATTCAAGCGTGGCTTGACACCATCCTTGTTAGCTAAAAGTCCATAGATAGAAGCCAAAAATATTTAGCCTGAATTTTGTTTGGACAGAAAACAGATATTAAGTTAGGTGAAAGATATTACCTTCCACTACATATTGGGTGACAAGGGGAACCATCATGCCAGAGTAAGAATCACCACCAATGAATAGTTGAAGAGCGAGATATTGTGGGTGCTCGACCATCCACTGTGCATATAAGCATTGCATTTTATAGGTCAGTTGATGATTAAAGAGTAAATTTAACTCAAATCAAATTAATGTGACGGAATCTGTCATAAGAATGGATAACAAATTTGTAATCACTTGGTCAGGAGCTTCATATTGTTGCAGATCCTGTATTACTAACCTCTCTGAGAAACTCATATGCTTGCACTGCTGAACTTGAGTCTGAAGAATACCAGCCTTCATCTGTCGTTGAATAAGAAAAACCAGTACCAACTGGCGAATCTACAAATATGATGCTAGCTGTCTGAAGCGCAAAATAACTATATTTATGACATTGCTCAAATAAATGCAAGGAGAAATGAATAGGTTGAGTGAGTGGTGAGACCTTTGTCCACGCATACTCATAAGGTCGCAATTTCGGCAATCCTCCTTTGTAATTATCTATATCAAATTCCATTGGACCTGCACTTACATTTAAGCTAATTAAGGCTATTTCCAGAGAGGAAGGCAGTGTAATACATATCCTATTGTACATCCAGCATGAGAATGCAATGTCCTTTGACAACCAGTTCCATATCTTGCTGAATTTTCTTTGTAAATAGGTCATAAAGAATCCTGTGAAGACTAAAAAAATGTTTGACTTGTCTGATTAGTTCTCAGGCATGAAACAAACTATCGGCACTTCACCATCCATTATTTGGATAATTACTCAATACATTTTGCAAGAGATCTGATGCAAATATTTGCAGATAATAAATGCTCAAGTGTGTTGTTACCACGTTAGCAAGATAAATGCCACCCAAAAACAGTTTGGAATGATTTTAGCCATGTCCAAGAACAGAAAACTGTTAAATTTTAGAAAGTCGCTTCTTCCACATAATCTAGTAAACAGCATAAGTGAAGATCTGACAACTAGCTAATCCGATGATGACATCCTGGCTAGTAGTTCCAAGGTCCTGCTGCAAAAGAATAATTGAGATGGAGCTACAACCTGCTTGATGATGTCTATGTGCAACTGAAACTTCTTAAAGACCACACACATGGTCTAGTCCATTTAACACCTCGATTGCTACTTCTTCATCTCTTTCCTTTAATTTCACTTTATTTTGTGACTAGTCAGATGGTTCATAAGCAATGCTATATTTGCTTCAGCAGCCTAAAGCTGTTACGAACCTTCTTGATATCATGTCAGGTTTAATACCATTCAAGTTTCAGGTATGGACATATCATCCCTTCTTATAGACTTGGTCATGAGCTTGGTAGCCTGCAGGGCATAGCTAGGCCCTTGGATAAATGGGCACACCTGGGAAAGTACTCTACATGTAAAATCCCGACTCAGAATCAACATCTTTCTTTTTTGAGATGGGGAGGGATTGTCCGAGAAGTTAGGCCCATCCTGATGGCTTGGTCCTAAATCAAGGCTACTTTACTGAGCTCTAGAGACTAGACACAGCAATCGCTATATCGCTATTGGCAATAAAAATCCCAAGAATGTATCTCCTTAGTACCACTCTGTTATATTCTAAAGTGAGAATAAATTAATGAACCGTTATATTCTATCAATTTATCTCATGATATATCCACACAAGAGAGGGGAATTGCAATTTATTTCTCTTCGTTCGCTTCCTATTTCCTTCATATACCTCCTAGTTTAGATAATTAACTGTAGCTTCAGTCAAAACTGCTTACTTACTCCAGCAAGTACAAGGGTCGTTCTGTAATATAGTGAGCGAGAAGGCAATTCCAAATTAAAAGTATAAAGGCAGAGACCTCACTAGGAAATTGCACTTATCTACGACAGTTTTATTGTCCATAATTGCATATCCAGGCAAGTTCTCCTGAACTATCAAGCATCAATTCTGAACCAAACTCAAATTAAGGAAAAAAAAAGAAAAGGAAATGTCTGAATTACAAATTACGAGTGAAATTTCTCTCTAATTTACGAGAATTTAACTGGGTCGGTCTACTAACTAATCTTTGGGCAAGGTGAATGGTCTTCTTCCGTGAATTGGAGTAATCTTGTTTCCAATTACCACCATAAAAAGAAAAATAAAACTATTAAGTACCCTGTGATCCAAGCTCACTCCACTGCAAGTTAAACCATACCTAACAGTCTTCATGCTACTCCTAACTAGGAAGGTCCTACCTAAACTTAAACATCTCTCTAATCACGAAGATGGAAAAAAGCTTCGTTCTGTATCACATGCTCAACCCCAACCCAACAACAGTTCAAGGTGACTCACTGACAAAAAATTATTCCCCGCTCATCCTTTTCAAGTTCGAAAGTCAACAGTCATCCAATTAGGCAAGATGGATCATTTCCATTAAAAAAAAGGGTGAAAAATGGAAAAGGCGGAATTTTTTTTTTCTTTTTTTGCAGCGAGTACTCGTAAAGTACACTTGAAATTGCAAGTTCCAAAAGAACTCATTATAAATGACACAAGAAAATGCGGCTCCGTCTGAAGGCACTCGAAAGACAAAAAAAAAAGCGTTCATGATAAGGAAAGAGACAGAATATGAAGACGTGCCTATCTCGTAGATGAGGCCATTGAAGGAGGAGCAACCGGGGCCTCCGGTGAGCCACAGGAAAATGGGATCCTCTTCTGGGTTCCCTTGCGATTCTATGAAGTAGTAGAACAGCTCCGAACTGTTAACCGTCAAGTACCTGACAGATCATGACAGCACAATTCACCTCAAATTCAAGAAATGCAAAAGCGTGACGCGACTTGACTTACCAAGTTCAAGAACACCATAAGGAAGCATCGAGAGTTCAAGAATTTTACCCAGTTTCGAGCTTGAACGGAAGCTCTCCCTCGTACCCAGGAAGATACTTCACAATGGAACCAGAAAGGACCGAACTTGCACAGAACAGAGGGATCAAAAGCGAAAACAAGAGCCCCCTCGAAAATGGCTTGGTGGAAAGCAACGTGTTTGAGCGCCCAGCCCTTGCCATGTTCGACATCATCATTGAGCACGGGCTCTTGTTTTCAGTTCTCCAGGCTTCTGTGAAGCTGGGACTTTGAAGTGAGTGTATATATAGTGCAGAGCATAAGCAGAGGAGGAAGGGAGTAGAGAGGCGCTGCTCAAGTGAAATTTAATTTGTAATTAAATCCCTGAATTTTAATTTATCAAATCAAATAATTTTATTTTTATAAATTTTCTAATCAAGTCGCTTGAGGACCAAATTCAACCGAAAATTGAACTGACGTGATTGTTGACAAATTTAAAACATGACGTGGGTAAAACATATAATCGTCCAAGCGAATACATGCAGAAAAATTTAGACATTTTAAATAAGATCGAAGTATCATGTAACGGCTACGTTCGAAAAAATTTATTCAAGTCACACCACAATGTCACCTAGCAGTCTTATCAAGTGAATTTTGTTAGATTCAGTGTCGGAGAAACTTAAAAAATAAAATGACTTGATTAGAACAATTAAATGTATATGGAATTAATTAAAAAAGGCGTGAACATACTACAACGAAGGTGGAATTTTTCGTTTCTAGAAGGATCAATATAAGCATATTACAACACTGTCTCTCTCTTTTTCTTTTTGGTCGAACACTGTCTAGTTTAATTGTTGTCTTTAAGCGTGTGAAAATTGTATAATATTAGATGACTGTCCCCTCATTGCAAGAAAAGCTATATCCTTCCAAATGAAATATATTTGACAAGTGCTCCAAAGACACTTGTTGATTTGATTTTTTTAAAAAGAAAATGTATTTTAAGAAGAGATCCTGTGAAATTATCATAAATCGGATTAACGTGCTAATTTTTTTTTCCTTCAAAAAACAAATGCATATATGGTTTTTATTTTGAAATGTTATTCTTATTATGGTATCTAATGATTAGTATAAAGTATCAAAGAGTAAAATTTGTTAAATTTCGAGGCACATATTATAATACAACTTGTGAACTTTGATTAATTGTGTAATCGACTCAACTAATTCATAACCGAACGCATCTATTTCTATAGGTTAAGAATTCTTTGGAATTCTATCACTAGTTCGATACTTTTGTGAAAAGAAAAGATTTTCATTAACAAGATGGTTTTAGATGAATCTGAACATTTACACGATGTATTTAATTTCGCGGGTTATATTGATAAACCATTCTAGATAACTAGAACACGAATCCTAAGTAAATTAAGATGATTAAATGAAAAATATGGATAAAGAATGAGGTCGACAGTCTTGGTCCCCATGTTCCTTCTTCCAGTTACATTCTCCCTCAGAAAAAAGAACAATTTTAAATCTAGAAAGCAAACAATGTGGGGATTAGAAGTAAGTCACAACTAGTTTTAATTATATCCTCATCTTCCCCACCTACCCCTAAAGAAGCAGATACAGGAGCTTGGCAGCCTTCACGCGCATCAATTCCCCACCTATTCCTCAATACTCGATACACGACAACCTTAGTCACTTCGTAGGTGTTCCTAACCATTTCTTGGGACGAATGCCAAACGTGCCCTACGATATCAACGCGTGATCAAATAGACAGGCCCCTCCTCACCTTGGCAATTGTATGATTAAACTAAGCCTCAAAAAATATTTGAATGAAGGGAAGAACGTCGAAATCAGTACTTTTAGTGCTTCGAAGTGACAGCCCCGGGCAGCCGCACCATGTCAGGTCAGGACCATCTCGGTAGGTTTTCACGTGGTTGGTCCACCAGATCCTGTGGGGGCTTCTTCAGCCGTAACCGGCAGATGCAATGGCATGGGATACGTCTTGGGCATCGAAGTTCACCGGTAGTCACGTGCTTGGAGAGCTCGCTGTCTGGTAAACGCTTAGTATACACCGTACACGTGAAGATAATGATGCATGATCAGAAAATCACCTTCCAACTCATCGTGAGAGCTACTCCTTCTGTCTTCTTTTAGTTCAGGCTCTGTTTGGGAACTGGACACCTACCGTGAGGAATCTTTGTACGTATCCAGAAAGGTCGAGTCACACTGTCTTCTTCAAATGCACATGATAATCATTTTGTGTCCGAGAACAGTTTTTACTCAGAAATGATTTTTTTTTATTCTACTCTTGGGAATAATTTCTAAACATTTGAAAGTGTTTGGCAACTGTCCAAAATTTTTATTTCCGAAACAAAAATACGTTTGGTAAAACCTGAAAATTTCTAGTCCAAAATAATTTATTTTAATTTTTTAATGATTTAAATATAATTTTCTTTTTTTTTCCTTTTCATTTTCACTTTTTTTCCTTAATAGATTGCTGGCGGCCGGTGACCGACGATCGGCCAAACAAGGGCCGACGCCCTCACCAAGGGCCAGCAACACCCAGCCTCGCCGTGAGCTGGGCGTGGCTCGGCCTCATTTGGATTGTTGCTCTATGTTACCTACTTGAAGGGAAATGAAATGAAGTTTATTCTGACCAAAAAAAAAAATTCATCGTGAGAGCGACGCAACTGTCAACCGTTTTAAATTAGCCGAAATCAAATTTTGCATCCTGCTGTGTGTTCTTTTCTACTTTAACCAAGGCAGATGAGTCAAACAAGGGTTATGTATCCGTATAAAAATCTATTACTGCCATCACGTTTTCAAAACTTCACTTGGGTACTGATCCTTTCCTGCTAAGAGAATACAAATAACGATTGATTACAGTCTTAAGGGATCTTTGAGATGCAACTGGTGGTTTAGCAGAAGAAAAAGACTGCACTCCTTTAAACAATTGAGTGCATTTCGGCGGATCCGAGACGATGACTGAATAGTGAATACAATGGCGGATTGATTTGGTTGCAAATTGCCAGCGATTTGTGGGTTTCTTGATTTATTGTTTTTATGGTCAGTTTGGACAAAATGCTGCAAACATGCCAATGACACAATCCCACAGGTCACGTTGCATCAAATGGATTGATTATTGGTGTTCAAGCGATTAAACCTCCAATTGCTTGACGTATAAACATTGTATTTGACTATATGCATCGGCACACACCCATGCTGCAACCGGATATCCCTGGATATGATAGCGCAGTGGAAGGATTCGGGGAGCTATCTGTTGGAATCGGCTTCTATTCCCTTCTTAAAAGGTTTGGCTTCCTAAGAGCTTGTCCATGCACGATGGCAGAGAGAGGAGAGGGCAATTTTAGTTCGAAACGATGGGGTTCTAAACTTTTTCCATTTACAGCGTTAAATCAAATCCACGGAGCTGTCAATACTCCAGTGACAATTTCGTGAAACAGCGCTGCGGTGGCTGCCCAAGGCGCTTGACATATATGTAGTATGTGTGCAATGAGAATAGAGTCAGAAATTTATAATGCTAACGATCTTTTTAGAATTTGGCCCAACCGTCTTGTTCATATTGCTTTTTATTTACGACAGTAGGAGCGACTGGATTACTAAAGTGAAAGGAAGCTTGTGTACTCATATGACAGAGGGCTTGATTAAATGCGCTCCTCATTAGTACACTCCGATGCATTATGGTACAGATATATTTACTAATACTGCTCTTAATTTTTTGTTATTGCGACAGTCAAGACGATACAGATTACCGGCTCTGATGATGCAAGGAGAGAGAGGATCCAATGTGCTGAGGTCTTTATGAACTTCAACAACGCTGACTGTCTTTCGTGTATGCTAAGCTTTTATTGCAACTCTTCCAGTCCATTACCATCCCGTGTTCATTAAAACAGAGACGTGTCAATAATTTTGCAAGAATCAAATTGTCACTACCCATATGGGTACTCAGCCAACCAATTATTTTAGCTTACCGCAGGAACATTCAAAGCTTTCTGTCCCTAGGATCATTTGACCACATATATAGGACAGAGCGTAGTTAAAGTTTTGCAAAAAGAACCAAAATTATAGATAAGGCACTAGTGAATTTGTGAACAGAAAGAGTGAGTCATTTCCCGTCACATGTAATTAACCAATCAGCAAAGACAGCGATCTTACCCGGCACCAATGTTCAGGAATTCTCAGGGGTGAAAGAATAACTTCATCGTATCCTCTTGTACAGATTGACGACCAAATTCTGGGTTCTCTTTAGGGGATGCAAGGATGCACTTTGGTTCCAAAATGTCCTTGCGGTATAGATCTTTAACACACTGCAATTTGAGAGTATGATTCAGTATGATGCCTGATTAAACCTCGAGAAAGTCTCATATTGAAGGTCTAGATTTTTCTACCCTTTTGACTGCCCCAAGAGCGGTCCAGCACTCTGTATTTGATGGATACGCATTAACATAGGTCTCATTACAACTTGTTTTAGCTACATGGAAAGCATAGATAACAGAATAAATTAGATAAGCTAACAGATGACTTCACTGTCGACAAGGATAACCATAGTTCATACCGTGTGGCAAAGAGGGGAACATATGTAGGAATAAGACATCCTGATAACTGAATTAATAAAAAGCCAAGCTGTGACATGTAGGTTTTGAGAATGCTCACAGAATTTTTAAGCTAAAGAGTCACTTCAAGACTGCATCAATCTAGGAGAAAAAGAAGGCAACATCGAGAGGGTTAAATTACCTCATAGATTTCATCAGAGACAAGTGCCATCCTGTGAGCAAATATAATCTTAGAGTTTTCATCAAGGACTGAATCTGTTCTTGGACTTCCAACTAGATAACCCTGAAGATCAACATTCCATCAGCGGCTCAAGACCTCTGCCACATAGACGCTGGATCACGCGGAATGATCACTGGAAATTTTACCTTGAGATGCGGATGTGGCTCGACACCATCCTTGTTAGCTAAAAGTCCACAGACAAAAGCCAAATATATATAGACTGAATCTTGTATCGTCAAAAAGAAAAAGATATTAATTCATGTGAAAAATATACCATCCACTACATTTTTGGTGACCACGGGAACCACCATGCCAGAGTAAGAATCATCGCCAATGAATAGTTGGACAGCGAGATATTGCAGGTGCTCGACCAACCACCGTGTTTAAGCATTGCATGTTTTAAGTGAATTGATGATTAAAGAGTTAATTCAACTCAATTCAATTCAATGTGACGGAATTCTTCATTAGAATGGAAACAAATTTTGTATTCACTTGGTCAGAAGCATCATATTGTTGCGGATCCTGTGTTACTAACCTTTCTGAGAAACTCATACGCTGGCTCTGCTGAACTTGAGTCTGAAGTATACCGACCTTCTTATGTTGTTGAATAAGAAAAACCAGTACCAACTAGGGTTCCAAGGCGGAACCAGGAACCGGACCGGTTCCCATTTTTTGGGACCGTGGACTAGACCGGACGATCCTAGGATCAAGACCGACCACTTACCTAAAAAAAAATTTAAAAAAATACTATAAATATTATTATTTTAAAGTTTATTGCATTTTTTAATAAATTTAAAAAATATATTTTAAATAAAAAATTGTTGGTCCGGTCCGAGCTGGTTCCCTCCCGGAACCAAGAACCAGACCGATGCTCTCGGGAACCAAACCAAACCGGCCAGTCCAGTTCGATCCGGGCAGTTCCTAGTTCAAGTGGTCCAATGTGCTCACCTCTAGTACCAACCGGTGAATCTACAAATATGATGCTGGCTGTCTGAAGAGCAGAAAACTTGATTTATTATGTTGTTCGCAAAAATGCTAGGGAAAATTTGATAGCGTGCGTGAGTGATGAGACCTTTGTCCATGCGTACTCATAAGGTCGCAATTTCGGCAATCCTCCTTTATAATTCTCTATATCAAACTCCACTGGACCTACATTTATGAATAAGCTCATTAAGGGCTCATTAAGGCTATTTCCAGAGAGGAAGACTGTAATGCTTATCCTACTGTGCATACAGGGTGAGAATGCAATGTCCTTTGAAAACTAGTTCCATATGAAGCTGATTTTTCTTTGTAAAAAGGTCATAAAGAATCCTGTGAAAGATCAAATATGTTTTGACTTGTCTAATTAGTTCTCGAATGTGAAACTAAACTATGGGCAGTCCACCATCCATAATTTGCATAGTTAGTCAATACATTTTGCTAGAGATCTGATGCAAATATTTGCAGATAATGAATGCTCGAGTGTGTCATTACCATGTTAGCAAGATAAATACCATCCAAGAATCAGATTAGAATAATGTTAGCCATGTCTGAGAGCAGAACCGTGTTGAACTTTAGAAATTCGCTTCCTTTCCCCATCTGGTACAACAGCATAAATGAAGATCTGGCGCTAGCTAATCTGATCATTACATTATATGTGACGGCCCGAGCGACGGTGCGCGAGGAGGAGGGATGGCGGTGCGTCCGCGCCTCGGTCCTCGGACGTGCGCAAGGAAGGGGGGGTCACATGTCTCTTGCCTGGGGGGAGTCCCACATCGCCTAGGGGGGGAGTCCTGGGATGGTTTATAAGGCTGGGATCCCTCTTCCCTAAGTAACGCGTTTTAAAGCCGTGCGGGTCTCGGCCCAAAGCGGACAATATTACTCAGCGAACCCCAGGTCCTTACATTATAGCTGATATGTTTTAGGTCCTGTTGTGAAAGAATAATCGAAATGGAGCTAAAACCTACTTGATGACGATGTCTATGTGCTGCTGAAACTTCTTGAAGATTACACACATGGTCTAGTCCATTTAGTACCTTGAGATTGCTATTTTCTTTTTCTTTCATTTTTTTCCCTTTTTTTTGGCACTAAGTTCACTTTATTTTATGACTAGTCAAATAATTCATAAGCAGTTCTATATTTTGCTTCAGCAGCCTGAAGCTGTTACAAGCCTTCTTGATATCACGACAGAATCGAGAAAAAGGAAATAATACTAGAATGGATACGGCTTCAAGCATCTGGTAAAGACACAGCATCCCTTATTATAAACTTGGTCATGGGCTCAGTAGCCTGCTGGGCATAGGTAGTACTCTCCATGCAAAAAAATTCGACCCAAAAAACAGCCCCTTTCTTCTTTGTGATGGGGGCGGGATTGGGTAACAAGGGAGGCCCAACATACGGCTCGGCCCTCAATCAAAGGCTCCTTCAAGCAATCACCAATGGCGATTAATATCCACAGAATTAATTTCATTATTACCGCTCACTTATATTCTAAAATGCAAACAATATAAGTAAATGTTATATATTCTATCAAGCTATCGAATTAGCAAAGTGGGTTGTTTCCGGAAAAAAAAAAGTGGGTAAAAAATGGAAAAGATAATTTTTTTATCATAATGGATTGTGTTAACAAATATTCACACTTATGAAGCATGTTCAGAATATTATAATTAATACAAGACAAAGTGGCTTCACTCGTCAAAAAATAAAAAATAAAATATTGTGTTTGTAATGTGGAAAGAGACAGAATGTGAAGACGTGCCTATCTCGTAGATGAGAGGCAATGGAGGGAAAATGGGATCCTCCTTTGGGTTCTCTTGTGATTCTATGAAGCAGAACAGCTTCGATCTGTCCACCGTCACGTACCTGACGATCATGACAGCACGATCACCACCCCATATTCAAGAAATGCAAAAGCGTGACACGGACACGAGTAATTAATTCAAGAACTTCATCAGCAAGAACCCATCAAAAGGAAGCATGGAGAGTTCGCAAATATTACCCGGTTTTGAGCTTGAACGGAAGCTCTCCCTCGTACCCAGGAAGATACTTCACAATGGAACCGGAAAGGGCCGAACATGCACAGAACAGCAGGATCAAAAGCGAAAACGAGAGCACCTGTCGAAAATGACTTCGTGGAAAGCGATGATTTCGAGTGCACAGCCCTTGCCATGTTCGACACCATTGAGGACGGGCTCTTTCTTCAGTTCTTTGGGTTTCTCTAAAGCTGGGACTCGAAGTGAGTGTATATACGAACCTTTCCTTGTCATTGTTGCTTATGAAGATTTGTTCCGCTAAAAATGAATTGGCAAAGATGGCCTCGTAAATATGAGTAAGCTTGAAAAGCTGCTGTAGAGCTGACTAGTTACCTTTTCAAACATGATTTTTACCCTTCTCCCATCGGAAAAAAAAGGAGAAAGAACCCTCTCGAATGGGCGCCGACGAATGATCTTTATCACTACTTTGGTAAGCAAATTGCAATCAACACAAAGTAAAAAGGAGATGATGTAGTGCTTTTGCCATTCGCAATCAGGAAATTACTCGAGCTTTTAATCGCTAAATCAGGTCATATATATCATCGACCCATTGTACGCATGTTATGCGTATCTGAAAAGTCAGTAATATACATCCTTTCTTTTAGTACGATAACTTCTGCATTTGGTATACCCGACATCTCCCATATCCTCTTCAAAGGAACAGCACTTATCTTCATCGATTCTTCCTATCACACCTACCCCAACACTGTAACTCCTCATTCCCATTGTGTAATTAGATTGCATAGTGTTCGCCCGCCGAATCTTGCTCATGATTCCCGATTCCTCGACTTCACTCCTTGGACTGGTCCCCAAAACCAATCGAGACAGACTCGTACTTTGCACGTCATGATCGTTCACTGAAGAGTAGACATAGAAACTTTTGGGCAATAGAGTCGGCACTCGAGCAGCTGGACCTCCAACAGCGGGTCCGCTGTAATCAACCCTAGCGGCGCAATCCATAAAACAGTTCATATAGAGATTTCTAACCTTGTTTAAAACCCTAACGCGTGCTCCTATCATGTGCTTGATCTTGCTCTGCTTAGACGTCGCCATTTTTGTTCACCTAATCACATGCGCACATACAGAAAGTATAGCTTAGAAAGGGAATCATATGAGCACGAGATTAGGGATTTTTTGTTCAAGCTATGAGAGATTGGAGAGAGAGTTTAATATGATGATGGTACATATGAAATTGCGTTAAGAGTCTCGGTCTATATAGCCTAATGAGGTTAACATCAATGCAGTTCAGATAAAACGGCAAGGAATATAAGAACATAGGCGTGGCGTGTGCACGACTATTTCAAAAATCTCAACGTGTAAAAAGTTAAATGTGATTTTCCTGGAATGCTATTGATAGAACAACGTAAAGCCGGCAGAATAACAAAGAACACAAAAGAAGGCACGAAACAGATGACCGGATTCCCTCGAATAGCACTAATTTTATTAAAATCCGTCCGATGGCGCTGTCAAAGTCCGACGCATCATCCCGCGTCTATGTTACCTCTTCGTCGGCGTCGGTCAGAGAAATAAGGGCTCGGCCGGTCTTCAGTTGGGAAACTAGGAACCCATGATACTTTAATTCTCCATTGACCTCGAGCTCGAGAAGTCTCCAAATTTTCCTTCCTCTGTTAATTTTTCCGAGAAATAAATGGAGGCGGGTTCACACTTTGATTTTCCCCCACCAAGGCTTGGCTTCAAAACCCGTCCTTCCATTTCGGCGGATGCCTCGAAGCACGGAGACCGCACCCGCGGCGTGGAAGACAAATCGAGGTGGGAGGGAGGGGAAAAGAGTCTAGAAAAGAGGCCTCGTTGAATCCGCAAGAAGTAAAAAGACTCCTTTGGAACATTACATTCTATGTTAGCAACGCAGTTGATACCAACATGGTGATTCCTGCGTAATATGCCGCGATTCGGTCATTGAAGATCCTGACCGTGATGGGCTGTCATTCGGCGTCGTTTCAGTGTAGTAAATCGAGTCAAGAAGCGACCTGGACGTGTCGTCCATTTGGAATGGTACGTGAGGAACTTATATCCGCATCATTACATGGATTGAAAGTTTGTGAATTTTTGTGAGGAAAAAAAATTTTGCGTTGGAATTGATACCCAATCTAAAAAATTTATTATTTTTAAGGGAATTTGACCCAAAAGAAATGATTTTTTAAGGACTGACCCATCAGCAATTTCTATAGTTAGTTTGAATTAGGAACTTCTTCGTAATTTAGAACTAGCTAGAGTTGTTATATATTTACTATTTCTTTGACGCAACAAAAGACTGTTTTGTACAGTTTTTTTGGTAAAATTACCCAATCAGTTGTACAGAAATCAATACTCTAATGTGAATGGACCACATGAATCAAATCAATACCAACAATTATTTTGCCAGAACTTCTTTCACATGTCTAATGTGAATGGTCACAGTTGACTCAATTAGAGATCACCTTTGAAAATTATGGAAAGCACAATATTGCTTATCACTCCTTATCATTATTGCTTTGGAAGACTTGTTTTGCTCAAAGAGAATTGGAAAAGATGGCCCTGTAAATATGATTGAACTTGGAAAGCTCCTTTAGAACTCACTCAGTTACCCTTTCAAACATGATTGTTTGCCCTCCCATATCGCGAAAAAAAGAACTATCTCGAATGGCCATTAATGAATAATCTTATCACTATTTTGCTAATCAAATTGCAATCCACACACAGGAAAAAAACAAATGGTATAGCACGATCCCAATTTGCAATTAGAAAATCACTCGAGCTTTAAACCGCCGACTCAAGTCATACATATCATCCACACATTGTATGCACGTCGAGCCATTTATATGTGAAAAGTTAGTAATACACAACCTTTCTTTTAGTAGCATCGCTTCTGCATTTGGGGTACAATAAATCTCCCTTATCCTCTTCAAAGGAACATGACTGATCTTCATCAATTCTTCCTATCACACCTACCCCAATGCTATAACTCTTCATTCCTATTGCATAATTAGATTGCATAGCGTTCGCTGGCCGAGTCTTGCTAGCAATTCCCGATTTCTTAACTTCCCTCTTTGGATCGTTCCTCGAAACAGATCGAGGCAAACTCGTGCATTGTACCTTCTGATCGTTCGCCGAAGAGTTGACGCTGAAACTTCTGGGCAATTGAGTCGGGACTTGAGCAGTTGGACCTCCAACAGCAGGTCCGCTGTAATCAACCCTACTTGCGCAATCCATGAAGCTGTTCATGTAGAGATTACTAACCTTGTTTAAAACCCTAACGGGTGCTCCTATTATGTGCTTGAACTTGCTTTTCTTAGGCGCCACCATTTTGGCTCGCCTAGTGCACACGCACGTAAAGAAACTATAACTTAGAAATGGAATAAGACTGAGGACAATATTAGGGTTTTGATTGTACAAGTTATGAGAGCTCGAAGAGAAAGACGATGATAGTACAGACGAAGGTGTATTGGACTTGGACTATATAGCCTCACGAGGTTAACATCGATGCAGATTAGACAGAACGGCAATCATTGATGGAATGGGAACGTTGACGTGGCGTGTTCATGACCGGTTCAAAAGTTTCAACATATGAATTGTCAAACGAGACGTCAAGAACGCTATTAATAGAAGAATGTAAAGCTGGCAGAATTGAAAAGAACACATGAAAAAACACATAACGAATTTACTTATTAAGGGCGGACCCATTAGCGGTCTTGATAGTTATGTTGAATTAGATTAAAGACCAACAGAAGCCCACGTCTATTTTATAAAAAAAAATTCCTATATGTTGACAATATTGTGAAGATCAAAATTTTGAAGAGAGCTTTCTTATTAAATTAAGATCGAAAAGTTCTGTAGCTTTTCATCGGTGACGATGATTGATGGCCCATAGTCGAAAGTTACATGTTCGACGAACTTTTGCATTGGTTTTGACGGAGAGAGAGGATTTGACAAGCGAGGTGGAAGGTCAACGGAAGCTAAATTAACCTCACAAATTAATGATCAATTGCAAATTTATGATAAGTACTTCCGAATTTGGTGAAATAGAAAACACTTTGAGTGGATGAAGCAAGAACTTTGGGAAAATTATCCAAACAGTTCTAAGCTCATTGCACTTTTGCCATTTTAATCCTAAATATTTTCACATTTCGCCCATTGAGCTTATTCGGTCAAATTTGGCTAAAAAATACTGACCTAAACGGCCGGCATTTTAATATTATTTTTTATTTTTTAGGATTTTGTAGTGGGCCAGCAAGGATGGCCACCAACCCTCACTGGCCTTGGGGGAGGGCGTCACAACCCTCACCAGCAAAAGCGAGGGCGTGTGAGCCCTCACTAGATCTTTTTAGGCAAGGGCTCATCGACCCAAGACAAGGGCCCCAAGCGAGGTCACAACCCTCACCTTGGGCCAGTGAGGGTTGGCTAGCCCTCACCTGCAGCTAGCGAGGGTTCTTGGCCCTCCTTGTGGCTAGCAAGGGTCAACCAACAACCCTTGCCGACCCTAGGTTTAAAAAATGGCAAAAAAAGTTTAAAAAGAAAAAACTACAAAATATTTTTTAAAAATACCCCGTCAACATCAGCTACCCACGTCAATGATACATAGCCAAAATTAGCCAAATTGATTCAATTGGTAAAAAGTAAAAATGTTTAAAACTAAATTGATAGAATTAAAAGACTTATCATTGAATTGCTAAAAGTATAATAGGTTTAGGATCTTTTGAACAATTTTCCCTAGGAACTTCCTAAGATTTTCAATTGCTTATGAGCTTAAGACATATCTGCAATACTAATAAGATCATTATAGTTCTTATTCGGGATTATTTTTTGCCTTTCTATGTTTCCGTTCTTACTTCAAGATAATGAATGAATGATGATGGTGACGGTGATGATATGCAATCCCAAATTGAAGATCGTGGATGAATAATCAAATCCGCAATTAGAAGAGAGCAAACTGCTAAATTTGCCAATCTCTAGTGAATATTTGGTTGTTTGTAGATCATGTAAGATATATCTAAATTATCAATAGTATTCTGGATATCTATCATATTCTAAATATCTTTATAGGTTGACTATCTATTATAACAAAATATTACACAATCGATCACAAAAATATCCATATATTATAGATACCCACAATATTGTAAATAATTTAAATATATCCAATAGATTATCAAGAAAATAGAATTTTTCATAATTACAATTTTTTACTCTCAATACTCGCCTTATGCAGCACACAAACCGAGAAAGCCCTTGAATGCGATATGGAAGCTTCAAGCGCACCGGATTTTCTAAGGTCCACCTCGAGGAGCATGGTCCTCCTAAGTTGATCCACGGCACTTGGTGAAATGTGATGACCCATTTTCTATGTTGATAAATGAAGGTGAAACGTGCTGACATTTTCCTTAAAAAGGAGAAGCTTACTATAGTTCATATTGATTTACCACAGCAACAATGATTCATTGACCAGAATTTCCCTGTGCAAGAATGAATAGAGCTTGACGGAGACACGTTACCTAGTATCCTCTGAATCATCATTAAATATAAGTTCGTTTGCTCTTGTGCCATCAGGATCCGGGAGGTAGAATGGAAAGAGACAGAGTACCCTTCAACATAAAAACACCATTGATCGAGTAGCAATCATAGCTACAACTCTCCAACGACAAGCCATGAAAACAAAGACAAGACACCTAACACTATAAGAATCACAAATTCGATTCAAACCACCAAGGTGCAGAAGTCGAAATAGACACTCCCTCGAACTTTGATTATGTACATTTTGATCTTCACCAATTTAAACATCTTATCTCCACCAAAGTCTCTTGGCCTTTTGCATTTAATAGACCCCAGCATTTCTCCTGCCGACAGCATGGCTTCTGCTTCTCGGATACGCCAAATCGGCCTTCAGATTCAACCTGTCTTCCTCAAACTCATCAGCAGCCGCGTTCTCATCAATCCGCCCGATTTTCCCCAACCCCACGCTTTGGCTCCTTGCCACGCCATAGACATTACCGTTGCCGGTACTGGACCCGTACCCGTTTTGGGACCCGAAACCCATCATGTCCAAGCCTCTCCTCTCAGAAACGGCCCTCACGAGCTCCCGGAACTCATCGTCATCGTTGCTCGCCTTGGATGAGTTCACGCTGAAGCTCTTGGGCAGCGTCGTGATCGGGGTGGCAGCAGGGCCGCCAACTCCACTGCCCTGGCCCACCCTGCCGGCCAAGTCCTCCATGCTTCTCATGTAGAAGTTCCGGGCCTTGCTCATGATCCTCAGGGGCGCTGACATCACTTGCTTGATCTTGCTTTGCTTTCTGCCCGCTTTGGCGTTCCTCATGGCTTCTTCAAATCACGCAATTGAGCAAATTCCTCGAGATAGCAATGCTTAAACAAGAAAGGAGAAGGAGAAGAATGAAAGGAAAACTCTTCCCTTTTTTTCCTTTGAAACACGTTTTGGGTGTGAGTCTCACAAGAAAGATCAGATGAGCATATAAAGGGCGGTTGGATGGGGTTTTAAAAATCAGGTTTTTGGCTTGTGGGGTTTCTTTCCTGGAATCAGCATTAGCATGAGTAGTTTGAATTCGAATAATAAACTGGGGAGAAACACGTAATTGAATGTGTAATCTAATGCATGGAACGTGTGGACTTTTCCAAAGCCGACATTAAATAAACATCACATCGATGACTTTCGTGGGTGTGAAGGGGATGAGAGAGCGACGTTAGTTGGCCAGAATTGAACGGAAGAAAAAAAGAAACGAAACTAATAAGAGAGAAAACGATTTGGGCTTTGACCCCTTAATCATATATACTACGTTCAAATGTTCCTATGTCCGTGCATACGTATGTGTATGGAGCGGAGGTTGAAAAGCTGACCTCCTCTTGTACTGTATAGATAACATTGCGAAGGTAGCTAAATGTAATATACATGTATACGACAGATGGATACGATATAGTCGAACCATGTGAGATCGCAGCATCGCAGGAATGAGGTGAACGACCAAAACTCTTGTTCAATTGCTTTGAAAATTGCATAATATTGACCAAGGAACATGACAGCTTAAGCCTTCAACTGCCCCTTTTCTTTTTGCGCAATGCGCCGGTCAAGTTGAAATACTCGTAGGATATTATAATAGAAAAAATGCTGTGAGGTTTCAGAGGAATAGTTTTCTCTTATATGGATAATTATTTTACCAATTAAAGTTGTCGATCAATGTATTGCCAAAAGTATTGCCAAATTATTCTCGCCTCAGTTTCAATCTTCAAGGCGGAAAGTACAATACGAAACTATTATGAATAATCTATCTACAAAATTGTGATTTCTGCAATAAAGGACTGAAAAATCGGTAAAATAGAAAAGGTAAAATGAGGGATCATTGTGAAAAAGTGGAAGTAAAAATGCAATAAAAAAAAAATCAAATGAACTACTATTTAATCTCCCTATGCTTGCGCAGCTTTCCTCTTGATCGTACAAATTTTAAGATGCATATTGCAAACGAGGCCAATGAAATGGAGGTGATCATTGGGAAGGGCTCGGGCTCTTGTCCTCGAGAGCGGAGCCTAACTCGTTGCCAAGCCCAAACATCAACGGAAAAGGAAACATGACGCGTTTCAAATCGGACAGGCCTTGCTCAGGCCGATTAGACCGAGCCGGGCCTTATAACTAAAGTGTATGCACACACCTTCAAGGCAAATGCAAATGGACATGATAACAAGCATTCCATAAATTAGTTACCGGGGATGTGCTTGGTAATCATTTTATTTTCAAAAATAATTTTTACTCAAAAATAGTTCTTTTTTATTTTATTTCCTAGACGATTTTTTGAGCACTAGAAGTCGTTTAGTAACTGCCCAAAACTTCTATTCTCGAAATAGAAATGTGTTTGATACAATTCTCAAATTATTTTATGACTTAGAATTTCTTTTAATTTTTTAATAATATTATTAAATTTTTCTTTTTTTCATTCTAGCCAAGGCGAGGCTCGGCCTCATTGGGGCCCAATGACACTTTGGTGAGGTCCCGGCCCTCGTTTGGCCAATCATTAGCCATGGTCGAGATTGGCAATTGGTTAAAGGGAGAAGAAGAAGAAGAAAAGGAAAAAAGAAAAGAAAAAGAAAAAGAAAAAAATATTAAGCTTGATTTTAGAATTGTTCCTGAGAACCAAAAAATAACTTTTTTTTCTTTTTAATTATATTCCAATTTTATTCCCAGAAACAAAAAAGTCATCAAATGGACTTCTTCTTCTTCTTTTGTTCCATGGAACAAAATAATAGCATTAGGCACTATTTGGCACATTATCAAATAGGCCCCTAATATTCCTTAATGCTGTTTATGTTTCATTCCATTCAATCAATGGAGATAAAAATTTAGGGATCGCATTGCACATTAAATTAAAGTTCAATGATCATTTATGTCATTATGTCAAATTAGTGCTCACAAGTTGTATAAGCTTGCATTATCTTAGCTTCGGCCTTAACCAATCCAACCCTCCAATTTTTAGGAGTAATATTAGGCTAATAGTAACTTTGCATGTAAACATATATTAAGAATATATAAATAAATTTTTTATGATTTTTATATAGAAAATTACGATTTTTTATGTAGTCAGCAACCTGTAAAATGAGTTTAAGTGAAATTACGAGAGAAAGTAAACAACAGCACATCTTACTCATATTCTCAATTTCCAAATGTAAGGCGCAAATTTTAACGACTTAAGGGTGAATTGTCATCTTAGGTTGATGGGACAACAACGCCTGTTTCAAAACAACAGCCTCGGAAAATTCGCAAGAAACACAAAAGACTACAAATAGAACGGTAAACATGAAAAAGAAAATCAATGCAAATAGTAATTGCGAAGCGACATAGCAACCCAGTTTGTATTTAGAAAAAGATCCGGCAAACATGGAAAAAGGGAAATGAGGATCACAAGAATATGTAGCCAACGAATGGCAAAGTTTCTATATATAATTTTTTTTTCTTGACAGTCTGACTCGTTCCAATTTATAAAACTCCATTTATTCTAAGTTCAGACAAAGCAAGGTCAAGCAACAACCCAAAGATTAAATTGAAATATGTCATACCCCCAGCATACTATATATTGCACGAGATAAGTGCATAGTAGAGCCTTTTAATGTCCCTAACGTCATAGGAGGTTAGTTGGCAGCATACTTCCACTGGATATCAATCAAAGCCCTATCCTTCTGCAACATCCTTCACCCACCTCCATAGTATCATACTTTGTCTTTTCCAGTGATTCTCTCCATATTGACCCATAGAATTCTCATTTGTGACTCCAGTCTAAACTTCATCAGTAGAATATGGACATATATAATGTGTGTCAGTTAAAATATTATTAAGTTTTGGTCTCGATCGTTAGTTCTTCCAGTCAATCGGTGGAAATCATTACTCACGAGCTGGATAAAGCTTTGCGTTATTATCTCAGCATCGGCCTTCGCCAGTCCAGCCTCCAGTTTTTAGAGTTCACTTTAAGCCAATTAGTCCAAATCCTTGGCCCAATTCTCGCATAAAATAAAGGAATGTTTGAATTGGGGATGTTTAGCTCCAACACAAGTAAAGCCAAAGTCATAGTTTTCGTATTATTTGCCGTACATTCGACCCCCAATTCTATCGCGAGTCTATCTTTGTTCAAGCCATCCCATCGAAGCCCGATTGAAGAAATCGATGAATCTTCCCATTTAATCAACTTTTTCGGAATTATTTTGGTAGTACTCTCCACCAAGAGATTGCTGAATACCCGATACTTTCATGCTCCAAAAAAGGGAAAAGAAGAAAAAAGAAAACTCTCCCTATAGCAAAAGTCTGCAGTGGTGCACTTAGATGTGATCATACATAGCTAAAAGATGAGTGACGAATCACCGGTGGACTTCTCCAAACGTCGAACGGGGGGCAATGGATTCGAGACGACTTTTCATTCACAGGAATTCGTGATCGTATATGCAATCCAATCCAGGTACTTCCTTCCATGCACGCCTCGGTCAACGTGTGTTTCCCGCTTTGATGCATTCTGACATCACATCACGGTTCCACCAGGACACAGAGGATCCGCATCATCAATTTCGCTTCGAGCTCAGTCCGAGCTCAAGCGGAGAATCTTCGAAATTTCCCCAATTTTCAGGTTTCCTGCAGAGGAACTTTAACTTGAGGGAGAGAGCTGAAATCTGCCGACGCGCAAACAAGGCACCGCCCCTTCGATTCAAGTCGTTTTGGAGAAGAAGAGTCTCTCTTCCTTCTTCTCCCTCGGGCTTGGTCTCCAAAAACCTGATTCATTCTCGTTCGCTGGAATTCCGGAAACGGCAGATATACGTCGAGTCCTTTCGAAATTCTTCGCCAATCCAAAGCCCACCGTCAACCTATGATTTCCACGCACGTGGAATTTAATACACGGCCCAAGCCCCACGTGGTTTTGTTCTGCTTAATCTGACCTAGAAGAATCTCCCACCCCCACCGCACACCCAATAGTTGATAATGCCATCATTGCATATTTGCTCGACAGTCCCGCATGCTTTGACCGCAAGCCAGCTCTCATATCCTCGTTCTCCAGAAATTCGTTACGTTACATCCCTTCCCTCGGATCGTGAAAACCTATTCTCCTACATACGACGGAGCGAGGACAATGGATGCGAAAGATCGGTGCTTGCGCAGACGTGGTGCGTAGTTAGTGTTCAAACAAAAACTTCGGGCTCGAGATCCGGGCGCAAAGAAATCAACCCATCTCTCCCGTTTCTCTCGCACAGTATTTCGGGGAGCAGAACAAAGCGAATCTATCTTTAAAATTTCCTCTTCTTTTAGATGAGTTTGTTTTCCATCGACGTGAGAAGATATTTAAGATATTTCCTGAAAATTGAGCTTTTGCTTTGATCATGTGCAGAATATTTCTCTGTACACGACGCCTTTCTAAGGCCGCACGCCGGGACGCTGAACCTAGTCAGGAACCCAGGAACGGCAGGTACAGACTCGAATGAAACGATGACAAGAAAACGAAAACCAAACACGAATCTTGACCACCATCGTCTTCCTTTCAGCCGACTGGTCTCTCTTTGAGTTCCTTTCGGTCGATAAACAGATGGTTCGCCATTGCCGGCGTTGATCCCCCCCCCCCCCTCTCTCTGTGCGCGATTCAGGGAAGAGTCGTCGCTCTCACCTCGCATATAGAGGTGCTGCTGCCGGAGTCGCTCTCACCTCGCATATAGAGGTGCTGCTGCCGGAGTTCCGACTATGGCGGTTCGTGCTCTTTTATGGGGCGAAACATGCGAAAATTTTGCACGTGACTAAACGGCCCCTGTTTTGCATAAAGTAAGAGCATGTTTGATTACCCTTAGTTCAATTATCATCAAACAACTTTCAAATAGTGCCTTCCTAAAAGCATAATTAGATATTAAAAAATAAAAAATTTAGCATTGAAGCTCCATTTATTTCATGAAAAATAAATGGTCTAAAAAACATTTTCTAAAAAATGATTGTTTATATCGCTTGTATGAAAGATTTTACTATGGTAAGTGCACTTAACTAATTTGCTCATAAATAGTGGTCAGAATTAATAAAACACGAATAAGGACACTTCGCAATCAAAAGAAGTATATCTTGTGTAATTATCATTTTGAGGAGAACCAATCGATCAACAGAATATTGAGCCAAGAAGCTATCATGGATGGAAAAGCCGTTCAAGTTAAGGAAAGAGAAGCCTCACTAGAAGTTGTGGTCGTGATCAACGTGAAAATGTGGGAACGCCTTGGTCGAACTCATGGACAAACTCAATGAAGTTCGAGACCGGATCATGGAGGTCGAGACCACATTCCATAAGGACTTCACGGGCTCCATCAACAATGCCACAATCCCTCTACAAGCCAAGGACAATGTTCTCGAAGCATCAATCGACTTCTTGAGGGATAGAGTCCAAGTGCTTGAAGAAGGAAATCCCTGAAGGGACAAGGTTAAAGCCATGAAGGAAATTCAAGAGCTCAAGACCAAACTCACCCTATGCAAACTAAGCATCGCGAACAAAAGGGTGCACACTCAAGCAATACCTAAGATAGAAGTGCCAAAACCAAAAGAATTCAAAGGTAACCAGTCCGCCAACAATGCCACAATCCCTCTACAAGCCAAGGACAATGTTCTCGAAGCATCAATCGACTTCTTGAGGGATAGAGTCCAAGTGCTTGAAGAAGGAAATCACTGAAGGGACAAGGTTAAAGCCATGAAGGAAATTCAAGAGCTCAAGACCAAACTCACCCTATGCAAACTAAGCATCGCGAACAAAAGGGTGCACACTCAAGCAATACCTAAGATAGAAGTGCCAAAACCAAAAGCATTCAAAGGTAACCAGTCCACCAAGGAGGTGGGCAACTTCTTATGGAGTATGAAGCAATATTTTAGAGATGTCAACATCTAAGATGAGGGTGTAAAGTTATGAACCACTTCTTTGTTCCTCACCAGTATGGCAATGCTTTGGTGGCATAATAGGTGCAATGAAACCAAGCATAGTGCCAATCCCATGGAAACATAGGATGACTTTGTGAAGGAGTTTCGAGACTACTTCTACCCTGAGTTTGCTCAACAAGAAGCCCGTAGCAAGCTACATTATCTCAAGCAAAGAGGCTCAATCCAAGAGTACGTGAAGGAATTCACCAAGCTCAAACTCCAAATCCACAATCTTGGAGAGGATGAGGCTTTTGGAGGCTTTTGGAGCATTCATAGATAGACTAATGCCATAGGCGTAACTCGAGCTCATGCATCGGGACATGAGAAGTCTCTCGAGGGCATTAACCATGGCTGAATCTCTCATCAACCTCACCAAGGCTAACCCAACAAAAAACCAAGCAAGACATTGAAGGTTGGATCGGGCCTCTGAGGATGAAGGTGGAGGCGTTCCCTGCAACCCTAAAGATCAAAGTAGCTGAGTCTTGGGGATAAGAATCATCCAAGCTAACCGTCCAAACGAATCAACCCCAAGGAGACTACACAAGTATGTTCGACCAACCTCCACCAGGAGACTATGCAAGTACATTCAACCAACCTCTGCCACCTCCTTGCTACATTTGCCAAGGTCCCCATTGGATGCAAAAGTGTCCAAAGAAATCCAAGATCAATGTTATCCTCGTCATAGAAGAAGAGGAGGAACCCAAAGAAGAGAAGTGGCATATCCAACTCATAGGCATGAAACTCATCAACTCCATACAAACCTAACCACCGCCCAAGACGAATGAGCCTATTCCACAAACAGACATTTATTTTGTGGAAGTCAAGGTATGTGGCATAATTCTATATGCGTTGGTCGATATCGATGCCTCGAATGTGCTCATGCATACCGAGGCGGTGAAGACATTGGGATTAAGCATGACACCAAATGGGAGATAGTTCAAGACTACCAATTTAGAAGGCAGGTGTAGGCATAACTCCGGAAGTGGATGTCCGAATTGGCAGGTGGAAAGGCAAGCTCCCTTTTGAAGTAGTCCCACTCAATGACTACAATCTCATTATAGGCATGTAATTCTTTGATCGAGCAAAGGCCATGATCAACATGAGAACCCATCATGACGCTTGACCCAAATGTCCATGGTGTTGATCGACATGAGAACCAAGTGTATCATGACGCTCAACCCCAAATGCCAAGACCTTGACGGCAGCCAAACACATGACCGAATAGCAACCAGAGTTACAACCCTTAGAGAAGTTGAAGGTAGGGTTGGGACCCCCTACTCCAACTCGCAATATGCCTACCAATCTAAGTTCCCCAATGTGGAGTACTTGCCTCGCGCCCTGCCCAAGTCGAAGAAGGAGCCATGTGACCAATCGACTAAGAAACCCCAGGCCAAGCCAAACAAGAAAAGGAGAGCTCGTGCTAAGAAGACCTCCCCAAGCTGTAAGTGCCAAGGGCATCGCTAAAATGAGTGGGGGGAGAATGTCACAGATCCAAGGATTGTACATGAACGAGGAAGGCACCTAATTTGCCTCCAGGATTTTCTAGGAGGTCCGAGAATGTTCTCAAGGACGGGCGTGATGGTAATTGTGTCAAACCTTTATCGTATCCATCCAACCATTCAGTAATCAAAATTTCATTCTCTCCTAGAGTTTCTCTCTCTCTACAATCCAGGTTGGTTTGAGCGATCGATCCAAATAAAATTTGTCACAGATCCGAGGATTGTACCTGAACGAGGATTGTACCTAATTTGCCTCCAGGATTTTCTAGGAGGTCCAAGAATGTTCTCAAGGACGGGCGTGATGGTAATTGTGTCAAACCTTCATTGTATCCATCCAACCATTCAGTAATCAAAATTTCATTCTCTCCTAGAGTTTCTCTCTCTACGATCCGAGTTGGCTTGAGCGATCGATCCAAAATTTGTCTTAGGAGCCCAACAACCCCAAGTGAAAGCCGAGTCGCCACACAATCTCAATCCCAAACGATCAGTCTGTAACACATATGCACCACCTATTTATATATGTACTCCCTAGCATGGGATAAGTTGAGTTTTTTTAGTTATTATTAAAATTTATGGCATTTTAAGTAAGTGAAAAAAAAATTATTCACATAAGTGTCAATGGTGCCATGTAGAATAATCGGTGTCCACAACGAATTTTCTAGTGAGGCAAATCGCCCATGACACTTGGTGATCAATTTTTCAAATTTGGGCATTTAAGTAAGAAAAAAAAGTTATGACCATCAAGTCAGCAACATACAAAAGTTATGACCCATTTAGTCATGATAGAGACCCTAATACCCATTCCTTCAAGCTCTACAGCTGCATAAGTTTTATTATCCCCCTAGCTTTTCTCAACCCTAAAGTAGTGTGTTTCAACCTCAAACATCCCAAAATTACATAGACCATTCCAAAAACCATACATAATTGACACTAGCATATTTGTCCTCAAATAAACACTATAAATCATTATGCAATCATTCAATAGGATTAACACAGCTGTTAGATGTCATACTTATAGAAAGATCTGGCAGACATGAAAAGAAAATGCCCAGAATAGTAATCACGACATAGAAAAATATGGATTTATAGCTGGAATCAAGATATGTACGGCTAGAAAGAAAGTCAGAAAAAGGTCGAGTAGAAAAAAAACCCGATAATAAGGCAGAAACAGATGAGTTATGCCCCGTTCACTCACAGGAGCCTTTGATTGCCATGAGTCAGCATCATACTATATAACGGAAGCCTTGTTCTCCACCACCAATCGTGTCATGCTTCAATTCTTGGGCAATCCTCTCCACAACCGATTTAATCCATCCATAGAAATCTCTTGGTGACCCTCCAATTCTAGTGGATCCCATTATTTCTTTGTCAATAAATTTTGTGGCTCCAAGAAAGCCAAGATCGGTCAAAGGTCATCAAACCTATCTACACTAGAACAATCCCCATGTTGCCAATTCCACCAATTGACCATCAAGGTGGGAAAACTTCTAAGACTAATTAAATGCTCCACCACAGCTCAGACAATCTCCTTTTTCGGCTTTCCCAAAAGAACACTTGATAATAGTGATAGAGAAATGTGACCATGTGAGACGCTAATTCGAAATCTTGTCAAACCACGCTTTCTCAACACTCAAGTAGATCATAATACCTATGAGCCAGGTTGCCTGAAAATATTATCTGGACATGAACAATCCTCACTTTCAAAGGAGCACTAGTCCCAATGATCCCATGCTCAAAAGAGCACTTTCCAAACACTAATGGTCATCAAATCCTCCTAACTTTTTCACCTCAACTCCTACCGAACTAATATTCACTTCTATCCAAGACAACCCGAAAGACCGACACTAGCTTCTGTCATAAATTGCCAAAGTCGTCTTCATTCTTGACTCGTCAAACATTAACTTGAATATGATCCAAAAAAACAAAACATCAACTTGAAATTTTCCACGATGCAACGACACCCATTCACACAAACCCAAAAAAAAAAAATCAAGAAATTCACGACAAGATTACAACTACAGAACACCAACAAAACCAAAACGGGACATACACAAGCCAACAACCATAAGCGACAAACAAACCAAAAGAACACCTCATTATCATCACAAAAAACAAGAACCACCCATGAGAGATTGAATATCCGAATACTCACAGAATGAACCCGCCTAAAGAATTGAAGAACCCATCTCGAACTCATCTGGCAATACCCTGGAATCTGCTACCCCCGTCCAGTCGCTGGGCCGCGCATTTGCTACCACCGCGTGCATCCCGGTCGTTGAGCCTAGAAGGCAGGCGACTCCCTCTCTTTCTATGCCCCGACGATGGGTTGTTTCCCACAAGGACGATCGGCCACACGTAGAGCCAAATCTGGCGGTCGTCGCAATCTCAAACCCAATCAGAGCTCCATGGAGAGAGAAAGGGGGGATGAGAAGATGAAGAATAGAAAAAGAAAGCACAAACGAAGATGATGATGATGAAGAAGAAGAAGGAGAAGGAGATAGGAGGAGGTGGTGACGGAAGAGAGATTGGAGTGAGGCGAGTGTTGTCAAGCTTGGGGGATTTCTGCTTTCTTTTTTGACCGTTAGAGAGGAGAGAAAAGAAGCGGCCAAATTTTTTGACCGTTAGAGAGGAGAGAAGAAGCAGCCAGATTGGAAATTCAAAAATCACTCCAAACAACAGTAACATAAAGAAAATGGACAAAAATTGAATTTAGTCAAATACCAATATCAAAAAAAAAAATCATTAATGACAATGATATTCAATATACAATTGTTAAAATTTCGATGAATTTATTAATAGAATTAATAAGATACTTCTAGAAAAGGACGCACAAGAAGTAAAAAAAAAAAATACTTTTTTTAAGAAATTCACGACAAGATTACAACTACAGAACACTAGCAAAACCAGAACGGGACATACACAAGCCAACAACCATAAGCGACAAACAAATCAAAAGAACGCATTATTATCATCATGGAAAACGAGAACCATCCACGAGAGATTGAATATCCACATACTCACAAAATGAACCCGCGCGAAGAATCGAAGAGCCCATCTCGAACTCCATCTAGGAATACCCTAGAGTCCGCTGCCCATGTCCCGTCGCTGAGCTGCGCCTTTGCTACCACCGCGTGTGTCCCAGTCGCTGAGCCCAGGCGGCAGGTGACTCCCTCTCTTTCTGTGCCCCGATGGGTTGTGTCCAGCAAAGACGATCGGCCGCACGTGGAGTTAGATTTGGCTCCGCCATCATCGTCGTAGTCTCAAACCCAATCAAAGGTCCGTGGAGAGAGAAAAGGGGGGATAAGAAGACGAAGAACAGAGAAAGAAAGCACAGACGAAAGAGAGGAGGAGAAGAAGAAGAAGAAGAAGAAGCCGATGATGATGATGATGATGAAGAGAGGAGGAGGTGGTGGAAGAGAGATTGGAGTGAGGCGAGTGTTGTCAGGCTTGGGGGATTTCTGCTTTCTTTTTTTGACCGTTAGAGAGGAGAGAGAAGAAGCAGCCATATCGGAAATTCGAAAATCACTCCATCTGTAAACAACGGTAACATAAAGAAAATGGATAAAAATTGAATTTAGTCAAATACCAATATCAAATATATATATATATATATAATTAATGACAATGATATTCACTATACAATTGTTAAAATTTCAACGAATATATTAATAGAATTAATAAGATACTTCAAGAAAAGGCCGCACAAGAAGTAAAAAAAAAATTACTTTATTTATCAAGGCATTATTCATTTTTTTACTTTAATCTGTCTTTATTATTTTCTTAGAATACCTTATTTATTTATGTTGAAAGTGACTATATTTATTAATTGTTGACGCATTATTTTTAATAATGTTAAGAATTTTTTTCTGTTAGTATCATTTTTGTTAATCTAGTATTCTTCCATTTTCTATGACGTTTTGATGTTTGTACAGCAATTAAAAAGCAAAAGAAAATTTCCCTTAGAAAAAAGAGCTGAAATTTATATTCTACCCAAACAAGAAGTATACCAAAAAAAAAAAAAAAAAAGTATAAAGAGTAGGATTAAATTTTAGATGAGTCCACGATGCCACCCTATTAAATCATTTGATGCCATCCATTTAATAGGACTTGATTGTTCCTTGGCTTTTTTTTTTAGTGCGGTTTGCTAATATATTTTTGTTATTTTTTCAAAAAAAAAAAACTTGATGGAAGAGATCTGTGAATCTTCTCACTTAATCAAATTTCACCAAATTTTTATGCTATTTTGCATCAAGTCACCGCTAAATACCAGTACCTTCACACTCCCAAAAAAAGGAAAAAAGAAGAAGCACTTGCTGCAACAAAAATCTCCAATGAGAAAGATGACCATAACTAATGATAAGTGATGAAGCAATCCACTTCCATGGTAGACCTGTAAATATTAAATGGGATCATGAATTCAAGACAAGTTTCATTGACCCGAATCATGATTATATAAAATTTTAGATTGACAAGCTTGAGTCAGATTTTATATTACATAAATCAAGTAAGTAGATTGCAAAACCAACCATTTAGGTGGTAATTCTGATATTAAACTAATAGAGTGATAAAGGCTTACAAAATGAATGATTAAAAGATTATGGATGATTGGAAATGGGAAACTTACGTAGGATACAAGTGTAGAGGGAAGCAATACAGGAACTCTTTCTCACACAAATGTAAAGTCTCGTGAATGTAAGTTCTACCCTTGTTAGTGAGAGGAATCACCATTTTGTAGTGAGTATGGCTGTGAATACCCATGTGATTGTACAATGATTCGATAATGCTTTGTCGGCCATGATGTTTGTGCAGTTTCTGCTCATGCTGCTACAGTTTGATAAATAACCTGCTTTTGGTGTTGGCAAGATTCCCCGTGTGCAGCTACAATCTAATAAGCTATTGACCTTATTTTGATTTTTTGATATTGTTATGATTCCTACTAATATTATTATGATTTTATTCTTCATTGTCTAATAGGTTGATTCCATAATAAACATCTTCATTGGTATCTCCACTATGATTGGTATCTCCACTATGATTGGTATCTCCACTATGATTGGTATCTCCACTATGATTGGTATCTCCACTATGATGTGTGGCTAGAGTTGCTTTTGGAACATTTTAGCTCTGCTAGTCGTTGCTCTATGATTGTGATGTATTCATCTTGTAATCGCAAAGCTACAAGTTGGGTAGTGGCCAAAGACTTTTGCCAGAGAAAATGAAGCATTTGCTTCCGATTGCGCAATTTGGAGAGGCTTTAATCTGGGTGTTCAGTTGGTTTAGCCAAGCCAGGACAGTTTCTTCATATGCATTTTTGGCGGAATTGAAATTATCCCCCATTGGGTTTTGAACCTTTGGATCAAGTTTGGAATGTGATGGTGCTGAGGAGAGACACAACAGTTTAATGCCGAAACTGTTACCCATGATATTTTAAAATTGATGAAAAAACAAACAAGATTTGGAAAGCACTATTCTTACTATGACCAGTGTAAATTTTGAGTCAAAAAACATGAAACTCTTTTGTATTCTTGGCGGCGAAATTTCAACCATGGGGCCATAATGGTCCCACCACCGGTTAAACCAATTGGATATCTGGTTAATTTTGGTTTGAAATGGAAGAGTCAAGAATGGCAATAATTATTATTTTGGCGGTGACATAAGCCAAATGCATAAAGACAGGATATCAAGAATTCCTCAAATTGCAGTCAAACATCCCTTAATGTTGTTTAAGTTTCGGTCTCGATCATTAGTTCTTCCATCGGTGGAAATCATTCCTGACGAGTTGGGTAAGCTTTGCATTATTATCTTAGCTTCGGCCTTCACCAGTCCAGCCTCCAATTGTTAGGGTTCACTTTAAGCCAATTAGTCCAAATCCTTGGCCCAATTTTCACATGATATAAAGGAATGTTTGAATTGGGGATGTTTGGCTTCGACACAAAGAAAGTCAAAGTCATCATTTTCGTATTATTTGCTGTACACTCGACTCTCATTCAATCGCGAGCACTGTTTGGCTTACATATCTGTGTTTGGGCTATCCCATCAAAACCCAATCGAAGAAATCGATGAATCTTCCCATTTAATCAACTTTTTCCGAATTATTTTCGTAGCACTCTCCACCAAGACATTGCTTAATACCTGATACTTTCACGCTCCGAAAAGGGAAAAGAAGAAAAGAAAACTCTCCCTATAACAGAAGCCTGCAGAGGTGCACATCCAAGCCTGCTGTGGTGCACTTGGATGTGATGATGCATAAGCTAAAGGAAGAGTCACGGATCATGGCTGGACCCCTCCAAAATATCGAACGGCGGGGGCAATGGATCCGAGACGACTTTTCGTTCACGGGAATCCGTGATAGCATATGTAATCCAGGCGTACTTCCTTCCATGCACGCCTCGGTCAACGTGTGTTTCACGCTTTGATGCATTCTCACATCACATCACGTCACGGTTCCACCCAGACAGAGATGATCCGCATCATCAGTTTCGCTTCGAGCCCAGTCCGAGCTCGAGCGGGGAATCTCTGAATTCTCCCAAAATTTTAATTTGAGGGAGAGAGCTGAGATCTGCCAGCACGCAAGAAGGCACCGCCACTTCGATTCAAGTCGTTTTGGAGGAGAAAGAGTCTCTCTTCCTCCTTCTCCCTTGGGCTTGGCCCCCGAAAACCGCTTCATCCTCGTTCGCTGGAATTCCGGAAACGGCAGATATACGTCGAGTCCCTTTTGAAATTCTTCGCCCCATCCAAACCCCACCATCAATCTGTGATTTCCACGCACGTGGAATTTAAGACACGGCCCATCCCCCACGTGGTTTGTAATGCCATCATTCCATAATTTACTCGACACGGTTTGACCGCAAGCCAGCTCTCAGTTCCTCGTTCCCCAGGAATTCGTTACGTTACATCCCTTCCCTCGGATCGTGAATATGTATTCTCCTACGTACGACGGAGCGAGGAAAATGGATGCGAAAGATCCGTGCTTGCGCAGACGCGGTGCGCAGTTAGTGTTCAAACAAAACTTCAGGCTCGAGATCCGGGAAAAAAGAGAAAACCACAACCCATCTCTCCCGTTTCTGTCGAGCGGTATTTCGGGGAGGAGAACAAAAGCGAATCTATCTTTAAAATTTCCTCTTCTTTTAGATGAGTTTGTTTTCCATCGATGCGAGAAGATATTTAAGATATTTCCTGAGAATTTGAGCTTTTGCTTTGATGCTGTGCAGACGATTGCTTGATGGGACGATACGTTTGAACGGAACCCTTTTTTCTCTGTACAATCAAACTTGAGGAAACACGACGTCTTTCGAAGGCCGCACGCCGGAACGCTGGACCTAGTCAGGAACCCAGGAACGGCAGGTACAGACTCGAAAGCGACGATGACAAGAAAACGAAAACCAAACACGAACTCATCACCACCATCGTCTTCCTTTGACCCGACTGGTTTCTCTTTGATTTCCTTTTCGTCGATCCACAGATAGAGAGAGAGGGGTTAGGTGAGGCCTAGGAGAAGCTGCTCTTGCCGGGGCTGTCCGCGAGCTTGAGCGTCTTGTCGATGAGCTTGCGGGCCTTCCGGCTGCGGATCTCCACCTTCACGCTGGAGCTCTTGTCCATCTTCACGTACGGCTTCTTCTTCTTCTTCAGCGCCCTCACCTTCGACTTTATTGTCTCCACCAAGCCCTCCAGATGGTTCGCCATCATCGGCTCCGATCGACGCCGGATCTCCCTCTCTCCCTCCGTCTCTCTCTCTCTCTCTCTCGCTGCGCGATTCAGGGAAGAGTCGTCACTGTCACCTCCACATATAGAGGTGCTGCTACCGAAGTTCGACTATGGAGGTTGGTGCTCTTTTATGGAGCGATACGTGTGAATGTCGGCATGGAGTTGGATGAATATAACGATTTTGCCACTGCCCTGGCTTTTGCTGACTTAGGGGCGGGGCCTTAAGAAAGAAAATTTTGCACATGACTAAACGGCCTCTGTTTTGTATAATGTAAGAGCATGTTTGATTACTCAAATAAAGTGCCGAAAGCTTAAAAAATAAGCTTTTTTATGACCTTAAATAGGACTAATTTAGTCAAAAAAAATGCACTTAATCTGGTAAGCAGAAGGAGTTGCTTAATTCATTCGACAAAAAAAGTATTGGTGATGATTTAAATTTTGCTATACATATTAGTAAAAATCATGGACTTGAGTAGGTTCTTAAAAAGCTCAAGAGGGAAAACTCAAGAGCAGGCCACTTACCCCATTATTTGAAGAGTCCCACGTATTCCCTGGTACTAGGGGGAAAAAAAAGATATAGTATCGATTTAGGGGCCTTACTGTGAAGAAGGTAGACTCCATGTCAAAGTTTTCGAATCTTAGCTACCATCAAGTAAGCAAAGTATAGTAGCCCACCGCACCTAAGGTAAGTAAAAGTGGGTGAAAGGCCCACTATTCTCTTGGCAGTCTTTTGAGTAAAGTCTTTCAACCAACCGTCAAATAGGATACCTAGTTGAAAGTCCTTGCCCAAAGCAAAAGGGTTTGCTTTCGTTCAATAGAAAAATTATTGATGATGATTTAAATTTTGCTATACATATTGTTAAGATCATACCGATGGTTGTCCTTTTTTTTCCTATCTTTGGTGAGAGGTCAATAATATTCAACCATCAATTTTTAGTTATCATCAATTTTTTTTAGTTTTTATTTTCAGCACTTGAGGCTATCGATACATTTACCAAATCTTTTGGCATTTAATTTTAGTTTTATCGAGTAGGCCCTAAGTTTAATGATTATAAAAAAACTTCCAAACTGTGCCAACTTGAAAAACACAATTAGATGCTTAAAAAATGAAAATTTCAGCATTTAGGCTCTATGCTCCATTTGTTTTGTGAAAAACTCTCAAAAATATTTTCTAAAAAATGATCGTTTATATCGCTTAAATGACTTGACTAATTTGCATATAAAAAGTGGTTGGAATTAATAAAACACTAATAATTAAAGGACACATCACAATCAAAAGAAATTATATCTTGCATAATTATCATTTCAATTCATTTCATCATTTTTCAATTGCTACAACTGAACATGTAAACAAGTCATACTTAGATACTTAGTATTATATAAGTGATAGAGATACGGGCATTACTTTTACGTGAGTCATACTTGGGACGCATACATTGTGGATAGATTTTGTTACACAGCAGATGAATTTAATCGTCGATTATTCGAGAGATGATCAAACCGGCATCATGAACATGACCCCATTTGTTCCTGTTTATTATTATTATACAAGTATCCATGAAAATTAGCCGTGTCGGAAAGTTGAAGATAAATATCCTACCAAAAGAAGAATTCGACCTTTCATGTCGTTGGTCGAACGTACGGACTTTAACAAAAGATGAGCTTAACCAATTTATTCCAATTACTTGAATGTGAAGCCACACCTTTGAAATTTAAGGACTTAAAGTTCTTTGGTCAAAGTTTTATGTAGGATAGTACCATTCAACGTACTACCGACAGCGAAGAACAATATGAACGGCAGTAATGAGACCCCGGTTCGTACTTATCCGGAGTCCCCATCGACCAAAGAATGACGGATGGTGATGACCAAAACGACCACATTACACCCCAACCCTCGGTTAATCAAAACGGCCGTCGGCTAAAGATTGGATAAAAACATCGTGCACGGATGGGAACGGCTCTTGGACTCCACACGCTACTCTCTCATAGTTTTCCACAAAATGCAGCCGACAACATTCACATTCTCCGCCTGCCAAAGCCACAGAGTCAAACGCATTGAATTTTCCCCATCCCCAAGCGAAACCGACATCGACGAACGATACTGGCCCGAGCCTTGACCCCAGGTTTTTTGCTAACTTTCTTGTTCAGGACTTCTAGATCGGTGCCTCATCAAACGGGCTTCTTTCCTCCAGAAAAAAGAAGAAAAAGAACAGCTAATCATATCTTGAACAAACGATGCTGTCTTTCTTCTTTCGTGTCTACTGAACAGTCACCTGAATTCTAATCACCTCGCTGGTGTAGCTGCAATTGGGATGCTACATCTCCGAGTTAAAACACGATTCGATAAGCGGAGCTTTATCTGCAACATGCACGCCCGGTGCCTTCATCCTATTGAGATGGGTGTGGTTTATTATTAAACCAAGTGCAGCTGAATTTTCAATGTAATATCGCGATCCGCGGCAGGTTACGCAATAGATGGTTTTATAATGCTGCTCAAGTCAAACTCTTTAATCAATTTAATAAGGAAGACCAAGAAGAGAAGTCGCGTGTCAATTTTCACAAATAAATATAGGCGTGCGCGACCTTCCCCAGTTATGCGAATCTTTCAATTCTAAAGCCTATTTGGGAGCATGTGTGAATCTGCCTCGTGTGCAGACAAGCCGAATCTTGAAGGTCGAAAAATCAAACCCACAACGTTAGCCTCATCTTAGTTATAATGATAAAAGATTAGGGATGAGCAACTCCGCCCAGCAGTGCCCCGTCCCGAACGGGACAAGTTTTCCTTATGAATATTGCCCCGCGGCGCCCGGGGCGGGGATGGCATTAGCCTGCTTCACCCCGTTTATATTTGTTATATTGATAGATATTTGTTACAAATAATAAAATAAAATATAGATTATGATATCATATAACTCATTCTAATGTATGGCCCACTTAATTTAATGTAAAGAAAAAATAAACAAAAAATTCATGCTATTAAGTTAATAATATAGCGAAAGGTTAATACCAATAAATCGAGTCACACTCATGAGATTGTGATTTTTTTATAACCAGCTATAGAATATGAATAGATTGAAGTAGACAATGATCATGATAATTCTAATCACAAATATATTTGGAGCCCCTCGAGGATGTGCCCCGCCCTGATAAAAGTATATTCGGAGCCCAATTGCTGATTGTAATAGCATAAGCCGAAAGCACCAAGACAACTTACTGGGCATGAACGAGCAATCAAGTTTTGGTCACTTGATGATGATCAGACCATAACATGAGTGTTGCCAGAAGGGCTATCGTGGCAGTTTCTACCCGCAGGCGATGTGGCCCTAGGCCAACAGCAGTAGCACCTGTTTCCATCAGTATGCTCAATTCTTTCTCAGTGAAATCTGACATACAACAAACAGAAGCGTAAAAACATGTGATTGTTAGTCACAAAGGAAAAGGAGATGAGCATTGCAGAATTGAAGATGTTAGGAGAAAAGACTTGGTCAAAAGACAAGAATCTCGAAGAACAAAAGAATTGCCAACTAAGATGGCAAGCAGCAGTTCCTGAGTGTGGAAAGTGGAGCCATAGGTACTACCCAAGCGCTATGTAGCATATCATCTAACATGACGAGTTTGTTTTCAAAGAGTTCCAGGGTTTTCGGTTTTTATTAGCTTAAAAAGAGGGATGAGCGCAACGGGGAAGGGAGGGTGCCTTCCTAGAGGAACGACATATCATTAAAACGGATGAAAACTAAAGTGGCCACAAACTCCCACCCGTCCACACAAATCTGCACAAGTGGCCACCCACCATCAACCTGACACTCACAGCCACATCCACCAAGCCTTTTCTCATTTATATGCTGGGAAATCAGCAAAAGAAAAACAGGACTAACCTCCTTCAGGTCCAACAATCATAATCCCATCAGGTTCAGTGCTGCTTGAAGTCAATGCACTCATAAGAGAAGGAGCTTCTGCAACAGCAAGTAAAGATAGCTTTGACTTCTGAACCTATAAAATCCAATTACATACCATACGTGAATTAAATACTTAATCAAAGAACGAAAAATTTATTTCTAAACGAGAACGAAATTGGGAAATTTTTTGAATGTGCTGGCTTGCACATTCAAAAAATGTAGTTAAGGAATATTAACTTACATAAGGTAGAATGTCATTAATTTTTTGTGGAGGATTAAGTACCATTTCATGAAGCCGCTGACCTGAAAAGCAATTATAGACGGTAAGTTGGAACAAACCAAGCCAAAGTGACCTCCTCTGTTATGTTATATAGGAAAATACAAAACACAAACTGATTTAGTCCCCCAAAGAAAAAGCATAACTAATATGAACAAAGGCTTCTATGAATGAAGGCCACTCATACAGTGATAAGTAACTGACATTGCTTTGATGCAGCTAAGATGAGCCGTTGCAGCCTGTCGACCCTATTTTCTGAGACTGAAGGAGATCGCTCAGTCAGCAAAGGAGTTACACTGCTAGCCCCCAGTTCCTATGGGAATCAAAGAACGAATCAGTAGTAACAAGTATAGCACAAAGAGACAATTTAATTATCAAATGCGGAAAGTGGAAGACATAATTGCATGGACACATACCGTGCATTTCTCAACAAGCCAATCAGCTCGACCACCCTTTAGAGTTCCTAAACAAAGTCGACGATGATTATGAGCCTTCAAGAACGCACTACTTCTGAATAGTTGCTTAGATCAGTAATAACTCACCAAAAGCAGCATATACATGCCACTGCGGCATTTGAGGAGGGACCATTTTCAGGTCTTCCAGAGCCACAAAGTCCAAACCAGCCCGATCAACACTCTGAATGTTTCCCCTAACTAATCCTCCCTTCCCATTGAAGAGCTCTACCCTTGTAGGAATATTAAATGCAAGTACATAAACGCCATTGTCTTGCAAAGCTAGACAACAAAACTACTAAGGGAGATTTCGTCGAACACTTGGTCCGCATGTACCACAGGTTATGTAAAGGGACCACAGGTTCAGCAGATCACAGCCCAAGGAGGCGACAATGCAAGTAAGTCACTTCGAACTGCTTAAAATCACCCTTTATCATCATAGCCCAATTGTGAAGGCAACCAAACAATCATCCCGACACTGTCTACAGCAAAGAAAAAATGCAACAAAATCCAGCAACCATTGCGCTAGAAAAAATGGAGGTCTGAAGATACCTGTCGTTTGTACTCAACCTCAACACTTTGGTCATATGCCAGAACTCATCTCCTTGCATGCGAACAACCCCACCCTACAGTTCGACAGTAAGCAGACAAACGAAAAAAAAACCCATTAACACCAGAAGACGCGATACGAGCTGTCCAACAGCCGCGCGCGCGCGCGGGCACATGGGAAGAGAGTACAACCTTGGAAGGAGGGAGAACGTCGGAGAAGAAGCGAGGGAGTCCACCGCGAGACTGGTTGGAGTAATCCGAGGAAGAAGAGGAGCTGCAAAAAGCTCGAAACTTGCGCGATGTTCGGTGCCACCATCGATTCGAGAGGGCGACAAAGTGGTGGAGTGTGGGTTGCTGAGCATGCATTCGGAGGCGTCCCTTCGCTTCCAAGAGTTCTCAAGCTCCGGTGCAGTTCTGCTTCTCACAGGGGAGACTCACTCCAATGCTCGCCCGTTTCCTCTTGTTTGCTCTTTTCTTCTCTTCAGAGTATTTAATATTTCAATAATTATTAAATTCATTTTTCTTTTGTGTGGATTTACCCCCCATTTAATCAATCTTTTGTTTTTTTTTCCGACCAAAAAAAAATAGAAGCATTTTGCCGGAATTTGCTTGCTGGTCAATTCGTTGTTCTGTCAAGAACATTGATGAAAAGTGGCCCATTCGGAACTAAGAACAAGAGAGAGGAATTCATTAAAGGAGATTCTGGTTTATCTTCTCCATAAAAGTCTGCGGCATATCAAGCAACGATTTACAGGATTACCAAAAGGAAGTGGGACGACAAAACTTTCACAACTAGGCATCCCCTGGTATTTACAAGCAACAAAAGATGGGACACATCCCACGACAACCTCAAAAGACATTTCCCACTGCGACATTTCCACAAACACCTACAAGGCAACCCTTCCCCGTCGAACCTCAGCCCTCGCCATCGCCGTCATCCGCATCCCTGCCATCCCCCTTGTACCCACCTCCCAGCTCGCAGATCCTCTCCCAGACATCCTCCGCCACCGGCACCACCGACAGCCTCGGCTGCCTCAGCAGGGCGAACCCCTTGAGCGCGCCGTCCCCCTTCAGCTCCGCCAGCTCCACGTGCCCCCTCATCTCCCCCACCGTCCTCACGTCCACCGCCCCGTCGCCGCCGTCCCCGTCCTCGTACCACTGGCGCGCCACCTCCACGACGCCTACGACTCGGCGGGCCTTGGCCCCGGAGTGGTAGAAGAGGCAGAGGTCGCCGAGGCGCATGGACTTGAGGTTCTTCTGGGCCTGCTTGTTCTTGACGCCGTCCCACTTGGCGACGCCACCGTCGGAGGCCACTTGGTCGTCCCAGGACCACTCGCCGGGCTCGGTTTTCAGGAGCCAGTACTGTTTGGGCTTGCCCATCTCTCCAGCGGCGTCAGAGCGAGGTTCGCGGTTTACGACGGCGAAGTGAAGTGAAGGGTTTGGGCGGGGCGGCCTCTGGAGTTGGAAAGTCGAGGCCTTTATGGCGGGAAGTGCAGGATTGTGGCGCCAAGGATGTCGGCCAAGGAGCATTCTGGTCGCCACCGAAACTGAAAGTACGGAATGGGAAGAAATTCTCGATGAAACCTGATATCTTGGAATTTACCACAGCTGAGTGAAGTGAAAAGTCATGATAGATTTTTTTCCTCCCTTTTTCTTAAAGGTTAATTTATCCAAAGTTAATTTTTTTATTATCAAAAACATCCAACTTATATATTTATAAATTTATCATATGTTAATTTTCGTTAAATTTTACCGTTAAATTATTAACCCTACTAACCCCAGCCCCAAGCAAAACAATTATCTTCCTCAAATGATAATTGACAAACATATCAATTTAAGATTTTTTCCTACATTTGTTATAAGTGTATCAAGTATTAATCCAATTGAATGGAAATTAACGAAAGATAAATTTGCTATAAATATTTTTTATGATCAAAAATTTAATTTGAAGTAAATTCATTACAAGCATATCAATTTAAGGTTTTTATTAGTCAAAAATTTGGGTAAATTTGTGATAAGTAGATCAATTTTGGATTTTTGGTGGTATTAATCATTTTTACAAAATAAAAAAGAAATCTTTTACTAAAAGAAATCCATAAAAAATTGAATGTCAACGTTTTATATTTGGAAATACTTAAGAAAACGAAAGTTTCTAGAATTTCAGTAAATTTAAAAAATTAATAGAAAGGTTGAGGACCTTAATTATCAACGAGCCATTTGTAACTGCATTTAAACGAAAAATTGAAAGTTGCATTACTGTATTCCCTCTCACCACAATTCGAGGGCAAAACCTCTCTTTTTTTTCCGGAACAAAAAATTTCAGTACATTTACAACTCCTTTTCTCCTCGTCTTCGATGAAGTTTAGGTTGCATTAATTATTCCTATATTATTGGTGCTAGACAAGATCTTCTTTTCCTTTTTTGCAATGTCTTCAACTTGATTTTTTTATCTAGGCTTCATTTGTTTCACAATTTGAAAAACATTTATCTATAATTAATTACTTATGTAGTTTAAAATATTTAGTCAATAAGAAATTTTCATTATTCACAATAATTTATATTTACACAATTCTGCGAACGGTGAAAATATTTTTTCATTCATTTTTATAAGTGATAAAAATAATTACTTTAAAATATATTAAAATATTATTTTTTGCGAAATGTAAAAGTTAATTAAAGAGGAAAAAGAGAGAGAAAGACTCTTTAAATTTTGAATTCGGTGCTCGAGGTCAAACCAACTCAAATGTCCTTGTGCGTGCATGATGGAGTGGAGTAGCATGTATTAATTGCTTTCGGCTCGCGCGGACTCCAATGTTTTTCTCACATTTGTTTTTTTCTCTGGACCTAAGGCTAGTTTCCATACGGCTCTATGAACGAAACTCGCAGCAGCCTCGCTGTGGCAAAATTCACAGTGCTCAAATTAAATGTTGGATATTGGATAAAGCATATCAAAGATGTAAGGCGCTTCATTGTGGAGCATATTGAATCATTCTATTGCACCAAAATCAACCTAATCTAAACTCTTGAGAGCCCTGGTGGCAAAAACATTACACATAAAAATAAGGAAAGAGGGCCACGATGATAATGATAATGATCAAAAAGACTTCTGGCGTTTGCTAACTGGCATCATAGCGTCTAGTTAAAAAGGTCATGGTATGCAGATCTTTTTTATGTACACAACACAAGTCAAGACACGAGAAGGAGAATAAGTGATCTTTCATCCAATGTGTGGGATATATATGTATATATATAGGATTAGGAGTCATACTATAATTTAATTTTATTTAAATGACAACCGAATGATGTGCGATAAATATCTCACATGTTTTCAAAAGGAATGTACACACCTAGAGTTTATTTTGCACAAAACATTGTTGCCCGAATTTATGGCAAGGTTCTATTAATGAAAACCCTAAGGACATATTAAGCACTATCATGCATGATAGAATATCGAGATCGACTATTAATTTTTTGGGTAACAATAGGTCGGTCGGTCAGTATCATAATGGTGCCTAAAGTCTTTATGCATGCGCAATACTCAAGAGCGAATTATTGCATTATTATTTCTTGCTTGCCGGTTACTCAGACCTCTAGTCTCTGTAGCCATACCTACCCTGTAAGGTTTCGACCTCAACCGACTTGGTTCTTATATACTTTGATCTCTGCGCAAGGATAACGACAACTGCAATCTTGTGAAATGGAAATCAACCTTCCGCAGAGAAAAGCAGAGAGAGAGGGGACAAGTCAACCGAGAAAAGCAAAGGGCTTGACACGGTCCAATCAAAGTTGGTCGAGGTTGGACAGCACGAGGGAAAGCAGCACGCCAATTCGCTGTCTCGTCAACCCTAACAGTCAACCCCCTCGTTTTCTAGAAACCCAAAGGTTCTCTTATAAGATTTTCGGACACGAGTAAGTCCTCAAAAGGCTTAAAAGAAAAAATTCAGAAGCGGGTGTTTACCCATCTTACTGGAAAATATCCCGTATTTTCTGAATGTTGGGAATAGAGATAAATAGTCAATTGGAGAGTAAAGAGGAGGTAGCTTATCCTCGTTAATCGCTCTGTGGTCAACCCTAACAGTCAACCCCTCGTCCCCTAGAAACCCAAAGGTATAGTGGATACAGGACTTTGAATTTTGGTCACATATCTAGAAGTGGGTCGGGACCAGTCCTCTTCGTTCAATGATTCAAGACTCGAGATAATCACAAGAGCAATAGAACGAGCGAAAAATCGAGGAGGCTAAGCTGATACATCATATAGTCATATCGGTAATAGTTTATAAGACCCTCGTGAGAATACAAGCTCTCTATACAGGCACCAGTCCCTGACCAATGTTCTGCGAAGAGCAAATCGTGGACATTGGACAGAGCTCAGGCCATCCGTATTGAATTTACATACAAGATCCTGCGAAATCATGTCTGAAAACGAACAAGAATAGGGAATAACTCAACTAAACATGATGGGATTGTCTGTGTGTGCGCCCGTGTGTTCATCAGGGTTTTTGCTTCTGAGTGTAGATGTAATCGAGGTGAGCTTCGAGGGTTTTTCTCATCAAGCACTCCTCTTCTCCAATCCCTTCGCAGCTCCGCTCCACCTCTTCTACCTTCTCTGCTTCCCCATCGACACCCTGCAAAAATTTCGTCACCGTAAGCTTCTTTTCATCACTCCAGGAACACACGACAGAGGGAAGAAAAACAAAAGGGTTTCTGTTTTCGAGAAACAGGAGATGACATACCGCATCAGCTCCAGCCGGCACCGGCCGAGCAGCTCGAGACACGCCGGAGATCAGAAGGAGGGTTAACAAAGAAAAAGCGAGGACTACTTTGGAAGCCTTCATCATTCTCAGCTCTCTCTAGAATTGCTTGGAATTGGAGAGACAGTCGCCCACCATAATTTATAGGGGGGACACGGGAAGCTGCATGGAAGGGGGTGAAATGGGAAAGAGTCTCTCTCGGTCCGTGGGGAAAGAATTAATTTTAAGAGAAGAATTTAAGAGGGAAGGTGCTCGCCATCATCTACCTAGAGCAAATAAAGATTGTTAAATAGGAAATGAAAAGTTGCGTACGGCATTTGGCGTGGCTGCATCATAGGGCCTCTCGCCAAGACCATCTTTGTCGTTGAATGTTATGGGATGATGCAATGATTCTAGAAACCATGATTGTTGATTATGTTATCTTGGACGTATAATGAGCTTACAGATCCCTTGCGATCGGGGAAATGGAATTGAGCAATTTTACTATGAATGTGAACTCTCCCCACCCCCTCCCCTCTTTCGCATCAAGTACATATTATGTTATATTCAAGTTGGATAGTGGAGTCCCAAATCATAATGATATGGCATCCTAAATCATTTCATCGATCAAAATAATCACGCATCTTATGTTAGCATATTTAGGGTACGAAAGATAACTAGTCTATTCTAGAAATCAATTTCAAGAGTTAGTTTGATAATCATACAATATTCCTCCCTTCGGGTGAGTAGTGGATGGGCGGTTAGTTAGTAGTGAAGGCGAGCGATGAGAAGGGCTTTTATTTCTCATTTCAGTTTCAAATACAGTGAAGTAAAAAAATATTGTTTCTCATTTCTTTTCCAGACCTATTTTCGAACTAAAATTTTATTTTAGAAATAGAAAAATGAAATTGTATTACCAAATGGATCTCTGTTCCAAACTTATTCTCGAAAAGAAAAATAAAAAAATAAAATGATTATTATACTCACTCTTAATGATAGGGAAATGCATTTGTGAGGATCATGTGATGCAGGATCGATTCCCTACGCTGCCATGTATATAAACTATTTCAAATCCAAGGCTGTGGTTTTGAGTTTGATCTGATTTACGAGATTATCTAGATATTTTCGTTTATTTCAAATTCTCCATGTAGAATTTTTTTTTTATTTTTTTTTATTGAAATGCGTTTCTTCGCGACGAGCAAAGAACATTCTGATGCTTTTGTATAATTTCTGGCCTCGATATTCAATTAATTTCATCACTGGCCACGATAGTCACAGCTGCACAGGAGAAGGATTCCCACTGAATTGTCAACGCGTTTCATAGCCGGCCCCCCGTGACAAAGCGGCGCCGTTTTTCGGCTTGGACATTCTCATCTCGACGTATATCTATAAACATATATTAATAGCAACTTGTCGAATATAGTAAAAGTCTATCACACGTTGTTTCTGCGTTTTATCCTACTTTACATTGTTTTTATATTCCACGATAAGAACATACCATGAAGAATTGAAGATTCTTCCGATGGAAACATGGGACCGAAATATCAAGATGGTTGGCAACATGTACAGATTAAGTTGGTCAAATTCACTATGATTTTTCTAAGTCTTCATAAGATAATCTGATAAGTTAGTTACATAATCCATGTTGACAAAACATATGGAAGTTAGGTATACTTTCATGTATAAAGCGATCGGGTGTAATTGACTTCTCCAGCTTGTCATTACCCTTGCCAATACATCTAGCATTAGCTTTAGAGAAAGAAAACCGTGTGATATATATAGTATCGTGATATCATGTGACAAAACCTATGGAGGGGGCGGTGCATAGGCCAGATATGTTATTTCGTGACAATGCTCGAGTAGATGATCGTGCCTAATCCTAGGAAATTCGAAAGCACGGAGGTCAAAGAGACTCATAAATTCTTAGGGTTAACAAAGTAAAACTCTAGAAATGGCTAGGCGGACCATTATTCTCTCGGGCAGAATTTAATGAAACGCCCATTTTTTTCTTTGTGGTCCTTTTTTTTTTGTCCTAATGGTGTGGAGTTGGGTGGCTTGAAATACAAAAAAAAGGGCCACGAATCTAATGCTCCAAGCCATCCAACCGAAGAAGATAAGGATGCAAATGGCCACCATGGCTTTTTCGATGCGAAGCTTCTTCTTGGTCAGACTTTTGTGTCGCTGACTTTTATGACTTAAAGTTTAGCCCAATTTTTCCCTTTTCTTTGCCAATCCATCTTCACGAGATTCGATCTTCTCGAACAGGTTGAGAAACCACTGGCGCATGTTGGTGCTCTATTTTAAAGTTGGAAAATTATGCAAAACTAATTATACGGATGTTACTTTAATAGTAGACTTCAATTTGACTAATTTAATTTTAAATCTTTAAATCAATTTGTCAATATAGTTATTTTGGCCAATTTCAGCCAAAAATTGCTGGCATAAACAGCCGGCACTGCTCTAAATATTTTTTGCATTTTAAAAAGAATGTAATTTTTTATTATTTGTATTTATTTCTTTTCTTTTTTTGTTTTATTTGTTCTCATTGTGGCCGGCTGCCCCTCACCTTGGGCCACCAGCCACAAAGAAATAAATAAATAAACAAAATAAAAAAAAGTTTCAAATTAAAAAATAAAATTGTAATAATTATTCACATCAACACATAATTATATCATGTAGGACAGATAGCGTTAAACATTTTATATAGTATAATGATTAGTTTGAATATCTATCAAAAGTTCAAGGATCACGTTGAACAATTTCAAAATTAAAGAAATGACATTGCATATTAAATTAAAGTTTAGGAAAATTGTGGAAAAGATGTCACGTGAACACAAACAAGGAAGAGTGCAGATGGTTCCATGGCAGAAGAGGTGCCACGCATCCGTGTTTTATGTACATGAAAATGACATTGACACCAAGGTTGTTAGCTGGGTAATGAACGAAAAAGCACACAGAATTCATATAAATTTCAACCGGCACAATTGATTTGTCCAACAATACATCGTGACTTGATTAGAAGCAAGCGTGCCTAATCAAACTTTTTGTCTCCTCGATTAAACTATACAGACCGGCCAACGCCACAAAGTGCATCGCAATTTTGATGTAATATTAGTCTAGAAGTGCTTCAAAAGCACAAAGCATGTTATGGTGGATTGGATTGCCAGTGCTGGCCAGCGGTATATTTGGGCTATCTTGCATGATTAGACACACATGTAAGGATATTAGAATGCTGAAGGAAAAAAGGGATTTTTGCCCATTTCAGCAGCACAATTACAAATATGCTAAGCAATATGGTCAGGTAAAAGGAGCCTCCTAGTTTATGCGGCAAATTTTAATGGGCCTGATGATAATTGGGCCTAAAGCTTGTAATGGGCCTGAAGGCTGGTGGCGAAATGGCCTCTCTCTTTCTTCCTCTTAAAGATGGGAACCATGAGTCTTGTCCCTTCTCCCGCACGGCAGGTAAGCATCGCGGCGGTTCGATCGTCATGAAGCTCCGGCTCCGATCTCTGGAATCCAAGGATACCGTCAAGCTCGACGTCCCCGACCCCTGCTCCCTCCCCCTGCTCCGCAGCATCCTCGCCGATCGCCTCTCCCCTCCTCCCGGCTCCTCCTTCCGCCTCTCCCTCAACCGCGCCGACGAGCTCCAGTCGGCGGACCCCGCCGATTCCCTCCAGTCCCTTGGCATCGCGTCCGGCGACCTCATCTATTACTCCCTCATCAGCTCCGATGAGTCCGCTTCTTCTCGGGGAGGGAATAGCTCCTCGAGCCCCGATTTCTCCGCGGGGCTGTCGAGCCAGTTCGCTCGAGGGCACGCGGACGTGGATTCTGGAGATCTGCCCCGGCGGCCTCAGGAGGTTGCGGATTCGGAGATGATCGATTCGGTTCCTGAAGATGCGCGGGAAGTCGATGCTTCGGGAAGTGCCGGGGATCCAGGTAATTCTGTTTCTGGAAGTGTTGATTTTGATGGCGACGGCGTTCTGGCTGCGGATGGCACGGTTGTGGCTCTCAGTGAGTTCTCCGAGCCCTACTTTCTGAGGAGGGTTTTGAGGAAAGAATTGGGTGGGGACGGTGGTGACCATAGGCTTCTAGTTATTGCGGTGCACGCGGTTCTGCTGGAATCCGGTTTCGTGGCTGTTGATCCGGTGACTGGAATAGCTGCTGATCGGTTTCATCTCCCCGATCAATGGCCGTCCACGGCGTTTTCCATGTCGTTGCAGTACAGTCTGCCTGAGCTTGTGGCTAGAACACCGGGTCCGAATGTATCTGAGAGTGTTGTCTTGAAGTTTCAGAGTCTAGGTCACTTTATAACTGTATATGGGTCCCTGGCTAAAGCCAGGTCGGCATTGCGTAGAGTCTGTTTGAATGAGCGCAGATTTGCTCCTATTATAGACGTGATGTGGGCGAAAGGCGACCACAATGTGGAAGTGAATGAGGATGGTGAATCTTCGAGTTTGAGTTCTGAAAAGGAAGTGTTTGAGTTTTGGAAGATTGTAAAAGATGGTTTGGCATTGCCGCTGTTAATAGACCTAACCGAAAGAGTTGGTTTGCCGCTTCCATCCTGTTTCACATGCCTTCCAACGGAACTGAAGCTCAAGATATTCGAATCACTTCCTGGAATTGACCTTGCGAGGGTAGGGTGTGTTTCTTCAGAACTGCGGTATTTGACATCCAATAATGATTTGTGGAAGCAGAAGTATGTTGAAGAGTTTGGAGAGATCCAAGGGATGTTCAATTGGAAGAAGATTTTCACAGATTCGTGGGAGGAGACAAAGAAGAGGAAGAGGGAGGGTAGTTGGCGGCAGACCACTTATGATGTGGGCAGGTCTTTCTACTACAGGATCAGGAGGGATCCAAACCCTTTCGTCGTTCCAGGAATTATAGGTGGAGATTATGACCGTCTACCTGGTCTTGGGGTTCCTCCTCCTTTTCTCCAGCCCTTCCGTCGAGTACAATTCCGGCGGAACATCATCCCCAGCTGCAATCTGGGAGGATTTAATGGCTGACTGTGAGTTGGGTTTTGGACGGATCTTGATCGATTGTCAAGCAATGGCTGCTGAGAAATGGTGGCTTGAAGGCATCTATAATGGCCACTATTGTGTACAGATCTATAGTTTTAGCCAGATATATATGTGTTATCACAATAATGTAGACGTTGAATTTTCACTGTTGTTTTTTACTTTGTTTAGTGTGGTGGTGGTCTCCTTCACCACCACGCGGCTAGCTCATGCTTTCCCTTTGTCTTTGAGAACTTCCAATGATGTTGATAAAATCCAACCAACCTGCGTATCTTAGTATCCCTACCTGTTGATTGTGGTCATTGGTGGTAATGTAATTATGCAGGCTTTTTTTATTGAGGTGGTGTTATTCTCATGGGAACATGATATCCGCCTGGATCCATGCAGGTGAAGCAATATCATCCGGTATCGAAATTTATTTGGACAAAGGCATAGAGAGTTAGGATCATGATTTTCTGGTATACCCTGGCATATGCTTCTGCAATCCCTTGATAAGTCATTCCGCGTGGACTGATAGTTTCTGGACCACAAAATAAAAGATCTCAAAGGGTGATACCAAACTTCTCAGAGTTTTGTTTGTCATGATATTTATTACATCAGCCATTAGGACGGTCATAACTCACTAACACAGAGGATGAGGTCGTCATTTTTGCATTTTAGTTCTAAAATTGACATGGCATCTCGAGCACTAGAAGGAGATTACATTAATGGAGCATAACGTTGAATTGATCTGGGGGTTCATGCTCTCCTTGGAACTGAACATCGGTTAAACCTAGACTATTGTCTTCAACTACATGGGATGCCAGAGGCCTTGAATCTTACTTAGATTAAGAGAAGGAAGAAGGTTGGACTCGAAGCCACAACCCATTGCTCCAATTATCCCATTCGAATCTCATTTGCCATCATCAGCGATTTTCCCATCTTCACCGAAAGTATTATCATCCTCCTTTTGCAATGAAAATTCATTCGAAACTTTGAGGAGGGTCAACAGCAGATAAATTGCCATACATGGAAGTCCCCTTCGGAAGAACGAGCACCACGGATCCTCGCTGAGCCTCAGAATACTTCTTGTATACGGCCTGGAGTTTAGCTTCCCCAGCATTCAAGTGCTTGCTCAATAATAGCTCAAAGCAGTCCCTATTAAAGGAAGAAAGTTCCATAGCACCAACAACAAAAAAGGCAAGAAGGTCGACTCAGAAGGCAATTAGAAATGGTTCTTTTTCGTTTTTGGGCAGTCACAACTAGAGGCAGAAATGGCGTGTTTAAGTTTACCTCAGCTGAGACTCTGAGTAGCAGTGTGGAACTGAAGTGCATCACTCCACAGCGAACGTGACTGATTACACTATGCTGAAGGTATAATCCATCAGGCCCAGCTCAGCCAGATAAAATGCCGTGTGCTCCAGCTATCATGAAGAACAAAGAAATGAATAAACCAAGTGAAGCTCTAATTATGCTCCATGCAAGTTCAACTCACTGAATTGATAAAGGCGACAGTAAAAATGATGGTGCTAATGCATCAACACAACTAGAGGCAATGAAACAGAGAACGTGACTGATTAGTTTTAATTGAGAATATTGCACTATTTAACAGAGTGAGTCAGACATTGTCCAAACACACATAGATACACATTTACGCCTGGTAAGTCAGTGGAGCTAACCACCGCATGCAAACTTCAATTACATATAATGCAGGAATGCAGTACATTGAAGACATCAGCCGCTCATATACAATGTAAATAGACTCCATGGATAGGTAATGCGAAGATACTCATAGGTCCCAACCTTTGGAAGGTCTGGCCTGGCATCAGCAATCAAAGACTACAAAATACAGAATGAGGGTGAAGCATGCTCACTTTTTCATCAGAGTCGGATGCTTTAATGAAACAATTGAGGTAGACATAAGGCGTAGGAACCATTATCTTATATTTTAACTTGCTCAGAATATTACGCTCCATGACAGTAAAATCGTCCTTAGAGTAGGCGCCATCTGCAATGAGCATGAAATCATTGATCTGCGCAATTCATCCGTTGAATTTCATCACTATAATTGAGCTAAAGAAGGAAACTAACTATTGCAAACTAAGTATGTCAAGCAGAGAGAGAGGGGCAAACCACAGGACGCCAAATTTCTTCCTGTAAGCAAGCTATATGCATAGCTACAGTTCCAACCAATTGAAACTTCTTTCTTGGCACAGTCTCCATGGAGAGGAACCAATTAAGGATGTGGATAGTAAGATAAAGAGCCTCTGGCATGAGCTCAAATTTATTGTGGACGTGTATGAGTCAATCCACCAGAATTTCTCTCATTCTCTTATCTAAGTCTGGCTGTGAATCCATGTAGGCATGGGGCCGGCTTTCGTTCTGCATTCGATGACTAATTGATCAAACATGCACATACATACACATACGCACAGAGATATCATACCTTGACTAGTTTATAGAGACTTGTAGATATCCTCAACAAATTCAACTGCAGCAAGAATATCTTTTGTGGAACCAGCATCAATGTCAAATTATCCCACTGTTGTTCCATGTGCAACTCTCTCCTCCTCGATAGGCTTAGATGGCAAAGCTTCAGTTTTAGAAGCTACAAAAGTGTAAGTGCAGTGACATCACTCAATCCTTGCATCAACAAACACATCTTAGTGAAAAGATGCATTATTATAGTAATGACTTTGATTGATCGGCTATGTGTATCCACTTTGTATTGTCCTATCAAGGTCTTCTGTTAATGGTTTCTCTTCGTTTATGGATACAACCGGTAGGATTGGTGTGCGCAGTTGGCCATACGAGAATCTCACCATCCTGGGGCACACTTCAATTTTCACTTGGTTCAATGATGGAAATTCAAAGGAGTAAATGGCCTGCAAATAATTGAACAACAGAGGCTGTGACATATTCCCAGACTCAGCTGATGAAGTGATTTCGATGAGAAAATTACTGGTGGATTCTTCAACTTTTAAATAGTAAAAGAAAAACATTTTAGTTTTCCCACAAAAATAATTTTTGCAATTTAATTTTAAGATTTACAAGAAAACCCTGTACACTTCATATGAATTTAAAAGTCCATAATTATAATATTTGCAGGGCCTTGATTGTTGAGTAAACTCCAAATATCAGACACTAAATGATAAATAAAAGTAAATAGTCGAAAGTAAAAGTCAATCCAAACAAAAAAGAGCATATGCGTTGGCTTAAGATGCTCTCCTAGAGAAGTTCTCATCTCAGAGTTGTAAGGAACAGAAGATGCTAGAAGGAGCGGACTCAGAATATACTAATGCGTAAGCCTAACCAACCACGAAGAAGATTAATACATACATTGGCCTCTAGCAGCAAACTTATAGGCGCTCCATTTAAATCTTCTATAGATTCGGTGGGCTGATCACTTGTGCTTGGGGAGATTTCACTTAAGGAACTACAATGATGGTGAGAGACTCTGAAGATTACACATAATTTATATTGACATTGTCTTCCAGACACTACTTAGAATATACAACATGGAATATGGCAATAATTTTTAGTATGACTGGCATTTTTCTGATTGCTGATTTTCTGGAATGATCAAGCGATTGTACAAAACCAAGAAGGGTGGTAGAGATACCTATGACACAAGAATCACAGACAGAAATATTTTCCTACCTATTTCTTAATCATATTATCTTATCCATGAAGTAGTGCAACAATACAAACAAAGCCGTGGGAGTTGATGCCTTGCTGTCACCTCTCTTATCATGCTCAATTGATGAAAAGTGAAAATGTTTAGGATTTAATTGGCAAAATTAAAATGTTTAAAATTGAATTAACAAAAGTGCAATAAGTTTAAGAGTTTTTGGATAATTTTCCCTTTTATGAATTGAATATGTTTTACTTGTAAGATACTCAAATATCTGTCACTTTTATGACAAGAGTTTGAAAATTCATAGAAAAGATAGCAACAATCATTTGGAATGCCCAAAAACCTATGATTTAGTAATCCCAACAATTAAACGAAAATCCACACTAAAACCAAATAAAATATTACAAACAACTAAGAAATGGTGGTCACCAAAAAACAACTAAGAAATGGCTAAACTACATTTAAATATTATTAAGACAACTCCTACGCTTCAATAAACCGTTCACTCAAAACAATTATTCAAATCTAAATGCAATGCGAAAACTGTACGAAAAATCCTAAAATTTAGCTTTGAGTAAACCATTACTCCAAACCGACTCCGTCAAACACCACAGCTCCATAATCCATTGTTTCCGTGAAATCTCATAGCTCAACATATCAAACTTCAAACTCTCGGACTTAAATATCACAAAACTTGAACATACGACCTAACCACAAAAACTACCCCGATTGGAAAAATGAGGGGTGCGGCAATTGCTGACGTTGCGAATCAGAGTTTTTTTTTTTTTGGTCGGAAAAGGAATTTCATTACTAACTTCACGGTTGATTACAACTAGAAACAAACTCAAGACATAGAATAGATAAAAGGGCTTGCGGGGGTTGGGATACCCAATTCGGCGGGAGGGTACCGTGGAGATGGGCCTTGGCCACCCAATCAACCACGGTGTTCTTGCTTCTGGGCTCAAACAGCAACTGGATGCCTTGCATTTGGTTCGGCAGGTTGCGGCAATCTTGGACCAGCAGCTCCACGGCCCACGACGGCTCCTCCAAGCCCATGACCGTCTGAAATGCAGCTAAGTTATCAGTTGATATTTGCACGTGCTGAACTGAACTGAAGACTGTCGCTTCTCTTGGAGTTTCAGTTCTGTTTTCGTAAACCCACAGCAGAGCTGCCCTCAAAGCTAGGGTTTCACCGACAAGGGGTGAGGAGGCGTGGATCGAGCTCGAGAAACCTGCGATCAAAGTGCCTTCACCGTCTCTACAAACACCGACAATCGCTCCCTCCATCGAAGAGCTTCTCCAGGCGGCATCTATATTAACTTTTACGGAGCCCACTTCCGGCGGTATCCAGGTCTCCTGCTGAGGTGAGGGTGTTCTTTTGTTTTGGGTGCTCCATTTCTCGGTTAATCGATGTTGTAATAAGGCTTCTTCGACGATTTTCAGTGGGTTTGGTGGCTGATCAGCAAAGGTTGCTTTGTTTCGGGATTTCCAAATGCACCATAGTAGATTTGCGAAGATGGCTTTGGTCTTGGACGAGCTGTCGGAGGTGAGGAAGTTGCTGATTTCTTTGTCTATTCTTGTTATTCTCATCGGGTCGATTTTGAAAGCTAATCCCGAGGCTGTCCAAGCTTGTTCAATCCAGGAACACAGGAAGAACAGGTGTTCTGAAGATTCAGGGGCTGATTTACACACAGGGCATATCGGCTCAGGTACTAATTTCCGTCGGTAAAGATTGATTTTTGTAGGAAGCGCCTCTTGACAAATGCTCCATAGAAAAAACCTGATTTTAGGGGATGCGCATAAATTCCAGATTTCGCTCCATAGGCGCTTAGGGTTTTGATATGAGGTTGATGGTTGGGAAACAGATTTGAAATTCTGCTGTGCCCTGAGTCTGTTGTAGCCACTCTTCACTTGGTAGGCTCCCAATTTATTGGCAATCCATAGGAGTTTATCTGGACCAGGAGTTATGCTAAGAGGCGTAGCAAGAATTTCTCTCACGAAATTTTCACAAAATGTTTCATTCAGTAGGTCTATGTTCCATGCCCTAGTTTCCTGGTGGATGAAATCAGCTACGAACTGTGGCTCGTTTAGATTAGCCAGGCCGCCAATTTTTCCAGAAATTAGCCATCGGTCCTCTCTAACTCGAATGCTTTCCCCGTTCCCCACTTCCCATTTTATCTCATTTTCAATCGCATCTCTTCCTGCTAGAATGCTTTGCCAACCCCAAGAAGGTCGGAGACCTCTCTTTGCATGCCATAGGTTACCACAAGTGAAATAGAGACCTTGGAAAAGTCTACTCCATAGGGTCTCTTTTGCTGAACTTAGTCTCCATGCTTGTTTCCCCAAAAGAGCTTTATTAAAGTCCATCAAATCTCTGAAGCCCAGCCCTCCCTTGTCTTTTCTTTCCTTTAGCAAGTCCCAATTCTTCCAGTGTATACCTCTTTTATGCAAGTTCTGCTTCCACCAAAAAGTTGCTATTTTCTTTTCAATTGCTTTGCAGATAGAAACAGGGATTTTAAACATCGACATGGCATATTGTGGAAGTGCCTGAATAACAGATTTAAGTAAGACCTCTTTCCCGACTTTTGAGATGAGGTTTTCTTTCCAACCCTATAATTTCTTATCCACCTTTGCTAGCACCCATGAAAACATTTCTTTTTTTGTATTACCCCAATCCGAGGGTATCCCCAAATATTTCCCTGTTTTTTCCATAATGGGCACCCGTAACTCAGCTGCAAGGTTAGCTTGTAGACCTTGTGGGCAGTCTTTCCCAAAGAAAATCCCTGATTTGTTTAGGTTTATGGCCTGTCCTGACGCGTAGCAATACTGATTTAGGACATTGGACAGGTTTTGGGCTTCTTTAATGCTGCCTTCTAGGAAGAAAATTGCATCATCCGCAAATAGGAGATGAGATAGAGTAGGACAGTGAGGGTTGAGCTTAATGCCTTTAAGAGAGCCTTCCAAAACAGCTTTGGTAATAAGGGTAGACAATGCATTTGCCATGATGATAAACAAATAGGGGGATAAGGGGTCACCTTGTCTAATCCCTCGAGATGGCTGAAATTGTTCTGTGGCTTCACCATTAACTTTCACACTAAAAGATACAGAGGATATGCACCATTTGACGAGAGAGACCCATTTTTCACAGAACCCAATTCGAAGCATGTAATCCCCTAGGAAATCCCATTCCACTCTATCATATGCTTTTTGCATGTCTAGTTTCAGCACCGCTTGGAATCTCTTTTTCCTTTTTCGAACCCGTAGCTGGTGGAGTACCTCTTGCACAATGAAAATGTTATCTTGAATTTGTCTGCCACCTATGAAGGCACTTTGTTCGGGGAGAATAAGCTGTGGAAGCCATGGTTTTAATCTGTTGGCCAGCACTTTAGCGATGATTTAGTAATTGAAATTACACAGACTAATGAGTCTAAATTGGGAGATGTGTTCAGGATTAGGTACTTTGGGGATGAGGGTGAGCTGTGTTTGGTTTAAAGCAGGGTTAAAAGTGCCTAAGTCAAAAAAAGATTGTACCATTTTGAATATGTCATCTTGAATGACCGACCAATTACCGTGGTAGAATAACCCATTTAGTCCATCCGGCCCTGGCGCCTTAGTAGGTCCCATTTGAAATACTGCACTTTGTACTTCTTCCATGGTGATAAGCCCCATCAAAGCTACATTCATATCATCTGTGACAATCTGAGGGCAGCATTCCAGAATTGGACCATAGTTTCTCTCCCCTACCGACGTGTACAGGGACTTGTAAAAGGCAGAGATGTGGTTTTTAAGAACATTAGGGTCTTGGCTCCAATTCTGGTTGTCAATTCTTAAAATAGAGATTTTATTCCGTATTCGCCTTTGAATTGTCATAGCGTGGAAGAATTTGGTATTCATGTCCCCCCATTTCAACCAATGAACTCTGGACCTCATACTCCAGTACATCTCCTCTTGTCTCCATAGGTTGTCTATTTCCCCCACAAGTTGCTTATATTCCTCCCCCATTGATGCCCCATCATTAGTATTAGTCAGGACAGTTAATTTCTTCTGTAAGGCATCTATTTGACGATAACCATGTTTAAAAGTTTTGCTGCTCCAACGCCTAAGCACCTGAACGACCTTTTTAAACTTGGCAAGAATATCTCCTGTATTTCCAGCACCATCTTCCCAGGCTTTTTTAACCACTTCTGAATATTCTGGCTTATCTAGCCAAAACGCTTCAAATTTGAAAGGTTTATGAATGCAGGGAGCAGTAGGATACAATGAAAGGAGGATCGGGCTATGATCTGACCCAATCGCAGAAAGAGCATATACTTCAGCATTTGGGCAAGTAGTTCTCCACTCCAGGTTACAGAATGCCCTATCTAGTCTTTTTTTAACAAGCTGATCCCCCACCCTTCTGTTTGTCCATGTATATGTATAGCCTTTACTCTCCATATCAATCAGAGCACAAGTGTCCACAAACGCCCTGAATGCTACCATCCAATACCGGTCAGCCTCTCTCATGCCAAATTTCTCCCAATGGTATAAAATTTCATTAAAGTCGCCGATGCATAGCCACGGGAAAGAATTAGGGTGATTATAATACCGCAATGTTTGCCAAAGAGCAAGTCTATCTTGAAAGACATTGGGTGCGTGTAAAAAGGCTATTCTCATAAGAAAGTTACTGGTCAGTTCTTTACATTTCACTCCCATCCACACCTCTGAGCTGGCCTCTACTTCCACTGATACCTCATCACTCCAAAATAGTGCCAAACCACCCGCAATGCCAACTGGGTCAATAGTCTTGAAGTATTTGAACTGAAGACGCTTTGCTAGGCGTTGAATTACCTCCTCTTTGTTTTTGGTTTCCATGAGGAATACCAAACTGGGCCTTTCTCGAGCCACTAAGGCTCGAAGGTGCTGGACTGTCAAGGGGTTACCCAGCCCTTGACAGTTCCAACTTATAATTTTCATGTTTTCCTTGGTGGCTTATTAGGGCTAGCCACCAAAGCCCGGGTATACACCCCTTCCCACATCTGAATAGGCGTTTCTAACAGGTGCCTTTCATCAATAAGACTATCTTGGTTACCTCTTATAGCATAAGGGTTGAACCTTTTCTGTTTTTTTGTCGCTGGCGATTTCATTGTAGCTTTTCCTTTTTTGCTAGAGGTCAGGTTGTGTTGCTGGTCAGTATCTGATAACAACATCTTCTGAGTTTGCTGATCTCCTTTTTCTCTTGCGGGAGAGGTAGAGGTCAGGATGTTTTTTTCCTGCATTGCTGGGTTGTAAATTACCATCGCTATTTCAGTTGGTGTCTCCGTGACTGTGTTTGTATTTGTTGCTACCGTGTAGATGGGGGTCTCGGGTACCATCTCTTCATCGCCTTCAACAGCCTCAAGTTCCCCAAAAAAGGTTTTCCAGCATGGACTTGATTCTTTCACCTCAGCTTTGAGCCATGAACCAAACTTAGGAGGAGATCCTGTGTCTTCATAAGGGAAAGTAGGGCATGAAGTTGCATAATGACCCATACAGCCACATGAAAAGCAATAATGCGGTAATCTTTCGTACTTGAAATCAATCCACCACTTCATTCCTCCCAAGTCAATGACCGTTCCAGTTTTAAGGGGTTTGTGTAGGTCTAGAACCACTTTAGCTCTACCCATTCTACTTGAACTGTTGTATTTTGCTTCAATTTTGACTTTCTCTACTATACCAAGTTTGCCCGCAATTTTGCTAATAGCTTCTTCAGTTATTGCAGCTCTAGGGAGACCAACTAAATGAACCCAAAAGGCATACTGGGAAAAATCATAGCGGTGTTCTGGTATGTTGGGGTCCCCCTCTTTCAGGATCAGCAAATTACTCGCGAAAGACCATGGACCTGTTTCTAGCACTCTATCCTTTTCTTCAACAGAGCTAAAGGTAAATAGGAAGAACCCCTGCTCTATCATGTCGCATTTTACTGACTCAATCCTCCAAGCTCTCTTCATGGTGCTCAGAAAAGCTGGAAAATTCACATTAGGTTTAGAGAGTAATTTACCATAGAGAAGAAGCTTACTCTCCTTATGTATCGATTCAGGGATATTTGCATTCAGCTCCGTAATGTCATCTTCAGCCCATAAATCCCCCATTCTTTTACATAGAGTAACCATACGCAGTTGATTTTCCTGTTCTCCCTCCATATTCTTAGCATGGATGACTGGGCAATAAGGGTTTGCAGATGAGTGAATGATTTGATAGGTGGGTATGATGTATCTTAGGGTTGGGAATGAAGGGAGCTCAGCGGGGTTTCAGATAGGTCAATGTTCTGGGATGTGGCTAATGGCGCAATTGCAGGTGAAGAAGATGCGGTTTGCGGCTGAGGTTGGGAAGATCAATCCGGTGGGTTTTGTGGGGTGTTGGCCATGGAATCTTTCAAAATGACCAAGACCAGTGAGCGAAGAAGAAGATGAGGAAAGGAAGGGGGAGCAGCACCTTACTGTATTTGCTGAGAAGAAGCTGCCATGAGAGATTGCTGAAATTTTCAGAGGAGGGGCATTTATATTATATGGATGATCCGATCTGCAAGGACCATGATTGGGAATTTTTGGATCGTCTTTCTCCGAGTAAGAGACGAAACATAATTAACTTGAATTCGCGACAGCTATTCGAAATCTTAGTTAAAGACTGGATTTGTTATCTCATGTTTGCTTTTCGTGAAAAAAAAACTCTCATAACATTTTTTGGGTTAGAACTTTAGATTGAGTAAATCAACTTGGTGTGATCCCCATAACATGTAGTTGTACGCCCGAAACCCATTTCCTTTCGTTCCTTTTCTTCTTTTTCCCGTCTTTCTTCTTCTCTTTCTTTCCCCTTTCTAGCGTGGCCTCTCCTTTTCCTTTTCCTTTTTATCTCACGATGGTCTCTTTTTCTTGTCTTTTGTCACCGAGCGTTTCTCTTTTCTTTCCTTAAAGGTGGGTAATTGACTTAGGAAGGCCAATAATTTATCGGGAAGAGATAACGCCAAGCATGCAAGAGAAATCGTCATGCAAAGATAAGAAGGGGCAGAGCAACGAATGGTGGATGGCATGATGAGAATGTGAGGCGTTTCCTTAATGGTGAAGTTCTTAATGGGCACGAACCGTATGTGCTTCGAAAGATCCTTTTTCGCTTGCAGAGAGACTGTAGAGAGAGAAAAAGCGGAGCTCGAGTGGAGCTCTCCACCACTTTGCTCGGGGAAAAGAAATATATGAACATAACCCAAGTGGAAACCAGCACGATTTCGCAGACGCCCGTTCGCTTTCGCTTCCATATAACACGACCGGTTGTGTTCTGGTTTTCAGGGGATCTTGTCCTGGCCGTTACTCGAGCTCTCTCCCGAGGCCGAATTCGGATTTATTACACGATCGCATTGAACGGGTGCGTGCACTCTCCTTGTTCCTCCCCCCATGCCTTTTTGACTGTTGCGTCTTCTCTCTTCTGCTTCCCTGCTTTGCTTTGCTCTACTCTCTCTCTCTCTCTCTCTCTCTCTCTCTCTCTCTCTCTCTCTCTCTCTCTCTCTCTCTCTGCTTCTGGGTTCTAAATTTTCTGCGGCGTGATTGGGTCATGAAGCTCAGGCTCCGATCTCTGGAATCCAAGGATACCCTCGAACTCTACGTCCCCAACCCCTGCTCTCTCCCCCTACTCCTACTCCGCCAGATGCTCGTCGATCGCCTCTCTCCTCCTCCTGGCTCCTCCTTTCACCTCTCTTAACCGCACCGACGAGCTTCAGTCGCCGAATCCCACCCATTCTCTCCAATCTCGGCCTCGCGTCTGGCGACCTCGTCTACTACTCCCTTGACCCTGGTGGCCTCGCTTCCCCGGGAGATCGTAGCTCCTCGAACCCCGATTTCTATACAGGAGCATTGGATCAGGTCTCTCAAGGACACGAGGGGGGCGGCCTGAGGGGGCTGCGGATTCGGAGATGACCACCGATTCTGTTCCTGAAGATGCACAGAAAGTCGACACTTCGGAAAGCGCCGAGGGTCAAGGCGATTCTTCCTCTGCAAGTGTTGATCTTGACGACAACGACATTCTCACCGCGGATGGGTCGGTTGTTGTGGTCGGTAGCAAGTCCTCCGAGCCTTACTTTCTTTTTAAGAGGGCTTTGACACAGAGGGTTTCGAAAGAGGAATTGCGTACTTACGGCGGTAAGCTCATAGTCACAGCGGTGCACGCGGTCATGCAGGAATCCGGCTTCGTCGCGCTTGATCCAGTGACCGAAATGCCCGCTGATCGGCTATGCAGGAATCCGGTTTCGTTCCGGTATAGCCTGCCAGAGCTCGTGGCTAGGAGCCTGTACACGCCCGAGTGTGTGCTTTTGACGTATAAGCGCCTAGGTCACTTCGTCACTGTCTATGGGTCTTTGGCCAAAGCCAAGTGGGGTTTGCCAAGAATCTTGGCGGGTTCGCCTGAGGTCTGCTGTCTGGATATGCGCAGGTATCTGTGGATGAAGGGCGATGACAATGATATGGAAGCGAATGAGGATGTTGGTTTTTCGAGTTCATATCCCGTGAAAACGATGTTGGAGTTTTGGAAGATTGTGAAAGGTCGCTTGGCATCGCCACTGTTACTAGACCTAACCGAAAGTACTGGTTTGTCGCCCCCGTCTTATTTCATGTACCTTCCCCTGGAACTGAAGCTCAAGATCTTCGAGTCTCTCTCCAGCATTGACCTTGCAAGGGTAGGGTGTGTGTGTTCGGAACTTCGGTACTTGACATCCGGTAATGATTTGTGGAAGCAGAAGTACAAGAATGAGTTTAGAAGAAAGGCGGTCTACCTCGATGAATTTGGAAGGATCAATTGGAAGCAGAATTTTGCACGGAGGTGGGCGAAGAGAAAGAGACCGAGACCGAGACGTAGCATGTACAGAGAGTTAAGAAGATTAGCTCGTGCTGAAAGATTAAGATTAGCTCGTGTTGAAAGATTAGAATAGATCTTGATGACCATTGCGCAAATGGCTGCCAAGATATCTCGGCACTGGACTTATATGAATGGTTTGCTGCACAGACAGAATTGGGTGCTTAGCACCTAGCATGATGAGGATGTGTGTGCGCGGAGGTTTGAGCTTTACTGTCGATTTAGTGTTTTTTTTTTTTTTTTACAGAAGTCCGGCTTTCCATGTTACCAATCCTTGACTAATCCATTGTACATGAAGTTGTGGTTCTTGATGACTACTACTACTTTCTTGTTTCAATAAAGTTGATTAGAGGTTCTCTTGGCAGAACGAAGTTGATTAAAGCCTTTTCCTTTTCCGGCCATGCGAAGTTGGTTGAAGCTTGACTTGATGTCACTGGTGCGTTGGCTGGTGATGATAGAAGAAGTGCCAGCATTCTGGCTTGCTAATGAAGTATATTCAGTTCCAGTAAGAAAACAGCATAGAAAGGAAAAGAGAAAGAAAATAAATAATAAAATATTATTATAAATTATTTAGTTTAAAGTCGGCTATGCAACGTAGGACGGTTAGCATCTATGTCAGTAAGATGGACTTGATTGATAAAAGATAAAAATGTTTATGATTCAATTGACAAAACTGAAATATTTAAAAGTGAATTGGTAAAAATATAATATATTTATGTTTTTTTCGACAATTTTCCCTCTATGTGGATGATTAAAGAGTTGATATGAGTCTTGGCAATATATAATAGGGATATTGCTGACACGACATAGTACCTAATTCACAATTGAACAACAAATGTATATTTTATAAATGAATTAAGAAATATTCTTCATTTTTTTCATTTTTAGTAAGGAATTATTGTAATGTGCGTCTCAGGGCACTCTAGCAAAATGAATCCTTCAAGCATGTGACGTAAGATAGGAAAAATCTTGGATCTAGGGAATAAAAGTTTGTAATCAATCATATTTAATCTCATCAGTAACAACATGTGAAAAGATGTGTCAAGCATGCTAGAGAAATTGCCCATTTTTAATTAGAACAATAATGCAAATGATTCTTGAATTTTGACTTAATATATAATGTGGTCTCTAAATTTTTAATTTATTCAACGCGATTGCTAAATTTTTTGTACATTTTCAATTTAGTTCCTAAACTATATAAAATGTTTAATGTCATCATTCCATTACTTCAAGTTAAAGGATAATATTGAGCATTTTTCATATATTTCATAAACTAAATTGAACATGTATCAAAAGTCTATAAATCATATTGAACAAATTAAAAGTTCAAGGACCGTATTGCACGGATCATGTTGAACAAATTAAAAGTTCAAGGACAACAAAGTTCAAAAATAATTGGTGTCATTTTCTCTTTTTGCTTCTATTCATTCGATTTGACATAATTTTTAGGCTTGAAACTTATAATACACATTAAGGGTGTTGGTAAATTAGGTGTTTTTTTTAAATTTGGGATAAGTACATTCGAAGTTCTAAAATTTATCATGAAAATGTGATTGGATTCTAAAATTTTTAAAAAAATATAATTAAATTTCAAAACTTGTTACGAAAGTGTGATTAAATCATAAAACTTGTAAGAAAATACAATTGAATTCTAAAATTTTCAAAATGTACAATCAACATAATGACTTGATTGGATTAATTTGATAAATTTTAGAATTCGATTGTATTTTCGTGATAAATTTAACACCTTATTACATTTTTTAAAAATTGTAGAATTCATTCGCACTTTGTAATAACTTTTATAGGTACAATCCATTGATCCCACAAAATTGGCATGTAATACTGTCACTTTCATCCCTTACGATACGACGGATGAACATCGCTCTTGATACATAGGCTTCGATCTCTGGAATCCAAGAATACCCTCAAGCTTGACGTCCCCTCCCCCTGCTCCCTCCCCCTGCTCAGCCGCATCCTCGCCGATGACCAGCGATTTGGTTACTGAAGATGGACAGAAAGTCGATGCTTCGGGAAGCGTCGAGGGTCGAGGTAATAATTCTGCCGGAACTGTTGATTTTGATGGCGATGGTGTTCTCATTGGCGGATGGGGATGGGTCGGCCGTGGTTCGTAGTAGTAGGTTCTCCGAGCCTTTCTTTCTTAAGAGGGTTTGAAAGAGGATTTGGGTGGCGACGGTGGTGGGCATAGGCTTCTAGTAGTAGCGGTGCATGCGGTTATGCAGGAATCCGGTTTCATCGCGGTTGATCCGGCGACTGGAATGGCTGCTTATCGGTTCCATCTCCCTGATCGATGGCCGTCGACGACTGCGTTGACCAACACAGTCTGCGTGAGCTTGCGACTAGTTGTTGGAGTCTGAATATGCCTGAGAGCGTACTTTTGAAATTTCAGAGCCTAGGTCGTTTTATCATTGTCTATGGATTCCTTTCCTGGCTAAAGCCAAGTTGAATTTGCATAGGGTCTGTTTGGATGAGCGCGTGTTTACTCCTACTGTAGACTTGATGTGGGCGAAAGGCGATGACAATGACGTGGAAGTGAATGAGGATGGTGGTTGTTCGAATTCATATCCCGTTCGAAAGGCGACCACGTTTTGGATGATTGTGAAAGATGGCTTGGGCATTGCTGCTGTTAATAGACCTAACCGGAAGGGTCGGCTTGCTGCTCCCCTCTTGTTTTACATGCCTTCCCACGGAACTGAAGTTCAAGATTTTCGAATCGCTTTCTGCCATTGACCTTGCAAGGGTAGCTTGTGTGTGTTCGGAATTTCGGTATTTGGCATCCGATAATGACTCGTGGGAGCAAAAGTATGTGGAGGAGTATGGAGACCGGAGAGAAAGCAAAGTGATGATCAATTCCAGTTAGACAATGTATAAATACACAGGCAATTCATGTCATACGATAGACCTAATGGATTAAATTAGTATTACCATGTGTACATAGCTTGCTCTTTCGGCCAAAATTTAGGCATCAGCGGCCAAAGGTGCTGTTTGGTGGCATGACGTTCCATATTTTAGTGATTATAAGTATTTACAGGAAATAGGACTGAGCAGCCTGCTTCATCCAGGATATATGACCAATTGAACACAGTAATATGAGTAGCAATTACATCTTTCAAGCAATTACATGAAGATAACATGCCAACCGGCAACCAACACAAGATTCTGATTAAGGATTTACATGGAGATAAAGATAAGCCAACGTAGCAAGTTGCATAGAGATCTTCAATGAATTGGCTCGAGCGACAACATTTTCTGCTTCAATTAACTTGATGAGCTATTTGGGATATCCTTCTGCCTTTGAGAAGCACGTATGGATCAATGTACTGGGGTGATAACCCTTGCACCTAACTAGTGCTGTCGATACGGGTCATTAAATCATATTTTAATATATATAGTTATTAAAGTGGGTCAGAAATGGTCAGCCCAAATTTGTCATATGGACTCAAAAGGATTTTGAAAAGAAGAGTCCAAAATAAATTAGTCTAAATTGGTTTCTTATGAGACACACTTTTGACCCATATAATCAAAAGAGTAAACTCAATAGGTCTAGCCCATCTTCTTCTTCCTTCTTCACCGGTCTTTACTCTCTTTCCCTTTTCCTTCCTAAGGGTCGTGCCTTGAAAGCTGTCCTCCTCTTTGATCCAACAACTCGTGCCATCGCTGCCACCACCGGCTATCTCCAGCTTCTCTTTGCATCAAAATCGATCAAGTCATAGACCACGTCGCAGGGTGGGCAATCACAAGCATTTAGCCAATAAGAAGAATGGGCTCTATCTCCATTCCCTAAAGCCCTAGACTTATCATTCACTTCTGGCAAAGCCTCAATTTTAGAAGCTACATCAAAAGAGTAAGTGCAACGACAGTCGATCTTTGCATTAACAGATACCTATTAGTGAAAAGATACATTGTTATAGAAATGACTTAAATTGATTGGCTATGTATATCTACCTTCGAAGACATGCTATATTGTCCTATCAAGGTCTTCTGTTAATGTTTTCTCTTCGGCGTTTATGGATACAACCTGTAGGACTGGTGCGCGGTGTTGGCCACATTAGAACCTCACCATCTTGAGGCATACTTCAATTTTCACTTGGTTCAGGGATAAAAATTCATAGGAGCAAATGGCCTGCAATCATATTGAACAACAGAGGCTCTGACATATTCCCACAAACTCAGCTGATGAAGTGCCATGCATGGGGCTTCGAGCTTTGTCGAGCACCTGAGACTGAGCTCGGAGAATATTGTCGCCAAGCTCGTTGATGCGAATGCGGGAACATGTTTTTCCTGGTCTCGTATAACCAGATGGTTTGTTGCCTGTGGTTAGAGCAAAGCAAAGCAGATCAAAGAGCCGCCATAAGTAGGGCCGGCCAAAGGATGGGTCCAGGTCAGATTTGCATTAGGTCAAAAATGGTTCATTCTATACTGATATAATTAATCCATTTTTGTCTATCTATATGCAACACAAATTTAGAGATTCATACTTGACCCAATCCGTATCCGACTTGATTCATTTACTAAAATATTCAATATTTAATCTAATTTATAGAAACTCGTATCCACCTGATTAACCCACTTAAAGCTCAACATGTGTAATGATATTTAGATAAAATTGCTATTTCGTCTATAAGATGCTAAAGAATTAACTTTTGACATTGCATTGAATTTTTAATTTTTCTATTGATTCACAATAAATAAATAAATAAGAGAAAGTTAGTATTTGGCAATGAATTTATAAAATCACAACAACATTAAGGTGGAGGAATTGAAATTTTAATTAAATAAATTTTGATTGATCTAGTCACATGACAGGGGACCAGCTAACATGTGCTGATGTCGAATGGATAATTCGATTGCTAAGAACTCAAACATGCTTCAATTTGGTGAAGAAGGAGGAGATGGAAAAAAGTCCATGAATACAGCCCCACTAAAATATCATGGTAAATTATATGAATTCTTTTATGAACGCCTCCTAATATATCTAAATGGATGTTTGATAAGCACTATTCTTTTATAGCAGAGTATTCATTTGCCATGCTAAGATTCTGTGGATGATTTAACTGATTTTCTATAAAGTATTATCAATTCAAGGCAATATATAATAGCGATACTGATAATTAGCTAACTCACAACTGAACAAAAGGTGCATGTTTTATAAAAAGGAAATTAATATAAATAACTCATTAACTTTGGCATAATATGTAATGTAATCCTCAAACTTTTAATTTGTGCAATGTAATCCCTGAATTTTTTGTATATATTTAATCTAGTCACTGGACTAGATTAAAATGTTTAATTATGTCATCTCTCTAAACTTCAATCAATGAAATAACAACATGAAACATTTTTGATTTTTAAATCATTTAGAGATTACATTAAAAATGTACCAAATGTTGAAATATACAAAAGTTTAATGATCATATTGAACACATATTGAGCTAAAGTTCAAATACCACACCAAACCACGTCGAACAAATTATTAGTTTAGGAATTATATTACATATAAGTCAAAATCTAGATACCACGTTAAGTATTAGACCACAAAACCCTAGAACCCGGCGGTTTCGCTTCCCCAGGAGATCATAGCGCTCCTCGAACCCCAATTTCTATACAGGAGCATCGGATCAGGTGGATCCTGGAGATTGGCCCGATTCAGGAGGGCGGCCTGAGGAGGCTGCGGATTCGGAGATGACCACGGATTTGGTTCCTGAAGATGGACAGAAAGTCGGTGCTTGGGGAAGCGTCGAGGGTCGAGGTAATTTTTCTTCCGGAAGTGTTGATTTCGATGGCGAGGGCGTTGTCGCCGTGGAGGGGTCGGTTGCGGTTCGTAGTGGCAAGTTCTCCGAGCCTTACTTTCTTAAGAGGGTTTTGAAAGAGGAATTGGGTGCGCGGCGGCGGCGGCGGCGGGCATAGGCGTCTAGTCGTAGCAGTGCACGCGGTCCTGCAGGAATCCGGTTTCGTCGCGGTTGATCCGGTGACCGGAACGTCTGCTGGTCGATTCCATCTCCCTGATCAGTGCCCATCTACGCTGTGGTACAGTCTGCTTGAGCTTCTTGTGGCTAGGAGCCAGAGTCTGAATGTGCCTGAGTGTGTGCTTTTGAAGTTTCAGAGCCTAGGTCATTTTATCATTGTCTATGGATCTCTGCCTAAAGCCAAGTTGGGTTTGCGGAGGCTATGTTTGGATGGGCGCAGGTTTGCTCCTGCTATAGACTTGATGTGGGCGAAAGGCAAAGACAATGATGTGGAAGAGGAAGGTAGTTTTTCGGCTTCGTATCCCGTAAAAGAAGTGTTTTGAGTTTTGGAAGACTCTGAAAGATGACTTGGCATTGCCACTGTTGATGGACTTAACCGAAAGGGCTGGTTTGCCGCTCCCGTCTTGTTTTCCATCCCTTCTCACAGAACTGAAGCTCAAGATTTTCGAATCGCTCTCTGGCATTGACCTTGCAAGGGTAGGGTATGTTTGTTCAGAACTTCGGTCTTTGACATCTGATAATGACTTGTGGAAGCAGAAGTGCGTGGATGAGTTTAAGAAGAAGACAGAAAGCGGAGGGATGATCAATTGGAAGCAGAGTTTCGCAAGGTCATGGGAGGGGAAGAAGAAGGGAAGAAGGAGAGTGGTTGGTCCCAGACGCATTCGCATGTGACCGGCTTTCCTCTTTTAGAATTAGGCTGGCAGCCTTGTGGTACTATGATGCATAGGCATAGGAAGCGATTATTATGATTGCTTGCTTGGTCTCGGGGTTCCTCCTCTTTTCAGACAGCCATTTCGTCGAGTTCAACTCCTACCCCAACTGCAATCTGGGAGGATATAATTGCTGATGTGAGTAAACATTTGAATAGATGTTGAGGACTGTTGCACAATGGCTGCTAAGATTTGTGGTACTGGAGGTATATGAAATGGTTACTGTAAAGACAGAGTCGGGTGCTTAGCACTTAGGAAGATGAGGATGGCATAAAACTAGGATGAGGATTTGATTAAAACTTTGACAAAGGTTGGAGTTTTACTGTCAATTTAGTCTTACTGAAGTCTCGCTTTCCATGCTGCTAATCCCCCGACTTCATCCTTTGTACATGAAGTTTGTGTTACTGAGACCCACTTTCATGTTGCAGTAAAGTTGATTAGAGGTCCTCTTGGCAGGATGAAGTTGAGGCATTTTCCTTTCCCGGCCATAAAGTTAACTAGAGCTGACTTGATGTCACTGGTGCGTTGACTGGTGATGATAGAAGTGGCCAGCATTCTGGCTGATTAACGAGGTCTATTCAATTCCAGCTAGACCATAACATATACGTACAGAGGCACTTGGTGTCATATGAATGACTTGATAGATTATAATTAGTATCGCCATGTGTATATAGCTTGAGCTCACGGCCGATCCAAAATTAAGGCATTGGCTACAAGTGATGCTGTCTAGTGTTGAGACGTTGCACAATTAAAGTGACTAAAAAGTATATACAAGAAACAGGACTGAGCGGCCTGCTTCATCCGGGACATATATGACCAATTGAACACGGCAATGTGAGTAGCAATTACATCTTTCAAGCAATTGCATGAAACCAACACGAGCAACGAAGGTTCTATCTGATTTAAGGATTTACATTGAGATAAACATAAGCCAGCGTAGCAAGTTGCAATAGAGATCTTCAATGAATTGGCCCAAGTGATGACATTTTCTGCTTCAATTAACTTGAGGAGCTGTTTGGGATATTCTTTCGTCTTCGAGAAGCGCATATGGATCGATGTACTGGGGTGGTGATGCTTGCACATCGCTTCCATCGTGGACAAAAGTCGGTCCAAAATACTGTCAAATAAACAAAGGGGCATTACCATTTAGATCATAGAATCCGCAAAGTGCTTCCAGACCAATACACAGTCAAGAGTTCTGAAGACACGGCAATAGACAGAAATCAAATAGGAATAACCCTGAGCAAAATGCTGTGAAGTTTAAATGGTGCTAAGACATTATCGAGTCCATACCACCTTTGTACCATCCACTTATACGTACATCAATATAATATTCGAAAGGACAAGAAAAGACCGCAAATGATAGAGCAAGCGACCGTTCATTTCATGTTGGGAGGTGTTACATCATACTTTCCTGGCGATTAGAACAAAGGCAAGTACCACAGCATTTCTAGACTGAGACAACTTCGTAGGCATCGAATCAATTTCAACAGATGAGAATTAGAATATCATTTGCGGACCTACATATCACAACATCAAATGTGCTTAAATTACTACGATGTTAGGCACTGACAAGTGCCTAAAGAGTGTTTGGCAAATAGCTATTATGTTAGGCACTGACAAGTCAGCTGGAAAACGATATTCCACAGAATTGGTAAAGTGTCCGGCCAGTGGCAATCTAATGGAAGTTACATGCACAGCAGGAAGGCCAAAAGGGTAGCTTACGAAGTACAGAGCAGAAAAGGATGCCACAGTTATAAGAATCAGTGGCCAAAACGCCAAGAAGAAAGTCCCTCCGAGTGTTAACAGAAGTTTAGCCCGTGGAATCAGTCCCTGCCAAGAAAAAATATATAATTCCTGTTTCTTGAATGCACATTGCATGAGCCAGAACAAGGGGGATAAACCAGTCAAAACGCATTTTTTAAGCTTTGAGCTATAAAAGTTTGAACTTGATAACCCAAAAAAAAAAAAAAGGCTTGAATTTGCCAACCTCAAGGCCCTCACTGTTCAATGCCATGGACTGCTCCCTTTGGTTGGTTAAATTATTTCCTGGTTCAGTAGAGACCGCATTTCTTTTCGAGAAACCCCTCTCTTCTTCTAATTCATTGTCATAGGTGCTCTTTTTTGTGTCCTCAAGCAATGAAGTGGGAGTCATGCCCCTCCTCTTTAATTCTTTCATAAACAAAGATTCCGGAGGTTCTTCACCTGCAGTAATTTGATAGTGTCACTATAATGAATTGGAACAGCGCAAATCTTATGTATTCATTCTAAATCTAAACCTAAGAACAAGTAATATGCAGAGGATTAATACCGGTCAGGAATCAACGCATCTCACTGAGACATCACAAATTCACAATCAGCCTTCATCGACAAATTTAAAAAAGGAAAACTCGATCTCCATGTCTTTTACAAGCTTCCAAAAGTAAATGGGGCGACGAAATTTCTTCCCCCTCCCCCTCCCCCTCCCCCTCCCCCAGTCCTCTCTCCTTTTGGACAAGGTGTGAACTCAATAAATCCCAAGAGAGTTCCTTAATTTCCATCAATTCGTTAGCTGTTGTGACAAGAAATCCTGCTTAATCTGGAGTATTCAAGACCCCTTTTGCACCTAGACTGTGATTCAGCCAGCAAATTTTTTGAGATACACAAATGAGCTGCCAAAAGCGCACTACACCATTCAAATAAACTAATTCCAACAAAGGAATCCACTCAAGAACAAATTATCACCAGCAACACTCGCATCCAGGTTCACGCATCCCCCAAAGACTACAAGCTTGACTCGGTTCACAATCATTAAACATTGTGGGATGCTGCATGCGTGGTGGCTCCTACTAACACACACACAACATGCAGCTTTCAGGAAAGACTCTGCACTTGCAAAGCAAGAAAGCAAACATAACTTCTCACTATAATGCTCAATTCGATTGAGAGGGAATAAAGAAATACAAAAACATGCAACAAAGAATTTGTCCCATATAGTCTCAATTCATCCAACTGGGTAATCTTCGCCACGTTTGAGATGCATGTCTCCTTAAGTGTAGCTTGAAAGATGAAATTGCAGAGCATAACCTCAAACGCAAAACATCAAACAAACGAGACAAAGCAAGGCAGCCCAAGATTCAATCGGGGCGAGGAACAGCAGACGAAGAGAAAAAGAAAAAAAGAAGAAGAAGGGAACTTGCCATTTCCATTGCTCTTCTCGTCGCCGCTCTGGACTTTACACGAAACAAAAGACCTCCTTTTGAAATCATTTCTCGAGTACCCACAATTCATCAATCTCAAATTCCTCCTCCTCGATTCCGATTCCTTAAACCACCGGGAGCTCCCGCTAAATTTCGATCGGGGGACAGAAGCCGAAGCGAAAGCGGGTTTCGCAATCTGCAGCGAAGCCATCAGTCGCAGAGACTCTTTCCGGGTCCCCTTTTTTTTAAACTATCTGCATCAGCGAAAGGAAGAATTTCATGCTCGCATGTGAAGAACGAGAGAAAAAACCGAGTTGCGTGGAAGGAAGCAGCTGCAGCAAGCGTAGGGTGCTTTGCCTTCTCTCCAAAGGGACAAAGTATCCAGTGGTGACAAAACGCAGGGGAGGGTGGTGGTGGCTCGTCTCTGTTCTTAATCAGGGGGCGTAATTTAGCGAGTGGGGCCGGGGCGAGGACTAACGTGCGCGGCTTGTTTTGTGGCTGTGGGTACGAGAGACTGCGCTTCGAGAAATCGGGAGAGCGAGAGAGAGATGGCGACGTGGAAGTTAGGAGGGCCGTCCACCGTCGAAGCTCCCGGAGAAGGGCAGTCCCACTTAGATGTTCGGCCTGAAATGGAAAAAATCAACCCTTCTTATTATAATTCTTATTGGCATTGAATGGATTTCCGATGAATAGGAACAGACGTTCGAAACTTGGTGAAAGATTACTGTCGAGAATGTTTGTCCTATGGGATGGAAACAGAACGGCCCGTGGAAGTCATTTGCGTCGTGGAATCGAAGTGAGGCGGAAAGTCCAGATTGGTTCATCAAACGTGCGCCAAAAGAGTCTCTCTTGTGGACAAAAACAATGGTTTGCCTGTATTAGCTCCCAAGTCCACGGGAAGGCCCATGCACGTACAGAACTCTCCAACCCCTTTCTTGCACGCCTTTGGGTTCAAATGGGACAAGGAAGATGTAGAGTTTTACAAGGACCTTGACATTGTATCTGCATACTTGATGTGTCTTGTTTCAGTATCCCTCAAGTTTTTCCATTTCTCCTTGCCTTATTGAGTCGGAAACTCTCTCTCTTTTTCCCTCTCTCTTTCTCTTGAGATTGATCGTGTTTTCTCGCGAGATTTAGATGGGGCGCGCAGTGGAGTGTGTAATTGTCTTTTATCTAACAATGCTCCTCCTATGTCTAACCTTAAAGAATGCATACATATCTAATCTCAGATGCACAGCATTTTAGATACAAATGCTTTTGAGTAGAGACAGAAGCAAGCTCCTGATTAGTATTTTATTTACACTACTTAAGCATGCTGAGTTGTGGTTCGTATTTTCATTGACATAATAACACAGAGGTCATGCTCCTCAATGAGCGGGCAAGGTTCCAAGGGTTGCCTAGGTCAAAGGGCTTTTATAATTTTAGTATATATTTTATTGATAGTTTAACTTTAGGCCGGTAAAGAGAATATATGTATATATATTCTCTTTTCTTGATTTTGGTGTAATTAAGAGATATAAGATGCTAATTATAATGGAATCTTCAATTGCACAAGGAGCTAGTTTAAAGGTGAAAGAGGATAAAACATTGCATTTTAAATTCTCTATTTTCTTCGTGATTATGTTGCGAATTCTAATAAAGCGGTCCAGGTCAGGTAACATATGCTTATCCTTTGAGTTCTAGTCGTGCCAACAGATGCAAGCAATCAAATCTTTGAACTAGCAAACTTCTGAGCAAGCCGGATTATTCAGTCACGAGCTGACAGTGCAAGATTGAGCTTGAGGGCGTAGCATCAGACCAAAAAAGTGAGTTTTATATATCCTCTAAAAGTCCAAAAGCAATCATGCATTACCACTATAGCGACGGGTAATATATGAACGGCATTCTGTAAAGAAGACTTTCGCTGCACTCGATATAAGGAGAATTCTGCGCGCATCTTCTGACTTATTGTGTGGTTCTTGAGTGCTTAAGAAATGGTCTTCACCTGGATTGATTGGAAAGCAGTAGAGGGTGCAGCGGTAGGAATGATGTCCGAGACCACCAATACAGCATCTCCCTCCCTCACCAATCCTTCTACCTTCATCAGATCGATGGACTTGGCGATGTTAGCATCCATGTCATCTGTCAAGTCGACAAAGATGGGAATAACTCCCCACTGCAAATTGAGAGCTGTCCTGGTGCTTCTGTCGTTCGTGAACGCGAATATGGGAGAGCAAGGACGGTTCCGTGAAAGAAGAGACGCCATGTGTCCATGTTTTGTGTACACAAAAATGGCATCGACACCGAGGTTGTTAGCTGTGAATTGAACAAAAAAGCACACAACATCCATGTTAATTTCAACCAGTACAGTTGATCTGTCCAATGACAGATCATAACTTAACTAGAAGCAAATGTGCCTAACCAAAATTTGTTTGTACTCAAATTAACTATACAGTGTCTGAGATTCGGTAATTTTTCAGATCGTAACCTGAGAGTCTGGAGTCTACAAAACAAGTCATACCTGGCTAATGGCACAAACTGCATCACAATTTTCATGTAATAATTTAACAGAAGGTACTTGATTCTTAGCTCCCGATATAATCACCAGCTTGCTAGTCTAATAGTGGTTCAAAAGCACAGCATATTGTAGGGGGTATCTAATGCTGGCCAGCGGTATATATGAGATATCTTGCATTATGATTAAACAAACATGTAAGAATATTAGGAGGCTGAAGGAAAAAGGAATATTACCCATTTCAGCAGCACAATCACAAATTTGCTCAGCAATACAGTCAGGTAATGACGCTCCTAGTTTACGATGACAGAGCATGCTCTGCCGGTTCTCCTGCCGGCTCCACGTTTCCATCCGATTGCTAGCCATTCGCAGGACGGAAAGTGCTTTCTGTCCATGTGATCCTATTGCAGATTCACCAGACAGCATCAAAGCATCGGCATACTGTCTAACTGCTTCTGACACATCTGCAACCTTATGAACCGAGCATCTAATCAATGACTTAGAACATCGGATGAGATAGGCAACTAGTAATATTTTTAGCAAATTCAGCTGAATATTTCATTCATTGTTCTGTTACCAAGAGAATTTAAAGGTTTTTCCTAATGGTCAAGGGAAAAAGAAAGAGGATAAGTGCAGTAGATTTGCACAGGACAGAGGCACGCAACTAAGAGTAAAAATCTGCTAACAACTAGAATAACTTGTCAATAAATGTAATGTGGCCTGTCTATACGACAAAATCCACTCCTTGTAATAGTACCTCGGCACGGGTTGGAGTAGGAAATTCGACCATGGACTCAAGAAGCTGCGAAGCTACAATCACAGGCTTATTCATTTGCCTGCAGACATAAGTTATTTCCTCTTGGACAGTTGGAATCTGCTCCAGTGGGATTTCCACGCCAAGATCACCCCGAGCAATCATGATACCATCGGAGGCCTCGACAATCTCCCCCAATTTCTGAAGAGATTCTAGGCTCTCTATCTTTGCCAATACTCTAATAGATCTGGTACAAAAGAAAGAACTTATGTTTAGATTCCAATACCTAGAGTTTATATATGATTGTACAAAAGGAAACTACAGAACTTCCTTTCTTGCGAACTTCATGCACCACTTCAACTTACTTGGGTGATTTGGTGGAAATGTAATCCTTAAGGTTGCGGACTGCATCAGCATCATTAACAAATGACATTGCAATGAAGTCTACATCTTCAGCAATTCCAAAGTCTATGTCACCCCAATCCTGCAAATCAACCATGTAATAAGGTGAAGTAACAAGCTTGAAAGGAATTCGTGGATTTTTTGTTTACTGAGATCATCAATTGTAGGCTTGCAGTGCAATTCATTGATCTGACTGTTTAATGACAATGAGAGGATTCAGGAGCATCGAATTAGAATTTCTAATATATGTACTTTGTTCTTTTAATTAGTGGGAACCAAGGAGAGAACCTAAACCAGCTTTGATAATCCTCTCATCTCCAGTAATATACTTCCCGGCAGAAGAGTCCTTTTTCGTATCCATCCTTGTAAGATAAAGCTCACTTCCCAGTTCTATACTCACCACTGTTTCTATCAAATGCAAAGGTATCAATGATTTTACCAATTTTTGTCCCTTATTTCTTGCAAATATTAGCACAAACGGTAATGCATGTGAATCTAGGTTTTCTCCTTTTGTCATGTTTTCTTACGGTCGACTATAAAATGCAATGACCCAGCAATGAATAAACACCACGCAGAATGTCCATATTGAAGCAAGAACAACACACTTAAATCGTCAAAGAACTACTGAAAGCAGTAACGTCCAAGTCTGAGGAATACAAACAAGAAACCAGGATTATGAAATCCACCTTTCTTGACAGAGTAGGCAATTTGTAATTCCTCTCAACAAGCTTCCCACATCTCCAAAAGCTGAACTTTGCGCAAGGAAGAAACAAACCAGAATCTGTGCACTTACACTTCAAATCATTCCCAATTTTTTCAATGACTTCAAAACTTGCCATGCCTCCATCGATAACAAGCTCATCACCAACCTCGATACCTGCGAAAGTTTACGCTTAACATAGAAAGGGATGGACAGACATTAAAATGTCAACTCCATTGTTTATGCAGTAACTCGTACCTTCAGAAAACCCGGAATGGTTTGCTTGGACAGTAAAAGGGCGGGAACCCTCGAACTTTTTGGTAGTAAATAACCAGATCGATCCTTCCTAATTTACTCATAGCACACCAAAGCACCATGAGAATAGGAGTAAGCAAATTAAAGTATCTTCAATTAAGATGACGCTAAAACATTAATGCAGACCAGACCAGACAAAATTTCACAAAAAAGAAGTCCGGAATTATCGACACTTCCTAAACTATAAAGTATTAATTGATCCCTTTGTTGCACACTGACCTCTACTTTGACAGAGGAAGGAGCACCATGATCAACAACATGAATCTGACTGCCCTCTGTATCAATCATGACCGAAACACAAAATCCCTTTTCTTCATTCAACTTCTTGATCTTCCTAATCACATCCAAATGCCACTCCCTCGAGTTGTGACACATGTTGAGCCTCGCCACATTCATCCCTCCTAATGCCAGCCTCTCCAAATCTTCCAAGGAGGAACAAGCAGGGCCAATAGTGCACACAAGCTTTGTCTTCCTCATCCCCAGAAACCCCTTCTCTCTCAACTCTTCCTCTGACACCACATCAAACCCTAAAGCACCCCCAACCTTGCTCACACTCTCACCTGCTTCCACTCCCACTTGCAATACTGCTCTAACTCCAGCAGAAATCCTACTCTTCAGTTTCCCTCCAGAGCAAGAAATCATGGGCACACCAAAAATCTGGCTCTTGAAATTGAAAGTTGGAATCTTTGAACTGATCTGACCACAAGGAACAGTTAGTTCCCCTGCGACTGCCATGTTTCTGAGGATCGATTATTATCGCTCACTTGCAGATGAAAATCTGGGGACCAAGTTCAGGAATCAGCTTTCTATGAAGTCTTGAACAAGCAATGGCGAAAAATGTATTGAGTAGAGACAGATTTCGGCTTTGAAATCGTAAAGTCCGTCAAGATCTGGACTTTTTAATAGAGAGAGAGTGAAGATTCCAACAAGGGTCCGATATCTTTGAGAGAGCACCAAATATTTAAAGCAAGAAGGTGACCCACAAAAGGTCAAAGAAACCAACTTTGCTGCAAGTCTGGAACAACGGCTGCCGCCATTGGTTTAGCATTAAATAATTGCTTTAAAATCTGTAGATGAGTTTGAAGGACAGAGTAGTTTACTGGCGCTGGGAAATTTTAAAAGGTCGGCCACTACCCTTAGCTAGCATTAGCGTGGCTAATCGTCCGCTTTGTCTTCAACCTCTTAACTTCGCAGAAGCTGAATCTCCATGATGAGTGGTTTCTTTCTTTTTGTGTAAACCAATAGCATTTATTTTTGTGTAAACCAATAGCAATCACGGGTCAGCTCCATTTTCTCCTGTGCTCCGTCGTACGGACTCAGACATAAGACTAAAAACAAAGAAGAGATCTCAAATCGGATGTTCTGTCATAGTCTCGTGTCGGATGGTCCCAAGTTTTCCCGACCCAAACGGACAGCCTTTCTTGCTTCAGAGCCTAAAGAAAAATCCAACCTGGGTGGTCTGTGAACTGTGATGCGAGACCACCGCATAATGTGTAGTAGATTATATTATCGTGTTGGAAGAGATTCTTGCAAAGACGAATATTTGACCCACCGTATCAAACCTTTTCTCGACACGAATAACACGATGGAAGAACCCGAATCTGATCATTGTCCGCGATGCTAGGCATCTGGCATTTTCGAGGTGGGCAAAGCGAGTCAAACTCGTATTCCTTAGAGGCAACATTGTCTTGTCCAGAAGTTGGGACTGGAGAAGAAAATGGTCGCTCGCCAAACCAGGTAATAAAACGAAGAAGGAGAGGATTTAAGAATATGCACGCGCATGGAAGGCATATTCTATGAGTAGCATCGCCCGACAGGATTTGCCGTGGAGGGTCCACCAAATCTAAGCCAGCGTGAGGTCACTCAAAGATCTATGAACAGATCGTATCTGTCCTGGAAATACGTGTTCAGACACGTTCGGATCGAGCAATGTGGCATTTCTACTACGTTCTTCCGTATCTTGTAGAGTTTGGGTTGGTGTCTTCCATCGGTATATACCCTCTTCATCCCATGTCAAACTTTAATTCATTTGTTATTTTCTTTTACAGGTTTCTCCAAGAACTAGTATATATGCATGCTTGCGATCTGTCATCACTCACAGATCAGATCAAGATGCATGGAAATGATTTTTTTATGAAAAGCATTTATTTCCTCTCCTGATTATTTTTGTACATTATTTTAACTTTTTTCCAGGGTAATGCTCTCGTGCCTTGAACTGCGTGAATCATTAGAGAAAAACATCGTTGTTCATTTTCTTTTTTATACTGTTTTTAACGTTCTTCCATTATGCATAGCTCTAGACATGGAGCGAATTGTTTCGTTATGTAAACTTTTAATGCGTGTCATTTCATACATTCTAACTTCAGCGTATTGTCCATTTGGAAAGATCTTATTGTATGGCTAAAATTGATGTAGTACCTATCAAGAGAGATTGAATAGATTCATTTTATTGATTTAATTAAAAAATTAATTCTCTTACTTGATTTGATATAGCATTCCCTCACTCTGAGGCAATGAAAATGATAGGTTACGATCAGTTTTCTTTAATTAAGACTCGAAAAATTGTTATTTTTAGAACATTGTCATGTTTCTCACTAAATTGTATATGCCGTGCATTAGGACACCATTTTACTAAACAATATCTGAATCCCGAGGGGCATAACTTGCCATCTCAAGTACGTGTGCAAATGACCAAATGGGATAAAACGTGTCAGCTCGAACAATCGACCATGCAAATTCAAATCATCATAAAAACGAAAAACCCCCGGATCACATGTAAAATGTTTCTTGCCTTCCCTTGTTTCACCTCCAAACATGATTGCAGCTTCTGTTGAACCGATGGGACTTGTCATGCTGTTTGCCACATTCAAAACACTCGGACGTAAAATGACATGATTGTATTCTTTTGTTGGAAGACTTTATGTTGTCTTGGGAGTGACAAACTAATTAAAAACACTCGAAATAAAAATGATTACTTCGACAGATTTCTCGGTGAGGTCATCGAGGAAAACAGTAAAATATCAAAATGACCATGTCGTGGATAAGCCAAGAAAAAATTGGGGCATGATTCCGAGCATATTCTCAGACCGAAAAGAGTAATGATTTTGCCGTCCGAAGTTACCGCCCACTTCATATATTCTACAGGGTTAAATGCTAAATTTATGAAGCGTTGAAAGGGACATTGCATGAGTTTAGGATTGGCAACGACGACTTCTTAAACACGTGGAAGTCAATCGTGTTATTGTTATGTCTTTTCCTTCGGAAATTAAGTCAATCTTGGAATACTATTTAGTCTTTTGGTAGGTGAGCTAATACCCATCTCATGTAATTTTTTTTTCATATACAACATTCAAGGAAGTAATAAGAGCGGTAACAAAGTAGCAAAACAATTGCATCAGGATTCTTTCCTTATCACTAGAAAATCTCTCTAAAAGAAATATATAGTAGTACAAAAAATAAAGACCATCTCTTATTGTAAGAGATCCTAATCCTTGATATTCCTTCCCCAAAATGTTCTAGATTAGTTATTTAGTAAATGTCCTATTAACGGACAGATGCGTAAATAGAAAACTATATTTTAACTATCATATATTTCAAATTTCAAAATTTTGAATTTTTTATATTATATATTAAATTACTTTACACAAAAAGAAGTCCAAATAAGGGAGATTAAAATGTTCTAATTTATAGTGGATTTCACTAGCTATTAGGATTGAAGTGCCGAAAGGAAAATAGGTAAAGAGATCATGAAATTTCCTCTAACGTAAGGAAGTCTAGGAATCATAAACTTATGCACATGCCTAATTAGCATAATGAATGACAAGTTTTCTCAAATCAAAAATTTAGATATGGATTGGATTAATTGGATTATCTTGTAAATATCATTAAACAACAAATAAAATCCCAGAAATGTGGGGACAAAATAGGAAATTGAGCTGCCTAATCTTGTTAAATATTTTGGGGGCGGTCGCACTAATGTTTTTAATCGGCCCTGGTTATTATTAATTTTATTATAAGCTTACCCAACAAAATTCTTCTTTTTATTTATTTTTCTCAAAACCATCGTCAAAACCGGACCTTTCTCTTCTTGAGAGTGAATATTCGCGGCCCGGCAACGCCATTCAACTCCGCTGTAAAAATCTCTCTCTCTCTCTCTCTCTCTCTCTATTCTTTATATACGATGAGGTTACATGCAAACTCCCTCCCTCTCTCTCTCTCTCTCTCTCTCTCTCCCCTGTGATGCAATTCTTGCACATCTTAGATAGATTAGAGAGCTTCTTGGTGGAGACCGAGGGAACCCAATAAAAGCTCAAGAAAGAACCAAGAACCAGTTGGGTGGGCCTCATTTTCTTGTATTTACATCGGGAGTGATCCGAGAACCAGCAGGAAGGCCAAATCTCGGTCCTTCATTTGCATCTAGGATCCGGGCGGTGATATTGCTTTCGACGGTAGGCATGATGTTGAGTGGGGAGACTTCAAGCGAAGACGAGGAAGAGAAGGAGACACAAGTGAATCCTCACATCTGTCCGAGTTCACTCAACGTCGATCACGAGGTGGTAGTGGGCTACGCCCTGACTTCCAAGAAGAAGAAGAGTTTTCTGCAACCAAAACTCGAAGGGCTTGCGCGGTGGGTATTCTCGCTGTGGGTGCACCCGTGTGCACATCACATGGAAATTTTTCGTTTTTAGTTTTCACGAGTGCTTAGATCGTAAGTTCTTGAAGCGGGAAGGCCCAAAAATCTGTGAGAAGTTGATGGTTCTGGTTACCAGACTTCATAAGGGGATGCCAAGTTTGGGGGAGATGTTTCTAGTTTCTTGCTCGTCTCTTCTTGGCATTTCTTGCTACAGTTGCGGGTACTTATTGGGTAGACAGCGTTCGCTTTCGCCGATTGATCCAACTGTTTTTTGCTTGACTTATTATCATATCAGCATCCCCTTGCCGGTACCTTAGAATCTTAGGTTGTTTTTTGCCAACTGTTTCCGAGGAATATCCTGAATTATATACCTTTTGGATGAGTCCAACGCTAAGGGGTTTAAAGTCAATATTTGGTTTTGACCCAAAAAAGAAATATATATATATATATATATGGTTTTTTTTTTCTGGCGTGCTTTTGGTCGGAATCCCGACTCTGGTTTCGGGCCTGTCTAGGTGTTTATTTACCCATGCGTCCCTGGAGTAATTGTATTCATTTTATTGATTTTTTTAATCCAAATCCCTGGCTTAATTGCTGGCTGACCGTCAGTTGCAGTTTCAGTGATTTCATTTATGTCCAGTTTAAAGAAATGTCATGTTTGTTTATCAACGTGTCAGTGTCATGCTGTATGTAAAAGAAAATTACAGATTAGCAGAAGTTTACAGCATGTGATCACCCTCACGGTTACTTCCCGGCCTTGCATCCCGTGCTTGGATAGATCAGTTAGTTCAGCTTTCATTGGAAGGACGAAAAACCCAAAACGAGAAAAAGACTTGAAAGTATCAACAGTTCCAATAAGAATCTGGCTTTATCTGCTGGAAAGATTGCATAGCATGTACAAAGTGATTTTTGTTAAGCGTGTTCGAGTTAGAAAATGGAAGATGTTATAAATTTAAGAGCCTTTAAAATTTACTATTTCTATGACGAGAAGTGTTCATCTGAATCTATTATGGCAGACCGTCAGATAACATTTTATTTGATGCAGAAACAAGGGGATACTGTTTGTTGCCATTGATCTCAGCAGGCCCTTAGCAGACCAAGGTCCATTCAATGTTGTTTTGCACAAGGTTAGTCAATATTTCATGCACAGATCAACTTGCAGACTATCTGAAAAGCTCTGTACATTTTGTACTGCTGTTAAGCATCTAATTAGCCCGTGTTCCTCCCAGATAACAGGAAAGGAATGGTTCAAGATCATTGAGGTCCGTCCTTCTCAGCAATGTGCCACGGGTTTTGTCTACTTTTTATCTAAATTGAAATAAAAATTGCAATATATGACCTCTGACAAGTGCCTCTCCAACAGATCCATGAGATCACGCAAAATTTATATAATTTCATTGTAAATATATGATGGGGCTCAGAACCCGAAAAATTCAACCTTTGAGAAAATATTTCTTTTGAGACAATTTGTAGATTCCTTGCTCATCTCCTATTAACCTTTATCAGATGGTTGAAACTTTTTCCTCGAGAATGCAATCTAATGGGGATTTCTCAGGTCAATGGGCCTAAAAATTCACTTCTGAAGTTTTTATATTACTTTCTGCAGAAGCAGCAATGTTTGGTTGAAAAAAATCGTTGTACTTGTATTAAAAGCCAAAAGCAGAGGCCTGGGGACAAAGTGAGATCTAAAGAATTTTCAATTTTTAGTATCCACTGACCTTAGCACATTAACTGCTTTCTCAACTGTTTAGTCAGACCAAATCTCCATCTAGCTTATTCGCGTGTTGGAGAATATCGGGGCTTGCAAATAGTTCAATGCTTTTTAGCCCCTTCAAAGTCCGTTTTGCATTGGACTTTTTTCTCTACTCTCTCAGAATCTAAGGATAGGATTGCAAATGGCCCTCCTCAATAGAGTTTGAGGCTTTTGTTTCTGCTACCCAAGTAGACTCAGTTCTAAGAGTCCATTTCACTGTTGGTTTTGAGAGGTACTTTTTGGATTATGTAGCTTAATCTTCTAAGGGAGGAGAATGGTTTCATCATTGAACAATCAGGGAAGCTCTGTGCCTTTTTTAGATTCCATAGCTTAATCAACATATGGTACAAATAGGTTTGACTCCAGTACGACAAATGGATGGACCTTTAATCTCTTTTGTGAGCTTCTTAGTGTAAGCAAGTTCCTCTGATACTTTACTTAGCCTGCCAGAGTTGACATGGTTGCCATCTATCCTTTTTGAAGGACTACCAGAGAAAACATCCAGAAGTGGCTGTAGTTGATCCTCCTGATGCTATTGAGCATTTACTTGATCGCCAATCCATGCTCCAGGATGTTGCAGATCTCAACATGCATGACCGCTATGGTAGTAATTCATTTTTAAGTTCATAGTTTGTATGAAGTGCATTAGCTTAAATAGAAATCTCCTGTTTTGGAACTAGATGGCATATTGTAGAAAATAGTCGTTCATTGATGCTGACATTGATGTTGACAGACTCTTTTTTCAAACTAAAAATTTATATATTCTTGTAGGCACAGTGGGAGTTCCAAAGCAATTGGTCATAAGAGAAGATTCTCAATCCATCCCGTGTGAAGTTGCTGAAGCTGGACTAAGTTTGCCACTAGGTATGTTGTGGCGTTAAGGTCCTTCTGACACCTGATGGAATAGAACTTACGTTTCCACCAATGCCTCATCTCCTCCAAAATTTGCATGACTTCCAGATTAGGGAATTTCATGTTATAGCGTTGACAATGTCTCAAAAGAACTTCCTCTAGATTCCTGTGCACACAGAAAGTTGCAAGTGAGCAAGCATATGGTGCAGAGGCGATTTTCATACTTTCGTGCACTTAGTGTGTCAGGATTAGACAATAATGACACTTCCTGAGAGTCAAGTGAGTTCTCTGTTACTGAGGCTTAATTACTAAGAATTCTTGGTTGTTGCTGTTTCAGTTGCCAAACCACTAGTGGTGGATGGAAGCCCCAAGTCCCATGAATTGTTTCTTGCTTATGATCAGTACTCTCTTGTAGAGCTTGAACCTCCCGTGGTGTTGCAAGAGTTTGTTAATCATGGTATAACTCTTCATTTTTGTTTTCCGGGTGTCTGTTGCTAGATAACATACACTCTGAAGATCATGTCACAAAAATTTACCGTGTGACAACTCATGCTTTGTTTGTTGAAGGTGGTGTTCTCTTTAAGGTATATATTATTGGCGATTTTATAAAGGTCGTTAGGCGTTTCTCTCTCCCAAATATCAGCAGGCGGGAACTTTCTAAAGTTACTGGAGTGTTTCCATTCCCAAGGGTTTCCTCTGCTGCATCTTCTGCTGAAGATGCAGATCTCGACCCTGGTGTTGCTGGTAAGAGAAATCGTACTGCTTTTTTTTATGTATATCTTGATGAGTGAAAATTTCGAACAGTTTCCAGGTGATCTTTTGCCAGGGCAGAAAACCATGAGATTTGTGGGTCTAGTCGTTCTATCAATGTCCTCCAGTGTATGCGAGTCTGAGTATTAGTATTCCATCCAGACTTATGCTGTTTATGTCATCTCCATGTATGAGTTCGGATTGGAGACTTCTTATTCAATAATGTTCTCTGAAGCCTTGTTAGGTTAGTGAAAACTGGGGAAGGCACAATTTCCTTCTAAAGGAAGAAACATGAGAAGCATGAGAGAGTTCTTTTTTCTCACTCTTTTTTCATTCACTATTAAATGCTGTCGACTTCATCTTGAAGCATCTGCAAACACAAGAAATTGCAGGATGAAACTTTATGAAACTTGTGGAACAGTTGTGGCTCATGATTCATTCAATGTTCCACAAACAATTTCTTACCCTGGTATCTCTCTACATGGTTTGTCATCTTTCTCGATAAAACATTTACTTATGAGTGGGCATTTAGAAGAAAAGTTGATCATTACATTTACTTCCTAAGACCTTTTCATAAGTTTGGCTTCCCGTGCAGAACTCCCTCCAACACCCTTACTGGAGAGGCTCGCAAAAGAGCTCCGCCACCGGCTGGTAATGGATTTTAAGCTTCCTCCTGTCTATGCTATGCCAACAGGGCCGTTGGCACCTCTTTTATGTCTGGTGTAGCCTTCTTTTTTAACTTTATAATTTCTATCTCACTACAGGGTCTCCAGCTGTTCAACATAGATTTGATAAGGGAGCAGGTCAATAGAGACAAGTATTTTGTCATTGACATCAACTACTTTCCAGGCAAGTAAAAAGGAAACACATCCGAGTCATCTTACCTCAGTGGTTTTAGTGTGAGAAAAGCTTGTGAAAACATACTCATGAAACACGCATGCTTCATCCAGCATCGTGGTTGGTTATAAAAACAACTTTTTAATGCCAACGCAGGTTACGGTAAATTACCCGACTACGAGCACATGTTTACCAATTTTTTACTGAGCGCCAGCAAAAGCAAGGGGAGAACTGGAACCATGAGAAGCAAGTTTCAATTGTACATGCAGTATTAGATGGTCCTCGGAATCTGCACAGTTAACATATATCCCTGACTGGTATAGAATGCCGTTTGCCCAACTGCTAACGAGTAACCAAGGTTAATCCCCCTAAAACATTTCAGTTTTGATTTTGTTGTTTCCAGGAAAGTTTGACATATTATCCGGTGCCTGCCAATCCGCTTGAGATCGCATTCGGGAGTTTAGCACCTTCTAACACTGGAACACTGGAACGGAGCATCAGAGATTTTCTGTTTCAGAGGATTCACCTTCAAAAGTCATGTACAATGTCAATATGCATAATCGAATCTTTCATAGCATCACGTTCGATGTAACACCTGAGCAGTTCTCTTAATTTGTTCCAATAAAAACAGGATCTCTCCTTGACGTTTGACATAGTTGTCACAATCGGACATTTCAGTATTTTATGCAGTTTAAAGAGGGACGCAAAGGGAATACTATTTAGCATTTTTTGTTTTAATGATCCTCTGATAATATTTTACACAAAAATTTTAAGGGGGTGACCATCACAAGTAACCTTACCTGAAATTCTAAACTAGGGAGTAAAACGTAAGTCTACCATAACCTGGAAGCATCCCCCCAGAGTTCGTCTTAGAATCTACCACCGTTGAGGCTGCATTAGAGGTGCCAACCACCACCATAATGATTGCTACTGTTAAGGCAATTGACAGTAGCAATCATTCAACCGCATGCTTCACCCATATTGAAAAGTCACAAACTCGGAGCCATGGAAGATAGGAGATCATCTCTGTGCGAGCACCATACAGCACATGCTAGCTCAGCATGAGGACGATTGGAGTTCCTCTCTTAAATAAGAGCATCAACATTGATGACACCACCCCCAGCAATAACTGAAACCCAAAAGTAAAACCCCAATGTCCTATCGTACAACCCACTAAGAAAATGTTATTGCAACTAGACTATGTACTTATCACTAAATCGAAGCAAGAAATTTTCCTCACCCAAACTTGTTCTCTGTTCCTCTTAATTGTAAATGATATTAGCACGTTTTGATTCCATAAACATATCAACTTGGACTTTTACTGATGGCTTCATTCCCTCCCTGCTGGGAAAGCTCCACACCTAGACAATTAGTCCATAATCCAAGATAGCCCTTGTCTATCAACAAATGCCTCGTCAGCCCAGATAAGTTGTGGCTGTTTACCTCGTGATCTCCGTTGTACGTTGTCATTACATCAATGCTTTACAAGTTGTTTCTTGACACAGAATATTGCTGGTCCTATGCACAACTACTCAGTCCGCTCATAATTCAGATTGCATCTATACACCAAACTACAATGAACTGTATAATACATTATGCTACCTCTGAGGTACCAAGACAAATCCAGCTATGCACAAGATATATACAACATATGATTTTTATCAGCTCACCAGAAAGGACACCACCTGTAACAAGCAGATTTCAGATAATTAGACTAAATGACAGCTGTGACAACAACAAAAAAAAGGACCAATATTTCACAGGCAAAGATGGATCATGCGACAGAGTGACAACTTATGATGGGCCCATCAGTTCAGTGCTGCAAACAGTCTCAAGCAACACAAGACACTTAATCACATGGTCTAGAAAGAACCAACAGATTCATAACCTTTAGCATCAGAAGGAAAAAACAGCTGTGTACTCCCAAAGATGTTATGCCATCTCCTAAAACATAACAACCAAACAAGCAGCCCCTCTAAGCCTCTGCTCTGCAATTGGAGTTCATTTAGGACTCTTATTGGTGCAAACCAAGAAACATATCAGGGTTCATATAGATGAGCATTCCTTGAGACTACCCAAGCATTGATTATCAAGTATATATAAGGCAGAACTAAAACATCAGAGTAGCTTTGCTCTTAGAACAGTTGAGAAATACAAGACATGGATTTTAGAATGAGATATAACACGAGAAAGTGAAAATATCTCTTACAGTTTACCTACAATTTAGATCAACAGGATAAGCAAGTGTATGATTTTTGTCATCTCTTGATAGAAATCAACATTAAGATAAGAGAAGGTAATTTGAGATCATTTGACCATGCTGAAATATCCGGTCGGAAGGCTCGAACAAGGGATGGTCACATGGGTTCGAAGGGGAAGGAAAATACCTAGAAGGAGGTGGAAAAAGACTTAAAAGAACTTCCAGCAGACCTTATGAAGCATTTAGAACTTCCAGCAGATCCAATGAAACATCGAGCTCAATGGAGTAATAGAATTCATTCAGCCGATCCCACTTAGCAGGATAAGGCGTGGTTTGTGGTCGACACGTCTATTCTATACGCAAACCCCAGGAAACTTAATTTCCCAAAAAAATTTTGCTGAAGCAATGACCCTTGTAAACTCAAAAACACATTTAAAAACAACAAAATATACAATGCCAAATTACAGGTAACCAAACCTAGAATTGGACTAGCTACCCACTTTCCACAGATCATCTTCAATTTGCTGAGGTTTAAATCTATACCTGGAACACGAGTATCTTTAGAAAATTAGCTTCCGTGCAATGCATGGAAGAATCTAAATACACTAGGGAAAGTTAGACCAACATCCAATCCAGCCATTTCAACTCCTAATACCAATCAAGACAAGCTTCAAGACATTTGGAAGCATAAAGCACATGCAAGACAGCTACAGCATCAGCACAAACCAACAAAGAGAAATTACAGCACCATACCCAACATAGTTCTGGCACAAATTTTCATGTGATGTAGCTTGAATAATCAACTTTTGAACTTGAAGTTTAACAGATAAACCGTGATCTTCACGAGAATCCCCTGAAAATAAATTGCTGTGATCCATGGAATGTTGGTTAGAGCTGCTGGATACCGGAGAGCTGGAAAAGTCTCGGCCAGTAAGCTTATGACTCATCCGAGCCATGACCATCACAGCACGTTCATTCAGCACCTCATTAGCATCACCCAGTTGATTAACAGCCTATACAAAACAAATCAAAATGTCAGCATCAATTAAATCATGGAAGTTTCAAAATCTTCCTCTTCTGAATATGTCTACCTGAAGAAGCTCCCTTTCTCTGGCACCACGCGGTGGCTGAGCAAGCTCTCTATTTTGAGAAGATTCTTCAGCATTCACAACAGGTGGGACATGAGTATTAGCCAACATTGATACTTGGGGAAAAAGACGCCAATTAATAAGTGGATCATGTACAAAAGCCTGAAAACAGATTAAACAGGAATTAAATTCCTTCAATAGTTGTATCATCCATGATCTTAGAAGAAGTTCTATCATCTATGCATGAGCACAATTAGCAGCATTTTACATCAGTGCAATTGCAAATTTCAAGACACATTGCTATTAATTAAAGAAATAGAAAGGAAGAGCAAAAAAAACCTAGTACTCGAATAATTATTCCCATCCCTCCCACCATACAAATATTTGGATGCATGGTTCACTACATACAAACGACTAAGCTTTAAATGATGCCTTCCATCAATTCATGCCCAAAGTTAAGACAACAAAGAAAGGGAACCATTCTGAAAGACGTACCTCCATCATTGCCATTACACTGTCCCTATTTGTTCGAAGCACTTGCATCACATTTTCACAAGTCGAACGGAAGTTTCCCTCAATGCCACTGACCTCCATTGCTTTCACAAGCATTCTAGTCAAGCGGAAAGGCACCTGTATCACAGAATATACTTTAATGATTAGCCCAATGACTTAATTCATGTGCAGAACTAACATTATCATGCTTTTTTGTTAGCTTAGAGCGTGACACAGAGAAAAGCATTCTGCACAATACCTTTTCAGGGAATTTTTCTCGGTGCATCGAAGCTTCAAAGCAGTCTCCAAAATCAATATGTAAGATCTTTCCACTGCAACACAAGAGACATACATGATACTTTGAAATTAAAATCCAACCTCATTCCTTGCTTCACATGATTACCTGTAACGGTGCAACATAAGGTTGCTTGGATGGCGATCACCTAAACCAAGAAGGTAGCCCACCTGAAATCAAATCCAAAAATTAGTAAATCTAACACAAAGTTCTGGAAAATCAAGTCCTATCAAGTTAAAAAAGTAACTACGTATTTTTTTTTCCACTGACGTGCTGAAGCCGAAGGTTTCATATACAAAGCCATTCAAAATCAGTTGTTTCACTTTGGCCAGATATTCAAACCTGTTTTTGTACGCCTACTCTTGAGAACCCAATGATTCTTGTCCATGTAATCACACGTTATTCTCTCCTTCTTAGACACCATTAATATGACATGGGCTAGACTATTTGAAATAAGGAAGTTAAAACAGAAAAAACAAGGATAAATGTATGAAACATTTATATCACTATGCACAGTATGCACATCTAATTTTGTATCACACCACATGTCTAAGTACTTAGCGTGGATATTCTAACAGATAATATTATATTTTCTTTTGCAACTAATTACAGTTCTTGCAGAATCAGAAAAAAGATAGGAGACATCTTCCTCTTTTCTTCATATGAGATGCCAGAAAGCATATACCATGCTCATGACTGCCAAGCTCCGAGTGTAATTAGTCCGCCTGTCCAGCCAAACCTCAGAAGTGCGGCTCTTCAACCAGAGCACCTACCAAAATCCAAAGAGGACATCATGAGCTCATAATCATTGGTTATAGATTTCAGACCAATTATTCAATCCCTCCTGCTTTCACTTCCTCTTCCCCCAAAAATGGTAACAATAGATTACCCTTGCAAGGTCATTTCCTTCTGTATTCTGTAGAGCGTACTCAAAAACTTCAACTTTGGCTATCAGGGGCAAATGATCATAATCTGGGGCAAAACTTAGCATATATTTGTGCTCTTGATTGAGAGTGATCTGTCAACAAGAATAAAACATTTCTTGGTTTAAGGCAGCTTCCCTTTGACCAAACAAAACCACTCAATCATATAAAGTGCATAATAAAAAGTGATAATTTTACTGACAAGAAGATACTATAGAAGTCAAACCAACCTTTCTGCCATCTCTATATTCTCGAATCAAATGGTGTAAAGTGTCACAATTTGGGACCCATCCGATTAATCCACTATTTGGGGATAATGGAATCACAGAATATCTTTGGATCGACCAATCCTTTTCAGCTGTTTTTCTATTATTTTCCAACAAAGTGTTCACCAGACCAAAGAGCTGAGAGGTAGAAACTCATTAGAATATAAATATATCCACTTGACAGAGAGAAAGTGGTAACATAAGGTATGAGCAAAAACAATGGGCCTGATTGTGACTCAGCCACCAAAGGCCTGATAATGGCCCAAAAAGAGGATAATGTGAAGAAATCAAGATGAACCTGCATGACACGTTCATCTTGACGTAGATCTTCATGTCCCTTCAGCAGAAAAGTGTAATCTTCACCATCATTCCCATGAATAGTTAACTTTCGGGGCCTTTGCTTGGAAGTTATCACATCCAGCTGAGGAGCAAATGATGCAATTGTCACCACTGGTGCATCTGGAAAACAAACACCTCATTGGTATCGACTAAAGTAACTTATTTAACAAGAAATTATCAGTTAGCTCTCTTCTTCTTCACCTGCACGGTATGTCCCCGGCACTGCAAGCTCCAAGTCGCGGCAATCCAACAACTCCGGAGAGACAGACTGATAATCCACAAAATAGGGGTCAGCGCATCATGGCAATGATATTGAGTGAAAATGTCAATGATAATAAATCTTCTTCTTGCCTGGAGGTCCAGGGTGGTAAGACTCTGAAGCTGCTTGTCTATTCGCCTAAATACATGATAGTAAAGATCCCATGCCTGGTCAAGATGTAGCACATATTATAAGTATCATATGGGAATACAGATATTTATAAACTCTTAATTGCCCAGTAGAACCCTGAGTGAAAGGAGGCTAGGGAAGTGGTTTTATTCAATCAGTTGATTGGGCCCTGGTCTTGACAAATAATCCTACCAATCTGGAAGACTACTTTAGGAGAGGGGCATTATGTTCTGTACAAGCAGGCACGACACAAATTCACATGACCACACAATGTTTTATTTTTTTTAATTACATCCCAAAGAGTTAATGTTACCCAAGGTTTCTTCCTAATAGAGTATAAAGGCCAAGATCATTAACAACTAAAATCATCTGTTCAACACTGATGGTAAACAAAGCTGCATTCAGAATATCAATTGCTGGGAGACTAGGAGCATTGCTGCAATCTATAATCAGGCTAGTTTGTTGTTGCTGTCATATAATTATGACTTGTTTATTTTTATTTTTTTTACTCTTTTGATGTAATTTAGTAAAAAAAAAAGGTAAAACAAATAATCCAAAGGCATGTGCAGACAGATAGGATAAAAAGAAGCAATATCTTCCTGGCACCCTTTGACTGCTTGATGCGTCTGATAAAATGAGGCTATCACCATGAAAGAGAATAGCATTCAACTCAATAATGTGAAAAGGCAACATGTTTCATCTGAGAAGTAAACTCCCCTTTAGTCCTTTTAGTAATCTTTTCATCAAGCAGAATTTTAAAACCAAAAAACAACACAGAACAATCAGGCAAAACTGATGCAAGAATTAACACGCTGAACTTCATTAGGACAAATTCTCAGGATGTTACATGAGCAAATAATCAGCAATAGCTGTAATAACAAACGCCATCATACACCAACAAATCCAATGTTAATATTCCTCCAAATCATTAAGTAAATATAATGAAGAGGTAGCATTATCTGACACAGGAGAATGCCCATTTTATGGATGAGGACTCATACCTGTGTAAGCTCTGCATCTTTACCAGTTCTCTTATATTTCATGCAACAATCATATGCCTCCATCAACTCCGCATGGTAAGCCTGCATTGTAAAAGGAAGAAACATCTAATTAGACTGTGACAGTCCAGATTAACTACTAGCAATCCACATGTAAGTTGAAATGAAGAATATTCAGGTCATGCAGATGCATAAAAGTACAGCGCTGTCAAAAGATTAGTTTTTCCACATGTGCATATGCAATCATCATGACCAAATAAATATATAAAAACATCCCACAGATATAAACAATATGCATCTATCTGTAGACAACATTCAGAAGGCAACCTCAATAAATGCCCTCTCTTTGATGGTTGTATTGCTCTTCCTAGCCCCTTCCTCGAGCAATTCGTGCAATGGCTCCAGCGCCTTTAGCATTGCTTCAATATTATGCTCCCCGAAATAGAGGCGACTAGCCTCTTCCAGTGCTTCATGCCACATCTCATGCCAAAGAATTGCAACCCTGATGAGCTCCGTTGACACAAGTTGTGCCTGTCAAAAAGGTTCGCCTTCAAGATCAGCACAAGCAACTTGCAAATCAATAATCTACAGGGTTAAAGCAATTTTCACCTGCTCTACAAGCATACCACTGTGCTGCCGTACTTTATCAACAACTTCCTGAGCAGCAGCTCTTCGTAAATTGCTTATTGATTTGCACGCTACTAGAAGAGGATACATGAGGGCCTAGGGAAAAAAACCAAATTACTTCGACAGAAAGAAGACCCCACATGGCAGAAAAGGACAACACATATAGAGATTGAAACGGCTGACCAAGCCAAAGTGCATTAAATTGCACATATAACCTCTGACATCATTCTTAGGGGGAAACATATGTTTCTTAGTTATATTAAAAGGACAAATACAAGGCAACTTCATCCAGCATATAATAGAGTAATTGATAAATGGAATTCTAGGCCATTGATCCATTAAGCACAAGCAGAAAAGAACTAGAGATGGAGTTTACTGCAAGCTTTGGAAGCCTCAATGCAAACCTGTGGATGACTTAGTCCAATACGAATTAAAAGTGCTTGGATTAGCTCCCTAACAGCACGGTTGTTTGAATGAATTCTGGCAATTATTTGTGGCAGCACGACCAGCCAAGTGTTGATTTTTACAAGAAGGAGTCCTTTCTGCAGGGCCTTTTGAACTTCTATGGCAGCTCCATGGTTGAACCACAGCGTGAGAAGACGAAGTATATCCTGAAGTAAAATGGAATTAGGCATCTGTGGGTGGTGGTAAGATGAGAAAACAATCATGATTTGGTAATCTCTATGCCAAAGAACAAGACCTTCAAAGAGTAAAACCATTCATGAGGTGCCTACAATTCAATAACTTTCTTTAAAACTCCATCAAATTGAACACAGGAAGCCACACTAGAAGGTACCCAGATACTTTGTTTAGGTGGAGAATCTCACAGGATTGTAGAAGGCCTCAGCTTGTTACAAGCCCCCACATTGGTGGACTCACTTAGACTAACAAATCAAAAGTAGATATAATTCCTTCTGTAAATTTATTTATTCACCAGCGCACCACATGCTCACAAAAGAAAGCAACTATTTTGCAGAAAGGCAGCATGTGTTTGGACATTCTTATGGTTGTGTTCAACAGGATGAATGCAACCAACAAACATATACAGGGAGTAAAGGATATGACTAGGCTACCACTTTAAATATTATAAGCAAAGTTTCAGGGAGATCTACCAATTAACACTTCCGGTCATCATTTAATACTCATCTAAACTTGTTTCAGTTATACGCATCAGGGTGAGAAGTGAGGTTTCATTACTACTGCTGCAAATGGCAAAAGCTATCCCCTCCCCCTTCACCACAGAACTTTTCTGCTAGATAAAATGCATTTTGGTAGGCTGATAAAAAATAATCTCTCTCTCTCTCTCTCTCTCTCTCTCTGTGCATCCTGACCACAATGTTAGGGCCATCCAAAATAATGGCTTCAGTGCACAATATCAAGGAACTGCATAAATCCAGACTTACAACTTCACAGTGTCCTACAAGAAAAGAGTGCATAAGATGATCAGGAAATGTTTCTCTTGAACAGAAGTAAATCCATCTCACATCACATCAGGACATAACGACAGCTGAAGACAGCATCTGTGGAATACTTTATAAGTGAGATTGACTTTGTTACCTTCAAACTATCATCGCCACCTTTTGCATTAGCCCCACAGGCAATCGAATGAAAATATCCAGTTATTGCTGGTACAACAAATCGGCCAGCGACAATGGGATAACCTCTTACAGTATAATGCGACATCACAGCAGTATTGAACAACGCCCATTTATGCCATGCTTTTGCCCACTGTGGTTCACATTGAGTGGCGTGTCCAAATGCACTGAGAATTTCTGCAAGCAAAGGAGCTTATTACATAACGGGCCAAGAGATCTTGGCAGTATGGACCAACAAATAAGGATTACCTTCTATAGTTTCTTCATCTAAACCAGGATAAAGTGCCCACTGCCAGGAACCAAGTGTGAGATATACACGTGCAAGCAGTCGAGCACTTGGACTTTTACTGCTTGTTACAGCTGTTGGAGAAATCGTCTGAAGATTTGGTGCACTTGAGAGCTCTACAGCCAAATTCTGTAAAACCAAAATTTTCCCAACACAAAAAACACGGCATCGAAATCAAAAAGGGCACTTATGTGATTAAGTTGCACGTGATTCCTTAAATAAAAGTTGTTGGACCTGAAGCCTAAAAAATGCATCTTTTCGCTTAATATCCTCGCCAAGAGACCACTGGTACTTCAAATATGCCAGCATTACTTGTGGAGGACCACGGTATCCCACATTTTCAGATGTTTCAGGGTCAAACTGCTTGTTCATACCAAACATGTCAGATCATGATAAATAACTTAATATCTACATGCCTCTTTTCTTTCACTGCTGTAAAGATAACCCCACTCACCTGCAAGAGCTTAATTAAGGTAGATCTAGCCTGACCAATTCGTCCACTTTTTCTACAAAGAGAAGAAAATTTGAGCCAAGTTTCAATATCTTCTGTTGGTGGTAGAACAAGTGCTCTAACAGCCAACAGGCCTTGCCAGACCTGTCAATCAAGCATCAGGGAGAAGTGAGACATTAAAGAATTCAACATAAGTAAAATAGTTCATAGTAAATGTTGAACTCAAATAAACAGATAGCCATTTAACTTTGAGCGAAAATAATATAAATTTTGCTATAATTTGCAAGGTAAAAGCAAGTAAGTCTAAACAAGTCAATCCCAGAGAGATGGATAATAAAAGTAAATGTTACATTAAAAAAGTCAAATGAAAGTCCATCCATTTGGATATGATCCTATCAGATGTTAATATGTGAAAATATGGGAAAATTTAATCTGTTCAATTTTGACTCTTCATAGTACCACAGTTTTTTCTTCTTACCCCCTCTAAGGCGAGAGGATTTTTTAAATGGTTATAGATGCATGAGTGGAACATGATAGAATCATAAACCTAGCGAGCTATCCATAGCCTACCTCAACGTTTCTTTTCACTCCTTTAATGCGCTCAGTCCACATATTCCGAATAAGGGCCCGCCGTCCTTCAGCAACAGGGTTTCCCAAAGGAAGAGTAGAGTAATCGATGACCTGTCAAGATTATTGAACATGTAAGAAAAGCAGTAACTTCCTTGATCACATATACCAACCTCAACTGTTGTAGATGATGAGATGAGGTTAAACCTCTTCCAGTTCCAGAAGCTGCTGAACACGGACCATGTTGATGTAAGCACGATCGTAGCTCTCCAAGACCTTAGCAGGTATCAACAAATAAACATTTGTTTCAAACTGAAACTATTTTATATGAACATACAACCATAAAAAGCTCCTATTGTCTAGATCGAGGAAGAATTTACCAAAGTTAACAAAGTGACTAAAGATAATTAGGAAGAAGCAAGATATAAGTTTTATCACCAATGTGTTCAAAAATACTCTTGCTATATACCAGTCACAACAAATACTGCTTCCTGGCATAAGGTGAGATTTAGACTCCAAGGCGACAAAGAAGGTCAAGAAAGAATCCATCAACAAATTTTACTTACATACTTGATGTTTCATTTATCATCTAATACAAATGCCATGTGTCCTGACAAACTGATTCTAACTAGGAGGTCTATCCAGTGCCATAAAAAAATTTTAAGATGCAGAATGCAGATCCAAATGCTATAGTAAGCAGTTACAACCAAGGAATTACAAATCAGTCTGTAAAGGTTATTACGTAACAGGAACAGCGGCCCCTGCAACCGTTACAAACCACTGTTATAGTGAGCAGTTACAACCAAGGAATTACAAATCAGTCTGTAAAGGTCATTACATAAATTTCTTGGATGTATTCTTTTAGAGATGTAGCAAAGCTTAATGCCCATTAGTGAAATGTTAGTTACTCATTTGATTTCTAGCATAGTCTTGATAAAAATCACAAAGAGATTAGTTTTACTTCTGATAACTGGAGTATACAAGAGAAAAAGGGGTGGCCAGCATGATGGAAAATACGCATGAGAAAGAAGTGCAGCAGCAATTGTTTGTACAAACTTCGATTGCAGAAATTTCACTAAAAAGGATAAAGCCCTTAAGATGGAAGAAACTTACCAAAGCAGCAAGCTCAGTTGCCAAGCACTTTCTGGCCCTCTCAACATACTCACGTGCCTCATCATACTGCAAGGTACAAGAGGAGGTCAATGCTGAATACATCTAAACAATTGAGACAGAAGTGCACAGCAAACTACCTTCCCTCTGCGCACAAGTAAAACAGCCCTAAAGAATGTGCCATTGCTACTGCCATCACCACCAGCAGCAGAGTTTCCTAAACCTCGGAACTTAGTTTCATCACCATCATCCAGTCTAGAGACATACTCTGCCATCTGATCCCATTCTCCCATGTTCCAAGCAGCACTAGCAGCCTACGAGTAACACAACAAAATTAAAATTATGTAACAAGGAAGAAGAGGAGCAGTGATATAAAGAACATCCTAACCATCGGTGCCATTTCTAGACGGGCGGCTGGCTCAGCTGGGGTCCAATATTCCTTACATAAATTGTTGAGTTCTTCCCATCTAGCTAAAGCCGCAAGACATCGCATCCGGCCTGAAATATACACATGGATAGAGCTAGGAACGAGGGGCAGAAAAGTTCTGACAAATACATGTTTTAGATATCTATAAGCATCTAGCAACAAGAAAACCCAAATCAAGCACCTGCTGAACGGCAAAAAGATAGGGCACATTCAACTCGATCCAATTTGTCAATCGACAAAGTATCATTCTACTTAGTGAAAGGTCACTGTGACATCATACATGTTGCACTAACTAGAGACTACACGCAACAGGGTAAACTCCAAGCGAGACTGGAAAAGGAAAGCAACTAATATGATAAATGGTTGAAGTTATATATCGACTCTATAAGCACCGAGCATTTCGACATCTCTTATACGTACAACATTTGCAGGTGCAATCCACTTTTCTTCCCAAACTTCAACAGTGTAAAACCTTTCCTGCCACATCAGTTGTGTAACCACACTTGTGCAGGGTCAATCATTCTGATCTCAAAGCAGTGACTGAACGCTTACATCATCCAAAGACTGGTGTACATATACACGTCTAGTGCAAGCTCTTGAAGTTCATCCCAAAAGCATGACTCTATATAGTGGGGAGATGGTTCATTTCCAGGAAGACATAAGGTAAGATGGACTATGGAAAATCTCCACAACATGAAAACCAATCTATTTCATCACTAACCAATTCTTCCAAAGATCATAGGTATAATAACTTAGCCTTGCTACCACAACAACAAAATAACGCAGAATCACCAACCTAATGTAGCATCTAAAACCAGATGTGGACTAGATGCCTGAGATGCCTTGAGAGTATATGCCTTCAGAGCATCATCCCATCGCTGCAATTTCTCATACCTGAAAAGACAGGCCTATATAAGCATTCACGTCAATGAGTTGGGTAAGATCTACTTTTTGTCATATTGACCAAGAAAATATGTACATCATGCGGAAAAGGAATGAGTTAGCATTACACGTCATGATATCAATCTATGTGGTGTAAAACTAGCAATTACAGCTAGCCATCCAAGTGTGCAGTGGGTCAATGTTCAAACTTCAAAATCACAAAGAAAGTGGAGGGAGTTGCAGAAGTCGTTGCCCATGGAAGGCACCACTATGACTGATAATTGAACACTGCATTATTTGATGATTTGGGTTTATCATGCTTGTTCAAACCTAGGGATTTTGGCATAGAAGCCAGAAGTAGGGTTACCTCTACTTACTAGATTTTCACTGAAGCAGTTTAGTTAGAAAGCATATTTAAGAAAATTTAAACAGCTATAAATGAAATATCTATTTTTTATTTTTAATATTCGAGATGTTCAATATCTTCATTATGTAATTAAAGCAATTTTCAAATCTAAAATAGATGCTACATGCCACACACCAAAAGCCATGGCTACAGTAAAAAGCTAAAACCATGATTAAAAGCTAGACAAACACTAAAACGCCAAATCCAATTGAATAGGCAAGCTCGACATTACCATGACTCCTTCAGTTGCACATCCAGATTTTGCTGGGCATAGGTTAGTATTCCAACTGCCGCCTAATAGTAGGAATCATTTATCATTAATACAATGATTGTGTCATGAAAATCTGAGAGCAGACATAATCAATTTCAAGAAGTAATATGTAGATTGTCAACAAGCATAAATAATGAAAGCGGACCTCATGTTGGTGTAGCTGATTATTTATATGTATTAGAGCTTCAACAACAGCAACAGGGTTAGCATCCATCTTCTTGGAGCGTGCACCTTCGAACTCCATTTCTTTGTAATGCAGTGCCTTTGCAAAGGCACGGAACTGCAACATTACATCGACAAAAAAAAAAGTGATTCAATCAAGAAAAACCAGAATTGACGCTGCAGCACTGATGGCAATGTGTCAGAAGCAATCAGCAGATAGAAATTAAGATTTCCAAGTCCACCTACCCACAACATTTAAAAAGTTTCAATTCTCTTCAAATAATATATGGGCCCGTGGCTAATTAATTACCTATATGCAAAGTCCAAATGAGCTCTAAACAGGGTCTTGGATATTGCTTAAGTTAAAATGAAAAAAACTTTCTCAACAGGAATGCATCAACAATACCTTCTCTGCAAGAGCACCAAGGAGTCGGATGTCAATAGGAAGGGGTTTCTCATCATGTTCCATGAACTCAGCCTGCAGATATTGCCTCAAACATTTCAAATTGCATTGAAATGCACCAGAAAAGAATGAAAGAAGGAACTCCACTATCAACTTTCATTATCAATAATGTATAAACATTGCTGAAAGGAAAATGACAGACAAATTTCTGAAACAATACAAGTCAACATAAACCAGATTCAAAGGCAGATCGACTCAAGTACGCGGCTCATAAATTAAAGACATACCAAGTTAAGAAGTGTTGCAAGAATTTCAGGAGGAATATTCGGAGCAGAAAATGCCATCTCTAAATTCCGAACCAAGTGTTTCTGACTAGCTTCACTCAGCTGTGTCCAACAGCTTACAAAACCAGCAGCAAATAACTCCCTTCCAACAAAGGGCTGAAGTTCATTTGGTTAGTTCCCATGCCAAAAAAGAGAGAGTGTGAGATAAAAAATGTTAACCCCACCTGCAACTGTGCCAACCTTGTGCATGTTCGCAGAGCTGGAGATGGAGATTGTTTCAAGAGCTCAATGCTAAAGTGTCGCATCCATTCAGCCCAATCTTCTCTAGTACTGCGTTGAGAAGCCTCCCCAGCAGCAAGTAGACGACCAACATTGACCTTTCATAAAGATTTTCAAGTCGTTATATAAAAACTATTATCATGTCATTGAAAAATGATAGAAAATGTGAGCATTGTGTGAAGGTGAATTCAAGTTATGCATGCTCCAGAACCACACAAACAAAAGCTAGAATAAGCAAAAGGAAAAAGTAGAATGCAAAAATGAGAATGACCAAAAGCCTAAAATTGATAGAGATGGATGCTCTTCTATCAAAATCTAAGTACCAAAAATTAGCAAAGCCTAGACAAGTAAACCATAGTAATAGATAAAAACACATCATAAAAAACAAGGACCAACCACTGACATTAGATTAAAAGTTAAACTGCATCTAAGTTCTTAACATACCAAATCTTATATTGGGAAGAAATGATCCAACACCGTATTATAATTATTACTACACATCTAGAGTATCCTAAAAGGAGTAAACAGAGAACGCAATAATAACATCAACAAGCCCACTCCTCCGACAGATAAGGATCCACTTTGAGTCAGAACTCGAACAGAGAGACAGGGAGAAACTGCAATTCGGTATTTAAAAAGTAACCTTTTAGAAATCATTATTTATCTGGCATTGAAAAAAAATCAGTATTTCAATTGTGCAATTCAAAACTTTCAGCCAAAAAAGAGTTCCGCGACTATGGCTAGCAAAATTGAATGAAAGGGATAAAGGCATAAGTCCATACATGAGAAAGAAAATATACTATGTAAGGATACTTTTTTATGCATGAAGGAATGCCACTCTCAGCACAGTTATGCTAACAGCCTTGGAGTTTCGTATTCATTAAATACGAAGCTAGTTTACAAATATATATAGACATTATAGTATTGGAGAAAGCTCCCAATTAGATAAAAAGGATGTGTCTCTAGATTTCTTTTAATCTGTGGTTCTTATTAATAACTGATGTTCTAGAGAAATTTTCTTTAATTAGTACTTATCAAGAAAATAGATGGGGCAGATTCGAACTTCAAATCATAAATTTCTCACAAAACCTCAAGTGATATTTTGCTATTTCATGACTCATCAACATCTCATGAAAACCTCATGTTCTAGAGAAATTTTCTTTAATTAGTACTTATCAAGAAAATAGATGGGGTAGATTTGAACTTCAAATCATAAATTTCTCACAAAACCTCAAGTGATATTTCACTATTCCATGACTCATTAACTTCTACAGTGGTTGTCACGTGATTTGCCCACTACCAACATTTAAATATGAAAGAACAATTCCCGATGATTTCACAACTTTGTAGTGTAACCATATAACAACATACTATTCATGAGTAAAAAGCACCTTACCCAATTCTATATTTCCATTTTCCTCAATCTAGCACTCCATCTAAAATTACGTGTCCCTCAAACTTAAATAGTCCATGCGTCTCACACGAAAGACACAAGAGAAATCTCAAAGAAACCATACTTACTTGGCCTGCCTCTTACTGACAAGGTGAAGCCCCAAAAACATCTTCTAACTAATAGTGAGTAGAGTATACCTGATGAACTCTATGCTCTTTTTGCACATCAGACCCATCTTCATATGGATCATTCTCCACGCCATTCAATGGGTCACTGATTACTTCAACAGCAAGCCGTCGGCTTAGCTTTTGAGCAGTCGTGCTTCCTGAGATCAGCGGTTCGCGTCTATGGACACGACCTTCAATCTCCTCGAATTCCTTATGCTGAAAATAGATTGAGCCACTGTCATATAATAATAAAAAAAAAACAACATGAAGGATGCAATCTGTAAAGAATTTATTAGTTAGAAAGAGGACCCTCAATCGATGTTTTAAAAGAAGTTTGTGTATCGATGGTATGAAGATGGTGAAATCCTCCCCGAGGGCATAAGCAAGACAGCAAAGTGCATCTACAGCATCCTTCCTGAGCTCATCAATTTTTCTGCAAGTTGAACATAAGCAGATAAGAGCAGTTTAAAAGAATCAACAACGAGAAACACAGGCATACTTCATTTTCTGTTTTCTTTTTAAAATAGAAGAAGGTCAAAAGAAAAGATTTAACTTTCAACTTGAACCAAACAAAAAGAAGTGAAAAATGAAAGCCAGGAATACAATAGATAGATATAATTAAAAGAATATGTGCTGCATAAACAAATACAGCATTCAGGCACAATGCAAGAAAACATTGTTCTACTTCTTTTAGATATAACTCCAAAACTTAGGAACGAACTAACCCATCCAAAACCAGCTTCAAGTGATGGACTAGTGAAGATATATGACCAGTAACCTGATGACAGGAAGAGTGCATATAAGAGTCAAAACAGATTCACCCAAAACAATAGATGGAGAAAAATAGAACAAAGAATTAGCTATTAGCAAGAATAGAAAGAAAGAGTAAGGTTATGTGTGTTCGAAAAACCTGATCATCTATATCTATTTCATAGATTTTAAATGCATAAAATTAACAAACATAACAAGTGGCATCACCCCATCCTTCCCCCTCTTCCAAAAATACTCTCTTGTTTCATCCTCTAAAAATTATCTTCAACTACGCTTCCTTATTCACTAGCCTATGAGTAAAAAGAACCATAAGAATTTCAATTTTCATTTGCCAGAATGAAGAACTCAACACACAGAACAACCACCTTTCTTGACACAGTAGCAACAACGTCACTATCACAACTTCAGACAGAGATTGAAAGATAGGATAAGGATGCTCTCCTTTCTGGTGTGAAGTGACATTATAAATTTTACCCATTCAACAATTTGCAATGTCTTTTTGGACCAATGAAGAGTTAAAAGTCAATCAAGTCTGCCTCTGAGAAAAAATGACCAGGATTGGAGACTGAAAATGTCATGACAGTTTCAATGTTTTTAAAGTTCATATCCACTAGATTCATTAATAGAGTGGCAAACAGTGGCAACTCTCAAGGATGTAAATATTTACAATAAGCAAAGACGATCCAAATCAAAGAAGCTGAAACTTATTATCTGATCTCTACCTCAAAGAGGAAGTAATTTTCAGTCAATATGCTTGAGTGAGAAATTTACGTATCTCCAACAAAAAGAGTTTCCTCTTCACACAATTGATTCCCATTAAAATTAAAACCAACCATATGCATAGCATACGGTTTCCATCGAAAGTTAATTCCACAATTTTAGTCCTTAAATAAGAGGCACTCATTTATTTTAAAATAGTATGGTCCTATCCTTGACATGTACTGTGGTGACATTAAAAGGATCCCACATATTACCAGCTTAACTCGAGAGAAATTAAACTGCCTACCTGAACTTGAGGGATTAATCTGGTTAAAGTTTTAATGGCAGCACGTCATTTATCTACTGGATAGTTTCCATCGAAAGTTAATTCCACAATTTTAGTCCTTAAATAAGAGGCACTCATATTTATTTTACATTAGTATTGTCCTATCCTTGACAACTGCTGTTGTGGCATTAAAAGGATCCCACATATTACCAGCTTAACTCATGAGAAATTAAACTGCCTACCTGAACTCGAGGGATTAATCTGGTTAAAGTTTTAATGGCAGCACGTCGTTTGTCTACTGGAGCATCTTCTTTAAACAATCGAATGAGTGCTGGAAGAAGGAGATGCATGTGCTCATCCAAGGTCCCTGCATTTAATTAAGAGTAAAGAGTGTGTCCCTCTCTATGGGTTATAATGCTTCAATACATCAAAATAGCAAAAGGATCTTCACTCAAAGAGTCAAATAAGTGGATACTTGCTTAGTACTTATAACTAAATGCAAGAACAGTCCTACAACCCCAAAGTTCCAAATGAGAAAGAACTTCAATTTTCAAATCATAACTACACAATTTAATACAAATTCAAGTACTAACTCATTAGTTCTAGAGCCACTGATCTCTTCAAGACCACTCCCTCTTCATCATGCAAGCATTCCAATATTCCTCCATCCATCCTTCCTTCCCTCAACATTAATATACAAGATAGACTAATTCTATAGCAGATTGAGAAAATAGAACAGATAAAATGGGACAATAGATTACACTGCAAACTGCTTTAATCCAACGAGATTCTCATCATTTTACCCAAAGTTAACATCAGAAGAGTATAAGAGTACAAACCACCAAAGACTTCAAGGGTATGAAGGATATCAAGAACATATGTGTAGTCATTGCACCGTTCTGCATCACTGAGGACTTGAAAACAACATGGAAGTATATCGGGAAGATATGTTCTGAATTCATCATTGAGAGCCAGGCACAACTGTTCGACCAGATGCAGAACCTAAGAATATTTTGGCCGAAAATCAGTCCACACATTCGGCATGTTGCCAGACTATGTAAACATATGAATATACATACGTACGTACATATAATTATATTATATTATATTATATCACATATATGTAGAAATATATATATATATATATATATATATAGAGAGAGAGAGAGAGAGAGAGAGAGAGAGAAGCTCACTGGATAGCCAAGTGCAGGACGAGCAACAGTTGGCAAGCTCAGAGATGACCACAGTTCAGAGATTAATGAAAGCAATTCTTGCCGATATTTGCGAATGTGCTGCATAAGCCACATAATCTTCCCCATTAAAACCTTCATAGGAGCCCAACACAATGATGCCATGAAAGCTTTCACATAAAACACACCTGCCGGACAATGGATACGAGAGTTCCAAGCTTCCATGTTATGAAGTCCTTCAGTGTATCATCACACATACGGACGATGTGAAAGAGATCAGGTAAAACCTGCAGTCAAAAATGACACTCAACAAAAACTGTGAAAAGTATAGCCAAATTCACCTTTCTCTCCTCATCCACCCTCCCCCTCATTTCTGATGACTTACCTTCGGCAAGTATGGAACACAACCAAGACCCATCGACTGATCTTGCAAGAAAAGAAGTAGATTAAGTTTCAGAAAGAGCCAGACCCCCAAAAAAAAAAAAAATTTCACAGAGAGAGAGATTACACACGCACAACAATTGAAGATTAATGAAAATTCCAAATAAACCACATACCTTAAAAATGAACATAAGTGAGCCAACCACTTTATGGTGGTGACTACCGAGGGAGGGGTCCCTAAGAATCCGCATCAGAGAATTTATCGCCACCTGGATTCATTTACAAACAGAGATGAACATACATGTACTTCACATTGTTAACAAAGATCAGTGAAATCTCTAGTCCCCATATGTAAAGAGTCTGATACTCAGCACAACACAGTGGCTTTTCTGAGGTCAATATCCTACCGTAGAATAATAATCCTCTGATGTAGCGAAGGATGGCCAAAGATCCATGGGTACTTCATCCATGGTCTGAATGTGCTGGCCTGAATCAACAGCAGCACGAGCAACTTCTCCATGTGAACCAGGCAACATGAGCTGATTTCGTTTATGCATGTGGGGATCCAAAGCACCCATAATCCCAAGAACCTGATAAAAGCACAGGAGAAATTTCAATCGCATTATTACTTAAACAACACAGTAAAAAAGTAGGCATACAAGAAGTTTCAACTCATATACCTTAAGAACTTCACGCCTGGTAGACCATGCTAACTCACCATTGAGAAATTTCAAGAGTAAGCCAAGTAATGGAGGATACTCATTGTAAGGAGTTATCACATACCTGCAAAGATCAAATATCAAACATTCTGAAGGTTTTACACGCATTATAGTTAATCTCAGAAAACACAAACTCATTTTCTTTGATAGTAGCCATTAAATCCACATATGGAAAGAATTGAACGAGAGAAGAGACATACACCATTGAAGCATGATCCAAGGTGACATAACGAAGTGAACAAAGGACCCCACAGTGGCACGAAATTTTATCAAAATAGATTATTCAACTATATCTTCCTTAACATTCCCAAATGCAAATTGCAAAGTACTTATTGCCATGTTTACCATGGGACGGAATAATCTTTAGATAAATTGACATGGAGCAACTTTTTACAGCTCCGTGAATGCATAAATACATATATATCCAAGCAATCAGGGAAAGCACAACAATAATTTATTTCAATTTCTAGAATAAATTTTCAAGCCTAATCCCATGGATTGTTCAAAATGTAGAATTCATAATTTGAACTATGTGAGACGGAAAATACTAAAGCTTTCAAAGACAAAGCTCTGGCTTTCAATCACATTGAAGACTCCCCAAGAAACAGGAGATTGCAGCGATGCTGGGGGATCCACCCTCGAATTTTTGGTGATGTCCAAGATGAAGGTCCGGATGTGGCCACCTAGTTCCTTTTATGTTAGTTAAGTGTTCTTTTTCTTTTTTGGTGAAAAGGGTACCCCTCCACTCTAGTGACATGTTGTCCCGTTGAGTGAAGGTTGGTACCGATTTCTCCCCCTATGTACAGTTTGCTGGTTTGAAAAGTCAATATTACTTACCCTTACCAAAAAAAAAAAAAATACTAAAGCTTTGACTTCAAGTGTGAAGCATACCATTCACCAAGATTTAGTCACAATTCTTAAATTTGGTACAACTTGTGGAAGACTTCTAATCAAGTGTAACTTTTGGACACTATGATTCTCCCACAACCATGCTAACCATTGAAGAAAGACTTGACCATCCTTCTCTTTCATCTTATTTTTATCTGTTGGAGTTCTACAAAATGAAAAATTTGCAATTCAACAACATCACATATATAGGATCTGGATTATAAAATTACCTTCATCATCACCCTATTTTATTTAAAGAAAATATAAACATATATTCCTATTTCACCAAAAAGTGTAGCTCAAGAAAAAAAAATAACAATACTTTTGAGATTTCCGCTTTATTCAGAGCTAAATGGAAATATTAAGATGGAGATAAAGTTCATATTTCTCCTAAACCAAACAAGAGCCTTGGATGGTGTACTCATTCAGCATACATCAAAGTACAAAATAGTATCACATTATTTCACAATTTCCTGAGAAAAAAAAGAAGAAGCTATATTTGGGAGATAGGTTTCTCTATAAGCCATTTTACAACCTGTGATGATTCACATTCAAAACATCAACCAATTTTCCTTATAAACAAAGAGAACTTAATTGATACAGCACCAAGGTGGTGCTAACACATAGACAAGGAATAAAGGCACTTATGGCCAATGAACTATTGCAAAATGTTCAATTAAATCCCTGAAAAAAAAATTTAATTCAGTCCCTACACTACTAACTTTCTTGGTTTTTGGTGGTCCTTTAAAGAAAATATGAATAAAAATGCTAATAAGGATTGCCACGTAGGATTGACTGGACCAGTCAGCTAGAGTGGCATTTAAAACCAGGAAAAAAAGAGGAAAAAAATGAATGTTAAATTGTGTTATAAAGTTTTTAACAGCATGGAGTGTCAAAAGAAAACAGAATCAAAATGCATCCATCATATTTTTTTTTAGGAAAATCACATAAAGAATTTTAAGCCATAAACTGCCAGCATAGCTTTTTCTTTACACGAGCACTCTTGAGATCATGATATGTGTACTCATAGGTTATCATGGTAGTGGAAACATGTCTTGATCTCAACAAAGTTTGTGTAAAAAACAAAGTTGCAGCGGCAATGATTCTTAAGCAAAAACTTAATGAAATTGCATAACATAAGAAAAATACAACATACCCAGTGCTCTGTACAACCTGACCCAGAGTGGACACTGCCACTTCTCTTTTTGTGACCACAGCTCCATCCAATAGAGCCTCCACAATTAAAGGCATTAGATCTGGGATATATTGTCGCATTGCAAAACCACCCTGAACAAACACCATGACCAATATTTTAATGTTTTGAAGAAAACAGAACATTTGCTAGTAGTGCCAGTGTTACACTACAAATAAAGTCTAAATGCATAAAAAAGCATGAGAGGTCACTCATGGCACCATAACATAAAGAACTTAGACAACACAGGGCTCATGAAATAAGACATCCTTGAGGTTTTCAAATGATAGAGATGCAACTACACAACCATTAAAGCTTGTTAAAGGTCGAGCAATGGAGATTTCCTACTTAATCGGATTCTAGTCCTGAAATTCAATTGTTTGTCCAACCAAAATTGTTGGGACACAACCAAGTCTTTCAATATCTCTTCCTCCTATGAGACACTCTATATGGAACCTTATCTGCAAACCATGTAGTTAAAAGGGACATCAGCAGACTCAGTAGAGAATGCAAATAATCACATTGGAAACCTAGGAAATGCACCTCTATAATGTATCATCATATTTCCATCCATGAGAAAACAACGGACCTTATTGTTAAAGTCAACATTGACCAAGGAATAGAAATCTCTTTTAAAAGAGGGAGAGCAAGCGGATGAGATATTGCTCCTAACTAAACCAAAAGAAGAAACCCCAACCGCATCTCAGAAAGAATTCATGCACTCAAGACCACAATATTTCCATCTTCATATCTTGTGAATTAAAAGGAACCCAAAGAAGTGGCAAAGTAGTGACTCTGGATGGAACCAAGCCAATGACAAGCTTGCATATGGGCCCAAAATTAGCATAGTTGGTCATAAATGATCCTTGGTCTAACATTCCATTGTCATAAACCCAACAGATGGTCTAAACTTCACCATGACTTACTGAGGGATTTCAATCCTACTTGATAACAATTTAAGATCAGCACAACCTTATCAATGTCGACAATTCAATTTCCATCTATGCTGAATGAATTTGTTTTGTGTTAAAATTTGAGAATCATAAATATAAATTTAAAATTCTATATTTAGAGATGATAAATTAGTTTGACATTGAAAGTTGAGATTCATAGATAACTTAAAATTTATGTTATCTATTTAAGAGTATATGAGAATTTCCACACGATATCAGAACAGTTAAAATAATATTTAACTCACCACTTTAGCAAGATCCCCCACAGTTACAAGAACTCCGCTTACAATGCCAGTATTAGCATTGCCTATGGAGCCATCCTCAAGCCTTGCAACAAGTGCCTGAAATTTGGAATTCACTCAATAAATACAGAAATAAACACTTGAATATGGCTGCAATCATCAAATTATCAGTGAGACCTTGTGAATTGGAGCCACGTATGGGAGTATCAGTCGTTCACAATTTCGTATTAAGCAACCAAGTAACTTCGCGCTTTCTTCCCTGCATTTGCTATCTGCACTGCTGACAGAGAAAGGGCATCTTAGCAAATAGCTTGCATTAAAAGCACACGAATTCTATTTCTAGCATCAGTGAAAGAAGACTGTCAAGAAAAGTGTAGTTCAAACAACCAACACATTAAATATTATACTTATATGCTAAACCACAGACCAGTATTTAAAGACAAACTTGAAAGAACATTTCACATGACCTTTGCTCTAGATATGTCAGCAACTGTATGAGGTGGCGACGAAGAGCTGGAAGGACATAGGCAGGGTTCTTCTCAGATAACCTCCCAGCTACTGAGATAGCATATTCCCGAACATCGAAATCCTTCCAAAAGGTGTGCAATACATCAGTAAAAGGTAACGGATACCCAAAATTGGACAAAAAATGCAACAAAGGACTTAGGTGCAAATTATAAGCTAAGAGTAATGACACAGAGGAATCTGCAAAAAGAAATTGTAGAATTTTGCTATACAAGACTGAGAGTTTGACAAGATCTACATCCATAGTCTGTAATTTCATTAACCGCCAGCAGCATTAATTTGAGACATACAAACAGGCACCAGTAACTAACAGAGAAAACAAAATAAGTCACGATACTGCCATATCTGGAAGACACCTCCGTCATTGCCATTCTGCATCGAGGTGTATTGATTTTACTTTTAATAAATTCAAACAACTTTGCACTGTAAAGGTCACAGATGGTACTACATCTATGTAAGTAAAACTTCCACTAGCAAAAAAAACAATGTAAAGCTTCTTCAAATTTTCATCCTCCTTCATGAAAAATTTCTAATGATTTCAGAAAAGTGCAAAATTCTAGGACGTTTGCTTCTCAAAACTAAAACACCCAAACAGCTCAGAGGGGCAAATCACAAACGGCAAACAGTTCATTATCTCTTGAGGCTTATCTATTTTCTTCGTCCATAAACCCTTACCAATTGGACCATGTCAAACAAATAAATCATTCCATTTTCTCAATAGGTCCTTTATCAAATCTTTCCAGGTCCTCGAAATAAATATATCAATGCCTGGTAAGGGTTGAGGATAGGACAATAATCACGATCAAAGTTACCAACCTAGTTTATTACCCAGAAAAAGTATATGGGGTTTGGAGGTGTGAACAAATGTGTGCCTGTATTTGCATGGCCATAAATGTCTGCTTGTGTGCATGCAGGTATACATTACTTTTGACAAATTCACGACATCCTTCGGAGAGAAGAAATAAATGAAGGAATAAGAGAGTACCTCATCATTTAAAGCAGCAAAAACTGCACTGAGACTATCCGCCTGTGCTAAGTACTCGTCAAATCCTCTATTCTCATGCAAGGAGCAGAAGATGGACCGCCTTACAGTTACATCAGCATCCGCAACAGCAGCGATGAGGAGTTTCTCAACAAGCTGTAACAAGGATCAGTCATTGTAAGGGGTCAATGCAACACAGATTTCATGATGAGCCATCTTAATACTTAGTTTTCGTAGAAGAGTCCCAACTAAGAGCTGAGAAGTTAAGAGGAAAGGAAAATCCAAGCAGAAGACCCCAAACGATTCCTCTTACTACTTTTTGGTCAGTATAGAGATAGAGAAACAAGAGAGTTTTTGAGGGTGGAGAAGATGATTTTGCAAATATAAAGGACTCACAACTGTTTTACATCAACTTTGTTTGATTACCAGACTAGATTGGTAGAGGTTCATAATTAGATATTTTAAACATCTTGACTTGTAATTGATTTCTGTAAAAGGGTTGAAACTTCCACAGTGCTAGTCAATAAAATTTTGCTTTTTACAGAGAAAAAAATGGTTGAAGTATGATCTCCAGTTTAATACTGATCACATAATATCATAAATATCAAGGGTAATTCTGGAAACCACAATTTAAAAGCATGATGCTGTGTACACTAAAGATATGCTTTCCCCTGGTCCCAACACAATGCAAATACCCTATTATACCCCATAGGCTACATTTCGGAACCAAATAGAATACTTTTCATCCTCTCCAAGCTTTTGGTTCTGTCATCCAATGCGGTATAAACTGGATTCATACTTGGAAAAAAAAAGAAAAAAGAAATAGCCCACCTAGAGGAGGAATAACCAGGTAATATTTCCCCTATCTAGCAAAAAATAAATAAGAAAATAAGAAAAAACATGGCTACTAGGCTTCGGAGAGAGAGGTGAAGAGAGAGAGCAGCAGCAGTCCATGGCCATGGTGAAAGGTGACCATACTGCTGCAGTCACCATTCTGAGGCACACCACCACGGCAGTGATAACCTCCAAATCTCTATTTCTCTCAACCTCCACATACTGATCCAAGATCAGTGACTGATCACAGTGAAGAGGTCCATGAACTTAGGGGTTGACCACCACCTCATTGAGGTCATTTCTCAGCCTCCAGTTTTTTTTCCCCAATTTCAGTGTTTTTTTAATTTCTTATTATTAATCTGATCCTATTCCATTCACACCAAACACCCAGTTTAATAGTATATGTGCATACCCAATCTTACATCCATTCGTTTACCAAACGGAAGACAGGACATGAGATATTCGATCCTATCTTATATTGTTCTATTACAAACCTATCGAACCAAAAAGTACTGATGATCAAACGCAACAACAATGGTCATATAGCCCAACTCAGAATTTCAAATGAACGCAAAATATTAACCTTACAGATCAAAATTTACAAAAAGGATGTTTCAGTGTGGATGGTACTTCAGCATTAAGGAGATTTGTTTCTTAGGGAAACCACAGTTTCAGTTTGAGTAGCCAATGACAAATTGATCTGAATGTATATCCTCACGTCAAGAAAAAAGTAAAAGTGAAAGAGATAGATGATAATACAATACCACCTTAGAAAATGGACAAGAACACCAAACAGACTACCTCAAGAAAACTTAAAACACTGGATAGTTTCACATTGCAAACATGTACTTTTTTTTCACCCATAATGTACAGAATCTACATGCACATAATTTATACATAAACCGATAAAAGAAGATCGACACGCAACAATAACAAGAAATCACCTCCTCAATCAGCCGCCTTCGCTTTCCTCCAGTTCGATTTGATCTAGTCACACCAAATTGCGTGGATGTCACATCAGAAAAAGAACTTGCAACCAGTCTGCAACAGCATAGTGCTGCATCTTTTCGTGTTGCTCCATCTTCATCGTCCAAGTATGCAACAACCGATTCCTTGACAAATTCTAGAAGCTCGTGACCCTAAAGATAATAGTGTCAGCATCAAGCCATGATAGATATAATTGTATGCTTCAAATGAAACAGTCACCATTTGACACCTTAAAATTGAAACGGGCAAGAGTTTGTAGAGCAAGTTGCACAAGAGCTGAACCACTGAACTCGGAGAGTTGCTGTGAAGTATTCATCATGCTCCCTCGAACCATGGCTACAGCCGGCCTTGCCTGAGGAGGAAGTGACTTGGAAAGAACATTTGCAATGCAGCTGAGCAACCGAACTTGTATTGTAGGTAGCAATGATGGAATGCTGAAATAAAATTAAACAGAAAGTAAATTCTTCCTATTTATCACCACAATAACCCAGGACAAGAGAGACACCACCATATTGTACCTAATTGTTATTTTCTCAAGAGCCTCTACAAGTGTTGGAGAAAGACCAGCTGAAAACATAACATCCAACAGTCCACGAACATGAGATTCCATCTTCAGCCCCATGGCTTTGGCAATGTTCCCAACGCATGCCAAAGCCTCAAGTGAAGGCAGCCTACCTCTACGTGGAGCAATCTACGAATCAGAAAACACCAGATATTAAGATGTTTTCACCAACATGTATAGAGCACTCCCTCACTATGGACAAGTTGGTCAGAACCAACAAAAATGGAACATATGCTAAAATATCTTTTTTAGCTGAAGAATAACTATGCTAACATATCAATCCTTCCACCAACATGGCAGTACATGGTTGCAGACATATTGGCTTTCAGCCTCTAGCCAGTATTCATCATTCCATGTTGGTCGACAGGAAGCATGCATCTCTTAATTATGCAGGTCTATCCTGCATAATCAAAGTCTCTTCTTCTTCTTGTGAAAACAAAGAACAAAGAAACATTACACAAGAAAAGCATATATAAAATTAAAAGACAAACAGAGTCTACTGAGTCTAACAACGTACCCAAATTGGAAAGTGGTTCTTGATAACCCCAATACTCAAAAATATAACCATGATCAAACTCTCTTAACTTAAAAAAATTTGCAGCAGCCAGAATGTTTACTTTATAAGCAACAACTGAAAGTGAGAGAAAATACATACTGCATCACGTATGTGAGACATAATTGTCGGCAAATAATCAATAAGTTCCCCATCTAGAGCACCTGCCATCTCGCCAAGAGCTATAAACCCACTGGCTCGTTCAGCTGGTGTCTGTAGAACTGCAAGTATATGCTTCATGCATATCTGTAGAAAGGTAATTTGGAACCATATAAGGAGCTACCAAAGAGCCCGCATAGAGAAAACAAACAAGATGAGATGCTAGCAAACCGTTAAATAGTGTGTAACAAATCGATCACGAAGGAAATGTGCAATCCGAGGTAACAATGATGTTATGCTGCGTCGAACAAGCCGATCCTTGTGCTCTAAATATCTAAGAACAATTTCAGCAACTTCTCTATACCTCGACATCATGAATTCACCTGTATTCCTGCATTAGGAAGGAACAAGTAACTTTTACCACAAGAAAAGAACTTTCTACACTGCAAGTGACATCTCCATGCATTATAACCCCAGTTGGGGCTTTTCCACTTGGCCACAAACTTCTTGCTCTGTCGATTGCATTAATTTCACAAACTAGCATAACCCATAGGGAGCAATACTGTTCCTCAGAAATTATGTTCTGTTTGCAAGAACACCAGATATATATATATCACGATCCCAAAATGGGCATGGATTTATAAATTTTTAAACATCTGGAGTACATGGAACAGAAATGCTTTCAAGTTTACTAAGAAACGGTACATTTATAAGATAAAAACTTCATACCAACCAACTCAACCATAAAATCAATCTCCCATAAAGATTGCAACTAATTACAGCAGAGAAGACCATCGTTACAAACCTTAAAAGTTCCCCAACAGCGAGCAATGACCCATGTATGCTATGAACAGGAGCATTTCTACCCAAGCCATCTTGTGTGGCTTCAAACATACGATAGTACCTGCCAAAGAACAAAAAATCAGAAAGTTAATCAATGTTCAATACTGTGGAGGACAGAGAAAAATTTAGCATAGAAAATATAAGAGCACGCAGCTTTATTTTTTCAAGCTAAGGATACCGAGGATCCTCTAATGCGGATCTATCAGTATAATATGAACTGCATCAAGACATCAGTATCTCCATTATATTGCTAGACTGATTGTTTCATTAGCCAAGATGGAGCATCAGGCTTATTTACATCTGAATTAGTGATTTGACGGGATCAATACCCCATTAAAGTCTCAAAGCTACATGTTCAAAATCATCAGGAGATTAATCTGCTGGAACAGGGAACTCGTTGAATAGGTAGCCAGATGATAGGCAAGATTGACTAAATTCCGTTAAAGTTCACAGATCTTTGGTTAATCTGCCTCACAAAGCTAACTATGTTCAGAATGAGGTGAAATTTCATAGGAAAAAAAAGCGGCCACTGACCCCAACAATATAAAACAGATTAAACCCTAACATTAAAGTGAATAATAAACTAACAAGAGTAATATCATAGATGTCTGATACAGTTAACTTCCTAAACATAAAGTAAGAAAACCCAAAAAGTAAGGCAGATTTGCACATTTATGATGTGACAACAGCGATGCTCTCTTGATTTCAAAAACAAAACTCCTTAAAAACTCCATGATAACTGAAGTACCACAAATAGGGACAACAACAAATGCCTTCGCCCACTCTATCATGAAAAATAAAAATCATATGAATTAACTGACCATTGCACACGCCAACGCGTTTCTCTCTTCTCAATAACACGAAGGCAGGCACGTAATGCCTCCACGGCCTGTTCTCGTATCCTCTCATCTGGATCCCTTAATGCAACCCAGATAGCATCAACAAATTCAGGTACGTGGACATTGAAAACAGTGGAAGCATTCTCAGCCATTTCCTACACCAGACCAGAGAGTACACATCATTAAAATTTGAAAACGGTCAGATATCAAGCCAAGCAGTTGATATGGTCCGGAAGATGGGCAGATAATCCATCAAACAAGCAGTTCTTCCACAATAAAATTAGACAAATGCAACTGAGCAGCCTCCATTTTAAAAATAACTTGCTTAGCATGAACATAAATAAAGAAGCACCTACCTTCAAGATCAGAACAGCAGCAAGAAGACGATGCTCCACTCTTTCTCCACGAAGCCAATCCAGAGCAATTTTTAACTACAAGAATAAAAGGTCCATGTTACATACAATGACAAAAGGCATACAACTAACACATAGAAAAGCAACGCACCTGGCGTTCCATCTCATCAGCAATCATTGCTCCACCAGCCCTCGCTAGATGGCCCAGGACACTACTAGCAAGGACCAAAATTCTCTTATCACGCTTTACTTCAAATACCGTTCGCATGTAATTTGCGAATTTTGAAACCTTGGAAGCATTCTCACCAAGACCGACATCTATAAGCTCATCAATGACTCTCAAAGCACCCAAGTTCTCATCAGGATCATTGCTTTCTAGAAGAGCTGCAATGCGCTCATACAACTGATCCATAAACCGGGCAAAAGCTTCCCCAGTAAGCTCTCGAGCTTCCTCCTCCACAAACTTTCTTAAAGCTGATGATGCTCCCTCCTATTGTGGTTTTCGAGGAATCAAAGTGCATTAGAGGAGGAGCGATAACATGGGAAGTGATTGCAGGAGCAATATACCATCAACAAATTACATAAGAATATTTCTAGATTATTCCCCATCAAACAAAAAGCAGCAAATGGCTTGCAAAATATCAAATCTCTCATTAAATTGATCTCGGCCCTAAAGGTATAAGATATAGAATAAGGTCGAACTTTCTCCCACCTTGAGGTGACAAACGGCTGTTTAAGCTTTTGCTTTACCTTTAAAAATGTCCATGATGGAATGCCAACCTTGCTTAAGAAATGCCGCCACCATCACAACCCACATCATTGCCACTACCTCCTTCATACATCCCCAGTCATGGCCACCACCTCTGCCGACACCACATCGCCACAGCCAAATGTTCCACCGCTGTATCTTCCAACTTCTTATATTTTAAATCAAGCAAGTTCAAGTGATATTGATTATTTCGCATTTTTCTTAGGCTTACTTACCGTTGGTAAGTTATCTGCTCTTATTTTCAATTTAACATAAATTTAAGTTGCTGATATTTTCTCAAGGTCTTGCAACAATTACTCTATTATTCCTCTCGCATAACATATATTATGCAGCGGATTTTGTTTCATTCTTCAAAGCAATCCTTAGAGAACACTTTTCCAAGGGTTGGTCATTTCCATATCGAGGGAGATTTGGTGGCATCCTTGGAGAAAATTGCTAACAGGAAGTTGAAATCAAAAAAGTACGCTGGTCAACCCAAGCTGAAGTTCTATTTGATCATGTCAGTTTTGGGTCAAGACCAAGAATTTTTATCCAACTAGTTCGTAACCCAACCATGTAAATGAGGAGTATGTTTTATATAGAAGCACCCCACGACATGTCCAAACCTACATATGACATCGGACCACCTTCATTGCTCGTTTTGTTACATATGATAGATTACTCGTCAGTTGTCGACTACTGTGCACTCTTTAATGAGGACCCATCCATTCATGAGAGTAAAAACATGAATGAGATCAGGCCATACATCCCATTTCCACCAAAGAGGGGACGAGACGTATAAAGCTATATCCTGCCCCATTTTCTGCGGTTCTCCCTACGAATAAACAGAACGGTGTCCTACTCTGTCCAGCGTTTCATCCATCCTCCACCTAGAATTCAATAAGAAAGTAGAGGGCACACACTAAACTCAGAAACTCAGCTTCACCGTCTTCTCCAGAAGAATTGAAGTTGGACCCACAACACAGACTGCTCCAAAAGTTCAATCTCACCACAGCCCCCCTCCCCAACACCATTTCTCAAACTCCACCCGAGGCAACGCCCAAACAGAAAACGCCACTAATACTTAGAGAGAGAGAGAGAGAGAGAGAGAGAAACCAGTACCTTGGGGTTACCGGAGGTGCAGAGGTCGGCGACAATCCGGTTGAAGGGGTCCAAGGTGCCGCCACCGCCGGCCGATCCGGGGACGAGGAAGCGGAGCGCCTGCGCCGCGGCTGCCATCGTCCCGATTCCTCCACCACCACCAAGAACAGCAGCGAAAGCCACCAAACCCTAAACCCTAGAGATCTCCCCAGTCACCTCACGGGAGACGTGGACGAGAGGGGACATGGGTACGAGAAAAGACGAGGGCTTGCGGGGATTTCGCCGATGGAATAGGCAACCGGACACGCGAGGCGAGTTCGCAGGCCTCTTTGGTTGATGCTGGGTTTGAGAGTGTTCGGCTCTCTTCCTCTGTATGTCTGGTATTTAGTTTGGGCATTATTATCAGTGTCCTGTCCTCCGCTATCTTTCTTAATTAATCAGACACTCTCTTTTTTATTTCTTTGGGTGACTAAAAATCATTTCTTTGGGGCCCAAAATGTTGTTTTATGGGACCTTATTGTGGGTCCCTCCGAACGGCTTCCATTTTCCATTTTTAACCTCTTTTGTTTTTTCTTTTCCTAAATCTCGCTATTCTCGTGTTTTCATTATTTGTAACGGCTAGCACCTAAGACGCGTAAAAACAATTGATGATTTTTTTCATAAATTATTTACTTTTGAGATGATTACTTTTTCATCATTAAGTTTTAAAGAGAAGACGATAAGTACTCGCAATAAGTAGTTTTGAAAGAAAAGTTATGGGTGAAAAAAGTAATTATACTTTTTCTACTGTTAAAACGTGCTTATATAATAATGATTTTTTTATGAAAATTTTATTTTTTTATAGAATGAGTATGGAAGGAATTATATACATTATATAACTATCTAACTCGGTAGCCTTCTGATTAAGACATACAGTAGTTATTAACATTTTATGACCATATTGGGTCTTCCTCCATTACCAGCAAAAAAGAAAACATCATCCAATTAAATTTACAGTTGACTAGTCATAGAAATCAAACATTACTCGGTACTAAATTAACTAAAAAGATATAGGGTGATATCCATGGCTGTATATATACCAACCAGAATACCAGTTGGAGGAGCTTCCTAAAACCATGGCTCTAAATCCTTAATTTTCTCCCAAGATTGTGTAAACCATCTATGGTACTAGCAAATCTGGAAGACACGATCTTTCCATGTACATAAAAGTAAGTCATTGGATTATCGCCCGAGTTGGAAATAATATTACTCATTTTATCTTAATTTCATAATCGGAAGCATTATCATTCGAAGATTTAGTTCCTAAATTGAAAATGATTTTTTTATCAAAAACTCCTCTTATTAAATTTTGCAAATGACAACAAGAATTTGAAAATTTGGTAGATAGGCTTATCACCGCTACCTTTCTAATGTGTCTCTCAATAAAAAACATTCGGAGTAGATACTTATGAATTTGATACCTAAATTAAATCATTAAGAACGTCAGCTTTAACGCAAAATACCAAAAACACATAAATTCGTATATTTAAGAGATAAGTATTAAGTCATACAAAACTCAGCAAAGCAATTCCTATTACCATTTTTACATTCAACAATTTCTTTTTAATTTTTTTGGTTTATTTTGGATTTTCTAAATATGCAATTCCCACCGAATCATATTTGTATCCAATATCGTATTATTCACACCATCTCAACTCAAATTCTATACATTACTAGACTAACAAAATCATTAATTGGACTTCTCATTTTTATTTTCCAATTTCATGTAGAAACAATAAAATTTTCAAACGATTTAATTATTTTTTAAAGTATCATTACAAGTCCATGAATTCAAGCAAACTGAAGGAGCCCATTGTTTGCCCTGCTTGTGGTAAAGGACAGTCTTTTGCGGCAAGACAACGGATAGAGAGAGAGAGCTCTCCTCTCTTCTTCGAGCTCGACGCAATCCGACCATGTCACTTCTTCGCGCCATCCCTCTCATGTCCCTCCGATTAAGACCCTACGCTCTTGTCCCCGGTGTTTTCAGACTCGGTCTCCGGCCGCTGCGGAAGAACGACGGCGTTCGCTCCGTCCCTGTGGCCGCTAACTGTTCTTCTTCCTTCTCAACTTCGTCAGAAGCCCCGGCCGCCAGTCCTCAAGCTTCGGTAGCTCCCAAGGACGGCGGGCTCATCTGGGTCTCGAGGACCGGGCTTTGCGGCGAGCTGTCGTCCGACGACGTGGGCAAGAGGGTCCGGATTTGCGGGTGGGTTGCGCTTCATCGGGTCCACGGTGGTCTCACGTTTCTCAATCTCAGAGACCACTCTGGCATTGTGCAGGTCAAAGTTCAAGCTCGGTTCTTTTGCTTTGTGCATGTTCTTGATATTATGCTCCTTCGCTGTTCATGTACTAGACGAAGCTGCTATTTGTTATCGATAGAAAAAAAAAAAGAACGGATTTTGAGGGGAAAGTGATGGTTTTTACTCCCCTTCTTTTATGATTACTCGACGGAATTTAGCTTTAAGGACATGGTTAGGCGAATAGTTTTCATCCAACTTTCCAGTTTTGGCATATTTGGCGATGCTTTGTTTATGTTGGTTTGGGTCATGGGGGAATTTAATAGTGGAGCAAAATTGCTTTTGAGGAGCTTTAATGTTTGGCATGTGGATTGCCATTTGCAAATGTTGTCATGCTTATAGATATTTCCAAAGTAAAGCTTGTTGAAGCAAAAGGAGGTCTGATTTATCTCCAGTTGGTGTAGATGTTTTGTTTCAGAATACTCTATAAAGGCATGTGGATTGAATTAAGGGTGCTACAAGACTATTGACTATAATGTGCAAACTTAAGCCAAGGATGTCATGTTATTTTACTCTAATGAACTTTTTCAACCAAAGTGGCTTAATTTCCAAGTGGCATGCTTTTTTAATTCTACACACAGGTCACAACCCTGCCCAATGAGTTCCCGGAGGCTCATGCTGCCATAAATCAATTGAGGCTTGAATATGTGGTTTCCGTCGAAGGAATCGTGCGGTGTCGGCCAGCTGAGTCAATCAACAAGAAAATAAAAACTGGGATGATAGAGGTACATACACAACTTTTGTGCACCATCCTTGCCCTTTATGCCTTTGTTGGTCGAAGGAAGAAGACTCTCTTCTAAGTGTTAGTGGGGCATGTTAATATGCTCCTCCATCTGGCCTTTTGCGCTTAGGGTGGGTCATATTTCAAGCTTTCTTTGATTGGCCAGTGGCCACAGAAATCAACCTGGCTCATGCTTTTAGACTGTCTTAATTCCTTAGCGGCATTACCGCATTTTGTACAATCTGGTTCCTGGATTTCAGGTTGCTGCTGAGCATGTCCAAATATTGAACCCTGTCAGGTCTAAGTTGCCATTTTTGGTCACTACTGGAGATGAAGGGAAAGATGCAGTGAAGGAGGAGATTCGTCTGAGGTATCTGCGATGCGATTGTTATGTGACTAGTGAATTCTCTTTTAGCATATGCTTTGGTGGTTTTATTTGTAAGGGATTCTGATAAATGCCCTTAGATACCGGTATCTCGATTTGCGCCGTCAACAAATGTACTCCAATATCACATTGCGACATAGAGTGGTCAAAGTCATTAGGCAGTACCTGGAGGATATGCATGGTTTTGTGGAGGTACGGTTTTGTGATGGATGAGCAACTTCTAATGTCCATGCTTGAATATGTATGTTTTTGCTTTTTTATTTTGTTGATTTTGTTTCTTTGATCTTGAGTTCTCAACATTCTCATGGATATAAGGTAGATTGAGACTCCAATTCTTTCAAGATCAACTCCGGAAGGTGCTCGAGATTATTTGGTGCCATCAAGAGTTCAGGTAATTCATTTCTTTATACATTTCGCTTGTCTATATACGAAGCTTTTAGAAGGATGATTTTGGACAAGGTGTTTACCCTGCAACAATAGCCTTGCTGTAGAATGAAGCTTTGCAGGAAGTTTGTATTGTTATTGTGGCATAAAAAAGATTCTGATCTTGCAGATAAAATGCCATGTGATGTGATGAGTTGTCTGAATTGGAAAATGGACTGGTATAAATGGGGTAGCGAATCTAGTGGTTGAGCCCCAGGAAGTCCTTGGTAGACTAATGAATCTACCAAATGGAGACAGCCTTGAATGGGCTAACCAGGAAGTGCCTAGTTTACTGGACTAGGTAACTAACCATTAGTTGTTCAAACTAATTAGATGTTTTGGTAAGAAAAATGTGTAGAAACCTGGATATTTGTTGTCCATAAACTAAACGAATTACCTTGATGGAGATTGTTCATTCAGTATGGATTTAGATTAAAATCTTAAGCCAGATCAAGCCAAAGTGAGAATCATTTGATTCACCAGTGAATCATCTTCCTACGTGATTGGCATGAGCTTGCAGTGTAATTTCCAGCAGCCAATCACATGTGTTCCTGAAATTATTGTCAGGAAGGCATGGAGTTTTCCGATACTTTATCCTTCCCTTTCTGAAATGCATGCAGCACTGCTCTGCGCTTACAAACATGCACAATCAAATTTGGAGTTCCATATTATTTCTTATTAATTGTTGGCATCAAATGTGTGAAGCCTGAGAGTAACCTCTTTAGATGAACAAATCACATGAGAAGTATAGGAGGATAATGTAAACGAACATTGTCTATTTGTCTGGTACATGGATGTACTCCAAATAATGTGAAAGGAGAATAATAAGCTCCATGTTTATCTAATTCTCTGCTTCTTACAACTGGGGACCTCTGATTTGCATATCTTCTAGTAAGAATATTATCTTCTAGCAAGGAAGGACAGTATTTTTTGAGTAATTATTTACTAAACATGCCTTTTGATTGAATTGTTTATCTGATTGTTTAGTTGTTTATTTTGAAGCCAGGAACATTTTATGCTTTGCCCCAGAGTCCACAGCTGTTTAAGCAAATGTTGATGGTCTCCGGTTTTGATAGGTATTATCAAATAGCAAGGTAAGTGCTGTCAATTTGTCCTTTTGCTGTCATTTTTGCATTCATTAATCTAAGTTCTCACGATTAGCCATAACTTGGACATGCATATGACTCAAACTGAGCAATATCAATTTTATCTTGTGGCTCAGAGACGGAACTTTTGGACTCATTATACTTTAGCGTAAGACTGCATCTGCATTAATTGTGTTTCTGCCAATAGAGGTTCCTGTTCATGCTAGTTTCTGAACTTTCTCTTGAGGGATGCATCCTTGGGTTGAACCTGTACCACCAAAATGAGAAAAATATAGCTTTGGCTGGCCTTACGCTTAATCTTATAGGTTTAGTATCATACTATTGTTGGAGTTATAAGAATGTCAGAGATGAAGTGGATGGGTCAATGACGAAGCAAGCTTATGTGGGTTAAGGAGATAGACTGGTGCTTTGTTTTCTTTAGCTAATTGCCAGAACCAATGCCAATTTAATTATGATGACTCTTCTTTTAATTGAAAGGTGTTGATGATGATTTAGCTCTTTCATGTTGCAGATGTTTCAGAGATGAAGATCTAAGGGCTGATAGACAACCTGAATTTACACAACTTGATATCGAAATGGCTTTCATGCCTTTGGAAGATATGCTGAAGCTCAATGAGGATTTAATTAGAAAGGTAGCTACATCCCAGATGGAGTGATTGATACAACTTTTTGGTTTAAACAGTCGGTCGGAAAGTGTATGTTGCACATGCAATTCATTAGAGTTACCTGGGTTTGCATTAATTATTTGGCATGGTTCCCATACGGGAAAATGCTTGCGGGGAGCAGGAATGTCAAAGGTGAATGGCAAGCGCACTTAGACAAAAGAAAACGGGGTGGAATATGAACGCAGTCTCCCAGTAGCTTTCTTTAGGCAGAAATTATGAACTTTGGGGGCAAGCACTTTGAAACATTCAAATAGACTTAAGCATTTAACTTTGGTCCCATGTGGGGTGCAGCGTAGTGCAGCAGCGAGGGACCAGCCTCTCATCAACATGGGTCTGTTTGACTCCTCACCACTACGCTTCTTGCAATCTCACCTGTCAGTGGGGAGTGGGTGATTTGCCTTTCTGGGAGATTATCCCAATTGCCAATGGGTTAAGCTGAAAAAGGATGAGGCATCTGTAGCATTGAAATATACACTTTATCCTATGGATAAAATGTTCTTTCTAGTAGATACCATATTCTGCTCTTTTGATTCTGAGTACCTGGTAAATCTTTAATTATGTACTAAGTCTGACCAGCAGCAACTGTGCTCAGTTTCCAAGCTTGTAGGTTTATTATGAATATGTTTGGCTTGTTCAGGGTGACAAAGAAAGATATTTCACCAAACTTTGTTCTCCAAGCATCTTTCTGGATGGATGTGACCTGAAATTCGTTGACTCCTGCTATATAGATATTTCTATTCTGTATATATATGCGCAGTTAAATTCACCTATGGTTTAACAGCAGTTTGACTAAATTAGCATCTTTCCATTTGCATAAGCCAATACATGCTCATGAGTAATCTGATTTACAGGTTTTCTTGGAGATAAAAGGCATTGAGCTACCTGACCCGTTTCCAAGGCTCACTTATGCCGAAGCAATGAGTAGATATGGTTCAGACCGACCAGATACTCGCTATGAGCTAGAATTGAAAGATGTAATTCTTGATTTACCTTTCCTTAGAACATGACTGCCAAATTTATTCTGCAAAGCATTGTAAAGAGGATACACCTACTTCCACTCATATGATAAGACAGCTCCTGTTCTTAAAGATGAAATGATGTTGCAATGTCTGTCTTATTTTGAAAGTCTATTCTAGGACCAGCTTCATATGACCTTTCCCTGTGCCATGGTCCTATTATTTATGCCCTTTTTTGCTTTTAATTTTAACTGATCTGATGGTATTTTGCTTGATATTTCTGGTTCTTTGTGAATGATTTTGTAGTTTATGAATGTGATCCCTGTGATAGAAAATAGATAAGCTGAAACATGGGGATAAAGGTAGGAAGATATAGTGGAAATCTTTTTCTTATCCTTCCTCTGATGTGTTTGAGGACATTTCATTGTTTGCTCTTCACTGTCCACTTAAAATGTGGATGTGTGTGAATGAAATATTTTCACAGTAGATGGCCTTTTTTTATTTTTCTGAATGTATGTGCAACCAGAATAAAGCCACATTTCATGCTATTTTTTTGAGATTTATTGCCTTAGTAAGACATTGAACAAATACTAAATGAACTGTACATGGATCTTGCTTTTGAGTATTCTGGCCATGATCTTTGCTTTGGGTTGGTGCTGCTTATATTACAAGGACGTGATTTTGACACATCTGGAGATGGCAAATTTACATGTAATCAGGAAATTTAATGCTGGATCCATTGATGGGTTCTCATTTGCCATCTTGGAAGCAGATTCATTGTTAACTCTATCATGGTCTTCTACAGGTGTCTGATGTATTTATGGAGGCATCCTTTAAGGTTTTCTCTGACACCTTGAAAAGTGGAGGGATTGTTAAAGCACTATGTGTTCCTTCAGGTGCAAAGGTTTATTCAAACACGGCTCTCAAAAAAGGTGGACTTTACAGTGAAGCAATTAGATCTGGGGCAAAGGGCCTGCCATTCCTGAAAGTCTTGGAAAATGGTAGAATTAGACTAATGTTGCCTTCAGTCATTTCATTATAGCTGACCTCATTTAACTATTTACTCGATTGAAATCTTTCAGGGGAAATTGAGGGCATTCCTGCATTGGTATCAAGTTTGGGCCCTCAAAAAAGGGATTTGCTATTGAAAAGATGTGCTGCAGCCTCTGGTGACCTTATTTTGTTTGCAGTTGGCGATCCTGGTTCTGTCAATAGATCTCTGGACCGACTTAGGTTATTTGTTGCGCAGGAATTAGGCTTAGTTGATCATGTAAGGTTTTGAATTGTCTCTTCCGGATTTAACCTAATGACATGATTTATCTTTCTAGTCTGCCTTATAAATTTTTCTTCCTCAATCTGTAGTCCAGGCATTCAATTCTGTGGGTGACTGACTTTCCAATGTTTGAGTGGAATGATTCGGAGCAGAGACTTGAGGTATGGCTACTGTCTTCAATTTTTCACCTGCAATTAAGTCAGATGAGGACAAATTTCTATGCAATGGCTCCTGTAGTCAGTGTCCTGCTTGTGTGTGCATTGTCATTTTCTTTGTTGCTGCAGTTCTTTTTTTTTTCCTTATATCATCTGTCATGTAACTCAACAACTAGGACATCTGCAAGATTCCACATATGGATGAGTTTTGCTAATTTTCACAGTGGAGGTAATCGCTTTTGGGTTACACACTTAAGCTTTGTTTGCGAAGAGGTGAAGTGAGGGATAATTAGAGAGGGGAGAGAATTTCTTGGAAGTTCGAAATTTCTCCACATAAATTCAAAGTCTTAGCCATTTTCCTCCCTCATCTCTCAGTTTCCTCACCTTTCCTTTTTCCCAAACAAAGCATTAAGGAACAGGCTCTGTAAAACCAGTTATCTACTGTGTCCTCGAGATGCAGTCGTTAGAAAATGGATCAAGATATTACAAGATATTGATAAATTTTACTTCTATATATATATGTGAGGATTTTTTTTTTATTATTGGTGAAGGATGTAATGGGTTGATTGCAGTATGGCAACTATTTCGGATGTACAGTATTTATAACATGAAGTGAAGAAATCTTTTCCACTTTAATTCAGGTGTGATAAGCACCTGGTTTCTTTTCTTCTTCTTTTTTTTTTCCCGTTACATCTATGTATGTGCATTGGCAAAATCTAGTTTTGGATGGCAAGCAACAAATACATCTATCTTGAGATTATACATACGAATCCTTATGTCCAAAATCCGGATATATTTACATTCATGTTTGTAAGACATGAGTGCTTGAGTGTGAACATTATCAAAATTTGGTTTACCTGTCATATTACTTCATACAGTAAATTTATCCTTGCTTTGACCACGGTGATGCACTTTCTTGTCCTTTCCAACCATTTTGGTCCCCTTGACTTCTACTAGTTAGGCAGCCTTTTCTTTTACAAATGGATGTCAATGGTGAAAAAATAATCATATTCTCATTAAAACAGATCCGAGTTTCCTCACATGGCGTATTTCTCATGACTCATGAGTGAACCTGTAATTTCAAATAAACTGGTAACTCTTACCTGTTGGTTTATGTTCTATCCTGTCTTTTTTGTCTTGTTCTTTTGCAGGCCTTGCATCATCCTTTTACTGCCCCAAACCCTAAAGACATGGAAAATCTTTCTTCTGCTCGTGCCTTGGCTTATGACATGGTGTACAATGGAGTAGAGGCACGTCTTTCGTTTTCAGCAGCTTCTGTTGGTAAATTTTGTTAATCTTATCATATAGAATCTAAATTCTTGGCCATCCATCTGTTCCTTTAGATTGGTGGTGGGAGCCTGAGAATTTACAAGCGCGAAGTTCAACAAAAGGTTCTGGAAATTGTTGGAATCTCTCCTGAAGAGGTGAGGACATACATATTCAATGTCTAACTACTGTTACAAAAATGGTTGCGAAAATTTCTTCAGCTTCATCTTACTATGTATCTGCCGAAAAGATCAACTTTACCTTGAAGTTTTCAGTCTTCAATGAAAATGGACATACATAATGTCTATAGTCATCAGAATTTCTGCTAATTTCAGGCTTCTGTGTGATTATTAGCTGCATACTGATAGATTTTGAAGGTCATCTGATAACTGATGTGCTATATAAAATGTGAGATGTCGCTCCAAACCATATATTCCACTAATGATGCCTGATTACTGATTACTGTTTTTAGCCCCCAGCTTTAAGTTTGTTTATTTGGACACCAGGATCCTTCATATGACTTCTATAGTGGGTCAAATGCAGGTGCTGCTCAAATGATGTCAGTTGTCTTTTAGGCTCCTTATGTTTTTTCTCTGATCAACAGGCTGAAGCAAAGTTTGGGTACCTTCTGGAGGCTTTGGATGCAGGTGCTCCTCCCCATGGTAAGGAATTTCTTTGCCCCATGAGATTTTCTTTGTGTGTGCACCTCTACACATAATCTTCTGATTCAATGTGCAGTTATAAGCTCCTAGAGTATTGGAAATGTTCATGCCATGACAGAACATGCTGTAATTACTGTTGCAATATAGATAAAAATAATTTTTGGGGGGGAATAGGGGGAAAAATCAGATTCTATACCAAGAATTACTGCTTGCCCTCGTGCAGATTCCTCGTTTCCATGCTGATTGCATTGCATGTGTCTTAAATTGTATGCATACTGTATGTAATTGTTTTTTGATCCTCAATGTTTTTGGTGCAGGTGGAATTGCATATGGCCTTGACAGACTGGTGATGCTATTGGCTGGCACTAATTCGATAAGGGATGTCATAGCTTTTCCAAAAACGACTACTGCTCAGTGTGCCCTGACTCGTACACCCTCAGAGGTCGATCCTCAGCAGCTAAAAGATCTATCCTTGCAGGCCCAGTAACTTATTACCTCAGTGTTGAGCTAGCTTTTCTCTTTATAGCTATCATTTTTGAAGATGCGATCTCTTTTTTTATCATTTAATCTCATTAATGTCTCAAGAGCAATTTAGTGGGATGAATTAAAGGATTAATTACATGAGCGGCTGGAATGTACTTTCTCAATAGTTTGTCTCCGTAAATGTATCTATTGGGATATCAATTGTTTTTGTTGATCAGCAAAGCAGCTTTTCTTTTTGTTCTTTTTGTAGTCCTAGTCCTTTTGGTCGGTCCAGGGCTCAAAAGAGCTACACCGGATGAGCCAATTGTAATGTTAAGTCAAACATGAGCGGGAATCAGGACAGAAACTTCACCGTTAAGTAACGTTTATCTGATTTTTTTAATCATTGATGAATTGCAATCTTCATTGTCTCTATGGCTGCACCTCTTGAAAAAATAGTTGATATGAATAATTGGTTCTATTGCCCCTTCATCCGTCAGTTGACTACTCTGTCTAGTGAACTCTGGAAAATTCGTGACTTGTCCTTTTGACACGTAGAAGTCTATCGTATTACAAGCAGTGAATGTTTGTATCATGTTGATCCGATCAAACCCCTAGAGGATGTCACGCCGCCAATGAATTTATGAACCAATGTTTTAGCACGTCTCCTTTCTGAATCACACATGCCATCATTTCTTATGAGCGCGTGAGGGTGCCCAAATACATATACGTGCGCACCCATGCAGAGGGGGTACAAAAACCAAGTCAATTAATTGAACCAATAGGTGAGGCAGGGCAGGGTCTTTGTTATGGCAAGCTCATGCATTCGTCAGTTCGTGCTGAACGTTGAACAGATCTTACCACGCCAGGCTATGCTGGTTTGGTGGTGGGAACCTGGTCAGTAGTCGTGTCCTTTCATTCTTGTTTGGGGTTGCTCCGTGCTGGACATTGACACTACAAAACTACTACTCAGCCATCAGGTTTTGTGCTGCAATAGTATGCTCCGTGGGATCTTGAAAGTCGGGACGAGAACACTTGGTGTATCCTTGAGCTTCTTTCATTCAACCCACTTTTGGTGAGTACCTGAACTCCTTTGTTCTCGGATCTTTCTATTTATGGCATTCATGGATTAATTGTGCTGAAAAACTAATCGACGATGTACAAGTGAGGAAACTTATAATGCATTTAGCTTCTATCTCTTAATTTAGACTTCACATTTGAATTCAAATATGAATCTCCTTATTCCCTGAATTACTCGAATTGAAGTAATATTAGAGTCACTCCGTGAATAACAAATCTCCAAGTTCTCAATACCATTAGAATGAGATGATTGAAGGAAAACTTAGAAGCACTATATTGAATGGAAGTAATTTGCCAAGTTTAAAGATACCTCGGCTAAGAGACCTTCTGCTGCTGCTGCTACACTGCAAAATCTGAGTCCTTGGGCTCTAAAAATGCTTCACACAGAGTTCCTTGTCACGACCAGGATAATTTTCATGCTTCTTACTGAATAAGTAAACAGACTGCCCAATAATATAAACTATGGTTGGCAAGTTGGTTTTACCAAGCCAATACTTCCTAGGGGGTCTTTCTCTTTCTTATTGAAAGTCGCAGGACCTCATGTCTGATAAAAACCATCCCCAACTCATATTGTCAGACTTACTCATGTCTGCGTGATTTGCTCTCTTCTAATTCATATACCGAACAACTTATGGCTGGCTTTGCACAAATAACTCATCTTCCTAAGATTCCAGAAGTTCGCAAGGCTTCCCAAGTTCTCATGCTAACCATGCAAATGGTTATGCCTTTGTCCGAACGTTAGCCATTGACAACTGTTGACATAATGGACATAATGATGCATGTAACTGGTAATAATGCCGGGATGCCTTATGATGCTCCCATGATATGGTAAAAACAACGATGTGGCCGACTTCTCATCATCAATCTTCAATGACATATGTGGCTTATTTGTCTCCCCACGATACACGTATCTGGCTATTCATGGATTTGTTTCCAAAACCTACAATATCAGTTATTAAATCCTGTTAATCTGTCAAAGTGGTATACATTTCTAACTATGTATATTTATCTATATGAAAATATCTTGGCACGAATGCATTCAAATGGCGACTGTTGATACTAATGGAAATAATGCTGCAATAACGCCAATCGCTTTGCACACTCAATATAGGAAACGCAAAGTGGTCGACTCCATTTTTACTATATCTGTCTTCAAAATAATTGTGTGGCTTATTCTGCTTCCACATGATACATGAATCTACCCAGTGATGGATTTGTTTCCAAAGCCTATAATACGTCGGTTATTAATACCATCGATGATGCTTGAACCTAATCCAGAATTGCTTGCGATTTCCCTTGTCGAAATAGAATTGATATTTTTCTGGTTGACAAATAACTGATGAGATAACAGAATACAAGTGTGGAGGATAATGGCAGTTTTATCGCAGACCTCATTGCTTAAGGTGCTGCATCATACAACCTAGCTATTTGTGGACTCTTAGGATTCACAAATTTGCACAGAATGAGGGGTGTCATAGTTCTTGTATGGACAGGAAAAGCAAATCATATGGGGAGGATGCATTTCTTATCATGTCTCCACAGATATATACTTGTCCTTGTAAATGCTGCTACTGATATGGGAGAGCCCTTTCAGTAATGAAGCAGTGCACACAGTGCACCAGGAAGCATATCCTGCCCTTTCAGTAATGAAGCAGTGCACACAGTGCACACAGCCCTTTCACATTTCGGAACTTTAAATTTTCTTGAGATATCATAATTACGATAAGCACAAGTGCCGTTAGGATAGCATTTATATGGCGACGATAAGGAAGAATTGAATTGTCCAACTAAGATTTTAGGTATCCTGATCCTTCTCATTTCCTGAAATACACAAGTGCACCTAAGGATGCACTGTATTTGATTTGTCTGTATACACACACCGTTGGCAATTGTGAGGCATTATACATACCAATAATCACTAATTTACATGCCATATACACAAGACTGAAGGAGATTCTGGGCTGTCTTTAGGGGGTAAGAGATTAATTACTTGAAACACAGGAAAATTTTTGACAACCAAAGATATCAATCCTGACCAAAACAGGAGCTCCTATAAAGCCCCCTATTCCAAGCCCTTCAAGTCACATCTCCGTCCTCTTTTCCGGTCTCTCTCGAGAAGTTTCTTAGCTTTTTTTCTGTGCTTTAGCCATGGCGAGAACGACCAGGGGTCGCCAAAGGATTCAAATGGCTAAGATGGACAACGAGAGTAACCTTCAAGTTACCTTCTCAAAGCGCCGATCTGGCCTTTTCAAGAAGGCAAGCGAGCTCAGCACTCTCTGTGGTGCAGAAGTTGCGCTGATTGTCTTCTCACCAGGCGAGAAGGCCTTCTCCTTTGGTCACCCTAATGTCGACACCGTGCTCGATCGCTTCCTCAATGGCAACGAGCTGCCCCAGCAGACTGCAGGCACGGCGCAGCTCATTGAGGCTCATCGCAACGCCACTATTTGCGAGCTCAACATGCAGCTGACCGAGGTGCTTGGCCAACTTGAAATGGAGAAGAAGCGTGGCGAGGAGCTCAAGAAGGCGCTGAAGGCTAACCAGGATAACCATTGGTGGGAGAGACCAATCGATGAGCTGAGTGTGCCACAACTTGAGCAGTTGAAGGTCTCGCTGTTTGCGCTCCGGAAGAACGTTGGCAAGGAGACAGAGCAGATGGTGATCCAGGCAACCAACCCTCAGCCGTTCCTTGGAGCGAGCTCAAGCCATGGACCGCCTATTCCTTTCCAATCGCAGAGTGGAACCAGCACCCCGGTGATGCCGCCCAACCCCCATCCATTCAACTTTGGATTTGGATCCGGATATTTTTAAGCTCTTTATCGGCTCAATGGATATATGATCATATGCTTATTTAGTGATGTAGTTTGAAATTACTTATGTTTCTGAACTTTTATCTGCTGGTGTGATCGTATGCGTGAAGTCATTATGCAGATGCAAGACAAAACAAGGAGTTAAAGGGGTCTGTTAAAAGATTTTAAGGGGTAATATTGATAATGCGATCCATGTTGTATTCATATTTGATCAGTGAGAATGTTGTGCTTAACCTTTTGCTCTTGTTGCTTGATTATGTTATAGCTTCAGACTGATCGATCATTGGTCAATCGTCACCTGCTGTAATTAGACATCTGATCCGGCCAGTTGACATTCCCATAAACTGATTATTTTTGGAGGTTTATCCTCATTGAACTTGAAGCATGTTGCTTTGGTTAATTGAATCTAGGGACAAGATCTGCTAATCTTTAAAGGACAGAAGATTGATTTAAAAAAAAAAATAGATCCCCAGATGGAAGCGACGGTTTCAACAATAGGAAGGTGTCGGATCAATTGCCGTAATCTTCTAGATCTTTGTTCGTATAAGTTGCGATTAGTGATTACCATACAAGAAGGATATGTTTTTCAGCATTTCACATCCAAGACGCATGAAGCTGGCGCGTGACTGTCGCTCTCCTCAAGCCATTTTGATATTCAAAAGAAAGCAATGGATACAGGATACAGTATGTTAAAAATATTTTTCATCCATTTTTCCTTCCACCTCAACATATTAAAGGCGATGAAAACTAGTTGGAAGCCAAACTAAGCACCGGGATGTATGTAAAGTTTGAATATGGTCGAATGCGCAGGTTAGGAAGGAATTAAGAACTTCGTGTTCGGATATAGAAGTATCCTATCAAAGTTCCTGGATAAGGCCAATTCCCGATGGGGCGAAAGAGTATTTGTTTTCTGTCTCTTTGATTTGTATTGAATCCTAATTAAATAAATCGAGACAGTTTAGCAGATTTATCTTTCCTTCCAGCTATCAATATGTTCATTACTCAGGAAGATCCAGAATCCGCCTCACACGATCTCACTTGACATATGCTTGAACATTATCATTTATAAGCTGCTAATGATGACAGGCTTCGCTATAATAAGCCTTTTGAAGCCTGATTTTGCAGGAGTATTTGAAGAATGGAGCACTAATGGGTCGGATCGCACGTCTATACTTGGTAGCATCATATGAAGTCTGGCGAAAGTGATGACCAGGACAATTCATTCTTCAGTTTTTGATGTTCTCCTCTTTTTAGCTAAATTAAAAATGAGGGTTTTTTCATTACCCACCTAGCAGTTTCTTCGATTGTCTTAGCATATGAATATCTCGTTCCAATGACAACTTCGTTGCATAGAGTTATTGTTACTGTTGTCCTTTTACTGATAGAAAGAGGATTTTCGAAATGAAATGAGTAGCAATTGTAGTGGATTTGCTTCTGCAGCTTTGCTGAAAACTAGAACTTTTAGTCCGTAACAGGCTATCAAACTGGTTCGACATATCATTCACATGCGCAGTTCTTTTCTTGACCATCGGATCAATTAGACTTTGAGCTTAACACCGAGCCGTTCACTTGATGTCCTAGAGCTATTCGAAAGCCTCGTTCCCCTCACGGGAGAATATACATGTTGCCCCGACATTAACATGTTAGACACAGCGGCTCTTTCACAATCAGATCATTCGGAGCGAAAAACAGACTTTAGTGATTACCTTTGATGACAACAGGTCACCTCAGGCTTGCGCTTTGAAAAGAGAATATGGAGGAGAGATTGATGAGAGAGTTTGATCCAAGGTAGAAGACAAACGAGGGGCTGCAACATGCGTAGAGTTCTGATCTAGCGCCAGCAAACTTCTTACAGGATACGTAAATGCTCCTAGTGTCTCCTCTTTTTTGACTCCTTTGTTGCTGATCTTTGGCAGAATTTGGGATAGAGATTAAAGGTGATTATTATGCACTCACATCATCTATAAGGTGAAGTCCTATTCCAAATAACAACAAAAGTAATTTATGAGATAATTATTGTTCTAGTTAGCTGATGAACTTCCATGTTATTAGAACTATCAAAATGACTATTGTTCTAGTTTAGCTGATGAACTTCCATGTTATTAGAACTATCAAAATGGGTCATGAATCCATATTTCAACTTGCATTTAGTTAAATGAGTCATGACTTTACAGTTAAAATATAGGTTATAATGGACTTTAAAAGTACAGAAAAAAAATAAAATTTGAGTGTCGGTGAGTCTGCGAGAAGCCCATTTTCAACCCAACTTAAGAAGAGGTCTCCTTGGCTCCTCTCTTCGCTGTATCTCTCGTTTGTTTCCACCGATCCCGAGTCCTCTCTTGGTGAGCTCTCTTCCTCCTTTTTTTATTGGCGTCGCCACCACCGCCACCACCTATTTCCAGTGACCTCGTCTCCCATCTCCGGTGGTCTATCTCCGGATTGAAGTTTCAAGGGATTTTCACGGGTTCTCTCTTCTCCATGATAGGTAATTTGTGCAAGTGATTTCTGCAGTTTGATGTGAATGGTAATTTTCATGTTCTTTTGGGTTAAGTGTGCGATAATGTATATACTTTTGTGGGTTGCAAATAAGTAAACCGACCATTAAGTGGTCAGTGTTGAGTATATTATCCCATGTAATTGCTGCCTTCGTGCTTTTTTCTACTCTTGTTTGGATTTTCCCATGACTAACCTTTGAACGATGGAGTTAAACGATAAATCGAATGAGTTTTGGTGGCTTGATAATGTTGCAATTTTGTTACCCATTTAAATGAAAATTTTGTTTCCCGTGTCCTATGATTGACTAACAGTCGTATTCCGACCACCGTGGCCGGTCGATACTAGGAAGGGAATCCATTTACAAGAGCAAACGAGAGGGAGGGCATTATTAGTCACTCGGGCAAGATCCACCACCCTTCGCCTCACTGCCATCTACACACCATAGTCTAGAACGTGATCCCCAAGCTACGTCACTAACTTGATGGATCAGTTTATGGAGCCGCCCACAAAAATTTATGGAAATTGCTTCCGAGTTGGGTATGGATTAATAAATTTGTACTGCAAGAAAATTGATCAATTTGGGTTAGATCATTTTAAACTTGCCTCGCTCATTTGATGAGTTTACATGTTACTAAAATACAAAGGTTCTCTTGAGTAATATATAATTATATAAGTGTTCATTTTTTTTTCTTTCAAGGTTATGAATACATTTAAGTCGAGTTAAGTAGAGCCAATATATCGACAAGCTTAAGCACGATGTGACTCAATGCTTGGACATCAACTCGAGCTTGATCGAATATTATAAATATATCCTGCTTGAGATTAATTTGACTAAACTCGATTATATATATTGGGGCATAATATGTATTTTTAAGATCTTAGACATCCAATTTTACAAGTACCAAAAATCTTTTAAAAAAAAAATAAAATTACTTGTTCAATAAAACTTGTGGCCTGTCAATATGGGGAAAGTTGTTTAAAAGGTCTTAAATTTACTTTAGAGCGACCAATTTAATCATAAACCTTTCAATGGTATTATGAACATTTTAATTATTTGTCAATTTAGTCTTAAACCTTTTAATGGTTTGTTAATTTAGTCTTTTCGACTTATTATGACGAGAAATCGCTAATATTGCTGATTGTTGCAATTTTTAAATTATCTAATTTTTTTCTTTTTTTCCATCTTTTTTCCTTTTATATCCTTTTCCCTCTTCTAGCCATTGTCGGGCCTCATCAATGGCCGGTGGAGGTCGCTAGCCACCTACTAGGGCCTCAACACCCTCACTAACCTTGAGGGAGGGTCGCCCGAGATTGTGCTAATGAGAGTCACCCTATCATCGAATCAGGCAAGTGCCCCCCTTGTTGGCTGTCGATGAGATCAACGATGGTTAGCAGAGGGAAAGAAGGGAAAAAGAAAAAAGAAAAGGAAAGGAAAAAATGTAGAAAAAAAATCAAAAAAATTTAAAAGAAATTACAAAAAATGTTCACATCAGCATCGATCATACCATATAATCATTTTAGCCAATTTTATCAATTTAGCTATGAACATTTGTGCGATATTATAATGCACTTACTCTAATCAATTTTTGCTAAAAATTGCCGAATATTGATACTATCAAAGTAGTCGTACCCAAATTTCAATTCAATCATAAACTTTTCAATATTATTAATTTAGTTATGAACATTTGTGCGATATTCTAACTTCGAATTATTTTGTGGCGAAATTAGATTGTCCGTTGTTAGACTATATATTCCCATGTGAGAGCAACGTGATGATACACGACTAAGAAAATTATCCAATTATTACTAAATCTAATGCACAAATTTCAATTCAATCATAAACTTTTTAATATTGTTAATTTTGTTATGAACAATTACGCAAAATTCCAAAGTAGTCATTCCTATCAATTACACTTGTCAAAATGGGTGAATAACCCATTTATGACCCATTTAAATATTAAATGGGTCATAAATGGGTCAGGCTTTTTTTATGACCCATTTAAAGAAAGCATGACCCATTTAATATTTAAATGGGTTATAAATGGGTTATACACCTATTTTGATAGGTGTATCCATAATGGGTTTAAAAATTAAAAAGACTAAAATACATGGGTTGTTAATGAACTTGAATAAGTTTAAAATATTTAAAAAAGATTATAAGAATAAATTTTCCTAAGTTTAGTTAGATAGATAAATGTTTTAACAATATGGATCGGGTTAGGTATGGGTTAGGTTGGGTATGACTACTTTGATAGGAATGACTACTTTGGAATTTTGCGTAATTGTTCATAACTAAATTAACAATATTGAAAAATTTATGATTGAATTGAAATTTGTGCATTAGATTTAGTAATAATTGGATAATTTTCTTAGTCGTATATCATCACGTTGCTCTCACATGGGAATATATAGTCTAACAACGGACAATCTAATTTTGCCACAAAATAATTCGAAGTTAGAATATGGTTTCCAAGCTTATTTATTTACCCTCCCATCCTCGTTCAAAATTTCAAATAGAAAGAAGGATGATCATGGACCACCCCCCTCTCAAGAACCCGTGGTGGTCGGGCCTGCAGCTTTTGGCGAGCGATCCGAAATCCGAGTTGCAAATATTCGCCTCTTTGATTAATTATTGTCTAAATTAAAAACAAAAATTGAGATTAATTAATAATTCCCTACCATACATATACTTTGACCTTGATTACAACCAAACCCCAGCCATTCCCACCCCGTTTTATTTGAAAAAGTCTTGTCTAACATTCTGTCAATTAAAAAGAAAAATCAAACATCCTATAATAAGCGTCTACGCAAAGAGGTATGAGTTGGAATCCTCGTTCAAAAGCAACTCTTTTTTTTTTTCATAATGTCCGAATACATTGCAATCGCCCGCTTCGAGAAGGTTAACCTAAGAGGACTACATTAGGGGTCGAATAATGGCAAAGTGCAACTTCCGGGCCTAGGGTGATGCCTTTGATGAAATAAAAATGGAAACTTTAGGAATTGGAAGTGCAATTAACAAAGACCAAATTTGTGGAATTGGATGCCTCTTAACTCCACCATCATTCTCTTTTGATTAAAATTATGTCCTTTTTGTTCCTAAATTTTAAAGTTTTGGTTTTAATTCCTGAAGACTTATGTTGCGACACTAAACAGCTGAAAATATAATGCCCGCGAGTTTTAGTTACTCATGAGATAACAAATTAAAAAATTTATGAATTAGATGATATATTTCTATATTGAGTCATCCTTGGTTTGAATCGAAAGTCATACTATGTACATCAAATTCTCTAATCTTGATTAGTTGTAATGCGCATAAGAGGATTGACATACCACTAGATCAATGATTAGAAGCAAAAAATTGAGGACATGGTTATTATATTAGATTGTGCTAAATATATTGTATTTATGCCAATTCAATTTTAAACTTTTCAATTGTGCCGATTGAGTGCTAACTTATTTGGCAATTTGCTAATTTAGTCCTTTTAGCTTATTTTGGTTAAAATTTGTTGATGTGGACACCAATTATCTTACGTGATATGATCGAGTTGACATAGACAATTTTTTAGATTTTATTCTATTACTTTATTTTCTTTCTTTTTCCTTCTTCCTCCAGGTGATCACTAGACCTCAGTGACCAACTGTAGGAGAGGGCTTGTGTTGTGAGGGCCAACCTCACTCAATCCTGACGAGGCTCCACCTAGCCAAATCCTAGTGAGGGCGAGCCTTGCTTGAAGTCGGCAAGGTCGACCTCCCCTGAGGTTGGTTGCCGCCGACCATCGTCGTGGCTTGACGACCAAAAGAGGAAGAAGGAAAAAGAAATAAAAGAAAAGAAAATTTGTTAAAAAAATCTAATTTCTTAAAAGATCGTAAAAATTATTCATGTCGACATTGGTTGTATTACGTAGGAAAACTAACATCCACGTCAGCAATTTTTAGCTAAATTGGTTGGAAGAACTAAATTGGCAAATTATCAAAAGTTTATGACTTAATTGGTTCAATTGAAATAGTTAGGATCGAATTGACATAAGTACAATAAATTTATGAGTTTTTTAGTAACTTATCTTGTACTTTGACTTGATTGCCAAACCCTAGCAATTCCAACCCCATTTTATTTGAAAAAGTCTTGTCTAATATTTTGTCAATTAAAAAAGAAAAATCAAACATCCTAGCATAAGTGTCCACGGTAAGAAAAACGAGGTGGAATCCTCATTCAAAAGCGACCCTTTCCATAATGTCCCAATACATTCCAATCGGCCGCTTTGACAAGGTTGACCTAAGCATTACTTTAATCACTAACATTCCAAACAGTCTAGTGTTGATTAAGCATTTGGATTAGGGGATCAAATAATGGCAAAATGAAAACTTCCGGGCCTAGCAAGACACCTTGATATATAGAAAAATAAAAATGCAAACTTTAGGAAATGAAAGTGCAATTAACAAAAACCAAAATTGTGGAATTGGATGCCTCCACTCCACCATCACTCTTTTGTTTAAATAATTCCTCTATTGTCCCTAGACTTTTGAAGAATTTGATTTTAATTCCAAAAGACTTATGACAATGAAAAACCGAAAATATAATATTCATGAATTCGAGAAACTCCTCAAACAAATTAAAACATCGATAAGCGAAAATTATAAATGCAATCTCAATCAATCAGGTGATAATTTTATATATCGAGCCATCCTTAGTTTAGAATCCAAAGCCACACAGCACGCATCGGATTCTCTTATGTCAAGTAACGGTTATAATGCTTGTAAAAGGATGGAGGGTCGAAAATACCATTGGATTGATAAATTATAAATAAAGAGTTGGAGAACATAGTTATTATATTATATATATAAATTAAATATATATATATATATATATATATAAATTAAAGAGGGGGAGGGATTTGGATGTTGTGCAAGGGTAAGTAATAAATGGGATCCCGATGGGAGGAATGGATCGAGCCGGTCGAGGAAGAATCCTAAGAAGAACAGCTAAGACAAAGGCCTGTCCCCACGGGGGGGCTGGGGTGGCAGATTGATTGGATGGGGGCCCACGCCACGCAATCAACGGGAGAGATCGAAAGACGATGACAATGATGGTTCGTTAAAAAAAAGACCAGTTGGGGCCCGCACTCCATCCCAGCCATCAAAACAAATAAAGGAATTTTCAAAACGAAATAAAGCTGTACAAATAATAAAAATGGAAAATAAAAAAAGTAGTAGAGAAAGAAAGGGGCGGAGGGGGAGTTGCTGGCGAATCGTTGGAGCGCACCGACCGAACGAGCCGTTCCCGTACGTGCGTGGGGTGCAGTAAAAGACAAAAGAGTCGGAAATTATTATTATTATCATCATCATGATGTTTTTTTGGGGTCAATTAATTATGTTATTATTATTATCAATTATTTTTATAGGGAGAGAAGGGAGGGAGGGAGGGTAGGGGTGGATGTGCTGGCACCCGCAGTCCGGATGTACGAGCGCGGGCTGGGCGCCAGCTCAGATCTTCAGCCGCACGCATGCCCATGCACGCACCCCCTCTCTGTCTCTCTCTGTCTCTGTTTCTCTGTCCGGAGCTCCTCCGGGGCTCCAGGATCCCGTGTCCCCGTTCTCACAACCGGCGCCCCGTGAGCTCTGCCTCCGCACCCGCATGATCCCTCCCCTTGCGTCTCTGCGCTTCACAAGTCACCTCCGCCAGCATTCTTTCTTAAATTAATATAACCAACAACTCTAAATTAATACACCTATCACAAATTTATCTCGAATTAATTTTTTAACTATCAATAACTCTAAACGAACATACTTATGATGAATTTATTGTCTATTAGTCTCCATTAAATTTTACATTAGTGACATTTGATAAGTATGTTTGTTAGGGATTGTGGTTTTTTGTTAACGAAAATTAATAGAAGATAAATTTATCTTTTATAGTGAAAAATTTGTTTGGGGTAAATTTATTGCAAGTATATGAGTTTGGGGGTTTTGTCACGACATTAACCTTTTTTTTTTTTGCACTCTGGACATTGATGCTGTAGGACTCATATAAGATCACGTAATCAATGGCTATGATTAAGCCGATGCTTTAGTGTTGAGATCCAAGCAAAAAAATTATTGATTTGCAAAAACTTCCATTTAGGGAAAAAAACAAATGAGTAAATTTTTTATTGTTTAAAGTAGATCAAAATAAACCATTGAAATTTGTTCCAGTAATCACTATTCTCATTTGAGAAGGAGGATGAAAGGGGTTCGAATCTCCACTTTTTTAGGGGGTGGAGTGGAGATGATTTAATTTCAGGAGTGTGTTTTGATCCCATGTATTGCAAAGAGGTAAGGTAAAAATCTAAATAATTAAAATAGAAGTAAAGTAAAAAAAAGACTGACAGAACAAAAAATAGACCAAACTCAACAAAATGATTGATGGAGGAATGGGAAAAATTTAATAGTTCAGAATTATCGGAATCGCTTTGTCCCTATTCGGTGCATAATTCGATTTATTCTTATTCATTTCGTCATCTTAGAAGCATGGTAGGAGTTGCTTCTTGTTTAGGCCCTATGGTCCCTCATTAGATTGGGTTGAAACAAAAAAACCTCTATTAATTATTCTGAAATAGTAGTGTGTAGTTCTTTTGTTTTTCCCCTTTCTCCATGCTAGAAAAAGCAGCGTCCTCTTTTAATACGTAGAAATGAAAGTTTTATATTAGTTTGATTGTTTTGCTAAAATAGAAATCTTAGAAGTTGCTTCCTTTTAATTTGTCCCTACATGGAACTACTATTCATTTTTTTTTTCAGGGAAAAGGAATGAGGGGGAGTGGCCCATATTTTGGAAAGGACTCACCTAACACGAAACTCAAACAGTCATGTAAAATCATGTTCCGGTTTGGTTTGAGGTTTCTGGTTATTGGGATGCGACAAGTATCCCTGTCGATGCAAAAGAAGGGATGACCAGACCACCATTTGATAAAATCGGAAAGGCACGAAAGCGACGTCTAAAGCATGGGACTTCAACTTCAGCCACGAGAAACTCATAATGCTCGCCAGCCAATGTCCCGCTAATCCCCATCAATACGCCAAGCACCATACTTCGTTTCACACGCGTTACATCGCATTGTCCTATTGCTGAGACGATCACTCAAAGGGTCCTTGAACTTCTTTGATTAACGCAGCATCGTCTTCTTAAACTATATATTTATTCATTCGTGACGGCCCTTTTATTGAATATTTTATTGAGAGCGCTGACGTAATCCTCGATGCTAGCCCTTGTCATGGCAAGACTTAGCTCGTTTTATTCATCTGAGCTGAAAGTGATATTGACAACTAAAGATGCTAATGACGAGGGGGAAAATGCAATGTTTATAGCAACTTATCGGAATGATTTTTTGTTTTCAATTCACTCTTTCATTCTTCTTTTGCCATGGTTTTTTCCTGTCAAGCTTAAATTGTTTTAATGACTGTGTAGGTACCAACACGGCACTTAATGGCCACACCACCGTTCCCTTTAATATTTTAATATAAGATTCAACTTGAACAGACAAATATATAGCTCAAGGACCTAATTGAATAAGGAAAATAAAAATCAGGACCGACATTGCATAAATTGAAAAAGCGTAGGAAGCTCCGTCGCCATTATCCCTTTGTTATAGGATGAGGTGGACGAGAAAACCCACTAATGATATGGCCTTGCTGTTTTTCATTAATTCGACTTCTGACGAAATTCCTCTTATAACATGCTGACTAGTCAAATGCATCTAGATCAACGAACCAATTTCCATGAAATTTACGTTCAGAACTATTTCGGTTCATATTAGAATGAAATCCAGCCACATGAGAAATTAATTAGATTTCTTTTTATATCAAGAAATAGGACAGCGCATTGGAACAATGCAGTCTTGGAGATAAATCATATTCACTTTCTCCCTTTTCCAGTCCAAATACATCATCAAAGGAAAAAGAACGAAATAATAAACACCCGACCGAAGCAATCGAAAAAGGATAAATTCTAGAAGAGGGCGAAAAATAAAAATTCTTAGAAAAAAAAATTACTAGGCCTTCTCACATTCTCAAAAAGGATTTAGGTAAAGATGTTTAATTTCAAGTATGGATTTCAACTCTTGTTCTTTATAGGAAGGTAGAATAAAAATTTGAAAGTGAATTAAGAGTTGGAATATTACATATAAGAAAAAAATTTGTTTTCCTCCTATATATTTGGTTTAGTCAAAGGGAGAGGAGATTTCAGTTAAAATTTGGACAGTGAGTAAGCTGTTCCCAATCCCCAAGTCCAAAAGCAGCTGATCTGTTTTTATATTTATCCACTCCCATAAATTTGAGAGAGAATTTGCTGGATATGAGGGAAGGGAAAAAAAAGGAAAAAAGAAAGAAGCCAAAAAGAGAAAGAGAGAGAGAGAGAGAGGGGTCCAGGGAAGAGGCAGTGGGGTTGACCCTGCTGTATCACTACTCACATCTGAAATGCCCCAGCTAGATTCCAGGCTGTTCATCCCCCCACCCTCCCCTACCTCCTCAGCAGAAATCCCTCTCCCCCTTCTTTCCAATTTCATCATCAATCCCCCTTTCCCTTCTTATTCTCTCTCTCTCTCTCTCTCTCTGCTCCCACCCACCTCAAAGCTGCAACCCCCACGGAAGCTGCTTCACATAACCCATCGAACTGGTGGGTTGTGTTCTCTGCTTTGCTTCCACTCCAAGGAAAGAGCTTTAGCGATCCCAAAGAATGGATCCTTGCCCCTTCCTCCGCGTCCTCGTCGGCAACCTCTCCCTCAAGCTCCCTCAGCCCTCCTCCTCCTCCTCCTCCTCCGCCCCCTCTTGCTCCGCCGTCCACCCTTCTTCTTCTTCTTCTTCTTCTTCCTCGTTGTCTTTCTTCTGCAAGATCAAGCTCTCCAATTTCCCCGCTCAGCACGCCTCCCTCCCCCTGATCTCGTCCCCAGATGATCACTCCCCCGACCCCAGCCCTTCTCAGACCCTCGCCGCCTGCTTCAGCCTCCCCAAGCCCCTCCTCGAGAAGCTCGCCCTTCAAAACCCCACCTTGCGGATCGAGGTCTACCGGGGCCGCTTCGGGGGCGCCTGCGGCTTGGTGGGCGGCCCGAAGCTGATCGGGAAGGTGTCCGTGCCGCTGGATTTGAGGCGGGCCGAGCCGCGGGCGGTGTCGGTCCACAACGGGTGGGTCGACATCGGCAAGAAGAGCGGCGAGAAGCTGCATGTGAGCGTGAGGGCGGAGCCCGATCCCAGGTTCGTGTTCGAGTTCGAGAAGGAGCCCGAGTGCAGCCCCCAGGTGTTCCAGGTCCAGGGGAGCGTGAAGCAGCCGGTCTTCACTTGCAACTTCAGTTTCCGGAACAACGTCGGCGACCGAAACTCGCGATCCAGGTTAGGAATTGATCCTGCTTCGATTTGAACTGGTGCCTTTTTCACTTTTATCTTGCTGGGTTGAATGCAAAAAAGTCGATTTCGTGAAAAAGATTGAAGCTTTTCTAGTCTCTGTCACGGCATGCTTTGGTTCTATAAATGGAAATGTCAAGTAGGTAGGACCCTAGTAGTTCTTTCCGGGAATGAGAAAAAGGGTCGGTAGTGAAAACGAAAAGTGAATCGTTTGATCACAAAAGGTTTGATTTTTGCGATGATTGGTGCTTCCTCAACTTGGATTTTGATTCTAACTGTGTTGTTGTCCTGCTGCTGTGGAACAGATCGTCCCTATCCGAAACAAGCACATCGCGGAGCTGGATACCTTCTCTGGTCGGCAACGACAAGGACTCGCATTCTAAAGAGAGAAAGGGATGGTCCGTCACCATCCACGACCTCTCCGGCTCTCCGGTGGCGGCTGCCTCCATGGTGACGCCCTTCGTCCCGTCCCCCGGGTCCGACCGTGTCAGCCGGTCCAACCCGGGCGCGTGGCTCATTCTCCGCCCGAGCCACGGCACATGGAGACCGTGGGGCCGCCTGGAGGCCTGGCTGGAGCATGGCAGCTCCGACATGCTCTCATACCGATTCGAGCTCCTTCCCGACACCTCACCCACTACGGCCACCGTGGCCAACTCCTCGGTTAGCATTAAAAACGGTGGCAAATTCACCATAGACTTGACCAACAGCGTGTCGCCGATGAGCAGCCCGAGCAGCAGCATGGATTTAGGGTCCGGGTCATGGTCCGGGTCAGGATCCGGGTCAGACTTTGTAGCATTGGGGCTGTGGCCACATTCGGTGTCGGGTGGGTTTGTGATGTCCTCGACCATGCAAGGGGTGGACAAGGCGAGCAAGCCGCAGGTGGAGGTTGGGGTTCAGCACGTGACGTGTACGGAGGACGCTGCGGCTTTCGTGGCATTGGCAGCGGCCATGGACCTAAGCATGGATGCCTGCAAATTGTTCTCCCAGAAGCTAAGGACAGAGTTGAGGCAGCAGAGCCAGGAGTGCAATTAATCCGTCGAAATTACTCAGTCGAAATCTCGACCTGGGATGGATGGAGCGCCCCAGTCACGGGCCACGGCGTTTCTACAATTAAAGTCTCACGTGGACCTCTCATGATGCGATGATTTTCATGAGAGTGGATGATCCGTGACGCGGGGATTGGATTTTCCTTTGTTAATTTTGTTGCATGATGATTCTTTTTGATGAGCTTTGCTTTTTTTGTACCGTTGGAGGATTAGGAAGTGTACAGAGGAGGGTGAGTAGGGGCGATGATTAACTTTTGTTCTTTCTTTTTGATGTACATCTTGTGAGCTGTGATCACTTTTGCTTGAATTTGAATTTGCTATTGATGTTGTTCATTGATTGGATTGACAATACTGTTGTTGGGTTTGAGTATTATTCAGGTTGTCCTTGTCCTTGTCCCACCTGGCAGCTGTTGTTGTTCATAGGGATGGATGTCTTAGTCCTAGAATCCAATGCTTTAGCTCTGCTGGAATTATTCTCGACTGTTGAATCACATGATGATTGATGGCACTGGCAGATAGGACAAGGCAAGAACCGAGAATCCTAAGCCCTCTCCTGAAATCTAGCTCTCTTTTTTTTCTTTTTCTTTTTTTAACTCCAATAAACTATAAATGTTTAAAAAAAACTGTAAAAGTTAACGGCCCCCTAAAAAAACAAAAAAAAAATTCATTCCTCCTTTACTTATTTCATGTCACGAGCGGGCGTTACTTACTTTTCACTCATTTGCGCCGTTATATAGCATTAAAAACAAAATGAATAACTTATGATTAGATGAGGGATGGAATCCTTGATGTTGTTTACTTTGTTTTCACCACTTAGCAATTTCTTTTTTTTTTTTTTCTTTCTAGAAAACAAACGGTAAATGACATTTTCATGATTTTTTTCGGTAGCTATGAATAATTTGAATATTATGTTGACGAGGGGTGATGGAAACTAAACGAAAGACACTATATAAGTCCATGAAAAGTAGGCCATAAAAGAGGAAAAAAAGAGTACAGATAGCCAAAGGAAAGAGGTGGTCATGTCGCAAATTGAGAATACCTTATGGTCCATAGAGTTTTGTTTCGTGCTTTGAAATGATCCTCTATTTAGTTTACTGTATCATGGCATTGCCAAAGTTCCAATTATGTTCAAATATCACCCAAGTCAGTTTTCTTGTCTTTCCATTTGAAGGAGTCTTAAGAATCCCGCATATCCAATGCCACAAATATAAAGAAGCTGTAGAACAATTAAGTTACAATAAAGTGATGATGAATTATCAACAAGACTAGAGCCGATGTTGATGTCTTTGTACCGGCAGGTTAGTTTGATGTACGATGAAAAGATGTCTCTAAATGCAACCTTTTTAATGCCTAGATCACGGGAAGTTACTTTTCACATAAAGTAGCGATTGTTATAATATGTTTTTCCTTTATTTTTGGTGGGGCAAAATTTCCTTTCATAAAAATTTGTAGGTTATAAGTTACGATCGTCACCTACAATGGGTTGCAGATCGTCCGTTATCAACAACCTTCCCATCATCTGTCCTCTTCAATCGTTTGCTCACCAGCTTCCATTGTTGCATCACATCGGTCATGCCTACCTCCACGGCCATGGCTACACAAGCTCATCCCTTGACTGGCAAATTCCCTTAGGATGTTGTCACTCCAGTTTGTTCAGTCTACCCAAATCTTGGTGAGATCTCATCAAGATCTGGCAATTGCCATGAGATTATTGCTAATCATTTCAAAAATTTAAGTTTTTAGATGAATATGTAATTTAACATTTATATATTTTAATAGAGATTATACGAGATCCTTTGACGATGGCTAAATTTGGAGGGGCCTTCCAAATCTTGTTGCCATCGATGAGCTAGCTCATCGATGGCAACAAGGTGGAGCTTGGTGTGCCATGTCAAGCTCTGTTGCGACCAACAAAAAACACCGTCGCATCAGAGCGATGACTTGGGTGATGTGAGGGAGACAAGAGAGAGATAGAGGGAGAGAGCACAACTCTAGTCTACGTTCGTAACTCGTAAACTATGAATTAAAGGCATTGTTGAGCAAAGTTTATTTCAATTAGGATAGAGGAGAAAATAGCCCTTGTCTTTTTATTTTCTTTTTCTTTTTCCTTTCCAAAAACAAAGGAATGAGAAATTCAGTTTTTCGGATATTATCTCGTTGTCCTAATATTGGGCCAAAGAGATACACTGGGCCGGGCCCAAAACGGCATTCCCTTTTCTCTGGTCGACTTCACCGTTTCTCTTCTACCTCCTCTTCTCTCAAACGCAGGAAGCACCGACTGCTCAGCACAAACACAGGTAGCATCTCTGGCTTTTGCTGCTTCCTTTTTCTAGTCAGTATTTTGAATTCTAATTGTTGTCCTCTCTCTAGTTCTCTAGCGCTAAGGATTCGGATAACTTTGATCTAGTTTGGGTATTTAACCAAGTTTAGTGCTTTTTCGGAGTTCCGGTCTGGTAATTTGATCAAGAGTCTTAGGATGGTGTCCATCTTGATTGCCAGTTTGCTGCTTTTTTCAGTAAAAGGGAAAGGGGTTTGGGTCTTTCACGCGGAAAAAATTGAGTCTTGAGGGGTTGAAGGAGGGTTGAGGGCTATATGCTTGGGGGTACAAAAGGAGTGGATGACGTGACAGAGGAATTTTGAAGGCTTTGTGTCACTAATGGCATCATGGTATCCATTGTTGAGCAACAGTGAGCTCTCTTTGCTTGCACCTCTTCTTCCATAGCGAGGAGGGTATGGAGCTGGAAAGATGCTGCTCCTTCCAAGGTCACAGTGGTCTGTCTAAGAACCCCAATTCAATGTAGTAAGCCGAGTGCAGGTTATGGAAGAGTTGCTGGATGGATTAAATTTGAAGTCGGGATTGTTCTTGATAGGGATGAGTCTTATCTGGGTGGATTGTGAGTCTGTCCTCAATTAAACATGATTTGACATCCATATACAACTAGGAACAAAACATGTTTAATTCTTGCTGCAAATTGTTTGTAATAATCTTATAAGTTATAAGAAATCAATCGCTACATTCTCCATCTGATTTTGATTTAGTTCTGTTCTTCATTCAGTGACACCTTCAATCTTTCAACTCTGCTTTTGCTATAGTACTTTGGCTTAGCAATAGAGATGGAGACCACGAGCCAAGAACTTCTGAAACTAGAGAAAAAAGGTTCCTCTACCTCATCTATAGGTATTAATTTTACCGCTAATTTCTTATGTTTGGGTTGTAAGGATGGCTCTGTTTGCCTGGGTCAATATATTTGTGTCCGTTGTTGCCATTATGTGATTTTATTTTACGTGCTTTAACATGCAGAGTCCACACTGTCTATCTGTAAAAATAAGGATTCACACTCTCAAAGAAGGCGACAGCACCTCAGCGGAAAGCCATTAACAAGTTCAGTTCCTACGAGCCAAGGTTGCGAATTCATCATCTAAATCTTTTCGATCAGAATAACATCTCTTGACAACCATAAGCTGTTTTATGTTCATCTCATAATTCACGAAAATTGCTTTTTAGATGAACTTAATTCCTGAAAACCATGAAAAAATGGGGTAGGAGGCTTTTGTATGGGGGGTAAATTTCCAAGATATTGGGGTTAATTGGATATGGTTGTGTGTTGTGTACTACCACTTACCATGGTCTCAATAACTTATTCTTTTGTTTTCGAAAAGAGTGAATTCCCTCAGTCTGTTTGCCTTTGCTGCAGTTCTTGGAAAAGTGAAGGATTTTCTGGGAGTTATGTCTGAAGCTAATAACAAATTGCAGGTCAATGCAAAGGTTTGGAAAATGATCTTGCTCCTCCTGTGACATTGTCTTTCTCTCATTGATACAACTTGTTATGACCTATCATGCACAATTCTTGGTTTATGTAGGACAATCCTGAACACTGTGACATTGAAGTTCTTGATGGGAACGAATCGGAAATTATAGAAATGGTAACTTTTTGCTGCCCTTTAGTCTACCCTGGTATATTTTTGGGAGATGGAACCATCAGTTGATGCTTTTGCACTTATAAAACAGGACTTGATGCTGGGGATCGCCGATCTTCACACACCTGAAGCAGTAGCAGCTGCAGAATCTGCAGTTGCGAGTTGTTATCCTCTGAATCCATTAGCTTCCAGCACTGGCCAAACAGATTCAGAAGATACTACCGACGATGACGATGGCAAAAATGACAATGAGAATAGCAATGATGATCAAGTAGGAGTTCCCACAAAGCATGCGAGGTCCAAGTCTGGTGAAGAGGATTCATATGGAGGGATCGAAACAAACGGTCGAAAAAGAAACCGAAAAAGCATACCAAGATTATCGAGTTGTGATGACTTGTGTTTCGTTGTGTGACTTTTTATATGATCACGAGAGAAATGCAAAGGCAAGAAGTCCTCGGCAGGAAGCAGTCGTCTAGTGACAGCAGGCTTACAATATGCGGTTTTGTAGAATCTTGTGAATGATACGAGTTTATTCAGAACTTATACAGACCGCTCAATACGGCCGCTCGCCTTCGTAATTGCCAGGAGGATCGTAGCTGCATATCACGAACCACCACCCGTTATCGCACTTCACTCGAGCGCACCCTAGATGAACCGAGTTGCGCCACACGACTTGAGTGTAGTGCAGGCACTCGCCTCCAACGCACGAGTTCGAGCCGTAGTCGTAGTGGTCCTTCTCTCCCACCCACATCTTCACTGAGTCCCTGGCGCTCAGGACGCCATAGCCCTCGGCCAGGTTCTCGCCGTAGGGCCCTCTGGAGTGCTCGAGGTTGCAGTCCCCTCTGCGCTCGTCTGCGTACTTCTGAGCGTAAGCTGCAACCGTACGGTTCCAAGAGATCGGGCCGACCCCTACTTCGGCACGGGCGGCATTGTGCTCATTGACAAAGTCCTGGCGGGAGTTCTGCGCTGCTGAGACGCCGGCGAGGGCGCAGATTAGGCCGATGATGTGTATGAACATGGCCAGAGAAGGCATGAGTAATTTCGTATTGGTGCAATGCAATGTATGGATGAAAAACTTGTATGGTGGTGAGGAGCATTTATAGGAGAAAATTAAAAGAGGATTAAGTATTTATTGAAAGTGACAGCGTTACAAATTTCTAATTTATTCATGGAGTTTGGCATTGAAACAGCGAGGTTAAGGTTCACGTGCACGCCTTGGACGAGCGCTATCCACCCCTTGACCTACTCTTTCCATAAAACAAGAACATATGATCAAAATTATATTTGACTTGCACTATTTCCACCTCTTTATTGGCTCCCGACACCACCCTTTTACATTGAATTTACTATGCTAATTCTTACATATTCCACTCTAGATTTAAGATTATTTCTTACATTATTTTTTTCTTTTTTATTTGTTTCAATTTTACTAGAGACAGACTACTCATACCCTTCTCGAATAATATTTATTAATATTAAACGCGGGGCCTGCTCTTAATTTAAAACCAGTGCTTGCCTTTATTTCTTCTTTTTTGGTTTTTTCCTTTTTTTTTTCTTAATTTGGAACAAAATTGGTTTACTCTTTTTAAAAATTAGTATATTTGATAGATAGTTACCTAATTATTTTGTTTCTGGCAAAAAAAAAATATTTTGTTAATGATTTTTATATATTTTTTAAATGATGAAACAATTATTCAAAAAGTAATATGAGCACAAGAAAGAGGATAACATTTTGAGTAAATTGTGTATAATGCATACATCAGCCACATATTCAATCTTTGAAAAAATTTGCATCAAAATTCAAAGTCTAAAAATTCATGATCATGAGAATAATTTACATAAATAAAGTAAATAATTTGTATATAAAATTAACATTTCTTTACTTCAATACATGATCGGTGCATGGTCAGGTTGTTATAGTGGAGAATAAGTTATGAAGAAGACAAACATGAAGGAAATATTGAAATATAACAGGTATGGATGAATTTAATAAGGTGGAAGAAAAAAAAAACATTCTTCGAAAGTGATGTAGGTAAGTTTTTCTTTTAGTAAATTTGAAAAAATAAAGAAGAGAAAAAGGTAAGATATAATATCAAATTAAGAATGAGAATTATAAGAGATAATGTAATTAATTCATTGCGATATAAGAATATCAGAATATGGGGTAAAAAAAGGTAAAAAATAATCTTGAATCAAAGGTGGAACCTACAAAGATTAATATAGTCAATTCAATATAATAGGAAAGTGTCGGGAATCAATGAGGGGTGAAAGTAGGATGGGCCTTAAATCTCACATTAAAAGAAAAAAACATGTACCTCTATATCACATCATAGGCGGTCCAGCGTTGCAGTTGTCAATTTGTGCTGGATGCTTCCGCTGATATCACATCACATGAATTTACTTATGCTTGGTATTTTCGTCATGTAAAATAAAAAAAAAGAAAGATTTAAAGCTCAAACTTTGGCCTCTCTACCTAAAATGTCCATCAAGAAATATACACAAACGGGCAAAGTGTCAAAATCTTGGGGCAATAGTGAAGTCATGTGACACCACCCATCATTATCATGGGAAGGAAAGTTGCCATGCCATGCGTGAATTATTCCCAGCTTACAAAAATACAACTTTGAGCATAAACTACAAAGAAGAAAAAAAAGAAAGAGAGAGAGAGAATTTAAAATTAGGAAGCGAAAGCTTTATTCATCAACCGCGTGCATAAAACGTCCAAAAATTCCGCCGTCGCCACGATCACGATTCGTCACGGGCTTGGATTTTGCACTAGACGTTACGTGAATTGCTCCCTTATAATTCCACAATCATCTCTCGTTATTAAACAATGACAATTAGGATCTATTTACGCCGCTAATCAATACGAGAAAAAAGGGGGATTTAGGTCACCTCATCAAGCGGTCATACATACTCAATGCCATGCTTATGCATTTGATCATTAAAAGAGCTGGCAATATTTTTTTTTACATAGTTTGTGTTTTACATGAAACGAAATTACAATGACCAAAATTTTGCATGCTACATTCTCCATATAGAATGGCCCTTGGATTTTTTTAAATTTTTTTTATAATAAATAAGATTATACCACATGCTTTTTGGCTGGGAAGAATTATCAAAAAAATCCTAAAACTATTGATACTATTTTTTTTTTACCAATTTAATTCTAAACCTTTTACATTTGTGACTGGTAAGTCCATCCGGCTAATTTTGGCCAGCTAGCATTGACATGGCACTGCATGCCGACGTTGATGCAGATTTTTTTATATAATATTTCAATATTTTAATTTTTGATATATTTTTCCTTTTCTTTAATTTTTTCCCTCATTTAGAGCCAGGCCCTCACTAGCCAAGGCATGGGCATGTGGCCCCTCGCCTAGTGCCGGCAAGGGTTGTCGACCTTAAGTGGAGGGAAAAAAATAGCTAAAGAAAATAAAAGAAAAAACAAAAATAGAAAAAATTATAAAAAATTCAAAAAAATATTATTATTAAAAAAAAGTCCATAGGAGTGCTGGCTAGCCAAAATTGGCCAAATTGATTGAACCTACACAAATGCAAAAGGTTTGGACTACAAAAAAATATAAAATTGAATTGACCCAATTACAATAATTTTATGATTTTCTGGGTAATTCTTCCTCTATAATTCTCATGGGCTTAGTGGGACTAAAGAATTAGAGTCACTCAGTTGTTGGCTCCGTTGCAAACTTTGAAAAAGGGGCCCATGTTTTTCGACAAGCCCATCTTGTGTCCACACCGGCGATTGTCGATGCTGGTACCTGGTCGATATGGCCATGGATGAATCCACATTTTGTGACGCTGGTTTCATATATTCCAACCAGAAAAAATGTGTGCGCTTGTTATGTATGTTCAAGAAATTGACAATTGACAGACTTAGTCGATGCATACGAATTGTTTTAGTCGTATTTGGCCTCACTGGCAGCTTTCACTGGTGCAACCTGAACCCTCACCGGTGACGTCGCGTCGTGCAAGGTGGGGGCATTTCGGAAATTATGAAAGTTCAGCAAGGGCAAAGTTGGAAGGAAAAAAAATAATATTCCATCCTGAAGGCGGCTCAAAGCATAAAACACCTCCAGTCCAGGGTTGTTCTTGCTCTTCACAAAACGAGCAACCGCTCCTCCCGTCGTCTCGTTTCGCATCCGCTCCTCTCTACACGAACGTGACGAACGCACGTTCTGCAGCGGATACCGACGATCGTCCGCGAATCACAATGTAAGTTTGGACTGCCGTGGTGCATCATCTCATCTTCCTTCCCCATTTACAACCGCCCTAGGAAAACCGTAGCGTGAATCCAGTTTTTCTTGACTTCTTCCTCGCATCTGTCCGTGATGGACATTGGCCGACGAGGAACGACGTCGACCGACACCCTGCGTCAGGTTTTTTCCACGGTCTTCGCATGCGGGCACACTGAATATTCGCCATGTTCGCGTGTCCCGAACCCAGATGAGTAAACTTGAGAGTCCGGGCCTGGTCCGCCACCCCACATTGGATGGAGAGGTCCACGTGCATAGACTGGTTCTGAAAAATGGAGATCGCTTGAATCATTCATAACGGTGATGCATTTTGTTCTTCATGTAATCTTGGCCTTTCCAAGAGATTGTTCGCGTGAGACGAGTACCGACCCACATATTTTGTTTTTTATCCTTTTTGGCCACTTTCCTGGAAGCAGAGGAGTTTGTAGGAAACTTGAACTCCGATTTTATATTTTTTTCTTGACTGTGGTGGGTGGCTTCTTTACCTGGTCAAGAATTCAAGCCCAAATGACAATGCCAAACACAGTAGAAAGCGTAGTTTAAGACTTTGTCGCGCAAGACGACATTTTGTGCAGGGAATCGTGCTGACTGTCGCATCAGTTTTTTTGTCATTTTTTCATGAGTAACTGCTACAATCAGATATTTTTGCATCGTTTAAAGCTATTGGCGGATACCCACATGTATGATTGCCATTTTTTATTTTTTTTTTAGTAGCATGAATTCTAAAGGACAAGAAGCCACACATCTTATGTCAGATATTGCGAGTGGACGTGATTCTTTGTTGTTTCCCAGGCTATACGAGGCTACTTTCTTTGTTCGCTTTCTCATAACGGACACGTTCACTCTTTTGCTCTGTTTTGCAGTCTGAAACCGTCTCTTCTTCTTGCACCAAATGGCTCCATCACTGAATTCAACTCTTGAAGCCAGTGGCAACAGGTAATCTGTTTAAGATGCCTGTCACCTTGCCTCTGATCGACTAGCGTTTGCAGTGATCTTTAGTCACTGCAATTCTTAAAGTTCCTTCTGTTTCAGCAAATACTCTTTCTAGTTCTGGCTCTTCCACAGCTTTTTTGCTTGAATAGGCTTTTCTACATGATCACATATGTGCATTCTTTTGCCTAATTTCTCTTGTTGGACTTACAGCAGTAATGATGGGAAGTCTCCTGATGTCAACTGGGAAGAAATGGGATTTTCTTTGACTCCAACTGACTATATGTATGTGATGAAATGCTCCATTGGCGATGGCTTTTCTCAGGGAAGTCTAATTCCTTTTGGTAATATTGAGCTTAGCCCTTGTTCCGGTATTCTCAATTACGGACAGGTGAGCAGCAACAATAAGTTGTCTTATTTTAATTGTCAAAAGGGCCATCCTATTAATGAATTCTCTCAGAGAACTTATTAAGCATACTTAGTAAGAAATTGTACCACTTTCCAAAATAATAACAGTCTGTCGTGCGTAGGGACTGTTTGAAGGCTTGAAGGCATACAGGAAGGAAGATGGCCGGATTCTGCTTTTCCGACCTGAACAGAATGCTTTGCGGATGAAGGCAGGTGCAGAGAGACTGTGCATGCCTTCACCTTCTATTGAGCAGTTTGTTGATGCAGTGAAGCAAGCCGTCCTGGCCAATGAACGCTGGGTAATTTAGTTCTTTTGAAGCACTAGCATGCCTCGGTCCTATATTGAGTTTTCTTTCAATGCGTGCAATGCCTTCAGCTTGCGAGTTTTTTTCAATTGGTGGGACGTTTATTTGAATTTTCTGGTTGAACATTCGAACAGGTGCCTCCTTTCGGGAAGGGATCTATGTACGTAAGGCCTTTGCTTATGGGAAGTGGCACTAGCCTGGGATTAGGGCCAGCGCCGGAATACACGTTCTTAGTCTATGTTTCGCCTGTTGGAAGCTATCATAAGGTATAATATAGCTCTCACAAAACCGCCGTTTGGTCTCACTCAGATTAAAAAAGAGAAAACAATGAGAAAATGACATTCACTTGAACCACCTTCTTAAGACACTTTGATTTTCAATTGTTTAACTTTAGAAATTGCATACCTCGGTTCTTTTGCATGATCGCGATCCTAGACATTGAAGCTAATATGCGTAGCATGCGTTTCCTCATGAAATGATTCTCTAATATGGTAACTGACTCGCAGGTCGGTTTTGCTTTATGCACGATGAAGTGACTCTTAGTACTGACACAAGTTGACTTTTTCATCCCACTAGGGCCAGAGGTCCCTGAACCTGGTGGTTGAAGAGAAGCATCATCGAGCTTCTCCTGGTGGAACAGGAGGCATTAAGACTGTGGCCAACTACTCACCAGTAAGTACCAAAATTGTCAAATTGTTATGGAGCGCTTCCATGGGTTCATGCATGTTGAAGTCTATTAGTTGGTATACCGATCTTATATTTCTTATTACTAAACACGGTTCCAATTACCTATTCACTTGCTTGCTCGTGTAGGTTTTGGACGCACTGACTAGAGCGAAGGCGCAAGGTTTTTCTGAGGTTCTATTCCTGGATGCCACAACTGGAAAGTACATTGATGAGGGTTCTGCATGTAACATTTTTTCAGTGAAGGTTAGTTTCAAGTCGTCCATTCTAGGTCTATTTGTATGGTTCTTCTGTCCTACAAGATTCATAAGGTTTGGAAGGAATTGAATGTGGAGTTGAACAGAATCTTATCTGCTTGGCGGCTAATATGTTTAACTTGAAAAACTGGAGAGGTGCTGTTCCTAGATCTGTGTGATTTTAAGGAAGACAATGCTACTGTGGCACTGACAAGGAACTGCGCCTTTTGCCATTGTTTTTGTACATGGAAGAATTCTGGAGAAAAACAAACTCCTCCAAATTTATAAACGGGAATCAATGCTTTTGACTCTGAGATATTCATTACAATTGAATTAGTATGCTTACAGTAGCTTGTTATTGCAGGGAAATAGTATATCAACTCCCCCAACACATGGAACGATCCTTCCTGGTATCACAAGGAAAAGCGTAATTGAAATTGCTCGTAAGCTTGGTTACCAGGTGACTATGCTTTCACTGTGTTATCCATTGATTGGATATTGCAGTCAAAACGTTTTGCATTTTACACTAACCGGGAAAGTCAGTCTTTTTTTTCCTCTTTGGATGATTGCTGTTGCTATGATGAAGCTCTTAAGTTGCTGTCCAGGGGGCAAGATTGGGGTTACATTTGGACTATAAGCAATATTATTGCAAATCGTTGGGGCATAGTTGGGCTAATATGCGGACATTATGTTTCCTTTCTTCCAAAAACATGACAGGTTGAGGAACGTCCTGTCGCTCTTGATGAATTGCTGGATGCCGATGAAGTTTTCTGTACAGGAACCGCTGTAGTTGTCACATCCATCGGCAGTGTAACTCATCAGGGTAGAAGGTACTCAGCTGGCAACTCTTCATCTGTCGACATATCCTTTATTCCCAATTTCCTACTTCTCTCTTAGCATAAGAAAGAGTCTCCTGCCATGCGATTCTGGGATGGATTGCATATATTCTGCATGCGCATCTGTGCTGTTCATCGGCAAGGCTCCTTGACACTATTACTTTATCTCATGATGCAGGGTGGAATACAAAACTCAAGCGGATACAGTTTGCCAGAAGCTGCGTGAAACCTTGACTGGGATCCAAATGGGTAGGCTTGAAGATACCATGGGTTGGATGGTGGAGGTCAATTGAGCTGGTTGTTTTGTCATGTCGTAGAGAGAACTTCCAAATTTGTTTTAAACCTGTGTAATGCTGTTGATGGACTTGTGGATGCTTTATCGGCATTGGCATCATCATGTCTTCTTTAATTTCATGGGATCTTGGGTTGTCGCATGACGCTGGTCAAACATCTTAGAGAAATGGTGCGCGAGAACTAGAAACATATCGAAATTCTTTCTTAGGATCGCCTAGATAAGCAGAATCAAAGTAGTTAGTTGAAAAATGAAATGGTTCAATTCTTACATGATATTAGTTACACCTATTACAATGACAAATAGTGTGTTGATACCGTAAGGCTCCTTTATTGATTGCTCAGTAATTCCTCGTGGCACACGTTTTAATAAAACCCTTTTATAAGTAGAGGAACCCAAATGAATATTTTTTCTGTTATGGAACGAGCCATACTTTTCATTTATGTGTGTGTATATATATTAAATTAAAATTATAAGCAAAGCATATGCATTCCAAAGTAATTTGCTAGAAAAGTAATTAAATTTTATTCCTAAGAGAAACATGTGACTATATTTCTGTACATAATTGAATGTTGTGGCCTTGGTATTAGAAAAAGTTGAATTTTTGTTAAATACAAGTCATTTTCTTTTATGTTTTATGTAACTTTATTCCTCTCATATTAAATTTTATTTTCAAGAGAAACATGTGATTATGTTTCGACATAATTAAATGTCGTGACTTTGGCATCACAAAAAGTTAATTTTTTTTGTTAAATATGAACCATTTTCTTTTATATTTCATGCAACTTTATTCCTTTCGTTACAAATCCATTACCTGTGCAGAGTCATAACCTTTTCAAAAAGCATAGCATATTTTAGATTTTATTCTCTCTTTTTTCTGCTTTTGACATTCCACTTAAATTATAGATAACTCATACGGCTTTAGTTCATTCTGCGACCAGGGGTCTGCTTGCTTTTCATGGAACGAGCGTGTTAGTTTGCGATAGAAAGAAAAAGGGTGAGATAAATGTAAGTTTAAGAGAGGCCAATATGGATCTATGGATTTCGTATTACTAAGGGCTTCAAGTACAAGGGATGCTTCTATGTTGATTTTATGAGAAAATTATCAAAAAAATTATAAACCTATTATAATTGTACTAATTCAATTATAATTTTTATTTTTACTAATTGAGTCTTAAATCTTTTGGATTTATGTTAATTCAATCTATTTGGTCAAATTTGATTGGCCGATCTAACGTGGACTTTGATTGTTTTACTTGGCGTGATCGACGATGATGTGGATAATTTTTAATAATATTTTAATATTTTTCAGTTTTATTCATTTTTTATTTGTCCTTTTTTTTTTTATTTCTCTTTCTTTTTTCCCCCTTCCCTCTTTCTTTCTTTGGCCAATTGCTGGCCCAATGATCAACTCGAGGTGAGGGTTGGTGAGCCTCACCATGGCTGGGCAAGACTTGACCCTCGCCAGCCCAGCACAAGGCCCATGGCATCTTCAAGCCTTCCTATTATCACAAGAAAAAACATAATTGAACTTATTCACGCTTAGTTACCAGGTGATTGCGTTCATGCTATGCTTTTTATTGATTAGATTTTGCAATCAAAGTGTCTTGCATTTTACGCTAACCGGGAAAGCTATCCCCCTTTTTACCTTCAGATGATTCCTGTTGGTATGATGAAGCTCTCAAAGTTACTGTCTAGTGGGGAAGGCTGGGGTTATGTTTGGACTATAAGCTATATCATTGCAAATCGATCATTTGAATAGACACAAACAACTCAAGAGAGAAGTCCCGAAACGGCATCATCATCCATGTCGTGATGTCTTACTCACCCTATCTCAATAAGATTTTGAGCCCTCCATGATAATTAGTCGAACTGAATCTATCAAATTTACAATGCTACATGATAAGACAGTCGGGCTAACATGTGGAATTATGTTTTCCTAACTTCCGAAAGCTTGATGAACGTCTTGTCGCGATCAATGAATTGTGGCATGCCGATGAAGTTTTCTATACGGAGATTGTCGTGGTTGTCGCATCGACCGGCAGTGTAACTCAATGGCGTAGAAGGCACTTGGTTGGCAACTTGATCCGTCGGCACTTTTTCCCCCCATTTCCCCACTTCTCTCTAGCATAAGAAAGAGCCTACTGCCGTGCCATTTACGGAAGGATTGCGCCTCAATTAATCGAAATTAGCACTTTTGGATTTGCACTGTTCATCTGCATGGCTCCCTAACAGTCTACTACTTAATCTCATTATGTAGGGTTGAGTACAAAACATGAGCAAATACAGTTTGTCAGAAGCTGCGTGAAGCCTTTACTATAACCTTTTGATTTGGGGATGTTCCTAGCATTGCCAATATGTCTTCTTAGGAGATTTTCATTTGTTGCATGACGGTGGTCGAAACATCTTAGAGAGTTAACGATAGAGATGTACAAAAACCCTTCTTTTACACTGAGGATCATCAAGAGAAGCAAAACTGAAGTAGCTTGAATGTTTATAATGGATCACACCCAAAGAGACATGTTAAGGATACATAATGTGATGTAGTTCGATTCTTAGACTATTGATTACATCTATTGTGATGGCAAATGGTGTGGTGTGTCGATAATGTAAGGCTTTGTTGATTGATTGTCAAACAATTTCTCACGAGACATTTTTTAATGAAGTCCTTTTATAAATCGAGGACCCCTAAGATCGTGGAACGAACTATATATATGAAATTGCATTAAAAGAAATTGCCTAGGTAGATTCTAAAGTAATTTGCTAGATAAGTATTTAATTTTATTTTTAGGAAAGGTGTGAACTGATTGCACAATTAAATAATAGGAATGAAATGAATTTTCATGTCTACCCCCTTCTCCTATGCGAAAGAAGTTGTGGTCCCAGGCATGTCTCGCGAGAGCCCAGTAGCTCCATCCTTTACATTGCTAGTAAAATCGAGTTGTCTTGGCTCAAATTCAATATCCCGTGACGAGGGTAAGACATATGATATCGAGCTATAACTGCCGGATCAATTATCCCTTTCAATCTTTTTTAGAAAGAAAGGTATACCTTTTTTGTTTTTATATAAAGGTTTCCATTCACCTTTCTTTTCTTCCCATTTTCTCATCCTAGGAGTCTATGACCCGCAACCCGCAAGTGACAAGACGCATACTAAGACTGCCATTGATAAATAGCCAAAAAGAAGACGAAAAAAAAAATTCATGAAAATGAGACGGTCCAATTATCTAACTTGGCGACGTGTGAGCGCTTTATTTCATGCTTCCACTTCTTCATTGGACGGTTGTGGTTGGCGAAGAGTGCCGCCATTGAAGCCAAGACAGCCAAGAGCGGCCAGGTAATCCTCTCGTCATTTGTCGTGTTGCGTTGCCTTGCACATTCCTCTCTCTCTCTCTTTAAATTATTGCACTGTTTATATTATTACCTTGGGAAAAAAAATTAGGAATATCATAATTTCCTTCCGATGTTCAATAAAAATTTTTATTTTTTTTCAGTTCACTTAAATTTGACGTTAATGTAAAATCGTTCATTTGAATATCATTTCCGATAAATCGTGTCTCATTAATTTTTTAGTTTAATTTTTCATTCCAACATGGATTTTAAAAATATGTTAAAGTCCAACGTGGCAAGAGTACAAATAAATTTCGTCTCTCTCTCTCCAAAGTGCTTCCCCATATTAACGACCAGTGTCATCAGGGCTTCGTCTCTGAAAGCAAATCAAGCTCACTCTTTTAATGTTTTTTAATGATTAGATTTTGCAACGAAAATGTTTTGCATTTCACGCTAACTGGGAAAGCCGTCCCTTTTACCCATTTGGATGATTCCTGTTGGTATGATGAAGCTCTCAAAGTTACTGTCCAGTGGGGAAGGCTGGAGTTATGTTTGGACTATAAGCAACGTCATGCAAATCCATCATTTGAATAGACACAAACAAGTCAAAAGAGAACTCCCAAAACAACATCATCATTGTCATCATCCATGTTGCAACTCACTACGTTTTACTTGCCTTGTCTCGGTAAGATTTTGAGTCCTCCATGATTATTACTCGAACCGAATTTGTCAAATTCATCATGCTCTCGACTTGATGTTCCTTAACCTATTGCGATAGATGAATTGCGGCATGCTGATGAAACTTTTTGTACGGAGACTGCCATGGTTGTCGCATCGACCGGCAGTGTAACCCTCGGTTGGCAACTTCATCCGTCGACACTTTTTCCTCCCATTTCCCCCCTTCTCTCCAGCATAAGAAAGAGCTTGTTGTTGTGCCATTTAGTGATGCATTGCGCCTCACCAAATTGAAATTAGTGCGCTCGGATCTGCACTGTTCATCGGCATGGCTCCTTGACATTACTACTTAATCTCAGGATGCAGGGTCGAGTACAAAATGCGAGTAGATACAATTTGTCAGAAGCTGCATGAAGCCTTTACCGTAACCTTTTAACTTGGGGATGTCCTTGGCATTGGCAATATGTCTTCTTGGAGGATTTTCGTTTGTTGCATGACGTTGATTCTTATACTATTGATTACACCTATTATGATGACAAATGGCGTGGTGTTTCGATAATGTAAGGCTCTGTTGATTGGTTGTCAAACAATTTCTTACAAGATCCACTTTTTAACAAAGTCCTTTTATAAATCAAGGACTCTTGAAAGATCGTGGAATGAGCCATACTTAATATTAGTTATATATATGAAATTGCATCAAAAGAAATTGCCTCAATGGATTCTAAAGTAATTTGCTAGAGAAGTAATTAAATTTTATTTCTAAGAGAGATGTTTGAATACCTTATGACATAGCTTTTCTTAACGTGGAGATCTGCTTGTTTGGAGATATGATGCATACTTGGCAAGCCCAACGGACTAATTATATTGTTGATCCAGCATTGACTTAGAACGATTTGCATGCGATTGGTGAGATTAAAATTGGGCGCAATTAAAATCCTGGATTAAATCTCCATTGGTTTAATCAATTGTGCCAACATGAAGGCCGAGTTTACACATTGTTTGGATTACCGAATGTTGTTTTTACATCATGACCGCCAAAAAACTGAACAAACATTAAATCAAATAAACATACATGATAAGATTTGCAATTCTAAGTTTACTTACCCATGAAAGTAAATGCCTTGATGGGTTTTATTTATTTATTTATTATTTCATATTGTTAGAAGTCTAATCAAAGATTTCAATTTATAGGTGGACGAATAACACACCCACATAAATAATAATAAAAAGCATATAAACTCATAATAAAAAAACGTCATCTTTCTATATAAATATAATATTAGTTTTTTACTTAACGGTGGAGGTTATTCAATTTCAAATTGAATTAGATCGACTACCGATGCGATGTGAAGGCTAAAAAATTGACCAGCCAGGCAGGTGGCGAAAGGCAAATTAAAGACTCCACCGTACATTTGGTGATCACCGCAAATCGAATCAGGTCCATTGTGCGGATCTTCTTGTCCTTTTATTGACCCACGTCCGCCCCCCAGGATTTCAACGTTATCTCAACCACTGCCCCTTGATGTGCAATTTTTTCAACTTTACAATCATTAATTTATCCTGTCTCCTCTTCTTCTCTCTCTCTTGTCATCCTTTTCAACCAGTTCGTTCTGGTCATTTTCCACCGCATAACAATGCCTGTTCCGCTTTATCGCATCCCTGTCTACACCACCCTTATTATGCCTACAAAACTATGTCGTTCCGTGTATGACTCAGAGGACTTGATGTATGTACCGTGTTATAACATGGCTTTTTTCATACTCATTCGCTCTCTAGCTAATAAGTCACAGTAAATGTCTTTTCATCATTGACATGTAGATCATCATCACATCACAAGTATTGTGCACGATCAGACAACATGGATATTAGTGCGCTAAGGACATAGAAAAGCCAAATATTCATTTATTATAATTCGTGAATTCACAGATTCCTATTTACCAAATAATCATCATTTAATACTTGGTTTCATCAAAGTCATTTAAAGTCCTCTTGAAATTATTCAACTATGTTTTTATTCATGAAATATTATTGAGAACCATATAATAGAATGACTCTTTAACATTTTATGATGGTACTGTGAATATTGCAAATCTTTTACATGATATTAACAAGAATATCATTATAAAAGTACAAGCATGGATCAATAAGCATTATTCGCATCTTGAATCAACCTGACATCACCCATCATATTAAATTCAAGTGGAAACTTTGGCAATGGAAAGTGAAGTGATCCTTGAAGTTGATGGTTTGAAAATGGTGATGTCTTGGCTCTTTTCTTTCCGACAAATACGGTAAATTTCTTTTTACTTTTTCTAAAGTGGGAGATTTTTGGTTGCGGGATGGGGGTGACGCGACCAAGGGGAGCAAATGGGAATGCTTTTGCATTTCTTTTATTATACTATTTTTATTTTCACTTTTAAAGGACGAGTTATACCACGATTGACTAATAAGTAATGGATGAACCCAATTAAGGGTTAAAACTAATGGACGACGAAATGTCAGGAATGCTTAAGTCTTACAAATCCGTGAGCTAAAAATCAAAAACCATTAACATGCCATCTCGATATTATATGCTATTCGAATGAAAAAGTATCATTGGAAGGATTTGATTGCATAAATTTGATTATTTTTGAAATATAATTATATATTTTTTTAAATAGTGAAAGTTTATTTGTAATTTCTCAACAAGTTCTATGATATCGGGGGTATTCAATTTTTTTATTCAATATCGATAACATTTGTAACGAACGGGGCCAAAAGTTTCCTCGGATTCGCAAGCGAAAGATATAATAGTTTAGCTTAAATGCGGTGCATGTGATTACAAAATAATCAAACGACACAGATTGGCTTAAAAGCAAGAGGAGATCGGTGGGAAAACCCCGGCCCCCTTTCTTTACCTTATTTTATATTTTCATTTTTATAATAATTTGAAAAAGAAAAAACCAAAAATTGATCCGATTCGGGAGGACCGTAGGTTCCGGGATGATCTCCACCGCCCCGGGATGGACCCTGCCCCAGATATGCCTCTGTTTCCCTCCAGTTCCTCTCTGTCTCTCTCTCTCGGCCAGCTCTCGTCGCCATCTCCTTCTCCCTCTCCCTCTCGCGCCAGATCACTGCCGCAGAAGAAGAAGGAAGAAGCAGCAAGAAGGAGGAAGGGCGTCCATATCTCGTCGTTTCCAATCCTCGCCGGAGCGGATTCTGGCCCACGGTGACGGTCGAGCAGCTCTGCTTCTCGTTCTCGTCCCTTCTCTGACGCCGGCCGGCGCCGTCGAGCTAACGGATTGTTGGGAAAGCGGGGGAATCGGAGAGGAGGAAGAGAGAGAGAGAGAGAGAGAGAGAGAGTGTGTTTTTTTTGAATGGCCGAGCACTACAAGTGCTGCGAGACCGCCTTCTTCATACGCATATTGTTCGTGGTGTTGCTGGTGGTGTTCGCCGGGCTGATGTCCGGCCTCACGCTGGGGCTCATGTCCATGAGCCTCGTCGATCTCGAGGTCCTTGCCAAGTCCGGGACGCCGCAGGATCGCAAGCACGCAGGTGTGTGTTGTCTGCTCTTCAATCGATTGGGGTTTTCTCTCGGTCGATGTCGTGAACTTGATTGGACTGGTAGTTCTTGCCAAGTCTGCCTTTTGAGATTGCTCGTGGACACCTTCTTGACAGAATTTTTGATCAATTAAAGTCTGTAACTGAGGGGGGCTTTATTTAGAATCTAGCCAGCTTTTATAGAATTCTAATTGTCAAATTCGGTCTTCTCATGCAATCATTAGTCGCTAAACTTAGCGCCTCACGCCAAAACAGTGCTTTACCCCTAGATGTCCAGTCAACCGCCACGCCTCTTAACGAGATCCGTTGCAAATTGTCTGTTTGTGTCATGATATGTGAGAAAAGCATGTAAAAGCTCTGGGTAAGGGCAGGGGACTTCTACTGCTCTTTGCTCCCGTTCAAAGCAGAGTGTACAGTTGAAACATGTAACATCACCTGGTTAAGGCAAATGAGTGTAGTTTGGTGAATTATGCGACAAAATGGTGGTACTGGTATCATTTGGCAGCACGGGCTTGTAGTTATGTCGGGTGCTGCCGATACTTTTGCTTCCATTCAAGCTGGATCTTGCTTTGTAGCTGGCTGCTTGAAACCAGTCATTGGTTCCCTTGATGCATCTATCAAGTATTCTGTAATGTAGGGAACTCATTAAGGGAGGATTTGGTCCTTTTTCTAGGCCATGGTGATGGGTCGATATAGCCCCTAGGAATTTTATCCAGAAATGAAGGAAAGGAATGTCAGTACTAGAGTTCAACTCTCTCAGCTGAAGGATGGTAGGCCCTTCCCTCTAGTATTCGCCAGAATTCACACGGGTGAAAATGAGCATGTACTGGATCTTTGCATGAGAGCTTTTCCACTACAAGTTTGATGTATGCTTCTGGATATGATATCTCGACACATAAAAATGAGATTACTACTTCTGCAAAACACTTGAGTTATTATTAGATATGAACTTGCAGTTGGCTAGTACCGATGCAAACATTGCAATGTATGGTGGGACTTGGCTCAACTGGATGGCTAAAAGACGAAAATTCGTAATCATGATTACCAGCTAATTGAGAGCTAATTTGGGTTACTTATTTGGATCATGATCTGTTGCGATCATTCAAATAAGTAGAAAATATGTGTAGCAATGGACAAATCTGATTTTGAAGGGCTGATGATCAAGATATGTGAGGGTCCACATGCTTGCATCCAGTGCAGCTGAGTGAAAATGGTAGAAAGGACTTACCAGAAAGTACAAAGGAAAATGGTTGGGATTTTAAGAATCATGTAAACCATTTGTAGGTAGTAACTTTGTAAAGAATGAAATGCATCGATGATAACAAGTCGTGGGCAGACAGTTTTGGTTTTTGGGAGTGGCAGTATTGGCATACTTGCTATCCAGTTTGTGACGATCAGTAGTTGGAAAGACTCTTCTCAACTAGCTATATTGCAATTACTCTTCAATTAATTCCATCGTCTATTCCTATTCTATTATGATTTGTTGGGTTACAACTTTGTTGATTTCATTTACATTTTTCTAATTGTACTCATGCTTTTTTATAGCCAAGATACTGCCAGTTGTAAAAAATCAACATCTTCTGCTTTGCACATTACTTATATGCAATGCTGCTGCAATGGAGGTAAAACCCAATAATTTGATTATACATATAGAAACACTATGATTCTGCGGATGCTTATGTCTCATGTGCCTTTTCTTCTTCATCTTCAGGCCCTTCCTATTTTTCTTGACAGTTTAGTTTCAGCTTATGGTGCTATCCTGATCTCAGTGACCTTGATCCTTCTGTTTGGAGAGGTTGGTAATCACTTTTCCTGTGGTTAGAGTAACATCCATTCTTTTTAGTAGGGAAAGATTGGTTGGTGGACAATGGGGTTAGATTTAGTTTTTGGGGGAAATATCACATCAAATTCCTCTGTTACGAGAAATACTATGGTAGTGCAACTTTGGGGCCTAGTCTGCTGCTTTAGATGACATCTTCCCCTCTTATCACATATAATGCATGCATGGAGTCTGCATCTCGGACTTTTGTTGGCATTAGTGTTTTAAGTTGATATTTATCTATTGGTTGGGCTACTGATAGTTTCCACTTGCTTCGTGAAACAGATAATTCCACAGTCTATTTGTTCTCGATATGGTTTGGCAATCGGTGCGGCCATGGCTCCAGTTGTGCGTGTTATTGTTTGGATCTGCTTTCCCATTGCATATCCAATCAGCAAGGTGGTGCTTGTAGGGTTTAGGAAAGTTGCTTTCTATTATCCACGTTGGCTTACTTGCATAGCATCCTTTTTGTTTATCTTTGCTTCCAGTTATTAGACTTTCTACTTGGTCATGGACATGTAGCTCTCTTCCGCAGAGCAGAGCTTAAAACCCTTGTCGACTTTCATGGAAATGAGGTATTTATCTTACGGTTGTTCATTGTTGAGTTGCTTTGTTATTTGTATGTGAGCAAATCAAGCTAGTTTATTTGTTGGATGATGGTTCTTATCACCTATCTATGCCCTAACTTCCACATACAGGCTGGAAAGGGGGGAGAATTGACACATGATGAAACAACAATTATTGCTGGAGCACTTGAGCTTTCCGAAAAGACAGCTCGTGATGCCATGACTCGTATATCCGATACATTTGCCGTTGACATCAATGCCAAGCTCGATCAGTTGCGCTGCTGTTTTCAATGCAAGAGATTTTTTTTAGCACTCTTTCTGTGGCTTTGAATCTTGGAACTTACTTTTCATGAAACAGGGATTTGATGAACTTGGTTTTGGAGAAAGGGCACAGCAGAGTGCCGGTTTTCTATGAGCAGCCTACCAACATAATTGGATTGATTCTGGTATCTACAAGAAACTTTTATTTTGGTGTTTTTTTCTTTTTATAAGAATAAGTTAAATGATGATGATTTATTTGTCTCCTGCTTTTCAGATTTGATGCAATTGTAAAATGATTCACAACTTTGTTATATTTGAGAGATGCTTGATGATGTGACAAGTATTATTCAGCATTTTAGTAGTATACCTTGACTGTAGAATTTTTTTATTGCAATCGAACAATGTCATGTGGTTCTCATTTTATTTAATGGACAACTTTTAAGGAAGATGTGATATGTGTGTCATTTAGGTGAAGAATTTGCTGACTGTTCACCCAGAAGATGAAGTACCAGTGAAAAATGTTACCATTAGGAAAATTCCAAGGTCTATATCTATGGATTGATTGTTTGCAATTTACTAGCAGAGAGGTTCACAAGGATGCCTGTCATATTAATGATAGTTTCTTTTTATGCTATGACCAAAGGGTTCCAGAAACATTGCCTCTATACGACATATTAAATGAGTTTCAGAAAGGTCACAGCCACATGGCTGTTGTTGTGAGACAGCATAACGAGACAACGGAGCAATCTGCCAACAAGAGCCCTGTCAATAGTAAGTTCCAATTTACAGCGACCACTTGAGAAGGAATGTTCCCGTTGTTAGTTGTCTGTCAACTTAACTGGAATTTGCAACTTCTCTTTAAATAGGTACCGCGAAAGATGTCAAGGTGGACATTGATGGTGAAAAGACGCCACTAGAGAAGAAATTGAAAAGCAAGAGATCCCTGCAAAAATGGAAGAGCTTCCCCAACTCAAATAACTCATCTCAGGGAAGTTCAAGGAGCAAGAAGTGGACAAATTACATCTATGCAGATATCCTAAATGTAGATGGAGGTCCTCTTCCTAAGCTTGCCGAAGAAGAAGAAGCGGTGGGCATAATAACCATGGAAGATGTCATAGAAGAACTGCTACAGGTCTCATATATTCTTCATTGTTGCTTGCATTCTAAATAATATGCCCATGAATTACCTTGTTTCTGACGTATTCCTTTGTGGCATTCTTCAGGAGGAGATCTTTGATGAGACAGATCACCCTTTTGAAGATTCATGACATCGGATCCCATGCATAGCGGCATGCCGAGCATCTTAAACAATTTTCTAGGAATGTTTAGTTCTTTTTTCATGTCATTTCAATGTATGTGGTATTACATGTACCGGTGGTGCTCTCTACCAAAAGGACTAAGAAAGGCTACGAATTTTAGAATCTTTATCATTTCGAAGGAATAGAGGATTGTGGACTTGAAATGTTATTTCGTGGTATTGTATATCCACTATCCATTGCCGGGAAGTGTGCAAAACTATTGGTATGTCTTGAGACATTATGGTTTTGCTTTAATTGAAGTTGTATTGCAAGGAAAAGAAAGAATTGGAAAACATCGTTGCGCCATGCTCGAACTGACTTGACCGCCTCATGAGCAGCACCTGTTTCGTAGACCTTTTGCATCGTTTGCATATCAGCTTTCTCGCATTGATAGTAGTATAACTATGCTGGGCATCTCCTCTCTAAGCTTCTTGTTCAGTTTTTGAACTCTCCATATCTGATTCTGCGATTAGAACTGCTTTGCCATGGAAATTCTTGCTTGAAGACATTGCAAAAGAGAAAAATGACATAAATGATATCTAGACTTTGATCCGATGCGGAATCCCATCTCTAAATTTTAACCTAATGTAATTTCATTTCTGAATTTATAATTTGTTCAATGTGATACATAAAATTCTGATACATATTTAATTTAGTATCCGGACTATATGAAAATATTCAACATAATCCTTTCATTAATTCAAATGAATAGAATTTTGCTAATTTAACTTCCAATTTTGTACATTTGAAAGATGGACATAAAAACGCTTCACAAGTAGATTATTTACATAAGATATTCAACTCAAGTTAAAGTATAATGATAATTTTTAATTTTTTCAATTTGAAAAAATAATCATGTCATTTGATGACGTGAATTATTATATCCTTATTTGAGTTAGAATTTCTCACATGGATAATCTATGTTATGTTTTTGCCCACCATTCAAACTTACTGCATTAGAAATCAAATCAATAAATTTCATTAGCTTGACTTAAAAGAAATGACATTTTGGATATTCTCATATGATTTAAGGATGAAATTGAATATGTATCAAAAATTCAGATATCACGTTAAGTAAATTAAAAGTTTAGAAATAATATTACAAAGGTAAAGTTTAAGGATAACATTGTATGTTGAGTAAAAATTAAAATGATTATTTATATAATTATCCCTTACAAAAATAATATGTCAATGCTCCAAAAATCTCCTCGCGAAGGATTACCGACACAAGAAACGGAGTGTTCGGGATCTTTTTGCCAAGCAAGTTGGTTTCTTGGAGACCTTTGGAGATAGGAAAGTGCGAAGCAATTTTGGACCGGCTTCTCCACGATTTTTTGGCTGTGAAATGAGGAAATATCAAAACATGATTATCCACAACAGGAAAGATGGCCAGGAGCTTCCGTGGCTCCAATATCCCTCAACATAAGTCTTCAAATAAAGGCATAAAGTGATGCAATTTTCTCAAAAAATAAAATTTGGTGCGGACCTTATTTCGACCGAAAAAATAATCTAGAGTGTATCTTATTTTAAATAAGGTCCTGAAGTGATAATTTAATTTCAAACAAGGATCTAAATTCGCAAGCCGACTAAATCTTCATTGGCTGGCGAGCAAGCCTGTGGATCTCATATGCCACTTTTCACGCCATGATGGGCATTTTCGTTGGACAAATTAGATTCTCTTTTCTCTGCGCCACCTCCGATCTGTAGCCCGGCTCAATGAACTCAGTTTCCTGAAGGAGAAGGACTCGGCACTGTAACTTCAGCCTGTGCTTCAACAGCAGCGGCTCACCAGGGACGATTTCCCCCGTCTCGCCAACTCCACCACAAACTGATCTGGCTCAGTCTGAGCTTCAATTCCATCTCCGTGCAGATCCCTAAGCGATGTCACATGGTCTGCTTCCATTGCCACTACTGCTTCAACCACATCTCCAGACCAATCCCAGCCTCCATTACCTGGGTGCGCTCTGCTCCAAATACTCTCTTGGAGCCACAATTAGATTGGAACCAGGAGGAATCCGCGAATTCGGAAACGAAAGGAAGCAATGATGAAGCTTTAAAGAGATCAACTGGGAGGGGGAAGTGGATTTCAGCAGAAATCTCTTGATGGCTTGATTAGCTTTTACTTGTAGTGAGTTTGCCAAACATGACTCACGCTCTTTACTCTATCCATGAGAGTGACGCTCGAGTGCTATAGGAATAATGAGCATAGAATCTTAATGTCTTACTCGACAAATACTTGGGAAGGAACAAATCTCTTTTGATTACGAGTAGAGCAAAGGGTAGTAATTAAATGGTCTTCTCTTTTAGCACTCTTAGTGAAGATTTAGCATTTCTTGATGACCCGTAAAGCTAGCCTATTAAGTAGAGAATACGTCACTCAGCTTAACAAGATTTCAGGTCGAAATCTGATAAGAAAAGAACATCTGAAAAGAACTGGAAGGACGGAAAACAGCCCTTCACATCATCTCATTGCAAAGTGTTCCGATAGGTACTCTCATTATGTGAATTAATCCATCCCATACCAAAAAATAGTACCTGAAACACCAAGAATTTGCCAAGTGCCACAGAAGTAATTACATCAGCTACTCCATCTCCAAACTACTTTCTATGTTTGTTCCTCTCTTTCTTTTTTTTCCTAGACTTGCCTTCAGATCTGTGCTTACTGGAGTGTTTTCTGCTTGAGCTAGAGTGGACCTTCTTCGCCTTCTTATGCCTGTCTTTATGACCGTCCTCTTCAGGTGATCCAGAAGCCTTAAGTGAATATGGTTTCTCTGGCCCATACTTTACACGTGCTTCCCTAAGCTCAGGACCTGGAGACAACTCCTTGGAACCTGGGCATGATGGAAGGTAGGGACCTGTTTCATCCATCCTTGACCCTATGGCACCTCTGCCACGCTTGACCCTGCATCCACAATTATATTTATTTTAGGGATCAATGCCTGCTTCTTCTACATTCCAAACCAAACAAGCACACACATCACCACAAAATCAGGACACGCATGTGTTCTCAGAGGGGGGAGAAAGGAAAAAAGAGAGGCTGTGACCTTGAGTGAAGAAACTCTTCAATCTCTTCATCCCCCAAACCTTCATCTCCTCTTTTACGGTGACTTTCATGTGCACTTCTACTTCGAGAACATGAAGTTTCAACACTGTAATCATCAATATCATGCCCATTGCTGCTACTCCTTGACAAACTGGCATCCTTATGGTGCCTCCTACTGCTGCTCTCCTCTCTTGATCTCCCTTTGATCCGATTATCAAGCTCCAGCTCCTTCTGACGCAGTCGCCACATTTCATTCACTTCCACAGCTTTATTGGCTGAAATGGAGACAGCTAGCAAAAAGTTATAAACTGAAGCAGACATTAAAGAATTCTAAATTAGAGCTAACTGTTACAAATGAGAGACAACAGAAAATTCATAAGCAAAAAGAATGTGACACATCTGGGCAAAGCAACACTCAGATTTAAGTCAAAAAGGCAGGAACAGAATGGAACCACGCAAGAACTCACATCAAGATGGCACCATCATCCCTGCCTGAAAATGTTCCACTGATCACTTGCTGGACATAATGAGAGATGCAACATTCTTACAGAAAACAAGAGATCCTAATATCGAAACACATAGATGGCAGAGAGCATGCAACTATGTGATAACATGCAAGTATAGAGCGCCTCAATCAAACAAACGAAAAATTCTTCAAGAGTATCATTCTTGGTCCAACAACCACAATGATAAAAACAATACACATGCTCCAGAAGTGTCCACTTCGATGTTTCTTAAGCGACCCAATCACATGCCTTGAAAGAATGTGCAACTCTAAATATGCAAAGATAGGCCTAACCTTGTTGCACCCCAAGAACAGTTGCAGAGAGAAACCTCGAATTGGGCCGAGTCCTAACAGAGGGCTTGCAAAGATAGGCAAGTGCACCTTCTTTCTCAGCTTGCCTACGTAACTCTGCTGCTTCTTTCATAAGGATTGCAGCTACTCTGTTTTCCGTTTCCAAATCCATCAGAACCTAAAGAGCATGGTACGAAAGCATATGAGCAACACTATATCTCATTTTCATACAATTAAAGAGTCAATCTTCCTAAGCAGAACTTCCATCACAAAACGAGGTAGGTCTTTTCAGGATGCAATCTCAGGCGCCACAAAATTGCTTAGTTTCCTTCACTTCCCCTAATTGACGGGATTCTTACTCAAGTTTCTCAAGTCCGGTTCACCCTTTTCCATTGGGAAATTCAACACTTTAAACATGAAATAATCAGACCACACATCAGAAGTTAGGATTCTTTTTTTCTCATCCACAGACTACCCAGCTTCCAAAAGAATCGATTTTCGAATTCGACGGACCATGATCACCCCTCGGAAACACAAAACACAAAAACAATTTCCAGTTAGACTAAGCAAGCATCAAATTAACCCACCCGACTGAAAGTGAAGAAAGCTACAAAATTTCGACCTATTTTTCAATTCTTGCAATTACCCATGATTTGAACGGTGAAGGAATCAAAGCCAACAGGGAAAGATTAATCGAAGCTTACCGAATTCGATCAATCGATCAAGGGCTTTCTCGCCGAGCCGACGAATCGGAGGATGAGAACAGTTTCCCCTGGCGCAGGAAACCCTAATCACAATTTCTCAACAGCAATCGCGGGAATATACTGCTGCCGTGAGGGAGCTTTGACGATCTTGCGTCGAAGAGGGGATGAGCAAAATCGAGCCTTTTCGCGATGAACGTGGCGTCGCTCCTCGCTCGTAGCGTTGCAAGAATGGCTATTGCCAAATTCTTTTTTTGTGTTTGTTGCGTAGAATCGTAGGGAATCTGGCAGTAGTTTGTTTTGCCAAATATTCTTTTTGGAAGGTGTGAAATATGGATGATATCATGGGCCGAAGGCCCGACTTATAATGGGCCGAATGACACTGGCCCCCTTTTTTTTTCACGTTAAGTGAACCTGAACTCATGGGCCGGATTTCTCTGTTAAGCCGAAGTCATGATCAACGGTAATAAAAAACCATTATGATCTTGAGAACAATTTATGGCCATACTTCCTATGAGTAGATTACGCATTTGATAACATAAAATTTCCCATGCCCCGTATAGAAATTTGTTTGATAGACTTTCTTAATTATCTTTTGTTCTTTTCCATTCATTATGCTTCACTCCTTTGTGAGATAAAACATCCTTGAATCAATTGAAATAAAAGCGTTGATGTAGAAATCATACATCAACTGGTGGCGGAGGCTAGCGCCAGCTGCCGACAATGACGGCGAAAGTGAGTGATGAGAAATTTTTTTTGTTTTTGTTCAAGAAAAAGAAAAGTAGAAATTTTTACTTCTCATTTCCTATTTCAAACTTATTTCTAGGCTGAAATAGAAAAATGAAATTGCGTCATTAAAACAAATTATATTCAAAGCCAGTTTTTATGAACAAAAATATAGAAAAATAGAGAAATATAATAGTTATCATGCGCTCTTGTACTGATGTATTTAAGATTATCTAAGATGGATTCACATGGATGTTTTGCTTCTAATGGCTGTCATTAATCACACCTTTTCGGTAGGTATAACGCTCTATTTGCATGATTGAAAGATTTAATCAGCACAATTGAAATATTTAGAATTAAATTGGTAAAAATATAATAAATTTATTATGTTTTTTATAATCTTCCCCTTACAAACGCATGAAAGGGAAGATCAGATGTTCTTAGAGTCCACCAAAAAAAAACCCGGATCAAACCAACCCTTAATTAATATTTGATTGCTTTTTCCGAATTCTTGTTAATTGAAGACCTTGTGGAGGTTGGGAATTGATTTGACAAGGAAATCAGGACCCGATCTGGTAGGTGGCTGCAACAGCTCATTGAATATTGACCCAGTGTTAGCATAAGAGTCTCTTAAGAGGAGAGTTTGTTGAAAATGAATATCTTAAGAAGGAAGAGAATATTGACAATTCGACGATGTTGGGTTCTGAAGTAAGCAAACGCAAAAGTTCAAATATTTAGACAAACAAAGTTAGGTTAAACTTCCAAGTAATCTCCCCAGACGACAAATTAGACGGCACAAGAAATCAGATCTTCAGTCTGACATTTTGCGCATCCGGACAGCGGAGAAGTTACCTGTACTATGTGGGTTAGCTGAAGCGAGATTTCTCATCGAATAAGGGCTCAAATGGAACAACGCCTTCACTTTCCAACAGCAAACATTTCACATGTCAAGAATATGATCTTTTCCTTCTTCTTGTTCTCTTCTGATCAGCGAGAACATCATGATGTGTTTTTGCATGGGTGCAGATATTTTGTATGCTCCTGATGTTTGTGATGAGCAGATTAAAGGAGCTAATTTTGCGAACTCATGTATGGCTTGTTCTTTCACGTCACTTTTCTCTGAATAAATAGCTGTAAAATTACATCTGCTGTCAGATCGATTTCACGTGAAAGGATCACAATCAATTTTGGTGGTTGAAATATTGAAGCATCCTTTAGGGGGTAGAGCGAAATTAATGTACACATCTACTGGTACGTAGTCCATCCGTCGCTTTATTGCCATTATGACATATTTATGAAAGAAGAATCTTTTCAACCATTCATTTCCATTCTTCAATGAGGTGGAGTGAAATTTGATTCCAAAGTAAATAGGCGACGAACAGAAAAGAGCTGACTAGTGTTTATTAACATTTGATTGGACCAGCTAGAAAGCAAACAGAAGTTCAATGTTCCTGGGAAAATCTCGTTCTTAATGAGTCTACATATGGTAGCGGAACTAAAGATGTACTGCACAATTCGCTTCCGAGTGTAGTATGGCTAGTAGCCCTCTCCATCTACTTTGAGAGAGGAATGTGATTGGAAGAAATGAACTCGACTGCATATTCGTGCGCTTATCGAGCTTTGCTTCATTCAGTCAGTAAACAGGAGGACCCCTGTGGTAAGCCGGCACAGTTGCAGGGAAGAACATCTGCCTTACTCCTTCATCCCTTATTATGGGAAAGATGATACCTGATGCGCCCTGGAATAGGAAATGCTGATTAGAAATTGTTGCCTTTCAATCAAATGCTAAAGCCACTTCAAGGGTTTGAGAATTAAGAACCTAAAGTCGAAAGTAGATGCTCACCTTAATCAGTCTGGCCCCAAGCCACATGCGTTTCACCGAAGGGAATGGAAGACATAGCCGCCCGACACCGTATACGGCTACAGCGAAGAAATGGCATACCAAGTGCATTGGACGGGGGTTTAGACCCGAGAGCAGAGAGACTGGCCCAGTTGAGCATAGACCACCGAGGCTCAGATAGTCGAAGCATGCTTGGCGCATTTCCTTCCTTGCCGGGTCTGGAGATGCACAGAAAACCTTGTACAGAGCACCGGCGAGGGTGTTGATGGTTGATGCCACGGGCTGTGAAGAAAAGGAGAAGTCCGGTTAGCATGCAGTTTGAGAAGCGACGCTGCTAATTTCTACACTTGTTTACTTCAGGATCGAGTGGATAACATTTCTCACCTTCCTCAGAGTATAGAACGACTCAAGATATTTGCACAGAGCAGATGCATCATTCAGATCCTGAAGGGGGCGAAGGAGGTTTCTAAGCACAGCGATATCAGACAGAGCCACGGTCATTCCTCCTCCGGTCAACGGATGGCGCATGTTAAACGCATCTCCCATCAGAAGAGCTCCAGGGGTGGGTTGAGGATTAGCAGGCATGCTTCTATTCGGCATCGACTTAATGTTTCCTTTGTCGATTGCCGCTATGAAGGCCTTGTACAATTCAGGGGGAACCTGAAACATGAAATTCTTTGATGAGCCCAAAATATCCAGACTAGAGAGCAAGATTAACATAGACGGAGGAGCAGCTGAGACAACTTCTGGTGCCTGACTAGTCAATATGTGACCGAAAAACACTAATGCCGAGCAGTTTGAATATATACCTGTGGAGCAACCTTTGTCTTCAAATATTTTGCCATTTCACCACTGGCTACAGAGGGCAATTTCTGGCCGGGGACATCGACCAGACAACGGATCTCAGTGCTGCTGATCGGATAAAATAAGATAGGAGAAGGGTCTGCCAGTATGACATGGCCGTGATTTGGTAATGGAAGATCACAATTCTCCACGACTAACCCCACGAAATGAGAGGGCACTTCAACCTGTAGACATAGGGAACTTATTACTTTAGACCCAAGCACGATCGACCAAGATTTGAGGAATGCACAAAATGCTGGCGACAACTTCAGAATACAGATCAATCTGCTCAATTGACCCTTCATATTCACCTTTGGAGTGCAGAGGTTACGGCGCAGATTTGAGAAGCAGCCATCACATACGACGGTGAGTGGAGCATATGCTCTCAACTCTTCCCAGCCTTGGTCTTGAATTGCACTCCCTTGACGGTTCCCTTTTCCTCAATTAGAGATGTCACTGTTCCTTGTTCTAGACTTACACTGAGACAGAGGAAGGGTAAGAAAAAGGTAAGACAAATGATCTTAGAATGAAGTCTCTTAATCGACACCAGCATAATATGATCGGATAAACAAAGCACGCAATTAAGTTGATGTAGAAACGATCCAGTTTTGCAATCTCAAGTTTGAAAATGAGATCACCAACTAAGGATTGCCTCAAAGACCTCCGAGTGGATAAAATCTCGGTCTCAGAAGGATCACGCCATCTCTAGCTTGATGAACATGAGAGCAGAAAAGCAAACAGAATACACAGAACTGTTATGAATAGCAGATCGGAGAAGGAAAGTACTTTGGAAGAGATGCAGCCTTTTCCCTCATTCTTTGAACGAAACGGCCGTTGTGAAAACCTCTACCGGCAACATCCGAATGAAATTTCTCCAATGGATAAGACAACTGGGTGTGTTTCCCATCCTTGAAGAGAGCATATCCAATAACTCTTTGGGCATCAATTGTTTGCACGCAGTCTGCTCACGCCAAATGAAATTTTATTCAATAAGAATCCGCACCAGATGCAGCATGATCATGAACAGTCAGCATACTTAAAACGGACCGAGAGAGGCATGTTCATAAATTGTGAAAAACAAATTTCAGTAGGTATAAAGCTCAATTTGCAAGACCCTGCTCACCTGCAAGGTCCAATTCCATCAATTTCAGGTAACCTCCTGGTTGCAGAAGCTCGCCGACGATTCTATCTTGCTCTGTCAGGTCCCTCTCAATTACGCGCACGCGGCGTCCATCCTGTGAAGACACAGAAACTTCTTCAGATCATTCTAAATGCCAGAGAGAGAGAGAGAGAGAGAGGTCGCGTTAACGTACCTTCCCGAGCGTGTAAGCGAGGGCGGCGCCGGCGACTCCTGCTCCGACAATGATGATATCGGTGCTCCCATCGATGCCGGGCCTGAAACCTCCATCGACAGAGCTCTTCACATAGCCATCGTCTCGACCCTTCTTGGAACCCTCCTCTTCTCCTTCCCGAACCTCTTGTACAGCAGGAAGATCCCCAGGAACAGAGCCAGGACGCCACTAACCAAGTACTGACCGTCCATCGTCCACCCTTTTCAGAGAAACTGATCCCGGCTCAACAGCTCCAACAACCTCTGGTGGAATCCAATCTCAGAGAGAGCTATGGAGCTCGGCTCTCACACGGTCCAAAAGCTTCTGTCAACAGATTTGCCGAAGTGTGCAAGCTCAAACTGTGTTTGCGTGTGGTGAAGCATTCAAGCGAAGTTGGCGCTCTTTTATAGCCGAGAAGGTTTTCACACACCTGTTTTTTTCCGTTTTCGTGACCGTAAACGTGGACGCGCCAGCGGTCGCCAACTTGCCATTTCCACCGTATTTTTTCATTAATTCATTTTTCATATTTATGGTTGTTTCTGAAAATTTGGCGTGGAGTGTATTTCAGCCAACACAAATTTCTTGCGGCATAATTATTTAATTTATTTTTCAAATGAGAGCTCAAGTAGCTGTATTTGTTTGAACGTAGAAATGGGTTTCATATGACCACAATTTCACTGCTCATCGCATGAATGACTTGTTGGCAAGAGGTTATCATGAAGAAAATAATTATTGGGCGATGGATTCTCAGATAGCCCAAACGAACATCACAGAAAAGATTCAATTTTGATTATGATCATGATGGTTTTTGATTAAGTTAGCTCATCTCAATAAGATCTAACTATGTTTGAGTCCATCTCGAACTCAACTAGGTTTTAGGAGTGGAATTTCAAAACCCATTTTTATTAGGATATGACTAATCGAATCCCATTAATAACTTGATGTACTAATGCCCTATAGGCGATATGACTTCCTATATGCATAAAAGAGAGGAATTTGATTTTCCAACGTTCTACTTAACAAGATGTTAAATTGATCAACCTCAATTGGTATTGATCGATTATTTGAAACGAGTTTTAGATCTCTTGTTAAGTAGAAACTCTATAGAAGTTTAGACTTGATTTGACAAGTAAAACCCGATTTGCCTCCATCTCTTACCTAAGAACATGGTCGGGCCATGTCGAATTTATTTCCACGAAGAAGAAAGGCAAAGCGAGAGACGCTACCACATAAAGGTGGGCAATAAAGGCTTCCCCACAGAGTTTGTTAAACCATTATTGGACGGCGAGTGTAGCTTGCGAGCGGCAACATTAATTCAAACCTACATACTTGTTATCGGTCAATTTCACGCATCCCAATATTCATTTCTCTTCCCTTTATTTTCCAATTTATTTTTGGGGCTTTCAGTTGTCGTGTTTGATTTCTCAATTTCCTTAATCTTCATTCAAAACATGTAATTTTGCGAGGAGATATAAAATCAAGAGGTAAGAAAGACCGTTAAATTGGATCGGTTTAACCAAGTCAAAAGGGAAAACAGCACGACAGCAGCACTAAAAAGCAAGAGGCGGGTTTGGTCAAAGTAGTGATGAGTTGGGTGAGGAATAAGATAATGACAAATTTTCACAGTCAACCAAGTTAAAGTTGCCTTCAAGGGTTTATTACCAAACCCACGGGACTCAAAACAGCGGATTCAGAACCAATTCCACTAAAGGACAAAATACGAGAATTCATTTCTTTAATGCCATTTGGTCCGAAAATAAGGCGTATTCACCGAAACGAACGAGTGTTACCAAATCGTGGCATAACAAGCGTAATTGAAAGTCAATTTGGAAAATTTTGCAAAACTATATGTATACATCATTAGAGATGGAGGGAGGTGGGCCGGTCAAGTCATTTGTCGGGGCAGAATAATGTCGACGTCATATATATATATATATTTAATTTTAATTTTACGTCTATCTTATGACTTTTGGTTCTATGACTTTTTTGTGGGGTCTTTCATTTTTAAATTGTTTTTACCATCGTTTAATGCATGTTGGGAGTCGGGACGCGTTGCTGTCGTAGCATTTGTTAATGGTTTGTTTGACGCGAGGGGGAGTAGTCGTCGTCGTCGTCGCGGTGCAAAGCATGGGAGAGGAAAGAGGACGAGGGAGGGAGCGACCCGAATATCAACCATGGCGGGCTGCCATTCATAAATCAATCCATAAATCAATCCATAAATCAATAAAGTGAGCTTTCCTACTCTCGGCAAAGCATGGGGGAGGAAAGAGGACGAGGGAGGAAGCGACCCGAATATCAACCATGGTGGGCTGCCATTCATAAATCAATCGATAAATCAATAAAGTGAGCTTTCCTACTCTCGGACTACGATCATTCAAACATGCACACACATGCAATGTGGTGCAGCGCGTATCCATCCATCTCTCTCTCATGTATTGTTTCATTCTTTTAGGGTTATGTTCGACCGTCGAAATAGACTGACCTACTTTGATAATTATTCAATAAGCACACGTGTCTGGCTCGCTCAACAATGCAAACTTCCTCATCTGAGTCTTCTCCAGATGCAACCTTAAGGAAATTTAGGATTTATGTGTTTCGATATTTAATTTGATGTGAATTAAACGTGGAGCTATCTCACTAAATAGAGACGAATCAATTAGGGTGTTGGAAGCACTCAATTTGTAGGACACGCATAGCCACTACAAGTGTCGGTTGAATGGTTAAGTGACTAATTTGGATGCATCAAATTTGATTTACAGATCACGAATCTCTTACTCTAAGTAGCATCTTGTGCCACACTTATTAACTTGTGCATGTATCTTTATTCTATTCGTGTGGAAGGAGCTGTTTGTGCACATCCGTGAGAATTATCAAGCCAAAAGATTCAGATACCCCTACTACAACACATCATACACGTATACATGCCCAAGCACATACATACATACATACATACATACATCATCATGTATGGTGTCTTCTCGCATATTGCTCAAGGGATGACAAATTTGATGAAGTCAAAGTCCAATGCGAAAGGCGTGGATGATAATCCGAACAGACTTCGGTTCCCCCTTTTCAATTTCATTTGATTGGGTATTAGACAAAGGAACCAACATGTAAGTGGATGCAACCCCAATACTAATTGCGACTATAATCTAACCCATTAAAGAAAAGGTGACGTGATATTTATCGACCGCACCACTACCTTAGTCAAAACTGGCCCCAGTCTCACGCCCACTTTCCCTCCTATGTAGCTGTAGGCTGTAATCGATACTTACAGTGGAAATGCGTTCGCCATCTCTACTTGAAGAGATCATCATCTTGAAGATTGTCGTTAAGAGTGAATTCTCCTAGTTAAATTCTGCTGATAGAATCTTGTTCCATATCGGACAAAAAAAATAAAATAAAATAGCAGCTGCCTCTTGCCGGCACCATCGATTTTTATATCTTTGTCTCCTTATGTCATTTTCGCAGTGAAGAAGACAGCGGGGGATCCTCCCATATACCCCCGAATATACACGGATTTGTATCTATGCATGTACACAGATTAGCTCCCGAAGCTTGTGAATATACGTGAATACACGTACGTCCCGGTGAAGAAGATAACATCTCGAGTTCCGGCGACCCGACAAGCTTATTGGTTGCCCTAGAACCTGACAAAGAAGAAAAGGAAAGGAGAGGAAGGTTGGATAGCCTTCTCGAATTGAAAGTGGTGAATGAAAGGACATGTTCACGCCTCAGATTCTTACAATAATGCCGGTCTGAAGTAGGGTTTTCATTTGTCGCATGCCTTAATGCGATATTTGATTTTCTTAGAATATTTTACAAAATGCGTTTGATGTGTTTTATGAAAACTATGTTCACAAAGAGATTTATATGCATGTGTTCGAAACTACCCATGGACTGAAGTTAACGAGCAAAAGAGGATTAACATTCGTTTAAATTAACTGTTAAACTAGTCGGTTCTAATTCTCAAATACTATTGTATGTCTGAACCTAACTATAATCATAAGAAATGCATTGAAAGTATAAAGCTGTTGATATCTAAAAAAGATAGGATATTTTGGTTAAGATAACATCTTAAGTATTTATTGATTCCGGGGAAATTTATAATTTAGGAGAGGTATTTCGAAGCATATGCTAATTATAGTGAACATCATATTCACTTTTATGTTATACTCATCGTCGACACTACCAAATTTTTGATGTAAGTGTATATAAAATAAACATTATTTTTTTCCCTTTTCTTAAGTACCTCTAACATCCTCATCAACTAAACTACTCGTGCATGCATGTGCCCAATGCTCACCCAATCTCCATTTCTCTTCATCAGAGTCGGTGTACTTTCCCACATGCAAGGTTTACCAAGATCGTTCTTAATTAGATTAGACAAAAAAGATATGCGACAGGTAATAAATTTCATAAATCAATAATTGAATAGATGTAAATGTAAAAAAAAAACAAGGAATGATCCGTCTCCAGTACACTTGTCAAGGGTCATTCATTATGCTTTAAAAAAAATACTCGAATATTTGTACTAGAATAATGTTACTTTCTTCAAACACGTTTTTTTTTCAATTTTTATAATGCCTTTTTAGATCATTTTTACTGTATTTTCTCGGTCTTAACAAGAACTATTTATAAATGAATTTTATTTCCGAATGATCTGGTGAAACCTGTCAAATAACTATTAAACGAATTACTATAATTGTCGATACAGTTGCCTCTTTTGTACGTACCAAGCGTAATAAATGTACTAAAAATAATAGAAAAATTTACATTAAGCGCATCTAAAAATGAAAAAAAAATTGGTCTCCGATACAGACAGATTCATTTGTAACTCAGATTTTTCCACGTTGCCCACCGCACGAGGAGCAGTCAAGCTCTTGCACGATTTATTCAAGAACCGGGAGCGCAGTACCGTGTTGACTTTGTACGAGCAAAAGGAACACCGCCATGGTGATGAAGATCCATCTGACTTGACTCTCCTCCCACCATATTCTTGAGATTTGCGAAATTGCATTTAATCTTTTTCCCCCCGTTTTTTTTTATTTTTTTTGATTTCTGTAGATTGAATTGAACATCACGTTCCATCATCGACGGTCAATTAATTAGCAGGTGGGGACTCCCGGCCAATTGCGTGGCGTGTTAGGCTGGCGAGCCCACGAAAGATTAGACCTCGTTTCCCAGATCGCACAGCTAGCAGATTCAGCTCCATGAATGAGTCGCTATTTTTAGTTTAGGCAGAAAAACTTTGCATAATTGTGCCGTTTCAATTAGGTGAAAATGGGACCATGCGCATCATAAATTTCATAGTATGATTTTTTTTTTTTTTTGAGTGTGTGATCGGTGAAAAATTGATAATTTATCTTGATGCCTGTATGTCTATCCAAAAAACATGCGTAAAACTTTTGCGTGCATATAAGGACACGTCGCCGTAATACAATGCCTATGAGCCCATCTCGTGATTTGATCAAATTATATGGAACCTACGTGATTTAAGGTGGAAAAATTATTAGAGAAAATCCTAAACATATTATGTATATACTAATTCAATTATAAACTTTTTAATTCAATTAATTTAGTTTTAAATCTTTTAACCGTTTGCCAATACATTTTTATTGGTCAATTTTGATTGGAAATCGCTGACGTGAATACTAATTGACTTATGCAGTTTGGCTAGCGATAATGTGGACAAATTTTTACAATTTCTAATAAATATTTTAAATATTTTACATTTTCTTTCCTTTTCAATATGGCCAATTAGAGCTACCCTTATGGTGTCTAGCATCGGTTGCCCTCTCTTGGGCAAAGGTTGCCTTTGCTGATTCTGGTGAGGGCTTGCTTGGACAAGGGCTACGACCCTTGTTGAAACAAAAAGGAAAAAATAAAAAAATTCAGAAAAATTATAAAAATTATCTACATCAGCGTTGGTTATTTTACGTAGGACAATTAGTGTATGCGTCAACAATTTTTAGTTAAAGTTGGCTGGAATAACTAAATTGGTAAATCGTCAAAAGGTTTAGAATTAAATTGATTGAATTAACAAAAATTAAAATTAAAATAGTTATCGTACGATATGTTAAGGATTTTTTTTTGGAAAATTTCCTAATTTAAAATCTTGTATCAACTGGCAGGGTGCAATTAGGGATTCAAGGAGCGACCGTAGATAATGTAATGATTAGATTAGTCTCGACGTATTGCGGAGCAGTTTGCCCGATGACGACGATGATGTAGGAGGACAAAATTGAAAAGATGTTCGAAGTCACATGTTTTGTTCGTAACGAGCAATTCCCGCATCATCTGTCAACCCTATGTGCATTATTCTCCGGGCAGTTGCTTTCTTGAACATACCTCTCCAGAAAAGGACAGATCGAGGAGAGGGGCTACGACCGACGTGCCCAGATCAAGATTGATTTAAAAGCCTCGCTGAGAGATCGGCCACGTCATGTAAAATGGCAATGTCGAACTGTGCCTTGATCATCGACTCTGTCGCATTCACCATGTGGTTGGAGTGAAAGGTTCAGGGGCGGGACACGTGTGCCCGTCTTGCTTCCTGATCAAACATTCAAGACGATGCAAAGGAGTAGCTTCACCTGAAGTGTCATGAGCATGCATGGAGTTGTATGTATGCACCGTCAAAATAGGTCCTCATCTCTTATATAAGAAATGACTGGGGACATGAAATTCTCTATCCTTTACCATATTTGTTAAAATATTATTCTATATCGATTGACAACGAATTTTAAATACTCTTTATATTCACATGGTCTCTCTCTATTTATTAGTTTAAATTTTTGGATTAAATTTTCTAATAATATCTAAGTTTCTCTTTGTATTCACGTTTCGACCTATCAATTAAAACTTTTGGGTTGACATTTTTAATAATATCTAAGTTTCTCTTTATATTCATGTGATCTCCCTTCACTTATTAGCTTAAGCTTTTAGGTTGGATTTTCTAATAATATCTAAGGTTTTTCATAAGGGCGATCGATTCTAACCTAAGCAAGTAATGGATTGAGATAAGTAAGAGAATCAATCTCTGTCTTGGTCTAGACAAAGATCACCTGTACTTTGATATGGACGTGCATGTCAAAAGCTAAGATTCATCGATTATAAGAAACCGAAATCAAAACAAATCGGAACACCAGTGTATGCTTTATGAGATCGTCGTCTCGCGTCCGAAACATGGTCCAAGGTCGTATATCTCAGAGTCTTGGCAACATAACAGAAGCCACAAGGAAAGACAAGCTTGACTTGAAAAGCTTTGTTTGACCGTGCAGTGTGTACGCGTCTTTCCCCATGGATCCCGCAAAATGCAAAGAACACGCTATATATCCCCCAATTAAAAGAGGAAACCTGCACCATTAATCTTAATATATATTATTTATTTACTTCAGAAAAGCAGAGATATGCGAACGGGTCCATCTTCCCATTAAAGCCCCCCTTGTTTGGTCAAGAGGAAGTAAGGCATCATGTGGCCAGAGTAGTGGCCACAGCGACGAAACACTCGGACCCGAGAGAGATGAGGAGGAGCAGAGAAAGGACCAGGCTGCGCAGAAATTTGAAGCTTTCACATTTAAATCGAGATCCACATGGAGAAGTCAATGGCAAAAGCGATTGAATATTGAGGAGGTTGGTAGCTTCAGCCGCCCCTTGCGGCCTGCAAATTCTGACTCGAAAAAAGTTTTGTGTTGATATTTCAAGGGGTGCACACTAGGGAAAAATCAGCACTCTCCGGTGTGGGCATGGACACGAACTGCTGTTGACTTAGGAAGTCATCCAAATTTGAACATTGGAGGTTGAGGACCCCATGTTCGTTCGTGTCCTGATTTTATAATATAGAGCGGGACAGAGTGTATGGATGCTGGAATTTTATCGAGTCTCGTGCATTATGTTCATTGACTAATATTGGGTCTCAAAAGTAGTACTACCAATACATTACGCCGTCGGTGTAGGCAGTGGATCCAACCATGAAGGCGTACGCGTGGTAACATTGATCGTATGTAACGCAATGGAAATTGTAAATAAACACCGGGCAGACGGATGATATGATATATGCATGCTTGCCATATAATGGGTATACAACAAACGTAAAATAAAAAAAAAATTCAAGATTGCTGAGGGTTTAATTCAACTTTATAAATGGACTTTTTGGTATAATGTAAATGCTGAAAATCAAAGTAGTTTGGGGAAATGCAAATTATGTTTGGTAAAAACTCTTTGCAAAGGGATATTGGGTTCAAGTAGTGTTTGGTAAAAAATTTTTGCAATTTGTTTTGATTGCATTTTTTTTTTTTATCATATTTTATTACAAAAGAACTTAAACCCTTTGTAGGTGAGCTGGATCTAACACTAATGACCACCGGCTGAGATCGCCCAACTTTGGCGAGGGTCATGTGACCCCAATGAGAGCTTATTTGAGGTTGCACGACTTTGGGCAACCCTCAACGAGGGTTGCGCAAGATTAGTGTCACGTGACCTAGGTGACCGTTGCTGGGTTGTGAGGGTCACATGACCTTGGGCAATCGTTGCTTGGGTCTCGCAACCTTATCCGGCGGTTGCTCGAGGTTGTGTGACCTTGGCGAAGGTCACCCGAGGTTGTGCGACCCTTGTTAGTTGCCCTTGCACAAAGAAATTTAAAAGTTACAAGGTGGGACAAAATTGAAAAACTTAAGAATTAATAAGGTTTTTTATTTCAATCTTAGTTTTAGCATTTCATAAATGATATTTCGATAGGCTGGGTGAGGGTAGTATTGGGTTTTTTATATTTTCAAGACCAACATTTGATCGAAAGTTATTTCAAAATGTTAATCAAATATTTTGGCATTTCCTCAAAGAACCTTAAAGGCTTACAGTTGATTGGAAAAGTTAAACGTAAGTCGTATGTGCTATACATTGTATTTAATAGGTTGAGAAATGTCACACATAAATACAAGATTTCCATAGGCTAGATGCAAGAATTTTTGTTTTTGAGCAAGTGTATAGTGCTATGGCCCACATATAGTGAGAGAAGGATGCAAATTATTGTTATTACTTATTTTAATATTACTGTCATCGCTATCGATATTATCAATTACGAAGGCAGGGGCACATTTTTCTTATTGGTCATGCATGGAAAATGAGACCTCAACAAGGAGTTTAAAAAGGGTCTTATCGCCGCCGATCACATCATATGAGCTGACAATGGAGACCTCTCTTCGATTGTGGCCATTCCTCGAACGCATGATGATTACTGCTTTTGGCGAAGCTGCAGGGGCAGCCCTCTCATTTTTCTTAAGTTCTTAGGGACTAATTAAGGCCCAAATCACACCTGTGACCTGTCCCTTCTCCTATCTTCGCTCTTCTTCTTCTTCTTTTGACAAAAAGCACTCAAACTAGAAAATCATTAAAAAATTCATAAGCTTATTATACTTTTATCAATTCAGTCTAAAATTTTTCAATTTTGTTAATTAAATTTTAAAATTTTCATTTTTTATCAATTGAGTCCATTTAACTAATTTTGATCAAATTTACTGATGTAAACGTTAATCGTTTAATATTTTAAAATTTTCTCGATTGATTTTTTCTAAAATAACTTTCCTTTATTTTTTCTTTTGTCTTCTTTTCTTTCTTTTTTCCCGCACTAACTATTGCCTTGATGGCTAGCAAAGTTGTTGGCCTCATTGCTGGCTAGGGCGGGGATGCCCTTGTTGGCCATAAGTCAAAGATGCCTTGGCCTAGGCTATTAAGGGTAGCGCTCATCTAGGTGGGTAAGCTTCTCCCTCACCTAGGCAAGTGCAACCCTCGTCATGGAAGGTTGCCATCACTAGATCGAGCGAGGGTGGCCCACGCTCGTCTAGACTTACCTAGGTGAGAGCAATCCTCTCTAGCCCAAGTCCGAGTGTCCCTTACTTGAGGCTAACAACCTCCGTCGGCCATCGACGAGGTTCAATAGTGGCTAATGGAGGGAAAAAAAAGAAGAGAAAAAAAAGAAAAGAAGAGAAAAAAGGAAAAATAAAAATTTAATATATAATAAATCAAAAAAATTGAAATATCATTAAATTGTTTATATCAATATTGATAGTTCTACATTATATAGCTATCATTTATATAAGCAATTTTCTATTTATCAAATTGGATGGAGTTAATGGAACTATGTGATTGTATTAATTTAATAAGTTTAAGAACTTGATTGCCGTTGAAAGTATACTTGGATTCAATTATATTTTTATGATAAGTTTTAGATGTTTTGGTGAATGTATACTTAAAAAAAGGGTTCGGTGGTTTGTGGAAAAACGGGGTGCTGTTTCACGTTTTAATCGTCTATCCACGTTCCCGTCACGCACAGGTTATTGTTTTTGTAAATTTTCCAAGCTTTCCTGGGCCGACACGTGGCGTGTTGGGTTTCGGCCGAGCGGTGAAATCCCATTCATGGGCTTTTTAGATGCGCGACCCGATTGGCCCGTCACGAAGACAGGAGGAGAGAGAAACGTGGGGGTGGTGAGATGTCGGAAATGCCCCTCACATCAAGTGCCGTTTCTCCAGACGAACCTTGTTTGTCCTAATCGAACCTCCCCTTTCTCCAACGGCTACTTTGCACGGATCAGTGAGAGAGAAGACGCAGCAGCGGCAGACATTTAAAAAAAGAGCAAAAGCTCTCTCGCTTCGCCTTGCCCATTCGCCGCTGCGCTTCATTCACTCGCCATTACCACGCTCCTCTCTCTCTTTCTCTCTCTCTCTCTCTGGGGATGGGGTCGATCTTGAAATCGATCATGGAGGCGAGCAAAGGAGTGGAAGGAGATGAATTCTACGAGGACATAGAGGCGCCCAAGTTCGTGGACTTCACCGCGCCCGACCGCTACGCTCCCGACACCGACCGCTACTGGTTTTGCTTGCGCGTCGGTATGCCCACCCTCAACACCACTCCGCTTCGCAAAGGCCAATTTTTTCGCTTTTTCTTGTTGTTGTTCTGATCTGGAGAACTTTGGTAATCTCGGATTCGTGTAGTGATTATGATTGAGCTTGATGTTTAGATTTAGTATAGCCCTTGGGGGAATTCACTTCAATTGCTCATCATTTGTCGCTCTTGCCTCATCAAGTTTGCATTTTTGGTCCAGTCTACTAGCCCATACTTTCCAAATTTTGTCTGATCTAAAACTTCTCATTTTTTGAATTCTAGAGCTCAAGATGCAGATGTTTTTAATGTTCCTAGTTCTTTGGGTTGTATTGGGTTTACAGGATGTGATCAGAAACATGAAGAAGAACTGGACTCGGAAGCAATTTACAAGAATTTCGTCCTTAGGGTCAGTTACTACTATGCCTTTTTCCATCTTCACTTTTTTTTTTTTTAATCATAAGTAGGAGGCGTCTAAGTCGAAGAAGTCGCCATAATGCTGCTGATCTATTGCAGGTAATGGCAGCCAGAAGTCCCAATGTAAGACTTCGCAAAGCCTTAACTAGAAAGCCGATTAAGTATGTACCCATCGCATAATCTTGAACTTGAATCTTCATCTCAATAAGGTTCAGCTTATGATGTGCCTCATTTTCTCTTTTTTTGTTGTTATTTTATTGCGCTTTCGATCCTCAGTACTACAGCGAAATGTCCGCAGTCAGCTCCTGCGAAACCATCGAGATCCAGACTACCAAGGTTGGCTATTTTATCTTCAATTTCCGGAAAGACAGTTAATTGCGGTAAAGAGAGGGTCAAATCTACTCGTCTGGTGGCTCCAACCCCTAACACTAAGGCAAAGCAGCCATCCAATGTGGCCAAGGCTTTAACAACCCCTAGAAACAACAAGAAAATCTCGAATCCGGAACCATTTCGGAGTGTTAGGAACCCAAAGGCTAAGCCTAATGCTGGGCAGAACAAGAGAGTGGTAGCAAAAGCTTTGGCATTTCCTTCGCCCAAAAAGGCCACGAAGGTTAAAATCTCATCGGAGTTGGATACTACTGTGAGAAAGATTTGTGCCGGGATGAAGAAGCTGGAGATCACAGGCCAAAAGAGGAACATATTGGGGTACGATACGCCTGCGCCTCTTGCTGGCTCCAAGAAAAAAGTGCGTGCCAGGGAGGTCAAGAGTCGGGTTTTTGATTCGTTGCGGACTCCAAAGTGCAAGGGTGCAGATAAAGCTTCTAGATGTCTGAAGAAAAAGGACAGAGCTGAAGACTCGAAAAACTGTTCTGATTTAGCCACGATTGAAGGAACTTCAGGCGACTCCAGTGATATGGACGTCGACAATAAGTCCAGACGTGGATCTTTTGAAGCTTCTCTTGTACAAGAAACCTCTCACAATACTGCACTGAATGTACATGAAGAAATATTTACGAATGTTAGCTCGTCAGAGAAAAAATCAGGAGAAAGTCGAAGTGAAGGTTCATCAAGTATAGTGGGAGTCGAAAAGGCTGATGAAGGGCTGGGTTCAGGAGCTGATGTAATTCCTGCGGTTGAAGCAGTTCTAGATGAGGAGAGGACTGGATCAACTTCTCAGGTAGAGGATGTCTCAAGCTTAGAGGAGGGGAAAATCCAAGAAAACACTGGCAATACCAATGACCAGAATGAGGTTCCTGCCAGTGGTGAAGAAATTGGGGATCATGTCTTGGATAATGACGACAAAGAAAATTCCACGGCCCCTGATCATAACATGTATGAGCTCCTCTGCACCCAATCTTTGTTATGCATTTGCTACGCCATGGTCTATATTTTGCTCATTTTTCTTGATTGATGACTAATTCTTCACCCGCAAATATTTGTTTGCCCTCTCATCCTTACATTACTTCTCACATTTTGTTGCAGAGAACAGAATGGTGACTGCAACAGGAAAATCCTAGGGAAGCTTGATAATCACGAGAAATATGAGAAGGTTCATACTATTGATTCATTTGCAAATCACCACTTCTACTATTCCATGTTTGACTATGTTTCAGCATCTGAATTTATTAGCCACTGAAAATCTTCAGGTCACTCAAACATTGATGAAGATAAAGAAGAGCTCTACTGCAGACAAACTAAGTGCCCAGGGTGGGAAGTATGTAAAACCAAGACCGACCAATCCTAAGCCTTTCAGGCTAAGAACAGATGTATGTGGACTGCAAATAATTTGAGAAGTTGAATTTTCATTGACGTTGGCTGACAAATGTTAGCTATCGCAGGAACGGAGAGTTCTCAAGGAAGCAATCCACGAGAAAAAGCTTTCTACGCCATTGAAAGAGAATGCAACTGCACCAGGGTACACATCCAAGAAAAATCAGAATATACAGAAAGTAAGACTTCCGTTTAGTTTGTTTCAGGTCTTTCCCCTTCTAAACCTACACTACTCAAAGTCATTTTTTTGACTGTGCTGTCTGAAAAGTGAACAATCCTCTGGAAAGCATTTGTCGTAATGAATTAGTTGACATAAGACCAGAGAAGCCAGGCGATTGGCACTTAAGCATTTTTCCATGACATAGTAATTATTACTACTTTGCAAGTTGCTTAAACAGCACTGACGTGGCTGAAATTCTTTTACTGACATGAAGCAGAAGATCAAAGCTCCTGAATCCAGCTCTTTGCACAGAGAAGTCGGACCAAAATGGCTGCATCTACTCCTAATAGACGCACTATTTTGAAACAGCAAAAGAACCTTGCCCCTACAGTGTTGCGGCGGTCCAGGGAAAGCGTCAAAAAGACCAGAATGCTCTCAGTTAAACGACTCGAAGGGCCTGGAAGGTGAGTGGCTGTTCTAGTTGAAAAACTGAACTTGACACATAAATTACTCATTTCCTATTGTCTAAAAATGTACTTGGGGATATCATTTTGTTTTTTTTTTTTTTTTTTGGGGGGGGGGGGATTTACATTATCATAGACTCATACTACTACCTACATCTTCACTCTGTTTTTTCAGAAACTAGGAAAAAAACATGAAATTTCAGAGAGGATTTACATCATCATAGACTCATAGTACATTTTCACTCTGGTTTTTTCAAAAACTAAGAAAAAACATGAAAGTTCAAAAGAGGATTTACATTATCATAGACTCATAGTGTACATCTACACTCTGTTTTTTCAAAAACTAGGAAAAAACATGAAAGTTCACAGAGATGATTTACCTTATCCTAGACTGATAGTATATCTTGACAATGCTTTCACAGAAATTAGGAACTAAATGAAAATTTGTTGTAGGCTTTCGAAGTTGAGGGTTAAGCTATACAGGTAACAAGAAGCTCACTGCTGTTTTTATCTTTCTTGAACTTATAGTGCACCATCGAGGAAAAAGGAAGTAACATGTCAACTGAGTGTCATAAAGGAGACATCCGCAATGGACTGCGATTCAAAAGAAGCAGCAAAGATACGAGAACGCAGTGCTTCAGCAACCAAACCTACTGCTTCTGGCACTTCAAGGTCATCGTCACGAGGCAGAAGGCCCCCAACCATCCCAAAAGAACCGAACTTCCATGACATCCATGTTCCGAAAAGCTGCATCAAGAAACTGACATGAGAGTGTATGCCTATTCCATTTCTTTGGTTAGCTGAGTGATAGAACTGCTGTTCAATTGTTTCGTTGATCTGCGCTTTCAGATAAATTAGGTGGCTCCTTTTGGGAATTGTTTGTAAAATGTAAAATAATATTCAAATGATAATTTTTCTAAAATTTTATCACTTAGCTAGTTTCTTCTTGTTTTTGGCCGTGATCCTTAACTATTTATCAATGATACAATGAAAATGTTCAATTTGTCTATTTTTTTCCCTCAAGGGTGACAACATTATCATTTGTTAATTATTAATGGAGGAGCTCTTTTGGTGTTGCTTGAATGTCTATGCAGACGAAGAAAAACTCTAAGTAAGGAATGGATTTTTGTTTGGATCTATTTGATTACTATGTGTTAATAATAGTAATCCCTTTTTTATTTTCATCGGGCTTCATTTTACTGAATAATTTTTTTATAATTAGATAGAAATTTATGAGCTCTTAACATGCCTACTTGGGCCAATGATCATATGCGCAAATGCATAAAATTTTGACATATGGGGCAATTACCAAAGCTTGGACCTGAACATGTCTTTAAAAGGTTTAAGGGAGAAAAAATATGCGGAAGATTTGCCTTGGGGTGAGATCTTGTAATGTTACCTCTTGTATTCCCTAGGCTAGTTGTTGGGGAAGAAAAATGTTCACTTACTAATAAGGGGTGCAAGGTGTGTAGATACCAGCACTTAAAAGTAAGGAACACAGCTTGGCTGCACACTCCACTAGGGGATTACTATAGGTGGTCCTCGTAGGTGGGCAAACATCCGGGTCTAAGGAGAGACTAGGAAAAAAAACATCAACTTGTTCGGACCTTCCAGGCCCTTCGATTGGAGAGTATACTTTTCCTTGTCAAATTCGGTTTTTCTTAAGGCATTTAGCTTCTTATAAATTACTAAAGGATCGCGGTTAACAAGCAGCAAAATCATGACCATTGTCGCAAAGTAGCTCAATCTTAGCGTGAAATGTCTGCTTGTATGGCTAGCGTACAATGAATAACGTTCCCTTTATTTGCTTAGACAACGTCAGCCTAGTGAAGATGGGTAATGTAGTCTTTTATCTAAACACCCATCAACAACCTGGATGCGAAAAAGAAAAATGATCACAGCCATCGTGGTGAAGAAGCATCGACCTTTTTATACTTCTCCTTTTTCTTTTTCTTTTTGCCATGAACCTTTTCCTATTTCTTCCATATAAGCAAATGAGCATCTTATCGCTCGATCTTGGAGCAAAATAACCGTTGGTACTCAGCGAGGGCTACGGTGTGATAAACATAAATTTCCTGTGTGCATCTTGCGATAGTCAGCTTTAACCTTTTATTAAACAATTCACTGAAAACCTAAGCAGGGTCTTGTGTTTTAGCGTAACTTACTGATACACTCTATAATCTGATCTGCACCACTTCACGCAAATACACGAATTCTTGCCCAACCAACAACACATAGCAACTTTCAGGCAATCTGCACTAGTCTCTTTTAGGAGCTATGTATCAATTGTGTACACTCATTGTCAGTTGTGACAGGATAAACACGCTGAAAATCCTCAATACCATCAATGGAAGCTTGCTTATTTTGCCACGAGTTCAAAATGCTGTTTCCTGGCATAGTCTTGGCATGGTTTTGTAGCTCGGATGGCTTAAGTGACTTCCAGGTGACCATGAAAAATGACATTAACAAACTTTTTGTGCAGCAAACACTCCACCGACCACTTTGCAAATAACTTTGTGACCATCAGGTTCAAGTTATGTTGCTCTACTGCTTATTTTATAGCACATTGTGCATACTCTTGACATTCCAAGTCAACCAGCGATTTTAAATTATATGCGCAAAATAAATCAGGCTTTGGTGAGGCATTTGGCACATAATCAGAGCATAAATCGTCAAAGACAAGGAAGCATGTTAAAAGTCCACTAGCCATTGCACCAAACCATTTTCAATTTATTTGTAACCACCTTCCATTTCTGGATGCATCGACATCAAGATTGTTCCAGTAAGGTAGGTGAGAAAACTGCTTATACCCTGTCGTGTGCATCTTTACACCAAATTCACTATCCTCGATTCTTCACAATATTCTTGAGCTTCTCATTTGCAGCCACGAGCTCTGCAGCTATGCCAGGTTCATTAGCAGAATGTCCGGCGTTTGGAATCACCTGTTCATAGTGCAGCAATTGAATAAACGGCATAATGGATGGAGATTTTACTTCATAAATCTCTATGACATGCAGAACCAAAATCATGAAATCACAAGCAAGAATTCTCATCTGAAGTGGCCATCCACAGAACCTCACAAATGCATCAACATAACTTATTCTGATATAACTGCCATATTTGACCCAAAAGAAAGGTAATTGCCATATTATCCTGTAAGGAATTCGTTTGTAAATTTGAACTCTGTATCTTAAAAGCCTTTATTATGGACCCACTGCCCATACAAGTCATCCTAGGCCCAAAGTGAAACTGGGTGGACCATGGCAATCCTTCTAGGACCAGCTTGCCCAGCTGATTAGTTTTTGCATAGAAAATTAATTAAGCTTTGATCATGGTCGGGCCTGGGCTAGGGTTTTTAGGCCCTGTACCAGACACAATTTGCTCATGCCTGGCCATCAATCAGGTCTGGTTTCTTAAACCAAAGTTTTCCAAAAGAATTGGTAAGCTCATACAACTAATAGTTTGCCACATCATTATTGTAGCTTTGCCTGATCATATGGCAAGAATAAACCCTCTGCAACCAAGTTGAGAACAAGAAAACAACTCAATTAATCAACAGACAGTCCGCCATGTACCTCTCTCTCCAAACTGTGCCACAAGACAACATGCACAAAGTCTCTAACTCTCTACTGCCTATATCAAATTGCACACCTCAAGGAAGTTGAACAGAAACAGGCACTGTTTCTTCGAAATGCAAGAATCAATACAAAAACTCAAAAACAATCGAGAAAAGCCAGAGTTAATTCTCTTCATGTTGAGAGCATAACTCTATGTTAAAAAAAGGACATGTTGAAGTATCGCCCCCAGAAAACCGTACACCAAATGCTTGTCAATATCAATCTGCTGATATAAGTCATGGTAGATTGTGCTGAAGGGCACATACTGCATAATGGCACTCTACCAATGAAGTGCACTGTCTATAACTATAAGAAAAATGGAAATCTTGACGAGTCACATAAATGAAGAAGCAAAAAGGATTTAAAATAAAAGAGGAATGACAATGGGTAAGAAAACAGATGTGACTACTCAATCCAATTGAAAGTAGCAATGGAGGTTAATTTTGTCCACCTAATTAACTTAAAAATTCCTACTTACCCTAAAATCTGCCTCTGGCCATGCTTTGTGAAGATCCCAAGCAGACATCATAGGGCAGCAAACATCATATCTTCCCTGCAAGTATTTTTGGGGTAAGACACTACCAGTTTTGTGTAAATGGCAGGTATCGTGCTTCAAGTGTTGTAGTATACAAAAGGTAATGCTAGAGAATTAATGTTCACGATTCATTAGTGATTTTTGTCCATGTATTATTCATAGTTTGAGAAGTAACCAGCGCGAAATGTAATTACCTGCACAATTACTGTGTCGATATGCCTTATCTTATTGATGTTATCCAGCAGGAACGAATCAGAAGGAAGGAACCCCTTATTCACAAAATAATGGTTCTCAATCCTTGCAAATGCCTGGAGCAAAACCATTATGTCATGAGCACCAGTGAAGCTGGTTAAAGTATATCATACTTATTTAGAAATTTCCCCATCCAAAAAAATACAGTGTGACTTTGGGAATTTATTCATGGCCATAAAATAATCTACAAGAACTATGTCACGCAAAGGTGTAGTATATTTCATATGACTATATCCAAATTAGAACATTGTACAGCATCCAAATATCATTAAAATACTAAGCCAGCAAAAGACACTTCAGATTTTCAAGCACTTGCAATATTCGGTGCTAACGGGAATTTATTCATTAGAAAAGCTGATCAAGACAATCAATATGCAATAATGCAGCATAAGAGTGGCTTCAGATGTTATGGCCAAAAAATAGCAGCCTTGGACATTAGAGACACAATCTAAGCAAGTCATGGGAGAAACTGTGATTTTAATATCTAGTGGACTTACCAGTGAAAAATAATCATCATCCCCTTTCTTTATATTCTCCTCATTTGGAAGTAGATGTGCAGTCATCATTTCCCATTTTGTCCAAGCTCTCGCCGCTGCATACTATGTAGATAAGAGAGAAGTGAGAACATCAAACGTGTAAAGCAGCAAGTCCTAGTTTCAAATGAGCTAGTACAGTCAATTTTCTGTGGTAGAATAGCGACAACACTTATTTGATTAATCATTCCTGTCATGATTCTTGGGAGTGTTCAGAAAATTAGAGGAAGGCTGTAGAAAGCAGATGGTGGCAAGCCAAGCAGTTTTTCCATCTTGGACAAGAAACCGCTTTCTGCTAAGTGATTTTTTCTGTCTACCAGTACAAATTACTAACATTCTCTTGTAATCAGTGACTTTTCTTCCACTTTATTGGCTTAAATATTTCTCAGAACAGATTTATCAAGTATGAAACAAATTCCTAATTTTCACAGATGAAACGAGAGGATGAGTTCATGCAGTAGATATACGATAAGTTTATGGCTACTGCTACAGTCACGGAATAGAACAGAAAATTTTTGGCATCAGACCTGCTTCTAATCTACTTTTGGCACAGAGTCTAAGGAAATGTTATAAAGTATCAGATGCGCAGGTAAGTCGACCTAATTTGTGTTCAATTTTTTTTTTAAAAAAATTACCCTATAGATGCATACATGAAGGACGTAAGGGAAAAGTATATATGATTATCTTGTAAAACACTCACCTGTGTTTCCAAATCATCAGAATTCAATCGCTTACTATAGGCACTGAGGAAACACTGCCTCTCATCTGCTGGAATAAGATCTCTAAATGGTTCCCAGGCTGCATAGAAAAGAAAGGGTGTTATTTTATGTCAAAATAAGCAATAGGAATGCAAATTTGAACTAAGTTTATATGCAGAATAACTGAATAGCCTCTCGAAGGTTCATAATGTCAGAAAGGGGAACTAAGACAATTTGATATTATTTGGTTTAATCCTCTCTTTCATATATATATATTGAAATTGCAAATGCTTCAGACCAGGATCATCCTAAACATTTCTAGCAAATTCTCCTAATCTGAAATTTGAGGAGACTGACAACACCATGCTAACTTAATGAGACTATTTTCTCACTGAAATTCCAGTGAAGGCAAATGTGCCATGATCATATAATGGCAGACTGCATTCACAGCTTACAGCTTAAACAATTACCATTTGCCCAGTAGAAGTTCAAGTTAAACTAATTTTAAGCTAAAGTTCAGTTATGCAGGACAAATAAGTAAAGTCATTGATAGTGGCATCTAAAAGTTCACCCAACATACCGTCTGGGTATATGGCAGATGCACCACCTTCGTAAAACCAATCAATCTCTTTCTTCCGCAACAGAAAGATCCCCCTAAGTACCAATCCGGTAACCTTCAAGTGACACAAAGATCAGGGCAATAAGAAGAAATTACCTGGTAGTGTACTCTTGACATAGTAAATACAATGCAAGGGAAAAACCTTCTCAGGATGTGATTGGCTGTATGCGAGGGCGAGAGTACTTCCCCATGACCCACCAAATACCTGTTAGCATGGACAAACAAATCAAGCTAGCATCCTATAATTTTCCAAAGTATGAAAGAATTTACACCCATGAACCAAAAAAATACTCATGTACTTTCAAAGTGATGGCTTATAGTTTAAAAGGCGTAAATCTTGTTGACTTTGTGCTGTATAAAAAATGAGAAAATTATGCTTTCTGCCAAGTGCTTTAAGAAGAATTAGTATACAAATAGTTAACCGCACTATATTCTGAATCATTTCAAACACTTTCAGGTAAATCAATGCGCCAATAATTTAATTCATGTTAGATTTCATGATAGTGGAAATCCTGATCCCCCATCCACATCACCAAACTGCAGTTGTATTATAAGATGTGTTAAACATGAAATTTTACCTGCCATTCTGGAATTTCTAAATGTTCCCTTAGCTTTTCAATGTCCGCAACAAGATCCCAGGTGGTGTTTTCTTCCAAGCAAGCATGGGGTGTACTTTTTCCTGCACCTCTCTAGGGAAAGGAGATATTTCTTGGTGAAACATAATTAGATGGGGGATACAACATATTATTGCACAGTCATCTAAAGAGGTTACCTGGTCAAAAAGGATTATCCGATAAAATTCAGGGTCAAAGAACCTACGGTTGCTGGGGGCTGTGCCCCCTCCCGGACCTCCATGGAGAAAAACAACTGGCTGCAAGATATTTCATGAAGGAAAAAGAAGAGGAGTAAGGCAAGTAAATATAGGTAGGAAGTAGGAATCCCTCCTTGACATAGTGCTAAAAATGTAAAATATAACCATGATCATGCAAAAAAAAGAATTTCATGAAATTTTCAATCTGCAAGAAAGAGAAGGAAGAAGGGGGGGGGGGTGTTAAAGGCTAAAAAGTCATCCTCTTCCAAAACGCTGTGAGTTCTAAAAGGCAGCTTACATATCAGATATAGTCATACATCACCACCAGCATTTGCTTTTTCCATTGTTTTGAATCATCACAAAGAAAAAGCATGAGCACAACTAGGGCCATAACTGCTATTGTCTTTTGCATTTGCGGCATGAGTGAACTAAATTCATTCGGCATATAATTCATGCGAATATACATAATCACAAGGCCATCCATTGAATCCATGAAAACTAGAGAAATGGACAATTGCATAATCCGTCAGCAGCAGATAACGGATACTCACGTATCCACTGGGATTTCCGGATTGCTCCCAGTAGAGGGTGTGAAGATCCGAAACCTTCAAGAACCCCGTGCTATACGGCTCTATGGGAGAATAAGGCTCCCGGTTCACCTCCGGCGCTTCCTTCAGCGATTCCACGGGTCCACTCGACATGGTCTCGGCCGCCAAGCTCGAGCTCCGAACGCGCAGGCAGACGCTCCTTCTTCCTGGAACAATTCAAACAGTGCGCAGATGAACGACAGAGGACGACTGAAACTGGAGGAAGGCGCACTCTCCACTGACACCACCGCGAGAGACTTTATATCGACACAAAGGGCCAACGAAACGGAGACGATCCACGCCATTGAGATCGAAGAATAGAGGTGGGTATTGCTTCGTTTGTCAGCAACATTAATGGCTAAAGCATCGACGGAATCGAAGTCAAATCCACCCAATCAGCGCGCACACATTCCAGAGAGAGAGAGAGAACCTGAGCGGAAGAGATTCCTGCGACTGTGACTGGGAATGGAGGAGGAGGGGAGAGAGAGGAGTCGATTGGAGACGGAGAGATTCGGAGTGCGAAATACAAGCCCCGACGACGAGTTCATGGTTTTGTAAAGTTTCGATTTTTTGCTCTTTTTGTTCGCGTAGGTTGCGTCCCAGCTTTATCAAATCCGCATGTCCAATCAGCGCCTGTCTTGCTTGTCAATTTTTTTAGTTCCCTACCGCCAAAATGCGCCCTCCTTAAAAAAAAAATTATAAATTCGACCAAACAGTTAAAAAAACATTAAAACGAAACATGTATTAGTGACGGTGCAGGTCCTAAAGAAAGACTACTACTTGGTTTTTGGCCGGACGGAAATCCATAATTTAATATCATTTGGGTTCGAATTTTCTATTCAATTTCATCCTCTTTTGTCGTATCTAATTCTAACTAAATGCTATATTTATGCACATTTTCAAAGAGAGAGTTTGTAAATTATAGAACTTCATGTCTCTTCAACTTTATAGAGAACCATTTCATGCGGTATCTCTAATTACCATTTAAGCTTCAATTTCCAAATCATATGAAAGATTTTTCATGTACGCTATCAAGAAAATTTGGATTTTTTTTTAATGTGAATTTAACTTTTGCTAAATTGAGAGGATGAGGAATTGACGCAAAACACTCGTGTGTTTTTATGCTGCTAATGACCGACCGACCAAAAAAAGAATGCTAATGACACCGTGAAATTCAAGCTAATGACGGACAAGAAGACTTTACGTGAAATGGTTAAAGCTTCATTGATCCATGTTTTTTACAGTGTCTGAAGTTCTATAATCGTCATATCTCGAGCCCGCCCAAAGGGGGGAAAAAGGGGGAACTTTACAGTTGATCTTCTTCAAGCACCTCTATGTAAAAAAAATATCTCAGGCCTGACTCATTTATAATGTGAAGGTCTCAGGCCTGACTAACTTATAATGTGAAGGGGTTGGAAGGGGAATGGATGATGGGCATCTTGACATGGTCATGTTGTTTGTGAGCACGCTCGGAGCAACTGTGTCCTCCACCATGACAGGATCGACCTTCATCACCCTCTCCGGCACGATCTTCTCGCCGTCAACTTTGGCCAACACCTCAAAGTGCATGCTCACCGATTTGGGCTTCGTCCTCCATGCGGGGAAACCTTCCAGTTCGCCGTCGCTCGCCTTCAATTTCCTCTCTACTCCGAAACCGATCTTCAGAAACGTCTGGGCAGATACATCCGCCTTCAGTAGCCTGAAGGAGCCTTCCTCGTTAGCCTTGGGACCCAGAACAGAAGAGAGCAGTGCCTCGAAGCCTCGAAGATTAGAGTTGGAGCCATTGACTGAGGCAACTGGCCACATGGTAGCGAAATGTTTTGGGGTTAGCAGGGTCATAGCATCTTCTGAAGGTTCGACGCGCTCAATAGCTTTGCTTTTTGATGGCGAGGACAGCTCCACAAGGCCAGGCGCAAGGCGCTTGAGCTTGAGCCGGTTGCTTGAAGAGGTGGAGGATGACGATGGTGAGGCAAGTGAGGTCGGGCCAACTACGCGGAGGGAAAGGAGTGGTTCATCTTGAGCACGGGATGCTTGACGGAGCCGTTCAGCAAGAGCAAGAAGACCAGAGGCAAACCCATCACCGGTCCTATTTAAAGGAAGTGGCAGCTCTACAGGTCGACGAAGGCTCACTGATCTGGCACCCTTGACAGTAACCACGGCACCCTCTGCCAAGATTACTTTCTTCAGGACACCAGCATCCACATCATGCTGCATAGATCAACAGGACAAAAATGATAATCAGTAACAAATTGACTTTCAGTCGCCATACACAATGACGATCATCCATCTTAACCCATTCTCGAAAATAACAGACAAACAGCACTTTGCTGCAATGCATAATGTTAAAACAAGAGAAACTTGAAAGGGTTCAAATGATCAATTTTCAAATCAAGAGTTCAATTTGTGGATATATTTTTCAAAGAAAGGACATAGTTACTGCATGATCACAGCACTTCTCCACCAAAGAATATCTCAACAGCACAATGAATTCATTTTTTCAGTTCCACACATCACACTCAATTCACTCTAAATCCACAACATTGCGAAAGAACCATGCATTAATCCAGTCAAAAATAACTCTCTAACATCAGACCATCAATTGCTGAATCAACAACAAATCAATTTCCCACATCCATCATCCATGTCTATTCACTGGATTAATTTGACCAAGAACCAAGAAAAGACGCAGCATTGCAAAGCAGGATTAATGAGGGCATGTTAACAAACGATCACTTACTGGCAACGAGATCCGCATGTCTTTGGCATCCTGAATCCACAGTTCCATCGGCCCAGCCAGCTGAAAGGGAGCCAGCACAGGTAGGGCGCGGTCCAGCTTCCTCTTCTCAATCAAGGCGTTCTCTTCACGGGCTCCAACCGTATCCTCAACCCGGAATATGGGCAAATCCACGTAGTCCCACCGGTTCACATCCTCCAAGAGCTTTAACGGAAGCACCTTATCATCAATCTCCACATCGAACTCGTAGGCCACGGCGTGGCCCACAAGCGCGTCCTCGACATCGAACCCCGATACCTTGAAATCATCCGCCTGGAATCCCAGCCCTTTAACAATCGCTTCCTTCAAATCCTACAAGGGCCACACACACACACAAATCACGTCAACAAATTTCCGATCCGATTACATAATCCAACCATATAGCAACAAAGACCCAAAAGCCCCGCCCCCAAAATCAATTCCGCAATCGATAAATTCGAGCTGCGAGAACAAACTAACTCGACTTCTACCGAGATAAAACCAAGATCGATCTATCTATCAAGAAACACCAAATTCCGCCCAAGAAGAACCAGAACAATAGAATCGGACAAAGCCAGGAGCACTCACGGATATAGCCTTGGGGTAGGCGGATCGAACACCGGGCGCCGTGATCAGGGCCGTCGAGAGCGGCAGGATCGCCGCGAGCATTAGAAACAGGGGGCAAAGCTGGATCGCTCTCAAAGCCATCGAAGCAGCGAGAGCGGGCGAGGCGACGGAATCGAGCCGACGGACAGAGAGACAGAGACAGAGACAGAGAGGAAGTTTTTTTTTCCTTTTCGCAGGTTGATCTCAGAATCGGATTGGGATCTCCCGAAGAAGCTGCGGTGGGTTTTTTCAAAGTCCTGATTTTTTATCCCGACGCGGGACAGGATTCCCGATACTTCCAGGGCGATGACGACGGTTCTAGACACGCGGCGGGGGATTACGTGGGAGATGGTGACGTGGACCAATGAGAGGAGGGGAAGTGATCCGACAGGCGCGCGCGATTGGTCGGTTGACGGGGGATGCGCGTGGCAGCGGCGACGTGGGTTTCGGGCATCTTGTGGCTCTGGTCTTCGATGGGCCCGCGACTTTCGCCGATGAATGGGCCGGACGGGGGCCCACTATTCCGTGATCAGACGGCATGAGTGGAACGACGTCGTTTTTGAGCGCGGCGGTTAAAATAAAAGAAAAGATTAAAGAGAAGGAATGGCGTCGCCCGGGTTCGAACCGGAGACCTTCAGTGTGTTAGACTGACGTGATAACCAACTACACCACGACACCATTGTTGATGATCTTCTCGTTAAATTTTATATAAATAATTTATAGAAAATTCATTTTAAGGTCAACGATCTTCAGCATTCATTTGCTTGCTAAATACGCCTAAATGGAAATGAATGATTCATGGTCTCTTCTAAACCTTTTGATTTCACCCACTGAACTCTAATTTTTTTTTTCACATTTTGCTAATTGAGTCCATTCATCCATTTTAATTGGAAATCACTAATATGAATATTAACTATTTTACAAGGCATAACTAACACTAATATGAATTATTTTAATAATATATTTTTTTCTTTTATATCTTCCAAGCTCGATAAGAGTCACAACTCTTGCCCAGATTTGGTGAGATTTGGCGAGAGGTGAGGGTCACAAAGCCCTTACCAATCACAAACTAGGGTCCCTACCCTTGCTTAGTTTTGACAAGGACCGATCCTCATCTAGTGGCTAACGAGGGTCGTCAGCCCTTGCTTGTGGTCAATGAGGGTCGACCAGTTCTTGCTTATGATTGGCTAGGTCGGCCAATGACCCTTGTTGGACTTGGTAGAGAAAAGGAAAAGAAAAGGAATAAAACAAAAAAAAAAATCATTTTTTAGAAAATTATAAAAAATTGTTTGCACCAACGTTGATCATTCTACGTGACATTACTAGCGTCCATATTAGTGATTTCCAGTTAAAATTGATCGAATGAATTCAATTGGCAGAATTGAAATGTAAGATTGAATTGACAAAATTATAATAGGTTTATGACTTTTTAGAAAAATTTTAAGACTGAATTGGTAACGGTGTAATAGATTTCTTCACCGCAAATCACGAGCTCGGTTTCTTTAGTCAAGAAACGACACCTCCGTAGCAAGAAGATCATGCGGGCGTTTGGAGAAGAATCAGTGGAGTCTTGATATTTTTGTCAACAATGGGAGAGGAACCGTAAGCTGGAACCTTTGACACTTAAAGCCGGTGGCATGAAGTTGAAAGCAAGCCAACTTAGAGAAGACTTTGCATCGCAGCGGCCAATCTTGTAATGCCACGTCAACAACGAAAGAAGCTGAGACAATTTTCAAGCCTTGAATGGTGCTCTAATGAAGCAGAATGATCTGTAATTTTGGAAGTTTATGCTGGAGTCTGATTAGTGATGTCATAGTCCAAGAAGTTGTCCAGTCCATGAAGGAAGCAACTTTAATTAATCAATGAGGGAGGGAGGTTCACGATCAAATCAAGATCCACAATCTTTGGTGGGGACAGCTCTAATGACAGATGGTTGCACTAGGTTTTGGTGTTAGTACATGGTTTGATTGGCTTCTGTATTGCTGTACTCCCACATTTCTGGGATCCGAACCTATTGTATTGTAGCTGTCAATTTCTCGAAGTCAACGTTCATCTACTAAATCACTAAACTAATTAAGGGTAGTACGCACTACACCCCACCTAATTGACATCAGCCTCCATACTGAACTTAGTTTGAGTACAGAGGTACCATGGCATTTGTGTCATAAGTAACTGCAGAAAGTTATGAAGTAAATCCTCTTCCCGTTCCCAGCTGATTCCATATGAATCCAAAGCTTTTGCTGTCACTTTGATACGATGAAGCTGGAGTTTCTCCTCGTACTGAATTGAAGGAATTATATACTACAAAACCTTCAAAGATTGTCGATTTTCCTTTTCAATTTACCCTGTAACTAAGGGAACTTCAGGACGATGCAGTGCATAGAACCGACTGGACAACTGCTGGCAAGGTTTTCATATTCAGTAGAACAGACAATAGCATGTAAATATAACAAGGCGACTGATTTGTTTTTATTTTTACTGCCTTGAAATAAACTACTACAAAGAAAAGAGGCTCATCAACATTTTCAGATGCCTCTAAAACACTGATGGAACCAATTACGGAAACAAAGGCCACAAGCTCTGCGCTTCTAAAAAACCAGTCTCTTCAGATTGAAAGGAGAGACCTAAAGAGCCATGAGGAGAACAATCTTGAACAGGATGGCCATGAACGTGATCAACAGACTGACCACGCAAAAATTAGATGGAGAACCCTCCTGCAAAATGAACCTCACGGCAAACAGAACGTTGATGGTAAATGATCTTGGAGCACGGAGCATCACAGGCCTTGCAAACAGATTAATATAGATGATCTCGAGATTGTTTAAATGGACTCTTCCTTGTCCTCAAAGCTCCAGAATGCAGGAAGTAAACAGAAATAGCGGTTATTCCGTAATATGAACGGAAGCATGGAGTTATTTTTCCGTCACATGAACGACTTAAAAAGCTGCGCGCAGATTTTTGACGAGATCCTTCACAGGCATGTGGAATTCAGGATTCATCTGCAATAGTTACAGGAGATGAAGGATTACTTCGCAGTATGATTAAACTCACAATACTCATGAGCTGTAACTATAGTTGTGACTTGCCTAAATTATGGACTAAAGAAGGAATATCTGATTAATTTGATGCACTTAAGATAACTACAGAATGTTTTTCCCAAATAGACACTCATTTCCCGTTATGAAGTACTGGGTAATCTGATAATATTAAATCTAAGACCGAAAGCTGATGGAAGGAGAGTAGCTACCTGAGCAAGAATGGTTATATCAACAGCAGATGTCCCAAAAGTCATCAAACTGCTATTAATGATGGTCAAATGGAGTTTCTCAACTTCACTTATCATCTTTTCCAGAACTCCCTTACTTTTCTCACAGTGGACTTTTATGAGGACATCATTGTCGCAAATTCTTGCTTCAACTTCCGGTAGCAGCTCATCACAGGGGCCACTAGAGAAATTCTCATCTGTAGAAGAATTCATGCCATCATCAGATACCTGAGATTTTTTCACAAAGACTACGGACTCCATGCTTCTCTTTCGAGTCTGCTCCTCAAGTATCTTTATTCTTTCTTGGAGTTGCTTCAAGTACTTAATTGCATCACCAAGAACAGAAGCCTTGTCCATCTGTTAATGACAGGCCAAAGCAGGGTGAACATGAGATGATATACTTGAAGAGAGAGGACAAGTAAAATATATAGCAACCAAATCCACAACTGTCCAACTGCTCAATTAATTTTAACATGTATTGCTCAGAAAAATTCCACTAAGGAGACTTTCCATATGATAATATTGAATTATGTCAAGGAAAACACATTCCAAGAAAGAAAATTTCCCACCTTCTTTAATCCAGGGACAAGGGCAGACAAGGCAATAAACCGTTGACTGAGCTTTTCTCGCCGTTTTCTCTCTGCTATGATGTGATCTTGCGTCTGAGATGGCCTATTGTTTGTACTTACCCTTTTACCTCCATGACAAGCCTTAAGTACATAATTCTGGTTCCCAGTTGAACCCTGAGGAAAAAGCATATCAGAAGAGACGTTGCCAATGCTCTTGGAACCAATTGCCTCCTCTTTAGGCTTCACAACACTACTTTGATTTGTAAAGTTGGAAGCAACAAAAGAAAGAACATTGGAGGGAGAGAAAGATAGAGGAGTTGACACTGGATCAACTCTGCATGAATTCCAGCTATTTGTTTTGAGCTGTTTTACTGGTCTGTTGATCAGGGAGTTAAAAGCATCCGCGGAAGTTTTGGAATTGATGTTAGGTTGAGATAAAAAGCCTTGCATATGTTCACCCATTGCAGTTGCTGGTGGAAGTGTGTGAAGCTCATCAAATGAATGCATTTGCCAAGGATTGAAGAAGCTGGAATCCTCTATTCCCTGTGCAATAAACGTGGAATTTAATTATTTGCATACATATTAGTTATTGTAGTCATCGCAAATCCAGGAGTTGGGCACTGATATCTCATCTAATCTCAAATCTAACCTAAGTTGAACTTCACCTGGTTGAACAATAAGTCAGATTTTAACAATACTTTGGAGGGACCCTCTTGATAAAAAAAAAAAGCTGGACAAGAGAAGATCAACAGAAACCTTACCATATCCGGGAGTCCTCTCATGGTAGTTACTTCCATTGAAGAAGCTTCTTTCAGATTGGAAGAGCAAGTTGGAGAATCCTATGATCAATTAAAGCGAACATGTCACTAAATCTTAAGGACATGCATATTGGAGAAGATGCTGCATTCAAACTCGTGTCCCCCAAAAAGCGTGCCAGATCATATAAATGTGGACAAGTTATTGAACTTATGCGATTGTGTTTGCAAAGAGCAGAAAGCAGAAGAGTAATCAACTTAATCGGCTAAACAATCAAGAAATCAGCTAAGTTGCAGAACTCTAAGAATACGACTAGAATTCCTCACCCTTAGATGGTAATCAAAGTTTCTCCTTTCGCTCTCCCCCTCTGCAGAAGAAGACCTTGTGCTTATTCCATCTTATAGCTCTAATCCAACGCAATTATCCTCACATAAGGTTGAGTCGCTGATGTGAAAACGCCTACTGCATTTGACACCGATGCTTCTTATAATTTAATCAAGAAAAACCCATATTATATACTAGTGGGTCGCTATTGCTGACAATGTTTCTTTCATGCACAAGTCACTTTTGTTGCTTAGTGAGACTTTTTAAAGCACAACTATCACCAGACCCAGCAAAAGTTAAGGAGATTTTATCTACCGACCAGCCGTTGAAATCTCGCTCAAGCTTTTAAAACTTTCGCAAATAGGCCGCGTAATAACGTGGTCCCTCCAAGATCCACCCAAGAGGCCACCTCACACATGCGTTCAAAAGCCAATAAGAAACGAAGGAAGCTCCCTAGTGAGCCAGCCAACCCCTACCCTCGACATAATTGGAGCGTCCCATTCTCATCCAGGCCAATCATCAAACAGTTTGTGCTCATGTGAACAGAGGCAGACCCCACAATTACAAAAAGTTTCCTTGCGACTTTTTTAACCTCCCTTCGTCCAATGAAACAACGACGTGTCCCCAGACAGCTCTTGGGTTTTTTCTAGAACGTGTTGTCTCCCACGGCCGTACGGCCAATCAAGAAATTCTTGGGTTGGCAATGGCCGGTCTCGCATTAAGAAAAAAATCCCATCTTTATTTCTTCACACTGCTGACCAGGGCCAAGAAACAGTGGGGGAAGCCATCAGAGGATCAAGAAACGGACAATTATTGAAGCTCGAAGAGCTTCTTGTTCTTTCGTCTCTATCTGATCCAAGCTTGCCAGCTTGTGTAATATGATGGTCAAGCTTTCTTGAGATCGGGACGATGTGCTTTAATGTGCTCATCGTCAAAGATCCTCGAGTATATTGCCCTACATTAAACCTCGGCAGATCTCATGGCATCTTCATGTTCGGACACCAATTATTGTGTGGGGGAGTCCTTGTCACGGACTCAAAGTAGACGCTATGGTCCCCTCGTTTGATCAAGTTTTTAAGTGAGTGTGGCTTCGCACGTACACACGTCCGAGTACGACAGAACAGTTGAAGGCTAGGCAGTTCACTTACTCGGGGACAAATCGCGAATGGTAATTCCGAGACGGGTCAAGTTAAAACAAGACATTTAAGAAAGGAAGATGTAATTTTTCAAATATAATCACCAATGCTGTTACGTGTGGCGGATAAACCGGAATTTAGGATCTTACGTCAAAATCCATGACGGATGTGGGCAATAACCAAAAAAGGGGATGAACTTGGAATGAGATCAGTCGTCCCAAAACCGTCTTGTTTCTTCCTCAAATATTTATCATAGAAAGATAAGACACATCAGAATTTTGATCAGTCAAATATTACGAAATACTGGTATCAAGTAGAATTCGACCACGACAGAGTTCTAGTCCACACTGTCATTACTAAAATCATATCAAGGTCATATTATGTACATGAAAGACGTGATTTTCCATTTTTAATGAGAAATGGCACCTGCTGAGTTCTGTTTCAGTACTATAGGGCTAAATGATGACGGTAGAGACTAATTTGCTATATGGGTATGATCATTGAAATTTTCAAAAATAAGTTTGGAATAAAAAAATAGTTTTGGAATAAAAATAAAATGATTATCATGCATACCCTAATACTATGATGGATTAGTGCTGTAGATAGGCATGATCGTGTCATTTTTCGGACCCTCGTGTGCCCGATGTTAACCACTCTTTGATTGCATGTCTTCAGTCCTTGTGGGAGTGGATCCCTCTGTTGGTTTATATCCATTTAAACCGGATTCATATCTATGAATCCATGTTCCTTCGATGCAAATCGGTGATGATTATTATCCTTTGTGCTGCTTTGAAACAGGCTGATCCTGAAACTGATGAAGTCTATGCGCAAATGACCCTTCAACCCGTAAGCAAAGTAGGTCAGCTATTATAGTATAGCACCGAATACAATGCTCGAGGGCATTTATTTGGCCTTGCTTTATATGGTGCGTAGAGACTAATTTCAACTACAGTATGACCAGGATGCGTTACTGGCATCTGATATGGGCCTCAAGCAAAGCAGGCAGCCTGCAGAGTTTTTCTGCAAGACGCTTACAGCTAGCGACACAAATACTCGTGGTGGATTTTCTGCTCCTCGTCGAGCTGCTGAGAAGATCTTCCCACCAGTAGTACGTATGGTGCTGTATTTGGAAATGCAGTCTGTGTACTGGTGAAAGGTTTAGGTGCTTACCTCAAGATTCTTTTGCTCTTTTTCCAGGATTTTTTTATGCAGCCACCTGCCCAGGAGCTAACGGCCAGAGATTTGCACGATAATTCATGGACGTTCAGACATATTTACCGAGGTACTCCTCCCATTTAGCTGACTCCGCAAAGTCTTTGATCAGAGAGATGTCTTCTGTTTTCAGTTTGACAGTGAAGATAGGTTGAGTTGTCTTCCAATTACCCTCCTAATGTCTTGTATTTGTGACAATATATTTCGTTGTAATACATGTAAAAATTCTTCTTATTGTGTATTTGTCGTTTTTTTGAAAGCTATCCCCTTTTAGATATATTTAATGTCATTACTCTATCTCTCAGCAATTTGTAGCATGAAGTCGTGTCCTTTCTTGATGAGAATAACGAGGAGCAGCTGGTCAACCTAAACGTGCGATTGATGTTGCTGAAATAGGAAGCCTTTTCACTTTAGCAGTTTGATCCAGTCTTCGGTGTCTAAACTTTCAATTTGATTCTGCTTCTCAGTAGTTGGATCTACACTGCTATAATTGCATGAAATTTAAGGGTACAAAAATATGCGCACTTATCATGAAGCAATGAACCAATTATGGCGATGAAATTTGAGTTTTGGTGTATACATTGTGAAAGGGAAAATGTCAACTATCGAGATATAGACTGATTTGCGTGCTTCATACCTGCAGGCCAGCCAAATAGGCACTTGCTTATAATTGGCTGGAGTGTCTTGGTCAGCACAAAGAGGCTCTTTGCTGGTGATTTTGTTCTCTTCATTAGGTATGTCTGAGATGGTTAGGAAAATGAATTCAGGATGAATTACTATAGCTTCGGTCTCTGAACCAAATACATCTTGTTGGTTTTGAAGGGATGAAAAGTCACAGCTTTTATTGGGGGATAAGGCAAGCTAATAGGCAGCAGCCCACTCTGTCCTCATCTGTCATATCTAGCGATAGCATGCACATTGGAATTCTTGCAGCTACAGCTCATGCTGCAGCGAATAACAGTCCCTTCACTATATTTTACAATCCAAGGTGGTACACACCCCCAATTCTAAAATAGGGTTGTCCTCCTATGATAAATGTTTGCCAATGACAGCATCTAACGATTAATGCTTTATCTCTTTTTTCAATAGGGCAAGTCCTTCCGAATTCACGATCCCCCTAGGCTAAGTACAGTAAAGCATTTTATACTCAAGTTTCTCTAGGCATAAGATTCAGAATGATGTTCAAGACTGAGGAGTCAGGAGTCCTTAGATACATGGGTACAATCACAGGAATTAGCGATTTGGATCCTGTGAGATGGAAAAACTCCCAGTGGCGCAATCTCCAGGTAACATTTCTTTCATGAAGGTGCTTTTAGCCAGGTTGTGAAAATCTTAGCTTTTGGATCCTTAGGCTACTGTTATTTCAATTCAAGATCGGGTGCATGATCCTGTTCGATTAGATATTGGAATGCCTTTCTCTGGCGCATCAACTTGTTGCCATTTTGTTTAAATGTAATGGGTGAGTTCAAGTAGTGAGAGCTGGGAAGTAAAAGGGAGATCATATATAGTTTTGTTCTAGTTTGTCTTCCCATCAGATTCATGTAACAAATTCTTCATCGGGTGACTCTAGACACCTTAAGGCGAGTCTAAATTCAGATTTAGTTTGTCTCTTCTTTTGACTCTTTAACATCTTGATGCAGCTGCCCGTCTTGTCATGGCTTATAATTCTGGCAATTTGACATCTCCTGATTTGTTATCTTGTAAGTGGGGTGGGACGAGTCAACAGCCGGTGAACGACCAAGCGGAGTTTCAATGTGGGTAATAGAGCCTGTTGTAACTCCTCTTTACATATGTCCACCTCCTTTTTTACGGGCCAAGTTTCCTAGGCAGCCTGGTATGCCAGGTAAATTCACAGCAGTTACATTCTATTTTGACTATAGCTGAACAATTTATCTAAATGAGCTTTAAACAAGCTGGATATTGCTGTTTTATTATATGCTAGCCACTACTGATAAATGTAGCTCTAGAATCTGAGGTCATTATTGTGAATCTAGAAAAAATGAAAGCTTGTATCCCGTCAGCTTTGTTTAGGTTCATTAGCTTCTTGTGACTCAAAAAGATTGAGCAGTAGACTCTTGCAATTATGTTGGAAAATTGACCTTCCAATTTTCACTAAACTAGTCCATGTGTTATAACATAATTAGCATGGAAGATATTTCATTTGATTGCCTCTCTATTAATCTTCCTTCTGATCACTGACGTGTTTTGGCAGATGATGAGTCTGACATAGAAAATGCTTTCAAGAGGGCCAATGCCTTGGCTCGGAGATGAGTTTTGCATATTAAGGACACACCTAGGTTAATCTTCCCTGGCTTGAGTTTGATGCAGTGGATGAGCATGCAGCAGAATAATCCACTTCAAGCCACTCGATCCAGACTTCTACCTCCAATGCTTTCTTCCACTGGTCTACTCAATAATCTCAGCATCGATGACCCCCCCCGCCCCCCGCCCCCAATTGCTGAGTTTCCAAGCCCCCACCCAAGGTCTCCAGTTTAATAAAACGAATTCACAAAACCAAGTCAGTCAATTGCTGCAACCGTCTATGGCTTAGTCTCAACAACCCCAGCTTCAGCGAATGTTGGAGAACCCTCTGAGCCAGCAGCAACAGCAGCAGCTGCAGTGCCAACTGCAGCAGCAATTGCAGCAGTCACAGCAGCAGACACCCCAACAGCTGCCACAATCACAACCACCTCAACAGCAGCCACTGCAGCCACAACAGTTTCAACAGCAACAAGTAGCGCAAATGGCTCTTGGAAATGGTAGGGGCGGTCACATCTAATCAGTTTCCCAGCCAGATAGTGCAGCAATCGGCTTTATACTCTCAACTACAGCAGCAGCAGCAAGTGCTGACCCCCAAATTGCACCATCCCAGCCAGATAGTGCAGCAATTGGCTTTATACTCTCAACTACAGCAGCAGCAGCAAGTGCTGACCCCCAAATTGCACCATCCCAGCCAAGCATACCCAGTATCAATAAAGTTCCTTTGCATCTAACTTGTATCACAAGATTCAAAGATTCAGTCACATTTGGAGCAGCAGCAACCTAGCCTCTTGCAGAGACATCAGCAGCAGCCGATGCAGATGCAACCTTCCTCACTTCTGCAACAGAGCTGGACACAAAGGGCACAGCTGCAACCGCAGCCACAGCTTCTGCAGGTATTGCAGCAGAATCTATCGGAGCAGCAGATTCAACTACAACTCCTGCAGAAATTGCAGCAGCAGCATCAGCAACAAATGCCTAACCCTGCGGGCCCACTTTGCAGCCTCCATTGTAACAGCAACAGCAAGTTTTCCACAGAATCAAATGCCTTTGTCTCAACAACAGCTCGTCTGCAACAGCCTTCCCACTCCTGCCCTCTTGCTGCCCCAACAATCAACTCCCAACCACCTCCGTGGAAAGCAGAAGCCACTTACTGCTGTCAGAGCTCTTTCTGGGCTCACAGATGGAGATGCTCCTTCATGCTGTACCTCTCCTTCTACTAATAAGTGCCACATCCCCTCGTCTAACTTTCTCAGCAAGAATCAAGCAGCCCAACCTGTATTAGTTGGGGATACAGCCTTAGTAGGACCCATGAATCATCTAATTCAAGGGCGTCAAATGAAGCCCGATGCCTGCATCAAGCATGAATTGCCAAGCTCAAAGGGGCATGATCAACTGAAATGTAAGGCTTCTGTTACTGATCCTCTAGAAGTGTCTTCATCTGCTACATCATATTGCCGAGATGCTACCACATCTCGGCAGAATTTTTCGCTTCCGACATTTTGTTTGGACAGTGATGTTCAATCACAACCTCAGAACACCTCCCCTTTTGCTGCTTATATTGACAATTTGGCACCTGATATATTGCTTTCGAGGGATTTTGATTCTCAGAAGGATCTTCAAAACTTGCTTTCAACTTATGGTGGTACTCCAAGAGATATCGAGACTGAGTTATCCACTGCTGCAATCAGTTCACAGTCGTTTGGGCTGCCAAGCATGCCTTTCAAGGCTGGCTGTTCAAATGATGTTGCAATAAGTGACACTGGTGTCTTAAATGGTGGAATTTGGTTTAATCAGACTCAACGTATGAGGACATATACCAAGGTTTGTGTCATGTACTCTCTTTAGTGTTAGCGTAAACAAACTTTTTAATAGAACACCCGCACATATGAAGGCAAGCTAGTCAATCCATCTAAGAGGGAATATATATTTGGCATCATATCCTTCTGCACGTCTTGATATTGCATTGAAATAACATGCTACATCAACAAGATTAAATTCTACATCTGTCTTCATGCATACATAGGGGCACCTCTTAATAGTCTAATCCGGTGCACTAATGTGCTTTCCTCAATATGTAAATGACTGGAAAAACTAGTTCATCCCGCAAAACAAACCACCCACTCACCCAAAAAAAAAAAAAAAAAAAAGAAAAGAAGAATGTAAGTACCCCTATGAGTGTTATTATAAATGTTCCACTCCCACCACAGAATATTCCATTTGAACCATGACATCTCAGCGAACCAATAACTTGGCCGTGACTTAGTGGTAAGGCCTAGTACTCTGCAAACATTCGAAACTGCTTGCATAAATAGTGCATATATCTAGCTTTTGTACAGATTGGTTTTTGACCTTGTGAAAGAATGCCTCTCCTCACTTCTACCCCCCTGATATGTGGTTTAACCTAGAAGCTTCAAATTTCAAAATCTAACTGAGATTTCCTGCATGACTTATTGCTCATCGGCGAGTCTTGAGCTTTTATTAATTATCTGTAGCTGTTGAAAAGTGTACTGGCATAGGTCCACATAATATCAATCTTTTCTCTTCTATTTTTTATCTTCTATGTTTGTTTTATTACCACCTGTCACACCAATTTTGGTAGATGCAGATTATTACTTTATGGAAGACCAGAACTGCATATCTTTATTGTACCATTAAACTTCCTATATCTTTCTGAAGTAGTCTCTGCTGTAGGAGCTAAATAAGTATCACAAGTGTTACGGGATGCTCTATCCTTTGATTATCTATTGAAGATAGTTCCTAGCTTTCCTCTGTTAAGTCATGCTTTCTTTCTGCATCACCTCTCTTGGTACTAAAAGTGGTCCAGATTCTTGAAGGTTCAAAAGTGCGGTTCCATCGGGAGATCTATCGACATAACCTGTTACAGAGGTTATGACAAACTTAGGTAGGACTTGGCTCACATGTTTGGGATTGAAGGACAGTTAGAAGAACCACATTGGACAGACCGGAAGCTAGTCTACATGGATCATGAAAATGACGTACTGCCTGTTGGCGATGATCCTTGAGAGTAAGTGATGTCCTCAAGTTTTTCCAGTTTTGCATCGGAGTGCTTTGTGTTTTCTAAACTGTTAAAATTTCCTGTCTCTCACAGGGAATTCATAACATGTGTTCAGAACATAAAGATTCTGTCATCTGCTGAAGCACAGCAAATGAGGTTGGATGGGGACTTGGGTTATGTACCCATCCCAAACCAAGCATCTAGTGGAACCGACAGCAGAAACGGATGGAGAGGTCACTATGACGATAACTCAGCTGCCTCATTTAACCGATGAGATTTGCAGCTGAAATATTGATTATTAGATCGTGCCAATGCTTTAGCCTGCGGGTTGGCAGAGGGAGATTGACTGCTCGCTGGAACTGTGAGCAAAGAGATTCACGTGGTAAGATTCAAGGTCAAGACAGCTGTTTTCAGTTTCAAGCGGATGAGAAGCCATTATATCGGTGTGAAATTGATCTTATAGCTAACCAGAGTGGCTGTCCTTTTTGTGACTTTTTTTTTTTGTGGATTTTAGAAGTAGATGTGAAGGTTCAGGCAAAAGATGAGGCAAGAAAGTTGTTCTTTGACACATGGGAAAAAGAGGAGTGAAAGTATATATACTAGTGGAAAGCTGACTGTAGTTTCCCTCTGTAAATTGTATGGTGATCTTAACAATCATATGGGCATCAGCAGCTGGCACCGTCTTGCCAGCTGAAACAAGTTAATTTGGCCCAATCTCAACAAGTTGATGTTGAATCCAGGTCAGGTGCACCATGGTCCTGATGTAGGATTGATCTGGACTCACCAAACTGTACTCATTCCTTCTTTCCAGTCATATGGAAAGGTTTTAGTATGCATTTTATTTGGCGAAAATTAAAAGAAAGACATTTCCACACGAGCAATGTTAGGTTTAAAGACTAATTTACGAAATCGGTATACTAAGTGGGGTTATATTCATCGTCCGACAATATTCCGTCAAAAGATCCTCCTATTCTTACCACGAGGCAAGAAAAGAGTGGCTGTCCAGGTCATTCTTGTCCACTGACGGTAAAGGAGGAGATGTCTCACCGTCTCTGCCTCTCTTGCGAAAAAAGCTACTATCGACCAGCACAATCCCTCTTTTCTTCTGTCTGTCTGATGTGAGAATACATTCCTAAACGAACAATGGAACTCTAGTCGGTGCTCTCCCTACTTTCCAAATAGCTCTCCGAGGAAAAGCTTCCATTCCACCAACAATCTTCTTTTCAAATAAACAATAATAAGACTTTACAGAACAAAATCCATCTCTGCCACTACTCAAAGAGAAAGTATCACACCAGTAAGGGAAATATTGGGGTTATACAGCAAATCGGCAAAGCTGACAAAAGATTCAAGTTCAAAATCTTGGGCTTGTCTCAATAAGTCATATCTCCCAGGAGACACGATAACTTTCCGACAGAAGAGCCTCTTTGTTCCCAGCGCGTCGAGCAAACAATCGTTGTATAACATAGTCCTGCACATAGTGTCAGGCCAAAGGAGTATCTGCTTACCGTTTTGCGCAAATAGAATTCGTTTGAGAGAATAACTCCATTACCAATTGCCAAGAAGAGCCTTGTTAAGCATGAAAAAACATTTGATGCCAAGACCGCTGTTATAGGAAGGTTGCTTAACTGCTTTCCTATCAATCAGATGAAATTTATGCGACTCGTCATACCTCCTCCCATAAAAATCTACTCTGAATAGCTCTGAGCCTTTGTATTTGTTGAACTAATCAGACCACCTCTGGGAAAAGAATTTGCTGTTAGGACTAGTTTGAAACAGTTGCAGACTGCTACTCCACCACCATGAATGCTCGCTGTTCGCAAGTAGAAGGGTGAAAAACCTCCAACCTGGCAAAAGGAAGCTTCTCCTGGTTATTACCACCCCTCTACAACCTCGACAAGAGAGTCCGAACAAACTTCCCATCCGAGGAACACCCACAACACGTAGAATTGCCAATCAGCTGCCGAGGAGAGTCTCCCATTGCTGATAGATAAGAATTCCTAGAGCCAGAGTCACTCCCCGGGCTTGGACAAACCTCCAAGAGCCGAGGACTTGCCCAAAGCGCAATGCAACTAAACACCTTCAACTATACCCTTGCTTCAGTCCCCCAGGAAAAAAGACAAAAAGAGAACCCCCTCTATTAGTCTCCATTATAACAAAAATCTCCCAAATCTATTTCATTGGAAGGGAAAGCATGAGAGTTCGATTGTTGCTCCTATGGCTTCGGAATTAGGGAGACTCCCTATTAGACCATCAGAAAAGGCTTCCAGGAGTTCTTAAACCAGAGGAAGCCATCTTTGTCAGGGAAGATAGAGATGCGCGCCTACGACTGATTGTGTCAGTAACCCGCAACAGTGATCGACTCTCCTTCAGAAACCAGATCGAACACCTTTCTATCAACGGCCATTGACAAGAACTCCTGAGCGAGCCATCCAAATGTAAAAACGGATGAAAACTGGACGAGGAACAAAATCACTAGTAAGATAACAGGGAGAGAAAACAGAAAGAGGCAAAAAAGGGAAAGAAAGGGTCAGGACAAAGAGGCAGAAAACTGGCAAGGTGGGCGCAATGGTTGCTGGCCACCGCATAGAGGTTGCCGGACAATAGAGGAGGCAAATGTGTGTTGGTCAGCAAGAATCGAGGGGCGAGAAGAACCACAAGAAATAAGAGAAGAACAGAACAAGGAAGGAGAAGAGGAGGATTTCAGAGAACTACCTACGCCGAAGAGGAGATAACTGGCGACGGTAAAACACGGGCGACAAGCCCCAAGCAGAGGCAAAACCTTGGAGATTCTTGCACACCTTTGTGATGTCATAATTTGATTCTATAGTATCCTGTGATACTCTTTGGTATATCCATATTTTTAACAGCTCTTGATAAATTTAGCATTTCCATTTCACATAGCAACAAGTGTTTCAAATTTTCATCCAATTCGATTGATCTCAAGGAACTGCAAAATGTTATGCTACTCGAAGCTTGCCAGCTGCTTCAATTCTATCATGAGGGTGCTGAAGCTCACTGGTTCTGAAGGAAGCTCGGATCACATCACATGCAATCTGATTTTATAACTTGAATAGATAGCTGTTCAAAGCTACTAGATATTGTCTAGAAGCAAAAGCTGTAAAAAGATTTATCACACAGGCCATTCATCTTTGCCCAAACTCAATTCACTTCGCCAAAGAAAAGTTGTAACAGGATATCCCACAGAGAATTGGAATGCTGCAACACCATCTCCATAAATTATATTTCACTTTTGTCGAAATCAAAATTTAAACCTCAACCCATTTCGCCGCAAAAGTTCACAGTTACATTTATGGCACAATCAGAAACTAGCCCTGACCAGGAAAGATCTAGGAGAGCACTGCCATTACATCGGAAGCCCTCAAGACAATGTAATCCGAACCATCACTACCCTTGAAGTCATTGCCTGCGTACTTGGAGTACATCACTGTGTTTCCTGCAGAGACTAAGAGTGGTTTCCTGTTCCCTTCATCATCAAGAGGGCCAGGTCCGACAGCAATCACCTGCCCAATCATAAGCAGAACAAGTAAAATTAGCAAACAATAACCAACAGAAAAGCATTGCTATTGGTAATAGGTCATCGGCATCATACACTATACTGCATGCAAGCAGGCTTGGCAAAATACTAGTCATGTGCAACTAAAGGGACACATGGAGCATACCGTTCCAATAGAAGGTTTTTCCTTGCTAGCTTCAGTCAATAGAAGGCCTCCGGCAGTCTTTTCCTCAGCCTCAGCAACCTTCATGAAATGATGAGACATTATATAAGAAATCGTTTTAACCCAAACAAGCAACAAAAATATGTGCCACATGAATAAAAACCTCTTAAGCATACCCAAGCACAATAATTACCAATTTGGAAATTATACTTTACCAGAAAGAATTGATGATGCATGGCGATAAATAAAGAATTTACAGGTGGTAATTGCAACTGAGCATTTAAAACTGGTCACGTAACAAACCTTAATTAGGACTCTCTCATTCAGGGGCTTCAGGTCCTTTACATCCTCAGTCTCTAAGATACCAAGAATGTCATCCTCCTTCAAAATAAGATGAGTTGAACCATTGAATTCCAACTCGGTCCCTGCATACTTGGAATAGACAACCTGGTTGCCAGTCTGCATACATAACACAACAAATCCAGACAAGGCTCAGATAGTCTTGCCACGAATTAATTTATAGCTTTGTTATTGTGATGTCAGGTTTAACTAATTAATAACGGCATAAGGCTATTGGCTCAATATTTGGATCACACAATTACCTTCACACTGATTTCAATTTGTGACTTTCCAATTGTCCTACCCTCTCCAACTCCAACCACTTCTCCTCCTTGAGGCTTTGTTTGAGCAGTTGTTGGAAGCAGTATACCACCCTGTGTCTTCTCCTCAACAGTCTTGATCTTGACCAGCACTCTGTCACCCAGGGGCTTAAGAGAAGTGTACTGAATTATCACAGCATGGGGTCTGTCAAGAACGGTTAAATGCATATAATCAAAAATGGAGAGAATAATGCAGCAGCCTACTCCACAGAAACAGCATCCAGTTATACAACACGACTAACCCCATAATCCAAGAACCTCCAACATGGACTTGCCACTACTTTCCCCACCCATTAGGTAATTATCGTTTAGTTCTCCTAAGCCAAGCTATAAAATAACAGCAAGAGATACTCTCCACAGTGCCCAACATGTTTTAAAGTTTCAATAGATGCCCAAAACAATAACTCCTCCATATGTTGGCATCATCATCAACAAATAGCACAACTTCACAGCTAATTCAACAGATGAAACTCTGAAAATACCTATATGGGGCAGTCGTGAAAATATCATTCTTAATAGCAAACTCATCAGTATATGCTTCTACCCAGATGAAACCCAACACTCGAGCATTCTTAGAGAGCAAAAGTAATGGGAATCATTGTAGTTTGAACTAATCATATCAGACGAACATTATGCCACCTCAATTAACAACAAAATCCTCCATCTTCGAGCCATAAACTATTTACCTCGTCATCAGCAAGAAAGGAGCAAGAAAGGCCATTCAACCTACAAGCAATGACACAAACGAAAAGGCAGACAAAACAAAACAAGAACCAACCTTTGGAGCAACAACAGTGGCAGCTCGCACGACGAGGCCTCTGAAGGACCTATGCGCCAAAGACCCTGCTTTGAACGGACCCACGGAAGCAAACTTCAACGTGGACGGCTTAAGCCCTTCAAAGGACGGAACCAACCTAGCTGAAAACGTGGGCGCCGTGAGCTGACCGCTCGCCATTTCTCTGCCCAAACTCCCCCAAGAATAACAACAAGTCAGTCGCTTTTCAAATTAAGCGAAGAGAGCTTCGCTGAAGCTCGCGAGAGCGGGGAAAAAGAATGCAAATTTGAGATTCAAGTACCTTGTTAGAATGTGGATTGACGTGGGACTCGGAAAATGATAATTGTTCTGATGGAAGATGGAAGTGTGGATGATGTTCTTCTCGAGCAAGCAGGGGAAGATGGAAGATTGAAGATGAAAACTCTAGTGTGGGCTGGGTACGGGAACGAGGGAGGTTTTATTATAAAGATGATAAGAGAGACTTCTAGACTTTTCACCCTCCTGCCTTTTTTTTTTATTATTATTATGGAAAGAAAAAACATATAAAAAAAAAAAGAAAAAGAAAATTTAAAAATCAAATGACAAAAATGTCCTCCATCATATGATCAAGTTAGGCTTTTATTTGAAATAATGTTTACTTTAATCTTTTGTTTGAGAAAATGAGAATATATTATACTTTTATTTGAAATAAGATTCATTTCAAACCTTTATTTAAAAAAATGATGATACTTTAGGTTTTTATTTGAAATTTTCCTTAACAACATTCATCTTTATTTTGTGAAAACAAGTATAAAATATAATTGCTTCTATTATTTGAAAAGAATAGTTAATAAAAATGTTTTCATTATATACAACAATATATGTCCAAACATTTTCATGAATGGTGAAAATATTTTTTACTTGTTTATTTTTGTAAGTAATAAAAGCAATCAATTTTAAGAAAATATTTTTCAAATTATTCATTTTTTGAAACAAATAAAATCTTAGACAACTACAATTTCCATCTTACTTATTTCCTAAAATACTCCCTATGTAGATTACTTACCGATATACCTTTCAAATTAAAATCCAACCATTTTATTGTTCTCCCTCCTTTCTTCTCATGGGAGGATCTCACCCTCCCATTTCCATATGTTTTTTGATCGGGTCACACCTTGATTAAGTTTATGCTTTTGCTACAACTTCAAATATTCTTTGTTTTTTATTTTCTCAATCAAAATGAGCAAAAAGAGGTGTATAAAAGAATTTCATTAGTAATACCTTTTCCTCAAACAATTATCAAACTCTCTTAATGCCTCAATACATCCAACGGAGCTGTTCTTACCCCTACCCCATGCCGAATCCACTATTGCACGTTACCACCATTTTTGGCTTTCACATGCCGTCACCATGGCATAGGTGCCCTTTAGTCACTTGTCTCTACCATCACAACTCGATCATCCCTCTTCTCTCCAAATTTGATCCGTTTGCATGGGTCACTCTTTAGTCATTTGTCTCTACCATCACAACTCGATCATCCCTCCTCTCCCAAATCTGATCTATTTGCATCTCTCTCTTTTCCCCCCTTCCCCGAAGGCCATTGACCAATGCTCCTCCCTACCTCTAGCTCAAAGCTCCTGTTATTGTTCGGTTGAGAGCTCGTTCAAAGCCCCAAATCGAATTAGGAACTTTTGTAGGCTCACATTAATGCCAATTCGAGGTTCTAAAAAAAAGTGTTTCTTGTGACTTTAAATAATAAAATCACGCGTGAAGATTTTCAATATGTAAATGGTAAATCACTCTTTAAGCATTGGATTTAGAAAGCCGAAAATCAAAAGTCAAATGTAAACTCCAACTAAAAGCCCGGGAGGCCAACAAGAGGATTAGTATCTCAGTACCGACATGTATGGGCCTTGTGATCCGACAACAAGCCGAAAATCAAAAGTCAACTGCAAAATGTCGATGTAGAAGGCCTTGCATTACATTTTGGATCAGGCCCACATATGCCCTCGGAGAAAATTTCAAAAAAAAAAAAGGGGGGGGGGGGAAAATATTTTGAAATAATTATACAAAGAAAATGTGAAATATCTCGGCAGCCAAAACAACAATATGATTGATAAAATTAATAAAATTTAACCCCAAACGAAATAGTTCCCTCTTTGGCGTTTTCCCTTCTAATGAGGATGTCGGAAAAATTTTCTTTTCACGTTGTATATCCGCCAAACCCCACTGCCTCTCCTCCCCCCAAAAAAAAAAAAAAAAAAAACAAAGGCAATTAACCGCTACTAAATGGGCTAGCTTTAAAAATTTCCAGAAATGTGCATGTTAATTAAACACGATGATTGCCACCATAATGGTCAAATTTCCAACCATACGTGATGTAAAAGGGTCTTCGATGATTAACAAGTCGACTAGGTGCCAACTAAGTACATTCTACTTATTTGACATATACTCCAAATGCAACCATCATGAATGGCACTTTCTCCTGAAACAAAACAGACGGAACAGAATGTGTAGATATAATCTTACACGGATTGAAGAGGATACACTGCTAGAAATTGCAAAATTCAGATGCAGTCTGAAAACTCCAGTGACTTCTTTGCCATCCCTAATTCAATCAAAACTCCAGTGACTTCATGTATACATGTACAGCAACCGGGGGATCTACTATACTCGTCTGTGGTGTTAGTGAAGGGACACCCTTTATGGTGTATGGAAATGAGCTACGTGCCATGGAATGAACTTCCCACAACTATTCAAAAGAGATACACGCAAACTGAATCGTAGATAACTGTTGTCACATCTGGGTATCAGCTAATATAGATAATTAGGAGACGCAGGGAACCCTGTGCTAATCATGCACAAAATCCTCCCCAAAAGCTGCTAACTATGAACTTGTGGTAATGAAGGCCATGCAATCTCATTGTCATCAGTATATCCATGGATAAGAAAATCAGCACAGTTTTTCCGGCACCCATGGTTGTAGGGATTATGGAAATGCCCATCTGGACCACGAAGGTATCCATACCGGATGGCATTGGCTAGCTCATTGGTGGTGATATTCCGGGCTATCTGCATCAATGATGAAAGTCAGAAAATTGCTCATTATGTTCTTGAGGAAGTAACAGACAGAATGCAGCACTGAGGAAGCTGTTCGCGTGAGTAAAGGAAAGAGAAGGGTATGTATGATGAGCAGGTATCATATGCAAACACACATACGTTTAAATAATATCATATGCATATTTATAGGCTAATTATTGTGATAAGGATTTCAAATATCATCTGCATCAACAAATTATGTTGGATTCTGTTTTACAGTGCAACTAGTTCAGAAGAGAGTCCGACAACCCGTTATCTTCTACCAACTTAGAAGTAATGCACATAGAACAACCATGTGTTAGATGGACAAAGATTGACCAAAATCAAAATGACACCACGTGAAGGAAATGAACTATCTGTTCCAGTTAAACCATGTTATAACACTGTTCAATCAACTATTATGGATGAGAAATAGGTTGCAAACTGCCTGAATCTAGACAAGTACCTGAGATGCCTGTGCAGTTGTCAAAGTTGTAACAGCAATCAACACAATGCCATCAAGAAACAAAAATACAGCAATTCCAGGATGTTGAATTATGACATAATGAAACCATGACTTGCCCATTGGAAATGCGGCTGTAGCGGTCCATATCCCTGCCAAAAGTTTACCTTCATGAGTCAACAATGAATCTGGATGGCAACATAAGAAAAAAGTGGGAGACAAAGGGTGGAACATACTTTGAACTGCAACGGCAGCACCAAGAAATGATGTCATCATGGCCATACAAATCAAAACAAAGAAATCCCATTTGTTCTTCTGCAATAGGCAAGTGAATTTTAGTTGGGAAAACAAAGAGTAACAAGAGATATCTTTAAAGAATAACAAACAATTTTTAATGAGGTGCAGAAACATTATGCAAGAGAGAGCTAAAACATGGTATTTTCTTGGAGAAAGAAGAAGAAACCAAGTAGCAGAACTCAGATGATACTTGACACTGACAAGTAAAAGCTCAGGCTTCAAAGAAACAACCATGGACAAAGATCCCATGAAAATACAGAAGGGTCTCGTAATAAAACAGCATTTTCAGATCTATTGTTTTACTTAGTCACATCAACATGATGAGAGGAAGCCAGGAACATACTGCTGGTAAAATTTTCTATGCTTCTTTTCTCAGTCTGACCAGCAGGAAAGCAACTTCTTACCTTCCCAACACAGTTAGATATCCAAGGGCAATGATGATCAAACTGTTCAACGCAGTGCTTACATGAAGGACAGTGTTTTGAGCGGACAGGTCGAACAATCTGATTGGAAAACAATGACAATAAGTCGAATGCACATGAATCTGTAGTCATAAGGATAACAAGATAATAACCCAAAGCAATATCAAGCAAACCTTGCAAGTAGGGCAAAGCTGAGACCATTTTCCGGTCCACTGAGAGGAGTTGTTAACATCAATGCTCAGCAAAGGATCCTGCAAAATGAAAAATTACCATAAAACACTGACAAAGGTAGTTTTTCTATAAAAAAAAAAAATTATAAACTATGTAAAATGTCGGCAAAAATAAGTCCTACAACAAACTCTTTGGACCTTTCACATGTCAGGGACACAGACTTTCCTCATGATCTCAACCAGGATGCCCAGCTTCATTATTAAAAAAAACGCTTTACAGAGTCACCAACTGCGCTCACTATTGTGTGACATGAGGATATCTAGTTAAAATCGTTTGAGGAAAGTTGAAATGATTGGCCCAAATGCCTTTTTCCTTCCTAGCTGTCAATTTCAATCCATGCAACCATTTTGTCCGAAAATTACTGTCATATATATAGATACTTTTGCAAAACTCAGAATAAATTAGTACAAATTGCATCAGTAATCATTTGTAGAGACATTCTGTACCTCAGCATCCTGATAATTGCCCAGCTCCATTGGTGTCTTTATATAGCCTGGGTCTTTGCTGCATTTACAGGCAATAAGCAATTAAAATCTGATACCCACATAAACATTCTAAAGGCAATCATGAAACTCTAAATATTTCACTGCAGGCATTGTGCACACAGCCTATCCACAGCAATGTAAACTCTACACTGTTCTTTTGAGTTTTATATTTTCAATTGTCGAATCAAAAGGGAGTAAGTTGTGTAATGCAGCCAATTTCGTCTTACCAAAGAAGATTGACTCCATGAACCACTGTCTCTAGTGAAAACATACTTAAATGGAAAACCAGAATCTAAAATTAAGTTCTTGTTCAAAATACAAACAAATGCTGCAAAGCATCTACACCTTTCACACAAAAGAAAAATTTTCTTCTCATATGGGTGCTCTCTCTCTTTCATAGAAATCGTACACTTACTATTAAGGAGAGAGGAAAAAACAAGTAGTCAAGGAAGTTAACAGAAAAAGGACTTAATAATCTGATGCGGAGGTGTGCTGAACTCTCCAGCAAAAAAAGATTAACAAGAGACAGGTTCCAATTCCCACCAAAGTTCACTTTAAATATGTGAGCGAAAGATTTACAAAAGAAAAGACAGTTCAAATCAAGTGTGGCATTGAAAAGGAGTTACCTCCAACACCGGAAGAACATAATCAGTGAACCAAGCGCCAGTGAGATAGCTGTCCAGGCCCAAAGGCCAACGGCCGCAGTCACCTTTGGGAGATCAGGTGCTGGTAACATGAAGAAGGAAATGATTTATAACAAGCAAACAAGGGCGTACTCATCTTCAAAAAGTATATTATTATATTAGCTTTTTACCAGCAAGAACTGAGTTGATGAAGAGTATGGTACAAAAGATTATAATGCACAACAAAATGGGAGCATAACCACTATAGCCAATCTTCCCACTTCGAATTTTGTCAGTCCAATGATTGCTCATTGCCCGCTCTGCATTAGACTAAATGAATGAAAAAAAAAAACATGGTGAGTGATTGCACGCATGTCAATAAACAAAAGAACATTCTTTTCTGGAGAAATATACTATTCCACCAAGCAAGTCTCATGGACTACCATTGTGCGGATTCTAGATCAACAGTAATCAAAGATACAGAATCAAATAACTTAATATTGCATAAGTAAAGCCCGTATTAGCAACAGTGGCTAAACATTACTTCCTTCAAAGTTAGCCACAAGGATGTGAGGAAGATACATACAAGGAAATTAGCGACAGCCCAGTGACCTTTATTTGAAGCAAGTTGGGCTGGAGTAACTCCTGCATTATCTTTAACCTTTAACTCCTGCTTTGTGCCTGCATGGACAAGCACTGTGCATGCCTCAACATTTCCCCTTAATGCGGCCCAGTGCAATGGGGTACAACCTAACAACAAGAATACAAAAAAAAGTACCACATTAGAAAAAGTCACTGCTATGATTTTGAGCATTAAAAACTTGATTTAATCAAATAAAATGCAAAACCTAATACAGGATGCCAACATCACAACATCTTTAAAGGTAATCCAACAGAAGCGTTCATGGTTTTATACATGGATCAGAGCAACTGATAAACCATCTCATCACGAGGACCAATAAAACAGAAGTAAGATAGCAACTAAGAAACCTAAACAAGTTCAAAACATTGCGTGCGATAGACCATAAAATGGAAAAGAAAACCAAAGAGACACGTATTGCCCCACCCCACCATTTGTAAAGACCAGCTGTTAAACAAGGTCAAGTTGGTCCACAGTCAAATATTGTGAAGACCAGCTGCTAAACCTTTATTAAGTTCCTTCAAGCTGCTGCACCACAGCCTATTGTTTTGCCTTCACCATTCTCAACACAGAGAAACTAATCTATTTAGTTAGTAGTATGTATAGGGATTCCCAAAGTTTGTGCTAATATATTTTCATCTCATTATTATTAATAAATGACTCAATTAGCTTAAAATACCATTGCCTAGGCAATTCATCGTACATCACAAACCATCTATTACAGCTACTAACAGTCCATTCAGGCTCATCCACAAACTTCATGTTTGGAACGACATGCATCATGAGAAAAGACAATCCAAAATGCAGCATTTTCTGGACCAGTCGCTGCTAGAACAACTAAAAGTCCCCACAAGATGTAAGAGCAAGTAGGTAACAATATAAAAGTTCTCCTTAAATCTGGAAGTGATTGCCATGTGTATACTCACTACACCTTCTTTATCTTGTCTCCCCTGGGATGCATCTCTAAAAAGAAGTAATCTGATTGTGTCAGCATATCCTTTGTATGCAGCCCTGATCGAAGCAAAAGAACAAGCGTCATTGACCATTCATAAAGTACAATGTGAGACAGAAAGAAGGATGAATATGCTGTTATCATTAGAAGAAAGTTCTAGTTAACTTCGAGATGATAATAATAATGATTATGATTATGATTATGATGATGATGATGACGACGACAATGGCAGTGGTGACAATAATAATGATGATGATGTCTTGTAGTCATTACAGGAAAATTTCCAGTTGATTACAAAGTTAAATCAGAAGATGTTGAATTCCTGAATTCTATTACAGATAGAGTTATAGCAAAACATCAAGCAGGGGATAAAAATTAATTACTATAAAAAACGATCAGATAAGAGAGCTGCAAGTTAAAGTAATATGAAATGAAAAGGGAACTGTCTTTCACATCATTTTAAATCAATTCCTTCCCAATCATCCCCCATTATGACAAGGAACTTGAACTTGTACCATCTATAGCTATCATAGATCACTCATTCAGACAAGCAAGCAGTACCGTTTGTTTAGCAATAGTTCAGCTTGTGGCCTCCATAAACAAGGTTCAGTTGAAAAACTAATGATGAGTTATTCACACTTCCTCCAGATTTGCATCAATGTCTTATCAAACATGTTTAGACTCTGAATTCAATGCAGAGATTTCAAAATCATGCAAAGTTCTTCTCTGCTAAAGCAACTTGGAATTAGATAGGCCAGGCACCAAAGCATCTTATCAAACTATTCATTCTTAAGTTTATATAAGAGCATCTTATCAAACTATGCCCACCTCATACAGCTTTTTCAATCTTCCACCATGACTTCTACAACATCAGTATGTTAATCATATAAGAAAGAAAAAGAAAAATGATCAAGAAGAATTCCAGAGACAAATTACTGTTGACCGAGAACTTCGCACCTCCTAGCCATTCGAATCGTAATATGCCATAAAAACAGGTTTAAGAAATTCACAAGTGAAAGAGATTGTAGAGAGAGTAGAGAGAAACTACTATATTATATTCTTAAGAATGTACATAAGACATCACATTTGACAATGCTCAACTACATCAACCATGCATTGCAGGTTAAGCAAATAATTCACTCCTTTGATGTCATGAAAACTCTGTAGAAATAGCATTTGAAATGATGAGCATAAGTATGATTCCTTCCATCAAATTTTTTTTTCCCATATTGGATAAGCCCATCATTGATAAAAATGGAGTTTTTAGGTCAAGAAAAAAGTGTGTCCAACTTTGTCCACTTATTTTCCAGAAAGCAGTTTCATGATGTTCATGCGACTTAACATCCAGTGCAATTTTAACATACCAATGAAGAGGACTTCTTCCATCGTTATCTGGTGCATCATAATCAGCATGATACCTTGCAACAATGTGATTTAAGAAGGCCGTCTGGCCATATTGGGCAGCAACATGAACTGCCTGCAGTGGAGAGGCTAGCAAATGAAGAATGGTCATTAAAGAAAAAATTAACACTAGAGGAAGTAAGGAAATGAAAACCCTTGTCAATGAACATATGAAGAACAACATAGTGAAACAGAATAAATCATTACTTCAGAAGATGAAATTCCATGATCTTTGGCAGAAATGGTTAAAAAAAATTGAAATGACCACTACAGCCAGTGGCATCACAAATTACTGCTCATCAGTACAGCTTTAAAGTTATACATGAAAAGCTCAAAAACCTTTCTAAACTCAAGATAAAACCTAGCACAACAATGCTATAATTCCTCTAACTACGGTAAGTAAAAAAAGAAAAAGAATAACAATATCTCAAAAGAAAATGGTGAGAATTAACAAGTACCCGATACCCATTTGTATCAGCTGCCTCTACCCAAGCTCCATTTTGCAAAAGCACATCCGCAACCGCAACGGATCCACGAACGGCGGCCCAATGCAGTGCAGTCTGCTTCACGTTGTCCGTCGCATTCACACTGCCCCCATTCTTCAATGGCCAAGTTGGAAACAATTCATCATCCGACACCGACATAAATAAAGAACAGAAATAATTAGCACGTCAAGACAGGAACAAGCAGGAAGCAATTGGTCCAAGCAGCAACTTTATACACCCAAATTCAGGACCATGTCGCGAGAAATGCACCATTGGCGCGACAAAATCATTCACGCGGGCGAAGGAAAGGCAAATTACCTCAATAATGTACTGAACGACGTCGGCGAAGTTGTTGAGAGCGGCCCACTGGAGAGGGTAGTACCCATTAGCATCGGGAGTCGAGAGGGAGGCTCCTCCTTGCTCCACGAAACTCCGCAGTTTCTCCAAATCGCCGTACGCGGCGGCGGAGAACGCGTCGACGACGGCCGCCGCCGCCGCCGCTTCGCTGGGAGGGTCTTGGGTGGTCGCCGCTCCGGGGGACTCAGTGACTTCGATCTCCGACGAAGCCATAACCAGCGTCACCGCATGCGATCACTGTGGAAAGAGATTGAATGGTGGTGGAAGGAATCGTGGCTTGGTAGTTGGGGGGTTTATACCCGCCTTGCTCACTGGTTGCTTCGATTTCTGGGTCGAACCCGAATCTATCCTTCCTATTTTCCTTTTTCTTTTTTTACTTCTAAACCCCTTATTTTTTATTAAAAAAATGACACAACTTATTCTTATCGTCTTGAATTTTTAATTTATTTGATATGATTTCAAAAATTTAATCCAATACGTAATGTACTTTTTGAACATTTAATTTATTCAATGCAATTAATTTGAAAAGATAATATTGAATATTTTTACATAGTTTAGAGATTAAATTGAGTACGCATTAAATTGTATTGCATATTGAGCTAAAGTTCAGAGATCACATTACACATTGAATCAAAATTCATTGATCAATTGGGAAAAAATGAAAAGAAAAGCAAATTTTTTAAATGGGCTTAGAATTTATAATTTATTTTCTAAAGGTGCCAAAAGAAAATTATACATTGGGTTCAAATTTGATCCAAGCATTCCTTTGCACATCCATAAAAATTGAAACCTTTTAGCTTGCGAAATTGAATAAGATAGGGATAGAACACTTATTTCATGAGAATATAATAGAGCATGAATAGGAATCGAATATTTTTCTAGTGTGATTAGCAAAATCTCTATCTACGTAAATATATGATAGCTACGTCTTTTCTAGGAGTTGCTATAAAGGTTGATAGGACTGGTATTTGCAAGAGTTTGATTCTTCTTCTTAGAAGGGGTGCTTTCTTAGGGGAAATTGATTGTGTTGATACTAATTTAGTTATAAATCTTTTAATGGTGCTAATTTAATTATAAATTTTTTTACTTGGTGCTAATTCAGTTTTAAACTTATTAATTGGGTCAATTTAATTGTAAATCTTTTGAATTAATGCTCATTTAGTTTTAAACATTTTCAATTTGTGTCAATTTAGTCATTCTAACCAATTTTGATCAAATTTCTCCTAAAGTGGACGCTAGCCCCTTTATGTGTGGCGCACTACTATTCTTGACATGAAACAATTTTAAATAATATTTTAATAATTGTCGATTTTTTATTATCCTTTCGATTTTTTTATTATTTTTTTGATTTTCTTTCTTTCTTTTTTCCTATCTCCTTCCTTTTTTCTTCCTCTTGGTGGTGGCCGGTTGGCAGGCGATAGTTACCCATCGAACATGGTTTGGCTATTGAGGGCAAGGGTGAGGCTAGCCCTCGCTTAGGCTAAGGCGACATCATTAGATCTAGCTTAGGCGAAGGCTCTCTCACCAAATTTGGCCAAGTCGACCCTTGCCTAGGCCAGGGTGACTTTGTTGAGCATTGCCTTTGCCTAGGCAACACCTAGCGAGGGAAGCCTTCACCAGGGCTGCCCTTGCCCAAGTCAGATCAAGCAAGGCTGACCCTCGTAGGGCTCAACCTCGCCCTGGCTGAGTGAGGCCAATTTGCTTGACCACTACCTTAAGGATGAAGAAAGGATGGAGAGAGAGAAAAAAGAAAGAAAAAATGAAAAATTAGTAGAAAAATAATAAAAATTTTAGAAAAAACAATAAAAAATCGAAAAATTATTAAAAATTATATATGTTAACATTGGTGGTGCCATGTAAACCGAGCAGCATTTGTGTTAGCAAAATATAACCAAAATGAGCCTAAGGGACTAAATTGGAACCAAATAAAAAGGTTTAAGACTAAATTGACACTAAATCAAAAGATTTAAAACAAAAATGGCACTATTAATAGGTTTATGACTGAATTGTCATAAAAAAAAGATTTAAGACTAAATTTGCACATTAAAGGTTTAAGACTAAATTGACACTAATATAATATGTTTAGAATTTTTCTAACACTTTTCCCTACTTTCTTACATTTTGCACTCCTTTTTGCTTCAATTTAGAACGTGCGCTTTTCAATTCCACAAGTTTTATTAGAGAACAAATGGTTTTAATGAGCTTTAATTTTGCAAATTAGTTATTATTAAAAATTTCAACATTTTGTGTACCTCTTCTTTCTAATTATTTCCTTCGAAGTTTGTACTGTTTTCCTTGATGTAACAATAATGCAGTTAATTACATATAAGATTTCCTTAAAGTAACATGTGTCAAATATTTAATGGATTTCTTTTTTGATTTTTTTTAGTATATACATAATCCCTATGTTTCATATTTAGATCTTTCTACTCTTTTCACATTTGATCCAGATTTCAGATGTTGCAAAAATTATGCAAAATCCTAGATTTCATTGATTATTCTGTAGAAGCTATTGTTATACATACATACACGCAGGAGCTATAGATAATAAAAGCATATTAGATATTTAATTGGTTGTATTCTTTCTCGCTTGTACTTACCCAATTTTGATATCTTCGATTTTTGTTTTTGTTTTTGTTATTTGATTGAGTTCTAAAGTATTAGGGAAAAATATTTGGTCAACAATGATGACAATCGCACTTACATCTACAATGGGCTTTTAGAATGGATCTCCAAATTGTGATTTTCTTCGATTCAAATTTATTTTCATATTAAGTTTATTGGTTGGAGATTTGTATTTGCTTTATCTGGTTAATCGATAATTTATTAGACAAGTCGTTTTGCTTTTACAAGAAGGAGATTGGCGACAAAGCAAAAATACATTTTCTTTTTTTATACTGAAAATATAATTGAATGATTTTTCATACTTTTTCTTCGTAGGATTCTTATATTCCTGCACAATTTTGGTTTTACAACTATCATTTTATTAAAATCATACTATCATGTGTTGAATATGTTTCACTCACTATAATTTTGCTGTAAATTTCAATTCATTTTTTACCGTTTAAGTTTTCTTGATTTTGTGAATACGAATCTTTAAACGTGAAAAATATGTTCTTCTTTTTTTTATTTGATTTTATTGAATTTGCATATTATGGATCTTTGAAAATTAAAATGGTGAAAATATACGTAAACCAAATTACCTAGCAAAGCATGGGTTTATGGTCGAGTGGAATACCCATTCCAAGACTATCGTCTTGTTTGGTTTGCTATGGTTGTATGGAGAATAATTCAGCAATGATAAAACACATCATACACTCCATGAGATATAATCCGAGTCTAAGTTCTTCTATTTTCAACACAAGGAAAGTATTAGTATATTCATGATTCTCTGGATATATTTCGCGATATATTGTATCCTTGAAAGCCCCAGCCGTCCTCACCTATAAAAAGAGATGACTCACGGCCACAATGGAGTTAAAGGAGAGGAGAGTGAAGGCTTCACATACAGAGAGAGGGGGCGGCACGACGAGAGAGAGAGAGAGAGAGAGAGAGAGATGGCACATTAAGAGCCTCCCTTTCACGGTTTTTGTTGGTGCAATGTTCTCGTTCCCGCGTCGCTGTTGTTGCCTCGGCCACGCCACTTCATTGCTGTCACCAGCAGCGATCCATCCAACCCAAGCCAAGGAGGTATGACGATTTCGGTCCTTCCAGCGATACTCCAGTCTAATGTGGACGAGATCCAAGCTTCACCGCTTGTCCATCGAGTACGCTTGTGGTGTGGGCGAACCTCCAACGAATGCTTTTATTCACGATGTTGTTTTAGCAGGTTTCCCGGCGGGTGATTAACAAGTAACTTGCAGTCCTTGCTGCGACCAGCAGCTCGCAGAGTACCTTTGAGTTCCTGCTCCGACTCCTTCCTGTGGCGACACCACGGCTGAATCTTAGTCTTACCATGGGTGATTTTGAATGCAAATAAAAACTCGAATTTGAGATCAAGAGATGAAGGAATTTGGTCAAGTGGTGGTCCAATTGCCATGAAGGCTGCATTTGATTGAACATTTCCACCTGAAAGCCTCTTGGAAAAATGCTATATCATTTGGTTCAGTTTTGGAACTGACTTTCAACTAAAAGACTGTCTTGAAAATGCTAAAAACTCAAGCTAGTAGGGACTAGTTTTGGGCTTTTAGCATTCCATCGAATGCTGAAGTTAAGTTTTCCTAACTTAAAAATAGATATTATTTCACTTTAGGTAGATTTTTATTTTTAGTATTAATAATTACGAATTTTAATTAAAAAAATGCATAATTATCATGTGCATGTCATATAAAATTAGGTTCATAAGATGCATGTCATTTTGTAATTGTTGATAGGTCCATCTAATTGGAATTGTCCATCATTAGAATTGGGACATATAGTTAAATTGCATGACATATAGCTTAATTTTCATTTAAATAAAAGAAGACCCAAAAAGAGATTTGAATGGAAATGTGCATTAATAGAAATCATATTTAGGTAGATAGATGTGGTTTTCTAACTAATGATGCATATGCTTGCATTGCATCAAGGTAGATATTTCCTCCCCATGCTTATAATTTATTTGTTGCCTTGTTTTATTGAGTGTTCAATAATGGTTGCACGCCTATATGATCATCTTGTATGTTAGGATTAGGTTTAAATCAATTTTTGCTGTGTGCAATTATTATTTTTAAATAAAAGAGTAAAGGTTTTGAAAGGTATTAGAATAGCCTAGCGTAATCAAGTCCATGAAGTAATCTAACGACGGACTCATTTAATTTTTGGTTCATAGAAGTAAGGTATTTCTCTTGATGCTTTGCTTAGGGATCTAATCGACCCATCATAATCAATTAGTGGCGACTCTTAGATAAAGGTTTTGGCAAAAGAACAGCTTATGTGCCAAAACTTGACATGAGGATACTCTTAAGTATAACTTTTTTTGAAAATTGGATCACTTCTGTGTCAACTCCAGCGACCTTTCTCGGAAATCTCGTGTGGCAATTTTTTAATAATTTCTAATGCCTATGTGGCTCACTGGTTTTCCACATTAGCTTACCTTCACTCAAAACAATATCGTTTTGGCCTAAGTTTAATATTTATATAAATATTAATTAAATAATGCTAAAAACAAAAACAAAAAAAGCAGTAGCAGCACAAGTGGGAGGGGCTCCCTCGCTTGTGGCCGTTGCCTCATCGGTGAGGGCTGTTGGCTCCTGCATGAGGGCCGGAGCCAAGGTGAGGGCGAGTGACCTTCGCCTAGATCTAGAAGAGGATCACCACCCTCTCCTAGCGTCTGGTGAGGGACTACCCGGTCAGTGACGGTCACCGACCTCCGCTAAGATGTTGGTGACCCTCGCTATCCATTGTCGCCACCCCACCAGCGATGAGGCGATGGCCACAGGCAGGGTGTGTCTCCCGCCTATGTTGCCATAGCTCTTTTTTTTTTTTATATTATCTAATTAATATTTATATACAAATCTAATTAAAGCCAAAATGGTATCATTTTAGGCTGATCTAGCCACGTCATCGTCCAACATGACATCGTTTTTGGCTTATTTGGCCATGTTAGCGCCTAAAATGACGTTGTTTCAACTTTAACTCGCTGGAAAAATGCTATATTAGCATTTTGGCTGAATTTTCTCGCCGTTGGCATTTAACTAATCATTTTTCTTCGATTTTGGTACTTAAATGTACCTTTCTGAACTTTTGATATTTAAGTGTTGCTCATGCCAAGTTTTGGCACTCCAGGGATCCGCTCATCGATAAAAGTTCATTTGCATGTTAAAAACCTAAAGTGAACCTAAGTTGTGAATTGGTATGAGCTTGGGAGAGCTCGAGCTAAGTTTAGGCTTAGCAATTCATTAGCCAAACCTCAAGTGGTTTACTTAAGGTGAGGTCACGACACTCATCTATTCCTTGGAGCATCCTCACAGTTAATCATCCGATTGCGCGAAACTTGCCATGAGCAACACTTATTAGACAAATAAGAAACAAAGAAGAAGATGCGTGCAATCACAAGCTTGAAAGAAGAAGAAGAAGAAGAAAAAGCTTGGGGTAGGAAGGGGGTTCAATCTAATATGGTTCCAGACGCGCTCCAATAGAGTTAAGATGTGATCCTGCCCTTCCGAAAAAGCCAACAATCCTCCCACCACCTGGTTCTGATGGGATGCGAAATTCCGTCAACATTCTAGGAGCATCCTTTAACTCTTCTCCCTTTCCCATCGGCCCATAAGTGGTCTTCGTAGTATGTATTTTTATGCTGTGAATGACAGTGTCAGAATTGTTTCCATTTTTGTTCATCCAACCCGATTTCGAAACCAGACGCTCCTTAGGATAATCCAGCTCGATCTGCAAGAACAACAGAGCAAAACATGATTTTACTTGTGAAAACTTTAAAAGGTTTGAGATGACTAATGCTTATATGGTAGTCCTTAATCTACTATAAAAATAATAACTTGTTTGGGGTCACCAAAAAAAAATAATTAGAAATTCTTGTGGAATTTACTATTTCAAAAATTTGTGACTTACAATATGTTGTTATTCTGATAGTACCCCAAATAATGTTATGCTAGCAAAGCCCTTTTGAGTTATAGGATGCTAAAAGAAGTGCCTTGATCTTTTATGAAAAGATACTAGGCTACATGAAGCTGAGAACATTGTGAAAAGCAACATGGAAACCTGAACGACTTCAGACACGCAACAGACTTTGAAACGAGAGAGAGATGGAAAGATTGAGGTGTGGAATAACCTGCCAGCCAAATGAGGTTTTTTTGCCATGATGAGAGCATTGGACTAAGGAACCATTGTCATCGTATGCAATCCTTATGCCATCTATTGCGTGGCCTATGTAATCAAGACGAATCGCCCTCACATCAGTATGCACTCTGTCATCCCATGGAGTACCACCAGACCCTCCAAAGGGTCCCATGGTTTTAAAAGGATACATGTGCGATAGAGGCTCTGCATACACTCCTATGGAATTCAGAGTCTCCCCGCATCGTCCATAAAAGCCAATGATTTTGCTTCTGGTCGATGGATACCAAAAGTGTCTCCCCGTCTCCTCGCCAAAGGGACCATATGTTCTTGTGTTACTATAAAACGTGAGCGACTGAACAATAGCATTTTCAATGTTGTTGTGACCATCCTCTTGTTTGTATCTAGAGATCGATGTGAGGTACTCCCGTGGATAATCCAATCTAACCTGTGAAATCTCAAAAGTATCTCTTAAAATTGGATGAGTGGAGGAAACAAGACCTATTTGTTAAGTTAATTTACCAAATCAGGTGACCAAACACTACAAACATCGCCTCCACAGATCAAGCACGAGTAAGTAAACAATGACCAATCAAGGAGGGGAAAAAAAAACTAACCCGAGTGACCTTGGCCTCGACTTCTCCAGTGTAGCTACCGTGCATAATTGAGCGAACTGGTTCACCACTCTTGTCATACACAAACATAACGTAGCGGATAATTTTGTCGTGCATTACCTCAATTTCCCTCACACCGCTGAATAAACCGTCATTCCAATCGCATCCACCTAGGCCTCCGAATGGCCCAATTGATTTAATTGGGTAGAGATGCGAGATAGGTTCAAAATAAGCTCCAATTGCTTGAAGACATTGACCACTCCCATAAAATCCAACAATTTTGCCACCCGTTGCAGGAGATGAGAAGTGCGTTGCCCTTTTTTCATCACCAATAAGTCCGATAGTTTTTTTGTTAGTTTGAAAAGTGAGAGACTTAAAGCCTTCATGGAAAAATAACCTGATATTGAAGTCAAATACTCATCTGGATCATTTATTTTGACCTGCAATAAGAGACATAACCATCATACTCATAATTCAAGTCTCGAAAGTGTCTCCCCACTAACGAAGGCTATGCGAATTTTAGAATGATTTTACAAAAGCATATGTATGTACGGGGACAATACCGTATGGATCTCGACGTTCCGTACTATATGGAAGCCGCTTCCATCAATGCCACCATGTGTCTCTGATTGCCACAATTCTTTACTCTCCTCTTCATACTGAAACGTGATTGATCGGATGCATGATCCTTTACTTAATTCAAATTCAACAATGATTTTCCTTACATTGGTATGCTTATCGCCATCATCCCAATTTGACAGTTTTGAACTCCCAAATAACCCCACAGACTTGAAGGGATAGAGCTTACTAGAGTATAGCTCGACTTGTGTTCCAATAGATTCGAGATAATCACCATTTGTCCCGAAAAAACCAATGACTTTCCCAGCTTCCGATGGTAAGGAGAAGTAGTTCCCTTCCTCTCTACCAATGGGTCCCAATATTCTTTCATTGGTTTGAAATGTGAGTGAGTTGATCAGAGCGCCACCGTCATTTGCATTTTTGAGATATCCAGCAAAAGAAGATATGTACTCTCCTTTTCTCAGTTTAACCTATAAACAAGCCAGAGCAAGCCATATTCGACCTAAGTGACTAAATGTTGCATCACTCTATGAGCAAAATAAGTTAGTTAATTCTTTTGAAATACCATTCAAATCTATTAAATAAATTGCATATGCTACATTTGTGTTAAATTACGTTTCTAATAAATTTGGTAGTACATTTCATTTTGTAAATCAAAAGTTAATTTGCTTTTTGTTTATGGCTAGGTTTGTCTTTGCCCAATTCTAATAAAGTGAAGTCAAAAGTTTTCCATTTGGTTTTCTAACAATCATGCTGATCCTCAGGTATCTATGGCATGAACTTTTCATTGTTAAAAATCTCGAGGCTCATAATGCTGTAATCGACTAATGTTATGATAAGGTGAAAAGATGAACTTACGAACAGTCAAGTAAAAATGGATAAAGAGGAGAAAAGAGTCAAAATACAACCTTGAAATTATTCTTCCCTCCATTTCCACCATAATTAGCTTCCGGTTCGGAGCTGGTGGAGCTGTCGACTTCAAAAGTAATGGACTCGATGAAGTCTGTGAAGTGAACATCAATCCCATTTATATCAACGAATTTCCAGGATGTTTGGCCTTCGCCTCCAAAAGGCCCGAAAGCCTTAACAGGATATGTATGAGGAATTGGCTCATACAAAGCTCCGATGGACTCAAGACGAGGGCCATCACAAGTCCCATGGAACCCGACAATTTTGCCGCTGGTGTATGGAAATGAAAAATGCCTCCCTTTATTAGCTGTTCCGATTGGTCCATGATCCCTTCTATTAGTATGGATTGTCAATGACTGAAGAATGGTGAGTCCGGAAACTTCTTCAGTGTAGCCTGAGATGGATGTCAAGTACTCACCTGGACAGTCAAGCTTAATCTGAAAAAGAAAAAGGATAAAAATTAAAGGATTTAAGAACAACTGTCTACATTCACAATGAAGAGATAGAGTTTACTGGAAAATCACATTACGTCCTGAATATAATGTTGATAATGTTCATATCAAAGCTCACCGTGTATGTTTTGCCTCTTTCACATGTGCCATGTGCGAACGGACCAACCGGACGTCCGCATTCATCATATAGGATGGAGATGGACTTAATTGCCGAATCGAAGCCTATGACGATTTGCCTCACATCTGTGTGTTTTCCGTCGTTCCAAATGTCCATACAACTATCACCCCCAAATGGTCCCACGACATCAAATGGATACACGTGAGAAATTGGCCCGAAGTATGCTCCGATTGAGCAAAGATGGCTGCTACATTTCCCATGAAACCCGATTATCTGTCTATCAGGATGTGAGAGATCAAAAGGCCGTCCTCTTTCACAACCAAATGGTCCGTACGTCTTCTTGTTGCTGTGGATCTTGAGAGACCGAACAACATCATGACCATCATATTCATCGATATGGCCTGATACAGAAATCAGATATTCACTTGGATGATCCAATCTCACCAGCTGCAAGAAGTGCAAAAGTTTTTGTAAGTGTTACCATCATCACATCCATCTAGCATCTAGTATGTATTGCTTTTGCGTTATTTTGGATCAATATAATTCCTCTACTGTGGAAGATAAATTACTTGACCGAATTCGGTCAAAGTACTTATCCCAAATAGAAAAAAGGAGCGAAGGGAAGTTTTCAAGTTTAGTGTTTTTTGTTATAAGTACGTCCTTGAGCAGAGCTGCCGCATCCGATTTTGCTGCCAATGAAAGGCAAGTGATAGAGTCTCATAAACAAATCAAACATAGCATAAGAGATATCAACCTTGGAGTTGATTCTGTTTACCTTCTTACAACTTTCATAGTGTATTCTATTTTAGACGCGCAAAAACGATATTAAACTTGGAGTTTATAAGCGATGAGTAGTAAAGTACATAACCAGTCTGCTAGAGTGGCAGAAAACTGACCCTTTCATTGTGATGGCCATGTCCACCGTGCGGGAAGGATCTCACCAAACTCCCACTCTGATCATAATCGATGGTGATGGATTCAATAACCGACTGTCCATAGAGCCTAATTTGCCTCACACCAGTGTATCTTCCATCATCAAAAGCATTGCCGCCTTGACCTCCATATGGCCCAACTTTTGAGAAGGAACAAAAGAGGGAATCGACATAAGGACTTTTAACCAACTTCTCCAATGTCCGATGCCATTGATCTTTCGACTTTCCGTATAGGTATGAGCCCAACTTTCCGAGAGACAAAGGATGACCACCTGCATAATGAGCTAGACTTCGGGACAACTCCTCATAGCCTTCTTGAGGTTCTTCTCTCTTCACGGCATGGCGACAAAAGAGCCGGAGCACTTCGTTCGGGTCCAATCCTTTGACGATATACAAGTCGTCTACCTTGAGATCTTTTAGCAAGTTTCGGTCTCTGGTTGTGATCAAAATTCTGCTCCCGGGACACAGCAGTTCTCGCTCTCTCGCCCAGAAGTAGTCGATCTGCTCTTTTCTAGTGACATTATCAAGAACAAGAAGCATCCTTTAAAGGCACAGGTTACTATTTATCTCGTTGATGTTGGTCTGAATGTCGTCATACATCCTCAATCCTTCCGCCTTTATGAGATTATGGAGCAGATTCTTTTGTAGGCCTAATATATCCACTCGATCTGCTTCTCCAATTTTATCAAGAAAGACGAAGCACTCGAAATCGTGTCGAATGCGCTCGCAAATGACTGCAGCCGCCATCGTCTTGCCTATTCCTTCCACTCCACATAAACCTATGACACGCACGTCCTCCTCTTGGCCCATTCTAATTAAAGAAATCACCTCGCTTGCCAACAAATCCACTCCAATTGTGTTTCTCGCAAAATGGAGTTGCCGTGTTTCACGGATTTTCTCGACAAGGGACTTTACTATAATGTCCACGAGTGTCCTTTCATCCCTAATGTTAAGTGTTGTCAAGAATATAAGATGAAAAAAAATGTAAATATATGCACCAAGAGACGATTTGAATAAGATTTTTCACATTCATATTATTAAAAAAGACATCCAACTTGGCTATGTCAGTGCTTGTTTTTAAGTTTTTCTGCTGATATAGGAGGGGCTTATCGCCAGTTATTTCTCATTGGGAGTCCTTTGTGACGGATGTTCAATTGTGCCTATGGGGAGGGACTTATGCTGTTCCAGATCACTGTTCACTCTTTTTATTTCTTATGTTTTTATGCAGAGGTCCGCTCTTTTTTTTTGTTATGAGAAAAATATGAAAAATCTAAGATACTCTTATTTTTTTTTATAATTCAGGGGCACATCCGTAATTGCGTGGTTATCTAGAGGAAAATTAGCATAGCACCCTACAACAATGGCCCCCACTTAAATCTAAATTCCCTGGGCAATAATCAAACCTATAACCATTGGATTCCGAACTGAATGCATGAGAATGCCCTTACCGTTGGATGGGCTAAATATCAATTAATTGTACTATAATGTAAATACATTTTGGTAATCAATAGTCAAATTATGGTGACTTTATCAAAGTTCTCTAATTTGATAAATGAGGTTCATGGATGACTAATTGAACATATATTTTGCAAAATTGCAGAGAACAAGGAAGAAAAGGCAATATGCAGAGTCAATGAGAAAGCTGGTCACGTCCCTATAGACTTCCACAAGGGTCTCATGGCGACTAGCTGTGGGGACGGTGATCGTCCCAAGTACGCGTGGTAACGACAGTCAGCCGTGTTTTTTTTTTTAATGATTAGAACCCCAATGAATTATTTATAAATAGAAATCTTTGTGCAAACTCTCCTGCAAAAATTACCAAAACAATAGATCATTTTGGGTTTCGATGTTAATTAAGGGGTATATTCAACTTAGCGAAATTCTTTCCTGGTTTACATAACAATAGGATGAGCAAACATCATCTGATTAGGATAAAGAAGAAGCTTAGGGCTTGAAAACTATTTTTCAAATTTTCAGTGTTTAGATGACGGAAAATTAATCGATGTAAATGACTGAAAAAAAAAGTTCAAATTGAGCAATGATTCGTATGAGCCCATTATGGGCCAAAAAATGGCAGAACTCAGAAAGATTTTGAATTTCACATTCAACATCAAACCCACACAGCTAAATCAAGATGATCGAGTCACAAAATAATAATGCAGTTAGGATGAAGAAGAGATACGTACTCTCCGGCGTCGTTTCTCAAGTCAAATCCTGACAAATGCTTAGTCTCTCTCAGGGCGTCCCTCCGTTTCTGTATCTGCCCATCATCTCTGTCGTTTCCGCGCAATCTCTCAAAGCCTTGAGCGAATTCGCTTCCGCTCGTCAACGTTAGAATGTCTTCTGGTTTTACATCGAGGAAAATGGGAACAACCAGGTGACCGTGGCTTTGGTACCTCTTCCTGCACTCCAGAATCTCGACCAGCTCGTTCATGCACCACTTCGAGTCGGCGTAGTTCCTGGAGAACACGATTAGGGCGATTCTCGCATGCCGAATAGCTTTAAAAAGCTTGGATTTGATGTCTTCCCCAATGTCTTCTCTCGTGTTGTCACTGAAGCATTGAGAAAATATTCAGCAGGATGTTCTCCTCACGTATCAGCTGACATGGCGAGCGATTTTGTGCTCATATCCAGTGACAGCTTGACACTTATATGCTGACGTGGAATTAAATATAATTAATAACTTCATCCCTGTCTCTCTCTCTTCCTCCACCACGACAGGCACCCCCCTGCCGCCGTAGAACAAGCCACCGCTCAAGCGGCCGCAACCTCCATCCTCGAGCCCTCCGCCTCATCGCGACCATTGCACCCAGCAGCCAGTTTACACTCTCTGCCTTCATTGCCGCAGATCTGCTCTGGCCGGCCAGATCTGGAACCATGGCGATTAAAAGTACGCAATCTTCGTGAGCGTCTTCGGCAAGGGTCTTGGACATATCTGGAAGTTCTATGTCGTCCTTGCTCGTCCATGGCCGCGGAGGAGGCGTGGAGGTCAAGAGGGGAAGAGAGAGAAATTAGGTGGCCTGAATAGATTTCTATCTTTTTTCATTTGGTCTGAATAGATTTCACCTGAAGCACTGGATCGAGGCCTGCCTCAAAGCGGAGAAGAGGTACGATATGAAGTTTCTCCTCAGATCCTTGCCTCGGAAACTGACGAACACATCGTATTTCCATTGAGGAGGACGGCTAGGAGGAGAAGGTGGAGGAGGTGGAGGAGAAGGGGAAGTAAACATGATCTTAGAATTGATTCAATGCTCCTCTTGTGCAAGATCAATATCAAGAAGAAGCAAGTGGCGGGACCGGAACTCTGCAAGACTTTTTCTCGCAGGCGAAGCCTATAAAAGAGAGAGTAGGTGCAAGCCGTGAACGAGAAGGGACGAAAAATCAAACTTTCGCCATCGGTACACGCTGTGTTTCTTTCATTTGAATGTCGTGACCCCCGATGAGTGAGACTCCATTGGTTCGAAGAACAGAAGAAGACTTGCTCGGTCGAGGACGATTCAAAGATGAGGTTCGAATCATCAAAACCGGACCATGACCATGAACTGATTCTCTCTTAAAATAGCTGGAGCTGCGTCTGCGCGACAGAGACACGTCTGAAAATTCGCAGACGTGGATTTGAAGCTTCAAAACTGCGCGGCGTTGACTGGTGGAAAGAAGATCCTACGCAATCTCACATGGCCGCATGTGAACACTAAGTTTTTCTCAATGGGTCATCAGTGATACCAATGATGATGTAACAATGACGTGATAATCACAACTCAGTTATAAATTCACAATTATTTAATTGTCATTGCCTAAACGATCTATTAATTAGCCTTAGAGCTGTCAATAGAAATGGATAATAAATTTATATTTCTGATGATGAGCTGCTAAAACGATAATACTAATTATATTTCTCTACAAATTTATTGCCTTATACTTTAATTTATAGATTATAAATGGATAGTGCAGGAGTGGGCCTAGGCTATTCTATCTTCGTTTGCACACAACTCTTGGATTAAAGTATTAAGACGATATATCCTTAGAAAATAAGTCGTTATTGGTTTAAAAAGTTGACGACCTATTACCAAGTAGATTATCATGCATGTGAATTGTGTACGAAAAAGGTTACGCATGTTGTATTTATATGCATCTCCTGTCCGAGTCAAAAACAGTTCTCGGACAACTATTCATGCATTTATATTCTTCATTTTCTTCTCTTTGACGACTAGTAATCCCATCCAAATATAATCTTAGCTACGTCATATAGCATCCTCATAGTTAATCCTCAGATCAAGCGAAGCTTGCCATGACCAACGCTTTCCAAAAAAGACTAATTTCAACATCATTAAAAAATAAAAGGAAGGGAGGTAGGGGGTTTAAGCTAATATGGTTCCAAACGCGCTCCAATAGAGTTAAGGCATGATCCAGCCCTTCTGAAAAAGCCAACAATCTTGCCACTACCTGATACCGGCGAGATAGTAAATTCCGTTAACATTCCAAGAGCATCCTCTGATCCGAACAGCCCATAAGTGGTCTTCGTGTTATGTATTTTCAGGTTCTGAATGATGTTTTGTGGAGTGTTTTCATTTCCCTATGTCCAACCCGATATTGAAACTAGACGCTCCTTGGGATAATCTAGACCGACTTGCAAGAATGGCAAAGCGAAATATACTTTACTTGGGAAAACATGTGAAGGTTGGTCAAGATATGGGATGCCAAAATAAGTGCCTCAGTCTTTGTCGAAAACAAACCGTGCCACAAGAAGTTAAGAACATCGTGAAAAGCAACCTCTATACATTGACGACTTCCAGACGGAAAAGAGTAAACAACAATGAATTGGAGAACGAAAGAAACACTTACCCTGGCGACCTTGGACTTATCTTCCCTTGTGGGGCCACCATGCATAGCCATGCAAACTCATTCACCGCTCTCGTCATATAGAAACATAATGTGATGGATAACATCGTCGTACATTACCTCAATTTCCCTTGCGCCACAATATTTACCATCGTCCCAAGCACACCCACCTAGGCCACTAAATGGCCCGATTGATTTGATTGGATAGAGATGAGATATTGGTTCAAAATGTGCTCCGATAGCTTCAAGACTTTTGTTGGGAGTACGCAGCAGAAATCCAATACCTTTACCTGGGGAAATCTCTAAGTTACCGGCATGATCCGAATCCACATAACTAGTGGTTTCACTGCCATTACTGTCCCTCCAGTATACTATACCCACGTCTGTAGTCCCTTTCAAATATCCGAGGATCCACTTCATAGCTTCCCAATGAGCTTTACCAAGACGCTTCATGTAGCGACTAACTATGCTCACAACTTGTGAAATATCAAGCCTAATGCATACCATAGCATACATAATACTACCCACGGCACTAGAATAAGGAACACGGGACATATGCTCCTTCTCCTCCTGAGTTTGCGGTGATAATTTATCTGAAAGTTTAAAGTGGTTTGCTAAATGTGTACTCACAGATTTTGCTGACAGCATGTTAAAACGTGCCACAATCTTCTCAATATATTTCTTCAACAATTGGTATCAGAGCCGATGGTTACGGTTCCCGGGCAAGTAGGCATTGTGGTGTAACAACGTGGGCCCATGAGGATGGCCCAGGTGGGCGTTGTGGTATAACAACATGGGCCAGGATGATGTTGGACTAGAAGGATATCTGATTTAAGGGGGAGTAAACCTAACATTGAAGCTCACATGTGAGGGAGAGATTGTTAGGATACACGTGTGAGTTGTGTTAGAGAATTAGTCCTACATCAGAGAATTTATGTGGTGTGAAGCAATTAATATATCCTAGTTGGCCCATAACTCACTAGCTTAAGCTTTTGAGTTGAGATAGATCCAATTGGATATATTGATGGGCTCCAACTTGGGCTTCCCCCTTAGAGATCTCCCAGTTAAAGATATCGGACTTCTGCTACACGTCTCCAACAACTTTCACCACTCATCCCATAAAATCCAACAATTTTGCCGCCAATTGCAATAGATGAGAAGTGCAATGCACAATCTTCATCACCAATAGGTCCTATCATTTTTTTGTTAGTTTGAAATGTGAGGGACTGAATGCCATCAAGGGAAAGATACTCGAATATTGAAATCAAATACTCATCTGGCTCTTGTATTTTGATATGCAATAATAGATATAACCATCATGCTCAAATTTTGTAAGGATATTTTTTTTTTTGGTAAGCCAGGGGTGTCCCTGGACTTAGGAGGGCAGGTCCCTAATGAGCCTACCTAGGGAAACCTCATAAACACGTAGACCTCCCCTAGTCAAAGAAAGGGCATTTCAAACTCCCCACCTCCCATTTTCATGTGAGAAAGGTGATCATTGAAACAAGCCTCTAGTGGTTAGTTTCATAAGAATTTTACAAAGCATATGTATGTATGAGGACATAACGTATGGATTTTGACATTCTGTACCATATGGAAGTTGTTTCCATCAATGCCACCATGTGTCTCAAATTGCTGCAATTCTTTACTCTCCTCTTCATGCTGAAGAGCGATTGATTGAATGCACTACCCTTTACTAGGTTCAAATTCAACAATGATTTTCCTTACATTGGTATGCTTATTGCCATCATCCCAAAATGATGCATTCAACGTCCCAAATAAACGCTCCGAATTAAAGGGATAGAGCTTGTTAGAGTATAGCTCAACATGTGCTCCAATGAAGTTGAGAAAATCACCACTTCTCCCGAAGAACCCGATAGCTTTCCTAGTTTCCGATGGTAAGGAGAAGTACTCCCCTTCCTCTCTATCAAGGGGTCCCAATATTCTTTTGTTGGTTTGAAATGTGAGCGAGTTGATTATAATACCGCTATCATTTGCATTTTGGAGATATCGAGTAAAAGAAGTTATGTACTCTCCATTTCTCAACTTAACCTGCAAATAGGCCATAGAGTACCATATTCGATGTGAGTGACTATACGTTGCATCATTCAATGAGCAAAATAAATTAATACACTCTTTTGAAATACGATTTGAATCTATAAAATAAGTCATATGTGCTAAGGTTCATGTAAATTACGTTTCTAATAACTTTGGCAGTACATTTTCATTTTTTAAAATTTTTCCATTTGGTTTTGTTACAATCATGCTGATCCTCAAGTATCCCTGGTATGAACTTTTCATGTGTATTTGCGAAGCAATTATTAAGAATCTCAAGGTTCATAATGCTGTAATCTAACTAATATTACGATAAGCTAGAAAAATAAAAGTAGGACGTTCAGGTAGAAATGGAAAAAGAGAGAAGGAAAGAGTCTAAATACAACCTTGAAAGTATTCTCCCCGCCATTTCTACCATCATTAGTTTCCGGTTCGTAGCTGGTGCCGTCGTTGACTTCAAAAATAATGGACTTGATGAAGTCTCTGTAGTGAAAATCATCCCCTTTGTATCAACAAAACCCCAGGCTTTTCGGCCTCTGCCTCCAAAAGGCCCAAAAACCTAAACGGGACATGTGTGAGGAATCGGCTCATAAAAAGCTTCGATGGACTTGAGATGAAAAGGCCATAGCAATTGCCATGAAACCCAACAATTTTGCCGCCAGTGTATGGAAATAAAAAATGCCTCCCTTAATTAGCTGTTCCGATGGGTCCATGATCTCTTCTATTAGCATGGATTGTCAATGACTGAAGAATGATGAGTCTGGAAACTTCTTTAGTGTAACTCGAGATGGATGTCAAGTACTCATTTGGATGGTTGAACTTAATCTGAGAAAGAAAATGGATAGAAATTAAAGAATTCAAGCACAACTATCTACCCTAACAATGAAGAATAGACTGTACCAGAAAAAAATAAAGCATCCAGGACATCAACGAAATCACATTGCATCCTGAAGACAATGTTGATAATGTCTATATCATAGCTCACCGTATATGTTTTGCCTCCTCCAATTGGGCCGTGTGTGAATGGACCAGCCGGATGTCCGTGTCCATCGTATAAGACACCAATGGATTTAATTGCTGAATCGAAGCCTGTGATGATTTGCCTGACATCTGTGTGTTTTCCAACGTTCCAACTGTCTATACCACTGTCACCACCAAATGGTCCCACAACATCAAATGGATACGCATGAGAAATTGGCCCAAAATGGGCTATGATCGAGTGGAGATGGCTGCTACATTTCCCATGAAACCCGATAATCTTTCCATCAGAACATGAGAGATCAAAAGGCCGTCCTCTTTCAGAACCAAATGGTCCTTACGTCCTCCTGTTGCTGTGAATCTTGAGAGACCGAACCACATCACGACCTTCATAATTATCGATATGGCCTGATACGGAAATTAGGTGTTCACTTGGATAATCGAATCTCACCAGCTGCAAGAAGTGCAAAAGTTTTTTTAAGTGTCCGCCTCAGATTTTTTGGATGAATAAAAATTCCTTTACTGTGAAAATAAATTACTCGACTGAATTCGGTTTAAGTTCTTATCCCAGATAGAAAAAGGAACAAAGGAAATTTTTTTAAGGTGTTTTTTGCTATAAGTAGGTCCTTTAGCAAAGCTGCCTTATGGCAATTTTGCTGTAAATGAAAGGCAAGATGATGAAGTCTCATAAACAAATCAAAAGGAGACGAAGTAAATACATAAAAAAATGATAAAAATGGAATGATAGACTTTATACCTTCATACATGGCAAAATTACGTGAAGCAGTAACACACTAATACTTCCATAGACGTTTACACATGTTAGCCATCATCTCCCGACTACCTTGCATTCTTCTATATGATAACTTTTGCACTAGATTCTATTATAGATGCACAATAATTATATTAAACTTGTATTTGATCCTGTTTACCTTCTTATAAGCGATGAGTAGTAAAATACATAATAAGTCGGCTTTTTTTTTGTGTGGACCATAATCAGTCTGTTAGTGGCAGAAAACTGACCCTTTCAATGTCATTGCCATGTCCACCGTGCTGGTAGGACCTCACCAAAGACCCGTTCTGATCATAATCGATGGTGATGGATTCAATAATTGACTGTCCAGAGAGCCTAATTTGCCTCACACCATTGTGTGTCCCATCGTCAAAAGCATCACCGCCTCGACCTCCATATGGCCCAACTGACCAGAAGGAACGAGAGAGTGAATCGAGATAAAGGGCATCTCTTTTAACTTTTCCATTATCTGATCCCATTGATCTTTGGACGAGCTGTTTAGGAAAGAGCCCAACCTTTTAAGAGACAAAGGATGACCTCCTGCATAATGAGCTAGGCTTCGGTATAACTCCTCATAGCCTTCTTGATGTTCTTCTCTCTTCAAGGCATGGTGACAAAAGAGCCGAAGTGCGTCCTTCTGGTGCAAACCTTTGACGATATACTAGTCGTCTGACTTTAGATTTTTTAGCAAGTTTTGGCCTCTGGTTGTGATCAAAATTCTGCTCCCGGGACACAGCAGGTCTCACTCTCCAGCCCCGAAGTAATCAATCTGTTCTTTCCTAGTGACATTATCAAGAACAAAAGTATCCTTTTATGGCACATGCTATTATTTATCTCGTCGATGTTGGTCTGAATGTCGTCATACATCCTCCATCCTACCACTTTTATGAGACTATGGAGGAGCTTCTTTTGTAGACCTAATAGACCTAGAAGATTGTTGTGATCTGCTTCTCCAATTTTATCAAGAAAGACAAAACACTCAAAATCTCTGCTAATGCTATTGCAGATGACTCTGGCCGCGATTGTCTTTCTTATTCCTTCTACTCCTCATATACCTATCATGCGCACATCCTCCTCTTGGCCCTTTCCAATTGAAGAAATCGCCTGGAGTTGGCTAGGGGTAGCCGGGGTATTGTGAGGCAAAACCTCGGCAACGAGAACTCTTTCCTTGCCAAGTACTTCGAGAGGGACTCATACGTCATGGGCAGGCTCCAGGGGCCATGCGTGAGGACGTTTACGAGATTGGAGCGTCTGAGCGAGTACTTGCCCAAGGACGAGAACTCAGACGAGAACTCGACGCATGTTTGTGTCGGTCTTGTTGTTCATCTCTATAGAGGTCGCTGCAGTCAAAAGATCTTGCTAAGGTGACGAGTTGTCATGATGATGGGCCCTATTTTGTTCAACCGTTGGTTTGTCTTGGTGAAGTTATTGAAAAATTATTTGCTACATGCTTCTATTATCACAGGTTTTTTGATAGTTAGTGGTGGTGTACAAATTGCTAGAAGCAAGTCTTTTTTGGTTGTGCATTCAAGAAATTATAATCGTTTTTTTTTTTTTTAGTTTTTGCTCAAGTGTTGGCTTGTCTTGAGGTCAAAATTTGGATACATTCTTTTGCATTTGTTGTTAACGAATTTGGATGTCAAGACTCCGATCCACGAGATCAAGTGCAAGGAGAAAATGATAGTTCATCAATAGAAAGGGAAGCCAAGGGTTGCCATGTCCAATTTGATACCCGAGAATTGGGGCGGGTATGTGACTTTGCTGGTGACCGAGATTGTGCAGTCTTTTGATTGCTTGAAGTCACTTCACTTTTGGCGCATGATAGTGGAAGATTCAGACTTGGCACTGCTTGCGAGATTGCAGGGACGCGTTCTGCAAGTGCTCAAACTCCACAAGTCCTCTGTTTTCTCGACAGATGGGTTTCTACATGTGGGGCATTTGTGCAGTGATTGGGAGGCTGCTCGTGCTAATTGAAACGAGTTTCTCTAGGTTAATTTCATGTGTTCTTTGAGCATGAGTTCATTTTATAAACATAAAGGTTACTACTTGTGACCGAGAGGGTCATGGGGTTGAGTCATCAAAACATTCTTGCAGTAGTGCAATGGAAATGTTGCATGTGATAAAATGTTTCCCTGATTGTTGCAAAAGGGGAGTCTCTTGCAACGAGTCACCCTCATTGAATGTGTTGGAGGTGAGGCATGTAAGTACTATTGAAAATACCATGCTTGCATTCCACCGCTTGAAAGAGTGATTCTTCCTTGGGAAGTGATCAATGTTGTTTCTCTCGGTGTCTCTCAACAGAAACATTGAGTTATGGGTATCTCGTTGTTGTTTCTGGTTGTATGGCGGATCTCCTTGGCCGTGTGGGTCATTTGGAAGAGGCTTAATTTGATCAAGATTTGTTGGATTCTTGATTGTTAACTTATCCTTGACTGGAATTTTTGAAGCCAATATGACTTGAGTCAATAAACTAAGAAGCATCTGACTTCCAATTTTTAAAATGAAAGATTTTGAGAAAGTAGATACTTCTTAGATATTAAAATTAAAACATAGTGGGGGTTATTCTTTGAACCAAATTGATTATGTGGAAAAGATATTGAATAAATTTCAATATCTTAGGTTTCAAAGAAATGAATAATCCATTTGATTCATGGTAGAGGGTCTTTAGTGTGAGTGCTATAGAGAATGTATGCGATGCACTATATTGACCCGATATTGCTTATTCTATGTGTAAATTGAGTACATCTATTTGTAATCCAATTATAGAACATTTGAAGGTTATTACCTGAATTTTGGTTATTTTAGTAAATCAAAAAAATTGGGTGTGTCCTATATTAATTATACGACTGTATTATAATAATACATCAATACTAATTGGATTACAATTGTGAGAGATAAACAATCCAATTTTGGGTGGATTTTCACGTTATGTGAATGTGTTGTTTCTTGGATGAGCAAGAAACAAATGTATATAACTCACTTAACTATGGAATTTGAATAATTGCTTTAAAAGCAATTGAGAAAGAGGTTGAATAGATTATGAATTTGTTGTTGGAAAACAAATTATGTCCAAGTTCTGTGCCTCATATTTCTATACATTGTGACAGTCAAGCTATTTTGGCAAAGAGCATATAATGGCACTTATAATGATAAGTCTAGACATATTAGCCTAAGGCATGTGTATGTGAGACAATTGATTAAAAATGGTACCATAACAATTGTCTACGTGAGGTCAATCAAGAATTTTGCCAATCCTTTTATGAAGGCTTTACCAAAAGATGTGGTAAAGATGACCTCACAAGAAACAGGGCCGAAACCCTCTAAATAAAATCATCAGTAATGGTAACCCAACTTTTTTCTAGAACATCACTAGTTACAAGGTTTAATGGGTAAGAACAAGTTACCGAATGTGATTGTTTGATACCGACGTAACCCTCATATGAGAAGTCAATATTGTCTGTTACGTTTTGCAGGTTGAATTGAATTCTTAATGAAGTATTGTACAATTTTGTAATGTGTTAATAGTAACAGAAACACACAATAAATACTTCACCTATATGAGCTTAGAAGTGGTGCCGCTTCTTACGAAAGTCAGGGGTTGCTTTTTAGAGAGCTCATGAAATAGGATCAAACACATGGCCATAATAGTGCGGAGTAATATAAAACTTCTCGCTGAAACAAGATGTTAGTATATGTGCGGTATATCCGATTCTATCGCTTAAAAGTACAAATTTAAAGCCGAGCTATTTGTCACTTTGATAGGGTTTTGAGATACTTGCACTAAGTAAAGGTTTAACTCGAAAAAGACCTTTATGTATGTATATTAATCTCATGAAAATTTTTGGCTGCATTTCTTTTTATAAATTTTTATTTATTTTGGTAATTTTCTTTTACAAACAAAAGTGGGGGATTGTTGGTAGTTTGTTTGTAAAACAAACTGAGAGGTGCCTTGTCCCGCATTGAAAATATGTGAGTGCGCATGTGGAGGAGATTTGGCACTAACCAATGATCATTCATTTTTATTTATTGAAAAAAATCGGATTTATTTTTATAAAAATTAACCATAATGTTATATTGAAACAATGCGACTGTTCATAAAGAAGTTATGGTTATTTATTATTTATTATTTATTTATTTCGAATTTTCTATATGTGTCTTTTCAAGACGATTTTTGAAATTATACTTGGTTCGTTTGCAACTTTCCCGAAGAGTTATATTGATTCATTTTGTAACTTCTTTTGAATGTGCCTATGTTTCTATATATATATATATATATATATATATATATATATATATATATGTCAGTTTTGAAAAAACCACGAATATAAATTTTTTTCGAGTCCTCTTTCAAAACTGCAGCCATTGTTTTCAATTGTTTTCTAGAGAGACCCTGGAGATATACTAGAATTGCTATCTAGTATTCTCATTTGAGACTTTGTTGTATCCTGAAGAAAATTTGCCGGTGACCATTAGCAACTTTGTGGGGCAAATAAATCATTAAAGAAAGTGATATCACGTCTCAAAGTCCGTTGCGATTGCTCTATTGATTCGAACACACATTGACTTCATTGTTCTACCCAAGTACGAAGACGATTTCCTCAACAATAGGGAGGTTAACGGAAGTCAGTTCTTACTTCTTAGTCATTGCTGAAACTGTTTTGATTTATTGATGTGCCACCATGACAAATTAATCAATCCTGAAACATGAAAACACCAGACCTTCCATGAAAGTCAATTATCTTGCTGCATGTCAATGCTTTCTTACCAAAGGGTCCATGCCTTCTTATGTTGCTTTCGAATGTGAGTGGTTGAATAATAGAACAGTTATGTCTGACATAGCCCGATATTGAGGTCAATAACTCACGATGGTGATCCAAGTTAATCTGTAGAATTAGCAAGTATTTATCGAATTTACTAGTTACATCGATCCATATCAAGGATGATAGATAGATTACAATGACCTAAGGAAACACCGCCTCCCCATACAACCCAGAAGTTTATCCTAGACCCCAAGAATTTCTAAAGCTATGATGTATGGATGGACTACTATTCTTACATCATGATTCTCTATTCAACAATCAAAGAAGATAGATCTTTCGGTTTTCTGGCACACTTTGCTAATTGGCTTCATTTAGCAATGAAAATGAAAAAGACATATTTTACTAGTTTACTCTCATGAATTAAAAATTAAGGGGAGAAATTTAATAATCAAAAGATAACTTCAATCATTCCAGTGATCCTACCCAAGAATTTCTAAAGCTAATGTATGGATTGACTACTATTCTTTTTCTGAGGAGTCGGCTCCTCCAGGACTTTGAGAGAGAGGCCCGTCTTGCTGCACGAACTTCCTCAATTTCTCCGAACCACCGTACGCAGAGGCAGCGAACACATCGACGGCGGCCGCTTTGTTGGGAGGGTTTTGGGTATTCGCCGTTCCGGAGGATTCGGTAACTTCGATCTCCGACGAAGCCATACAAGTCACCGCACGCGATCACAGCGTGAAAGCTTGACTGGGGATTGGAGGAATTGCGGTTTGGTTGGGGATTTATACCTTATAACCATCGCCTGCTCACTGGTCAGCTTCGATTTCCGGGTCGAGTCCGAACCTATCCTTTTCTTTTTTTCTTTTTTCCTTTTAAACCCCTTTCTTTATTCCAGTGAAGAAAAGAAAAGATCAGCAGATTTTTTGAAATGGGCTTGGGATTAAGAATTCATTTTCTAAAGATTCTAAAAGAAATTACACATTTTGGTTCAAACTTGGTCCAAGCGTTCTTTTGCACGACCATAGAAAACGAAACCTTCAGCTTGGGAAATTGAATAAGATAGGAATAGAACAATTATTTCATGAGAATAGAATACAGCATGAATATGAATCGGATATCTACCTAGCGTGGTTTGCAAAACCTTTATCTATATATAAATATAATATGTGTCTTTTTCTAAGAGTTGCTACTAAGGTTGACACATAGGACTGTGATTTGTAAGAGATTGATAATTCTCCTTACAAGGGGTGCTTTCTTGCATTTTGCACTCATGTGCTTTTCGATTCCATGATTTCGTTAGAGAAAAAAATGGTTTTAATTAGCTTTAATGCTGAAAATTAGACTTATAGCTACGAATAAAAAGATTATAAATTTAATATCTGATGAGAAGATACTAAAATGATAATATCAATTATATTTCTCTACAAATTTATTATCTTACAATATAATTTATAGATTATAATTGGATTTAGTTAAATATATAATATAATAGACGGAAATCCTTATTCAATTTTAGTACGGGGATCAAGGAGTTCCCATCTTGCGTGATTGTCCTAGGCCAGTCCATCTTCTTTTGCGCGTCACTCTTGGATTAACCAATTGGCAAAATTAAATGTCAAGAGGACTTATCGTTGGAAAAATTAACAAACTAAATCCAAATGAATTATAATGAACGTGAATAGTGTGTGTGTGTGTGTGTGTGTGTATATATAATTAATCCTTTTAATAATTTCACTCACAATTCATGACCCAACGTGAAATGGGAGTGCCCAAAAAATAATCCATGGGTCATGTTGTGATTGAGAAGATCTATTCACGCACTTATGTTATCTCCATCTCTAATTTAAAAATAATCCCTAGATAACTATTCAGCAATTATTTTTTCTTTTCTTTTCTTCAACGACTAGTTTTCCCATTCAAATATTACCTCAGCTGCTCCTTGGAGCATCTTCACAGTTAATCATCCGATTATGCAAAACCTACCATGACCAGCACTTATTAGATGAAAAAAGAAACAAAGAAGAAGATCCGTACAATCACAAGCCAAGGGAAAAAAAAAAATCTTGGGGGGGAGGGGGTTTAGTCTAATATGGCTCCAGACGTGCTCCAATTGAATTAAGATGTGACCCCGCCTTTCCAAAAAAGCCAACGATCCTACCACCGCTTGGTTCCGATGGGATGCAAACTTCCGTTAATTTTCCAAAAGCATACTTATTCCATTTTGCCTTTCCAAACGGGCCATAAGTGGTCTTCGTGGTATGTATTTTCAGGTTGTGGATGACAGTGTCAGCAGTGTTTCCATTTTCGTTCACCAGAAAAGATATCCAAACCAGACGCTCCTTAGGATAATCTAGAGTGAGCTGCAAGAAAAGCACAGCGAAACATGTTTTACTTGTGAGAACATAAGGAGGTTCAAGACATATGATGCCAAAAGAAGTGCGTTAGTCTTTAATGAAAAGATACCGTGCTACGTGAAGACGAGAACACACTGCAAAGCAACATGTAAACCTGAAAGACTTCCAGACAGGCGAAAGACTCTAAAGACAAAAGAGAGAGAGGGAAAGATTGAGATATGGACTAACCCCTAAGTATTCTGATGGGGCGGCTTCTCTGCCATGACGAGAGCACTGGACGAAGGAACCATTGTCATCGTACCTTATCGAGATGCCGTAAATTCCTCCGCCTGCGGAATCCATATAAAGCCCCCTCACATCAGTATGCACTCCATCATCCCATGGAGTCCCGTCAGAGTTTCCAAAGGGTCCAGTGGTTTTGAAAGGACACAGGCGCCGTATGGGCTCTGCATACACTCCTATGGATTTGAGAGTTCCGTCCCATGTTCCATAAAAGCCAATGATTTTGCTTCCAGTCGATGGATACCAAAAATACTTCCCCGTCTCCTTGCCAAAGGGACCATGTCTTCTTCTATTACTATGAAATGTCAATGACTGAACAATATCATTATTGATGTCACCATCACCATCCTCTCGCTTGTAACCAGAGATTGATGTCAAGTACTCCCGTGGATAATCCAATTCAATCTGCGCAATCTCAAAAGCCTCTCTTAAGACTAGGCAAGTGGTGAAAATAGAACCTATTTATCAAGTTTAATTTACTAAATCACGCGATTGGTCATATATCAACATGCTCTCAACAAATGAGATATGAGAACGTAAACAACAATGAATTGGAGACGGAAAGAAACGCTAACCTTGATGACCTTGTCCTTGTCTACGTTGGTGTGGCCACTAGGCATAGAGCAAACTCGTTCACCACTCTTGTCATACACAAACATAATGTAACGGATACCATTGTCATAAATTATCTCAATTTCCCTCACACCATTGAAATTCTTGTCGTTCCAAGAACGTCCACCTAGGCCTCCAAACGGCCCGATTGATTTAATTGGGTAAAGATGCGTGATTGGTTCAAAATATGCTCCAATTGCTTCAAGATATTCACCACTCCTCCCATAAAATCCAACAATTTTGCCACCCGTTGCAGGCGAGGAGAAGTGCCATCCTTCTTCATCACCAACAGGTCCGATTGTCTTTTTGTTAGTTTGAAATGTGAGAGAAGTAACGCCGTGCAAATGATAATACCCAGATATTGAAGTCAGGTACTCATTTGGATCATGTATTTGAATCTGCAATGACAGACATAATCATCAAAGTCATAATTTAATTTTAAAAGAGTCCCACCAACATAGGCAGAAGCATGTTTATGTAAGGGAACGTACCGTATGGACCGTATTTACTATATGGAACTTTTTGTCATCAATGCCACCATGTGTCTCCGATTGCCACAATTCTTTACTCTCCTCTTCATACTGAAACGTGATTGATCGAATGTGTGACCCTTTACTTGGTACAAATTCAACAATGATTTTCCTTACATTGTAATGCTTATTGCCATCATCCCAATTTGATGCATTTGAACTCTCAGATAACCCCATAGACTTGAAGGACCCCATGGACTGGAAGGGATAGTATGGCTCGACTTGTGCTCCAATAGATTCAAGATAATCACCACTTGTCACTGAAAAGTTGATAACTTTCCCAGCTCCTGATGGTAAGGAGAAGTACTGCCCTTCCTCTCTACCAATGGGTCCCAATATTCTGTTGTTGGTTTGAAACGCGAGCGAGTTGATTCGAGTGCCACTACCATTTGCATTTTTTAGATATCCGGAAAAAGAAGTTATGTACTCTCCCTTCCTCATTTTAACCTGCAAACAGGCCACGGAAAGCCATATTCAACGTGAGTGACTCTATATTGCATCATTCAATGAGTAAAACAAATTAGTACATTCTTTAGAAATACGATTTGAATCTATAAAGTAAGTTAGATATGCTAAGATTCATAATGTTTTTAATAAATTTGGTGGTACATTCCATTTTGTACATCAAAAGTTAATTTATGGCTAGGTTTGTCGTTGCCTAATTTTAAAAAAGTGATGTCATTAATTTTTTTCCATTTGGTTATATACATGCTGTTCCTCAAACATCTCTAATATGAACTTTCCATGTGCATTTGAGGAGCAATTGTTAAAAATCCCAAGGTTCATAATGCCGTAATCTGACTAATGTTATGATAAGCGAGACAAATAAACTTAAGACATTCAAATAGAAATGGGAAAAGAGAAAAGGAAAGAGTCTAAAAGACAACCTTAAAGGTATTCTCCCCACCATTTCCACCACAATTAGTTTCTGGCTCAGAGCTGGTGGCGTCGTCGACCTCAAAAGCGATGGACTCGATGAAGTTTGTGTAGCAAACAACAATCCCCTTTAAATCAACAAAATCGCAAGATTGTTGGCCTTTGCCTCCAAAAGGCCCGAAAACCTTAACAGGATATGTGTGAGGAATTGGCTTATAAAAAGCACCGATGGACTGGAGACAAGGGCCATTGCAACTCCCATGAAATCCGACAATTTTGCCACCGGTGTATGGAAATGAAAAATGCCTCCCTTTATTAGCTGTTCCAATCGGTCCATGATCCCTTCTATTAGTATGGATTGTCAATGATCGAAGAATGGTGAGTCCAGAAACTTCTTCAATGTAGCCCGAGATGGATGTTAAGTACTCACTTAAATGGTCAAGCTTAATCTTAAAAAGAAAAAGGATAAAAATTCAGAATTAAAATTAAATAATTCAATGATAACTATCTACTTTAAAAATGAAGAATAGACTTCCCTGGAAAAAATAAAGCATCGAGGACGTCTACAGAATCACATCACGTCCTAAAGATAATGTTGATAATGTTCATATCATAGCTCACCGTATATGTTTGGCCTCCTCCACTTGTGCCATGTGTGAATGGACCAATTGGACGTCTGTCTTCATCATATAAGATGGAGATGGACCTAATTGCCAAATCGAAGCCTATGACAATTTCCCTCACATCCGAGTGTTTTCCGTCGTCCCAAATGCCTGTACCCTTATCACAACCAAATGGTCCCACGACATCAAATGGATACGTGTGAGAAATTGACTTGAAGTCTGCTCCAATTGAGGGGAGATGGCTGCTACATTTCCCATTAATCTCGATTATCTGTCCGGCAATACATGAAGATCAAAAGGCCGTCCTCTTTCAAAACCATACGGTCTGTACGTCTTCTTATTGTTGTGGATCTTGAGAGACTAAACAACATCATGACCACTAGAGGTGTTAAAACTGAAATGAACCGAAATTTCGTGCATTTTCGGATCGGTTTGGTTTTGGTTTCGGTTCAGATAATCGAAAAATAACTGTTAATTTTTCCACTTTGGTTTGGTTAATCAAACCGAACCGAAATACTCAACAAAAATTGAACAATCGACTTAAAATTTCTTTTCTTTCTTATCCCTTCTTTAGTTCAGCTCCAAAAAACAAGGTAAACATAGGAACCCTGCAAAACTAAACCGAACCGGGTTTTCGATTCATATTCAGTTCAGGTTGGAATCACACTTTAGCGGTTTGGTTTTCCAAAAAACCTGAACCAAGGAGAACTGAACCGAACCGAACCGAACCGTTGACACCCCTAATGACCACCATAATCATCGACATAGCTTGATATAGAAATTTGGTATTCACTTAGATAATCTAATCTTTCTTTTCTTTTTTGTTAATCATGCTCTACTTTACTCCTATTTTAATGCTTAGAATTTTACCCCATCTCCTTGTAGGGTGTGGGAATCAAAACCTATTCCCGAAACTAAGAGTATGTTTGGCAACAATTCTACTCCTAAGAACAATTTCTGATCAGAAATGATATTTTTTTATTCTGCTCCCGAGAACGATTTCTGAGTATTTAAGGTGTTTGATAAACTGTTTAAAATTTTTATTCCGGGAATAGAAATGTGTTTGGTAAAATTTTTTGATCTTTTGATTCTTTTAATTTTTAATACTTTTTGTTATAATTTGTTATAATTTGTTATAATTTCCTTTTTTTCTTTTTTTTTTCTTTTTCTCTTTTCTCCCCTTCTTCCTCTTGGCTGCCGCCACCGGTGGTGGCTGGCGAGTGGCCGAGCGAGGTCCGGCGAGCTCGTCGGAGGTTCGCTTGGCCACCGGCGAGGCTCGCCCAAGCGGCGCGAGGTCGGGCCTCACCCTAGCCTGGCGAGGCCGAGCCTCACGCCGATCGAAAAATAAGTAATTTCTGCTGGGCCTTTATCCTTTTTTTAGGTTCACTAGGATTCGTATTAGTTGGATCTTCCAGTTATCTCGGTAAGAATTTGATATCTTTAGTTCCGCCTCAACAAATTCTTTTTTTTCCACAAGGGATCGTGATGTCTTTCTACGGTATCGCAGGTCTCTTTATTAGTTCCTATTTGTGGTGCACAATTTCGTGGAATGTAGGTAGTGGCTATGATCGATTCGATAGAAAAGAAGGAATAGTGTGTATTTTTCGTTGGGGATTTCCTGGAAAAAATCGTTGCATCTTTCTATGACTAATAAAAACCTTCGTGGTCGAATATTTACTCTTTCAATATCTATTTTAGTTGTAGAGTTAGCTCATGAATTCTCGGAATAAATGAATTGATCCTTGGTTTGTTCCGCCGTCCTACCTAATGAATTATTAGGATTCATTTTTCAATAGAATCTTACGTATTCATAGGTTCCATCGTTCCCATCGCTTCGCAATTAATGGTTAGGTTTGAATTCTACAATGGAGCCCCTCATGAAATTTGTTCTTGAGTCAAATCTTTTTAGTCTTTATTGGCTCGAGGCTCTTGATTTTTTTCTATGAATAGATTCATATACTTATGGATGAATCAGTATTGATGCTTTATTACACTGCCTTTTATGAGATGACTCATAAACCTTACATATATTGGAAGTTTCGAATGAAGAACTAAGAAAAAATCTTGTTTCCAAATACCTCAATTGAATTGATCAAATTCGAAGCCCCTTTTTCGATGAATGCTTGAAAGAAGCAATTCAAGCAAGTCAAGTAATGAATATTATTCAGATTTTAAGCCAAAAGAACTCCCTTTGTCCTTTCTATCAAAAAAGAAAATCTTTCGGCAAAAAAAAAATGGCCGGCTACCCACAATTATAGTCTAGGAAAAATGGAGCTTGCCGGCGACGGCCCAGGGGCGGTGATGGGGCGGTGATGGGGTGGGAGGAGGAAGAGGAAGAAGAAGAAGAAGAAAGGGAAGGGAAAAAAAGAAAGAGAGAGAGGAAAAAATCGATTCTTAAAATTGTTCCTGGAAGCGATAAGCAACTTTTTTTTGCTTCTCGATTCTACTCCAAATCTATTCCCCGGAACAAATTTATTCCTAGGAACAAAAAATTTACCAAATGTATTTTTGTTCCAAATCTGTTCTCAGGAATAAAAGAATAGAATCAGCTGTTCCCGGGAGTGTTACTAAACATGCCCTAAATCGTCCCCACCCCAACTCTCTCTTGAGAAGGTGTGGATTTGACCCCCCATCTTCCCCTTCTCATGTGAGAATGGTGACTATTAAGGTAAACTCTAATAGTTAGATAATCCAATCTCACTGGCCATAACAAGTGCAAAAGTTTTTATAAGAGTCACATCTATCTAGCATCTAATAGGTATTCCTTTTGGGTTATTTTGGATTAATATAATTCCTTTACGGTGAAAAATAAATTACTTGACCGAATTCGGTCAAAGTACTTATCCCTAATAGAAAAAGGAAGTTTTAGAGTTTAGTCTTTTTCGCTATAAGTAGGTCCTTGAGCAAAGCTGCCGCATCCGATTTTGCTGCCAATGAAAGGCACGTAATAAAGTCTCATAAACAAATCAAAAGGAGACGAAGCACATAACTTAAAATATATCAAACTTGGAGTTGATTTTATTTACCTAGTTACAACTTTTAGCAGTAGATTCTATTATAGGCAGCACAAAAATAATATTAAACTTGGAGTTGATTTTGTTTACCTTCTTATGAGCAGTAAACTACATAATCAGCCTGTTAGAGTGCAGAAAACTGACCGTTTCATTGTCGTGGACCTGTCCACCGTGCTGTAAGGGCCTCACCAAACACCCGTTCTGATCACAATCGATGGCAATGGAATTAATGGCTGACTGTCCATAAGGCCTTATTTGCTTCACACCAGTGTGTGCCCCATCATCAAAAGCATCGCTGCTTTGACCTCCAGATGGCCCATTCTGGAGCGAATCGAGATAAGGGTTTCTAACCAACTTCTCCAATATCTGATGCCATTGATGCTTTGACTCGCCGTGTAGGTATGAGCCCAACTTTGTAAGAGACAAAGGATGGCCACCTGCATAATGAACTAGACTTCGGGACAACTCCTCATAGCCTTCTTGAGGTTCTTCTCTCTTAAAGGCATTGCGACAAAAGAGCCGGAGCGCTTCATTCCTGTCCAATCCTTTGACTATATACTTGTCGTCTACCTTGAGATCTTTTAGCAAGTTTCGGTCTCTGGTTGTGATCAAAATTCTGCTCCCGCGACACAACCGGTCTCGCTCTCCCACCCCGAAGTAGTCAAGCTGTCCTTTACTAGTAACGTCATCAAGAACAAGAAGTATCTTTTTAAAGCCTATGTTACTATTTATCTCTTTGGTGTTGGTCGGAATGTTGTCATACGATCCCAATCCTTCCACCTTTATGAGATCACGGAGCAGCTTCTTTTGTAGTCCTAATATACCTGCACGATTGTTGCGATATTCTTCTCCGATTTTATCAAGAAAGACAAAACACTCGAAATTGCAGTGGATGCGCTCGCAGATGACTGCGGCCGCTATCGTCTTACCCATTCCTTCTCCTCCACATATACCTATGACACGCACATCCTCCTCTTGATCCATTTTAATTAGAGGAATCACCTCGTCTACCAACAAATCCACTCTAATTGCATTTCTCGCAAATTGGAGCAGCCGTGTTGCGCGGATTCTCTCAACAAGGAACTTTACTATTATGTCCACAAATCTCCCTTCATCCCTGATAGTGTAGTTAAGAATATAAGAGAAAAAAATGTTAATATAAGCTTTAAGAGACAAAATGTTCAAGATTTTTCACATTCATATGATTAAAAAAGCATCCAACTTGGCTAGAGCAGCGCTTGTTACTAAGTTTTTCTGCTGGCGTAGCATGCGTATATCGCCAATTATTTCATATTGGGAGTCCCTCTGTGGTGAATGCGCAATGGTGCCTCTGGAGAGGCACTTATACTGTTACAACTCGCTGTTCCCTCCGTTCTTCTTCTTCTTTTTAATGTAAAAAATACGAAAAGTCTAAGGTACTCTTAATTTTCTATAATTCAGGAGCACAACCGTAATTGTTTGGTTATCTTAAGGATAATTAGCATAGCACCGTACAACATGGGCCCCCACTTTAATTTAAATTCTCAAGGCAAAATCCGAACCCAAGACCATTGGATTCTAAACCGAATGCATAAGAAAGCCGCTACCATCGGATGGGTAAAATATCATTTAATTGTTATATAATGTAAATACATTTTGGTAATTGATTGCCAAATGATTGTGACTTTATCGAAGTTGTGTAATTTGATAAATGAGGTTCACACTTATGACGAATCGAACATATATTTTACTAAACTTTCAAACAACAAAGAAGGAAAATCAATATACCGAGGCAATGAGGATGGGTGGTCACATCCCAAAGCCAAACTAGCATCATCCTGATAGGCTTCCATTAGAGTCTCCAAAAACAGTGATGGTCAAGCTTTGTTAGCACAATAGTGTTTGGGCCCTTGTGAGAATAACAGTTTATAATGAGTCACAGATTCTTGATAGATTGGATCTCATAATAATTTATAATAATTTATTATTTGATTTTTTATGGTCTAGAATAAATTTTTATTTTTATAGTAGATTAAACAATCCCACCCAATTATTTCCCGTGACTGTCCAAGAACATGCGGCAGCAACAAGCACAGTAGCCATCGCAAGTGCCTTAACGGCAAACATAGAGGTCATAGGCGGCGGCGCTTAGCGTAGTTTTTAAAGACCTTTGGAAATGAGAAGTCCCATCCCTGATGATGTAACATTTTCCTACCATTAAAACTAAGATGATAAGAACCCTAACGAGCCATTGCTAAATATAAATCTTAGGCCACACTCTCGTGCAAAAATTACGAAAACGGATCATTTTGAATTTTGATGCTAATTAAGGGGACAAATTCAACTTAGCGAAATTCCCTCATAGTTTATCATCTTATTAAGATAAAGAAAAAAACTTAGTGCTGAAGGAAAATTATCTTCCAACTTTTCAGTATTTGGACGACAGAATATTACTCGATATAAATGACTAAAAATGACAAACTTAAATTAGTAACATACGATCCAAAAGGAGAAATGGTTTATATGAGCCTACCGTGGACCATAAAATGGGAAAATTTGAAAGAGTTTGAATTTTTTATACCAAAAAAAGAAAAAAGAAGTTTGAATTTCACAATTAACATCAAAACACACATAACTAAATCAAGATAATCGAGTCACAAAATTATGATGCAATGAACATGAAGAAGAGATACTTACCGTCCGGCATCGTTCCTCAAGTTGAATCCTGTCAAATGCTTGGTCTTCATCAGGGCGTTCCTCCATTCCTGTATCTTCCCGTCATCTCCCTCGTTTCCACACAATCTCTCAAAACCTTGAGCAAATTTACTTCTGCTCTTCAACTTCGAAACGTGTCCGGCTTTTACCTCATGGAAGATGGGAATGACTAGGTGACCATGGTTTCCGAACCTCTCCTTGCACTCTAGAATCTCGACCAGCTCGTTCATGCACCACTTTGACTCGGCGTAGTTCTTGGAGAACACGATTAGGGCAATCCGCGCATGCCAAATCGCTTTGGAAAGCTTGGATTTGATTTCTTCCCCAATTTCTTCTCTCGCATTGTCTCTGAAGCATTGAAGAAAATATTTAGTGGTTGGTTCTCATAACGTACCAGCCCACATGACAAGTAATTATATGATCATATCTAGTTACAGCCGAGAAAATAGTAGGTATATTAAATATACCACCCGGGATTTGCATTGAACCATCTAGAGATTGGCACGTGGCAAATCAGATCACTTATAAGAAAATTTTTGTCACTATCCTCTCACGAACTCTGCTCTCCATCTCGGCAACCCCACGCCCAACTCTCCACCCCACCCCCAATCCCCTCTCTAAAACCTTCACTAATGCCCGATTTCATGACTAGCTCTGCTCTCCCTCGTCCGATGAACCACGCCATTGCCACCGCCTCTGATCCATCTCCGGCGACAACATGCGAAGGTATTCAACCTCCAGGGACTCTGGAATCGTACACGTCGTAGAACCCGTTGTCCTTGCCGATGTTGTGCGAGCACCAATCACCAAGGTCAAGCTCGTCTTCAGCGCCGGTTGCGGCTTGGGGAGGTGAGGCATGGATATAGGGTCGAGCTTGAAGGACTTGAGCTCGAAGGCGTGTCAGAACATGAGTCAAGTTTTTACAGAGAGAGAGACGGGGTCGGGGCGTTGGGCTGCAAAGATTGGTAGCAAAGCGCGTAGTAGAAGGGAGGGACACAAATTTTTTCTAAAAATTGGGCCCGAATTGTCACGTGTCTGATCTGTGGATGGTTCAATGCAAATCCTACATGCAATATTAAATGCTTCTAATATTTTCTTATGCGTGACATGGAATTAAATATAAAAATTATAATTTCTTTTTTTGATTCTATTCTATTTCTACACTAACTCTAGGACTCGTTATATCTAAAACCCAATCATCCTAGGGATTCAAACCTTAACTCTTCCTGTGAAAGGGTGATCATCAAAGTAAATTCTAATTGTTAAATTAAATATAAAATTTAAAAATTCATTCCTCTCTCTCTTCCTCCACCGTAACAGCCACCGCCTTACTGCCCTAGCTCAAGCCACCGCTCAAGCAGCTGCAACCTCCATCCTCGAGCCCTCCACATCGTCGTGGCCGTCGTACCCAGCGGCGAGTTTACACTCACCGCCTTCGTCGCCGCAGATCTGCCGACCAGATCTGGAGCCATGTGATAGCGAGAAGACGAAGTGCCAAATCTGGCCTGTGGCCGAAGGTGAAGGGGCCGCGCCGTCACGGCTCACGGCCATGGACGAGCTCCAAATCTGGAAGTTCGCAGTTTTAATGCTCGTCTCCGGCAAGGGTGTTCGCCAGATCTGAAGTTTTCTGTCGTCCGTGCTTGTCCATGGCCGGGGCCTCCAGATCTGGGTCGAACGCGGCCACTCTTCAAATCTGGACTTGACCATGCCTCCAGATCTGGACACGACCATGGCTCCAGACCTAGTGCGGACGAAGACAAAGACGATGGAGGGAGTGGCTCGGTTTGGATGCCAACGGTATTGGCCTGGACGCGGCGCCGACGACGGCGGGGGAGGTGTGGAGGTCAAGCTCCAAGGTGGTAGGGACGGAGGGGAAGGGAGAGAAACAGGTTGATCTGAATAGAATCCGATTTTTTTTCATTTGATCTGAATAGATTTCACCTGAAGAATTGGATCGAGGCCCGCTTGAAAGCGGGGAAAAGGTGCGATATGAACTTGTGCCTCAGATCCTCGCCTCGGAAACTCACGAACACATCGTATTTCCATTGAGGAGGAGGTGGAGGTGGCGGCGGTGGAGGAGAAGGAGAAGGGGGAGGAAACGTGGTCATAAAATGGATTCAGTGCTCCTCTGCTGACTCTTATGTTGTTAGAAACTTAATGTAAGGAGCTATATAGATTGTAAGTTTGATTCAAGACATTGGAGAGAGACTTAGCCATTAATATGCAGATTCCGGCCGTGCTGTAAATTTACAAAATGTGGGTCCTTGATCATTTAATTATCCCAATTTTAAATCACCAACAAGCAATAGCATTGACTTTGGATTAATTTTTCCCATTTGGGCATCGAGCTTAGAATCCTTATCCTGACTCACTCATGATAATGTCAATTTTTTTTCATAAAATGGTTAGGTGGGAGCAGGGTGGATCCAATCCAAGGGAAGGGGTTTAGGTGTAAAAGAGACATGTTCACACGAGCTCGCCCAAATTGTGTTGGGAGCCTAAATAAACGCTTCAGTTGTCAAACCCGTCATATGATTTATTGCCAATAATTTATTGGAGGAAAAGGGTATCATTGATTAATGTGATGCGAAAAGATAACTTCAGGACCGAAAATCTATTTGATATTAAGAAAAATGATTGGGGCCATCTTTTCCTCTGACAATAATGTTCCACTGACAAGATATGACAGGTCATGCATGACTAATAGGGTTAGAAGTTCAACTTGATCATCACTTTTCCTTTTCCTCGTTTTCTAAAAGTAACTATACTAAATTTGAACGTGCATGTCTCCTTGTGGAGAGAAGATATTTTCCTAAAACATAAAACCTACCCATTAAAATAATTTTTTTAATTTTTAAAATCTAAAATTGGATTGGATCCTTTTAGTTTGATTTTCAAGTTTCTAATTTTACTCTGAAATCATGCTTACTTCTACGACTAACCTTTGCAAAAGAAAGAAAGGATCAAATGACATGAGCCAAAAATCTCTCTCTCTATCCTCCCGAAAATTGTCCTTTCAACTTCGTTAAAATAAATGATCAAATGTAAAATATTTCCACGGAAATCGATAGCACCAAAACCAGACACCAAAACCAGAATTGCTGTCTGGTTTTTTGGTGCTGTTGATTTCCGTGGAAATGTTTTACATTTGATTATATATATATATATATATAGAGAGAGAGAGAGAGAGAGAGAGAGAGAGAGAGAGAGAGAGAGGTCAGTGGCCAATGAAATATTAAAAGGCCTTCAAATGCGTACCTAACCCAAATTTCTTTTCAACATCGTTTTGCAGCCCTAGTTTTGGCGTTGTTAATTTCTACGGAAATATTTTACATTTGATTATATATATATTTCAGTGGCCAATGAAATATTAAAAGGCCTTCAAATGCATACCTAACCTAAATTTCCTTGGAACATCGTTTTGCAACTCTGGTTTTGGTGTTGTCGATTTACGTGAAAATATTTTACATTTGATTATGCGTATATATAGGTCAATGGCCAGTGAAATATTAAGAGGCCTTCAAATGTGTACCTAACCCAAATTTCTTTTGAATGTCGTTTTGCAGCCCTGATTTTGACGTTGTCGACTTCCGTGGAAATATTTGACAAAGTAGGATCGACGCGATTCTTTATGCACTATAATAAGGGAGCTCATGGGCCTCAGATACAGTCGCGATGCTCAAATCGTTGTAAATGTCCTATTGAAATAAAACTATACCAACGTTTAGCAGAAAATGTGAGTTTATTTGATAAAATAGAGGGAGAAAAGAAATGCTAGATTATTCCAACTCGAGGGAGAAAATTACGCAAGCAGGTCAGCTTGCAAAATTTTGTTTCTCTCTAAATCCTTTTATTTGAACCTTTTAGTTAGGGATTACTTTAAAGCAGGAGATATGGAGTCTCCAACTTAGATTTATTTAATAAATTTTATGGATTCTCATAAATAGAGGTGAGCGGTTTCAAATTCCGTCTAGGTTTCAAATACAACTTGAAACCTACCCGTTATAATAGATTCCCTAATTCTTGGAATCTGAAGCCTATTTTACATATCCAAAAACTTATAACCTACCTTACATACTTAGAAACCCACTCATCAGAGGTTTTATGACTGATTCTAGGTTTATCTAGATTCCATCTATCAATTATAGTAAATCATCATGCTAATAACTATCATTTGCTATAATTCATTAGTCACAACTCATATTTAAACACACAAAAATTACGAAATATTAACAAAGTAAAAGTCTAAATCGAAGGATATCATCAGAAATAGAAGCTCAAACTAATGATTTCAAATTATACATTCATTATTAAATGCTATAGAATGATGGAGGATTTCCCAATGACATAAAATAAGAAAAACACAAAGATCTATCAAGTTCTAGAATCTCAGTTTCACCATAAACCCATATAACCTCCATGTCATAATAAGTTCCCCAATTCTTAAAATTTAGAACCTACCTTGCATTTGCTAAAACCTAGAATTGGACTGGTTCTCATCGATCCGATTTTTCGATTCGTGATTCTACTCTAGAACCAAATTCATCATCCTACCCACCAGCCTTTGCAAGAGAAAGAATGGTAGAATAGCATGAGCCAAATCTCTCTCTCTTTCTCCGAAGATTATTCTTTCAAATTCGTAAAAATGCAGAGTCAAATGTAAAATATTTCCACAAAAATTGACAGCACCAAAACTAGAGCTGCAAAACGATGTTCAAGGGAGACACGGGTTTGGTATGCATTTGAAGGCCTTTAAATATTTAATCGGACATCGTAAATTCTTTTCTTCCTCAAAGTGGGAGTGGACCCCGATTCTTTATGTACTGTAACAAGGGAGCTCATGGTCCTCGGATCGCCATGCTCAAATAGTCGTAAATGTCCCGTTAAAATAAAACTATACCAACGTTTAGCAGAAAACGTGAGTTTATTTGATGAAATATAGGCAACTAAGGTTACGGAATCTGAATACAAAAAGAAACACTAGATTATTCCAACCCGAGAGAGAAAATAAAAGCAAGTCAACTTAAAAAGATTTTGTCTGTCTTTGAATCCTTTTATGCAAACCTTTTATTAAGGGATCACGTGGAGACCGAACGGGCGGCTCCAATTCCCCATGCCTTCAGCAATAAAGACCTATGGCCAAGTGGATAGAAAATAACTACTCCATAAATGGACTCTCATTCCCACTCAACTTTTCCGCGTGCAATTCTTAGCATAGGCTACTCTAAGCGTAAAACCAAGTATAAAAAGAAAAGACCATATACGAGATGTAGGTAAGGAGCTTGAAGATATCACAAACCAAGCCAAGGGGTGCTCTACATACAACATCTACTTCTCCATAGTTATGGGGCAACATGACAAAGACATGTACTGGCATGTTCCAAAAGTGATGGGTGATGTACACTTGAAAGCATGCACCAGTGCAAAGAATGCCCAAAATGCACAAGTGGAGGCACGCGTGGTCAGTTGCCCCAAATAATAGTGTCTTATATGCACGTGTAGTGAATGAAGGGTTCTAGACCTTTCATGAAATTCAATGATCTTTCTATTAGTTGAAGGAAATGAAAAGTACTTCCCTTTCTCGAAACCAAATAGTCCATAAGTTCTTTGTTGCTCTAAAATGCGAGGGAGCGAATCACAACCTGTCCAAAATCATCTCTGATGTAACTGGAATACAAAATCAATTACTTCCTGGGGCAATCAAGCTTTATCTGTAAAAATTGAAAGGTAGACACTTTAATCAGAAGTTCTTCGCCGGGATGCATTTCTTTCCCTAAAAAAGTCATTCAAGTAGAGACTTGTTCATAATTGGTTGTAGGAAATATGGAGTCTGCAACTTAAATTTATTTGACATATTACATCAGATCCCAGTAAAATTGGTAAAAGAAGATGGAGTGAATGCAGGAGCAGAATGTGTCTGCCTTCCTCCCAAGACTCTGCTTTCAACTTCCTAAAATGCAAGGTCAAATGAACAATAATTGAACGAAGATTGACGACACCGAAATTAGAGCTGCAACACGATGTTGACCGATGACCGTTAACTTCCCAAGAACGCATCATCCGGGTATGGCGGACAATTCAGGGCCTTTTAATATTTGTTCGTAGTATTTCTCTTTTGTTTGGTCGTTTTTTTTCGTTTGAATTCGTCCGTAGAATCAGATGCGAGGCTCACCGGCCATTGTAAAAGAATTTCTTTGTCCAAGGAGATTGCAGTAAACCGGGACTCGTTTTGGATTACAGTGCGCGATGGTAAAATCGTCGTAAATGTTCTCCTTTAGCGGAAAACGCGAGTGTCACGGAATGTGAACACGAGAAGAAACGAGGAGCTTCCAGCTCCCCCATGCATCGCTGGTTTAAAAATAAAAGCACTAAAGACCTTAGTAGCAAGTTATGATTAATTGATAGTACACGTGACCATATAACAAGAAGTCATTGAAAGATAGTCATGCCTCGTCAGTCCCACCATGTATAGGGCTGTAGATTTTCGACCCATTGTTTTCCTACTCAAAAGTAATGGAGTCGATCATCGATCCCGCAACTGCGTTTATTTCTGGCAGATCCATGTGAATTTAAGGGACCAGAACAAGAAAGTGGTTCTAAGTAAAAACTCCTATTGAATCAAGACGGGCACTGAATCTTCCGTGAAAGTCAATTATCTTGCTACATGTCAATGAACAGAAAAAGAACCTTCCTTTTTCCTCACCAAACAGGCCGTACCTTCTCTTATTAGTTTTAAATGTCTGGCGATGGAATGACAACCAAGCCAAAATTAAGTATTCATGTGGGTAGTCCAAATCAACCTACAAAGTTTGCAATTAATGTGCCTGAATATGAGAGGAAATTGAGTTGGAAACATTTATCATTAGCTTCAGTTTCTTTTCTCCTTCAGGTATTTCCTTCCTCATTAGACCCTAGTCGAGCTAGAAAGCCTAGCATGAAGCTAGAAGTCTCGGTCAAGTTAGGATTAAGTTAAATGAATCTTTTATATGTCTTGGTTATGTATAAGCATGTTATGCTTGATATGTCATGAGTAAGCCGAAGGCGAGTTTGCACTAGAGTGCATATAGCAAGGTGCAGTAATGATGAGATCAACACTATTCACGAGTGATATACTTGCTAGGTATTAATGATGAGATATCTTCCTAATAGAGACTAGGGATTTTACTTATTGAGTCCTCGACTCGCTCCCTTATCTTTCAGACTTGTAGGCACGGAAGTCTTACGTTAGTTCGGAAACTACAACCACACTAGAGGAGATAGGAATTCCCCTGATCTATGCGAATATTTGTAGTGTGATGTAAAAAGGAAAAAAGGGCCCATAGAGAAAGGGCTTGTATATGTACTGTTGTAATTTAAAGTGGTGTGTTTTGTGTGATGTATATCCTAGTCTTCTAGTTGTTGTTTGTCTGGGGAGTCTGTTTGTTCACATTTTTGTATGTGCTTATTAACAAGATAAAAAGAATCAGGATGACGACAAGTCTGGGATATCGTGAAAATAACCCCGTCGCTTGTGACCCCGAAGATGCAATTGGAGTCATTACACTTGTTGTACACAAACATAATGTAATGAATAATATCGCCGCGCTTTACTTCAATTTCCCTCACACCACTGAATATACCATTGTTCCAAGCACATCCACCTAGACCTCTAGATGGCCCGAATGATTTAATTGGGTAGAGATGTGAGATCGGTTCAAAATTCGCTCCAATTGCTTCGAGATATTGATCACTCCTCCCTTAAAATCCAACAATTTTGCCACCTGTAGTAGGAGATGAGAAGTGAATTCTTTGTCTATCTTGACCATCTTCATTGCCAATGGGTCCAATCATTTTTTCGTTAGTTTGAAATGTGAGGGACTTAATGCCTTCATGGGATAGATACTCGGATATTGAAGTCAAATACTCATTTAAGTCTTGTATTTTGATCTGCAATAATGGCTGTAACAATTATATTCATGATTTAAGTCTTGAAATATTCCTGCCAGCACAGGCATAGTGAGTTTCATAATGATTTTATAGGGCATATGTATGTGCCGGTACATACTATATGGATCTTGACATCCCTTACTATATTGAACTTGTTTCCATAAATGCTTCCTTATGTCTCAAATTGCCACAATTCTCTATTCTCTTGACACTGAAACACGATTGATCAGATAAATGCCCTTTTACGTGGTTCAAATTCAACAATGATTTTCCTTACATTGACATGCTTATCGTCATCATCCCAAATGAGGCATTTGACCAGCCAAATAACTCCACAGATTTAAAGGGATAGAGCTAGTCAGAGTATAGCTTGATGTGTGCTCCAATAGATTCGAGAAAATCACCACCAGTCTCTAAAAAGCTGATAACTTTCCCAACTTCCGATGGTGAGAAGTACTCCCCTTCCTCTCTATAAATGGGTCCCAATATTCTTTTGTTGGTTCGAAATGTGAACGAGTTGATTAGCGTGCCACTGTCCTTTGCATTTTTGAGATATCCAGCTAAAGAAGTTAGGTACTCTCCATTTCTTCGTTTAAACCTACAAACAGGCCATCAGAAAGCCATTTTCAATGTGAGTGGATGTATGTTGCATCATTTGATGAGCAAAATAAATTAGTAGATTCTTTTAAAATACGATTTGGATCTATAAAATAAGTTATAATATGCTAAGATTCTAGTAAATTGCGTTTCTAGTAAATCATTTTGTAAATCAAAAGTTAATTTACCTTTTCCTTATGGCTAGGTTTGTCTTTGCCTAATATTATTAAAGTGAAGTCATTAATTTTACCATTTGGTTTTATAACAATCATGCTGATCCTCAGGTATCTCTAGCATGAACTTTTCATGTGCATTTGCGAAGCAATTGTTGAGAATCTCAAGGTTCATAATGTCGTAATGTGACTAATGTTATGATAAGCAAGAATAATAACCTTACGACATTCAAGTAGAAACGAAAAAGGAGATAAGGAAAGAGTCCAGATATAGCCTTGAAAGTATGCTCCCTGTCATTTCCACCATAATTAGTTTCTGGTTTGAAGCTGGTGGCGTAGTTGACTTCAAAAGCAATGGACTTGATAAAGTCTGCATAGTGAACATCAATCCCCTTTATATCAACAATATCCTAGGATTTTTGGCTATTGCCTCCAAGAGGCCCAAAAACCTTAATTGGATATGTGTGAGGAATTGGCTCATAAAAAGTTCCGATGGACTCAAGACAAGGGCCATCACAACTCCCATGAAACCCGTCAATTTTGCCACCAATGTATGGAAATGAAAAATGCCTCCCTTTATTGGTTGTTCCGATCGGTCCATGGTCACTTCTATTAGTATGAATTGTCAAGGACTGAAGAATGGTGAGTCCGGAAACTTCTTCAATGTATCCTGAGATGAATGTCAAGTACTCACTTGGGTGGTTGAGCCTAATCTGAGAAAGAAAAAGAGGAAAAAAACAAATTCAAGAACAACTATCTACTTTAACAATGACGAACAGAATTTACTAGAAAAAAAAAGAAGAAGCATCGAAGACATCAACAAAATCACATTGTATCCTGAAGATAATGTTGATAATGTCCATTTCAAAGCTCACCGTATATGTTTTCCCTTCTTTTGGGCCATATGTGAATGGACCAACTAGACGTCCGTATTCATCGTACAAGATAGAGTTAATTGCCGAATCATAGCCTATGACGATTTGCCTCATGTGTTTTCCGTCGTCCCAAATATCGTTATCACTATCACCACCAAATGATCCCATGACATCAAATGGATACGCGTGAGAAATTGGCCTGAGGTATGCTCCAATTGAGTGGAGATGGCTGCTACATTTCCCATGAAACCCGATAATCTGTCCATCAGGATGTGAGAGATCACAAGGCCGTCCGTCCTCTTTCACAACCAAATGGTCCGTACGTCTTCTTGTTGCTATGGATCTTGAGAGACCAAACAACTTCATGACCATCATAATCATCGATATGGCCTGACATAGAAATCAGGTATTCACTTGGATCATCCCATCTAACCAGCTAGAAGAAGTGCATAAGTTTTTGTAAGTTTTACCATCATCACATCCATTTAGCATCTAGTATGTATTGCTTTTGCAGTATATTGGATCAAGATAATTCCTCTACTGTGAAGGATTAATTACTTGACCGAATTCAGTTCGAGCACTTATCCCTAATAGAAAAAAAAGGAACGAAGGGAAGTTTTTGAGTATAGTGCTTTTTGATTTTTGCTACAAGTAGGTCCTTGAGCAAAGCTGCTGCATCCGATTTCGCTGCGAATGAAAGTAATAAAGTCTCATAAACAAATCAAAAGGAGAAGTACATAACATAAAAGATATCAAACTTGGCGTCGATTTTTGTTTATTTTTACCGTAGATTCTATTATAGACGCACCAAAATGATATTAAACTTGGAGTTGATTCTGTTTGCCTTCTTATTAGCAATGAGTAGTAAGTACATAATCAGTCTGCTAGAGTGGTAGAAAACTGACCGTTTCATTGTCATGGACATGTCCATTGTGCTGGAAGGATCTCACCAAACAACCGTTGTGATCATAATTGATGGTGATGGATTCAACAATTGATTGTCCGGAGAACCTAATTTGCCTCACACCATTGTGTCATGGGTCAGCAGCTCCTTGGCTATGGAATGATCCGTGCAACGCCTAATGAGTGGAATTAACTAGGCCAGCCTTTGTTTATTAGTTGTTCCAAAAAGTAATACAGTAAACAACTTCCTTATATAAGATAGTACCACGCTCAGCTCACTAGGGAGTCTAGTTTATTGAGTTAGATAGCAGATCACTTTAGACTCAACAGCTGATTTCAGCCTACCATGGCCTCATCAAGAAAGTGGCATTAGCTCCCAACCAATTTGTGCATAGGAAGCCAACTCCGCCTTTAGAGCACCTAAGAGATATGTCCGTTTGATTCCAAAACTCCTAGCATCAACCATCCTAATACCACTTCCATGGATCAGTTGTATTCATCCTTTATGCATCACTCACTTTTCATTTGATAACCCCAAGTATCATACACAAGTGTCATGAGTATAGGAGGATTCACAAATCGTGACATTCTCCTCCACTCAATTCCTGTCATGGACATGTCCATTGTGCTGGAAGGATCTCATCAAACAACCGTTGTGATCATAATCGATGGTGATGGATTCAATAATTGATTGTCCAGAGAGCCTAATTTGCCTCACACCATTGTGTCATGGGTCAGCAGTTCCTTGGCTACGGAATGATTCGTGCAGCGCTTGGTGAGCGAAATTAACCAAGCTAGCTTTTGTTTATTAGTTGTTCCAAAAAGTCATATGGCGAATAACTTCCTTATATAAGATCATACCACGCCTAGCTCACTAGGGAGTCTAGTTCATCGAATAAGACAGCATATCACTTTAGGCACAATAGCTGGTTTTGGCTTGCCATGGCCTTATCAAGAAAGTGGCATTAGCTCCCAACTAGTTTGTGCACGGGAGCCAACTCCGCCTTTAGAGCACCTAAGAGATATGCCTGTTTGATTGAGTTAATCAATCTAATTGATTAACTCAATCAATTAGATTGAGTTAATCAAATCTATTTTGGTATAGAATCCAAACCAGATTACTAGCCGTTACATGTTATGGGTCTGTGTCTGGTCTTGTACGTTCGTTCTGGGTCTGTCAAACCGAGATTTTGTGTCTCCTTGTGTTCTCTGTCTGGTACTTGTAGACTCAAAGACGTTCTATTGCTTCTCCGTCTAAGACTCATAGATTCAGAAGCCTTTGATTTATTTTGTTATCTTCAAAACATCATAAGGGATTTCCCTAACACTAGCACCAATCGTCCTAATACCACTCCCACGGATCAGTTGTATTCATCCTCTATGCATCACTCACTTGTCACTTGATAACCCCAAGTATCATACACAAGTGTCATGAGTACGGGAGGATTCACAAACCATGACATTCTCCCCCATTCAAATCCACAAGGCCCTCGTTGCGGTTTGTTTTGTCACTTCTTTGTGGCTCCTTAACTATTGATGCACCACTTTTGGATCCTACATCGAATGGTCCCACTTCCCTAACAAAATGGGGTTGCTCCATTGATAGCCTCTTTTGATTGTAGCCGTTCAGCCCCTTGCGATCACTTGCACTTTTCCTTGGCAAGTGTGGCATTCCTCACCAATTGCACCTTTTGACAACACCATTTTTGCCTACTAAGCTTCTTGACCTTCCAAACCAATGCAGGTTCTTTTCTTGTTAAAAACATGGCAGCAGACCTCTTCTTAAAATTCGCTGATCAATCTAGGACCGTTATCCCCATTCAACAAGGAACCGAATCTTCCCTATGCCCCCATTGCCATCCTAGAAGCTGGTCGAGAGCTGTACTTTGTCCGAGCACCTTTTGCCTCGATAATTCACTCTGCACTCTCGTAGGACCAGGTAGACTATAGGTTTGTTCAAGCTCAACCCACTTACTAGAGGAATCCCTGCTCTAATACCATTTGTCACAAGTCAACGGTTCTTTGGCTGTGGAATGGCCTGTGTAGTGCCTAGTAAGGGGAATTAACCAGGCCAGTCTTTATTCATTAGTTGTTCCAAAAAAGCAATATAGTAGATAGCTTCCTTATACAAGATTGTATCATGCCTAGCTAAGCTTGGGCGTCTAGTTTATCGAGTGAGACAGTAGATTACTTTAGGCTTAACAATTGGTTTCAACCTGCCATGGCTTTATCAAAAGAGTGGCATTTACTCCCGATCAGTTTGCTCACGAGAGATCAATCCCGCCTTAAGAGCTCTTAAGAGATATATTCGTTTGGTCTTAAAACTCCTAGCTCTAATCGTCCTAACGTCACGGATCAATTATATTCATCCCCTCTACATCACTTACTCTTCACCCGATAATCTCAAGTATCACTGACAAGTCTCACGGAGTATGGGAGGATTCACGAATTGTGACAAGTGTGTGTCCCATCGTCAAAAGCATCACCGCCTCAACCTCCATATGGCCCAACTGACCAGAAGGAACGAAAGAGCGAATCGAGATAAGGGCTTCTAACCAACTTCTCCATTATATGACGCCATTGATGTTTCGACTAGCCTAAGGAATGAGCCCACCCTTTTAAGAAATAATGGACGACCTCCTGCATAATGAGCTAGATTTCGGGACAACTCCTCAAAGCCTTCTTGAGGTTCTTCTCTCTTCCGGGCATGGCGACAAAAGAGCCGAAGTGCTTCATTCGGATCCAATCTTTTGACGATATACTTGTCGTCTACCTTGAGATTTTGGCAAGTTTTGGTCTCTGGTTGTGATCAAAATTCTGCTCCCAGGATACAGCCGTTCTCGCTCTCCGGCTCCGAAGTAGTCAATTTGTTCTTTCCTAGTTACATTATCGAGAATAAGAAGAATCCTTTTACGGCACATGTTACTCTTTTTCACCTTCACGTTGTCTGAATGTCGTCATACATCGTCCATCCTTCCACCTTTACGAGATTATGGAGCAGCTTCTTTTGTAGGCCTAATATACCTACAAGATTGTTGTGATCTGCTTCTTCGACTTCATCAAGAAAGACGGAACACTCGAAATCGCGGCAAATGCGCTCATTGATGACTTCGGCCACCATCGTCTTTCCTACTCCTGCTCCACATATACCTATAATGCGCACGCCCTTCTTTAGGCCAATTCTAATTAAAGAAATCACCTCATCTACCGAGAATTCCACCCCAGATGCGTTTTTCACAAAGTAGAGTGGCCATGTTTTGCAGATTTTCTCAACAAGGTGCCTTACTATTGTGTCCACGAGTCTCCCTTCATCCCTGATGTTAGGTGTGGTTAAGAATATAAGATCATCAAATGTAGATCTATGCACCAAGAGACATAAAATATTCAAGATCTGTCCACGTTCAAATGATTAAAAAAAATCCAAATGGGCTAGATCAATGCCTATTATTAAGATTTTTCTGCTGATGTAGCATGGGCTTATCGCCAATTTTGTCACATTGGGAGTCCTCTATGGCGGATGTTCAATGGTGCCTGTGGGGAGGTACTTATGCTGTTCCATATCACTGTTCTCTACTTTTCTTTTCTTTTTTCTTTTTTATACATTGTTTTAGAGGTCCGCTCTTTCTTTTATGGGAAAAATATAAAAAAATATAAGATACTCTTATTTTTTATAATTCAGAGGCACAACCGTAATTGCATGGTTATCAGAGGAAAATTAGCATAGCACCCTACAAGTTGTAGGCTACAACAATGGCCCCCACTTAAAATTCTAAATTCCCTGGGCAATAATCAAACCTATGGCCATTGTATTCTGAACCGAATGCATGAGAATGCCCTTACCGTTGTATGGCAAAATATCAATTAATTGTAATATAATGTAAATACGATTTGGTAATTGATTGTCAAACTAGGGTGACTATCAAAGTTCTGTAATTTGATAAATAAGGTTCACATGGATGACGAATTGAACACATATTTTGCAAAATTGCAGAAAACAAGGAAGAAAAAGCAATATGCATAGTCAATGAGAAAGTTGGTCACGTCCTAAAACCATACAAGCATCGTCCAAATAGGTTCCACACTCATGGCGACTAGCCGTGGGGACAGGGATTGTCCCAAGCATGCGCACTAACAATGGACACAACAACTGTTGCTAGAGCCTTGTCGGCTAAGGATAAGCATGGTTCTAAGGTAAAATCAAGAGTCAGAGAATCAAACTGGTGAGAATTGGTCCAGTTTTAGATTCCAAGGTATATAGGGCAAGTTTTAAATTCCAAATGAGAAACTTGTTTTGACAAGTAAATTGCAAGTGGAACCTAGATTAGAACCTAGAACCGCTCACCCCTTATTTACAAATGCCCTTTTGCTACTTAAATCTAGATTGATTAGCTGAAGCCAAAGCAAAGCTATGAACTATCAACAATTGGATACAGCAATTGAATCCTTGTTTGGTTGTGGTGCACTTAAAAAGTCTAGAAAACTAGGTTACTTCAGTCCTTGTTTAGTGTCAAAATTAGAAGGGAAAAAATGACAAATTAGGCGTAACTATAAACGGAAAAGGAAAAAAGAGGAAGTGGAATTGGCTAACGCTTGGGTAGACCATAGAACCTAGGTTCTGAGGTATGATATGCATGGTAGCTTACAGGTTTTAAAAAAACAAGAAACCTATTTCGATGGATAGGACAAAAACTAAAAAAATGATAAAGATTTTTTTCAAAATCGGGAAAAATTATTTATTTTTTATTTAGACTAATAAAATATCATGAAAGCTTAAGAAGACAAGGGGATCCTTCTTAAGCTTTCATGTCTCCAATAATGAAAAAAATTGGATTCAATCCTCAACTACTCCTATCGAAAATAGGCTTGAATACGGATTTGAGCCATAGCATTGTTCACCCTTATTATTGACAATCCCTATTATCAGGAAGCATAGAGGTAATAGGCCGCGATGGTATGAGATGCACGGTCGCCTTATCTCATATTTTCAGTTTATGCAATATAAGATGAAGTAGCCTATTCTGTCATGAAATTTAATACTATAAGAACCCCAACTTAGTATTCAAGAATCTACGGCCAATTTCTCTTGCAAAAATTACTAAAACAGATCGTCTTGGATTTTTTTGTCAATTAAGGGGACAAATTCGAATAATCAGCATACTTCTCCTGGTGGTTTACACAACATTACGACGAGCAAACATCAAATGATTAATTCCCCCAAGTGAGTGGGAAATCCTAGAAAGTAGCAAATATAGAAGAGGAGGATGAAGAAGAGATACGTACCCTCCGGCATCGTTCCTCTAATCGAATCATATCAATTGCTTAGACTCTCTCAGGGCGTCCCTCCACTTCCATGTTTGCCTGTCATCTCTCTGGTTTCCGCACAATCTCTCAAAGCCTTGAGCGAATTCACTTCCACTCGTCAACTTCGAAATGTCTCCGGCTTTTACCTCGTGGAAGATGGGAATAACGAGGTGACCATGGTTTCCGAACCTCTTCCTGCACTCCAGAATCTCGACCAGCTTGTTCATGCACCACTTCGTGTCGGCGTAGTTCCTGGAAACACGATGAGGGGAATCCTCGCACGCCCAATCGCTTTGAAAAGCTTGGATTTGATTTCCTCCCCACTGTCTTCTCTCGCATTGTGTCTGATGCATTGACACATAAAAAATTTAAAAAAAAAAATCATTTTTCTCTCTTCCTCCACCATGACAGCCACCGCCACACCACCCTAGCACAACCACCGCTGCCACTGCAACTTCCATCCTCGAGCCCTCCACGTCATTGTGGCCGTTGCACCCAGCGGTGAGTTTACACCCTCCGCCTTCATTGCTGCAGTCTGCTCTGGCCAACCAAATCGGGACCATGACATTGGTGGGAAGACGGAGCCAACCAGATCTGAACAGTGGCGTTGCTGGTCCATGATGGGCAAGGCAGTTCATCTAGAGTAGAGGTGTCAATATGGGTCATAAACCCACATTATAATTCACTTTTAGTTAAATTGGTCAAATATGGATTAAATGAAAGTTAAATATGAGTCAAATATGGATTAAGTGAAAGTTAAATATGAGTCAAATATGGGTCAAGTGAAGATTAAATATGGGTCAAGTGAAAGTTAAATATTAATCAAATATGGGTTGAGTGAGTTATTAGGTAGACCTACCATCTCTTCTTCCTTCCTCCTCCTCTATGCATTCTCAACCTTTGTTGCTGATCCTGCCATCACGCCACTATCACCATCGCTGATCCCGAGCTTGCCATCGCTAGCTGGAGCTCAGTTTGAATCTAGGTAGGTGAGCCGCGACAAAGCTTGGGCTGGCAAGCCCTAAGCTTGCTGGTCGGAGCTCGGCCTAGATCTGGACAGGCGAGCCGTGAGGTCGTCGGCCTTAGTAGAGCTGCAACTCACCCGAATCTGGGTAGGCGAGCCCCAAACTCGCTGGCCGCAACAAAGTTCGTGGTTTGCTAGATCTGGGCAAGCTTGAGCTTGACCACTGCCAGCAACCTTGGCGGAGCTTAGATTAGTTGAGCCTTGAGTTTGTCGACCTTGGTCGAGTTCGGCTTCCTGGCCTGCATCTTGGCCGATCACCGTTGGGCCGAACCAATAGAGGAAAAGGGGGAAGAAGAAGGAAGAAGAAAGAAAAGAGAAAAGAAAGGGAAAAGAAAAAGAAAAAAGGAAAAAAAAAATAAATAAAAAATTTTTAAATAATTATAAAAATCGAATTTTTTTTTTTTTTTTTAAAATTATTTTCCAAAAACTATTTCAATTTAGAGGTATCCACATTTTTTTATTTACTAATTTTTATTATTTATTTTATTTTATAAATTTGATATGAAATTTTTATTCAAATAATTTATATGTGAAAAGTTTAAAATGGACTAAATAAGTGGGAGTAAATTTTCTTAAATTAAGTTAAATATTAATATGTGTTGGTAATATGGGTTGGGCATGGGTTGGGTCGGGTATGAGTCATCAAATTTACATTGCATGAAAATAGGTCAAAATAGGTTAAATGGGTCGATGTGGGTCAGACCATTTTCGACCCGACCCGACCCACCTATTTGACACCCCTAATCCAGAGACACGAGCCTTGCTCGTCATTGGCTGCTACGACCACATCTCACCGCTGCGACACTATGAGCTCAAGAACAAAAGCAGAGGAAGGTGAAGCCGAAGACGAACCTAGGAAGACGAAGCTGATGACCGGCTCTGGAAAAATGATGATGGCGACAAGATCTGGCCGGTGGCCTAAGACGAACGGACCTCACCGTCAAGGCTCACGGCCATGGACAAACTCCAAATCTGGAGGTCTTCGAGCTCATCTCACGACCGAGGGGCACGGCCATCATGGATCCAGACCTACTAGTTCGGAGGGAGTGGCTCGGTTTGGATGGCCAGCAGTATTGGCCTGGACGCGGTGCCGGCAATGGCGGGGGGAGTTGCGGAGGTCAAGCTCAGAGGTGGTGTGAACAGAAGGGAAGAGAGAGAACCTAGGTGGGTCCGAATAGATTTTTTGTTCTTTTTTTTGTTTTCAATCGATTCTCTATTGTCAAGCTACAATTAATTGGGAGCACAAAAAGTGCTCTCCACGTCACCTGAAGCACTGGATGGAGGCCCCTCTCAAAACGGAGAAGAGGTGTGCTATGAAGTTTCTCCTCAGATTCTTGCCTCGGAAACTCACGAGCACATCGTATTCCCATTGAGGCGGACCGCAAGGAGGAGGAGGAGGCCACAGCAGTAATGGCGGTGGTGGATGGCCGAGGAGGCCTAAGACGAGGTCATGGAATGTTTGAGACATCGATTCAATGCTCCTATGGTGCGTTCAAGGGGTTATATGGATTGTAAGTTTGATTTAAGAAATTAGAGAGAGACTCATTATTTTTAGGAAAAATTCTAAATAAGGACCCTAAGTGCCATAATTTTCTTAAATAAGGATATGAAATGGACATTATTTTAAATAAGAATCCAAAGTACCATCATTTTCTTAAATAAAAATATGAAGTTAACCTTATTTCAATTAAAGGTCCAAGTGCTTATATCAATATCAAAAAATGACCTGAACTCACCAACTATAAAGGGCAATTTTGTCTTTTCAAATTAAAATTTTTTTTCCTTTCCTTTTTCCGTTTTTCTCTTTTCATAAAAAAAACTTAAAAAAAAAAAAGGAAAACACATAGGCAGGGGTCCCTCTCGCCTATGGCCGCTACTCCATCGGCGATGAGGTGATGGCCTCCTGCTTGTAGCTTTGCTTCTTCTTCTTCTTCTTTAATTTTTTCTAAAATTTTTTATCTAATTTAATTTAAATTTAAATTGTGTTTAAACAAAAACATCCCTAATTGTATGGAATTTTTTGCCAGCTGGTAAGGTGGCGGGGCTAGGCTCTTATTTGAAATAGTCATAACTACTTCAAGTCCTTCTTTGAGATCGATATTATCACTTTAGGCTCTTATTTGAAACAATGTCCACTTTAAGCCCTTATTTGACACAAAAAAATGTCCAATTTTTAGTTACCATTGACATGTGACAATCGTTCGGAAGCAACGGAAGTGGACTCGACAATCTCATATGTAATTAACAAAGAAAAAGGAAAGGAAGAATATACTGTCCGAAAATGTTTGGTTGTCCGTAGAGAAAACCAATTGAATAGATTGAAAATTGGTCAATATTACATGTTATTGATGATTTGGGTGTAAATATTGGCACATATTGACAAGTGGCAAATGATTGTGGATTATTTTATCCAAGTTATCAATGAACATTTTAATTGAGGAGCAAGATGATCAGTTTAGAGAATTGCACCAAGACTCATGCACGTGAAGACCAATGTGGAGAGGTTGAGGGACGGTAACATTTTGGAGATCGTGGGTAATAGTTATCCACATGGATGCAACACAGAACGCGGGATGTGGGACTGAAAGTTATACACCGCAGTTTGCATCAAGGCTCAATATGAAGAACGGTTATAAAACCTGGAGAATAGTCAACATCGTGGGAGAAGTGGAGGACCATTTTCTGAGAAGCTTTGAAGAAGACTTGCCGACATGGGTCGAGGACTATTTCGAAAGAGCTTCCAAGGCTTGCCAACGTGAGACCATGGGGCTGATATTTCGGAAGAAATGGCTCCCAAATGGTTATAATAGAATGCCTATAAATACCAAGTTCTCATCAATTAGAAGCCTCCATCGACAATTAAAATGTAATATTTTATTATCTTTTTCCTACACTTTATTTTTCCTTAGTTGTAGCTTTTCGATTCGCACCATCAATTAAATTCTGATGCATATTCTATCTCGATGTTTCGTCGTTGACTAAATTCTAACGAGCATCTCTATTGTGGGTGTTGCGCTGTTGATTCAATTCCAGCATTAAATCTTTGCGTATTCTTGAGTTTTGTCGTCGATTGAATTCCACATAGTCCATGTACGTGTGTTGCTGTGGAAGTGATTGTTTTTTCAAGCCTTGTCATTTATTAAATTCCGGTACAGTTTGTATGTACAATTTGATTCGAGAAGTTTGAAATAAATGTTTGTAGTTATTTCTTATTAGTTTGGATATTTCCTATTCAGAGTCGCTGTAAAACTCATCTCCTCTCATCAAAGGCCGATGAACAACACTTGGAAAAGATGTTTCATAATCGATTAAATTCCAGCGAAAAGGGAGCAGATGATAGTATACCCGTAATAATCTCTAAAGTAACCGGAAAATAAAGTCAAGAACTCTCAAGGATAATCGAGTTTGATTTGCAAAATTAGAAACACAAATATATTTATCCCATCCCCAAACTGTAGAATCTTGACAATTAGCATAAACAAAAAACTCCGGTTTATATTACTTACCTTACAAAAAAAAAAAAGAACTCCGGTTTATAAGTTATATTTTGTTAGACAAACAATGTAAAGCTAAATAGATAATGCCGCTGCGTCTAGAGCAGAAGACCTATTTTTGGTCCGCAACAATCTAATCATTGTTTGTACAACTAATATCACTTGCTTCAAGAATGATTTGGCAACGCGTTTAGAACAGTTTACTAAATTAAGGAAAATTGTTGTCAGACTTAAATTTATAAAGTAAAAATACCTTTTTGATATGTTATTTTTGTAGAACGTACTCTTTTGAATGTATTCATTATGAATGGAACCAAGGAAGGTGGGAAAACCAAAGACAAGTCCCTTTTCTGTGATGATATTACATAATGCCCATACATTGACTTTCTCAGAGGTTGATTCTCATTCCAGATCATTTGTCAATGTAAACTCAAAATGGATCAATTGTTCTCATATTACTTTTACCTCTACGCTCTACTTACTTCACCATGCTTTCACGCTCATGTACATATACGTGACCTCCAGACCACTTAAAACCAAACCTTAGCAGCAACAAACAAGTCGCACGGTTACGGGATTAAGTAAATGTCTGAAGGCCATACTTTGTGTGTTAAATGTCATCCATCTACACCACATTTAAAGCGCTGAACACACCCATTCTTGTCGTTCTCAACAGTATTGGAGTCAATAGTTGATCCACCTTTAACAATTATTTCTCTTACACTGGCGGCATCTCCATCATCCCAAGGACTGCCACCTTGACATCCAAATGGCCTAACGGACTTGAAGAAAGGAAGATCAGAAATTGGTTTAGAGCAGACTCCAAGTGTGTCAAGCTCGACATCAGACCTTCCATGAAAGCCAATTATCTTGCTGCATGTCAATGCACAGCTAAAGAAGCTTCCTTCATTCTTGCCAAAGGTTCCATGCCTTATATTGCTTTCGAACGTGAGTGATTGAATAACAGAATAGTTATATCTTATATAACCTAAAGCTGAGGTTAAGAACTCACGAGGGTAATCCAAGTTAACCTGCACAATTAGCAAGTATTTATTGAATTTACCAGTTATATTGGTCCATATCAAGGATGATAGATTACAGTGGCCTAAGAAAACAATGCATCCCCGTACAACCTAGAAGATGATCCTAGACCCAAGAATTTCTAAAGTTATTATATGGACGGACTACTATTCTTACCTCATACTTTTTGGATCAAATCGAAGAAGATAGGTCTTTATGTTCTTTGGCACACTTTGCTTATTCGCTTCACTTAGCAATGAAAAAAGAAAAAAAAAACGTATTTTACGAGGTCACTCTCATGAATTAAAAATTAAGGGAAGATATTTAATAATCAAAAGACAACTCCAATCATTCAGTACGTTTGATTGGCTTTCGTTTCCATCTAAGATGCTTCCCACAACCCACTATATCATTGTACATTCTGTATAAAGGTTTCTATCAACTCACAGTTTACTTTGATAAAACTTTTCGAGTTTAGTTAAAAACTAATAATGGTGGCACAGGGCAGCGGTAGGTGCCTAGACCTTTCCCATCCCTCGCCGCGCTGCATAAAACATTCGTCCTAGAGCAGCTAATAATACAAATAAAATAAAAAGTCTATTATAGCCATTTCTGTACATTCCACGTGCTCTACAGGTAGAGAAATATACATAGAGCTTAACAAAGTTAATAAAAATTTGAAGTATTTGTTGAAATCGGTCATTCGGATATTCACTAAAAAGATATTCATAGGCTCTTTTCTTCATCAGAATAATAGGCCATTTATGCTCGTTTCTAATGTTAAACAGATTATACATAACCAAGATATAAAAATATTCAATGAACTCACCTTATGGATATCTCTGTTGCCGCTGTGACGATGTGTGTAGGACCAAAATTATACGCCATTATCGTTATACTCAAAGGAGATGCAGTTGACAACGTTTCCAACATCATCTTTATTTTCTTTACACCTTTAACTTGATTGGATATAAATTAGTTATCGGTTCAAATTATGCTCCTAGAGATTCAAGATGGGAACCAAATTCCCATAAAATTCCAATGATTTATCCACCAGTCGCTAAAGATGAAAACTTCCTTTTGCTGTCGAATGGTCAATATGTTCTTTTAGTGCTTTGAAATGCGAGGAAATTGATGATTGTAGAACCAACATGATTCATATTGTATCCCGAAATCAAAGTTAGAAATTTAGTCGGCCAGTCCAAATTTAGCTACACCAACCATATAGAGGGTTAAGAAATGTTAATGCAACAAGTCAAGAAGAAAAAAACGATAGATGACAATGGCTAGTGTATGATCCACTCTCTTGATGATTGAGATAATGGTGCATGATGTGGAAAATAGTAGATTATCTTGCCTACTTCAACGTCGAATCAACTCATATTAGATGAAATAAGAGAAAACGAAAACCCGCATGCGTTTATTTTGCAAAAAATCATTGGTTTGGTAAAAAATTTCCTAAAAGTGGTCGAGGATATTGTTTAAAAAATAAATTATAGAAACAAATGTTCATCATCAACAAAAATATTTAAGAATTGATTATTGTCAATATAAAAAAATCCGTTGACTAATTTTTCTATGCGGTACAAATCATTATTTTTGAGAAAATATTTTCCAAAATCATTGACTTTCCTTAAAAACAAACGCACTAGTGTTGCAAACATTATTTCTTGGGCGAGTCCTTGTCGGTGCTCATTGTCAGGAAAAAACCTTATTGTTGGAACAACTACGCCCAGAGAGAACAACTAGATTTTGTCCAACCAATATCTATCTGCAGAAAATCCATAGATGGAGAACAGTTGATTCACTCTCCCTTACCAGCTGTTTTAAAATACAAAATTTTAAAAATGTTTGATTTATGAGATTTCTTTAACCCGTCTTTTTCACTATAAAGACTTGCAACGTGCTGATGGCGTCATACATGAGTTAGAAGGTTAACAGTTTATCACATTCACCCAGACACTGTCTTCAGCAGTGGCATGATAAGCATCCCTCGACATCAAAGGGTAATGTTTACCAAACACCGATTTCCGACCAGAGTAATGTACCGTATTTCTTTTGCCGCCATCGCTTGTAACGTGTCTGAAAGAATGACCCTCCTCAAAGGTAAAAGTGAGAGATTCAACTGCAGAACCAGAGACCACAACAATTTGTCTGACATCTGTACGCTTGCCATCATCCCAGTTGTTTTCTCCATTTCCAAATGGCCCTACGAGTTCGAAGGGATATGGATGAGAGACAGGGCCAAAATAAGCTCCGATCGAATCTAGGAAAGAGCCACACCTTCCATGAAAACCAATGATCTTTCCATCAACCTGTGGCAACCAGAAAAACTTGCCTTTCTCATTGCCAATTCAATTGGATAATCTAAAGGTTGACATATAGGGCTGTGATTGGTAAGAGCTTGTTTATTTTTTTTACAGGGGTGCTTTTTTACATTTTGCACTCCTTTTGCTTCAGTTTTAAACGTGTGCTTTACGATTCCGTGAGTTTTGTTAGAGAACAAATGGTTTTAATGAGCTTTAATGTTGCAAATTAGTTGTCATTAGAAATTTCAGCATTTCCTGTACCTCTTCTTTCTAAGTATTTCCTTCGAAGTTTTCTACTATTTTTCTTGATGTAACAATGATGCGGTTAATTATATATGAGATTTCCCAAAAGTAATGCATGTCAAACATATAATGGACCCCTTTTACTCTTTGATTTCTTTTTTCAGTATATACAGATTCCTTATGTTTCATATTTAGATCTTTCCACTCTTCTCACATTTGATCCAGATTTGAAATATTCTACAAATTATGCAAACCCTAGATTTCATAGATTATTCTGTAGAAGATAGTCTTATAAATACATCCACGCAGGAGCTGTGGATATTAAAGCATATTAGATATTTTATTGGTTGTCCTCTTTCTCTCTTTTAGTTACCCAATTTTGAAATCTCTAATTTTTTTATTTTTTGGTTCCTGTTGGTTAGTGAGAGATTTTCATTTTCGTTATTTGACTGAGCTCTAATGTATTAGGAAAAGAATTTGGTCAACAAAAGGCCGATGCTTATCGCACTTACATCTACGATGAGCTTTTAGTAATGGAGTTCCAAATTGTGATTTTCTTCTTTTCAATTTTACTTTCATATTATGTTTATTAGTTGGAGATTCGTATTTGCTTTATTTGGTTAATTGATAATTTATTAGACAAAGAGGTTGATAAGTTATTTTGTTTTTGCAAGAAGGTGATTGATGATGAAGCATCGAATGCATTTTCTTCTTTGTACTAAAAAATAGGGAAAAGAATAGCCCAAGTGCCAAAACTTGGCACAAAGGAACACTTAAGTACCAAAACTTATGAAATGTACACTTAAGTGTTACTTTTTTAAAAAAAATTAGATCATTTAAGTGCAAATTTTGGTGAAGACTGATGGAAATTTTACATGACTTATTTTAATAATTTCTAACATCTACATGGCTTGCTAGAATTTCACATTAGCTTACTTTCACAAAAAATGATGTTGTTTTGGCCTAAGTTTAAATTTTAATATAAATATTAATTAAATAAAATTTATAAATTTTAAATTTTAAAAAAAATTTAAAAAAAAGGGGAGCAACAACATTGTGACTACCGCCCGATGGGGTGGCGGCGATGTATGGCGAGGGTCAACGAAGGTCATCAGCCCTTGCCCTAGTGCTTTGGCGACCCTCGCGGCAAAGTCACCGCCCCACCGACGATGGGGCAACGGCCACAGGTCGAGGAGCCCTTCCCATCTGTCCTTTGCCTTTTTAAAAAAAAAAATTTCGTTTTTAATATTATTTAGTTAATATTTAAAATAAAAATCTAATTAAGGTCAAAACGGCGATGTTTTGGGCTAATCTAGCCACATCGTGTTCAAAACCACGCCGTTTTAGGCTTATTTGGCCATGTTAGTGCCCAAAACGATGTTGTTTCGACCTTAATTTGTCAGAAAAGTGTCATATCAATATTTTGGCCAAATTTTCTCTCCATTGACACTTAATTGATCCTTTTTACTCTAATCTTGGCACTTAAGTGTACCTTTCCAAACTTTTAACACTTAAATGTTCCCTTGTATTAAGTTTTGGCACTCTAGAGGTCCGCATGTCACCGAAAATATAATTGAATGATTTTTTTATACTTCTTCTCTTATATTCTTGCACAATCATGGTTTTACAACTATCCTTTTATTTAAATCATACTATCATGTGTTGAATACTTTTCAAACACTATAATTTTGTTGTAAGTTTCAATTAATTTTTAGTGTTAAGTTTTCTTGCTTTTGTGTATATGAATCTTAAAATGTGAAAAGATGTCCTTTTTTTTTTATTGAATTTGCATATTTCGAATCTATGAAAATTAAGATGGTGAAAATATACGTAAACCAAATTACATGGCAAAGCATGGGTATACGCTGGAATAACCATTCCAAGACCATCTTCCGGTTTGGTTTGCTAGAGTTGCATTGAGAATAAGTTAGGAATGTTAAAGAAAAAACATATCATACACTTCGTGAGATATAATCAAAGTCTAAGTACTTCTATTATCAAATTATTCAAAAAACATAAATGAAAAATTACTATAATTTAAAAAATATTATTACTCGCAGCTTATTAGCTTACAAAATATAGTTTTTTTACGATTATTCAACTATTATTAATGCAACTGATAAGAATACAAAATTGTGTTCTAATACTTATTAGATATAAGAATATTATAATTAATTGTAAATTGTAGTAATTATTCACTTATGTTTTTTGAATAATTTGACAATAGAAGTACTTAGACTTTGATTATATCTCATGAAGTGTATGATATCTAATAAGTATTAGAACACAATTTTGTACTCTGATCAGTTGCATTAATAATAGTCAAATTATCAAAAAAAAAAACTATATTTTGTAAGCTAATAAGCTGTGAGTAATAACATTTTTAAAATTCTATCCGTTCCTTAAGATAACTGTTATTCTCATTCACATTCTCTAATTATTGAATGTTATTTTTATACTAAATAGTTGATAATAAAAAATGACCTACGATTTTTTTTTTCAATGGATAATTAGAGATAACAATAATGATGTAATAACAAGTTAAAAACCATAATTTAGGTATCGATTCACATTTCTCAAATTTTGTTTACTTCAACTATCTATAAAATTAGACTTATAGCTACTGATAAAAAGATTAAAAATTTAATATCTGATGAGAAGATACTAAAACGATAATATCCGTTGTATTTCTCTACAAATTTATTATCTCACAATTTAATTTATAGATTATAATTGGATTAGTTAAATGTATATTATAATACACAGAAATCCTTATTCAATTTTAGTACAGGAATCGAGGAGCTCCCATCTTACATGATTGTCCTAGGCTAGTCCATCTTCTTTTGCTCGTCACTCTTGGATTAACCAATTGGCAAAATTAAATGTCAAGAGGAATTATTGTTGGAAGGATAGGTTCTTATTAGTTTGGAAAAGTTAACCACTTACATCCAAATTAATTGTAATGGACGTGAATTGTATATATGTATTTAAAATTAATCCTTTTAACAATTTCACTCCCAATTCATGAGCCAAAGAGAAGGAGTGCCGATCTTACCCTAGATCTATTGAAAAAATTCGAGAATCCTGTTGTGATTTAGAAGTTCTATTCACGTATTCATCTGTATCTCTATCTTTAATTTGTAAATAATCCTTAGATGGCTATTTACGCAATTATTTTCTCCATTTTTCACTCTTTGACAACTAATATTCCCATCCAAATATTACCTCAGCTGCTCCTCGGAGCATCCTCATAGATGATCATCTGATTATGCGAAGCTTGCCATGACCAACGCTTATTAGATGAAGTTAGAAGCAAAGAAGAAGATTCATACAATCACAAGCCAAAGGGACAAGAAAAGCTTGGAGGAGGGAGGGGGTTTAATCTAATATATTTCCAGAGACGCTCCAATATTTCCAGAACCCTAAAGGCTTGTCCAATTTTGGGTTCTTTTTTCCTTTTTTTTTAAGGGTTTTCTAAATTTTTGCAATTTTTCCGACTTTTCTGAATTTTTATGAAATTTTTATATTTTTTATATTTTTCATATTTTAAGAAATTTAAAAAAAATGAGCTTTCAAGATTTTTCATATTTTAAGGCTTTTCTGAAAATATTTTTTTAAATTACTGATATTTTTTATTTCTAATTTTTTGTGGAATTTTTGAATATTTCGGATTTTTTGTATTTTGAAATTTTTTTCAAAATTTTTAAATATTTTCATGATTTTTCTGAATTTAAAGATATTTTATTAATTTTTAATGAATTTTTTTTTTTCGAATTTTTCTAAGATTTTTATGATGATTTTTTTAATGATTTTTTTAAGGGATGCGGACCGGGTCAAGACCCGATTCGAATAAACCGACCCGGACCTAACGGTCCGAATTGGGCTAAAAAAACTATACTAAGGCCCATTTTGAATTACTCTTAATTAGGCCACGAATTTTCTTTAAAAAGCCCATTCTAATTTTAGTTCTTAGCCCAACCATATTCGGCTCATGCCCGGCGTAGGCCCACTCGACACATTCTCAGCCGAGTCCCTATTTCATTTTATTTTCAGCCCACCTTTTTATTTGTGGTTTTCTTTTTTTTCTCTCTTTTTTTAATTATTCTTTTTGTCTTTTTCTGCTGTAGATTTCTCCCCTCCCCCATGCACGTCATCAACCTCCCGCTCAGCTTCCTCATGCGTTTCTTCTTCTTCCCCCCGAAACTACTTCTGCAACTTCTTCTTCTTTTTTCTATTGTTTATTAAACCAGCGACCCTCGACGCAGCCAACACTTCGGCTGATGACCGCCACCCACCGGTCGTCCACTCCAGCCGGCATTAACCATCTCTGACCATGAACTACGGCGACCGTGTTCATCACGATAAATAAAAAACCTCGTCAATTCGATAACACATGAATATTTAACATAAATCATACAGAAACACAGCGTAAAAAATAAAAACTAACATGATCTAACAAGGATAACAGTAGGCACTAGTCGATTTTGAGTTAAAAACAAAAATTGCACTCCGGTTCTCTTTGGAGCATTTCATCAAACCCTTGGCGTGCGTGCGTAAAACAAAGGCTTTCCGACTCGAACCGAACTCAAATTGGGCCTAAGCTTCTAACTAGACATACCAGCATGCAGAGAAACATCAATGAAGGCATGACAAGGGCCGGGGCTCGCTCAAACTGGTCGGCGCGAGCTTCGGCCTGCCATCTTGTCAACATAGAATAGAGATGCTTGGGGAAGCCTACCTGGTTCAGGGGGAGGCGTTGCGGCAGACGGTGGCTGACGAGGGGATCCGGCGACGCTCGACCACGCTTCCGAGCTTCCACTCCCTCTCTGGTTCGCTCTTTCTCGCTCCAGCTCTCCCGGTCTCTTCCTCTCTCTCGGATTGCTCTCTTCCCAGGACCCTCCTAAGGTCCGAAAAACCTCTCACGAAAACCCTCAAAACCAGCTACTGTTTTTTTTTTCTTTCGACCCTCAAAACGCAGCCTCTGATTCTCTCCCTTTTCCTCCTCCAAAACCCAGAAAATAGCTCCCGTCTCCTCTCGTTTTCCTTCCTCCTCAAAACCGAAAACCAACCCCACTTTTCCTCCTACGTTTTCCTCTCTTTTTCTTCTACTGCCCCCAACCACATTCTGGTCCCCTTGCCCTCTCCGTGTGACAGCGCAGCAAGGGCAAATTCCCTTGCTGGCGTCATGCGGCCGATGTCATAGCTGTGGCATCACAGCCCGATAAAACCAAAACGGCGTTGTGCCCTTTGGTGTGGGAGTGGATAGAGTGTGAAAAGAAGGGAAAATGGTGGTGTGGTGGGCTGGGCTGAGATATTATAGCTACTGATAAAAAGATTAAAAATTTAATATCTGATGAGAAGATACTAAAACGATAATATCCGCTGTATTTCTCTACAAATTTATTATCTCACAATTTAATTTATAGATTATAATTGGATTAGTTAAATGTATATCATAATAGACAGAAATCCTTATTCAATTTTAGTACAGGAATCGAGGAGCTCCCATGTTACATCATTGTCCTAGGCCAGTCCATCTTCTTTTGCTCGTCACTCTTGGGTTAGTCAATCGGCAAAATTAAATGTCAAGAGAACTTATAGGTTCTTATTAGTTTGGCAAAGTTAACCAACTATATCCAAATGAATTACAATGGACGTGAATTGTATATATTTATTTAAAATTAATCCTTTTAACAATTTTGTTCGAATTCATGAGCCAAAAAGGAGTGTCAATCTTACCCCTGGATCTATTTAAAAAATTCGAGAATCATGTTGCGCTTGAGAAGTTCTATACATGTATTCATGTGTATCTCTATCTTTAATTTGTAAATAATCCTTAGATGGCTATTTATACAATTATTTTCTCCATTTTCCTTTCTTTGACAACTAATTTTCCTGTCCAAATATTACCTCAGCTGCTCCTTGGAGCATCCGCACAGATGATCATCCAATTATGCGATACTTGCCATGACCAATGCTTATTAGATGAAGTTAGACACAAAGAAGAAGATTCATAAAATCACAAGCCAGAGGAAAAAGAAAAGCTTGGGGTTGGAGGGGGTTTAATCTAATATGATTCCAGACATGCTCCAACAGAATTACCGTGAAGTGTGAGCGACCGAATAATAGGGTTTGTGACCAACCTCTTTTCTCTATCCAAAGATTGATGTCAACTTCCTGTTTGCAAAATGCCCTGGCATGTCAATCTATAACTTCTGTCCCTATTACACTAAGCCCACACATCTGCCCAGCCTCTTAGGACCTGTTTGGTAACTAGCCAAATAGTGAAAATTTCTGTTCTTTTATTTTCGAGAGTAAATTTGGAACAGAAATCTGTTTGTTAAAATTTTTATTCCCAAGGACAAATTTGTTCCTAAAAATAGATTTGGAATGAAATCAAGAATAAAAAAAAAGTTGTTTCTTATTCTCGAAAACAATTTCAAGAATCGATTTTTTTTCTATTTCTTTTTTTTTCTCTTCTCTTTCTCTTTCCTTTTCTTCTTCCTCCCTCAGCCTACTGCTGCCCCATTGCCACCCACTGGCCGCCGGCACCAATGTCGATGGTGGCTGGCAAGTGGCTAGGCGAGGTCCGACGAGCTCGCCTAACCATCGGCGAGGCTCGCTTGACCATCGGCAAGGCTCAACATCGCCCAAATCTATGAGGCCAAGCTCGCCGGTGGCTAGGCGAGCCTCTGGCAAGCTCACCTAGCCGATCACCGGCCACCACCGGTGGCAGCGATCGCCCATAATAGGGGAAGGGAAAAATAAAAAAGAAAAAAAAAGGAAGAAAATTATTTAAATCATTAAAAAATTAAAAGAAAAATATTTTGGACTAGAAATTCTAAGGTTTTACCAATCGATTTGTATCCCGGGAATAAAAATTTTGGGCAATTACTAAACACCTTCAAATACTCAGAAATTGTTCCCAGAAATAGAATAAAAAATAATCATTTATAAGCAAAAATTATTCTCGAGAACAAAAGAGTTACCATTTACACCCTTAGCCCATGAATTAACATTTTTTTTATTTCTATCTTTTATTATTTTTTCACTTTCCTTCTCCACTGCATTGTCTTCTTCCTCGAGCCATACCGAGAGGAGTCCCCCGCCACACCAGAACAAACCTCCTCTAACCAACGATGCCTACCAACCTTTTTCTCTAGTCACCAACATCACATCTACCAATCACTAACCCGGCTATCATCCAATTGCAGGAGAATTACAAAAAAAGTCATAAATCTATTGTAATTTTGCCCTTTCAGTCTTAATTTTTTTTCACTAATTTATCTTAGATCACTCGCAATTATGCCAATTTAGTCCATCCGATCAAATTTAGTGGGCCGACACTGATGTTGACGCCGGCTATAATTTTTTAATAATATTTTATTATTTTTGGAATTTCTAATACTTTTTCTTTTTCTTTTTTATCTTATCTTTTTATTTTTTTTCCTTTTCTTTTATTTTTTTTCTCCCCTTCCTCCCTTGCCTTCTTCCTCCCCCTTGGCCTGCAAGCTCTGACAAGGGTTACGGCCTTGCCAAATCTCCCCATCCTCGCCGAGGATTTGGACAAAGTCATCTCACCACGGCCCCTAGGCCTTGCTTAGGTTTGGGTGAGGCCGCCAGCAAGGTCAAGTTGGGGCCGCAACCCTCGCTACCCAGTGAACCTTGCCAAAGCGCGCTAACCACTGCCACGGCCACAATCAAGGCGGGGGGAAGAAAAGGAAAAAAAATTTAAAAATTTTGAAAATTTTGAAAATTAATAAAATATTATTAAAAAATTGTCACCGGTGTCCATGTCAAGAATTGGCTAGCCAAATTTGGCCGGATAAATTGAATTGGCATAATTACCAAAGGTTTAAGACTGAATAGGTAAAAAAAAGATTGATGACTTAATTAGCATAATTACAACAGGTTTAGAACCTTTTTTGATAATTCTTCCCCAGGTTACTAGCCGCCCCTCTCTAACTATCATGGAACCAATGTTGCTGAAAAAATACACATTGCAAAATGGGAGCCATTCCAACAAATCAAACGTGTGTGTATGCATACTAAGACAAAAAGAAAGAATTGACATTGGCGGCCTCTAGCCGGGGGCTTCTCTGGCAAGGGACATGGATTTTCTGGTGAAAAGCGCTTCACCCATGGCTGACTCAGGCAATATGCCACAAAACCAAAGAGAAACCCAGGTTCAGTACTAATGTAACAACATTAAAACAAACTGAGCGGAAAGCAAAAAATTTTAAGCATCAACTTTATGAATTTGAATTCGGTGTTTCCTTCAAGAATTTTTTCAAATGGTTGATAGGAAGTTCAAAATACCAGGTTTGGATTTAATGTCACTCACGGTCTAAATATCCACCGTCGAAACGGTAGACCAAGATCAACATAGCTAGAAACTCAAACATAATAATGGAGAAAAAAAATTTTGCATACCTATTTTCAAATCCATTAGTCCTCGATGTAGAACGATGATAAGCTAATCTTCTGAAGGTGTTGATCTTCTCCTCTATTACCCTCATATTCTTAGCTCAATGAGACTACCTTTAAGAACGTCTTTCACCACTCTCCTATGTGAGGATTTTAGTGCACGTTTTCTCTAGGGCTAAAGGAGAGACCTTTAGCTATATTTATAGATTTTCTAGTCAGGCACTCTCATTATGGGCCAAGCTTAACTCGGTCCACACATGCCAAGCCCATATTGACCTATTGAGAAACTCTGTATCTCTTCTTAATTGATCTACCATTTAAAATGATAAATTGCTTAGGAAAACTCTTACACTAACCCAACATATTAAGCTCTAAATCAACATTATTTGCCCAAAATGTCGCATGTTCGATTCGATGTTCTCAAACTCAATAAGCTGGGGAGAAGAAGAAGTAGATTGTTTCTTGAGGTTAACTTGCCATGACGAATGACCATGGTCGAGTTGGTTTCCAACAAAGGCCGAGGGCGATTCAAGTGAACCACTGCCAAGCGGGAAATAATTTTCTCACTCTCTCTCTCAATCTCTCGCTCACCTTCATTTTTTTTTCTCTCCGACCGCCTCTACTCTCCCTCGGCCACTCTTCTTTTAAGCCTGGTTGGCAGGTGCGCATGGCCCTGTCACCGCTAGTTGTCTTGTCGGCCTGGCCCCCGACCACTATTATTGGTCGTCGTAGCAGCTCTACCCCTGTACATCGTGTGCAAGGCGTGAGGCAGAAAAAGGTAGAAGATGCCGCGCTGGGGGAAGAAAAGAGAGAATGGACCGAAACTGGGTTGGAGAAGGAAAAGGAAAAGAGGGAAGGAGGTCGGGCTGGCCCGACCTAGTTTCGCTTTTCTCCTTTTTTTAATAATTAGAAATTAATAATTTTTTAAAAATTAATTCTATTACTATTAATGGACATGCTCTTAATGCTTATATGTTATGCAATTTAAAGAAAATTAGTCTATTTAGGGAGTTAAAAATCAATCCATAATTTTCGATGCAATTAATAAGTGATTAAACGGATCGTTAAAATTTAAATCTCAATACATATATAACATATTTCTATCGACAAATGTTCTTGAAAACCTCCTATAACTAAGGTGCCAACAACCTAGCGTATTTATCAAAATGTTTGCAAAACATATATCCGATAGATCTGCTACCCATCTACATGTCTTGGCAATATTGACAAATTATTTTCACTATGCTTTCGTGGAATCAATAACCCAGCATGTTCATGCCCAAAGATGCTAATTGCAATGAGGATTCGACTGATGTCATTAGGTGATGAAACAAACAGTGCGATGGATGTGAAAAAGTGAAGTGAGAGAGGCTAAGGATTGTCACTAGAAATGAGGTGAGGGTGGCAGAAATACCACAAGCTTCTAGTATTTAAATAAACGAGATAAGTGCATTAGAAGTCTTAAAAAGTGCAATTGAGTTCTAAAACCTTAAAAATATACAATTAAGTCATAAAACTTGTCACGAAAGTGCAATTGAGTCATAAAAATTTTAAAAAGTGCAATTAAGTTATAAAACTCATCATGAAAGTGCAATTAAATCCAAAAAATTTCAAAATATACCAACAGTGAATGACTTAATTTGACCAATTTGACAAGTTTTAGAACTTAATTATATTTTTGAAAGTTTTATGATTCGATTGCATTTTTGTCATAAGTTTTAGAACTTAATTACACTTTTTAAAAGTTTTAAAACTAAACTATAGTTTATTGATAAGTTGTAAAACTTTCAATGCACTTATTTATAAATAAATCAAAAAGAACGAGAAAAAGGTTTGCAAGCACTACTTTTGATGTGAGGGGAAGGAGTAAGGGTGAGTGGTATCAAGTTCCTAACAGGTTTGAAACCTAGAACTTACCATTAGGTACAAGTTACTCATTTTTGGAATTTGAAACCTACCCATCGGAATATGGAACTTGGAATCTGGAACCTACCCCACTACAAATTCCAAGGTCGCCTCTAGATTTTAACAAGTTCTTTTTTTAATCTTTAATTAAGCCATATGAAAATAAATGTAACAATAAAAATGAATAATGATTTTACTATTGATTGTTTGAAAACAAGTGTCTATATGCACATGTCGAATATTATTAAGGAAATTTTTTGGTTTTAATGTATTAATTGCTCTTGTATTATATAAAATTATTATCTTGAAAGAAGTAATTGGAGTTTCCACTGGTCATATAGTGTACAAAAATAAAATCATCAATCATAAAATGGAAGTTTAGACTAGTGATTTCAGATTATACACTTATTATCAAACACCATGTAGTACCACAAATTCGTGTGAAGATATATATTAAGAAAAACATAAAAACTTATACTAGGTTCTAAGTTCCAAATTCCAGGTTTTAAATTCTAGATTCCACCAATCGAAAACCTAAAACCTACCCTCGATACAAGTTTTCTAATAACCTAAAACCTACTATGCATACTTTAGAACTTAAAACTTATAAATTTTTATCAGTACGATTCTCAAGTTTCGGATTCTAAGTTTTATCTTAGAATCACGATCACCTCTAAAAAGGAGGAAAAGAGGGAGAAAATATCACGTACGATTATGGAGCTACGTCATTTTTGTAAGAATTTATTTACCAAGCGACGTCTATTACTGTGGCCCACCGGTCATAAATGCCAAGTAAAAGTGATCGTCTCTCCCTCGCCCTTTCCCGTTCAGAATATTTTCTCGGAGAAGACAGGCACACTTGAAACTCTGGCCCATCAATTAAAAAAAGAAAAGAAAAAACAATGATGGTGTCGACTTGGTGGGGGCTTCTCTTTTTTTCAGCGGAGATGACAATGATTGCATGCATTTGCCAGGGCATAAAGGGGGTGAGTTTGGCGAGTTTGGCAGAGATGGGCCGCTTTTGTTTTTGTGCGAGGAAAGAAAGACGAAGAGGAGTGCTTTACTTATCGGGGTTCGGGACGTTGACATAACGTTTTGCTGGTGAAATCAAACTTATGATTGTCGAAAATACATTAATGTTCATATAAGTGTTCTATATATAGTTAGAAGAGTATTTTGATGGTAAAAATTATTTGATGATTGATTGTGTAACATACATGATATCTCAATATTTTTCCTCTTTCAAATTAAAGCACTTTAATATATTGTTTGTGAATGATTTAGTGGCTATTGATGTTTGGGTACAAAGTAATTACATATTCATTTTCATCCTAACCTTTAAATCTCTAAAAACTTAGGATAGAAGTAGAATCTAAGAACAACCTGGCCACAGACTTCATGATAATAGGAGTACATCTTAACACTCCGTCTATTTTGTTAAAAATAAATAATTTAGAAAATATTTTCTTAAAAATATCGTTTATATTATTTGAAATAATTATTCTACAAATTTTTGTAATCATTAACAATGAATTATGTCTCAACATTTTTGTGCACAATTAAAATATTTTTTGTTTGTTTATTTTTGTAATTATATAAGTGATATTTTTAGGAATATATCTTTTAAATTATTTTTTTGAAATAAACGGAATGGATTTGACAAAGGCCCCGTAGAGCCTCTATGCCAATCACGGAGAGACCCACTAACGTTGGACTCATTGAAAGCCGAGTTCATCTTTGCGGGCTCAAAGTCTCTCTCTCTGTTTATTTGAATAAAAAATTGCAAATGGTTATGTAATCAAGTGGATAACATTCGTGTTAATCAATAAGAGTGTCACATGTAATTTAGCATACCAATCTTGTGGACCATTCTTAGTATACCTAGTAGTGATAAATATTCTTCTCTTTAATTCTGCGTTCGTGAACTTTCACAAAACTTTGGATTACTTTTACATATAGCATTTTGTTTTAGGCTCTTAATTCCTAATTGGTTTAACATGAAATACAGAGTGTTAGGGCTAGAATTATCATCTAGAGGGGAGATGAATAAGTGAATTTGCGTTAATAAAAGTAATTGCATTATTGGAATAAGACAATGTCCGGTGACAAATTTGTGCAATGATCAAATTTTACCAGTGTACAATAATCTATCACGAGAAACAAATAAGAGTTTAAGGAATAGAAAAGTGCACAAAACAATTATAGTGGTTTGGCTTATGATGAGTCTTCGTTTACTTTCCGTGCTAACAATCTATCGCTTGGATTTTACTAATGAATCAATCAAAGGTTACAACTTATGAGTGTACTCTACTCAAATATGTGTGATTGTATCTTCACACTTATCAACAACCTCTAAGAGATTACAAATATATCTCAAAAAGATAAGTATGTAGGGTCGAAGCTATCTAGATCTTTCGAATTTTTAGACTTCGATTCTTATTCTTCCTTCGGCATCATGATCTAATTTAATACTCCTCATTCTCCAAGCCAACCATTGGACATAAACTTTGAGTATCATTCATCCAATCAACCTGTTGGACTTAGAATGATTTAGGAAGATGTGATTGCTTCTAGGATGCCAAGAATAGAGTCTCTCTTGATTCTACTGCCCATACAACAGAGATTAGGTTTCCACAAGTTAAGTTCCACGTTTGGAAAATGTATCTTCTCTCCAATTAATTATTGCACGAATTCCGAATCCTTATAGTGGAAGAATTGTGTTGCTATTCATCCCTTTTGGGCAATCAGTATATACAAAAAATCCAAGCCGATTCCTAGCCATTACATAAAGATTTGATATCCTCTCAATTCTATTCAACATGCATATAGTATTGATAATTCTTGTATGAACTAAGTCATTGTCTTCAACAATCATGTACATGGAGAATATGTTTGCATAATCCACAGAATCTAATGGATAGTATCTAGATTCATTTGCTTCACTAACACCTAAAGACTTATCATCACAATCATATATATATATATATAGAAGCTGAAATACAAGAAGAGAGTTTGCAATGCCTTTTGAGTGTGATTTCGGCACACTTTCATTATTCATATGTTGGTCAAGAAGAAGGAAGAGGAGGAGGAGATAGGATTTGAATTTCACAATTATAGATAGAAAGGTCTTGTTCATAACATGCAAAGTAGATCTATCAAAATTGGTTATTAATTAATTTCTTAACCAATATTTGATGGGCTAAATTGTTAAATGGGTTTCGGAAAAAGAAAAAGAATTGTTATATGGGTTAGTTATATTCAATAAATGAGTCATAAATGTGTTTAAAATTGTGAAGTCCAAAATAATATGGATATTAAATAGGTTCACAACTTACTTAAACTCAACTTGCCTTTATAATTCTCTTTCATTCTCACTCAATTTTGGGCTCGCACGTGCCGCACCATCTCTGCAATTTGAGTATGAGTTTTTCTAAATTGGATTAAATATAGAATGTTTTAGCACTATGATGGGGGTAGGTGTGGATTCCTAGATTTGTATTGCATAAAAATGAGTCAATTTGGATGGGAAAATTTTTGATGCGATTCGATCTCCAGTTTGGTAGGTCTACTACTTTTACTAGTGTGGAACTTAAAATTTGGATTGGGCATGCCTTTGTTTGAAAAAGAGAAGTTTGTCTTTGATTCTATAAGAAGTTGGATTTATTTGAGCATCAAAGCCAATCCACATATAAATCAAGTATAACGGTCACCACCCGAAACCTGATAATTATTGAAGCATGTAAATCCATAAGAAAGTAGCATGTAGGCATCGCTTTAATTTTTTCTTTTATAAAATGCTCAACAATGCTTTTTTTTTTTTTTTTTTTTTGTCCATCACTCTTTTGTTAACATCAGGAGAAAATATGAGGAGGTCACCGCCAAGTCAGCATGGTTTCGGGCCACTCAAGAAGCGCTATGTGGCGGCTGGAACCGATCTTCATCTCCTTCAAACGTTTGCATCCCCTCTCTTCATTAATTGCTGATTTTCTTCTTCCTCCATTCGCAAGAAAATCCCCACTCTCTATCTCTTCAATTAGACAACCGCCTCTCTCTTCTGCATCTTCCGAGCAAAAGAAGCAGCCCGCTCTCCTTTTTTTCAAAATACTCTCTCTCTCCCAAGAGCCCGGCCAGTCGCCTCCCAAGTTCAGACCCGTTGCCTTTGGCCTGTTGCCTCTGCCTCCGCTGTCGCCTTAAGGAGCCACTCTCTCTCTCCTCTCACTTAAGTTCTTTTTTCTTTTTTTTGTCGAAGTTCTTAAGTTTAGGTGGGCTGTAAATTGCCTTTTTTTTTCTTAATCAGGCATTATCACTGTTATTCTTCGCTTTGTTTTGCTTTGCTTCATGTTCTCATGTCTTGAATAACTAAAACCTCTTGCTTGGACCCAGTTCATTATCTCGGTTAAAACTAAAAGGCCTAAATCACTTAGCTCACCAAGGATTTAAACCTACGAATCTTGAGCAGTCTGAAGCGAATCGAAGCAAATTCCTTCGAGTCAGAATTGTACTTTCAATTTAAGAAATCCGCCGGTAGACATACAAAATCAGTATTTAACACAATTAAACAACCCCCCAAAAAAAAAAAAAAAAGGAAAATACTCGCGAACTCACAATTTGTGCAAGAAAAAAAAAAAAAAAGAAAAGTCTCAGCTAAAGCTAAAAAACATTGATGGCTGGGAGCTACTCTGAGGGAGTAACGTCCGGTGCTTCAGCAGAGGAATAATGGAAATGGGCCTTCCCGAACACTGAGGCAAAGAGAAACAGCCTCCCCCTCCTCTACTCGTCGTCCTCTCCTCCTTCTCGTGATCACCTGAGACCGCGGCCATCTTCTCCTTCATCTTCTCCTTGTAAAGCCTCCACCTCACGTCCACCTCTGCAAGGCTCGTGCCTGGCTGATAAACCCCCGCGCTCGACATTTTCCTTCCTTTCGAACCTGAAGAGCTTTTTCCCAAAGATTGCAGCGGGTCGCAATGAGCGATGGAGGGGATGTGCAATCGTGCTGGGGCATGTGGATGTGGGGGTGCTAGACAATCAGAGAGGGAGAGAGGAAGGGAGTGTTAGGTTGGGGGAGCGAGAAGGTGACTCCAATATTGCCTCTTGCGGGCGCTTTGCATGTTCTGGACATAAGAAGGAGGGCGGAGGCAGAGGCGACGTGCCAGAGACGAATATGAGCTCGGGATGCCACCGGCAGTGGCTCTTAGGGGCGAGAGAGAGGGATTGGTTCCTGGAGGTGACATGCCGGAGGCGTCGGATCTGAGCTCAGGATACCATCGGCAGGGGCTTGGGAGCGACAGAGAGGGACTGGCTCCTGAAGGCGACAGCGGAGGCGGCGGGTATAAGCTCCGGAGGCGATCGGCGGGGCCCTTGGTAGAGAGAGAGAGGGGGAGAGTATTTTTTAGAAAAGGAGAGCGAGCTGCCTCCTTTTCTTGGAAGATGTGAAGACAGAGGAGAGAGATTGTCGTTTAATTGAAGAGAGAGATGGGGGAGGGCTTGGTGCGAATGGAGGGAGAAGAAGACTAGCACTTAATGAAGAAAGAGGATGCAAAAGTTTGAAGGAGGTAAAGGAACCACCACGTAACGCTCTCTTGAAAATATTGGATGGGGATACTCTACGTGGGATCATGCAACTCATCATTTTAACGATGGATACGTGTTTGCCCGGACCCATAATCCAAATTTAATGCACTACAAACCCTCTCTCTCCTCTCTCCTCTCTCCTCTCTCCTCTCTCTTTCCCCATTGGAAAAAAAAAAATACTTCGTTCTGCTCTCTCTTTATCCTCCGCGAAGCCCTCTGTGTTAGCAAACCATGACGCCAGCAGACACACCTCCACCGGTTGCCTCCGCCATCGCTTCCCCGAGCCCCACCTCTGCTCCGCCCTCTCTCTCCCCTCTGTGAAGCACACCCTACTCGTGAACGCCAATGCCAACACCGCCTCTGCCGTGACCTCCCCAAGCTCCATCGTCGTGTCTTTCCCTCACTCTTCGCAACGTCTGCTCCGCTCTCTCTTTTCTCTGCAAAGTGCCCTCTGCTTGTGAACCATGACCACGCCGTGGTGGAACAGAGCAATTTTTTTTCCTTTGCAACCAGACGGAAGAGCAACAAAGGTAGGAAAGAGAAGAGAGAGGAGAGAGAGGTCTGCTGGATTGACAGAGCGAAAGAGGAGATGCAACCCGGATTGACAGAGAGAAAGAGGAGAGAGAGGGTTTGCAATGCATTAAATTTGAATTGTGGGTCCGGATGGACACGTGTCCATGGCTAAATGATGAGCTGCATAATCCCACGTGAGTATTCATCTCAACCAATATTTTCTCCTCAAGACCAGGCTGACTTGATGAGGGATCACCTAATGTTTTCTCCATAGACGGAGAAGCACACTCCCCACTTCGCTCATCTTTGCGTCTCTCTCTCTCTCTCTGATAGGCATCGAGTCCAACGACCACGTCTAGAGTTCCCGCAACGATGGCATGGCTCTCAGCTCTCACGATGGAGATCGCGATCCCAGTCTGCGTCGTCATTGGGATCGCGTTCTCCCTGGTTCAGTGGCGCTGCAGCCTGTGCTATAGCGACAACCAAGACCAAGACCCAACTCAGCGGAGAGCTCATGAAGACAAGTATGCTGAGATAAAGAGTACCATCTCTGAAGGTGACTTTTTACGGATCCTTTAGCTTCATAACTTGCCTGCTTTATGGAACTTTCCTTTTTGCTGCATTCGGGATTGATAGCCGTATACTCTCAAACATTTCAGATCTTTCGGTAATGAAATTCTATGGTCCCCCTTTTCAATAAAGCTCGTAATCTTTTAGCACATGCTCGTTGTCCGAGAGAGGAGGAAAAAACGAAGACACAAAATGAAGTACATTTGATTTTCCGGGTTGCGAGTTTTTTTTGTTTTTGGCATAGAGAGGCTGTGGTTAGGGGTGATCAGTTCCTTGTTCAGTCCAATTCCAAGGTGGAATTGAGAACCGGACCAGGAGGACTGATTCCCACTTTTTAGGACCGTGGACTAAACCGGACGGTCTTAGGACCGGGGTCTAGTCCGATCCGGTCCGATCCGATCCAATAGAACAAACCACTTAGCCAAAAAAAAATTAAAAAAAATACTAGAAATATTGTTATTTAAGGATTTATTGCATTTTTTAAGAAATTTAAAAAAATATTTTAAATAGAAAATTATCGGTCTAGTTCGTTGGTCAAAATCGGAAATCAGATCGAAAATCATTGGTTCCATTTTGACCAGACCGATGCTCCTGGGAACTGGACCAAATCAGTCGATCCAGTCCGGTCCGGGCAATTCTCGATTCGTGCGATCTAACGTGCTTACCTTAGCTGTGGTTCAATCCCCTTCTTTCTATGTCTCCCTCGCACTGTTCATTAACAGATTTTTTCGGGTCAATCTCACATCTGCCTGAGCAAAAGCAACAAATTCTAGTATTGTAATATGAGGATAGCTCAGCGAAATCATGAGCTTCTGCTGCTTGTGGGGCGTGTCATTATTAGGGTTTGTCAAAGCTGCTAGAGCTTTGAGCGACGTATCTGAGCACAGTAGTATAATATTTAATCATTGAGATCTCTTCTCGGGAAGATGGTTGGAATGATGGCGGTCTTCGTCGTGCTCCTGGGCGGAGAGTTAACCGGGGTAGCTCTTGTCCTTTTTGGCTTTTGCCACTCGTCTTATTTTATCAACAAGTTCGCGCTTTGTTTGGACTAGGTAAATGCACGTGTTGTGCATGTCACAGGAATGTTGTAGTCTCTTCACTCACCAACTTAACTGCAGATTCCCCCGGGACTGGAAGGCACTTATTTTATTGCATTGCACAACAAAGAACGTTCATAATATAGCATAGCTGTTCTAAAAGTATATTTGATTAATGTCTGGGGATAATTTACAAATAGTTACTCATCTTAAAAGATTAATTGATTTATTAGCTTAAGATTGGTTTTAGTAAGTCAATCTCAGTGTTGCCTTTGGGTGTATGTACATTTGTGAGACAGACTAAATTTGATGACAGCCTAAGGGTACACTCGTGCCATTGAAAAGAATTTCTGTGAAAAAGATTTTCTAAACTTTCTGATGTTTGGAACAATCAAAATAATAAATCAGTTAAAAACATTTTCAATCAAAGAAAGTACTTGTTCTTAAATCAAGAAAAAGATTTCTCCTCCTAATAAGAAGAGTTATTCCATGTCACATTGCAGCAAAGAACTTCAACAAGCTTAGAGCTCCCTCCCTCCCTCCCTCCCAACAAGTCATGTTTTCACCTATAATAAAGTAATACATTTAATCTATAATTTATGTTAAGTCATCTAGACCCGGTTACTCGGCTTCTGTGCTCAAGTCATCGGAATTTGGCCCTGAGTCCATTGAGGGCAAGCCCATGTCTCAAATTCCTACCCTCGGGTTTATAGTGGCTGAGCCCAAGAAACCCCAGCTCCTCCAATCAAGACCATAATAGCTAGGCCCAAGTCCCCAATGCTCAAGTCAAGATCCTCAAAATTGAGTCTAGATTCCTTATGGTGGGGCTTGGAACCCTCAAAGCCTAGCCCAAGACCTTGGCATCATGCCTTTGTCTTTACCAGTCACACCCAAGTCCCCAGTACCATTGCACCCAAGCCCAAGTACCCCAATGCTGGGCCTGGGTCCTAATCTTAAGGCTAGGTTTTATAAGAGAAAAAATTAGTCGTTTACAATTTATCAAAGTATTGAAGTTATGAAATTTGATTCGGTAAAATTATATTTAAAATTTGATGATATAGCACATGCAGCCCTTATATCACACAACTATTGCATTTTTTTTTCTTTAGAAAATAAAAGCAATAATTTACCGTTCATTTCAAATTTCAATTGACCATCGAAAAATATTGTTTTTCTTAGAAAATGACTTATTAGAGCATTTTTTTTTGAAATGTTAAGTTATCCATGAAACAAACGGAGCCTGGTTTAATTTCTTTCTTCCATATGATTTGTGTTAGTTATTAGAAGCTTGGTATATGCAACTAATGACACGATGTCAAATTAATTTGGGATAGTAATTTTTATATGTAATTGGCTTTAGTAGAAGCATATTGTATTAGAAAGGTGAATCATTGAGGAGGTACAACCTTCAATTTTAAAGTGTATCTTCACTCATCTGTGAATGTGTTTCGGGGTTTTATCATCATATGTTGTGATTTGATGTAGAATATCTCTCATTTTCGTGAGATTGTCGGCCTTCATTTATCATACTTGTGACAAAACACTAATTCTATAAGATATAGTTAAGAATATATAGTAAAGAACTGTGCTTATATTTCTCTAAGGTTCTCTTTTTGTGTTACGTTCTTGCTTCTCCTAACTAAAGTCCTTAGATGTAACAATGTTTCATACCTATTGTTCATCAATTTGATTTGAATAATCTTTCGAACTAGAGCATCATCAGTTCTATTATGAAATTAATTTTTTATTTCTTTTATTTTTTTGCCAATCATTTTTCCCCGGTTGCTGTTCACCCTTCTCCTCTTCTAGTTCTAACATCTAAGTTCAGTTCTAACTTTAGTTCTGATGTTTTTCCATACTCTCGGTTTTATTTCTGGCTCTAACCTACCATTTAATATCGTAGGTCATAATCTGTTTCTACGTTCTTCTTTGTTTGTGATGCTTTAATTTAATGTTTAAGATGTATTTACAATAATATTCTGGATCTGGGACTATGTACTGAATATTCAGTTCTTTTTATTTCATTAATTATGTTGCAAAAGTAGGTACTATCATTCTTTCGTCCCTTTCCCCATCTTGACCTACTCATTATGTTCTCGTCACTCTTCTGACGGTTGGATTTAACACTTACACTGTCCACCTTGCCAAAGGTGAATCATAACATAAACCATATCATTTTTTGAGTCACTCTATTGAAGGCGCTGTAGGTTAGGCTTTCTTATATCTCGGGACTAGGTTCAACAAAACTGGGCGACCGAATAACGTAACTGGATTAAACTGAGTCATACCTTACCTCGCCACACATAACGTGGAATGTCAAGAATCAGATTTGTTGCTTATGTGCTTGATAGAGAGGGCTCAATTATCGTTTGTGATTGGAACAGGTGTGAAATCCTTTCGTTCAACGGAGTGCCGGTATGCTCCAGTTTTCGTGGTTGCTTTTGCGATTTTAATCTTCCTCTTACTTTGCTCTGTTGAGAGATTTAGCACCCAAAGCCGGCCTTGTGAATCTAATCCTTCAAAAACGTGCAAGCCTGCACTTATCACTGCCGTTTTCAGTACAGTTTCATTCCTACTTGGTGCTTTCACATCAGTCCTCTTTGGTTTCCTTGGCATGGAAATTGCTATATATGATAACGGAAGGACTGTCTTGGAAGAGAGAAACATCGCCATAAGAACTTTCAGGTCTTGTGCAGTTATGGGATTTCTTCTTGCTGCCATCGATCTTCTCGTGCTCTATCTTGCAATCAATCTGTTCAAGTTGTACTATGGCAATGACTGGGAAGGTCTTTTTGAAGCTATTACTGGTTATGTTCTTGGTGGATCTTCCATGTCTCTGTTTCAAAGAGCCAGTGGTGGAATTTATGCCAAGGCTGCTGATGTTTGTGTTCATCTGGTTAAAGAGATGGAGGAAAATAGCCCACGAACTGATCGAAACCCAGCTGTATGTACTCTCTTACTGTAGCTTTATCTATTATGTACATCATTCACTTTTAGTCATAAACGGGGTTGACCTTAATCATTCAGGTGATTTCTAATTATGTTGGTGATATTGTTGGTGATATTGCTGGTATGGGACCTGATCTTTTTGGCTCTTATGCCGGATCATCCTGCGCGGCCCTTGTTCTTGCTTCCATCTCTTCTTTTGGAATCAAACACAACTTCACTGCTATGTGTTATCCCCTGCTCATCAGCTCTATGGGTATTCTCGTTTGCTTGATCACAACTGTCTGGTGGGAAATCAAGCCTGCATCAAAGAAGGAGCAATTTATTATTTCCACAATTCTAATGACTTTCGGAATTCTTGTTGTTAGCTTGATTGCTCTGCCCTCATCATTCACAATTTACAACATTGGGTTGCCGAAAGTTGTGAAGAACTGGTAGACTTTTTGATGATATTTTTTACCTTATGATCCTAAATGCTGCTTTCTTCTAATGTTTGTCATGGGACATGCTTTAATGTCAGCAGGCTTTTACAGGATTAAGTCAACACGTTGAGCGTATGCAGTCGCTAATTGTGGATATGATATTGCAGGCAGCTGTTCTTGTGTGTTGGCGTTGGTCTTTGGGCTGGTCCAATTAGTTGGCTTATCGAAAAAATTTACACCAACGATGACTTCAGGTGTTAAGTTTGTTGAATTAAATGAATGCTATTATTCTTTACGACTGTTGATGGTCATGTGCTGACCAAGTAATGATCCTCATTTCTGCAGCTGTTTCCAAGATGGTGATCCCAACAATTTCTGCAGCCAGCTAAATATTGGTTGTGCCGGAAGTTCCTGCAGCGGTCTCCAAGCCGTTCTCGGGAGCGTTAGTGCTGCCCTTGGCTCTGTCAGTATCCCAATTTGTGCCGCCGCTAGCATTTTCGTGAGTTACCATTTTGCTGCCACGTATGGAATTGCTGTGGCTGCCATTGGGATGCTAAGTACCTTTGCCACTCGATTGGCCATAGATGCTTCCGGTCCCATCGGCGACAATGCTAAACGTACTGCTGCGATGGCTTGCATTGGAGCCTGTGAAGCTGATGACAATACTACAGCTGCCATTGGAAAGGTACAGGCAATCCTTGCTTGTGAATATAGTATTGACTAGGAAACATATACACTTTGCAAGAGCCTTCATGTCCATGTTCGACACGTGTCCAACATGCGGTTAACAGGTGCTGGAAAATATGGTCAACTCTATCAACATATTCCGACATGTGATTTTGACACACACGAGATCATTTTAGGAATTCTGACAGCTTCCGCCATGTGCCACCGTAGAGGTGGCGAGAATTGGTGTTGTTGAGGGAGGCGGAGAAGCGGGAGGTGGAGGACTTGCTGAGTGGGTGATGGGGGAGCAGTGGCAATACGGGTGGGTCGGGGAGCCCGCAGGCTCGGGGTCATGGTTGTAGGGGCTTTGGACGTAATAGAGGGGCCGATGTGAGGACAGCGGCAACGGCGAGGAGCCATGAATTGCGAGAGGAAAGATGGATTGATTTTCCTTTTTTAGGAGGGAGGGATGGGTGGAGGGTGATTTCAAGAAAGGGACCAACAGGTGGTGCTGGAGAAGAAACGAGAGGGTGAAAAAGGTGGATGGTTTTCTGATCAAAAAAAAAAAAAAAAAAAAAAGGGTGACACTAAAAAGTGACTTCCAGAAATAAAAGTACTAAATGTTGAATAATGATAAATTTAGATCATAAATTTATTTAAATAAGTTGACTCTAGCTCTTATTTATTTATTTATGAATTTGAATCAAATTAATTTAATTAAAATAATCATAAAAATGATAATCTATCATGTATTTGTAAAAATATTTATTTTATATATAACACATCCCAACATGTTAGAATTCTCTATTTTTTTAGAATCAACAAGTCAGCGTGTCGCATATTGATGTTGGTGCCACTTACAATATCGACATGGTATCGATGCTATCCTCTTGTCATTTTAGTAGCTTATTTTGATAAAATCCATAACATAGCAGAGGAAAGGGTGTCTGTGCATAGGAACTTTTCATGAGATTACATTCACGTCATCTGGAATCTGTGCACATTGTCCAATTATTTTCTTTTTCACCATAAATGACTAAATATTACGTTAGTTATGCGAGTCATTTTGGATTCTTGTTGGGGTGGCATGATGTTTGGCTAAAATCGCCTTTCTTTCCTTTAGGTGCTGCCTTTCATCTATCATCCTCAATATTTGCCCTATTGGCAAATTCTACTTTCCTGTTGTTTAAATCTAATATTAGAGGGACCTTTTTGCGTTTCTTATCTGACGTGAAGGGATTCGCCATTGAATCAGCTGCCCTAGTGTCTATCGCTCTGATGGGTGCATTTGTGAATCGTCCAGCGATGTCGTCTTCTGTTGATGTCCTGACACCGAAGGTCGTAGTTGGTTTGATCATGGGCACCTGGCTTCCTTACGGTTTCTCTACCATGACCATGGAAAGTGTGGGACGTGCAGGATTCAAGATGGCTTTGGAGGTCCGCGAGCAGTTGTTAGCGTTTGGGCCAGAGCTCATTGGGGTTTATAGAACACCTGACTATGCTAAATGCTTTGAAATTGCAACCGAGGCATCTTTCAGGGGGGTGATTGGACCTGTTGCCCTTGTTATATTTACACCACTTATCGTCGGGATTGTCTTCGGTGTGGAGACACTGTCTGGTCTTTTGGCTGGCTCTCTCAGTTCCGTTGTTCAGGTAATCTTTGCCAATGTAATCAATGTCTATCTATATTAGTAGTTTGCATTGCTCAAGGTATGTCTCCATAGAGAATCACCGCCTCTCTCTGCCCTTTCCAGATCCTTCTCTCTTGGCCTAGATAATTCCAGAATAATTTACTCTTTCTTCGTCCAAGCAAGTTGTAGTGTAATAATAAATTGCCAGTGATAATTGCATTGGAATTGTCTGGAGAAATATGTTAGTCCGTTAGTTACCGTTAGTCCGTTAGTTACCGACTTTACACCCTAGAAATAGGAGTAATTGCTCCCTTGTGGAGAGTGTCGTGTCGCAGTGGGTGGCATGAGCAGGGTGTAGTGCAGGAAAATAGCGGTCCCCATTGTGTAGGCATAGGAGGCTCCAAATGATGGGACTGTGTGTAGGAAAGCAGGAGCGAGTCCCAAATGAGAGTGAAGTGACAGGCTTGCTAGTGTGAGATAATTGTGTGCATTTGTAATAATTATCTTATAGTAAAGGAATTTTGCTATTTAGAAAAATAGCAAGTGCCGGATTTTCTCAACAAAAGTAATACCTGAGCTGCGCCTATGAAGTTCAACAATTTCTTGATAGAATGCTGGTTAAATCGGGTTATGAAATTGTAGTTTCTCTAGTTTCTTCATTGTTGGACAAAATGTGAGTGGGCTGGTGAACTGTTGAGTAATGCTCTTACCATCTTATCTATGACAATGCGGGAGCTTCGCATCGATTGTCTAATTTAATTGTAGTATTTTCCCAATGAATATTATTCGCTGGGCTTGGTTTCGAACAGATTGCTGTATCGGCATCCAAAACTGATGGAGCATGGAACCAAGCGAAAGAGGACATTAAGGTGTGCAGCTGCTCCAACTGCTCTACAGCTAGTTTTTTGTCGATTATAGTAGTCTGTGGTGGTTCAATGATCCGCTGAGAAAACTTGTCTGGCTCAACAGATTTTTTTCCTTGATATCTTGAATTTGCTTTCAGGCTGGTGCTTTGAAGTATGCCAAGACCCATTGCCGTGATGAGGATCGGAGGAGGCTTCTCAAAATTGCTGAAGAAGGAAAGACGATTGGCGGTAAACGGAAGGACACTTCAGGCCCACCACTCAACATCCTCGTCCAGCTTATGGCAATTGAGTCGCTCGTGTTCGCTCCCTTCTTTGCTAGTTACGGTGGTCTGCTCTTTAAGTTTCTCTGAGGGAGGGAACAGACGACTTCCCTTCCATAGCAGCAGCAGTATTGTCATCAACTCAATTTGTACTATCTATTTCCGTGTTATTTGCTCAAGCTGATAAACCTCTCTAGCTCCTCTGCTGCTTCAGACGACTCAAGCAAGAACTTTTGAATAAAATTTTTGGATTATCCAAATTACTCCATTTGATTTGAAAAACATAATCAAGAACATGAATGAGACGGATGGTCTGGACCATTCAAAGTAGAAATGCGACATCATGATAATAATAAGTTGAAAGCTGTGTAAACACTTGGGCTATGAACATGAGTATGCCTATACAGTGCTCCATCTTCACTAACTCACCCCACGTGAAGGTGAAGAAGCATTCAACAAGGACCATGCATCAATCCAAAGCTAAGTAGCACTGACATGGACACGCGACATGACACGTTGACACGTTGTCTCTCAAAAAAATAAAGAATTCCGACACGTTGGGACATGTTATTTATTAAATATATATTTAATATATTTGTGATAAATTATCATTTTTATAATTATTTTAATTAAATTAATTTGATCCAAATTCACAAACAAATAAATAAATAATAAAAAAGAGTATAGAATGAGTTTACACTAAAAATATTAATCCACCATTTGTTAATATCATTTATTGTTTCAATTTAACCAATTCAACTCAACTTCAATAATCCATAATGGAAAAAAAAAAAAAAACAATCCACATTCTAGATTCTCATATCACGCTCCGACTCTCGAACTCGCGACAATCCCATTTCACTTGAGGTTTACTGTACGACGTCCCAAGCACTATTGTCGACCAATTCTTTTTATCTTATAATTATGCGCATGCGCAAGTGAAACAAAACATCCCAACCAACAATCAGAAACAACAGGGATAGCAACAATAACAGTAGAGGAAAGAAAAAAAACATAATTTTATTTATCTGCAAAATTAGCCAGAACGATAGCACACATAAACACACCTTACTACAGGCGAAAAGTTGAGGCCTACTAAAAAAGGGACCAGCCTGGTTAACCTAACACTATACAAGTGGGAGAAGGGCTCGTCAAAAAGGGGAATAGGTCACAGCAGCCAACTCGTTGTCCTCAGAGGGATTAGTCTCTTCACTTTTCGGGTTAGAGATCTCGCCATCAGGAGGATCCAAGTCCATGGGATCCCAAACCTCCTTGGTCGGCCCCACAAGAAGGACCGGTCCATCAGAACCTTGGAGGGGACCGTACAAAATGCCTCACATCTGGATAAACCACACCTTAAAGACGTAAGGCGCGTAATAGTCTCTCAAAAGAAACGGAAGGAAAGGGGCTAGAGGAGGGAGGAGAGAAGAAATCTGAAAAAAGTGGGGCCAGTTGGACACGTGGCGATCAGAAAGTGGAGTTGGAACTTCTCTCTCAACGTCTTGTGGAACTTTTCTACTTTATTGAAGAAAAAGAAGACGACGAACATATTTTTGGCAGAAAAATGAGAAAAAAGAAGAAGAAGAGAGAAGATGTGCAGATTTTGTGAGATAGTCTTGGCATTCAGAGTTCATTTCCTGAAGGTGCCAAAAGGAAATTACACATTTGGTTCACGTATAGTCCGAGCATTCTTCTGCCTGCACAACCTTGGAACTTTATCGCAACCCCTGCCTTGCGAAATCGAATAAAAGAGGAATGGACTAACTGTTCCATTTGAACAGATCGGATAATATTAAAATATCCACTGGATTTGGTTGGTGAAATCAATACTTGTATAAATATATAAAAATTATGTCATTTTTCCGGATTGCAACTAAGGTTTGACACAGGACTGTGATTTGCAAGGGATTGATGATTCTCCGTACAAGAGGTACTATCTCACAATTTTCACTCATTTTATTTCAAATTATTATTTCCAATTGAGTAATTATATATATAGTTAAAATTAATCATTTTCACAATTTGACTCCTGATTCACGAGCCAAAAGAATGATGATAACTTTCAAAATTTCAAACAAGAGCACAAATAAAGACCAGAGGGAACTTTTTTATTGGAATGCAAATGCTGTTGCTTCGAGAGTGGGTGCGTCTGCAAATCTGCAGTTCACAACTTTTTTGTAGTGGCTAGATGCACACAACTTAGCACAAGATGTCCGACGACGTCAAACGAAGAAAAACAAGAAAGTCCACACAAAATTAACAAAAGCACACAAACAAAGCTGATACGATAAATGCATTTGAAAGACAAGCGTAGCAATCCATGGAGAACTGTTCGATGACCTCCGTTGGCATCTTTTGTCTTCATGCTTCAGTAGCTCTTCTTCGTTAAATTCTTGCAGCTTTCTTTGAAGAACATGGAAGAACACCGACAACCGAATCAGGAAACCAGCAACCAAGGTGCTTACGAATAGGGAGTTATTTCATGGTCATCTCGAAAGGGAAATAAAGAAGAAGATTCTTGCAAGCCCAAGCCAGAGTGAAGGGGGGAATAGAAAGCTTGCGGGAGGTGGGCGTTTCGTCTAGTAAGGTTCCAGACGTGCTCCAATAGAATTAACATGTTTTTCTCCAGCCGTTCCGAAAAAGCCAACAATCCTCCTCAATCGATTATCTTCGTTGGGGATAGAAAAACTCTCTGACTTTCCCGGCTCATTTGTTTCTTTTTTTCGGGCGGATGAGGATGACCCTTTTGACTGTGTCCCCCCTCTCTTTGCGTACGGAGGGTCAGACCTGTCGCCAGTCGAGGTATTTATTCTCAGGGTGTGGATGATCGTCTGACCATCTTTTTCTTCGCTCATGATACCCGTTATCGTAGTTAGACGTTCCTCGGGAAACTTCAGATCGACCTGCGAGGATAGCAAAGGCGAAACACGCTGTACTTGTGAGAACAGATGAAGGTTCGGACCTTAAAACTCATAGATATAGAGGATGCCAAAATGAGTGCCTCCAGTCTTCGCTCAAATGAAACCCGTGCCCCATGAAGCTCCCAACATCATTGAAAAGCAACATGTATACACGAAAGAGAAAAGGGACAGAGAGCGAGAGAGAGAGAGAGGGATTGAGATATATGGACTAACCCATTTGCCTGCGTCTTCTTCGCCTCCGCCATGTCGATCGCCTATGAACTCGACACCATTGTTATCGTACTTAAAAGTGATGGACTCAATTTTTGGGCTTCCTTCCTCGTCCACGGTCACACGAAATGCTATGACATTTGAATGCACTCCATCGTCCCAATTTGTCCCGCCGGATCCTATAAAGGGTGGTCTCATGATTTCGAAAGGACGCATGTGCGGTATCGGCTCCACGTGCACTCCTATGGAGTTGAGAGTCTTGCCCCAAGTTCCATAAAAGCCAATGATTCTGCTTCCGACCGTCGGACTGCAAAAGTACGTCCCGTCCTCCTTCTTGCCACAGTCGTATTTTTTTTTATTACTGTAAAGTATGAGTTTCGAGATAGAACCATTATCTTGCTCGTAGCCAGAGATTGATGTTAAGTACTCTCGTGGATAATCCAATATAATCTGCGCAATCCCAAAAGTATCTCTTAAAGTTCGAAAAGTGGTGTAAACAAAACTTATTTTATAGAGTTTAATTCGCTAAATTAGATAACTGAATACATATCAAAATCGCCTCAACTGATAAGATAAATCTAAAAAGGATAGAAAAAAGAAGACATTAACCTTTATTTTCTCCCAAAATGGTTCCCCAGGATAGTCGCCGTGAATATTTCCGGGATCATTTTTACAACCTTTGTCATACACAATTTTAATGTGACGGATACCATCCTTGGCAGCTAGGTGAACTTCCCTCACACCGTTGAATTTCCCATCGTCCCAAACTTTTCCGCCTCCAAAAGGCCCGAAAGCCTTTTCGGAACATAGAGAACGAATCTCCCTGACAAGGCGCTTGGCTATTATGTCAATGGGCTTTGACTTGTAGCTGCCGTGAAGTGTTAGCACAAAAACTTCATGAGCAATGCGTATGATAAAATGAATATGAACATGAACATATACCCCAAGAGACAACATACGACAGACATTGTACACAAATTTCTACGTGGGTATATGAAATATGAATAGGAAAAAGATCGAGCTTTACTAAATCACCATAGGCATTGGCACGTGTAACAAAGAAAGGGTGATTAACTAAGTTCTACTTTCAATAGTGACCTCATCCTGTGCGACAGAGGAGGTTGCGTCCTACCATGCGTGTTGCATACCAAGAAACATCACATTTCTGAGGCCGTAAAAGAACAAAAAAAAGTAAATATTGTGAGTGCATATATTTCATGAAAAACTCAAGATTTGAGAAATATTTTTTGAAATATAATCGCTTGTAGTGTTTGAAAAATGAATCAATGAAAAAATATTTTTAACATCGGTAGAAATAGTTAGACATAAATTGTTGTCGAATGAAATTACTTTTTATTGACTAATTTTTCAAAACAATATAACTAATTTTTTTTTTCAAAAATATTTTTGATATCTTGAGTTTCCGTGAAATAAACATATCATATAAAAAATAAAAATAAAAAGGAATGCTTCGTCAATACTCTACCCAATTTCTACTATGTTATCATGTTTTTAAGCATAAAACTCCGAAATTTTGCTCACGAAAGGTACGAGAGCTAAAATAAAAAAGAAAACTCTTAGCGGAAGAAAAATAATACACCCGATTATACAATTTTTTGCACACGTCTCACTTTATAGTTATCATTTTTTTGTTTACCAAATTTTCAACAATGCACACTGCAAACTTGGGGAGTATTTGATACACGATCCTTTTGCCTTGGCTTTCTTAATATTTCACGACGAAAATATCAAAAAGCATCTTCACATTTCAACTTCATATTAATTTGCATCGTGAAGTTTACAAATTCGCAATTAGCATTCTGATTACATCAAAGAGTTGGTCTTATCTACGAATTTGTCATTTTCCTTCCGATTTTTCCCCTTTCGCCATTTCAAATTCACTCAATGAAAATTTACTTGCCAAAAACCCTAACCCATCCACCCACCCACGGCTCCACTCATCCACTTCTGGCAACGGTAAGGGTGTCAAGAACCGAACCGAACCGAACCGAAATTTCATATATTTTCGGTTTCGGTTTCAGTTAACTGAAAAATAACTGTTAACTTTTTCGGTTTGGTTCGATTCAGTTAACTAAACCGAATCGAAATTTTTAATAAAAATTGAACAATCTCTCTTCTTTATCATATCTTTTTTACTTAAATTCCAATAAGTAAAGTAAAAATAAGAAAACCGAAAAACCGAAAAACCGTCCCGAACTGAACCGAACTAAACTGCATTTTCGATTCAGTTCGTATTCGGTTCGGTTTTTCCAAAAAATCGAACCGTTTACACCCCTAGGCGACGGCACGTCGTCACTGCAAGCCGTTCTGTCACCATCACCATCACCATCGACCACCCCAAACGAGCCGCAACTTGGAACTATCGAGCTAAGTCGAGCTCGACGCAGACCGTGGCCAAGAAGAGGGAGACACAAAGAGCATAGAGAGAGAGAGAGAGAGAGAGAGAGAGAGAGAGAGAGAGAGAGAGAGAGAGAGAGAGAGAGAGAGAAGAGGGGAATGATTTAAGGTTTGGATGAGTTGGAGGGTAGATTGGTCTTTCTGAATTTGAGGATTCTGTTAAGAAGTGCAAATTATAGGTTTTGATGAAAACTGATATTGGAATGAAAAGCTGAGATGATTTTTGGAATAATTCTTACTTTACATCTAAAATCTTGAAATTAACATGTAAGTCACATGGTGTTTCACATAATTTTTCAAAAAATGGCAATAAGAATTTTCAAGAAAGTCGAAAGAGACTTCTTCTTGTTTTGTTACCTTAAGAAAATTAATTCTGTCGATTCTGCAAAAATTCCATCTACTAAGCAGCCGCACCGAAGAAACAACATTAAAAAAAGAAATATCACATATTACGATACTAAGCTTCGACATGGAACAAGAATCACAAGCACGTACCCGTTGGCGAGGGCACAGGCGGCTGTCAACTCTTTCCACTCGTAACCTGATATCTTCTGAGCATCTAGGAGGCTCTTCCATTTTTTGTATATGCTACCTCTCGCCGAGTAGATGGGAATAACCACGGGGCCATCCAACAGCTTGCCCAGGCATGGTATGGAGTCGAGATCGTTCTTGGAGAACACGACGAGGGCAATTGCGAAGCTCCCCGGGCTGATTTCGTCGAGGCCAATGTTGTCATCTCTAAAGTAGCTAATCCCCACCTGAGTCAGCCAGTTGAAGAGGTCCGTTATGAAGTCCTTCGTCACTTCATTGGATCTGAAACTCACGAACACGTCATATTTCCGTTGAGAAGGAGTAGAAGAAGAAGAAGCCTCGTTTCTTGACATGTTGATACGTGGTATAGAAACCTTGATCGAGAGGTCGTATGTGTAATTGGTTTGAATGACATTTAAGAGGAAAGCATGTCCTTTTATACTTGAACGAGCACGTCTCCTCGTAGTACAATAATCGACCATGTGAAAGAAAAAAAAAATGATTGGTGGGATGTAACTCTTTCACCCAAAATGTCAATTAACTTAATCAGAGACTTGTTAGTGATTGGTCTTACGAAATGTAATGTCGAGCCTGTCTTAGATTCACTTGACAAATTTTATCAGTTCTCACTCACTTAGAATTAGTTTTTATATATTTTTTTCTTGTTGGTTGGAGGACGAGAATTAGTTCGGGAGCTAATGGTTCTGGGATACAGTGCGAGATGCTCACATCGTTTTTTAAATGTTCTATTAAAAACATACTAACATCAAGCAGAAAACGTGAGTGAATTGAAATATGGAGGCAATTAATGATAAGGGAATCTTAATAAAAAAGAATCAAAAGATTATAATTCCTATCAACCTAAGAGAAAATAATGCCGACAAGTCACGTCTTCCTCCAAGGATCACAAAAAAAATAATTCTAGATGCATTTTCATCGAACTTAATCTATCTCAAAGTTGATAATGTGAATCTTTTATTTAGATCCCTCATGAAACTGATCCAAGTCCACATGCATTCAATAATAAAGATCAACAGCCTTATAGATAGAAAATAGCTACAACAAATCTACCCTTATTCTCATCTAACTCTGTTAGTAGCTGTGATAATTTACCGAGAAGAAGCTGAATAGACACTGACAAAGCTCCTCCACTTGTAATTGACTATGTACATATTGCCAATATTGTAGTGGTTGAGGAGAGGAAGAAAAATATTCATCAACCTCCTAAATATTCAAATCGTAATGTACTTCATGAATTATCAGCAATAATTCATGCCACTACCATAGTGGTTGGCTTTTCACATGGTCATCCACTCTGGTAGCGGTGATAATTTATAAATTAGAAGCTGAATAGACATGTACAAAGCCCATCCATTTGTAATAGACTATGTACATACCGCCACTACCATAGTGGTTGAGGAGAGAAAGAAAAATATTCATTTTTTGGCTTTTTCTGCTTTTTTGGAGAATATAAAGTATTTCACATTTTCTAGAAAAACCAAGAAACAATAAAAAATAATATGATATAATAAAAAGGGACCCGGGTCGGGTCCCCAGATGGGGACTGACCCGAGTCGACAAGGCCGTGGCCGGACTGGGCTTGATGCGTGAGCCCAGTCCGGCTTTCCCCCAAAATGAAGCTTATCCACAAAGCAAAAGGGGGCCCAGCCCGAAGCAAGATGGCAACCCAACTAAACCAGCCCAAATTTATTAATTCCCTCTGAAGCCCAAGCTAACCCATTTTAGGCCTCACGTTTTCTCACTCCCTGACAGATTTTCATCACTCCCATCTCGACATTTCCAAACGAAGCACCAAATGGGCTTGCCGAGGCCGAAACTCATTAAACTAACAAGTCAACGACCAAGGCCATACACATCAAGATAACAGGACACGCATTACTCAAAAATCAGGCTACCGGGCTAACACAGCCAATTTTCTTTAGTCAAAGAGCTGTTCTTGCTCAGTAGAAACTGGGGTCAATTCCAAAAAAAAATCCCAAACTTTAGGTCTCGTCCCAAATATACCCTAAACTTTTTTTTGTCTCAATAAAAACCCCAAACTTTAGGTTTAGTCCCAAATCTACCCCGAACTTTTCTTTTATCTCAAAAAAAACCCTAAACTTTAATTTTTGTCCCAAATCTACCCCAAATTTTGTTTTGTCTAAAAAAATCTCAAATTGGTACACATATGACAAATTACCATATATTATTTTCCGTTAAATTTTACTGTCAAATTTATAAATTAAATAACATGTCGTAATTAATGGGTATACTAATTTGGGGTTTTACCCTCCGTTTGTACTAAAAAAATCACCAATTTTTTATCTGTTCTTAAATATACCCCATGGCCTAGTCCCAACTTAACATGACATTTCCATATAGATAATAAATACACATAAACAAGATGTCATAGGAAATTATTTTTAAAATAAAACCATTTTAGGACATAAAAAATTAGGGATTACTAATACGGCTTTTGGATAGAGGCTAACGAGGGCAAATTTAGGATTAGAGTAAAATTTGATGATTTTCTTTTTGACAAAAAAATTGGGATAGATTTGGGAATAGACTAAGAGTTTGATGTTTTTTCTGAGACAAAAAAAAATTTTGAGGCAGATTTGTGACTAAATCTAAAGCTTGAGATTTTTTCTGAGATAAAAAAAAGTTCGGGACAGATTTGAGACTGAACCTAAAGTTTGGGATTTTTCTTGAGACAAACAAAAGTTCGGAATACCTTACAAAAAAAAAAAGTTCGGAGTATATTTAGGACTGAACCTAAAATTTAGGGTTTTTTTTGGAATTGACCCCAGAAACTGCGAAGAGAACCCACATACTTCCACACCGGGACGCGAATCATGGAGAAACGAGGGCGAACTGAATAAACCGGAAACCAACACTACCATTTTTCTAACGAAACGAGCATCCTGGTCTTTTGATTCAAAATGTTTTCTTTAATGAACGATCCTAGTTTTGCTTAGGCGGTATCACAAACACATGGCGGCCAGTTCGGATACTCAGCATAGGGACAGGTTCAAGCGAGCTTGTTGAAACATTTTACTGAGCATGTGGTGAGCGTAAAATGAGAAGAGAGTGTGTGCATATCCGTGGCTCGTACTCAGACCAAAAATCGGAACTCAGTTTTAGCAAGAGGGACAACTCGACTCCAGCCAAGACAGAAACAAAACCAGATCTCAACGTGGCCGTTCATCAAGTGCAGACTGAGGGGAAAGAAACCAAGACAACCGAGGTTGGACTAGTACCGAGACCCATGGCATTCAACAAGCAGGACTCAACAATCGTAGCACCCACACAAACGAGATCAAAACTCGCACAAAACGGGCAAAAACAACCTGGTCCGGTGAACTCGAAACAGAGCACGGACACGAAAGCAGGGTAGTCACTCGAAAGTCCCTACCCGGCTTGCGGCGTTGGACGGTGGACGAGCTCAAAGATCAGGCTACGTCCGTCCGCCTCGCACGCCTCCGAGCCGAGATCCTTGGGAAAACCGACCCCAAATCGAACAAATCATAAACCGGCGAAATCTCAGAACCGGAACCTACCAAGGCTTGGTACAAAGAAAAGAGGCGACGTCCGCAAGTTGTCAATTGCGATCTAGGCGCGGCAGCCACTCGGGGTTCAGTCGCTCTCCAATCTCTTTCTCTTACTGTTTCTCTCTGTCGGATCCGAACCTCCTCTGGCTTTTCTCTCCCTTGCTCACGCGGATCCCTCTCTCGGTCCTCTCTCTCTTTCTCGGTTTTATTTACTCAGATCTCTCTTCTCAGAACTTTCTTCTATTTTTTTTCGTTCTCTCACGTATCTCTCTCACTCTGCTCTTTTCTCTCTCCCGAAAACTCCTCCCTCTTCTCCCCACCTCCTCATCAAGCTCCAGAAGGCGCTATTTATAGGCTGGAGGGTTTGGTCGACGGATGCATTTCGACCGTCGATCCTTGGCACGTCAACCCACCTCCCTCTTGGCCGAACCGGCATCCCATCCCGTCTTCTCCACGGAGGCTTGCTCAACATTGAAGGAGTCTGCCAAGACGTCCCCTTCGCCCGGGTTTCTCGCCGGATCTCGGGCTGCTTCGCGGCAGCATTGATGGCGCCTACAAGACGTCTCCTCCATTGCCGATCTACTTTGCTCTACTGTCGTAGGTCGCCCTCCGCGCGTCGATGTCTTTTGTGCGTAAGCTGCAACGCCAAGAAAGAAGGAAGGAGCAAGGAAGGAGGAAGAAGCAAAAGAGGAGGGGAGGCCAGCTCCCGGGGCTGCCTCAAGCTCCTTAGCGCATTGAATGTGCCTACCTTGAAAGTCCGCTCCATCGCCGGCTACCCTGGTCTGCGTCGGTAGGCTATCCCCTCGCGTGTCTTCAGCCTCTGCACGTTGCCATCTTTTGCCCCCTTATCTCTGTCGCGCGCATGAAGCGCAGCAAGAAGGAAGAAGGAAGAAGGCTGGGTTGGGCCGAAGAAAAGAAAACGAAAGGGGCCGAGCCCTGGGCCTACCGTTGGCCTGTTTCTTTCCTTTTTTTTAAATAATAATAATTAACCTGGATATATGGTAAAATAAAAATAGAAAATAAACTTACAAATGCAAATGATATTAGTACCAAGGTGATGCGGAAATTTTTTTGTTAGGGCCAAATTGGTCCTTAATTTTCTAGATAGTTTAAGTCTTAATACTCAGTCAAAATTTAGGTGTCAACAACAATAATTGTTACTTTGTGAATTATCACCACTATCATAATGATTATCTTTTGACATAATCAACCACTAATGATAATTAAACACGGCCTTGGTTCATATACGTAGCATGTTACAAGTGGAGGAGCTTTGTGAGCGTCTAATCAGCTTCTGTTTCGTGAATTATCACCACTACCATAAAGGTTGACATTATGGTAGTAGTGATAATTCACGAAATAATCATTATGGTAGTGGTGATAATTCACAAAGCAAAAACTGAATAGATACACACAAAACTCCTCTCGGAAATAGAATATCCAATCAAGTTTCCAAACTTGAGCAATTCCATAAAAGATAACAGTTGAGAATCTATTTCAAAAAAGAGACCCCGCAATGTCATCTCTCATATTCTCTAATTTTTTTGGGGGGGAGGGGAAGAAAAATATATATCAACCTCCTAAATATTCAAATCGTAATGGTATTTCATGAATTATCACCGTAGTGGTTGGCTTTGAAAGCTGACCACTACAGTAATGGCGTGGATTATGATATAAGAAACAGAAGTTTCCAACAAATCGAAGATTTGAGAAAACCTTATGTTTTGTATGAGTAGATCTAATCAAAACGTTTACGCTTGTTAGATTTGTTTATAATATGGAAGAACTCTAGAGTAGGGATTTCTCTAATATAATCAAAGAAGTTTAAGAGTTTTTAGAAAATGTATATAATGTCGTAGAATAGCTCAAAGGTTATGGTTATGGTGTATAAGAAATTAACTAAGTAAATGAATGAAATATATATATATATATATATATATATATATATATATATGAAGATTAAACTAAGTAAAATCTCAAACATTAAATATTATATGTAAAACAAAGTATGCGTAAAATATAAAGAGCAAAAATATGCAAGAATACTAGCATATGGAAAAACCAAGAATGAAGGTGGTAGATCTGTATGGAGATATATTATGTTGAAGATATATTACAAATATGGAACTGTAAATTACAAGTGCAGGAACTAAATCAACTACAGAAAGTAAAGTACAGTGGAAACTAAAGATCAATTCTAAATTTGGGGAGGTAATCCACTCTCTCTCACTAAAATGATATATGAGATATAGGTAAATCAACCAACTATGAGTGAGTCAGGATCAGGTATGTGAAAACTCTAATATGGTTTCAAAAACTTACTTCTAAACCAAAGGGATGCTTCTAGGTGAAGAGGGTTTTCAAGGATTTTCTAGGTTTTTAGAAGGAGGATGAGGATTTGTGAAGAGAGGAGGGAGACTTTGAAACTCTCCAAAAAGTGGTACACAAATGCCTACCTTCTTCTATTATAGCTATTCTATTTTATAGTGCTCATGCTACAATGTTTTTCTATAATATCGAGTGAACAGTGCTGAATAGTAATAAGTGCACAATAAAAGTGTGAACAGCAAATGAACAGTATTTATTGCCATTGCTACAGTGTCTGCTTCCCACTTCTGCAACAGTGTCGACATATGGTTTTTGTCATCTTATGGGGATGCTAATCGGTAACTTGAAATTTCTTCTTGGCTATTGTCTTGGTTGTTTTCTGATTGTGATAATTCGCATTTTCATTTATGGTCATCTTGATATAGTTGGCCGATTATCTAATAGCATCTTTTTAGTGCTTGCTCCAGCAAGGGCCGATATGATCAAGGATTTTTCTTGAAGGTAAGATGCCTAAGAGGCCGAGGATATTGGTTGGTTTGTATTGGTTTTATTCAACCATTTACGAACCATTTTTTCTGTTTCCCAACTTTGAAATTTGAATTTATCCCGCCATTTAGTTTTATGATGTCATATGAGGATGAGTATATTGCTTTTTCAATGGGGGAGTAATCGAATTCCCAGGCTGTGACCCATGATTTTCTGAATATGATAAAATAATGGAGCAAATAGGGGAAGCGAAGACCATGTTGTGTTGGTCAGAATTGTTTTATAAACAATGACCATTCTGGTATGAGCGAAGGATGAAGAATATCTTCTAATGGGCCAAAAAGGTCCCACCTTTGGTAAAACCAATTTCGAAGATTAGTTCTTTCAAAGTGGTTTTTGAAGTATACCAACCAAGTATGTTTGTTGGTGGAATTTTGTCGATAGAATACATTCCACCATACTTGTTGGTAGTCCCAATATGTGTATGTCGAATAATATGGCAACTTTTGAGTAACTCTGGCATTGATTTTTTTTATGGATATGGGGTTTCTCGTCCCATTCAGTGGGGTGAATGACCCTAAGAATGATGATGGTGGAGTAGAGGATATGGTTGGAATCTGTTTTATCTGAAAAATAAGTGAACTTGGTTAATTCAGTTTCAACCAGTATCTGCTCATGATATGTTAAATGTTTGTTCATGTCATGAGGTTTGTAGAACCAACCTTCAGAAAATATGTTTGCTGCAAATATGTTTGGATTTGAGTGACGAAAACCATCCTTAATTGTGAGAATGTTTTGATATTTTTCTTTTGGAAAAAATGCTGATCTTTTTTTAGGGGCAGCTGCTGGCCAAATAATCACCTCATTAAGAACTTTTTTGTGATCCATCAACTGGAACTCACGTTGTCTTTGGGTTGCGAGTGGTGATCCATCCTACGAAAGTCCCCCACCTCGCTATACACTCCATCATCCCATTGAGTTCCACTAGAGCTTCTAAAGGGTCTAGTGGTTTTGAAAGGATACAAGTGCGGTATGGGCACCGCATATACTCTTATGGAATTGAGAGCCTACTGTATTTTCCATAAAAGCTGATGATTCTATTTCCAATCGAGGGATACCAAAAGTAATTCACCGTCTTCTTGCCAAAGGGACCATATCTTCCTCTATTACCGTAAAATGTGAGTGACTCAACAATAGTATTATCAACGTCATCGTCACCGTCTTCACGTTTGTAATCAAAGATCGATGTTAAGTATTCCCATGGAAAATCTAGTCTAACTTGCGCAATCTAAAAAGTATCTTAAGAATGGACGAGTGGTGAAAATAAGACCGATTTGTCAAGTTTAGTTTACTAAATCACGTGATTGGACACATATCAATATGATCTTGACCAATGGAAATATGAGTAAGTAAACAACGTCGGATTAGAGAATGAAAGAATCACTTACCTTGGTGAACTTGGACTTGTCTTCCCTTGTGGGGCCAACGCCCATAATTGAGCAAACTCATTCACCACCCTTGTCATAACAAAAAATAACGTAATGGATAACATTGTCATACATTACTTCAATTGCCCTCGTGCCACTGAATTTAACATTGTCCCAAGCACATCCACCTAGGCCTCCAAATTGCCCAATTGATTTAATTGGGTAAAGAAAAGACATCAATTCAAAATATGCTCTAATTGCTTCAAGACATTTGCCACTCCTCCCATAAAATCCAGCGATTTTTCCACCCATTGCAGGAGATGAGGAGTGAATGCCCAATCTTCATTACCAATAGGTCCGATCATTTTTTTGTTAGTTTGAAACATGAGGGACTGAATGTCATCATAGGAAATATAACTGGATATTTTGGTTTGCAATAATAAACATAACCATCATACTCGAAAGAGTCTCCCACTAATGTAGGCTATGCAAGTTTCATAAGGATTTTACAAAGCACATGAATGTACAGGAACATACTGTATGGATTTTGATGTTCTGTACCATATCTAAGTTGTTACCATCAATGCCACCATGTGTTTCAGACTATCACAATTCTTTACTCTCTTCTTCATACTAAAATATGGTTGATTTGATGCATGACCCTTTAATTGGTTCAAACTCAATATTGATTTGTCACATATTGGTATGCTTATTCCCATCACTCCAAAATGGGGCATTTGACCTCCCTACTAACCTCACAGACTTAAAGGGACAGAGCTCGTTAGAGTATTGCTCGTTGTGTACTCCAATAGATTCTGGAAAATCACCATTTGTCCCGAAAAAGCTAATAACTCTCCAACCTTCTGATGGTAAGGAGAAGTACTGCCCTTCCTTTTTACCAATGAGTCCACAATATTCTTTCATTGGTTTGAAATGGGAGCGAGTTGATCAGAGCGCCATTGTCATTTGCATTTTTGAGATATCCAGTAAAAGAAGTTATGTACTCTCCATTTTTCAATTTAACCTCCAAATAGGCCAAAGGAAGCTTTATTCAACGTGAGTGACTATATGTTACATTATTCAATGAGCAAAACAAATTAATAGATTCTTTTGAAATGCGAATCAAATCTATAAAATAAGCTATATATGTTAAGATTCGTGTAAATTACATTTCCAAAAAATATGGTAGCAAATTTCATTTTGTAAATAAAAAGCTAATTTACTTTTTGTTTATGGTTAGGTTTGTATTGACCTAATTTCAATAAAGTGAAGTCATTAATTTTTCCATTTGGTTCTCTAACAATCACGCAGATCCTCAGGTACCTTTGGTATAAACTTGTCATGTACATGTGCGAAGCAATTGTTAAGAATTTCAAAGTTCATATTGCCATAATTTGACTAATATTATCCTACAAAAAAGAGAAAAGAGAAAAGGAAGGATTTTTAGATAAAATCTTGAAAGTATTCTCCCAGCCATTTAGACCATAATTAGTTTCTGGCCATCATCAACTTCAAAAGTATTGACTCAATGAAATCTATGTAATGAACATCAATTCCCTTTATATTAACAAACTGATAACAAATATATGTAACTCAAACACACACACATACACACACACACACACATGTCATATAGACCAATACGTTGGCTATACATCAGAGTTTTTATAATCTTCCCAAAAAAGGACATTTACAATCAAAACTCAACCAACCCAAAAGATAACAAATACTAAACAAATTTCTTCCTTAGGTCATATCCAAAAAGAATCAAAAGTCTCCCCCCAACAGTGCTCTCACTCTACTCGCTGCTAATCGAGGAACCCGAAAACATAAATGTTGAGTGGAATGAGCAACCATAGATTAGTGAGTAATATATATCTTCTAAGCAGATCGGACAAGCACTATGCATGAATATAGAGTAATAACATAACTTTTAAATCCAATCAAATATATAAAATACATAAGGAATCATATAAGAATTACTTCTATACTCATATGAAAAACTCATTTAAACAACCATCACAATACAAAAATCAATGGTCAAATCTATTGAATAATCTCTATTCAAAAATCAAACGTTAATGGTCTATCCATTGACTAATTTATTGCTCAATATTTTACCATAGTCATGACACAACGTCTTGTGACAAGGCAAGTAAGATTTCCCCTTTGGCAAGGTCTCTACCTATGATGTCGGTGGTTCGGCCCAAAAGGATATTCTAAACCTGGTATGCATACCAACATGCCCCTTAATGAGCTCACAGCAATAATGAGCAAAATAACCATCATCCAATACCATAAATTCAATTTAGAAATCAATATAATAAACCAAACAAATACATTTTTGCAACATCGTCATCCACCATTTCTCAAGTCATCCACATACTTGTCCACAAACCATTTGCAAAGCAATTATAAATCTATTTTGCCTTCCAGTATTTTGCATAATATGCTTTCCAAACATTTGTAAAAAATCAAAAGGTAGTTCATGCCCGATCTAATTTTTATGCAATAATAATGTCATTTCATAATCACATACCATATATAAGCCATAGAATTTTATCATGTGAATTTTACAAATTCAAAAAAGATATAGTATCACTCGCCTCGTTGCCTACGATCCAATAAAATGGTACTTGAATCTTCAAACTCGTGATCCTAACAAATAATTGAGGAATGAGTTAAAGCCAGATAAAACTCTGTCTCAACTATTAAGACAAATAAACCATGCCTTAACACTAATAAAATGATCCCTATGAGCTAACAAAACGTCTATCAAAAGTAATTTATTCAAAGCCGTTCAAGAAGCAAGACTTAGGTGCAAACTTTGATTACGCCAAAACTTTATCATCCGAACTCCGATCCAAGCAATCTTGTAGTCAAAATGAAGATAATTCTAAGCACTAGAAGACCCAATGGTTGGACAACCTAATTTTGAGCCGAAACCGACAAAATCATATCTCAAGGTAACCATGCGCGTACTGTTCATCTAGCAAGCAGAAGTTCAAAATTCCGTTTCGGATAAACCACAAGCTCAAATCCAAATCTATAAAATCCTACAGTCCATGACGTCCTAAATTACCATTCTTATAAATTTTCATGGCTCAAAAACTCAAAAATCGGACTTCACCGCTCAATATTTCCAATATTCCGAATTTGAGCCCTAAACTGGAAAAATATTTTGATTGGAGGAACAAGAGGCACATGTACTCAACGGGTGTTGCATAAAATAGTCGAGTCGACTTTGCGAGTCTCCCGCAATGCGTACGTGCGTAACCCTCTTCTTCTCTTCCCTTTCTCTCTTTTTCTTTCTCCTTCTCGACTGCTTCTGGTTTCCAAAAGTGGGAGAGAAAATCCCACTTATTCTCTCTCCTCTCCTTTTGACTTTTCAACTCTCTTTCTTTTTCTCTATTTTTTTCTATATAAACAAATGGGTCCCACCAGTCAAAGAGCTGAAATATTTCATAGAAAGCGCCAATGGACTCGAGATGAGGGCCATATTAGCTCCCATGAAAGCCGACAATTTTGCCACCGGTGTACGAAAATGAAAATTGCCTCCCTTTATTAGCTATTTCGATGGGTCCATGATCCCTTCTGCTAGTATGGATTGTCAATGATTGAAGAATAGTGAGTCCGGAAACTTCTTCAGTGTAACTTGAGATGGATGTCAAGCACTCGTTTGGACGGCCAAGCTTACTCTAATAATGAAAATGGATAGAAATTGAAGAATTCAAGCACGACTATCTACCGTAACAATGAAGAATAGACTGAACCAGAAAAAATAGAGCATCCAGAACATCAACAAAATCACATTGCATCCTGAAGATAATGTCGATAATGTCTATATCATAGCTCACCATATATGTTTTGCCTTTTCCAACTGGGCTGTGTGAACGGACCAACCGGACGTCCATATTCATCGTATAAGATAGAGATAAACTTAATTGCCAAATCGAAGCCTATGACGATTTACCTGAAATCTGTGTGTTTTCCGTCATTCCAAGTGTCCATGCCACTGTCGCCACCAAATGGTCCCACGGCATCAAATGGATACGCATGAGAAATTGGCCCCAAATGGGCTCTGATTAAGTGGAGATGGCTGCTATATTTCCCATGAAACCTGATAATCTTTCCATCAGAACATGAGATTAAAAGGCTGTCCTCTTTCAGAACCAAATGGTCCATATGTCCTCTTGTTGCTGTGAATCTTGAGAGACCAAACCACATCATGACCTTCACAATCATCAATATGGCTTGATATGGAAACTAAGTATTCACTTGGATGATCCAATCTCACCAGCTACAAGAAGTGCAATAGCTTTTGTAAGTGTCCATCATCACATCGATGTTGGTCTGAATGTTGTCTTACATCCTCCATCCTTCCACCTTTATGAGATTATGAAGCAGCTTCTTTTGTAGACCTCATAGACCTAGAAGATTGTTGTGATCTGCTTCTCCAATTTTATCGAGAAAGACAAAACATTGAAAATCTCTGCTAATGCTATCGCAGATGACTCTGGCCGCCATTGTCTTTCCTATTCCTTCCACTCCACATGTGCCTATCACGCGCACATCCTCCTCTTGACCCTTTCCAATTAGAGAAATCACCTCATCTACCAAGACATCCACTCCTATTGCGTTCTTCACAGAGTAGAGTGGCCGTGTTTTGTGGATTTTCTCGACAAGGTATTCGACTATTATGTCCAGAAGTCTCCTTTCATCCCCAAGTCGTGCAGTTAAGATTATAAGAGAAATAAATGTAAATATGCACCAAGAGACAAAATATTCAAGATCAGTACTTTCTATTAAGTTTCCTGCTGATGTAGCATAATTTTACATCAGAACAAAATTGCGAGTCCTTTGGTGGACGTTCAATGGTATAAGCTGTTGATCATGACTTGTTTACAAGTTGTGGGGAGGCACTTATGTTGTTCCAGGTCACTGTCCCTGTTTTTCTATACATTGTTACGCGAGAGTAGACATGTATTCATTGTACAAGTACAGTAGCACAGCAGCAGGACACAGCAACGAAACCCATTAAAATAGGGAGTTTATCAGAAGTCAGTTCTTACTTCTTAGTCATTACTGAAACTGTTTCGATTTATTGATGTGCCACCACGACAAATTAATCAATCCTGAAACATGAAAAGTCCAAGATGGTCTAAAGACACGACCGTAATTAATTGATCATCTAGAAGGGAATTATCATAGCAACTCACGACAAACAACCCCCACCCGCCCTCCCCGGGTTTGGGGGCCTCTCAGTTTCCCTGGAGCAAAAATCAATCCCACAACAATCAGATTTCAACCCAAAGCATGAGAACGCCCTTTCTATAAGGTGGGTAAAATATCCTTTAATTGTAATATATTGTAGATACAGTTTGATATTTGATCGTCAAATGATTATGACTATATCATATGTCTGTAATTTGATAGATGAGGTTCACATAGATAACAAATGGAATATAAATTTTGCAAAAATTGCCGAAAAACAAAGAAGAAGAATCAACGGACATAACAACTGTCGCTAGAGCCTTATTGGCAAGCATAGAGGTGACAGGTCATGACGGCATAAGACCTACCCTCGCTTTATCTCATGTTTTCAGTTTATGCAATATACGATGATGTAGCATATTCTGTCATGAAATTTAATCCTATAAGGATCCCGACTTATTATTCAAGAATAGAAATTTTCAGGCCATTTCTCTGGCGATAATTACTAAACACAGATCGTTTAGGATTTTATGTCGACTAAGGGGACAAAATCAGCTTGTCGGAATACTTTTCCTGGTTTACACAACTTAAGGTGAGCGAACATCAACTGATTAAATTCCCCCAGTGATTGAAAATCCTAGGAAGCAGCAAATAATAGAAGAGGAGGATGGAAGAAGAAACTTAGGGCCACTTGAATTTCACATTTAACATCAAACACACAACTAAATCAAGATAATGACACTGCAATGAACATGAAGAAGAGATACGTACCCTCCGGCATCGTTCCTCAAGTCAAGTCCTGTCAATTGCTTGGTCTCTATGAGAACGTCACTCCATTTCTGTATACGCCCGCCTTTTCTCTCTTTTCCGCACAATCTCCCAAAACCTTGAGCGAATTCGCTTCCGCTCGTCAACTTCGAAATGTCTCCGGCTTTTACCTCGTGGAAGATGGGAATAACGAGTTGACCATGGTTTCCGAACCTCTTCCTGCACTCCAGAATCTCGACCAGCTCGTTCATGCACCACTTCAAGTCGGCGTAGAGGAGGAACACGATGAGGGCAATCCTCGCGCGCCCAATCGCTTTGAAAAGCTTGGATTTGATTTCCTCCCCATTGCCTTCTCTTGCGTTGAGTCTGAGGCATTGACACATAAAAAAAAAATTTTTTTTAAAAAATTCAATTTTCTCTCTTCCTCCACTATGACAGCCACCGCCATGCCACCCTAGCACGACTACCGCCGCCGCCAGTCATGCCGTCGCAACCCTCCATCCCCGAGTCCTCCGCGTCATCGTGGCCGTCGCACGCAGCAGGGGGTTTTACACCCCCTGCCTTCGTTGCCACAGTCTGCTCTGGCCGACCAGATCGGCACCACGGCGATGGTGGGACGACGGAGCCGACCAGATCTGAATAGTGATGTTGTTGGTCCATGACCGGCGAGACGGTTCATCCACATACACGAGCAGCCTTGCTCGTCCTTGGCCGCTACGACAACATCTGGCCACTGCGACCACATCTGGCCGCTGCGACCTATGAGCTCAGAAACAAAAACAGAGGAAGGCGAAGCGAGGAAGAGGAAGCTGATGACCAGCTCTGGCGCCATGGTGATGGCGACGAGACAAAGCGACCATATCTGGCCAGTGGCCGAAGATGAACGGACCTCGCAGGCTCACGGCCATGGTCGAGCTCCAAATCTGGAAGTTCGCATTCTTCGCGCTCGTCTCACGATGGAGGGGCACACCCATCATGGCTCCAGACCTAGTAGGCACAGCGTGGTCGCCACCACACCGGCTGGCTGATGCATTGGCCTTACCCTAATAGAGGCGAGAGTAGTTCAGAGGAAGTCGAAGAGGACGGAGGGAGTGGCTCGGTTTGGATGGCCAGCAGTGTTGGCCTGGACGCGCCACCGGCGGCTACGGCCAGGGGGCCAGTGGTCAAGCTCAGGTGATGTGGACGTATGAAGCAAAAGCACTCCCCGTGTTGTGAAAAATCCAACACGGAGTCAATTCTCCTGACATGGTTGGACACACAAGTTTATAATTTCGACATGCACGGATCAATTTTAAAAATTTTCAAAAAATAAGAGATCAAAAAGTAAATAGATAAAAAATAAAAAATAAGTGGGAAAATACTTCTTATTATATATAATGGTGAAATATGAATTTTTTAAATTTAATAGTGGGGTGGATTGCTTTTTCTTTTTCCTCCATAAATTAACAAATGTTAGATTAATATTTTCAGTGTAAATTCATTATAGGCTCTTTTATTATTATTGACTTTGAATCAAATATAAAAATGACAATTTATCATTTACATATAAAAATATATATTTAATATACAACGCGTCTCAACATGTCAAAATTTTCTATTTTTTTGAAAAATGATGTGTCAGCGTGTCATGTCATATCATATCGAGTGTCATGTGTCGATATTCGCGTCACACAGTGATCGAATGTGGTGACTTGTACGACTTTGTCGGAGACCGCAGTCACCGAGCCGTCTGAAGCGGCAAGCACCCAGAACCCCTCCAATAAAGTGGGCGTCGTTGATGTGTTCTCTGCCCCTGCGCACGGCGATTTGGAGAAACTGGGGAAGTTCGTGGAGCAAGAAGGAGCCTCTCTCTCTCTCTCTCAACCTCCCGATGCTAATAGGTACGTACATCATTCGAGAAATACACAATTGGCGTGCAAGACTTTTTAAAAGACATTCCGAAAATTAATTGATTATATCTATTAAAAAATAAATAATAAATAATATCTTCACCATGGACAACAATTCATGACAATATGACTGAATAATTTCATAGGAAATGTCTTCACCATTTTCTTTCCCCCCATTTTGAGTGTAGCATCACTTTTCTTCCACCATCGAGGATTCTCGTTCAAAGTGCCTTCTACTTGGCCAATAAAACTTGAGATGCTCCCGACAAGCCTGTTTCACCTTTAGACCAGAATCGCCGTGCTTTTGTAGACAAAATCTTGAAAGCAAGTTTGTCTTTGTAAAATACATTCCAAAAATTTGATTGATTATGGCTATTAAAGAATAGATAACAAAAATATCATCATTAGCAATAATAATTTATGGCTAAATAATTTTATAAATGATAATAATATTTTTCGTTTATTTATTTTATAAATGACATAAATAATAATTTTTAAATTATGAATTTTTTCATGAAATAAACACATCCTTGATGTTTAGTGCTGAAAAATTAAAGTGATGTATGTTATTATATATATTTTGGTTCTCCCTTGAGAGATAATTTCAATGTCTCCCTCAATGCACATATGGTCTACGTTTGACTGCCGACACGATCGGAGCTGTCCCTCCAATCAATTTGTAGAATTGATGGTGATAGATTAAACCTTATTGGTTTGGGTAACTTTAATCACAACTAGAAAAACTTAATTTCTTTTCTCTAACCATCGTACTCACCACTGGCCCAACACTTCCTTGCGATTCATACATAACAAACGCTTGGTTGGAGGAGCATCGTTAGAGGAAAACATAGCCCAAATTGTTTTTCTTAATGCCAAAATAGATCTTCCGTCTTTGACTGACTTTTCTAGTGAAAGAAATGCATCACGATAATCAATAATTCTCTCTTCCACGAATAAATTATTGCGCTAAACCTGATCAGGATTTGACAACTCCATGGATTTGTCTAGACGCAAACTCAATTTGGGAGGACTTGAACAAGCATTTTGCCTTTTAAGCTTGGGTCAAGGTCCGGTCCACCCTACCCAAGCCGAACTATTTTATGAAGAAAATTTAACATTATCATGGTTGAGGATTTTAACCTCGATACCTGAATAACTGAAAAAAGAGGAAATAATACAAAAAATCTAAACTATGCTCATTGTGACATAAATACCAATAACATTTTTCTCATGTCACCAATAAATGCAAACTATGTACACAATGACACTATTACTACCATTTTTTTTTGGTAGCAAAAAATCCAAATGCGCGTGCACACGTGTGACATATATACCATTTATTACATGTTAATCCAGGGCATATTTATCAAAAGTTAGAGATTTCTTTTATACAAAAAAAAGTTTGGGCTATTTATGTCACTATGAGAATGTTTGGGATTTTTAGTAATAAAAAAAGTTTAATATATTTGTGTTACAGTAAATATAGTTTGAGATTCTTTTATGTTATCAACTCAAAAAAAAAAAACAAAGGCAATGTTATTACTAGTGATAAAATAAAAAAAACACTTAGAAATAAGCATGTTAGACTCCTGTGGAAATATAAATGATCAAGTACCAAAATTTTGTAAATTAATAGCACCAGTGCAATCTGCATTTAATGCTTGTCACGTGAGTCTCCCTCGAATGTCGTAATCAAACCCACATCTGTCGACCCTTTAAACGAAGTTTCTAACTAGATAACAATCACCATAGGAGCATTGACCTGAAGTCTGAAACCATGTTTCCTTCCCCTCCTCCTCCTCCTCCTCCTCCTCCTCGCCTTCTGCCTCGATGGAAACACGATGTGTTCGTCAGTTTTCGAGGCAAGGACCTGAGAAGAACCTTCATATCGCACCTCTTCTCCGCTTTGGAGCAGGCCTCGATCATTTGTTTCAAAGACAATGCGAGAGAAGACATTGGGGAGGAAATCAAATCCAAGCTTTTCAAAGCAATCGGGCGTGCGAGGATTGCCCTCATTGTGTTCTCCAGGAACTACGCCGACTTGAAGTGGTGCATGAACGAGCTGGTCGAGATTCTGGAGTGCAGGAAGAGGTTCATAAACCATGGTCACCTAGTTATTCCCATTTTCACGAGGTAAAAGCTGGAGACATTTCGAACTTGACGAGCGGAAGCGAATTCGCTCGAGGCTTCGAGAGATTGTGTGGAAAGGAGAGAGATGGCGGGCAGATACAGAAATGGAGGGAAGCCCTGACAGAGACTAAGCAATTGACTGGATTCGACTTGAGGAACGATGCCGGACAGTAAGTATCTCTTCTTCATGTTCAAATCATTCATGAGTCGATCATCATGATTTAATCATAATGTGAATAGTTATTGTTAAAATCTGATCATGATGTTCTGAAAGTTTAGGCTCTGTTTGTTTCACGGAAAATAACTTCCAAGAAAACGTTTTTCGGATTTTCGACGTTCGTCTCACTAAAAATAAATTCATTGGAAAACATTTTCCATGAAGGAAAAAAAAATCTTCTAAGATGAGGAAAATGTTTTCCACTTTTGAAAAGTGGAAAACATTTTCCACATTCACTCTCTCTTATCTTACACTCTCCATTAGTCCTCACTTCTTTCTTTTATTTTTAGATTTTTTTATTTTTTCATAAATTCGAATTTTTTGTTGTTTTTTAATAAAATCGATTTTTTGTTATTTTTTAATAAAATAGATTTTTTTATTTTTCTTTATTTTTCTATCTTTCTTTTTGTTGTTTTTCTTTTTCGGCCGATCGTCGGCCACGGTAACGGCCGGTGACCGACAACAGGCGAGCCGAGCTCGCCAGATCGGCGACACCCGAGCGTCACAAGACGGAAACTTATTTCCAAATTTACCCCTTTTCAAAATAAAAAACTGTAATCCTCGCTTCACAAACACAGTGCCCTCGTGCTTGTCTCTCTTTGCTCCCTTCAAAACAATCAAATCTTTCCTTTTTAAAGTAGAACAAAGTCAATCGCTTGCCCTAATTGGTCGATCTCCCTCACTCAGCTTTTGCATGGCGTTGTGCTTCTTCTTCCTCCCGGTAGTTCAACTACTTTCCGAATTGAAGGCTGCATAACTCGCGCGACGCCGATTTGCGAGACTCGAGCCTCATTGCCTTGAGCTCACCTAGCCAGTGAGCTGATCATGTGAGCTCGCCAGAGGTAGGCGAGCCTCGAGCCTTGCTAGCAAGGTGAAATTGAGGCATGGCCAGTGACCAGCCAAGGAAGGAGAGAACACAAAATAAAGAAAAAAATAATTTAATAATCTATTTTAAAAAATAATAAATAATGATTTTAAAAATAAAATAATAAAAAATTATTGAAAAAGAGTTTATAAAGGAAAATATTTTCCCAAGCGAACAACGGAAAATATTTTCCACTTCAAAATCAAGTTTTACTTCGAACATCGGAAAATAATTACGTTTTCCTTGAAAATAATTTCTTTGAAAATATTTTCCAGAAAAGTAATATTTTCCGGTGAAACGAACTGAGCCTTAAATCCTTTATTGATGTTTAAAATCTTCTAGATTTTTTATTTATTTATTTGTCATATTTTAATTTTCAACCAATTTTCAAATTTTTACCCGCCTCTTTGCAGAGCATCAAAGTCAAACCCCACACTTGAAACTAAATGTCCCCACCTTAGCCCCCCGAAAAGGTAGGAAATCGAAATTCTCACTTCCCTCTTCCCATATGAGTGGGTGGCCACTCAGGCAACCCTGAGTGGCTATAATCTTTTAGATTAGTTTGTGACTTGTGGACTCTACAAGATTCTTGGGACTAGTTGGTGACTATTAGGGAAGACTTGCCTAAACTTATTAAAATGGATTATAAATATATATCTTAATTCATATTTGATAGGCTAAATTATTATATGGGTTAGTACATTTTACAAATGAATCATAAATGAGTTTATAAAGGTGCTTGATAGTCGTCTAATTGACAATACTAAACAGCAGACCAACAAAAACTACTCATTGAATATTTCCTTCCTTCCTTGTGCTTTTGTTGTCCCTGGCCGAGTCTTATCCCACACACCATACACACCAGCACATTAGCATCAAAATTAACGGTTACTTGTGTTCGATGTTGAATGTGAAATTCAAACCCTTTCAAGTTTCACTATTTTCTGCTCCATTATGGGCTCAAACAAACCTTCCCCACGTGATGACTGGAATCATTATAAAAATTATTCATGATGGTTTCGTACAGACTATAGCAATGCAAGTAATTAAAGCTGAGAAGTTTAAGGTCAAAACAGACGATATCCAAATAGGTTAAAACGGGAGATATGATGTAGCTATTGTATCATATTATTTATTCCTAAAGTGGAAGGAGACAATTGTAGCAATTAAGAGATTTAGTTTCCTCTTCCTCCTGCTCTTCTATTATTTGCTCTTTTTTAGGATTTTCACTCATCGGAGTAATTAATCAGTTGATGTTTGCTCATCTCAACTTAGTGTAAATCAGGAGATGTATTTGAATAAGAAGAATTTGTCGTCTTAATTACCATAAAATCCAAAACAATGTGTTCTGGTAATTATTGGACGAGAGATTGGTTAAAAGTTTCCATTCATGAATGATCCTTATTTATCTATATAAACTAAAAATATGAGAACGGTGACGGAATATCTCGTTTCTCAAGGCCTTAGAAACGGTCCCCAATTGTCATCAGGGATGGTTTGACCATGGCCGTTGTTACCGCGTATACTCCAGACAGTTGCAGTCCCCGGAGCAAGTCTCGAAAAGACTCATTTGGAAGCTTATGGGGACAGTGCTAGCATGGTATTAGAGCGTGACAATTGTCCTCATTAAATCTACATATTACTTTTTCTACTTTGTTTTCTGCAATTTTTGTAGAATATATATTTCAGTCATATTGTTAAAATATTTTCATATTTAACTCAAATTAAGAAAAATTCATACACAAACTGAAGTGAGAGTGCAGAGCGAGTGAGCGTGAGATCGAATAAGGGTGAGAGAGTGAAGAGAGTCATAACCCAAATAAGTTGTGAACTTATTAACCACACATTATTTTGGGCTTTATCATTTTAAATCCATTTTATGACTAATTTGTTAAATAAAATTAATTCATATAACAACTCAAATAATCAAATATGGGTTAAGAAATGGATCTATGATCCATTTTTATAAGTCTACCTGTAGCAATTTTCTTAAACTCTAACTCATCACATAGCTTTCCATGTTGCAATAACGATTAAGGAATAGTAGTACAAATATTCCATGAACTTTTGTCTAACGTATAATGTCATTCTTAAACTTTTAATTTGTACAATTTGGTCGCTGAACTTTGACTTTTAGTTTATCCAATATGGTTCTTGAACTATTAGTAAATGTTTAATGTAGTATGTGGATTATATAGATATGTTTAAAAGTTTATGGATCACATTGAGCATTAGGCCAAAAATCAAAGACCGCATTAAACAAATTAAAAATCCATGGGCAACATTGTATATTGAACCGAAGTTCATGAACTAATTATGCTACTTAATCAATGACTAGTCTGACACGGTGGCACAAAAATAAATCAAAGGATTCAGCAATGACTAAGAAGTAAGAACTGAACCGACCTCTGTTAATCCTCTTTTCTGATGGGTTTTGCTGCTATACTACCGCGCGTATTCGATGAATACAAGTCTTACTCATTAAACAAAAAAAGATAAAAAAGAAAAACCGACCTCTATAACAATGCATAAATTAAGAAAACAGGGCACAGTGACCTGGGATAGCATAAATGCCTACGCAGAGCTTGTAAACAAGTTATGATCGACAACTTACACCATTGAACATCCAACACACCGGACTCGAAGTTTTGATCTTATGTAAAATAACCGGCGATATGCGCATGCTACATCAGCAGAAAAACTCAATTAACGAGCACTGCTATAGTCAAGTTGGATGTCTCTTTATATGTATTCATGCACGCAATCTAGAATATTTTGCCTCTTGGTGCATATGATAACATATATTTCTCTTGTATTCTTAACCACGCTTAACATCAGTGATGAAAGGAGACAGGTGGACAGTACAATCTTGACTATTTTGTCTCTTGGTGCATATAATTACATTTATTTTTCTTATATTCTTAACCACGCTTAACATCAGGGATGAAAGGAGACTGGTGGACATAATAGTAGAATACCTTGTTGAGAAAATCCGCGAAACACGGCCACTCTACTTTGTGAAAAAAGCAATTGGGTTGGAATTCCTGGTAGACGAGGTGATTTCTTTAATTAGAAAGGACCAAGAGGAGGACGTGCGCGTTATAGGCATATGCGGAGTAAAAGGAATAGGTAAGACTATGGCAGCCGCAGTCATCCGCGATTGCATTCACCGTGATTTCGAGTGTTCCATTTTTCTTGATAAAATCGGAGAGGCAGATCAAAATAATATTGTCGGTCTATTAGGCCTACAACAGAAGCTGCTCCATGATATCATAAAAGTGAACGGATGGAGGATGTATGGCGACATTCAGACCAACATTAACGAGATAAATAGTAACATGTGCCATAAAAGGGTTCTTCTTGTTCTTGATAATGTTACTAGGAAAGAACAGATCAACTACTTCGGGGCTGGAGAGCGAGAAATGCTGTGTCCAGGGAGCAGAATTTTGATCACAGCCAGAGACCAAAACTTGCTGAAAGATCTTAAAGTAGACGACAAGTACATCGTCAAAGGACTGGACCCAAATGAAGCACTTCGGCTCTTTTGTCGCCATGCCCTGAAGAGAGAAGAACCTCAAGAAGGCTATGAGGAGCTGTCCAAAAGTCTAGCTCATTATGCAGGAGGTCATCCGTTGTCTCTTGAAGGGTTTGGCTCATTCCTAAATGACAAGTCAAAAGATCAATGGCACGAGATATTGGAGAAGTTGATGAAAAGCCCTTATCTCGATTCGCTCTCTCGTTCCTTTCAGTCCGTCGGGCCATATGGAGGTCAAGGGGGCGATGCTTTCGATGATGGGACGAATTTGGGTGTGAGGCAAATCAGTCTCTATGGCAGGTCAGTTATAAATTTCATCACTGTCGATTATGACCAGAATGGGTGTTTGGTGAGTTTCCAGCACGGGGAAGATCACTACTACCATGACCGCGCCAGGGTCAGTTTTCCTTTCCTCTGACTGATGATACACTTTACTGCTCATCACTTATAAGAAGGTAAACAGAATAAACTACGAGTTTAATACCATTTGTGTGTCTATAAATAGAATCTACCGCAAAAGTTATAGATTGAAGAATGCAAGGTAGTCAGGAGATAATGGCCAGTTTTATATGTAAACGTCTACTAAAGTGTTTGCGTATTACTACTTCACGAAACTTTGCCAAGTACGAAGTAATAAATTCTAGCGTTCTTTTTTTTTTTTGTCCCTTTCTTCTTTTATATATTTACTTCATCTTTTTCCAATTTGTTTATTAGACTTTATTATCTTGCCTTTCATTTGCAGCAAAATTGGCATGCGACAGCAAGGACTTACAGAAAAGAATCGCTAACTCAAAAACTTTCCTTCATTCCTTTTTTGATAGGCATATACGTGCTTAACTAATTTCAATTAAGTAATTTTAGATATTGGATGGATGTGTTGATTGTAACACTAATAAAAACTTTTGCACTTCTTGCAGCTGGTGAAATTGGATCATCCAAGTGAATACCTAATATTATATCAGGCCACATTGATGTTTGTGATGGTCATGATGTTGTTCGGTCTCTCAAGATCCACAGCAACAAGAAGACGTACGGACCATTTGGTTCTTAAAGAGGACAGCCTTTTGATCTCTCACATTCTGGTGGACGGATTATTGGGTTTCATGGGAAATGCAGTAGGCATCTTGACTCAATCGGAGCACATTTCGGACCAATTTCTCACGCATATCCATTCGATGTCGTGGGACCATTTGGTGGTGATAGTGGTATCGACATTTGGGACGATGGAAAATACATGGATGCGAGGCAAATTGTCATCGGCTTCGATTTGGCAATTACGTCCATCTCTATCTTATATGATGAGCACGGACATCCTGTTGGTCCGTTCACACATGGCACGAGTGCAGGAGCCAAAACATATACGGTAAATAGAGATTATCGACATTATTTTCAGGATGCAATGTGAATTTTTTTGGTAAAGTCTATTTCTTTAATTGTTAAAGTAAATAGTTGTTCTTAAATTCTTTAATTTTTATCTTCTTTTTTTTCAGATTAAACTTGACCATTCAAGTGAGTGTTTGACATCCATCTCAGGCTACACTGAAGAGGTTTCTGGACTTACCATTCTTCAGTCATTGACAATCCATACGAATAAAATGGATTATGGACCGATCGGAACAGATAATAAAGGGAGGCATTTTTCATTTCCACACACCAGTGGCAAAATTGTCGGGTTTCATGGCAGTTGCAATGGTCCTCGTCTCGAATCCATCGAAGCTTTTTATCAGCCGATTCCTCACATATATCCTTTTAAGGTTTTTGGGCCTTTTGGAGGTGACCGTGGGGATCCTTGGAACGATGGGAGATACATTGATATAAAGAGGATTGTCGTTTCCTACGGATTCTTCATTTATTCCATTGATATATATTATCTCAACATGGATGGTTCTATTCGATCCACTAGTCATGGTCGAAAGCGCGGGCCCCATATTTACGAGGTAGGTTAACTGATTTCGTTTATCATTTTTCAATGTGAGGATCAGACTTATGAAGGTTTTGATCAGTGATTATTCTAATATGATGTCGGTTGAAATTAGTCCCTATGACTTCCATGATTAGGTGGTTTCTTGGCCAGATGTTTACTGCGTGAAATTTGTACTGATCCCTATGATTGCGCTTAAAAGATGGTTGCTTGTAGTTTTCGAAGACAATGTCACCTGAGAAGAAACTTCTATGAGTACGATGTTATTTTTCTTTTCATTTTGAACTAGAGGGTGTAAAGTCTCGGCATGACAAAGAAAAGTTGATGATGATCTGTATACCGTTTTCAATTGATTATATTGGTTTGACTCGCGTTTCCCGAGAGTACTTGCTAGTGATTTCACTGATTAAAAGTGAAATACAATGATTCACATCCATCGGAACCCTATTTGATCTTGGTTAGTGACTTCTAATTTGCAGGTTAAATTGGATTATCCAGATGAGTTTATAACTTCAATATCAGGTTTTTTCTCCACCACCGTTATCAGCTTGCTCACAATTCGAACCAATAAAAGAATACGGGGACCGATCGGTGAAGAGGAACAGAAGTACTTTTCATTACCATTGGAAGCTGGGAAAGTTATCGGGCTTTTTGGGAGAAGTGGTAATTATCTCGAATCTATTGGAGCACAACTTGAGCTATACTCTAACAAGCTCTATCCCTTCAAGTCCGTGGGGTTATTTGGGAGTTCAAGTGGGTCATGTTGGGATGATGGCAATAAGCATACCAATGTAAGGAAAATCATTATTGAATTTGAAACAAGTAAAGGACCATACATCCGATCAATCACGTTTCAATATGAAGAGGAGAATAAAGAATTGTTGCAATCGAAGACACATGGTGGCATTGATGGAAATGATGGCACTAATGGAGACAAGTTCCATATAATAAGGACCATCCATACGGTATGTCCTTGTACATACATATGCTTTTTAAAATCGTTACGAAACTTGCATTGCCTATATTGGCAAGACTCTATTGAGACTTAAATCATGCATTTGATGGTCATGCCTATTATTGCAGATCATAATACATGATCTAAATGAGTATCTCACTTCAATGTCTGGGTACATTTTTGAAAGAGGCTTCACTTCTTTGACGTTTCAAACTAACAAAAAAACGATTGGACCTATTGGTGATGAAATGGGAATGCACTTCTCATCTCCTGCAATGGGTGGCAAAGTTGTGGGATTTTATGGGAGGAGTGGTGAACATCTTGAAGCTATTGGAGCATATTTTGAACCGATTTCACATCTCTACCCAATTAAATCAATTGGTCCATTTGGAGGCCTAGGTGGATGTGCTTGGGATGACGGGAAATTCAATGGTGTGAGGGAAATTGAGGTGATGCATGACAACGTTATCCATTACATTAAGTTTGTGTACGATAAGAATGGTGAACAAGTTTGCTCAGTTATGCACGATCATCAAACTGGAGGAGTCAAGGCCATGGTCACGAAGGTTAGTATTGTTTTCCCTCTCCGATTCATCGTTGTTTACTTATATCTAATTGGACGTCGATATTGATATGTGTCTAGTGATATGATTTAGTAACTTAAACATGACAGATTGGTCTTGTTTACACATTTTGTACAATTTTTAAGATATACTTTCGAGATTTTGCAGGTTAGATTGGATTATCCACGAGAGTACTTAACATCAATCTCTGGTTACAAGCAAGAGAATGGTCATAACAACATTGATAATTCTATCATTCAGTTGCTCACATTTCACAGCAATAGAGGAAGGCATGGTCCCTTTGGCAAGGAGATGGGTAAGTACTTTTGGTATCCATCGACTGGAAGCAAAATCATTGGCTTTTATGGAAGATGCGGGGAGACTCTCAATTCCATAGGAGCGTATGCGGAGCCCATACCGCATATCTGTCCTTTCAAAACCATTGGACCCTTTGGAGGCTCTGGTGGGACTGCATGGGATGATGGAGTGCACACTGATGTGAGGGGATTTCGTATATTTGTCACGGACGTAATTTACTCCATCGGGATTATGTACGATAACAATGGTTCCTCCATCCTATGCTCTCTACATGGCAAAACAGGCAATCTTATACACGGCGAGGTTAGTCCATATTTCAATCCCTCTCTCTCTCTCTCTCTCTTCCCTTTTTTGTTTTCTCTTGTCAGTAAGTCGTTCATGAATGCATGTTGCTTTTTCATTGTGTTCTTAGCTTCGTGTGGCACAGTTTCTTTTCATCGAACACTGAGGCACTTCTTTTGGCATTCCACATCTCGAACCTTCATCTGTTTTCACAAGCATGTTTTGCTTTACTGTTCTTGCAGGTCTTTCTGGATTATCCTAAGGAGCGTCTAGTTTCAATATCGGGATGCGTGAACGGAAATGGAAACACTCCTCACACTATCATCCACAACCTGAAAATACATACCACAAAGACCACTTATGGGCCGTTTGGTTGGTCAAAGGATACTCTGGGAATGGAATTTCATATCCCGTCGACATCAGGTGGTGGCAGGATCGTTGGCTTCTTTGGAAGGACGGGATTACATCTTAACTCTATTGGAGCTCGTTTGGAACCATATTAGATTAGACCCCATCCCTCTCCTAAGCTTTTTTTTTGCCCCGCTCGTGATTGTAAGAATGTTCTTAGTTTCTTTTTTTAGATGATGTCAAAATCACTATTTTTTTTTCAAGCATCAATCCTGGCAAGTTTTGCGTAATCTGATGATTGATTGTGAGGATGCTCCGAGGCATAATCGAGGTTATATTTGGATGGGAAAACTAGTCGTAAAAGAGAGGAAAATGAAGAGTATAACTGCATGAATAGTAAGTTCTCCGAGGAGTTTTTTTGAATTAGAGACAGAAATACACAAACACATGAATAAAAATTCTTAACCAAAACATTACCCTGGAATTTTTTAAAGATCCTAAATTTGCACTCCATCTTCACGTTGGCTCATGAATTTGGAGTAAATTATTAAAGGATAATTTTTAAATATATACTAGCATGTGTAATCTTTTTGTACAAGTAATCCACACCCATCATAATTCATTTGGATATAATTCGTTCAATTTTCAAACTATAACAAGTTACTGTCTCAAAATATGTCTTCTCATATTTAACTTTGTCGATTTGTTAATCCAGGAGTAACCTGCAAAAGAAGATGGAAATGGCCTAGGATAATCATGTAAGGATGGAGGAAGGAGGGAAAAAAAGAGAGAGAAAGAAAACAGAAAAAAAGGGAGAAAATATTAAAAAATTAAAAAAACAAAATATTATTAAAAAATGATTGTTGCCGTCGGTTGGCGTCCACACTAGTACTAACTGGCCAAATTTGACCGGATGGACCGAATTGGCCACAATTGCGAAAGGTTTAAGACTTAATTGGCCAAAAAAAAAAAAAGTTTATGACTGAATTGACACAATTATAAGTTTAGAACTTTTTTTGTAATTTCCCCACATGTCAACAAGTTCATTTGAAATTTTACAAGGTAATTTATAACGTGAGAGTATCTTTTGAGTAGGGTGTGGACACATTTTCTTGCTCAAGGTTATGATGTCTCTATAAAAAGCTTAGAAACAAATATGTATTTGGTTAAGATAGCGGAGGTAATAATTGGGATCCACATAGTATTTTTATTGAACATCAGAGAAAAGACCGGATCTCATTTGATTAATTGTTATTTTGAAGTTCGTTATTATAAAAGAAACGAATCATGGTCATTCAAAATATTGAATGCATGCAATCATGATCCTCTGAGTGACGCGTGGGGACATTGTACTTGTCATTGCCTTTATGAAGTTGAAGTTTTGCGTGTGAAAGAGATTTCTAAAGCCGAAGAGATGTGGTATTTATAATTTTTATGGCCATAATAGTCAGAGATGATTGAAAGACAAAAATGTTAGATTAAATTCACATTCAAAGACCATTTGAATTCATGGTGATGAAATACAGTAGGCACAGAGAACTCGAGCATGCAACAATTCAACCTGAAAGATGTATTTTAAGGTTAGAGCTTCTCACACTATGAAATTGAAAATTATTCATGTGCTGCTGGTCAGGAAGCAACTTCATGCCCATCTCTCTGTTGCAAACTCACTGTTGGACTTATATGTCAAATGTGAAAGGATCGATGTTCCTAGAGAAATATTCGACGGTATGCCGGGCAGGGATGTGGCCTCTCGGAACACTACGATCATGGGTTACAGGATGCTGGAGAAATAGAGACTGCTATTATCCTTTCTGAAGAAATGAGGAACGATGGTGTGGAATATGATTCTCTGTTTCATATATTGCGGTCTTGTCAGCGTGCAGTCATGGTTGGCTGGTTGAAAAGGGAAGGGAGTGCTTTAAAGACATGCGGTGTCAGAATCTTGAGCCAACAAAGATGCACTATGCTCGTATGTTTGGTCTTCTTGGCCGAGCTGGCCTTTTTGAAGATGCTCTGCAACTCAAAAAATGCCCAGCCTTTGAACCAGATATTAACATTTGGGTGCTTTGCTGGGGGCATTTAGTATGCACGAGAATGTAGAGTTGGGCTGTTGGGTGGCTGATCATCCGTTCAAGTTGAAGCCAGATCATTGTGGATACCATGTACTGCTTTCCAACATACATGCAGAAGCAGGGAGATGGGATGAGGCAGATAGGGCGCGAGCATTGATGAAGTTGAGGGCAAAGAAGAACCCTGGTTTTAGTTGTGTTCAGACACGTGATAAAGTGCATGCTTTTGTGGTCGGAGAGAAAGTAGAGGATTTAGATCAGTTTGTTTGGCTTGCACAAGCTGGCTATTATGTTCTAAAATGGAAATTCATAAGGGTGGCACATGAGCTAGGATCTGAAATGCTCACTGCAAAGCCTACACTGCAACTTAAGAACCAAGGGAAAGGACTCTAAGTGGCCTCCCAAGGTTCTTGCTTCGTTATTCCCAAGTAATTGCATGCTAGCGATCACTATCATAGCTCTAAGACTTGAACTACAGTCCAATAGAAAGTGATAGAAAATGATAATGCCATGAGATTACCCTGTTTACAGACCATTTACTCTCAATGTTTCCAGAGAACAGCAGATGGAAGGATGTTCAAGTACGACAAATTACTTCAAAAAAGCAAGGATTACATCTACCCTGCACGGGAATGGATTTACAATGCACATGAAATCAAATGGATGCAAACCATGACACGTGAGGGAGGAAGCATCATTAAGAATTCGACACTGGAATGTAGAAAAGGAAGGTAAGCAATTCTGGAAGGATCCACGATACCATTTAACTCCCACCAGGCAAAGTCAAGCTTAATTGAGAAGGGTGTATCCAAATTTCAGATGCCAAATTTCGAATAGTGGGTGGGCACAAGAGCTCATTTAGGATCCATCTCAATGCAGCACATGCTACAGCGGTAGGTCAAGACGTTGTCTGATCTGTTACACGCAACACATGGTCGATCAAAGCGGGAATCCTTGGCTCGGAGGATGAGAGGATGTAGTGGATGTGATAAATGTTGGATTGCTCGTGGCAATTGCTCTGCACATGATTTGTGAATTTTGAAGGACGGGCAGTGATGGCAGGAATAGCTCTCACTCAAGCAGTATTTCTCACATGCTAAGCATAGGCCATTATCATGCTCTTCCATGAGAGCCAAAGGGTGCTTGTGCAAGAAATGTTGAATTTTCCCTGGTCCCACGAACTCATATCTTGTGGTAGGCTTGAGAGCACAATCGGGACTTAGGGTGAAATTACAGTCCTTGCACTCATAGAGAACCCCGCTGTCCCATTTTCCGCAGCCACAGCAAGCATAATTACCCGGTGCATTGACCACCAAAGGCAGAGGATGGAGAGGATGAAATGGATGGTGAGTAATCTTAGGGGGGCAATTCAGCACAAGAGTTATGTAGATGGTAGTCTTCACATTCTCTGCAGCTATATATCAGGTCCAAGCAGGATTGGTTGCATACAGAGCACTTAATCCCATAAATCTGGCGGGGATATACCGATCTGAGTATCAGGGGGTGATGGTGGCTGAAGTGTTGAATCTCCATTCTTTTTCAGGTCTTCACCTGTATGGCCTGACCTCGAAGCAGATTGACACCAAACGAATCAGTGTATGGAAAACTGAAGTAAAGTTGAATATAATCTTCTTGCATTTTCTGCTACCTCTCATCCGAAATGGGAATGTTGCTTATCAAGTCTGTTAGCCATTCTTGTTCACCATCCAGTTAGAGAACCTTCTTTTTATGGACTACTTCATGTCGAATGTTTTTATTTTCTTGAAGAGACAGGAGGAAATTAACTCTACTGCATTAACCTTTTCTTTTTTATTAACTCACAAAATCATAATATTCGAACAGCTCCCAAGCAGCGGAAGACTTTGAAAAAGCATAAATCATCATCATAGATAAATCAACAAGATTCGCGAATCCCAAACGACTACTTCAGAGAAGTCGCACAGTTCATAATAGTTGAACAACTCCCGGTCGAAGATTTCAAAGAAGAAATTGCAGACCCGAGTCGAACCTTCAATAATTTTGACACGAACGCTTCGAAGAAGTGGGAAATCGAACCGAACCGAACTGCGAAACTCCCCTAATCAAATCACTGAAAAAATCAGGCGAAAAAAGAAAAGAAAACTGGCTTTCTAAAAAGAGAAATCCATTTACATCACCAATTAGAAGTTGGCTACCAATAATGGAGAAACTGTTGAGAATGTTCACAAGCATCGCGACTTCCACATCTTTCCGCTTATTAAGAGGGTCCTCATTCAATATCCCGAGCACGTTAACGCGAATCGACGAGCCCACACCACCAGTTCTTGAGAAACAAGCACCCAAGAATCCGGAAGGAATTCTGATCGACGGAACCGAATTACCAAGAGAACGACGACCCCCGCAGCCCTTCGGTTGATTAACCCAGAGGCGCGAATAGGATGAACAACTCTAGCCTCGCTCGATCGATTGCGCTCGACGCTGCAAATGAGGAGGCAGGCGAAGCGTCCGGCTTCTGAGGAAGTTGACGGGACGAAGACCTGAAGTCGCTCCGTTGACCCCGAGAGAGAGAAAGAGAGCGAGAAAATGAATTTTTTTTTCCTGAAAAGAGTCGGTCATTTTCCCCTCTTTTAAAGGTTTCTCTACATTCACTGAAAATATTTTTCTTACCTAACCTATGTTAACGCACCAAATATCGTAAAATTCGGAAGAAAATTATCAAAATTATTTTGTGTGAAACAAACCCAGCATCAAAATGATTGTGACTTTCACTTTTATCTTTTGTGAATACATAAGTATATTTATAAGCTTTAACATGACGCCTATCTAAATTTGCAGACTACTAATCACAATTAAAGAAAATAAATGGGATCTCCTAAATATATCTTTTAACTTTAGACAATACGTTGTTATTAATTTGAAAAAAGGACGAAGTCTATATAAATAAATTATAATATCTTCTGTTGTATACAATTTGCATCCATTATAATTTATTTATATAGACTTATATACATATACATATACATATACATATATAATTAATCCTATAACAATTTGGCTCTCCATTCACGAGCTAACATGAAGATGGACTGCCGGGTTCCATTTCGATTGAGAAGTTTTATTCATGTAATTTATTAATTTTGTGTATTTCTGTCTCTACTTCGAAAATAGTCTTTAGACAACTATTCATGCAATTACTTTATTTATTTTTGTCCCTTTTACTACTACTTTTCCCATCCAAATATGACATCTGCTGTGCCTCGAAGATTTCTCGAAGTTAATCATCAAATTACACGAAACTTGCCATAATGAACGCTTGAAAGATAGGAGTCTTTTCAACATCATCTGAAAGGGAAACAAAGAAGAAGTTTCTCGCACTCATAAGCCAATAAAAAAAAAAAGCTTGGGGGAGGGAGAGAGAGCAGGAGGGATGTAACATCCTGGGTTCGTCACTGTACACATATTGTCCGCTTTGGGCCGAGACCCGCACGGTTTTAAAACGCGTATATACAAGTAGAGAACCCATATGCTTATAAGCTAGTCCAGGACTCCCTCCCTAGGCGATGTGGGACAAGAGATATACCCCCTCCTCCCTTGCACGTCCGAGGACCGAGGCGCGGACGCACCGCCATCCCTCCTCCTCGCGCACCGTCGCTCGGGCCGTCACAAGGGAGGAGGGAACTCAAGACGTATGGCTCCAAGCGCACTCCAATAGAATTAAGACGTATTTCCACCCTTCCAAGAAAGCCAACGATCCTCCCATCACCTGATTGCCTCAGGATTCAGAATTCTCTTAACATTTTACGGGCATTTATTGACCCTACCATCAATCCATCTGGCCCTTGAGTGATCGTCATGGTATATATTTTCAGGTTGTGGATGGTACTGTAACGAGTGTTTCCATTCCATCCGGTAGGAGATCGAAATAAGACGCTTCTTGGGATAATTTAGATAGACCTGCGAGAATAGCAAAGCGAAACATGTTTTACTTGTGAAAACAGAATATTTGACCCTTAAACTCTAGATATAGGATGCCAAAAGAAGGCCTCATTTTTGGATGAAAAGAAACTGTGCTACATGACGCTGAGAACATTGTGAAAAGCGACACGTATACACGCTATTAATGCATAAATACGCGAATGACTCCCAGACAAAAAGAGATAGAAAGGGGAAAAAAAAATAGAGAGGGGGATTGAGAGATGGACTGACCCAGATGCCTGGAGACGTCTTCTCCGCCATGTTGAGGGCATTCGGTGACAGAACCGTTGTTATTGGACACAATCCCGACAGAGCAAATTATGTTGCTGTCAATCACATAAAATCCCCTCACGTCAGTATGCACTCCATCATCCCATGGAGGCCCACCAGAGCCTCCAGAGAGTCCAATGGGTTTGGAAGGGTATAGGTGTGGTATGGGCTCCGGATACACTCCTATGGATTTGAGAGTCTTGCCCTCTGTTCCATAAAAGCCGATGATTCTGCTTCTGGTCGGTGGATACCAAAAGTACTTCCCCCTTTCCTTGCCAGAGGGACTATATGTCTTCCCCTATTATTGTAAAATGTGATTGCTCATGTTCTTCATCATCTCCTTTGCCATGTTATACCATAAGGGGATCAGGACAACTACGTTTAATTAGGGTTTTGGAGTGGTATTCTCTGAGAGAGTGCTTTCTCTGTGTAATGTGGCTGTTATTGGAGTTTCAGTTGCAGCAAATTGCTTGGTTCGAATTAGGGTTCAAAGAATTTCTAACAAATATTTGACAAAAAGAGAAGTTAATATTTTGATTACTTAATAGAAATATAATTAATCAATAGAATTTCTATGATTTAATAGAATTTTAGAATGGAATAGAATTCCAAAATCGAATTCAAAAGAATTCGATTTTCTTTCAAAAAAAAATAGAAAGAAAATATTTAATAATTGAAATTATTATTTCTATTGAAATTGAATTTTTTTCTATTATTTAATTATTATTTTCATTTTATTAATTTCAAATTATTATTTTCATTTTATTAAATTTCTAATATCTTAAACTGGAGTTGGCACTTAAGTTATCGTTCTTTTTTCTTTTTAAGAAATAACACTTAAATAATTTGATGAAAGCTTTTGGTACAAAGTAAGTGCTATATAAAAGTTATGATACTTTTAGTTTCTTTTTTGACAAGAAAGCATTTTATCTTTTTTAGACGCCATCGACATCTTCTAGAGCTAAGAACTGCGATACCCTAGTCTGCTTTCTTTTCTAAAGAATCATTTTGTGCTTTACAAGATTGTTTATTGCAGCTTACATGGTTAAAAGGATGGGCACTTGCAATGATTTTCAGATAAACTTATCTGGTGCACTTTTTTCAACCGTTCGTGATGGCTTTAAGAAGGATTTGAGAATAAGCGCAATGATAGTCTCTGCCTCAAAGGGGAAGAACTGCCTTAATAAGGTTTTTATCGATATGTGGATGAAACGTGGAAACGGAAACTCTCCAATCAAATAATAGGTCAACTCCCCTTTAATGGTAAGGGAAAGGGGTCAACCCAATCCGGTACCTTCGCCTCCTTGTTACACATATCCTATCTTTTATTTAAATACATCCCGCCCACATCACACTCAGCCCTTGATCAACTAAGTAGGGGTTTGGGTTTGCTTCTTCTTCTTGCTGGTTCTAGAGCTTAGGCCCAAGCGTTAATAGTTTCCTAGTTGGAGTTGGCACACGTAGGCCCGGTGAGTGTCCTCCTAAAATGCGGTTGAATGAACAGCATCATTCTACTTGGGCTTTGTGTCAGAAAATTCATGAAGTACAGTTAAATTCTCTCCTTTGTGTGGAATCTAGACTTATAATTATCTTGTCCTGCAGCTATGTTCTGAAGGTAGAAAAGGCAGATGTCTACCGGCTGTCATATCCGTCAAGCCGCGGACCTGGATTTGGTTCGTAAAGTTTTTCTAAAGTTCTGAAAATCCTGGGAAAACACCGAGAGCTTTCAAGAGAAATATTACATAATCTTTGTGCCAAAGACCGTATTTTGCCATCAAATTGACATTTCTGCGAGAGACATTCTCTTACTCATCTGAATACAAAACATCCGTTCTAAACTCTCCCTCAGATTTGATTGACGAGAGAATGAATGCGTCATAAATTTTCAAAAACACAAAAGGAAATTGATGGAATACCTGAATTTAAGGGATTTAGTCATCAGAGAAGTAAAGTTATGAATGCCTGGATTAGTAGCCAATGTGGTAGGCATAATCTAACTTCCAAGCCCCAAGTCTCCCATATTTTTTTCTTTTTTCTTTTTTTTTTAAACAAGCCTTGCTTTAAGCTGCCAAAGTCGACTCGCAGAAACTATTGTAAAATTAACGAAAAAATGTTAACAAGATCTTATAATTAAATCAATGCAAAAAATAAACAAGAAATGATAAGAACATTGAAAATTTATATAGTTTGATCTTAGTGTCCGTACCTATACACATGGGAATAGTCAACAGTAAATAATTCATTATAATTAGAGTATCGGAATTATTTGAATATTTAAATAATAAACCACACATTTATCTACAAGTCTAAGTCTTTAGAATAGTTGGTGATAATCATACTAAATATCTCACATAGTATCAGAGCTGGATGTCATAAGTTCAGATCTTGCTAGGTCTAGGCAAAAGACAAGATTAAACGTGAAGGGAAGTATTATGATATTCAAATAATAAAGCACACATTCGTCTACAAGTTTAAGCTTTTTGAATAGTCGATAATGATCTTATTAAATATCTCATAGGAATTATAATTGTTCACACACTTGAGTATTTTTTATTCTTAGATGAAGTCCATATTTAAAGTGTTTATAAATAAATAAATAAACACGATGAGGATGAAAAAATTCCCAGCACAAAATCATCGTGTTGACGTCCGTGCGGCCGAAAACCAAGAACGGGGTGCGCTGTTCTTTTTTCCTTCTTCGCGCGGCTGTCTTGAAAGAACGCATGCCTGCCTCCTCCCTTGTTTTTTTTTCCCCTGTGCGGCTGCCGCTTTTTCCAGGAAAGAGGAGCACTAAAAGCAAACCCTCGTTTTTTCGCACTTTTTCTGACAGGGACCCACCGGATATTTAAATTAACCTTTTCCTTGTTTGGATTTTAGATGAGATGTTCACCGAATGTCTTCTTTCTCTTGTTGAGATATTAGATAAAACGAAAAGATAAATAATTTAGTGACATTTTATTTATTTATTATGAGAATAATAATTTATTTTGAATCATAAAAAATTAAATAACAAATAATTATAAGTTGTTATAGAGTCCACTCAAAAAATTTATGATTTATACTAAACTGTCACTTTTACAGTACTCCAAAGATTGTTATATACTAATAGAGCCCAAATCAAAATAAATAACAAAGTCTTGATAAAATCTTGGATAGATATCAACTACTCAAGGATCCAATCAATAATTCCAATCCACATCATTCAATTCAGTTTGAGTTTCGTACACGGCTTAGATTTGAGACATAATTTAAGAGAAACAACAACAAATTGTTTATGGCTTTTCATCTAAGTTAACAAATTGCAAGCGGGTTTCCATTGTTTCACATGAGATTACATTGTCTCTATGCTTATATCGCTATCCTTTTCCTACTCATAGTTGAGATAAAATCATATTGCTCGCATAAGGTTCATTGGATGAGTATCTGCCACAATCAGTGGCCGAGGAATTCCAAAAGGGAAACCCTTCAACGATAAAACTTAAGGAGACAAAGGGTGAGGGTCATATGCCACAAGAACATCGGTAGACTTCTCTGAGTACTTATGATGCTCTTAGTTTTATCCTTTCGTTTTTCGATTGTTTAGTTTCAACAGTTGCCATGTTTTTTAGGCCTGAAAAAGTCATGGAAGCTTTGATGATGTTCCTTGCTAGGAAGATACTTAGTCTTGATGGTCTTCCCGACTAAAGCTTCTGCTCTTCCTAAAGGTATGAAACTGTTTTCCAGGACTTATGCCGGAAATTGTATAGTTGAATCCCTGAGAAATGCTTCTGTCACTATCGAAAGGAATCATCTCATATGCCCCTGGTAAAGAGAAAGATTCTATCACGATGCAAAAGCTGCATGTGAATTTGTATTTTTAAGTGGAACCGGTATAGTTCTTAACTCTTGCTTGACATGTAGTCAACATAGAATATTAGCCTAAATTGTCATATGTCTTCTCGGTAGAAAACACAACACATTCGTCAAATGTTGGTGTATGCGCGGATGGAGGCATTGGTCAGTCAACGGACAAATCAGATTTATATTCGAAAATGATTCCAAAGTTCCATAATCGACAAATATCCACCCCTAAAAGACTTGTACAGCGTGGAGCTCAAAAAATCCCCTAGGTTGGGGCGAATTATTCATTCCACTCACTCGTGACTTAATTTAGTGACTGCTGATCCGGAATATTTTATTGGATGAGATTGTTTATCTTTTAAACTAAGATAGAAATAATACAAATATCATAACTTTCGTACGATATTCACATTATTGTTTGAGTTGAAATTATTCAACAATCTTTCACTTGAGTGCTGTTTGTAATTTGTGTTGCTAGAAATATAAATTGACAGACATGGCTTGGAAAGATCCAATCGGCAAAAACCATAAGTTCCGATATTATTTTGGCCCTATTGGTAAAAAAATAAATTAATAAAGAAAAACCAAAATAAGAAAAGGGGGAAGAGATCTGTTGCTCACCAAATCATCTACTTCTCCCTCTTCTTCTCTAGTAGTTAAGACATGGTTCCTCAATAAAACTTAGTCAATTAACGTTAGTGTAAAATTGACAAAGAGAATATGCATGGCAATCAAGAGTTCAAAAAATTAAAATTAAGCAGATTCAGTGGAGGGGTTTTTTGCCCTCAAATGCCAAAACTTGGCATGATGGGACACTTAAATGCCAAAAGTTACAAAATGTACACTTAAGTGCTATTTTTTTAAAAAATTGGATCATTTAAGTGTCAATTCCTGCAAAAGTTACTGAAATCCAACGTTGCTTATTTTAATAATATAAATTGTTTACGTGGTTCACCGGAAACTGAGTCGGTGAAAACTCAGCTAAAACGACGTCGTTTTGCGTTGATGTGGCATTTTTAAAATGTATTAATTAAATAATTATAAAATATATTATTATAAAATTGATTAATTTATTTAAAAAAAAAGAAGAGGAAGGGGAGGATCCGGCGAGGCCTGTCGAACCCTCCCCTTCCCTTTTTTTTTTTTTTATAAATAAAATTTATTTAAATTTTTTTTTCTAATCTAACTTGGACAATTTTTTTTCTTAAAATTGCCACGTGGATTTTTTATTTTGAAAAAAATGCTCCGTTAGCAAATAAAATCGCCGAAGAATGGACACGTGGCAGTTTGGCCAGATTTTTTCACTGTTGGCACTTAACTGATCATTTTTGCTCTGATTTTGGTACTTAAGTGTACTCTTCCGAACTTTTGGCACTTAAATGTCCCCGTTCTAAGTTTTAGCACTCCAGGGGTCCATACGTTGTGGAGAAGATATTCAGGGAAAGAGTTTAGGAAAGGGGCGGGGGGGAATGAATGAGAGAGGACGCTAAAAATTGTGAAAGCTGAAGAGCGAAGGTCAGAGAAACAAAAGGATCTGCAAAACAAAGAAGAAAACAGGGAAAAAAAAGCAAGAGGAGATCAAGAGGAGTAAGCAGCTGGTGATTTTTCACTGATACATCCAACGTGGCATCTCCATGACCCTCAACTTCTTTGCGATTCCTGCGAGCACCATAGCGATTTGTGTCCTGAATCCATTAATGTCTTTGTGATTCGTCCGAATCAAGCACCATCCCTTGAGTTACGCGGTTAGACTTGTCACCATCTCAACCTCACTAAAGCCGATTTGACCGGTCCCCTTTCCGTTATCTATGAGCTCGGATCTCTCTACTGCTCATCTCAAGCTCGAACCTCTCCATTGCTCAAGCTTTTGGAACAACATCCCCTCTCTAGATTTCAGAGTTTCATTTTGAAATGAATTTGAGGACAGAAGAGCCAAAAAGAAGATTATTCATGTTGGAATTAAGTTTCTCGTAAGAAAGCCACGTTGTAATCAAGATTTAATTTACAAAATCATGTAGCAATTCATCAAAATAGGCAATTAAGTGAATGATTTCACATTAATATGGCACTTAAGTCAACCTGTATAAAAGTTATGGAATTTATGGTGTAATTATCCCTATTAAATTGAAACATACGTACTTTAGGATGCATAGGATGCCATAATTTCCCGACAAGTCGCATTTGCAGTGAGAAGCATGATGTTTGTGCTAGCACCAACAGTAAACGCTTTCTCAACACCCAGAATAGAACTTAGTACTTCAAAGCCCTTCTGTTAAAAAATGAGGGCACAAGGGCAAGAATCCCAGATGGTACTGCCAAGTCTGTCTGGCAGCCAAAAAGCATGATAATCTTCATTCAACTTGCCAACTGTAACAAAACTACTATCATAATTGAAACTTGAACACATTGCGGATGTATCCAAAAATGGTTTCGATATCGAGCCATGAATATTATAAATTTGCTGAAGGAGTAGGATTGGGATAATGACGAGGGAGGCTTCGTCACAACATAAGCAAGGTCTTTCTTTTTACTAGAACATAGAGAATTTCTCTTTTTACTAATGTGGAATTTAAAAATTGGATTGTGTTGCAATATGATTCATACTTTCCATAAACAGGATGGCATGAGAGTCTCGCTCTCCAGTGAGCAACCAAGGCTTCAGGGGCCACCCCAATGAGGTCGTGGGGTGTTGCCCCTAAGCCGCCAAAGGGCTTTTATAATTTGAGCTCATATTTTATTAGTAGTTTAAGCTTGGGCTAATGAATAATTGTTGATTATATATGATATTTTTTTCTTGTAATTGATGAATATAATGGAGAGGGGTGAAGTGCTAAATATGATGGAATCCTCTGCCGTTGGATGCCTGTCTTTCTCGATTAAGAGTGAATTGGAACAAAACCTTATGTTTCAAATTTTTCTAGATTTCCTTATGATTGTGTGCCAAATTGTCACAGATTAGGTAGACTTTTGTTTGAAATTGAGAAGTCTGTCTTTGATTCTATGATAAGTTGAATTTATCTGAGCACCAAGCGAGCTCACAAATGTTTCAAGTATGATGGTCACCCCCCGAGACTTGACAATTATCGAAGCATGTAACTCCATTTAAAAAACAAAAGAGGCATGAAGGTATCACTTGTCCTTAATTCTTTTTTTTTTAATAAAATGTTTGATCAATTCCTTTTTTTCTTTGCTCTATCGCTCTTTCGATAACATTAGTCATTTAGTTGAAAAAGTAAGTGAGACTATTGACGTGGCCCCTTAAGTTGTATGCTGATGTGGCCGCTTAAGTGCTATCCTAGCATCATAAGTGACATCCTTAAAAAAACTTAACAAAATAAATACTCTTTTTAATTTCAGAAAAAAGGGAAAAATTGAAAAGAAAAAACAGAACAAGTCAAATAGAGAAGGAAGAGGGAGAAGAAGCTACAATAAGGGGGTAGGATTGACGAGGAAAAATTGTCAAAAATGTCATACTTTTACCAATTTAGTTCTAAACTTTTCAATTTTACTAATTCAATCATAAATCTTTTCACTTCTTACCAATTGAGTTATTCTGTCAATTTTGACCAAAAATTACTGACGTGGATGGCTGGTACTAACATTGTATTTTTAATAATATTTTAATGATATTTTAATATATTTTTTTTGAAATTTTTATGCTTTTTTTCTTTTTTGTACTTTTTCTTTTGTTTTTGTTTTTGGATTTGGGAGAGATAGTTGGTAAGGGTGGCCGGCTGACCCTTGCCAACCTTCATCTAAAATCTGTGAGGGCCAAATTTGTGAGGGTCGCGACACCCTCGCCAAATCTAGCTAAGCAAGGGCCCCAACAAGGTTACCGACCTTGCCGGGGGCTGGTGAGGGTTACCAAGCCCTCACCTAGCCAAATCTAGTGAGGGTGTCATGGCCCTTGTCAATTCTAGGCAAGAACTCACGGACAGGTGAGGGCGCAACCCTTGCCCAAAGCTAGTGAGGGTTGGTGAAGGTCGACTGGCCACTCTCGCAAGCCATTTCTTCTAAACCAAAAAAACGTAAAAAAAAAAAGCATAAAAATTTCAAAAAAAATTATTAAAATATCATTAAAATATTATTTAAAAAAAAAAGCACATCAACAATACCCAGTACATGTAAGCAATTTCCGGTTAAAATTAGCCGGATGGACTCAATTGGCTATAAGTGAAAATATTTAAGATTAAATTGACAAAATTGAAAGACTTAGGATTGAAGTCGGGCCAACACTGTAGTGAGGAAGAACCTTGCTACTCTCTCTCTTGCTCTCGCTCTTTTTTTTCTCTTTTTATCACCGACAATTAATCTAAGTAAAATTGTTGTGGCACTAACTTAGAATTCCACGTCAGCATTTTCATTCGTATATTTGATCGAAGAATTAACACGAAAGGAATTACAAAATTTAAGAATCTAGTTGAATTAAAAAAAAAGTAATACAATTTAATTGGATCATTTTCAATAATTTTGATGTGTCAGAGTAGACTTTTAATTATTATTATTTATTCTAAATCTTATGACGTGTATATATTATCTTTTGTTAATTCAATTGAAATTTTCACAACATGTAAATGTTGGCTCTTAGATTTGCATATAAATATTTCAAACTTTTTTGAAATTTGAGTATTGAATAGGAAAAATTTATTTCACTCAATACAAACAAACATGCCCCCAAACACCACCATTATCTTTTATCCCTTAAAAAATGGGTGACGCATCTATTGGGACTACAGGGGAGCCAAGGAGATTTTTTTTTTTCTCTTGATGTTATGGTAATTAAAGAGGATTTGTAAATCTGATCATGAGCATGGCAACTAGCTAGCCTCACCAGGCCTACTCCAAGCCGCAAGGGCCAAGCGCATCTTTGGCTCGGGCTAGGCTAGGGCATATAATTATAGGACCCTATCCAAATTGACTAGGACCAATCCAAGCCTAAATAACGCGCAAAATGTGACATATGTCTTTTGTGGATAGGCGAGTTTACGACGGCCACATACAATGTTATTGGATCCACTTGTTAATCACCTCAAATTTCTAAGAGTGACGGCATGTTTTAGAGGACTTGTAGAGGAGGTCTACCATCAAGGGCCAAGTGAAATGAAATGTAAAGATTGGAAAATTTTAAAAAATTGAGGTGCATGTGAGCCCAATGCATCTCTACCTTGACATCAATCAACCTATGAGCTCTTTTTTCTTTTTCTTTTTGTAAAAGACCTACGAGCTTAAATGCACCGGTTTCAATTACTCAGCCAAAACTTCTCGCGGTCGGGGGTTAGGTTCAAGAAAGCCAGCTGAAAGTTCGGAGTAGAGTGGTCTGATGGAGAGTCAATCCAACTATGGAGAAATCATCAGACATACACCGAGGGATGAGAGTCATGTGGGCCCCATCCTATCTCTATGTTCTTTCAAGGGGAAGCAAACAATTTTGCAAGCTATTAATATGCTTAGGTAAAAGTGTCGAAAAAGTCTCAAATTTAATGCATTAGTGTCAATTTAGTCATAAATTTTTTGACTTGATGCCAATTTAGTCTTAAATCTTTTGCACTTGATACTAATTCAGTTGTAAACCTTTTAATTGAGCTGATTTAATTCTAAATCATTTGAATTAGTGTCAATTTATTCATAAATCTTTTAGCTTAGTGTCAATTTAATACTTAGCCAAAATTAGTCGAAATGACTGAATTGTAACCAAATCAAAAAGTTTAGGACTAAATTGTAACTAATTCAAAAGATTTATGACTACATTGACATCATTGAAAAATTTATGACTAAATTGGTACCAATGTAATAGGCTTAGGACTTTTCTAACACTTTTCCCAATCCGCATGTTATCATCCTAACTCTGAGGTGCAAAAAAAAAAAAATTAAAAAAATTATTATACCTATAGGCAATAATCATGTAATATAATATAAAAACATTCTCCTCGCATGCTTATAATATTGCTCATCAACTACACTGTCAAAAAATGGGTGTATAACCCATTTTGACAGGTGTATCCATAATGAGTTTAAAAATTAAAAAAACTAAAATACATTGGTTGTTAATGAACTTGAATAAGTTTAAAATATTTAAAAAAGATTATAAGAATAAATTTTCCTAAGTTTAGTTAGATAGATAAATGTTTTAACAATATGGGTCGGGTCAGGTATGGGTTGGGTTGGGTATGTGTCAAAAATTTTAAACTATGTTTAAAAGGGTCATAAACGGGTTAATTGGTCAATTTGGGTCGGACCATTTATGACCCGACCCAAACCTACACCTGTCAAAATGGGTGTATAACCCATTTAAATATTAAATGGGTTAGGCTTTCTTTTAGTGCAAACCATTTATGACCCATTTAAAGAAAGTCTGACCCATTTATGACCCATTTAATATTTAAATGGGTCATAAATGGGTTATACTCTCATTTTGACATGTGTATATATAATGAGTTTAAAAATTAAAAATATTAAAATATATGGGTTGTTAATAAGCTTAAATAAGTTTAAAATCTTTAAAAAATATTACAAGAATAAGTTTTCTTAAGTTTAGTTAGATAGAGAAATGTTTTAACAATATGGGTCGGGTTGGGTATGGGTTAGGTTGGATATGGGTCAAAAATTTTATATTATGCTTAAATGGGTTATAAACGGGTTAATGGGTCAATTTAGGTCGGACCATGTATGACCCGACCCAACCCACCCGTTTAACAGCGCCTATCATCAACGCACTTTTCGTGATTTGAGCTTGTAAAACCCCCTTAATAAGGGAAAAAGATGAAAACCAGAAAATTAGTCACTATTGTATTATAAATAAATCGATTTGATTTTTAATGGTAATTTTATTAAAATTCTAACAATCAAGACAAAAATATATGTGAGTGCAAGGACGGCAATATCAGCACGTCATCCTTATTGACACGAGAGATTGCTACGTGTTTTAAAATATGCTTAGTTTTTTTGTTAGTACGAATTTATTTACTCATCAATCACATAAAACTTATGGAAATATTTAGCCAAAGTATAAACGAGCTCCATGTAGATAGAAATTATATGTATTGATATTGAGAAATAATAATACATTATTCTTATTCAGACACTGATGAGTAAAAATTACATGATGAGATTATACTCACTCTCGCTTCCTCATCCAATTATTTTACTCTCAAATGATGGTCCATCGCTTATAAATCCGATGGACGACATCAAAAGGTCTGGATCTTTTCTGTCGCATCTACATAACCATAACATTCTAATTCATGAAACTCTCGCCACCTCCCCTATCGATAAGCCCACTCCCCACGTCATTCATCTCTGCGTCTCTCTTCCTCTCTCTCGCCCCCGCGCCCCCCCAACACACAAAAAAACAATGGCATTGCTCTCAGCTCTCATGGTGGAGATCACGATTCCAGTCTGCGCCGTCATTGGGATCGCGTTCTCCCTGGTGCAGTGGCGCTGCAGGTTGTGCTATAGCGACGACGAAGAGCAAGGCCCAACCGAGCGAAGACTTGTGGAACTCAAGTATGCTGAGATAAAGAGTGCCATCTCTGAAGGTAACTTTATACGGATCCTTCAGCTTCACAATTTGCCTGCTTTACGGAACTTTTCCCTTTTGTTGCACTCAGGATTGATAACCGTACATTCTCAAACATTTCAGATCTTTCGGTAATGAAATTCGATGGTCCCCTTTTTCAATAAAGCTCGTAATCTTTTAGCAGATGTTCAGAGAGGAAAAGGAAAAAACGAAGGCAGAATAAAGCACATTTGATTTTCTGGGTTGCGAGATTTTTTTCTTTTTTTGGTCCTAGAGAGGCTGTAGTTCAACCCCTTCTTTCTATGTCTCACACACACTGTTCATTAACAGATTTTTTCGGTCAATCTCGCATCTGCTGAGCAACAGCAACAAATTCGTGTCTTGTAATCTGATGATAGCTCAGGGAAATCTTGAGCTTCTGCTGCTTGTGGTGTGAGTCATTATTAGGGCTTGTCCCAATTGCTAGATATTTGAATTAGGGATGAACGGTTTCAAATTCCATACAGATTTTATTCGAAACCTGCAACCTATCTTCTGGTACAGGTTCCTCATTTTTTAGAACTTAAAACCTACCCGTTAAAATATGGAATCTGAAACTTACCTCGTCATAAGTTCTAGGGTTGATTTCGGGGTCTAACAAGTTCTTTTTTTTTGTTTTTTTCATTTTTAGTTGAACAAAATGAAAATGAATGTAACAACAATGAACAAGCTTAGACATGTTTGACTTAGATATGTTTGGCTTCTTAAAAATGATGGAAGAGCGGCAAAAGAACTTCTTAAAAGAAACAAATAGAAACCCAATTGACTATCAACTTCAAAATTTTCTAGCATTTGGATGATCATTCATCTATGATTTCTCCATGGTTATTTCATCCATCCCACATTCTTTTAAGAGAAATCATAAGTAAGTTGCAACCACAATCATGAAAAAAGCAAAGGAAAGAGTACAAAGATATATTGAGGTCCTTTTAGACTATCCAAATATCTTATTTGGAAAATACTTGTTCGGGGAAGAAAACAAATTTTACTCCTTAACTCCATTGGTGTCTCACTAAATTACATAACAAATCATGGGAAATGAACTCGAATTTATCTCTTATTTGTCTTTGCAAAGAGCTCACTAAATTGACCCATAAATGTGCACGATTCAATTAAACAAATTGATGGGGTCCATTAGTGTTATGTTTCATGAATTCGATGATGGAAATCCCATAAGAATGAAAACGCACTAGTAAAAGGAAAAAGGTAAATTAAAAGGTTAAAAAACCAAAACGCTACGAAGAAATTAGGGATTTTAGGTTTAGAAATCTCGGTCCAGTTCTGATTCGGTTCTAGTTCCAGTTCCGATCTTGATTCCCAATTCTGGGTTCCGGTTCTAGTCCCGGTCCAGATATGGTTCCTGGTTCCGATTCCTATAGGAATCAGGAATTGCCGATTCTGAAAAAAAAAGGAATCGGGAACCGGAACCTCCCTCCCTAAAATCGGGAACTAAACCGGACCCACCGATCTAGTTCTCTAATTCTCGGTTCTAGTTAGGAACCGTGCTCACCCCTATTTTGAACAACGTATTTGAGCACAGTAGTATAATATTTACTCATGCAGGTCTCTTCTCAGGAAGATGGTTGGAATGATGCTGGTGGTCTTTGTCGTGTTCTTGGGCGGAGTGTAAACTGGTGTAGCTCTGGTCCTTTCGGCTTTTTGCCGCTCGTCTTATTTCTCAACAAGTTACCGCTAGGTTTGGATTAAGTAAATGCACGTGCTGTGCCCGTCACGTAAATGTTTTCATCTCTCTACTCACCAACTAAGCTGCAGGCTCCCACGGGACTGGGAGGCACTTTATTTTATCGCATTACACGACAAGAATGTCCATAATATAGCATAGTTGTTTCAAAAGTATATTTGATTTATGGCTGGAGATAACATACGAATAGTTACAGGTTCTAAAAGATTAATTAATTTATTAGCTCAAGAACTGGTTTGAGAAAGTCAAACTTGGTGTCGCATTTGGGCATATTTACGATTTTAAGACAGATTACATGTGATAATAGATTAAGGGCGCACTCATGTTGTTGAAAAGAATTTGTATGGAAAGAATTTTCTGGACTTTTTGATTTTTGGAATGATGAAAAAAAAAAAGTCAGTTGAAAAAGTATTTCCAATCAAGGAAGGTACTTGTTCTTGAAAATAATGAAAAAGAATTCTCCTTCCTAATAAGAGGAAAACATTTTCCTTGGCTTGTTATCCATGTTAAGTGACATCAAAAAATTTCAACCAAGCTTAGAGCTTCAATGAAGTGCGCGCTTTCTCTCACTCTCCCTCATTCTTTTCCAAAATTCATTTTCTCTATTCTTATCGATAAATCGACATGTCATATTATCATTTATTATAAAGTAATACGTTCAATCCGTGATTTATGTCAAGTCGCCTAGGCTTACATACTTGGCTCCTACGCTTGAGTCATCGGCACCTAGGCTCAAATCCACTGAGGCCAAGCCCAGGTCTCCAATGCCCTCACTCGAGTTTATAGTGGCTGAGCCCAAGAAACCCCAACTCTTTCACTTGAGACCCTTTTGGCTGGGCCTTATAATGTAAGTCCCTTTGGTGTAAATATTCATAGGTCGGGACCTAGTCTCCATATCCAAACGTGGGGTCCACAAAATCGAGGCCAAGTTCCTAATGGTGGGTTAGAGACCCTCGAAGCCTAGCCCAAGACCTTGGCATAATGCCCAGGTCTTTGCTAGTTGCACCCAAGTCCCTAGGACCCCAATGCTTGAGCCCAAGTACCCCAAGGCTTTGTGAGGCCTAAGCTTGAGGTTGGGTTTTGTAAGAGAAAAAATTTGTTGTATTTATAAAAGTACTGAAAATATGAAAATTTAATTTGGTAAAACTATTTTTAAAATTTGATGATATAGCACATGCAGCCCTTATATCACCCGACTAGTGCATTTTTTTTCAGAAAAGTAAAAGGAAAATTTCATTTCTAAACAATGAAAAACAATTTTCAATTCATTTCAAATTTTAGTTGAACACCAGAAAATATTGTCATTTTCTAAAAAAATGACTTATTTGAGCACAATTATAGAAATATCATTTTATTTGCAAAACAAATGAAGCGTAAGTTTAATTTCCTTTTTCCATCTAATTTGTGTTAGTTATAGGATGCTTGTTATATGCAACTAATGACATAACACCAAGTTAATTAAAGATAGGATAGTAAGTTTTATACGTAATGGGCTTTAGTAAAAGCATATTGCATTGAAAAGGTGAATTGCTGAGGACGTATAGCCTTCAATTCTAAAAGTATTACTTCACTTTGTCCGTGGATGTGTTTCAAGGGTTTTATCATCATACGTTGAGATTTGATGTAAAATATTTATCATTTTCATGAGATTGTCATTCTAGATTTGTCATACTTGTGAAGAAACACTAATTCCATAAAATAGTTAAGAATGTACAAATAACTATATTTCTCTAAGTTATTTTTGTAAAATTCTTGCTTCTCCTAAATGAAGTTCTTATATGCGACAATATTTCATACCTACTTCATATCATTCTGATTTGAGTAATCTTTCGAACTAGAGCATTATTAGTTCTAATGTGAAATTAACTTTTAGATTTTTTTTTTTCCAATCATTTTTCCCTTGGTAGCTGTTCACCCTTCTCCTCTTTTATTCTAACATCTAAGTTCAGTTCTAACTTTAGTTCTGATGTTTTTCCATACTCTCGATTTTATTTCTGGCCCTAACCTACCGTTTACTATGATAGGTCATAATTTGTTTCAACTTTCTTCTT